>CM067330.1:49522500-54322500 GCA_034376525.1 Nicotiana benthamiana | reverse complement strand
TCCTAAATATTATTTTCATGTACGAAAATATTACATATTATTTTAGTAGCTTAGTATTAGCTTGTAACTATTTAAAAATAATTAGTTATCATGATATAGTATGGTAAATTATGTGTCACTTTATCAACTTGTTGAAACTTAAAAATAAATGATGCTAAAGAATCATATTTAAATTAGGAACTATAATTTTAAATAAATTCTCTTTCAAATAGAAAGCATATTAAGTAAAATGAGTATTTGAAAAAAATCAAATTATGATATCAAAGTTCTTTCAAGATTCATTTCTGATTAAGAGATACATATAAGATTTTGCATTGAATACATTATTTTTAATGTCTGGGTTGTAACGACGTTGCAGCTAATTTGCATATTATGATATGGCACATACTTTTTACATTAGTCATAGTAAATAAATTATTTGTTATAATTTTTTTGATTTTAATGTAATTTTTATAACTATTTTTTATATTATCTTAAAATTCTTGAAATTAGTAAAATTTAAAGATCCGTGAGACTTTTGCCCCATGTCTCAGGGCTTACGCCTCGCCTCGTCAGAGGTAAAAAGCCTCGCCTCACGCCGCTGCCTTTTGAAATATTAATACATATAATTAAGAAGAAATTAATTTTATTTTTCAAATTTTGCCCTTATTTATATATTCTAATGTATGAAAGTACGTAACAATTAATTAAGATTAATTTAATAAATATATATTTTTTCTCTAAAAATTCGTATTTCCTTAAAGGTGTGTCAAATATAAAATGGTCATTTATTATGGACCGGATGAAGTTAGCCTTAACTAATTCCGGTTAGAGTTGTTTGACGAGTTAACAAAGCAAGAGTATAATCTTATTCCGAGAGCTCAAGTGTTGATTGTCTACTTAATGTTAGGTATAAAAACTTATTTCTACTTAATTATATAGTGACTGGATAATGTTTTTTCCCACAATTCTAAAGCGTACAACAACAAAATAGTAAATATAGGTTGGTACTTGAAATTTGATGGATTCCATCTCATATAATCACAATCAAATTAAAGTGCACTTAGCACTTAAGCGTACAATGCAAGGCTTAATTCCAATATTAGCAATATCCTTAAATAAAATATAGCTTTGAACACGTAAAAAGAATATCCTAACCAATTTCACCGCTAACATAATAACCAATTTCACCGTTAAAATAGAAAATGTAAATTCCCCTAATTCCAAACTACAAACACATATTTCAAACTCACACATTATCTACCACATACGTACAAGGAATATCCTCTAGATTGATATAATAAATTTACTATTAAAATATAGATAGAATAAGCTATTATCATCGTCCCAAATTAAAATTTTCTTTTTAAAAACCCCTTGATTTTTCATTCGAAATTCAATGTAGTCTTTCCGTATGATTCACTTCAAAAACTATATTTCTCAAAATCTTTTACTTACTTCCATGTTAGTTAGACTGTTGCACTTCTCCATGCGCACATATACATGCACTATATATACCCCTACGTAAAACCTTATATTTTTCAACTAAGAAAATAAATACATACTTAGCCAGCAAAATTTCAAGAAAAACCATCCAATGGCTTATTCTACTAATTCTAAAACCTTTCATTTTTCATGGAATTTCATTTGCTTGATTCTTACCCTTTCTCTTGTTCTTGGCTTTAGTGCTGCAGTGAGATCAATGGTGACAACAACAGCGACGACGACGACGAAAGGAGAAGCTTCTGGAATGTTCTCAGAGCCCGTGAAAGACTTCTATGGTGAAAAGAATCTGAAAGAAAATTGGTTCAATATGCTACCAAAAGGTGTTCCTATTCCTCCTTCTGCACCATCCAAAAGGCACAATTATTATGTGAACCCTTACCCTTAAAGTGCATGAAATGCATAAGAATTATCTTGTTATATTATAATTGGATTGAGATGATATATTCCATATGATGTAATATTGATTATTATGGATTGATTGAAAAGCATATGTTATTTATAGTTATTGATCAAATTAAGAAGCTTATAAACCTTACCTTGGCAATTGCTATTACAGTTGAGTTCTTATTGTATGTATTCAAATAAGAAAACAAATATTTTTGTTTTCATTTCCCCTTTGATTTTCTTTGAAATGTGATGAATCCACTGTTGTACACTTAGCGCCTCATCAGTATTTAGATTTTCCCTTAAGTTTATAAATGTATACACTTCAATAAAATCCAAATAGACTATTTAGTACTATACTCGAAGAAGAAAAATTAATCATCGTTTGTAAATTCAAACAACTTCAAATTAAGATTTCGATCAAAAACTAAAAGTCTTACTTAAAACATTAGACCATGATATACAATATGATAAGTTATTGTAAACATTAGACGGTAAGATTGATCAATATATGAGCAAATATTAGACCAGAGTTTAACGTTATCTAGGCTATAATTGCACACTTTTAAAAATAGGGATAAAACTCAAATGTTGGCATTAAAAAGCGACATTTGTGTAATGCAGCCTGAAACGATACATGATCAAATCAAATTTATAGAGAATTAATAATTACAAGCGACTCTTATTTTCTCTAATTAAAGAAAATTGATAAATCGCATCAAATGGATAATTCTAGTTAAATGAGAAAAAATTCGACAACCATTTAGTTTGATTTGGTTTTGTGATAGAGGAAAAATTTGACCATACTGAAAGTAGAATATAAACTAACACAAATGAAATATATCAAAGTACGAAAATATTAATATAGGTCTGAAACATATATGTAGTCAATATTGCTTAGCAAGAAAAGCATGTGCATGCGATGAAATTAAAGGACTTAATTTATCGCTATCAAACCATCTCGAAAGAATGCCTCGAGACCCCGAGGGTGTAGAGTCACGACCGAGTCCCTTCCTTCGAAACTCGTCGAGACCCGACTCAAAAAAGACAGGTCGAGACCAGAACAAAAGGGGAATTCTCCAAAACACGTGGCTAGTATTATTATTGTAAACATTAGACAATAATAATATTTTGCATGTAAGATTGATCAATATACGAGCAAATATTATAGCGGAGTTTAACGTTGTCTAGGCTATAGTTGCACAACTTTTAAAAATGTGGATAAAATGCAAACGGTGGCCTAAAAAGGAGATATTTGTATAATTCAGACCTAAAATGATACATGATCAAATCAAATTTATAGAGAACTATTTAATTACAAGCAACTCTTATTTTCTCTAATTACTGCTAGCTAGTACCAAAAATAGCAAAGATAATTGGTAATCTAGGGTCAAATTGTTAGCTGTTGAGGTAGTTTATTTCCTGAAAATAAAGTTTACATGTAAAATAAAATTAATAGCCTAAGAACGGGTAAAAACCATTTACATTCCTCTAGTTTGTTTTAAAAATTAAACTCATTCTTCAGCTTTGAACAATTATCATTATGCTTCTTATATCAAAGGTGACTTCTCAGAATGCCTATTTTACCCTCTGAAATTTTTATCTCTTGTCTTTATTCTTTAATATATTTACTTACATGAAGACAAACTAAAAAAGCTTTTTTGAAACCAAAAAAAAGTGAGTCGTAGTAGTCAAGCATATAAGTTAATGTTGATCAATAGTGAAATAAATGAGAAAAATAAAAAATATTAATAAATAATTTACTCGCAATAATTTTATTAATACCAATCAAATCTCAATCCACTTTAAAACTTGAGAATAAAGAGAGTAAAATTTATAAATTATGCAGTGGTAATAATAATGGGCGTTAATAGAGGTATAATTTTTAATGAATTTACAGAAGTTAACTATTTACATTTTACATGAACTTTAACTATAATTTAGAAAAAATCTACTGATAACAATCAAATATACACATAGAAAATAATAAAAATAGTGAATTAAATCACAAGCACATGTCGAGATACATTATATGCATTTTAATAATAATAATAATAATAATAATAATAATAATAATAATAATAATAATAATAATAATAATAATAATAATAATAATAATAAAAATAATAATAAAGTAGCAATACGTTTTGTACTAACTCATAGTATGATACAAGCATTAAAAAAATATCTAATTAACATAGAAAAGGTATTACATGTATGAGGAGTTGATATATCGAGGGTGAAATAAACATTGTGTAGGATGAAAGGACGAAATCGACAATTATTTAAAATTGGAGGATTGTTTGATTTTTCGAGTAAACACGGGGGTGTAAATGATTTTCACACCCTAAGAACAAGACAGATTAATCAGATGAGACTAGCTCTTGGGAAAAAAGAAGAAGAAGAATAACTTGCTGTATATGTGATATCGAACATTTATGAAACTTTGACGACTAATGAGTAACTAACCACCATCATAATTAAATACATGTTCAAATAGGTCTAATATATCTATACAAGTAGAAGCTTAGGCTAATTAATCTTTATCTAATTTGGTATTGCTCGATGAAGGTCAAAATATTTAATTTTCAGTGGAAATTCAAGTGTCACCCCCAAAATACACTAAGAGTCATGATGGCGACGAACACTATTATCAGGCAAATCAACCAAAATACGTAATTAAAATATCGTTTTAATACTCTTGAAATCTATGATTTTCCTCCAAATTTACCAATAAAAACATAATCGTTTCAATTCAAATTAAATGATAAGCAATGAATACAAAATACTTCATAACCATCCCAGACTCCGGTGTCACAAGTGTATGAGCAATTTCTAAAAATTTAAATAAAATACAAAAGCTGTCTGAAACACAATTGGACATAAAGTAAATACAATTCTGAGAGAGACTATACTAGCTGTGGGTCGCCTCGAGGAAATACAGCTCACCTAGTCTCCGGGTCACTCGTGCTGCTACGCCCAATAGACCAATAGAAGTACATGTACCTGTGCAACAAAATGCACAACAAATGTAGCATGAATACGAAAATAACTTGTACTCAGTAAGTATCCCGCCTAATCTTGAAAAAGTGGACAAGATGACAACTTCGACACTTACTAATGGTTGAATAATAATATTATTAATGTGAATACTTATGAATTTATTAAGAACCACAATAGATTCAAATGAGTCACTAAACATGTAAAAGTTTCTTTTATAAAAAGTCTCCGGATTCATAACTCATTAATTAATAATTATCTCAAGTCGATGAGAGAGCAGCTATCCATATCAATAAATCTCAAGGCAAGCAATACAAGTATAAAATGTGCACTGGAGGGTCGAACGGCACGAACCATATATGCATCTATTACCCCGCTCGCGAACCATACATGCGACGCCGTCAAATTTAAATAAACGTACACCCTGCTTGCATATCATACATACGATGTAGGTACACATAGAAATACATGCTCAAACAGCAAATTAAGAATTTATCGGGGAACATTTATCCAAATGAAAGCCGATTATCTTTTAAATGATTCAAGAAAATGAAGTTTAATCCTCTTGGAAATTCATTTACCAATTCATTCGGATATAAGAAATTCAACTATCAAATTATCATAGATATTCCAAGTATAGTATGCTTTTGGGTCCTAGACTACCCGGACTTACACGTATTAGTAGCTACGCACGGACTCTCGCCACCTCATACGTACGTAGCCCCCACAAATAGGAGTACATAACCAATTATTTCACCTATCGGAACAATTCCCTCTTACAAGATTAGAAAGGAGACCCACCTTGCTCCGACGTTCCATAACCGGCAATACACGCCCTTTCGAAGATCAATTAATGCAAAATGCTCCAACGCTAGCCAATAATTATGTAAACCCATGAATATGAAATCAATCGCTCATTATTAATCCAATTTATAACAATTCTTAACCGCTATCGGAAGTTTGACAAAAATGGCCTCCGGCCCACGTGCTCGGATTGCGAATTTTTTTGAAGATAAACTTTACCCATAACCCCACAAACTCAAATATATAATTTACTCTCAATTTTATACCCAAAATCATGGTCAAATTCCAAAAATATCAATTTATAGGTTTTTCCTCAAACCCCAAGTTTCTACAAATTCCATGTCCAAACCCGTATATAATCATGTATTTTAACTCGAAACTAACATAAATTACTTACCTCATGCTTGGTGGTGAAAATGGCACCTCAAAGTTGCTCCAAAATTAGCTACAATAAAAGAAATGGGGTTGAAATGAACCCAAACCCCAATTTAAAAGAACCATACTACCTCCAACACTTCCGCACATGCGGTCCCTAGATCGCTTCTACGGTTCCGCAGGTGCAGCCTTTCTACCTCTCCTACGGTTTCTTACCAAGACCCCTTTTCCGCTTCTGCGCCTCGACTACTGCGGGTGCGGTCCTGCTTCTGCGGCTACATGACCGCATCTGCGGTCTCTTCCCTTCTGGTTCAAACCGCATCTACGGCTCCGCACCTGTAGCCCAAATCTCGCAGGTGCGGGTACACCACAACCATCAACTTCAGCCCTTTCCATAATCCACTTTTTGGTCCGTTAACCACCCAAAATTCCCCGAGGCCCCTGGGACTCCAACCAATCATGCCAACCAGTCCCAAAATACATTAAGGACTTGCTCAAGGTGTCAAATCATATCAAATAAAGCTAAAATCACGAATCGACCCCCAATCCAAGCTTTATGAACTTTAGAATTTCAAACTTCTACTTTCGATGTTTAAACCTATCAAATCACTCCGATTGACTCCAAATTTTATACACAAGTCATATTTGACATTACGGACATACTCCAACTTTCGAAATTGTATTCCGACCCTGATATAAAAAAGTCCACCTCCGATCAAACTTCTCAAAAACCTTCAAATTTCTATCTTTAGCCAAATGGCTCCAAAATTCTCCATGGACATAAGGCTGTATCCGGTTCCGGTTCTGGGTCTATTTGGGTAAACGGTTCCGGTTCTGGCGGTTCCCGGTTCTGGCAGTTCCGGAGCCGGAATCGGAACCATACGGTTCCGGAACCACCCGGTTCCGGTTCTGGCAGTTCCGGAACCGCGGGTCTGGCGGTTCCAGGCGGTTCCCGGCGGTTCCGACCTTTTTTTTTTTTTTAATTAACTATCTTGTATAGTTGTGATTAGTATATTGTAGAATATATTTTTATATGGTGTACTATGTTTGGAAATTAGTATATATTCAAAATAAGTAGTGTATATTTTGTATATAAGTAGTATATGTTGTAGTAAAGTAGTATATATTGTATATAAATAATGTATATTGTGTAGTAGTTAGTATTAATAGTATTATGTGTTGTATGTTATATATTATATGTTATATAAATATTTTATATTCAAGGATTGATATAGAAGTAAAGACAAAGAAATATTGAAACAAATATATTCAAGTATATGATAAAAAGCATATTTATTGACCAAAATGGCATATCTTTCTTAGTCTTCCTTCCCCCGATGGAATGAGCACAACATGGTACTAATACCACCATTAAAAGAAAAAAAAACTAAAAGAAGACATGCCAATGTACAAGTTACATCATAATTTATGTATTATTTCTAACAAATCTCATAAAACCTTCAAGGTTTGGAGGTGGTTGTGTTGGCGGCGGTGGAAATGAAGCTTGTTCATCACCACTTCCGGGTGAAGATGATTCTTGAGCAAGTTCTGCTAGCATTTCTTCATAGCACTCATCTATTTCGGGTTGAGATTCAGCTAGCCCAAAGTTTCTTCTTTCAGAGCGGATCCAATCTCGGAAGAGCACTGATTTTTCCAAGCTGTCCCGCATCGACGCTCTATGATCTCCTATTTGTAGTCTGGCTTGACTAAATACGCTCTCCGATGCAACAGTTGACGCTTGAATGGACAGAACATCCCGAGCCATCCTTGCAAGAACGGGAAAATGCTTTTCCCTTGTCTTCCACCAATCCAAAAGGTTGAAAGATCCGTCTGGATTATCATTCTCTAGCCCCTGCGACAAATAACTTGAAGTTCATTTAGATGGGAAATATCATCTAAATTCTCACCTTGAGTACCCCTGAACTCCGTCCACGATTTAAGAGCTGTTAAGCCAGCAACTCTTTTAGACGATAGTGACGTGGACGAAGTAGGAGTTGGAATATTAGGCCTAGCATGCTCTAAGGCCTGTTTATAAGCATTATAAACAGTTTGAGCATTCACTGTAATTGATGCTTTCGCATCAGATAGTGTAGCCATTTCTTCTGGTGAAAGATCTAAACATTGATAAATACTAGTATACCAAAAGTTAGGACCTCCTGCTTTCATAGTAGGGTTTAACAAAGCAGCCACACCAAATGACTGGTCACGGTTAGATAATCACAATCATTTCCACTTCTACCAATATCAGTTGTAATAGACATACGATTACTTATATGAGTAAATAAATAGCGCAAGTACTGTTCATATTCATGCTTATATTTATAAATGTCGGCCTTAACTGTGGCGCGAGGCCAACCTTTATATGTAGGATTAAATACTCGTCTAATATATTGAATCCAAGCAGGATTAGAAGCAAAATAATAAGGTAAACACATAACAGTAATCATTTTAGCTAATTCTTCACGATCCTTATTAGGATCGTAGTACAATATACCTCCGGTGACAGTGTTTATTCCTGGTTGAACCATGTTAGAACCAGTACATTGGTTAATTGTAGTATCAGGACTTGACTTCCCCTCTTGTTCCGCTTTCATTTGAAAATATCTAGCCTTATCGCTAGGATGTATATATATATGTTTAACTAAACTACCTGTTCCGCTACGATCACCCGTATACCTATGAACAAGTTCTTTACCACAAGTTTTGCATTTAGCCCTATCTTTATCTCTTAGTTGAATAAAAAAAATGCCAAACTAATGAAGTTTCTGTACGTTTCCGAGGTTGTCTACTAAAAGTGGGAGTTTGTACGGGTGGGTGTTCTGGGTCATTAGGAGCAGGACTAGTAGGTGTATCATCTAAATCTACCGGAGGTTGGGTTTCGTCATCATCATCACCCTCATTTCCCTCTGATATTGGTGCATTAGGATAAAGCAAATTCATAATATCATCATCTATTCTATCACCGACTGCTATATCATGTAGAAAATTAACATCGCTAAATTGAAAACACGGGTGATCACTATCAAGTATTCCTAAGTTTTCATTAGTATTTCTAGGTTGGCTACTAGTTTGAACTTGTTTATCTTTTCTAGGTCCGGGAGCCGGGGGAGGGGTAGGATTTTGGCGACTACTTTCACCGGATTTAGATGTACCTTTTCCGAACATTTTTTTCAATGAAAATTCCATACTCATTATAATTAGGGAAAATATCAACACACAACAAATATTCTTAGCACGTAAGAGTTGAAACAAGTTTACTGGATTGACGAACAACTTCTTGAAAATTGACAATCGTTGTAATTGAACACTTGAAAACTTCAATTCAACAACTTCACAATGTTTCACGAATTTGCAACAAAAATTAAGCACTTGCACAGAAAGATTGAAAGAGAGCATGAAGAGATTGAGAGAGATTGAGTAGGATTGATGAATTGGTGAATTAAAATGAAAGAATGAGGGGGTATTTATAGTTGAGAAATGGGAAATTGTGTAATTATATAAAGTTTGGGGTTAAATTAAATTTGAGGGGTCAAATGGCTAAATTTTAAAAATGCCAAACGGCTATTTCTGCAATACCAACGCTCTGATTTTCAGAATTTAAAAAAATTTTTTTTTTTTTAAAAATATGGCCGTTGCGAACCGGATAGAACCGGAACCGGAACCGGACCGGTTCAGGCGGTTCTAAACGGTTCCAAACGGTTCCGAATTTAAATTTCTTTTTTAATATCGGAACCGTTTGGAACTGTTTGGAACCGTTTAGAACCGCCTGAACTGGTCCGGTTCCGATTCCGGTTCTGGCGGTTCCGGTTCCACGGTTCTAAAGGGTGGAACCGGCCCGGAACCGCGGAACCGGAACCGTTTAGAACCGCGGAACCGCCAGAACCGCGGTTCCGGGCACGGTTCCGGTTCGGAACCGTTACATGGTACAGCCTTACATGGACATCTGAATTCACTTCCTATCACGCTCCCAACTTCAGAATCACCATGTGGAGCTACTCCCAGACTCGGAATCCCAAATAGACATCGATAACATGGAAATACACTTCAACCCAAACATATGAAATTTCTTCCAAAATGCTAACTTCCACAATAGGCGCCAAAACATTCCCGGGTCGTCCAAAACTCGATCGGGGCGTACGTCCAAGTCCAAAATATTATACAAACCTAATAGAACCTTTAGATCCTGATTCCAACGTCGTTTACTCTGAAATCTATTCTTAGTCAATTTCTCTCAACTTAAAGCTTCTGAAATGAGAATTCCCTCTCTAGGTCAACTCCGAACTTCCCAAATTTCAATTCCTACCACACGTATAAGTCATACTACTTGAATTGAAGCTGTTCATGGCCTCAAATTGCTGAACGACATGCTAACGCTCAAAACTACTGGTCGGGTCGTTACATCCTCTCCCTCTTAAACATATGTTTGTCCTCGAACGTGCTAGGAACGCTAGGGTTGTCTGAAATCACTGTTTAACACCTCGAGCATCTACTCGTGCTACCATAACTCAGTTGGGCGCCCTAGCTCGACCAATCTGAAGATATTTTTTTTCACTTAAGAAAATAAGCCTTAAAGCCCAATTCCATCATCCAGAATTCTCTACCAGGCCTATTTTCATCATACGAACACCGCATCAATAACTACCCGCAGCACCAGGACATGACTGCATGCCTTAGCTTAATTCACACCTTGCACCACTTTACTCGCAGGACCACAATAACATTCTTTGGTCAAATTAGTCGAGATTCCAAGAATCTGATGCCCACAATGCACCTCGTGATATATAATTTTTTCTCTATCTCTATCAACAACACCATGATGGAAGATATATATTGAAATTCATAACCAATTGCCGAGTCAACCATTCATCAGGCCTATACTCCTGACAAGAACCATCGCCTCATTCTGAACCAAATAGTGGTATTTTCTCCTTTATTTACTTCATATAATCAGATTCAACTTATCTTAAATCCAATGATCTCGTCTCACCTAGTATGAACCTCTCAGGCAATAAGCCACCCCGGACATGCTTAAAGTCTCATATGATACCACAATGTGCCAATAGGCTATGAACTCGAACATCACAAAGGTAAAACGAACTCTGAAAAGGAAATCCAATTACCCCGCTCGCGATCATACGTGCGATGCAGTGAAAATAATTAAACAATACCCCCCTCGCGAATCATACATGTGACGCGGGCACACAAAAAATAAGAGTATTCCTCAGGAAAATAGGAAACAAACGCAAAAAAAATAACGCTACAGAACTGTACTCAATATCATATTGTTGTGGCACGTAACTCGATCCAAACAATATACCTATGGCGACGTGCCACCTGGAGCACACATAAAATTCACATAGGGATTTACACACCAAGCTAGATTGCTCGTTACAACCAAATATCGAATATTGGTCACAAGCACGCTAAGTACATCATACCATCCCTGGGGAGACGTATAGTGCTATAAGCTACAAACTTAAGCACAACTGAGGTGTCATATACGATCTAAATCTCGAGAGCCATTTTGCTCATATGACACTATCTCTACGCGAAACCTTAATACATAAGCAATTCACCAAGCTGTCTCACAGCTCACATAGTGCATGAAATAAATGACGACGAAATAACACCTTGACTACTCTTTCATGAGGAGCATATTACTGAAATGAACACATATGGCCTGGTATAGAGCCCATATTCACATTTGAATCCATCCATAGACCTCAAGCTGATTCTCATCACATTGAACTAGGCTAATAACCTTTCAAAAGTCCATAATAACTCCTTTTTTTCTCATAACACGTAAGAACAACCATCATAACTTGAGTAATCATCCACACTCCACAACCGAATAAATTAAGTGCCCTCTAGGCGTCAATTTCCAAATCAACGATATCACCACAATCTTCATACTTGGTTAAACTCTTCAGCCAATCAGGTGACTACGTGCCACACTTATGAAACCTTCGCGTGGGGCACACCCCCACAACCTTCCGTGATAGATAACAGGTCTGTACATTCAGACCACCAGCCTTACTAACACTAAAAAGCGATCGATAATCCTTAACCAGGATGCAAAACCTTTTTCACAAAACACCAATCTCCGGTGACGCTGAGGACAATACCGACTTTCACTAAACATCGAAACTACTTTCCTGCTCATCTGAGCTCGTGACATCCTTGACAATACTGAATTACAACCTTGATCCTCACTTCATACTCCATACCATTCATTGCACCCAACATGCCAATATATGATAGAACATGATTTTCATCATAAATTCGTAACCGCTAATATATTAACACTTTATCGTATAAAACTTTTCACTTATCTCTCTTTAGGAGAACTATGGCAACACACAGGTGAATTTTCATAATAGTAGAATATGCAAATCTCTAACTAGTGGTCTAAGCCAACGCAGCCCTTCCGGGATCCGCCTACACATAACAGGCCATAACAATAGAATACTTCTGAATTACATCAATTACGGCGGCCGACAAGCCTCACACGTGCCGTCAAAAATCACTTGCATAACTTGATCGCGCTGAAGGAACTGATCACTACCATCGATATGCCAATTCAACTATGGCTAATCAATCAATTCATCTTCTTCCAATTTATCTTTGATTGCCTTAGAAATAATAATAACTCCATTGATACTCCATCTGAACTCATCCCGAGTGACCTTGAATCACGAGACCATGTTGTCTCAAATCCCACGAACAATTTCATACCTTCAAATTGCTACACTGCAGGTAAAAACATCACAGAATCTTGTGGGAACCTTCTTATAATTCTTAGTTGTACCTATAGGCTCGAAACTGTTAGGCACCACACTTTATCCGTTTCAGTCCACTAGGACCAATGTTAAGAGCCACTCGCTCTGACTTGGCCCTGAATATAATCAACTCCATAAATCTTCTAGCACAGGATTACCCTCTCGATGAAACACCCGGTAGAATCATTTCACTTGAAACCCACATCTATACAAGTTACAAATCCAGAATCCTTCCCCAAGTCTGATAATGAGCCAATAAGGCCAACCACAACATACCTTTAACAATTTCTCTGCTCAAGTTACCACTTATATTCTTTTCTCGTAGCTGAAACGACCCATCAATATGCTAATAACCTGAAACCTCGCAAGTAGTTAACCATGCAACCCTAATCATATGCGGTGGGACTCTCCCACTTAGCTTGAAGCCGCTATTACACAACTTTGGAACTCACTAAGATTCTTTCTCTCTTATTGACATGACTTTGCACAATAAAACTGCCAGATCCTTGAAATCTTTCTGTTAATATTTCATGAACACTCTAAATCTCTACCAGTATTTACATATTCGAATTCTTACCAGATTGATAGTAAAATTCTTTGTAGATTTTTCGCCAATCATGCGACCGTTGACCTGCTCACAGGATATGACCCACCTGAGTCCGTGCTCATTTACCAGCTGCACAAGTCCATTCACTCCTTATGGACATCAATCTAATGCGCGACAATACCTTCAGATTCAAGTTATGCTGCATCCTTCTCCATATCGAACACCTCTTTCTCATCATATCTAATAACCCACCGCATAATAGCCAGTGTTTCAAATTAATTTTGTAAACCCAATCATCGACCGCTAAAAATCCCTAAATCATTCAAAACTTTTCTTAAGGGATATTGTCAACCTATCGCTAACCCATATGAAACTCCACCATGTAAGATAATTAATTCGTAGCCATAGCAGAGAATAAAACATAATTACACAACAATCTAGAGTTAGAGTCTAAAGAAGCATACCGTTAAACTACATAAATTCAGCAGCGACATCAAACAAGATTAAGCCTGAGATCAACTTCCACAATCCACTAGCTACGCGCTCTCACAACCCGAAAACTTGAATGATGGGACGCCTACCGTTACTACGTATTGAAGAAGCAGAATACGCTAGGTTTTTCTAATAGCTAGGGAAAGGGGTTTGGCCTCTATTTATAAAGAGTGTCTACCCATCACAAGCCAATAGTTATTAGGCCTCACTTATCCACATACATAATATTTAATATTAGGCCTTTTACTTATCCACCCCTCGGGTCACGTCACTATCCTTTCAGGCTATAACCAATTAACGTAAGTCCAAATTCCAACATTCTCCCACTTGGACGCCAACATTAATTGAGGACAAGAAAACAATTTTAAATCTTTGAGTTTTTAAGAAAATCATTTTGAAGAAGGATGTAGACTCTACAGTGGCCACACTACTCATATAGCCAATGATAGAATGACCCATATAACAATCGATTCAGTCTCAATAGAAAATACTAACAATGAATCGTAGCACGAATCACAACATATTAAGGTATGAATTCTATCTACGACCACATATGCTAGAATTGCCATCAACATGAATCGAACATGTGTGCTAAGGATTTTATCTTTCTAATTAAGGTGAATAGATTCACACCTCTTAGAAAGAAATAATCCTCCAAGTAATATAATAACCATATCACCTCAGGACCCTCCAACTGACACAAAATCATATTAGCTAAGGAGGATTCCTTTGTGCCTTACTCGGGATAATCAAGGCAAAAAGTAGCGAAACTCAAAGATATCATGAGTTTCTGCAATGTCCAAATGGAAATAAAAACAAATAAATTATCATGTTAGACATAAGCATAACAGATATCAAATAACACAAGCTTGCATAAAAATAGAACTTATCAAAAGAAATATCTCAGTCAACAATTACAAAGTAACTCTCATTGACTAAAGCACATCAAAAGACTCTAAAATACCCATATTTTTATAAATGTTCATTAAACACTACAAGCCTAAGACCTTTTGGTCAAAGGATCAACCAACATAGATTTTGTGCTAATATGCTCAATACATATATCACCTTCTTGTACCATGTCTCTAACCTTAAGAAACTTAAAGCTAACATGCTTAGAGCATCTTGTTCTCTTGTTATTCTTGGAGAAGAACATAGCTGCTCTATTATCATAGAAAATAGTCACCGGCTTAAATATAAAATCCACAATTTGCAATTTAGTAAGAAAATTCTTCATCCAGACAATATGTGAAACAATCTCAAAACAAGTAATAAACTCAACTTCCATTGTAGATGTAGCTGTGATACTTTGCTTCTCACTTTTCCAGGAAATAGCACCTCCACCCAACATAAAAACATACCTAGAAGTTGATTTCATAGTGTCTTGATAACCTGCGAAATCAGAATCTGAATATACTAGAAGATCCAGGTCATCAACCTATTTGTATACAAGCATGAAGTCTTTGGCGAGTTGTAGATATATCATCACTTTCTTTGCAGCTACCCAATGTGCCAATCCAGGATTAGAAGAAAATCTTTCCAATATGTTAATAGAAAATGCACTATGAGGCCTTGTACAAACCTGTATGTACATCAAACAACCAACAACACTTGCATATGGCAAATTTTTCATAGTTCTCATTTCAACTTTATTTTTTTGGACATTGATCGTTGCTAAGTTTCTCTCCTTTTACAACAGGTGCAACTCCAGGTCTACAGTCTTGCATATTGAAAGTTTTAAGAACACTCTCAATGTAGGAATGATGTGATAAACCCAATAAACCATGTGACCTATCTCTTTTAATTTCTATCCCAAGAACAAAAGAGGCTTCACCAAGATCTTTCATATAAAAAAACCTAGACAAAAATTGTTCAGTCTCATTCATCAACCCAAATAATTTGTGGCAAGCAAAATGTCTTCAACATAGATAACCATAATAATAAAATTTCCATTAGCTATTTTAAGATAAACATATTTATCCAGCTTATTTTCTACAAATCCAAATTTTGTAATAATTTCATCTAATTTCAAGTACCACTACCTGGAGGCCTGTTTAAGCCCATATATGAATTTGTTAAGCTTGCACACTAGATGTTCTTTACCAGCTTCTTTAAACCCTTCAGGTTGAACTATGTAAACTTCTTTAAGTAGACTCACATTCAAGAAAGCAGTTTTAACATCCATCGGGTGTAATTCTAAATCAAAATGAGCCAGAAAAGCCATCACAATTCTAAATGCATCTTTGGATGAAACAGGAAAAAATGTTTCTTTATAATCAACACTTTCTTTCTGAGTGTAACCCTTAGCAACCAAC
The DNA here is from genome assembly GCA_034376525.1 of Nicotiana benthamiana. Taxonomy (NCBI): domain Eukaryota; kingdom Viridiplantae; phylum Streptophyta; class Magnoliopsida; order Solanales; family Solanaceae; genus Nicotiana; species Nicotiana benthamiana. The sequence continues at coordinate 54,306,319 of CM067330.1, read as the reverse complement.
CTTGCTTTATAACGGTCTATGTTTCTCTTAGAGTCTCTTTTAGTTTTGAACACCCATGTGCAACTAATAGGTCTAAAACCTTCAAGCAATTCAACTAACTCCCATACTCCATTGTGTTTCATGGAGCGCGTTTCATCTTTCATTGCCTCACGCCATTTATCAACAAATGGAGAGGAAATAGCTTGAGCATATGATAAGGGATTAGTAAGCTCTCCAGTATCACTAAGATTTTCAGTCACATACACGATAAAATCATCCGAGATGGTAGACCTTCTTTCTCTTTGTGATCCGCAGAGTGGTTCATTGTGTACATTTTGTTCAGGAACTGTGGGATCTACGTCATTGTTCCCTTGATTCTCCCCATCATGAATAGCTTAGTTTACCACCTTTTCATGTACAACAGGTACATGGACAATGGCTTCCTTCTCTTTCAATACTTTTCTTACCACATGAACAATCACAATCACAAACATCATTGTGAGCATATGATTTTTAACCTGTTGAAACGGCTCCTACAAGACTTTCAAAGCTTAGGATTTTCTTTAAATATTTATTTTTAGGATTTAATTTTAGAATTTAATTGCGTGCCAGCGTGTTTTCATCAATGCGCGCTTTAAAATCATTTAGGGTTTAAGTTCATGTTTTTGCCGAAATAATTATTAATTAGGGTCATTTTTAGAAATAGAAAACACAAAAAATATGAGCAAGTAGTATTTCTGGCATTTTTAATTATTTTTGGTTTAATTTCAACTTGTTGCATTTTTATTTGTGTTAATTAGGAATTGTTGTTTTAAATATAATTAGGAAATAATTAAAATAAAAGAAAACAAAATAAATATATACATATATGCATAGCCACTCAGGCTGGCCACAATTGGGCCAGACCTGATTTGGCCCAAAAAATTTTAACCCTTTAAAACCCACCTGTACCCAGCCCAAATACAAACCCCGATCCAGTCCACACCATACACCCCACAAACGACATCGTTTAGAGATAAGGCATCCCAGCCGTTGATCAGTTGATCATCCAACGGACATGAAACTCCCCCAAAATCACATACATATGTCCAAATGTTCCTAATACACTCAGAGACCAAACGAGCCTCCTTTATCGTACATACGCCGGTGTATCACCCACCCTTGACCACCCATTGACCACCCCTTGACCACTGTTGACCACCTAGTAGCCACCCTAATACCTTCACCGAAAATCGCCTCACGGCGGCGGTCGGTCACCAAACCTCCTCAAGTTTACACCATTAAACCGCCACAACCCCCTCTTTCCCATCCTGTGGTTTATTTCCGTCGAACAAATCCCTAGCTTCTCGAATATTCACAATAAGGTCGTCGGAACCACCGTCTCCGGCGACCCTGTTCCAAACCTACCCAACTTTACACCGTAGGACCACCAGGACCTCCCCTTCCCCGTCCTGCAATCCACCCCTTCAAACGACCCCCCATCGCATTGAATCTTCAAAAGAAGACCGTCGGAACCCACATCTCCGGCAACCCAACTCCAAACCCCTCCAAATTACACCCCTGAAGCATCTCATCCTACTGTTTCCCACCGTGTATGTTACACCCTTCGAATCCACCTGAAACATCTCGAATATTGATTTGAAGTCTTAACCCTAAAACTCAAACCCTGTCGGAGTCTGGTCAAACTTGTCTCAGGCAATCCGCGGCCATTACCCTCCCCAACCATGCCACCCACGACCCCCAAATACCACCAATCACCGAGGTAACTCAAATCTGAGACCTCACTTGGTCTCAGAATCACACAACCCCAGTCTTGAACCCCTAAAATCCATCATTCCAAAATGAGTTGCCTCAGAAGGTTAGAGGTCTCCACAAAAAAGGTCAGAAACCAACAAAAAGATCTCAAGTTGGACTTGCATGTGTAAAAAAAGCTAAGTATTCTGTCTTCGCTTGTATATATTTGCTTCGTTTATGTTAATTGTTAGATTATTTAATTTCTTTTGAATGATTGTTTGTTTGTCCACAATCTCATCTGAAATAGGTTAAATAGTCATATGCCTTTAGTTGTCACTGCTCTGAAATCTCTTCGTCTCTTGAGTTGGTCTGATATCATGTTAATATTAGCCTCCTGATTCTGAAATCCTAGTTTGATTATTCTTCAGTAATGTGATTTTTATGCTTTGTTGACCTTCATCTTCTAATCTTCATTTGTTTTATTCCCTGATACTCTGATTAGTTTTGTAGGTGTTTATGCTACTGATTGTTTGATTTTCATTTCATAGTAACTTTGATCTTCAGTACTTGCGCGTATAAGGCTATTCTTTCTTGCTGAACCGTTAATTACTTCTTGATTTTGTTCATGAACTGAGTGTTTAATCCTTGTTACTCATTTCTCACTTTCAAGTTTTTATTGAGTGATTCAATTAGGTTTTTCCTATAATAAGTATTAGTTGATTGGTCTTCTTTCCTGGTTGATATTATCCATTAGTTTTGTCACAAAGATACCTGAATATTTATATGATCCTAAGTTATAATAATTGATTGACCAATCCATATTAGGACATTTAGTTGTATGGATTCAATGGACCTGTTAATCCAGACCAGACCTTCGCCTATAACTCAAGCAATTGACCAGGGTCAGTGAATAACTAAGATTAAAACTTCAGGTTAGTTAATTAGGAAAAGAAATAGAGGTACAAGGGGAATTTGAACCTTAAAAGAATCTGGTAATAACCCATAGAACATTCTAGTGAGGGACTTAGGCACAATTTCAGCCTCAAACTCGAGGCACAAGTCAGGAAATGAAGGACCATCTAGAAAAAGTTGAAATCTGAATCAGGGACTAAAAGGAAAAAAATAAGGAAAAGTGTTTCCCTAAGGCTCCACTATAAAAAAGACAATCTGAACATTTTCAGTGGTCCTGGACCCTTTTTTTGAATTCTAGAAGAGTAAAAATACATATTAGTTCTTCCTATATCCTTGATAACTGATTAGTGTTGTTCCTATTCCTTTGGGATTTTAATTTTCTCAAAATCTGCTGAGATCCTGGGTGTACTGTTTGATTGGCTGCCGTTTTCCTTGTTGATTAACCTCATTACTCATAGGCTTCTTTTCTTTGCTAAATTCCAGGTACATTTCGATGCCCAGTAATGCATGAAGCTTAAGTAAAATATGTTCCTAAGTGTGAAGATCTGCGTCTGTTATTTTTCCTTTGAATCGCCATCCTGTTTTCCCCTTCTTTAGCTTTAACATACCTAATGATAAGGTGATTGCCCGGTAGTAATTATACATTTGGATTGATTCAATTTTTGTAATAACTGGATATTGAGACTGACTTATTTTGTAATATCTGGATATTTGGACTACTATTTTAGATATGTACAATCAGTAGTAATATTAGCTAGTGGTAAGGCTATTTCAAACGTTTGTTTCTTTTTTTTTTTTTTTGCTTAGAAACATTGGATTTAGGAATATGTCAGTTTGGTAATCATTCGAAAAAGATCAAAACATTGCATAGTATTTTAATTCATTTAAGTTTCAATACATTAGCAATGATTCGTTTCAGAGTTATTTAATATATGATAACCAGATTCGCAATTGAAGTTTGGAAGCTGAATTCGTGTACTCTGATTGACGAGTATTATGAATCGTTTAATCCAGATTTAAGATTAAAAACTGATACAAAATAATAACTAGTAACTTCCATGTGAACATTGTAGGTATATTTAATAGTTATTCTTGTGTATAAACTCAAATCAAAAGAAACATTACTGAAATTTGTTCATAATGGACTCCTCCGTCCAATTAACTCTGGGTCTAGTTGAAGGGCCCAGCAGTGGCCAGATACGATGTATGTTTCCGGGCTGGTCAAAATTTGAGGCCCGACATGTGTAATCATCCATCAATGAAGCTGAAACACAAGTATTAATTTTCCAAATACGTTACCCATGTATAAATGATTAGGATATTTAGGCACAAGCATGATAGAGAACTTAGTGTGCATTAAAACGTCCTTAAAAATAATGTGAGCTGCATTAATCTAATCAAATACCATGCGACGACTCTTTAATTCATCAAAATACATAGAAAATAGGAAGTGCCGTTTAGCGAATTTCACGACCTTCTATGAATTTTGAAGACCTAGTTGCTATAGGCGTGAAGTTATTAATAAAATACCTTCCTAAATGTGGGTGTGCATTTATGTGACCCAAATCCAAATCTCAATGGAGTTAGAATATATCTAAAATTACGTGCGTATTTATGTGACGTGATTCGCGACGTATTCTAATGACATAGCAAACTTCCTAAAAGATGTTAAAAGCGGTTAATAATTTCAAATTGCATTATAGGTTTAAACAGATATATAATTTCAGATCTCTAGCCACTTATAATGAGTTTAAGCAACCCTGCTAGAACCACGGGATCCGAGGGTGCCTAACACCTTCCCTCAGATCAACAAAATTCCTTACTCAGAAATTTTTGGTTCGCAGACTCCAATCGGTTAGTCGAAATTTCCTCGATTTTGGATTTTAAATAAACTGGTGACTTGGGACACCAAAAGCCAAACCTATCCCAAGTGGCGACTCTTGAAATAAATAATTAATCTCATATCGAATAATGTCACTTTAATTGAAAAAACTCTTATACACGTATCATCTTTTTGGGTAACCACGTGTAAGCCAAAAAGGAGGTGTGACAATCATGCTCAAGAAATTTTGCATTAATAGACTCAACGATTCTAGTGCCACGCCGAGGATAGCAAAACCTATAACCTTTAGAGTGATCAGGATAGCCTATAAAGAAACAACCGGTATCAGTTTTCTTTTTTTTTTGTGGGTGAATAAATACTAACTTCGACTGGACATATCCAAATGTGAAAATGGTTCAAGCTAGGTTTTCGGGTTGCCTAAGGGAGTTTTCAAGACAGATTTTGTAGGAACTCTATTTAGGATATGGCTAGCAATTTTTAACGCTTCACCCCAAAGAGACTCAGGTAGGCTAGTTTTTGACATCATACTTCTCACCATTTTCATGAGGGTACGATTTCGTCTTTTGTCCACACCATTCTGCTTAGGAGTACCTGGCATGGTGTATTGTGCTACTATCCCACATTCTTGCAAAAATAAAGCAAAAGGCCCCATATATTAATCGGACTCATCATATTTTCCATAGTATTCACCACCACGGTCAGACCCCACTATCTTAATGGACTTCTCAAGCTATTTTTCAACTTCAGTCTTGTAAATTTTAAACTTATCAAGTGTTTTAGATTTTTCTTTTAAAAGATATATATAATAGTACCTTGAAAAATCATCAATAAAGATAATAAAATACATATGATTGGTCAAATAGGTACATAAGGTCCATTAATATCTTTATGAATTATTTCTAAGAGTTTCGAGCTCCTAGTGGAACCCTTTCTCTTAACCTTAGTCATTTTTCCCTTAACACAATCCACAAAAGTTTCAAAATCTTTTGGATCAAGAACAGGTAAACTATTTTCCTTTACCAACCGTTCAATTCTTTCTTTAGAAATATGACCAAGACGCCTATACCATACTAGGTAAGATGTTTTACTCATAGTAGACCTTTTGTGGGCAATATTTTTAATATACATTGCAGAAAAATTTCATTCAATATATTCAAGCGATATAGACCATCACTTTAAAAAGCATCGGCAACAACATATGAATCATAGGAAATTTTAATAATACCACTATTTTGTTGAAATGAGTTACCAGCTTTATTTAAAAGGGAAACTGAAACTAATTTCCGTCTCATAGACGGTACAAAAATAATATTTTCTAAACGAATAATAGAATTATTCTTATAAGGTAAAATAGATATCCCTATAAACTTTACTTTTTCTTTGAGTCCATTTCCCAAAAAAACACTGGCTTCATCCTCTTTTGGTTTCCGTCGGCTTACTAGATCATGCAAGTCATTGGTTACATGAACAGTTGCACCACTATCCAACCATTATGAATTTAAACGAACATGAACAAGACTAGTTTCAAAGCAGACAAAAGCCAAAAGAGTACCTGATTTATTTTTCAGAGGACAACCAGCTTTCTTATGACCTACTTGTTTGTAATCTCAACACTTGATTTCTTACTTAATTACAGCTTGTGGACCAAGAGAATTATGAGACTGAGCTTGGTTAATACCAGGCTTATTAGTATAACCACTATTACCACCTGGATGATGAGAAGATCATGTTTCCTTTATGAAATTTGGGTCCACCATTTCTTTTATAAGAGGGGATAATCAGCTGATCTAGATGAACTAACAAAGTTTATTACACCCTCAACTTTCTCCTTTTGGATCCTCCATTCCTCTACCACACAAACAGTAATAAGCTCATCAACACTCCACTTATCCTTTTGTGCATTATAGGTTGTCTTAAGTTGGTTAAACTCCTCAGGAAGGGAACTCAGAGATTGGTGAACAAGAAAATCATCGATAACGGTTACACCTAAATTGTTCAGTTTGATAGCAATGTTAACCAATTTCATAATATGAACACGGACACTACCTACAATGTCATACTTTATGGTAGACAAGGAATCAATTAGGCTACCTATCTCAGCTTTGTCAGATTCTAGGAATATATGTCCAATGGCTCTCAAGAAATCTTTTGCATTTCCATTATCCTTAATTGCACCTTTTATGTGATCAGAAATGGATCTCTTCATTATCATAAGACTCAATTTGTTAGCCTTCATCCATTTTTCATACTTAACCTTTTCATCAACAGTGCTAGTAGTTCTAGGTTCAATATGTTTCTGTTCAGTCAATGCAAAGTCCAGGTCCATCAGACCTAATACTATTTCAACATCCTGTTTCCATTTCTTGTAGTTGCTACTAGTCAAAGTTTCAAAGGAAATCAACTGAGCAGTCATGTTGCTAACAGCTGTATAAGCAAAAAACCCAAAAAATAGATAGAATTATGGGCAAGTATATATTAAATAAAAAGAGTCAAAGACATCCATTACACCCGTCCTTTGGGTAGAAGATGCAAGTGTCTCACCTTTTAAAAGTTAAGGAGTCCAAGGCAGTCATTGAGTCCACACCATTAAGCAAGAGACACAAAACCTTCCTCTTATTATCCAAGAGTACAAGGCATACATTGTGTCCTTCCTTTAGGTGAGAGACACAAAACCTCCTCTTACATAAAATTATCCTTATTTATTTATTTACTTATTTTATATATATACATGAGAATCCAAGATATTAAGCTTCATCCTTTGGGTTGAAATATAATATCTTATTTCATAGATTAATTTAGCACCACTATTTCAAAAGGTAAACCTCCAATACTACTATATACTTATTACGAACAACATAGACATGGTACATTAAGAATATTTTAATGACTCGAATATATAGACCACTTTGCTGGAAACTATTCATTAATCATAACTTTTAATCCATGTATAATGTTATTTTATATATATATATAGATATATATATATATATATATATATATATATATATATATATATATATATATATATAAATCTAAGAATTTTCAATGACTCCAAATAAATAGACCACTTTGGTGGAAACTATTTATCAATCACAAATTCTAATTTATACATATTATATAAATGTGACAAAAACAAAGCCCATATAATATTTATTCCATTCTCCAACTGAAATAACAAGAGGCAGTGATGTCTTATGCTCATACATTATCAGACGACTCTCTTCTTGAATATTCCTTATTTTACTTCATTAAAAGAGATTTAGATACTAAAAGATACTAAACAATCACCAAAAGATACTACAGAATAAAGCAACAGTCCAAAGGTAACAGGCGATCTCAAAAAATCATTAAATACATGATTCCTTATAGTTACACCTAACTCTTAGGCCTTCTGTTTATGACCCAAAGCATAAAAAATAATAACTTTTACATTAAGCATTCTAAAATAATCAATCAGCTAACAAGAAACAAATTGCTTTTTCGAAATACCATTTGAACACTATTTCGCCAATTAATGTCACCGCCAACATCAGTTCAAATTAACATGGACTTTTCCTTTTTTTTTTTATAAATTTAATTAAATAAATAAATAACTATTGGTGCAGAATCACAATATAAGAGTACGCAAGTAATGTTTAATTCCTTTGAAACACAATTCACAAAAGCCGCAGAAACATGGGCCGACAGAAGCATTTTCTTTCGTCGGCTTCGAATTAATTTAAATTAAAACGAGTTCGATTATTACTAACTCAAGATTAATTTCTTTTGATCTTAACCCCTAACCATGGTTGCTTTGATACCAACTATAAGATAATTAATTCGTAGTCATAGCAGAGATTAAGACACAATTACACAATTAATCTAGAATTAAAGTATAAGGAAGCGTACCGTTGAACTCCATGAATTCAGCAGCGACAGCAAACGGGAATAAGCCTGAGACCAACTTCCACAATCACACTAGCCACATGCTCTCATAGCCCGGTGAACTTAACTGATGGGACATCTACCGTTACCACGTATTCAAGAGACAGAATATGCTAGGGTTTTCTAAGAGTTAGGGAAAGAGGGGTTGGCCTCTATTTATAAAGATTGTCTACCCATCACAGGCCAATAGTTATTGGGTCTCACTTATCCACACACATAATATTTAATATTAGGCCTTTTATTTATCCACCACTCGGGCCACGCCACTATCCTTTCAGGCTATAACCAATTAACGTAAGTCCAAATTCCAACACACCATTCTCCCACTTTGGCATAACTCACTCCTTTAATCAACTACTCGACCTTCGCTTCTTATACTTGGCCTTCTTGAAATGTTAACCACTACCTGACACTCCCCGCATGTCCTTCATCATCCTTTGCTGCTCAGTTGTTGCCTCAAATAAAATCAATCTTCGTGATACTAGAACCCACAATTGACGCTAACTTTAAACTTTTCTGAAGATCATCTTCCTCGAACCGTCTACACTAAAAATACTGATTGAATCCTGAACTATCGCCCCCTGCGATATCTGACAACCGCTTCTTCAATACTATTTCATAATATCCTACCCCAAAGGCGAATTGTAGAAGACCATAATGCCGGCGAACTTAGTGCATTTAACAAGGACAATGATACCTCTTCACAGAAGAGAATTCAACCACACTCGCAAATACCTAGCCCCGTTACTCCATCACCCGGAATCTGGACATTCATAGGCCAATTGTTTTACCTCTACCGGAAATGAAATATCAGATTTCTGAACTGCGCACCGAGTAGACTTTATTTCGAATCATTCACCTCCCCAACACATAAGCAAGTATCCTACTATTAAGTCAGTACTGTACAACAATAAGCATTATGGAAACTTGTGCCGAGCCTCAAAGCTCTCAATGGTACATTTGTTAAGTTGAAATGAAAGAAAAGTCCTCCAGCAAAGCGAGATAATAGCCCAACCAACTATACATGGAGAAACATCCCGCACCACATCTGTAGTACTATTAAAATTCTTCAATTATCGATTTATAACAAGCAGTTCGCGCCGTGTAAGATTGAGTTGGAAAGAAACAATGGAATAAGCCTTAAGGAATCAAATCGCACGATGAGGAATCAAGAAGGGAAATGCTCCTAACGGCCCTATAGCCTCCCGAAGATAAGTACAGACGTCTCTGTACCGATTCGCGAGACTCTACTAGACTTGCTCGTGACTCGTGAGACCCTAGGAACCTAATGCTCTAATACCATGTTGTCACGATCCCAAAATCCACTAAGAGTCGTGATGGCACCGTAAACCACTGTCAGGCAAGCCAACTAAAATACTTGATTAAGTTTTTACTTTAATAATCTTGAAATCTATGATTTTCCTTCAAATTTACCAATTAAAAAATAATAGTTTCAATTCAAGTTAAATGATAACAATTAATACAAAATACTTCATAACCATCCCAGAACGCGGTGTCACAACTATATGAGCAATTTCTAAAAATTTGAATAAAGTACAACATCTGTTCGAAACATAATTGAATAGAAAGTAAATACAATTCTAAGATAGACTATACTAGCTGCGGATCACCTCGAGGAAATACAGCTCACCTATTCTCCGGGTCACCCGTGCTGCTACGTCAGATAGGCTAATAGAAGTACCTGCACCTATGCAACAAAATGCACAACAAGTGTAGCATGAGTACGAAAACAACGTGTACTCACTAAGTATCCCGCCTAATCTCGAAGAAGTGGAGACGAGATGACAATTTTGACACTTACTAATGGTCCAATAATAATATTATTAATGCGAAGACTCACAGATTTATTAAGAACCACAGTAGATTCAAATGAGTCACTAAACAGGTAAAAGTTCCTTTTATTAAAATTCTCTGGATTCATAATTCATTAATTAACAATTATCTTAAGTTGGGGATAGAGCAGATATCCATATCAATAAATCTCAAGGCAAACAATACAAGAATGCGCAACTCATGCCGAGGCCGTACGGCCCGATCCAACATAAATGTAAAATGTGCATTGTCGAGAGTAGAACGACACGAACTATAGATACATCTATTAACCGCTCGCGAACCATACATGCGACATGGACAAATTTAAATAAACGTACAACATGCTCGCATATCATACATACGATGCATGTATACTTAGATATACATGCTCAAACAACTAATTAAGAATTTATCGCGAATCATTTATCCTAATGAAAGCTAATTCTCTTTTAAATGATTTAAGAAAATGAAGTTTAATCTTCTTAGAAATTCATTTACACATTTGTTAGGACTTAAGAAATTCAACTATCAATAAGATCACATATATTCCAAGTATAGCATGCTTTTGGGTCCTAGACTACCCAAACTTACACATATTAATAGCTATGCACGGACTCTCGTCACCTCATGCATACGTAGCCCTCACAAATAGGAGCAGATAACCAGTTATTTCACCTATGGAGACAATTCCCTCTTACAAGGTTAGAAAGGAGACTTACCTCTCTCCGAAGTTCCATAACCGGCAATCCACGCCCTTTCGAAGACTCAATCGATGCAAAATTCTGCAACACCAGACAATAATTATGTAAACTCATTAATATGAAATCACAACTCATTATAATCCAATTTATAACAATTCCTAACCCCGATCGAAAGTTTGACAAAAATGCCCTCGGACCAACGTGCCCGAATTCTGAAAATTTTCGAAGATAAACTTTACCCATAACCCCACAAATTCAAATACATAATTTACTCACAATTTTATACCCAAAACCGTGGTCCAAGAATATCAATTTTATAGGTTTTCCCTCAATCCCCAAGGTTTTTCAAATTTCCATGTCCAAACCCGTATATAATCATGTATTTAACTCAAAACTAGCATAAATTACTTATCTCGTGCTTGGTGGTGAAAATGACACCTCAACGTTGCTCCAAAATCGGCTACAATGGAAGAAATGGGGTTGAAATGAACCCAACCCCCGATTTAAAAGAACCACACTACTTCCAGCATTTTCGCAGCTGCGGTTCCACAGGTGCAACCTTTCTACCGTTCTTGAGGTTTCTCACCAGGCCCCCTTTCTCCGCTTCTATGCCTCGACCACCACAGGTGCGGTCCTACTTCTGCGGCTACATGACCGCATCTGCAGTCTTTTCGTTTTTGGTCCATAACCGCATTTGCGACTTTTCTGGCCACTTCTGTGGCTCCGCACCCGTGGCCCAGGTTTGCAAGTGCAGTTACACCTGCAACCACCAACTTTAGCCCTTTCTAAAATACCATTTTCGATTCGTTAACTATCCGGAATCCACCCGAGGCCCTCGGGACCCCAATCAATCATGCCAACTAGTCCCAAAATACATTATGGACTTGGTTGAGTTCTCAAATCATATCAAACAATGCTAAAATCATGAATTGGCCCCCAATCCAAGCTTTTTGAACTTTAGAATTTCAAACTTCTACTTTCGATGTTTAAACCTAACAAATCACGTCCGCTTGACTTCAAATTTTGCACACAAGTCATATTCGACATTATGGACCTATATAACTTATGAAATCAGATTCCGACCCCAATATCAAAAAGTCCACCTCCCGGTCAAACATCTCAAAAACCTTCAAATTTCTATCTTTAGTCAAATGGCTCCAAAATGCTCCATGAACATCTGAATTCATATTCGATCGTGCTCCCAACTCCAGAATCACCATACAGAGCTACTCCCAGACTCAGAATCCCAAACGGAAATCAATAACATTAAAATGTACTTCAACCCAAACTTATGAAATTTCTTCTAAAATGGTGACTGCCACAATAGGCGCCAAAATGCTCCTTGGTCATCCAAAACTCGATACGGACATACGTCCAAGTCCAAAATCATTATACGAACCTACTGGATCCTTCAAATCCCGATTCCGAGATCGTGTACTCTAAAATTCAATCTTAGTCAATTTCTCTCAACTTAAAACTTCTGAAATAAGAATTCTCTCTCTAAGTCAACTTCAAACTTTCCCGAAATTCAATTCCAACCACGCGTACAAGTCATAATACCTGAATTGAAGTTGCTCATGGCCTCAAACTGCTAAACAGCATGCTAAAGCTCAAAATGACCGATCGGATCGTTATATCAAGCATAATTCTACATGTTTTTTAAAATAAAATTTCTGTATTCGAGAATTATATAAAAAGCACTAAGTCAACATAATTAATAATTTAAAAATTATATTGAGAAAATGGTAACCAAAAAAAGATTAACTATATACTAACACATTAAATAAAATGGTAGAATTGGTAACAAAACATCACTATTGATCAACCAAATGATTACACTTATTGAGCACTTCACATCATAATCACCTCCTCAAAGGTTCTACGAATGCTCCATCTCAAACTAGGCTATACGTCAGTGATATCCTCAAGAATTCCCTACAGCTATTAGCCTTCTTTGACTTATGGATATTACTTAATCTAACTAATATTTCCTGCTTAATTTGTTCTGTACTATCTACACTATTTAAATTAGTTCCTTTAAAGATCTTCCAATTTCTTACCTTCCACATATGATAGAAGACAACTCCCTTGTTGCTGCAACCACTTCCTTCTTTAATTGTTGCCACTTCTTCTTTTTGATGTTGTTCATTGTACTCGCTATGTCTCCTTCTTGCAATTGTACACCAAGCCATCTCACCATCTCAGCACGAACATTCCTTATCCAATTGCATTTTACAAATAAATACTGACTTGTTTCAGTTTTTTGTCCATCACATAAACAACATTCCACATTGTCTACATACATCTCCAACTTCACCGGCCTTTCCTTTGTTAGCAGTCTTCTTTGAGCTCCCAGCCACACAAAACCTTTGTTTTGACTGTGCTACACTACTCCACATCAAACCCAACTATATGCAGTCTTTATGTTTCCCCTAGCAGTGCAATATAACTCCTAGTTATTGAGTAACCACCACCCCTTCGCAAGTTGTACACTCCTTGTTCATACTATCTATTCATGTCCTCCTTTAAAAAGTTAAATCTTTTTCCAATATCAACTACAATTAGTCGGTATCTTATGAATCCAAATGCTTGTATCAGTTTTCATATAGAGTTCATGCACCCACTTCACTCATAGAGCTTCTTTGTTATTGATTAGCTGCCATAATAATTTTCTCACCGATGCTACATTCCATAATTTATTTCATTTAACATGAAGCCCATGAAATTTCTTTCCCATGCCACTAAGGCAAGTTTCCTCTTGTCTTCAGTACTCCCCCAAAGATAGTCCCTAGATATGCTGTCAACCTTTTTTTACCACGGCTTGAGGTAGAATGAATACATAGCTCCAGAAATTATAGATGGAAAACAACACAGAGTTTACTACCTGCAGTCTACCTGCATATGACAATTGCTTAGAGTATCTAGTTTTTATCATGCTGGTTATTCTGTCTACCAGCTGACAACAATCCAATTTGTTTAATTTCTTAGATGAAAGGGGAAGTCCAAGATGTCTAATTCGGAAGGAACCTTGAGTAAAACCTGTTTTTGCTAATAACTGCTCCTTTGTCAAGTCATCAGCCCCAGCACTGAAAATATTGGATTTATCTTGATTAGAAATTAATCCAGATGCCTCACTAAAGTGATTCAAAGCTTCTACCACCCTATTAACTGAAGCCAGATTACCTTTGCAGAAGATCATAAGATCATCTGCAAAGATCAAGTGAGTTAACTTTAGTTGCTTGCATAGGGTGATACTGAAAATCTGGGAGTTCACTCATAGTTGATAGAACTCTGGATAGATGTTCCATTACTAACACAAATAGAAGAGAAGACATATGATCTCCCAACTTTATTCTCCTTCTCCTTTCAAATATCCATGCCCTACAACATTTACTTCAATGGAAAATTTGGTAGTTGTTACACATACCATGATCTAGTGAACGAATCTTTGTGAGAAACCAAAGCCAATAAGAACCTCTTCAAGAAACCTCCGGTACGCCATATATGCCTTCTTGAGATAAATTTTATTAAGGAACCTTGCAAATGTCTTCCTACAATAATGCCTCAAAAGATCATGACAAATAAGCATATTATGCATTATATATCTTCTTTGAAAATGCAGCATGATTGTCAGCTATAATGTAGCTTATGGCCTGCTTCAATCTGCTGCATATCAGTTTAGATATGCATTTATACAAGACATTACAACAACAAAAAATAGGTATATACTGTCTATCATACTCAAGCTTATCCACCTTAGGAATCAGCACGATGTTAATTAAGTTCAATTGTTTCAAGAGCTGCCCATTTTCAGAGAACTCCAGAACTACTTCTTGATGTCTGCTGCCACAATCCCCCACGCTGATCCGTAGAAACCACTCCCATAATCATTAGGTCCAAGGCTCTTTTTTATGTCAATTTGGAACATTGCTTCCTTGACTTCTTTCCTCATGTAAGGTTTGTTGATATCCAATTTTTTTCCTATATATTTTATATATGCAAAGTACTTTCAAAATAATATATATGCATATATAAGTATGTCCAAATATTTTATTATTTTTTCTTAATTTTTAAATCAGTTTATGGCTCTATTTTATTTAGAAAATCCCAGTAGTTATTCTCAAAATTATTATTTTAGTGATTCATTTACTGAAATCTCATATTTATACTAAAATATAGCTAAGATAATTTTTACATATTTTTTACAATTTATGTAGTATTTTTAAGGCTAAATTGCATATGATTGCAATATTAGCCTCTTTTAGATTTAATTACGTTAATGTCTATAAAAATTAGGTCCAATAATTTTATTTGATAACTATGTATTATTCATCATTTTAGTACCTTTCATTTATTTTCAAAAATTATTTTACAATTTTTTATAAAATAAATAAAGGAAAAGTGGATATTTAAAATCTGGCCCAATTTTGTTTCGCGTTTAGCCCTATTTGAACCTCCAATTGAACTCATTTTAAAACCCAATTACCCAGCCCATAATTAATCCTAAACGACCTCTAACCCTAGCATTTCTCACATTCAGCCACATTTGAATCCCTTTCTCTCTCAATTCTCTTTCAACCCCCTCTCAAACCCTAGCCGCAACCCTAAACTACCCCCATAAAACAACCCAAATCAATCGCTTCCAAAGCTGTTAAAGGCCTGTATCTATCTTCCTTGGATTCTATGTGCCCGATTATCATGATTTTAAGGCTGAATCCTAGAAAATCTTGGTTTAGACCTTGGTTGATCTTAGTTCTATGGCTTTCTACGGTCATCTTCGACGTTGCTCCGACCAGCTATGGCTATTCAATCATGATTCTTGACTTCTCCTGCTTAGATTGATCCAAGCCTTTCTCACCATCCGGGGTTCTCCTGAAGCCCTAAACTTTAACGTTCTTCCGATTTTTTTAGGTCTATTTTAGATTTTTGTTTGCTCTAAACTTCTAAACCTTTTTCTCACGCTTTCTTTCAAACTCTACCATCGAAACTCCTTTATATTTTTTTATTTTGGTTTTTGTTAAGTTATTTCAAAGCTTTCTTTGATTTTCAACATGTCTGTTGTGTTTCCTTATGTCGCTCTTTACTGGAGTTTGCATGCCAGGAGTCTTAGTTTCTTTTGAGATTTCTGAATTTATTTTGTGTTAGTATTTATCTCATTTACTTATTTTTCATCTCTAGATTTATTGATGTTGAAACCCTAAAATTTTGGGTTCACTCAAGTTCTGTGACTATTTGCTATATGATTTAGTTGTTCATCATCTCTGAATTTGATGAGTTTCAAAACCCTAAGTTCTTTGGGCCTATTCGAGCTTCTAAATACTGCTTCTTCTATTTGAAGTTGCTCGACTAGACAAAATCCTTTTATTTTCAACTTCTGTTTCTCTATGTGTCTTGTTTTTTTGCAATCATTGAAACTAGATTATACTTTTTACTTGACCCTTTTCATGTTTCTGATACTCTTTTTCTCTATTACTGAGTTGACCTATGTGACTACGATGTCTCACTATGTACTAACTTTGTGATTGTTATTGCATGATGCTTCTCTTTGCCATAGATTAACCTTACATGCCTCATGTTTGTGCATTCTATTTATATGCTAAAACATGACTCATGATTCTCTCTTATTTGATTCTGAGCTCTTTGTTCCTGGTCCTGATTTGAAAACCTTCCTTAGGCTTTCGATTCTCCTATTTTTAACTTGGTTTATTTGATTATTCTTGGGAACCCGTGTGATTCTCCTTAAATCAGTAATTTCAAACCCTTGACTCCTTGATTTACTAGGAGCTTATGGTCTCCATATTTTGCAAATCTCTTGTGTTTCCTACCTTATTTGTTAATCGAGTATATCTATTGATTCTTCATTAGTTGTTTCCTTAATTGGACTTCTATGTACCTACTCCTAATTGTCTATTCTGTACATGATGCTCTACTTGATTTCTTTCCTTAATTATTTTCTGAAATTACCGTAGGTTGATGTAACTCCTTTATTAAAGGAAGTACTTATATTGATTTGATTTTAACTGATACATAGTTCCATAATTACTACTAACTATGATTCTTGCCTTATTTTCTACTTGTTTTCAAATTATAAGTACCTCACTCTTTCATTAGCACATGAGATGAACACTCTTAGTTCAAAAGTCACTTACACTCAAAACATTCTCTCCTATTTTACTACTTTTGCTGCAACTTATTTGGCTGGCTGAAAGCCAAAGCTGTATTTCAAAAATATTGTTACCTTGCCTTTACTGTATTTTGCTTCTTTGAACTGGTATGTTCGGTTTAAATTTCAGAATCACAATAATATGGTTATTTAATACTTTTGCCTTCTTGTCTTCCTACTGCTTGTGTTTTATTCAGTACTTTACTGTAGCATGCTGCAATTTCTTTATTCCTATTCAAAATCTATGTAGTCCTAACCCCTACCCCAATGTGTTCGATATTGATGGTTTGTTTGAGGCATGACAGTATTGAAGCATTGATGTCCATGACTCAAACTTGATTCCCCTGGGATCATAACCTCTATGTATTCTCTAGTATTGCATTTTCTAGTGGGCTTGTGGGCATGCCAACATCTTCTATTGTTATGCATGCCCAAAGCTGACCCTTGCCTAAGTACATAGGCTCTTTGCAATTTCCCAACCCCTAAACTCCTTTTGTATGAAATTATCAACTTGTTTATGGCTGTTTCCCAACACCCCTTCCCCTCTTCTTTATTCGCTTAGAGCTCTGTTTCTTCACTTGCACTCTTTCTCATACTTAAGTTCCGCCCCCCTCTTGTGAGCCTTGCCTTGGGACCCATGAGCTCCCTCTAAACTTTGACACTTGAGGGCTAGCACTTTCACACTGCACTTGTCCCTATTTTGGTGATACAATTTTGGTGTGAGCACTACTCGAAGCCCCATTAAGGTCATAGGAAACTCTGACACACTCAAATTGGAGAAAGGCTTTGGATCAATGGTCTTTGATTTGGTCTATCTCATTACTCAGACATGATGTCAAGAATCAGGCTTCCTTTGGTTGTACTTTTCTTTGTACCTTTTTTATGTAAATTTATTATTCTTGTTTGTAATAAGATGTAATAAACATTTAGGGCTGGCTAATGACAAGGGGTGGGAAACTATGCATGCAAGGGTAGAAATCATGCCTATTGGGTGTTTTAACTTCTGCATATTCAACTTAACCTAGAAATCATGCCTATAGGGTGTTTTAACTTCTTCATATTCAGCTTCACCTACAAATCATGCCTATAGGGTGTTTTAACTTCTGCATATTCAATTTCGCCTAGAAACCATGCCTATAAGGTGCTTTAACTTTTGCATATTCAAACTTCACCTAGAAATCATGCCAATAGGGTGTTTAACTTCTGAATTCAACTTCACCTAGAAATCATGCCTATAGGGTGCTTTAACTTTTGCATATTTGAAATTTACCTAGAAACGATGCCTATAGGGTGTTTTAACTTCTACATATTCAAAAACTTTACTTAGAAACCATGTCTATTGGGTTTCTGCAATTAGATACCAGGTCTAAAATCAGAAATGCATAGATACATTCCTATAGGGACCCTCGAGAAATTCTGATTTGTTTTCATTCACAGTCAATGTTGGATAAAATCAGTAATAGTATATGTTATCACCCACAGAACTTGTAGCCAATTTAGGACTTCAAACAATTCATTTTCAGCCTATCTCATCACCTTCTATGTTTAGTAGATATCATGCCTATAGGATTCCGCCTAAACACTTAGGCAAGCCTTAAAGTAATAACTATAAACTGAATCTGTTTCTATTTATTATTACAACCAGCAGGCAGGCCTGATTCAGACTTCTTATTTAAGTTATGTAATGAACTAATCTTCATCAATATTTAAACTCTCACCCGTCTTTGGTATTTTTAACCAGAAAAGTATGTGCAAGTCATGCTAATGATATGCTTTCTTTGTTTAGGGAGGTATATATGAGCCTTTATTTGTTTGTGTATTTTCCCCAAAATATGCAATATATGCTTTGTCTATCGCCTTAGAATTTTTACCTTTGAAACTCCAAATAATATCCCTCCTTTTTAGGATTAGTGGTCCTAAGTGCCTCCAAGACTGATAGGTGTGGGATGGGTAATAGCATGCAATAAGTAATCGAGACTGATCCACGCTTTTAATAATTTAACGGGATGGAAATGGTAGATATGGATATGATGACCACGCGATAATGTCACGTGTAGCCCCTCATTGAGGAGTGATTACCAGACATTGTATGGGGTGATCTATATTTTTAATAAACCTAGGACCCCCCCCCCCCCCCATTTCCTTTATTACTTATTTCTTTTCTTTCGGTATTTTAACTCCTTATTTAAAAAATAGGCTCTTCTATTTGTTCTTTCAAGCTTTGTTTACTTTCAAACCATTATGTGTTAAAATCCCCTATTATTTGAGCCCTATATTCCTATATGCTATGCACCTCAATAATTGTCTGGCCGGGAACCACACTAGTGGATTCTGAGTGGTGCCTAACACCTTCCCCTTAGAATAATTTCGAGCCCTTACCCTATCTTTGGTTATTCAAATCAAACCATTTTGGTGTCCTAATGCACCCTAATCATTAGGTAGCGACTCTTCAAATGCAAACCCCAGTTCTAAAAGGAATGAGTTGTCCTTCCAAATGCCATAAACCCGATTTTCATGGAGAAAAAAGGGGGCATGATAGTATGGTGACTCTGCTGGGGATATTTAGGCTTTTACCATTTCAGATTGTTCTTGTGAATTTGTACCTTCCCTTTTATATGCAATTACTTGTTAAAATTCTTTTAAGCGTTTAATTTCTTTTACAAGGCAAAACTGACTTATCTTCTTCGTTTCTTTTTCTTTATTGCTGCTTTAAATTATAAACTGTTGTATTTACTACTTTCTTAACATGCAAAAACGTGACAGCATGGTTTTAATTATTGCATAATCATGGTCAACATCATACTCCACTCGTGCCAAACAAATACCATCGCAACGCTTATAATGAGTGGTTGCGCTCTTCCTATATTATTATCCCCTAAATTTGAAAAGACATACTTGCGGTTAAACCACTCGGTCAACGGTGTAGTTGACGATTCTGTGCCTTCCCCTTTGAGTTGTCTGCTCAAGGGTACCAATCTAAGACTCTACAGAAACCTTCCTTTGGCCAAATTGTGCATGCATCATGATCAAACCTAGCCGGATCAGTTATATTGTCCACATAATGATCCTTTAAGATAGTCTTTTCCAAAGTCCACTAGGTTTCCTTAAACCTAAAGGGACACTACTAAGTTTTGTGCATTTATTTGGAGAAATAAATGCTTCATGCTAATTTTTGATGTTAAATAGTTGAGTCTGGTGGGGGTAGGGTCTAACCCTTCTGTTTTGCAAAATATGAGGCACGAGGTCCCCAGATTCGGCATGGTCACCAATGTCCACCCAAGGTTGCTAAGCTGGTGTATAGATTTACATTCTAGTGAAGAAACGCTCATCATAAAATATATGGAAATCTACCATCCCTCATGGAGATTCAATTGATGGGACTTCGCGAGTTAGGAAAACTGTTCGACAGAGCCAGGGATACTGAATCTGAGAAGGGTCTTTCTTGGACCAAGTAGATAGAAATTTTTCTTTTCTCTTTATAAAATGTAATAAGGCTGATGGCCATTAGTGATTTCTATTTCCTATTTATTTAATGTCAATTAGGATTCGTCTATTTTTTGTCAATAAAACGAGGCCTATGACATCCTAAATTCTCCAAATCAATTTGTCGCTAGGCCTAACTCAGGCAGAACGAGCCTCCCAAATTAGGACACGCATTATATTCCGACACTGTGTGTTTAAATATTGCAACATTTTTTATGATCCTCACTAACTTGGTTACCTTTTTGTTTTATTTTTGTTTTGTTATTCCCCTCCCAAAGGTTAGTTCATGCACTTTGGCAACATCATCTTATTCTACAAGATCTAAGGGCTCTCCACCCACTCCTCGTCTTAGTCCAGTTAAGAACAAGAACAAAGACAAAGAAGCACTCGCGGCAGTGAAAAACTTGTTTCTAAAGGACAATGACATGGAGTGATGTGTTATTTTCGAGAAAAAGGGGGAGGAAGGTCCTTCCATACAAGTTGTGAGTAGAGGAGCATACCTCAATAACTGGACCATCAGAACCACCAGAGCTTGGGGAGCCTCGGGGTAACAAGGCTGAACAAGCATCATGCACTATTTTTTATTTTTACTAGTTAATTATTCCTTTCGCATTTTAAAATTCCGCAATTAGATCTTCAATGTTCAAAATAGTTATGGAATTTATCAAAGCACTTCGATTTTCCTTATAAATCAACACTCTTATTATTTTCTCTTATTACTTTACTTATACATCATTACTATTACTTATCTTAATGAACCAATGACTGTGACATGAAATAAGACAACACAACAAATGGACATAGATCCAGAAGAAGATGACATACCGAAGGAGATTGTTAAAGAAGTTGAGAATTTTGAAAACAAACTGAAGTCCAACCTGGACGAGACTGAAATTGTTAATCTGGGAGATGCAAAAAATGTCAAGGAAACACGAATCAACATTCCTTATCATCGTTTGAAAAGATGGAATACCCATAATTTTTAAAAAAAATATGAGGACATATTCGCCTGGACGTACGATGACATGACTGGTCTGAGTACATCCATTGTGGCTCACAAATTGCCAACCGATCATACATGTTCGCTGGTAAAGCAAAAACTGAGAAAGTGCAAGCATGCTATGAGTTTGAAAATCAAGGAAGAAGTCACCAAGCAATTCAAAGCCGAAGTTCTCAGGTTAGCAGGATACCCCACATGGTTAGCCAACATTGTTGCCAGTACCTAAGAAGGATGAGAAGGTAAGAGTCTATGTCGACTATGGGATCTCAATCGGGCCAGTCTGAAAGATGACTTCCCTTTGCCAAACATACACATCTTGATTGACAAATGCGCCAAGTATGAGTTGCAATAATTTGTAGATTGCTTCGTCGGGTATCATCAGATCTAGATGGATGAAAGAAGACGTTGATAAAATGGCTTTCATTATACCATGGGGAATGTATAGTTACAAGATGATGCCGTTTGGGCTTTAAAATGCAGGGGCTACCTACATGAGGGCCATGACTAGCATCTTTCATGATATGATACACAAGGAGATCGAGGTGCACGTAAATGACGTTATCATCAGTTCCAAGAAGACCACTGATCACATGGAAGATTTGAGGATGTTTTTCAATAGAATGCGAAGGTATAACCTACAACTGAATCCCGCGAAGTGTGCATTTGGTTTTCCCGCTGGAAAATCACTTGGTTTTTTTATGAGTCGTCGTGGAATAGAACTGGATCCATCAAAAGTAAAAGCCATTCAATAATTGCCACTGCCAAAAAACAAGAAAGATGTGATGCGTTTCTTGGCAAGACTTTTGCGGCCACACACACATGCAAGTATACGCGGTCGTCAAGTAATAAAGTGATTAAAAGTTGGATGTCAATCCCACAAGGACTTGTGATTAACTATTAACTAAATTAAACTATCCTAATTATCTATACAAGAATTAGAACTAGAAATATTGGATTTTAAACTAATTAAAATAAATAATGAACATGGGACAGCGGAAGAGAAGATTTTCATGATATAAATATAATGAAAACGATCTAGGGCTATGAGTTATCTAACATTCCTATTTTATTCTTCAATTGAATTGAATAACTGCTTTATCTAGTTTATTGGTTTACAGGATTAATATTGCTCATAAGAATCTGTTGAGTTCTTACTCTCCCATTCAAGCTAACCTAATGCCTATATGTCTATGGAGTTAGAATAAGCAAGACCGCACTTATAATTCCTGTAGATCAATCAAGCATTGCAATTAGGTATATGTCTATCCCAAACGCGAATTCGTTCCCTGATGCCCAGGTTCAAGATTTTTCTTTATTCAATCCTATATGGAATCTAGAATTCCCACTTTCGAGTTCAAATCTAGTTTCGTAGATAGTATTAATGGGTGATCAAGCAATCAAATAATAAGGTGCAGGACTGAATAAATAAACCAATATGATAAACTAAGAAATCAAAATCAATATCCGAATAACAATAGTCATGAAAGAACCACAACCCTAGAACGTGAAGTTTAGCTTCACATAGACATGGAAGCAAAACAATAAATCATATAAAGAAACATAAAAATTACTAATTTTGGAGGAAGAAAAGATGAAACCCGGCCTCCACAGGGGCAATATGCTTATGTTTTCCTCTAAACAACATCCTCCTCTTTGCCTTTTGCCTCCTTTTTTCTTTTTCTAGACTATGAAAACCTTCCTCCAATAATCCTTGGACGAGCTTTAATTTATATAGGTTAAGTGAAATTTCCTCCAGATTTTCAATTCTACCCTTGACAACTCTTTTCCGGAACTGGGACTAGCGTTGTCGTGCCACTGCACGTGCTAATGGCCACGCTAGTTGGATGACATTCTGTAATGGACGTGCTAAAACTAGCGTGATCGCGCTTCTGGGCATGCTAGCCCAGGTCTTTGTTTCCTTGATTCTTTTTCTCGTCTTCGTGCATACTCAGCTCCGAGGGGTCATTTTTACTCCAAAATAGTTCCAATCACAACTTTAAGGCATCACATAGGCTCCTAGTCTTGCAATGTGTACAATTCACAATTAGAGCCCATTTTTCATCAATTAACCATATTATGACATTGGAACATAATAAAGCGGGAGCATAAACAATCGCCAAATTACCTAGATTTATCCTATTATCAACACCCCACACTTAATTCATTGCTAGTCCTCGATTAATCAAACTATACTTTCGAGAGGTTCCTTCACTCAATCATTCGCCTAACGCATTATACTCGGAACAACTTACATACTTTACGCCTAGTAGTGAGCAATCCTAGCCTCAAAAATTGACTCTCAAGTGCCATGCAATATCCGTACTTCCTCAAAGTTCTCACACAGAAATCAAGACTTGCTTTTCTTTCATGAGTCACGTGCCTTCACAATCACATCAAAGAAAACAAAATCAATCTATACGTTTGAATCTCATGATCACATATCAAAGAAAATCGCTCACCCTCACAAATGAAGTCACATGCATGTAATTGGTACCATAGGCTTGCCCCTAATGTAAATCTCTACTAATGTAGGCTCGCTCGATCCAAAATCAATTAGGTCTTTTTAATGGTTGTAATGTGGGCTAAGGGACAGGTAGGATATATTTTAGGAATAGTGACTAACCCTCCTAAGCACTTTAACGCATCACACAATTAACTTTAAGCACAAATTCTTAAATCCCATTCACTTTCACAAACAATATTACCCCAAAAATGCTCCCTTCTTCTTTAAGCACTACATTAATTCATACCCACTAGAAGGAGCAAGACAACAATGTATTCATCTCTATTTTTTTTCAATTTCCGCTAGTGGTGTATTATTTTACAAAACAAGTGCACCTTGCTTCCTTTTATTGGTTACCCTCAAAAGCCACCCCACACTTAGTTCCTTCTTACTTCTTTTAGCGTTCATCTCATAATTAAAGTGCTTTAAGAGGTAAAAGGGATAAAAACAATGTCAATTAAGAATAAAAAGGGTATAGGCTTGTAATATGGGTACCAAACAAAAGTTTATAGGCTCAAAAGGGTTAATTGGGGATAAATTTTATTTTTGGTAAGCAATTAAGCTCAAAAAGATCAAAGAAAGCCTAAAATTATTTTTCAAACCTGAACATCACCTAAAGTTTCGCTTCGACTCACCAACAGGGCATGTTCTAGACACATGTACAATACAGGGACTACACAAAAATCTCACCACACGTGGCACATGACTCATTCCAGATTAGATCATCATGACGCTCCATTATGAGCATTCAAGTCAGCAACAGACATACAGATTAAGGCACTTTATTGAGAGTCAATAATTAACACTAAGCATTACACTCTAGTGTCTGTTTTGTTCAGGTGTGTCAATGCTGTGGGTTCTCTTTTGATTCTCTAGCTCGTAGCCCATTTAAACCTAATCTATAAATCAAAAAACGAAAACAAAATAATAAGAAAAAAACTACCTATAGCCGGTTCAAGTTAAACCCTAGGAAAAGAACCGTGGCCTAAAGAAAAACCAGGGGGGGTTGCTACACTACCTATCACAAAAAAAACTCTTTTTGGTATTTTCTCTAGACTAAGTTCCTCAAGAAAATTGTCAAAAGGATCCGTCATCAAGAAGAGTCCATATATTTCCAAATTTTTTTTCGACTTAGTCCCTCAAGAACCCAGCCAAAAGTGATCCGTCGTCGAGACAAGCCATTTATCTACTTTTAACTAATGACTCATACTAAACACCAAAACTATCCTAGCCAAATGAAACAAAACAAAACGAACATTCAAATGATACAACTACATACATGGAATGAAGTATCCCACACTCCACACTTGGCATGTCCCCAATGCACAAATAAGCAAAAATAACAAGGGTAGACAAGAAACTCCCTGAAAGGCCAAAGGCCGAAGCACTAGTAGCTCAAGGAGTACTCAAACTTCTCCCAAGGATGATCTTTTATGCGGGACCTCACACTACTTCCAACCAACTGTCTCGCATTTGCACACTTCCAGTGGCTTTTCTTCTATGCTCATAGTCCTACAAAAACAATGCTACAAAGATAGATAAATAAAATAACCAAAAATAAATAAAAATAAAATAAAGTAGTAAAGTTGGGTTGCCTCCCAACAGGGCCTAATTTAAAGTCGTGGGACGACTTGAGCCAATTTTTGTCTCCACCTTGAACTTATGAATTGTACCCCTAACATGGCATCCAGTCTGTGGCTATGCTCCTTGGTGGGGCTATAAAGATAACCAGGCCAAGTAATAAATTTTTCACTCTGAACTTCTCAACCTTTAGATGAGGAATGTAATTGTTGCTTTTTGACGCAACAAATTCAAGAATATAGGCACTCTCATCCTCACTCTTTGACCCCTTAATTGGCTCATACGGCTCGATTACTATCTTACTATCTAAACACAATGTGGAAAAATGATTGGAATGAGGTCTAATACGCTCTAACTCATGAATTTTGCCACAATTTGTATCCTCATATTTACACACACTCAAGTCTCCCAAAGTAATATTATCTCAATATTGGCACCCTCAGGAAAAACAGGGTCTAGTGATTGGTATTCTCATTTTAGCTCCTCAATTTGGTCTAGAAGATTTTTTCAGCTTCACACAACTCATTATTAATTTGTTGGGCATTACACGCATCAACCTTAGTACTCAAATATGCATCTAAGTTATGTACAGCCGAGCTAAAATTATCATTTTTATGTGCAAGTTCATCTCTCTCCTTAGACCAATCATTCACCAACATTGTCAAAAGACAACACCGTTCCTCATATTACCTTAATCGTGATACTCTTCCCAATACCAACCCTTACTCACATATTCAAGTTCAGACCTTCCGGAGTTTAGGTCATGACAAGCCCAAAAACACGGGCTATAAAAGTCTTCCGTCAACCAAGCATCTTCAACAATAACCTTACCTCCAGATATTTCATCCCCGGATATCATGTAACTAGAAACATACTACGAGAAAAATCAAATAGTTATAAAATTAAAAAAATATTTAAAAAAAAAGAGAAGAAGAAAAAAAACTTGTACGAATAAAAGTAAAAGTCTAATTTAGAAAAATAATTAATTTCTAAATCCCGGGCAACAGCACCAAAAACTTTTTGCGGCCAAACGCACACGTATGTTTACGCGTTCGTCAAGTAATGACTAAAAGTCGGGTGTCGATCCCACGAGCACTTGTGATTAACTATTAACTAAATTAGACCATCCTAAATATCTATAAAAGAATTAAACCTAGAAATATTGGATTCTAAACTAATTAAAATAAATAAAAACAAATAATGAACTTGGGACAGTGGAAGAGCAGATTTTTATTATGTTAATGTAATGAGAACGATCTAGGGTTATGGGCGATCTAACATTCCTATTGTATTCTTTAAT
Source organism: Nicotiana benthamiana (assembly GCA_034376525.1). NCBI lineage: Eukaryota > Viridiplantae > Streptophyta > Magnoliopsida > Solanales > Solanaceae > Nicotiana > Nicotiana benthamiana. The sequence continues at coordinate 54,279,363 of CM067330.1, read as the reverse complement.
TGAATTGAATAACTAATTTAAGTTTATTGGTTTACCGGGTTAATATTGCTCATAAGAATCTGTCGAGTTCTTACTCACCTATTCAAGCTAACCAAATGCCTATATGTCCATAGAGTTAGAATCAGCAAGAATGCATTTATAATTCCTGTAGATCAACCAAGCAAGGCAATTAGGTATATGACTATCCTAACCGCGAATCTGTTCCCCGATGCCCAGGTTCAAGAACTTGCTCTATTCAATCTTATATGCAATCTAGAATTCCCACCCTCGAGTTCAATTCTAGATTCGTAGATAGTATTCAATTGGTGATCAAGCAATCAAATAATTAAGTGCGGGATTGAATAAATAAACCAATATGATCAACTAAGAAATCAAAATCAATATCCAATTAACAATAGTCATGAATGAACCACAACACTAGAACGTGAAGTTTAGCTCCATGTAGACATGGAAGAAAAACAACAAATCATACAAAGAAACATAAAAATTACTAAGTTTGGAGGAAGAAAAGATGAAACACGGCCTCCACGGCAGCTCTATGCTTATGGTTTTCTCTCAAAAAATGTCCTCCTTCTTGCTTCTTGCCTCCCCTTTTCTTGTTCTAGACTATGAAAACCTTCCTCCAATAATACTTGGACGAGCTTGACTTTATATAGGTTAAGTGAAATTTCCTCAAGATTTTCAATTCTACCCCTGACAACTCTTTTCCGGAACTAGGACAAGCACGGTCGCCTACTGAACGCGCTAATGGCCACGCTAGTTGGATAACATTCTGCAATGGCCGCACTAAAACTAGTGCAATCGCGCTTCTAGGCACGCCAGCCCAGGTCTTTGTTTCCTCGATTCATTTTCTCGTCTTTGTGCATACTCAGCTTTGAGGGTTCGTTCTTGGTCCAAAATAGTTCCAATCACAACTTAAGGCATTATATAGGCTCCTCGTCCTGCAATGTGTACAATTCACAATTAGAGCCCAATTTTCATCAATTAACCATATTATGACATTAGAACATAATTAAGCAGGAGCCTAAACAATCGCCAAATTACCTAGATTTAGCCTATTATCATAGACTCAACTACATCAGCCAGTTCGTAGCACAATCTACAGTTATTTGTGAGCTAATCTTTAAGATGTCAAAGGATGCTGCCACCAAATGGACTGATGACTACCAGAAAGCTTTTGACAGAATCAAGGAATACCTTTCAACACCACCAGTCTTGGTCCCGCCCGAGCCAGGTAGATTTGTATTACTTTACCTCGCGGCATTGGATGGAGCGTTCGGTTGTATTTTGGGGTAGCATGATGAAACGGGGAGGAAAGAGCAGGACATTTACTATCTCAGCAAGAAGTTCACTCTGTATGAAGCCCAGTATTCTCTATTATAACACACCAACTGTACTCTGACTTGGGTGCCTAGAAGCTGAGGCACCACTTCTATGCTATACTACATATCTCATATCAAGGATGGATCCTTTCAAGTATATCTTCCAAAAACCCATGCCTACTGGCAAGCTGGCCAAGTGGCAAATCCTCTTGAGTGAGTTCGACATTGTCTACGTGACTCAGAAAGCAATCAAGGGACAAGCACTAGCAGATCACCTTGACGAGAATCTAGTGGATAGAGAATACGAACCCCTGAAAACATATTTTCCTGACGAAGAAGTATCATTTATAGGAGAAGACATTACAGAATGGTATGATGGTTGGAGAATGTTTTTCGATGGAGCAAAAAATTTCAAAGGAGTTGGCATACGAGTAGTCCTAGTATCAAAAACCGGTCAGCATTATCTGGTGTCCGCCAAGCTCAGGTTTCCGTGCACCAACAATATGGCTGAATATGAGGCCTACATCCTAGGGCTCAAGATGGCCATTGACATGAACATATAAGATTTACTAGTAATTGGAGATTCAGACTTTCTTAGACATCAGGTGTGAGAAGAATGGGCAACCAAGAACTCTAAGATACTCCTGTATCTACATCATGTACAGGAATTGAGAAAGAGGTTCACGAAGATGAGTTCCAATATGTTCCCAGAGTCCAAAATGAATTCATCGATGTATTGGCTACCCTAGTATCTATGATACAACATCCAAACAAGAACTTCATTGATCCTATTCCAGTAAAGATCCATGATCAGCCAGCTTATTGTGCCCGTGTTGAAGAAGAGGCAGACATAAAGCTTTGGTTTCATGATATCAAGGAATATTTAGCAAAGGGAGAATACCCAGAGCTTGCAAATCCTATTTAGAAGTGTACACTTTGGAGGTTATCCAATAATTTCTTTCATAGCGGAGGAATCCTATATAGGAGGTCTCCTGATTTGGGATTGTTGAGGTGTGTCGATGCAAAGGAAGCATCTAAGCTACTAAAGGAATTCCACGTTGGGACTTGCGGTCCATATATGAACAGTTTTGTTTTTGCAAAGAAGATACTTCGAACTTGTTACTATTGGATGACTATGGAGACAGACCCCATATAGTATGTCCGAAAATGTCACCGTTGTCAGATACATGCATACATGATAAATGAACCTCCAAATAAGCTTAATGTAACGAGCTCACCATGGCCTTTCACCGCTTGGGAAATGGATGTTGTTGGACCAATCGAGCCTACTACTTCCAACGGGCACATGTTTATCCTAGTAGCAATTGACTATTTCACCAAATGCGTCAAAGCAGCTTCTTACAGAGTAGTGACTAAGAAAGATGTGGCAGAATTTGTCCGCAACCACATCATTTGTCAATTCAGGATTCCAGAATCAATCATTACTAATAATGGCTCCAACCTCAAAGCGGCTTGATGAAAGCTATGTTTGTAAACTTCAAGATCAGACACAAGAACTCTATAGCTTACAAACCTCAGATGAATGGGGCCGTAGAAGCCGCTAATAAGTATATCAAGAGGAAAATAAGGAAAATGATAGAGAAGCATAAGAAGTGGCACAAGAAGCTATCATTTTATTTATTGCGGTATCGCACCACATTCTGCACATCAACTGGAGAAACCCTCTATATGTTGGTTTATGGTACAGAAGTTTTCATTCCCGATGAAGTAGAAATTCCATCCTTAAGGATCATACAAGTAGTTGAGCTCGACAATGCAGAATAGGTGAGAAGTCGTTATGAGCAATTAGCCCTTATTGGAAAAAAGAGATTGAATGCAGTTTACCATGGTCAACTTTATCAGAACAGAACGTCTAGAGCCTTCAACAAAAGAGTCAAACTAAGTCAGTTCACACTCCGACTTTTGGTGTTAAATTTTTTTTTTCCGCATCTAGATGAAGCCATGGGGAAATTCTCTTCCAACTCGAAAGGACCGCACATAGTTCACCGGGATCTAACAGGGAGAGCCCTCATACTTGTGGAAATGGATGGAGAAGTTTCTCCAAAACCGATTAATTCATATGCAGTCAAGCGTTACTACGTGTAATCTTTATGTTTTCCTGCATTATGTAATTGAACTACGTCTGACCTGATTCCTGTTTAAGAGGGGATACATAGACAGCCTTATGAGTTCGGTCACAACACAATTCAATAAAATTCTCATTTCCCCCCGCAATTGGAAACTAGGGCAGAAGTTTGAGGAGGACCCTCAAAATTTCGAAGTAATTTTAGACAATCATTGCAAGCAACCGTCAGAAGCATCAACCCATTGTTGATACCCAATTTATTCCTATGTATTTTTACATACAAAATACTTTTAAAATAACATGTATATGCATATATAAGCACGCCCAAGGGTTTTGGTTTTTTTCTTTTTTTAATGATTTTTTAAATCAATTTATTGTCCATTTTAGCAGTACAAAATCAATAATTATTCCCAAGACAATTAATTTTGGTGAATAATATATTTTAATTTCATATTTATACGAAATATAGTTAAGGTGATTTTTTGTATATTTTTAGAAATTTATCTGGTATTTTTAAAGGCTAAATTGCATACAATTGTAATTTTAGCCTATTTTAAGATTAACAACATTTTTATAATTGTAAAATTTGTTTCAATATTTTTAATTAATATTTATATATTATTAATGGGTTTTTTATTTTTAATATTCTTTTAAAATTATTTTTTTACTATTTTTATAAATAAAAAGGAAAAACTGGCTATTTAACAATTAGCCCAATTTCATTTCAATTTTAGCCTTCAAATTAACCTAATCCTAAATCCTCTTGGACTAGCCCAATTCTATCTTTACCCAACCCTTTAACCCATTTATTAACCAGCCGAATTTTATTTTAATCCAGGTCGTTGAGCATTTACCACCCCTTACCATTTTAACCCCCAAACAACCTACCGTAATCCCTCATTTCTTCTGATAGCTGCCTTTGAATCCCATTGTGTCTCAAACTATCTTGAAGGTTATTCGAACCCTAATTGTCTCCAACCCTTTTTCCACCATACTTTCACCAAAATCCATGGCTTTTCAGTACATGGATGGTCTGGATTCACCCTTCTCTACCAATAAACCTTGGAGTTCGAGGTTTTGAAGCTTGATATCGACGGTTCTCTTTCATATCTTCTCAAATCTTTGGTTCTATGGCTTCTCCGGCTTTTGCTCTGGCATATTCAAGCCTCAAGAGCCTGATCCTCACTCATCCGACTCAGGATCAGACTTTCTTCAAAGACTTTCCCATTTCTAGGGTTTTGGATAAACCCTAAACTATTTGAGGTTTTTCTTTGTTTGTTTTCTTAGATCTATGATGTATTTGTGTTCTACTGGATGTGTAAAGTCTTTTCCCCAAATTTTCTTTTCAAAATCGTTTGTTATCAATTTAAGGTTTCTGAAAAGGTTTTCAAAACATCTTTCTGATTCTTCATGTTCTTTCTTTTTGTGCTTTTGCCTATATTATGCTCTTATGTTTTCTTCTCTACCGCACATATGTTTGCTCTTCTGTTTTTCTATCTATTATACATGATTCTTCCATGCCTTGTGTGTTACTGTGCCTCTAGACTAGACTCGCATGATTATCTCTGATATATTCCTACATGATTTCTATTGTGTGTGTTCCCGACTGAGTTCTTTACTTTTGTTTGTTCTACTTGACTTTGTTTGAGTTCTAGCTAAGCATATTTCATCTACTACTTCTTAAGTTTGTACCACTCCTTCTCTTCTGAACTTGCTTGGGTTCCGAGATTTTCTTAAAACATGTTCTCCATGCTTTAAATCTGTTTTTCTTTCTTTATTGTTTCAAACCTGCTAGCATGTCTATTTTATTTCTCATGATTTGCATTCTCATCTCTATATCTAATTCGAAACTCTAGGATTTGGGGGGTTTCTTTGGCAAGTTTGATTAGGGTTCTACTTTGGAACCCTGGACTATCAGACTCATCTCTATGCCTATCTTTTTCTAATTAGCATGACCACTCCTTCTCGTTTATCTGTGTACTTTATATATGAGGATTTCTTCTTGCAAAAAAAGTTTTTGCCAGTAATTGATTGATTTCGACATCGTATTAATAAGGCTTGACTAATTGATACTGATTTTCCTTTAATTGAACCTTCTTTACCTTTTCCTGACTTGGTTCATTTGAACAAAGCCCGTGATTTTGATTTCACTAGCTGTTTGATTGATTCCCTTTCCTTATTTTTCACAAACCATGTATCGCTGGACTTTTCCTTAAAGAAATTCCCATGTATTTACCCTTTTCTTGTTACTCTGGAAAAGATTTTAATAAATTTTCTTTCCTTATTTGTCTCCTACTCGTTTGAAATCAGATCCCTTAACTAAAGCTATACTTTATATGATTGATTGTAAACTATTCCCTTACATTTTCTTACTTGTTTTCTGCATTATAAAAAGGGAACGACCCTTCTACTCTTCTACACATGGAGAAAACTGGAACCTTCAACCTTCAACCTTTAGTTCAATACCTTCAACTTACATTACTCACACACTTACAATTCAATATTTTTTTGAGTTCACTACTCGAGCACACATTATTTACTTGTAATTTGAATACTCTCGCAACATTCTATTCTCTCTTTAGATATTTTGGACTATTGGCTCGCAACTTGGTTTCTCAAGACTATTGTTTTACCTGTTTGTTTCCCCAGAACTGGTATATCTCAATTTTGATTTTAGCTTCCTCCCTAATGTGTTTACTTTACAGTTCCTACACTTTTGTCTGCTTTGTTGTTCCTATTCTGTATTAAATATGCTACTATATCTTTGCATTTTCTATTTGTTGTGAATTCCCTATGCCTCTATTCCCTTTTATGTGTTTGAGTTAAGGCTCATGGCCTGGATGTATCCAAATTGCTGCCCAGGTTTGAACCTGATCCTCAATGGATCCTAATTCTTAACATTTGGCTAACAGGCTGGTCAGGGGTGTGGAAGCACTTCTAATTGTTAGGCATGACCACCAGCCTGCCATGGCCTTCCCTAACTCCCCTCTACGCACTTACACTTACTCTTAGACTCTAAGTTTTGCCCCCATCCAATGAGCCTTGCCTTGGGACCTTGAGTTCCCTCTGAACTTGGACATTTGAAGGTTGACCTTTCCACACTGCACTATAATCTAATTCGTCAATGTGTTTGGGGTATAAGCATTGCCCGGAGTCCACTTTAGGCTCTTGGGAACTTTAACACATCCCAAAAAAGAGAAAGGCTTTGGAAATCTGATCCTTGGAAGTTGGTTTATTTCATATTTTAGACATTGAGTCTGAATTAAGCTCCTTGGTAGTAGTTTAATTTATGATGTAATTTTACTTTTCTTGATTCATTCGGGCTTTATAATATGTAATAACTTATGCGGTATATAGTAAGAATAGGGAAGGTCACTCATGTACGCATATGGGTAAATATCATGTTCTTAGGCATTTATTCCTACAATCTCATTCTGCTCTTCATCTATGCATAGAAATCTTGCCTATAAGTTTTACTACACTTCATGTAGAATCCTAATTATAAGTTTGCATCTGCATTAGAAATCCTTCCTATAAGTTACGCATTTCATTACAAATCCTGCCTAAAAGTTGTTCAATTACTGTATCCGAAATCATATCTATAAGTTTTTCTACACTATATATAGAAATCATGTCTATAAGTTTCTACATTTCTGCATACAGAAGTCATGTATATAAGTTTTTGCACTTCTGCATATACATATGTCATTAGGCAAATAGTCTATAGGTTAAAATAGAAAAGAGTTGAATCCTAGATACCATGCCAATAGGATTCCTGCATACCGTTAGTCTTTTTTAAAACCAACAACTCTTAGAAATCGTGCTATAGGAGTAACCATTTTAATCTGATTCGTCTCTTTCATCTACCAGTCTAAAATTAGTAGCAATGTCGCCTAAAATCAGTAATATAAATACACAACGCCCACAGAGTTTGTGTTTGTCTATAGTTAGAAGCTTTTCTCTAAAAAATCAGTAAACTTTGCATTGTTAGATATCATGCCTATAGGTGTTATCTAGGCAATCCATTAGGTAATTAATTAATTTCATCATTCTTTGATCATAATAACCAGGGGTAGGCCTAATTCAGACTTCCTATCTGAAAAATATGTGATAAATCAGCCACGCCTTACCGTTTAAGTTTAATTAAAGACCATAACCAGTATATGTAAGTCATGCTAAACAATTTACTTATTTAAATGAGGAGGCCTGTTTGAGCCTTTAATCTGCTATGTGTTTCCCCTTAACTACTTCATGTGTTTTTGTTTGTCGCATAAGAATTTTGTCCTTATAAAACTCTGAAAAGCCAAATCACCTTTCCCTTTAGGATTTGTATTCCCAAATTCCTCGAGGACTGCTAGTATTGGGAAGGGTACTAGCTTGCGTAAGTAACGACACTATTCCGCATTTAACACCTTAACAGGGTGGGTAAAGGGTAGACATGGATATGATAACCACGTGTATAAATGGTTGCCGGATGTTGTGTGGGGTGATCCATGTTATTTATAAACCTAGGATCATCTTCCCATTTTACTTGTTTTTTTCCAGAATTTTTGAAGTTTTTTAGTTTTTAGTTCTTCTATTTCTTCTTTTACTTCAATTACTTGCACCTATTATGCAAATCTCTTTTTAAATTGTCCGATTTTTAGTCATTAGTCAAACCTAGCCAAGTCAGTTATGTTGTCCACATAAAGACTCTTTAAGATAGCCTTGTCCAAAGTCCAGTGGGTTTCCCTAGAACCCAAATAGACCTTATCACATTTTATGCATTTATTTGGAGAACTAAATTCTTGTTATGCCAATTATTGATATTAACTAGTCGAGTCTGGCGGGGTAAGGGCTTAACACTTTTGTTTTGCAAAAATTGAGGCAGGAAGTCCCCAGATTTGGCATGGTCACCAACATTCACCCCAAATTGCTGAGTTTGTGGGGATATCTTCATCCCATCAATCAAGCTCTTGTCAGGAAACATCTAGGAGACATGCCTTCTCTCCTAGAAATTCAACCAACAACAAAATCATAGAAGCTGCAACTCTATTTTGGGATTTTGATAGTTGGTATCTCTCTTTGAAGATATTGAGATGACACCATTGCTTGAGGAAATATGAGGACTAGCTGGGATACCACGGGAAACTCCGCGTTTGCTAATGCCGGAAAATCGCAAAGGTAGAGGTTTTCTCAAAATGATGGGTCTAAAGAAGAATCCCGACTTGACATGTCTAAAGGAGTCATACATTCTCTTTGACTATTTGGATGAAAGGTACGTTCACAACAAATCTTACCTTACTTATACCGACGAGTATGCCCTCACCTCATTAGGACACATCTATCGAAGGGTCTTTGTCTTCATGTTCTGCTTCTTGGGGATGATAGTGTTTCCGATGAAGAAAAATAAGAATCCATACCAGTCTAGCCATGGTCACCAAAACCTTAATGGAAGGAAATAAATGACAACCATTCCGTCTTGTGCCAATGATAGTTGCAGAAATATACCGAGCCTTAGAAAGGTGTCAATAGGGAGCCAAGCATTTCGAGGGTTGTAATTTGCCGCTCCAATTATCGTTTATGGAATACCTCCAAAAAGGTGAGTACCGGCAGGAAATTCATCGTAGAGACTGAGATGATCATATTGCCTTTCATCACCCAAAGCGAATGAATTATATACCCAACATGTTCGCCCAACCAGAAAATTCTAGAGAATGGGTCAAACTTTTTGACAATCTTACTAAGGACGGGGTAGAATGGATGTTCCAGTGGTTTCTTACTGAAGAATTCATCATTCGATCTAAGGATGCACCATTTCTGATACTGATTGGTTTGAGAAGGACCTATCCATATGTCCCTATCCGGGTTATGAGACAGGCAGGTAGGAAGCACGTTATACCAAAGGTCGTCAAGATGAGTCACTTCCGAGCCGACTTCCAAGATAACGATAGCCCATACAGGTGCCAGGCTCAACATATGTGGCATTGCAAAATTGTCTTAGGAAAAGACACCATCGAACGAGATCGCTACTATGTTGGTTCTACCCCACACTATTTAGGCTAGCTGTAAGACAATCACAACGATTTGGGTCAGCCCGGGTTTGTTCGAGTAGGATCATTGATGAAAAGGCTGAAGTACAGGTAAAATAAAAGCAAATGCGCAAGAGGATGCGGGAATGTGAAAATGAGCACCATGAAATACAAGAAGCTAATCAGAAACTAATCGGAGAGTGGAGGGTTATGGATTTCAATGCCAACGGACGACTGATCCACTTGGAGCAAGGCATAGTAGAACTGGAAAAGAAGTTTCTGAAAAGTGTCGAAGATTGCCGAGTTGCTGAAGGAATGAAGGCGGACATCTGGCCAGGGCCTACTTACTGCTAGGACTGTGCAAGCTGGAAGAGCTGTACGAGGGAGCCAACACTGTCGATTCTGGGGAAGGTTCTTCTAGGACCAAATAAATAGGAGTCTTGTTTTCCTTTGAAAATTTAATGGCCACTAGTGACATTTTATTTAGTGTCATTTTGTGATTCGTCTTATTTTCCTATCAATAAAATAAGGCATTTAGCATTCTTAGTTCTCCAAATTTACTCGTCACTAGGCTTACCTCGGGCGCAACGAGGTCCCAAATTAAGACATACTTCATATTTCCTACACTACGTGTTTAAATATTGCAACATCTTTTCTTATAATCCTTACTAACTTGTCACCTTTTTGTTTTTACTTTTATTTATTCTCCTCCCTAAAGGTTAGTTCGTGAACTCTGGCATTGTCATCGTATTCTACAAGATCCAAGGGCCCTCCACCCACAACTCCTACTAGTCTTATCAGAAACAGGAACAAGGGAAAGGTGGAAGATCTAAGCAACAGCAGGAAGGAAAACTTGGTTGAATGGGCATAGATCACTCAACGTACTCAGGGCTCCAACTTGAGCAAAATCTGTTGAAATTGTACGAAGAACTCGATCAAGTCCGAAATTTGGCAAGTTTGTCATTTTCCTTTGCCTCCCCAGAAGTTACTCAGAATCCCATACCTCTGCAAAATTTCCCAAACCATCCTGCTCCTCACGCCCAACAACACTTTGCTGCTCATCCCGAACCATTGAACACCACAAATAACCACTGTCACAACCAACACAACACCCCCATCTATGTGGAAACTATGGCGGATCCTACTCAACCCATCTCAAGCACACCTGAGTCCGATAACAAAGACTCGCTCATTAGAAATTCAGCTAAAGAACTTAAGAAGCTGACCACCAATATCTAAGGCGGTGAAGGTAGCAAAGGAATTGAGGGGTTAAAATATACAGCCCGATGTCGACTTGCCCGAGGGGTACAAACCTCCCAAGATTGAAAGTTGTGTTTGCATAGGGGATCCCAGGGTTCATTTGAGGACATACTGTGACAAGCTGGTTGGAGTAGGAAAAGATGAGAGGATCCACAAGAAGCTTTTCATGATAAGCCTGAAAGGAGATGCTCTATCTTGGTACATCAGCCAGGACCCAAAAAGTGGTCAAACTGGGTTAGTATGGCGTCCAACTTCATGGAGAGGTTCAAGTTCAACATGGAAAATGCACCGGACGTGTTTTACATTAAGAATTTGAAAAAGAAACACACAGAACTGTTCGGCGAGTAAGCCACTCATTGGAGATCAGAGGCTGCTAAGGTTCGACCTGCCTTAGGGGAAGAACAGATGAACAAATTTTTTGTTCGGGCTCAAGATCAGCAATACTGTGAAAGACTGATGCTGATCGAGAACCATAAATTTTCTAACATCATCAAGCTAGGAGAAAGAATTGAAGAAGTCATCAAGAGTGGTATGGTTACTAACTTTGAAGTTTTGCAAGCCACCAACAAGGCTCTTCAGTCCGGTGGTACATCCAAAAAGAGGGATGTAAGTGCCGTAATGGTTGCATAGAGGACCAAATCACCTCTCAGATACCAAACCTACCCGATATCTCCACTTACATATTAACCCACTCCGAGTGTCCAAACACCCGCACCTTCTTACCAAACTCCACGACCTACCTATCAATCACCTCTACCTCCTACATACCAACCCGTTTCACCCAGATATTCCCAACCCGCACACGTCTACCAAGCTTACGACACTTAACCACCCCACTATCAGTCATCTCCCACTCACCAAAACTTTACTAGACCTCGACCAAATCTCTACCACAAACCTCCCAAACAGTATACCGCCATTGCCGAACCAATCGACCAGCTCTATGAAATACTCAAAGTTGCTGGTTATGTCACCCCTATCCTTGCCATAACCCTTGAAAACCCTTCCCAAAGGGTCAACCCAAATAAAACTTGTGCATACCATTCTGGCATAAAAAGAGCACACCATCAAGGAATGCCTCTTCCTGGAGGATAAGATCCAAGCTCTAATTGACAACAAGATCATCGTGGACAAGGAACTAGCTTTGAATGTTTGGAATAACCCTCTACTGGACTACAAAGGTGGAGGTATTCATATAATTGAAATAGAGGATGATTGGGATACCAAAGGATCAATCAGTCTGATCATAAAAGGGGACAATCCGAAGAAACCAACAGTTACCCTTAATCTGATTGTAGTTCAAATTCAGCCTTATGAGGATGCCGAGCCGAACTCGTCCATACAACTTGAGTTTGAATCACTAGCCTCTGTAAAGACGCCAACAGCTATTGAGGTCGAGTTTGGGTCTCCAAAGGTTCCTGAACCATTTGAAGTTGTCGTATTGCCTGCCAAAGCAAGAGTACCTATGACAGCCGTAACACCATTCCACACAAAAACCATACAATGGTACTACACAGAAGAGGCAAGAAGTAAGGGGAAAGCCAGGTTCGTGAAAGCATTTGCGGCTTATGGTATGAAAAGATTCGACAGGGTTTATACCCTAGAACACTTGGTTGATTCGAGTAAGCAGTCCTCTGGTCGACAAGCCATCATTGAAACCACGCCAGATGATCTCTGGAGGAAAATTCAAGCCAAAGAATACTCGTTCATTGACCAGCCAAATAAAACATCAGCCCAGATCTCTATCCTGGCCTTGCTACGGAGTTCCAATGCACACAAAAATGCCTTGTTAAACGTGCTGAGTGAGGCATATGTACCAAGAAAAATCACTAGAGGAGAAATAGCGAACATGGTCGGTCAAGTGTTGGAGAGTCACAAAATCACTTTCCACGAAGATGAGCTGCCACCGGAAGGATTGAGTCACAACAAGGAATTGCATATCACTGTGTAGTGCAAAGATTATTTTATTACCAGGATCCTGGTCGATAGGGGGTCCAACCTCAATACTTGCCTGTTGCCAACACTCAGGAAATTAGGAAAAGGGTTGCATGAGATCAAGGATGGGGTTATCAACATTAAGGCTTTTGAAGGTTCTAAAAAAGGTCCATTATTAGGAAAATTATCTTACGTTTGTGAATGAGTCCTATTTGGTTTGATATTAATTTTCAAGTAATAGACGTACCGCCATCTTACAACTTGCTGTTGGGATGACCTTGGATTCATGTCGCTAGGACCGTGGCATCAACACTACATTAGACAGTGAAATTTGAGTGGAATCATCAGGAGGTGATCATTCATGGTGACAGTAGCAATCCCATATATAGACACCACACCATTCCAACAATTGGAGGAAGAAGAAATATAGGTGGGGAAACTTACCACCATATCGAGCAAGTCAATGCTGTCGAAAAAAGATAAATGGTGGGACAATAAAAATTGAAAGCATATTGAACTGGAGGGGGTATGAACCCTTGAAAAGGACTTGGCAAGAATCTTCAGGGAGTCGCTAAGCCAATCGAGCTCAAGAAGCATGGCACCACCTTCGGATTGGGATATGAGTATGCCTGGAAAGAATTCAAGGAATGGTCGCCACCCTGGTGCGGTCTTTACTATCCATTGGAGCAGCCGATACCTCGTCTAGAGCAGACTTTCCAACCCGTCAAATTATGGGTCAGAAGAAGAGAAAGCATTGGCAGCAATGAGGAACTTGTTCTTGGAGGATGATGATATGGACTGTTGTGTCATTTTTAGGAGAAGGGGGCAGGAAGGCCCTTCCATACAGGCTGTAAACAGAGGAGTACACCTCAACAACTGGACCGTCAGAATCACCAAAGCTCGCCGTTCCTCGAGAAAGCAAGGCTGAACAAAGCACCACGCACCATTTTATTTTACTAGTTTATTTTCCTTTCGCATTCGTTTTCGCAAGAAAGAGCTCCAATGTTCAAAATATTTATGGAATTTATTAAAGTATTTTAGTTTCTAATAAATTCTCCGATTATTATTTCCTATTACTTTACTGATACAGCATTACAATTGCCTATCTTGATGAACCAATGACTGTGACATGCAACGAGACAACGCAACAAATGGATATAGATTCAGAGAAGGATGATATACCTTAAGAAATTGCTAAAGAAGTTTGAGAATTTTGAGAATAAAACTAAGTCTAACTTGGACGAGACTGAGATTGTAAACCTAGGAGATGCAGTAAACATCAAAGAAACACCTATCAACATTCATTTATCATTGTCAGAAAAGATAGGATATATAGAGTTTCTAAGAGAGTATAGAGACATATTTTCCCGTTTATACAACAAAATGACTAGTCTAAGCACATCCATTGTGGCTCACAAATTGCCACTGATCTGGCCTATCCGCTAGTAAAACAGAAGCTCAAAAAATTTCAAGCCAGACATGAGTTTGAAAATCAAAGAAGAGGTCACCAAACAGGTTAAAGCTAAGGTTCTCAGGGTAGTAGAGTATCCGATATGGTTAGCCAATATTATACCAGTGGTGAAGAAGGATGGAAGGTCAGAGTCTGCTTCAACTACTGGGGTCTCAACTGGGCTAGTCCAAATGATGACTTCCCCTTGCCGAATATACACATCTTGATTGACAACTACACCAAGCATAATCTACAGTCATTTGTTGATTGTTTTGCTGGGTACCATCACACATGGATGAATGAAGAGGATGCTTAGAAAAAAGCTTTCATCACACCGTGGGGGATGTACTGCTACAAAATAATGTCGTTTGGATAAAAGAATGTAGAGACCACCTATATGAGGGCCATGACCACTATTTTTCATGACATGATACATAAGGAGATCGAAGTGAATGTAGAAGACGTCATCATTAAGTCCAAGAAAGCCACTAATCACATGGAAGATTTAAGGAAATTTTTCAATAGACTGAGAATATACAACCTAAAATTGAATCCCGCAAAATGTCATTCGGGGTTCCAGCTGGGAAATTGCTTGGGTTCATTATAAGCCACCGAGGGATAAAATTGGATCCATCAAAGGTCAAATCTATTCAAGAATTTCCACCGCCAATTCTTGGGGAGAATTAACTACATCAACCAGTTCATAGCACAATATGCTGTCATCAGTGAGCCAATCTTTGAGTTGTTGAAGAAGGACGCCGCTACCAAATGGACTGATTACTGCCAAAATGCCTTCGACAGAATCAAGGAGTACTTGTCAACACTAGTCTTGGTTCCGCCCAAGCCAGGTAGACCCCTGTTACTCTACCTTGCGTGCTAGATAGAGTGTTTGGTTGTCTTCTAGGGTAACATGATGAAACAGGGAGAAAAGAGCGGGCTATCTATTATCTCACCAAGAAGTTCACCCCATACGAGGCCCGGTATTCTTTGTTGGAATAAACCTGTTGTGCTCTAACTTGGGTAGCTCAGAAGTTGAGCTAGCATTTCTGTGCTTACACTATAACTCATATCAAGAATGGACCCATTAAAATACATCTTTCAGAAGCCCATGCCCACTGGAAAGCTAGCCAAGTGGCAAATCCTGCTGAATGAATTTGACATTGTCTACATGACTCAGAAAGCAATCAAAGGACATGCGTTAGCAGATCAACTTGCAGAAAATCCTGTGGACGGAGAATACAAACCTTTAAAGACGTATTTTCCTCATGAGGCGGTATCATTTGTAAGAGAGGACATTACAGAATCCTATGAGGCTTGGAGAATGTTTTTTGACAGAGCAGCAAATTTCAAGGGAGTTTGCATAGGAGCAGTCTTAGTATAAAAAATTGGCCAGCACTATCCGGTTTCCCTCAAACTCAGGTTCCACTGCACCAATAATATGGCCGAGTACGAAGCCTGCATCTTAGGTCTCCAGATGGCCATCGATATGAACATCCAAGAGTTGCTAGTGATGGGAGATTCAGACTTGCTTATACATCAGGTTCGAGAAGAATGGGCAACTAAGAACTCTAAGATACTCACATACTTGCATTAAGTACAGGAGTTCAGCAAGAGGTTCACAAAGACAAAATTCTGGCATGTTCCTAGAGTCCAGAATGAGTTTGGCGACACACTGTCCACCCTATCATCTATCATTCAGCATCCAAATAAGAACGTCACAGACCGTATTCTAGTGAAGATATATGATCACCCAGCCTACTGTGCTCAGGTCGAGGAAGAAGCAGATGGAAAGCCTTGGTTTCATGACATTATGGAATTTTTAGCCAGAGGTGCTACTCAGAAATGCACACTTTGAAGATTGTCCAAAAATTTCTTCCACAGCGGAGGAATCCTGTATAGGAGAACTCCAGATTTGGGTTTGCTAAGGTGTGTTGATGCGAGGGAGGCGTTTAAACTGCTAGAGGAAGTTCATGACGAGACTCGTGGTTTTCATATGACCGGTATCGTCTTAGCCAAGAAGATACTTCGAGCTGGTTATTTTTGGATGACTATGGAGATGGACTGCATCCAGTATGTTCGAAAGTGCCACCTCTGTTGGATCCATGCAGACATGATAACGGTTCCTCCAAATGTTCTGAACGCAACAAGCTCGCCCTGGCCGTTCGTTGCCTGAGGAATGGATGTTATTAGACCAATCGAACCTGCCGGGTCAAATGGGCACATGTTTATTTTAGTAGCAATTGACTATTTCACCAAATGGGTTGAATCAGCATCTTGCAGAGCAGTGACCAAGAAAGTCATGGCAGACTATGTCCGTGACCGTATCGTTTGCCGATTTGAGATTCCAGAATCAATCATTACTGACAATGGTTCCAACCTCAACAGTGATTTGATGAAAGCTATGTGTGAAATCTTCATGATCAAACACAAGAATTCCACAGCTTGCAGGCCTCAGATGAACGGAGCTATAGAAGTTGCCAACAAGAATATCAAGAAGATACTGAGGAAGATGGTAGAAAAGCATAAACAGTGGCATGAGAAGCTGTCATTTTCTTTATTAGGGTATCGCACCAAAGTCCATACATCAATTGGTGCAACTCCCTATGTGTTGGTTTATGGTACAAAAGCGGTCATTCCCGTCGAAGTAGAAATTCCCTCCCTAAGGATCATACTGGAAGCAGAGATTGACGATGCAGAATGGGTGAAGAGTCGTTGCGAACAGTTAGCCCTCATAGATGGTAAGATAATGAATGTAGTTTTACATGGCCAGCTTTACCATAACAGAATGGCCGGAGCTTTCAACAAGAGATTCAAACCAAGACGGTTGACACCAGGGCAGGTGGTGTTAAAAAAGCTTTTTCCATATCAAGATGAAGGAAATTCTCTCCCAACTGGAAAATTCCATACATGGTTCATAGGGTACTAATAGAAGGAGCCCTCATACTTGCAAAAATGTAGAGAGAAGTTTGGCCAAAGCAGATAAATTCAGATGTGGTCAAGTGAAACTATGTGTAACCAGTTGTGATTTCCTTATGTAGATTTCCGTTTAAAAGGGGATACATAGGCAGCCCTATGGTTTTGGTCACAATTAAATAAAATTTTCATCCACCCCCCCCCCCCCCCCCCCCGCAATTGGAAACTGTGGAAAACTTTTGAGAAGGACCCTTAAAATTCTGAAGTAACTTCAGTCGATCATTGCAAGCAGCCGTCAGTAGTATCAACCCAGTAAACTAGGGCAGAATTTTAAGGAGGACCCTCAAAATTCAGGAGCAAGAGAGGTTGCAATGTCTCGAACCACGTCACAGTCACTAGTTCGTCTAAAGAAAACTATTTTCAATTACGTATTTATGTTACGTTTTTACTTAATCATGCTTGTCTATCATCAAGATTTCTTTGTTTAGCGACGCTACCCCGATGGTACATGACATCACCAAAAACGGATCCAATCAGGACAGGAAAACTTCACGAGGATACGAACTAACCTTTCCCCTCTACAAAACATACGATTTTTTCTTTTGATGCATGCACCTAAGTTGAAAAACGCCAAATACATTTATACACTCATACTTTTCGGGAATACGACCCTCAGAACCATCACCTATTCACATTTGCTATCTGCACACAACATCCCCAGCAGCCATAATATCCCAATCACCCATCAGCTAAGAGATTCTACTACTGTTCATCATTTACTTTTATAAGGCTACCTTTCTGCCTTCCGAGGTTAAGCTCTACCTCCATCTATATTTCTACATTGCATAAGTCTGCCTTTCTTTCTTCCGAAGTTAAGCTCTACCTCTAGCGGCATTTTACTGCATTTCATAAGGCTACCTCTCTACCTTTCGAGACTAAGCTCTGTCTCTATCTGCATTTCTGCATTGTATAAGGCTACCTTTTTGCCTTTCGAGGTTAATCTCTACCTCCATCTTCATTTTTGTGCATTGCATAAATCAACCTTTCTGCCTTTCGAGGTTAAGATCTACCTCCATCTGCATCGGCTGGAAGATCAGTATTTTATTTACATTTCTTGCAGGGCTGCAATATCGCCACTTAATTTAAATCCTACATCGGCTGAAAGATCGCTATTTTATTTGCATTTCTTCCATGGCTGATATATCGCCACTTCATTTAAATCCTGCATCGGCTGAGAGATTGCATATTATTTACATTTCTTGCACGCCTGAAATATCGCCACTTTATTTAAATCCTACATTAGTTGACAGATCGCCATTTAACTTATATCTGTTGCACGACTGAAATATCATCACTTCATTTAAATCCTACATCGGCTGAAAGATCGCCATTTTAGTTACATTTTTTGAATGGATGAAATATCGCCACTTCATTTAAATCTTGCATCGGCTAAAATATCACCACTTAAAGCCTGCATCAGCTGAAATACCACCACCTTTTATTTACAGCTTGCATCGGTTGAAAGATCGTCACCTTTTGCATTTCATGGGCTGAAAGATTGCCAAATTTCCGAAGGCATCATTGTTCGGAGGCACCATTTTCATAGCCCAACAACGCCATGCCATGGCCTGAAGATCCCATTCAATCTTTTCCATATCATTATTCAAAGGCATCATAGTTCGGAGGCATCATTATCATTGCCTGAGAACATCATTTCATAGCCTGAAAACCCTTTTTTATACGCTTCATGGCCCAGGACATCATGGTTCGACGATGTCATCCTAATCGTCCAAAGACAATATTCATTGCCCAATAGGAACTTGCATCATGTTTAAATTTATGCGCAATATATGTTCACATTGCTCATTTGTAGGTAAACTGGCTAGCAACAACCATCTTAGTAGCAGCAACCCCGCTCCAGTTCCCGCAGCCTACTAGAAATTGATCGTCCTTCCCAACCGGAAAATCGCGGCTGTTTTTCAAAAATCTTCGTCGGTATATTCCACCGATGGATCACGAACTACATATTACCTGATTATTGTAAGACTAGGGATACTTAGGTAGCTCAGGAACTAGAGCTTGGTCAATATTCTTCAAATCGTTTCGTTCGTTCAAATTAGCCATCATATATTTACCCGATAACTCTTTCATCCTTCCTTGGTAAAGAGGGGCAGCTGTTGATACTCAATTTTTTCATATGTATTTTTACATACAAAATACTTTTAATATAACATGCATATGCATATATAAGCATGCCCAAGGATTTTGGTATTTTTTTTAGTTTTTAATGATTTTTAAAATTAATTTATTGTCCATTTTAGTAGTACAAAATCAATAATTCTCAAGACTATCAATTTAGGTGAATAATTTATTTTATTCACATATTTATACCAAAATATAGTTAAGGTGATTTTTTTATATTTTTACAAATTTATCTGGTATTTTAAAAGGCTAAATTGAATACAATTACAATTTTAGCCTAATTTAAGATTAAGAACATTTTTACTAATGTAAAATTTGTTTCAATATTTCTTATATAATATTTATGTATTATTAATTGATTTAGTGCTTTTAGTTTACTTTTAAAATCATTGTTTACTATTTTTATAAATAAAAAGGAAAAATTGGCTATTTAACATTTAGCCCCATTTCATTTCAATTATAGACTATTTACATTTCAATTTTAGCCTTCAAATTGACCCAAATCCATTCCCACTTGGACAGGCCCAATTTTATCTTTATCCAACCCTTTAACCCATTTCTTATCCGCGCGGATTTTATTTTAATCCAGGTTGTTGATCATTTTGATCAACGACCAAGATCACCCCTTACCATTTTAACCCCCAAACGACCTACCCTAATCCCTTATTTTATTTTGATATCCGCCTTTGAATCCTACTATATCTCAAACTCTCTCGAAGGTTCTTCGAACCCTAATCGTTTCCGACCCTTTTTACACCATACTTTCACCGGAATCCACGGCTTTTCAGTCCATGGCTTTCGAACCTTGACCTCGATGGTTCTCTTTCATATCTTCTCAGATATTTGGTTTTATGGCTTCCCCTGCCTTTGCTACGAGATATTCAAGTCTCAAGAGCCCGATCCTCACTCATCCGACTCAGGAACGGACTTTCTTCCAAGCCTTTCATATTTCCAGGGTTTTGGAGAAATCCTAATCTATTCGAGGTTTGGATTTTTGAGAAACCTAAGCTATTAGTGGTTTTCTCTGTTTGTTTTTCTAGATCTACAATGTATTTGTGTTCTACTGGATGTTTAAAAGTGGTTTCCCCAAATTTTCTTTTCAAAATCATTTGTGTTGATTTAGGGTTTCTAAAAAGGTTTTCAAAACATATTTCTGATTCTTCCTGTTCTTTCTTTTTATGTTTTTGTCTATATTATGCTCTTATGTTTTCTTCTCTACCACATGATTCTTGCATGTCTTTGTGTGTTACTATGCCTCGAGACTTGGTTCGCATGATTATCTCTGCTATGTTTTCCTACTTGATTTTTATTGTGTGAGTTTCCTACTGAGTTCTTTAATTTTGTTTATTCTATTGGACTTTTTTCGAGTTCTTGCTAAGCATGTTTCATCTACTGCTTCTTAAGTTTGTATCACTCCTTCTCTTCTGAACTTGCTTGGATTCCGAGCTTTTCTTAAAACATGTTCTTCATGCTTTAAATCAGTTTGTCTTTCTTTATTGTTTCAAACCTGCTATCACATATGTTTATTTCTCATGATTTGCCTTCTAAATTCTATGTCTGATTCGAAACCCTAGGATTTGGGAAGTTTCTTTGTCAAGTTTACTTTGTAACTTCAGACTATCATACTCATTCTAAGTACTATGAACTGAATTTGAAAATCTTTGCTTATGATTCTGAACCTTTCTATGCCTGTCTTTTTCAAAATAGCATGACAACTCCTTCTAGTTAATCTGTGTACTTTATATATGAGGATTTCTTCTTGCAAAAGGGGGTTTTTCCAGTAATTGATTGATTTCGAAATCCTCTTAATAAGGCTTGACTAATTGGTACTTATTTTACTTTAATTGAACTTTCTTTACCTTTTCCTGACATGGTTCCTTCGAACAATGCTTGTGATTTTGATTTCATTAGCTATTTGATTGATTCCATTTTCTTATTTTTCACAAACCATGTACAAATGGACTTTTACTTAAATAAATTCCCATATGTTTACCCTTTTTGTGTTACTTTGGAAAAGATTTTAATAAAATTTCTTTCCTCATTTGTCTCATACCTATTTGAATTCAGAATTCCTTAACTAAAGGGAGACTTTATGTGATTGATTGATAACTATTCCCTTACCTCTTCTTACTTGTTTTTTGCATTATAAAAGGGGCACAACCCTTCTACCCTTCTACACACGGAGAAAACCTAGAACTTGAGACCTTGAATCTTCAGTTCAATACCTTCAACTTACATTACTCACACACTTACAATTCAATATTTCCTTGAGTTCACAACTCGAGCAGATATTATTCACTTGCAATTTGAATACTCTCGCAACATTCTATTCTCTTTTGAGATCTTTTGGACTGTTGGCCTGTAACTTGGTTTCTCAAGACTATTGTATTACCGGTTTGTTTCCCTGAAACTGGTATGCCTCAATTTTGATTTCAGCTTCCTCCCTAATGTGTTTACATTAAAGTTGCTACACTTTTGTCTACTTTGTTGTTCATGTTCTTTATTAAATATGCTATTATCCCTTTGCATTGGCTGTTTGTTGTGAATTCCCCATACACTTATTCCCTTATGTGTGTTTGAGTTAAGGCTCACGGCTTGGCAGTATCAAAATTGCTGCCCAGGTTTGAACCTGATCCTCAATGGATCCTAACTCCTAAGATTTGGCTAACAGGCTGGTCAGGGGTGTTCCAGCATTCCTAATTATTGACATGACCACCAGCGTGCCATGCCCTTCCCTAGCTCGCCTCTATGCACTTACACTTACTCTTAGACTCTAAGTTCTGCCCCCTCCTATGAGCCTTGTCTTGGGACCTTGAGTTCCATATAATCTAGGACATTTGAGGGCTGGCCATTCTACACTGTATTATAATCAAATCCTGCAATGTATTCGGGGTGTAAGCACTTCCCAGAGTACAATTGAGGCTCTTGGAAACTTTGACACATCCCAAGCAAGAGAAAGGCTTTGCAAATCTGATCCTTGGAAGTTGGTTTATTTCATATTTTAGACCTTGAGTCTGAATTAGGCTCATTGGTTGTAGTTTAATTTATGATGTAATTTTACTTTTCTTGATTCATTCGGGTTGTAATAATTTGTAATAACTTATGGGGCATATATTAAGAAAAGGTAGGGTCACTCATGTATGCATGTGGGTAGACATCATGTTCTTAGGCATTTATTTCTGCAATCTCATTCTGCTCTTCATCTATGCATAGAAGTCCTGCCTATAAGTTTTTCTGCACTTCATGTGGAAATCCTGCTCATAAGTTTATGCATCTGCATTCGAAGTCCTCCTATAAGTTATGCATTTCATTAGAAATCACGCCTATAAGTTGTTCCATTGCTGCATCAGAAATAATGTCTATAAGTTTATTGCACTGCATATAGAAATCATGTCTATAAGTTTCAGCACTTCTACCTATAGAAATCATGTCTATAAGTTTTTGCACTGCTGCATTACATATATCATTAGGCAAACAGTCTATAGGTTAAAATAGTAACGAGTTGCATCCTAGACAGCGTGCCTATAGGATTCCTGCATCCCGGTAATCTTTTTTCAACCTAACAACACTTAGAAATCGTGCCTATAGGAGAAACCAGTTGAATCTGATTCATCTCTTTCTTCTACCAGTCTAAAATCAGTAGCAATGTCGCCTAAATTAGTAATATAAATACTCTATGCCCGCGGAGTTTGTGTATGTCTATAATCAGATGCTTTTCTCTAAAAAATCAATATTCTTTGCATTGTTAGATATCATGCCTATAGGTGTCACCTAGGCAAGCCTTTTGGTGATTAATTAATTGCATCGGTCTTTGATAATTACAACCAGAGGTAGGCCTAATTCGGACTTCCTATCTGAGAAATATGTGATAAATCAGCCATGCCGTAACGTTTAAGTTTAATAAAAGACCATAACCAGTATATGTAAGTCATGCTAAACAATTTGCTTCTTTAAATGAGGAGGCCTGTTTGAGCCTTTAAACTGCTATGTGTTTCCCCTCAACTGCTTCATGTGTTTTTGTTTGTCATATTAGAATTTTGTCCTTTTAAAACTATGAAAAGCCAAATCACCTTTCCCTTTAGGATTAGTAGTCCCAAATGCCTCTGGTACTGTTAGGATTAGGACGGGTACTAGCATGCATAAGTAACAACACTATTCTGCGTCTAACACTTTAACGTGGTGGGTAAATGGTAGACATGGATATGATGACCATGTGATAACACAAACGTGTATAAATGATTATCGGGTGTTGTGTAGGGTGATCCATGTTATTTATAAACCTAGGACCCTCTTCCCTCTATACATGTTTTTTTCCAGAATTTTTTAAGTTTCTTAGCTTTCAGTTCTTCAATTTCTTCTTTTACTTCCGAGACTAAACACTGTCTCCATCTGCATTTTACTGCATTGCATAAGGCAATTATTATGCCTTCTGAGACTAAACACTGTCTGCAACTACATTTTATTGCATTATATAAGGTTTCCATTCTGTCTTCCAAGACTAAACACTGTCTCCATCTACATTTTACTGCACTGCATAAGGCTATCATTTTGCCTTCCGAGACTAAACAGTGTCCCCATTTGCATTTTACTGCATTGTATTACGCTAGCATTCTGCCTTTCGAGACTAAACACTGTCTCAATCTGTATTTTACTGCATTGCATAAGGCTACCATTTCACCTCCCGAGACTAAAAACTTTCTCTAGCTGCATTTTACTTCATGGCATAAGGCTACGATTATGCCTTTCGAGACTAAACATTGTCTCCATTTGAATTTTTGTGTTACATAAGGCTACCATTCTGCCTTTCGAGATTAATAGTCTGTTTGGCCAAGTTTGTTTTTGGCGAAAAATGCTTTTTTTGGCCAAAAGCACTTTTGGCCAAAAATTAAGGCGTTTGGCCAAGCTTTTGGAAGGAAAAAAAATACTTTTGAGGAGAAGTAGAAGCAGTTTTGGAGAAGCACAAAAAAGTAGCTTCTCTTCAGAAGCACTTTTTTTAGAAGCACTTTTGAGAAAAATACACTTAGAAGCAGTTTTTAAAAGCTTGGCCAAACACTAATTGCTACTCAGAATTGTTTTTCAAACTAATTAGTCAAACAGAAGCTGCTTCTTTCCAAAAGTACTTTTGGGAAAAGTACTTTTGAAAAAAAGTACTTCTCAATCTAAGCTGATTTTTGCAGCTTGGCCAAACGGGCTATAATTATTCAAAGGTGTCATGGTTTTGAGGTGTCATCCTTATAGCCTGAGAGCATTTCATGTCCTACAAATCTTTCATTATACGTTTCATAGCCCAGGACATCATGGTCTAAGGACGTCATTATAACCGTCCAAAGACAACCTTCATGATCTAACGGGAATCTGTATCATGTTTTAATTTACGCACTATATATGCTTGTATTGCTTATTTGCAGGTGAACCGACAAGCAACAGCCATATCGACAGGATCGATACCACTCCAGTTCTCGCAGCCATATCAGGCCATAATTATTCGCCTCGTCCTGAATGTTGCGTCCGTTCTTGGAAAGTCTCCATCGGCATATTCTACCAATGGATCCTGAACTACATATGGCCTGATTCCTGTAACACCAGGTATGTGTAGGAAGCGTAGAATCTATAGCACGGCCAAACCTCTTCAAACCGTTTCGTCAGGTCAAAATTGGCATCATATCTTTACCCGACAACTCTTTCATCATTCCCGGGTAAAGAAGGGCAACTGTTGATATTCAATTTTTCTCTGTATATTTTTGTATGGAAAATACATTCAATATAGCATATGTACGCATATATGAGTATCAAGCATTTTATTATTATTTTTATTTTTAATAGATTTTTAAATCAATTTATTGCTCTATTTTATTTAGAAAAGCCCAATAATTATTCCCTAAACTATCATTTTAGTGATTCATTTATTGGAATATCATATTTGTACTAAAATATAGCTATGATAATTTTTAATATCTTTTATATATTTATTTAGTATTTTAAGGCTAAATTGCGTATGATTGCAATATTAGCCTTTTTTAGATTTAATTATGTTTATGTCTATAAAAATTAGGTCCAATATTTGTAATTTGATAATTATGTATTATTAATTATTTTAGTACCCTTAATTTATTTCTGAAAATTATTCTACTATTTTTTATAAAATAAATAAGGGAAAAGTGGCTACTTAAAATCAAGCCCAATTATATTTCGATTTTAGCCTCATTTGAACCTCCAATCGAACCCATTTTTAAACCCAATTGCCCACCCCAAATCTTAGTCATACTCGAGCTCCAACCCAAATAAAATAACCCGCCTATATCCCTTACCTACCTATTCAATCCAGGTCGTTGATCAAAATGATCAACAACCACCAAAATCTCCTTTCCATAATTAATCCCAAACAACCCCTAAACCCTATCATTTCTCACATTCAGCCTCCTATGAATCGCCTTTTCTCAATTCTTTCTCAATCCCCTCTCAAACCATAGCCGCCACCCTCAACTACCACCCTAAAACCTCCAAAATCAATAACTTCCAAATCCATTAGAGGCATGTATCTACCTCCCTTGATTTCAATGTACCCAATTATCATGATTTCAAGGATGAATCCTAGAAAATCTTGGTCCAGACCTTGGTCGATCTCAGTTCTATGGCTGTCTCCGGTCATCTTTGACTTTTCTCCAGCCAACCATGGCTATCCAAGCCTGATTCCTCACTTCTCCTGCTTAGATCGATGATTTTTCAAGCATTTCTCACCATCTGGGGTTCTCCTGAAACCGTAACCTTTAAGGTTGTTCCAAATTTCTTTAGGTCTGTTTTAGATTTGTGTTTGCTCTAAACTTCTAAACGTTTTTCTCAAGGTTTCTTTCAAACTCTACCTTTGAAACCCCTTTATCTTTTTTTATTTTGGTTTTTGTTAAGTTATTTCGAAGTTTTCTTTGATTTCAACATGTTCTACTATGTTTCCTTATATCGTTCTTTATTGGAGTTTGCATGCCACGAGTCCTAGTTTCTTTTGAGATTTCTGAATATATTTTGTGCTAGTATTTGGTTGATTTACTTATTTTTCATCTCTAGACTCGATTGACGTTGAAAACCCTAACATTTTTAGGTTTGCTCAAGTTCTGAGACTATCTGCTATATGATTTACTTGTTCAATATCTCTAAATTTTAAGGGTTTCAAAACCCTAATTTCTTTGGGCCTATTTGATCTTCTGAAAACTGCTTCATCTATTTAAAGTTGCTCGACTAGATTCAAAGTCCTTTTTGTTTAAACTTTTGTTTCTCTATGTGATTTGATTTTTTGCAATCATTGAAACTAGACTATTCTTTTTACTTGATCCTTTGCATGTTTCTGGTACCCTTTTTCTCTATTATTAAATTTATCTATGTGACTACCATGTCTTACTATCTACTGACTTTGTGATTGTTATCGCATGCTGCTTCACTTTGCCATAGTTTAGCCTCACGTGCCTCATGTTTGTGAAATCTATTTATATGCTAAAACAGGACTCATGATTCTCTCTATGCTTTCGATTCTCCTATTTTTAACTTGGTTTATTTGCTTATTCTTGGTAACCCGTGTGATTCTCCATAAATCAGTAATTTCAAACCCTTGACTCCATGATTTACCGGGACATGATTGTCTCAATATTTTGCAAATCTCTTGTGTTTCCTACCTTATTTGTTAACCGATTATTTTTACTGATTCTTCATTAGTTTTTTCCTTTATTGGAACCCTATGTACCTACCCCTAATTGTATACTCTGTACATGATGATCAGCTTGATTTTTTCCTTAATTGTTTTCTGCCCATTACCGTTAGTTGATTTAACTCCTTAATCAAAGGAAGTACTTATACCGATTTGATTTTAACTAATACATAGTTCCATAGTTACTACTAACTTTGATTCTTGCGTTATTTTCTACGTGTTTTTAAACTATAAGTACCTCACCCTTTAATTAGCACATGAGACGAACACTCTTAGTTCAAAAGTCACTTACACTCAAAACATTCTCTCTTGTTTTACTACTTCTACTGTGACCTATTTGGCTGGCTGAAAACCAAAGCTATATTTCAAAAATCCTATTACCTTGGCTTTACTATATTTTGCTTCTTTGAAATGGTATGTTCTGATTAAAATTTCAGGATCACAATAATATGTTTACTTAATACTTTTTCCTTCATGTATGTTTATTGCTTGTGTTTAATTCACTACTTTACTCTAGCATGCTGCAATTTCTTTCTTCCTATTCAGAATCTAAGTATTAAGTATCCTAAACCCTACCCCAATGTGTTTGATATTGATGGTTTGTTTGAGGTATGACAGTATTAAAGCATTGTTGTCCATGACTCAAACTTGATTTCCCTATGATCATAACCTATATGTATTCTCTAATATTGTGTGTTATGGTGGGCTTATGGGCATGCCAACATCTTCTATTATTGTGCATGCCCAAAGCTGAGCCATACCTAAGTACATAGGCTCTTTGTAATATCCCAACCCCCGAACCCCTTTTATATGAAATTATGAACTTGTTTATGGATGTTTCCCAGCACCCCTTTTCCTCTCCTATATTCCCTCAAAACTCCATTTCTTCACTTATACTCTCTCTTAGACTTAAGCTCTGCCTCCCTCTTGTGAGCCTTGCCTTGGGACCCATGAGCTCCTTCTGAACTTAGACACTTGAGGGCTGGCACTTCCACACTACACTTGTCCCTATTATGGTGATACAACTTGGGTGTGAGCACTGCCCGGAGCCCCATCGAGGCTCTTAGGGAACTTTGACACACTCAAATTGGGGAAATGCTTTGGATCAATGGTCTTTTATTTGGTCTATCTCATAATTTAGACATGAAGTCAAAAATTAGGCTTCCTCTTGTTGCACTTTTCTTTGTACTTTTCTGAGGTAATTTGTTATTCTGGTTTGTAATAAGTTGTAATAAACATTTAGGGCTAGCTAATGAAAAGAGGAGGGAAACTGTGCCTGCAAGGGTAGAAATCATATCTATAGGGTGTTTTAACTTCTGCATATTCAACTTCATCTAGAAATCATGCCTATAGGGTGTTTTAACTTCTGCATATTCAACTTCACCTAGAAATCATGCCTCTAGGGCATTGTAACTTCTGCATATTAAACTTCACCTAGAAGCCATGCCTATAGGGTGCTTTAACTTTTGCATATTCAAATTTCACCTAGAAATTATGCCTATAGGGTGTTTTAACTTTTGCATATTCAACTTCACCTAGAAATCATGCTTATATGGTGCTTTAATTTTTGCATATTGAAACTTCACCTAGAAACCATGCCTATATGGTGTTTTAACTTCTGCATATTCAAACTTCACATAGAAACCATGTCTATAAGATTTCTTGAATTAGATACCATGTCTAAAATCAGTAATGCATAGAATCATGCCTATAGGGACTCTCAAGCAATTCTGATTTGTTTTCATTCACATTCAATGGTGGATAAAATCATTAATAGTAGATGTTATTTCTCGCAGAACCTGTAGCCAATTTATTTAATTTTTATACATTCTGCATCTCTTTTAATAATATGAGTCCCTCACTTAACAAGTTTAGCAAGCATGCATTTAGGACTTCAAAAAATTCATTTTGAGCCTTACTATCTCATCACATTCTAAGTTCAGTAGATATCATGCCTATAGGACCCCGATTAAACACTTAGGCAAGTCTTCGAGTAATAACTGTAAACTAAATATGTTTCTATTAATCACTACAACCAGCAGGCAGGCCTGGTTCGGACTCTTATCTGAGTTATGTATGCCTCATTATTTAAACTCTCTCTCGTCTTAGGTATTTTTAATCGGACCTAACAAGTATGTGCAAGTCATGCTAATTATATGCTTTCTTTGTTAATGAGGAATATATGAGCCTTTATTTGTTTATGTGTTTTTCTTAATATATGCAATATGTGTTTTGTCTGTCGCCTTAGAGTTTTTACCTTTGCACCTCCAAATAAGCCTAATATCCCTCCCCTTTTAGGATTAGTAGTCCTAAGTGCCTCCAGGATTGATAGGATTGGGACGGGTAATAGCTTGCAATAAGTAACCGAGACCGATCCGCGCTTTTAATACCTTAAAGGGGTGGGAAAGGTAGATATGGATATGATGACCACACGATAATGTCAAGTGTAGCCCCTCATTGAGGAGTGATTAGAGGACATTTTGTGGGGTGATCCATATTTTTAATAAACCAAAAACTCCCCCCCTCCCCCCCCCCCCTTTTTTCCCTTATTCCTCTTTTTTTTCCAGCATTTTAACTCCTTATTTAAAAAAAATTGGCTCTTATAATTGTTCTTTCAAGCTTTGTTTTCTTTCAAACCAGTATGTGTTGAAATCCCGTCTTATTTGAACCCTATCTACCCATATGCTAATTGCACCTTAATTCACAATAATTGTCTAGCCGTGAACCGTACTAGTGGATTCATAGGGGTGTCTAACATCTTCCCCTTAGAATAATTTCAAGCCCTTATTCTATCTCTCGTTATTTAAATCAACCCCTTTGGTGTCCTAATGCACCTTAATCATTAGGTAACGACTCTTCAGATGCAAAACTCAGTTCCCAAAAGGAATGAGTTCTGTAGAGTTGTCCCTCCAAATGTCATAAACCTGATTTCCACGGAGGAAAAAGGGAGTGCGACGAGGTCTAATCAACTTAACCTATTTTTCCACTGATAACACTAGCCCCCTCTTCAAAAAAACTATTGAAATCTCCAACTCTTGCATTCATAGGCTGTCCCAATAACTTCTTATAGTGTTCAACAAACATCTGAGCTATGTCATCTGGATCACTCTGCCAAATTCCTTGGTCATCCCTTATCTATGTTGTAGCTTATTTCATTCTTATGTGCATGATCGCTGTATGAAAATACCTTGTATTATCATCTCCTAACCTTATCCAATTTTCTTTACACTTTTATTGCAAGTATATTTCTGCCATGTATGAAATCATCCTAAACTTTTGATACACTTCTCTTTCCTTCTGCATACCCTAATATAGTGTATCTGCTTGAAACATCTTATTTTCTCTCCCTAATTCTTCCCTACCATCATCTACTTCAATTACTAGGTTCTTGAAGTACCAAGTATTTAGTTGCTTCAGACCTTTCTCTAGTAGCTTCCGTATCTTAACTACTCTCAACATTTTGCACTCTTCAATCTGTAGTTCTCGTTCTTTGATAGTAACTTCAAATAAAGGATACCGATCCCATACATTATAGTATTGAAAAGATTCTTTCTCCTTTTTTAATTCCTTCAAAAGTAAGTTGCAATGGGCAGCATTCACTTATTCCTTCAGGTAGAAACTTTGATTTACAGGCTAGTATTTGTCCAGCCAAATATCATTGATGAAATCCCAATCTATCTCGAAAAAGATTCTCTGTTCATTATATTTATCATTTCATATGTATCAATTCCCTTGGTGAGGAAGATCAATGCAACCACAATGGTCCATACAATTTCTAAATTCCATTAATCCTGTCCAGTTAATCAGCTTTCTTCCTATTCTATCCTCCTCAGTTAATACTGCATTAAAGTCATCTAATATCAATCAAGGTTTTGAACAACCTCTATGTTGTTGCTTGATGTTATCCCATAACTCCCTTCTTTCTTCTCTAGTGTTGAAGGCATACACCACAGTAAGAAAAAATATTATTTGTAGTGGAAATATAACTCACTTCACATGTCACTCTGTGCATTTATACTCATAGGGACTACATCATAGTGATCTTGCCTCAATAGTAACTAGATTCTACCATTATAGCGTGCTTCAAGATTGATAATATATTGACCAACCTCCAAACAAACTACCAATAATTTGTTCCATCTTCTCCTTCTTTATTTTTATTTCCAATGGACCTACGATTCCAGCCTTAACTTCATTGTAGAGGATTTTAACTTCCTTCTGCTTATTTGAGGCATTCAAGCCCCTAATATTCCAACAAAGTAAGTTAATCATTCCATATCTAGGACATGATTCCACCTCTCCTTTCTCCCTAGTGGCCAGTTTATTAACAGGTTCTGACGTAGTAGCAGCATCGTGTTTGTCCAATATTTGATAAGAATTGGACTTTTCTATTTGTAGGTTTTGGTTAGGTAAGAATATTTTAGTTTTTGCAGGAGTGATCCATTCTGAATTAGTTGATGCTTGCTGCGGAGGCATTTCCACCTGCTCCTTATCATTTTTCATCTTGCCTGTATCATTCTCCTGTTGCTTCTTCTGCACCATCTTTATTGTAGGTATTACCTTATCATGTGGAACATATTACTTTTTCTTCTTTCTACATACCTCCTCTCCATGCCATAAGCATGACAATAGGTACACAATGTTGGTTTCCAATCGTAGCTCACTTTTTGTTCTATGAGCTAGCCTTCTCATTCTTGAATAACACTTTGTCTGGTAGTATAGCATCCAACTCCACTTTCACTGGAATCCTTGCAAACTGTAATTTTACCTGTTTTACGGTTTTAGAGGTTTCGCTACCAAACTTCCTATATTACCCAACTCCTTAGGCTCCAATACTTGAAGTCAAGGCCTAGAAATTTCACCCAAATTGGCATAGTGAGTCGTTCCTCCCTAGCGAATTCATATATAGGCTCCATGCTTTGTAATAAAGGTATTATTATCAAATTGATAGATCCCTACATTTAGAACCTCCTGCTTTGCGGCAGTAGAATCATACCTAACCAGTATTACTCCATTTTTTAAGCGTAGAAATTTCGTTAATAACCATACTTAGCCCATAACTTCTTAATGCAACCTTGAATCACCGCAAAAGGAGTATCTTCACCTAGTACATAGTATATTATTGCATTTTGTCAATACTTAATTTAACTAGAAATATCTTTTAGATCAATTGCACCTACGGGAGACTCACCATGCAGCTTAGGTTGCACATATTCCAGCTTGAATCTGGAATTCAAGAGCTTAGTAGTTCAAATTCATCCCAAATTGAAGTCAACTTCTCTGTTTGCCCTAATTCTACCTCCACTTCATCCGCCCATGATTTTCTTCCGTTACTAGGTGACTTGCTCTTTGCTCCATTCCTTGGATTGAGAATAGCTTCATTCCGCACACTTATAGGTTGTGCCTGCTTTGTTTCATCTCCTTTTGCACTGTTCGCTACTGTTACATTGGTTACTGTTGTATTAGAAATATTAGATGAACTCAATTTCTCCAGATTAGATCCATAGCAGCACTTATTCCTACTTGAAATTTAGCCTGTGTGGCAGCTGACATCGCCATTAATGCCTTCTGAGATGGAACACGAGCTCTCCTCCCTATGGTTAGTGCACGTTAGCATAATCTGTGCCGTGAAAAACATGCCTTCGCCAAGTGCGTCATCAGTGGCGACTAAATGGTAGAATTACTACCACAAATTGGAACTTCAATTAAGCTCATTTGTTATTAGGGTATAATCCAATGTATTTGGCCAAATCAAATCATTAATTACACTCCAATATATATACACATATAGAGAAAGAGAGAGAAAGCACAATAGAATCCCCCTCTCAAACTACAAGAAAAGACCAAACTTACCACATCCAATTAGAGGCAAACGTAATACGTAGAGCTGAACTCATCATTTTTTATACAAAATATACATGTGTTGAAAAATCACTAATTTTAAACAACCATTATGAAAATTGTGGATTAATAATTTCAAAAGCCAATGGGTTCTTGAAGTAAAAATTGAATCAGTCAAAGTTTAAAATCTTGGAATCTCTTCTACCTGCAATATATAGCTCATCTGGCCAAGCTTAAAAGATCAGTTTATTTTGATAAGTGTTTTTTTTAAATACTTTTTTGTAAAAGTACTTGTGATGAGAATCAGTTTGTGTCTGGCTAATTAATTTAAAAAATACTTCTGAACAGTAATTAGTATTTGGCCAAACTTTAAAAAGTGTTTCTAAGTGTATTTCTCAAAAGTGCTTTCCAAAAAGTTTTTTGAGGAGAAACTATTTTTTTCCGCTTCTCCAAAACTGCTTTGCTCTACTTCTACTCAAAAGTATTTTTTTTTTCTTCTAAAAACTTGGCCAAATACTTTAACTTTGAAACTTTTGATTTTGAAGAAGCTTCGCCAAACCGACTATTAGAGATGAAGCAACTATGTAAAGTTTGGATTTTATTTTTTGCGCGGCCCTCGAACATCGCGCATAGAAAAAGGTTAGTACACTGGATTGTCCTTTTAACAAAAAGCAGAAGAAACATAGAATCAAAATAAACCAAATAAGTTGCAATAATTGTCTAAGAAATCCAAAATAAAGGATCCAATCTCCCAAAAATTAAAATAAAAAAAGTTCACAAAAAAAGAAATTATTTGAGAGCAATTGGTCAAACCTATCATAACCTTCTTGGTGGCAAGTAGAATAACTCTGCTTTAGACGAAGCTCTAGGATAACGCATTAATTCTCCAGTGATTTTCCTATCTTCATTTGTGGTAAATATTCTGTCCCTTTCAATGCTCATTCTTATCAAATTTGGAGTTGCAGCAAACAGAAGCTTTATGAATAGCAGTTCTGGTTTCGAACCATTAAAACAACGAATTACTACTTGCTCCAGATTGGGGATTGGACGATCTAACTTGTTTAATTTCTCCAAGTAATTCAACACATCATCAGCATGATTGTCCGAATCAAATACCTATAGTATAGACAAAGAAAATAGTAACATATTTTAGCTTGTGATATTATCAAATATGTAAGATATTCTATTCGATTTAATTTTATGAGTTTAACTTATATACATAGACAGAGTAACAAGGACACTTTTCACAACCAAATTAAATAATATTGACAGGTCGTCCTCCATAAAAGCAGATGTGGGCCCAAGATCTAAAAGTAATTAGGCAAATAAAATTTTTTAACAAATGTTGAAGTTCGGATCGAATTCATGTAGCGCACTAAAAGTTAAGCTGTTCCCCCGAAAAAAGATCAACGCAACTGTCGGCAGATTTGAATCTTTGGCTGACAATCAAAATATATATTGTATTTGTCACTTAAGATATAAAAGGGCAGTTCGATGCATTAAATTCTTTCTATATGCGACTTCAGAGAAGAGCTAGAGCATAAGGGCTTATCATAAGTAGTCTTGTCATGCATTTCTACAAGAAACTGTTTTCACAGTTCGAATTAGTGACATTCTTGTCACATGGCAACAACTTTATTATTTATGCTAAGGCTTCCCTGATACTTAAGAAAGATATACATATATTTTTTTTAAGTTACCGGGGCCTGGACCACCTACCAAAAGAATAGGCTGACCTCTACATAAAAGTGATATTTATAATTTTAAAAATAAGATAAGTTGTCTTTCACAACATGTAAAAGTGGTATGATAGTATAAAATTTCGTTACACTTTATACGTTAAACTTTGTTCATGCAATTACAATATAGAGAATTTATTTTAATTTTTTATAATAGGTAACTTGTTTTACTTTTTGTAGTTATAATAATTCATTTATATTTAAAATATGTAGAAGTTAAGCTATATTCTAGAAGAGTTTTCATACATTGAAAGTATAAAAGATTTTTTACATAATTGGATCAGCTAAAAATAATCAGAAGTAACTGCTCATAATAAGCGAAATTAATAATTTGAAAATTAAGACCGACAATATGCTATATTAAATTACTGTATAGTAATAATGTTAAAATTCTTTATATAAACTAAACGAGTGAGTAGATATGAGAGAGTATATAAACCAAATCTAAAAAATGAGAGAGTACATACATATCTTACCCAAATCTGAAGCGTTTTGGAATTGTAAAAGCATGGGATGAAGTGAAGAGCAAAAGAAACCTGAGCCAAATTACTGAGTGCTAGACTTAGCATTACATGCCTTAAGCAGTTTCGTATAACTGGGAGACTTCTTGGAAATGGATCTTCACCCAAAAACTTTGTAAACAAAAAACAAAACAAAAATTCATAAAAATCATATAATCATTTGAAAGTTATCACTAAGAAATACTTTTTCTTATTGATCTATTAAATAAAGTTGACACGTTTTTATATCTCGAAATAATTTAATTTTAATCATGTTTTACTTTACCGAGAAGCTTTATAGCCATAGAAATATTATGACATATTTAAAATTACGAGTATTAAAAATCATATATTAGCACAAATATTAAGCATGAATCAAACTGCGTCACATAAATTAGAACAAAGAAAGTATTATTTAAGTAAAACAATAAGTTAGATATCTTACCTTAAGGTAGAATGTGTCCAGATAAAGTTTCTCAAGTATAGGCAAGCCAAAAATGAACTTCAACAAAGTTGATCTTTCATATTGCCTTGGATTTTCCACCACTTTGCATAATGAAAGGCTAACCACAGCCAAATTTGAGCACTTCATAAAACAACTTAGATCAAGATAATGACTTTCAACAACAAACAAGTAACTCAACTGGGGTGAAACAATGTTCAAAGATTCAGTACCCCAACAATACATAATGGTCAAATTGGCTAAAACTGGGGCTTTTAGAACAATACTCTTTGGGGTGGCCATAAATGTAATTTGTTTAAGGTAAAGGGTTTTCAAATTTGGATAGGAAAAGATGAAATCTATTGGCTTAAAAAGACAATTGTTTAGGGTCAAATCTGTCAAGTTTTGATAATAATAAATGTAGGTTGGGAGTTTATAGGGATTATTGTTTGAGAAATCAAGAGTAAGGTCCCTAACACCTTTTGTAATAACATAACGAATCCACATATCGATATTAATTAATGGAAGTAAATCTACTTGAGAAAAATCAAGAACAAATTTGATAATGTTCCCAATATGTTGTAAAAGGATTTGGTTGATTGTATTATCCAATACAAGTAGAGGATTTGTTGAAAATTTTCTACATGTTAACTTATCTAGCACAATATTTGTATGCATGCACCAAATATATCTCCATTTTCTGGCCAAAATACTAGTTTTGGCAGCATCTTTGATTGGCATAAGGTCAAGGATATGATCTATAATATTTCCTGGCATTTCACGTAGTCTATCTTCATCTTCCACTCCAATTGAAAGCCTTTTATTGAACTGCATCTCCATCCTGCATAAACAAAATTTAAATAACACAGGCTTAATTATCCAAGAATCTTCACCACTCATTCATAAGCATATATATAAGAAAAGAATTTTTTGGTATTTGTGTGTATGTGTATTGGGAAGGGGGGTTTGGTTGGTGTGTGGGGAGGGGGCGGGCAGAAGCGGATCTATATTTTACTCTCAATCAGTCAATTTTTAAGATCTTTAGCGTTACTCAGTAAATCATTAAATTTGTTGAGTTCATATATATATATATATATATATCCCATTTTTACACATAATTTATATTCTACATTAAAAGTAGTGGATCCAAATGAACTCGCAATCCTAACACTAGAACCGTCTCTTGGGAGAGGTGGGGGATTTTGGGGGGGGGGGGGGGGGGGATAGAAGTGGATCTAGATTTTAAACTCTACCAATCGATTTTTAAGGCTTTTAATATTGAACTCATTAAATTTTAAAGTTATAAGTTCATATTTACTATTTGTTGTAAATTTATTAAATATTTGCACATAAATTTATACATCAAAAGTATTGAATTTAGATGAATTCGCAATAACGCTAGACCCGCCTCTTGGGGTGGAGGGAGGGCGAGCATGCAGGAAAATGTAATGAAATTAAATAGAAAAAGTTAATAATACCAACATTGAGTGCTTGTGAAGGATAAACAAAATTGATTATTTGCTCATAAAGAAAATTGATTAATGAAGATACACAAAAACCAATCAACACTTTCAATCTCAAAAATATTAATTGATACATTCTCATTCTCACAATAGAATATATTTTTTTAACCACAAGTCCATAACCCAAATTGCAATTCATAGAAATTAAAGTTGTACCTGCAATTCAACTTGCCCTTCAATGAAATTTTTACATAAATGACAGGTAAACTATCTTTGTCCCCAAAAGTATGAAGTTATATTTTTGTCACAAGTCTGCAATCTCTATATATAGTCAGAGGTAAGCTGAATTATATTCTAGTAATCTGGTTCCTTTTTCTTTTTTTGGTTCTGATAGAAAATAAGTACTAATCCTTGTAGTTACTTAATTTTATTAGCATAGTTAAGTGGTAAAATTTTTATGTAATAAAGTTTTGCTATTACAAGGAGCCACCTTTTTAGGCCTTTGGAAAGTTGACGTGGTTCTTGAATAAAGATATAACTTTTAATTAGGTGAAAATAGTATTTTTATAGGAGTGAAAATAAGTGAGAAAACTAAGTTAAAATAGAACGGGCTAGCCAATATTAGATTGGTCATTCAAAAATAGTTAGTGTTTGCTAAGTCATTGAAAAATAGTTACTATTTTACTGCAATAGAGACTCGTCCATCATAATATAATGTAGTTCGGTGCACCTGTGTTTGAACTTCCAGCATACTGGAGTTCCAACAAAGTACACTGGAACTTCAAACTCCAGAATAATATATTGGTATTCCAGTATATTATACTAGAGTTTTAGCATATTATACTGAAATTCAAGTATATTATGCTGGAGTATTTTCCGGATTTTGAGCAGTATTTTTTTTCAGATTTATCTTTACATGGAAAATGGCTAAATTACGATGAAATTGTGACTATTTTTGAATAATCACATATAAATTTCCCTATTTTTGAATTTCTCCCGAAAACTAATTATAAGAGTAAATTTTGAATTTTTACGTAATTTATATGTTATGGAAACAAAAATTAGAAAACTAAAGTTTGACAGGAATCCTTTAAATTCTCTTGCACATTGTCTTACTTTTACACCTGATCTATATTTTACCGTTATGACAATGTAGCGTAGACTAAAAACTAACTTTAGATTTAAAGTAACAAAATCGTATTATATTTCGGTCTTAAGTCTGCATAATTAATCTTTTACTATTTGGGGTGACCATGTTGACCATATATTCACTTCAATATAGTATTTTCAATCTTATTACAAATTCTAGTCTTAATTCTATAAAATTATCCCTTTCCATTCGTGGTGGTCCTAATTTTTTGTATTTCAAATTGATATAATATCATCTAATTATCATTTTCATCCAAATCCACATAGTTAATACTTTTATTGTGCTGTCATGGTGTTGTCAATAACGTAAAATTAAATAAATACCAACTTTAAAGTATTTGAAAAAAAAAACATCTAACTAGAAAAGTTTATGCATGTAGATTTGTTTCTTTATGTGTTTTAGATTAGATAATGGAAAGTCAAAATCACAATCCAAATTAACAACTTGTTTGAATGGTTGTTATATATCGTTTCATAATATATCATATTATATTATGTAATATTTTGTTGTATAGTTTTGGTTTATACAATTTTGAATAGATTATATTGTTTGTCGTCGTTTCATGATGTCATGCACCAATAATATGAATAATAAACTTGCAATATTATAATAAGAAAAGTAAGATACAAGGTAATATTATTATATAAAAAGGTAGGATAAAGGATAAAATATAATTATTCAATAAATAAGTAAGAACAAGATGAGAAGAAAAAAATAAAGTAATAATACGACTACATCAAATTGCTCGGTGTATAAAATGGTATTTTTGGTCATTATACAACGACATATCTAATAATACAATATAATTAAATTCAAATAACAATCTAAAAAATAATACATTTAAAATAACAATACGATAATATTCAATACGTAACAACCATCCAAACAAGGATTAAGTCTCGTAAAATTGGAGAGCAGTGTGCGGTGGAAAGGAGAGAAGATGGCCGATTTGACAATTTAAGTTGCCTATTTTAACCACCAAATTCTCGTAGTAAACTACAAACAAAACTGCACAAACATAAGATAAAGCTAAAACAAAAGAAAAAAACTTCACATATTGCATGCTACTTAACAAATAGTGATGAATGAGTAGTAGAATGTAATTATCGATTTTATCCATGAAGTTTTTTGTGACTATAAAATATAGATATAAGATTGTTCTTTTCGAGACTACAGTGAAAAAAGAGCATTAACTCTTGGTACAACAAAGTTAAAGAATAGAATTTCTTATAGTAACCAAATATTGTTCAATAACTCTTCCACGAGGTTAAAACAAGTGTTTCTTATATTATCGTGATTATTAAGTAATAATAAGTAACAAATGTCTTCCCGTGTATTTAGTACTATATATTTTGATATATGCAATTTATTTTAATATAAATATCAATAACTAATTTCGATCAACAGTATGAACTCGTGACCTATTAAATTACGAAAAGAACTCTACCATTACTCCGATCCAATCCGATATATCAAGAGCTCTTTTGGTCTTTTGCTTCAAGAGCTAATTTTAAGTACTATACAAAGGGGTTAAGTTCCTCTCTCTCCTCTACCTAAATTTTTAAAATTCAACTAAAATTTACCAACATAAAGAGAAAGAGAGCTACAATTATGACTCCAGTTAGGATCACACGCGTGGTCGAATATAAATGAGAAACTATATTATTTTTTTAGAAGGAATTAACTATTTGTAGATATCATTTGTTATATTATGGATTGTAGATACATTTTTCATTGTTATAAGATGAATTAGATGTATTTAAGCTACTGTATTCATGAATACAGTAGCATAAATAGGCGTGAATCAGTCTAGTCCAGTTAATCGTTGTTGTATTCGAGTGTATTCGATTGTATTCATGGCGTGAAACATAGGATTACAGCTGGACAAATTATTGTATTAGACTGTATTCGATGGTATTCACGGCGTAAAGCAGGGGATTACACTATTTTTAAACGGAAAGTGAATCAATTGACATAATAGACTCCTAATATAACTCAACAAACTCAATTATAACACAAAATTTTGAATTTTCAGTTATTAAAAAGATACTCAACCGAAAAATATCCCAAAACATAGCAATCTTCAGAAAATTTATTTAATACATTTGAATACATAAATTATATTAATTAAAAAAACATGTGAATACATTCATGGCATATAGCGAGACAGTGAATACAATGAAATACATAAAACATTATTATATATTGAAATACAATAAACAAAGACAGGGAATACAATGAAATACATGGAATACAACGAGATACGTTGAATAACAATGAAAAAAAAAGACAATTAATATAATGAAATACATGGAAATAAATCGAGATATATTAATAGAAAATCAGGTTGCTCAGCCCCAAACTCCGTCTTCTCTGTGCGAAAACAAACACTAATTCCGGCGAATCCACTGTCGAGCAAAAACTCTGAATCACTGGGGCTGTAACTCTAATAATAACGCTCCTTTTCACCTTCTTCTTTTTCCTTTTAGGCTCTTCTTTGTCTTCCTTTTCTTGCTTTTTTGGGTTGAAGTATTCAGGTCGGAGGCCTTTTTCACAACCTTGAGAAGGTTAATTCCTTGTGAGGGAGAGCGTCTGTACCATGTGGTCGGACGGAGATATCTCCGTTAGAGTTAATAGAGAAATAAGGAGCTCCCCACCCATCGAAAGATGAGCTACACGTGGTATTAGCGCACCGGTCATCACATCCATATTTACCCTTCCCACCCCGTCGAGGTGTTAAAGCGTGAATTGATCTTGATCACTGTTGCATGCTTTTACCCGTCCCATTCCTATCTGCCCCGGAGGAACATAGAACTATTATTCCTAAAGGGGAGGGATATTAGGCTGACTTTTAGATTTCGAAAAAAAAGCTACGGCGACATACA
This sequence comes from Nicotiana benthamiana, assembly GCA_034376525.1. NCBI lineage: Eukaryota > Viridiplantae > Streptophyta > Magnoliopsida > Solanales > Solanaceae > Nicotiana > Nicotiana benthamiana. The sequence goes on along the minus strand of CM067330.1, from coordinate 54,238,471 downwards.
AAGAAAACACATAGGACTGCACATTAAGAGGAATCATGTAAACAACTAAAGGCTCATGTATACCTCCTCAAGCAAAGCACATAAATAACATGACTTAACCACAATCAGGGTTCGAGTCTAAAGTACTAAGGCAAGGGGAGTTTTAGTTGTTGAAGCGGACTAATTTATTAAATTACTCAGATAAGAAGTCTGAATCAGGCCTGCATGCTGGTTGCAATAATTATTTATTAACAAAGGCAGGTTTAGTTTTATTTATTGTCACCTAAAGCTTGCCTAAGTATTTGGGTAAGATCCTATAAACATGATATCTATTGCTGATTCAGAGCGTGGCAAAGCAGTAACAATTCAAGAATAACGATCTAAGATCATATACACATGCTTTCTAAACCGTATTAATAAAAAGAAAGAGAGTTGTTTAAAAATAGTTCAGAACAATATGAGTTGAACTTATTACAGACTATACGGGTATCCGATTCTGTAGACACTGATATCTATTATTGTTAATTTTAATTCATGTAGACATAATATCAAGTTGAACGTGAAATGCAACATGCATGATTTACTTGAAATTCCTATAGGCATGATTTCTATGAAAAGGTAATGATTTTATTAGACATGATGCCAGATTATGATCAATTGGATCCTACGAACATAGAGTCTAAGTGTGATAACATGCAAAATTTAAGATAGATCTTATAAGAATGTTATTTAAATGCAGGATTAAAACAGGTCCTATAGACAGGTTTTCTAACTGCAGAGTTAAAGATGCAAACTAAAAGCCCTATAGGCATATTATCTAAATGTTGAATTAATCATACAGAAAGTAGGTCCTATATGCATGTTCTCTACCCTTCTAATAGTTAAGTATGCATAATTATCCAGCCCCTTTTCACTAGCCAACCCCAATATCTCTTTACAAATTACTACCGACCAATTGCTGAATTAAATCAAAAAATATGTGAAACAAGAATTTACAACCATAGGAAGCCTCATTCTGACTTCCTCTATGAGTTATGGAACAAAACACCTCAAATGCCACTTGTTTCAAAGACTTTCTCAGAGCTGGGTGTGTCAATGTTCCCTAAGGGTCTTAACAGACCCCCGACAATGCTTACACCCAAGTTTGTATAACCAGATATAGATGAGTGTAGCGTGGAAGGGCCAGCCCTTATGTGTCCAAGTTCATAGGGAGCTCATGGATCCCAAGACAAGGTTCACACAAAAAGGGAAGAACCTAAGTCTAAGAGTATAGAGGAAGTGCAGGAACAGAGATTTAAAACTGAGTGGAGATTAGAGCAGGGCAAGGATTATTAGAAAGCAGTAGTAATAAAGCTAACATTACACAGAATCAGCATTTTCATACAAAGGGGTCAGGGGTTCGGGAATTCATTTTAGGGGCATATGATCTTAGAAAGGGGTCAGGTTTGGGTGTACACAGCAATAAATGGTGACGTCATGCCCATAAAACAGCTAGAGAACACAACACATAGAGGGGATATGAAGCGTATGACCTCAGAGAGGGCCAGGTTTGGGTCACGCACTGATATGCCCTCAAACCAACTAGAGAATACAAACACATATAAGATATGGGGTTTGGGATTCATAACTCATAGTAAGTGACTGATAGAATTCATAAAGAAAACACATTGATTTACAGTATGCTTTAGGAATGAAACTTGATTAAACACAAGTAGGAAAAAGACAAGAGTGAAGGGAATAGTAAATAAACATGTTGTTTTTTATGCTGGAAGATTAATTAGAACATACCAGTAAAGAAGCAAATGCAGAAAGAAAAGTAGGCAAATTTTCACAGCCTAGCCTTGGCTTTTAGCCAGCTAGAGAAGGTAGCAGCACAAATAGTAACAGAGAAAAGAGAGAGAGAATTGAGTGAAGTGTGTGTTCTGAATTCAAGTTGTTCCCTTTTTTGTTCGTGTGTTTGAAAAAAGAGGGGTGCAGGGTATTTATAGCCTTTTGAAAACGACTGACAGAGAGTTAATAAGTAAAGTTTTAATACAAATATGAAAACAATCAATAGTCAAAATCAATTTTACAAGTGATTCCCTTTAATTAAAGAATTTGTTTAACGGGTAGTAATATATTCAAATAAGGAAAGAGATCAGTTTTACAGACATGATGATTATTTCCATAAAAGAAGTAGTACAAGCATTAAGTAAGTAATCTAGTCTAAGTACAGAAATATACTTATTTTAGAAAGATTTAGTAAGGCAAAATATCATTGTAAAGGGAAAGAATCAATCAATTTGAACGGGCGAGTGAAATCAGGGTTCATAAAAGGAAAACTTTAGTAATTAGCCACAAGATGAAGATCAATCAAGGAAGAAACTTCAGCGTATAAATAAAATGAACATGGTCATTAGACATGCGAGGCCAAACTAATTGATAAAATTACAAACCGAGAGTAGTGGCAGAAATAAACTAGGGTTCAATAGTCAAGAAAATGTTTGAAGCATAGTAATCAAGTAGGCCAAGCCACATTGAATTAACAGGGAATAAAACCGGGCATCAGAAACATGCAAAGGTTTCACAGCAGCAGGTGAGGAAACTCTTTTAAAAGTTTGTTTTTCTACCCTAGTCTCGTTGAAAGATAGTAAAAATCAGATAAGTTACATAGAGAAAAGAGAGTCCAAAAAAAGCTTTCAATCGAATCAAGTACTCAAACAATCTCAAACCCTGAAAACCTAAGACTTTTAAACAACAATCGAGTTTTAAAAAATGGTAACATAAATAAGTCAAACAAGAATGAGGAATCTTAGTTAAACACGTACACATTAAAAAAACAGCTTAGGATTTGAATGAGACCCATAGGAAATCAATGTTTTAAACATGCTAACTCAGACAGAAGAACAACATGAGAAAATCATAGCAAGATCAGAAACACATTAAAATCAAAGAAGAGATTCTTGAAACAACTTGAGAGAAAAACACTAATCGGAAAGGATAAAGAGCCATTGCGAAAGAAAATTTAAAGAAGCTTGAGAAATAATGCTAAAAGTTCATGGTGAGCACAGATCTAAGGTAGATCTAAAAGAAATAGAAAGATCTTGGAGATTATGATTTCAGAAAACCCAAGAGAAACGAGAAGGGTCTCGAAAGTTAACAATCTAACCAGAAAAGGTCAAGGACCCGCCTTGAAAGGCCATGAATGGCCAAAAAAGGTCGTGGATGGTCGGAGAAAGGCCATGAACACCAATAGAGCAAGGACTGGACAAAACTCCGCGTAAAACCATAAAACCGAACATATAGAAACTATGGAAGGCATGTATATGTCTCAAACGACCATAGAAAATAATGTATTAGGTAGGTATTAGGGTGGATTAGGGTGGTGATGGCTAGGGTTAGGGTGGTATTGCAGAGAGAGTTTGAGAACAAGGGGATTCTAAAGCATGATAGGGTTTTCGAGTCGTTTGGGATTAATTAAGGTAATGGGTGATGGTGGTCGTTGATAAAAAATGCTCAACGGCCTAGATAAAATGGGTAGGTTGGCCTCTTTATGAGAATGGATTTGGTCTGGTCCAGTGGGTTTAATTGGGTTAGGAATTGGGTTTTAAATTGGGTCAGATTTTAGGTTATAATCGAAATGAAATCTAGCTAGATTTCAAATAGCCATTTCCTCATTTATTTTATAGAAGTATAGAAATTTAATTTTTGAAATAAACTGAAGGCACTAAAATGATTTATAACGTATAATTAACATTTTAAAAATACAGGACTTAATTTTTGTAAATGCAAACGTAATTAAATCCTAAAAGAGGCTAATATTTCAATTATGCAATTTATCTTTTAAAAACACTAAATAAAATTGTAAAAATATTCAAAAACATTTTGGCTATATTTTAGCATAAATATAAATGTTCAACAAGTGAATCACCATAAAGTAATAATTTTAGAAATTATTATTGGATTTTTATCGATAAAATAACAGAATAAATTGATTTAAAAACTTCTCAAATTAAACAAAAATAATAAAACATTTGAGAACAATTATATATGTATTTATATTCTATTTTGAAAGTATTTTACATATTGAAAAATATATAGGGGAAAATTGGGTATCAACAGCTGCCCCTCTTTACCCGAGAAGGATGAAAGAGTTTTCGGATACAGATATGATGGCCAATTTTGATCGAGCAAAATGGTTTGAAGAGGTTTAGGCCGCATCCTAGCTTCTGAGTTGCGCACATACCCCTAACTTTACAAGAATCATGCCACGGGTAGTTCGGGATCCGTTGGTAGAGCGATGGCGTGTACTTTTTAAGAACAGACGTAATTTTTTGGTCAGGGTGATTGAAAGGCTCACTGGAATGGATAGGTTTGATGTGGCTGCAGGCACTTGAGCAGAAACGCTCCTACCACGGAATGGTTGCTACTTGTCGGTTTACCTGCAAATAAATAATACAAGCATATATTGTGCGTAACTTTATAGATGATGCAAATTTTCGTCGGACCATGAATGTTATCTTTAGATGGTTAGGATGACGTCTTTAGACCATGGTGTCCTCGGCTATGAAGCGCATAATAAAGGATTCGCAAGCTATGAAATGATATTCTCGGGCTATGGAAATGGTGCCTCCAAACCATGACGGCTTTGAATAATGATATGCAAGAGATTGAAAGGGATCCTCAAGCCATGACATGGTGTTCTCGGGCTATGAGGATGCTGCCTCCGAACGATGACGCCTTTGCATAAGTTGGCGATATTTCAGCCTATGAAATATGCAGTAGCATGTGGCGATCTTTCAGATATGTGGATGTGGCAATCTTTCAGCCATGCAAATGTGGAGATCTTTCAATCGTGCAAACGTGGCGATCTTTCAGCCGTGCGAATATGGCAATCTTTCAGCCATGCGAATGTGTCCATCTTTCAGTCGTGTGAATGTGCTGATCTTTCAGCCATGCAAATGTGGCGATCTTTCAGTCGTGCAAATTGTGGCAATCTTTTAGCCGTGCAAATGTGGATTGAGATAACGTTTAGTCTCAGAATGCAGAATAGTAGCCGTATGCAAGCAGATGCAGATAGAGGTACAGTTTAACCTCGGAAGGCAGAATAGTAGCCTTATGCAAATTGGAAGGCAAAATAGCAGCCTTATGCAGGTTGGAAGTCAGAATGGTAGCCTTATGCAATGTAGATGTAGATAGAGGTAGAGTTTAACGTCAGAGGGTAGAATGGTAGCCTTATGCAAATAGAAAGGCAGAATAGTAGTCTTATGCGGTTTGGAAGGAAGAATGGTAGCCTTATGCAATTCAGATGCGGATAGAGGTAGAGTTTAACCTCGGAAAGTAGAATAGTATCCTTATGCAATGCAGATGCAGATAGAGGTAGAGATTAACCTCGGAAGGTAGAATAGTAGCCTTATGCAAGAAATAAAATAGCAAATGATAGTATAGTTTCTAAGATGATAGAGGATTGCAGCGTGGTGATTACTGGGAGCATTGTGACGTACGAAAAATTATGAATGTGCTTTGATAGAAGATGTTTGTAAGTGAAATGGTTTGGAGAATCGTATTCTTGAACAGTGTTCCTTCTTTGGACGTACAATACGTCCAATGATTTCGTAATCCTAGTGCATGCATCCAAAGAAAAATCGTGATTTTGTAGAGGGGACGCTTAGTTCGTATCCCCGCTGGCTTTGCTTGGCTGGTTCGTCTTGATTTGGCGATATCGTCTGTGTCATTAGGGTAGTATTGCTAAACAAAGCCGTTTCAATAAACAAGCATAATTTTGTAAATGTATGACAAAAATGTATGATTAAAAGAAAAATAACTTTTACATGAGTCGAAGACTATGACGTAGTTCGAGACATTGCAACTTCTCTTGCTATGGAATTTTGAGGTTCCTCCTCAAAATTCTACCCCAGTTTGATGGGTTGACACTTCTGACTTTTGTTCATGCGATGATCGGCTGAAATTACTTCGGAATTTTGAGGGTCCTCCTCAAACTTCTGCCCCAATTTCAAATTTCGGGGGAAATGAAAATTTTATCGAATTGTGACCGAAACCATAGGACTGCCTATGTAAACCCTCTTAAATAGGAGTCGGGTCAGGCGTTGTTCAAATTACATCATATAGGGAAGACATTATAAAGCTTGACTACATCTGAATTAATCTTCTTTGGCCAGACTTCTCCGTTCATTTCTACAAGCATGAGGTCCTCTCTTATCAAAACCCGGTGAACCATGTATTGGCCCTGCCAGTTGGGAGAGAACTTCCCTTTGGCTTTATCCTAATGCGAAAATATATTTTTTAATACCAGCTGCCCTGGTGTGAATTGTCTTGGTTTGACTCTCTTGTTGAAGGCTCTGGACATTCTGTTATGATAGAGTTGACCATGGCAAACTGCGTTCATTCTCTTTCCATCTACAAGAACTAGCTGCTCGTAACGACTTTTCACCCATCATGCATCGTTGAGATCAACTTCCTGTATGATCCTTAAGGAAGGAATTTCTACTTTGGCAGGAATCACGACTTTTGTACCATAAACCAGCATATAGGGGGTTGTCCCAGTTGATGTGCGGACTGTAGTGCGATACCCTAATAGAGCAAACGATAACTTCTCGTGCCACTGTTTATGCTTCTCTATCATTTTCCTTAATATCTTCTTGATATTATTGTTGGTGGCTTCTACGCTCCATTCATATGAGGCCTATAGGCTGTGGAATTCTTGTGTTTGATCTTGAAGGTTTCACACATAGCTTTCATCAGGGTGCTTTTGAGGTTTGAGCCATTATCATTAATAATTGACTCTGGAATCCTGAATCGACAAACTATGTTGTCGCGGACAAAGTCTACTACAACCTTCTTAGTCACTGCTCTGTAGGATGCTGCTTTGACCCACTATGTGAAGTAGTCAATTGCCACTAGAATAAACTTGTGTCCATTGGAAGCGGAAGGCTCAATTGGTCCAATGACGTCCATTCCCCATGCGGCGAATGGCCATGGTGAGCTTGTTATGTTGAGCTCGCTTGGAGGTACCTTTATCATGTCTGCATGTATCTAGCAAGGATGATATTTTCGAACATACTGGATGCAGTCTATTTCCATAGTCATCCAAAAGTAACCAGCCTGGAGTATCTTCTTTGCCAAGACAAAACTGTTCATGTGGACCGTAGGTCCTGACAAGGATTTTCTCTAATAGCTTGGATGCTTCCTTTTCGTCGACACGCCTTAGTAATCCCAATTTATGCTTCCTCCTATACAGGACTCCTCCTCTGTAAAAGAAGTTGTTGGAAAATATTCAAAGTGGGCGTTTATGAGTATGATTGGCAAGCTACCGGTACTCTCTTTTTGCCAAGTATTCCTTGATATCATGATATCAAGGCTTTCCGTCTGCTTATTCTTTAACCTGGGCACAATAAGCTAGCTGATCAGGGATTTTTACTAGAATGGGGTCAAGGAAATTCTTGTATAGATGTTTTATTATAGATGACAGAGTAGCCAATGCATCGGTAAACTCATTCTAGACTATAGGAATATGCTAAAACTTCATCCTCATGAACCTCTTTCTTAATTTCTGTGCATGGTGCAAATACGGAGTACCTTGGAGTTCTTGGTTACCCATTCTTCACGCACCTGATGTGTGAGTAGGTCTGAATTTCCAATCACTAGCAACCCTTGAACGTTTATGTCAATGGCTATCTTGAGCCCTAAGATGTAGGCTTCATTCTAAGCCATATTTTTGGTGCAGGGGAGCCTGAGTTTGGCCGACTCCGGATAATGCTGATCGGTTTCTAATACCAAGACTGCGCCTATGCCAACTCCTTTGAAGTATGTTGCTCCATTGAAAAACATTCTCAAACCGTCATAGGATTCTACAATATCGTCTCCTATGAATGATTACCTCTTCATCGGAAAAATATGTTTTCAAAGGTTTATATTGTCCTTCCACAGGGTTTTCAACAAGGTGGTTTGTCAGTGCTTGTCCTTTGACCGCCTTCTGAGTTACGTAAACAATGTCGAATTCAATTAACATGATTTGCCACTTTGCTAGCTTGCCAGTAGGCGTGGGCTTCTGAAAGATGTACTTTAAAGGATCCATCCTTGATATGTAATACATGGTATAGGGACATAAGTAATATCTCAGCTTCTGAGCTACCCAAGTCAATAGGATCCATCCTTTTATTAACATAGTAGTAATGTTGAGGCATTCAGCCCGATCCAATAGGAATAGTGAAACTTGACGGTCCGTTGGCCCCACTCACGAATATATGTGTGAGTTATGAAATTTAAGAAACTTTTTGAACAATTCGTAAAACGCGAGAGAAATTCGTAAAAAGGAAGCACAATTTCTATTGCTAATCAAATAGCTCACCAAATATCTAAAATAGCAAGTGCGATACTTTATAAAATCCTAGTCTCAGGTAAAATGTAATTTAAAGCAGTAAATAGGCATGAATAACTCAAATATTACAATTAAATCATGACGTGAGTCTAAGTTTACTTGGACCTTTCTTGAATAGAATACGCACGTACACTCGTCACATCATACGTGCGTGGCTTCCATAACATGTAGCACATAACAAATATAATACATACAGAGTAAATTTTCCCTCACAAAGTTCGACATGAGACTTATCTCGCTCCAAATTAATCAGCACCAATGCCTCTCTTACTCCTCAAATCAATGCCAAACAATATGAAACCCCTTGTTGAGATGAGAATAATTCTGTAAAAATCACCTCAAACGGAGATCTACAACTCAAGATGCTCAAAATACTAAAATACTCAATCTGCCAATTTAAAATAATGCCCAGGTAATTTTTGTTCTTTGCCTTTACGGGATACCTTTGCATTCGCGAAGAGCATTCACATTGATCGGTAAAACTAGAATTTCTTCTCCCCTTTCATGGGAAATCTCTCACGTTCGCGAAGAACAAAATCTGCACTAGAAACCAATAATCATTTCTGACACAAAAATTGGCATAACTCTTTCATACCATCTCAGAATCTGATGATTCTTTCTGCTATGGTTCCATAAATACGATACAGATATAATGGTTCAATCTAATCACATATAAAAGGTCATTTACTCTATATGTATCCTTTATTCCCAAAGAAACTATGCCAAAACATCAAATAAGAGCGCGACTCAATCCAAACCCATCCGAAACTCATGAGAATCAAACAAAAACTCGTGGACAAGTCCAAAATCATCATACAAGCCTCTTGAAACTTTTAAATCACGAATCTGAGCTTGTTAAGTCCACTAATTTACCGTGGTCAACTCATTTTCTTAAACTTAATTAGTATGTAATTCAAGTGTCCAAATCACTCTTAAGCACCTTGGAATGAAACCAAATTTCACACACAAAATCAATATGACAACACGAACCTGCCCAAACGCTTGGATACTAAACGAAATCCAATAACAATAAAGTCCACTCCAAGTCAAACTTAGAAAATTCAAAGACCTTCAAAATGTAAACTTCTGACAATAAGCGTTGAATTGCTCTCGGACTACCCGATACTCAACAAGTCAAACATACGCACAAGTCTGAAATCACCTTAAGAATCTATTGGAACCTTCAAACCCCGATTCCGAGTTTGTTTACTCAAAAGTCAATTTTGATCAACTCTTCCAACTAAAAGCTTACGATTGAGAATTATTCTTCCAAATCAACTCTGAACGTCACAAAAATCAAAACCAACTACATACGCACGTCATAATACATCTGTGAAGCTACTCTAGGTCTCAAACTGCTAAACGAAGTGCTAGAGCTCAAAACGACCGGCCAAATTGTTATATTAAATCTATAATATTTAAAAAAAAATAACTTCTTCAAATTTGTCTTAATTTACTAAAACCTTACTTCATTATTCAAACATATATATATATATATATATATATAGATAGATAGATAGATAGATAGATAGATAAGTAGATAGATAGATAAGTAGATAGATAGATAGGTAGATAGTTGAGAGTGATATAAATGATATACTGGTTTTCTTATACAAGCAGATCTTCTATCAGTTATATTTTTTTTGTTAAGTGGCTAAAATAATGGGTTAAACACGGATGAAAAACGAATATCGATAATAGTTCGATTTTGGAAATATATTTATACATGTTAGTAAGAATAAAGAAATGCGACTTCTCTCTCACTGCGTACATCGCTACTGCCTCACTCTTTTTCCCTAAGAGACAGAGCTAGCTAACCATGGCGGACAAGGCAGTCACTATTCGTACCCGCAAGTTCATGACCAACAAGCTTCTCGCCAGGAAGCAATTCATTATTGATGTACTTCATCATGGAAGAGCCAATGTCTGAAAGGCTGAGCTGAAGGAGAAGCTGGCTAGGATGTATGAGGTGAAAGTAAAGGTGTTAAACGGGTGGGTCGGGCCGGGCTGGGTTGTTATTTTTTGGACCCGTACAGGTTACGGTTCGAGCCGATTACGAATTGAGGCTTAACGGATTTAACGGGTTCAGGTTCATCATTGTAAAAATTGAACCGTAAGGGTTACGGGTTGAGGGGGGCGGGCCGGGACAGGTTTAGTGTAATTTTAATTTATTTTTTTTGCTATTTTGTATAACTATTGTAAGTTATTTTAATACAAAGTATTAATATAGGAATACAAGAAAGATGAGAAAAACTTGCACTTATAAATTACAAGTGCTACATTTATTTCAAAATTCAAACTTACAAATTGAAAGGTTAACATTTAACAACAAGTAAATTAACCAAAAAATGTAAATTCAAAGGTTTTGCATTGCCCTTGTAAGTTCTTCATAACCAATATGAAGTGATTGTCCTTCTTCTGGAGTGTTAATTCAGATGGATTTTCATGTGTTAATATATCTCCAAGTTCCTCGTCTTCTGGGCTATCACCATCTCTACGTCCTTGATTTCTTCGTTCTGATCTAATCCAATCTCTAAAATATACTAAAACTTCCAAAGCATTGTTTCCCAATGAGTGACGATGTCTCCACGTTGTTGTCTTGCTTGGATAAATGCACTTTCTGATGCAATAGTTGAAATTGGCACATTCAGCATGTCCCGAGCCATAGCGAAAAGAACAGAAAATTGCTTTCCATCCTCATGTCACCATCCCAACGGAAAAAATTCCTTTGTGCGAGGCTCTTTTTGGTTCTGCAAGTAGAATTGAAGTTCATCAATGTTCCTATTACTGGTTTGAGTGTTAGAAAATGTAGAAAAAATATTATAACTATCAAGACCATCATCAGCATCCATAGTAGCAGAAGTGGTACAGTGCATAGTGGGATTAATATTGCCTACAGTACGAGCATTATCATCAATTACATTTGTATAATAATTGTATAATTATGTAAATATTCATTTAGCTTGTTCATACAATTATATAAATCCGGTTTCAATAGGTACAATCTCCATATAAGTATATAAAATATTCATTAATTGGTGACAATCACACATCTTAGTAGAAGGATTTTTTGAATTTTGATTGTATTTTTTCCACAACATCCTTATATTTTTCTTTCTTCTTAAATTCAAAGTGTAGACAATAAATTTCAAGTATATGTACTAAAGCCATAGTAACAGTAGGGTAATATGCTACAGAAAATGCAACAGTAGTCGTATAAAATTTATATAAATATTTAACAACATCATTAATGACCTCTCAAGTAATAGATGTTAACATACTGTTTGGATCAGTACAATGCGCATTAGCAACTTCAGTTATTGGGAATCTATATTTGTAGCAACATTTTAAAAATATATGTGTATATCACACATTCTTTTTTTTTTACATTGCACCCCGCGAAGGGCGCATGTAAGGGAGATTATTTCCAATCAAAGGACAATCGAGACAAGATTCACTTATTTAAGAGATTCAGAGTTGCCACTTCGGATAATTAATAGTGTCCCAAGTTACTGATTTAAATCCCGAATCGAGGAAAGTTTGACTCTGTAATACAGTTTGGGAGCCAGAAATCCGGGTAAGGAATTCTGTTAACCAAGGAGAAGGTGTTAGGCACTCCCGAACTTCGTGGTTCCAGCACGGACGCTCAACTGTTATATTCAGCTTGATTATCTGATTTTAATGCCTTTTTGTATCTATATGCAAAGTTTGACTTTCAAACCGCTTTTATCTAATTTTTAAGAATATTTCAATGTTGTTAAAATACGTCTCGAACCACATCACATAAATGCACCCGCAGGTTTTGACATATTTTATCATCGTTGGGATTTGAATTTGGGTCACATAAATGCGCACCCGTATTTAGGAAAGTGAATTATTTAAATAGCACGCCTAAAATGAATACGCGTTTGCAAGTTTACGAGGGCCATGGAATTTCAACTGAACGGCATGCCTCGAATTATAAATATTCATATTAAAACTAATTAGGTATCACAACTTTGCCATGGAAATCGTACCCATAACACCATAATTTCGCGTTCCATAAGCCATTTTCAGTATTAAATACTTTGTTAAATAAACCCGATTCCCACGACCCAATTAGCAATTGACCAGCACATTTGCAATTCAATAGGAGAACCAACATGATAACAAAAGTTCAGTAGCACTTAACAAGGAGGACAACTGTTAGACCCTTGATAAAGCTGATCGGAAAGCAGCGCGATAGTGGCGAGGATTTTAGCATGATGGCCTTGCCATTGGCCTTATGCGCGGGAAAAATCAACATGCAAGACAATGCGGGTGTGTCGTCGATGGCAACGAACTGTTGCAAGGGCAAGTGTGACGGACTACGCTTCTATTTGAGGGCTTTGGTGTGACGGACTACATCAAAAATATAAAGGGGTTGTTTGCTAGCAGAGGCCAAGACCTTGACGGAACTAGGTGGGATGAACGGAGGCTTGACAAGGCAAAACTAGACCTCGGTGCTAAATTGGGGCAACCTAGTGCCAAGGCAGTGGCATTGGCGACGTGATGTTGCCATGACTTAGGTGAGCGGGCTGGCACCTAAATTAATATGTGGGCAAACGACTTAGCAAAGAGAATGACATAAACGCTTGGTGACTTGATGCTAAAATCAGCATTGGCATTGGCAACGGGCAGACTTGATCAAGTAGGGGAGACTTGACAAGAACAACCAACTATGGCAGCGGATGGGCACGCGGAAAAGTCATGGGCGACGAGTTGTGGTGATTGCATTGAGTGGGAGCAGTGTAAAAGGCCAAGGTTGGGCGCAATGCCAGACTTAGGCGTGGAACAGGTGGCCAACGCGCACATGCAGCGCACATGGAGCGGTTTTCAAGTGTGATGTGCACATGATGCAGTTGAGCGGTTACAACTACCCATGTCCAGAAGTTTATGATATTAAGGCTAAGTGTTTCCACGTTTTTCGGGCATGTTTTATCCTGTTCCCACGTTTTTAGATCATAGGGATCATGTCCTATCATTAGGGGATGTCAACTGAACATAGGAAGTTATTTTGGGCTAACTTATATAAATATATATATATATATATATATATATATATATATATATGCTAGTAGCCTCAAAAACGGGCTGGAGTACCTAGGGAGGGAAATAGTCTATTATATAGACATAGGGTTGTCTACTTTATGGCTTGAGCATGGAAAATTGTGTGCCATTGCCCTTGCCAAACGAGTGGGTGCACTAGCGGCCATAGGCGGGGGCCTTTTGTAGGGCAGATTCATGCACTTTGTTGGCTATTTTTGTGAGTGGGTGCGGCCAAGGGTGGTAGCACCTTGCCAAACTCGAGAATTTTTTTTGTAATTGATTTTATAAAAGGTGAGAAAAGGGTTTCCCGTGAATCTGTTTATCTCTTTCTTATTTCAGTTGCCTTAAACTAATTCTAAGTGCAAACCTCGAAAGCGAAAGAAAATCGGGTAAAGGTGAAGTCAAGTTGGGACTTGGCTGCCGCACGGACGGGCAGAATTTTTTGGCGGACTGAAAACTCCCCCATGACAATTGGTATATGAGTGGAGCAGGTTCGTGGTAGTGGAAAGACGATCCGATGGTAGAATTCGTGTGGAAGAACAAGGTTGGTGGCACAAACGCGGAACTGCGTCAAAACGTTGAGCAGTTGGAAGCACTCGTTGGGCAGGCGCTTGATGTAGATTGTGATTCGTTTGTTTTTGCTGGAATGGCACGTTTGGAGGCCGAAATGGCCTTGGTGTGCATAGAGAAGGAAGAGTTACACAAGGAAGTGGTTCAACTTCGAAGGGCATGGAAAACTGCTACCCCTAGAGGTGATGAACGCACTAAATCGAGGATTTCGGAGCCAAAGGCAGATCAGGGTGTGAGAGGTGACAATATACTTGAAAATCACTGGGATATGAATGGAGTACAAGGGGTGTTGTATGTGAACAAACCCTTGGTGCTGATTCATTGAAGACGGCTCGACGAGGACGTCGATTTCAAAGGGTGTGGGTGGTTAGTTAGGACCTGACTCTTTGTTCTCGGGCGTGGCACGGCTGTGGAAAGGATTTGGGCGTGATGGCCTTGTTATTGGCTTATGTGCGGGCAAAATGATCATGCGGTCGACGGGCTGTTGTGGAAAAGTATTGGCCAGGGCCTTGGCATGGGCAAGGCACACTTGGAAAAGGCTGGACGAAGCAGCATGGGCAATGTTTGGGCGGCATGGCACAGCATGCGCGCCAAAATCACTGGCATGACACTTTTGGGTTGTGGAAGCTATGTGCAGGCTAAGCTAAGGTGAGGCGGAAATGCGGGTTGATGGCAAAGGCTTTCAATGGCTAAGACAAGGCTATGGGAAAGAAAATACAAGCAATGGCACAAGGGAAATGAGGGTTGGCACGGACAAGGCAAAAAACTAGGCCAAGGCAGTGTGCTGGAGGTAGCGGCGCCGGGAATGTGCGGAAAAATCATGGCAGCGGATTGCGGGCAAGATATTGGCATGGGGAAATGTCAAATTGAGCTAAGGCATGGCACAAGGCAGCCTTGGGGCGAAATTCAGCTGTTCAAGGAAATGGCACATGCAATGCACATGGAAAGCGGTTGGCGGTTATCTTGTTTTTAGCCGTGATCTCCCATGATCTCCCATTATCCCATGAACTGATTATTGCTTTTATAATGACCCCATTTCGTGAACAATGAGTCCTAAGTAGTTGGGGATGTCAACTACATGTTAGGAGCAAGATTTAAAGTTATCCCGACAAGAGGAAAAAGCTGTAGACGATAAGTGTCATGTGCTGTCAAGTTTAAGGGCTGCCTATATTCTATAAATATGGCCTTTAACTTAGGCAGAAGTATATAGAATTTCGTGTATAATTCTATGTGGGAAACAAGAAAGAAACGTGATGGTTTCTAAGTGTTTCATAAGGGGCTAAGGTTTGGCTTGGGCAGACCTTAGTGTTTGCTAAGAACGACTTGTTCTTTGCCAAAAGTGGGCTGTGAGCGGAATGTGTTCATAGCAAGTAAGAAGGAATTTTGTGTGAAATTCTATATGGGAAACAAGAAAGAAACGTGAAGGTTTCAAAGGTTTCAAAAAGGTGCTAAGGTTTGGCTTGGGCAGATCATAGTGTTGGCCAAGAACGACTTGTGTTCTTTGTCAAAAGTGGGCTGTGAGCGGACTGATAATTCATAGCAAAGTGAGGGTCCTTTGTATGAATTTGTTATTAACGCAAAGGTTGGGATTTTCCCGTATATGTGTATGTTCTTAATTATTGAATTGCTGCTTGAAAATAGTTTAGGGCCATACTTGCTGAAAATTGGCAAAGTGATTCAGAAAGGCTGAGTCAAGCAGGGGACTTGACTGCCGCGCGGGTGTGGTTTTGGACTTGATAAAAAACGCACCCGTGACAACTGGTATCAGAGCGGGCCAGGTTTGGTGACGAGGTCGAGATGGACATGAACAACGCTGCCACACAAGGTGTCAATTTTCTTGTTCGTGGAGGGACTGTCTTGGATTAGAAAATTCAGAAAAGGCAAGAAATGGGTGATGCAGAAAATTTCGAGTTTGTGGGTGCCAAAAATCAGTGTGGGTTCTCTCAAA
Organism: Nicotiana benthamiana; assembly: GCA_034376525.1. Taxonomy (NCBI): domain Eukaryota; kingdom Viridiplantae; phylum Streptophyta; class Magnoliopsida; order Solanales; family Solanaceae; genus Nicotiana; species Nicotiana benthamiana. The sequence goes on along the minus strand of CM067330.1, from coordinate 54,222,530 downwards.
TCAATTCGTTGGCATGCTGAATTTTCTATGGGATTGACGGACCAAGAAATTCTTTGAGAAAATAGAGACGTTGCACTTGAGGGCAAGGAAAACATATTCTCAAACGGGTGCTGAACTTGTGACGTCTTGGCAAAAATGGCAGCATGTGTTGGGATCTATTCGACGAGGGCGTCGAATTCAACTGGTTGGGGTGGTTTTTTAGACCCTTGACAAAGGTGATCGGCAAGTGGCGCAGCATTGGTGAGGATTTTGGCATGATGGCCTTGCCATTGACCTTATGCGTGGGGAAAATCAACATGCAAGACAATGCGGGTGTTGTCGATGGAAACAAAATGTTGCAAGGGAAAGTGTGACGGACTACGCTTCTATTTGAGGGCTTTGGTGTGAAGGAATACATAAAAAATATAAAGGGGCAGTTTGCAAGCAGAGGCCAAGACCTTGACGGAACTAGGCAGTCTGAACGGATGCTTGACAAGGCAAAACGGGAAAGACCTCGGCCCTAAATTGGGGCAACCTAGTGCTAAGGCAGTGGCATTGGCGACGTGATGTTTCCATGACTTAGGTGAGCGGGTTGGCACCTAAATTAATATGTTGCCAAACGACTTACCAACGGAAATGACATCAAGTCTTGGTAACTTGATGCTAAATAAGCATTGGCATTGGCAACGGGCAGACTTGATCAAGTAGGGGCAACTTGACAAGAACAACAAACTGTGGCAGCAGATGGACGCGCGGCAAAGTTATGGGCGACGAGCTGTGGCGATGGCATTCAGCGGGAGCAGTGTCAAATGCCAAGGTTGGGCGCAATGCCAGCCTTAGGCGTGCAGCAGCTGGCCAACGCGCACATGTAGCGCATGTGGAGCGGTTTTCAACTGTGTTGTCCACATGATGCAGTTGAGCGGTTCCAACACACATGTCCAGAAGTTGCTGAATTTAAGGCTAAGTTTTTCCACGTTTTTGGGGCATGTTTTATCATGTTTCTACGTTTTTAGATCATGGGGATCATGTCCTATCAGTTGGATGATTTCAACTGAACATAGGAAGTTATTTTGGGCTAACTACACTATATATATATATATATATATATATATATATATATATATATATATATATGTGTGTGTGTGTGTGTGTGTGTGTGTGCTAGTAGCCTCAAAAACGGGCTGGAGTACCAAGGGAGGAAATAGTATATTATGTAGACATATGGTTGTCTATTTTATGGCTTGAGCATGGAAAATTGTGTTCCATTTCCATGCCAAGCGAGTGGAAGCACGAGCGGCCTTAGGCGGAGGCCTTTTGTAGGGCAGATTCGTGCACTTTATTGGTTATTTTAGTGAGTGGGTGCGGCCAAGGGTAGCGGCCAAACTCGAGAATTTCAATTATAATTGATTTTATAAAAGGTTGGGAAATGGGTTTCCCGTAAATCTGTTTGTCTCCTTCTTATTTTTGTTGCTTAAATTAATTCTAAGTGCAAACCTCGAAAGCGAAAGAAAATCGGGTAAGGCTGAAGTCAAGTTGGGACTTGGCTGCCGCACGACGGGCAGAATTTTTGGTGGACTGAAAATGCCCCAGTGAAAATTGGTATCAGAGCGGAGCAGATTCGTGGCAGTAGCAAGACGATCCGGTGGCAGAATTCGTGGGAAGAATAAGGTCGGTGGCACAAACGCGGAACTGCGTCAAAAAGTTGAGCAGTTGGAAGCACTCGTTGGGCAGGCACTTAATGTAGATTTTGATTCTTTTATTCTTTCTGGAATGGCATGTTTGGATTCAGAAATGGCCTTGGTGCGCATAGAGAAGGAAGAGTTACGCAAGGAAGTGGTTCAACTTTGAAGTGCATGGCAAACTGCTACCCCTAGAGGTGATGAACGCACTATGTCGAGGATTTCGGAGCCAAAGCCAGATCAGGGTGCGAGAGGTGCCAATATACTTGAAAATCACTAGGATATGAATGGAGTACGAGGGGCGTTGTATGTGAACAAACCCTTGGTGCTGATTCATTGAAGACGGCTCGACGAGGATATCGATTTCAAAGGGTGCGGGTGGTTTGTTAGGACCTGACTCTTTGTCATCGGGCGTGGTACAGCTGTGGAAAGGATCTCGGCGTGATGGCCTTGTCATTGGCTTATGTGCGGGAAAAACGATCATGCGGTCAATGGGTTGTTGTGGGAAAGTATTGGCCAAGGCCTTGGCATGGGCAAGGCGCACTTGGAAAAGGCTTGACGAGGCAGCATGGGCAATGTTTGGGCGGCACACGACATGCGCGCCAAAATCAGTGGCATGGCACTTTAGGGTTGTGGAAGCTATCTGCGAGCTAAGCTAAGGCGAGGCGGAAATTCGGGTTGATGGGAAAGGCTTTCAATAGCTAAGGCAAGGCTATGGAAAAGAAAATACAAGCAATGGCACGAGGGAAATGAGGGTTGGCACGGACAAGGCAGAAAACTAGGCCAAGGCGGTGTGCAGGCGGTAGCGGCGCCGGGTGTGTGCGGAAAAATCATGCCAGCGGATTGCGGGCAAGACATTGGCATGTGGCAATGTCAAATTGAGCTAAGGCATGGCACAAGGTAGCCTTTGGGCGAAATTCAGCTGGCCAAGAATATGGCACATGCAATGCACATAGAAAGCGGTTGGCGGTTACCTTGTTTTTAGCCATGATCTCCCATGATCTGATTATTGCTTGTATAATGACCCCATTTCGTGTATAATGTGTCCTAAGTAGTTGGGGATGTCAACTACATTTTAGGAGCAAGATTTAAAGTTAGTCCGACAAGTGGAAAAAGCTGTAGACAACAAGTGTCATGTGCTGTCAAGTTTAAGGGCTGCCTATATTCTATAAATAGGGCATTTAACTTAGCTAGAAGTATGTAGAATTTCGTGTAGAATTCTATATGGGAAGCAAGAAAGAAACGTGATGGTTTCTATGTGTTTCAAAAGGGGCTAAGGTTTGGCTTGGGCAGACCTTAGTGTTGGCTAAAAATGACTTGTGTTCTTTACCAAAAGTGAGCTGTGAGCGGAATGTGTTCATAGCAAGTAAGAGGGAATTTCGTGTAAAATTCTATGTGGGAAACAAGAAAGAAACGTGAGGGTTTCTAAGGTTTCAAAAAGGGGCTAAGGTTTAGCTTGGGCGGATCTTAGTGTTGGCCAAGAACGACTTGTGTTCTTCGTCAAAGGTGCAAACCTCGAAAGCGAAAGAAAATCGGGTACGGCTGAAAAGAAGTTAGGACTTCGCGGTCGCACGGACAGACATAATTTTTGGCGGACTGAAAACGCCCCCATGACAACTACCATTATGGCTTAAGGGATAATGCAAAATAAAGAGAATAAAAAATCAGTCCTTCTCTAAGTAACGACAAATGCGTGATAAGAAAATAAGGGTGCAAACGGGCTGGGCCTGAACCGGGACCGCGGTCCTGGCGGGCCTGGTGGGCCGGTCCTGGCGGTCCCGGTCCTACCGATCCATTAAGCCCGTGACAGGCCGGTCTTTAGCTTCGAACCGTCAGGCCCGGGACCGCCAGGCGGGCCAGGGCCGGTCCTGGCGAGCCCAGCGGCTATTTTTTTAAAAATTTTTTTTTTTTTTGAAAAATCAGTAATAGCTATTTTCAAAAATAGCCGTTTGGAACTTTGTAAAATAGTCATTTGGCCCCCAAACTTTAATTTAACCCCAAACTTTATATAATTTCACTTTTCCCATTTCTCAACTATAAATACCCCTTCATTCTTTTATTTTATTCACCAGGTCATCAATATCTCTCAAGCTCTCTTCAATATTTCTACTACAATTGCTTAACGTATTGTTGAAAATTCGTGAAAATTGTGAAGTTGTTGAATTGAAGTTTTCAAGTGTTCAACGATTTTTAATTTTCAAGAAGTTGTTCGGCAATCCGGTAAACTCGTTTCAACTCTTACATTTCAATAATATATTTTTGTGTTGTTTAGTTTGCATAATTCTAATTAGTATGGCATTTTTTTGAAAAAAATGTTCAGTAAAGGAAAAGGTAAAACCGGTGAAAGTAGTGGCCACAATACTACCCTTCCCCCGGCTCCCCGACCTACAAAAGATAAGCAAGATGAAAGTAGTCGCCAACGTAGACGTCCTACTCCGCCTCCCGTAATGCTTGATAGTGATCACCCTTGTTTTTAATTTACTGATAGTGAATTTCTACATGATGTTGCAGTAGGTGATAGATTAGATGATGAAATTATGAATGTTCTTTATTCTAGTGAACCTATCTTAAAGGAAAATGAGGATGATAATGATGATGATGAAACCCAAGCACCAGATTTAGATGATACACCTACTAGTCCCGTTCATAACTCAATTAATGCACCGACACACCCACCTATAGAAACTCCAACTTTTAGTAGACAACCTGCTAAACGTGTAGAAACGTCATTAGTTTGGCATTTTTTTACTCAAGTAAAAGAACAAAATAAGGCTAAGTGTAAAACTTGTGGGAAATTACTTGTTCATAAATTTACTGGAGACCATAGCGGCACAGGTAGTTTGGTTAGGCACATAAAAACACCCTAGAGATAGGGATAGATTTTTTCAAATGCAAGCGCACCAAGAGGGGACAAGTGTAGATTCTCAAGTTAACCCTAGTACAGGTTCAAATCTAGTTCAGCCAGGAATTAACACTGTCACCGGAGGTATTTTATATTACGATCCAAATAGAGATCGTGAAGAATTAGCAAAGATGATTACTGTTATGTGCTTGCCTTATATTTTTGCTTCTAATCCTAATTGGGTTCACTATATTAGAAGAGTTTTTAATCCTACTTATAAAGGTTGGCCTCGCACAACAGTTAAGGCCGATATTTATAAATTCAAACATGAATATGAACAATATTTGCGCTATTTATTTACTCATATACCTAATCGGATTTCTATTACAACTGATATTGGTAGAAGTAATAATGACTGTGATTATCTAACTGTTACAAGTCATTGGATAGATGAGGACCGGACAATGCAAAAAGGCATAATTGCATATAGAATGATTAATTTACGTCACACGGGTAGGTTTATAGCTAACACTGTTTCAGATATATGTAGATATTTTTGCTTTAGCGATAAATAATGGCAATTTCTATGGACAATGCTTCTAGTAACACTAGTGCAATAGGCATGCTAACAAAAACCCTTAATCCTGCATTTAGTAATATTTTCCATGTTAGATGTATTTTTCATATTTATCATTTAATTGTTGGTGATGGTATGCGAATATTAAACAAAGAAATTGAAAAGGTTCGAATGGCTCTTAATTGGCTATTTTATATTTAAACCGTAGAACTACACTTAGAGAGTATTTTAAAAAATGTGATGAATATGGCCTTAGAGAAAGAAAGGTTCCTAAACCTTGCCCGACTAGGTGGGATTGTATGTACAAAAGTTTAGTAGTTGCGTATGAATATAGAAACCCAATTAATGCTACGTTTAATTCTCGGGTAGGTGGTGAGGATGATGATGAAATGCTTACTACCCAAGATTGGACTAATGTTAAAAAAATTTTAGATTTTTTAAAACATTTTCAAGTTGCTACAAATGCATTTTCTGGGCAATATTATCCTACTATTTTAGATTATTTAGTTTATATTGTCGCACTAGCTGATTTGTTTATTGAATTTAGCGAGGGTGGGGATATTTATGAACTTGCTATAAATGAAATGAAACAAAAATTTAAAAAATATTTTTCCCTATCCCTCCTATTTTTGGTGTAGCTGCAATGTTAAATCAAACAATGAAATTGGGAGGTCCTCATTTTTGGTATTCTAATATTTATAAAGCACTAGATCTTTCAGAAGAGGAAATTGCTACACTTGCTGATGCAAAAGCATCAATTAAAATTAATGCTCAAACTGTTTATAATGCTTATAAACAGGCGTTAGAGCATTCTAGGCCAAATATTCCAACCTTACTTCGTCTAGCTCACAATCGTCTAAAAGGGTTGCAGGCTTAACAACTCTTAAATCTTGGACGGAGTTCCGGGTTCTCAATGTGAAAATTATGATGAAATTTCACATCTAAATAAGCTTCAAGTTTACTTGTCACATGGACTTGAAAAGGAGAATCCAGACGGCTCTTTCGATTCTTTGGAATGGTGGAAGTCAATGGAAAAACATTTTCCGATTCTTGCAAGGATGGCTCGGGATGTTTTATCAATTCAAGCTTCAACTGTTGCATCGGAGAGTGCTTTCAATCAAGCAAGACTACAAATCGGTGATCATAGAGCGGCGATGAGGGAGAGCTTGGAAAAATCGGTGCTTTTTAGAGATTGGATCCGCGCGGAAAGGAGAAACTTTGGAATTGCAGAATCACAACCGGCGATAGATGAAGCATATGAAGAAATGATAGCAGAACTTTCGGAGGATTCGGCTTCGGCCGGAAGTGGTGATGAACAAGCTTCGTTTCCACCACCACCAACACAACCTCCTCCCAACCTTGACGAATTTATGAGATTTGTTAAGATACAAAGTAGATTATGATGTAACTTGTACATTGGCACATCTTCTTTTAGTTTTTTTCCTTTTAATGGTGGTATTAGTATCTTGTTGTGCTCATTCCATTAGGGGAAGGAAGACTAAGAAAGATATGACATTTTGGTCAATAAAAATTATAAGACATATCCTTGAATATCTTTTTTCTCAATATTTCTTTGTCTTTACTTCGATATCAATCCTTAAATATATATATAACATACAATATATACTACAATAAAATATATACGAGAATATATATATATATACATAACGTACAACCTAAAATACAAGAAAATATATAATTAATAACATATATACATAATATATATAAGAGAATATATATACATTATACATAAGAGATATAATATATATATACAATATATACTAATTAATACAACACAATATACTAATTACTACAACACCATATATACATTATATACAATATATACTAATTACAACAACACAATATATACATAATATATATCAATATATACATAATATACAATATATATACTAATTACTACAAAACAATATATACATAATATATATCAATATATACATAATATACAATATATACTAATTACTACAACACAATATATACATAATATACAATATATACTAATTACTACAACATAATATATACATAATATACAATATATACTAATTATACAACACAATATACAATGAAATATATAATTATATATACTATAATAATAACTTAGTACACCATATAAAATATATTCTACACTATACTAATAACTACTATACAAGATATTGCCTTAAAAAAAACCTCGTCAGGCCCGCCAGGCCCAGGACCATTGTGGGCTTAGGTCCGTCACGGGCCGATCTCAACCATCAGGGCCGCCAGGCCCGGAACCACCAAATCCGGCACATGAACCCCGAGACCGCGAAGCCCGGCCCGTCAGGCTCGTTTAGGTCTGGGCCCGGGCCAGAAGACACCCTTATAAGAAATATCTAACCTTGTGGAAGTTAAAAACTAAATCCAGTTCACAGACGTTGCTAAAGATGTGATCCAAAATTTCCACAAAACAAGTGGATGCTATCTATAGGCTTACTGGCAAGATTGAAGAACAATTCCTGCTCTACAATCAGTCGCGAGACATCTGACTGCAGAATTTCCAGTCCGCAAAATCTGTCCGAGAAACAGTAGCAACTAATCACAAACTTAAAACTCGACCGGTAGCTCGCGCTCGTCAGCTCTAAACAAATCTCGTGCACGAGCTCCGAAATGGACTCAAATTAACAAAACTCTAGCAGCAAAAATGAGGCTTAAGAACTAAAATTATTTTCCAATTAATAAAACTTCGACAACTATAGAAACCAAAAATCAAACTTTCAACTGGTGAAAATTTCAGTACAAGGACAGAAATCTAGCTAACGTTACAACCAAAACCCGAGGCAACAACCAGACTCAAATGGGATCAAGAACCACACTGAACGGTACCTCGCACTCGATCGAACTCCATGTTTTGGAATGAAATTTCTCACTCTCTCATCGCTTGCTCTCTGTTTCGTTTTTAACTTTGGAATTTCGAGTCTCCAAGATGGGTACGGCGTTGCTCTTTTAGAGGTGAAATCTGATGCTTTTTCCTTTTAATTCTTTATTAACAGTGAAGGAGAAGATGGGAAGTCAGCTATTTTGGCATGAGTTTTTGTAGAAATTAAGATGAAGAAGAAGACTCCCTCTGCGCCGTTATCGATTCTGTAGGGGTCTCCTTTTTTTTTTTCAGATTTTTAAGCACTATTTTATAGGTTGAGTCTAGGTTTAAGTGTATTTTTGTATATTTTGCCTATTAGTCGTTACGTTTTTTTTTGTGTTAAGTCCTTATGATCTCTTTTTATTTATTTTTTAATCCCAATAAGAGTCCAGAAGGGTCCCTAGACAACACAATAATATTTTTTATTTTTAAAATAAGATAGAAATACTACGTAATGCCAAAGCTAATCCTAATTAATTAAACTAGACATGAAATTATTTTTGTGTTTTAAATTTATGAATAATGCATAAACTAAAATATTTTTTGTAATTTTTATTTTTCTTGTACTAAAATAAAGTTAAAGCGTCAAAATTAATTGAAATAGCGCTATTAGGCATAAATTAAATATTTTCATGCTAAAATATGAAAAATCTTGGGGATGGTCAAAAATCACATACCTACAATGTATAATTTCATCTAATAACAATTTCATCTGACATGAATCTGGGTTTAAGTTTATACTGGATACACTTATTCTTAAATTCCTTTATTCTAAATTATCTATTATTTTCTTGAATAACACCAACTACTCTTCTAACATGAGTAATCTCAGTTGAAAATAAATCAAGGTCATTTTGTAATAATAAAATTATAAACATGACATGCATACCTAACATGAAAATTTTCATCAAGAGATGGTTGCAAATACAATTTTAATATTAAAATTGCGGCATTATTGTTAGAAGCATTATCATAAGACATACACAATACTTTTTGCTTGAGATTATAAAATTCAACAACTTCACAAATAGAACTACTTATAAACGCAGTAGTATGACTCTGATCTTCATCATATCTAAAAGCGATAATACATTTTTGAATACAAGTATTATCATCTATCCAATGACATGTAATTGTCAAATACTCATTTCCATTAACAGCATGGACAATATCAGAAATTAGAGAAACTCTATAAGGAATGTGACTAAATAAATAACGTATGTATGTTTGATATTATCCACGAAGTATAAAGATATCAGCTCTACAAATACTTCTAGAGATACCTTTAAATAAATGATTGTAAATCCTTTGAATATACATAATAAGATATGATGAAGAAGCAAAAGAAAAAGGCAGATAACCCAAAACACTCATTTTTGCTAACTCCTCACGATCTTTCATTTTATCATATTTCACTAGACCTTCAGTACCAGGGTTAAGAGTTGTTTGATTTCCATCACCATCAGCGGCCCATTCTATTGGATGCTCAGTTCTCATATGTCTACTAAGCGTCCCAGTCTCCCCTAAATTTCTTTCATTCAAATGTTTAAAATCACCTTTATAAAGTTTGCATTTAACTCTATCAGTACATTCTATTATTTCAAAACAATTTCAAAACTTACTTCTTTTTCTACGATTAGTAGTCGGAGCCATAGGTGGTCTACTACTAGTGCCACGACCACCACCCCTTGTAGCAACTCCAACACTACCAGCTCTAGCACTAGTAGGTGTAGCTGGTATCTCATCTTCCATTCCTAATTCATTATCTTCTACTCCAAAATCTTCTTGTAATTGTTCATAATCTATATTATCATTAAACGATGTTTCGAAAACATGTGTAAATGTTAATGAGTTATTACTATTACTACTAGATGCTGAAAGACTACCTCTTTGTTTTATTTTCTTTACCAGTAACTTTTCGACACGCTCTTTTAGCAGCATTAGACATATTGTAAAAATTAAAGTATAAGCTAAAAATAAATATGTAGTTAAAATAGTAAATAAGAGAAAGAGTTTGAGGGAGTGCACCGACTCGACAATAAATTGAGCATTTGATTATACAATTCCAGTGTTACCACGAACAGATGTCAAACAAGTATTTCAATTTTGAAGTTTAATTGTTCAACCTTCAAAATATGAATTATAAAATACGATAAATTAAATTCAAGAAAAAGAGCCAAATAGAATTAGAAGATGAATTGAAAGCTTGAAATCTTGAAAATTGGAGAATGAGAGAATGAAAGAAATTGAGATTGAGAAATGAAAGTTGAGTGAAGAAATAACGAAGGGAGAGGGTATTTATAGTTATAGAGAAGGTTAATTTTGTAAATTGAAAAAAAGTTAAATTTTTTTTTAAAAAGGTTACTTATGCAATTCACCCCTTGGCCAACGGATCAATTCCAGGTCTGAAAGTTGCCAACAGTTAGTGGGCCCCACATAATTCAAAAAAAAAAACAAAAAACAAAAAAATGTTACAGTTGTTGTATCGGCCCGGTTAGGGCCGATTAAACCGGTACGCGTTACTGTTTACGTGGATCGGGTTTGATCGGTCCGGTTAGTCGTTTAAAAAAACTAAACGGACCAACCCCCTCTACCCCTCATACCCAGCCCCACCCGACCCCTTTGTACCGGGTCGATCCCGTTTCGGTTTTTTCCGGTCTGGGCTGGTTTGATTATGGGTTAACGCGATCCGTTTAACACTCTTAGGTGAAAGACCCAGATGCTATTTTTTTCAAGTTCCGTACACATTTCGGAGATGAAAAATCAACAGGATTTGGTTTGATTTATGATTCTGTTGAAAATTCCAAGAAGTACGAGCCCAAGTATAGACTCATCAGAAATGGGCTTGCACTAAGGTTGAGAAGTCTAGGAAACAAAAGAAGGAAAGGAAGAACAAGGCTAAGAAGGTCCGCGGTGTAAAGAAGACCAAGGCTGGTGATGCTAAGAAGAAATAAGTCTTATGCAAACAAAAAATCACATTTTGGGATTCTTTTGGTGGTCTATGTATTTTTATTTCAGTGTTGAGCCATAATTTACAGTTGATTTTGGGGCAATTCAGTTGCCTCCCTATAGGGATATCTCATGGTGGACTTAGAGTACCTGTTAGTGTTACTTGTTACTATTATGTTAGTAGAGATCTTTTCCGCGCTAGAAGTTTTGTTTGGATTAACTTTTGAATGCCAAATCTTCAATATTGGTTGTTCCTCCAATTGCAATAAAAAAAATGCCACTTTCTGGATCTATAAATTGTGATAAATGACATCCTAGGTGTTATTTGTTGGGAAAAATATCAGTACATATAGTTATAATTGACAAGTCAAATATAATCTCACGTAACCCTATGGGGAAACAAATACAAATACAAATACAAGTACAAGTAATTATCAGGGAGAACGCATAAGTACCCTCTGACTTATACCCGTATTCTTAATATACACTATTATTTGGGGGAATGATATTATACTAAATTTATTTTAAATGGAATTATTTGCACCATTAGTGCTGACGTGGCAGAGTGTATGTATTTCACTCTCCGAAGCAAGTAAAAACGATTTTCAAATTATTTTAAATTCTTTTTTACCATTTCTTCTTAGTCTTTTTTCCTTTTCCTTTTTCTTTTACTTTTTTTCATTTCTTTTTTAATTCCGGAGGATATGCATTCATCGGTAACTTTTTCTAGTCGTTTTTCTTTTATTTTTTCTTTTTACACACAAATTAAACTCACAAAAAAATCTATTCATAAGCAAAGCAAAATACACTCAGATTTGGGGGAAAAAATTATCATCGAAAAACCTTCCCACACCGAGAAAAAAATGATGCATTAAAATTTTAACTAGAAAAAGTTTTCTCAACTTATATTCATTTTTTGTTTCTTTTGCTCCTCCTCTCACACATAAATTATTCTTTCAAAATTTTTTTATGTATATATAAAATAAAACATACTTAGATCGGGATAAAAATCTGTCGCCGAAAAAAATAGTGTTTGTAAAATTTCGACGACCACCATTTTATGCCGCCAGTGACCAAAACAAAAAGAAAGAGAATGAAATAACCTAAAATATGAGAATAATAAGAAATAAGAAAAAGGGATATACTCCCTCCGTTTCATATTATTTGAGGTAATATGACTCGGCACGAAATTTAAGAAAAATGAAGAAGACTTTAAAATTGGTGGTCTTAAAAGATTAAGGGATAAAATGTTTGTGGGTTCATACTATTTGTGTGGCTAACTGGCTATAAAAGCTTCTTAAATGAAGAGTTTAAAGTGAATTATTTTCAAATTTAGAAATGTGCCATTTATTTTGGAACAAATTAAAAAGAAAAGTACATCATTCAATATGAAACGGAGGGAGAAAGAAAAAGAAGAAAGAATAAAAAAAAGTACTAAAGATACATGTGGGGGCACATGTAACTCACCACTTGCCAAGAGTTTGGTTATCAATGTTAAGGGTATAAATAATAACATTTAAAATAAATTTAGGGGGTAAGAGAATTCTCGTAAAAAAAAAGTATATAATTGAAAATCTGAATATAAGTCAGAAGTACTTATACATTTTTCCTAATTATTAGCCACCAATTTCGATGAATGATTTTAGGATAGTATGACATTTTGCAGTTAATATTGAAAATGATCGTAAACCACAAAAATCATAGAGGTCGGGGCTTAACTTTAAACTGTTTTTATCTTTTTCTTCTTATAATATAAAACAGAAAAGATATAATTCTGTAAAAATACTATCTATACACCAATTAATTGATGTAAATCATGTAAAAGTAAAACCAATAGATGAGCATATAGAGAGTAAAACAAAATATACCCTGACAGGTTATGTGTTCTGTTATGTTTTGATGATCTAATAAAGTTAATTTTAAGAATCAGATAGGGAACTTGTTTCACGTTTTCAAAGTGCTTAAGATCAACAAGTCTCAAGTGGGGGACATATTCTAACACTCAGAGTCAAAGAAACGACAGAAGCAACAGATGAACATCGGTTCCCTTACTAAATGTACCAGTCAACGCCTCACAACTGTAAAGTCGCTGCAATTGTTTCTCTACACGCAGGCAACAGTACAAACAGTGCAACAGTCACTTTATAGGAAATGCCTTTGTACCAAATATGCTTGCATAATTCAAGTGATGTCACTTGTGTAATATTAACATGAAGCAAAGGGAAAATAGTATAGTTGCACATTCCAGAATTAATAAGCTATCTCTCAAGTGTGTTGCCAACCTGCAGGTGACATATAGGGCTTCAAGAATAGCGAACATCATAATGAAGGACCAGTCTGCCGCATTGAGTTGTTATATGTCCTTAGTTATGTTGTACCTTTGTTAAAGTGATTTACTTGTAATTACTACTTAGCTTAGCTAGAAGCATTTGTGTAGAAAACCTTTTGTAAAACCATAAACCTTGTGTTTGTGTTTTGAATAGAGTTAGTCGAGTTGTGAGTTTTTTAATAGAGTTATTACAAGTGAGTGAGGGATTAAGGAGTTAATTCCTAGGTTACAATAGGTTGTAATCTGATCTTACTCGATTACTGAAGTTGAAATCCTACGAATGTAGGTTGTGATTTTAAATCCTGTGAGCTGGGAGTTTTTCATGTAAAACACTGACGTGTCATTTACTTATGTCTTTGTGTGTTTTGTGGGAACTGGTAGAGAACCCGATTCTCTATATAGTTTGATGGACACTAAGTTTATATCAATTGGTATTAGAGCATGTTCTTTTTATCAAGCTAACACCTAGAAAGGATGCTCATGGATGCTTCACCAAACTTTGAAGAAGGTAAATCTACTTAAAAACCACCAAGATTCAATAGCAAATACTACGAATGGTGGAAGACAAGAATGCATGATTTTATCATGGCTGAAAATTTAGGGCTTTGGGATGTTATTTGCTATGGTCCTTTCATTCCTATGAAGACCATTGGAGAACCAGCAGTGACAACTCCCAAGACTAGGAAGGAGTACAGTGATACTAACTGCAAGGCAATACAGAAGAACTTTCGTGCAAAAAAATCCTCATATGTGGTATTGAACCAGACGAATACCATAATATTTATGCCTGCCAATCTGCTAAGGAGATTTGGGAAGCTTCCTAAATAGCAAACGAAGGGACAACCCAAGTCAAGCAAGCAAAGATTGACATGCTAACCACTAAATATGAACTTTTCAGGATGAAAGATAATGAGTCCATTCATGACATGCACACTCGATTCACCTATATCATCAATGAGCTCCATTCTCTGGAAAAAATCATTCCAAGGAACAAATTTATTAGGAAAATACTCTGTGTATTACCTGGTTCCTATGAAAGCAAAGTGAATGCTATCACGGAGGCAAACAATCTATAAAAGCTGACGATTGATGAGTTCATTGGTAATTCAAAAACTTGGAATGATTATTGGGGAGTTATATTTAGGATCTACATAAGCTAAACTAATTTCCACTCAACGAAGTAGAATAGTGATGGAAATACAAAATGCAGAAGCTAAGTAAGATAGAATAGAACCAAAGAAGGGGATGAGAAGCTAGATCCAGAATTTGGGAAGAGAGGACTCAGACATTTTTCTCAACAATATTCGCATTCCTTGCATATCCCCATTGATCCCAAATAGAACTTCCTTATAATCAATTCAGTTGTTTAATCCTTGGGATTTCTCTTAAATTAGGTCCTGGCCCAATCGTCCTAACTGGATCAATCTTATTGAGCAAACTTCATTTGTAGTCCATCTGTCCAAACATATTTCATTTAGTAGCCCAAAAACTGCAACATATATTCTATAGTCCAAAAATAATTCTAGTGGCTAACCGAAAAGTACTGAGACTCAGATCTGTAAAGACAGATCACGGAAAAGAAAGGCGACCACGCCATGGCTACAAAATCACAAATTGCATCCAAAGAAAAAACTTTTGAATCTTTGGCCATCCGATGATTTTCAAGGCCAAGATATGAGTTGGATATGATCCAGTTAGCCTAGAATCCAGATAAAATATCATCACTGCCTCAATTGTTATGTACCAAAAAAAGGAACTAAAATCACAGAAACGGAGACAGAAAGAGAGATATGGCTATTGTTAATTGATGCTGAAGAAATAGTTGTATAATAGTACGTATTTCCAGAAATTCAAGGTCCGTTGATTTTGTTTTAAAAGTGGAAAAGAAAATAACTGGCTAAAGAGAGAGGGGCAACCACTCTTTGAATAAAAATTCCAAGCTCTCTATTATTGCCTCATTTTTTTCTAGGCTAACACTCAACTTTCTTTGCTAGGGAAATCCTTTGGATTTCACCAAATAAATTTCTATTTCACATCTATGTCATTAGTTATTTTTTATGGGAATTATAATTTCAGACCCACCATTAGTATATATTTACATAGATATATATGTATTTCTTTCGAAAATAGATTTGAATATTGGTATATTGCAAAATATATACAACATAGACTGTCACTATACAACCAAATTAAACTGTCACTATACATAATAGACTATCACTATATAAAATATATAAAAGCACTGTTACTATATAAATATTATACAAAATAAATTGTCCGTATACAAAATATACTATCAATATATAAAACATATACTAAATAGACCATCACTATTAATTTATGTACAAGTAGAGTGTCGTTATACAAAAATAGAATGTCATTATACAAAAATTATACTAAATAGATTGTCATTATACAAAATATGTATAAAATAGATCATCACTATATAAAAATATACTAAATATAATGTCACTATACAATTTATATACTATGAGCTCTCACTATACAAAATATATATAAAATAGACTGTCACTATACAAAATAGACTGTTACTATACAAGAAATATTCAAAATATGATTGTTACTCTGCAAAAAATATACAAAAATAGATTGCTATAATACAAAAAATATACAAAAATAGATATTTTGTATATGACCTGCATTACATATTTTATTCAATTGTTAGCTAAGTACATTTAAAAAAGCAAAAAAAGTTTGCTCCATCGCGCCAGGTGAGGGTCAAACCTGTGACCTTCGGCTTAGCCTACTGAGCTACAAACACTTATGTTGTCATGCTTATTCCTTTCGACTATTATATACAGTACGTTTGCGCTGAAGGACCATTTTTTGTAGGGATTTTTACCTATGTATACCATATAGCAAACCTTATTACAAAAAATGTTCATTATTTGGTATTTACCCGCCTAGACCATTGTTTGTCTACAAAAGTTGTACCAAATAAAAAATAGGTGAATTCTACCCTAAAAACGCGCCAATTTTGTAGCAATCAGATTTAATGGTGATTCTATCACCATTAATTTCAAGATTAAAAATGGAAGCAAATCCTACAGCAACGTGATTCTTTCATTCTATACTGGAAATAGATCTCTCAACTGTAACTCAGCTACAATTCAAAAAACACGAGAATCTCCAGCAATCAAATTGTAGAAATTCAAAATTATTGAATGCAGTTCCACGCTACAAAATCTCCAGCAATCAAGTTGTAGAAATGCAAAATTGTTGAATACAATCGTCGACATCAAAACAAAAATTCTCGAATCTAGATCTGTTCTTCGTCTGTTTTTTCTATCAACTACAGCGAAATTATATCACAAAACCCAATATTGCTGAAATCGAATGGTTATTGGGATAACTATGGCAGATTCCGAGAATTTGAAGTTGATGCCATTTAATAGATGATAATGCAAGCAACTGAATTCTCATTTCTACAATTGCAGAATAATTATCCATTGATACATCGGATAAAATTGTGGAAATAAAATACATTGTGAATGAGAATTGTCCTCCATTGGAGATTAGGAATGATATGGGGGTTCATGTATATATGGAAACGAAAAAGGAGAATAAAAACTTAGTTTCGTATCCCTTATGTATTATCGTAAGAGATTTCAATATGGAATTGGCAATCACCAATGAAAACATCAGTATAGGTATGTTTGATTCGACATTGCTGAGAGTTCTTGTGTTACCTAGTTATCTACAATTTAACGACATTTGCCTACAATTAAAGTACAATTATGATATAGTACTGAAAACGACAAAGCGAAGTTGCTCTCAAATTTACCTACATAGTTACTACATTTGTAAATTTATTGTCTGCAGGTTCTTCAGGATCCTTAAGGTTACTAGAAATTCCATCCTCACTAGCTATAGAGGAATATCAAAGTTAAATAATAATTGACTGTACGCAAACATGTATTGAAGAATGAAAAGTGTATCATGACAAGAAAACAATAGCTGCTGCAATGAAGAATTATTCAGTTATGCACAAGTTCTAGTTCAGAGTGAAAAGATCAAGTCATAGAAGGTATGTAGTTATTTATGGATCATAGATTTGCAAAATTAGTGTATTATTGAAGATAGGTTTGTTTTATGCAATTGTAATTACATTGTAGTCAATTTGTAGTTAATCGTAGTGTTTAATAAATATGTCTAAATATTGTTTTTTTTAGCTACTGGCTTATATGTGTAGCTGAAAGCTGCAAATGGCATTTCAAGGCAACATCAATTAATGATTCTGCAATATTCAAGATAATAAGTTTCAGCCGACAACACACATGCTGCCCAATAGACGAAACATTCATACAACACAAATGTACCGCAGCAGTAGTTTGGTAGCATGGTCATTCCAAAGTATTATGATCCTAAGACTATTTACATGCTAAAGGACATACAAAATGATATGTTATCCGAACATGGACTGAACCTAAGCGAGCAAAGGAAAAAGCATTACAGTTTTTGAGGGAAAATCCGTGTGACTCCTACAACAGATTACCAAAATATTTTTATATTCTTGAGAAGAATTATCCCGGTTCTGTTGTTAAATTGAAGAAGATAGCAGATGATTGCTTCTTATGCGCATTTGTTGCTCTTTGTACATCAATAAATTGTTGGCAACATTGTATGCCGGTAGTAGTGGTTGATGGGACATTCTTAAAGTCAGCATATAAGGGGATTATGCTGTCAGGAAGCACCATGGATGCAACAGGTACGTAATGCAACAATTTTGTAGTTATTTTGTAGACACTCTATACAATCTAGGTAAATTGTAGTTAGTTTGTAGTTAGATAAATGATGTAGTTAAATTGCCTACATTCTCAATATATATTTGTAGTTATTAGTTAATCTTATTTTATGTCAAAAAAATGTAGGTACCATTTTGCCCTTGGCATATGCTGTTGTTGATTCTGAAAACGACGCGTCTTGGACGTGGTTCTTTGAGCAATTCAAGGAGGCATATGGTGAAAGACCTTCAATGTGTGTTGTCTCAGATACGCATGAGAGTATATCGAAGGCAACATCAGTTGTCTATCCGGGCATGGCACACTACTTTTGCATGTGGCATATATGTTCAAATATAAGGTCAAAATTCAAGAAGGCACATCTACAATTACATGAATTGTACATTGCTACAACACAACCATACACTCTGGATGAATTCAGTGAAAGGATGATGAAGATTGAAGAGGTAGACCCGCGTGTATCGTCTTACCTACATGATATTGGCTATCAAAGATGGTCAAGAGTACATGCAACGGTGAATAGAACTTTTACTATGATGTCAAACATTGCCGAGTCGTTGAATGCTGTAACAAAAGAGGCAAGAGAGCTGCCAATTTTTGATCTATTTGAATATATGAGGACTATTGTATAACGTTGGACAAAAGAAAAGTTATTGATGGCAAAGGGTGCTTTCACATTCCTTGGTCACAAATTCAACAAAGAATTGGAAGATAATAATACATTATCCTATAAACTAAAGGTGATATATTTTTGTTTGGTGCAGGAGAAAAAACGAAAAATAGTAGTAGCTGCAGTGTTTCCAGTTTGTAGTTACAATGTAGTCAAATTGTGGGTAAATGTAGTTATCGTTTGTAGCTGATTTGTAGTTAACTGATTGTTGCTTCTAGTTAACTGATTAAAGTATTATTATTTCTGTTTGGTCTTGAATTGTAGGTGAGGGCTTTAACAGATTATATACATACTGTGTTAGATGGTGTGAAGTGGTACATTGTGTGTCTAGAAAACAAGAAATGTAGCTGTGGACAATTCCAACTTGATGAACTTCCATGTGCCCATACTTTGGCAGCATTAAGGCATATGAATGAAAGGCCTGACAACTATTACTCTCCGTATTACACAAGGAAGAGCCTTATTCTTACCTATGAAATGCCAGTAAATCCTCTTCCTGATGAAGCCAAATGGGATGTTCCGCAAATGGATGAGGTAGTAAAGCCACCGGCGAAAGATGAAAGGCAGCCAGGTAGACCTCATAAGGAAAGATATAAACATGTGGTGAAATAAAGTCAAAGAAGTACAAGGTGTCTTGTGGAAATTGTGGAGGTGAAGGGCGTAACAAAAGAACTTGCAAGAATGCGTCGAAAAAAATGAATATCATGTAGCTAAAATAGTTATTCAAAATAAATGTTAGTGAGCTCAAATTATCGGAATTATTGTGTAACTGTTCTACGTTTTGAAGATGATTAAGAAGTATAAACATAAATTTGTGTATCTGCGCTATTTACATATTTTATGTATGCCGTCAAACATCAATTCTTGTCATTTTTATTGAATAGTTAAACTTTTGTATAAGCTATATACAAAACGTCTGATATTAATAAAGAAAACACTGAATGTAAACTGTTGCCAGATTGTAGTTAAAATGTAGTTTAATTGTGGCCTAAATATAGTCCTGGCAATCACCTAATGGGACTTGTTAGTTAGTGTAATTCAATGTAGTTTAATTGTAGATAAATTGATTTTTTCTGAAAATAATTGTTGATAAAGGATGGCTAAATTATTTATCTGACACCTGTATTCATTTCATCTTTATGCTGTGTAAGAACTGACAGTTATATAAACATATTAAATGGAACCTGAAGGTATTATATAAAAATAACTTGAAGATTAAAGTGAAATTATAAGACAAAGCTGTTACTGCGAAAATGCTATCAGATAACTCGAATACTCGAGTATAATATAATCAAGAAAAGGTGTTGTAGAAAACCAAAATGACTTAATTCCTACATTATTTTCCAATTCAACTACCAAATTACACATACCCAAATAGGAACAAATTAGTCTACTTCTTCTTTCGTTGAACTTTAGTCCTCTCATTCTTTGCTTCACTTTAACAACACCATAACTACAGATATATAACAGTTAGCCCAAGTGCCTCACAAAATGTAATTTAATGGAATTTAGCATGAAAGATATAGAAAAAAAGTACTATATCTACAATTGACCCATCATATTTACATAAAAACTACGCATTAACTACATTTTTAACACTAATTGCATAAGGTTCAAAAAAAGCAAAATTTTACAGTTGAAGACTAATATAGTAACATATATATGATGTGTACAATATAACTACATTTAAACATCATAGTTAAAGACAAAACTACAATTGCACCACACAGTTGAAGACAAAACAAATACTGTCAATGATTGTAAACACTATATACTTACTGTGCTATTGATTACTTGTCCGGGGTGAGCAAGGGCATAGAACCAGTTTCTTATCAATCTTCTCACAGCCCAAATCCAACCAGGGATTGATTTGGTTATCCTTTTTTGAAAAGAAATCTTTCCTCCTGTAATAACAAAAGAATGAATCCAATACAAAAAATTTACAAAAGATTTACACATGTAAAGTCTAAAAAGAGGGAAGAGACAGTGTAAACTTAAGCACCATACCTCCTAGATACTTCGTCAGTGCGATGGTATAACCAAGTTGTGAACCTATCTATCAATTTGTGATCTACATCTTCGCCTATGACACTTGTGAAGGGGTGCTTTAGGTAAAAATATTTGGGCCCAACAGATGTGCTGCCTTCAGTACTATACAGGGGAGTGAATGGTGATCGTGCTTGTTTTCCCGGTATCCTTGTTCTTCCTTGATGAACGGGGTTTGATTCATCTTGTATGGGCTCGCCATACATGACCAACTGTGATAGGTTTTTCGGCAGCTCAAAATCATCCAATGTCACACCTTTGTTTTCAATGCCTTCACAACTTAAGTCTCCTCTATTTTATCAATGCATTCCTGGACAACTTCAGTCACTGTTACACCATGAATTGGTGACTGTGGAATGTTATCTTCAACATCTGTTAAATAAAATGACATACTTAACAACATTGTACCATTATATAATCAACTATTTTCTATTAAAAAGTACATTATGAAACAATACCTTCTTTTGCTACCTCAGATATTTCCTGGATTGCTGGTTCATCATCAACATTTTCTTGTCCATGTTCTATTGAATCTACAGCTTGAATGAATACTTGGACAGTAGAATTGTAGTAAAATGTAGGAATATGTAGTTTTGGAGTAAATTTTTGAAATTTTGCATAAGATGTAATTAAAATACAGCTATGGTTCTATACATGCTTTAAATGTCTCAGCTGCTTCTTGCAAGTCAGGATACAAGTCAACTTGTGGTTGAACATGTTATGGAGAAGTGGGAGCTGAAAAACATAGTGAAAAAGTGATTAGCAGTTCTTGAAGTTTGTAGATATGTATGTAGGAATTATGTAGATACCAGTATTACTTGTGCTTGCATGGAGTTGATCACCAACATTAAACTGAAAATGATGGTTTTTGTCTCATTGATTTTGGTCATTATAATTTGTTGAACTACCAGTAAACTACAATTTTGGGGAATAATTGAGAATGTTTTTTTGTCATAAGTCTTATATAGTCTTAGCATAAAACTATATGAAATTTCTTACCTTTGACTTATCAAAATCAGTCATCTTGTTTACCGCATTCATGACACTCTTCAAAAATTGATCTACGAACTATAGAAGTCTTGATAGTTCATCAAAAACATCCTTCTTAAACCCATCTAACTTTACATCAACCTAAATTAATTATGTGTAATTAGGTGGTAAGCATATTCTATTTGTTACACATAAACTACAAAGAAACTACAAAATAGTAGGAATAAATTCAAGTGCTAGTAAATTATGACAAAATATTGTAGTTTCTCACAATACCCGCTCAAGCCTCTTTTCCAAATTGCTGATCTTGCTACTAACAGATTCCATGGCCTTTTGAGAATTAGCTTCTTTGATTGTTGGAGAAGCAGCAGTTGGAACATTTGATCGTTGAGTAACTTCTTCATCTTCATATTGAATCTTCTCTGGGAGATTAATCACTCCAAGCTCTTCTCCAGATTCAACCATGTTTGTGAACTGAATGATGGAAGTGACAGTTAATTCAATTGAAAAGAAAATTGTAGATGAAATGTAGTTACTATAACTGTAATTGTAGAATTATACAAAAGTTAAAAAAAAACACCTTGAGCTACTCAGGCTTGATCATCTTGTCTTCAATTGCAGGTAACCAAATCTGTCCCTTTGTAGCTTACTATCTTAAAATCCGAGGAATCGATTCACACCGTGTAACAAGCTCGGTTCTGACGGAAGAGCAACACTCATATAGCCACCGTTGCAAGACTAATGAGCATTCCCGTATAAGATAAGAATGTACATTGGGATTAAGACGATGTCGGAGAGATTCAATAACCTGCTTGAAGGATTTGCTACCCCATGGGTACGACTCAAAATTACCAGACTTAATTAGAAAGAACATAAACTTGTCTATGAAAGTAACATGGTCCTTATCTGAAGGACAAACAAAAACTTCCAACATATAAAGGACGCACAACTGCACCGCATCCACATCGTTTGTCCATGCTTTGTTAGTGACTACATTTTTCAGATGCCATTTCTCAACCCTTTCTTTGTTAGGGAAATATGTATTCATTAAAGGGATAACATAGTTGGAATTGTAACCATAGTCTGAGAAAGTATTCACATAATTAAAACCAGTTATCAAACCAAATTCTCTCAATGAAAAAATCAATTTTTTCACCCTTTAAAAGAACAGAAAAGTATGCGTCAGTAGACTTTGACAACTCATATTTCATTAGAAGATGAAGGGACTGGTTTTGCATACATATTGGGGGAAGATCTAATAAGTAACCAAAACACGTTTTTTTGAAAACACGTAGTTCATTGGGGGATAGTAAAGCCTGAATCTGGCTAGGTAAGCTAGAATCACACAAACTGTGGAATCGAAGCACACCATAATCAACATTTTGTTGAGCAAAGTAAGGGCCATTCTGCAAAAAATGTATATTAACTGTGGTTAGAATGAATTATATATATCAGCAATACAGGATACAAAATGGAACATATCATACCTACAATTTTAATCATCAGATTACAAATCAACTACAAACTAACTACATTTATAAACTGTCTACGAGGCATGACTCCAACTAAACTACAAAATTGAGATAAAGAATCTACAAAATTAGGACCAGACCACATTTTACAAAAATTTACTTGAACAGAAAAAATAAGAACAATATAACAGTTAAATGTAACAGTTACTTAATGTAACCTTGAAAAAATGTGGTATAATTGTATTGAGAAAGAAGTTAAATGTAGCAGCTATACAAGTTGCACTACAAAAATCATAGATACAATTTACTTAGCAGACTACAAATCAACTACAATCTAACTACATTTATAGACTGTCTAGTAATCACAGTGCCAAATAAACCTACAAAATTACGACAAATAATCTACAAAATTGAGACCATACACATTTTGCCAAAAAACACTTGAACACCAAAAAAGCACTTGAAGAATATTTTTTTGCAACCAAAATTAAGCTACAAAACAGTGAGGACATATAAATATTGTTTACCTTTAATGAAATTTTTTGAGGAACCAATTTTGGTAAATTTTTTGAGGGTTTCTTCTTTTTTTGTTTTGACGATGAAGGAGACACCTTCGGTTTTTCCCAGTTGGAAGTTTTGGTGAATCTTCTACAAAGTCATCATCTACCCTCAACTCTTTCCCCTTGCGCTTCAGTTGTTTGTCGACTGGTTTATCTACTCCGCTAGCATCAACATCGTGCAAATGCTTGCTTCGCATTTCAGCACGGATTTATGTTGGAGTTGAAATACCTGTAGTTTTTTCACTTGCATGTGTAGATTGTGGGTATTTGGATGGTGATTTAAGTGTTAAAACACCCAAATCAAAACACGAAATATCTGTTAATACAACTTTTGATGGTTCTTTGTGTGGAGTATTTGGTTTTTTCATGATTTATGAGTTGAATACAAAGTTGGAATGGGGTTGAAAATGGTGGGGGATTAAACAGAAAATGATGGAATTTGTGGGTTAGAGCTGTACGAGAATGAGGGAAAAACTGGGGGATGGGGGATTAACTATAGGTAAATCGTGGGAGAGGAGAGAGAAGCGGGTAGTATAAAAATTTGGAAGATACAGTTCCTAAATTAAAGCCTATAATAAATGAGGCTATAATTAAAGACTTAATTTGAATTATGGTACATAAATTGAAATTTGGTATGCTTAAATGTAATAAATACAAACCTTAAAAATGGTAGCTAATAAGGTTTGGTATATGATAATACATAGGTAAAAAACTCTTTTTTGTAAGTAAGATAAAATATGGGCTACTAAATTTTGAAGGACTATAGAGGGTGATTTTCTCAATCTTATTCAACAAATTTGGCCCATAAATCCTTACTGTATTAGCCTTGTTCACAACAGAAACGATGTCGGATAGCACCACTTCCTCACGAGCATTCGCCCCTACTCTTCGGTTTTTTGTAAACTTAGGAGGAGTCTCTATTTAAGTTACTGAACCTAAATTTTATATATATTCAATGAATTTTTTAAGATAAATATAAAATATAAATAAAAGTCATTACTTTATTCATATCTTCATGAGCTAGTAAGTTATTTTTATCTATTCTAAGAGTACTCATTACTGATTACAGTGCCATGACAACTAATCTTTCAACTTAACAAATTGCGAAACAGCTTTCATTAATTTAAAAAAGATCAAAGGAAAAAGTAAAGATTAACATATTAAAATCAATCGCAAATAAAAATTAGTTGGCCAAATATAAAAGCACAAATATTGATCGTTTTGTAATGTGTACAAGCAGTAATCCATATGTTTAAAGAAAGGAATTTTTATATTCATATGCCACGCAGAAAACTTTTTTATCCTTAATGTTTAATGTTTGATTTAATTATACTTAGTATACTAAATTACTAATTTTATAACATAAATAATTAAAGATATAATTAATGAGATGGATTTTTACTTTTTAATCCAGTATCTCCACTCATCCCACGTTTTTTTCTCCTAACCCCTCAGCCTCAACCCCGTTTTATCTATATCCACGTTTTTTACAGGCTTTCACCATTGACAGCCATTAAAAAGCTTGAAAGCTTTGAATTCAAATTTGGATTTTCAAATCACTATTCGTTTTGATCGAGCGTTGTTGTAAATAATTGGGAATATATATTGGAATTTATATCTCAATTTTGAGGGGTTCTAGTGAAGATTTAGACTTGTTTTTGGCTGACTTTCAGATTGAAACCCAAAAAAGAAGAAGACGACGACATATTGCAGAATTATAGATAAATTGTAAAAATATTTGTCGATTATTTTTTGCAAAAGATTTGTAGAAGTTTAGTCGTTTTTGATTTGTAAAAAAATTTAGATAAATTGTAAATTGGCTGAATTTCAGATTGAAAACGAACAGAATTTGTTTATAAATTGAAGACGAGCGATTTTCGTGATATAATATGATCTTATTCTCGCCAGATCTGTTCAAAATATTCTGCTTCTAAAATTTAGCTCGCAAAAATAGAAAGATACATCTGCTATTAATTAGCTTTAGTTGATTGATATAAAACTGTAGAAATAATATGGACTGGGAGGATAATTTAGAAATTATGCATATTTTTACTAATAAAATTTCATATATGGTATAGGTAAGAAAAAATTCCTTTAAAAAACAGTTGCTTTTATATTTATTGCAACCAAAAAGACATGCGGGGCAAAGGATATGATGAACAAACACATATCCTGGAGAGGGTAATAGAAAGTTCAAATACAAAATTCTCCAGGTTAGGTATTCTGTTTAAATAAAACTGCATTTGACAAAAAATTAAAAATAAAATCGTATAATACGCTACTTTGATCCAATCATAATATCATATGCTAGCACACACGGGCATTTAACGAAATTAGCTTATCAGTTCACTCGAATGTTCATTATTTTACAGCAATTGTGGCATTTTTTTTCTGCACTCTTGTATGATCAATCTCTCAAGTTTCGGAGAATGAGTAAGGAGGACTTTAATTAAGTACATTTCAATAGTTGATCCTTTGAATTTCCTTAACCTCACTTTTCGAATCATTCTCACACGGTTTTCTTCCCTTGATAAGTAAGATAACAGTCCGTCGTCTGACTCAATGTCTATAATGACATATAATATTAAGACCAAGTCAGTCATCTCTAAAGATACATATTCATCTCTTCGTTTCTATTTATGCGGTACAATTAGACGAGATGTGAAGTTTGACAAAAATAAAGTTTTTAGAACTTAATCCTAAATATATCATGAAAATTTTGTAACTATAAAACCATATCATTAAGGCCAAAATATATGCACAAAATAAAACAAAATATACGCAGAACTCACACACAAGCAATATTTCTAAAAGAAGTCTTCAAATCACTAATTTTCAGGCTTTGCAGGTTTCGTGGTCGATAAAGCCTCTCTGGCACACCAACCGACCCTAGTTTCTGAAACAACAGATTGCAAAAATAATGAAATTTATAGTGTTAGTTATTAGAACAACTAAAAAAAGTAGTACGACAGCACTGAGCTCCGTACCACAAGGGTCACAACCTTACCCTGCATTTCTGCAAGAGTCTATAAAGTTACTTTCTCACCTCTAAGGATGTTCCATTCAAGCAGAGGTGTTTAATGCTTGTAAAGATAGGGTTCACATTAAAACATCGAAATGTTACTGTATAGCTGCTAAAGAGTGACAAGTCCTCAATTTTTGGAGCAAAGATATTAACGTGATTCACACCAATGCAACATCTTAACTTCAAAATCTCAAGCATTAGCAGGATAAAAGGGCCTGAACGTTGACAGCGGTCAACTTCAGAATGATTCAACTCTAGAGAAACAAGATTAGGGAATTGGGTAAGGGTGAATCTGGACATTCATTAGTTGATGCAGATCCGTTTTCCTATAAACAATAATATTGACATGGTACGACATATCGGCTATAGACTGTTTGGCACCTTAGCTGTTTTCATATTCCGTTATTGGAACGACACGAAAAATTATAACAAGAAGGTTGTTCTATTTTCATGTTAATTATCATATGAAACTTCTTATGAAAAATTACTACTTGTTGCAAATCGATATTGTGAAAGTGTGTAACCATCTTATTTACTTAATTAATTGATATTTTTTATGAGCCTAACACGTAAAAATTTTATTTGAGACTGACCCGAACAAAGGACCTCAACCTGTTCTTATACCATATTGAAGTATGTAATCATTTCATCTAAAAGTTTAAATATATTATTATGTTAACATATTGGGATGAAACTCAATACATAATCATTGCATAGAATTTAAATTAATATATTTCCAGAACTTTTCACATATATGAATTTTACTTCTCTCCTCTGTAAAATTACTTTGACACTAGAGTCAATAGACTGATTTGTTAGAGAATAAGTTAAAGTGAGGAGATTTAAGTGAAGGGGCTTCCGGTGGGTCGGGTAATAATGTTCGGTCGGTGGGATAAAATAGGAAGTGGGGCGGGTAGTTTATTGAGCAACCAGAGGATATTTGTTTGGAATAAAATCCCCGTACAGTAATAATATTTACGGTAATAAAAGCAAAATAATGATATAACAGTGAGATACGATAATCAAGAAGAATAAAATAGTGAGAATGATACTAATACTTTTACGTGGAAAACCCTTGTAAATAAGAAAAAAAATTAGGACCCCAAAAGGAACAACTGATATTACTATAGTAAGTAATTTTATATTTTGTAGGCCCGAGTAAACCACTACAAAGACGAATACAACACTCAAAAAATAATATTTTTTTAATATTCCATCTTACTACAATATCGCTCACACTTTCTATTTTTCTCACAAACTATTTTCTCATACTCTATCAGTGATGCATCACTCTTTCTTTCTTTTTTTATTGGTGTATTTAAAAAAAGTGAAAGAGCTCTCTTTTTATAGGAGAAAATATGTAGTCTCCAAAAAAGCTAAGGAGTAGCTTCAATTCTCCTCCATTATTCATTTTCCAAACTTGGGGCAAGGTAATAACAGTCACATGCCTATTATCATATGGGATGGACCCCACAATACCACTAATCACTTTTTAAGTTCTGGTGAGTAATTTAGCCTCAGGGGTAATTTTAATCCCAATGTACATAGTAAAGGAGTAATTTTATTGTGTATCTCATACAATTTATATTAGTTATGTGAAGTTTTTTTTGTTTCATAAATTTATGAATCTCAATCTTACACTTTTGAGTCCATAAAAATCTAGATCCATAAAATTATAAGATAAAAAAGAATATCTTATATAATTAATATCTGTTGTACAAGACTTAACATTTTTTTTGCGAATACTAACACTGAAAAGGTGAAATGGAGGATAAATATAATTTATTTTTGATAGTAAAATAGTAAATATGACCCTTTTCAGTGCTTATACTTCAACTTATGTGAAAACTTGAGTGTTACACCATTGAAGTTCTAAAATTTCTTTTACAAACTCATTTTTATTCTACTAAAACTTATTCTTGAGAAAGGCAATATAGAAAATGGTGTAAGCAGAATGATTCTGGAATCCCACTCTTGAAATAAAAGTTTGTCTGCATAACCTCCTACAAGTATAAGAAATAGATTACTTTTTATTAGGGGTGTACAAAATAAACTGATAAATCGTACTAACTTATTTATTTAAGTCAAATTGAAAAAAAAAATCCGATCATGGTTTGATTTGATTTGATTTGGTGTTAGAAAAAAATGTGATCATAATTGGTTTGGTTTGGTTTTAACTAAAAATGTCAAAGCAAAACTAAATCAACCCGACATTACATATATAGAAATGTTAGATATATTTAATACATATAAATATACTTATTGTGATGTAATTTATAAATATTTCTTAATTTTTTTTATAAATTTATCTTTTAATGTATTATTTCAAGGCTGAAGTTAGAACTTTTGAATATTCCAATAAGTTTTATAGCTATTAACATTAGTGAATTAAATTATGCTAACAAAAGCACAAACTAAAATCAAATCAATACTAATTCTAACAAAAGACATTCAGTTCAATACTACGAACGAGAATGTATTGAATATCTATGTTTTATTTTGCAATAATTTAGAAAAAAATTGCATCCTATTTTTTATTTTTTCTTTAGCGTTTAGTTATGCAATTAATACTCCTTTATTTGTCTACTTATTTTAGCATGATGTAGTACTTTTAGATTATTTTTATTCTACTATGACTTTTTTATATTATGTTTATTCTATTATGACTTTTTAATTAGTAATATTTATATTACATAATTTTATTGTCTTTATTGTTCTATAATTTAGGATAATGTCATGATACATCTCATATTTTGTATTATTTTCTTGAAAAATACTTTATGTAATTGTACCTTACTAGGATTAAAAAATATTTTGAGCACAACTTATATGTTTTGTTGTACGAAGATTTTACTGGAAAAAATTCGAAAAAATCCGAATAACCCAAAACCCGAGAAAAATCGAGAGCAAAAAATCTGATTTTTATTGGTTTGGTTTGGTCTGTAGATTTAATAATCCGACACAATTGGTTTGGTTTGGTAATTGTAAAATCCGAACCAACCCGACCTGTGTACACCCCTACTTTCCATCTCCAAAATATAGGTGTTTAACCAAAAAATGGAATTTCAGTCAAAGCTTTAATTTAGAAGAACTTGGGTTACTGATAATCAAAGAATTTATAAAAGAAAGTAATTTGACTAGGAATAAAATAATAGAAAAGTAAAGTAGACCAATATATTTAGATATTATTTCGTGTCCTTACAATTGATCCATTCTCTTCCTTTGATAGCTTTTTTTGAGATATACGTTTTGCCTTTATCATAATAAGGCTATTATAGACAATTAATATTATTATATGCTACGTTACATAATCATTGTATTTAATACATATTCTCTACCATTTTTAGTACTTAAAGTTCATTAAATATTATATGTGTACTCCCTTGTACTGTCAGATTCATTCTCCTTGATTCTTAGGCTTATATAGGTACATGCACTGAGTCTTTTGAATAACTACTCGTGCCTCTTCCTTTGCCTCTGCTCGTATTTGTTGCAACTCGTGCCTCTTTGTTAATCATAGCTTTTTGACCAGTCAACGTGTCATGACACGTCATCTTTATACCACTTTTAATATGTATACTCAATTTTTTTCAATATAAATAGTCCCCTCACTTGCCATTTATACATCAATTGAATATTTGGAAAGTGGATTTTATTAAAGCGGGAATATTTGCCGCCATAAATGCTATAATAAAATTGGCGCTTCAGTTGTCAATTCCATTTAATGGATGTTACACATGGCATCTTTTTACTAGTTGTGCAACTTTGCAGCGACTTTTAAGGCTTTTTCACGGCTTCACTAAACACGAAGCGGCAGTTCTCATTATAACCTTTCCACCATTACACCTTTTTCTTTTGATGGTTGCTTCTGAGTATAAATATACTGTTCTTCTTTGTCCTTACCACATAAAGTTTTGTTAACATTTAATTTCTCAAATCTTTGTTTGCTTCTTCCTCGTATTATCATGTCTTCACCAAACCCTAACCCTAGGAGCGTTGCCATAATTGACAGCCTTCCTCTTGCCCCTAATAGGAGTAGAAGGGGAGGAAGTAGACAACGTAATTTAGGGTATCCATCCAGTTCTGGCCCTTCATCTAGCACCAGAGGTTCACTTTCACATAGACCTTCTTCTAGAGGTAAGGAATCATCTGAACCTCTCCGTGAACCTCTAGTAGAGGAGATAGTTCTTGCACAATTATCTTTTTATAATGACAGAAAGTCTCTTAGAAATCAAGTGTCTTGTTTAGATCGTGCTAATATTTATCCCACTCAAATCACTGAAGGTTTGATTTGTTCAATTCGTAGAGACTGCCATTGGGATTATGACATTCCCAATCCGAATTAAAGAATTACCTCCTACTTAACTGAATTTTTTTGTCTATATGTACCCTTTTACTTTAGGATTCAAACATGCTATTAATCTTGTTATTCTCGAGTTTTGTCATTTTTTTGATATTTGCTTAGGTCAAATTGGCCTAATAATATGGCGGGTTGTTATTTGTTGAGACATTTGACCAACACAACAAGTGTGCCTTTTACTTTCCCGCATTTTATTCACCTTTATTCTCCTAGACTCTTTCGTAAATGTATAATACACTAGTAGCCAGGAGCAAAAGAGTTCTAGTTAGTCCCGAAGATGACACAAACCGTAGCTGGCATATCAGGTTTGTTGCTGCCCCCACTGTTGGTTTAGTGGGTGATGAAAATGTTCCTCTCCCTGAGAAGTGGAATTTTGCACGTGAGTCTTCTAACTTTCTCTTACCTTTTTCTTTAGTTTTGTTAATTTTTTTAATTTCACTTTTCTTTTCCAACAATTATGGGAGTTGTGCAAAATGTTCCCAATTTCCATGATTGGGTAGGAAAGCTTTTGACTACTGCTCCAATGGAGGGTAGATCTTGGAAAACCCTTTCCCAACGATTTGGTTGGATAGTAAAAACTCATGGTAAGAGCTTTATTTTATTTTACATATATTTTTTCCTTTGAACTTACTTCATTCCTTCTTTCTATCCAGATTTACTATTCGTGGGGTTACTGCCGAGACGTTTGCAGCTTCTCGAATCTCTTTGGAAAGGGTCCAAGAAATAATCTTGGGTTCTTCATCAAAAAGAAAAGCCGTTGATGAACAAGACTATGAAGAAGAGGAAGATGGGGGCTCTTTGGTAACAAGGCTACATGCTCGTAGATGCATCATTTCTGATGATGAAGCGGAAGCATCCCCCCTTCGTTCTATCCTTTTATCAAATATGTTGAGGCCCCGGTTGTAATTCCTGATGACGATGTTGCTCTTGTTGCTGCTCATGACTCCATTGAGCCGCTTTTTATCAGCGTGTTTGGTAGTGAAAGCCTAGGCCCGGTTTTTAATGAAGCACCCCTGGCTTTTTTTTCTATACCTGTGTCCCTTCTTTGCCGATCTCAGATGTTTCTGCTCCTTCCCAGGCTGTCTTTACTACTTCTATTGATCCTTCTTCGACAAATCCTCCTTCAATCACTCACCATACTGAAGTTGGCTCCTCAAGTAAGAGCGGTGCGATAAGGCAAGTGATTTATTGAAGTCCCCGCTAAGAGCAAGCTTTTAAGGAAATTAGGTCAAGCAAATGTATGGCTAAGAATCTCTTGGTATCCTCATTAAATTCACTAGGGATCTCCTGGTATCCCGAGGATCACTTGGTATCCTCATTATATTCACTAGGGATCTCTTGGTATCCTCATTATATTCACTAGGGATATCTTGGTATCCCGATGATCTATTGGTATCCTCATTATATTCACTAGGGATCTCTTGGTATCTCGAGGATCTCTTGGTATCCTCATTATATTCACTAGGGATTTCTTGGTATCCCGAGGATCTCTTAAAATCCTCATTTTTACAATCTCATGTACCAGGGATCTCTTGGTATCCCGCACCCTCAGTCCACAACATATCAAGTGCAGGGGGATCTTCCGGGAGGCCAACCCGTAGTCCCAATTTAAAAACACACAATAGCAACCCAAACATTAGGAAAGATACTAACCCAGGACAAGAGATAGAAAATACTGGCCAAACATACTACACAAAATGCAAATAGGACAATTTAACACTTAGGCAGCAAGTCAAACGAATATGCCTCTTTAATCTAGCATAAAATAAACTCAAAATTAAAAATGAACAGGTAAGCAAGAAAATTCAATTTAAATGCTTCAAGTAAAAATGGATTTTCCAACAATTTGATCAAGTATGCACTCGTCACCTCACGTACGAGACATTCAATTAACAAACATCATATCCTGAGGGGAAGGGCCCCCTCACAAGGTTAGACAAGCCACTTACCTCAATCGGCTCAAAAAATCAACTTGAAATCACTCTTCTACCACGAGTATCCGACTCCAAATGGCCCAAATCTATCCATTTCAATTACAACTCGTAAATAACATCTCAAGCCACCAATTCTACCATTCAACTTAAAGCTAAGATGCAAATTTAGATGAAATAGCCAAAACACCCCTCGGGCCAACGTGGTCAAAACCCGAGGTTCGAACTAAAATCCAGTTACCCATTCCCCCACGATTCCAAATATGTAGCAGGTGATTTTGGCATAGTGAGAATGTGTAACACGAGTTACTCAAAGATTGCGGGGATTGGTGACATTTGTATCAAGACAAATGTCGGATGCACATTGTTTCTAAAGGATGTGCGGCATGTACCTGATTGGCAGATGAACATGATCTTGGGGATTGCTTTGGACGGAGATGGATACGAGAACTATTTTGCAAATCAAAAGTGGAGACTCACCAAGGGATCATTGGTGATTTCAAAGGGAGTTGCTCGTGGCACGTTGTACAGGAAAAATGCAGAAATATGCCAAGGTGAATTGAATGCGGCACAAGATGAGATTTCTGTAGATTTGTGAATAAAAGAATGGGTCATATGAGCGAGAAGGGATTGCATATTCTTGCCAAGAAATCACTTATTTCTTATGCCAAAGATCAGGTGTTTCAAGTTTTCTAGAAGTTTCATGTTCTAGTAGAAAGGGAGACATGTCAAAAGATAAAGCGTCTCCGAAGTGACAATGGAGGTGAGTACACTTCAAGGGAATTTGAAGAGTACTGCTCAAGTCATGTGATCAAACATGAAAAGACAGTTCCTAGAACCCCACAGCACAATGGTGAAGCAGAGAGGATAAACCGCACTATTGTGGAGAAGGTGAGAAGCATGTTCAGAATGGCTAAACTACCTAAGTCATTCTGGGGTGAAGCAGTTCAAACAACCTGGTACCTGATCAATAGGAGTCCATCAGTTCCATTGGTGTTTGACATCCAAGAGAGAGTTTGGACCAATAAGAAAGTGTCCTACTCGCATACGAAGGTGTTCGGTTGCAGCGCTTTTGCATATGTACCAAAAGAGCAGAGAACAAAGCTGGATGATAAATCTATTCCCTGCATGTTTATAGGATATGGAGATGAAGAGTTCGGGTACAACTTGTGGGATCCTGTAAAGAAGAAGGTCATCAGAAGCAGAGATGTAGTCTTCCGAGAAAGTGAAGTTGGAACTGCTGCTGATATGCTAGAAAAGGCGAAGAATGGTATAATTCCTAACCTTGTTAATATTCCTTCTACTTCTAATAATCCTACAAGTGCAGAAAGTACGACCGACGAGGTCGCCGAGCAGGGAGAGCAACCTGGTGAAGTTATTGAGCAAGGGGAGCAACTTGATGAAAGTGTCGAGGAAGTGGAGCACCCCACTCAGGAAGAAGAACAACCTCAACCTCTGAGGAGATCAGAGAGGCCAAGGGTAGTGTCATGCTGGTACCCTTCCACAGAGTATGTCCTCATTAGTGATGAGGAGGAGCCAGAAAGTCTTAAGGAGGTGTTGTCCCATCCAGAAAGAACTAGTGGATGAAATCTATGCAAGAAAAGGTGGAATCTCTACAGAAAAATGGCACGTACAAGCTGGTTGAACTTCCAAGGGGTAAAAGACCACTCAAATGCAAATGGGTCTTTAATCTCAAGAAAGATGGAAATGGAAAGCTGGTCAGATACAAAGCTCGATTGGTGATTAAAGGCTTCGAATAGAAGAAAGGTATTGATTTGACAAAATTTTCTCACCTGTTGTCAAAATGACTTCTATTCGAACAATTTTGAGCTTAGCAGCTAGCCTAGATCTTGAAGTGGAGCAGTTGGATGTGAAAATTGCATTTATTCATGGCGATTTGAAAGAAGAGATTTATATGGAGCAGCCAGAAGGATTTGAAGTAGCTGGAAAGAAACACATGGTGTGCAAATTGAATAAGAGTCTTTATGGATTGAAGCATGCACCAAGGCAGTGGTACATAAAGTTTGACTTATTCATGAAAAGTCAAACATACCTAAAGACCTATTCTGATCCATGTGTATACTTCAAAAGATTTTCTGAGAATAATTTATTATATTATTATTGTATGTGGATGACATGTTAATTGTAGGAAAAAGACAAGGGGCTAATAGCAAAGTTAAAGGGATATCTGTCCAAGTCATTTGATATGTAGGACTTAGGCCCAACACAACAAATTTTAGGGATGAAGATAGTTCGAGAGAGAACAAGTAGAAAGTTGTAGCTATCTTAGGAGAAGTACATTGGACGTGTACTAGAACGCTTCAACATGACGAATGTTAAGCCATCCAGCACACCTCTTGCTAGTCATCTAAAATTGAGCAAAAAGATGTGTCCTACAACAGAGGAGGAGAAAGGGAACATGGCTAGAGTTCCTTATTCTTCAGCAGTCGGAAGCTTGATGTATGCAATGATATGTACTAGACCTGATATTGCTCACGCAGTTGGTGTTGTCAGCAGGTTCCTTGAAAATCCTGGAAAGGAACATTGGGAAGCAGTCAAGTGGATACTCAGGTACATGAGAGGCACCACGGGAGATTATTTGTGCTTCGGAGGATTTAATCAATCTTGAAGGGCTATTCAAATGCTGATATGACAGGTGACATTGACAACAGAAAATCCACTACTGGATATTTGTATACATTTTCAGGGGGAGCTATATCATGGCAGTCTAAGTTGCAGAAGTGTGTTGCACTTTCAACAACTGAAGCAGAGTACATTGCCACTGCAGAAACTGGCAAGGAGATGATATGGCTCAAACGGTTTCTTCAAGAGCTTGGATTGCATCATAAGGAGTATGTCGTCTATTGTGACAGTCAAAGTGCAATAGACCTTAGCAACAACTCTATGTACCATGCAAGGACCAAACATATTGACGTGAGATATCATTGGATTCGAGAATTGGTAGATGATGAATCTCTAAAAGTCTTGAAGATTTCTACAAGTGAGAATCCCACAGATATGCTGACCAAGGTGGTACCAAGGAACAAGTTCGAGCTATGCAAAGAACTTGTCGGCATGAACTCAAATTAGAAGACAGTGCTACCTCCTCTAGATGAATGAGACTAGAGGGGGAGATTGATAATGTCCATCTCATTGAATAAGTATTAGGCATGTGCCTAATAAAAGTTTCTTTGGTTTGGTAGCCAACCTTGTTGACTTGGTTTGATTACTTAGCCAACTTTGTTGAATTAGTTTGGTTTGGTAGCCAACCTTGTTAAATTTCTTTGGGTTGGTAGCCAACTTTGTTGAATTGTGAAAAGTGTGTGTAAATTGTCAAATATTGTAGGCTTTAGAGAGTGAAGCTTTGGCTATAAAAGGAGAGCTTCAACTCTCATTTCAACACACCAACAAAGAGAGAAAGAAAGAGAGATGTCTCACAGACAAGGTATAAGAAAATAGTCTGTGAGAAAAATAGAGAGTGAGCGATATTGTAGTAAGGTGAGAATATCAAATGAAGGTTATTTCTTTTGAGTGTTGTAGTGGTCTTTGGAGTATTTTACTCAAAATACAAAGTGTAAAATTCCTTACTATAGTGATATCAGTTGCTTGCGTGGTTTTTTCCCTTATTCAAAAGGGTTTTCCACGTAAAAATCTTGGTGTCATTGTTATTCTTTTATTCTTGTTAATTACCGTATCTCGGTGCTACATTATTATTCTGCTTTTTTATTACCGTGAATATTTTTTTGGTAGGGGATTTATTCCCAACACAAAGAATGCTAGTTGAGAATTGTACTGGTTTGGCAAAGGCCATAATCAAGTCCCCATTTCCCTTTCTAACAATCCCCTATTCCTGCTTGCCCGCTAGTGACAACAAAGCTATAATCAGTGTTAATCTTCCATGTATCCTCTTGAGGCATTTCCCATCACACCAGAACACTAGCTATCCTCGGTTTATAAGTTTCTGCAAAATGACAGATATTTTTCCAGCTCCAGTTGTAGTCTACTATGCTATAGCATTTAGAAATGTTAACCTGCACATTGAAGAGAACATGATTAGCAATCCTAATAAAGTAATAGACTTATTATATTTCTTCGCACATCGTGCTTTCCAGAGTTGCCACATGGTCTAATAAGGGGTGACATTGAGTAATAACTTGTGAAGTGCATTCTTTGGTCTTGTTTGCCACCAACAATCCAAGACCCCATTAACTGTAGTCCCTGTGCGTGCGATGCCTAGAAGCCCGACATATGATTCCAAACTTTGGATGCCATGTAGCCAGTAGAGAAGACATGGTCCATAGTTTCAGGACATGCATTTCTGCAGCATGTACAACTGGACGTCGTTTGAATACCGAATTTGTGAATGATGTCATCCATAGGTAACTTTTTCCTGAGAAGTTTCCATATGAAGAAGGAAACCTTGAAAGGAATATTTTTCCCCCAAATATGATCAGCCACAGGGTCCTTTGTTTGTCTGTCTAAGCTTGTCAAGGGCTGAAGAGCAAGAGAAATTGCCTGTGTTTTCCAGAGACCAAATACCAATGTCCGCCTTTTCTTTGTCCCCAAGTTCTATTTGTGCAATATCTTGAACAATCATGTTAGGAAGAAAGGTGCTGAGGTTGGGGATATCCCACTGATTATCGAGAATATAGTCTTTAACCATGATACTCCCTGGTTTTCTGGAGAGTTGAAGCCTTTGAGCAACTGGGCCTTGACTAGTCCCACCAAAAGAATATGTTACCAGCATTAATTTCCCATTTGATGTACTGCTCTATGTGAGGTCTGATTTGAAGTAAGTTTCTCCATATATTGGAGTTGTTTGAAGCAATGACTTTAGCCACCATGTTGGTTCTTGGGCAATATTTAGCCTTGATGAACTTAGACCATAGGTCGTCGATGGGTCCAAGTCTCCACCATCGTTTGGCAGTGAAGGTTTTGCAGATATCTTTGAGTCTTTTGAAACCAAGGCCCCCTTCCTCAATAGGGTAGCACATTTTTCTCCATGAGCACCAATGATATTTACTCTTCCCCTCGTTCATTCCCCAGAAAAAGTTGGAGAAGTACTTCTCTATCTGTAATAGGATGGATATAGGAGGTTCTACGGCTGCGAGGAGGTGTAGAGTCTGTGTCTAGAGAATATGCTTAATGATCCGCGCTTTGCGTCCGGCCATTAGCATCTTACTTTGCCAAGCACTTGCTTTTGAAACCACTTTAGTAGCCAGATCCGTGAAAATATTGGTTCTTTTCCTGCCTGTGTAAATAGGAAAACCCAGGTAGGTGAAAGGAAAGTTAGTTTGCTCATAGCCAGTCCATTTCTTAATCCTTCTGTTAATCCTTGGATCAAGGTCGTGGTGAGTGTGGAAACAGCTTTTCTCCTTGTTCAGGTCCTGCCCAGAGGCCTGTTGGTAGCTTTCAATCTTCTTCATTATTAGCTTGATGGACTGTCTTTTGATGGAGGAGAATAGGACCACATCATCAGCATAGCATAGATGATTGATTTGTGGACCGTTCGCATTCATGTTGAAGCTTTTGAAATTGTTGGAGTGGAGATGATTCAAAGAATTTAAAAGAGCCTCGGTAGCAAGAATGAAGAGTGCAGGGGAAAGAGGATCGCCTTGCTTTAGACCTCTAAAGGATCTAAAGAAACCATGCCTTGTTCCATTGACTATGATAGAAGACCAATTATTTGAAATTAGCCTGTGAATGAGCTCAATAAAGCGTTCATTGAAAACAAGATTCCTGAGAGCTGATGTGAGGAAGGTCCATGACATTTTGTCGTAGGCTTTAGATATGTCCAGTTTCATGACCACGTTGCCACCTTCCTTGCCTCCCTTGATACCATGGACAATTTTCTGAGTCAGAAGAATATTTTCAGTGATGAGCCTGTCTTTTATAAATCCAGTTTGGTTTTCAGAAACAATACTAGGGCGGATAGGGGCCAATATCGTGGTAATGATCTTGGAAAGAATTTTATTGGTGAAATTGCAAAGGCTTGTCGGTCTTAGTTGGCTAAAATCACTCGGGGCCTTCACCTTAGGAATGAGAACCAAGCAAACATGTGTGTAGTATCTAGTGAGATTGGCTCCAGTGAAAAAGGCCCTCACAAAAGCTATTACATCAACCTTGATCACTTCCAAGAAGATTGAAAAAAATGCCCATTGAAGCCATCGGGCCCAACTGAGCTATTAGGATCCATAGAGAATATAGCCGATTTAATTTCTTCTTCAGAGGGACATTCTTGAAGCATTTTGTTGTGCTGGTCGCTGACTCTTTCTTCCAAGTATCTGAGGATTCTCATATCACTACTAACTTGAGGTTGATGGAATAAGTTGATGAAGTACTTAATGGCAGCCTGAGCAATGCTATTAGAATCAACTATCCAATTGCCCTCGGAGTCCTTAGTTCTGAAAATTTGAACTCTTCTTCTCCTACCCTTAATAATGCTGTAGAAGTATTTTTAATTGGTATCGCCTTCCTCTGCCCATTTCACCCTTGCTTTCTGCTTCAAAATGGAGTCCTGAGTCTTAAGCCACCTTATATAGTCCCCTTGAACTTTTTGTAGAGCCATTCTATTGAGATCCAAGTCATCTGTTTCATATTCCTCCTCTTTAATTTTAACAGTTTCCTCCATATGTTTGACTATTTCAAAGACATCCCCAATTGTATCCCTAGACCACTTGCTAAGAGTGTGAGCAAGGTTCTTGAGTTTGCTTTGAAGTCTCCACATCGGGTTTCCCTGAATATCCTCCTCCCAGCACTTCTTCACAATATCATGGTACCCCCCTCCTGATCAGACCAGAAATTTAAGTATCTGAAATACCTAATAAAGTTCATGTTGTCTGAGGTAATCTGGAAGATAATCATGTTGTGATTCGATCCTGTTTTTGGGAGATGATCGACTCTGGAGTACGAAAACTTATCAAACCACTCCTGGTTGGTGATGA
Source organism: Nicotiana benthamiana (assembly GCA_034376525.1). NCBI lineage: Eukaryota > Viridiplantae > Streptophyta > Magnoliopsida > Solanales > Solanaceae > Nicotiana > Nicotiana benthamiana. The sequence goes on along the minus strand of CM067330.1, from coordinate 54,182,518 downwards.
CCCTGTCAAGCCTCTTGCTGATAAACCACAGTCGTCCATACATTGATAAAATCAATACTCTTAGAGAGGATGTGAGGACGACCTCCCTTCTTTTCATCAGGAGATACAATCACATTGAAGTCCCCTCCTACAGCCCAAGGACCGTCAATCAGAGTATGCATTCTCCTAAGTGACCAACTTGGTTGGCCTTGAATGTTATTTGTTGTTTATGTTGAGATGTGAGGGTGCAGTTGAGAGTGTGATTCCAACAACAACAACAACCCAGTATAATCCCACTTAGTAGAGTCTAGGGAGGCTAGTGTGGACGCAGACCTTACCCCTACCCTTGGATAGAGAGGCTGTTTCCAAATAGACCCCGGCATCCTTCCCTCCAAGAACTTCCCACCTTGCTCTTGAGCAGACTCGAACTCACAACCTCTCGGTTGGAAGTGGGGGTTGCTTACCATAAGAGAAACCCTCTTGTCGGGAGCATGATTCCACAAACACCAAATTTTGCTATTATTATTTGTCAAAGCATTGTCGAAACCAAGCATCAACCAAAGATCACTAGATTTCTACTGGATTGACTTGCTGCAACCTACAAATCCTTGTGCATCATCAGGAGTTCTGTTTACGATGTATCATAATTTCAAAATACATGATTTATATATTTTGATACAAAATAAATAGTTCATATATTTCGATTGAGTTTTTGAAAAATTTCACCGAGGAATTTTTTCTTCAAAATAGGTCCAAATAACTTCAAATTTTACATCCGATATACTAACACCAATAGACTAAAATGCTCTTCATCAATCAATCCAATGGAACTCAATAATGCTGCTTTTTCAATTTTAACCAAATCAATTTAAATTAATCACAAATAAGAAAGAGAAAAAAGTGGACTAAGGAGGAGAGCAAGTTCTAACGAATGCCATGAAGAGGACATCCAAATAAAATGTCTTGTATTATTTATAGAATATCTGAACCTTAATTGTATCATTTTAGATATTAAAAAACTTTAATATTAGACTACCACCAAATTGCGATTACACAAGTCATGAATAAACGCTATAAATAAACTATCATACACTCTAATATCTCATGGGCAATAAATTAAATGACACAAATAATGTTCTCTTACTAAATTAATTATTTAACGCAAAGATAAAATAAAAAAAATGTAAAAAAGTATTCTAGCATGTAATATCTTGGGCCCATGCTCAGCATGGGCATCTTTTACTAGTATGTATATAAACGGTAGGGCATGTCCTCCACTCACTAAGATCAGTAAGCTAAGGCTTAACTCCCTTACTTATACTCTTTCTTCTGAATTGTTAAATAAAAAAATGATATGACTGTTTATAATTTATGTATAATTTATAATAATTGAAAAACGTAAATAATGAATTCAGCCAAGCTATTTGTGTAAAGGTTAGAAAAATTTAAGGCAGTGACAAAGTCAGAAATTTATTTAAATGTTCAAATTTTAAAAAGGTAAAAAAAAAATTCGAGAAAAAGTATTCAGTATATATTAAATACCAGTAAAATCTAATATTTTACTTATAAATATAATATAGTTATCCGACGATCACCCTTTATAACATATAACTTTGCCATATTTCTAAGGTTGAGGAAAAACAAAAACCGAAAAAGCCAAAATATCTATTTCTTGTTGAATTAGTTGGCATAGTACGTCAAATTCACAAATAGAGTACTTAATTATTCGCACATTTAAAGAATGATGGGGGTAACGATTGGATAATTAGTAAGTTTGAGAACTATAAAGAACGAATGTTCTCAAATTACTTATAACAATAAAAACGTTTTAGCTATGATCGAATTAAAACCTATGTCATCCCAAGTTAAACAAAGTCAACACAGCCTGTTGTTTATTGCTGAGTTATTGCACATAGTCAATTGAATATCTTGGAAAAGAGGAATATTGACGTGATGGTTCGGTTTGGATTGGTTTTTTTTAAAAGAAATTAAATTAAATAAATTGGGTTTTTTAAATATTAGAACCAAATCAAACTAATTAAGTCGATCTTTTTCAATTCGGTTTATGTCAGTTTTTTGGTTATTGTCATTTTTTTTAAATATAAGACATACACTACCAAATATACATTTCTGCGACTACATTTTCAACGTAACGTGTCAGTAGCGGAACGTTCTGTCAATCGGGGAAGGTTTTTGGTGACAAGACCTGGAGATATCAGAAGTGAGAATGCTGACATGAGTAACGAAAAATCCTGTGAAAAACACGATCGCCTGCCAGTGGAAGGTTTTCTGCGTTCAGTCAATGTACGCAGAGTGAATCGGTCGCTAAGGAACCCCCGAAAGGGCTGCCGTCCGATGGGTACACGAAAGTGACGAAGTTGCTTTGACTACAGAACCATGCCTGTCTGTTGGAGCGAATTGGATGATCGGGCCGAGGGCTGCCCCCTCTTCCCCTCACTCTCCTTTCCTTAATATGAACCTTGAGTCATCAAAGCCTTTCTGACTCAGCCTGGCCCAGTCGCCCTACGCGACTTGCGCTTCAAAAGGCGAAACTCTCGGTCGTAGTTTGGCGACCTATCTTCAGTAGGGGTCTTTAGTCTTTTGATTAGAGTAGGGGTCGCGAGAGAGCAGAGCGTACCGCCCTGCCATAGTCACGAGTCTGTATTGCCCTTTAAGAATCTATTATTTACCAAGATATATTGATGATAATTGAATCAAATAGTGATGAATAATTTAAGGACTCAATTAAAAATATATTAAATTTAACATGAAATAGATTCTTACACTTAGCAAAAGAAAACTACCTATTAAACTAGAATGTAAAGGTAAAGAACTGTATTAAAAGTGCAAGCGATTAATATTTACTATAAAAAAGTTTAAAACTTTGTATATATATATATATATATATATATATATATATATATATATATATATATATATATATATATATATATATATATATATATATATATATATATATTTATGTGTGTGTGTATGTGTGTGTGTGTATTCAGTTTGGTTCGAATTTTTTTAATTAAAACCAAAACCAAATCAAATTTTCATCGGTTTTTAGATTTCAAAACCAAAACCAAACCAAACCAAACCAAAAAGTATCGATTTTTTTGGTCGGTTTGGTTTGGTTCAAATTTTCAGATTTTTATGAATACCCCTACATGCATCTTCACGTATAAGAAATTTAATGCAACATGGGTTAAATTAAGGGAAATTTTTATATTAAAATAATTGGGCTTCTTACCTTTTAATTTTATAGCTCATATTTTAATTTACAACCAACTAGCCCAAAAATAATAGACTATGATTCAACATCTAACTTTAATAGGTTCTCAAAAGGGACTTTTACCTTCCTATACCATATATGAACCTTATTACCGAAAATGTGCTTAGTTTAATATTGACCCTCCATGTACATAGTTATTCTACAAATATTACACCATTCATTAAATACAAATTATCAGGAGCTGATTCCTTCCTAGTTAGGTGCACTACAAATCTTAAACTAAATATTCTTCCAGATATCCCTATTTAGGCGCGCTACAATTATGAAAGTTAATATTCTTCCAGATATTTCATTAAATAAGGAATCATTGTAGCATTAAAATTCCTTATTTAGATTATTCCTATTTTTACCTAATCTTTCTGCTTATAGTCTCACTTAAACTTGTAGCTGAAAATATCGTTACATTTTTTTCATTAAAAATAATAATTTGACAAATCTAATAGTTGATGTCACTAGGTATTTTTCAAAATTGACAAAGTAGTTGATGTAGCTTTCTAACATATTTCCCTCAATCTATAGTTGAGAATACTATAATGAATCTTTAAGATTATGTCTAGTCGAAAATCCCAACTAAACTACAATCGAATGAGAATTGGGATATTAAAATTTAATATATCCAGTTTATAGATATTTTGTTGATAAAATATAGATTATTTGTATTATGATTGTAGATGCTTTGTTTTTTGTTTTCACAAATCAAAAACGACTAAAACTTTTACAAATCTTTTGTAAAAAATGCAATTATGTCGAAAACTCCAATTAAACTAAAATCGAATGAGATTGGGATATTAAAATTCAAAGTACCAATTTTGTAGATATTTTATTGTAGATAAATTATACACTATTCGTATTCTATGTACCCATTTTGTAGATATTTTGTAGTAGATAAAGTCTACAGACCTTCTGCAAAAAAATACAATTATGTCGAAAATCTCAATTATGATACAATTGAAATATGAATTGGGATATTAAAATTTAATGTATGCAGTTTGTAGATATTTTGTAGATAAATTGTAGATTATTTACATTCTGATTGTAGATGTATTATTTTCTGTTTTCACAAATCCAAAACGAGTAAAATTTCTACAAAATATTCTGCAAAAAATGCAATTAAGTCGAAAATACCAATTAAGCTGCAATTGAATGGGAATTGGGATATTAAAATTCAATGTATCCAATTTGTAGATATATTGTAGATAAATTGTAGATTATTTGTATTCTGATTGTAGATGCTTTCTTTTCTGTTTCACAAATAAAAAATGACTAAAACTTCTGCAAAAAATATAATTATGTCGAAAATACCAATTAAGCTACAATTAAATGAGAAATTATATCAATGTCGAAAATACTAATTAAGCTACATGTTACAATCGAACCTCAATTTCATGCACTAGCAGGTTAGATTTATGCTTTCGTGGCAACAGCAGAATATATTTGAATGCTAGCGGCAGGTGAATGCATGTTAAAGCTCGATGTAGAGTAACAGAAAATTCAAATTAGGTGCTGATTGAAGCTAAACACGAGCTTCTTTGTCTTTTATTTTTGGGAAATAAAGTATTGGTAATAGACTACAGCTTAGAAGATTTTCGATAACAATGAGTGTAACCAGGAACTTGAATGATTGTTGCTCCTAATTGCAATGTTGGATTTAATTGTTTCTATTTCAATATGCTACAAATCTATGTTTCTATAATCATATGTTTTTATGTTTAATAATAGTACATAACTCGTGGGTAAGCGTGAGGGTTTGGAAGAGAGAAATATGTGATGGGTGAGATATATGGTACCTTGAATTAAGGAGTGATATACGATGCATTAATTGTACCCTTAAAATGTACTATCACTACCAAAAAAAAACTCAAATACCAACAAAAAAAAATATTGGTAAATTGATCAAATTGGTTGGTATTTTGACTTACTAACCGATTACCATCGGCAATTGGCCTGTTGCTAAAAGGCTCGATGGTAAATTTTACCAACCATATTGAATTGGTTGGTAAACTTACCAACTAAAAGTTAGTTAGTAAACACCAAATAAATTTATTGGCAATTTTTCAATCTTGAGTCCAAGATTTTCGTTGGTAAATTTACTAACAAAAATTCAGTTGGAAGTTCGTTAGTAAATTTACTAACATATAGAAATTGAGTTAGTAAAATTAATTTTTGATTATTTAAATTGTGTTTGTAATTGGTTGATAAATATAGTAACAAGAAAAATTTCATTCGTATTACGTTAGCAACTATACTAATGGATACTAATTTGGTTGGTAAATCCGATAGTATATTTTTAAAAATACATTGGCAGTCGGTTGGTAATTTTGTCTATAGAAAAGTTCTATTTAGTAAATTGTACGCAATTTACAAACAAATTTCAAATTCGTTAACAAATATGGTTATAATAAGTGTATTAATATTCATTTGCAGGTGATATGTATCAAGAACTCTGCAAGTGTTCAGTACCAAGAAGATGGCAATCACTTCAATTGGATACTGCGCATGGGACATTTTAAATGCTGCATATGTACCACATTTAGAAAATGTGTATCCATTCTATTTTGGTTACTGTATTTCCTATACTTCATCCGAATCATGTCCTATAACCTTTACACAATGCAGAAACAACCTACAGAGTTTGAGATCAACAGAAAACCACTACTTGAGGAACAGAGAAGCAAGCCTATATGGTCATGCTGTATAGTTGCATCTGATAATACTCATCTGTAGGTACAATTGTGTTTAACTCTGCAAGTGTAGTTTCCATCAGTTGTATTAGCACTTATGTGCTCAATCTGATGAAACTGTACCATTTGCACCAATTATTCATCCATACATGCCTCCAGGAATACAAAAAATACTACTGAAAAAACATAGCAATCTCACCAGATACTACATTGAATTACAGCTACTAAACAGTGGTTTGAAGGAACCTAAGAAACATACTGCAGTGCACTACCAGCATTCAACCTTCATGGAGCCTTTCAAGATGGGCATCTGTACAACATTATCCGGTTTTCTTCCATATATAGAGGGATGAGCATCAATCCTATAATCTGACAAACCAGTTATATTCAAAAAGATAACTGGAGTCTTCATCTTCCCTATCATTTGTTCCACTATCTCCGGGTATTCGCCTTTGTAAGTCATTTGTTCCACTATCTCCGGGTATTCGCCTTTGTAAGTCTGAGGAAGAGGTTGAGAAGCTTCTATGCAGTGGCCACCAGTGTTCCACTGACCTCCGCTATCCAATTTAAGAAGTGTCATGAGCCATACAAAGATTTGAAGCCAATACTTAGTTCAAAGGAAATTAAGGCATACCTGAAATGAGAAGGAGCAGAGCTTAGGAAGAAAACTTGTGTTTTGGTTGGATTGACATGTCTATCTACCCATTGTGCACAAGTAGTCAGGGCCTTTTCGAAAGCTGTTGAAACATCAAGGCGAGGAAGAACTTGATTCCTTTCCTGGTAGTAATTTTTTCTGTGATGACACTACTAGTTAGAAACGAGTTTTCAGAAGAATATAACACAAGTACTAACTTGTTTTCTAGCTTAATAAAAAAAATTGACGGGATGAACCAAGAAACAATCCAACTCATTAACTGGTATTGGTAAGTTCTTTCTATGTCCTATCTCATCATGATTACATTTTTATATCAATATTGGCTTTATCCAATAAAACAATAACAACAAGTATGCCTCAATCCCAAACAAGTTGGACTCGGCTATGAGTATCTCGCACCTTTTAAGCTCATCTCAATCAAATATAGGCTTCTCCAATTAACCATTAGTAATAACCTGTTAGTTAGTCCAAAGTGTAGTAGTCTAAAAGAGATCTTCAAATAGATTATTAAACTAAGAACCTCAACAAGAACAGATTCTATTCCTACTATTAGTATGTCAAACTGGAAGTAATAGTCCATAGGAATATAGTTTCCAAAACTCTTACCCTGCTTTAGTTTTATGGTGACTCCACCAGTGAGCAGTATTAAACACCAGAATATCAGCCCCTCTCCATCTTGATGAACTTTTGTCAACCACATTAATACGCAGCGTTTGCACTCGTTTGCTGCCTATTCTTGACTTGACCTCATGAACTAAAAAATGAGTTACATAGTACTCAACACTACATTGGTAGTCCTGCAAAATTGACACCAAAAGTTTCTAGACAATTTTCTGCATATTAGCTATCCACAAGTAAAAATAAAAAAGAAATTTACACTGATTACCGCAAATCTGAAAGAGTAATTTCCCTTCTCTTTGGTTATTCTCCGACCACGAGTCTCATAAACCTTTTTGGGGTCTTTAATAGCTCCGAATAATAAGCACATCATTGATTCCCATTGGTTTCTGTTAATGGAATCACCAACAAAAACTAACCTTTTGCCTCTAATTAGTTCCAGCATTTGGGTGATTCATGTAAATAATACATTGACTAAGTTAGTCTCCAAACATTGACAAGAAATGCATGCGGGCAATTTAGGCAACACATATTCAGAATCAAGACTTAAAATCCTATAGGAATGGTTTCTACGTGATTCTGAATTCCAGTATCGTATATTCAACATTATTGTTCTAAATAACTTAGGCGAGGAGCAGTATTTTTGATAGCGCGCGGCGACAAATAGCGACGAGGGCTCGCTTCAGTGAGGCGAGAGGCGCGCAGCGAAGCGCTCGCCTTTTTGATGTGAGGCGACAATTTATAAAAAAACAATATATATATATATATATATATATATATATATATATATATATATATATATATATATATATAACACTAAAAACTCAATAACAATAATATGTTAATAATAAATATATCAATTTAAAAAATAAAAACTCAATAGATAGTCATAAACTCATAAAATAAGTAACATATATTCCAAGCTATATCACTTCGTTTACTATTATCGGATGATGCCATTTCAATTTTCAGTGTTGTTTTATAGAAAAATAGAGCAACAAATCAAATAAATTTAAGCAACTTAGCAGAATTGCAGATTAATTTTTCTTGTTTTATCTGTGCAGGTTAATTTAAGCAACTGGACAGTGTTGGTCGCGAAAACAGAGCACTGGACAGTGCTGGTCTCGAAAAACAGAGCACTGGACAGTGCGGGTCGCGAAAAAACAGAGCACTGGACAGTGCTGGTCGCGAAAAACAGAGCACACAGTGCTGGTCGCGAAAGAGAAAAGAAGAAAGAAAGAAAAAACAGAGAGTCTGGTTCTGGTCAAGTCCGTGAAAGAGAAAAGAAGAAAGAAGAAAGAAAGAAAAAGTGAAAAACAGAGCCCGGTGATGTCGAGTCCAGAAAGAGAAAAGAAGAAGGAAGAAAGAAGAAAGAAGAAAGAAGAAAGAAGAAAGAAAGAAAAAACAGAGAGTCTGTTTCTAGTCGAGACAGTGAAAGAGAAAAGAAGAAAGAAGAAAGAAGAAAGAAATAAAAAGTGAAAAAACAGAGCCTGGTGATGTCGATTCCAGAAAGAGAAAAGAAGAAGGAAGAAAGAAGAAAGAAGAAAGAAGAAGTGAAGAACATACCTGGGCACTGGTACTGTTGTAGAGGCTGGAAGAAGAAGAAGGAGTGAAAAACCCTAATTTGTTGACTGGAGCAACTGTTGTGTTTTAATTTTGCTGCTGTGTTTTAATTATGCTGTAATATCAAAATAGCGACGCTTCGTAGCGCCTCGCCTCGCCACTCACCACAGCTACTGTAGCGCTCACTATTGTGGCTCGCCTCGCCACACTGCCCTTTGTGGCGTTAAAGCTTCGCCACGCCTCGCTACACGCTTTTAGCACTGTAGCGAGCACTATTTACAACCCTATCGAGGAGGCAGTAAACTATTTGCAAACTCAGGATTATTAGCACTGATTTTATAGATAGGCATCTTAGGCGAGTGACATTGTCTAATAGGTATGATTTCTAAGTTATTTGCTAAGTGGTCAGTGAAAGCTATTAAATATGGGAATTACCAGCGTTTGATTCTATATACATCCTTTCTAGGCGAATAATAGTATTTTATAAGAAAGAGATTCGTATGGCATGCTATCCAAGTGGAAGTGTAATAAAATGGCAGAAGCAGTTGATTAAGAGATTAGTATCATATGGTCATGATATCCAGATTGATAGTGCATCAAAGATAATAGAAGCAATTTGATCAATTAATTATTTGAAGTCCTATTGGCAAGATATCTAGGTTAGCAAAACCATATAATATACGTCCTATAGGCATGCTGTCTAAATGCACAATAATAACAAGTATGGAGATAATAGTGTACCAGTATTGGTCAAATTAGGTGAGGTGTGATCAATTCCTAGAGACATGATTTATACTAGCGTGCAGAAGTAGAGCAAGTTAAAGAAGTAGGACAATAGAATCTTTCTGAATCCAATGCCCAGGTCCAACAATACATATGGCCTAACACCAAGCCCAATGAATAACTTACTTAGCGGTATGAATGCCAAACTTAATCATACAAACGACAGAGCACTCGTGGAATTAACTAAATAACTTTTCACACTCAACTCCTAAAGCTATAACTAATCAACATTTATAACCAAAACTTATGGATAAGATCACATGAAATACCGACAAGTTTACAAGGAAGGTTCAAGCTTGTATTGTTAGAAATAAACCTAAAGTGACAGGATTGACTCTCATAAGATAGTGAACTATTACAAAAGACATTCAAGAGCAAGCTGATTCAGAATTAGCCTAAAAGAGCTTTAGCCACAATATTTAAACATGGAAATCTAATAGACTCATAGACACGATCAAGTAGAGCATAGCCTTCACACATATGTTTTAACATGAAGGTCTAGTGAAAACAATATAACATAACAGGTTCATGATCAAGCAATTACTTAGTTGAGCATGAGAAACTTGAACATGCTGAGTATCAACAAAAACTTATAGTAAATAGAAGACATGTCAGTTTTCAAATCAATAGGACAAACAAGCATCGAACCACGTACTAGGTGGCCACATAAAGGTAAAAATGTTAGTAACGAGATTTACTCTAAAGGTCTTAACTAATACTGGGGAACACAGGGCTAAGCAGGCCAAGAAAAGCACATGATACAAATACAAAGGCATGAGAAAAAGTCATAGCTAATAGTAGAGCTCCAGAAAGATAAAGAGTTGGGCATGAATATCTAACATGAATTAAAACACATTCTAGGCATGAGTTGGTTATCATAAAAGTACAAAACAAGGCAATGAACCAACTTAGAATAAGCAACAGGTACAAGCAACCAACTATTCATAAACATGATGATTAGAAATTATTCAAGTTGGACACACCTAATGAGAACGCATTAAGGCTAGCATATTAGGCTAAATATATTGATAGATTTGCAGATATATAGCGAATTATGCATAAAGGATTCAACGTGAAGAATGCAATTTGAGAAGGAAGATAGTTTCATAAGGGTCTTAGTATAAGAAATCAAAACAAGGTTCCACAACCATCTTCAATTACGAATAAGGCAGGCATCATGAATCAACATAGCTATCCACAAGTGAGTTAAAATCAGAACTCCCATATAATTAAAGCTAGGGGAACTACAAAGTAGAACTAAAACAAGAAAAATTGTACACGAGGGTCATAATATTAAAATTAACTCTGGGAAATCAAAATAACAGTAATGCACATAACACAAACATGAATAAAAAGAAGAAGAAGTGTCAAAGTATAGTGCACTAACCAGTTGCAGACAAACTAAACAAAGGATAAAGAACTCGAAAACATCAATAATAGCATGCAAAATCAATTAGAATCAATTTAAAAAGAATTAGGCAAACCCTAGTTTGAAAAGAAGAACAAAAATAGTAAAAATGTCTCAATTACTCAGACTAATAAGATCTGGAAGTGAGTGTATCAGGTCAGAAACATGAAGATAATACATAATCGGAGTTGAACGAACATTGGTGATTCATTTTCCATAAATAATCGAGTACCAAATGATTGTAATGTTTAAGAGATGGTAAGCGTCTCCGTGTGTGCAATAAAGGAAAGGAATCATGGAAGATTTCCATGTGATTATCGAATTGGGACTGGGATTTGAGTGGAGCAGCTAGGGTTTGTAGAAGAGAGGAGAAGGTTCGAGAAAGCATAGAGGCGGCTAGTTTGAAATGGTCTTTAGGGTTTTAGGTGTTTGATTAATTAAAAGGGGTGAGGTGATCTTCGGCCGTTAATCTTGAAAGATCAACGGCCAGGATTAAGGAATAGGCGGGGCAGGTCGTTACATGGGTCGTCGCGACTGGGTCAGTTGCAGGGGTGGTTTGGATTGGACTTTGGGGACTATTGGGCTAAGGTTTGGGTGTTTTTGCCATTAAATTGGTCCGGACTTGACTCAATTGGGCCCGTTTTCTTTACAATTTTAGCCCTTTTCTCTTCTTTCTCAACTAACCAAAATTAAATAAAGTCCTAAACAATTCCTATAAAAATCAAAAGAAATTAATCAAACACATATTAATTAACACTTTAATAAACAAAAATTACACATTTAAATAAAATCACATAACGACAAAGAACAAGAAAATGCACATTCTTGTAATTTCTTTTAAACATTTTATTTTTGATTCTTAATTAAACTATGTTAATACTAACTAAATACATGTATCGTTTGGTTATTATATTATCATACAAATTAATAAATATTAATTGCATATGTAAAATAATAAAATTTTAATTGCACTCATGTTTGAATTATTAAATATAAACTAGGTCCAAACATAATTTAGCTAATTATTTAATATTCGAATATGCAATGAAATTATTTCTAATTAATATTAGAACTAGTATTATTATCCACACCGATATGCGCGTACACTGACCATGTCAAATATTAGAGTTGTTTAGGTTATATATAAATAATCTTAAAATTGAAATAACTTCTTGATAAAATTAAATATAGATAATTATTGGATATTAATTAATTAAAAACGCAACGTGAAAAAAGATTAATTGTTTCTCAAATCTCATACTTAATTATTATTATATTTTATTTTTTAGTACCATTCTCGCCGGTGTCATAGATCATAAAAATAATGAGAATCGAATAATAACTTATCACAAAAAAATCGAAGGTTTTAGACTATGAAGGACTCTTATATATACGACTTGAATCCTTTACTACTTCTTATATTCTTATTGGTGTCACAATTTATTTTCATAATAGGTCATGATGGCGCCCATCAACCTTGCCGGACAAGCCAAGTGCGGAAAATATTTTCAAGTTTAACAAAATTATAATTTTTAAGAAAAGATAAAGGATCCCAATGGGGTTTTAGAAATCAAATACAGTAAGAAATGTAGGAAGCATATACTGATACAGCCCAAAACTAGTCTACTAATGTGTGTGCCAGAACCTTGTGTCACAAGTTACGGGAACTAGTAGAATATACACAAAAGAATACTATACTATCCTACTGTCTGAATTAGGATAGACAGAAAACAAATTACAAATTAAAGAAGACTATTTTTCGGCTGCAGATCGTCATGAAGGGGAAGCAACTCACCATAGAAGTCCCGGATGGCCCACTGATGCGCACCCGAGTGATAACCAGATCCTCCTGCCTCAGATCCTCTACATTTAAGTACAGAAGTATAGCATGAGTACATAAGTACATGTACCCAGTAAGTATCCCGTCTAATCTTGAATAAGTAGAGACGAGAGGTTGACATGATACTTACTAAGGTCAAATAATATATGAAATATTTTATAAGCATAGAAAGCTACTAATATCAGCAGTTTATGGCAAGATGCATTCTTACAATGATTTACTATTTCTGTTTTTGTGTATAATAATGAACAATGTGAGTATGAGTTTTCACACAATAATCATCCGCACGTTCTGCCGAGGCGACTGCCCGAACCAATAGAAATAAATTGTGCACTTGCCGAGGGTCGACGGCCGCCTATAGATGCATCTATTCATACCTAGGCGATCGGCTCGATCCACAAATATCAAGCAAATATCATGTATATATACACACGAAGGCACATAAATATCCAGTTATGCCATACAAGAGTTCAACAAGTATACAAATTTACTTTTATCCTCTTTCAAGTCCCTAGTACATCCTAGGCGATACCATTGACATAGTGATTTCATAAATTAGGCATGATGTCGTGGGTCCTAAACTACCCGGATAATTAATATAGTAGTAGCTAAGCACCAACTCTCGTCACGTAGTGCGCACGTATCCCCCGCATTTAGCAACAATTATTCATTTATAAATCCTATGGGAAAGAGAATCACCTCACTCTGAATTGAAGCGCACTTCCAATATCAATAATAAGCCAAAACCCTCAACACGAAGTCGAACGAGCACAAGCTAGTTAAACAACGTAAGAACTAGTCAATAAAGGCTCAGAAGCAACCCAAAATATATGTATACATACAGAAAGAAAAATAGAGACAGAGAATTGGATATAACACTAATTAAAGTGTATACTTTAAATTGAATTTAAAAAATAAGTAAAAATAATACCCAAAAAATTATTGATAATTTAAAAATAATAAATGTATTCAGAGAAATCGAATAAAAGTCTAAAAGATATATAATTTTTTGGTTCTTAATTATTGAGATAAAATGATTTTTAATTTATGATTTTGTTAAAATGTATGATTTGATGTACTCGAACAATTCAGATCGATCATACTTTCGCTTATTCTTTAATTAATAATGTAAGTATCATAAGTAATATTAATAATTAATTTCAATCTATTAATAAATTACAAACCAAAATCTTGATCTATTAATAAAGTTTTCCAACTGATTAAGTTTTAGTTGGCAAGTTTACTAACAGATACCATTCGATTGGTAATTTACAAACGCATTTTAAATTAGTTGGTAAAATTAGCAACAAAATCTTTCTGTTGGTAAATAATTGGTTGGTAATTCGTTACTAATCTGTTAATAAATAATACTTTATTTTTTACACCATATTTAACAACGGATATGTAGTCCGTTGGTAATATTACCAACGAAAAATATTTGTTGGTAACATTTGAGTTGGTAATCCATTAGTACGCAGTTGCTATATTAGCCGCCTATTTTTCCCGCCATATTTACCAACTAAATTATTTAGTTAGTAACATTTTGGTTGGCAATTTGTTAGGAATCTGTTACTAAATTCTGAAAAATAAATTAGTTACCATTTGGTTAGCAATTTGTTGCTAATACACCAACAAATTCGAAGCGTTGGTAAAATCCGTTAGTAATTCGGGTTTTTTTTGTAGTGTATGATATAGAATTGATAATTTAATATACTAAATATAATTATATCAAACTATAAACATTAAAGATAATAAAGTTGCATGTATGACATAGAAACGTAAAAATCCCTTCTCTATTCTCGCTCAAGGTTTCAGTTATACTTCTTGCTGTTTTGCTTGGCTGCAAGTAATAACAAGTGGTTTTCAGATGGCTATCCCAAACGTGCTACGCGGCATATCTTTGGAAAAAAATAAAAATAAATAAATTTATATGTGGTCATTCAAAAATAATCATAATTTTAAAGATAATTAAAATTTTGTTATAAAATCTCCTATTTTAGGTGAATGTCCATAATTAGAGAGAGTCTAGGGTTTACTTCTTGGTGGCTAAGCCACCATCTCCCTATAAATAAAGGGGTTCTCTCCCATTGTAAATCATCCCAAAGTATCAATAAGAATACTCCTCTCTCTACTTTCTCTATATTGTTCTTGTTCTTATATTATTTCATAACAAATTTAGTTATATTTTATGTAAAAATATATTTGAAAGAAAATACTGTTTATAATCTAAAAAATACTCCAGTATAATATACTGGAATTCCAATATAATATATTAGAGTTCCAGTATAATATACTGAAATTCCAATACATTATATTGGAACTCCAGTATAATATATTTGACTTCCAGCATAATATGCTGGAGTTCAGTATAATATAAAAATCCAGTATAATATGCTGAAAGTTCATACACAAATACTCTAATTTTCAGTATATATTATGCTTGAACTTTTCCACTTAGTATACTTGTCTCAAGCGATCTACCTCGTACAGCTTAATCTTCTATTTGTTTCATCTTCAATTTCTTTGCATTCTTCTCAAGAGTTGACTCACATATGTGATATGAGCGATCTCCTTTTGTATTCATGAATTGGCTTCTTCACGCTGATATGATCATGTCACATGTGAACATTAATCCTAGTTAATCAAATACTTTTATCACTTTAATTTAGTTTGAGAAATATGCTAAAGTAATCAAAGTGAATGAACGTGTTTAATTCAATAAAAAGAAAATATTTCTTTACGATTCATTTTTTTTACGATCTTAAATTTAGATTCACCCAAATATAAATTCTTGTAATTAAGATTCATGTTAATAAAGTAAATCAATTTATTTCGTGCCCTAAAACCAGTTGGATATTTTTTAGGGCTACCAATAACTTGACCCCACTCGACGATCTCACCATGCATGGTATGTGTCACTAATACCTAAAGCCTTTGTGACTGTATGCCACTGAAGTCAATGTACTTCTAAAATTTTCATTTTCTCGATCCTATACTTGTATTAGATTAATTCTTTATTTGCTCATGGTATCTATGTATCTCACTATCCAAAAATTAACAGTTGTGGCGTCACCTAACTCGATTTGCTAGGTGAGTCAACTAACAAAAAATACAATTCAAAAGAAATTATATTTAGATTGACCTAAGAAATGATAATACGAATCACAAGCTTCTATGACTTGGAATTGCAAAATTGATACAAATAATTACATATTATGTTTGAAAGTTATATAAACAGATTAGCAAAAACTAAGCTACCAAGGACAAATGGCAGCTATATCCGAAAAGCACGAACATCTTCAGAGTTAGTATCCGACATTACCAGCAGCTCTGCTCTAAAAATCTGCACGCAATGTGTAGAAGTATAGTATTCTTACAACCGACCCCATGTACAGGTAAGTATCTTGTCTAACCTCGTTGAATTAGTGACGATACTTTTAGTTAAAAGATACTTACTGATAAAACCTGCACTGTGAATCAGCAATAGAACTATACCTCAATATAATCAAGAAAAATACATGAAACAGATATGCAAAACGATAATTCGAGTGTTAAAAGAGATCATAATTTGGCATCTTCAAATACCTCAACCAATCATTGTCTTAGAATGAAACCAATAAACAACAGTCAATTCTTAACTTTCATAGCATAAGGAATGTACTCAGATATCAAATCAATAGTACGGAAACACCGTTCGTGCTTTTATCTCATCTTCACCCAATATACATATAAATGAACCAACCAGATGACAAAAATACCAATAACAGGAATCACAAGATAGGAAATACACAAGTAGCAATAATGAACAAGGATAACTATATGGACAAAAATAAAAAAATTAGACGGAAAGCATGTGAGTGATGACAACAATTGAAAACAAGGAAATATCCACCTTAACTAACTAGTATGATGAATGCCTAAATACATGTATAACAAATAAGAAGGAAACATATGATCTTTACAAGTTAACAATTGATTAACATAGAAAAAAGGCTTGTATTAAAGTGTAACCAAATAGTTACCACATGGGTGTGATTATAGCAGCAGAAAGTAGATATGGTATTGTCACACCTCGTTCTTCGTACCGTCGAAAGGGTATAAGGGAATTTTTTCCAATTTAAAGTGACAATCGAAACAGAATTATTTATTTATTAAATTCAGAGCCGTCACTTGGGATAGTTTAATGGTGTCCCAAGTTATCGGTTCAAATCCCGAATCATGGAAAAGATTGACTATGTTTTACAGTCCACGAACACAGAAATTCGGGTAAGGAATTCTATTAATTTGGGAGAAGGGGTTAGGCATTTCCGGATTTCGTGGTTCTAGCATAATCACTCAACTATTATAATTAGCCTATTATCTGATTTTAATGCATGTTTTAACCTATGGTACAATTTTAACTTTATAACCGCTTTTATTTAATTATTTTTTAGGAAATATTCAACGACATCTAAAATACGTCTTGAACCGTCACATAAATGCACCCTCGGTCTACGACATATTTCATCTAATATTGTTGAGATTTAGATTTGGGTCACATAAATATACACCCGAATTTAGGAAAGTAATTTTAAATAGCGTGCCTAAAGCAACTACGCACTTTGAACTTTGCGAGGGACATAAAAAATTCAACTAAATGGCACGCCTCGATTTCTAAGGATTAAAATTAATTAAGCGACATCCATGCATTTTGAGATTTTATTTGGTATGGCACACCTCGATTCCAATTTTAAAAGAAAACTCAAACTAAACTTTGAAGGCCATTAACTATATTTTGTTTGACATGGCACGCCTCAAATCTACTTTAGGAGTCTAATTAATTAATGAAAACTTAATGGGATTCTAATCAATTATTCAAACTATGTAGCGACTAACATGCACTATATTGAACCATAAATTAACTAAAAGGGAATTGCTTCCACAACGAAACAACTAAACTAAAAAAATGATAAGCTTTATCACTTTACAATCACTAGACATAGGGAAATCTCAAAAGCTACTGAAAACACATGCTTAGCTTTGACTACACTGATAATACACTTAACAATATTCATGCTTGAATCCAAGCTTAAACTCAATTATAGCCTAAAAACTTCACACCCATTAACTTTTCCTCCATACCAACAGTAGCGAGATCTAGATAATTAGCACAATTCACTTAAATCTAAAAATCAACACCCAAACTCTTAAAGAGTATAAGTTCATTTCTACAACACATCAATAACGTAAGATAACTAAGCTAACATGTACAACACTGGCCTATTACAGAACATTTAAAGAAGATGAATAAGCAAATGAAAAGGGGATCCAAAATAACTTGTATTCAATCAGGCCTCAATTGGAAACACATGTTCTTAGCTACTTGTTGACATTGATTTGAAGTAATACCTCGTAGTGAACAAGAAAAAAATAAAAGAGGTGAGGAATCAGCACTAAGCAGTAGCATAAATCAGCTTAAACCTAGCAATGAAACAGTGCCAAAACTCCAGCAAATTAGGCTTCAAATTTTCAAATTAATTCTGATGCTTTAGAACCCCAAATGCAATATTCCTATTGAACCCTTTAAATCTGACTCTTCAACAAGGAAATTAATCTTGAAATCAAGCAAAAAACTCAAACCATTTTCAGTATTTTTCTTGAAAGAGAAAAAAAGAACTCCAGCTGTTTTTAATTTTTCCAGAATTTTATCTCTAATTTTTCTGCCTTGAACCTTAAGTAAAGATGCCTTTATAGGCAAGGTTTTAGGGTAATAGAAATGCAACTAGTTTTGCACTTAAAACCTTTTGCAATTTTCATTTTTGCTTAGGCACTTTTAGTGTAAAATATAGATTTTCACATAAGTCCCAATGACAGCTTCTGGGAAGCTTCATATTTCGACTATAGAGAGATTCCCTACTTAGATTTTCTAAATTAACCCTTGGACCTCAATTTTTTTACCCTTAAAGCCTATGGGTCAAGTTGACTTAATGACTTAACTGAATGAACGGGCTGCCTTTTTTTTTTTTTTTGGTAAATGGGTCAGAATCCAAAGTCCAAATGACTCAATTGCCAATCAAATCTTTAAGCATAGAATGACACAAATACTGAAATGGTTTTGACAATTAGAAATCTAGACTAAATAACTTATTAACTAGAATTAACTAAATTAATAAATCTAAAATATAATTAATAGAATAAATACACTAATAAGACAAAAATTTAAACTAACATGCATAAACAAACAAACTGGAGAAACTAAAAAAATGAAGAAGAATCGAGATGAAGATAAAGAAGCAGAAGATAGAAAGAACAAATGCAGGCAAAAAATGAGGAAAACATAACAAAGAAAAGGAAAAATACCCAACAATATCTCGGACAGTAAGAAACGGAGACTGAGTCTTCAAAATCTTCCAATTTTTGGCCCAATTCGATATTAGTCGTGTGTTCTTACCAAGAACACACGAATAAAATCAAAATAGACCTAAATCTTCAAAGAAATCTCGATTTGAAAGTGCTTTGGAATTTTAGGGTCCCACATTCGATTCAAGATTCGAGGAGTTCAGGTCTGATTTGAGGGAAAAGAAGTAGATATTGCGGAAGAGGAAGTAATTTAGGCTCTACGACGTTGATTTGGGTTGGTTTAGGGGTGGTGCCGCCAACTGAGGCGGTGGGAAATCAGGGTGGCAATCTAGGGTTTGGAGTAAAGTATCTGAAGAGAGGAGTTGAGAGAGATGAGATGGGAGGGGGGAGGGGTACATGGGTTCGGATAGTTATATAGATATGAGGCTCCAGATCCTGGCCGTTTGATTACACAAGATCAACGGCTCAGATCGAGAGCTTGGGAAACGGGTGTGTTTAGTCAGCTGGACGGGTGGACCGTGTATTGGGATAGAGCTGAGCCAGGTTTGAGCGGGTATGGGGGAAGAAAGTCATTTGGGCCTAGGATTTTTAATGAAGTTAGCCCAGAATCTAATTCTTTTCACTTCTTTTCTTTTTTCTTCCTTTTTTTATTTTCAAATTCCTTTAATTTATTTTAAATAAAAAATTAAATTTAAATTAATTTTTAAATAAAATTATCCTACCACATTAAATTGATTAAAATTTAATTAATAATTACCACAATTAAATATCAAATTAAAGGAAAAACTAATAAAATTCAAAGCCAGAAATTAAACAATGCGAAAATAAAATATTTTGTGATTTTTCATTTTGTAACACAAATTAATTTACTAATTAATTTAAAATGTAAAATTAAGTCCTACATGAAAATGCAATGCATATTTTAGTATTTTTCATGAATTAAATAAAATTAATTATGCACAGACAAATGAAAAAAATTAACGAAAAATGCTAAAAATCTGAGAAATTGCAAACAATGAAAAAAATTTATTTGTTTGAATTTATGGCAGTAACTCATATAGGGAAAAAAATCACATATTCACAGGTATTTGCAAGTTAAACAAGTAGAAGACATGGGCATCACAACAACAATTGAGATAGAGATTAAGGATAGGACAATAAAAACAAGTCAGATAAGTATGAAAATAACATCTCAACATAAAGGTATAAACGTATACACGGGGAACATATATCACATCATAATGTATGTCCCTCGTCCTTACTTGCATTGAAACACCCATCTTGCTATGATCTCACGATAATAAAAGCATAACAATTTAACTAAAATGGCACGACATCACTCTTTGTGCTTTAACTATCAAATGACATGGCACGACATTACCATTCGTGCTTTTACTCTCAATAATGTGGCACGGCATCACCCTTCGTACTTTTACTCCCAATAACATGGCATGACATCATTATTCATGCTTTTACTCTCAATAATGTGGGTCGATATCACCCTTCGTGCTTTTACTCTCAATAACATGGCACGACATTATCATTCATGCTTTACACTCTCCCTCACATGATAATGTTATACAATGGCACGACATCAACCTTCATGATTTACATTCTTCATTACCAAGCATATGTGTATAAATGATAAACAAGGTAAAAAGCATAAATAACATCAAGGAAAGTATTTTAACGAATATTCCAAATGAATCCCAATTAAAACTTTCCAAGCCAACGATGATTCAATAAACCCTCAAGAACCGTATTATTCAAATACTTCCACAAATCTCACAAATGATCCACAACTCAAGTATATAGTCTATTTTGTCAAGAATATAAGTCGTATTAGTAATGTAGTAATGATTACGCATAGTTATAATAAGCTAAGCCTTGATTTCTAGCATTTTATACTTTGTTCTTAGTATCTAAGATCAAAGTGGAGGCTTGCATCAGGGGCCCTGTGTGACAAGAAAGTTCCTCACAAGCTCAAAGGGAAATTCTATAGAGCCGTGGTTAGACCTGCGATGTTGTATGGGGCGGAGTGCTGGCCCGTGAAGAACTCTCATGTTCAGAGAATGAAGGTTGTGGAGATGAGGATGCTTAGGTGGATGTGCGGGCACACCAGGCTAGATAAGATTAAGAACGAAGTTATTCAGGAGAAGGTAGGGGTGGTCCCGGTGGATGAGAAGATGCGAGAAGCGAGGGTGAGGTGGTTCGGGCATGTGCGGAGGAGGGCCCCCGATGCCCCGGTAAGGAGCTGCGAGAGGCTGGAGATTGTTAGCGGTCGGCGAGGCAAAGGGAGGCCTAAGAAGCATTAGGGGGAGGTGATTAGGCAGGACATGACTAGAATGCAGGTTTCCGAGGACATGACCCTTGATAGGAGAGTCTGGAGGTCTAGAATCAGGGTTGTAGGTTAGGGGCTCCTATAGTTCTTCGCACGCCTCTATCGGGGTTGGGTGTAGGCCAGAAGGGATACCCATAGTTGATTTGTGTTTTAGCTTATGTCCCTCGAATGGTGGTTAGTTCATGGTAGTTACTGTATGATATTATTGCATGCGATTGTATTCATGTTCCTTATGTTTAGGTAATCATTTACGCTGTTTCTGCGGAAGATACTAATGCTTTATTGTTTTTGTTTTTGCTTTCGTTTTTGTCTTTGTTTTTGTTTTACAGCTGATTTCCTCTTATCCTATGCGCTGAGGGTCGATTGGAAACGGCCTCTCTGCCCTTTTGGGTAGGGGTAAGGCTCGTCTACATATTACCCTCCCCAGACCCCACCTGGTGGGAGTATACTGGGTAGTTGTTGTTGTTGTTGTTGTTGTTGTTGTTGTTGTTGTTCTTAGTATCTAAGAGTCAAGTAAGACATGAAGTAAGGAGATCATGTAATTCTACAAAGACAAGTATAATATAATCCACCCCCGAGCATGATTAGCCCCGACACATAAATATATGCTTGTCACCTAAGATATATATCACCCCCTCATGTGGCAAATAATGTCAAATAGGAGGAAAAATTCCCTCAACAAGGTTAGGCAACACACTTACCTTAATTCGGATAACTAAACACTTAATTAAGCCTTTTTTCTTTACAAATTCGCCTCCGCTCAGCTCAACCTATCAAACGACGACTTGAATACATCACACAATGCATGAGAAAATAATTTTAATTAGTAAAGCTGTAATTTTTATTAGATTTCAAAAAGTCAATGAAAGTCGAACCCCGGGCTCGTCCAGTTAAAACACTGGTTTCGCCCATTCAGAACTCGGGTCCAAGGGTAAATCTTGACTACCCATAGCCTTACGATTCCAAATATGTGTTTTGTTTTCAAATTCGAGAATAAAACAGTGAGGCCGATGTACTTGAAAACTTGGGATCATCGGTCGAGGTAGATGATATTATCTCGAGGACTGTCATCCAATTATCGAGATCTATGGTCGAAGAGGGTCATGACGAGATAAAATCTACAAATTTTACTTATGACTAGAGGAATAATTATAATTCTTAAAAAATGGAAAGCACCCATCGGACCAAAATAAGTCAAGAGTCCTACCAACCAAGGTTGCTTGATTCATATTGGATGAAGATGGAACATTATACAGAAGGATATTCGATGGACCATTGGAAGTATGTTTTGGGCCGGTGAACACTGATTATGTTTTATGAGAGATCCACTTAAGCACTTGTGGAAACCACTCCGGCCCCGAGTCTTTGATTCGCAAAATTGTTAGAGTAAGATATTACTAGGATAACATGGAAAGAGACACTAATGAATTTGTTAGAAGATGTGATAAATATCAAAGGTATGCACCAATAATTCATCAGCCCGGAGAGCACCGTCATTCAATCCTGTCCCAGTAGCCATTCATAAAATGGGAAATGGACATCGTCGTCCCTCTACCAATGGACGCAGGTAAAGCTAAATTTAATTTGTTTATGATTGACAACTTTTCTAAATGGGTGGAAGAACATGCCTTCGAGAAGGTCAGATCAAAAGAAGTTACATACTTCATCTGGGATCACATTATGTGTCGATTTTATATACCTTACGAAATCGTATGCGAAATTTGGAAGAAATTCATCAGCAACAAGGTAACACAGTTCCTCGAAGCAAACAAAATAAAAAGGATCTTATCAATGCCGTATCACCCGAGCAGAAACGAACATGACAAACAATACTATCATTCAAAACTTAAAGAAAAGGTTGAACGGCGCTAAAGGGAAATGGAGAGAAGTTGCACTTGTTCGGATACTAGCCTCGAACTATTAGATGAAAACGAGAAGTTGCACTTGTTCGGATGTCTGCACAAAAGTAATGAATCGAGAGATACTATAATAGAAGAACCTACATTCGCCACTTCGAAATTGGGGACTAAGTTTTAAGAAAAGTCACCGTCAACACTCGAGACCCGAATGAAGGGAAACTAGGCCCAAATTAGGAAGGACCATATCGAGTCATTAGAGTCATCGGAAAGTGATCTTACAAACTTGGCACGATAAAAGGCGAACAATTGCCAAACAATTGGAATGTGGCACTACTTAAATGATATTATTGTTGAGGTAGTACTTTCTCCTTAATTCCATTTGTATTTGATACTAACTTATTGCTAGATTGAAGACATCGAGAGAACCCTTCTGCATGAAGACCTTAGGTTTTAAATCACGTGTTGCACTCTTTTTCCCTTATATCGGGTTTTATCCCGAATGGATTTTTCCTGGCTAGGTCTTTGACTAGGCAACAACTATGTGCTACCTAAGGAAAATTCAATAGTATTCAAGGCTTCTTTTCAATCAACCTCGAATATGGGGGGCATCAGCTCAGAGGTAATATTTTCGGGAAAAATACTTCACGCCAAAAAGGGTGTCGATAGGAAAACCTTGTAATGGGCCAAATGGTCGGATGAACCATGTCCATATAGAATAGTCGATTCTTGACGGAAAACATGTACACATGCATGAATTATTCAACGAAGCATTCTTTCTATATCAAACACTTTGTGTCTCGAAGAAATTTGCTATTATACGAGCTCCATACTTGTGATTCTGTTAGAAATGGCTCAAGGGCCAAAATGAAAATACACCTCAAATACTCGGGGACTGTCATCGACAGTTAACACATATGTGTTATCTAAACTCGAATTCATAAGACCTCAAAAAGGAACCCCTCGGCATAAAGGCCAAGGCCATCGTACTCGGGGACTGACATTTCGAACAAGTTCAAAATGTTATCGAGAAATAAGTCCAAGAGACATACCCGGAGGCTACAACCATACTAATGGATACGGCTAAAATAAAGGTTATGGCCGAAATAACGCAGCTCGGAGACGTCTGAATCCTCCAATGAACAATATGCCTTCAAATACTTCGAAAAGATTGGTTAAAAGGCTATCCCTCGCAAAACAACTAAAGAGGGCTTCGATAAAGTCATCCCTAAAAAATCCTTAAGAGTTATCAAATAATCCTAACACAAACATGGTATGGCACAAAAGGCAAAGGGAATCAAATCAACATCGGACCCAAAAAAACCCAATGGGTAAAAAACATACATGTCAAGGCAAATAGATATCTTTACTAAGTCTTTTAAGCCAAAAAAGGGATATAATAACCACATTTCAAAGGCCATATCGACCAAAACTAAAAGAACCTAAGAGCCAAAAAATTTAGAGTTGGAGACCTTGTTCTCACTCAACTCAGACCTACGGGTTCTATCATCCCGAGCTCGCATAAAATCGACTTAAGCATAGCTCGAAGATTCATTACAAAACCTTAAGAGATATTCTATTATAAGTTCAAAGCTTGCCCGTTGATTACTAAAAAACCTAAATGTTTGTGTTTATACTGAGTGTGAGCGAATGCTCACTCGATTATTGAAGTTATAACATTAAAAAATTTCACAAGACAAAAACAAAGCAGACTTTACCACAAATTGGAGATGGAGCAAAAAGAAAAGGAGTTTTTCTATACATAGAAGGTATTTATAGAGTCTTTATCATCATAGAATAAAGCTGCAGCCTCGTCCTCCAAAGATTTTGCACTTTCAATATCAACCGAGCGGTCGAAGCCACGAACGTGCATTCTCTCGAGAGTCTGTCTCCGAGATTGTCGCTTGGCATGATTGACATTGCATGAAAACTTTACTTCAGTAGAAATAGAGATCGCCTATGCCCGAATGTTAGCAACCTCGCATCAGCTCAATAAGAGGCCACAAATGCCTCCGCCTCAAATTTAGCCTTTGCAAGTTCAGCGACTGACTTAGCTTCGAGATCCTCAATCATTCAGCTCCGACCAAGCTTTCCCCTTCAAATTTTGAAGTTCGAATTTGACCGAAGTCAACTGGGCCCAAAGCATGTCTTTCTCTGAGGCAAGACGATCCATATGTTGCTTCCACTCCTAGGTCTCTGCCTCTTTTGCTTTGACCTCCTCTCGATGCTTCTCCACCAGCTGGCCTTTCTGTTGGGCCTCCATAGACAAAATGTTAGTCGCTAAGTCAATTGAACACGTGGAAAGCTCCCAAAAAGTTACATTACCTACTCAATAATCTCAGTTTGTTCTTGACGAGCCTTCGTTAGTTCGGCTCGAAGGTCCTGGATCTCCTCCTCTTTTTGAATGTAGAAGAGTTGGAGTATGTACCTCTATTCCACGAGTTTCAACCTCGCATCGGGCAAGCTCGGCTTGAAATTTTGAAAACGCTTGTTGATGGAGCGTCATAACCTTCACAGAAAGGAAAAAAGTCAGACTTGAAAAAATGATAATAAAACGCGAGCATAATAATAGAAGCAGAAACTTTCTTGTTTAAGAAGTTGTTGAGCCTCGTCTAAAATAAAATAAGTATCTGGGTCGGGACCATCTTCGACCCCCATAAGGCATCCCTAGAAAATATCATTCCCTTCATAGGTCGTCCCCATGTGGGGAGTCTTCATGGCTCGGTATCTCGGAACTGCCCTTCAGAGAACATAGGGCCATTTGGTGATTCTTGTATGTTAATTATCCCAAGTGAGTCACTTGGGACATTCTATTATCTTTGAGGGTCCTCAGATTAAGCCCTTTGAGCTTACCTACCAGACCTTCTTCATAGCGAGGTGCTTTTATCACACGGCGGCTTGATGACTCTCCTCGGGATCCCTTCTAAGATTTCTTCAGTTCGAGATTGAACCGGATTAGCCACTGCCAATTCACCAGCCTTGGAAGCTTCAGTGCTTCCCCTTTCGAGCTACCAGTAAGTAGTCGGCATCCTCTTCTTCTTTCTCCTCATCCCAAAGTTGTTGGACAACGTCAGCGGACAGGGCCGCAGGGTCGACCCTAGGCTTTCGAGACCTATTTTTCATGGGCTTTGGGGTACTTGGTGGTGAAGCCTTTTTCCTTTTCTTATATTTGGTTGGATTTGGGATCTTCGCTTTATTGGGAGGAGGCAACCTCATAACAACATAGTATCTGAGGCCTGTGTAAGGGGAAAGTAAGTATTTTACAGAGAAACATCAACATGTGAACAAAGGAACTCACAATGGGTTTTAGCTTCCCACCGACCCCTGGCCAAATCGTGCCAACAACGTTCAGCATGTAAAGAAGCCTGTTGTCGAAACCAACCTGTAAGGTCCGAAATCGCACCAAGAAACCAAGGGGAAGCTGCATTATCAAAAAGGAATTAGATCGAAGAAGAACAAAGGAAGCAAAATACTGAGCATCATCGATGGAGTTGTGCTTACGTATCATGTTCTATTCCTCAGGGAATGACATTCTTTCGGCAGGAATTATATCAGAGGTCTTGATAAGGACGAATGGGGCCAACCACCATTGGTTATTGTCCTTATCTATACTTGAGAACAATACTTCGTGGACCGATGCTGGACCTTTATTAACCCATCGCGATAGAGGCGAAGGTAGTATAACCTGATCAGATGGTCGAGGGTAAAAGAAATCCCCTTGACCTTGTTTAAAAAATACCTAAGCAAATTGACAATGCGCTAGGAATAAGGGTAGATCTAGCCAAGGGTCACTCAATGTTGATGACAGAAATCGAGTATGACTAGGTCTATGAAACCCAGTTTGAAAGGATAACTATACACACTTAAGTACCCTTCCATATGGGTAGCGATGTCCTCCCCAGGGGAAGGAATCACCACATCCTTATCCTCCCAATTGCAGTTCTTTTTCATCTGCTCAAGATCGTCTTCAGATATCGAGCAGAAGTATCAGGAAATGGGCTCGCATCGGCCTGGAACTGATGCAAGCATCTTTACTTTGAAGTCGAAAGATAGCTCACATGGCCCAGGAATGCACTACTCGATACGAGGTTCCACCGTCATTCTACCACTGGTCGACCGTGATGATAAGGAGGTTTTTTCTTTTTGAGGGACTGTTTTAGACGTTTTAGCCATCATTGTTGTGGAATTCACGAGAAGAGAAGAAGTTGATGTTTTAACAAGCACAAATTGGAGATAAGGATGGACTCAAAGAAAATGTAGAAGTTTGTAAAGATTTGAGAAAGTGTTTGTAAAGATTGTAAATAGAGAGACTGGCCTATTTATAGTGGTTGCTTCAACTGTTTGAGGAAGCTATGACCGACCATCATCCCCTTCAATTATTTGCCTTGGGAACTATGCGAACACATCCCTTCAATCACATATGTCGCTCACGTCTTGGGATTGACATCATGGTCGAGGCATCGGAGGATCGAGGATTAAATCGCTTCTTATCTTCTTGATCTAAGAAATACGAGGACTATCTGTATACGGTCGAAATCAGGTATGCCCGATTTCGTAGGCTCGAGGGGTCTCTTCGAGAACATGTTCAAAATGGACCGGGATCGAGCCCATGACAGAGTGCAAGACTCAAAGATCAAAGTGCTTGATGAACACCAAGGCCAAGTATGACCAACCTCGAGATAATACCGTTATGGTGTCATAATAGAAAGAGTGAGATTCCTGCGACGACCCTAAGATCACGGCGTAAATTTCAGAACGGATTTGTACTAGGCAGTTAGAAAACTGTATAATAACATTTCATATTATAATTAGAGGTGCACCTTATTTAGGATTCCAATACTATATAAAGGGGTTCCCAATCATTTGTAACGGACGATTCACTAACAAAAGGAATATACCTTTCTCACTTTCTTGCTTACTGTTCATCAGAATTGCCTTATTATTTCATTATTCTTACTAACCCACCTCGAGGTCACATTAACTCGAGGTCAAGACTTGGTTTGCACGCTGGTTTGATTTACTTTACTTCTTCAATTTATATGTTTGATTCCTTGTTTATCAATGAAAATTGAATTAAATTACATATTTTTAAAACCACAATATAAATTTAGTTGTTACTCGGATTTTAGGGTAAACCATGATAAAGAAAATTAATAATTATGATAAATCCTAAATACTAGTACTAACTCTTTGTAGTAACCCGAAATTAATGCAAAAAGACATAGCCAATCTTTTGATGTGTATACATAGGGTAATTTCAAACTGGTTAAAATTATGAGAAAAGATAGTTCCAGTTACGCTGCAAAATGTAGTTTCCTAAAGTTTCATTTGGAATAATTATATTAAACTAAGCGAGAAAGCAAAAATTGGTCTGCATCTATCGATTATGATTAATAATGTTAATCATAATTAACAAGTTTGGTAAATTAATGTATGGTATAAGAATCAGAAACAATTAAATTTCAACTAACCAATTTAAGTAAGAAGTTCCATGTATTAAAAAAGATTCTTATTTGAGTTGAATAGATGTCCAAAATGAAAGAAGCCAAATCTCAGACTCACTCTATATTCAGGAAATATGAGTTTTATTGCATAAAGTTTGTCTAATATAGAAAAAAGGTTATCCACATATCAGAATGAGGTAATCTGAAATAAAATTATTTCCGAAAAATGAGTAAAAAACCAATTCACAAGTCAATATATTATTCTAGTGGGACCCACGTACTATTACATTTGTGTTGCGACAAGAAATCAATGTGTGAAGTCGCTACTATATATTAGGCCTAAATAAGTGTGGTTTTATTATCTCTAAAATATACAAAACGAGTGAGGGAGTTACCTTCAAATGATGCAACCAAATCGGAGGTAAGATTTTTATTAAATTTTATGATGTATACGTTACGATTTTTTAATACAATTTTAACGGGGTAACTTTTTTTTTTCATTGATTTAGTTTTTTTGTTTTTAGGGAAATGGTTTTCTCTATGTTCTTTTTAATTCTATGTTCTTTTTCTCTGTTCAATTGTTGTATGAATTTCCTAACAAGATTAAATGATATGTGACTCAAATACATTTATGATTGACAAATAATCACTGATTTATATTTCATCACATCTAACAAGAGTCGATATAAAAAAAAATTAAAGATACACAAAACATAAGAATTCCTTAATAATTCTTTTGAATAACTTAATTCACGATCCATTTCTTTCGTATCAACATTAGAGATATACCAATTCTGCGTGGATTTCGTTTATGTAGATGCAAATTTCATTTGTTTTAGAAATGGATTATTAGTAGATTTTCATATAAATAATTTGTGCACATGGGAAAAATTGCAATATTCTATTATCTTGTATCTTATTTATGAATATAGTCGATCTAGGGTTACGAAAGACTTTAAAAGATCTTTAATTTACTATTTTCTTAATGTGGATTAAAGCTTGACTTGTATTATTTATGTACAGGAGGATGAACAAGACTAATGGTGGTAGAAAGGTGGTGGTTGGCGACCAAGATGGAATAGACAGGATTTCCGATTTGCCCAAAGAAATAATCCATATAATATTTAAAGACATGTCATTTCGAGAAGTGACAAGAACATGTGTCTTGTCAAAAAAATGGCAAAAGTTTTGGACTGCGCATCCAAATCTAATTCTAGACAGACAATTTTTTCGAGAGACAGTTGGTAATAGGAGAATGATTGAATATAATTATTTTAGCGATATAATTGACAAAATTCTTTTGCAGCATATTGGATCCATTGACAAATTTACCCTTGATATGTCAATGTTCTATTTCTATAATTGGGACCTTGACCATTGGTTGCTAAATGTAACCATAAAAAATGTCAAGGAAATAATCTTGGATAATTACAACCATGATCCTTGTATCTTACCCTTTTGCATATTTAATTGCTCAACTCTCACATATTTATATATCACAAATTGCATAGTAAAACCACCTTATCCCACCATATTATTTCCAAATCTCCTTGAACTAAATTTGAAATCCATTAAATTTAGCGAAGATATAGCAAATCATTTCTTTAATATCCCATTACTTTCAACCTTAACATTCACTTCCTGTAATGGGATTCATTTCCTCAACATTTCTGCTCCAAAGGTTGAATTCTTGACTATTTATAAGAGTCATAAAATTTGTGCAAATTTTCTCGAAAACTTTAGAAATGTTAAGGTGTTGTGCATTGTTATATTCATTGGTGAAGAATCAGCAAATTATGAACAAGAGAGGTTCATTACATGGTCAAGACTTCTTTTTCTATGCTCTAATCTGAGAGGGCTTGCTTTGAGTAATTCTTGCATTGGGGTGAGTATCTAATTAATATAAGATGTTTTATTTTTTATTAAAAGTTCTTAATGAATTTTTAAGCTCATATTTTACTTAACTATTAAATTTTTTTTTTCTTTTACAAAGCTTTTGGGTGCAGAAAATATTCCAAAAAGGTTTCCATTCAAAGCCTATCATTTGGAGGATGTAAATTTGCGTGTGGAGTTTGGTGATATTGATCAAGTCTCTGGTGTTCTTTCCTTGATTCGAAGTTCTCCCAACTTGCGCTCACTAGAGATAGATGTAAGATCACTATCTCCTCTTCAATAGTTTTAAATTCATGATTTTAAGTTGTATATTTACTTTTAGATTAAGACTGCGTATAATAGATCTTTGAAGTCTATTTCTTCTCCAAATTTTACTTGTGCATAGTGGGAGTTTAGTGTATCGAACTATCTTTAGATTAATAGTATATATTGTTAGTTAGTGTAAGGTTACGTATAATAAACTCTTGTGATCGGTGCTTCTCTAAAAAATGTTTACACTATCATGTCACACCTTCACGTGTAGTAATAAGTAAGTTGTCTTACTTTTAATATTAAAAGTTCAATTTTTTGTGGAGGGTTAACGGTAGATATCTTTTGGTGACCAAATAGTGTAAAAAAATTCTTTGAATTTGTATATTAGTTAAGCTCCTTAATCTTTAAGAGTTTAACTAATATATATACAGTGACAATGTAAAAAAAATTTATACACTATTAGGTCATCGAAATTAAAAAATATATGCCCATAATCATACTTAAGAAATGGTATTCTAATATTTTTAACATAAGGCAGGTTTACATACTACAACATGTAAACATGATCTAATAGTGTAAAAAAACAAAAATTTAGACTATGAATGTATATAAGTTAAAATAAAAATTTCATTCTTAGTGGTATGCATAATTAATTACTAATATTATTTGTTTGTATCATATGAAAATGGATAGGTTTTTAGTAGTGGGAGCAGCATAGAAGTTACAGATTATCTGGCAGATCTAGACTGTGTTGACCAACAATTTGAGAGGCTCGAATATGTGGAAGTAACAGAATTTCAAGGCACAACATCTGAGCTCATTTTCTTACAGCTAATCCTGGCAAATTCTCCTTCACTTTCGAAGATGATTGTTGGATCCTACGATGAACTTGATGTAGGTAAAGTACGATGTGTTTATGAACTACTGAGGCTGTCCCCAAACGCATCACCAAGAGTAGAAATCATCGTAATACCTTACGATCGGGATATGTAAGTTGCAGTAACGGATTCAGAATTTATACTTGACAAGTTTAACTGCATTCACTTTAATTTCCTTTATAGGGTTTTGTTTTAAGTTAATGTGGAGACTGTGGTTGTAGTATTATTTCTATGCTTTTTTTTTTCCAGTTGAGACTCTTTTGTTATTTTGCAGTGATATGAGATTCTTTCATATCAAGGCACAATATTTTTGAAGTTCATTGACGAAAGTACCGATATTTTATTGATTAAAGAAAGAAAAACTATGATGTTTTGCATTCAATATTTTTGAAGTTTAAACAGTTTGCTTGTTTTAAGATATCATTGTCATTTAATGAAGCAAGTTAGACATTGATGCAATTTTTCTCCTGTCATATAAGTAAAGATTTCAATTAATAGGTCAATTCTCTTTTGTTATGTCAGGATACATGATATATACGTACATAAGCTAACATTTTATACCCTAGGTCCACTCTAGTAACACATAAACGTGAATAAAGGAGTTGTACGGATGTAATTCCCTAGGCAAATTTCATATTAGATAATAAAAAAGAAAAAGATACTCGACATATAAGGAAGCTATCATATACCGTCGATAGAAACATTTAAGTGTTTTTGTAACCATATAATTAGACACTCTTCTTGCTATAAGTGTTTATAAACCCCACTCCAATATGACGAAAACCGACATACTAATTTTCACTCAACTTAGAGTGCTTGAAACTCTTTAAATTTTTTTCTTTCCAAATAACATCAAAACCCACATTTTCAACCTCCTCTCCACCCTCCTTCTAATTCTTTGGTAACAACTTTTACTATATATCTATATATTTCATCTTTTATTTTTAGCATATATCTTTATCTTACACCTGGTCTCTAGACATGTACATTACACATTTATCATATGTTAACTATTTATAAAATTAAATTTCTCAAGATAATAAATTAGAAGAAAAAAAAAAAGACTTCTTTCGGCTTATACGACACGTAGCTCCTACACCATAAAATTCAATAAAACCCGACCTCTTATTTACTTGCATCATTTGAATGATGTAAACTATGAGTTCACCAACTGTATTGAAACCTGGTTTTCTATCAGTTTTTTACGTAACACAAATGTAAGTAAATAATATAATAATATTTATGTGAAAAATTCCCAACTTAAAAATTAAAAATCAGAATTTACATAAGGAGGATTTTAACTTCACTAACCGATAGATTACAACCTATTGTTATTTAGGAATTAAACTCTTAGAGGTCATTTAATAGGTGGACTAAATTATCCCGGGATTACAATCGAAGACCAACTTATAGCATAAGAAAGGTGGGATAAAATAATTCCAAGTTTGATGGGATAATGTGCGATAAGATGGGATATCCTAGATTAAGTTTGAGATTACGTTTAATCTCACTTCTTATCCCTCCTTATCCCTCGTACCAAACGACCCCTTAATCTCTCACCTACTCACAATAATTATATTGTAAGCCTTTCTGGAATAACTCTATTACAAAGCTAACCACTTGACTAACTCTAGTCAAAACAACCACACAAATTATTGTTTAGAAGATGTCCTACGAAATGCTTCTGAAATGCCGAGTAGAAATTACAAATAAATAGCATGAACAAAGACAAATTAATACTAAAGGACACACGATGTAATCAATTTTAGGATCTGGTCATTTGTTATGTTATTTCTTTGTTCTTCAATGCCTCAGAAAAAATGAAGGCGACTGCAAATTCTAGAGTAATTTAATGTTTAGGTGTGATGGCCAGATATGTCATCTAGATTTTTCGAACCTAATTTTAGTTTTGAAGCCCCAAATATCTTATTTTAGTCGTTCTCAATTTGCATGCGCAGTTAGGGTATTTTTTCAAAAAGTTTTTATGTTAAAAATTGATAAAATATTAAATTTGCCTTTAGAATATATTTGAGTTGACTTCGGTTAATGTTTTTACAAACAGATGTGGATCTGTATTTTAACAATCCTGATTGGTCTGTTTCGTAATTGTAGACTTTGACGTGCCTGAAATCGAATTCAGAGGTCCCTAGCTCGAGTTATCGTATTTTGTTGAAAATTAAAGTTTGAAGGCTTAATAAATCTAGAAGTTTGATCAATGTTTGACTTTATGGATATAGGGTCCGTGGTTTGATGTTATTCGAACGTCCTGTTGTTAAAATAGAAATTCATGGGTTTTCTTGAAAAAAATCATTTGATTTGGTGTCAAATTCATAGTTTTAGGTATTATGTTTGCGACCTGATCGTGCGAGTAAATTCATATAATATTCTTAAATATTCGTGCATGTTTAGTTTGGAGCTCTGAGGGCTCGAATGAATTTTTGATGGACTACAGCGTAAAAGGTTACTGGCACATATAAAGAAGCTATCGTAAACAGTCAATATACATATTAACTATTCTTGTAACCATATCGTTAGAGACCTCTTCTTGATAGAAGTGTTTATAAATTCCACGCCAATATGCCAAAAAATAACGTACTAATTTTCACTCAACTTAAAAGTGCTTGAAACTCCTTAAATATCTTTATTTTCAGATTTAACATCAAAGGACCCACATTTTCAACCTCCTCTCCACTCTTCTTCTAATCGTTGGTAACAACTTTTATATATATATATATATATATATATATATATATATATTGTGCCTTTGATTTTTAACATATATCTTTATCTTAAACCTGGTCTCATTACACATGTATCATAAAAATTATATTATCATGCTCTGAACCTGGGCCTGGACGTAACACGACATTCGGTGCCTGACTATATATGACCGAGCGAACCAACTGGCTGGTTGAATCAATATGTGATATCATATCATACCGAATACGAAAAAAACTAACAAATGCTGATATACTGAAAGTTTGGATGATATAAATAAAAGTTCAAAAATACAAATACAATTTTGGAAACATATTTGCAGTCAACATAGCTTAACATGAAAAGCCTGAGGCTCTATCTAGCTGTTACTCTAGTCTATGAAGCCTTTATTGAAATACTAAAAACACTGACTGTCCTAAAATATTGAGGACAAGAAGGTAATGATAATGCCCTGAAATAGCAGGGGATCACCAAATTGCTGGTACGAGAATCCTAGCTTTTTGAATCATCAACTGGTGAGACATTACCTGCATCGTGAGATGCAAGACCCGGGAAAAAAGGACATTAGTACATTTCAATTGCACTAGTATGTAAAGCAACTGAAAGAAAGAAGTATAAATGCAGAAACTTAAACTAAGCTGATAACTGAGAATTTATAATTGATAACTGAAATGACAACTATTCAAACTGAAACTGAAATGATAACTGATAACTGAAATGATAAATGGTAATTGAACTGATAACTGATAACTGGTAACTAATATGATAGCTGCTACTGAACAATAACTACTAATTGAACTGAAAGGAAGTAAGGATATGAATATTCCCTCTTCTGAATGATGAGCAACCTGTTTATCTGAATATTAAGCTGCGGCCTCATGCCCAATATACATATATATATATATATATATATATATATATATATATATATATATATATATATATATATATATATATATATATATATATATATATATATATATATATATATATATATATATATATATATATATATATATGTGTGTGTGTGTGTGTGTGTGTGTGTGTGTGTGTGTGTGTGTGTGTGTGTGTGTGTGTGTGTGTGTGTGTGTGTGCGCGCGCGCACAAACTGCAGCCTCGGGTGCAAGTATACATATACATAACTGCGACCTCAGGTCCAAAATGCATAAAGCATAAACTGCAGCCTCAGAACCAGAGATGCATAAATCATTCACTACGGCCGCATGCTCAAATACATGTATTCTACATTCAGAGATTTAAAATTACGAATTGAGAATCAAACTGCAATACATAATGGTTAAATACTGAGTCACGCTAAGTTACATGATACTGGAATACTGGTTCACACTTAGTTTCATTGTACTGGAATATCGAATCATACTGAGTTACATAATACTGGAATACTGAATCATACTGAGTTATATATTATTAGAATACTGAATCATACTGAGTTACATAATATGGAATATTAAATCATACTGATTTACATAATACTGAATAGGAATAGAATGAGGCATTTATTCTTCAACTGGTTGTGAACATTGATACTTCAATTGTTTATGACATGCTGAGTAAGCTATGCTGAGAGTTAGGGACATCAAACCCAAGTCTATATTGAATATGAACTGAGCTCACAACATTCCGAATGAAAGTCATGAACGGGCTATGAAGCTAGAGAATAGAAGTTCGACAGTTATTCGAGGAACTAGGCTCAATTGTATTTCCAATGAAATTTATACGTCTTAAAAGAAACGAAGTGTAGGGAGAATCATTAAAATTTTCAAACATAGAGAGTTAGCCTCACACACCTTGACTTCATGCTCTTGAGCATAATAAAACAGTCTCTAACCCTTTCAAATTCAATCTATACCAATACAAGTCAAATGGATTCCATATTAGCTATGATGCTCATGTTTTGGTCACTTAAGTATCCTATCAAATACTTGGTGAGAATAAAATCTTATAGTCCTTATTAATAGTATCTCTACACCCCAAAACCCATCCTTTTGTTCCTAATTAAATTCTAAAGTCTCAAACCATTATAATGAATATTATACTTCATCACCCATAAGGTAAACAACACTCTTAACCAATAATCAACAATCAACACCCTAATCCTATAATCATTCACGTTTTTCTATCAAACCCAACAACTGATATCTCATGAACTAGGGTTTATAATCATTAAACCAATGCTAGAATCAATTATAGGGTGAAGACATTACCTTTTTGATGTTCAATCTTCTTGAATTCGAGTTCTAGGGTTTCTTCTCTCAGCAATAGTGTCCCAATCAAATATCTAATGATATGGAGGGTTTATCCATGTTAATAAGATGTTAAAAAACTAAAATTAATTTAGAATCACCATTAGAACTTTCCTTAGGTGGTGGAGAAACCCTTAAGCAGTTAGGGTTTTGAGAGTTCTCCTTTCTAGAGCATGTTTTGATGTTTTGGGGCTGTAGGGGACGAAATAAGGCTAAAACAATGATTTTCCAAGTCGTCTAATGCGTGTCGGTTGGCGCGACCACGGCCCCAACCGCAGTAAATCACTGGGACACTGCCTCGCCACCACGACCGCGGCAAAAACGCGATAGGACCATGGTGGTTGCACACCTTTCTGTAAAACGAGCATAACTTTTGCAAAGAGCTCCGTTGGTCTCCACAATATATCATTGTAAAGATATATCAAAGGCTTGAGACTTTCATGCTTAGAGTTTTCTAAAATTCCTTGCAAAGTTTTACTAAAACTTACTGGAAGACGGACCTTCTGCAAACTTAGTCAATTTGTCGAATCTTATTCACCTCATTTTCCATCTTGATCTTGAATAACTATTTTCACCTATTATCATCCCGATATGAATTCATATGTCCAGAATATAACTTTACTACTCCTGTAACTCATCCATACCTAATCCGAATGTGCAGGGTGTTACATTATCTCCCCCTTGGGATCATTCGTCCTAGAATGATTGTCCTGACTGTAACTTTTTCTTACTCCGGACCTTAAATGGGTCAGGTGAAATCATGAACTTTCATTAACACTTGCATACTAAATATAATGAATACATGATTATTGAACTGTTGATATACTGAATTTAATGATTGTTGTATTGACCGAATATTGGTTTGTCATGGATACATAAATACAGAACTAATATAGATATTTGATTATTAAACTTGCATGAATATTTGAGATTGAACTTACATCAATATCAGAGTACAAAGTTGGCATGAATATCTAAGTATTAGAATGACATGAGTAGCTGAGTATCGAATTGACTTGAATATCTGAGTGTTGAACTAACATGAGTATCTGAGTACTAAACTGACATGAGTATCTGACTATTGAATTGACATGAGTATCTGAGTACTGAACTGGCATGGGTATCTGAGTACTGAACTGACATGAGTATTGAGTACTGAACTTGCATGAGTATCTGAGTACTGAACTGACATGAGTATTTGAGTGCTAGAAACGTGAATGTTATAACATGACACGTGAAATACTGGATGTACCACCTCAAATTCTGGTGGCAACTCTAACTCATAAGCTAATTGACCCACCCTTTTTAGATTCTATTATCTATGTGGCCCAATATAGCAAGGACTATGCTTCTCCTTCTTCCCAAATCCCTTACCGCCATTCATTGGCTAAAGTTTTAGAAACACTCAATCATATACTTGCAATTTTACGTCTCTATGCCGCACCATCAAATAGGAATTTTGGCGGATCCGAGTCTTCTTCAACGCTCTTGAATCGACTTAACTTTCTCCATAGTCTGATAGACCAAATTTGGTCCCAACAACTCTGCTTCGCCAACTTTGGACCAACTAATTAGCAGTCTACACCTTCGCCCATAAAAATCATGCTTTTAAAATAAGCAAGATAATACTATTATAAGGTCCATATTTACCATCTCAACTAAACGATGTGTATTCTATGATACAACACTAGGCTTTCGGCTGCCCGACTTTCACTTGCTAACATTTCGAAAAATTTGGCCACAAGGTCTGTGACGTTCTTTATCATGTTGGCCCACCAATAAATGTCCTTAAGACCAAGATACATATTTAAGGAACCTGGATGGACAGAATACCTAGAATTATAGGTTTCTTACATGATCTTCCCTCTTTAGGTCCATCTATGGCTGGAACACACAATCTGTCCTAGTACCTCAAAGTACCATCATCTCCCCCTTATTCAAAAGCCATCGTCTTATACTTGTGAATCTCCTCTTTCAACTGCAACATATAGGGATCATCAAATTGTTTCTTCTTCTCAATGGCTTCTAAGGGGGAACAAGTCATGTTTAGACAACATCTCCATCACCTTTAGAGTTCAAAGTCGAACTTATATCTTGGCTTGTGAACTTCTTTTAACAGAGTTTTGTTATTTACCTCAATCATGAGTTATACTTCCCACACTTCATCTTATTAAGGACATCATGAAAACACTTATAGAATTGTTGTGAGCTAAGTCTTGAACGAGTACTCCGAAGACTAGAGTCTCATATGGAACTACCCTTGTGATACATAACTGGGCATGATTTTATAGCTTTATAACTAGACTAGAGTCTCATATGGCACTATCACTTTGTGTTTCTTACGCGTGCTAGACGTAATCCATGTGGTAATCATACAATTTTCCATCATTACCGAACTGATTTTCTTTTTCATACCCATGCTAACTATTTGGGTTTCAAATCTCTAACTGGAGTTACTGAAAGTTTTCACATCACCCCTTAGACCAATGTTCTTATACTTGTGGATCCCTTTTTTTTTGCTGGGATCCAAACAACTTTCCTTATTCTCTGAAATTCTTTGCACTCTATGTCAATAACGACTCATCTTCCAACTTACTTCTGTGAAATCTTTCTTACTAGGAAAAATTAAATTATTCACTTAACGAAAAGCTAATGTATTCACATCTATCATATACAATCTTAATAATTTAACTCTACTCACACTATCAATCCTGGAGAAACCACATTACGATAATTCCTAAGGCTATTCTTCTATAGTTTGTTTTCTCACTGCTAGCTAATATTTTTTTCCCACAGCTACTATCCTTTGAGTTTAACTTAAACTCTTTGGGTTCTAACACATGTTGGGTATTTCAAACTGTCATCCACTTACTAGAGTTAACCTGGCTAAGTGAATCAAATTGTACCTCTACGAGCTCCACTGAACAACGTGCTATTTCACTGTATCAACTCAAAACTTACTTAATATTCTTTTACTAATCACCTGCTAACATCATGTTTCTTGTTTTTCTTAGAATAACTAAAGTGAAGCATAAGGTTATTCTAACTTCCCTCACCATCTGGCCCTGTTCTACGGTCGCATACTATCCCTTTTTTTCTCCTAAGCTATGTGCATGGATCACAATTAGGGATTTCATCTTCCTTAAATGAGATTGGAATATATAACCCCTAAACTTTCTATACAACACTAAGTCATATCATACTATAAACATCCCGGGTAATCATTTAGTCACATAACCTAAGGGGGAATTGCAATATCTTTTATCTTGCATCAATAGCTGCTTCTTATAGTAGCTTACTAACGTGGTACTTCTAATTCTGATTTGAATAAATATGAACAACTTAAAATCGTTCCCTAAAATTTAATGTTTCCTGCTCTTGGTTCTCATTTCGTACATCATATTATTCTTAGCTATATTTCCCTTAGGCTCTTTTCTATCCAAAACTATAGTGATTAATTTTATGCTCACTACAATTGAATTCTTATCCTGATACACCGTGGGGTCTGACATACATATACACTGCCATACATATCTGATAAATCACTTTCTGCGTCCTCTGATGAATGTTGGTCTTAATCCGAACCTAAAATATGCAAAGATATTGCTATGATCACCGTTACTTACATTTCTTTTGAGAACACCTATGCATCACAGTACACTCACATGTCACAAGAAATTTCGATACATAGAAAAGTGGATATTTGGCAAACATATAATTAAATATTGGCATACAAAATAACCATAAATTTTCTAACTGAAATACTGTATAATTGGTAACTGAGGTAAACTGCCATAAGACATGATAACTACTTTTGTATTTTCTGATAAGGTTATGCTCGAATCTGTAATAATATCTATTACATCCCTTTACAAAGAAAAGTGGATATTTGCAAACATATAATTAAATACTGGCGTACAAAATAACCATAAATTTTCTAACTGAAAGACTGTATAACTAGTAACTCAGGTAATCTAATATCCATATAACTACTTTTGTACTTTCTGATAAGGTTATGCTCAAATCTATAATATTATCTATTGCATCCCCTTTAACATCCTCTTAAGTCTCATATTTTGTAACCTGTACTCCATAATTATACCCGTAATGGGAAATTATCATCTCTAGGACCTTAGGTTTCTCCCGAGCGTCGCTTGGGCATCCAATACGTTTGAAATTAATTAGGAAGAGAAGGTTAACTATTGCTCTATCTCCACAGGACTATCTAGAGTAGAAAGAAGTGAAACAATCCTAAATGTCTTGGTAGTTAACCATTTATATAAGTGGTCGACGCACACATATAAAGGATATTCCACTAGACATGGCTTCATGGACTCCCTAGGACTCTTGAACCTAGTTCTCTGATACCAAGCTTTGTCATGCCCCGAACCTAGGCCTGGACGTAACACGACACTCGGTGCCTGACTATATGTGACCGAGCAAACCAACTGGCTGGCTGAATTAACATGTGGTATCATAACATAATGAATGCAGAAGATAACTAATACATGCTGATATACTGAAAGTCTTAATGGTATAAATAATAGTGCGGAAATAATAATACAATTGTGAAACATATTTGCAGCCAACATAGCTTAACATGAAAAGCTTGAGACTCTATCTAGTTGTTACTCTAGTCTATAGAGCCTCTATTGAAGTACTGAAAACACTGGCTGTTTGAAAATACTGAGGACAGTAAGGTAATGATAATTCCCCGAAATAGCTGGGGATCACCAAGTAGCTGGTACAAGAATCGTAGCACTTTGAATCATCAACATGTGAATCATTCGCGCAGGCCCCGGATGAAAGGGATGTCTGTATATTTGAATTGCACTGGTATGTAAAGAAACTGAAAGAAAGAATTATAAATGTTGAAACTAAAATTAAGCTGCTAATTAAGAATTTGTAATTGATAACTAAAATGATAACTATCCAAACTAAAATTGAAATGATAACTGATAACTGAACTAGTTACTGGTAATTGAACAGATAACTGATAACTGGTAACAGATATGATAGCTGATACTGAATGGTAACTAATAATTGAACTGAAGGGAAGCAAGGATATGAATCCTCCCTCTTCTGAATGATGAACAACCTATTTATCAGAATATTAAACTGCGGCCCAGGCCCTATGTGTGTATATATATATATATATATATATATATATATATATATATATATATATATATATATATATTTATGTATTTATATACATATACATAAATATGCACAAACTGCAGCCTCGAGCCCACATATACGTATATATGCTACGACCTC
This sequence comes from Nicotiana benthamiana, assembly GCA_034376525.1. Taxonomy (NCBI): domain Eukaryota; kingdom Viridiplantae; phylum Streptophyta; class Magnoliopsida; order Solanales; family Solanaceae; genus Nicotiana; species Nicotiana benthamiana. Next base: position 54,140,428 of record CM067330.1, on the reverse strand, counting down.
AGATCCAAAATGTATAAAGCATAAATTGTAGCTTCAGGCCCAAAGATGCATAAAGCATTAACTGCGGCCTCATGCCCAAATACAGGTGTTCGACTTTCAGGGATTTAAAATTATGAATTGGGAATCACATTGCAATACATAATGGTGAAATATTGAATTACACTGAGTTACATGATACTGGAATACTGGATCACACTGAGTTACAGTGTACTAGAATACTGAATCATATTGAGTTACATAATACTGGAATACTGAATCATACTGAGTTACATAATACTAGAATATTGAATCATACCGAGTTACATAATACTGGACTACTGAATCATACTGAGTTACATAATACTGGAATATTGAATAGGACTAAAAGGAGACATGCATTCTTGAACTGGTTATGAACACTAAAACTTCAACTGTTTATGAAATTTTGAGTAAGATATACTAAGACTTAGGTACATCAAGCCCAAGTCTATATTGACACGACTGAGCTAACAACTTTCAAAATAAAAGTCATGAATGGGCTATGAAGCTACAGAATAGAAGTTATATAACTATTCAAAGAACTAGGCTTAACTATATTTTGAGGCAATTGATACGTCGTAAAAGAAAGGTAGTGTAGGGAGAATCATTACAATTACCAAAAATGAGAGTTAGCCTCACATACCTAAACTTCCTGCTTTTGAGCATAATACAACATTCTCCAACCCTTTCAACTTCAATCTATATCAATACAAGTCGAAGGGATCCATATTAGCTATGATGCTCATGTTTTGGTCACTTAAGTATCCTATTAAACACTTTGTGAGAATAAAGCTTCATAGTCCCAATTAATAGTATCTCTACACCCCACAACCCATTATCTTGTTCCTAGTTAAATTCTAAAGTCTCAAACGATTATAATGAATATTATTCTTCATCACCCATAAGGTAAACAACACTGTTAACCAATAATCAATAATCAACACCCCAACCCTATAATTGTTCATGCTTTTCTATCAAACCTAACAACTGATATCTCATGAACTAGGATTTATAATCATTAAACCAATGCTAGAATCAATTAGAGGGTGAAGACATTACCTTTTTGACGTTCAATCTTCTTAAATTCCAGTTCTAGGGTTTCTTCTCTCAACAATAGTGTCATAATCGAATATCTAATGATATGGAGGATTTACCCATGTTAATAAGATGTTGAAAAATTTAAATTAACTTAGAATAACCATTAGAACTTACCTTGGGCGGTGGAGGGACCCTTAAGGAGTTAGGTTTTTTTAGATTTTTCCTTTCTAGCGCAAGTTTTTATATTTTAGGGCTGTGAGGGATGAAATATGGCTTAAAAAATGATTTTCCAAGTCGTCCATGTCCCGGTTGGCGCGACCGTGACCCCGACCGCTGTAGATCACTGAGAGACTGCCTTGCCACCACGGCCGTGGCAAAAACATGGCAGGGCCGTGGTGGTTGCACATCTTTCTGTAAAATGGGCATAAATTTTGCACAGAGCTCTGTTTGGGATCCATAATATGTCATTGGAAATAAATTTCAAAGGCCAACAACTTTCATGCTTTGAGTTTTTTAAAATACTTTACGTACTTTCACTAAAACTTGTTGGAAGTCAGACCTTCTGCAACTTTAGTCGATTTTGTCGAATCTTATGCACCTCATTTTTCATCTTGATTTTGAAACAACTATTTTCACCCATATTCATCCCGATAGGACTTCATATGTCCAACATGTAACCATACTACTCCTTTAAGTCATTCATACCTAATCCGAATATGCGAGGTGTTGCATATATTTCTCATGATAATAAATTAGAAGAAGAAAGACTCATTTCGGCTTATACGAAACTAGCTCATACGCCGTAAAATTCAATAAAACTCTACCTCTAATTTACTTGCATTATTTGAAGTTGATGTGAACCATTGGTAAACCAACTATGTAGAAAAAATGGTTCTCTATAAGTTTCCGCATAATGCAACAATAAGTAAATAACACAACAATATTTACGTGAAAAATTCCCAACTCACGGGATTAAAAACATGACCTACATTGGTAGGATTTCAACTTCACTAACTGAATGAACTCTAGATTATTACAACCTATTATAATTTAGGAATTAAACTCTTAGGGGTCGTTTGGTACGTGGACTAAATTATCCCGAAATAATAACTCTGGGACTAAATTATAACATATGATAGGTGGGATAAAATATTCCCAAATTTAATGGTAATGTGTGATAAGATGCGATATCCTAGATTAAGACTGGGATTAAATTTAATCACACATCTTATCCCTCCTTATCTTTGATGACCCAAAGGTCATGTCGTGCTTTAGGACCCAATTTTGAGTTCCAAGGTCTTCAAAACCACATTTTCTTTCTCTTGAATTTGCGTGCGTTTTCGAAAATCCTTAAAGTGAATTTTGAGAAAAATATTAAGTTTTGCCTTTAAAATTAATTTAAGTTGATTTCGATCAACATTTTAAGTAAACGGACTCGTACCCATGATTTGACGGTCTTGGAAGGTTCATAGTAAAATACGTGACTCAGGCGTATTCCCGGAATCAAATTCCGAGGTCCCTAACCCGAGAAATAAATTTTAGAAGAAAATATTAACTAAAAATATATTTTTTAAAATTGAATAATGTTTTATATCATTGGTATCGGGCCCGTATTTGGGTTATGGAGCGTGGTATAGGTTTAATATGGTATTAAATTATATTTGTGAAACTTTATGAGAAACGAGACTGATTTGACATGATTCAGACGTCTGATTGTGAAAATAGAAATTTCAAGTGTTCTTATGGTTTCATGAGTTGTGGTGTTAAATCCTATATTTTAGATGTTAATTTGGTGATGTGATCGCACGAGCAAGTACGTATGATTTTTTGACTTTTGTGCATGTTTGGTTCTGAGCCCCGAGGACTCGGGTGAGTTTCGAATAGGCTACGGGATGTTTTGAACGTAGAAAATCTGATTTATTGTTGTTGCTAGTATGACTGATACTTTGTGATTCCCGCTCGTGAAGCAACTATCGCAAACACCGAGTACAAACTGGGCTGGGGAGGGGTTTGTCCTATGAGAACGCGAGGCCTTGGTCGAATGCTGAGAAATGGGGGGGAAAGGGATTTCTCTTCACGAACACGACAAGCCCTATTTGAACGCGTAGTGTAATGGAGGTGGCTGGGGTAATCTCTGAGTTTTTCTTCGTGAATGCGTCAAAGGCCTGCGAAGGCGATGATTAGGGGAGAAAGACCATCGCGAAGGCAAGCAACGCTTTGGAAACGCGAAGGCCCTTCAGGCCGCATTGCTTCACGAATGCGAAGATGGCTTTTCCAGTGTTTTAAAAATAGAATAAAAAATAGGAGTCACTCATTCTTTATACTTTTAAAACCAAAGAAGCTTACAGACGATTTTTAAGAGGCAAGTTCTTCCCAAAAGTGTTGGTATATGATTCTAAACCACTTTCTTTATATTATCCATTGCATTTCATTAATTTTCATCCAAAATCTAGGGATTTCATGGTAGAATACGGGATTTTATATAATTGGGATTTAGACCTCGATTTGGGCCTAGATTCTGAAACTAATTGCATAATTTGGATCGTGGGTGAATGAGTAACCGGGTTTTGGTTCGAACATCAAATTTTGACCAAGCAGGCCCAGGGTCAAAGTTTGACTTTTTGGGGGAAAGTTTGGGAAAACAAAATTGATGCATAGTAGTTGATTTCTTTAGTAATAACTAATGATATTGAGTTTATTGTGGCTAGATACAATATTATTGGAGGTGTAATGCAGAGGTAAAGCGGTAATTAAGGCTTGATTTTTGCCGTGGAATCGAGGTAATTGTTGTGGCTAACATTAAGTTAAGGAATTAGGTGTTGTTGCCTTATTTGCTACTTGTTTAGTGGTTGAGTACGACGTGAGGTGACGTGTATCTATTAGTTGTTGTCGAGTCATAGCCTGAAAATGAGTCTTGTACTTGTGACTGTCGTATTTCTTATTACGTACTATTCATGCTTTAACTGGTTAAATCTTCATGTTAAATAAGTTTTATTATGTTTTTCCCAGTTTTGGATGTTGGCTTAGTATTAAGTCAAGTTGATATTTATATTGTGAAGTTAAATGATGAAACGAGGTTGTTTATTTATGATTCCCTTGCCGGGTCGTTATTGCTTCTGATTTTTGGGTGAGGAAGATTGTAAACCACGAAGGTTGATGCCTAGAATGTTTTGTGAGAGAGTGATTAAGCACGAAGGGTAGTATTGTTGTGCCGTATTTTGATGTTGATAATGCACGAAGGGTGATGTCGTGCCATGTTATGAGAGAGTTAATGCACGAACGGTGATGCCGTGCTGTTTCTGTTGTTTTTTTATCGTAAGGAAAAGAGTAAAAGCACGAAGGGTGAGTTTGTGCACGTGTTTGTTATGGTAATATTTCTGTTGGTTCAAGCATGACATTTACTAGGTTTCTGTAACGTTATATTTTCAAAAATGGATATTCCCCTCAGCATGTTCCTTCTTCCCATTATTATCTGTTAAACTTCCATTATTGTTATTTCTTCGTATATGATTTAACTGCACATGTTCAGATTATTTGTCATGTCGTAGCCTCGTCAAAATTTTGTCGAGGTTAGGCTCATCACTTTCCAGTACATGGGGCCAGTTGTACTGATACTGCACTCTATACTTTCTGTGCAGATTTTAGTGCTGCACCTCATCACTAGAGTTGGGTTGCTGCCTTAAGTCCATCAGGAGACCCAAGGTAGATCTGCTTGCGTTTGCAGACCATGGAGTTCCCTTATCTCTGTCTTAGATTTCTTATTCTCCTTTATTTTGATAACAAATGTATTTTCTTGTAAACCAATATTTGTAGAAATTCTTAGACGTTTGTGGATTGTGACACCAGATCTTCGGGCAGCCATGTAATAATGTTTTAAATTGTTATTAAATTTTTGCACCTCTTAATTGTTTTGATTAAAATATAATTTGGATAACGATTAATGTGTTAGAACTGTATCTATTGGCTTTCTTAGAATTGTAAGAGTTAGGTGCTATCATAATCTCGACAATGGGAAATACGTGTCCTTACAAATTGGTATCAGAGCACTAGGTTGCCTAGGTCTCACAATTCATGAACAAGCTAGGTAGAGTATGAAGGATCGGTATAAAGACGTCTGCGCTTATCCACAGAGGCGACGGAGTTTAGGAATAACTTTACATCTATTCTTCTTTGTCGTATGATTTGACTTCTCAATGCTAATTAAACTTCTACTCTATTTTTGCACAAATGGAGAGAACACGTACTGCTTTATCAGCTAATAAGTAGCCCGAGCCCCTAGTGGCAGCTTCTCCGAGGGGTAGAGGATGGGGCTGAGGTCGTGCTAGAGGCTGAGGCAAGGGTAGGGCTCATCCTAGAGCTCGAGTAGAAGCACCAATAGTGGAGCCTTAGGTGGAGTTTGATGATGAGGTTCCAGCCTAGAGCGTTCCAGCAGGGCCAACTCAGGTTTCAAAGGGGTTTATCGCTACCCCATACTTCAGGATGCTTTGGTTTATCTAGTGGGCCTTATGGAGAATGTTACTCAGAACGACATATTTCTTGTAGACGCTAGGGAAGGAGCCTAGACTCCCGATACTCACACTCCGGAGCAGATGGCTCCTCAGTTACAGACTTCTGCAGCTCATCCAATTAAGGTAGTTCCGCTGGGTGTTATAGAACAGACCGGTGGTGGATTAGCTATGTCATTTGATTATTTGTAGAGGTTGGATATGCTTACCAATATTTTCACGACTACCTATGGTGGTACATCATCAGAGGATCCCCAAGACTATCCAACTAGTTGTCTTGAGGTGTTACGTAACATGGGGATAGTAGAGACAAACGGGGTCGACTTTGTTTCTTTTTGTCTGTCAGGTTCCACCAAGAAATGGTGAAGATTTTTGTTTGACCAGACTAGCTTGGTCGCCTGCTTTGACACGGGACCAGTTCTCTCACCTATTTCTCGAGAAGTTCCTTCCAGTCACTTAGAGATAGGATTATCATAGGCGGTTTGGGCATCTTCTGTAGAGTTCTATGACTGTCATTCAGTACGATACTAGATTTGTTGATTTGGCTCATCATGATATTCTTATACTCCCTATTGAGAGATAGAGGGTAAGGAGACTTATCAAGGGAGTCGCTCAGCCTATCAGATTACAGATGGCAAAGGACAAATGGAGTGTGATTTCTTTTCAGGATGCGAACGATATTTCTAGGCGAGCTGAGATGGTTTTAGCTCAGGGGGGGAATCACGGGTCTGACAAGAGGCCTCGTCATTCTGGTAGGTTCAATGGTGCCTCGTCTGGAGACAGGGATTCTTTTGGTAGAGGCCATCTTCGCAAGCTGTTTCATTCAGCACTTTAGGCTTCTCATAGTGCTCCAGGTGGCTAAGCCCTCATATACAATATTGTCATTAGCTACCCTATAGTACATCACCAGCTTCTACTAGTGCACCTCCGCTGTAGAGTATTTAGGGTGGTTACTCAGGCCATTGGGGTCAGTTTCAGGGTCAGCAGTCTTAGTGGCTGAGGTTTTATTATACTTGTGGTGGTCCGAGGCATATTGCTAGATTTTGCCCTAGAGTATCGAGTACTTCTCAGCATCAGGGTTCTCGTGACATGGTTCCGACAATGGGTATTCCACCGCCCGCTCAGCCAGATAGAGGTAGGGGTCAGACAGCTAGAAGTGGAGGTTGATGTATTAGAGGTGGAGGTCAGGTTGCTAGAGGTGGAGGCTACCCAAAAACAGGTCATCCCAGGGATGTCGTTCAGAGTGATAGGGCCCAGCCCCGATGTTATGCTTTCCCAGCCAGGTCTGAGGCTGAGGCATCCGATGCTGTTATCATACGTACAGTTTCAGTTTGCAGTAGGGATGCTTCAGTTCTATTTGATCCAGGGTCTACATACTCCTATGTGTCATCTTATTTTGCTACGTATTTAGTTGTGCCTCGTGATTCTTTAAGTGCTCCTATATATGTGTCCACATCGATGGGTGATTCTGTTGTTGTACATTGTGTCTATCGCTCGTTTGGGGTTATTATTTGGGGTCTTGAGACCCGTGTAGATATTATTTCTTAATATGGTTTATTTTGATGTCATTTTAGGGATGGATTGGCTGTTACCTTATCATGATGTACTGGACTGTTACGCCAATACTGTGACTTTAGCCTAGTTAGGGTTGGCTCGATTGCAGTGGAGAGGGACTCTTGGTAATTCTACCAGCAGGGTCATTTCTTGTATGAAGGCTCGACGTATGGTCGAGAAGGGGTGCTTGGCGTATTTGGCTTATGTTCGTGATCCCACTGCACAGGTTCCTTCCATAGATTCCATACCAATTATTCGTAATTTTCTAGAGGTATTTCCTGCAAATTTGCCGAGGATGCCACCCAATATGGATATTGACTTTTGCATTGATTTGGCTTTGGGAACTCAGCCTATTTCTTTTCTGTAATACCTTATGGTTCTGACAAAGTTGAAATAATTGAAGGGGCAATTGCAAGACTTGCTTGATAAGGGATTCATTAGGCCCAAAGTCTCGCTGTGGGGTGTGCCAGTGTTGTTTGTATAGAAAAAGGATGGATCAATGAGGATGTGCATATATTATAGGCAGTTGAACAAAGTCACCATCAAGAAAAAGTATTCATTGTCGAGGATTGATGACTTATTTGATTAGCTTTAGACTGCGGAGGTGTTTTCGAAGATTGATTTGAGGTCTGTCTACCATCGATTGATAACTAGGGACTCCAATGTCCCAGAGATAGCTTTTCGCACTTGGTACGAGTACTATGAGTTTCTAGTAATGTTATTTGGGTTGACAAACGCCCCGGAAAAATTTATCGATTTGATGAATTGAGTGTTTATGCCCTATCTAGATTACATTGTGATTGTTTTAATTGATGATATCTTGATCTACTCCCCCGGTCGAGAGGAGTATGAGAAGAATCTTTGGATTGTTATTCATACTCTAAAAGATATCCAGTTATATGCTAAGTTTTTGAAATGTGAGTTTTGGTTGAGTTCAGTTGCATTCTTGAGTCATGTTGTATTGGCATAGGGTATTCAGGTGGATCCTAAGAAGATTGAGGCAGTCGAGGACTGGCCTAGGCTCACATTTACTGCAGAGATCCGGAGTTCCTTAGGTTTGGCGTGTTATTACTGTCGGTTTTTGGAGGGGTTTTCATCTATTGTAGCACTGATGATCTGGTTGACCAGAAGGGTGCCTCGTTCTAGTGGTCCGATGAGTATAAGGTGAGCTTTTAGAAGCTTAAGATAGCTTTGACTACGACATCGGTGTTGGTATTGTCCACAGGTTCAGGGCCCTATGCAGTATATTGTGACATATATCGTGTTGGACTTGGTGCGGTATTGACGTAGGGTGGCAAGATCATTACATATTCTTTGTGGTAATTGAAGATCCTCGAGAAGAATTTTCCAGTTCATGATTTGGAGCTAGTAGCCATTGTTCACGCGATAATTTGGAGGCATTATTTATATGGCGTGTCGTATGAGGTGTTCAAGGATCATAAGAGTTTGCAATACTTGTTAAAGCAGAACGAGCTAAATTTGAGGTAGAGGATGTTATTGGATCTATCGAAAGACTATGATAGCACCATATTGTATCATCCCAGGAAGACCAATATGGTGGCCGATGCTTTTAATAGGAAGTCAGCCAGTATTGTTAGCCTTGTGTACATCCCAGTCCATGAGAGTCCGCTTGCATTAGATGTTGAGAATTTGGCTAATCAGTTCGTGAGGTTGGATATTTCTAAGCCCAGTCGTGTTCTAGCTAGTACAATCACTCGGTCTTCCTTATTTGAGAGTATCAAGAGCGACAGTATAATGATCCTCATTTGCTTGTCCTTAAAGACACAGTGCCGTAGGGAGATGCCAAGCAGGTTACAGTTAAAGATGATTGAGTTTTCAGGATGTAGGGTCGTATTTGTATACCTAATGTTGATGAGCTCTATGAGTTGATTCCAGAGGAGGTCCACAGTTCCAGGTAGTCTATTCATCCGGACTCCGCTAAGATGTATCAAGACTTGCGGCAACATTATTGGTGGAGGAGGATGAAGAAGGATATCGTTGCATATGTATCTCGGTGTTTGAATTGTCAGCAAGTAAAGTACAAGCATCAGAGACCTGGTGGTTTGCTTTAGAAGATTGAGATTCCTGAGTGGAAGAGGGAGCGTATCAGTGTGGACTTCATTGTTGGACTCCCATGGACCAAGAGGAAGTTCTATGTAGTATGGGTCATTATGGATAGGCTGACTAAGTTAGTGCATTTCATTATTGTGGCAGTTTCCTATTCTTCGAAGCGGTTGGAAAAGATCTATGTTTGTGAGATCGTCCGTCTCCATGGTGTGCCCGTGTCTATCATTTCTTACCAAGGTATGCATTTTACCTCACATTTATGGAGGGTAGTACAACATGAGTTAGGTACGCAGGTCGAGTTGAGCACAACAGTTCATTCTCAGACGAACAGACAGTTTGAGCTTACTGTACAAATTTTGGAGGATGCTTCGTGCTTGTGTTATGGATTTTTGAGGTTCTTGGGATCAGTTCTTACCATAAGTAGATTATGCCAACAACAACAGCTATCAGTCGCACATCCAGATAGCTCCCTATGAGGCATTATATGGTAGGAGGTGGCGATATGCGGTTGGATGGTTTGAGCCGGAAAAAGGATCGGTCACTGGGTAAAGATTTAATACATGATGCCTTGGATAAGGTTAAGATCATTCAGGATAGACTTCCCATAACTTAGTCCAGGAAAAAAAGTTATGTTGACCGTAAGGTGATGTGGCATTCATGGTCAGAGATTGAGTGTTGCTTTGGGTGTCGCCCATGAATGGCGTGATGAGATTTTATGCTCTAGGTACATGGGGCCTTTTGAGATTCTTGATCGAGTTCGAGAGGTGGCTTAAAGACTTGCATCGCCACTAGGCTTATCAGCGGTACATCTAGTGTTTCATGTGTCCATGCTTCGGAAGTATCACGACGATCCATCTTACATATTAGATTTCAGCACTGTCCAAATGGACAAGGATTTGACCTTTGAGGAGGAGCAGGTAGCTATTCCAGGCTGATATGTTCGTCAGTTGTGACCAAAGAGTTATCCTTCGGTTCGTGCGCAATGGAGAGGTCATTTTGTCGAGGCAGCTACCTGGGACTCCGAGTCTGATATGCGGAGTAGGTGTCCCTATCTTTTTACTAGTTTAGTTATTTTTCTATGTCCATCTGAGGACGAACAGTTATTTTAGAGGTGGAGAATGTTATGATCCAAAAGTCATCTAGTGTTTTAGGACCTAATTCGGGGTTTTGAGGTCTTCAAAACCTCATTTACTTTCTCCTCGATTTGCATGCGTATTCCATGCATGTTTCCTGAAAGGCATTATGTGAAATTTGAGAAAAATATTGAGTTTTGCCTTTAAATTAATTTAAGTTGACTTTGGTCAATATTTTGAGTAAACGGACCAGCATTCCTGATTTTACGGTCCTGGAGGGTCCGTAGTAAAATATGGGTCTTGGGCGTATGCCTAGAATGGAATTTCGAGGTTCTAGCCCGAGAAATAAAGTTTTGAAGAAAATGGTTTACTAAAAATATAATATGTTTTAGAAATTGAATAATGTTTGATATCGTATATATTTGGCCTGTATTTTGGTTCTGGAGCCTGATCGGCTCCAACCCTTTACCACTATTGAATGGCAAGAGTGGTTGATCCAACTTTCACCCGAGGGGTCGGGATCGATTTCGACAGAGAGATAATATTCGTTTGGAATTAGGTCTCTATGTAATCTAGCTATGTGTGATATTCTTAATTGCACTTCCAATCATGCTTTGTTTGGTTACTATTCTACTTTTAACACTAATGAATAATGAAAATAAGCTAAATATGATATTTTTGTAAGGTTTTCTCAATTGGTTAAATGGCATTAGGGATGTGGCTTGCACCTAAGTGAGTATCTAACGGGGTCTAAAACTTAGGGCGAACTTGTTGTAATTGGGATCATGATATAACCATTGCATACAAAAAATCTATACCTCTTAGTAGTTTGAGTGACTTTTCCTTAATCGGCTTTCTCAAGCTCAATTGGGTGTTTACAGAATGCAAGCAAAACTTGCTCAAGTCGGTTATTACTACCTCTAGGTTTAACCCTTTAATTGGTGCTGTCAATCTCTTGAATGCACCCCAATTCCTTGTTAGACTGAATTTCTTAGACTTAGTCTCTCTTTCTCAAGAAGAGCTTAAGTCAACACAAATCAGTGTTTGCAATCACCAATTTAAAAATTAAAGCATAAAGCAGGCTAAATATCATTAACCCATAAATATTTAAGCCCTAGAATTGAAGATCAACAAAATACCCACACTAAGGTTGAGTCAAAACCCAAGCTATTTGGTCTAGCTACTCATAATCAAAGAAGAAATCAAAGATGGAGATGAAATATAAGCCATAAAAAGTAATTACAAGAGTAAAATATAAGATTAATTGCTAAAAATGTTCTAAAATTATTCAAAAAGGTAAAAATCAGTTGTTCACGTATTCCCCAAAATAACAAATGACCTAAATACTTGGAAAAGAACTATTTATACACAACTACACTTTTCAGACAAAATTACCCCTACGGAGATTCCACTGACAACAAAAAATGGGTCGCATCAGCGCTTGGATTTTCACGATCGCGCAAAAGCAAGCGCAGACGACGATTCTTTTCTTTTGAGCTTGGTTTGAACTTTGAGTCCGCTGGGAGTTGAAAATGAATCGCCTCAACATTCCCACAACCGCAGTCGCGACATATCTACATGGACCGTGGTTTCCAGTTTGAGCTCCAAACAAAGTTCTATGAATCTTACTTCCGCTAAGGGCGAGAACTGGACCGCGACCGTGTTAGATGATGCTGCTGCTATGCAATGTCACCGTAGGCTGTCACACCTCCTGTTTACTTACAAGTGGTTACCCGTAAGGATAATACGTGTACATGAGTTTTTCCAATTAAAGTGACATTATTTGAAATGGGATTAATTATTTATTCAAGAGTTGCTTCTTGGGATAGGTTTGGCTTTTGGTGTCCCAAGTCACCGGTTCATTTAAAATCCCGAATTGAGGAAATTTGACTGCCCAATTGGAGTCTGCGAACCAGGAATTCTTGAGTAAGGAATTATGTTGACCCGAGGGAAGGTGTTAGGCACCCTCAGATCCCGTGGTTCTAGCACGGTCGCTTAAACTTATTATAAATGACTAAAATCTGATTTGTTGCACATGTTCATACCTATGATTAAATTTTAAATTGTTATCCACTTTTAATATCCTTCTTTTAGGAAATTTCCAATGTTATTAGAACACATCGTGAATCGCGTCACATAAATGCGCACGTAATTTTAGACATATTTCAATTCCATTGAGATTTAGATTTGGGTCACATAAATGCGCACCCGAGTTTAGGAAGGTATTTTATTAACAAACTCGCGGCTATAGGAACTACGTCTTTAAAATTCATGGAAGGCCGTGAAATTCGCTAAACGGACTTCTTATTTTTTGTATGTATTTTAATAAGTTAAGCAGCCCCGTGTGGTATTTGATCAAATTAGGCGGCTCAACTTGTTTTCATAAAAGCAACCTAAGCACAACCTAAGCACACTAAGTGTTCTATTAGTCACGTATCTAAAGATGTTCTAATAACTTATATACGAATAACACCCTTGGAGGAACTCGACATTTTCATTTGCTTTTTTTCTCCTCATTCATGGCTGATTATATATTCTGATTCATTTTTAGTCTGCCCAGGGATGTGCATTGCTACACTGCCACTGGCGCCTACTGGGACTCAATTAGGCCCAGGGATATTGGGCTAACAACTCCATTTAGAACAACTTTCGTTTTTTATTATACCACAATTATAAAATTATACACCTGAGCATTAGAAAAATATGCCAACAATATTTGCAAAGACGGCACTAAAATAACTTTTGCATCAGATTTAATTCTTAACATTTGAAGAGATAGCATCAGAATACTCATCATCCAGAATATTACCTATGATTAGCTATCAAATTCATAAAATATAACTCAGATTATGAATACTAAGCTCATTTTGGGTTAATTTATCGTGAGATCTACTGGACCTATGCAAACAAAGGTAAAGTCCCATTCTAGTCCATGATTATACATGTATATATTTAATACAAATATTAGAAAAATCCATAAAAATAAATGCCATTACAGTAGGAATTGAACGAAACAAAAAAAATGAAATGCTATCTTCTCATTGTCTCGAATGCACATACATGCTACCACCTCTCAGAGTTTTGGTTGAAAATTAGTACCTGGAATTCAGCAAAGAAGCCTATGAGTAAAAACTGAAGCAAGAAGCAAGCAACAACAGTCAATCAACCAGTAAAAACCTAGGAATTGAAGAAGGTTTTGAGAATATTCAACCGGAATAGGATGGCACTTTTCTGAAGAATGTATATGAATCTAATATATTTTTTGTATTCTAATTCAACACTAAGCTCTTCTAAAAGGAATAGTTCTGCTCGAAAATGTCCAAGTCTAAAAAAATCCTCCCCTAAGGTTCAGATTGCTCCTTTTTATAGTGAGGCCTTAGGGAAACACTTTTCCTTTTAGTCCCTTATTCAAATTTCAGTTTTTACCTAAATAGTCCTTAGTTTTCTGACTTGTGCCTCAAGTTTGAGGCTGAAATTATGCCTAAGTCCCTCACTAGAATGTTCTAGGGGTTGTTACAAGATTCTTTCAGGCTCAAATACCCCTTATATCCCTATTTCCTTTCTTAATTAACTAACCTAAGGTCCTTTTTTACCCTTGGTTTTCACTTGGTTGGGTCAACCTAACCCTGGTCAATTGTGTTTAAGTTTTGGGCCAAATTTCGGTCTGGACTAACATGCTTATTGAAAAATTTAAGCATTAGCCAATACCATTCGAGTTTTAAACAAATATCCTAATGTGGATTTTTTCAGCAATAAATACCACTCAGGATTATATAAACGTTCAATGTCAAAAACCAATGAATTAAAGTGACCAGAAAAGGAAACCCATCAACTGATGCTTAACTTACAGAAATAACCCAGTTAAAGTACTCAGTAAACTTGAAAGTGAGAAATGAACAACAGGAGTTGAACACTCAGTATATACATGAATAAAACAGGAAATTAAAGGCTGATATCATCAATTAAAAGTTCAGCAAAACAAATTAGCCTAATACATGCAAATATTAAAAATCAAAGTTACTAAAAACTATGACGGGTATGAGGTTCTAGAAATGAAAGCTACTCACCAGCATAAGTATGGTCCAAAAGATGAACATCTACCAAGACTAATCATGATCTCAGGGAGTGAAACAAATCAAAATCAAGAGATGAAGATCAACGAGACATGTAAATTTCAGAGATAAAACTACAAGCCATGTAAAGCTTCAAAGGTGAAAACAAACTGGCAAGTCAAAAAGAAAATTATAACATCAGACCATTATAGAAGATGTAGTCCAACCAGTAATACGCCAAAGATGTTGGAGACACGTTCTCAAGGCATTATACTAAACGTGTGTTTATATGTGTAGGTTTTGATGAATGACAAACGATGCGTAAATTGATATATGACGAAGTTCAAGAACAAGCGCACAATTGATATACAACGAGATTCAAGCTCAAGACCAAGTTTCATAGTTTTACATGAGTCGTTCTTAACTGTGATCTTGATCCGACAACTTGACTCATGACATGGCTTCTCTCGTAAAATTATTTTTACAAAATCATGCATAATTAATTTAATGCTAAATGATTTTAAATCATGCATATTTACTTTAGTCAAAATGATTTTTAAACATGCCTCTAAAATCTGGACTAAGATAATCGATTATGTACTTATGATAATCGATTATGTTAAGCCAAGACTGCATGACACTCGATTGTGAACTAATGACAATCGATTGTGTTAAGGCAGTGAGCATCAGATTTTTCAAATCTGCATGACAATCGATTGTGAACCTTATGAAAATCGATTGTGATGAGGCAGTGTCCATCAAAGTTTTTCAACGCTCAACATAATCGATTGTGAAGTTAATGACAATCGATTGTGAAGAGACAAGTGTCCATCATATTTTTCAAAGTCACAAAATAATCGATTGTGAACATACGACAATCGATTGTGTTGAGGCAGTGTCTTTCACACTTTTTCAAAGTTATTAAATAATCGATTGTGAGTATATAACAATCGATTGTCTCGAGGCAGTGTCTAAATTGATTTTTCTAGACTGATAAATAATCGATTGTTAACATTGCACAACCGATTGTGAAGCTGACCGCTATCGTAAAGTTTTCAAATACCGTCAGGTAATCGATTATTGATTTTGTATAATCGATTATTGAAATTAAAATCTGGAAAGGATTTTTTGAACGTTGCTGAATAATCGATTATTGATTTTGTTTAATCGATTGTTGAAATTAAAATCTGGAAAGGATTTTTTGAACGTTGCTGAATAATCGATTATTGATTTTGTATAATCAATTGTTTTACGTATAATCTGGAAATGATTTTTTGAACGTTGCCAATAATCGATTGTTGATCTTGGATAATCGATTGTTAAGCGTAAAATCTGGGATTGATTTTTGGAACGATTGGCAAACAATCGATTGTGGCTTCTTGACAATCGATTGTCACACAGTAAAATCAGCAACTCTTAATTGGCAATTAGGCAACGGTAATGCCAAGTTTTTCAACTATAAATACAGCTTCATTTCAGTGTTTTGAACACAACTACACACAACAAATGATCATATAATTGATATAAGGTTGCGTACTCAATTGCTTATCATTTTATATTCATTACATAAGTTTTTGAGAGCCAAACTCTTGTCGAAAGTTGTTGCGATCTTGAGCGTATTCTTTTACTCATATCTACTCATTAAGGAGTGTCTTGTTTGAGTGCTTAGTGTTTTGTACACTTGAAGAGAATTGTTATTCTCTTATTGTAAGAAGGAACTTGTGTTTCCTTGGTTGAAGTCTTGGAGTGTTGTATCTCCGAGCAAAGGTAGTTGAGGCTTGTGTCCTCAAGTTGTGAAGGAACTTGTGTTTCCTTTGGTTGAAGTCTTGGAGTGTTGTATCTCCGAGCAAAGGTGTTGAGGCTTGTGTCCTTAAGTTGTAAAGGTTTGTTAAGCACCTGGAAGCTTGACAAGTTAGTGGAAATCTCGAGAGAGTCTCTCGGGAACTGGACTAGCGACGGGTTGTGGTGAACCAGAATACTTCGGTGTGTTCTTTCTTATTTATCGCACTTATTTATTTCCTGCAAATTTTAAATTCCGCAAGTTTACGCTAATTTTTATTATAACGCTATTCACCCCCCTCTAGCGTTAAGCGTATTATCTAACAATTGGTATCAGAGCCCAACTCTCTAAATACTTAACCGTTTGAGAGAAACATCCATGGCTTCTACTCGTGATTCTTTTGCAGGAATAGGTGAATGTCACTTTAACTTGTTGCCGCCAATATTTGATGGAAGCAATTACAAATATTGGAAAGATCGGATGAGAATTTTCATCACAGCCAACAACTTTTATCTATGGCAAATCATCAAGCATGGTGAACAGATGACGACAAAAGTTGGGAAAGCCAAGGTAAGTGAATACAACACTAAGGCAATAAATATGTTGTATATCGGCTTGAATCAGGAAGATTATCAGAAAATTTCCCACTACAAATCTGCCAAAGAAATGTGGGATAAGCTTGAGGAAATGTATGAAAGCACACCTCAAAAAGCGGACAGCTCATGTGGTGAATCGACTGGCCGATGTCTCGTGGAAAACGAAGAAGAAGAGGTAAGTACGTCTAACCCTCACTCACTTGAAGAAATGCAAAATGCTTATAATAAATTATATAGTGAGTTTGTTAATGCTTCCAAGGCCATCAAAGATTTGCAGAAAACTCTTTCATTGCAAGAAACAGATTTTCAAAAACAACTCTCACTGAAAGAAAAGGATTTGGAAAAACTGATTTTAGAAAATGAGAAGTTGAAAGAGGAAAACAATTTTTTCGGAAAGAGAAGCGCCGACAAGCCCGAAAGTTCTATTAAAAATTGTACTTCTTGCATGCATCTCAAAAATGAGGTAGATAGACTTAAGGGCACCTTAGATAAGTTTAATTCTTCTCATAAAAATTTGAATGAGGTTCTTGTTAATTTGAAGTCAACCAAGCATGGCATAGGTTTTAAGAATGAGCCTAAAGAAAAGGTTGAAGCCATACCACAACCACCTAAGGCTCAACCTAGGATTAATAAAACAAATGCTCATCCTAGAAATAGCAATCCTAGAACCAATATGCATGCTAGACCAAATACTAGAAGGAATGTTGAACATTTTAGGAGACCTAGAAACGACTTTCCACCTAGAAATAACTACCCTAGAAATGATGCATATTCTAGGGCAAACACTAGAAGGAATTTTGAACCTTTTAGAACACCTAGAAATGACTTCCAACCTAGAAATAATTATTCTAGAAATGCTGTACATCCTAGAACAAATAGTAGGAGAAATGATTTTCATGAAATGCGCAATAGTCATAGTGTCGAAAATAGAGTAAACAATTTTCGTCCGTCCAATTACTATGAACCTAGAAGGATGCATAATCCTAACGTGACCTGTCATTATTGTAGACGAATTGGTCATATTGCTCCTGCTTGTTTTACACGATATAGACATATCACTCAATTGCATTACTATGATATGCCTAACCCTCAAGGACCCAAAATGGCATGGGTACCAAAAGATCATTAATCTCTTTTGCAGGTGTGCTTGAAGGCTACAATATTGTAGTAGATGCACCAAGCACAATACCTTATCGCATCAAGGGGGAATTTCGGTTAGTTATCCTTTTTGACAAAAACCGAATTGATAATATATGCAAGCAACCGATATTAACATATGTGTTGTTAATTTGGCCTTATATTGTTAAATTTTTTTTTGATGTGCTTAATCATAATAGTTGATATGTGTTGAGACATCCTTGTTAATAATTAATATCAATTATCCTTGATGCATATGTTGAAAATTCGTTGTTAAACAACAATTGGTATATTAGCCTGCTTCTAATAAAAAAATTTCATTTGTGGTTTGATAACTGTTATTTGTGGTTTAAATAAATGTTAGTATATACCAGAGAAATAAATTATTTCCTTTGGTGTGTATCAACTGTTAGCATATTTTTGTCAAAAAAAATTTTCACTCATGTTTTTGATAAATGCTATTTTTGGTTTGAAAAAAAAAATAATTGATATATTCCTGAAAGAAATGATTCATGCTTTTAACAGTTGATAGAAGTATTTCTGTTAAAAAATCGACACTTGATGAATGTATCTTTTGGTTTGAATAATGGTTGGTATATTCGACCTTTGATTGACTTGTTATATATTAATGTTTGATATGTTTTTTTTTCTAAAAATAACCTTTTGTATCACTGTTAATAAAATAACATTTAATACATTTGTTATGTTTGCCAACAAATGATTTTATCACTATTTTATAACAATTGGTATATCTATGGTTTGTTGGTATGTTTTGATAAGATTCCAGCAATCTTCATAGTGCATACTCCTCGTTGTCTTTCCTATCTCATTTTGACTTTTTGGAAATGTCGAAAAAGAGAGAGTGTTTAGGCGATATGCTTCAAGTAAGGACGAATAGATTGCATGAATTTTATCTTGATGACATTATTGTTGTACTTCAAAACAACCTTCCATATTGGTGATATCATTCTTCAAAATTATGTTGACAACTTTTATGCTATTAATATTTTGCATTCCAAAACATGTTGAAAATGATATTGTATTATTTTTTGAGCAACTAATGAGTTTTATGCAAGGAGTCTCTAAAGTTTCATTTGAGATATCCATGATGGACAAGCGAAATTTCCTCTCGGAGCTGCAAGTTAAGCAAATGAAAGTGGGAACTTTCACTTGTCAAACTAACTATTGCAAGAAATTGCTGAATCAATGTTGAAAAGAGCAACACCAAAGCAATGATCACCTCAATAAATTTATAAGACCATCGTGCCAGAAAAGTGAAAGGTAAGAAGAGCAATACCAAGAACTACAGAGGTATGATCGTTCCTTACTTTACCTTATTGCCAGTAGACTTGATATAATATTTAACGTTTATTGATGTGCTAAATATAAATCATGTCCAAATGAAGTGTCTAATGCGGGTAAGCGTTGATCTAAATGCATACTTTTTAGGTTGCTTTTATATATTGAATATTACCGACTTGAGCGTCGGAGACGCGTATTTCCTTTTGCAGGTATCGCCCTAAAGGTAGGGGGAATTATAAAGATATGGCACAGAACAATCGATTGTTACAGCAAATAATCGATTATTTTACTGTGCAGAAAATCGATTAGCAAGTATCACTAATCGATTATTTATGGTTTATGCTTATTATGTAGTTTTGTTTAATAATCGATTTTTAACTGTTTAATCGATTACCATCTCAGCCATTCAGTACTGCTTTTCTAAAACAATCGATTGTTTCATATATATAATCGATTATTTTCCGAGTCAGAAAATCACCGTGCACACTGTGTCACAACAATCGATTACCATAATTTGACAATCGATTATTTCATGTTAGTAATTCAAAAATTTGTTACCGTTTGGTCCTGCAATCGATTTGTGTCAGTTCCGAGATTCAGTCAAATCTTCATAACAATCGATTATTTCATTCCAATAATCGATTGTCTAAAGGTCAGTACAATTTATTTTTACCGTTTCTGACGGTTTTGGCTCATAAATTTCTGCAGATTTTCATCATAAATGAAATGCCATTCTTCCCATTATAAATAGGCATCATATGTCTTCATTTTTAGCTCTCAAACTATCAAAACTCTTTTAAGTTTTCTTGCAAAGCTCATTACCTCCTATTAAAAATGTCGGGTTGTCACTCTAAACGTTCTCATTCAGCTAGGCATGATGCATCTTCCTCTGCTGCCCCACCTCCTCCAAATTACCCTTATCAAGATGGGTCCATTATACAATTTAATTCTGACACCGAGCTTACTCGGTTTTTGACAAAATTTGAAAAGCGCGACATTCTTCCTCCCCGCTTTTCAACAAGCAAGTATCTTGAGTCATACGCCCCTGCTGCCAACATGCTTATAGAATGTCAACTTCTTGACTTTTTATATCTTACCTACCCTTATATTAATCCTCCATTGATTCAAGCGTTTTATTCAAACCTTCATGAGGATAATGATGGTGAGCTTGTGACAAATATTAATGGTGTTCAAATTCTTTTATCCGATGAAAACCTTCATTCCATTGCCCGTCTTCCTCGAAGTGGAGAAAACATTACTCGCTACATTAGAGAGGCCGGCGCCTTATTTGATGAGAAAGCTCTCCTACACCAAATAGGTATTACATCTTATGATCCTAATCTATCCACTCGGCGTCCTGCTATCACGGGAATGCTCCCCGAGTATCGTTTGATTTTCTATTTCATCACCCGAGTCCTCAAACCTCGGAAGCATAATCACACCACTCTTTCCCAAGAAGACGCTAAGCTCATGCATGCAATTATAACCAGAGCTCACATCAATTGGTGTAAGTTCGTCAAGATTCACATGCGTGACGCCATCGGAGATGATAGACCTCTTCCCTATGCCCTCCTTATTATGAATTTTCTTGAAGCTTCCGGATTCAACATTTCCATCGGTCCTCTCAAAAAGAGCACCAACAAGTGGGAAATTTCAGAATCCTCCTTTCCCCATGACGGCGATCATGTAGCTCCTGCTCCTGCTCCTCTTCCAACTCGTCGGTCGCGTCAGCCTCAAGAACCTTCTCTTCAATCCATTTCCGACCAAATTGCTTCATTGACCACCTCTGTCGGTCAATTGACACATGAGATCCATGGATATTTTGACCATGTTCATTATCCATATGCCGGTCTTGTTCCCTATGAAGCAGTGCCGGATGATGAGGCGGGAAATGATGATGAATAATTTCTTTATTTGTTTTTCTATTTTATTGTTCTATGTTCCCGTTATGTAACAGTTTTTTTTAATAAATAAACAAGTTATTTTTTAATCTATATTTTTTTTACTAATGGCAAAAGGGGGAAGATAACGGGTATGCACTCTCAATATTTATTAGCTTAAATTGAGGGGGAATTTATATATTGAGGGGGAACTAATTGCATACTTGTTGCATATCTTTACTTGTCTTGAATCGTCATTATGAATTGCTTAATATGCATATCCCGCTTAAAGTTTGCCATTATCAAAAATGGGGAAATTGTTGGAAACACGTTCTCAAGGCATTATACTAAACGTGTGTTTATAGGTGTAGGTTTTGATGAATGACAAACGATGCGTAAATTGATATATGACGAAGTTTAAGTACAAGCGCACAATTGATATACAACGAGATTCAAGCTCAAGACCAAGTTTCATAGTTTTACATGAGTCGTTCTTAACTGTGATCTTGATCCGACAACTTGACTCATGACATGGCTTCTCTCGTAAAATTATTTTTACAAAATCATGCATATTTAATTTAATGCTAAATGATTTTAAATCATGCATATTTACTTTAGTCAAAATGATTTTTAAACATGCCTCTAAAATCTGGACTAAGATAATCGATTATGTACTTATGATAATCGATTATGTTAAGCCAAGACTGCATGACACTCGATTGTGAACTAATGACAATCGATTGTGTTAAGGCAGTGAGCATCAGATTTTTCAAATCTGCATGACAATCGATTGTGAACCTTATGACAATCGATTGTGATGAGGCAGTGTCCATCAAAGTTTTTCAACGCTCAAAATAATCGATTGTGAAGTTAATGACAATCGATTGTGAAGAGACAAGTGTCCATCATATTTTTCAAAGTCACAAAATAATCGATTGTGAACATATGACAATCGATTGTGTTGAGGCAGTGTCTTCCAGACTTTTTCAAAGTTATTAAATAATCGATTGTGAGTATATAACAATCGATTGTCTCGAGGCAGTGTCTAAATTGATTTTTCTAGACTGATAAATAATCGATTGTTAACATTGCACAATCATTGTGAAGCTGACCGTTGTCGTAAAGTTTTCAAATACCGTCAGGTAATCGATTATTGATTTTGTATAATCGATTGTTGAAATTAAAATCTGGAAAGGATTTTTTGAACGTTGCTGAATAATCGATTATTGATTTTGTATAATCGATTGTTTTACGTAAAATCTGGAAATGATTTTTTAAACGTTGCCAATAATCGATTGTTGATCTTGGATAACGATTGTTAAGCATAAAATCTGGGATTGATTTTTGGAACGATTGGCAAACAATCGATTGTGGCTTCTTGACAATCGATTGTCACACAGTAAAATCAGCAACTCTTAATTGGCGATTAGGCAACGGTAATGCCAAGTTTTTCAACTATAAATACAACTTCATTTCAGTGTTTTGAACACAACTACACACAACAACTGATCATATAATTGCTATAAGGTTGCATACTCAATTGCTTATCATTTTATATTCATTACATAAGTTTTTGAGAGCCAAACTCTTGTCGAAAGTTGTTGCGATCTTGAGCGTATTCTTTTACTCATATCTACTCATTAATGAGTGTCTTGTTTGAGTGCTTAGTGTTTTGTACACTTGAAGAGAATTGTTATTCTCTTGTTGTAAGAAGGAACTTGTGTTTCCTTGGTTGAAGTCTTGGAGTGTTGTATCTCCGAGCAAAGGTAGTTGAGGCTTGTGTCCTCAAGTTGTGAAGGAACTTGTGTTTCCTTTGGTTGAAGTCTTGGAGTGTTGTATCTCCGAGCAAAGGTGTTGAGGCTTGTGTCCTCAAGTTGTAAAGGTTTGCTAAGAACCTGGAAGCTTTACAAGTTAGTGGAAATCTCGAGAGAGTCTCTCGGGGACTGGACTAGCCACGGGTTGTGGTGAACCAGAATACTTCGATGTGTTCTTTCTTATTTATCGCACTTATTTTTTTCCAGCAAATTTTAAATTCCGCAAGTTTACGCTAATTTTTATTATAACGCTATTCACCCCCCCTCTAGCGTTAAGCGTATTATCTAACAAAAGAATCCTTGAGCATAACAAAGAAGATTACTTATCATACTTGCGGAAAACAACTAAAATCTTAAAGAAAACAAAGCAAATAGACAGGAACACAGAATACTTAGCTTTTTCACATGCAACTCTAACTTGAATCCTTTCTGTTGGTTTCTGACCTCTTTTATGGAGGCTTCTAACCTTCTAGGGCAACTGGCCTTTCGGATAATGGGCTCAGGAGTTCAAGAATGGGAGCTTGTTATTATGTGACAGAGTAAGGTCTCAGATTTTAATTTTCTTGGTGGTTAGTGGTGTTTGAGGGCTGTGGATGGCATGGTTGGGGAGGGGAATGGAAGGGGATTGTCTGAGATCAGTTTGACCAGAATCCGGTGGGGTTTAGGTTTAAGGGTAAACTTTAAATAGATATTCGAGGCGATGGAGATCTGTTTGAAAGGAACGGATTGCAGGACGAGGAAGGGGAGGTCTAGGTGGTCCTATGGTGTAAATTTGGGACGGTTTGTTATTGGGTCGCCGGAGATGGTGGTTTCGGCGAACCTTGTTTTGAATATTTGAGCAGATCGACGTTTGTTCGAAAGAAAATAACTACAGGAAGGGGAAGAGGGGGTCATGGTGGTCCGGTGGTGTAAAGTTGGGGTGGTTGGTGACCGGCCGCCGCCGTGAGGCAAATTCCGGCGGCGACGTTAGGGTGGCTGCTGAGTGGTCAAGGGTGGTCAATGGGAGGTGATGCACGAGAGTGTATGTACGAGGAAGGAGGCTTGTTTGGTCTCTGAGTGTATAAAAGCGTTTGGAGATATATATATGATCTTGGGCAAGGTCTCAGGGCCGTTGGATGGCCTTTTGATCAACGACTGTGGTGACTTGAGGTTGTATGTGGACTGGGTCGGGGACCCTATTTTGGGTTGGGTGCTGTATATATTTACAAGGAAAAGGGTTTGGGCCACTCAGGTCTGGCCCAATTGTGGCCAGCCTGGGTTTGTTATATATATATATATGTATATTTTTTGTTTTGTTTTCTTTCTCTTATTATTATTATTATTATTATGATTATTATTATTATTATTATTAATTCTATTTTTAAAATTCCTAATTAACACAAACAATAATGCAACAAATTAAAGTTAAACAAAAATGATTAAAATGCCAGAAAATACGACTTGCATATTTTTTGAATTTTATATTTGTAAAATAACCCTAATTAACAATTATTTTAGCAAAAATACGAAATTAAATCCTAAATGATTTTAAGCATCCACTAATGCAAACACACTAACACACTCAATTAAATTCTAAAATTAAATCCTAAAAACAAATATAAAAAGAAAAATCCTAAACCTGAGAGTCTTGTGGGAGTCATCTTAGCAGGACAAAAATCACATGCACACATAGACTATATTGGTCAACAAGCCAACAAATAAGGGATTAACTAGCTAAAACTGAAAAATAAAAGAAGGACTTAGGGGACAAAGTAGAATTCTGAAGGCAGCCCTAGACTTTGCTTATAAAACGGCATGCATATTGCCTTGTTTAACAAGTTTTAAGGAAATCTAAAAAAATCCCCACAAGTTTGTAGAAGCATTAGAGATTCAAAAACACTAAAAATTTCAAAATTCATATTCCAGATCTTAGAGAAATCAGAAAAAATAAAAAAAATTTCAAACTCAAAAGTTGCTGAAAGTTACTAAAGAGTAATTGAAAGCCAATTCCCAATTTGTTGAAGTTTAAAATGGTTTGAATTGCCTTAGGATGCAATAGTTAAGGCCTTAAAGGTTCCTAGGGCGATTTTGAGTATTGAATCTGGTCCAGTCTAACTTGATTTGAGATTCTACTAGTTTTTATTGCTTGAAATTACTCCTTGGATGATTTGGTATCATTTCTTGGGTGTGGAATTAGTTGAAAATACTGCTGATTGTTGCTCCCTACTATTGCTCTCCATTTGCTACCTCCTGACATGAATTTCCCTTTGTATTGGCCATATCCAGGTACATTTTTAACATCAAGTGTTATATGAAGATTGGATCCATATGTATGAATGCAATTGAAGAGAAATATTGAATAACTCCTTGTTTTTCACGTGAATCTGTTCTGATCCATGTATTTAAACACTTAGTTCATTAATGTTATTTAGACTATCATCTATTTTTGTAATAATTGGACTGTATGAACTGTTATTTTTCAGATACATGTGATCATTATGAGTAGAGTACTAGTTGTAGTTAATTTCAGTTTAGGCTGTTAGATTAACTTGAAATTTAAGATATGTTTAAGGTGCCATTTGAAAGTAGAATCCAAAAGTAACATGTATGATCATACTTGCAATTAAACAGGCCATGTAGCTTGAACATAATATTAGCCTTAGTTTACTTATCAAATACTTGTGATTACTCATCAGATATTTGCTGAATATAATAGCTACATCACATGTTTGTGTAATAATGATTCACGAAAGAAATAGGAACGCCAATAGTAACTTTCATTTTCAGTTTGTAATTGAGCTATTTAGAGTGTGCGGATTGAAACTAAAAGGCTGTTAAAAGGTCTTAGTATGCAACATATCTAAAATTGATCTTTCATTGGCTATTCGAATGAGTGTTTAAATGATAAAATCGTTGCTGAAGGTGTCGTTGCAGTACAATCCATACAACAACTGGAGTTGGCAACAGTGGTTTGGGCTGTAAGGTCGGCCCAGTCGCGTTTGGTTCCTTCACCGGCTCTCCTTGTTTTGAACCTTTCATGGGAGGGAGGGGGGTTATATTTGTGTCTTTGATAGCTAGTTAAATTACCATAGGGGATTTTTAATTTATCGAGGGTTGAATAATTGAGCCCTTAAAATAGATGAAGTGAGCCATAGTAGATCACAAACAATTTTGGCCCTCCGAGTATAATTGAATTAATCTTTTAATTTTTAATTGAGGGGCACCATGTTGCCTAAAGATGGTAACCGCATGACATTTGCTTTAATAGATCATGTGTTGATCCTTAGAGTTCGAGGCACGTTATTTAACAAATTTCATAACCCTGATAAAGTGCAAACGTGTAGTTGCTTTGGAGGCGTATTTTAATTGTCTACTTTCCTATGCTCGGGTGCATATTTATGTGGCCCAAATCCAAATCTCGATGATGTTAAAATATGTCAAAAATCACGGGTGTGTTTATGTGATGTGGTTCGAGATGTGTTTTAATAACGTTGCAGCTGTCCATTGAAAAATAATTAGAGGCGTCGATAAAGTTTAAATTTGCACATAGGTACAAAATGTGTTAAAATTAGATAATCAAGCCAAATGCAACAGTTGAGCGATCGTGCTAGAACCACGGAATTCGGGAGTGCCAAACACCTTCTCTCGGGGTAACAGAATTTCTTACACGGATTTATGGCTCGCAGACTGTTGAACAGAGTCAAACTTTTCTCGATTCGAGATTTAAACCGATGACTTTGGACACCATAATTTATCTCAAGTGCCGACTCTCAAATCTCTTAAATAAGTAAATCTTGTTTCGATTGTCCTTTAATTGGAAAAACTCCCTTATTTACGCCTTTCGCGGTTTGTAGTGTTAAAAAGGAGGTGTGACAATGGGATGCCAACTGGGCATCAGAGTCAGCCTTCTTTTTCATCATCTGTTAAAATATAATTTCGATTCTCGTGATTTAATTGTTGGATGAATTAGGACCTTGGGATGTATATGGGGGTGGGTTGTTCTATTGTTGATACATTGGGGGCCTTTGAAAGCCTTGCCCCCGATTTCCTTAATTGTTGTTGTTCGAACCACCCTAATTCTTGTTTCCACCTCAATCGTTGTTGTTGTCAGTCCAATTATCTTGATTGTTCTGGTTACCCCAATTTTAATTTTGGTTTTTATTCCCCCAATTACTATTCCCTTATTGTTATTGATTTCCCCAATTGCCTTGGGATCTCCAATGTTGTTGTTGTTTAAAAAAATTGTCCTTTTGGCCCTGCTAGTTGTTTATGTATTACACTTCTTCATTCTGCTCATCATACCCATAATCTTGAAACCCACCATCATCTTAGTCATATTGATCCGAACTCCCTTGGTTCTATTGACCTCTTTTTCTTCGTTTGTTCAATAACATGTTGACACCTTCCATAGAATTTACTTGTCGTGGAGTTTTAGCCTACTGTAATTGTGCCTTTACTAGCTGGTGTTGTCAGTTCTACTATTGTCTGCCCATGCTTATGGAGCTCTTTGTGCAAGTGAATGACCGTGGGGTCACCCTGTGGCATGTTAGCTTTACTTTTCCAAGAAGAGGATGTGTCATCCATCTCATCCAATATTTTATTAGCCTCATCATATTGAATGTTCATGAAATTTTCCCCGCGAGTTGGTTCACTATGCACTCATTTGTTGTGTTAATGCATCGGTAGAATGTCCATTGCATCATTGTGTGAGTCATATAATTATTTGGGCATTCCTTTATTATAGTCTGATAGCTTTCCCATATCTCATGCAGTGGTTCGTTAGGCTCATGTTTGAAAGCTAAGATTTCATCCATCAAGCTTGCATCGTGGCCCGGCGAGAAAAACATTGCAATGAATTTATCCGCCATTCGAGTGATTGGAAGTCTCTCCAGTCAATCGAATGCTTTCCCTCGAAGAGAGAAAGGGAATTATCTCAACCATAGGGCATCCTCGGACACATTCGTTTGCTTGCTCCCCCAACATGTATTAACAAATCCTTTAAGGTGCTTGTAAGCATTTTGATGGGGAGCACTCGTGAAATACCCTCGCTGCTCCAACAATGTCAATATCACGTTGGTAATTTAAAGCTTCCCACTCGGTTTTGGGAAAGGACAATTGCACTGGCATAGCCCTAGTTTGGAAGCACTCGAGGTACATCTCTTGGAGGTGGCGGGGGAGGGTCTCTCCTTCGTTGGCCTGTCAGCCTCTCCGACGTCCTTGTGGTACTAGAGGTACCTCATGCTCTTCATTGTCATTAACCTCCTCCCCCGGTGGAATATCTCCAAGAGGTGCTTTGTTTTCCATATTTTAGTACCTGAATTGATAATTTACCCAAGTAAGTAAACAAGAAGGAAATAAAACCAAAACATATAACTAGATAGATAGATACCTAAAAATCGTTTAGATCCCTGGCAACAGCGCGAAAAAGTGATCGGGTCCAACCCTATACTACAACAGAGTGGCAAAAGTGGTCGATGCAGCTTTTACCCGAGAAGGTCAGGATTGAATCCACATGGAGATAGAATGTTTGGGAATTGGATTCCTTGCTACACTAGTAACGTTTAAAGTAATTTTTTACAGCATTGATGGTTCACTAATCTAGATTATCACTAATTATGCTGAAATTAAGCCAAGAATGATATCTTTTGTGAGGTTTTCTTAATTTATGGAAAGGCACTAGGGAAGTGACTTTCCCCTAGGTGAATACTTGACGGTTTCTAAAGCCTAAGGCAAAGTTGTTATGTTTGGGATTGCGATATAGCCAATACATGAAACTACTCACTCTGTACCTCTCGGTAGCTTAAGTGACTTTGCCCTAATTGGCTTTCTCAAGACCAATTAGGTGTCAAAATTGTGCAAGCAATATAGGCTAAAGTCGGGTATCTGTAGGATTAACCCTTCAATTGGGGCTATTATCATTAGAAAATGCCCCAATTCCTTGTTGGCCTGATTTTCCTAGACTCAATCTCTCTTTCTCAGGAAGAGCCCAAGTCAAAAAGGCGCAAATTAGTGTTTGCAACCACTAATTCAACATGAAAAACATAAATCATGCCAATTATCAACCACCCATAAACCTCTATGCCCTAAAATAAGAGACTCATGAAATACCCACACTAGGGTTAAGCCACAACCCTAGCTAATGGGTCTAGCTACTCATAATAATGGAAGAAATTAGATATTGAGATGAATAATAACCCATAAAATATAATTACTAGCTCAAATTTGAAGATTCAATGATAAACTAGCTACAAAATTACTCGAAATAGCTATCAAATGGCATTCACATGCTCAGCTACAGATAAAATGACCTAAAAATCTGAAAAAAGAAGTACTTATACAAGGACAAATTTTCTAGACGAAAATTCCCCTAAAGGAGGTACTGTGGACCGCAAAAAATGGACTGTGGCCGCAATCAAGCCTTTTTGGCTTCAAATCATATTCTCTGAATTTGGCCATCCCGGATCACTATAAATGGATTTCGGCTGCGATGGCTTCACTAATATGACATAAAATCAACCCCGGTAAGCGGTGTCTTGAAAAATTCCAAACTTCAGGCTCTCTGAATCTCTTCTCCGCGGACCACAACAAATGGACCATACCCGCGATGAGGATACCGAGCCTGCATAGAATCAACCACGGGCTGCATTGCTTAAAATTCTAGGATTGCATCTTCTCTGATATTTTCCATCGCGGACTACGATAAATGAACCACGGTCACGGTGGGTCTATTGTAGTCGCGGTGGATTTAATGTTGTAGCGGTGCTTTAACTTGTTCTTGGCACTCGTGTAAGTTTAACTCCTTTTTATGTTGGCTTTGACTTCCTTGTCATTTTGTTGACCACGCACTGCAAACAAGCACAACATGTAAGCTTTCAGGATTACTTGTATACATGTTAATAAAAAGTTCAAGCAAAAAAGAGTATAAAATAGACTAGAATCCCTAGTTATTGGCCATCCATCACCGGGAAGAGCCACACGGTTCTCACTAATTCTACCTTTGGAAAGAACAGTAGCTTAAAGAAAACCAAAGGCCTATTGATTACGAAAACTTGTAAATATAAGAAGCGATGAACTGAAAAAGAAATTACTAAATGAAATAAGAAGCTATGTTATTAAGGAAAATTGCAAAAAATGTTATGACGTAAAATACGAAAAGTAAACTAAATATGTATAATAGGGATTTAGACGAACATACATAATGGCGAATAATTATATACATGGAAAAGTAACTTTATATACATACCAAAATTTTAAAAAAACAAAAATTTAAAAAATAAAAGTTAAAGTTATATAAATACCAAAAGTGCAAAATAATTATAAAGAAAATTAGTATATTCATTACAACCCAACTATAAAATCATCAAAATAGGACCACCCCCTTAAATGAGAACTAAAATTACCCTCAATGCTAAATAGAAAATATAAGACAAAAAAAGGGTTAGAGAGTAAAGAAAACTTCCTATAGGTCCTCTGTCTGGATGGGGTCATAAGGCTGGGTCCCTAGGTCACCTGGCTCAGGGTCCTGTCGTTGGCCTGATGCATCTTCCTCAGGGTCCTCCAGCTCAATCTCTAAATCATGAACCTAGGGAATCAGTCTCCTTCTCCTGGGCTCTCCTCAGCCTCCTACTCACGTACCTACTCTGCCTGAGCTGATAGTACTGGATCCTCCAATAAAAGATCCAATGGTATATTGCCAACTGACTCCATCTTCTCCACCTCTCCTCTCAACAACTTCATTGACACATTTGAGGCTCGAGTCTATGTTAGCTTCTTTATATGCTTGCTCAGCTCCATAATTGATTTTTCTAGAACTACAAGAGCATACATAATAAGATTTTGGTTGTCCAGGAGCTTCTTCTGGTTGTCCAGAAGCTCATTGAGAGACTCCTCCAATGAAGCTGGACCCTGGGGCTGTGCGGGAACTGATTGGGCTGCCATTGAACTGGATAGTACAGACAACTTAGTAGTTGTTGTCTGTATCCGGTTGTTGATACTGGAGAGGGTCTAGTTCAACCTATGTGCAATCAAAGGGTATGCTGACGAGGAGGGTACTGAGGAAGTCATGGAAGTAGATGGTCAGGAGGCAGGATCTGGTATAGCAGTAGGAGGCTCAGAAGGAGTGACCACCACTACTGGCTCTTCAGAGTGGCCAGTAGAAACATTTGCTTTGCCCTTGGATTTAGGGTTATCTGGACCATGAAGGTTGTACCATGAGAAGTGATTCTTGGGCTTCATCTTGGTATCAAAATCCCTTTTCTCTACCTTCTAATCTTCCAAGTACATGGTGAGGAAGTTCGAAAATGGGTAGGATCAATCACCCTCGTTGACCACTCTGGCAATCACCCTAGTCATGTTATTCCCGACATTTATTGGGAACTCTGCTATGATAGGTGCCACTATAATCACCCGGGAAATCGGCATGTCACTGTCGTGAGTAGTGGGGTCTAATCTATTGCATATAAATGTCTCCCAACCCTTTGCCTCAAAGTTCAGGGAATTCCTCTAGATACGAACACCACTTCCAACCAAGCTGGTGTAGTATTAGGGAGATCCAACCATGGGCGGGCTGCTTCATCCATAGCCACTTTATCTAATTATAGAGACTTATCTTCGTCATTGAATCTGTTATAGTCGTTTAGAGTCTTCCCATCAAACCTAATCTTCAGGTTCCACACCTTAGTCACAAATGTTCCCATTTTGATATGGGCAACATTAGCATAGAATTCCTTGACTAGGTGCTCATTAGCATCCAACACCTTACTTGTGAAGTATTTTTACCCCTCTTTCATTAAAGTGTTGCTTCACATTGGGGTTGTAGGGCAGAAGATCCTTCTCGACAAACTGAAGCTCATGTATAGGTGACACTAGGCCACCACTCATTGAATTTCTGATAGGCCTACTCACTAACAAACCTCTGGTGCCACACCTCCAAGCTTCATGTCTTTTCCAGTCCTCCAATCTAGGTATCCCCCTTCTTACGTCATCTGATGCCTCAATATCTACATCTATGGGATCCTATCCAGGTGAGGAAGCTGTAGGTGAGGCTAAAGCTGAGGACTCACTACTCTCCGCTGAGCCATCAGACAACTCTAAAGAAACAGGAGAAGTAGGAGCGGCTAGGGTGAAGGCTCGACTATCAAATGAAATATCCCCGAGAACATTGGTACATGTGTGGCCATAAAGTCACTCTCTGAGGCCTATCGGGAAGGAACATACTCACTCCCCTAGGAGTGATATGCAGCTCTATGTGCGGCTTTGATAATTTTCCGCATTTTTTCAATTGATAGCTGGACTTCTAGGGGTAACTTATTTTGTCCTCGTCCCCTACCCAGGGAGGACTCTGCTTTTCCTTTTCGTTTGCCATTGCCACATTTTGTTTTAACCATTATCTGCATAGATAGTTAGTGAAAGCTCGTTAGTATTGGTGTTAGAAGAAGTAGTAAAGAAAAGCAGATGAACAATTGACAATGGTGTAACAAATTTCAAAACTAATGACATCGGATAAAAAGGTGTGGCCACGGAATGAGTACTGCTGAGAGTGGAAAAAGGGGCGCGACCACGGAGGTATGGGGATTAGACTACCTATCCTTTAATTCTACAGAGCCGGTGACCACGGAAAATTAGGCACGACCAGGAGTATTGTATCCGCTGTCTGCAACAAACAACCGTGACCGCAAACCCATTTGGTATACTTCATTGAACATGCATATCGCTGCGAGTGAGAAATGCAGTGCAGCCACGTAAGGCGGGCCACTGTTAATGGAATTTGCAACCACTGACCGGGGTAATCAAAAAACTTTCCAAACTCATGTTGCACATGAATACTGGCCGCAAAAATACTACCGCGGTCATGGAATTCAAAAACGAACTGAGCAATTCCTAGGGTATCTATTTTTCTTTCCATTAGTAGATATCATCTACGCTCTTAACGCCAACATGTTATTAACTGACCAGCCTTAACTTATTAAGCTTAATTTAATTAATAACCCTAAGTTAAAACTAAAAGAAAAAGAGGAAGAAGGGATAAAACTAACAAATAAAAGAAAAACAAGTACAAGCCAAAGAACAATTAGGAAGTGTGATTATCGGATGTGTAATGAGTAACGAGAATTGACTTTATTCTTGTGTTTATTCATATTAGGGCTCAAATGAATAGTGAAATTTTAGCTTGAGAGTGAAAATATCAAAAAAGGTTCAAGGTCTCCTATTTACACCTTGGGACCCACATTACTCACCTGGAACGGCTGTGGAATATTCTTTTGACGACAGAAGGGCTAGTTGATTGAAATTGCCGCTGAGAGCAAAAAATGGCACGCGGTCGCGGAAAGGCACCGCTGACCGCAAAAAATGCACCGAGAAAGCGATTGAATCTTTAGAGAAATCTCATTTAGGATTTTTCAATCCCCTGTCCGCCATCAAATTATGCCTCCGCGAACAGGCCACCTTTGACCGCAAAAAATGGAGTTGTGTCAGCGGTCCAAGTTCAGAGTGTGCCAAAAAATTTCTAACTTAGTCCTACACTGCATCGAACATTCCTACACACATCTCACAGCCATTCAGTAAAACAAAATCCTACACTAAGAAGAAAAATAAAATATAAGAAAAACACATGGGTTGCCTCTCAATATGCGCCTGATTTAACGTTGTGGCACGATGCAGGTTACCATTAATCATTTGAGATGGATCATTTCCACAACGTGGATGTCATCAAAGTTTCCAAGATAGTGCTTTACTCTGTGCCCATAAATTCTTAAGATTTCACCATTTTTATTTTTCAAATCAAGGGCACCAAACAGAGTTATAAGCACCACCTCAAAAGGTTCACTCCACTTTTACTTAAACTTTCCCGGGAATAGTCGTAATTTGGAGTTGAATAAGAGAACCAAGTCACTTCATGTTGTCCTTATATAAGGATGATCTGGAATAGCTATGAATTTGAAACTTATCAAGCTCATTCAGTTACTCCATCCGGAGATTTGCTGCAACATCACATTCGAGATTTAACTTTCTCAAAGCCCACATGGCCTTGTGCTCTAACTCAACTGAGAGATGTAATGCTTTCTTGAATACCAATCGGCACGAAGACATACCAATTGGAGTCTTGTAAGCAATAATGTCTGCCCATAAACCATCATCTAGTTTCTTAGACCAGTCAGTCTTATTTGCATTTACAATATTTGACATTATGCTCTTAATCTTTCTGTTGGAGACCTTAACTTGCCCAGTAGCCTGAGGATTGTAAGGGGTTGAATCCTTGTGATTGACACCATACTTTTCAAGCAATGTGTAGAACGCCTTATTGTAGAAATCAGAACCACATTCACTGATGATTGGTCTAGGAGTTCCAAATCGAGTAAACATATTCTTCTTGAAAAACGCCACCATAATTCGGGCCTCATTATTGGGTAAATCCACAGTCTCAACCCATTTGGAAAAATAATAAACGGCAACCAGAATGTATGTGTTGTCACATGAACTCACAAAAGGTCCCATGAAGTCAATGTCCCACATATCAAATATGTCAACCTCACTGGTGAGAGGCATTTCATCCTTCTTTTAAATTCCACATGCTCTCTGACACTCATCACATCTCTTTACAAGATCACCTGAATCCTTGTACAATGTAGGCCAACAAAAACCGTAGCCAAGCATTTTTGAAACTACCCTCGCCCTACCATGATGGCCACCGTAGGGAAAGGAATGACAAGCATCCAGAATACTCATTTGCTTTCTTCCAGAACACATCTCCGGATCAGAAGCTATCTCGTTTAAGCATCTTCCTTTAGTTAGAAGAGAGCTTATACGAAACAATACCGGTCACAAGAAAGTTGGCAATATCTGCGAACCAGGGCATGTTATTCACAGATACAGCAGGGAGTTTCTCATCAGGGAACGAATCAACAATTTCAAGTCCATCATGGGGCCTTCCCTCCTCCTCCAAGTGGGACAAGTGGTCCGCCACTTGGTTTTCACACGATTTTAGATCAACAATTTAAAGGTCAAACTCTTGAAGCAATAGAACCTATCTCATCGATCGAGCTTTAGAATCCTTCTTTGTCGTTAAGTAGCAGAGTGTTTCATGGTCAGTATGAACTATCACCTTGGCACCCATGAGATAAGTTCTAAACTTTTCCATTGCAAACACAATTTCTAGTAACTCTTTTTTCATCACCGTGTAATTCACTTGAGCATCATTCATTGTTTTGCTTGCATAATATACTTTGTGAAACATCTTGTTTACTCTTTGATCCAAGACTACTCATACCTCAACATCACTTGCATCACACATGAGCTCAAAAGGTAAGATCCAGTTGGGTGCGGTAATAATGGAAATGATTGTCAATTTGTACATGAGAAGTTCAAAAGCCTTCATGCATTCATCATTAAACACGAATTTTGCATCCTTTTTCAATAGTTTGCACAAAGGATTCACTACCTTAGAAAACCTTTTGATGAATCTTTGTTAGAACCCTGCATGCCCAAGACAACTCCTAACCCCCTTGACTGAAGTAGGAGGAGGAAGCTTTGAAATCATTTGAGTCTTAGCATTTTCCACCTCCCCATTCTTTTAGATCTTATGACCGAGGAAAATGCTCCCCCATTGAGCGTAAAGTGGAATTTTTCCCAGTTAAGCACAAGATTTTCCGCTTTACAACGGGCTAACACTTTGTTAAGATTATTCAAACACTCACTAAAGGAGTCACCCACAACACTAAGTCATCCATGAACACTTCCAAGAAGTCCTCCACCATGTCGATAAAAATAGCCATCATACACCGCTAAAAGGTAGCTGATGCATTACACAAACCAAATGGCATCCTAGAAAAAAAAAGGTGTCATACGGACATGTGGAAGTGCTTTTCTGCTGAACTTCCGGAGCAATCAAAATCTGGGTGTTTCCTGAGTACCCATCCAGAAAATAGCAGAAGGAACGCCCAGCAAGTCTATGCAGCATCTGGTCAAGAAAGGGTAATGGAAAATGATCTATGCGGGTCATTTTATTCAGCTTTCGGTAGTCCATGCACACCTTCTGTCACACCTCCTTTTTAATACTACACCGTCGAAGGGCATAGAAAAGGGAGTTTTTCCAATTAAAGGACAATCGATACGAGATTTATTTATCTAACAATTTCAGAGTCCCCACTTTGGATAATTAATAGTGTCTCAAGTCACTGGTTTAAAATTCCGAATCGAGGAAGGTTTGACTCTACTTAACAATCTGCGAGTCAAAAATTCGGGTAAGGAATTCTGTTAACCTGGGAGAAAGTGTTAGGTACTACCGTATTTCGTGGGTCTAGCACGGTCGCTCAATTGTTATATTCGGCTTAATTATCCGATTATAATACATTTTTGTACCTATGTGCCAATTTTAACTTTAACTGCTTTTATTTATTTATAGAACATTGAAACGTTGTTAAAACGCATCTTGAACCATGTCACACAAATGCACCCGTAATTTGCAACACATTTCACCTAACGCTGAGATTTGAATTTCGGTCACATAAATGCGCACCCAATTTTAGAAAGGCAGATTATTTAACTAACACGCTTAAAGCAACCAACGCGTGTTTAACTTTCCGGGAAGCCGTAAAATTTGCTAAATGGCGCGTCCTGAGTTCTAAGATTAAACAAAGTAATCATACAAGGGCCGGGCATTTGATATTTTGTTTGGCTTTGCATGCCTCAATTTGTTTTAATTTAAAGGTTTCTACACTAATTCCTGAGGGTCATAAATTATTTATTATCTACCATGGCTAACCTCAAATCTAGTTTTGAAAGAGAAACGAATTAACTAACTACACAAAATCAAAGAACTACAACTCATTCAAAGAAAATTCCAAACCCGCCAGCTACTTAGCAAGCTTCAGGTTAAAGGATTTTTAAGCTCAAACATAAGTTCCGCCTGCTTCACACCTGGGCCCGATGAGCCCCGTAATTTATGGCTTTCACAAATTCGAACTAATATTCCTAAGAGTGGGTTAAGCCAAACACAACAAGAAATTCCAAATTTAACTCATAACATTATTTCCAACACGAGGACTCGAGATCGAGTATTTTTTTATCCCAAACCGCTCGAATTAGGAAAGTCAAATCCCAAATCAATGGGCTAATCGAAACGCCAATCATTAATATCAAGCTGGGAACAATGAGACTAATCTTAACAAATTGACCTCCTGATTTTAAACCTTATCAACTAACCAACCTTTTTAAGTTGATTATTTTTAAACTTGAAACGCTTAAAATGAGCATTTAACTAAGATTTTCCATATCAAAAGTCATCTAGCCACTTGAGATCAATTTTTAACTAGCTCCAATACACATCTGGATTTTTCCATCAAATAAACACACCAACAAACAGAATTCACACCAGCTCATACAAGCTTACACTTATGATTCCCATGAATCTAAATAGGCATCAAAGACAGAATCCTCTCATTTTTAAACGGTGTTGGAACAACATAATGGCCCAGAACACAAAACCAAAACAGAACTGATAGTCAACATTCACAACTCCTAATTGCATAACCTCTAATCATGCTACCGATTACTAAAATAGGCCGCTAATTATGAGTACGAATCTAAGTCCATGGCGTGCAAATAATGACATGTCTAGTGCCTATCATTATAGTCTCATTACATAGCAAGAAACAATGTGAGAAATGGGGAAGAAACTGAAATAGAGGGGGAAATTCAACTATGCAATTACGGAACACTATATGACATGCAAGGGAGATCAAATTTCATAATTACCAACCATTACATGACATGAACTAACCACTGTAACAGGTTGATCACTAAACATCAGACTAACAAAATTACTTGAAACCAATTAAAGAAAACTTAAACATGGACATGTGGATTCCATTTTTATTCAATCATCAACATTTCCCGTGGAAGTGATTCATGAGTGTACCTAGAATTTGAATAGCAATAAAAAAACGATCAGCTTTAGGACAAGAAAAGTAATCAGTGCCTCAGCAGTAGAAATAGCCAGGAAAACTAAATTTAAACCAAGGAAGGACATGCAACAATTAACAGAATTTTACCAGAACTTCAAACAAAACTTTAATACTACCAAACTAAATCATTTTAGCCCATAGAAATCAGAAATCATTTCAGGAATTAGAAACAGAAGAAATCTTAGAAAGAGATAAATAGAACAGTAAATTTCATTCTTTCAGTTGTTTTTAAATTGTCAGTACTTTCTTTCTAAAATTTCCAATTTTCCTCTCAAATTTCAGAATGTGTAAAGCTATCTAATTCTTGCCTTGAAAGGAAAGAATGATACCTTATATAGGATTAGCCTCTCAAGACCACTTATTTGCCCTTTACACCCCTTCTTAGTTCTTATTTAGCTTAGGGGTCCTGAATTTTTAACTTGTTCCCTAAGTTCTACTACACAATTCCTGAAAATTCAAATCCAATCCCAACCTAGAACCTTCTCTTTCTGTTACAAAAGATTATCTAACCCACAAATTCCTAGACTACCCTCCCAGACCCGGATATTTACCCCTTTTACTTTCTGGATCACATTGGGTAAAATTGACCCAAGGCTATGTCAAAGTAAGGTCTAATGAACTGGACATAGTCCAATGTTTAATTTGGGCCTTCTGACTTCCAAACCCAACAAAAACTCCCTACTTAACACCACTATAATTTCATGCTTGCAATTGACCTAAAAAAATCCTCTAGAATGTCACAAACAATATTTGACTATACACTAAGAGTTTCAAGAGAATCCATATAGAATTTTTGACACAAATGCAAAACATCTGACAATTAGAACCCATAATGTGCATAACAAACAATATTTCTAATATTACTTAAACCAGCATGCAAACAAAGACTCGATTACAAACTTGTCGTGATTAAGAATAAATCAGCACTAAGATGAATCATCATCTAAACTACTTAACCTGAGACAAAATCTATACAGTTTGACCTAACACGACGCGGAGGATTTAATTCGAAACTCAGAACCAAACATATAACTGGATTAAAAGAAAAGGGATGAGGAGGATGAATTGATTAACGAGAATTTAAAAATGGGACGAAGAAGTTCTTACTTAAATAAAACGCATCACTCCTCGGACTTGAAACTCTGACTTCAAATTCTATTTACTTTGGCAGGGATGGATGAAAATCATGCAGAACATCAAACGAGGCTGAGACGGAAACCCCAAGTCATCCGCTCAGGGTTTGTACCTTGGGACCCCAGATCTGAAGTTCGAACAGTTTTGGCGGCCTTTGAGAAGATTTAAGCATGGATTTTTTTATGGGGAGGGATAGAGTGCTCATTGGGTGTGGATTTCGAAGTGATTTGGCGGTGTTGCCGCATAGCACGACGGTAGAGTTCATTTGATACAATTTGGGACACTGTCGCCACCGTAGGGAGATTTCCGGCGGTGGCATGTGGCTGAGCCGGTGGAGGTCATCTCTAGGGTTCGCTGGTGAGAGATCGGGGTAGGGAGATGAGTATTAGACAATTATATATTACTCCCACCCCAGCTCCTAACCTTCTGATCAAATTAAATCAATGGCTCTTATAGATTCACCATAAATGACGTCGTTTCATTTGGGGGGAGGGGGGTTGGACCGGGTTTTAGACGTGGACTGGGCCGATCTTGGGATGTTTTAGGCTGAAGTTTTTTTAAAAAATTGCCCAATTTGATCTTCTTTTTTGAATTAAATTTATGGATTTTCTCTTCTTTTTTTTCTCTTGTTTTTATTTTCCAAAATTACTAAAAATCCTAAATTAATTATAAATCCTATATTTATATGTTAATCATCCTCTATAACTATTATAACTACTAATTAAAACTAAATTAAAATAAAAATATCCTAAAAATCAAAATTAAAATTAAAGAGCAAATTAAGCCAATTAAACTTGAAAAGTATTCCCTTTTTCTCCAGGTGGGGCCTAATTATCGAAACTTGAAAAATATTCCCTTGTTCTCCAGGCAGGCGCCTGATTACCGAAACTTGAAACTTAAAACACATTCTCTTGTTCTCTAGGTGGGCCCCTGATTACCAAAACTTGCAACTTGAAAAATATTCTCTTGTTCTCCAGGTGGGCGCCTGATTACCAAAGCTTCAAACTTGAAAAATATTCCCTTGTTCTCCAGGTGGGCGTCTGATTACCAAAACTCAAAATTTGAAGTATATTCCCCTGTTCTCCAGGTGGGCGCCTGATTACCGAAACTTGAAACTTGAAAAGTATTCCCTTGTTCTCCAGGTGGACGCTTGATTATCGAAACTTAAAACTTGAAAAATATTCCCTTGTTCTCTAGGAGGGCGACTGATTACCAATACTTGCGACATGAAAAGTATTCCATTGTTCTCCGGGTGGGCGCCTGATTACCAAAACTTACAACTTGAAAAGTATTCCCTTATTCTCCAGGTGGGCGCCTGATTACAAAAACATGCAACGTGAAAAGTATTCCTTTGTTCTCTAGGTGGGCGCCTGATTACCAAAACTTGAAACTTGAAAAGTATTCCCTTGTTCTCTAGGTGGGTGCCTGAATACCAAAACTAGCAACGTGAAAAGTATTCCCTTGTTCTCCAGTTGGGCGCCTGATTACAAAAGCTTGAAACTTAAAAAATGATGCCTTGTTCTCCAGAGGGGCGCCTGATTAGCGAAACTCAAAATTTGAAGTATATTCCCTGAGACTAGTGTGTTTGCATCTGATATTAACAGAACAACCAAAACAAAAGAAATTCTTTCTGTCCCAGTTTGGTGCTGGATGCATCTGTGAGTTGAAATCAAATCCCATGACAACTTTAAGATTAGTCTGTGTTCTCAAAAGGTATTATTTTTCACTATGTCTTGTTATTCAAGTTATTGCTACTGAGGGTCTACTAGGGACCGGTGATTAAAGCTACATCCTATTATCCTGAAGGGTCCTAACAACTCTTTATTAGTTGACAAATCATGTCTGTTAGGGATTGGTATTTAGAGCTACACCCCATCATCCAAGCAGGTACTGACGACTCTTGTTGGGGAAATATTTTTGACTGCCCATATTACCCATGCCTGTTTGAGTTTTAAACTAAGTCCCATTTTCAGGAAGGTCTTGAGAATATCAAATTACATGCCCCTTTCAAATCTTGGTTGTCTATGTTGGGGATTGGTAATTAAAGTTTCATCCCATTGTTCAGGAGGGTCCCGACGACTTTTACTGGGGAAAATGTTTGTACCTGCTGGTGCTTGCTTTTTCAATGGAGGATTTTCTCCGAGACCTCTGAAATTTCTGCCCCTATTTTATCAACGAAAATCTTGTCAGTTTAAAAACGTGGAGGTTGGTTTGTTGTCTTGAACTTTGAAGGCGATTGCTTCTTCACCATCCACTTCCTTAATACTGAAAGTACTTCTTCTCCGTTCAGCCTAAATACCTTCTATGTGTTGCATTGCTCCTGAACTAACACTTCCCAAACTTTGTGTCTCACATGACCCTAAAGCATGTCAATTGCCACCTCCTTAGTGTGTATGCTGTTCTTTCTTGCCTTGGCCTGTCCTTGAAGTCTACGGCTCCCTCATTTTCCATGACAACTTTGATTTCTATTTGAAAGGTCTTGCTTGTCAATGGTTAACCACCCTTTTTTCAATCTTATCACAGAAGATACATTTCGTCTGTCCATCCTAACCCTTCATCTGTTGCATTGTTTAATATATATACAGAGCCTTGACCTTTCATAAGGGTCCAAAAACCAATTGATTGTTGCCAACTCGGTGTGCCTGCTGTTCTTTCCTCACTTATGACGCTTTGATGTGTTAACCAAATCCCGCTTCGTGCAACAGGAAAGTTGGTGACAAATTTTGAAGTCATTTCTTTTTTGTTATGACCCAACATATTCAAGAAGAGGAAGTAAACAAGACAAAAGGAACAAAGCTCAGTATAATGGAAAGAGATGATTCCTATCAAGAAAACTAAAAGGTGGAAACCTATCGGATGTGGATGCTAACTCTAATGACAATGACATGCACATGTGGTCTATCCTGTGAGTCAAATCTGGTGTTGGACTCCTGTTATACTGTGAAATTAGGCTTTGATACTCTGTTGTTAGTCATTTTTCACAATCTCCATCTGGTGATTTCCCGTCTAATTGTCAATTCTTATTCAACTTATAGTGCCCCCAGGGTTTTCACCATCAAACCTCTCTCATTTGGTCTTTCTCTCAACTTACCGTCGCTTTATGGTGCCCGTGAGGGTTTTAACTGATAAGACTATCTCATTTTTCATTTCTTTCCTGGTTGGCCCAGGGTGTTACCTCTGATACGAATCTTGACTTGGCAGTTCTTGAAGATTGATTAGAAGATCTTTCTTTTGACAGCAATGCAGGCTTTTGGATAGGGTTACAAACAAAAGGGTATTAGGGCTCAAAAAATCCAAATGGGTTCAAAAATTAAAACTTTCAGAATCAGATTTCTTACAATAACTACAACTTCTACCCCAAATTCCTGCTTGGGGACCTTTGGACTTTTATTTTAATGTGACCGAACTGTTAGGCTGCATACGTATCCTTAAAAGGAATCAGGTAAAACGTAGTTCATCCTCATTCATTGTTTTTGTTGCTGTGTTTTCCTCCTTTCCCTTTTCTTTTTCTTATATTCTGTTTCTTCCTTCTTCTTTTGTTGTTTTGTTATTTTTGTCGTTGTGTTTTTTCTCTCTTTTCTTTCCCCTTTTTTCCTCTTCTTCTTTTCTCCCCTCTCTTTTCTCTATTTTTTTCTCTTTTCTTTCCTTTTCTTTTCCCTTTGAATTTTGATTTTGTTGCTAATTCTGAAAGAGCGCTATGAAAGAAAATAATTAAATCTCGAAAGAGTTAACAAAGAATAAAGTGTTTAGATAGTATAATAAAATTCCTTCGTCATTCCATCCTTTAAAATATGCCAAGTACAAATAACCCAATTGAACAGACTACAGAAAACTTTTCGTAACATCTTTTGATCGTACTCTACATCTGTTAACTAAAAAAACCATTGGATGATACCCTCACTCTCATTACAACGAACACCCCCTGCCAATTTGGGACAAACTTGTCATTAGTTTCAACTCGATGAATAGTGTTTCTCTACGTTCTACTTGTCCTATTTAACACAATTCAGTCTTGTAGCAATCTCAAAATTATCTACCACAGTTTCACACATATTAGGCTTCAAATGATCTCAAAATTGTGTACTTATATTCTTCAAAGTTTCTTCATTGCTTTATGAGTAATATTTTAAGACCCGACCTAGGATTATGCATGCA
Source organism: Nicotiana benthamiana (assembly GCA_034376525.1). NCBI lineage: Eukaryota > Viridiplantae > Streptophyta > Magnoliopsida > Solanales > Solanaceae > Nicotiana > Nicotiana benthamiana. Next base: position 54,097,384 of record CM067330.1, on the reverse strand, counting down.
TGCATATCATGTCATTAAATTTAATAGGAAAAAGACTATAAAATAAAGAGGACTAAACGAAAATGACTGAAATTACAGAAAACAGGAAATTGCATTAGAAGGTGAATGGGTTTTGACAACAAACAAGCAAACTAAACTGGAGTTATAAACCTATAACAAACCTAAACAACACTATTACGACTAAACAAACTAGCCAAAATAAAAGGATAAAAGGGTTTGAGTTACAAGATAATATCCGGGTTACAACCCTGCAATAATCTGGACAACAAAAATGACAACAAAATGAACCACCAAATCTCCACTTTGGCTGATCAAGCCATGAAGTGTCTTCCCAATTACCAAGCAAGGCAATTAGCCACTGGGTTTCGAATCAATATTGCCAAACCTATTATTAACTTTAGCCACCAAGTTCCTGAGAGGGCTCGTATGTTCCCTGTCGTTGTCGTTGTCCCAACTACCACTTCATGAATAATTCTTTCTATTTCCCTTTTCAAAGAATGACAATCCTCAATGCTATGCCCCTGGACGTTAGAGTGGCATATGAATTGAATAGCAGCATCAAAGCCTTTCGCATATGGGTCTGGAGTATAACCAAGAAGCGTCTTAATCACGCCAGCATGCTTTTACTTTTTGAACAAACTTGTTTAGGATTCTCTGATGCGCGTGAAAGCATTTTCTTCTTCCAATAATCTTTTCATTTATACTCTGGCTTTGGTTGGAATCTTTTGCGGCAAGTGGTTGACATGCTTGAGGGGGTGGGCAAGACATTTGGAGAAGTGGTGCGGGCCATTGTGGGCCTCGTGGGTGTGGAGCATATGCTGGTACATTACGTACAAGATACTGGGAAAGTGGTGCACGACTTCGAGGGTTCTGTGGAGAAAAATAGCATTAGGGAGGGTCGTGTGCACAAGGGTATCCATGGGGCCGTTGTCGAGGCTGAAAGTATTTTGCAAGAACGACCACTGGACCCTATCATCGGCGGGGCTCAACAACATCTTTTCTGTCCCGAACAACTTGTTCGTTCCACCCGAGCCAAAGATTCCTAAAGCTTCCCTGGGGTTAATTTTCCATATGAAGAGGGGAAGAGCGGCCAAGGACAATGCCTATATCGTAGTGAAAGTGTCGCACAAAATCTTGCACCATGTCATCCCAAGTACGCCACTTACTGACATCTTGACGATTATGCCATTCCAACGTTGCCCCAGTCAAGCTCCTACTAAAATCTGCAATCAACAAGTCATCTTTCTCTCTAACACTTCTCATTATGTTTCAATACACATTCAGGTGGGCTACCGAATCTCCACACCCATCAGACAAGTTAAATTTTGGCAATTAACTCCCACAGACATACGAATGTCTATGAACACTGATAGTTCTTTGTAATACATGCTACCTCAGTCTCCCGTCTCTTGCATGTTCTTTGATGATTGTTCTATTCGTTTCAGCTTCCCAGATATCTTATCTCGTCCCAGTTTCCTGTAACCTTTTCATTTTCAGCATGTAGCTTATCTTGAAGGTTCTCCTCGTGGGCAATCTTTGAGGGGTAAGATTGGGCATCATGAGCTTTGAGTGGGTATTCATTGCGAAGAGTGATGGAGTTACTGCAGTGATTGGAAAGGGCCATAGTTTGGGCAAATGGAGCATCTAAGAAGCCAGGTGGTGGCAGGGGTGGTGCCTTCTCGATCGTCCAAGCATGATACATGTTCTTCATGTGTTGTCATAACATCTGCACCTCTTCAACCAACCCGTTATCCCGTTCAAACAACTGTTTTGGGGTGCTGGTATTAACTAACTCAAATATGATATTGTTTGCCATTGTCTTTGACTTTATGTTGTAGAGAAGACTTACCACTTTTAAAACAACAAACCAACCTCCCTTCTGCTATGATCACAAAAAAATGAAGCCATCACTTTAGCGTTAGAGCATTTAACATAAGACAATTTCACTTTATGTGCAACGCACCTAGCAACGGTCATCGGTTACTAAATTGGCTGCTTGTGTCATCCTGGCTTTTATCCTCTGCCACTTTTAATTTCTCTCTTGTATTTCCTTTTCCCCTTCCTTTGCTCCGCTTTTTTTGCTTACCTTGTTTGCTTTATTATTCTCTCACTGCTTCTCTCATGATTTTCCCTTCTTTTCCCCCTTTTTATTTTAGTTGTAGTCAAATCCTATGTGGATTGCCTACGTATCATGACCCCGCATGAATCAAACCGTGCGTAGTTCTGGAAAATAAACATAGAAAAATATTTAGCTAAGTTTCTTCAATTTTCATATGGTAAAGTACTCGATTATATCTAAAAATGGATATACTCCAAGTCAACTGAAAATAACATACTCTGACTTAAAATTAAAATGACTGACTCGACAACCTACTATGAACTTTAAATAAAAGAAAATAGAGACTATCAAACGGACCAACATATTTGGACAATCATGAATACATTAAAGTTTCGAATGCTCCTGGGGCTCGCGGGACATCATTCAGTCTCGCCACAGGCTTGCACGCTAAATTTTCTTGGAGGTGGTGAAGGTCTTCCATTACTTGACGGACAAATGCCATGGCAGTGGTGAAGAACATAGATCTTGTCATGTCTTCACATTGGCTACACTTTATGGTGATGTAATTAGAAATCATCCGTACCCTCTCTCTTATAGCACCATTTTCGTGCAGCAATCACCGAATTTGCTGGGCCCTTGCCTCCAGAGTTCATTTGGTTACGTGATTCAGTTCTTGGAATTGCTGCAAATCTCTTTCCAATTGTGCTATTGTTGTGCAACAATGATCTCTCTCAGCGTTGAAGTCCCTGGCTTTCTTGGATATTTTGTTATTAACCATGATGACCTTCCCTTTCAACCCAGCAACCTCATTGTCATGCTTTTCCTTTAATTGTTCAATCATGCCGGCACGTACCTCTGTATTTTTGGACACTTGTTTTCGGGCCTCGGATATCTCACTCTCTGCTTTGTTCAATTCAAAACCATATTCTCCTATATTTTGCCTTAAATTGTCTATGAGCTTTTCATCCTTCGCACTCCTGTTGGAATTCTCTGCGGCTGTTTTCATTTTCTGAATTAGGGCTTGCAAAGATTTATTTTCTTTGGCTAGTATTTTCTTTTCCCCCTTGTCTTCCAAAGCTTGCAAACCATTTCCAAATTGAAAGTCTTTGACTTTCTTTTCCAATTTCCCTGTCGTGGCCCTGTATTCATTTTCTTTGGCTAACAAATTCCATTGTTCTTGTGATACCTCAGCAAATTCCAGGAGATGTGGCCTCTTAGCTGGCCTTACGAACTCTATTTCTTTCTTATACAAAGAAAAGTACCCTGGAGCAACCTCAACTTTGGTTAAACCTCATACTCCAGTGTCTGCCGTCGAGTACTGGCATTCGCTCCAAATTTGATAGACTGCTGCTTCGGGAAACTCACCATCGCGACCAATCTCGACCACATGACAACTAATGTCTTCATCCCTGGGAGTTATATGGCACCTCCCTAATTTTCTTAGCACTCTATATAAAGAGTAGGGTTGAATACTCTAGAGACCTATCAGAAGGAAATGAGGCCCAGTAGCTGCCAATATTATGATTTCATCAACGGGAATCCACCCGAACGTCCACTCTATTTCGCTTGCACTTATGACATGGAGATGTGATACCCATTCTATAGCACCCTCTGGTAATCTAAGGCCATCAACCCTGTTATAAAATTCCTCTATCCAGCTTTTTTTTGACGATCCATAACTCATGAATTGAGGTCGATCGCACAAGTGTTCAATCATCCATATTTGTAACAACAAATTGCATCCTTCGAAGAAGTTTCCCCCTGCTTTACATGATGTGAGGGCATGGAAAACTTTAGATAATACCATAGGTACAAGGGTACTCTTGGCTTGAGTGATCAAAGTGCTGACAATCCCTGCTATCCGTATGTCAATATTTCCGTCCTTCCGTGGAAACACCACAAGGCCTAAGAAGAATACCATAAATGCGAAATGCCGGTGTTCCTCCCATTTAATTCGATTTCCCTTGCTACAAATATTATTTTCCAGGTCATTAAATCTCCCTATGTTCCCATAGTGGAGTGCAAAAGCCGTCTGACAGGTCTGGATTGTGAACCTTCCTACTATCTTTAATGAGTCCAAGAATTTGTGTACGGTGATGGCCCTTGGTGCAATAAAATATGGATGCCTCAGAGGAATTGTAGAAACCCCAATATATCTAGTTATTTCTTCCAGGGTCGAAGTGAGTTCAAAGTCCTAGAAATGAAATACCTTATGGGCCGGGTCCCAAAATGTAGCCAGTGCTTTTATTATGTCTACTCTAGGATTAATTTTTAACAACCCAGAAGTACTCCCAAGTGAGTGTTGACCTTGTTTTTACCTGATTCACCTAGATCTTTCCACCACATGTGTACCTCCAAAGGAATCTTGTTCATGATGGAGATTGGCAAATTTTGATTTGTGCTCAATCTGCACATTTATTAAGGAGATTAAGCAAAAAATCATGATTTATTGCACTCATAAAGAATTTAATTATTTTTTCAAAATTTGAAAAATAAAGTCCCGACCTTGTAAACACGGCCTTTCAGCTCTTCCGGGGAAAGATTTTGAGTTTGTGCCTACTATCGGCCAAAAATTAGAAAATAATCCATTGGCGGATGTTATTGCAAAAACAGCCTTCTGACGGCCTTTTAGGGACACTCGGCTAATTTTGAAAGAAAATTGCTTTATTTATTAATCACAAACAAAACCTGTTTCTTTTGGTTATTTTCGTAAAAATAAAGTTGGGCCCGATGGGGGTTGCCTACGTATCACACACCCTGTGAGAATCAAACTGGCGTAGTTCGCGCAATTTTGATAGAATTAAAAACCAACTTCTATTTTTCTTTTTCTAGTTTTTATTCAAAAATAAAAATCCTTTTCTTTTTCTTTTGTTTTTTTTTCAAAAATAGACTCTTTTTTTTGTTTTTTTTTTCTTCTCAAAATTTCGGCAGCATTTCAGTATTGGTTTGTGATGCGGTAAATTCCTTTCTCACCCCCTCGTTTCGCACTGTCAGAGTTTCCTTTCTCTAGTTTTTCTTCTCTCTTTTTCAAAAGCCGGTCAGCATGCGAATCCGGAATAAATGCACAAATAGCACGCAAAATGCATCAGGATGGTCCATTGTTTTGGATGCACTTGTCCTAGACGGACCCAACCCCTCTGTTGAGTCCTTTAAGTCAAATGCATGATGTAGATAAGCGTTCCTATTAGGGATCCGTCATGAGGTTAAGTCATTCTAGGTTCAAAGTCTGGGTATATGTTCTAGACTGTGTACCCGAGAGAACAACTGGAGTCGAGGAGGGGGCTACGTATGGGGAACCAAAAGGCCATCCCGCTTTGTAACTTGTCCGAGCCTCTTTCTTATCCGAATGTATGACACTAACAGAATAGGGAGTTTCGACCAGCGAGCACATCCCCAAAGAGAGAATAGATGGGTTTCGTAGCAGTTTATATATACAGTTCAGATAATATCAAAGAGGTAAAAAGCAAAATTTAGCACATCAGGCCCAAACATGTAATAAAATCTAATAATAAGCAAATCCAAATACAACAATTATTCTAAGCTCGAATTCTTGAACCCTGAACAAGAGATTCTGACATCTTCCCTAGCGGAGTCGCCAGAGCTGTCACACCTCCTTTTTAACACAACACCCCCCAAAGGGCGTAGAAAAGAGAGTTTTTCCAATTAAAGGACAATCGAAACAACATTTATTTATTTAATAATTTCAGAGTCTCCACTTAGGATAATTAATGGTGTCTCAAGTCACTGTTTAAAATCCTGAATCGAGGAAGGTTTGACTCTGTTTAACAGTCTACGAGCCAGAAATCCGGGTAAGGAATTCTATTAACCCAGGAGAAGGTGTTAGGCGCTCCTGAATTCCTTGGTTCTAGCACGGTCGCTCAATTATTATATTCGACTTAATTATCCGATTTTAATGCATTTTTGTGCCTATGTGCTAATTTTAGCTTTAACTGCTTTTATTTATTTAGAAGATTGCAACGTTGTTAAAATGCATCTTGAACCACGTCACATAAATGCACCCGTAATTCGCAACACATTTCACCTAACATTGAGATTTGGACTTGGGTCACATAAATGCGTACCTAATTTTAGGAAGGCGCTTAAAGCAACTAACGTGTTATTAACTTTGCGGGAAGCCATGGAGATTTGGTAAATGGCTCTCCCCGAGTTCTAAGATTTAATGACGTAATCACACAGGGGCCGAGAATTTGAGATTTTTGTTTGGCTTTGCACACCTCAATTTGTTTTAATTTAAAGGTTTCTACACTAATTCCTGAGGGCCACAAAGTATTTATTATCTACCATGGCTCGCCTCAAATCTAGTTTTGAAAGAGAAACCAATTAATTAACTATAGAAAATCAAAGAACTTCTACTTATTCAAAGAAAATTCCCAAACCCTCCAGCTACATAGAAAGCATCGGGTTAAAGGATTTTTAAGCTCAAACATAAGTTCCGCCTGCTTCACGCCTGGGCCCCATGAGCCCCGTGATTTTTGGCTTCCAAAAATTTGAAATAATATTCCTAAGAGTGGTTTAAGCCAAACACCACAAGAAAAGCCAAATTTAACGCTCATAACATCATTGCCAACATGAGGACTCGGAATCGAGGCTTTGAGAGCCCAAATCGCTCGAATAAGGAAAGTCAGATCCTAGATCAATAAGCTAATCCAAACGCCACTCATTAATATCAAACTGGGAATAATGAGATTGATCTTAACAAATTGACCTCCTGGTTTTAAAGAAAAGAAAAATAATTAAGCCTTTATCGACTAACCAACCTTTTATGTTGGTTATGTTAAACCTAAAACTCTTAAAATGAGCATTTAACTCAGATTTTCCATATCAAAAGACATCTAGCCACTACGCTTGAGATTAATTTTTAACTAGCTATAATACACATCTGGATTTTTCCTTCAAATAAACACACCTACAAATAGAATTCACACTAGCTCATACAAGCTTACACTTATCATTCCCATGAATCTAAATAGGAATCAAAGACAGAATCCTCTCGTTTTTAAACATAGTTGGAACACCACAATGGCCTAGAATAGAAAACAAAAACAGAACTAAAAGTCAATATTCACAACTCCTAATTGTATAACTTCTAGTCATGCTACTGAATATTAAAATAGGTCGCTAATTATGAGTACGAATCTAAGTCCATGGCGTGCAAATAATGACATGTCTAGTGCCTATCATTATAGTCTCATTACATAGCAAGAAACAATAGGAGAAATAGGGAAGAATCTGAAATAAAAGGGGAAATTCGACTGCAATTACGGAACACTACATGACATGTAAGGGAGATCTAATTTAACAATTACTGACCATTACATGACATTCACTAACCACTGTAACAGGTTGATCAATAAACATCAGACTATAATAAAATTACTCGAATCCAATTAAATAAAACTTTAATCTGGACATGTGAATTCAATTTTTATTCAATCGTCAACATTTCCTATTGTAGTGATTCAGGAGTGTAGTTGGAATTTTAAAAAGCAACACAGAAATGATCGGCAATAGTATAGGAGCAGTAATCAGTGCCCCAGGAGCAGAAATAGCCAGGAAAACCAGATTTAAACCAAAGAAGGAGATGCAACAATCAACAGAATTTGACCAGAACTTCTAACCAAACTTTTAAACTACCGAACTCAAATCATTTCAGCCCATAGAAATAGGAAATCATTTCAGGAATTAGAAACTGAAGAAATCTCAGAAAGAAATCAATAGAACACAAAATTTAACTCTTTCAGTTGTTTTTGAATTGTCTGTATTTTCTATTTAAACTTTCAAATTTTTCTCTCAAATTTCGTAATGTGTAAAGCTCTATGATTCCTGCCTTGAAAGGCAAGAATAATACCTAATATAGGCTTAGCCACTCAAAACCACGTATTTACCCTTTACCCCCCACCCCCTCTTAATTCTTATTTTAGCTTAGGAGTCCCCGAATTCTTAATTTGTTCACCAAGTTCTAATACCCAAATCCTGAAAATTCAAATCCAATCTCAACCTAGAAGCTTCTCTTTCTGTTACAAAAGATTATCTAACCCTCAAATGCCAAGACTACCCTTCCAGACCCTGATATTTACCTCTTTTACTTGCTGGATCAGATTGGGTCAAATTGACCCAAGGCTATGTCAAATTAAGGTCTAATGAATTGGACATAGTCCAATATTCAATTTGGGCCTTCTGATTTCTAGACCTAACAATAACTCCCTACTTAAGACCCCTATAATTTCCGGATGACAATTGACATCAAAAAAAGAAATCCTCTAATATTTCACAAACAATCCTAACTAAACACTAAGAGTTTCAAGCAAATCCAGATGGAATTTTATACACAAATGCAAACATTTTGACAATTAGAACCCATAGTATGAATAACAAAAAAAATTTCCGATATTACTTAAACCAGTATAGAAACAGAGACTCGATTACAAACTTGTCGCGATTAAGACTAAACCATCACTAATATAAATCAGCATTTAAACTAATTGACCTGAGACAAAATCTATACAATTTGACCTAACAGAACGCAAAAGATTTAATCAAAACTCAATACCAAACATAAAACTGGACTAAAAGAAAAGGGATGAGGAGGATGAGTTGATTAATGAGAATTTAAAAATGGGACAAAGAAGTTCTTACTCAAATAAAATGCATCACTCCCCTGACTTGAAAATCTGACTTCAAATCCTATTTACTTTTGCAGGGATTGATGAACAACATGCAGAATACCAAACGAGGCTGAGACAGAAACCTTAAGTGGTCCGCTCACGGTTTGAACCTTGAAACCCCAGATCTGAATTTGAAAGAGTTTTGGCAGCCTTTGAGAAGATTTGAGCATGGATTTTTTTGATGGGGAGGGACAAAGTGCTCATAGGGTGTGGATTTTGGAGTGAATTGGCGGTGTCGCCGCTGTGCACGGCAGGAGTCCGAGTTTCAAACGAATATTCAAAGGCTTTGGATGATATTCGAAGGACGAGAGTTGCATAATCGGATAGAGGGGGTCGAGATGAATTGATGGTGCCAATTTGATACCATTTGCGGCACTGTCATAGCTGTGGGGCAATTTCTGATAGTGGCATGTGGCGGAGCCGGTGGAGGTTGTCTCTAGGGTTCGCTGGTGAGAGATGGGAGTAGGGGGTGAGTTTCGGACAATTATATATTACTCCCACACCAGCTCTTTTCCTTCTAATCAAATTAAATCACTTCCCATGATAGATTCACCATAAATGACGTCGTTTTATTTGGGGGGGGGGGGGGGGTTGGACCGGGATTTGGGCATGGACTGGGCCGTTCTTGGGGTGTTTTGGGCTGAAGTTTTACTTCAAAATGGCCCAATTTGGTCTTGTTTTTTTGAATTAAATTTTCAGTTTTTCTCTTCTTTTTTTCTCATTTTTTATTATTCAAAATTACTAAAATCCTAAATTAATTATAAAATCCTATATTTAAATGCTAATTGTCCTCTATAATTATTATCGCGACTAACTAAAACTAAATTAAAAGCAGAATCACCTAAAAATAAAAATTAAAGATAATGAGCAAATTACGCTATATTTTTTATTTTTCCTTTTTTATGAAATGTTTACATCATTGAATAATTCGAAAAATGTGAAATCAACTCCTAAATGCACATGCAACATATTTTAATATTTTTTATGAATGTGCGTTTAATTAAAATGCCTGCAAAATGCAAACAATTAGCAGAAATATCACGAAATTCACGAAATTGCAAACAAATAAAAAAATAATTTTGTTTGAATTTATAGGAGTAATTCATGTAGGGAAAAAATAACATGCTCACACCCTCCATCCGGTGACAGTGCTGGTGGGAATTAATTCGTTTTGCTCATTGGTGATCACAGTCATACCACAATTCTTCGGCACACATTGCACCAGGAAAGTCCAAGAACTATCTGAGATGGGGTATACAATCCCTGCATCTAACCACTTGATCACCTCCTTTTTGAAACCTCTTGAACAGCCTCATTCAACCTGCTTTGATGTTCCAAAGAGGACTTGGCATCATCTTCAAGTATAATCTTGTGCATTAATAAGGCAAGGCTTATTCCCTAAATATCTGCTAGAGTCCACCCAATTGCCTTCTTCCTTCTTTGGAGCACCTCCAGTGTTGCATCTACCTACACATTATTAAGACAAGATAAAGAATAACATGTAAATTTGAACTAGGGCCTAATAATTTATACCTAAGGTGTGTGGTCCAAGGCTTTAACTCCAAAACGGGAGGTTTCTCAATTGAGGGATTTATTGGTGGAGTCTTTCTGTTCTCAAGATCCAAATAAAACTTACGGGGCTCATAATAATAAGCATCCATTCTATTTTAAGCATTGACACACTCCACCCTACCTTCATCCTCATTCACATCAAGGTTCAACAATACCGCTTCAAGAGGATCCTCTATAATGATCATGGAACTAATATTATCAACTATTACCTCCATGACAAGGTCCACAAATAAAAGACAACTTTTTCGGCTGCCTCATTGATTTTCACACATGAAAGACGACTTTTTCTTAACCCACCCATATGTTGAGCTCCCATGCTTTCACATCAACCAATACCTTTCCTGTTGCAAGGAAAGGTCTTCCCAATATTGTCAACACCTTATAGTCGACTTCGAAGTCCAAAATCACAAAGTCATCATGCAAATTAAACTTGTCCACGTGGACAAGCACATCATCAATTATACTAAGTGGCCTCTTAATTGTTCAATCCTCCATTTGCAATCTCATTGAAGTAGCTCTTGGTTGACCAATACCTAATGTTTTGAACACGGATTAAGGCATCTAGTTTATGCTTTCTCTCAAATCACACAATGCCTCTACGAAATCCGCACTCCCAATGGTACATGGAATGGCGAAACCGCGGGTATCTTCAAGCTTTGTATCCATCGAGTGCACATTGCACTTACGTGATGAGTTATTTTGATGGTCTCACAATCTACAGATCTCTTTTTAGTTACCAAGTCTTTCATAAAATTGGCGTAACCCGGCATTTGCTCAAGATCTTCCACCAAAGGAACATTGATCGACAAGCTTTTCATTATCTTAATAAACTTTTTAAATTGGTTTTCATTTTTTTTCTTCGCAACTCTTTGAGAATAAGGTGGAGGAGGCCTAGTCAAAGGATTTTGGATTTAGGCACAACCGTTTCAGGTATGTATATTACATGTTCCATATACAGGTTCACATCATTTTGATTCTCCACCTCATTATCATGAATATCAATTCTCAATTTAGTAATCGAATTCTCTTCACCCAATTCCTCATCAACTATAGGAACATCACCATCTTGCATTTCATCTCATCACTCACAACTTCCTTTTTCTTGGAGGTATTCACATCACTACATCAACTACTTCTTATGATCACCACCATTGCATGCCCGCTATTGCTCCTACCCTTTCGGTTTACTACTGTATCACTAGGTAGAGCCCCCTAAGGGCAAGTATATGATTGCAAAATCTGGCCAAGTTGAACCTCCAAGTTTCGGATTGAAGTATTATGGGATGCCAATTAGTAATTAGAGTCGGGGTTCCTTTTAATCATTTGTTCAAACATCATCCTGATCCTTCCCATCTCATTGTTTGACGAGCTAGGGGACAAAAATTGAGGTAGGTTGTTTGGTTGTTGATACATTGGAGGCCTTTAAAAGCCTTGCCCCTGATTTCCTTTATTGCTATTATTCCAACCCCCTTGGTTTTTATTTCCTATCCAATTGTTATTGTTGCCACTCAGTTGCCCTAGTTGTTCTGGTTTGCCTAGTTATAATTGTTCTTCTCTAACTGCTATTTCCCTGTTGGTATTGATTTCCCCAGTTTCCTTGGGATCTCCACTATTGTTGTTGGTTAGGAGCATTTCCCGTTTGTCCTTAGTAATTGTTCATGTACTGTACTTCTTCACTTTTCTTATTATGCTCATTATCTTGTTTTAAAGAATTGTTACCCTGCTCATACTGATCCGTACTACCTTGACCTTGTTGACTTATTTGTCGCCTCTTGTTGACAAACATGTTGACACCTTCCAAATCAATTATTTGTCCCGGTACTTGAACTTGCTGCAATTGAGCTTTTGCTAACTGGTTCATTATTGTAGTTAACTCTGCTATTGCCTGGTCATGGTCGTGGAGCTGTTTGTACAGGTGAATAAAAGTGGGATCACCCTATGGCACATTAGCTCGACTTTGCCAAGCTGAGGAAGTATATTCCATCTCATCCAATATCTCACACTCCTCAAGTTATGGTGTGTTTATAAAATTTCCCCGTGCTACTTGGTTCACTACGCATTGATTGGTCGTGTTAATTCCATGCTTGATTGTTTGCTGAATCATTGCTTCAGTCATGTCATTATTTGCATTCTTTTACCATTGTCCAATACCTTTCCCAGATCTCATGAACTGGTTCATTAGGTTCATGTTTGAAGGCCAAGATCTCATCTCTCAAAGTCGCCATATGTCCTGCCAAGAAAAACTTAGCTATAAACTTATCCACCAACTCATCCCACGTAGTGATGGAATGGTAAGGAAGTATTCCGAGCCAGTACAAAGCTCTCTCTCTCTCTAATTGAAAAAGGGAATAATCTCAATATGAATGCATCCTCTGACACATTTGTATGTTTGCTTCCCCAACAGGTATTCACAAAGCCTTTAAGATGTTTATATGCATTCTGATGTGGAGCGCGTATGAAGTACCCCCGCTGCTCCAATAATGACAACATCATATTTGTAACTTGGAAATTGTCGGCTCGCATCCGGGGTGGGACAATTGCACTTGCGTATCATTCATTTGGAAGAACCCAAGGAGCAACTCTTGGAGGAAGCAAGGGAGGTCCTGGAATATTTTCATTAGCCTGGTGGTCTCTTCTTTGATCTTGAGGTACTAGAGGGACCTCATCGTCACCATTATCATCAACCTCCTCCCCCGGGAGAATATTTCAAGAGGATCATTGTTTGCCATGTTGTACCTGAATCAATTGACTCACACAAGTTAGTAAAATAGAAGGAAAGAAAAACAAGACACAAAACTAGTCAGATAGATAGCCAAAATCGTTTAGCTCCCCGACAACAGTGCCAAAAAGTGATCTGCTCCAATCCTATACAACCATAGAATGCAATAGTGGTCGATTCAGCTTTTACCTGAGGGGTCGAGATCAATTTCCACATAGAGCTAATATTGGTTTGGAATTTATTTTCTATCTAATCTAGCTATGTGTGATGTTCTTAATTGCACTTCTAATCATGCTTTGTTTGGTTACTATTCTACTTTTAACACTAATGAAGAATGAAAATAAGCCTAATAGGATATTTTTGTAAGGTTTTCTCAATTGGTAAAAAGGCAATAGGGAAGTGACTTACACTAGTGAGTATCTAACGGGGTCTAAAACTTAGGGAAAACTTTTAGTAATTGAGATCATGATATAACCAATGCACGTGGTTACTCACTCTATACCTCTCGGTAGTTTGAGTGACTTTGCCTAAATAGCTTTCTCAAGTTCAATTGGGTGTTCACAAAATGAAAGAAAAATTGGTTTAAGTCGGGTATTACTGTCTCTAGGTTCAACCCTTTGATTGGGGCTATCAATTTAAAAATTAAATCATAAAGCAAGTTAAATATCATTAACCCATAAAAATTTAAGCCTTAAAATTGAAGACCCATTAAATACCCAAACTAGGGTAGGGTCACAAACCTAGATATTAGGTTTAGCTACTCATAATAAACGAAGAAATCAAAGGTGGAGATGAAATATAAGTCATAAAAAGTAATTACAATAGTTAAATATAGGATTAATTACTAAAGACGTTCTAAAATTACAAAAAACATAAAACGCGGCTGTTCACATGCTCCCCAAAATAACAAATAACCTATTAATCTAAAAAAGAACTATTTCGTACAAAGCTAAATTTTTCGAACAAAATTGCCCCTACATAGATTACGTTGACACCGAAAAATTGGTCGCCTCAGTGCATGGACTTCCACGGCCGCGTAAAAGCAAGCACAGACTGTGGTTATTTTCTTTTGAACTTAGTTTGAACTTTGAGTACATTGGGTGCGAAAATCAACCACCTCAGCATTCCCTCAACTGCAAACACAAAATATGTATGCGGACTACGGTTTCCAATTTAAGCTCCAAACTTAGTTCTCTGAATCTTACTTTCACTGATGGAGAGAACTGGACAGTTATCGAATCAGATAATATCGCACCCGTGCAATTTCAACCCGAGCAGCGGTGACTGTTAATACTCAAGAGCACTCTTTGAATCCTTAATCCACTTAGCGCGGCATCAGGACCGCCTCAGCGGTAGACCTCTGCGTCCGCTGCTATCTCTCAGTATCAATGCCCTTTGATTTAAAACTTTGAACTTGTGCTTTCTCTTTATATTGAGCTTGTTTGACTTCCTTGACTCTTTTTGGCCAATCAATGGAAACTAGCACACTAAGTTAGCTTTTGGGAATACTTGTACGTACTTTTAATCCAAAATCAAAGAAAAAGGAGCAGAAAATAGGCTAAAATCCCTATTTATTTTATCCCGGTACATGTTTAATATGCTATTAAAATCAACTCTGTGTAATTTTGTGATAAACCGGACTGATTTGATGCGATTTGAATGTCTCATTGTAAAAATAGAAATTTTAAGTGTTCTTAAGGATTTCATGAGTTTTGGTGTTAAATAGGTTATTTTAGATATTAATTTGGTTATTTGATTACATGATCAAGTTCGAATGATATTTGTAGACTTGTGTGCATATTTGGTTTGGAGCCTCGAGGGCTCGGTTGAGTTTCGGATAGGCTACGAGATGTTTTGAACTTAAAAAATATGTTTTATTGATGTTGCTGGTATGACTGATACATTGTTATTTGCATTCGTGAAGCAACTCTCTCAAACTCAAAATACAATATGAGGGGTCCATTCTATGCGAATGCGAGGCCTTGGCTGCGAACACAGAGCACTGGGGGTATGCTCTTCGTGAATGCGACAGGACCTACGCGAATGCGTAGTGCAATGGAGGTGGCTGGGAGAATCTCTGTGTTGTTCTTCATAAATGCGGTCCAAGTCCTGCAAACTCGATGGTCATGAGGAAAAGACCATCCCAAACGCGAGAAACATTTTTCGAACACGAAGGCCTTTCAGTCCGCAATGCTTCGCGTACGCGACAGGCCCTTCGGAATCCGAAGAAAGCCTATCCAATGTTTTAAAACCAGAATAAAAAATGGGAGTATCTCATTCTTTCATATTTTCAAAACCAATGAATCTTAGAGGCGATATTCAGGATGCAAGTTCTTCCCCAAAGTGTAGGTGTATGATTCTAAATAACTTTCTTTTAATTACCCATTGCATTTCATCAATTTTCATCAAAATATCTAGGGATTTCATGGTAGAAATTGGGGGTTTCTGTAGTACTAAGAGTTTTTATGTAATTGGAATTTAGACCTCAATTTCGGGTCATACTCCGAAGCTAAATGCATAATTAGGCTCGGGGTTGAATGAGTAATCGGGTTTGATCCAAACTTCGTGTTTTGACCAAGCGGGCCCGGGGTTAAATTTTGACGTTTTTGGGGGAAAGTTTGGAAAATCTAAATTTACGCATTGTGTGTGGATTCCTTTAGAAATAATTGATGATATTAAGTTGATTCTGGCTAGGTACGAGTGGATTGGAGGTGGAGTCGAGAGGTAAAGCGGTAGTTGAGGCTTGGTTTTGGCCGCAGAATTAAGTGTTGTGGCTAACCTTAGCTTGAGGGCTTAGGTGTTGTTGCTTTATTTGTCGAGTACGACGTATAGGTGAGATATTGAGCATTTATATGTTGTTTTTCGTCATATCATGCAAGTGAGTCTTATACTTGTGACTGTCGTATTTCTCATTATGTACTATTTATGCTTTAACTCGTTAAATCTTCATGTTAAACAAGTTTTAATATGTTTTTTCCCTGTTTTGGATGTTAGTTGAGTATTGACTCATGTTGAGATTTATATTGTGAAGTTAAATGATGAAACGTTGTTATTGCTTCTGTGTTTGGGTGAGCAAGAGTGTAAAGCACGCATGGTGATTTCGTGCAATATTTTGTTAGAGAGGATAAAGCACGAAGGGTGATGCCGTGTCATATTTTGTGAGTGTTAATGCATGAAGAATGATATTGTGCTGTATTTTGATATTGATAATGCACGAAGGGTGATGTCGTATCACGTTATAAGAGAGCTAATTCACAAAGGGTGATGATGTGCCGTTTCTGTTATTTATTATGGTAAGGACGAGGGTAAAAGCACGAAAGGTGATGTTGTGCACGTGTTTGTTATGTTAATACTTCCATTGGTTCAAGCATGACATTTACTGAGTTTCTATATCGTATTATTATTAGTATTTGAGATTTCCCTCAGCATGTTTCCCCTTCCCGTTATTATCTGTTAAACTTCCGTTATTTTTATTTCTTCGTATATGATTTAACTGCACTGGTTCATATTATTTATCGTGTCCTAGCCTCGTCACTACTTCGCTAAGGTTAGGCTCGAAACTTACTAGTACATGGGGCCGGTTGTACTGATACTGCACTCTGCACTTTCTATGCAGATTTCGGTGTTGGACCTCATGATTAGAGTTGGGTTTCTGCCTTCAGTCCATCAGGAGACCCAAGGTAGATATAATGGCGTTCGCAGACCCTGGAGTCCCTTTCCCTCTGGCTTAGATTTCCTATTTTTCTTCATATTGAGAATAGATGTATTTTCTTGTAAACCAAAATTTGTAGAAATTCTTAGATATTTGTGGATTGTGACACCAGATCTTCGGGTAGCCATCTAATAGTATTTAAACTATTATAAAATTTACACACATCTTAATTATTTAGATTAAAATATTATTAATTACTGTATTGGTAAACGATTAATGTGTTAGAACTGTCACTGTCAGCTTGCTTGGCATTCTAAGAGTTGGGCGACGTCATGATCTCGATGTGGCAATCCGGGTCGTGAATTTATCCCTCATACCAAATGATCTCTTAATCCCTCACCTAGTTACAATAACTATATTGTAAGCCTTTTTGCAATAAGTCTATTACAAAGCTAACCACTTGACTAACTCTAGTCAAAACAATCGCACATATTATGGTTTAGAAGATGTCCTAGGAAATGCTTGTGAGCTGAATAGGAATTACAAAAAAACTAACATGAATAAAGACACAACAATGCTAAAGTACACACGATGTAATCAATCCTAGGATCTGGTCCTTTGTTATGTTATTGTTTTGTTCTTTAATGCCTCAAAAAGAATGAAAGTGACTGCACATTTGAGATGAATCAATGTTTGGGTTTTTGCAAGTATGTTGAAATCCTTTGCCTCATGTTGATAATATGTGAGTGAGGTAATCAAAGATTAAGGGTACAACATACTTCAACAATGTTGATGTATTGTTGCTTGTACAATACAACAACTTTAACAATTGTTATAGTTGACTTGCATTGTGACCGCAAGGAACGGATCTCTATTTGTTTCCTCTATTGTTACCCTATCTGATTACATGGAAAATTGAATAAGATATTTGACTTATTGCTCTGAATGGTGAGAAACCAAATGCATAAGGCTCCCTATCTGGTTCTCTTAAGAAATTTGTTAAATCAACAAAATAAAATATTGAACACACATAACTTATAAGAAGATATTAAGGCCCAAATGTTCTTGTATACATCGGAGTGCAAGCACACAATTACCAGAAATTGCAAGAGATATTAAATTCAAACTTACCATGGCGTGATTTTGACTTTGTTAGGTCGCTATGGTGTCACAACTCAAACCCTACTACAGGCATCGTGATGAAACTTAGTCTCTAAGACTAGGTAAGCCGATTATGGTTAAAATTCAAGATATTTTTTAAAATTAAATTTAATACAAGTGCCAAAACCAATAGCAAAAATATTCAAACAATCTCCCAAGACTGGTAATACTAGATCATGAACTCTAACTTAACACATGAAATGATCTCAAGGATCGAATAAACAATATTGTTTGAATAATAATTGACAGTAGTATAAAATGGAAAGACTTCAAGGGGCTGCGAAGAACACGCAACTCTAGTTTGAATCCTTTCAATCAATGCACTAACTCTGCTCGAGTCTAATATCTCCAGTACCTGGCTTTGCACAAATATGTGCAAGATTGAGGTGTACGTACACCATGATCAGTACTCAGTAAGTATCAAGACTAACCTCAGTGGAGTAGTGATGAGGTACAATCAAGACACTCACTAATCAAATAAACTGTGCAGTATAACAGTATATGATAAAGAGGGGAAAAAATAATAATGATAGCAGCAAGAATCAATCAATGATATAAACAGCAAGGAGAAAAGGACAATATAAATATGTCTCTAATGAATAATGAACATAAGTACAACCAAGTAATCAAGTCCTTCAAATATAAATCTTTTTACCTATAAATTTTTGAAATAAAAATATGTTGAATGTAATCCTTTCAAATAATTATGTTTTGAATATACTCAATTCAAATAAATATCTTTCAAATAAAATTCTTTCAAATAAATATCTTTCAATGTAATTCTTTCTGTCTGTCAAATATAATTCTTTTATATACTCAATTCAAATAAATATTTTTTGAATTCTTTTAAATAAATATATTTCAAATGTAATTCTTTCAAATAATATTTTTAAATATAATTCTTTCAAATAAAAGTCACCATGTGACTCCATATTTCATGACCATAGAAATATGGGTCCCATCCCACTTTATTATTTTTGTAATACGGGTCTCAACTTATTTTTATATTTTTATGGCACTTCGTGCCTATAATTCTATCACAAATGCACAGATATCTCATGTGCCAATAATAAAATTATTATATTTTTCCGACACCTTGTGCCCATCTTTCTATCATAACTCCATAGATAACGCACGTGCCAATAATAAAATCATCATAATTTTCCGACCCTTGTGCCCATATTTCAATCATAACTACACAGACAATTCACGAAGCAATACTAAAATCCGTCGGGCAATAGTCACTGACTACCAATTTCAACATGAAACATACTGTTATCAAGTTTACTGAAACAACAAAAAAAGTTGCACAAGGTATAAAATAAACACAAGAAAAATTCCAATATCACATAAAATTTCCAACATAATAACTCATATCATCTCTGAAAACAGCCACCCATCTTTCCTATTATCACCTTATCACTCCTATAATAGCCTCGCTTATCCCTCCGCCCTGACAATATCATAACTACTGTTATCGCTACTATGTCATTCTTATCACTCCTATATTAGCCTCAATTATCGCTCCTTTTAATAACCTCCCTTATTGCTCCGTGTAATAGCCACCCTTCTCGCTCCGCCCTGACAATATCCCGACACACATAACCACATTGAAATGCCACCCTTGTATCCACGTAATATCAACATTGGAATGCCACCCTTATGTCCTCATAATAATAACTCAAATCACACAAGAGTTTACACGAAATTTATCACCACAACATAATACATACAATTCATCTCACCAATTGCACCTAGGTCACAACCATTTCCAATGATACAACAAAATTAATTAATTTCACATCAAATAGCCCAAGGCTCCACACATAATATATATATATATATATGTAACACCTCAAAAACAACAATCATGATGAAAACTTAACATAGCATCTAAAAACACCTTCATTAATCCAAATTTTTGATTAATATATAATGCCTTAATTTAAATTTATTTAACTAGTTATTAGCAGGTAAGAAATTCATAATGAAATTATTTCCAAGAAATGTCAACCCAACCAACCATGGAATTTTACATAAAAATTAAAGTGGCAGTCACACGAAATTATCATATAAAAATAACCTCGGCACACAAATAATGAGGCATGACAAATAAAGGATTTAATAAGTTCCGATAAATTTCTAATTTAATATATAAGGGTGTCTACGAATTTTAACCGATATAATTTGCACATATAAACTACGTACATACTTATCACCTCGTATACATGGTTTTCAATCACATAATTTCCACATAAGACTCAATGCCAAATGGGTAATTTCCCCATACAAAGTTAGTCGAGATACTTCAATTTTTGAAGTTAGTCTGATATTCCAAAATAGCCTTCTTGTTTGAATTGACCACCAAACAGCTCAAGTTTGTCCAAATTAATTGTATAACTTAATTAAAATTCATCGAAAATAATTCTGGATAATATAATGCCGACTTAACATTTCACATTAAGAAGTCTATATAAAGTCAACGTGGGGCCCTTCCTTTCAGAACTCGATAAAATTTTCATGAAATAAACACCCATTCTTATACGAGTTCAACCATATCATTTTTTATCAAATGACGATAACAACTCGACCTCCAAATATTATATTTCCATTTTTGGGAAATCTTTGCAATAAACGATTATAGAACCATGGATTTGCTAAATATAATCAATTTCGGATATAGGATACTCACCCAAATTTAATTCGTGAAAAAATTTTCAAAATCACCTAAGAACCGTTCTCCAGAAAATCCAAAACAAAATGAAGAATATGACCATTTTTTCGTCCTTAAGTTATACCCAGTAAAAACACTAATCTGGCCGCTAAAAGTTAATTTGCCATCACTAAAAGTGTCAAATATAGTCACTAATGGTGTGCACCATAATAGTGTGCACCAGAATGGTGTGCACCAGAACTGTTGTCCCGACCCGAATTTCCTCCCGTCGGGACCGTGGTGGCACCTAATATTGTACTCGCTAGGCAAGCCAATGTTGCAGAATATTTCACCTTTTTATTTCATTTATTAACAATTTAAAACTTAACAATAGTAAATATGCGAAAAATAAATGCAGAACAACACAATTTTACAGATTATCTCAAAACTAATAACAAATCTTAATAACTCCACCTAGAAATGGTGTCAGCATCACCAGACCGTCTACAAATACAACAAATAATAGTTTGAACAAAAGTTACATCTGTCTCATAAGTAGATAAAACAAAAGCAAACTAGGATAGAAGGGGACGCCAGGGCCTGCGAACGTCTGTAGAACTAACTTGGGTCTCCAACAGACTGAAGGCAGCAACCTCAAACTCTAGTCAACCACTAGCTCCGTAATCTGCACAAGAATTGCGGAGTATTGTATCAGTACAACCGACCCTATGTACTGGTAAGTGCCGATCCTAATGTCGATGAAGTAGTGATGAGGCTACGGTGGGGCACACAACATATATAACCTGCAATAGGTTATACTAAACAGAAAGGAAACACAAAATGTAATAAAGCGATAACTGGCATTAAGTAAATTTTGAACCAAGTTGTTCTACTAATATTGAGCTATAACCAATCCTTAAGGGTGTTTCAACATCACAATAATGGACCTCAATAGATATGAACACATAACAATAACTGATGTGCCGCGCATCCCGATCCCATCATATAATCAACAGCAGTCTCAATATTCATCCTTATTCCTCCTTATTGCAACGTGAAACCCGATCCTACCTGTCCAATTACTCCTCAACACATATCACCCTTATTCCTCTTGTTGCGACGCACAACCCGATCCCACCTGTCCACCCTCATTACTCCTTGTTGAGGCGTGCAACCCGATCCCACCAGACAATACTGTAGAGGCGTACAACCGATCCTAATATTTAAATCAACACCAGTCACAAAATAAAGACAAGTATTTCATAGATTAATACAAATCCCCCAATATACTTATACCTCAACTCGCACAAAGGAATATCATTAGTATTATGCAACATTACTAGTGTAAACGGGGAAGGGAAATAGCTAAACATGGTAACTTTGTGGCGCATAGGTACTCGTCACACACTAATATGCCACACACGTGGAATTTCAAATAGCAAATAATTTGAGGCTTCCAATTCCCTCGAGTCAAGGTTAGACCAAATACTTACCTCCAACCAACGGGTAATTCAACACTCAATCACCGTTTTGCCTCTCGATTGTACCACCAATTCACTCATATCTAGTCATGATTAACTCAATAACATCAATAAGGTCTAAATAATTCATATACAATGCATAATTAAAGGTTTTCTACCCTTTTCTAAAAAAAAATCAAAAAATTAACCTTGGGCCTGCTTGGACAAAACTTGATGTTCTGACCAAAAACTCAATTACTCATTCACCCCTAATCCTAGATATGTAATTGGTGTTAGAATCTAATCTAAATTTAAGGTCTAATTCCACAATTTCGAAATTCCCAAATTTCACCAAGAACACCCAATTTCTCATGAAAATCCCAAAATTTTGTGATGAAATCTAGCAAAAAGATGAGATAGATTGAAAGAGTTGAGTTAGAAATCACTTACCTATGATTTGAAGAAGCTTAGCTCTTCGTAAAATCGCCTAGAGAGGTTTAGGTTTGTGAGAATTGAAAAAACGGTAAAAATCTCGTCTAAGTTATGATTTACACAGTCGTAGATATCATATTTGTGATAACAGGTTCGCAAATGTGAACTCAAAAATGTGACCAAAGCATACGCAAATGCGAAGATTGGCCTAAGATGCTACCTTCACAAATGCGAACTATTGTTCGCAAATACGGTGATTGTTGCCCCAAGGGCTTTGAGTGCAGTTGCAATGAAAAAACGCAAATACGAGGATCGTATTAGCGAGTCAGACTTCCCAATTGCAAAGTCTGCAGATCTGCAACACAACAGCTAATTCTTTAAGTCTCAAAATAGTCCATGGCATATCCAAAACTCACCCGAGACCTCGGGGCTCTAAACTAAACATGAACACAGGTCTAAAAACATCATACAGACTTGCTTGTGCGATCACATCGTCAAAATAACACCTCAAACAATGAGTTT
This sequence comes from Nicotiana benthamiana, assembly GCA_034376525.1. Taxonomy (NCBI): domain Eukaryota; kingdom Viridiplantae; phylum Streptophyta; class Magnoliopsida; order Solanales; family Solanaceae; genus Nicotiana; species Nicotiana benthamiana. Next base: position 54,074,468 of record CM067330.1, on the reverse strand, counting down.
ACAAGCAAAACGCATGAAATTTTCAATATAGTTTTAAACTTCTTATTTTCTCAATCAAATCTCCGAATCACGTCAAATTACGTCTATTTTCCACTAAATTTTACAAATATGGTGTAAATTCCATAACGCACGTGTACCAGGCTCCAGAACATAAATACAAGCATGATCCCTTCAAGATCAAATCTATTTATATTTCCAAAAACCATTGCATTTTTTTACTTAAACAATTTTATTCAAAATTCATTTCTCACCATTGCATTCCTATCGCTCCGTGGAGGGCCTTTTCATCTCACTTGAGAGATGCAATTTGAAATAAGAGAATAGGTTCTACCAGTTAATCACTGTCCCTTCCTCTAATGAATTAGATCCCATCTGCTAACTATAACTCAACTCCGATGGAATAATAAAAAGCAAAGAAATCCGCTACTCGAAAGTTGTTGCTGATTTCATCTTTTCTTTCCTGCACGTAGACGAGACAAAGTCTTCTTAGTCTTCCACTTTTACGGTGATATCAATAAGAAGCAATACATGTCTCAAAGTAAGCAGGAGTTCCCGGATCAAGAGAAATGATGCCGTCGCAAGGTAATATAATTCTTTAGTTTGTGGCAGAGAGTTTTAGAAGACTCTCGGTTATTAAGGTCACTGCTTAATAAAGCAATCTTGATGGCCGCTAACGTACTAAGTAGTTATGTATTGGAGCTTACCGGTTTTCTCTTACAGTAATGAGGACGACCCGACGTTCGGGGATGTTACATTGCGCTTTCTATTTAAAGCAATATGCATCCTCGATTCAAAGGGCTTGTGGCGTAGAATTTAACCATTAATCACTTACCGTATCCATTTTTCTGACATGCTCCTAGGTATTACAATCCCCTCTTTTCATCAAAAAACTTATGTACATACTAGAGGGATGATTATAGTTATTGTCTTAGTTCAGATCTATCTTTCCTTCGGAAGCTTGGCAAAGGTTGTTTGCTTTTCCAAGAAGGATACGTTCTCTAGAATTATCACTCAAGTCTTGAACTTAGACTTTGTGTTTTATTTGATGTCTGATATTAAGGTAGTTTAATTACAAACCAACTGCAGTACCACAATCAAGAGGGTTGTTTCCACTCGTTAATAAGGTTATCTGTTGTATCACTTCTTGCATTTTGTCCCACGCTTCACACGTCATCTTTCTTCTTAAGGTAAGATAAAGGGCAGGCATGGCGGGGTTGTAGCATCTAGTCGGAAATCATTTTGGCTTGACAAAGAAGTCTTATGTCCTCTGAGTCATACAGTGTTTTAACCAAAAGAACATCTTGCGCAATTCATGCCTTTTTATTTTTATGATTAGAAATTCTTTCTTTATTTTCATATAAAATTGTTCTCTAGACTTTTTATCAGTATGAGTTGATCGTAAAACAGTACATAAGACTTTTGATTCAGGCAATCCAATCTTCCGTGTGTAAGGAGAAAGCCCCCAAAAATGGTTTTCAAAAAATAGGTGATCAAAAGATCGAATTACTATGCATATATTGGTGGTCTTACTTTTGGTGGTCTTTCTTTTTGGTCCTCTTCTTGTTCTATTGATGCTAGGGACCTCGAAATTCAATTCTGGGCATACGACCAAGTCTCATATTATATTACAGACCCTCTAGGAATTTCGGTTCATCCGTTTACCCAAAATATTAACCAAAGTCAACTAAAATTATCTTTTTAAGCCGAAAATCATTATTTCTTAAACTTTTCATACAAAATCTTTCCGGTATCGTGCCCAGAGTGCGCATGAAAATCAAGGAGAGTTAAAAAGAGGTTTCAAGGCCTCAGAACACGAAAACAAATTCTAAAAGAAAAGACAACCCTTTGGGTCATCACATTCTCCACCTCTAAAACAATCGTTCGTCCTCGAACGGACATAGAAAAGTACATGAATTGGTGAAAATATGGGGATATCTGCTCTGCATATCAGATACGAACTCTCAGATCATTGCGTCAACAAGAAAACCTCACAACTACGCACGAACTGAAGGTAAATTCTTCGATCTGAACTGGCGAACTTGCCGGTCTAGGATAGCTACCGGCTCCTCTTCGTAGGTCATATCTTTGTCCAACTGGACGGTGCTGAAGTCTAACACGTGAGATGGATTTCCGTGATACTTTGAAGCATGGACACATGAAATACTAGATGCACAGTTGATAAACTCGGTAGTAACGCAAGTCTATAAGCCACCTCTCCCACTCGATCAAGAATCTCAAGAGGCCCGATGAACATAGGGCTTTGCTTGCCCTTCTTCAAAAATCTCATCACGACCTTCAAGGGCGACACCCAAAGAAACACTTACTCTCCGACCATAAATGTCACATCGAACCTTACGGTCGCATAGCTCTTTTGCCTGGACTGAGCTGTATGAAGCCTATCCTGAATGATCTAAACCTTGTTCAAGGCATCCTATACTAGATGTATACCCAACAACAGAGCCTCTCCTGGCTTAAACCACCTCACCGGTAATGCTCGACTGGTAGCTTTTGACGCCATCTACCATATAATGCCTCATAAGGAACAATCTAGATGCTCGACTGGTAGCTGTTGTTGTAGGAAAAATATATTAACGGCAAAACTGATTCAAAGAACCTCTAAAGTCAACAGCACATGCTCGGAGCATATCCTCTAAAATTGAATAGTGCGCTTGGATTTCCCTTCCGTCTAAAGATGAAATGATATGCTCAACTCGACCCATGTACCTAACTCACGCTAAACCACCATCCAGAAATATGAGGTAAACTGCGTACCTCAGTCTGAAATAATAGACACGGGCATAACATAAAGATGAAAAAGCTCCCATATATTGATCTCAACTAACCTCTCTGAAGAATAGGAGACTGCCATATCATTGAAATGTGCTGACTTAGTCAGCCTATCAACAATTAACCATACCCATTGAACTTTATCTGAGTCTGTGGGAGTCCAACAACGAAGTCTACAGTGATACACTCCCACTTCCACTCGGGTATCGCAATCTTCTGAAGCACACCACAAGGTCTCTGATGCTCATACTTTACCTGCCGACAATTCAAACACCAAGCTACATATGGCATAATATCCTCCTTTATCCTCCTCCACCAATAATGCTTCCGCAAATCTTGATATATCTTAGCGAAGCCCGAATGAATAGAATACCCGAAACTATAGGCCTCCTCTAGAATCAATTCATCAAGTCCATCCACATTAGGCATAGAAACTAGACCCTATATCCTTAAAATTCCATCATCTCCAACTATAACCTGCTTGGCACCACCATGGTGAACTGTGTCCCTAAGGACTAACAAGAGAGCATCATCATACTGCTGATCGCTGATATGCTCAAATAATAAAGACCGAGCGACTGTACAAGCTAAAACACAACTGGTCTCAGAAACATCCGACCTCACAAACTGATTGGCTAAAACCTAAACACCTAAAGCAAGCTCTCCCTCACCTACTGGAATATACGCAAAGCTACCAATAATAGCCGACTTCCTACACAATCGGCTGCCATATTGGCCTTCCCTGGATGATACAAGATGTTGATATCATAGTCTTTCAATAACTCCAACCACCTTCTATGCTTCAAATTTAGCTCCTTTTACTAGAACAAATACTGCAGACTCCTGTGCTCTGTGAACACCTCACATGACACTCCATATAAATAATACCTCCAAATATTTAGTGTGTGAACAATGGTTGCTAGCTCCAAATAATAAATTGGATAATTCTTCTAGTAAATCTTCAACTACCATGAAGCATATGCAATAACCTTGTAATTCTGCACCAATACTGCACCAAGTCCAATACGAAATGCATCACAATATACGGTATATGGCCTGAACCTATGGGCAAAACCAATGTCGACGCTGTCTTGAGCTTCTAAAAGCTTGCCTCACACTCGTCCGACCACCTGAACCGGGTACCCTTTTGGGTCAACATGTTCATTGGGACTGCAATAGATGAAAACCCCTCCACGAACTGATGATAATAGCCTGCCAAATCCAAGAAACTTCGGATCTCTATAGTTGATGTGGGTCTAGGCAAGTCCTTGACTACCTATATCGTCTTCGGATCCACCTAATTACACTCTGCTGATACAACATGATCCAAGAAGGCAACTGAACTCAACCAAAACTCACACTTTGAAAACTTAGCATATAACTAACTATCTCTTGAGGTTTGAATAACGCCTTGAAGATGTTGCTCATGCTCCTCTCGGTTGCGGGAGTAGACCAAAATATCATCAATGAAGACAATCACAAAGGAATCTAGATAAGGCTTGAAACCCAGTTAATCAAATCCATAAAAGTTGTTGGGCCATTTGTCAACCCAAATGACATCACTAAGAACTCATAATGCCCATACCGAGTGCAAAAAACTATCTTAGGGACATCGGATGCCTTAATCCTCAACTGATGGTAACCAAATCTCAAATCAATCTTCAAAAACACTTTGGCACTTTGAAGTTGATCAAATAAATCGTCAATCCTCAATGGATAACTATTCTTGATGGTGACTTTGTTCAACTGTAGATAATCTATACACATCCTCATTGATCCATCCTTCTTCTTAACGAACAATACCGGCGCACCCCTAGGTGAGACACTAGGTCTAATGAGCATTTATCAAGAAAATCTTGCAGTTGCTTCTTCAATTCTTTCAACTCTGGCAGGGCAATAAGATGCAACGGAATAGAAATAGGTTGGGTACCCGAAGCCAAATCAATGCAAAATTCAATATCCTTGTCGGGTGGGATCCCCGCTAGGTCTAAAGGAAATACCTTAGGAAACTTTCAAACAACTGCCACAGAACCCATAGAAGGAATCTCAACGCTAGAATCGCAAACATAAGCCAAATAAGCCAAACACCCCTTCCTGACCATATGTCGAGCCTTCACATAAAAAAAGACCATACTGGTAGAATGAGCAGGAGTCCCTCTCCATTCTAATCGAGGTAACCCCGACAAGGCTAAGGTCACGGTCTCGGCGTGACTGTCCAATATGGCATAATAAAGTGACAAAGCTAATCCATCCCCAATATGACATCAAAATCAACAATATTCAAAAGTAAGAGATCTATACAGGTCTCAAGACCCCCAATAATAACCACACACGAGCGATAGACACGATATACAATAATAGAATAACCCATAGGCATGGACACATATGTGGGAGCAATCAAAGAATCAGGAGGCACAATGAGAAATCCCTCTACCATTTCTTGGCGGAACCTGATTGATAAAAAGCAGCAAAGTCAACCCCATTGGTCACCACTACCCCCCATGTTCCGAAGAACCTCATGACAACTATCTAAATAATCTCGGGGATCCTCTGAAGATGTACCGCCATAGGTAGTAGTGAAGAGCTTGGTGAACCTATCCAATCTCCATAAAGCATCTCAAGGCGTAGCTGATCCATCACTGGTCTGAGCTACATCATGGGACTACCCTAATTGGCTGAGCTACTGGAATCTGAAACTCGGGAGCCATCTGCACCAGAGTACAAGTAACGGGAGTCTGTGCTCCTCCCCTAGCTTGAGAGACAGCTGGTGCCAGAGGAAGTATGCCTGCCTGAGTGACACTCTCCATACAGCCTATTAGACGAGCCTGAGCCTCCTGGAGTACAAGGGTAGCGATGAACACCTTTAGGACCTGAGCTGGACCCGCTGGAACTGTCTGGGCTGGAACCTCATCATCAAACTCTACCTGAGGCTCTGCCGGTGGCTTTGATGCTCTAGGCTGAGCTCTACCCTTTCCTGGGCCTCTAGAACAGGCACAGCCTCGTCCTCTACCCTTCGTAGGAGCTGCCACTGGGGGCTCGATCTACTGATCAGCTAATGAAGCGATACACATTCTCGCATCTGTGGAAGAACATAGTAGAGAGTTCAATTAGCATTGGGATATCAAACCGCACGACATAGATGAATAAATTTCCTAGTTCTATTGCCTTTGGGGGATAATTACAGACGCCTCCTTATCGATCCCTCAGACTCTACAAAGTTTGTCCATGAGTTGTGAGACCTAAGAAACCTAGTGCTCTAATACCAACTTGTTACGACCTGAATCCTTTCTCTCCTCGGAACCGTGATGGCGCCTACCTAACATTGTACTCACTAGGCAAGCCAACGTCTTAGAATATTTCACCTTTTTATTTCATTTTTTAACAATTTAAATATTAATAGCAGTAAATCTGCGGAAAATAAATGTGAAAGAACACATTTTTAAAGATTATATCAGAACTAATAACAAATTGTAATAATTCCATCCAGAACTGGTGTCATAACCCATGGACATTTTACAAATACTACAAATAATTGTCTGAACAAAAGATACATATGTCTCGATAGTAGATAAAACAAAAATAAACTAGGATAAAAGAGGACGCCAAGACCTGCAAATGTCTGCAGGACTACCTTAGGTCTCCTAAAGACTGAATGCATCAACCTCAAACTCTAGTCAGCCGGTAATTCCGTAATCTGCACATGAAGTGCAGAGTATAGTATCACTACAATCGACCCCATGTACTGGTAAGTGTCGAGCCTAACCTCGACGAATTAGTGATGAGGCTACGGCGGGGCATACAACATATACAACCTGCAACAGTTTATACTAAGCAAAAAGAAATACAAAATGCAATAAAACAATAACCAGCATTAAGTGAATTCGGAACCCAACTGTACAACTAGTATTCCAATCCTTAACAGTGTTTCAACATCACAATAATGGACCTCAATGGATATGGACACATAACAAAACTGATGAGGCGTGCATTCCCATTCTATCATATAATAAACAACAATATCAATGTTCACCCTTATTCCTCCTTCTTTCGGCGTGCAACCTGATCCCATATGTCCACCCTTATTACTCCCCAACACATATCACCCTTATTCCTCCTGTTGTGACGCGCAATCTGATCCCACCTGTCTCCCTTATTACTCCTTGTTGCGGCATGCAACCCGATCCCACCAAACAATTGTGTTGCGGCATCCAACCCAATCCTAATATCTAAATCAACACCAGTCACAAAATACACACAAGTATTTCACAAATTAATTCAAATTCCCCAGTGTACTTATACCTCAATTCGCACAATGGAATTTCACTACGATTATGCATCTTTGCCAGCGTAAACTACTCAGGGAGAACAATCAAGGTATACCATAAAACACCAACAAACCAATAAAAGACAACAGTGTAATAAAGCGAAATCATGAAATAAATTAGATACTTCGATAAAGAGAGCAACAGTCAATATGCAGCAATTAGGCATGGAAGCATTTATGAGCAAGTAGCGATTAAGACATGGAAAGAGCTATAAGCAGGAACCAATTAAGACAAGAAATAGTATAATAGGAAACGAGGAAGGGAAATAGCTAAACATGGTAAGTTGGTGGCGAATAGGTACTCTTCACCACACTTATACGCCACACACATGGAATTTCATATAGCAAATAAGTCGGGAATTCCAATTCCATCAAGTAAGATTAGACCAAATACTTACCTCAAGCCAATGGTTAATTCAACACTCAATTACTGCTTTACCTCTCGATTCCACTACCAATTCACTCGTATCTAGTCATAATTAACTCAATAACACCAATAAGTGCTAATTAATTCACCTCCAATGCATAATTAAAGGCAAAAAGTCAAAAATCAACCACAGGCCTGCTTGGTAAGAACTCGAGATTCGGTCCAAAACCCGATTACCTATTCACCCTCGAGCCCGAATATGCAATCTATTTTTGAATCCGGCCTCAATTTGAGGTCTAACTCGCCAAATTTTGAAATTCCAAAATTTCATCCAAAACCACCCAATTTCCCATATAAATCCTTAGATTTTATGATAAAATCGTGCAAAAAGATGAGATAGATTGAAAGAGTTGAGTTATAAATCACTTACCTACGATTTGGAGGAGTTTGGATCTTTGACAAATTACTTAGGGAGGTTTAGGGTTTGAGAGAATTAAAAAATTGGTGAAAATCCCGTCTAAGTTATGATTTACATAGTCGCAGATATCGCATTTGAGACAACAGGTTCGCAAATGCGAGGAAAGCATCGCAAATGCAAATCTTGGCCCGAGCTGCTACCTTTGCAAATGCGAACTATTGTTCGCAAATGCGGAATTGCAATTGAGACAATGAACTTCACAAATGCGAAGGTCCCCTCCCTTCCTTGTAATCGCAATTGCGATGAAACTTCGCAAATGTGAGGCTCACTTTTGCGAGCCAAACTTCGTAATTGCAAAGTCTACAGATCTGCAACACAACAGCTAATTCTTTAAGTCTCAATCTACTTTGTGACATATCCAAAATTCACCCGAGCACTCGGAGCTCTTAACTAAACATGAATGCATACGAACTTGCTTGTGCGATCAAATTGTCAAAATAACATCTCAAACAACGAGTTTAACACCAAAACTCATGAAATTTCTAATATAGTTTTAAAATTTTTGTTTTCTTAACCAATGGTTCGAATCATGTCAAATTACATTCGTTTTCTACCAAATTTCACATATAGGGTCTAAATACCATAATGGAGTTGTACCGAGCTCCGAACTAAAATACTGGCTCAATACCAACAAGATCACATCTATTTAGATTTCAAAAAACCATTACATTTTTTGTTAAATAATTTTCTTCAAAAATTCATTTCCCGGTCTAGTTGTCCGAAATCAAATAAAATTATCTTTTTAAGCCAAAAATCATTATTTCTCAAACTCTTCGTATAAAAGCTTTTCGGTATTGCGGCGGGACTATGCATGCAAATAAAGGAGAGACAGTTAGGAGATTTTAAAGTCCTTAGAACACGAAAACGATCTAAAACAAAAGACAATCTTTTGGGTCATCACAACTACTTACACCAGCAGTTTATTTTTCACTATAAAGACTCTAACTCCATCATACGAACTTGAAATGCGATGATTCTTGTTTCTATGAATCAACAACAATAATACGAACTTAATCGTTCAATCAAAACTCAATTAAGATCTCATTTTCTCGATGTGATACAAACTTCACTTGTTAAATAAATAACTCATATATCGTGCTAAAAACCCAATCCTACTGGATAAAATTAGAACAAACATTCTATATCATTCCAATAATTCATTATCAAACTCCTATAAATCTCGAAATTGAATTTTGATCTCTATAACTAAAAATAGATATTTGGATCATTACATGCTTATGCTCAAAACAGTGTCAAAACACCAAATACGTTAAAAACTCATCCAAAACTCATTCGAGCCTCAAGGAACCTCAACCACGAATACTAACAAGTCCCAAAATATAACATAAACTTAGTTGAGGACTCAAACTACGTAAAAACGTCAAAATTATGAATTGAGCCTTGAATCGGATTATGAGTTTTCAAATCTTCTAACTTCTATAATTTGCGCCAAAATATCAAATCAATCCGGAATAAATTCAAGTTATACATACAAGTCATAAATGATATAATGGACCTGTTATATTTAAAATTTCGACCCTGATATCAATAAATTCAACTCCTAGTCAAACTTCAAAAAACTTATCACAAGCTTGTTAGTATCTGGATTATATAATTTGTAGCCTTTGGAGTTGGAATCATACCCGATAAAGATGAAAGCCTTACTTTTGTCATCAAGCTTGCTCCGTGTCTCGTCACGTACATGTGCGTATGCTTTGCTTCCAAAGACTCTTAGATGGGAGATTCCTGGCTTCCTTCCACTCCAAGCTTCTTGTGGTGTCTTTCCCCACACGCTCCTTGTTGGTGATCGGTTGAGTAGATAGATTGCACACGCTACTGCTTCGGCCCAGAATTCCTTTGGTAGCTTCTTGCTCTTTAGCATACTCCGCGCCATGTCTAGAATTGTCCGGTTCTTCCTTTCCGCCACTCCATTTTGTTGGGGGGACCTTGGTACCGTTAGTGGACGCCTTATTCCATGCTCCTCGCAAAAATTCTGGAACTCTCTAGAAGTGAACTCGCCTCCACGATCGGATCTCATGGCCTTTATGTGTAGTCCACTTTCTTTCTCCACTGCCGCTTTGAATTTCTTGAATAATTCAAATGCCTCCGATTTTTGCTTCAAGAAATACACCCATGTCTTTCTAGAAAAATCATCAATAAATAGAAGGAAATAGTTGCTTTTTCCGAGGGAGCTTGCCTTGATCGGACCACATATGTCGCTATGTATGAGCTCCAATGGTTTTTGGGCTCTCGAGCTTGACTCCTTTGGAAAACTCTTTCGAAATTGCTTTCCGAGTAGGCATCCTTCGCACAATTGATCGGGGTGTCTAATGGATGGTAGTCCTCGCACCATGTCCTTTTTGGATAGTAGCTCCAAGCCTCCAAAATTCAAGTGCCCAAATCAAAGATGCCAAAGCCAAGATACATCTTCGTAGCAAGCTTTAAGACACTTTGCAACATCATTTTGAATGTTCAACAAGAACATTCTGTTTTTGGACATAGGCACCTTAATGATTAAATTATTTTTATTATCTCTTATGGAAAGACTATGATCTTTCATGTGAATGTCATAGCCCTTCTCTAAGAGTTGCCCCAAACTCAATATATTATTTTTCATTTTGGGCACATAGTAGACATTTGAGATAAATTGGTGATTTCCATTCTTCAAGCGGATTAGGATGTTACCTTTGCCTTTCACTGGTATTTTGAATTCATCACCAAAAGAGACATTACCACTCACTGATTCATCGAGCTTCACGAACATGCTCCTCTTTCCACACATATGGTTGCTCGCCAGGTGTCAAGGTACTAAGTGTTGTCTTGTCTCTCTTCTTCTCCTTTGTATGCTAGAAGTAGGATCACGTCTTTTTGGCCCTTATCCTCCACAAGGTTGGCGGTCTCTTCGACTATTGTTTGAGACCCTCTACATTGTGAAGCATAGTGTCCATATTTTTGACAAGAATAACATTTGATTTGAGATTTATCGTACCTTGCACCTTGGTTGCCTCTCCCACGACTTGGGTATTCTCTTCTTTCTTCATTGTTGTTGAAACCTCCTCGTCCACGTCCATGGCCTCGACCTCGTCCACGACCACGACCTCTTCCATATTGACCTCATCCATTTCCGATATTTTCTTCCTTATCTTTTATTTGCATCTTGAATAATTGCTCCACTATATCTTGTTTTTTCTTATGCTTTTCATCATATGCTTGTAAGGATCCCATTAATTGATCAATCGACATCTCCTCCAAATTTTTTGTTTCTTCAATTGTTATGACAATATGTTCGAATTTGGAAGTTAATGACCGGAGTATCTTCTCAATAATTCTAACATCTTCCAATTTTTCACCATTTCTTTTTATTTGATTGGAAACCACCAAAACTCTTGAAAAATAGTCGGAAATGGACTCCCCTTCTTTCATATGTAAAGACTCAAATTCTCCACTTAATGTTTGGAGACGTACCTTCTTTACTTGCTCGGCACCTTTGCAAGACGTTTGGAGTTTCTCCCACGCTTCCTTAGCAGTGGTTGCACTTGAGATCTTCTCGAACCCATCATCATCCAATGCTTGGTAGATGAGGTAGAGAGCTTTCTTGTCTCTCTTTCTTGAATCCATCAAACCATCCTTTTGAGTTTGGGATAATGTAGATTCATCTCGGGGCTCATTGTAGCCTTTCTCTACAATATCCCAAACAACATGTGCACCTAGGAGAGCCTTCATCTTGATACTCCAATTATCATAGTTGCTCTTGTTAAGCATAGGAACTTGGAAGGATGAAACACCATTGCCATGATATTAGAAATTTTTTGTTAGAATCTTGTGGCTCTGATACCACTTTATTGGAGGAGGATTGCTATTAATATTTGGAGGGAGGCTTTTAGGCTAAGGGAATTTTGGAAGAGTAGAAAGATCTTGGAGAAGAGAAACTTTTATTACTCAAACTTGTTTTTGATTTTTTGGCTTGATACAAAATGAGCAATCCTACACCTATTTATACTTGGCCACTTCCTCAATCAATAGCCAAGATTTATCCAATACAACTTTAATCTAATGGCTACAAATCACATTCTACACAATTCTACAAAAATATCCACTCTCTAGATCACTCCATACTTATCTATATCATTCTACTATTCTAAAGATATTTCTAGAGCATGGGCCAAATGGGCTCACATTCTAGAAAATAGGCTAATTGGGCTCTTTATTTTTCATAATTTCTTAAGCCCAAATAATTATTACAAAATCAAGTTTATTTTAATTTTATTTTCAACACTCACAACCCGGAGAACTTGACTAATGGGACGTCTACCGTTACCACGTATTCAAGAGGCAGAATATGCTAGGGTTTTCTAATAGATAGTCGTTCAATCAAAACTCAATTAAGATCTCATTTTCTCGATGTGATACCAACTTCACATGTGAAATAATTAACTCATATATCGTGCTAAAAACCTAATCCCGACTGGATAAAATTAGACCAAACATTCTATATCATTCCAATAATTCATTATCAAACTCCTATAAATCTCGAAATTGAATTTTGATCTCTATAAATAAAAATGGATATTTGGATCATTACATGCTTATGCTCAAAACAGTGTCAAAACACCAAATACGTTAAAAACTCATCCAAAACTCATTCCAGCCTCAAGGAACCTCAACCACGGATACAAACAAGTCCCAAAATATAACATAAACTTAGTTGAGGCCTCAAACTACGTAAAAACGTCAAAATTATGAATTGGGACTTGAATCAGATTATGAGTTTTCAAATCTTCTAACTTCTATAATTTGCGCCGAAATATCAAATCAATCCGGAATGAATTCAAGTTTTACGTACAAGTCATAAATGATATAATGGACCTGTTATATTTAAAATTTCGACCCTGATATCAATAAATTCAACTCCTGGTCAAACTTCAAAAATCTTTCATTTTTCAACTTTCGCCAAATGCGTCGGATCGACCTACGAACTTCCAAATTCAGACATACGCCGAAGTATAAAATCACCATACAAAGCTTTTGAAATCATCAAATTTTCATTCTAGAGATGTTCGATCAAACGTCAAACTCCGATCAACTTTTTTTCGTTTAAGCTTCAAAAGTAAAAATTTTTCTTTCATTTCAATTTCGAAACTACCGAAAACCAAACTCGACTTCATATGTAAGTTATACAACATATACAAAGCTGCCCGGTGCCTTACACCATTGAACGTGACGCCAATTTACAAAACGACAAGTCGGATCATTACATATATTTTCTCAATATTAGAAGGTTAAAATCAAATTAAATAGAAAGTATCTGGAATAGGTTGTACCTTTGACTTTGACTTGTGAAGAATTTCTTTAAGATTTTTTGTATAAATTTTCCATTGTCCGGGAGTGTTGGATTAATCGAAAGATAGTTCTCAACAGTACAACATGATTGTAAAGGCTACCCTTCCGAAAAATGTGTCTAGGTGATAATATAATACAGATTCACCTGCCACTACCAAAACATCCTAACTTACAAAAAAATATATTAGTTGTCATACTTGATTCTAATGCTTGGAATTTGGCTTTTGTCCAGGTGGGGCCCTTAAGCAGCTGCTGCCCCGGAAAAAAAAAGATTTTTTTTAACTTTGGTCGCCATTTTTGCTAAGCAGTCCGCTAGTTGGTTTGCTTCTTTGTAACAATGGTGAATATCTATGTTAGCCATGCGCCTCAATTGTGCTATCTTCTCCGTGATCTTAGCCATTTTGTAATTTCTCTCTTTCTTCCCCCTTAACATATCAACGAGCAATAGATAGTCATCTCTAATGTTAACTCTGTATAACCATCTTGTAAGCACCAGGTGATACCCAAGTATGTTGCATATGCCTCGCTAGATTATAGTTGTTGCAGCTATAAGGGAAAGAGAGCCATGATACTTTCACTATTGTCTCTTCTCAGAGAACCTCCCCATCCAGCTCCCATCACTCTTGTTAAAGCTTCCATCCGTGTTTAGCTTGAGATACCCCACCTTTGGTTTTTGCCATTGAACTACCATAAAGCTTTGTTTGGGATGTAACTTGAGTGTCGCTTAGTCCCAAGGCAGCTTGAGTTAAAGTGGAGATAGTGGATATAGTATTATTTCTTATTTTTCACAATGTTGAAGTTCAATAATGAAATCGATGTTTTATTAATTAAAGGAAAAATAACTATGAAAGTCTTGCATTCAATACTTTCGAGGTTTAAACAGTTACATCAAGCATGTTTGAAGAATTCAAAGTTATTTAATGAAGCAAGTTTAGACATTGACGCAATTTTTCTCCTATCATATAAGTAAAGTGTTCAATTATTATGTCAGTTCTCTCTTGTTAAGTCGCAGTAATGATACTTAAATAAGTTAATATTTATCCCTTAGATCATGAAATAGGAACACAGGAATTGCAACTTGTTAGGATGTAACACGTTAGGCTAATTCCACATTAAACAATAAAATACAGAAAAAAAATATTGGTTATATAAGAAAACGGTCATCAATGTCAATAAACACATTAATTGCTTTGTGACCATATAGACAACTCTCTTGATAGAAGTGTACTTTATAACCCCATGCTGACATGGCGAAAAATGACGTATTTTTCACTCAACTTAAAGTGCTTTAAACTCCTTAAATTTATTTGTTTCTAAATTGAACATCAAGGACCTATATTTCAAACTTCTCTCCACATCTGTGCTGCTTAATTTACATGGATGACCAAAATTTTGTGCCAATTTCAGCAGCATTTGGAGTCAGTTATAAAGAATTGAATTGAGTTTCACAATGAAATGAAGAAAATAAGACATGAAAACTGAAAATATTACCAACCAAGGGAATTGGATATGTCGATACTAGATCAGAAGTTGCTACAATGGGGTGAAATTGAAAATCAGTTTGGTGCATGGTATCACGTGTGAGGTCTAGCGGACTCGAGTGTGCGTCGTTTGAAGGTAATGCACTAAATTGTCTTGTATATATTGGAGTGCAAGCACACAATTAGCAGCAATAGTAATGTCAAGCTTAACATGGCGTGATTCTAAATTAATTAGGTCAATATGGGTTCTCAATATTAGATGATTAATTAAAATCAAATTAAATAGAAAATATCTTAAATAGATTTTATCTTTGACTTGTGAAGTAAAATATCTATATACTTAAGCAAGCTAACATTTTATACTCTAGATCCACTCAAATAGTAACACATAAACGTGAATAAAGGAGTTGTAAGGGTGTAACACCCTAAGCAAACCCCACATTAGATAATAAAATACGAAAAAAAGATATTAGATATATAAGGAAGCTGTCATCTACAGTCGATAGACACATTAACCAAGCCTAGGTGATTGGCTTAATTGAACAAAAAGAAGAAGTTTATACACCATAAAATTCGGTAAAACTTTACTTCTGATTTTACTTGCATCATTTGAAGGTAAGGCCCAAATGGTCTTGTATATATTGGAGTGCAAGCACACAATTAGACATGATTCTAAATTAATCGGATCGATATGAATTCTCAATATTAGATGATTAAAGTCAAACTAAATAAAAAATATCTTGAATAGATTTTACCTTTGACTTGTGCAGTATTTCTAAAATTTGATTTGCTTCCTATATATGAAAGAGAGAACAGTTTATATGATGCCAAATAAAGTATAAAATTTTCCAATGCACCAACTATGAGCCAGTTTGGTCAGGAAATATGTGAAATCATATGTAAATAACACACTAAAACCACGTAGATATAGCAAACTAAAATTTAGTGAATTTTGAAAACTAGATGATGATTGAAATAAAGAGTGCGACACAAAAGGTACAAGGAGCTAAGTATGGATTGCTTAGCAAACAAAACATGGTAAATGACTAGTTTTATCACGTAGAGTTTAAGTTATACTACATCGTCATTTCTTAAAGTATCGGTATACATTAATTAAGCTCTTCACAAAATTTCAAGAATCCGAAACAGAGAACCCACAAACGCCAAAATGTCTGGCAAGAGCAAAGATATAATATCCACATACACTTCCTGCACAACGTAATGTTGTGTGAGTAAAATGCAGCATAATGTATTATGTGTTTATGTAGGATACGGACAGGGTTGTAAGATAATTAATTTGTAGTCATAGTAGAGATTAAGACACAATTATACAATCAATTTAGAGTGAGTATTTAAGGAAGCGTACCGCTGAACTCCATGAATTCAGTAGGGACAACAAACGATGATTAAGCCTGAGACCAACTTCCACAAGCCACTAACTATGCGCTCTCACAGCCCGGAGAATTTGACTGATGGGACGTCTACCATTACCGCGTATTCAAGAGGCAGAATATGCTAGGGTTTTCTAATAGATAGGGAAAGGAGGGCTAACCTCTATTTATAAAGAGTGTCTATCCATCACAGGCCAATAGTTATTGGGCCTCACTTATCCATACACATAATATTAAATATTAGTCCTTTTATTTATCCACCATTTGAGCCGCGTCACTATCCTTTGAGGCTATAATCAATTAACATAAGTTCAAATTCCAACATTCTTCCACTTGGACGCCAACGTTAATTGAGGACATGAAAACAATTTTAAATATTTGGGTTTTCTAAGAAAATCATCTTTAAAAAATAATTTTAGACTCTACGATGGCCACACTACTGTCACACCTCTTTTTTGTCCACACAACTCTGTTACGAGGTTGAGTTAAAAGAGTTTTTCCTATTAAGTGACGTTTTGAAAAAGGATTATTTATTATTTACAGTTGCCACTTGGAATTGAGTTTTGGTGTTCCAAGTCACCTTTTATTAGAATCTCTTTTCAAAAGGAATGTTTGACTCTTAATTTATGGTCTACAAAAACAGAAGACTGAGTAAGGAATTCTGTTGACCGAGGGGAAGGTGTAAGGCACCCCTAGAGTCTCGTGGTTCTAGCACGGTGCTTCTATTGATTAATGTAAGGCTTAAATCAATTTTTTAATTATCTTGTATTTTATTGATTATGGCTTATTTATTACCGCTTCACTTAATTTATTATATTTTTTATTAATTATTTTGATCAAGATGTGATATGCATACAAGGTACTTCCTTGAAATTAAATATTAAACAAAGGTACGGAATATACACATGGTTATAAAATAACTATTTTAAATTAAAAAGGTATCAAGACGCGGAATGCACACATAATCCTTTTATTATTTAAGCGTATCAATCCAAGGTTCGGCTATGAACACATGGGCTAGTATTTTAAAGTGCATCTAAGAATTTTCTAGCATTTTAGAGTATTCTATTTATTTATCTATTTTATTATTGTTATTTTTAACTATTGTAATAAATCTTATGATTTTAAAGTAAAAAAAAAAACAACTAAGAGATGACCATTAGCCTAGAAGATACAACCAAATTAACAAAGCTTTCTATTGATCTGTTGTAATTTATACAAAACTACATAATGTTGGATTTATCATTATTTGGAGATATTTATACAAAACAAAAAAAAATGCAAATTCTAACCATATTTATCAACATAACTTAATATAAAATAATAATCTTAATTAACTATCATATTATATGTGTGACTAACTTGCCGTAGTTTAATATACACATCTATATGAACATGAATTTAATTTAACTATTAAAGAACTAAAATTTCAGCAACTTAAATAATAAACTAACACATGTCCCAAAAAATTTTGTCAATCACATTTTTTTAATACCAAAACTATAAATAAAATTATTAAGAAAACAAACAAAACTATAACGACGTAAAAAAAATTCTTTAGGCTCTCCTCCTAATTCATGAATTAGTATGAAAGTTGCTCACTCGAATTAAATATTACATACAAAGAAAGATAACAAATATGCTTCTAACAAAATTCAAAAAAAATGAACAAATTAAAATTCAAACTTTGCGAAGACATAGATCTTATATATCATATTTAAACTGCACCAAAAGATTGAGTGTTATATTTTGTAAGGTTTCACCACAAAAGAATATCTACATATTTCCAAAGTTACAATATTAACCTGTTTTCGAATAACAATTACGGAACCGCGAACGAAATCTCAAACTCATGTTTCCTTTCTTTCTTTTTTTCTCCGTCTGTTTTCTTCCTTTTCTCTCTTTCTTTGCTTCTTTGTTTTTTTTTTGTCCAACATTTTTCCTTCTTTTCTTTCTTCCTTTGTTTTTCTCTCTTCCGTTCTTTTTTTTCCTTTTGTTCGTTTCTTTTCCTTTCTTTCTTTGCTTTTCAACGTTGTTTTTTTGTTTTCTTTTTTTTTTTTCCGTTCCTTTACTCTTTTTGCTTTTCCAAGTTTTTTCTTCCTTATTTTTATGTTTTATTCTTTCTTTTATAATAGAAATGTAGGGGTAAGTAAAAGAGTTAGAGTTAGAGTTGAAGTGGGAGAATGAAGTTGAAAAGATCATGGTAAATAGTTCGAATAATTTTGTTTGAATCTTTTAAGTTTTATTTCCTTTTATTATATTCTTACTTATTATTATTATTATTTTAACTTTTAATTATTCTTTATTAATGAAGAAATTAGAAAGTAAAATGCATAGTTAAAAATATTAGTTAGCTATCTTATATTTAAATATTATATACATAAGAAAATTAAATATTTACATTATAGTTTAAATTACACTAAGAAAAATACTATAGCTTATATATAAAATTCTAAGTAGATTATTTTTTTCTTTTATTAAAATTAGGAGTAAAACTTATACTCTAAGAATGTGACTATATATATATATATATATATATATATATATATATATATATATATATATATTAAATAAAACCTACTAAGAGTATGATAAAAGTTTTAAAATATTAAGATTAGACGTAAACGAAATATTTACAGTAAACTAGTATAGAATTTAGGTGTGGTCAAAAATTAGGTGTTCACAGCATGCCCCTCTTGCTTGGAAACATGAAGAGTTTTCAGGCAAAGAAAATGAACAAGGTGACTGATTTTTGACCTCACTGTCATTCGAAAAGGAAAACAAGATTAAAAAAAAGTGTGATTGAGCTTTGGTTGTAGGCAGCATACATATCCTGGTTAATAAGGGAATCAGGTCACGTGTAGTTCAAGTGGAAAGAAGACTGATGGAGCATACTTAGGTGGAGAGTCCACTGAGGTTCCGTCGAGTTTCCAATCCGCGGTTCCTACTATTAAATCAAAATGAAAAGAAGATTATATACTCTTGAAATCTAAGAGTTACAAATTTCCTATCTAAATGTCATTTGGAGTCTTGTCTTGATTCTTGATTTGCTTCTCCCAGTGACTTTGGATTGAAACATGATGCTCTCGATGCAATAGACTATGAAATATTATTTCATGCTTGTTCTTGATCCGACGATGGGAAGAAAGATCTTGACCATATGTCTCCACATGCATTACGCCAAAGCTGGTTATGGCTAGTATTGAGATTAAATGTTACACTTTCTCTGGAAAGAACTGAAATCTAATTTTTTGCACATCAAATCCGCGCTTTGCTGAAAAAGCTACAATCTAACACAAACAAACAAAATGAACGAAAATTCTCTGCCCTAGTTTGCACTAGAAAATTTTTGTGAGTTATTGAAAACACATGAAACTATCATTGCTATTGCAGAATAAAGAGTTGAAAAAGTTTTTTTAATAGGGAATATTATACCTTGTGTTAACAGGAAGGAGGAAACCAGGGGATGTAGTACCCTGTGTTAGAAATAAGACGAGGCCAGTGGAATCTACTAGGGGATGTAGTACCCTATGCATGTAGAAATTAATGCGACCAAGAGATGTAGTACCATATGTCGGCAATAAGATGAGGCTCGTGGCACTCTAACATGCAACTAGGGGATGTCGTACCCTTTGTAGAAAATAATGTAGCCAGGGGATATAGTACCCTGTGTTGGCAATAAAATGAGGCTCGTGGCACTCTGAAATGCTACTAGGGGATGCCGTACCATATGTAGAAAATAATGCAGCCATGGGATGTAGTACCTTGTGTTAGCAATAAAATGAGGCTCGTGCCACTCTGAAATGCTACTAGGGGATGTCGTACCATATGTAGAAGATAATGCAGCCAGGGGATGTAGTACCCTATGTTGGCAATAAAATGAGGCTCGTGGCACTTCGAAATGCTACTAGGAGTGTCGTACCCTATGTAGAAAATAATGCAGCCAGGGGATGTAGTACCCTGTGTTGGCAATAAAATGAGGCTCGTGGCACTTTGAAATGCTACTAGGGGATGTCGTACCCGATGTAGAAAATAATGCATCTAGGGGATGTAGTACCCTGTGTTGGCAATAAAATGAGGCTCGTGGCGCTCTGAAATGCTACTAGGGGATGTCGTACCCTATGTAGAAAATAATGCAACCAGGGGATGTAGTACCCTGTGCTGGAAATAAGATGAGGCTCGTAGCACTCTGAAATTCTACTAGGAAATGTCGTACCCTATGTAGAAAATAATGCAGCCAGGGGAAGTAGTACCTGTGTTGGCAATAATATGAGGGTCGTGGCACTCGGAAATGCTACCAGGGGATGTCGTACCCTATGTAGAAAATAATGCAGCCAGGGGATGTAGTACCCTATTTTAATGATAGGGTGTCGATCTCCTATAATGAAACTAAAATAATATGCTTACGTGCATATTGGAAGGAAACCATGGATCTGAGAACATCACTTGGTGGTTCGTCTTTCCACGAACTGTTTCACTAAACGAATTTGTTCTTGTTCTACACAAAGAAAGATTCGTTAGTTTTTAAAAATGGTGGTCAGTTTTTGGTCTTGACTTCTTGGGCAACTTGACCTTGCGTCCATTGCAGTTGTTAGGACCCTGTCGATGATCGCACAAATTGCCGGGAGATTCTGACTTTATTTTCTGAAGATCATTTTTTTTTTCAACATCAACACCTGACTATTTTGCGCCTATCACCATTTGTGTATATGGTGCAAACAACTTTATTCCCAAAACAACTTTTGATGAGTAAATTTTATTGCACTTCAAACATTGCTAAGTCCTTCAAGCCTTTTGCTTGACAAGGAATATCAATGTCGGCTTTATGGATTTGCCCATACTGTTTATGCCCTAGAAAATTTTGTTTCATATAACGAGGAAACTGTAACCAATTTTGTGGCTTTTTCTTTGCTTTGCTTTGACAAAATTAAACTGAAAGGGACTCAAGAGTAATAGTATAAAAGAAAACAAGTAGGTGAACTAATAATTACAACTTAATCAACAAATGTCCCTTTCAGAGGAAGAATAAGAAAAGACTTATCTGGAGGAACATGTTGACTTAAATAAACATGACATGCACTTTGGAGTGGATGCCCGATCCGTCTAAACCGTCTAATTCTGTAAATCTATTGTAAACTTCTATTTGAAACTAAGTTATTTAACCATGTTTGTGTCGGGATATAAGAGACCTAAAATCAATCAACGATGCCCTTTGTGGGTTTTCACCAATTGACCTCTCTCATTTGCCTTTTTCTTAACTCATCATCGCCTCATAGTGCCCGTGAGGGTATTCACCAATAAGACTCTCGTTTGTTTTTCTCAACTCACCATCACCTTATAGTGCCCTTGAGGGTTTTGACCGATAAGACTCTATCATTTGTTTTTCTCTCTTTGCAATGGTTGAAGCGCCACCCGCAGTGTACTGACTTAGCATTCTCAAAAGCTGATCAGAAAGTCTTAAATGGAAAGGTAAAAAGAACTACTCAACTGAATTACAACTTTTGAAACCATTTGATGGAACAGTCATAAAAAATA
Source organism: Nicotiana benthamiana (assembly GCA_034376525.1). Classification (NCBI taxonomy): domain Eukaryota; kingdom Viridiplantae; phylum Streptophyta; class Magnoliopsida; order Solanales; family Solanaceae; genus Nicotiana; species Nicotiana benthamiana. The sequence goes on along the minus strand of CM067330.1, from coordinate 54,052,765 downwards.
AAATTTAACATGCCCTGGTTTCTTTGAATAATGGGGAAATGCAGATTTTTTGATTGGTGCGACTGAACCTCAGAGAGAGGCTGCCTACGTATCCTTTCGGAATCAAGTTGAACATAGTTCAGGAGATGTAAACTTGTTTTAATGATGACTTTTTTTTTAATCTTTTTTTTAAGTACATTGGTTCAAAAATAGGGTAAACACAATGAAATATAAACAAGGCTTCAAAGGACTAACTAGGGTTGACCAGTGTTTGGGTAGCGAGAATGATAGCATTTTGTCGTCCCAACCTGAGAATGCTAAGTATAAACCAAATGCCCCAATAGAAGCATGTCAGACATAGTATCTCTTGACTGCATCTGCTTTGACTGATATGTCTGTCACCTTTCCTTCTATATCTGCCAAGTGTAGAGCTCCTTTCGATAATACTTTCTTGACGAGGTAAGAACCTTGCCAATTCAGGGAGAACTTTCCTTTTGCTTCTTCCTAGTGTGGAAAGATGCGTTTCAAAACAAGCTGTCCTACCTCAAATTTTCTTGGGCGCACTTTTTTATTGTAAGCACGTGCCATTCTTTGTTGGTATAACTGACCAAAATAAACTGCCGCCAAACGATTTTCATCAATCAAACTCAACTGTTCCAATCGTGACTTCACCCATTTAGTGTATTCAATCCCAGCTTCAACAATTACTCGGAGAGAGGTCATTTCAACTTCAGCAGGTATGACCGCTTCAATTCCATAAACTAACAAGTAGGGTGTTGCACCAACTGATGTACGGACAGTTGTCCGGTATCCTAACAGAGCAAAAAGCAATTTCTCGTGCCATTGTCTAGACCCTTGGACCATCTTCCTAAGAACCTTCTTGATGTTCTTATTTGCAGCTTCAACAGCTCCATTAGCTTTGGTTCGGTAAGGAGTAGAATGGTGATGCTCAATTTTAAATTGTTCACGTACCTCCTTCATCAGATGAGCCTCAATTGCATTTAAGTTAGGCTTAGGCTTATTCTTAAATTGATCCAATTCTCATTTTATTTCCTTAAAGGCCTCATCTTCATCATACTCAACTTCTTGATTCATTATTTCGAGATTAGGCAACTTTTTAAGATCTGGGAATGAATTCCGCGTGCATGTCATGTTTATAAAGCCAGCATTAACGAAACTGAAAATGATGAGAAATTAACAAAATTAGGGAAAGGAAGACAAAATTCTACTATGAAACTGGAACTTCATTTCATTAAATTAGAAAGGATAGAAGGGTTAACATTAAAAGTAAAAGCAATTAAACTAAAGAATATGGATTACAACCTTAAAAATAATCCAAATACAGAAAAAGCAACAAAATAGACTACCAAGACTCATTCCTGGTGGGAAGAGGAGTTACTTCCTAGTTGTTGAGCTCGGTATCTAGGCCAATCAGTTGAACACTTGCACGGCTAGGGCCCTCACCAACTTGAACCATATTGATTCCATAGAACATCTCCTTGAGACGTTTGCAAACTTCATCAATGTCATCTTAAGTAGAAAGATTTTGGACTTCTTCAAATTGTGGCGTGACAAAAGAGTAGGCAATGTGAGGGATTGGTTTTGACGGATTCCAACCATTCTTTTCCCGGGCCTTGGCTCTGTTTATGTTAGCTGATGTTGGTTCAAAACTCAAGCCAAAGGTATCTTTCATCAAAAAGGGAGCAATGGAGTTCATAATTCCTTGAAGAAATGATCCTCATCCTTTTCCTGTTTCATAGTCTTTCCTCAACATCAATGAAGCTACCATCATAGATGTGGCTAAAAGATGGGGATGCAGAATTGGTTTCCTTCTTCTACTTGTACCTCAATCACCTCAAATGTTTGATATATGAGGGATTCACATCCTTCCTTGGCCTTGATACATGGAATGGACGGGTCATTGTAGACGGACGAGTCGTCCTCCCCATGAACAACAATTTCTTGCCTATCATATTCGAATTTGACCATCTGCTGTAGGGTGGATGGTATAGCTCTGACCATATGGATCAACGGCCTTCCCAGAAGAAACTAATAGGAAGTTTTCATATCCAACACCTAAAAGACAATGTTAAAATCAATCGGGCCAATTGTCATGGTGAGTCCGATTTTCCCGATAGTGTCTCTTTTTGAACCATCAAACGCCTTTATGCTGACACTACTAGTTCGAATTCTGTTAGTGTCAATGTTCAGTTGTTGCAGAATAGAAAGAGGGCATATATCTACACTTGAGCCTCCGTCAATTATGATCCCTTTTACTTAATGCCTTTCACATTTGACCATAAGATGCAAAGCTTTACTGTGCACAGCCCCTTCCTTAGGCAAATCATCATCGCTGAAAGAAATTTTGTTCACCTCAAAGAATCTTTGAACCATCTTTTCTAGCTGATTAACCGTTGTCTTTTCTGAGAAATATGCCTCGTTCAAAGTTTTGATCAACACACGACGATGTTCTTTTGAGTGCAAAAGCAGAGATAACAAAGATATCTGAGGAGAGATTTTCCTTAGTTGATCAATGATTGAGTAGTCTTGCATTTTCATCTTCTTAAGTAATTCCTCCGCTTCTTTTTCTGAAACATTTTCTTTCACTGGAAAGTGATTTTCCTTGGCTTGCTTAGCTTTTCTCAACTTCTCTGGCGAGTAGCACCTTCCAGAGCGGGTCAAGCCTCCCATTTGATCTGTTTTTTCCACTATATCTTTTCCTTTGTATGCCATGACAGTCTTGTTAAAGTTCCAGGGAATAGCTTTTGGGTTTGACACTGGAAGTTGTGCAACATGCCGGATCACAACTCGGCTCTGTTATATTTCTCAAAGCATTATTCGAAACAGTATTTTGAATGCCCCCAGGGATATAAAGTTTTGGCCCACCCAATTGAACCTTAGTCTTTTTTGTGCTTCCAGGAACATAGAGAATCGTTTTTCAGAACCTGCCAAGTTTGAACTAGAACTCGCACCTTTCACAATCAGCGGTGCCAATTGCGGCGGGCTTACTATCACTTTTGGCTCCGACCATATGGTTCCAACAATCATCTCTTTTGTGCATCCATTCACCTAGGCTTGGTACATATCTGCCAATTGTTTTTTAACACTCTTACTTCTTCAACCAGTCCTGAACCTTGTTCGGCCAATTGTCGTGGACATCATCATTATCAGACTCATTCTCACTGTTGTTTCCCATTTTACTTTTTCCTTTTGACCTCGTGTTGTAAGGGTGAGTAGCCAGTTTAAATCCAAACCAACCACCTCTGTTTAACCTTATCTCTTTAGAAATAACAAACAACAAACGTGTCAGAGTCAGGCATTTTCAGATCTTAATCGCACATTATATACCATGCACCTAATGCCATTTTCATTTCTAAAATGATTTTGGAAGGCTTCATGCTTCATCTCGGCTTGTTGGATTATTTCCTTTTGAACTTACTGCTCTTTTATTTTATTTTATTTTAATATTTGTCATTTTTTCAGATTAGTTATGGCTATGATCGCATCCGATGGGAATTGCCTACGTATCATGCCGCCGCATGAATCAGACAACCACGTAGTTCAGGAGAAATAATAACAATTCTAATGATTTCTTCTTCTTTTTTATAAATAAAACAACTAAAATATTTTTCAATTATATATTTTGTTATATATAATGAGAGAAAAGGAAATATATACAAACTGACTCTACTGACTCTAAAGACATAAACATGTCTGGAATAAAATAAACTTTGATAATAATAATAAAAAAATTCCAAAAAAATAAATAAATAAAAACCAAACTGTGGAACTAAAAAAATTAAATTAGTAATAGTCATTAAAAAAATAAAAGGCCCAAATACCTTTTTTTTTTGTCGAAAAAACTAATAAAAAATAAAATTGGCCTCCCATTTCGTATTTTCAATGCAGGTTTCAAGGCTATTTTGACAAAAAGACAGGATGCAAGGCAAAACTAGTTAAAAACTTTACAAAGTGACAATATTATCATTATTTGGAAAAAGAATAAAAATAATAACTAATAATCCATAAAAACCATTTTTAAATCATTTTTTTATGTTTATTTAAAATGGGGGTTGAACCTGATGAAGGTTGCCTACGTATCTCACATCCGTCGAGAATCAAACCTGCGTAGTTCCGTAAAAATAACTAAAAAAAGAAATTCTTTTGAAAATTGTTAGTTTATATACCAAAACCTTTCAAAATTTTATTTTAAAAAAAAGTTATTTTATGAAAACTTGGAAATTTTCTCTTTATTTATCCTTGTTTAATTCTATCCTAAAAACGGTCAACATTTGAGTGAAGCCTACCAAATAACATTACATATAGCACATAGATATGAACACGTTGGTCCAAAAAATTGATTCCTGTCCTAGACGGGCCCAGCCCCTGTGCCGAATTCCGCTAAGTTCAATGCATATGATGCAAATAAAGCATAACTTACTAGGAATATTCATTACTTGTGGCTTGTTCTTCTAAGTTTTCAAATTTTAAAGGAGATGGTATCTAGACCTGGCTTATCCAGGTGGACAACCCGAGCCGAGGAGCGTCAAGCTTCACCAATAGTAGAACAGCACTGGGTAGCTAACTGCTCTTCCGCCTAAACATGTGTGACTAAATCTTTCACCAGAAGCTAATAGGCTAACTGCTTTATATCAAGACAAAAGTTTTGTGATGCTGGTAGGCAAACACAATATAACTATCTATCAAAAGACTCAGAGGGGTGCGAGAGAGGATACAATTTATGTCGCAGTTCAAATAAATATTAAAGCGGTAAACAAGCGACAAATAGCACATTAGGCTTCCAAATACAATAATATCCAAAATATGATAAAATCCAAACAAGAATCAATACATAAAGCTCGAATTCTTATTAATTGTCCCCTGCAGAGTCGCCACGGCTGTCACACCTCTTTTTTGTCCACACAACCCTGTTACGTGGTTGAGTTAAAAGAGTTTTTTCAATTAAAGTGACGTTTTGAAAAGGGATTATTTATTATTTAGAGTCGCCAATTGAAATTGAGTTTTGGTGTTGCAAGTCATCTTTTGTTTTAATCCCTTTTTAAAAGGAAGGTTTGACTCTTAATTTATGGTCTACGAAAATAGAAGACTGAGTAAGGAATTCTGTTGACCGAGGGGAAGGTGTAAGGCACCCCTCGAGTCCCGTGGTTCTAGCACGGTCGATTCTATTGATTAATGTAAGGCTCAAATCAATTTTTCCGATATTCTTGTATTTTATTGATTATGGCTTATTTATCACCGCTATACTTAATTTATTATATTTTTTTAAAATATTTTGACCAAGATGCGATACGCACACAAGGTACTTCCTTGAAATTAAATATTAAACCAAGGTACGGAATGTACACATGGTTATAAAATAATTATTTTAAATTAAAAAGGTATCAAGACGCGGAACGCGCACATAATCCTTTTATTATTTAAGCGTATCAATCCAAGGTTCAGGTATGAACACATGGGCTAGTATTTTTAAGTGCATCTAAAACATTTCTAGCATTTTTGAGTATTCTATTTAGTTATCTATTTTATTATTGTTTTTTAACTGTTGTAATAATTGTAAAGTTAAAAAGAAATAACTAAGAGATGACCATTAGCCTAGAAGATAGAACCAAATTAACAAAGCTTTCTATTGATGCGTTGTAATTTAAACAAAACTACATAATGTTGGATTTATCATTATTTTGAAATATTTATACAAAACAAAAAGAAATGCAAATTCCAGCCATATGTATCAACAGAACTTAATATAAAATATTAATCTTAATTAACTATCATATCGTATGTGTGACTAACTTGCCGTAATTTGATATACACATCTATATGAACATGAATTTAATTTAACTATTAAAAACTAAAATTTCAGCAACTTAAATAATAAACTAACACATGTTCAAAAAAAGTTTGTCAATCACATTTTTTAATACCAAAAATATAAATAAAACTACTAAGAAATATAAACAATACTATAATGAAGTAAAAAAGAATTCTTTAGGCTCTCCTCCTAATTTATAAATTAGTATGAAAGTTGCTCACTCGTATTAAATATTACATACAAAGAAAGATAACATTCTAACAAAATTCAGGAAAAAACAAATTCAAATTCAAATTGTGCGAAGACATAGATCTTATATATCATATTTAAACTGTACCAAAAGATTAAGTGTTACCTTTTATAAGGTTTCACCACAAAAGAATATCTACAGGTTTCCAAAGTTGCAATACTAACCTTTTTAAAATTACGATCACAGAATCGCGAACGAAATCACAGACTCATGTTTCTTTTCTTTCTTTCACGTTGTTTTTCTCTTTCTGTTTTCTTCCTTTTCTCTCTTTCTTTGCTTCTTTGATTTTTTTTTTTCAACGTTTTTCCTTCTTTTCTTTCTTGCTTTGTTTTTCTCTCTTCCGTTTTTTTTCCCCTTTTGTTCGTTTCTTTTCCTTTCTTTCTTTGCTTTTCAACGTTGTTCTTTTGTTTTTGTTATAAATAGAATTCTAATTAGAGTGAATGTCTATCTTATAGAAGAGTTCTACTTTGAGGCTAAGTCTTTTCTATTCCTATAAATAGAGGGGTCTTACCCCATTATAAATCATCCCAAAGTATTAATAAGAATACTCCTCTCTCTACTTTTCTCTCTATTGTTCTTGTTCTTATATTATTTCATAACACGTTATCAGCACGAGTCTCTAACCAACTGAGATAAGCAAACATAGAATCAATTACGTTGATGGTGGAAGCTCGAGTATTTCATATGTGAATCAATTTGCTTCAATTGTCCAGGGAGTATCTTTTTCATTTTTCCTAGAAATTCTCCCTTTAATATTTGAGATTTAATATTTGATATTATTCATATTACACAAACATACAATATCAATTGTCTAGAAATTTGTCGCTGGAAACATTGAGTTCGTTGAAGTCTTCTCGCTCTCCGCCTTCGTCCAAGGTATTTCACTTTTGGCCAAACCTTTGGGAGATCAAAGTAACTCCAAAAGATAAGTGCTTTTTATTTTGTTAGGACAAGAATAACCACACATATTCATATTTGCCAAACTAATTAGTGATAGCTTTCTACTTTTCAGAACTATCCATTAAATTTTAAATATATTATTTTATCTGTGTTATATTTAATTGTATGTGGGAATGATGGTTAAAGTGAGAATACTTAAGATTATCTGCATTATCGGAAGTAGGATTTGGTTCTGAAACAGAAGGCTGTTTTGCTTTATTTTTGTCAGCCAATTACAATATTCAACACACATTATGATCTATTTTTCTCTAGCATCATTATTATGAGTCTTCTAGTAGTATTATTTGAAGTTCGTTTATGTTTAGACGTGCTTGCTTATTTTGTTTCTATTAAGAAGTTAATTTAAGAGTTATTAACAAAAACAAAATTACAAATTACAAATTACAAAAGAAAGTTCGTTGCCTTGAAATATTGGGCAAGAACTATATGACATGGGTGTTGGATGCTGATATCCATTTGGATGCAATGGGTCTTGGAGACGCCATTAAAGACAGAAATAATGCATCCACCCAGGACTATGCTAAGGCCTTGATTTTCTTGCGCCATCACCTTGATGAAGGTTTGAAAATTGAATATATCACAGTCAAAGATCCACCTATCTTGTGGAATGGCTTAAAGGAGAGATATGACAACTTAAAGTTGGTCACTCTGCCACAAGCACGATATGATAAGAATCCAAAAGCAAATAATTCAGAAACTATATGTTATCGTTGCGGTGGAAAAGGGCACTGGGCGAAAATTTGTCGTGTACCAAGACATTTGGTTGAGCTTTATCAAGCATCTCTAAAGAGTAAAGGCCCTGAAACAAATTTTGTCTCTGACGACAATTTTGACATCACCCACTTGGATGTGGCAGACTTCTTTGAGCACCCTGAGGGGAAAATAGACCACTTAATTGGTGATGGATCTGTGATGAAGGAAGATGAAATTGTTTAATTTTATTTTACTTATTTGTATTAGTTAGTGAATAAACTAATAGTCATTAGTATCAGCTCGTATTAGTTAACGTATGATATAATGTTAGTATTAGTTCTTTAGAATGTTTCAATATGCTTAAATTTCAAAGATATTTTTATTTTCTAGTAGAGTTAATCGACTAACCTAACAGTTAGTCGATTATCTAATATTTCGCATTAAAGCTGGATTTTTCCGCAAGGCAAGATAGTCGACTATCTGATTTAGATAGTCGACTAACCTGATGACTGTTTACTAAGTTAGTCGAATAACTAATTAGTTATTCGACTAACCAATATTTCGCATTAAAACTAATATTTTTCTGCAAGGCTAGTTAGTTGAATATCAGGTTTAGTTATTCGAATAACCTAATAACTGCTTCCCAAGATAGTCGACTATCAACTCAGTTATTCGAATAACCTCAACAGATTTTGAAAATATTGTTTAAATATGAAACAAACAGATTGAATTTGTTTATTCTCATGTTCGTATATTTTCTTTTGTTGTCAACCATGGGAATTAAATTGATTGAAGGCTCCACAAGAGCAACTATAACTCTGCCTAAAGGAACAATATTTATCATAGAGAATGTAATGTTCTCCTCCAAGTTTAAGAGGAACTTGTTGAATTTTTAAGATATCATTCAAAATGGATATCAGATTGAGACAATACATGAGTATAATCTTGAATACCTCATGAAAACGAGGCTGCCCACTTCGGTTTGGGGTCACGCTATTTTGCATGCAGCAATGCTAGTTCGTCTCTGACTGACGAATTATCACAAATATTCCCCATTGCAATTAGTTTTGGGTCATGAACCTAATATATCCCATTTAAGAATTTTTGGATGTGCAGTAGATGTGCCTGTAGCACCGCCATATTGCACCAAAATGGGTCTGCAAAGAAGGTTAGGAATATATGTTGGGTTTTGAATCGCCCTCCATTATTTCGCTACCTCGAAACATTGACAGGGGATTTGTACACTGCACGATTTGCAGATTGTCAATTCGATGAGACACTTTTCCCAAAATTAGGGGGAGAAGTTGGTGAAACCAAACGGGAAATTTTGTGGAAAAATGCATCATTATCTCATCTTGATCCACATACCTTTATTTGTGAAAAAGAGGTGCAAAATATTATCCATTTGCAAAGAATAGCAAATCGAATGCCAGACGCATTGGTATTAAATATACCACACTCACCCCTAGAAGGAGGTTTGAAATGATATATGAAAATAATGTCATTATTATGGCATGAATGATCGTTGGTCACGTACCTATTGTACGCCAAAATATTTTGGAAATATGACTATAAAAGGACAACGATAATGCAAGAAACATATCTTGCATATAATTTTGACCATGACCATAATGGAATAACTTTCTCTTTAAAAGAGATATTCACCATATGGATGTTGATGAATCTGTGGTAGTACAAAATTAATTGAGAGCTCTAGAAGAGCCAATTATTACTATGTTGGAAAAACGCAATTGATTACCAATAAGGTATTGTGTGGTAGTAAGTCTCAAAGAAACTTATTCAGTTTCCAAAGTATATGCGAAAGCGATTGATTATATTGAGACTATAAATAAAGGAAAGATTTGATATCTTCTATTACTACAACTTGTAGCGGGATAATTTGTATATGAAAAGCTACCCGCTTTATTCTCCAGTTTGTACTACACAAACAAAAGAATGCCACAATAAAGTGGATATTTATTGGTATAAAAACCCATACCACAATAAACTTGAAGTTTATTGATAATTGCACATGTCATGGTGTAAATTTGAAGTTTATCAATATTGATAATTTATTCTATTGGCATTCGGGTTAGCCATCTCATTTTAAGTATGATGTGCTTTAATAGAGAATTCACATGGGTAAATATTAAAGAACTAGAAAGTTCTTTACGAATTCTCTTATATTACTTGTTCTCATTAAGTGATTGACCAACTAAAGAGTTCGGGTTGAATCCCATAAATTCTGGAAATATCAAAGGTGAATATGGGCCCATTCACCTGCCATGTATACCACATATGATGCATCTATGATATGGTTACATGTGCGATTGTTATTAACCCGCAGCCTGGCCAGTGCTTGCGAGGTAAATTGCTCAGTAATATAACTTCGAGCATAATTTCCAGATTTTCTATTCAAGATAGTTCATCTTGATAAGTTAGTTTATATCATAGTTGGTTTAGCAAGATAATTATTGAGTGCCTCCACTTAATAGCTAAATTGTTTCTTATGAGAACAAAGTTATATATATCAGTTTGATATACGTTGTATACGAGAGTATATTATATTCTCCCCTCACAAGTGGTTCAGGGTCAGGAACCAAATAATTTCATCTTATTATTATTGATGTGCGGTGTATATTTTCATTAACACCATAATGCACAAAGATGGACTCTCAAAGTTGAGGAAACAAGTTAGCTTTTCTAACATGACGGGGAGACATGATAAACACTTGAGAAAAGGTTACATGGGATGAATTATCATTTGTATATATAGATCCTCGAATATCATAATATGAACCTGAAGTTCATAAAAGGATAATTCAATTGAAACATATTGCAAAGCATGCTATACGCATTTGCTGACCCAAAGAAAGTAACTATATTCTCACTGCAAATGCTCATATTAAGTCCCAGAAGGACAAAGTCTTTGATATGCTTGAAGTGTATAGGCAAATCGGTTTCAAAATAACTTCTTAATAAAGAAGATGAGCAAATGATCAAAGTGATCATAATGGGGAGGCAAGTGATCTAGAAGATCACATGACATAACACTTCATAAAATCTCATGAGAGATTCAGGTACCTGAATATATGAATAAACAGATCTCCATGTTATGTCTGTATGAAAATTTACTGGAACCGATATAAAATGTTCGTCGACGACATCTATGATTGCGCTAAATATCGATGAGGATCTTATGTTTGTCGAATACAAACAAAATATTGGCTAAATGGAAGAGATACAATTCAAGGAGAATTGATTCCATATGAAAGACATGTAGTTTTGGACATGTAGTTCAAATACTTGAAAGTATAAAGTCAATGGTATGTGTAATCAGTTTTCGATATCTTATTTGTTTAGCATGACATGAAAACTTGATATGCATCTAAAGTCTATTATATGGCTTATATGACTTAACTTATATGTCAATCCATGAAAGATTGAAGTTGCTTGAAGCATATACAATTCTTGGTCCTGAAGTACCACATCCTAAGTGCAACTTGTGTACATATGTATCTTGCTATAACTATAAGCATGATGGCATCGAGAATACCTCTATGGAGATATTGAAGAGTCATTCCACGACATTATATGAAGATGTTCATATCTATCAAGAATGATAATTTCAAGGTGCGGAATATTTATTCAAATCAATATGGCTGATTTATTTATCAAATCTCTACAAAAGATCGTTTTGAAGATGGTACACAAGATTGGAATGCAAATGCTCAAGGATGTGAATTGATGCTCTTTTCAGGGGGAGTTAATGCGCGTTACACTCTTTTTCCCTTACAAGATTTTGTCCCACTGGTTTTCCTTGCAAGGTTTTTAACGAGGCAACCAATAGGCGCATATTCAAACATGTGTACTCTTTTCCTTTTCTATAACTTTTTCCCATTGGGTTTTGTTTTAGTTAAGGTTTTAACGAGGCACATTATTGAATAGACATTCAAGGGGGAGTGTTATAAATAGAACTCTAATTAGAGGGAATGTCTATCTTATAGAAGAGTTCTACTTTGAGGCTAAGTCTTTTCTATTCCTATAAATAGAGGGGTCTTACCCCATTATAAATCATCCCAAAGTATTAATAAGAATACTCCCCTCTCTACTTTTCTCTCTATTGTTCTTGTTCTTATATTATTTCATTTGTTTTTTTTCGTCCCTTTTTCTCTTTTTTCTTTTCCACGTTTTTTTTTATGTTTTGTTTTTTCTTTTGTAATAGGAACGTAGGGGTAGGTAAAAGAGTTAGAGTTAGAGTTGAAGTGGGAGAATGATATTGAGAAGATCATGATAAGTGATTAAGATAATTTTGTTTGAATCTTTTAAGATTTATCCCCTTTTATTATATTATAATTATTACTTATTATTATTGTTATTATTATTATTATTATATTAACTTTTACTTATTCTTTATTAATGAAAAAATTAGAAAGTCAAATACATACTTAAAAATATTAATTAGCTATCTTATATTTAAATATTATATACATAAGAAAATTAAATATTTACATTGTAGTTTAAATTATACTAAGAAAACTACTATAGCTTACATTTAAAATTCTAATTAGATTTTTTTTTTCTTTTTCTTTTATTTAATTTTTATTTTATTAAAATTAGGAGTAAAACTTATACTCTAACAATGTGAATATATAGTTTTTAAATAAAACCTACTAAAAGTATAGAAGTTTTAAAATATTAAGAATAGACGTAAAAGAAATATTTACACTAAAGTAGTATAGAATTTGTGTGTGGTCAAAAATTAGGCGTTCACAACTACTCACATAGCCAAGGATAGAATGACCCATATAATAATCCATTCAGTCTCAATAGAAAAGACTAACAATGAATCGTAGCAGGCATCACACCATTTTAAGGTATGAATTCTATCTACGACCACATATGCTAGAATTTCCATCAACATGGATCAAACATGTGTGCTAAGCATTTTATCTTTCTAATCAAGGTGAATGATTCACACCTCTTAGAAAGAAATATCCTCCAAGTGATATTATAACCGTATCACCTCAGGAGCCTCCAAGTGACACTTAATCATATCACCTCGGGAGGATTCCCTTGTGCCCTACCACGGATAATCAAGGCAACAAGCCGCAAGAATCAAAGATATCATGAGTTTATGCAATGTCCAGTTGGAAATAAAAATAAATAAATTATCATGTTAGTCATAAGCATAACAGATATCAAATAACACAAGCATGCATAAAAATACAATTTATCAAAACCGATATCTCAGTCAGCAATTACAAAATAACTCCACTGACTAAAGCACATCAAAAGACTCTAAAATACCCATATTTTTACCATGTTCATTAAACACTACAAGCCTAAGACCTTTAGTCAAAGGATCAACCAACATAGATTTTGTGCTAATATGCTTAATACATATATTACCTTCTTTTACCATGTGTCTAACCTTAAGAAACTTAAGGCTAATATGCTTAGAGCCTCTTGTTCTCTTGTTATTCTTGGAGAAGAACACAGCTGCACTGTTGTCACAAAAAATAGTCACCAACTTAGATATGAAATCCACAATTAGCAATTTAGTAAGAAAATTCTTCATCCAGACAGCATGTGAAGCGGTCTCAAAACAAGCAATAAACTCAGGTTCTATTGTAGATGTAGCACTAATACTTTGTTTTTCACTTTTCCAAGAAATAGCACCTCCAACCAACATAAAAAATATCCAGAAGTTGATTTCATAGTGTCTTCACAACCTGCAAATCAGAATCTGAATATAATAGAAGATCCAAGTCATCAACCTTTTTGTACACAAGCATGAAGTCTTTAGTGCGTTGTAGATATCTTATCCTTTCTTTGCAGCCACCCAATGTGCTCACCCACTATTAGAAGAAAATCTTCCCAACATGTCAACAACAAATACAATATTAGGCCTTGTACAAATTTGTATGTACATCAAACAACCAATAACACTTGCATTTGGCACATCTTTCATAGTTCTCATTTCAACTTCATTTTTCAGACACTGATCCTTGCTAAGTTTGTCTCCTTTTACAACAGGTGCAATACCAGGTCTACAGTCTTGCATATTGAAAATTGTAAGAACACTCTAAATATAGGAACGTTGTGATAAACTCAATAAACCATGTGACCTATCTCTTTTAATTTCTATCCCAAGAACAAAAGAGGATTCACCAGATCTTTCATATCAAAAGATCTAGACAAAAATTGTTTGAACTCATTCATCAAGCCCAAATCATTTATGGCAAGCAAAATGTCATCACTATAGAGAACCATAATAATAAAATTGCCATTAGCTATTTTGAGATAAACACATTCATCAAGTTTATTTTTCACAAAATTAAATTTTGTAATAATTTCATCAAATTTCAAGTACCACAGCTTGGAGGCTTGTTTAAGCCCATATATGAATTTGTTAAGCTTGCATACTAGATGTTCTTTACCAGCTTTTATAAACCCTTCAGGTTGAACCATGTAAACTTCTTCAAGTAGACTCCCATTCAGGAAAGCAGTTTTAACATCCATCTGGTGCAATTCTAAATCAAAATTTGCCACAAGAGCCATCACAATTCTAAATGCATCTTTGGATGAAACAGAAAAAAATATTTCTTTATAATTAATACCTTCTTTCTGAGTTTAACCCTTAGCAACCAACCTTGCTTTAAAACGGTCTATGTTTCCCTTAGAGTCTCTTTTAGTTTTACACTCATTTGTAACCGATAGGTCTAAAACCTTTAGGCAATTCAACTAACTCTCACACTCTGTTGTGTTCCATAGAGCTCATTTCATCTTTCATTGCCTCACGCCATTTATCAGCAAATGGAGAGGAAATAGCTTGAGCATATGATAAAGGATCAGCCAACTCCCCGGTATCACTAAGATTTTCAATCACATACACGATAAATCATCAGAGATGGCAGACCTTCTTTCTCTTTGTGACCTACGGAGTGGTTCATTGTGTACATTTTGTTCAGGAACTTTGGGATCTATATCGTTTTTCCCTTGATTCTCCCCCTCATGAATATGTTGGTTTACCACCTTTTCATGCATAATAGGTACAGGGACAATGACTTCATTCTTTTTCAATACAACTTTCTTACCACATGAACAATCATAATCACAATCACAAACATTATGCTCAAGAAATTTTGCATTAATAGACTAAACGATTCTAGTGTCATGCCCAGGACAGAATAACTTAAAACCTTTAGAGTGATCAGGATAGCCTATAAAGAAACAACAGGTAGTTTTAGGATCAGTTTTCTTTTCTGTGGGTGAATAAGTATGAACTTCAGCTGGACATCCCCAAATGTGAAAATGGTTCAAGCTAGGTTTTCGGGTTGTCCATAGTTCAAAAGGAGTTTTCAACACAAATTTTGTAGGAACTCTATTCAGGATACAGCTAGATGTTTTTAAGGCTTCATCCCAAAGAGACTCAAGCAGGCTAGTCCTTGACATCATACTTCTCAACATTTTCATGAGAGTATGATTTCGTCTTTCAGCCACACCATTCTGCTCATGAGTACCTGGCATGGTATATTGTGCTACTATCCCAGATTCTTGCAAAAATAAAGCAAAAGGCCCTATACATTGACTAGACTCATCATACTTTTCATAGTACTCACCACCACGGTCAGACCTCACCATCTTAATGCACTTCCCAAGTTGTTTTTCAACTTCAGTCTTGTAAATTAAACTTATCAAGTGCTTCAGATTTTTCTTTTAAAAGATATGTATAATAGTACCATTAGAAGTCATCAATAAAAGTAATAAAATACTTATGATTGGTCAAAGTAGGTACATAAGGTTCACTAATATCAGTATGAATTATTCCTAAGAGTTTAGAGCTCCTAGTGGAACCCTTTCTCTTAACCTTAGTCATTTTACCCTTAACACAATCCACACAAATTTCAAAATCTTTTGTATCAAGAACAGGTAAAATATCTTTCTTTATCAATCGTTCAATTTTTTCTTTAGAAATATGACCAAGACGCCTATGCCATAATATGTAAGATATTTTACTCATAGCAGACCTTTTGTGGGCAATATTTTCAACATGCATTGCAGAAAAAGTTTCATTCAATATATTCAAGCAATATAGGCTATCACTTAAAACAATATCAACAACAACATGTGAATCATAGGAAATTTTAATAGCACCATTGTTTTGTTGAAATGAATAACTAGCTTTATCTAAAAGGAAAATCGAAACTAATTTCCGTCTCATAGACGGTACAAACACAGTATTTTCTAAACGAATACTAGAATTATTCTTAAAAGGTAAAATAGATATCCCTATAAACTCTACTTTTGCTTTGAGTCCATTGTCCAACACAACATTGGCTTCATCCTCTTTTGACTTCTGTCTGCTTACTAGATCCTGCAATTCATTGGTTACATGAATAGTTGCACCACTATCCAACTACCAAGAATTTAAAGGAATATGAACAAGACTAGTTTCAAAGCAGACAAAAGCCAAAAGATTACCTGGTTTCTTTTTCAGAGGACATGCAGACTTCTTATGACCTACTTGTTTGCAATCCCAATAATTGATTTCTTTCTTAATTATAGCTTGAGAACCAAGAGGATTATGAGACTGACCTTGGTTAACACCATGCTTATTAATATGACCACTATTACCACCTGGATGATGAGATTGGCCATGTTTCTTCTTGTGAAATTTGGTCCACCTTTTCTTTTATAAGAGGGATAATCAACTGACCTAGATGAACTAACAAAGTTCACTACACCCTCAACTTTCTCCTTTTGGATCCTCCCTTCCTCTACCACACAAACAGTAATAAGTTCATCAACACTCAACGTATCTTTTTGGGCATTATAGGTTGTCTTAAGTTGGTTAACCTGCTCATGAAGGGACCTTAGAGATTGGTGAACAAGAAAATCATCAGTAATGGTTACACCTAAATTGTTCAGTTTGGTAGCAATGTTAACCAATTTTATAATATGATCACAGACATTACCTATAAGGTCATATTTTATGGTAGATAGGGAATCAATCAGCTACCTATCGCAAATTTATCAGATTCTAGAAATTTTTGTCCAATTTTCCTTAATTGCACTCTTTATGTGAACAGAAATTGATCTCTTCATGATCATAAGACTCAATTTGTTAGCCTTCATCCATTTTTCATACTTAGCCTTTTTATAAGCAAAGCTAGTAGTTGTAAGTTCAGCAGGTTTCTGTTCAGTCAATGCAAAGTCCAAGTCCATCAGGCCTAACAATATTTCAACATCATGTTTCCACTTCTTGTAGTTGCTACTAGTCAGAGTTTCAATGGAATTCAATTGAGTAGTCATGTTGTTAACAGCTGTATAAGCAAACAACATAAAAATTAGATAAAATAATAGGCTAGAATATATAGATCAAAAGAGTCCAAGACATCTATCACACCCCTCCTTTGGGTAGAAAATGCAATTGTCTCCCCTTTTAAAAAATCAAGGAGTCCAAGGCATTCATTGCATCCTCACCTTTAGGCAAGAGATATGAAGCCTACTCCCCTTTATCTAAAGTACAAGGCATACATTGTGTCCTTCCTTTAGGTAAGAAATGCAAAGCCTTCTCTTATAACAAATTATCCTTATTTATACACATGACGATCCTATTAAGCTCCATCCTTTGGGTTAAAATGTAATATCTTATCTCATAAATTAATTTAGCTCCATTAGTATCAAAGGTAAACCTCCAATACTAATGTATACTTGTAAGGGATAATTTAGACATGGTGCATTGAGAATATTTCAATGACTCAAATAAATAGTTTACTTTAATGAAAACTATTTATTAATCCCAAAACTCAATCTACATATAATATCTTTCACATGCATAAAGTTCTAAGAATTACCAATGACTCCAAATAAATAGACCACATTGGCGAAAACTACTTATTAATCATAAATTCTTATTTAACTAATATAATATATATATATATATATATATATATATATATATATATATATATATATGAATTAAAATAGAGCCCATGTAATTCATTTATGCTAGTGTCATGTTTAATTCTATCCTAATTAATATAAGCAATATCATTAAAAAAATCGTTAATGCAACTATTAGTCTGCGCAAGAAATAGAGCAAGTCGTTACAAGAACATAACTCATATTTATTATAAATTATACGTCCAACTGATCTTTAGAAAAAAACTGACTTATCATAAAAGGAATCTTTATATTCCTTTATTAAATAGGAGTAGCATAAGAAAGCACTTAAATCTTCGATCCTTGTCAGCATTTGTTTGTAATTAATAACCTTTGTTTTTTAATCATAAATTACTACTAAAAAAATATAACTGGTTATAAGGGTTTGCCTTTCTTATTACCCAAGACCACCGTAATTCTGGCGCTGTCAAACTAACATCTCACTGCCACCATCACCATCAATTTACAGTGGACAAAACTTATGTGATGTATATTTATTTTAATCATATCATAAAGACCACACACAACAAATCTAATAAGAGAAAAGTTTTTTAGCTATTTTATTTTCATCATCACATCTAATATATTCATACAAAATAGTTGTCGATTTTCAGTGATGAATAATATATGAGAAAAACAGTTTTATGCCATCGTCCGACTCACAGTATAAATTCTTTGTCAAAAAAAAAAACTCAAGATTAATTCTCGATCTTAATCCTTAATTATGGTCGCTCTGATACCAACTGTAAAATAATTAATTTTTAGCGATAGCGGAGATTAAGACACAATTACACAATCAATCTAGAGTTAGAGTCTAAGGAAGCGTACCGTTGAACTCCATGAATTCACCAGCGACAGCAAACGACGATTAAGGCTGAGACCAACTTCCACAATCTACTAGCTATGCGCTCTCACTGCCCAAAGAACTTGACTGATGGGATGTCCGTATTCAAGAGGCAGAATACGCTAGGGTTTTCTAATAGCTAGGGAAAGGGACGCTGACCTCTATTTATAATGAATGTCTACCCATCACAAGTCAATAGTTATTGGGCCTCACTTATCCACACACATAATATTTGATATTAGGTTTTTTATTTATCCACCATTTTGGGCCACGTCACAATCCTTTCAGGCTATAACCAATTAATGTAACTCCAAATTCCAACAAGGGTCACACCACAAGGGATATGATAATAGACTAACGTAATGCAAGCACTAACAACTGCTTTTATGATTCGAAAATATGACCTATAGGCCAGACATATATAACTTTATTATTGTTCTTGCTGCTGGTACTGGAGGAAAATATGCACAATACATGACAAAATTTGCAGCTGAATATACCCAGCAGGGATGGCTATTAGAGAATGGACAGAACGCAATGGGCAGCGGCTGTAAATGGAGACAAGTAGAAAGGATTGGGCTCTATGAGACGGATTTGGAGTTAATTTAACACCCCAAAGCGTAGCTTCATCTGTCGAGTAGCTTTGCACAAAAGGCTATTAACTAGAGAAAGACTGGTTCGACAGGGAATCTGTCAAGAAACCTCATGTGCCATATGTGGGGAAGCCACTGAAACAACAAACCACTTATATTTTGAATGCCCATTCTCAAAAGCATTTACACAGGATGTACTGCAATAGATGAACATGGAGGTGCAGCACTTGGAATTGAAGGGTATCTGGAGACGTATGACTAGAACAACACGAGGCAAAGTATGCAGGCACTTAACAATTTCGATACTGACAACACTGGTGCACCACATCTGGAGAGTAAGGAATGATTCCCATTGGGATCAGAGTCCCCAGACCTCACATGATTGTCAATACTATCAAAGGTGAATGCAAACGGAAGATACATGACATACTTGGTAGAAGATGATTAAGACAGAATCAAAGGGCATGGGTAAAAAAAATTCTTTAAATAGGAGCAATTGTGTAGTAGACATGATTTATTAGAGTAGTAAGATATGCTACTAGTGGAGGGGAAAGTAAGAAAAAATAGGAGGGATTCAATTGTACAGTTTTGTGCTGGTGACCAGTAAAATTCTTATTTTCACCACAGAAAACAAAACAAAAAAATTACTATTGCTCCAAGGTTCCTTTTCTTGGGATAAATTCTTGTAGTTTTTCCTCAGTGATCATGTACAAAGTTTGAGATGCCAAACTCAAAGTTATAACTTACATGAATGATCAATGGAAACTACCCTTTCATATAAACTGAACAAAAACAAAAAAGGCTCCCCCTTCTAATATTGTACTCTTACGGTTTACAATAAATGACCAATTTATTTTTTTATTTTAGTTTAAAATAAGTGTCTAATTATGTAATCAAGAAGTAATTCAATTTATTTTCAAAATAACCCTATGTACATATCCCTAAAAAGTTTTCTTACTCCTCACATTAAATGTTTAATTAGGGGTAGCTTAGTCATAGTAGGTATTTTTTAATAGAATTTAGTATTTTTTTAATGGGCTTGTTAAAAGTAAATTGGTCACTTATTGTGAATCATAGAAAGTATGTGTCTTAAGTAAATATAATACTCCATCCGGTTCAAAATAAGTGATTTTTTAACTTTTTTTTTGGTCCAAAGTAAGTGATTTTTTCAAATTCCAAGAATGAATTAATTATTATTTTTTCCTATATTATCCTTGGAGTAAATAGTGTTGACTATGTGTTAGGAGTGTTTATGTGAGATAGTAAAAGTAAATATGGTCAATTATATTGTTAATTAATGTTAAAAGGTAGATTTCTTAATTTGTTTGAAAATATCTAAAAAATAACTTATTCTGGACTGAAAGGAGTAAGAATTGACCATTGTGCATATTCAACAACAAACTATTATATATTTAGAACACAATTTTCATAATGTTTTTCACGAAAATTTGCTACCCATGAAACAAAACATTTTATTTGTGATGCGAAATAAAGTAAAATTTTCCGAAGCACCTACCCAGCCAGTTTGGTCATGATATATGCGATCGCATATATATGATGTAAATACAACACGTTATTAAAAACAACTTAGATATATAGCAAACTAAGTTCCTGTTTGGCTATAAATTTTGGCTTCATTTTCTAAAAAAAATTAAAAATATTGTTTATTTAAAAAATATGATCATATTGTGAGGAAAAAAAATCTTTAAAATTTTCAAGTTTCGAAAACTAATGTTAGTTTTTGGGTAAAATATTTTTTTTCACTCACAAAATGTCAACTTTTCTTAAGAAAAAATATATGTCTAAGCACAACTTCAATTTTGAATAATTATTTTTCAACACAACTTCAAAAACTCATTTTTTAACTTTAGATATATCCAAACGCTAGCTAAGAGTTTGTGAAACTTGGAAACTATATGCATACTTTAAAGAAAGAGCAATGGCACAAAAAGGTAAAAGGAGCTAAACAACGAGTTCATAAACTTTCATATATCCAAAATACAGAACCAAAGAAACACCAACGAGTCTTCAACTGGAAAAACAAAGAAATAATAGCCAGTACCAGCATAGAGTCTAGACCAGGTTTTATCAATGTAAAACTCATTGAAATTGCGGAAAATAATAAACAATGAGCCCAGAACTCAACCGAGGTGGCGACTTCAATGATTGAAATCTGAGTCCTGAACCCATAGAATTAATTAAAACCCTGAATCCGCTCGACGAGAGAAAGTTCACAACTTACAAGACTGCATCAAGGTAACAATAAGATTTGCACTGTTGGTGATGCTCGATTGGACTGCAACACTTGTGCAAAAAACCTCCATTTATCAGCCTCATCAATTTCATTAGAAGGTCGAATGATCATTTGAGAAAGTGATGGGCACTTCCACAGCATGAGATTTAAGAAAATGAATTCAGATTGTGTGCCTTCAAAACCTTTGAGTTCGACATACTGAAGCATCTCTAGTGGTTGGTTAACACAGGATGGATCATTGAGATACATAAGAACGTCCTCTATGTCTTGTCCATTTCTGTTCGGCAAAGCCTATAAAATTGCACCCAAAAAAAAAAATTTCTCAACTATCAAGTTTTATTAATGGGTTATTCTACCATATCTAAAATTTTACATGGAAAATGTAGCTAGTTGTACTAAACTTCTGCTATGCATGGGGTTCGGAAAAGTGTCAGAGACCAAAAGAGTTTATTCTTATCTTGCATTTTTGCAAGAGGCTGTTTCCATGGGTAGAACTGGTGATCATACTGGTCACATAGAAGCAACTTTACAAGTTACGCCAAGACTCCCCTTCATAAAAATGGTTGAATTATATTGTTGGAGACGTAATTAATAAATAAAAATATACTCTCTCTATTGGGGGTAATGTCATGAGTTCGAGTTTCGCTATCACCTACAATGGGGGAGCCACGAATTTGAGTGAGAGGATTCAAAAAAGATGAAGAATGACATAGTTACTAACTTATGAACATACACAGAGGGGATTCAACAGTTTATACATATATTCAAAAGTAATAATTTTTATTCTATATGCATAGTTTAATTTTCCGTAGGGATTCAATTGAAACCCTTCACTAAAGGTAGATACGCCTCTAGCCACCTATTATTAAAAATAAAAAAGTTACGTGCTTAGCCCATGAAAAAATCAGGTTCATGTCACGGAGATGTTAAAAATATAATTAGATAAATAAAAATGATAAATTTAATTCCAGCAAAAAAATATTATGAGATAATCACACGTTTTAACTATACGAAAATACGCGAAAGTGTTACCTGAATCTGTAGTACACGCAATTTGGGAGAACTTCGAATCAAGGAAAGAGCACCAGAGACAAGGTCTATATCAAAAAGCTGTAGTCCCAACCGCACATGCTCCAACTGGCTAGGCTCAGGGTTAAACATTTTTGGAATAATTTCTAAGCCCAAAAGCTTTAACAAGTGGAAAATAAATAAATGATTAGTATATATTTTCACGTAGTAATAAACTAGGACATGATAAAAGCAGACAATTAAATATTCCTTAATCAGATACTTACCCTAACGCAAAAATTACTGAAGCAAATTCCTGTCAAGTTAGGGCACAAAGCAAGAAGTTTTGACCAAGTAATAAACCTCCCATCTGCATAATCTTCTTCTAAATTATGAGATATAAATATATGCAACATCTTAACATTTGGAAAATTTTCAAAAAAGCTAACTTGAAGTTCATGACTATCATTAATAGTCAAATTCTCAACCTTTGGAGCAAAAAAGAGGAGGAAATGAATCCTATTGCAAGAAGTGAATGTCAATGTTTCAAGTAATGGTGCATCAATGTCATGAGTGGCTAAAAAATTAATGAACTTCAAGTGCAATTCAAGAAGATTTGAGAAGACTTTGTTGGGATTTGGTGGCTTAAACATGCAATTGGAGATGGACAAAAATGTAAAAGTTGATGAGCAATCAAATATGCATAAGGGTAAGGTATAAGGATCTTGATTTGAATTATCAAGGGTTAGTTCCTTGACACCTTTCTTGGTTACATATAATAACCAATGATCAAGGTCCCATTCATCTATATCAATGGTTGACACATCAAGGACAAACTTGTCAATAGGTCCAACATGTTGCAAAAGTATCTTGTCAATTATGTTATTGAACTCGTATTCGACAAGTCCTGCATTGTTCCTTATGTCCTCACAAAAATTCCCATCTAATATTATTGTTGGGTGCGTTGTCCAAAAAAATCTCCATTTTTTGGACAAGATACTTGTTCGTGCCAGTTCGTTAAACGGCATATCCTTGAATATGATATCAACAACATTAGTTGGTAAATCGGAGATCTTATCTATCTCATCATCGTCAATAAGGATGACCTCTTTACCACGATCATCCACGCTCTTCCTTCTGCACAAAAACAAAACTTCACTACACATCAAGGGAATCACTTCTAGATACATATATCTTTCAAAATAAATGAATTTTAAAATTTTACCTTTTTTTGCTATTAGTATGCCAAAAGCACCATAATATGATGTCGGAAATATACTGTTTAATTTGATAGGAGTTCGTTTATGTCAAATATTTAGTTTAAGCATCAATGGGCTGTCGAAATCCTCAGCCACCCTTGGCAACGAAATTTATTCAACAAAAAAATAAAGGGGACAAGATTATTGATTAATTACTCAACATTTATCATATCCACGGTCATCACTATTGAATATTTTAAAATTATTTAAAAAAGAATTTCACATAATTTCAATAATGTACAGCAATTTTTGAACAGATATATCTATAAATGTAAAGACGCAACTAAAGTACCGTAATAAACTTGGGCTTTCAGTATCTCTTTGCATATGAGAGTTCAGAAAGTCCCGACAAAGGTTCTATAGAAATGTTTGAAGGTTGGAGATGTGCTTTGTAGCTTATATTAGGGCGATTAGGAATATATATATGATGGAGCTAAAATTTAGGTAGTTGAAGGAGATTGAGAACATTTTCTGTTTGTAAAGGGACTGTACCAAGGATTAGCCTTAGCCCGTTTTTATTTCCTCGGCGATGGATGCATTACGAGACATATGCAAGAGAAGGTGTCATGATATATATTATTTACAGATGACATAGTTCTCATTGACGAGATGTGAGATAGTGTTAACAAGAGACTGGAGGTTTGGAGACAAACTCTATAGTCAAAAGGTTTCATATTGAGCAGGACCAAGACAAAATATTTAGAGTGTAAGTTTAGCACTGTGACCCAGGTAGCAGACATGGATATGAGGGTAGATTCACAAGTCATCCCAAGAGAAAAAGTTTCAAATATACCTTGGATTAGTAATACAAGGAAATGGAGGAATTGATGAGAATGTCATACATCTTTTAGAGCAAGGTGGATGAAATAGAGAATTGCATCTGGTATCATGTGTGATAAGAATGTGCATATAACACTAAAGCTCAAAGGTAATCTCTACAAAGTGGTGATCAAACCGACTATTTGTATGGGTAGAATGTTGGCCGGACAAGAACTCATGTCTAGAAGATGAAAGTAGCTGAAATGAGGATGTTGAGATGGATGTACGTGCATACCGGGTTAGATAAGAATTGGAATGAAGATATTCGGGAAAAGGCGAGGTGACACCCATGTAGGCTAAGTTGCGATAGACAGGACTGAAATGGTTCGGACATGTGAAGAGGAGAATCATAAATGCCCCAGTTAGGAGGTGTGAGAGGTTGGCCTTAATGGGTTCGAGGATAGGCACAAAGATAGGCCAAAGAAGTATTAGAGAGAGGTGATTAGGCAGGACATAACACGATTTAAGGTTACCTAGGACATGACACTTGATATGAGGGTATGGAAGTTGAGATTAGATTAGAAGGTTAGTAAGTAGTTAAGCATTTTACTTCTTTTTTTCAATACCAGTAGTTTTAGTGTTAGTATGATATATTTTTATTCTTAGATTGCTATTATTACCTTCAAAGGCGGATCCAAGATTTAAGTTCTATGAGTTCCCACCCATTATATTTTTTAAGTTATGAGTCCATATCTACTATATCGTAATTAAAGTACATTTTTACACATAACTTTATACTTAGCTTTGAAAGTACTTGGTTCAAATGAACGCGGCACTTTCAAGTTTCATCTGCCCTTGTACCTACTATTTCATTGTTATCTTTCCCTTTGGTTTTCTTAATATCTTGTTATTGTTATTGCTTGTTATCGTTGCTTCTTTTTATCTTTTTTTTAGTTAAAAGTATAAGAAAAATAATGTTTATGTTTTCTCGAGGTAGGAATAAGATTTGTGCATAATCTACCTTTTCGAAATCCACTTATAAAAATTTAATATATTATTGTTGTTATTATTGTTTTCGGTATCTCTTTTAAGGACAGTGATATCAAGCCAAAGCATTGCCCCTAACATATTTGATTTAGTTCATAAACGCTCTTCGTTAAATTCGGGTTAATTATTAAGTTCGGGTTTCATAAAATGGGTGGATTGCATCTACACAATGGATTGCATAATTTAATTCCATTGGGTTACACCTTAACCAATCACACAACGCCACATCATTAACAGAAAACCACAACATTAGTCCGTAAATTTTAGGGACACTTTTTGCCCGAAAAACAAAAGTTAGGGACAATGCTGGACAGATAGATTACCGAAGGACATTTACGAACCAAATCAAATAGGTTAGGGGACTTTTTAGCCCTTTTCATTTCTTCTTTGACACAATTTTCCTTTTTTTTTTTCTAGCAGCAGATATCCTACATAGAATTGGTAACCTGGTGTTGAGGAAAACGAAATAGACCGTAAATTTAGATATTCAATTAAATTTTTTAGGGTTATTATCAATCTTGGTTTGTGCCACAAATTATTTATATTTGGTAGTTAAAAAAATATATAAAATTTATATATAACATACAAAATATATATATACAAAAAATACACAAATTTTATACAGTTTTCGACTATTATTTTTATAGTGGCTATACAGTGCCATTTTTCCAAATTTATATGAAATTTTTATGTTTCTATAACGTTAAAGTTTGTAGATAAATCTCCTGCTAGATCTAATGATGTTCACTTGCTTGAGTACATCGGATCTAGAGTAGAACATATAATTCAGTGCTTGGTTATCACTCATGGACTTTTATTAAAATTCATATGATTTTTGCACCATTTCAAAGTTTTCGTTAATAAAGAGGATTTGTTTTAAAGAATTAATTGGCTTCAAATCGAGGAAGCCATCTTTATCAGTGTCCATAGACAACTAGAAGAAACTCTATGTAACACCATTGACTAGAGGTAAAGAACATAAAGACCATTTCAACAAATCGAAAGTGAAAAAAGATCAACCAAAAATAATTAGTTTTCTCAGAATATATAGAAATCATAACTTATAATAGAAAAACTCAAAAAAGAAAAAAATCTACCTCTGATTTGGTTGCTCCATTTGAAAAAAAAGGCCTTAAGTAGCTTTTTATGTTTAGGGAAGAAGACCTGCAATAACAAGAGAGATTAAAGAGAAAACTAAGACTAAGGCTGAGTTTAAATACTGAGTTGTTTTCACGTTATTAATGTTATATATGCGGTCCCGTTACAAACCACATTAGATTATATTACTTTTGACTTATTTATTGTTTCTCATTCAATTTTTGCAAGATATTTTAAATCTCCCTTTTTAATATTGCTAAAGTTATTTATTACACATTTAACTACTTTTATCATAATGTACTTAACAAACTTGGTATTATCATCAATATTGACAAAGCATCTATTTTCATATTCTCACCTAGTTCAACTAAGATACAAATTATTGCCAATAAATCTTAGATGGAACTATCTTTTCTCCTAAACTTATAATCCGTCCAATGAGCCAATTTATGCAGGATTAAAAAGATAAAGCAGATGCCATTTTGATTTTGCATATATAAAAAAGAATTAGTAATATTTAGAACTATCATTATCATTATTTTTATTTACTTTTTATTTGATTTCTTACTAACATTTAAAACGATAGCCGTTGATAGCTAATTAAATAGTCTTAATACTCAAACAGTCACACAATAATAATTGCAAGTACGTACGTATATTCGTTAGTTCCTCCGATGATTGCATATGACGCTTTTGAGGCAAATAGATTAAGAACTTATTAAACAAATATATTATGGATACTATTAAGTGCCAACGGGTCAGCTCCTTAAACATGTATATTTAATCCGCAGACATTTTTTATTTTTTGTGATGATGCAGACCAGTATTTATTAGTATATAAGTTTACAGTGACATGCGTTGTACGCTAATAATAAAATGTGATGGTTAGTCAATTATTTATATGATGGCACAAGTTAACATAATATATGAATACAATAATTACTTAAATATCAAATTTATCATTAATTTAGTATGACACGTGAATTCAAAATGATTGAATAGCATATGAACATGCGAATACAATTAATTTAATCATATTAGTCAGATAATATTATTATGTATTTATAATTTAGAATTGATGATATCTAACCTAAGACTTTTTTATGGACGATTTGTCTATATTCACTTCTAATGTGTTGGTTGCTATGTCATGACCAGAATACTTATTTTCAATAGTGATATTCCTCTTGTAAGTGCAATATAAAGTTATTTGTGCAAGAAAGTATATTAAGGTAAATACAGTTTACATTTGAAATTATTTTTTCTTTGCTTTATTCATTATCATTGTAAAATATAAGCATACAAAAGATTATTTTCAGACAAATTTAAAAGAATATTTGCAACACCCCGTACATTCGAACTACGTGTGGATGTGTTAAATGGATATTAATTTGATATTTTTGACATATAAAGTCCTAGAGGGATTATTATTGGTAAAAATAGTAGTTTCAAAATCAAGATGGAGATTGAGTTTTATAAGATTCGACAACATCGACTAAGTTTACAAAAGGCCCGTCATCTAGAAGCGGTTAGTAAAACTGTGTAAGAAATTTGGAAAAACTCAAAAGATAAAAGTTTTAGGACTTTGAAATAGATTTCAAAAGATATATTATGGAGCCTGAACGAATCTCTGTCAAAAAAATTATGTTTTTTTTACAGAATAGTGCACAATATGCGCGCCTAGTGCGCGCCCCATGCACGGCCGTGCACTTGAGGCAGTATTACTGCCATTTTGCACGGTTGGGCCTTCAGGTGCGTGGGCCGCACCTAAGGGATCATTTTTAAAGCCTACTTCATTCCCCACACTACCAAAATACAAAAACTTGCTCTAGAAAGGGAAACTCACAATAACCTAATTCCTCAAAAGTCTCTCCACCGTCCAAGATAAGTTCTAATGGTGATTCTAAGTTAATTTCAATTCCCCAGTGCCTTATTAATATGGGTTGTTGTTTTATACGTCAATACCACACATGATGGGGGTGATTCGTGTGGTACCCAATTTTTCGCTTAAACTCCTTATGAAGGACCTGATTCTTCTATGTGTTCCAATTACTACTGTTGCGAAATAAATATAGAAAACAAAGAACACAAATATTTAACGTGAAAAATACCTGGATCAAAAGGTAAAAAAACCACGACCTACTACTCAGTGGGATTTTCCCAAACTTCTACTAAAATTACTGAGCCAAAATAGCATTTACAAAACTTAGTAAACCTAAGGATTCTAGTGCCGTTGTAGCAACCAACCTCTGACTGTTGCAACAATTTCAAGTTAACTCTAACTAGAATACTTAAAGTACCTATTACAATTACTTCTATGAAAGCTGAAAGGTCCAAATAAAAATATCTACTACAATTGAACTAGAAACAAAGAAAGACACATAAAACTCTTTATGGAGTTGGTTCTTCAATCTGGTTTCATGTAGCTTCAGGTTTGCACACTTGAATCACATACAAACTGCTTGCAAAAAGCCTTGCTATTTTGCTCTCAATTCACGTTTTTCTTTTCTGTTTTTGTGCAACATTTTTAATGTGAGAATATCCTACAATTTATAGAGTTAGTAGATGAAGAAATAACTAGAGTTCTGATGTAACTCTACCTTGGTGGAAGAGTTCTAGTTGATTTCAACTTCTAACTCCTTCCCTATCTTGGATAGTGTTCTCTTTGATTAACGACTCATTCTCCTTATAGATTATGCAATCTTTTCGATCAGGAGATATTAGATACACCAAGTTAAGCTTATCTAATTCACGTGTAACCCACATGCTCGAATCTGCCCGTTTTTGTGCACCTGAGTGATGGACCTGGTTCATCCTAAGTTCCTTTGTCAGTCTTCAAAACTAACCTTTAAATGGGCCAACAAATTCTTCCTTTTTGATGATGACAAGCTATGTGCTTTTCATAAGCTTAAGACCTGTTTTAACTCAGCTCATCAACAACACAATGTTAGACACATTTTTCCTTTTAATCATTTATCATCAAGGACCAGGTGCATTAGGTTATAAACATCACTGTTCAAAGTGTAAACATCACTTGTTTAAAGCACAACCTTTTTCCCCCTTTTGGCATCATCAAAAACTTTCATAAAAAATGTGAGATAATCAGATTTTAAAACTTACTCATGGCCACTGGGGCTACTTCAAATGCAATCATGGATTAATCATCATAGATCAAGCTAAGAATTTTAACTATCAAAGAAATATGAACAAACAGTTAGAGCAAAAATAGTGAATTTTATTGATGATTGATAAGATTCTACCACAAAGCATAAAAAGCAATAAAAACATTGAAAACATGAGCAAAAGAAACAAAACGTCCGGAACTGGGTCACTGGTTGATCTACACTAGGCTAGAAGGCTTAAGGCTGGGAAGAATTAGGTGCTTGATTTGTGACTTAGAGGAATTTCAATACACCTTGAAGAATGCTATTGTTCTTCTCTAATTCTCTTGCCAGATAATTTTTGAGAGCATCTCTCTTAGTCTCCATCTCAACCAACCTCTTCTTCAGCCTTTCAATCTTAACATCCTTAGCCTTACTTTCTTGCATCAAGGCACTGACCTTGCTATTTACTGGTACCTTTTTGGATGAATAGGTTCTTTAGGAGTGACATTGACTTTATAATTGCAAGCAAGCAGAGTATTAACCCAAAAATGATCCATGCTTGTACTAACCCCCCATCTTTTTTTGGGTACATTGAAATATGCAAACACAGTTGTGAGTTTTGGTGCCATTGATAATTTTATCAAGAAGCTGGATTATAGCTTTCAGTCACTTTCTTCAGCAGTTCTGCGAGGGTTTTCTCCACTGGTGAACCGGGTTCATTTCCCCAAACAACCATTGTACCTGCGTCTTTGCTTAAACTCACAGGAATGTGTGAAGAATCAGCCACTCTTGTCCCCTTTCCCCTCACAGTACTCCTAGCACCCTTGCTCTCCTTTTTTCCTTTTCATTTTTACCACCAACTTCTCCAGATTCTATAGTATCAACACCTACTATAGATCCTAAAAATCTATTCTCCAAATTTGCAGCAACTTTAGAAATTGTCTCATGAGAAATTTTAGAATCAGAAGATACCTGTTCAATTTCGGAAGAACCACTTTATTCCCCCTGAGTAGCAGACCTAAAAGAATCTAGGTAATTTAATATGGTCAGGAGTCTTGAACGTAACTGGTTCACTTGTAACGGATAAGTTCAAAAGAAATTTGGTATAGGACTCTACTCATGACCCAAATATAGTTATTCTAAGTTATGCAGAGTATAGAAAACATACCCTGTTATCTTGATGAACCAGGTTCTTCACTGATAATTCTCGTGTGTAAGTCTAAATTTGCCAAAATAGATAAAATATCTTTAGAGATTAATGAGTCATTTTAACATATGGCACAAGAGTATACATGGAAAGTATTAGACCGAGCGAGATTTAATCTAACTATACACAATTTACAGACTTTCTAACCAAATATATATTTTTTCCTTTTTTCGTTTAACATTGAACTGGCCCTTTAGGTGATCTTAATTATCTCTAGTTCCAACTTGTTCCTCTCAAAGTTATCTCTACATAAGCCTTTTGTGAAGATGTCAGCAATTTACTTGTCAGTAGTAGAAGACTCCACAATGATAAAGCCTTCTCGTAGTTGTCCCTCAAAAAATGGTGTCTAACTTCTATGTGCTTAGTTCTATTATTATGAACAGAATACTTAGTCATACAAATAGCACTAGTGTTATCACAAAAATATGGATGTAACCGACTTCAATGCCAAAATCCATCAACTGTTGCTTGATCCACAACAATTGAGCACAATCATGAAGCAACAACAACATACTCAGCTTCAGCAGTAGATAAGGCCACTAAATTTTGATTTTTAATATCCCATGGAACAAGACATAAACCAAGGAAGTGTTCCATACCTGACGTGCTCTTCCTATCCACTAGGAAGCATAATTAGCTTCAGCATATCCCATTAGGTTAAAGTTACTAACTTTTGGATACCAAAGGTAAAGGTCAGTGGTGCCTTTCAACTATCTCAATATTCTCTTTACATTAGTCAAGTGGGACTCCTTTGGATTTTCTTGAAATCGACCACAAAGACCTACACTACACACAATGTCATGTGTGCTAGTAGTGAGATATAAAAGAGAACCAACCATTCCCCTATACAACTTCTGATCAACAGATGAACCGGGTTCATCTATATCCAATTTTGTGGATGTTGCAATAGGAGTGTCAATTTCTTTAGATGTTCCTTCCTCTTTTTGTTACTGAGGAATAGTTTCATGGAAAGGTTCGAGGTTTGAGGATCAGTTATTCTCTAGTTAGTTCCCCATGTCATGTTGCCCTGAGTGGAAGAACTTATTCCTTCACCTGTTCCTTCTTCTGGTGCAGCTTCATCTTGGGATGTGACTTCATTTAAACCTTTTACCAGCCTAATAGCTTCATCTTCATGTTCCTGTCTCTCAGAAAGAACGTTAGTTTCATCAAAACTACATGTATACTTTTTTCTACACACATAGCTCTTTTGTTGTACACTTCATATGCTTTTCTATGTGAAGAATATCCCAAGAATACTCCCTCATCACATCTGGAATCAAACATTACATAGGGAGTCTTTGCCATTATTGTGCACAAAGTACTTGCATCTTAATGCCCTAAGATGGGATATATTTAGTTTCTCCCTTTAAGTGACTTATAGGGAATCTTCTTAACAAGAGGTTTAGTCATGCAAATATTTATGATGTTGCATGCAAGAATTCAGCAAACTTAGCATTTTTAAATTCAGTTCCATGATCATACCTAATTGATGCAAGTTGATTACCTAGTTATTTCTGATTTTATTTTATTTATTTATTTTTTCTTAACACAAGAAGCAAACATGTAAAATGCTTCAACTTTAGATGTTAAAAATAATGTCCAAATAACCTAGAGTAATCACCAACAAGCACTATCACATATCTTTTACCACCTCTGATTAATGTTCTCATTAGACCACAGAGATCCACATGGATCAGTTCCATCGTTCTGGTGGTGCTTACAATTTAATTGCTTTTGACAGAGGATCTTACATGCTTCCCCCTTGCATAAGCCTCACCAATATAATTTCCTTGAACTTAATGTTAGGCAGTCCTATCACCAAATCTTTGGAGACTAGTTTATTAAGTTGACTTAGACTTCTTTATTATTTTTTGAAAGAAAAAAAAATAAGGCATGTCCATGTCTCTTGTGCCAAAGGAGAGGATCATTGTCCAACACACTTAAGCAAGTGAGTGCATTTTCTAAAAGTGTGGACAAATCTACAATGTATATATTGTTTACTTTTTTTTCCTGTAAGACAATCTTGTTAGAGGTAAGATTAATCACAAAACATTTTGTAGAGGTGAATGCTACCAAGTTACCTCTATTACACCATTGTGATTGTCTTATTATGCAGTATATTAGGCCATCTATCAGGTAGACATTCTCAATAGAGTGAGAATCAGCCTCACCTACCTTTCAAACCCCAGTGATCTCACATTTCTTCCCATTTCCAAATGAGACATCACCTCCTTTGAGGTCCTCAAGTGAAAGGAACTGGTTCTTACCTCCTGTCATATGCTTTGAGCAACCACTATCCATGTACCATATTTGGCTACTCCCTTCACTTGGACCCACAAAAGGAAATTAGGGGTTAGTCTTAGGAGCCCAAACTAGCTTAGGTCCCTTTCTATAGGCAAAAGGGTGTATCGGATTCTTTTTAACCCAACCTGGCAGCCTATTTTTCCCTTGAACAAATTCTTTATTCTTTTGAATAGCCTTTTCTTTTTCAATACATTCATATTTATAGTGACCACTTTTACCACAGTGTGTTCAAATTATGTTCTCAAGAAGTGTGAGGTACTTGCTTTTGGGATCTCACTAAGGTGCAGGGGTCCCGTAGCCAAGTCCTATCTTATTGCTACTATGGTGTTCATGTAGCCATGAAATTGCATCGGAGGACCTATTCCATTTACATGTTTTTTCTAGCTTCTGCTTAACCTTGTTTAGATCCTCATTAAGAACTCTTATCTGCTCATCTCTTTTGCACAACTCATCTTTCATTTTTCCTACATTTTCTTCTAAAGTGAGTTGTGTGTGATCAACTTTCTTTTTACCAGTTCCTAATTTCAATTTTTTTTCTGATTTAAGCTCTAGGATAGTGGTGTCAAGTTTATGAATCTGGTTCTTTAACTCAACATATTTACTATCTCTTCACTAGCCCTAAGTTCCTGATTTTTGCACTTAGCTTTCAAAATCACACATTCCTTAGAAAGATATTCTTTTTCATTGATTAGATCATCATATTCATCAATGAAATCCAGGAGTAACTCAGATAGCCTTTCTTTAGACAAAAATTTAATCTTTTCTTTGAGATGATTTATACTTACCTCGGATTCCTCATCGGATTCTCCAATTTCCATAAGTGTTTCTTAATCTCAATCTTCACCCTCTGAGTCCTCACCTGAGCTTTATCTCAAGGCAGAAACCATAGCTTTTGTTGATCCTTTGTTCTTCTTGAGTTGAGCCTGTTCATTCTTCTTGTTCCATCGTTCAGCTCTTTCCTTCTTCCATTCAATTTCCCATTAAGGGCAGTTTCTAATGTGGTGATCAGTCTTCCCACACTTGTAACACCCATCATTGGTTTGTTTTTCATGAGACCTTGGTTTGCTATAGCTTCCACTTCTTGAAGGATCATTTCCTCTCATTAATTATTTCTTGAATTCCTTTGTGATCATGGTTATTTCATCCGCCTCAAGATCAGCACCTTTAGTGATTCTGAATGCTATGCTCCGTTCCTTCTTGGGTGCATCCATCTTAATGGTTTGCCTTCTAAGTTCATAGGCTGTGAGATTTCCAATTAGCTCGTCCAACTTAAGAGTGGCAATGTTCTTTGATTCCTAAATGGCAGTGATTTAGTGTGGTGAACCTTGAATACATCTCCTGGATGGTTTCCCCTTCCTTCATGGTGAAATTCTCATATTGAGAATATAGCAATGTTCCTCTTGATCTCTTTACTTGAGGAGTTCCTTCATGAGGCACTTGTAAAGTATCCCATATTTCCTTGGCAATGGTACAACTTTGAATTCTACTGTACTCGTCTGGACCAAGTCCACACACAAGCCATTTTTGGCCTTAGAATTCTTTTCCCATTTTCTTGTGTCCTCAACATTGCAGTCAGCTCTTGTTTTTGGCACATCTACTTCTTCAGCATTCTTCTTCATGGTAGCTAGGGGACCATCAGTGACAATGTCCTATGGCTCATAGTCTTCTTCGATGATGTGATCTCTCATTCTATTTTCCCACCAAGAGTAGTAGTGGCCATTAAAGGGTGGGGGCCTATCAGTGGATTGCCTTTCCCAGTTTCTATGTGGTGCGCTCATCTTGATCTGTTCCTAAGGTATTAGCCTCTTCAAGGTTAACCTGCTCTAATATCAATTGGTGTTTTGTATGTCAATGCCACACAAGAGGGGGGAGGGGGTGATTTGTGTGATATCTAATTTTTCACTTAAACTCCTTATGAGGACCTGGTTCTTCTATGTATTCCAACTATTACTATTGCGAAATAATAAATACAGAAAATAAAGAACACAAAGACTTTACGTGGAAAACACCTGGCTCAAAAGGTGAAAAAAACCATGACCTACTACTCAGTAGGATTTTTCCAAACTTCCACTAAAATCACTAAGCCAAAACAGCATTCACAAAAGCTCTTTGTAAACCTAAAGATTACCTCTAGTCCAATTATAGTAACCAGCCTCTAACTGTTGCGAAAACTTCAAGTTAACTCTAACTTGAATACTCAAAGTACCTATTACAAATTCTTCGATGACAGCTGAAAAGTACAAATAAAAATATCTACTACAATTGAACTAGAAATAAAGAAAGACACATAAAACTCTTTGTGGAGCTGGTTCTTCAATCTGGTTCATGTAACTTTAGGTTTGCACACTTGAATCACACACAAACTGCTTGCAAAAAGCCTTGCTATTTTGCTCTCAATTCACATTTTTCTTCTGTTTTTTTGTGCAACACTTTTAATGTGAGAACATCCTGGAATTTATAGAGTTAGTAGATGAAGAAATAACTAGAGTTCTGATGCAACTCTTCCTTGGTGGAACAGTTCTAGTTGATTTCAACTTCTAACTCCTTCCCTATCTTGGATAGTGTTCTCTTTGATTAAGGACTCCTTCTCCTTATTAGTTATGCAACCTTTTTGATCAGGAGATATTAAATACACCAAGTTAAGCTTATCTCATTCACGTGCAACCCACATGCTCGAATCTGCCCGTTTTTGTGCACCTGAGTGATGGACCTGGTTTATCCCGAGTTCCTTTGTCAGTCTTCAAAACTAACCTTTGCCTGGGCTAACATGGGTAAACGCTCTGAATCATTAGATATTCGATTGGGGCATCATTATTGAGAGAAGAAACCATAAAACTCAAATTCAAGAGGATTGAACTTCAAAAAGATAATGTCTTCACCATCAAATTGATCATATCATTGGATTAATGATTATAGACTCTATGTTCATGAGATATCAGTTGATGAGTTTGATAAAAAAACATGAAAATTATAGGTTTGGTTTGTTGATTGTTGATTATTGGTTTAGGGTGTTGTTTATATTTGGTGAAGAAGAATGATTTTGATTATAAGAAATTTGAGATTTTAGAATTTATCTAGGAGCAAGAGAATGGCTTGTTGGGTGTAAAATACCATTTATAAGGGCTATGAAGCTTTATGCCACCGAGTTCTTCATAAAATGCCTATGTGACTAAAACGCGAGTAGTGTCGCTAATTTGGAATCCCTTTGACTTGTATTGATATAGATTAAAGTTGAAAGAGATGGAAAATGTTGTATTATGTCCAAGAGCATGAATGTAAGATATGTGAGGTTAACTCTCTATATTTAGGGATAGTAATGATTCTCCCTGCAATATGTTTCTTTTACCATATTACTAATTACCTCAGAAATATAGTTAAGCCTAATTCCTTGAATAGTTGCAGATTTTTATTCTCTAATTTCATAACTCGTTCATGAATTTCATTTTGAATATTGTGAAAACAGTACGTAATCAATATAGACTTTGGTTTGGTGCCCATGAATCTCAGTCTAGATTACTTAGCATATCACGAACAGTTGAAGTTTCAATTTTCATAATGATTAGTTCATGAATACATATCTCAGTCTAGCTCTATTTAGCATTCAAGTATCATGTAACTCAGTATGGTTCACTATTTCAGCATCATGTATTGCAGTATGATTCTAAGTTCTTAAATGTTAAACACCTGTATTTGGTTCTGAGTTGTAGCTTATATGCTTTATGCATACTTGGGCCTGAGGTCGTAGTTTATCATTTATGCATGTTTGGGCATGAGGTCGTAGTTTATGCTTTATAAATTTTTGGGCCTGAGGCCATAGTTATGTATACGTGTACTTGGGCTTGTGCCCATAGCTTTTGCACATATATATTGGACCGCAGGCTGTAGCTTAGATAAACAGGTTGGTCATCATTCAAAAGAGGGAGTATTCATATCCTTATTTCCTTTGTTCAATCTAATTATTAGTCTTCATTTCAGTTATCAGTTCAATTATCAGTTATCATTTCAGTTGTTAATTATCAATTCTCAGTTATCAGCTTAATTTTAGTTTCAACATTTATATTCTTTCTTTCAGTTGCTTTACATACCAGTACAATTCAAATGTACTGATGTTCTTTTTTCCTGGGGCTTGTATTTCACGATGTAGTTAATAATTTACAGGTTGACGATTCAAAGTGGTAGGATTCTCGTACCAACTATTTGTTGATTTTCAGTTCTTTCCGTGCATTATCATTACCTTATCGTCTTCAGTATTTTCATACAGTCAGTGTTTTCAGTACTTTATTAGAGGTTTCATAGACTAGAGTAATAGCTAGACAGAGTCGCATGCTTTTCATATTAAGCTCTGTTGGCTACAAATATATTTCAGAATTGTATTAGTATTTCCGCACTTTAATTTATTTATCCAGACTTTCAGTATATCAGCATGTGCTAGTTTTTCTTCCTCGTTCAGTATGTTATGGTATCACATGTTGAGTTAGCCAGCTAGTTGGTTCGCTCGGTCGCATGTAGTCAGGCACCGAATGCCGTGTTACTTCCTGCTCAGGTTCGAGGTGTGCCAAAGCTTTTAATTTTTGTAAGAGTAAAAGTTAAATTCTAAGGATAAGCAAAACCGATATAGATTTCATTCTCATATTATTACATAACTCATTTTGACAAATTTAAGTTTTTCAATAGCATGATGAGCGTATTTTTCTTTAAAATTGACCTATATAAAATGTAAGATCAATTTTAACTTTGTATATTATATATATACATGACATTAACATGCCTAAGAAATAATGAACTTGACATTGTACCAGTAGTATTATTCCTCGTAACAGTTGTTAGTATCGTCTTCTATATTACCTTATTTTGATCAAAACTGAAAAATATATTACCTTCACAAGGAAACTTGACAATCAACATTTTGCAGTTAATCAACATATTTATTTTTACTTGCTAAGATAGTACTTTCTATCCTGTAATTTGCACAGCTCACATTTTCATTTAATTATGAGAACATTTTCCCTATTAAGAGATTTTCACGATTACTATCACCATTAGGGTTGATATCCAACTATTTTCGAAGAATCAAAATTTATCTTTTATTATATTGATCTTCCCTAGTTTCGAGATGAAGCAATAGATTATCGATGATGAGTGTGTTCTTACTCTCATTTTTTAATAGCTGATTGTTTCTCATTTGAGGCTATAAGTGTGAATTTTTCAAGATAGCTTTTACAATCTCTTACTCTCATTAATTGTGGAACTACATTAAACTTTATTTAAATCATCTCCTAAAATTATTACTATATATTAACTGTTTTAATCGTCTAACGCTTTACCATGAACGCTTCATTTCACAACTCTGATTTTCTTATAAATTTAATATCATTTTTTCACTTTTATATATTTGTGATGGTTATTTTTGTAATTTAACAAGATGTGTTGAATATAGAGTGAGTTACACGATTCCTAATAAATTGTTGCTACCACACTGCTGGCTACTATTAATAACTATTCTTGATCAAGTATTTGCAAGTAATGCATGATATATATATATATATATATATATATATATATATATATATATATATATATATATATATATATATATATATATATATATATATATATATATATATATATACACTCCACGACTTTCTACAAAGAACAATCCCATTTTATAATAGTCGTCTTACAATATAATCTTTTAAGCTTGCTCGTGCTCAGAATTTAACTTTGATTATGCGTTAAAATTTGGCCTTTTGACTGTTAATGCTATCCTAATCGACTTTTTCTGTTTTCTAATTTTGTTTCACCTCCTATGCTCTTCTTATGTAACAAATTTATGTACAACAAGAGTTTTATAAACTTGAAAAATAATCTTACGTTTTGATGAATTTGAAAAGAAATACTGAATCGGATCTCTTGCTAAATAGTTAATTCAAAAACTTAATTATTTGGTCTTAATATTTTTATTGATTCAAATACCTAATATTAGTTTATCTCGTGTTCTGAGTATGTAACCGTATTATAACTTCCACTAAATATCAATTTAATATTCTACTTTTGGATGTTTATAATTGTAGAAATATTAATGGTATTGACTCTTATCAACCACTAAATATATATTTGAATCGATTTCTTACTCAAATACTATTTACCAAGTTTTTTATATAATATTTAAAAACTGCAACTAATAATTATATAATGTATATATATATATTATATAATTATTATATATATAAAATGGGATTGTTCTTTGTAGAAAGTATAAACAGATTCAAATATATATATATATATATATATATATATATATATATATATATATTTGAATCGATTTCTTACTCAAATACTATTTATAGTTGTAAGATAATATAAAGGAAGTACAATTACATTACATTTTTATAAAAGAATTAAAATATTAATTAAACCATTGGTTGGATTAAAATATGACGTATGTAGAATAGAAAAAGGAAAAGGAGATCAACCTACATAGTAAATATGGATATATACTGCTCGTCGTTCTGGTCCAAACATTAATAGGACTAAATTAACAGTAGTAAATTTTGGCGAACTTGTATGTCCTAAAAGTGGCCTAACGTGGATGCCCTAAAAGTAATCGGATTAAGGTGCTATATTTCGTTTATGCTCTTTCTTTGAGGGTTATATTTTTCAATATTTTAAGGTTAATTTAGTCCATTAATAACATTGTACTTGTACTTTTACAGAAAAAAGAACAGTTCGGTGTACTAAATTCCTACTTTGCGCAAGGTCTAGGAAAGTGTCGAATTACAAGAGTCTATTGTACGCGGCCTTACCCTGCATTTCTGTTAGAGGTTGTTTTACGACTTGAACCCGTAACCTCCAGGCTAAATAACAGTAATTTATACCAGTTACGTTAAGACTCCCTTTCCGTACTTATATTTTTACAATAATATAAGTATAAATATAAATATAGATAGGTACGGACTAGTTAACGTTTTCCACCAAATAAAAAAATAAAAACCTTTTTGGGGAGTCCAGATGAAAATAAAAGACTATCTGTCTTGCATGGCATATTGGCAATGCTATCTAATTTTTAGTCTAAGGGAAATAAATAGAAGTTATTCAAGAAATAAAGAGGCTATACATGCAAATATCAAATTGTTGGCGCTGCACAGTTCCATCAGAGGAAACTATTTAATTTGCTCGTCTTCATGGGAGCAGCAATCAGGGGCGCGGAGGCAGAAGTTGAACTACGAGTTCGACTAAATCCAGTAATTTTTATTCAAATAATATATTTGTATTAAAATATTATTAAATATGTACAAAAATTAAATTTAAAACTCAATTACTAGCATATAAGGTCGCATCTAAAATTCAAAATCCATAAAACTAAAATTCTGACTCCGTCTTTTAGAGTAACGCAGCTAAATGTATGTGGAATTGATTGTGCGTTGTGGTTCTGGTTCATACCCTTTATATAGTAAGGATATCGCGTGTTCAACTCTCACCATTACACAATATTCTTTTTACATATTCTTTAACATATTATTACTGATATTGTACGTAATAAACTCTCACCAACACCTATCAATAAAATATTTTCGCATGCTTGGTCCACGAAAAAGGATAATATTCACACTTTTAGGGATCTTTCTTTGACATATACTAATTAATAAATAAATAAAAGTGTTGCCTTTTTATAGTTCAAGAGAAATGTAGTAGTTGGACTGTTACGCAAGAAATAAAGGAAAAAAAAACAGAGAAATGCAAAACCTTTTTTGCAAAGAAGTAGACCTTATTCCTATTTGTTCACGTACTAAAGTTCCACTAAAACATGATCACTTTAATAGAGAGGTTTACTATGTAAAGTAATTTAATTTCCTAATTCCCTTCCGTCCCATCAACTCCTCAAATTAGTACGAGTACGTACTTAACTTCTACAATTTGGGTTAAACGTACATTGATTATAATCCCTCCAATTCAGAATTTATAAACCATGACGTTGCAATGCAGATTTATGAATCTAAGCTAGCTCATGCAAGGATAGACGTAAACATGATTAAAGCTAAACTAGCTTTTTTAATGACATATCTATACGAATAATAAATGTTAAAGTTGGCACAAATTCTAAACAAGCCCATTAAGGGAGCATTATACAAAATTTGCTAGAAAATTCTCGCACTTAATCCAAGGAATTTGGTAGAAAGTTCCATTGAAGAATCTTGCTGATTTTTCTTTCCTTCACCGACCTTGGAGCTACTATAAATATATGATGGTTTGGTCATCATTTGTAGGACAATCAATATAAGCTATATGCACTACAAAGTCTTATACCTCCACTACACCTAAAAGCCTTTCACCTCATAAATTTAATATACTTAAAACTTCCTCCTTGTAATATAATCCACTATTCTTCTAATACTCCACTTTTGTACTCTCATATTTAAACATAGTAGAATTATTTTTC
Organism: Nicotiana benthamiana; assembly: GCA_034376525.1. Classification (NCBI taxonomy): domain Eukaryota; kingdom Viridiplantae; phylum Streptophyta; class Magnoliopsida; order Solanales; family Solanaceae; genus Nicotiana; species Nicotiana benthamiana. The sequence goes on along the minus strand of CM067330.1, from coordinate 54,011,188 downwards.
ATTGCTCGTGTGTTTCTTCTAGCTTATTGCTTGTCTTACATTCTCTATTTATTTTCTCGATTCACATACATTTCCGCTACGCTCTTAAACCCAACAAGTGGTTTCAGAGCTAAAGGTTTATAATGTCGGCCGTTACAAAGTTCGATATCGAGAAATTTGATGGTAAGATAAGCTTTAGCACCTGGAAAATCCAGATGCAAGCCGTTCTTGTTCAGAATGGATTAAAAAAGGCTCTTGGTACAAAACCTTCAACGATGACTGACGAGCAATGGCAAGAGTTGGATGAGAAAGCCATGTCGGCAATCCAACTATGCTTAACTAAGGAGGTGTTACGCGAGGTGGTACACGAGACGACTACGGCTGCCTTATGGATAAAGCTCGAGTCTCTTTATATGACTAAAAGCCTCGCTAATAAACTTCGTCTCAAAGAGAGGATATATACAATTCGTATGGCCGAAGGTACGTCCATCCAATCTCATCTTAATGAATTCAATTCTATCATCATTGATCTTGAGAATTTGGATGTTAAAATTGATGATGAGGATAAGGCTGTATTATTAATTGTCTCTCAACCTCCCTCTTACAAACACTTCTAGGAAATTATGTTATATGGTTCTAGTGATTCTATTTCTTTTGAGGATGTAAAATCACACTTACTCTCAAAAGAAAAATTTGACCTTGAAGTGAATAATGAAGATAAAGCTGAAGGATTAAATGTAAGAGGGAGATCTCATGAAAGAGGAAATACACATAAAAAGAAATTTCGATCTAAATCTAGAGGACGTAAACCTAATGTTACCTGTCGCTATTGTAAGAAACTAGGGCACGATATTTCTGAATGCTTCAAATTAAAAAATAAGAAGGAAAAAGAAGAAAAATCTATACAGCCCCAAAAAACCGCTGAAGCTAGTTTCATTGAAACTGACTCGGAAGGTGACTCAGTGTTACTTGTACCTCTGAAAAAAGGAGCTTTAATGAATGGATACTTGATTCTGGCTGCACCTATCATATGTGTCCTCATAGGGATTGGTTTACCACATATGAACCTGTTGATTGTGGTACTGTCTTATTGGGAAACGACGTTTCCTGTAAGGCAATTGGCATAGGTTCAATCAAAATCAAGACTCATGATGGCGTTGTCAGGTCTTTAACTAAGGTTCGCCATATTCCTGATTTAAAACGCAATCTAATCTCACTGGGTACTCTTGAGTCTCTTGGTTATAGATTCTCAGCTGATGGTGGAGTTCTGAAAGTCACTAAAGGTGCTCTAGTTATCATGAAAGCCACTAGGAGTGGTAGTCTATATTTCTTGCAAGGACATACAGTGACAGGCTCTACAGCCATTTCATCATCACTTCCTGATTCTAATCTTACTCATTTGTGGCATAAACGCCTCGGCCATATGAGCGAGAAAGGCATGAACATCCTGAGTAAACGTGGACTTCTCGGCTCACCCAGCATGGGTAAGCTAGAATTTTGTGAGCACTGTGTCTACGGGAAACAAAAGAAAGTAAGTTTCTCTACTGCTACTCACAGAACTAAGGGTATTCTTGACTATGTCCACTCTGATTTATGGGGACCTTCTAAGGTCGCCTCTTATTCTGGAAAACGCTACTCCATGTCTATTATTGATGATTTCTCTCGTAAAGTCTGGATTTACTTCTTAAGGCATAAAAATGAGGCTTTTCCTAATTTCAAGAAGTGGAAAGCTCTTGTAGAGAACCAGACTGGGAGAAAAATCAAGAAGCTCAGGACTGATCGTGGCATGGAGTTTTGTGATGGAGAATTTGAAGAGTTCTGTGCAAAAGCTGGCATTGCTAGACACAAGACATTACCTCGCAAGCCTCAGCAGAATGGCGTAGCAGAACGTATGAACCGAACTCTTCTTGAGAGAGCTCGATGTATGATCTCCAATGCTGGATTATGGAGTCGCCGCTATCTATGGACGGAAGCTATATCTACAGCCGCATATATTGTCAACCGTTCTCCACACTCTTCTATTGACTTCAAAATCCCGGAGGAAGTATAGTCAGGTACAACCGTTGACTACTCTTTCCTTAAAGTTTTTGGTTGTATTGCTTATGCTCATATTAATGATGGCAAATTAGCTCCTAGAGCTGTTAAATGCATTTTGATTGGATATTCCTCCGAATCTAAAGGTTATAGATTATGGTGTCTCGAGTCTAAGAAAGTGATTCTTACTCGAGATGTTACTTTCAATGAAAATGCTACTATCAAATCCTCTGGTTTGGAGTCTTCTATTTCATCTCCTAACACAGATAACCAGGATGATGTTAGTAAGAAGGTGGAGTTGGAAACGAGTAGCCAGTCTCCTACGGCTGAAAATGATGCTTCCTCATGTCCTCATTCTAGCCATAATGATCAAGATCATGATGACAGTTCTCCAATTACAATTGAATCAAGCCAGTCACAAAGCCCTCATCAACAATTAGATTACAATCTGATCAGGGATCGTTCAAAAAGGCCTATTGTAAGGTCATCAAAATATTCTGAAGATGAATATGTGCTTGCTTATGCACTCTCAGTTGGTGGAGAAACTGCAGTAGGAGTGGAGCCATCCTCTTATTCAGAAGCCATCTCTGGTCCTGATTCCTCTAAATGGCTTGTGGCAATGGATGAAGAAATCGAAAGTCTTCATAAGAATGGCACATGGGATCTGGTCGAGCTGCCTAAAGACCGAAAAACAATCACCTTGCAAGTGGATTTACAAGCAGAAAGAAGGCATTCCAGGAGTTGAACCTGCAAGATGGAAGGCACGCCTAGTTGTCAAGGGATTCCATCAAAAAGAAGGTATCGATTTTAATGAGATCTTCTCTCATGTTGTTCGTCATACCTCTATTCGAGTCCTTCTTGCAATGGTCGCTATGTTTGACATGGAGTTAGAACAACTCGATGTAAAAACTGCATTTCTACATGGTGATCTTAAAGAAGAGATCTATATGAGGCAACCTGAAGGATTCGTCGTTCCTGGAAAATAAAATCTAGTATGTCGCTTAAAAAAATCCTTATGTAGTCTAAAACAAGCTCCCAGGCAATGGTACAAAAGATTTGACTCATGCATGATCAAACAAGGCTACATACGCAGTTAGTATGATCATTGCGTCTACTTCCGACAGTATGAAGGAGTCTATATCTATTTGCTTCTATATGTGGATGATATGCTTATAGCATCGCGAGATAAATCATTAATTGACAACCTGAAGACTCAGCTTAACAAGGAGTTCGAGACTAAGGATCTTGGCGTAGCAAGAAAAATTCTCGGAATGGAGATTCATCGAGATCGACAAGCTGGGAAATTATTTCTATCTCAGAAGAAATATCTTCAAAAAGTTCTTGATAAGTTCGGCATGAGTAACTGTAAGTCTGTTTCTACTCCTCTTGCTGCTCATTTTAAGCTATCATCTGAATCTTGTCCACAAACGGAGGAGGAACTTGAAAAAATGTCAAGAATTTCATATGCTAGTGCTGTCGGGAGTCTTATGTATGCTATGGTCTGTACTAGACCTGACCTAGCATATGCAGTAAGCATGGTAAGCAGGTATATGCACAACCCTGGAAAAGAGCATTGGAATGCTGTTAAATGGATATTCCGTTACCTTAAAGGTACTACAGATCTGGGGTTGGTCTTTGATAAGAACTTAAACTTCTATTGATGTTTTTGGATTCGTTGACTCTGACTATGGTGGTGGTCTTGACCGTTGAAGGTCTCTCTCCGGTTATATCTTCACTCTTTGTTCGGGAGCAATAAGTTGGAAGGCTCAATTGCAACCGATAGCTGCTCTTTCCACTACTGAGGCTGAGTATGTCGTAGCAGCTGAAGGTATAAAGGAGGCTACATGGTTGCGAGGACTTGTTATGGATCTTGGCATATCACAAGGAGTCACAGTGGTATACTCTGATAGCCAAAGTGCTATCTTTCTCACCAAGAATGATGCCTACCACTTCAAGACCAAACATATCTCCGTCAAATATCATTATGTCAGAGATACTATTGCTCAAGGTGAAATTGTGGTTAATAAGGTTCATACTTCAGAAAATCCAGCAGACATGCTCACCAAGCCACTACCTTCCACTAAGTTCAATCACTGCTTGGATTTAGTGGGAATTCATTCTTAGATCTTTTTATGGCTCCTACGAATTTGTTCCAAGGTGGAGATTGTTAAAGTTGGCCCAAATTCTAAACAAGCCCATTAAGGGAGCATTATACAAAATTTGCTAGAAAATTCTCGCACTTAATCCAAGGAATTTGGTAGAAAGTTCCATTGAAAAATCTTGCTGATTTTTCTTTCCTTCACCGACCTTGGAGCTACTATAAATATATGATGGTGTGGTCATCATTTGTAGGACAATCAATATAAGCTATATGCACTACAAAGTCTTATACCTCCACTACACCTAAAAGCCTTTCACCTTATAAATTTAATATACTTAAAACTTCCTCCTTGTAATATAATCCACTATTCTTCTAATACTCCACTTTTGTACTCTCATATTTAAACATAGTGGAATTATTTTTCATTGCTCGTGTGTTTCTTCTAGCTTATTGCTTGTCTTACATTCTCTATTTATTTTCTCGATTCACATACATTTCCGCTATGCTCTTAAACCCAACAATAAATCATACTCAGACAAAGATCTTGTCGTCATTCATTGCATTGGAGACTTGATTTTGTTATACTTCCTGTATTTAACAAATTCGACTAAAGGAGTTAGTCCTGATGTTAATCACTTCTCTTTAATTAGATCTTCTCAAAATGGAAAAGCCATTGAAAAAGTAAATATCAGGTTGTAAGACCCATGTCTAACTAGTTACACAACATGAGATTGGCTTAAAGACAATTTCACTTTTGATAGTTCTTGCATGGATCAGGGCCGGAGGCGCGCGCCACGGGTGGTGCTAGCTGGGGGGTGGGGGTAGTAAAGAGTTCATCTGAACACCGCCGTAAAATATTATACGATATATAGATAAGATTTCATATATATATATATATATATATATATATATATATATATATATATATATATATATATATATATATGTTGAATCTCATTAATTTCTTATGTGTTTATTTTTTTATATATTAAATTCGTTTAATGAAAATCTCAATTCCGTCACTGAAGTTAGTGTACAGAGGCGGATTCATGATATAGAGTTTATGGGTTTCTGTCGTAATCTCAAATAATATATAATAATAACTTCGTTCACATTTAGATATTTATAAATATTTAATGAATTTTCATAGAAATAGAGGGTCTACGTAAAAGTTATTGGATTACCCGAAACCCATTAATTATACTCTAGATCCGCCAACGGTGTGCTTTTTATGGATTTGACGGAATTCAATAGCTTTGACGCAGACTTTATATTTGTGTTTAAAAAACTTTTAATATGTATAAAAGAAATTATTTGAAAACCCAATGATACGATCTTTTTAGAATTTGAACTCATTCTATGAATATGTCATTATATGTATGCGAGTTTCTCTTACAATAATCACTCACCTGCCTCTTTAATTTCCAGATCCTATGTCATGTACATTATATATACTTTCAAATAAGATAACTACATGTATTAGGAGCAGGATTAACTACGGCCGGACTACTTCGTAATTTGACAATAACATATATGTAAAGACACTAGTCTTAGAATACACATATTAAATTTTTTTTTAAAAGATCTTATAAATATTATATTAAGAATTATGTAAGATTACAATCTAATATATGCTTTGGAATTAATGGTCGTCGATCATATATATCTAACTCAATAAAGGAGGAAATTGTCTTCATCGAATTCCTCAATCATTACTTTGTACAACTACATTTAATTTTAGTTTTATAATTTTACCATCTAAATTTTACGATTTATCATGTCTCCTTTTCAGTTTCAGCAAGGTCTACCTACTTTCTAAAACTCATCATCTTCTCAATCTCTCATAATGAACATTCCTTCAAATTTCCTCCCCCGAACCTCATTAATTCTACCAAAGCCACCTGAAATTATCAATCCACCCGAGGAACTCAATAGCCTACAAAAGATAAATTATTAGTTCCTCATAACCTTACCACCATATTAAAAGATAAATTATTAGTTCCTTACAAGGAGACCCATATAACTATACAACATGAAGAATCACATACTTCATTCATGCCAGCTGATACACCAAGGAGGCAACACTGCCTAAAGCCTATGCACGTGGTTTGGAAGCAATTGATGAAGGACTTCAAAACAACCTATCAACTGAAGACCTCAAACGTACTTATCGACCTTGGAAATACTCAATCATTATCGAACTCGTGGGTAGATATATACTTTATTATTATCTTAAGAAAAAAATCCAAGAGCTATGAAAACCTAAAAAAAAACTTTATCCTCATGGATTTAGGAGTAGATTATTATATTGTGAAGTTCAACAAAAAAAAATATGATTAAGTCTTTATATAATATGCAACGTATTTGCAGCAAAAAGTTGGTAGAGATTCAGAAAATAAAATAACTTATGGACAAAATTTCTACGTGTTAAGAACTGCTAAAGATCCAACCCAATCTCCAAAAAGCTAGATCCCAAGGATTCTATCTCATGGAGGAGTCTATTGGACGCTAGAAACAAAATGGATCTCAACATTTAATGAGAAATCAACAAAGGTAATAGTCTATTTTAGTGGGATAGATGGCTAACCTCAGGAATCATCAAAACAATGGACAATCCGCCATCTAAACCAGGAAACACTAATGTTAGTACTTACCTCAATAACCACGGATGGAACATTAAGCTCCTACAGGACAATGTTCCTCAGGAAATTGTTAATGAGATTAAACGTACCAATATTGGTCAGAATCATATGCAGGATCAAGCCGTGTGGACCCTCAAGGAACCTTCTCCTGCACATCTGCTTACCAGCTTCTCACGAAAAGAAAAGAAAATTCCTCGCTCCTATCCAAAATCAGTAACAAGCACATACCTTTTAAAATCTCATTCATAACATGGAGAATTTTTAAAGGCAGGCTTCCACTCGATGATATTGTCTTAAAGTTTGTTACTAACATAATCTCTAGATGTTGTTGTTGCAGGGTACTAGAAGAAGAATCAATAAATCATGTCTTCGCAAATAGCAGTATAGCAAGGAGGGTATGGAATTCTAAGTCTACCCCATTGCGATTACAGACGACGGGCATGAACATTTTATGCATCTTAACCCAATGGTGGAAAACACATTGGAAAAATAATGTTCACAAGTTCATACTTCGAATTACCCCAACAATCATATGCTTGGAGTTATGGAAGGCTAGGTGTGGTAAGAAATATGATAACAAGAACTTATATATTCAAAGAATTTGCCAACATGTCCTTTTTCAGGTTAAAGTCTCCATGGGCCATAAGTACAATCAAATGGACTGGAACTGGACGTGGGGTACTGTCTGTAGGGTTACGGAGGAATACAAAACAAGATTAAAAGTGTGATGGTCCTCTGGGAGCCTCCATAGACTAATCAATGGAATATCAACACGGATGGCAGCTTCATAGCAAACTCAGGCAAAGCAGGAGCAGGGGGGAGGGGGGGTTGTTAGGAAAAGAAATGGCAGCATGGTAATGGCCTTCGCATCACCAGTCCATTTCATGACTAACAATTACTCGGAAGTGCAAGCAGCCCTGTTTGGTATTCTTTGGTGTTGTAAACATAACTGTCATGATTTAATTGTAGAACTAGACTCTGTTCTAGTTGTCAACATAATTCTAGGAGCCTATAACACTCCGTGGAGACTCAAAGAAGATGTTACTCAGATTCAACAGAAGGTGCAACAACATAACATCAAGATTAAACACTGCTATAGGGAAGGGAACGAAGTGGCTGATGCCTTAGCCAAACATGCTACTACTATCACACAATAGGTCATCTTCCTCGACGAAAACGATCTTCCTAGTGAAGCTAGGAAAGCCATCTGTATGGATAGACAACAGGTTCCAAATTTCAGAATTAGACCAAAGAAATATGCAGGGTGGATTTTTGAACCACCTTAACTGAGAAGGAAGAGCTAGTGCTAATCTTGTCAAAGTAGCTCTTTATAATGGCCATCTACATCTTCTAGTGTTTTAGTTCCTTTAAGGTTTTGGTTCATGTCCCTCTCCTCTGTACTGTTTTACCTAATAAATAAATAAGGTAGGGGCCAATACCAAAACCCCAGCACCACAGAGATGAAAACCTAGGTGTTTTGTTATAAAAAAGAGTCTTTATATAATAGCCCACGGTTTATTAATAATTTCTTCTTATTTGTGCAAAAATGGAAACCACAATTTGCGGCAAGCGAGGCTAAACAACAGTTTTCAGCTGTATGGATACGCTTAGCACAATTCCTAACTGAGTTCTGTAATAATATCATCCTTCAATATTAAAAACAAAATAGGTAAACTACTTCGTTTTTATGCCTGCACTTTATCCACCCTAAGAGGAAGATACGTAAGGTTGTGTAGAGGTGCCCCCAGACACGCCAGTTAAGCCCTTCATTCTTATTGGCTCTTATAAACAATAAATTTTATACAAATAGAAAAACAGTTCTGTAAAAATTGTGGAAGACTAGGTCACAACGTTCAAAAATGTCCCTACTCAAGTCCACAACCTTCCATGATAAATCTACAAATGTCAAATTCAAATTCAAATACACAAAGTCTAGAGGTGTCCAATGTTACTGCTAGGAAAGCCAACAGTGAACTACCCATCTGATTGTCCTTTTTAAAAACTTAAAAATAGTTGGTTTTTAATTATTTGGTAAGTGAGAAGTGAGAAATTTAATAAAATAAAGAGTAAATAATGATAAGAATAAATGTGACGAAATAGATGCCCAAAAGTCATCAAGTGTCTATTAGTAAGATTCCAAGACATGGTATCACAAGTGTATGAGAAACTAGTAGAATATACAAAACTCTGACTACTGTTTGAAATAAAAATAGATAGAAACCAAATGCAAAAGAGAAGCTTGGAGTGCTACAGAACAACTCGAGATAGCAGCTCGCCATTAGGCCTCGGGATATCGGGGGTATGCACTAGGGTGACTATGAGATGCACTTGCCTCAAATCCTGCACGATTAGTGTAGAAGTGTTGCGTGAGTACATAAATAACATGTACCCAGTAAATATCTAGCATAACCTCGAAGAAGTAGTGACGAGGGGTCTACATCAACACTTACTATGGACCAACAAATAAAATACAGAAGTGCTAAATAAGCATGGATCATATAAACAATAATAATAATAACTCAATAACAAGGAGTGAATAAATAATTATTCAACTAAAAGTAACTTCCAAATTATTTTCTGCAATTAAATAGCTATAACTTCTCAAGCCAGAACATAATATCAAGTGGACTTAAGCTCCGAATATTATCACGCACGATTTTTTGCAGAGGTCGTACGGCTCGACCCCAATAATATATTATGTGCACTGTTGAGGGTCGAATGACACGAACCATACATGCATCTATTAACCTATTAAGGTAAATGGCCCGCTCCCATGTAAGTAGAGGAATTTACCTTGCTCACGAGAATACTTGCGACGCGAGTGGACATGGATTTCTCAAATTCATTATGTAATTCCTCAATTCTTTCCAAAAATAGGAAATATAAACTGGATATCTTAAATCTTAATGTCCATAATTTCAGCTCTAGTTAAGACAATCCATGTGTATAATCAACATAACATTGCGAACATAGCATGATATAAATCTAAAACTATCCGAACGTCACATAAAATATAGCTATGAATGGACTCCCATCTCCTAGTGTGTATATAGCTTCTCACGCAAGTAATTCACAACAAAATATACCTAAGGGGATGAGTTCCTTCTTACAAGGTTATGCAAGAGACTTACCCCGTTCTCAAGCTCACTTCCGGTCCACAAATACGCTTTAAATCCTCAAATCAGTGCCAAACCACCCGAAACTAACCAAACATTATAATAATTGAGTCAATATATATTCAAAAGTTGATAATTTAAATATTAGAGTAATTATCCAAGCCAAATTGAAGGATTCCTAAAATTTACCCCCAGACTCACGTGCCCGGATTCCAAAAATATGTTTGAAGATAAATGTTACCTATAACCTCACGAACTCAAATATATAATTTTCACTCAATTCCATAATCAATTTCATGGTTAAGATATCATTTTTATCAAAATTTAGGTTTTTCAACAAAATCCATAATTTTACATGTTAAAATCTACCCATAATCTATGTATTAAACTTACATAGAGTAGGAATTACTCAAAAATAACCTAAGTCCCCTTTTTAAAACAAGTCACTACCCAGGTATGCTTCTTCCTGATCGGAAAAGAGGCCTCGCGATCGCGATTGCAAAGGCAAACAGCCTAGGCTCAGAACATTTAGCTAGAGCAAATTTGATTAGGGCCTTGCGAATACTGAGACTTACCTGGCATGCCCTTCGCAATCGCGAAAACCAACAGTTCCACCCCCACCCAGCTTGCTTTACCATTCAGAAATGCGGGCCCCATCACGCGAGCGCAAAGGTGAGTGACCAGAGCTTCGCGATCGCGAACTCTTTTCTGCGAACGCGTAGCACAAAAAATCCCCAGCCCAATTCCTTCATCGCAAACGCGAGGCCTTCTCCGTGTTCGAGAAGAAGGAAACTAAAACAAAATATATCAAATTTTTGAACTTAACTATGGGCTGTCCAAAACTCACTCAAGCCACCCGAGACCTCGTCCAACTCCATAAATAATTTCATAAACATAATATGAACCTGCTTGAACTCTCTAATCATGACACCAAATTTTGCGTGCAGTTCTTTAATCACCGTACGGAACTATTTCAGATCTCGAAATCCCAAAATGTCCTTGATAACTTCAAACCGTACTCCAAACCAAATTTAGAGAACTTTAAAACCTCCAATATGCCAACTTTCAACTTTATGCGCTGAAATGCTTTTGGGTCATATAAAACCCGATCCAAATATCTGTCCAAGTCCAAAATCATCATAAACACCTATTGGAACCGTCAAATCCCGATTTCGAGGTCATTTACTAGAAATATTAATTCAACTTAAATTTATCCCTTTAAAGCTAATACTGAGGAACTAAATGTTTGAATTGCAACCCGAACACTTTCAAACCTAAACTAACCATCACTGCAAGTTATAAAACAGTAAAAGGGTATACGAGGAATCTTATTTAGGAAAACGAAGATCTAGAAAGCAAAACGATCACTCATGTCGTTACAGCACAAGAGCTGGATGGTTTACAACCATTTTTCTTTCAAAAGTAATATCGTATTGTAGGTAAGTCGGTACGTACCCTTTATCACAACGTCTTCAAAAATCACTATATCCCCCAGACAATTATATCACTTATTTGTGTCTAATCTCCAAGATTCCTAATGCTAACTTTTTAAGAAACTTCAGACCTACAGTTCTATGTAATACAATATACAAGATCATATTGCAAATAGAATCAATCCTTTCCTAGACAAATTAATTAGTCCATACTAATCGAGCTTTATGAAAAATAGAAAGGCTAGTGATAATATTATTATTTTTTAGGAAATTATCTCAAGTTTTAAAAAAACATGAGTGCTAAAATTGTAAGTATGTTATTCAAAATTGACCTAGAAAAATCCTTTGATAAGCTTGAATAGTCCTTCATCTATAAAATGCTTCTAAAGTTCATGCCAAATATCTCCAAACGTATCATGTCATGTGTTACTATATAATGTCGTATTGTAGGTAAGTCGGTACGTACCCTTTATTACAACGTCTTCAAAAATCACTATATCCCCCCATACAATTATATCACTTATTTGTGTCTAATCTCCAAGATTCCTAATGCTAACTTTTTTAGAAACTTCAGACCTATAGTTCTATGTAATACAATATACAAGATCATATTGCAAATAGAATCAATCTTTTTCTAGACAAATTAATTAGTGCATACTAATCAAGCTTTATGAAAAATAGAAAGGCTAGTGATAATATTATTATTTTTTAGGAAATTATCTCAAGTTTTAATAAAACATGAGTGATAAAATTGAAAGTATGTTCAAAATTTACCTAGAAAAATTCTTTGATAAGCTTGAATAGTCCTTCATTTATAAAATGCTTCTTTTTTTAAAGTTCCTGCCAAATATCTCCAAACGCATCATGTCATGTGTTACTACTATCATTGTTGTACTAGTTAATGGCTCCAAAATAAAATTTTCTAACCCCAATAGAAGTATTAGACAAAGAGATCTCATGTACCCATGTATTTTTATTTTATGTATAAAAATGATTTTCATATATATTAATCACTAAGTTGATCACAAGCAATGGATCCCCATTAGGATATGCTCCAAAGGTCATGCCCTATCCCATCTATTCTTCATTGACGGCCTTATTTTAATGGGCAAAATAAATAACATAACATGCTCCACAATTTAATACTGTTCTTAATTCATTTTGTGATCTATCTGGTTAGAATATCAACTATGCAAAATCAAAAATTATCTTTACAAAAAATTTCTCGAAAGATTACATCAGTAACACCTCCTCCTAATTTGGCACTAAAAGTAGTAATTCCTTTGTTAATTACTTTGGATTTTCCATCCTACAGGTCATTCCAAACCAAAAGATTTCGGGTGCATTATCAATAACATGCGCAAAAACTTTCTGGTTAGAAAACAGATTGCATGAACATAGCGGGAAGATCCACTTTAGCCTCATTCACCCTTGCTAGTTTACCTACCTATTTTATGCAATATACCCTACTCCCCACCAAAACTCTCAAGACTATTGATAAAATTCAAAGAAATTTTTTATGGGAACAACGGAGTATAAGAAGAAAATGCATCTATTTAGTTGGGATATTGTTACAAACAATAAAGAAAATGGAGATTAGGCTTAAAGAAATCTAAATCAAAAAATTTAATACTCCTCGCAAGCCTTGCTTGGTTCATAAATAATCCTCATGCCCTTTGAGCGGACCTGCTCATCAAGAAGTATTTAAACAGCTCAATCTCTAATCTCTCTTTTTGCTGGAAAAGCATTCCCAAATGTTTGTGCTATTTTTGATAAGTGTATTGCATGGTCCATACACCAAAACTCCTCTTTAAATATTTAGGACTGTAAATGGATTCCAAATTGCGAAAACCATATGGATTATGTCGTTGGCCCTCTCAACAGATTTTAATCTTTCTTAACCATTAGGGATATAAGATATAACAATGCTTGGGACTTAGATACTATCTCCTTTAGACTCCCTGGAGATCTAACTGAAAAATTCTCTACATTATTTTTCCCATTATATTTTCGCAATGTGGACTACTGACAATAATGGTGCTTTCACTACTAAGTCTTGCAATAAATTAATTGATAAAGAATAGACTTCTAGTATTAATTGCACGTGGATTTGGAAACTACACTGCTTTAACAAAATTAAGTTATTTCTTTGGTTATGCTAGCATGATAAGATACCATGTAGGCACTACCTTCATGGTATTGGTATGAATATTATATTGATGAGTTGTGCACAGTTTATAGGAAAGAACCAGAAAACATAACACATAATCTTTTCAAATTGCACTATAGCAAGGGAGTTATGGATTAACATTGGTATTAATGCAAGCTCGATATTCAATATTGACGGGCACTGGTTTGATAATATTAGATACCTTCTAAACTTATCTACTGGAGAACCATTTTCCTTTCCCGTTCATCATTTGGAACCTCTGGATTACGAGGAATATCAATAATATAAATAACAAAACTAACGATGTGTCTCTAAATTTTATATTAAATCAAGTTATAGAATATAAATTAATAACAAAGCGAGAGAGCAACCTTACTAAACACATCCCCATCCAAATTTACTGGATAAAGCTGTTAAGGCGATAGTATATACTTAACATAGATGGAGCATTCAAAGATGGTGATACAAATGGTGGAATTGGGACCATATTTAGAAATAACAATGGCGATTGGTTAATGGGATTTCAGATGAAGGCCCACTCAAAATCATCCATCCACACAGAAGTACAGGCTCTCTTCCATGGCCTTCAACTTGCGTGAGAACAAAAGCTTTATCCACTGAAAGAGGAAACGGATGAAACTCAGGTAATTAACTCAGGTAATTAACTATATCAACCATGGCTACGCCACTTATAACTCTCTTATAAATAATTGCGGGTGGCTGGTATCCAGAATAAATATGCTAGTGATCAGACATAACTTCCATCAAGGGAACGAAATAGCACATCTTTTGGCCAAAGAAGCATCAAGTCATCCAAATATCGCTAAACTTAGTCGTCTAGCAATCACACCACCTTATGTCACGACCAGGATTCTGGAGGACAAAGCTGGTGAAGTTTATGCTAAGTTTGTGTATGTTAATGTATGTAGACAATTAGCTAAGATTGGTAACCTTAATGCCACGCATGGCCGATCGTCAGTATGTAATGATCCAGTGGATCAAATGACTGTTGTTACGTTGTATCTATTGAATAAATATTTCCTGTTCCTCAAAAATAATCATATAGCCTTTAGAGATTAAAGAATTTTTCGTTTTTTTTTATTTAAAAAAAGTTATTTTCAAATTCATGTGGATGTGCAGGTTCACTAGATTAGATAAGTTAGGAATGAAGTTATTCGAGAGAAGGTGGGGGTGTCCCCGGTGGATGAGAAGATGCGAGAACCGAGGCTGAGGTGGTTCGGCATGTGCGGAGGAGAAGTCCTGATGCCCCGGTGAGGAGTTGTGAACGGCTGACGATGGTCGGTGTTCGGCGAGGCAGAGGGAGGCCTAAGAGGTATTGGGGAGAGGTGATTAGGCATGACATGGCTAGAATGCGGGTTTCCGAGGACATGGCCCTTGATAGGAAAGTCTGGAGGTCTAGTATCAGGGTTGTAGGATAGGGGTCCCTAGAGTTTTTCGTACTCCTCACCCGGGGTTGGGTGAGGCTTGGCAGGGCTATCCATAGATGATTTTGTGTTTTGGATTGTGTCTCCTTATGGTAGTAATTGTATGATACTATTGCATGTTATTTTATTTATGGTTCTTATGTTTAGATAATTATTTACGCTATTTCTGTTAGACTTACTAATGCTCTTTTGTTTTTGTTTTTGTTTCTCCCTTTCCTTTATTGAGCCGAGGGTCGCTTGGAAACAGCCTCTCTGCCCTTTCGGGTAGGGGTAAGGCTCTTCTACATATTACCCTCCCCAGATCCCACTTTCTTGGACTATACTGGGTAGTTGTTGTTGTTGTTGTTATTTTCAAATTCATTCTTTTTCTCCTTTTGTTTTAAGTTCTGTAACTGACAATGATCTATTAAGAAGATAAGTTTTTCTTTCTCGCAAGCAAAATATAAATTATTCTATATCTTTAATCAATAGAAAATACAATATAAATTTCTCCGATAAATTAAAAAAGAATAAATTACTTTTGCAAGAATAGAATCCAATAACTACATTTTGAACCATATATAAATTTTAGTTGATTTGAAAATATTAAATATCAGAGAATAATAAAATAACAACTTTATTTGATGTGCAATCAATTAAAAATTTTAATTATTAAATATATTTTTTTACTTTAAAACATGTAGGAAGTCTTAGTATTAAAAACTTTAAAATCGATAAATATTTCACCTTATGTAACTTCTTCCTTAGAAAAATAGAAATACCTTTCAAATCCTGACTCTACGTAATAATACATAGAATATTAAATGATTTGTCTTAAATCAGTTAAGATTTTGTCTATATAGGAGTTATAAATCAATTAAGATTTTGTCTATATTATTCCATGTTGGATAAAAAAATTACATAATAACACTTTATTCTTTCCTTATTGCATTGAACTCCTTTCCAGCTTTCCATACCATATTTGACCATAAAACTTTTGTTATGTATTTAAAGTCATTTGTTTGACGGCGAGGATTTCTCTATAAAGAATTTAGCCTAAATATAAATTATTAATCCCAACTTTGTAACATAAGATTTTGAATGTTGAGAATTTTGCCTTAAATTTAGGAGTTACAAATTAAGTGTTTATATTAACAATATAATTATATATTAAATAAATAATAAAACAAATATTCCTAAATATTAGAGAATTAACTATAGTCAAACCTCTCTATAATAGTCTCGTTTGTTCCGAATTTTGGATATTATAGCGAAGCGTCGTTATAGAGAGCATATATTATAACATAACATGAAAATTGGTTCCGAAAAAACTTGACTTTTATAGTGAAGTGTTGCTATATAGAGATGTTGTTATAAATATTAAAAATTTATTAAATGACCGTCAAAAAATTAATTAAATGACTTAAGAAATGGTTAATGACTATCTCTAATAATTATTCACAGCTACGTGGATACCACGTATGATTAAAATAGTTTGTGTGGAGGGTTGGTAGGTTGAAGGATATTAGTGGCACATTGTGCTAATCGGGAGAATATTTTTGTCCCGATTTGTTAACGGAGGACAAAAGTGAACTATATACCCTAGTTTAGGGATATTTTTAGACCTTTTCCATTATAAATATTTAATCACAATCATAGTTTTATTCATTGAACAACTCAGTTTTAAATCTTTGTGTCCGCGCGACAGTGTCGTCCAATATGAAATCAATAATACTAACAGTTCCGCGGACAGTTTATAGCGTGATTCTTGCATCTTTGTTTTGTGTAATCGTCCTTTTCAGGTTTGATGTTGCCACTACGCCATAGATTTAAATTTCTGCATTCTCGATAAATGCTTAATAGTTTAAGTTAATTCCCACAAGATTTATATCCTTCATAATAATTAATTTAAATTAGACTAATTTTAAGTGTTAACTACTAAAACCCGAATACAACAAAACAACTTAGGGAATACCGAATAATACAAGTTAGGCAATATGGGCCAGCATATTAGGATCGTATGGTGAAACTCAAAAATAACTAAATTTATAAGTAGTAATTGAAAAATATTTACAAATTCAAAGATAATCGAATCTTAGACATTTTTCATGTAAAGATAAATTTGAACAAAAATATTTATCAAAATTTGAAAAATATTCCAGCATAATATGCTGGAGTTCGAATTTTTATCTCATAATGTGCGGGACTTCCAACATAATATAATGGAAATTAATACACAAGTGATTCAATCTCCAGTATATTATGCTGGAGCTTTCCGTCTGCTAGATTTCTAGCATAATATGCTGAAAATTCATACATAAATGCTTCAATCTCCAATATATTATGCTGAAAATTCATACATAGATGCTTCAATCTCCAATATATTATGCTGAAACTTTTATATTTATAGCAAAATAGTTGCTATTTTTCAATAACCTTACAAATGCTGGCTATTTTTAATTATCAGTCCGAAAATTAATTAACCCGTATTATTTTAACAGAATCGTATTGTTATCTCATCTTTGTCTAGGTTATTAAGATAGTTGAGGTTTCCGGTTGTTTTAGTATCTATTTGTGCCATTTTGTTTTTAATTAACTGATAATAGGCTTGTAATGTTTTATTACTGGTTGTACATAAAGTATGTACCCTACTATATACAATTCTCATAGCATTTACTTATTTTATACCTGGGCACCCATTAGTCAATTTGCTTAATGTTAAAGCGTTCAAGACCCTCTGTAGTTTTTCTTCTACTTATTAAAGTTTTTCTTTCTTTTCTGATTTCCTGTTTTTATTTTGTCTGTTTTTCCCTTTCAAAGAATTAAAATATATACACTAACAGTATAAATTATATTGTCGGATCGTCCGAAATATATTCACATGTAAAGGTGAATTTAATAATCTTAAAATTAAGACTACTAGCTACAAGTAAAGATGACCTGATAATATAGAAAGAATTACACCTTTAATGAGTATTCGTTTAACTCTTCGAAAAATATGTGTACGCTACCCTAACATCAGATACCAAAGATGCAACTTTTTATGGGGAGAAATTCAAAAATAGTCAGATTTACAAATGATCGTTCAAAAATAGCTCAGTTTCAAAAGTAATCGAAATTTAGACACTTTACATGTAAAAATAAATCTGCGCGAAAACACTGTTCAAAATCTAAAAAAATACTCCAGTATATTATCCTAGAACTCCAGTCTAATATACTGAAATTTCAGTATAATATATCGATCTAGCATAATATACTGAAATTTAGAACACTGGTGCTCTAATCTCCAGTATCTTATACTTCAGCCAGCAACGTATATCGATCTAGCATAATATGCTAAAAGTTCAAACACACGTTACATCGAACTCCAGTATATTATGCTGGACCGATCTTTGTTGGAGCAAAATAATAGCTATTTTTCATTGACTTGGTAAACACGAACCATTTTTAAATGACCGGTCCAAAAACTGGCTACACCATACTATTTTTACCTTTTTATGCACATACAGGAATTACAATAAGGCCCCAAAAAAAATAGAAAACGCAAAGGAGAACGCTTCGCATTTTCTTTGGTTACCAAACAAGAAATCAGAAATGCAGAGACATCAGCACAATGGAATGTTGATCTTCTGGCATAGACCAACTTCTGTTGAACTTTTAAAATATCTACTGAAGGACATATTTAGTCCAAGCAACCCCACAAGTAATAACAAAACTTGCCAAGATTCATCCCCTTCTTTAAACAAAACTCAATGGGAAATAGAAAGCATTAATTTGCCTTTCTTGCCCCAATACACAGATCAGTCTGATCCATGAACACTAGTCTATTCCGATCGAAGGGTACCATAAGCAAAATACTAGCATGGGGCTTATGAACTAATAAATTGTCTATAGGAGCAATGATGCACAGTTTTACATTGGGAAGAAGAATCAGTTTCTGTTCTGTAAGCTCTTAAACAGAAAGAATCCCAATCCACCAACTGCTAAGGTCACAATGAGAGGTACTCTGATCGAATCAATATCCCTAATATCTCTTCTCTTGCTTGTTCTTGATTGCCGTGATTGTTCTCCTGGCCTGTCGCGAAGAAGATTGCTAAGGTTGTCCAGCTGATGTATAATTTGACGTTGTCCACGTGCAACAGTAGATAGCTGTGCATCACAAAGAGAATGTAAGAAAACCTCACATTCTTCAGGAATAATAATTTAGTTATCTAATAAAAGATTCTGAGCATAACGGGATGTAAGTGTACCGGCCGCCTCTTTAGTAACAGAAGACAGTGCAAATTGACCACTTCGACAAAAAAAAAAGATGATTAAAATAGGTTTGCATGGGAAAAGCATAGTGAAAAATGTACCTCTTCCATCAGCATAGACTCCTTTGGAATTAGCGAAGAAGATGATGAGGAGTTTGGCATAATCGATCCTGTCAAGGAACCATTTTCTAAACCAGATATGAAGTAAGAAGTTGGGCCGGATCCATTACAAGCTTCAGCTTGCAAAGCAAGATTTTGAGTGCTCGGAGAAGCTCTTTTGCTGCTTAACTTGGAATTAAGCTCTTCCATTCTAGATGTAAAGTCATCCATCCGATCATTCAAGGTAGAAATTTGTTCCGATAAATGTGTAACAGCTCCCTTATGAAACAAGGACAACAACAGGAAGGGTAAATCTCTTGAAGTGTCACGAAAGACGAGATGCATGCCAAGAAAGCAATAGTAGCATAGTGAAAAGAACTTGAAAATATTTCATTGTTGCTAAATGCAAAACCTGGTTTGCTAATGTTGTTGCTGAATCAGTGGTTCTGTCATCAAACCTCCGACAATCAGTATCTATCTTGGATAGATTTTTCTCCCTGTGATTTGCGTATGAATGTGACAATCCACTGCAAAATAAATAAATAAATAATAACCAGATCAATGACAAATGAACTTGACATCAAAAATTTCGTCATCGACGAGTTTCATTTCAATTAGGATGGAGGATCCATGCAAGTTTCTGAAACACTTCACATTTAAGACTAATGCTCTTTAAATTCCTATCTAGGACATAAACACCCAAATATGCCAAGGTCTAAAACAGTCCAGGAGTGAACAGACACCAACAAGCAAACTAGAACAACACGTTAATATTTCCATGTTTCACAACTCAACCATTCATAGAATTCAGCAGTCTCCCCTTGCATCGTTTACCTAAAACTTTAACATACTTCAGAATGCAAATAACTTTTGTGGATATCATAAACTTATAATAGAACTGTGCTCTAACAAGGAAATTATCTGAGTCACAAAAATGCATATAAGCGTAGAAGCAAACTTGAACGTGCAAGGGCAGGATAAGGCGCCAAGATCAGCAACAGCAGAATTTTGCCACTTTCATATAACCAACCATTGAGAATTCGTAGGATGTCATCAGAAAGACAGCATGTGCGAGAAGTCCTGGTGACAAATCCTTAAAACACGCAGAACAATGATACCGCTATTGTGGCATGCAAATTGCTAATGACTAAAAAAACATTGAATCTGCTCAGCTGTTCATTATAAGGATTTGGTTTCTCAGCAGGACACCCAGCCAAGTAAGAGCATTTCCTAGAGTATAGAATGCAAAGAATGACTTGCTTATGTACAAACTGATAAGGAGTTGAAGACCTAATCAAACAAATTAAAATCTGCGGGCGATCTATTCAACCTACACATCAAACAGAATGACACAGGCACATATACACATAAGCTCATGCCTATCAGAATACGCATGAATATGAATATGGTGAGACTTTATCCTCTTCTTTCTTCAGTAGCTCTCTCATCCAGTAACTCCTGCATCCACATCAGTATGTACAAACCATAGGTGGCAAATCATCTAGATGATTGGTCAAGTGAGCAAATTAGAGCTGAAGAAGCTCCTCACAGTACTCGCCTACAAGACTCTCTAGTGCCGCCACCCCCTCCTCTTCTTCCCTCTTTTATTAGAAGAGGATAGTTGTTACTAATGATTGATTCATTTGCTGACAGCAGTTAAAAGGATTGCTTAATCTAAACAGCCTTCTATTAAATACTGGCATGGAGAGACATGATTCAGCTGATTGATGAAATCCGCTGTTTTTCACACCTTTCTTTTAATTCTTTTGTAATAAGCATTAAGCCATTATTTAAAGCTATTTAGACGAGAGGGAAAAAAGGGGATAGATGTGTACCCTCTGAAATTCTTATTTCTCCATGCTACTCTCTCTGCTGAGGCTCGAGAAAGAGCATCTTTCGGGCTGGAGACAAGATCTTCATCTAAGCTAAGCTTTGTTTTCAAATCATCTGGGAGTGCCTGCGATATATCTGTTAAGTGACAGAAAACCATAACAGCACATTAAGAAAGGTTATCGAAGCTGTGCATACCATAACTTCATTCACAAGCTTCTCTAGTTGTATTTGCTCAATATATGTACGTGGAGTGTATGAACCCTCCAATCCCAGCTGATCAGCAACAGATTTTACAAAAAGGCGATCTCTTCCTTGTACCTTTGCAAAGTTAAGAAAATTTAGCATATTAGAAGTTTAAAACAATATTCCTAGTCCTGACTCCGGAGAGACAACCAGTCAATCTGAATTATTAAAGATCAACAAGGGGATCAATCTTCAACTAATGCAGTTGACATCAAAGTCTTAAAATAACACCTCTTCCTTGCCAGTTATACTCTCTATAATTGGTAAACCAAAATAAATCAGAAGCTGCAAATTGCCAGTTAATTCCTCTTCAAGATAACAGGAGAAAAATACATACTCAGCTTATATCTCCTTGGATAGTGAACAATTTAAAGTGAGGTATTGCAGTTTGACAATATTTGACATATCATGCAGACACCATTAGAGATATATAAAACAGTGATGCCTAAAGAACTCAATGCAACTTTCAAGCTTTCCTGTTTTATGAATTAAATCATTTGCTAGTGAGGCATTGGTTTCCCTGCGAACAATAGAATGACCATAATAATCCATGCAACAAAAATTAAAACCCAAAAAGGCCTTTGCAAATTTTTCAAGGATCGCTTTCTAGCTTAACATCATTGCCAAGACCGGAGTTAACAAAATTAGAAGATTTTAGCATGAATCTTAGCAGGAGGAAACAGTAAAACAAGACTACTACCTGAACATAATGGCGGTTCAGTTGTTCTAGCCAATCAATTTTCACGCAGACCTTTTCATCAGAAAACACGTGACTGCTTCTTTTGAGTATTGCGGCAATTGTGTATCCCAAAGCCATCAATCCACCAAGAAGCTTCACGCTAACCTCAAAACTGATTCTTGGTGATATGACAAATGGAGAATCAGTGACCCACTCCTACAATTTAAGTTGAAACCATCAAAACTCAAGTAGACCAGCTTTTCACATGTACAAATAATTCTTGGCAACTTTAATCTGTCAAGAAAAGCTGATAAACTCAAGCACCACCAAATAATCAAATAAAGTAAATATATAACCATGGAGTAGAAATTAAGATGAGTAAACAATACATCCTCAAGTCCCTCAATAAAGGATATAATCCAAAGAACGAATCAGGAAGGCTGTAACATGAAATGTATTGTTGGATAATTGTGCCAATCCATCCCACAGTATTGCATTCTTATAGTGGCATACAACTGTTGCAACATAAAATGAGCAAGGAAGTCTTTGGCGCTCTTTTTCTTGTCAAGTTATTTGACGAAATAACACTAAAGCACTAGGTCATTGACATCAGCTACAGGAAACAGAGGGTTAAGAATGCAAAAAGTAACTTGAAATTTTCTTAGCCCCTGATACTATCTCAAAAAATAGAGAATGCAGGTAAAAGGACAGGAAAATGTTGTTTCCCAAAAGCTTGAACATTATTCAAGTGTTTCAGGAAAGTGAATAATACTACACACACGACTATCGAAAATTAATTAGGAGAATAACAGATTGTCATCAATAGCCTACATAGTAATGCCAAAACGGCCTAGCAAACAAAAGTACTTTGTAGCAGTTGGTCAGCATTTTGTCAAAAGCACTGATCACTATAACAAAAGAGACAAACCTCAAACATGAGACTGTATTTTCCATCTTTATTTCGCATCCTCAGATATGATTGGCAAGTCTCTGGATCTTCACCAGGTGGCAGAAGGTATATGTCGTAAGTTTCCTCCGTACTTTCAGTGTGTTCTTCAGATAGGGCAAACTTGATTTGATCTACATTCACATTCCTAGAAGACTAAAGGTACAAGAGATTAGATAAGCCCTTTTATGTCGTTATAATTTAATTAAGTCATCGTTTCTTTTTTAACAAATAGTCATTTATTTCTGATTGCTATAGTTTTCCATGTCAAGAAATTAGAAGTGCTATTTACTTTTAATATCCTTACCTTTAGAATGTATGTAGGACTCTGAAATCCAGTAAACGGATTAAATTTGTTGATAATTTTTATATGTGCAGTCTTGAGATCAGGTTCAATAAAAGCCTTGTACATTGGATAAACCTGCACCAGACATTATGGCTCGGAGAGTGATGACAGAAAGTTTCAAGTCCTTTTTTGACCAAAAATCATAGAGGAAACAAACCGTTTCAGATATTTGATGGATTATCTCTGATGGCTCCTGCCCGGCACGTTGTATATCACGTAAAACCCTTTTTACAAGATCAAAGTGAACTCCACCTGTCACAGATACGCGAAGGTCCAACAAAGGACGCAACTTTTCACTCAAGGCATAGATACCCTCAATAATCAAAATGCGGGAGCTAGGTACTTCAAGAGTCCTGCAGTACAGCTAATTGCATAAGTTCAGATCATACTTGTGAGAAAGCACGGGAGAAATATATAATTGATATTAAACATGATACAAATACCCTATATATAATACATATAATCTAACCTACTCCTAATAAACATTGGATTAGGCTACTCCTAATACTCATTGGATTAGGGTTCTACTATTACATATTCTAACACTCCTCCTCAAGCTGGTGCATATAAATCATATGTACCGAGCTTGTTACATATGTAGTTAACATCGAACCCGGGTTTCTAGACCCGAAAGCATCGAGTCCCAAAGACATCGTTGAAAACTTGCTAAAACAGATGAAGGAAATACTGTTTTTGCCGGAAAAATACTGTAGATGCCGGAAAAAATCACTGTAGATGCCGGAAAAACTTCAAAGTGGTCGGAATTGAAAAGTAAAAATATGGGTAGGCTCGGAATTTGAGGGCGATCCAACTGCCCAGAAGGACCTTCGTCAAAATCTCACCGGAACAGTGCTCACACGCCGGCGCGTGGGGCGCGTGAGTCGGATCTACCTTGATAAATCTGGCGCGTGAGGGCGCGTGAAGGGTAGTTTTTCGGTGGAGTTTGCTGGGGTTTGGTCGGATCTCTCTTGGGAACCTTGTGGTGGTGTTGGTTTTTGCACAACACTGATAATTAGTGACTTTGACGCAATTAGTCACTTAGGTCACTGGACAATTGCACGGTGATTGAGTTATTTATTCCCGGGTGTCGTTGGAATGTCGCACAACGATAATTATCTCACCAAAGCTCTGATACCATGTGAGAAAGCACGGGAGAAATATATAATTGATATTAAACATGATACAATGAGCCCTATATATAATACACATAATCTAACCTACTCCTAATAAACATTGGATTAGGCTACTCCTAATATTCATTGGATTAGGGTTCTACTATTACATATTCTAACAATACTAAATGTAACAGATAAACCTTGGATTATTAAAAGAAAACAAAAAAGGTGTGTTCCCAACTTTGAACAAGAAAGGCTTATTATTCAATAGACATATGACAAGAAAAACCAACCACAGTAAAGAACTTGTCAGAGAGGATAAATCAGCCAAGAGAAGAGGGTCAAACCAACGTAAACTAAAACCTTGACCAAGAAAAGAAGAGTAATGTGGGGGGCCTCCTTTCAAAGAATAAAGACAACTATGTAATGACTGAACTCCAACTATGTTATGAAAAATCAGCAACCCCGATGCCAATTAAGTAGCATTCACGAGTCAAGGAACAAGCACCTTCTGAGTAGACCACAGAGACAAAAAACAAGCAAAACTAAACTAGTTGATAGCATAAACCACCACGAAGATGAACAATGGACTTAGTTGTATAAAATTTGGGTATGTCAATTTATAGTTAATTTTCTGTTTGAATCAGGTCAATGAAGAGTCTAGGTACCATAGCTCCAAAGATGTCATTATTGTTTTAGCCATGTAACAGAACCCACCCAAATAATTCATATATGGATCTGCAAACAGCCGAGAGCTTGGAGGCACACTTCCCTTTTAAGCATTCAAACAGAATTTTTTCAAAGACTAAGAACAGGAAAACAAAATTTTAGTAGTCGCTCTAATGCATAATGACATCATGCAGATAAAAAGCATAGCATATTACATGAATTAGAAGTAAGGAGCCGAACCTGTAGCCCACAGGAGAGCTGGATTTGAAATCGTATATTGGAACTTCAGCCGGCTTCCCAGCCTTTAGATCATTGATGTTTTTTAGAAGCGTATCATAGTCTGTTAGTCGTGGATCTGTTTCAAAAACATATTTAGACCTGGTAAAGTACAAATCATCTAGTATTAAGTTAATCTAGAAGTACTACTGACACCGATATCAGGATAAAACAATAAAGAGAAATCAGCTAAAGAGCAGATTAGATCTCAGCTCAGACTTTTTCACTGAATGTTATCTTCTATTAAACATATATGTTTCACGATTAGAAGAGGCACCCACCTCATTCCTGTGCATAAAGAGATTATGCAGAGAAAGATTAGCCAATATACTGTGGCTCTCACAACTCTTTGCAAAATATCTGGTGTTCTCAAATTAAAGGATTAACTCAGTAGCCGAAAGAGGATAGCGTTCTATTCAGTAGGATTTTGCCGAATAATCACCAAGACTTTACCAGGGATAAAGAAAAAGAAAACGAGAGGTTTGTAAGAACTCAAAGTGCCAACTCTACAGAGAATAATAGTCCTGAACCTTTGAGCCTCCTTGAAATCGGTTTTAACTTGAAATTTTTAGTCAAAGCATGGTATGCAAGTGAAATTTCCCACTTGTCAACAACTTTCTCTACACCCTCGATTCCCTAGCTAGCATGTGTAACCAGAGGGCCTCAAAGAAGTGGCTGGTGAAAAAAATTTAAGAGAGAGAGAAAGAGAGTAAATACATTCTTACCATCAAAGTTTCCATCAACTATTCGACTAGCGTCATTGTAGTTATCCATTGAGATAACCGCAACACTTGGCATGAAGCTGAGTATTTTCTCAGTAAATACAGTTTTTCCGGCTCCAGAGGGACCAGCTACTCCAATTATAATCAATCCTTCATTCTTTTGAACCAACAATTGGCATGCACGGATTACGACAAAGAATCCTTTCTCAAATGACAAATTATCAGGTATCGAGACAATCTCATATCGATCACAATTCTTTCTCTTAACTAGTCGAACCTGGTCCTTTAAGAGACCAGCTCTTCGATGATTTGATTCAGCATTGCCATTATCTTTAGCCATTTTAGAATCAAAATTACACAGATTATCCTCTGTAATTACAAAACAACCCATTTAAAGATCAGAATGAGAATACAACGATCTAGTATAAAAATATAAGCCAAAATCATGCAATTAATAATCATAGACCTGTATAAAATTTCTTATCTATTAATTAACTTATTAACATGCTGAAGATAAAGCACTGGAAGAATTATGCTCACATAATAACTGCTAACCCTACAGAATCTCTTGCATAAAAGCTGCACTGATTTTTCAATTCTTATGGTTTGCTTAAATGAAAAGTCAAGCATCATTCTCTCATTAAATACACATTGGAATCACAAAAAAATAGTCATCACGTGCTTGTAACCACAGCAACTTCACTCATGACTTGTATAAATTTTATCTGGTAGGATCTCCGACAACTTAGTTGCATCACTGAGACTGGATAGGCAGAGAAGAGAAACTATAGTGTATGGTATGGCTGCTATAGCAGAAATCAAGGTTACATTTGCAGTAGAACATCATCGGGGAAAATGATTAAAGGACCATCAACGCGAACGAAATTTAAGTAGAAAGATAGTTATCATCCATGATTGAAAATATAGCCCATTATCCTATGACCCAAAAACATATCCTCCAGGACTGACTACAATCGGGAGGCTTCACGGAATATTCACTTCCTAACTAACAGACACCTATTATGAATACATCAATTGTTGGCTTTAACGCAGACAGCATCAGCCTTTTGCATGTATATGAACAGGGGCAGAGCTAGCTCTTTGGCTACGGGTTTTGTAGAACCCAATAGCTTTGGCCAAACTTCGTATTTGTCTGAACAAAATCTATGGAATAGTACAAATTATTAATTTAGAACCCAGTAACTAAGCAAAACTAGTATCCCAAAACAATAAGCTTCAAATCACGGCTTTGGCTCTGTATACGAACGCATATATCATAAAGATTGAATTTCCATCAGCACATGCTGCTAAAAGCGTATATAAGGATAAGGGGCAAGTCAAGGGTAAGTTTCTCATCGATTTGGACTCAAACTAAGATGTTGTCTTACTCCATTACTACTAATGCAACCACGTTACTGATTTGCTCGAACGCGATCAACAGGAAACATGTACATGCATTTTCCTGCAAACACTGGTACCAACCAAGCTAGGTGTTTTTCAATAAAGACAAACCTTTTAAACAAACAATACTGAAACACGGACATCACAAAATCCAAAACAGGATCGTTTTGATTTTTCAACAGATTTCACTAAAGTTAATCTGAAAATTACTGTTGTTGAAAGTTATCTGAATGTCCTATAAACTTTAACCATAACCTAATAAACACAGCAACAAGCATGTCGTCACGAACATATGTCCAGCC
This sequence comes from Nicotiana benthamiana, assembly GCA_034376525.1. Lineage (NCBI taxonomy): Eukaryota > Viridiplantae > Streptophyta > Magnoliopsida > Solanales > Solanaceae > Nicotiana > Nicotiana benthamiana. The sequence continues at coordinate 53,983,405 of CM067330.1, read as the reverse complement.
ATAAAAGCTCAATAAATATTCATAAAAGATGCATCCTTTTTTCTACTTTTTTGGGTATAAGCATCTTGTATCGGAAACCTGATTTGCCCGACTAATCCCGATTTGTGCAACACGTAGGACCATTAAAAGGGAAAACTCCCCCGACCAGCAGTTTCTCCATTCCCATAGCTCAAACCCGAGACCAATCCCACCACACCCTTCGTGGTAAAAGAGGTATGTTTAAACTAACCAAAATTCACAAACAACTGATAATTCAGAGGCGACTTCTTATATTCAAAGAGAAAAAGTGCAGCAGCAAACTATAACAGTCATCAAATTACACATCGCCTTTCTTTTTCTCTTTGCAATTAACATATTGCAACTAATAAAACACAATAAATACCCAAATAAAAGGTACTTTTTTCATGACCCTTTGGGATTTGATACCAAAAAATTGGAAGAAAACAAGAAGAACCCACTTCAACACTAAAGCATTACAGCAAACACAAGTAACAACCCAGAAAATACAATGGAGGCAAAAAAATGAAATAAAAAAAACATTTAATCACAAACATCAGATTAAGTTCAATGTAGAAGTTGGAAGAGCAAAAAAACACTGACCTACGAATATATGCTATAGTGGTGTTACTGCAAGAAAAGCGTAGAAGCTTTTTTTGGCCCTTATTTCTACTAAGGGCACAATTTATATATGTTTGTCTCCTTTTTCTTTTTCTTTTTTATTGTTTTTGTTATAAACTAAAGCAAAAGACAAGAACAATAGAGCAAGAACAATAGCAATAGAGAGAAGAGTAGAGAGAGTTCTTCTTATTGAGTTGAGAGGGGTCTCAAGGGATGATCTACAATGGTAGGGGGCACCTCTATTTATAGGGGAGAGGAAGATTTAGCTACCACTAATAGAACTCTAACATCTCTCTAATTAGATACATTAAAGACATTCACCTTAAATAGAAGTGTAAGAATCTTCTATTTCATAACACTCCCCCTTGAATGTCTATTCAATGATGTGCCTCATAAAACCTTAAAACCAAAACCCATTGGGAAAAATTAAAGAAAGGAAAAAGAGTACACATGTTTGAATATGCGCCTATTGGTTGCCTCGTTAAAAACCTTGCAAGGAAAACCCAGTGGGACAAAACCTTGTAAGGGAAAAAGAGTGCAACGCGCATTGACTCCCCCTAATGAGTACATCGATTTATATCCTTGAGCATTTGCATTCCAATCTTGTGCATCATCTTGAAATCAACATTCTTGATAGATATGAACATCTTCATATAATGTCGTGGAATAGCTCTTCAATATCTCCATAGATGCATTCTCAATGCCATCATGCTTATAGTTATGGCAAGATACATATGTACACAAATTGTACTAAGGATGTGGTACTTCAGGACCAAGGATTGCATATGCTTCAAGCAACTTAAATCTTTCAAGTTAAGTCATGTAAGTCACATAATAAACTTTAGCTGCATATCAAGCTTTCATTAGTGATACTGAACAAATAAGATATCGAAAACTGACTATACATACCTTTGCCTTTATACTTTCAAGCATATGAACTATAGGTTCAAAGCTACATGTCTTTCATATGGAATCAATTCTTCTTGAATTGTATCTCTTCCATTTAGTTACTTTCTTTGAGTCAGCAAATGCGTATAGCATGTTTTGCAATATGTTGCAATTGCATTTCCCTTTTATGAACTACAGGTTCATATCATGATATTCGGGGATATACATATACAAATGAAAATTCATCCCATGTAACACTTTCTCAAATGTTTATCATGTCTCCCCCTCATGTTAGTAAAGCTAACATGTTTCCTCAACTTTGGAAAATCATCTTTGTGCATTATGTCAATATACACAGCACCTTAGTAATAAGATGAAATTATTTGGTTCCTGACCTTGAACCACTTGTGAGGGGAGAATATACTCTCGTATACAACTTACATCAAACTGATATATACAACTTCGTTCTCATAAGGAACAGTTTAGCTATTAAGTGGAAGCACTCAATAATTATCTTGCTAAACCAACTTTGATATAAACCAACTTATCAAGATGAACTGTCTTGAGTAGAGAATCTGGAAACTATGCTCGAAGTTAGATTACTGAGCGATTTACCTCGCAAGCACTGCCAGGCTGCGGGTTAATAACAATGGCGCATGTAACCATATCATAGATGCATCATATGTGGTATACATGGCGGGTGAATGGGCCCATATTCACCTTTGATATTTCCAGAATCAAGGGGCTTCAACCCGAACTCTTTAGTTGGTCCGTTCATTAATGAGAACAAGAACTTCTAGTTCTTTGATATTCACCTATGTGAATTTGCACATCATACTTCAAATGAGATGGCTAACATAAATTATCAATATTGGTAAACTTCAAATTTACACCATGACATGTGCACTTATCAATAAACTTCGGGTTTATTATGACATGGGTTTTATACCAATAGATATCCACTTTATTGTGGCATTCTTTCGTTTGTGTAGTACAAACTGGAGAACAAAGCGGGTAGCTTTTCATATACAAATTACCCCACTACAAGTTGTAGTAATAGGAGAATCAAAGCCTTCCTTTATTTATAGTCTCAATATAATCAATCGCTTTCGCGTGTACTTTGGAAACTGAATAAGTTTCTTTGAGACTTACTACAGCACAATACTCAATTGTGTTTCTCCAACATAGTAATAATTGGCTCTTCGAGAGCTCTCAATTAATTTTGTACTACCACAGACTGAGGTTCGAGATCCTCACATTCTTGCATTCCGTATTTTCAAGAGTCTCAGGCTCAATAGATTCTTCGTGAATCTCGGAATTAATAAAATCATGAGCGTCCTCATGTGATTCTTTCATAGTGTCATTTAGATCGTTCTTTTTCCTCTTTCTAGGATTTCGATCTTTGGAACCTAATGGTCTGCCACGCTTCTGGCGTGCATTTGACTCATTGGATATGACACTAGATATTTGTCCAATAGGGACTTCAATAAGGATCGGAACATTTTTCGCGTGAATGTGGGATTTCGTTATCCTCTTCAAGTCCGTAAATGCGTCAGGCATTTGATTTGCTATTCTTTGCAAATGGATAGTCTTTTGTACCTCTTTCTTTCAAATAGAGGTATGTGGATCAAGATGAGATAATGATACATTTTTCCACAAAATTTCCCGTTTGGTTTCACCAACTTCTCCCCCTAATTTTGGGAAAAGTGTCTCATCAAATTGACAGTCTGCAAATAGTGCAGTGAACAAATCTCCTGTCAATGTTTCGAGGTAGCGAATAATGGAGGACGCGTCAAACTCAACATATATTCCTAACCTCCTTTGCAAACCCATTTTGGTGCGGGATGGCGGTGCTACAGGCACATATACTGCGCATCCAAAGCTTCTTAAATGGGATATATTGGGTTCATGACCCAAAACCAATTGCAATGGGGAATATTTGTGTCAATTCGTCAGTCAGAGACGAACTAGCATTGCTGCATGCAACATGGCGTGACCCCAAACCGAAGTGGGCAGCCGACGAACTAGCATTGCTTCATGCAAAATGGCGTGACCCCAAACCGAAGTGGGCAGCCGACAAACTAGTATTGTTGCATGCAAAATGGCGTGAACCCAAACCGAAATGGGCAGCCTCGTTTTCATGAAGAGTTCAAGATTATTCTCATCTATTATCCATTAACTTTGCAAACGCAAGGTTGCGTGATGGCAACAAGCACACATTAGACCATCTACAGGATGCGTCTATCAAGACCATGAAATACCTAAACTACCCACTAGGTGGGTGAATAGGTCCACAAATGTCCCCTTGTATACGTTCCAGAAACTGGGGTGACTCAGTCCCAACCTTTGTTGGGGATGGTCTGATAATCAGCTTGCCTTGATAACACGAAGTGCAAGGATATTCATTACTTGAAAGAATTTTGAAATTCTTTAACGGATGCCCATATGAGCTTTCTATAATCCGTCTCATCATGGTTGATCCTGGGTGACCCAGTCGATCATGCCAAAGTACAAATGTATTGGACTCAGTATTCTTTAGATTTACTGTTGAATGTGCCTCAATTGCACTAATTCTTGTCCAATACAGGCCACAAGATAAAGACGGGAATTTCTCAATAACCCTCTTTTGGCCGGAGACATTCTTTGAAGTGAGGACGAGATGTTCGAGATTATCTTCATCCATTGTCTCAATATTGTAGCCATTCCGGCGTACATCTTTAAAACTCAACAAGTTTCTCATAGACTTGGAGGAGAACTTAGCATTCTCTATGATTAACGTCGTGCCCTTGGGCAGAGTTACAATGGCTCTTCCGGAGCCTTCGATCAATTTACTTTCCATGGTATGACATACAAAAGAAATACAGGAACATAAGAATAAGCAAGTTCAATTCTTTTGTGTCACATAATATTTTCAAAATCTGCTACTAACAGTTGGCTAACAAAATCAGATATGTTATCCATAATCAATTCCTTTGCAGTTTGAAAATTTCAGCGTTTTTCATAAGACAATCGATTATTAAACCCACACAATCGATTGTTGGAACATAGACAATCGATTGTTTTACATAGACAATCGATTGTGGATGATTTTTGAAAAATTCCAGATTACACTACCTAACGACAATCGATTGTTAGATATAGACAATCGATTGTGGGTGATTTTTGAAAAATTCCAGACCTCACTGTTTCAAGACAATCGATTGTTAGACAAAGACAATCGATTGTTGGCTATTTTTGAAAATTTCCAGACCTCACTGTTTCAAGACAATCGATTGTTAGTCAACGACAATCGATTGTTGATCAATTGTTTTTCAACTTTAATGCGAAAATAGTTGATAATCGACTAGTTTTTCAGGCTAGTCGATTACCCCCACTGGAAAATAAAAGTTTTATTGATCTTTGAGCATATTGAAGATATTCTAAAGAACTACTGCTAACATTGCTTCATGAACTAACTAATACGAGCTAATGCTAATGACTATTAGTTTATTCACTAACTAATACAAATAAGTAGAACAAAATCAAATAACTCCATCTTCTTTCATCATGGTCCCATCGCCGATTAGGTGGTCTATTTTCCCCTCGGGTTGCTCAAAGAAGTCTGCCACATCCAGGTGGGTGATATCCTCATTGTCGTCATAGACAAAATTTGTTTCAGGGCCTTTTCTCTTTCGAGATGCTTGATAAAGGTCAACCAAGTGTCTTGGTATACGGCAAATCCTAGACCAGTGCCCATTTCCACCGCAACGATAACATATAGTTTCTGAACTATTTGCCTTAGGATCTTCTGGACCCCGTTTCTGCTTTCGGTGGTTATCTCTCTTTGGGGGTGACGGACTTCTTTGGAATTTCTTCCTTGTCCACGTCCTTGGCTTTGACCCCGTTTATGACCGTGATCATGGTCCCTTTTATGTTTGGCATAATGCGAGTGCACCATATCTGCTTCAGGCAGTGGTGTAGACCCAGTTGGTCTATTTTCGTGATTTCTCATGAGCAGGTCATTATTTCGCTCAGCCACTAGTAAGAGAGAAATCAGTTCAGAGTACTTCGTAAAGCCTTTCTCTCGGTACTGTTGCTGCAGTACCATATTGGAGGCATGAAACGTTGTAAATGTTTTCTCAAGCATATCGTAATCGGAGATGTTATCTCCACATAGCTTCAGTTTAGAAGTAATTCTGAACATAGCAGAATTATATTCAGAAACGGACTTAAAGTCCTGTAGCCTCAGATGGGCCCAATCATATCGTGCTTGTGGCAGAGTGACCAACTTCAGGTTGTCATATCTCTCCTTTAAGCTGTTCCACAAAACGAGTGGATCCTTGACGGTGAGATATTCAATCTTCAAACCTTCGTCAAGGTGGTGGCGCAAGAAAATCAAGGCCTTCGCACAATCTTGGGTGGATGCTTTTTCTTTATCTTTGAGGGTGTCTCCGAGACCCATAGCATCTAGGTGGATTTCAGCATCCAACACCCATGTCATATAGTTCTTGCCCGAAATTTCAAGGGCAACGAACTTTCTTTTCATAATGTCAGACATACTCGAAAATTAAATTAGGAAGAGGGAAAATACCTTGGATTTTCGAGAATGGTACTTGAGACGGTAGAGTCTCGTGCTGATAACGTGTTATAAACTAAAGCAAAAGACAAGAACAATAGAGCAAGAACAATAGCAATAGAGAGAAGAGTAGAGAGAGTTCTTCTTATTGAGTTAAGAGGGGTCTCAAGGGATGATCTACAATGGTAGGGGGCACCTCTATTTATAGGGGAGAGGAAGATTTAGCTACCACTAATAGAACTCTAACATCTCTCTAATTAGATACATTAAAGACATTCACCTTAAATAGAAGTGTAAGAATCTTCTATTTCATAACAGTTTTTGCTTTTTCCTTTTTTTTTTGGTTTATTAATATCGAGGTATGTGAGATATTTTTGCTGGAATGAAGGAAGGTGATCATTTTTCTAGAGTATTTGGGGAAGTGGGAATTCAGGGGATTTTGCCACGAAATTGAATTTGCAAATAAATCTTAAGGCTGCAAATAGGGCAGAGTTAAGAGCATTTATTATTTGCATTCTATAAGAGAGTAGTATTATTACTCCTTCTATCCAATTTATGTGATACTTTTAACTTTTTAAAAGTTAAATTATATAAATTTTAATTAATATTTTAAAAATATATTCACTAAATTAATATGAGAAGAATTATGACATATAATATTTTATATAATTTTTAAATATGTAACTTATAATTTTAAATATTAAATTAAACTAATACAATTTAACTATCAACAACAACAACTACCCAGTATAGTCCCACAAAGTGGGGTCTGGGGAGGGTAATATGTAGACGAGTCTTACCCCTACCCGAAAGGGCAGAGAGGCTGTTTCCAATCGACCATCGGCTCAGTGAAGGAAAGGAACAACAAAAACAAAAACAAAAACAAAAGAGCATTAGTAACTCCAGCAGAAATAGCGTAAATAATTATCTAAACATAAGAAACATAAATAAAATAGCATGCAATAATATCATACAGTAACTACCATAAATAACTACCATAAAGGAGACACAAGCCAAAACACAAATCATTTATGGATAGCCCTGCCAAGCCTCACCCAACCCCGGGTGAGGAGTATGAAAAACTCTAGGAGCCCCTATCCTACAACCCTGATACTAGACCTCCAGACTTTCCTATCAAGGGTCATGTCTCGGGAACCTGCATTCTAGCCATGTCATGCCTAATAACATCTCCCCAATACTTCTTAGGCCTCCCTCTGCCTCGCCGAACGCCGACAATCGCCAGCCGCTCACTACTCCTCACTGGGGCATCAGGACTTCTCCTCCACACATGCCCGAACCACCTCACTCGCTTCTCGCATCTTCTCATCCACCGAGGCCACCCCCACCTTCTCTCGAATAACTTCATTCTTAATCTTATCTAACCTGGTGAGCCCGCACATCCACCTGAACATCCTCATCTCCGCAACCTTCATTCTTTGAATATGAGGTGGTTAAATCTTATCAAAAATAGTTAAATTAATACTCAGAAAAAGTATCACATAAATTAGCATAAAAAGAGCATTATTATTGTTATTAAGGAAAAATATATTATTGTCAGTGAAGAATGTAACAATGATTAGGGTTAATAAATTAAGACGAAAGGAGTAATATTATTATTATAATAATAATGATGATAATAATAACAATAATAATAATAATAAAGGAAAATATATCATTATAAGTGCCAGGAAGAAAGTAACAACGTGTGGAGTTAACAAATAAGGAATTAATGTACTATCAAAATAAAAATAAAATAAAACAATTACCGCCATTATCATTAATTATTCTTACTAGTAATCATTTAGTCGGTATTCTAAGCAAAACTTTGGCATTAGTAGGGAAAAATGACTGAAATTAAAATTATTGGTCAGGAAACATTAATGGGAGCCGGCTTTCCGTAATGTACACGTAGTAGTATCATGACATTGACATACTGAGATAATGAGTGGTGTGAGTTTCTTCTTCGAATAAATTAAAAGTATAATACATTATTTTTCTAAGAGAAAAAAAAAGAACAATTTGATGTACAAAGTATTTTATCATACTTTTAAAAATATAATATAATATAAATAACTACTTAATATAAGTATTAGTATTTATTTTTATCATTTGAACTCGTAATATATAGTTGCACAAAAATAACTTTAACCATAAAAAAATGTATTTTCTAGTAAAGAAATAATATTAAGAAGAGAATGTCATTATGGTTAAGCATGGAAAGATGGATTATTTTTCTTATTTCAATTGTAAATTCTACTTTCTAAGTGGTTGTGATATATATTGACTTTGACACAGTTACCTTATTTGTACATGGATCATTTCCTTTAAGAAAAAAAAAATTTAGAATGGGAGGACAAAAAATAAGAACAATGATCTACTAGTTTATGTTTGTTTTTTGACTTTTACTTTCTCGTGTATATTTTATTGTTCAATATGAAATGCATTTGAAGAAGTGACATAGGGTGTGTTCGGTATAATAAAAAATATTTTTCGTCAAAAATGTTTTTTAAAAAATATTTTTTTAGAAAATAAATAGTAATTTTATTTATTTTTCGATGTTTGGTATGCAAATTAAGGAAATGGTTTCGCAAGAGTATGCATAAATAATTTAAATATAATAAACATGAAGTTATAAACTTTCAAAGTAACAACTTTTTGTACCCACAAATTTCATAAACTTTTAAACCGCAAACTTTCAAAACCGCGAAATTTTGAACCCGTAAACTTTATAATTTCCAAACCTGTAAACTTCCAAACACATAAACCTCCGAACTCATAATTTTGGAACTTGTAAAATTTTGAACCTTTAAACCGATAAATAATAAAATTAAAATTAAAAAATATATTTAAATTTTTATTTTTTTGGGGAGGGGGGAGGGGAGAGGGGGAACAATAAAATGAAAAAAAAACAGAAATTTAAATTACAAAAAAAAAAATTATGCGGTCGCACTCTTTTTTGTGCGGTTTGCAACAAGTCTTTACAAGAGCATGTAAGGAGTGCGGTCCACATCAAAATTATGTGGCTGCACTCATGTGGTCCCTATATGTTAGCCTATAAATAGATGATCTCCCAACTTTTTCCACTTTACACTCTCCGACTAAGCTAACAGTGTGCATATCCCTATTAATCTCAAATCTTCCCTCATTTCATCAGTGTTTAATCTCACTTGCATCTTCATTACTGGTATATTTATTTCATCTTTAGATTTTCATTTCTTCTTAATTTTGCTCTTTGGTCTAGGGTTAATTACATGCCTCAAAATGTTAAGTAATAGTTAGTTAATTTTTGCGTAGAATCATGTGGGCAGCATATTAAGTGTTAATTAGTGCCTGGGTAAGTAGCTATCCATGTTTAATTGTGCAAACCATGTCTAAATTATGAAAATATTGCATGGACCCTAGTTTAGTGCCCGAAATTTCAAATTGTGTGGCCGCAATCATTTCTATGCGGTCCGCACTTTGAGCTTTGTGGCCGCACTCATTTTTGTGCGGTCCGCAACTCTCTAAGATCGGGCAGTGTATGCATGAATGGTGCAGCTGGCGCTCAAAAATTAAGCGGTCCGCACGGATGAAACATTAGAGACCCTGTAGTATGTTCATGGGTCTGTGCAACCGCAGTCAAAATTCTGCGGTCCGCACTCTTAGTTATGCCACCACACTCACTTTTGTGGCTGCACTCAATTTTGTGCGGCTCGCACTGTCCTTTCTGAGAATGGTTTACTGCAATGGTTATGCATGCATCTGTAGTTTAAAAATATAAATGACTCGTATCTTTATGCATTCCAGACAATGTTTCGATTACGTGGCAATGGAGATATGTCAAAAAGGAGGGCAGAACCCTCCCAATGCCGGGGTCAAGGCAAAAGCAACCTTCCTTTAGCAATTCAAAGAGCAATAAGTAAGAAAGCCACAACCAATAGATCCCCTGATACCTCTGAGGCTAGTGAGTACCTCCCATCTGGGAAAGCTTCTGAGAGTTACTCCGTGCAAGCATAGCTAGAAGCCCAATCTCAACAAATCATGGGGAAATTTCATTTGGCGGATGAATTATATTCCACTTCCAGTTCATCTGAAGGTTCAAAAGAGTTTATTCAAGATTCTAAGCCCTCTTCCTCACATGCTCCACCTGCTCCAATCAAATTAGACGATGATGATAATGTCCCATATGATGGTAGAGGGGGCAATACTGTAGTAGGAGGTTTAGAGAGGTCAAGGAGGCCAGAGATATGGGATGACAGATTTGTTAGTGCCACTGTCTTTGCAAAATTTAGATAATGGTGGACATAGAGGTCGCTCACTCTTGAGCGACAATTCTTGATGAAGGACTTGAACAAGAACAACCCCGATGTCCTTAGACAATTCCAAGAGCGCAAAGGATGGAAATGGTTCGCCCATAACATTCTAGATGCAAATGATCACCTGGTCAAAGAATTTTACGCAAACGTTGCTCACAACAAAAAGGGTACCAAGGTGACAGATTCCGAAATCTAAAAATTTGTTTTGATTCCTGTGCACCGAACTCATAGTTTTGGCTTCAAGAAGTAGAAACAATGCAATACTTTGAAAAACTAGCTATGGATAATGCAACTCGCCCGTGGCTAGCTAAGATTCTGGCATCCAATGGTCAACAGCTCTATGGCTCACAAAAGGGTTTCCAATAGTCTGAGCCACTCTAAAACTTTGAGGCAAAGTGGTAGCAGACATTCGTGTGTAGCCGCATTTATCCATGTCTTAATGAAAACATCCTCGCACTCCCCCATGTAGTTTTGGTAGCATCCGTTATGGTAGTATCCGATTAATGTTGGTGCCATCACGTCCACCAACATATCTTTAGCTGTCTAGAAGGGTGAAAGATCCTATCCGTACCCGAACTTCCTCATGGAATACTTCAAGGATCACAAGGTGGAGCCGAAGCATTATGACACCGAGGTAAAGGCTAAGAAGCCTCTCTCATGGTACCACCTCCAAGGAGATGAAAACTCGATGTTCAAGGGTAAAGCCACTACCTACGCTGGCCAGTATGAGGAGCCAGCGAAAGTGGTTACTGATTTGGATGCTAAGCATTCCACAAGAGCCGGTTCTTCCACTGGGATAGCAGCCATGCCACCAAGTAAGAACAAAAAGACTCAAAGAGTCGAGAAAGTATAAGCCGAAAAGAGAAAATGGAGTGCTTAAGTAAAGATGAAACAATTCTATTCCAACAAGTCTTACCTTGGTTCAAAAGCCTTCATTACATCCAGCAAAAGCCCTACATGATTTCAGGTAACTGAGCTCACATTATTGGTGATTTACATAAGGGGTAAGATTATGGTAATTAAAGCCGGACTTGTGACGTTCTTTTGAGAGAGATGAGCAAACTTTGCACAATCCTTGCTTCGAATGTTATAGTACAAAATAAGATATGCTAATAGAGGTAGAGGAGGAGGAGTTTGGGATCCTCAGTCACCTACGTGAAAGAGCGAGCTTCCTTGATGAATAGAGTCAACTCTTGATGCTCTAGTGTCACATTCGAACTATTGTACTCAAAAAGTCAAATTATTGCATTGTTGATAATTCATCTGTGTTGTGAGTAATTATTGGTCCCAATTGATGTGTTATTGAATCACATTAGACTATCCATTTTTTCTAATGGAGGTGGGAATTGCCTTATTTGCTTGATGACAAGTAAAATCTTAAGTTTGGGGGAGTTGATAAGTAGGTTTGACCACTTATTTGCTCTCTTTTACTTGCATTTTAGCTCAAAACTGCTTAAAGGTAATCCCGAGAACTAACGAAATGTGCTTTCTTGCGAAAACGAGATAAAGAAGTCAAAATCAACTCATAAAGGAGTCAAAAGTCAACAAGAACCCAAATAGGGCAAAAAGACCAGCAGTGCGGACTACACAATTCTAGTGCGGCCGTAGAGGGGATATTCAGAGAGTAGACTTTAGGCCAACTGAAGGCATGAAGACCGCACTGGAATTGTACGGCCACATTCATTATTATGCAGTTTGCAGAAGTGAAGAATCAGAGAGCTGGGTTCAAGTCCAAAAGCAAGGAGTGCTGACTACATCATTTTTGTTCGACCGCACAATCAGAAGTGCGGTTGCACTCATTTCTATGAGGACCATAAAAGTCCAAAAGAGCCAAGCCCAGGTTCTAGGAATGTGGAACGCAGAATCATTGTGCGTCCGCAGAAGCTCATTATGTGGACCACAGAAGAATTATGCTGCCGCACAACCTTCGCATGGGTATGTTTGTCAGATATTTTCAATATAGTATAAATAAAACATTTTGTTATGTTAGGTTAAGTTCAATTTTGGGAAGAGCACCTGAGCCGTTTTCTTTACTGTTTTGAGTAATTTTACACTATATTAACTTCTAAATATTAGATTTTCTTTCTCTAATCAATTATTATGCATTCTATCTTAATTTCTTCTTGTATTTCTTTATTTTTCATGAGTAGCTAAATTTCTAGCTAAGGTTGTGGCCCAACCCTAGTGTAGGTAATTAATGGGTATTTGATTTAGGGATATTTTGTGATTAGGTTAGTGATATTTATCCTTATTGCTTATATTCAAGAATTAATGGTTGCAAACGTTGATTCGTGACTATTTCACTTAGTCCCTAATTGAGAAAGAGAGACTAAGTCTAGGAAAACTTGGATAATAAGAAATTAGGGTGAACTCAAGAAATTGATAGCCCAAATTAATGGGTCAAACATAGAGATAGTAAGATCCGACTTAAGCATCACTTGATTTGTGCATTACCTATTTGGACTTGAGAAAGCCAAATTGAAAAAAAATCACTTAAACTACCCAGAGGTATAGAGTAGGTAATTGCGTGTGATCGCTTTATTACAATCCCAACTAATCAAACTTGCCCTATAGTTTACAACCCGTTAGGTAACCACCTAGGTGGAAGTCACGACCCTAGATCCTTTATCATTTGAAAAGCAACCAAAACCAAAAATATTATCTTCTAGTTTAGTAATTGCAATAAATAGTTTAAAGTAGAAATAGAAATAACCAACAAGAATGTGGAAGTGCAAATTGAGGCAAATTATACAATTACACTAGGTGTATGTATACCTAATCCTATTTCTAACTCCCTGAGGAATCCACCCCGACTCACGTTGGGTTTTATTATTGCTTCGACCGCCTCACTACCTATAATTGTGGTGTAAGCTTGGATGACATTAGCAGGGAGTACATAGAATCAGTCCTGGTTGCCGCTTGATCAGCCTCCCCCTCTAGGGAAACCCTTAGGTGACTGGGCTCCACCCCGAGCTGGCTGGGTGGGTGGTGAAGTAACGGGAACTGAAGTCGTAGCCTGACGCCTCTGCTGAGATGAACCTCCCGAAAGGCAGGACAATGCATATTGATATGACCCAAATCTCCACACACAAAGCAACCTCTCCATGTGAAAGGCGGTGGGGACTGAAAGGATCCCTGAGCACCGAGATAACTATTAGAATGACCCGACATAGATGAACCCTGAGCTGATGGTGCATGAGATGAACTTTAAGCTAGAAGGGAACTAAGAGATGAGTGACCCTGCTGAGAACTGTGTAAACCATAGCCAGATGATGCACCACGGTGATTTGGACGAGTCGTCTAAGCATGCCTATAAGGACGACCCCTGGCATGATAGAACTGACCTCCAGAAGGAACACCACTAAAACCACCTGATCCACGAGAAATCTTGGCCTCCCTCTCAACCCGCTCCTGGCTGGGGAACATCTCTATTTGCCGAGCAATATCAACAACCTCATTGAAAGTAGCACCTGTCTCTAGTCATAAGCAACCGCAGGTTAAATGTGAGGCCATCAATGAACCTCTTGATTCTCTCCCTATCAGTGGGAGCCAACCAAATTGCATGACGGTCCAACTCAAAAACTGCATCTCGCACTATGTCACAGACATATCATCCTAATGTAACTACTCAAACTGTCTACGCAACTCCTTTTTGTTAGACTGTGGCACGTATTTCTCCAAGAAGAACAGAGAACTTCTGCCATATAAGTGGCGCTGCACCCATTGGCCTACGCCTCTTGTAAGCCTCCCACCAGCTGAAGGCAGCCCTAAAAAATTAAAAAGTAGTGAAAGAGACCCCACTAGTTTCCAGAATACCTGCTGTACAGAGAATCCTCTGACACTTGTCCATGAAACCCTGGGCATCCTACGCCTTTGTACCACTAAACGATGGAGGCTGGAGTCTCCTAAACTTCTCTAATCTTTGCTACTCATCATTAGACACAACAGGAACCGCAGTGGCCCAATCAGATGCAACCGGTTGGGCTGGTAGTGCCCCCAGTATCTAGAGTCCATTCATCACCTGCTTTGGTGGGCGGTAGCAGGAGTTTGAGTACCTCCCCCAGCCTGAGAAATGGATGTTGCAGCCGGACTAGGGACTGCTTGAGCAAGACTGGTTCACACGGTCAGAATCTGAGTTAAGGCCTTCTAAAGACCTAGAATCACAATGGGCACAGCTGGTACCTAAGCTGGCCCCACTGGCTTATCCACAGTTGGAACCTACTCCTGAACTGGGGTGACTGGTGGATCTACAGGTGCTGCCCTTGCTACTGCATGAACTGCACCTCTACCCCTATCGTGGACTCTACCGTGACCTCGGCCTCCCACGGCCCTGACTGGTGATACTAGTGCTTCCCATCTTGCACAGTAGTGCGTATCTTCACCATTTATGAGAGAATAGAATAATAGAACTTTAGTTACCAGAATCAACAGAGTTGCACGACAAAAATTCAAGAATGTGATGTTTTCTAAAGGTTCGATAGCCTCTCGAAGATATATACAATCATCACTGTACCAATCATCAAGACTCTACTAAAATTGCTCATGACTCATGAGTTCTATGTCACATAGGCTCTAATATAACTTGTCACGAGCCAAAACCAACCGTGGCGATGGCACCTATCATGGAACTAGGCAATATACTACTCAACCATCTCAACACAATAAAAGCTTTGAAAATATAGATGAAGCAATTAATATTTAAGAAAACCTTTTTAAAATAGAAATAAATCCACAAAACAATACAATCTATCCCAAAACCAGGGTGTTATCGGGTACATGAGCATTTATACCGGAATACAGTCTACTACAATATATAAGGATTAAGAACTGTAATAGAGATAAAGATAATGAAGGAGAGATCAATGCCTGTGAATGCCATGAAGCTACCTCGATAGTCTTCGAGATCCTGATGCCTCAATCAATAACTGTCGTGACTGGAAGCATCTGCATCTACACACGAGGTGCATGATTTAGCGTGAGTACAACCAATTCAATAAGTAACAAATCCGAACTTTGGACCGAAAGGTAGTGAAGATCTCAACTGAGTTCAAAATAAAAATAACGATGCAGAAATGTAGGCATGCTTTCAAGTTCAACAGATTTTTCAAAACAGTAAAATAGATCAAATTCGAATGATATGTAAAATATAACTCTTTTACTTCTAAATGCCAATTCACATGTTGTACTGATGCAATATTCTGACAACCTCATGTGCTCACACTCTCAAATGATCAACCACTCAATACTGTATATCGCCCATATGGTTCAAGGAAGATCCATCACGGAATATATACATCACTGGCCATCAGTCACCCAGTACCTAGTAGGGCCAAGATCCATGTCCAGGGAAGATTCATCCCACAATAATATCAATTGCACTCATTAAGGGTGTATGCAGACTCAGGAGGGGTTCTTTCATCCCAACGCTATCATAAATCAGTATAACCACTACAGTTTGCAGCTCGATCCCATAAATGTCACTCATAATCAGGCTCTCGACCTCACTCAGTCATCAGTGTCTCTACTCTCAGTTACATGCTCACAAATGACATGAAACTGGCCCGCACAAGATGATATGATGTATCAATAAATAATAATACAGACTGAGATATGATATAAAATGAATGAACATGACTGAGTACGAAATATCAATGAGATCAGCAAGTCAACAGCAAGAAACAGCCACTATAGGTCCCAACAGTACCAACATATAGCCTAAACATGATCTGTAACATAATAGACAACTCAGTTATTTTATCACATGGAAAAAACAAGAATATCAACAAGATATGACCATTTTGCAGTGCCATAGAATCGACCAGGTCCCAACTCTCACGGTGCATGCCTGCACACCAGTCACTTGGCATGTGCGTCACCTCAATACCAATCACATAACACATAATTTGCGGTTTTAAATCCTCAAACAAAGTTCTAAAGTATTACTTACCTCAATCCGTGCAAATCTCTACTCTAAATGCCTTTGCCTCTCAAGTTAGTCTCCAAATATCCTAAATCTAGTCACAAGAAGTACAATAAAATTAACATACGCTAAAGGAATCAATTTCATAATAAAAATACGATTTATACGCCAAAATCCAAAATTGACCAAAAGCCAGCCCCCTGGGCCCATGTCATGAAATCTAACAAAAGTCACAAAATCTAAAAGTTATTCACTCACGAGTCTAACCATATCAAATTTATCAAAATTTGATATCATTTCGCCACTCAAACCCCGCAAAATCAACTCTCCAAATTCCTAGTCTCAAACCCCCAAATTTCATCTAAAAACACACCAACTAGGTGAAAAATCAGTGGGAAAACATAATTATTGAATAGAAATGAACAAAAGGAGATTACCTCAAGAATCCCCTTGAAAATCCTCTCAAATCCTCCAAAATCCAAACTCAAACTGTTTGGAAACGAAAAATATCTCGGAACCTTCGCTTATATAGGTTCTGCCCAAGGTTTGCACACCTGATGCAACTTAGACGCTTCTTCGGCCTCGCAGAAGCGACAAAATGCCCATTTCTGCGGTGTCCTATGCATTTGAGACTCCCACTTCGACTCCTACGGACACACACTTGTGTGAAGTCCTCCGTTTCTGCGGAGCCCAGCTCCCTTTCTTTTCTTCGCATTTGCGGTCTTCATCCCGTATTTGCGGTCTCGTAGGTGCGGGAAAATCTTCGCACCTGCGCCCACTTCCTTCTCTCCTCCATCTCTACATCTGCGGACCTTTACCCGCACTTGCGGGCTCGCATCTACGATTCCTAGTCTGCAGGTACGATTATACCAGTAACACGAAGACTTCAACAACTTCTCAAGTCAAATTTCAAGTCTTTTAACCATCCAAAATCAACCCGAGGCCCCCGGGAGCTCAACCAAGCATACCAACAAGTCCTAAAACACGATATAAACTTAGTTGAACCCTCAAGTCACCAAAAAAAAATCATAAACACGAATTCCACATGGATTAAAGCCTAATGAATTTTGAAATTTTCATATTCTACAAACGACGTCAAAACTTATCAAATCACGTCCGATTAACATCAATTTTTTTACACAAGTCACAAATGAAACCATGAACCTACTTCAACTTACGGAAATCCAATCCAACCCAATAAATGGTAACCTTTTATTTCATGCTATACTGAAATACAATGAATACAAGATGCTATCTAGATAACATATACAAAGGATCTTTACTTGGAAGGTAATAACTACTGTACATAAGTTTAAGATATGATCTTGGTATCTATAATTGGAGACAAATAAGAAGGAATCCCTTTAATCTCTCCCTAAAATCGCCGCACAAATCTTCTGTTATAGCTTATGCCAACAATGACAATTAAAATTCAATCCAATAAGTTTGGATGTGGATCCGATTTTTTATGTTCGATTTTGGATTAATCGATTTGAATATTTTGAATTTTTGGTTTTGAGCTTATAAGTTGAAATTTTTTTTTTGTAAAAATAAATATCCAAATGAAGTGCTCATGTTAAACTGTGTGAAAAGTTTACCATTCTCACTGCAATCATCCGAAAGTATTCAAGTAAGGAAATTATTATTAAGAAAATACAACATAGATAATAATACGGTTGATAAGAAGTAGCAATAGTATAACTATGTTCAAATAGAAAGTATTATGATAATAACTTAGTAATTATTATTGAATATATGAAATAATATAATAATTGGTAGGGTACTAAACTTATTACTATTAGCATATGGATAATGCATTAACTATGAATTATAACAATTTTGAGTTTTCAGATATCCAAAAAACTGAAGTATCCAATCCAAAATCCAATCTAGAGTCTAAAAATCCAAACCAAAATTCAAAAATTCGGATTTCAGTTTGAGTTCGGATTTTCCCAAACTATTGCCACCCTTAAATTGAATAATAGTAATAATATTGATAAGGAGAAAACTAAGCAAATAAGTTGCTCTAAACTAGAACCATGCTCTCCTATAAAAAAGAAAGAATCACCCGACTACCTATTAACCTTCTATTCCCTCGACGTCTATACGCTCATATCTAGAATTATGTCCTTAGAGAGTTGATAATGCATTATATCCTGTCTAATTATCGCTTTCCAATTTTTACTAGTAAATAGTAACAATTTACTAGTTTATGTTTGCTGTTTGCTTTTTTTACTTTCTCATGTATATTTTGTTCAACATAAAATGCATTTGAAGAAGTGACAGATTGTTTTACCCTAAGAAGTAAAATATTTACACACAGGTCACTTATAATCTTAATGTAAGTTGCTAACTAACATAACAATATATATTCACCAATATAACATCATGTTGTGTTGAGATGAAGGAGATTATATGATTATATACAGTGTATATACAGTGTATATTTATTATATCATCTGGTATACAATGGTATGGGCTGTGATGATTATGTGTTGTTGGGCCAATTGTATGTACCGAGCCCAATTCATGTTTGAGCCCATTTCACTTTCATTCTTTGAGTCATCCGACCCGACCCACGTGTACATGTATATATAGGGGTCCTCAGATATTTTGGGACCCCCAGACTTCATTTTTGTTTCTGTTCTTTGTTTAATAAAATCACTCTGGATTCTAGAGTCTTCTCAAACGCTCCTCCTTCTCTCTACTTTCTCTCTCTACATTCTTCATGATTTTTCGGTTTAATCTCGATGTTAACATGGTATCAGAGCCTAGACGACGATCCGACTATGTTTATATATACTTCGTTGTCTTGGATGAAGTCTGTTTCGAGATTTTTTGGGGTGTTTTCTGAGACCTCATGGTCGATGAAGATTCCGACCTATCGGACACCTTTCTGAGTTTTTCATCGTGATATCAGAGTGTATTTTCTTCACTCGAACGTTCTGGGAGATTATCTGATGATTTTTGGGTGATTTTTGGGTGACCTATCGGCTTCTAGGGTTTCTGGTGGTTTAACCTAAAGTTTTACTGCTATCCTGTGGCTCGATTCTCACTCAGAGGATGTTTTGGGTGACTTTCCGACATTCCTGACCATACTTACAGTAAGTCTTTTGACGGTTGTACCTAGGGTTTTAAACCTAGGGTTTTCTCTGTTCGCTTGAAGGCCGATCTTCTCCGGTCGCGAAGAAGGAGGGTAACTCTTTCCTTATCTTGAGTATTGTATGCTCTCTGTGTGATTATCTGGCTCAGTAGGTGAGTATCTGGTTTTCTGTGTGAATATCTGGTTTTGTGTGTGAATATCTGGTTTTGTGTGTGAATATCTGGTGTGATTATGGCTTCCAATACGAATGCTGGTGCCTCTGCTTCGATAGATTCTACCAGTCCCCTCTTTGTATATTCTTCTGATGTCCCTGGGGTCTCTCTTGTTCCCACTCCCTTCTCGGGTAGTGGTTATGGGGGCTGGAGGCGTAAAATGATTGTTGCTTTATATGCTAAAAATAAAATCGGATTTATTAACGGTTCATGTCCTCGTCCTAACAATAATGTGGCTCAACAGAGACTGTGGGATAGGTGTAATAACATGGTCATTTCTTGGTTGACCTCCTCTCTGTTTCCACAAATTGCTGATAGTGTGCAGTATTCCGATACTGCACATAGTATATGGTCCCAAATTGAGAAAAGATATGGTACCCCTAACAAGACCAATATTTTCGAATTAAAGAGGGAACTTTCCCACACATCTCAAGGCTCCTTAGATATAGCCTAGTACTTCAACAAGCTCAAAGGCTTGTGGGATAAATTGGGCACAATGTGCACAAATCATGGGCATAGATGTGTGTGTGCTGCTAAAAATGGAATAATTGAGGAAGATGATGAAAACAAGGTTTTTCAGTTCCTTATGGGGTTAAATGAAGTATATATGGGGGTTAGGAGTAATCTGTTGATGATGCCAGCCGTTTCCTTCCCTTGACAGTGTTTACAACATAGTGCTTAATGATGAGAAACAAAGACAAGTTCAATCTACTTCTCATATTAGTCCAGTTTCTATGTCTTTTAATGCTCATGCAAACAAGCACTCAGTTGGGTCTCATCAGGCCACAGTGCCTCGACTTCCTATTTTCAGACCCAGAATTAATTTTGAGCAAAGCAGAGGGCCCTTATTTTGCAGATATTGCAAGAAATCTGGGCACTTAATTGATAAGTGCTACAAGATACATGGGTTCCCTCAAAGCATAAATTACAACAAGGGAAGGAAATCTGCAGCTGCTCATGTCTCCATTGGAGTTGAATGTGTGTCTGTTAATCATGAGAATCCTAATTTGTCTGTTCCTCTTGGGGATCCATCTGCCACCCACATAGATGGTCACAGTTCTGTGATACCAGGGTTGAGCAGACATCACTATGATCAATTGATGAGCCTGTTGCAACAGACCAAGTTAGGGGATTCCAGTGGTCAAGCTCCTCATCCCATGTGTGCTGCTAATTTTGCTGGTACAATGTTAACTGAGAGTCTTGTTTCTGATTCCAAATTATGCATGCTTACACATATTAATTCTGTCACCTGGATCATTGATTCAGGGGCATCTAATCATATGACACATGATAAACACCTACTCTTTAACATCATACCATTTACTGTTCCTTATCTTGTAAGTTTACCTAATGGTTACAAAGTAAAAGTAACTTGTACAGGTTCTTTTGCATTAACTTCTTCCCTCACTCTTCATAATGTGCTTCTGGTTCCTTCCTTTGAACACAACTTGATTTCTGTTCACAAGTTGATTAAACAGTTGCATTGTATAGTTTCATTCACCCCAACTTCCTGTTTACTTCACATGATACAGGACCCTTCTCTGAAGAGGCCTCTGGATCTTGGTAAAGAGGAAGCTGGCTTATACAAACTGTCTTGGGTGCCTCCTTCCCCTTCTCCCTCTTCTGTTTCTCCTTTTACTTCTGTGTGTGCTTTGTCTAATTTTTGTAATGATGACAGTGTGTCTGACAGCAAAAATGTTTGTTTACCTTCAATTGTACACAATTCCATTTGTAATAATGTTGTTATCAATGATACGAATTACATTTGGCATTTAATACTGGCACATACTCCTTTTACAATATGAGACATATTTCAGGTTTGTCTTTTCCACTTGCTCCTAAACAACCCTTTCCCTCTTCCGTCTGCCCTATGGCCAAGCAGACTAGACTTCCTTTTCATGACAGTAGTATCAGTACAACTAGACCATTCCAATTGATACATGTGGATACTTGGGGACCTTACCACACTTCTACTTCTTTTGGTTACAAATACTTCCTTACAATAGTTGATGACTTCTCTAGGTCAACATGGACACACTTAATGGGATCCAAAAGCAATTCCTTTTCCCTACTTAAGTCTTTCATTTCTTTTGTTAAAACTCAATTTAATTCTGTGGTCCAAACTGTCAGAAGTGACAATGCCTTAGAACTGGGGTCCAGCACTGAGGGAATATCCTTCTTTAGTAGCCAGGGGATCATTCATCAAACCTCTTGCCCTCATTTAACTCAACAGAATGGTGTTGTTGAAAGAAAACACAGAACACTCCTTGAAACATGTAGAGCCTTGCTTTTTCAATCTGGCCTACCTGTCTCTTTCTGGGGGGATTGTCTGTTAACTGCCACCTATCTCCTTAACAAAATACCTACCAGAACCCTTCATCATAAGTCTCCCCATGAAATTTTGTATGGCAAAGCCCCATCCTATTCTCATTTGAGAGCTTTTGGATGCCTTGCTTATGCTGCTGTCCCTATTCCTCAAAGGGACAAGCTAAAACCTAGAGCCCATTCTTGTGTATTTCTGGGTTACCCCTTTGCTAAAAAGGGTTATAAACTGTATGACTTGGTTACCAAGAAATGTTTTGTTTCAAGGGATGTTGTCTTTCATGAATCCTATTTTCCTTTTAAGGACAATCCTACTTCTGTTCATCCTTCTTCTTCCTTTGTTCCTTCTGTTCCCCCTGCTGATGATTTTACTGTCTCAGACTTTCCTATTTTTTCTTCCCCTGATTCTCCTGCACCTCCTATTCTTGATGCTGATACTTCTTCCCTTCCTTCTTTCAATCCAGATCTCCCTGCTCTTGTATTACCTCCTTCCCTTCCTATTCCCACCTCTAGAAAGTCTACTAGACAGCATAATCCTCCTTCCTACCTTAAGGATTATGTCTATCAACTCCCTGCATTTTCTAGTTCCTCTTCCTCCACTTTGGAATCTAAACCTATGTACTACTCTCAAGCTGCATCTGTCCCAGCATAGCAGGATACAATGAGACAGGAGTTTGCTGCTTTGGAAGCTAATCATACTTGGGACATTGTCCCTCTTCCTGTTGGTAAGAAACCCATTGGTTGTAAGTGGGTCTATAAAATCAAATACAAGTCTGATGGTCTTGTTGAAAGGTATAAAGCAAGGTTGGTTATTAGGGGTGATACACAGGTTGAGGGGATTGATTTTACAGACACTTTTTCTCCAGTGATTAAGATGACTTCTGTAAAATGTCTTATAGCTGTGGCTGTCAAGAATCATTGGCCTCTTTTTCAGCTTGATGTCAATAATGCCTTTCTTCATGGTGATTTAGATGAGGAAGTTTACATGAAACTTCCCCCCAGGTTTGACAGTTTCTGCTCCTCTTCCTGGTTCTGTTTCTACTCCCTCTTCATCTTCTCCTCCTCTAGTATGTAAGCTTAGGAAATCCCTGTATGGGCTAAGACAGGCATCCAGACAATGGTATGCCAAGTTGTCTTCTGCTCTTTATTCCAGAGGGTATACACATTCTTTGAATGACTATTCCTTGTTCATCAAAGGCAAACCTGGCTCCCTTGTGGTGGTAGCAGTCTATGTGGATGACATCATGCTTACTGGGGATGACAGTGATGAACTTACTGCTCTTAAATTGTTTCTGGATGCTTAGTTTAAAATCAAAGATTTGGGTCTTTGCATTATTTTTTGGGCCTTGAAATGTCAGTTGTCCCTGGTGGACTGCTCCTTAATCAACATAAGTATATCTCTGATTTGCTGCATCAGTTTGACTGTGTCAATGTATCTTCTGTTGTGTCTCCTTTGGACATCAATGTCAAACTTCATGCTGATTCTGGTGACATCTTGCCCTCTCCTGACCAGTACAGGAGTCTAGTTGTTAAGATGCTGTTCCTGACTCACACTAGGCCTGACATATGTTTTGCAGTCCAGCATCTGAGTCAATTCCTCAAATGCCCCAGACTTCCCCATATGACTGCTGCCCTACATGTTCTAAGATACCTTAAGGGTACTCCCTCCTTGGGTTTGTTTTATTCTGATCATGCTAATTTCTCTGTTACTGGGTATTCTGATAGTGACTGGGCTGCATGCCCTGATACTAGGCGTTCTGTTACTGGATTTTGTGTGCTTTTGGGTGGCTGTTTGATCAGTTGGAAATCAAAGAAACAACCTGTTGTTTCTCTGTCCTCTGCTGAAGCAAAATATAGAGCTCTTAGCAAGGTTGTTGCTGAGTTGACTTGGCTTTCTCGTTTGTTGGTTGATCTTGGGGTATCTGTTTCTTCTCTTATTTCTGTATATTGTGATAGTCAGGCTACTGTTCATATTGCTAACAATCCTGTTTTTCATGAACGTACCAAACATATCGAGGTGGACTGCCATTTTGTTCGGGACTTGCTGCAATCTGGTTTTCTCAAGCTGCTTCATGTTCCTACCTCTCGTCAGTTGGCCGACCTGCTCACTAAGCCACTGCCTGGCACTATGCTTCTTCCGCTGCTCACCAAGTTGCAGGTGGTTTCCCCCTCCAACTTGAGGGGGGGGTGTCGAGATGAAGGAGATTACATGATTATATACAGTGTATATTTATTGTATCATCTGGTATACAATGGTATGGGCTATGATGATTGTGTGTTGTTGGGCCAATTGTATGTACCGAGCCCAATTCATGTCTGAGCCCCATTTCACTTTCATTTTTTGGGTCATCCGACTCGACCCACGTGCACATGTATATATAGGGGTCCTTAGATATTTTGGGACCCCCGGACTTCATTTTTGTTTCTGTTCTTTGTTTAATAAAATCACTCTGGATTCCAGAGACTTCTCAAACGCTCCTCCTTCTCTCTACTTTCTCTCTCTACATTCTTCATGATTTTTCGGTTTAATCTCGATGTTAACATGTAGCCCTAAGTCATTGGCAAAAGCAAATGTACCTAAAAACGGGCAACTGAACCATTGTTCCTGGAAGACCTTAGACTCGCTCTGAATTTTGTGAAAATAGCATAAGCTAATTAGTTTTTAGATTAGTAATTAAAAAATAGTCAGTATTTGCAAAATTATTAAAAAATAATTATTATTTTATTGAAATACGAAGAGTTCCAGCATAATATATAAAATATTTTTAAGTTTTTAAAAGTGTTTTATTTAAATTTATCTTTACATGAAAAAGTGACTAGATTTTAATTATTTATAAAAGTGTGATTATTTTACAGTTATCAGATATAAATCTGACTACTATTTTTTGCTTGAGTTTCTCCTTCTCTGAACGCAAAATAATAAATGATTTGTTAAAGCAAGTCAAGTTAGATTGAACAATGTCTTTAATTTCAAGTTAGATCAAGTCAAATTACATGTTTTTAATTTCTCTTCTCATTGAAGTTTCCTTTCCTTGTTTTTGTACGTTATAATCTAATAGAGTTTAAAATGACAAAAAGGTTTAATTCAATTCAAATGCATGTGACGAGTGGAAATGTACATGGTATTTCGAGCTTTTATTATATTAGTTAGTGTTTTGACGGGAGTATTTGAGATAGATTGCTTTGTCCTTCATTAGAAATTGAAAAAAAAAGAAAAAAGTGTTTAAAAGTATTTTTTGTCTCACATGATTTGAATATTCTAAAATATTTATTAGAATTTGGTTATACTATTAATAGTTATGATTGGGCACTTGAGCCGATTAAATAGCCCGAAATTTATATCTTTTAGTCACATATAAATTTTGTTCATTATAAAAAATATTTTAATTATTAAAACGTTTTGAATTTTGAAAAGGTGACTTTCGATTTTTAAAAGGTGCCTATTGGCAAAGGTTGAGTCTGTTAATCCTGACAGACACCTAAAAGGTTTATAAACACCCTTTTCCTTTCCAAAACGAAAATCATCTAAAAAACAACAGTTTTTATTTTTCAGTTTCACAAAGTTTGTTCAAGTGAAAATTCAAGTTAATTGATGGTGCTCGAATTTCAGAAGCTTTATAGAATTATGGAGAAATTCCGTCATAATCGATGCAGCAACAAAATTAACAGTAACTACATTATCAAGACCTAATTATATCGTTCCCATATTTTGTAATTTTTCTAACAGCTTTTTCTCCAAGCGCTTAATTAGTATGTACTTATTGTCAATTCCAAATCTTTAGTCTTCCTCTTTGATAATGGTTAAGTGGGGCTTATCTTGTGAAGCATATGATAATCACCTGCGTATTTAAATTTAGGTGTCGAATTTGAGATTTTGGGGTTAGGTATAAAAATTCTAGAAAGAAGCGCTTCTTTTCTTAACGAGCCTTATGCATTATAAGTTTAAATTAACGAAGTTAATAAATATTTTCTTCGGTTTAAAATAAATAATATTTTAGTATTTTTTTTGTGGTTTAAAATAAATAATTTTTTGGTATTTTTTTGGGTTCAAAATAACTGATTTTTTCAGATTTTAAAAATGAATTGATTATTTTTTTTCTATATTGTCCTTAAAGTAAATAATGTCGAAATATGAAGGAATGTGAGGTAGTAAAAAATAATATTATCAATTTCATTGCTAATAATGCTAAAAGGTAAATTTTTTAATTTGTATAAAAACATTCAAAAATTACATACTTTAAACCGGAAAAAGTACCAAATACTAATTGAAAAGTCCAGATAAACTTATTACCCGAAAAAATTCAAACATTTCATGTTAATACGTGTAATTGTCAGTCTTTCACATAAAAAAAAAGTGAGAAAAGTGATCTGTAATAACATAAAACGTGTAGATGTCAGTCCGTCACATAAAACAATAAGAGTGACAAAACTAATAAACAGTTATTAATTTTATAATAACATGTGTAATTATTGATTTTTGCCAGAAATAAAAAGAGCAAAAATCTAAATACTTATTGATCATAGTAACAACGTGTAATTGTCGATCCTCCCAATGATTTTATGAAAAGACACCTTTGGAAAAGCTTCCAAAGTTTTTCACGAAACTCTTTAGGTCTCTTGAAAGAGAGAAAGAGTTGGTAGTCTACAAAATTGCAATTATCTTCTTTCTTATGATGCTAAAGATTAACATTTAAAGTGTGGGAGTGAGAGTGTAAACAATTATACCTCTTTTTTTTCTTATACTGTAAAGATTAACATTAAAATTATGTGGGGGTAATTTTGTATGTTTTAAAAAAAATACTTTTTCTACTTTATTATTTTGAAGATGGTATCATTCTCATCCAAGCAGTGACAAGGAGGTAATTTGTCAAAGGCGGAAAAAAAAGGCTTCACTTTTTTAAGTGTTGTTGTTCATATAGTAATAGTAATCCTCATTGTTTCAACAACAAATAAACATAAAACAATTTTAGATCCTTAAAGGAAAATAAAAAATACAGAATATAATTTTTCGCGTCAAATTTATTAAAAGGTACATATTTAGGTACGTATTCATATATCTTTTCTAGCTTATGTGCTTTAAATTAGACCTTATTGTTACCCAAATTCCAAAAAAAAAAAAAAATCTTCTTATCATCATATTGTGCACCATCCTTTGTGAAGCACAATGGGTGGACATAAATTAATATATAATACACCTATCTCTAATATCAACCTCACAAGTGTTAGAGAAACGTTACCTCGTATTTACCGATAAGCGTTGTGGTAGAGTAGTATGTACTTTTTTTTATTTTTAATCAAGAATTCTCGGGTTCAAGCCATAATATAAAATCGCCTTTGTTAGGGAACGCTTTATTCCCGATGTGGGTCTTTCCAGCGTGAATCTTAATTTAATTGGGCCACAATATGAATATCGAATACTGTTTGTCTCAAAAGATATTAAAACCTTTTTCGGATAAATCAATCAATGAAGAAGGGATAAATCCTAGTTAAGAATAATTAACTCTAGATCCGAGATGAATAACATGAATAGAAAAATATAGCCAAGTATAAATATTGGCGACGATTATGACCAGATTTAATATCATAAAGAAAGATGGATTAAGTAACATTAAGTGGAAATAAAGTATAAATAAAGGAAGGAATTCACCCGATCATTAGTGAGGCGGATCCTCTTTCATTTGATAAAGATAAAGATGAATGATAGACAAATACACGAATCTTAGGATCCTTTTTGGATCTCATGAAGTTCCGGGATCACAGATCTTCTTTTCTCTTTTAAGAGATATGTTTACATATTTTTTAGAGAGAGGGAGAGAGAGAGAACCCCTTTTAGGAACTCCTCCCTTCCTATTCGGAGGGGAGGGGGGAGGTATCCATAGGAAATCCTACAAAAAATTACAATTAGAGAGAATATTCAGTAGAATATTCCTTTCGAGGATTCTAAAGCAAACCAGCTGTTTCATCACGATCTCGGCTTGTCCGATCTCATCTTGTCCTACCTTAGGCTTATTGATGACGGTCTGACCTTGGCCTGTCCGACCACGACCTTGTTGATGACGGTCCGACCTTGGTCTGTCCGACAACAACCTTATGTCTCCTCGTGCCTAATTTCTCTGATCTAATTTTGACCCATACAGTTAGTAACTCCGCTTATCGAGATTGCTTCTTGGTCGAGCTCGGTGAACGGACTTCATTAATCGTAGTTCGAGAAATTCGGATGGGGAGGTCGACTAGTATGGATTGCAGCTGAGGGTGTGGATGCCGAGGGAGAATATCTTGGAGATGGTGAAGAGAGTGGCGATGGTGACGTCGAATGAAAATATACCTATCTGTTTTGACCATTGATCCGGGTCGTATGTAATCTACGACTATTTGCGCAGTGACTTTGTATAAAGAAGAGTTTTTCGTTGTTATTCATCGTGTACTTTTTTTTTTCTTTTCTTTTCACTACTTTGGTGCGAGGTAGATCCCCCCATGGCGAGTCCCGGTCTTTCTTTCCCTTTATATTTTCTGATGGCACTTGGCCTTAGAGGGTATTATTTCGATTTTATTGAAAAATTGTCCCGTCATTATTCGATCGAGGTCGAACTCTTCTTTTTAGTAAAGGCATTTGGCCTTAAACGGAGTTATTTCGAACTTGTCAAAATATTAACCCGTCGTCGTTCGATCAAGGCGAACTGTTCTTCTTTGGTGAAGGCTCATGGCCATAAGGTCGACCTCCTCTTTTTGGTGATGGCTCTTGTCCATAAGGTCGACCACCTCTTTTTTGTTGATGGATTTTGGCCATATGGTCGACCCCATCATTTTTGGTGATGGCCATTGGCCAGAAGGTCGACCACCTCTTTTTTGGCGATGGCTATTGGCCATAAGGCCGACCTCCTCTTTTTTGGTGATGGATCTTAGACATAAGGTTTGACCTCTTCTTTTTGGCGATGTCTCTTAGCCATAAGTTCGACCTCTTCATTTTTGGCGATGATGGCTCTTGGACATAAGGCCGGCCTCCTCTTTTTTGGCGATGGATCTTGGAAATAAGGGGTGTTATTTCGACTTAACGAAATGTTAATCCATCGTCGTTCGATCGAGGTTGAACTCTACTTCTTTGGCAAAGCCCTTGGCCTTAATCTCAGTTCGAGCGAGGTCGAACTTATTAGACTTTGATGGCAAAGGCACTTAGCCTGAGTCCTAGTTCGAGCGAGGTCGAACTCTGTCAACTTTTTATGGCAAAGGAACTTAGCCTTAAACTCAGTTCGAGCAAGGTCAAACTTATCAAACTTTGATAGCGAAGGCACTTAGCCAGATTCCTACTTCAAGCAAGATCGAATTCTGTCAAATTTTTATGGCGAAGGCACTTAGTCTTCAACTCTAGTTCGAATGAGGTCGAACTTGTCAATCTTTGATGGCAAAGGCCTTAGCCCTAAGTTCTAGATTGAATGAGGTAGAACTTGTCAATCTTTGATAGTGAAGGCTTTAGCTTTAGGCCCTGGTTCGAACGAGGTCGAACTTGTCGATCTTTGATGGCGAAGTCCTTAGCCTTAAATTCTAGTTTGAACGAGGTCGAACTTCTCGATCTTTGATGGCGAAGTCCTAAGCCTTATGTTCTAATTCGAACGAGGCTGAACTTGTCAATTTTTGATGGCAAAGGCCTTAGCCTTAAGTTATAGTTCGAACGAGGTCGAATTTGTCAATCTTTGATGGCGAAGGCCTTAGCCTTAAGTTCTAGTTCAAACGAGGTCAAACTTGTCCATCTTTGATAACGAAGGCACTTAGCCTTAAACTCAGTTCAAGCGAGGTTGAACTTATCAGACTTTGATGGTGAAGGCACTTAGCCTAAGTCCTAGTTCGAGCGAGGTCGAACTTGTCAATATTTGGTGTCGAAGTCCTTAGCGTAAAGTTCCAGTTTGAATGAGGTCGAACTTGTCAATCTTTGATGGTGATGGCCTTAGCCTTAAGTTCTAGTTCGAAAGAGGTCAAACTTGTCAATCTTTGATGGCAAGGCCTTAGTCTTATGTTCTAGTTCGAACTATGTCGAACTAGACAATCTTCGATGGCGAAGGCCTTAACCTTAAGTCCCAGTTCGAATGAGGTTCAACTTGTTGATATTTGATGGTGAAGGCCTTAGCCTTAAGTTCTAGTTTGAACGAGGTCGAACTTGTCAATTGTTGAGGGGGAAGGAATTTAGCCTTAAACTCAGTTCGAGCAATGTCGAACTTATAAAACTTTGATGACAGGCACTTAGCTTGTGTCCCAGTAGTAGCGAGGTCGAACTTTATCAAAGTTTGATGGAGAAGGCACTTAGCCTCAAACTCAGTTCGAACGAGGTCGAACTTGTCGATCTTTGATGGCGAAGGCCTTAGCCTTAAGTTCTAGATCTAACGAAGTCGAACTTGTCGATCTTTGATGGCGAAGGCCTTAGCCTTAAGTTCTAGTTCAAATGACGTAGAACATGTCATTTTTGATGGCGAAGGCCTCACCATTAAGTTCTAGTTCGAACGAGGTCGAACTTGTCAATCTTTGATAGCAAAGGCCTTAGCCATAAGTCTTGTTAGAACGAGGTCGAACTTGTCAATCTTTGATGGTAGAGGCCTTAGCCTTAAGTCCTGGTTCGAACGAGGTCGAACTTGTAGATCTTTGGTTGTGAAGGCCTTAGCCTGAAGTTCTCTTTCGGATGAGGTCGAACTTGTCAATCTTTGATGGCGAAGGCCTTAGCCTTAAGTCCCAGTTCGAACGAGGTCGAACTTGTCGATCTTTGATGGCGAATGCTCTTAAGTTCTAGTTCGAACGAGGTCGAACTTGTCAATCTTTTATGACGAAGGAATTTAGCCTTAAACTCAGTTCGAGCGAGGTCGAACTTATCAGACTTTGGTAGCAAAGGCCTTAGCCTTAAGTTCTAGTTAGAACGAGGTCGAACTTGTCAATATTTGATGGTAAAGGCCATAGCCTTAAGTCCTGGTTCGAACGAGGTCGAACTTGTAGATCTTTGATGGCGAAGGCCTTAGCCTGAAGTTCTCTTTCGGATGTCAATCTTTGATGGAGAAGGCCTTAGCCTAACGTTCTAGTTCGAACAAGGTCGAACTTGTCAATTTTTTATGGCGAAAGCGTTAGCATTAAGTTATAGTTCGAACGAGGTCGAACATGTCAATCTTTGGTGGCGAAAACCTAAGCCTTAAGTTCTTGTTTGAACGAGGTCGAACTTGTCAATTTTTTATGGCGAAGGGCTTAGCCTTAAGTTCTAGTTCAAACAAGGTCGGACATGTCAATCTTCAATGGCGAAGGCCTTAGCCTTAAGTCCTAGTTCGAACAAGGTCAAACTTGTCGATCTTTTATAGCGAAGGCCATAGCCTTAAATTCTAGTTCGAACGAGGTCGAACTTGTCAATCTTTGACGGCAAAGGCACTTAGACTTAAACTCAATTCTAGCGAGGTCGAACTTATCAAACTTTGATGGCGAAGGCACTTAGCCTGAGTCCCAGTTCGAGTGAGGTCGAACTGTGTCAATTTTGATGGTGAAGGCACTTAGCCTTAAAATCAGTTCGAACGAGGTCAGACTTGTCGATCTTTGATGGCAAAGGTCTTAGCCTTAAGTTCTAGTTGGAACGAGGTCGGACTTGTCGATCTTTTACGGCGAAGGCCTTAGCCTTAAGTTCTAGTTCTAACGAGGTTACTTGTCAATTTTTGATGGCGAAGGCCACAATCTTAAGTTCTAATTCGAACGTGGTCAAACTTAATCTTTGATAGCGAAGGCCTTAGCCTTAAGCTCTAGTTCGAATGGTGTCGAACATGTCAATCTTTGGTGGCGAACCACTCAACCTTAAGTTCTAGTTCGAACAAGGTCAAACTTGTCAATTTATGATGGCGAAGGCCTTAGACTTAAGTTCTAGTTCGAACGAGGTCGGACTTGTCAATCTTTAATGGCGAAGGCATTAGCCTTAAGTCTCAGTTCAAACGAGGTTGAACTTGTCGATCTTTGATGGAGAAATCCTTAGCCATAAGTTCTAGTTCGAACAAGGTCGAACTTGTCAATCTTTAATTGCGAAGGCACTTAGACTTAAACTCAGTTCGAGCGAGGTCGAACTTATCAGACTTTGATGGCGAAGGCACTTAGCTTGAGTCCCAGTTCAAGCGAGGTCGAACTTTGTCAAATTTTGATGGCGAAGGCACTTAGCCTTAAACTTAGTTCGAACGAGGTCGAACTTGTCAATCTTTGATGGCGAAGGCCTTAGCCTTAAGCTCTAGTTCAAACGAGTTTGAACTTTTCCATCTTTAATGGCGAAGGCCATAGACTTAAGTTCTAGGTTGAACGAGGTCGAACGTGTCAATTTTTGATGGCGAAGGCCTTATCCTTAAGTTCTAGTTCGAACGAGGTCGAACTTGTTAATCTTTGATGTCAAAGGCCTTAGCCTTAAGTTCTAGTTCGAACGAGGTCGAACTTGTCAATCTTTGATGGCGAAGGCCTGAGCCTTAAGTTCTAATTCGAACGAGGTCGAACGTGTCTATCTTTGATGGCGAAGGCCTTAGCCTTGAGTCCAGTTCAAACATGGTCGAACTCGTCAATCTTTGATGGCGAAGACCTTAGCCTTAAGTTCTAATTCGAACGAGGTCGAACTTGTCAATTTTTGATTGCGAAGTCCTTATCCTTAGGTTCTAGTTTGAACAAAGTCGAACTTGTCAATTTTTGATGGTGAAGGTCTTAGCCTTAACTTCTAGTTCGAACGAGGTCGAACTTGTCGATCTTCGATAGCGAAGGACTTAGCCTTGAGTCCCAATTCAAACGAGGTCAAACTTTTCGATCTTTGATGGTGAAGGCCATAGACTTAAGTTCTAGTTCGTACGAGGTCGAACTTGTCAATCTTTGACGGCGAAGGCACTTTCCCTTAAACTCAGTTCGAGAAGGTTGAACTTATCAGACTTTGATGGCAAAGGCACTTAGCCCGAGTCACAGTTCGAGCGAGGTTGAACTCTATTAAATTTTTATGGCGAAGGCACTTAGCTTTAAACTCAGTTCGAACGAGGTTAAACTTGTCGATCTTTGATGGCGAAGGCCTTAGCCTTAAGTTCTAGTTCAAACGAGGTCAAACTTGTCAACTTTTTGTGGCTAAGGCCTTAGTCTTAAGTTCTAGTTTGAACAAGGTCGAACTTGTCAATCTTAGATGGCGAAGGCTTTAGCCTTAAGTTCTAGTTCGAACGAGGTCGAACTTGTCAATCTTTGATGGCGATGGCTTTAGCCTTAAGTCCCAGTTCGAACGAGGTCAAACTCTGTAAAATTTTGATTGCCTAGGAAGTTAGCCTTAAATTCAGTTCGATCGAGGGCGAACTTGACATTGATGGCCAAGGCACTTAGCGTTAAACTTAGTTCGAGCAAGGTCGAACTTAGCGGACTTTGATGGCGAAGGCACTTAGCCTGATTACCAGTTTGTTTAGTTTTTCTTGCATTAGAGAATATGATGCATTTCTTGGGGGAGTCCCAGTTTGTTTAATTTTGCTTGCATTGGAGAATATAATGTGTTTCCTTGGTGATTGCTCTTGCTTCTATTCCACTTAGAGAAATAGTTAGTTAAAACTTAATAAAAGCATTTGTTACCTCAGTTTGATCTGGTGCAAAGAAATGTTCGGAGGGCAAGTACAATTAGTAGGAAGCGGTGACGTTGAAGTATAGTCGAGCCACTCCCAAATTTATCGCATGTTTCTTATTCTTGTGTTGATCATCATCATCTACTGTTTGAGTGGTGGGCTGTAGTTGATCATCATTGGCAGCATCTCAGGGGCAGTACGATGATCCGATGGCACAGTCTCAGTAGCCATGGATGAAGAATATTGATCAAGTAAGAACTTTTCATACATATAGAAAATAAAGAAAACAGGGTGGACTCGTGTCCACTTGATAGATGATCTGTCATCATTTGGTGGAATTACTAACTAATCCATCAAGATTCATTTTTAAATACTATATGGAATGAGATTTTAACACTTGGAAATGTCATTACGCCCCGTGATTATAGCGTTGTCATCGCGACCAACGACGATAAAGTTGTCCAGCTTAAAGAAACTGTACGGATAAGTTGAGTCTCTCAAATGGGCCCAACCAGCTGAAATTTATTGCGCACAACTCTAGTAGAGGTGTAACATCGCCACAAAATGTCATTCGAGATGCGCAATTTAGCATCGGATATGTCGTACACCTCAAGGGTACCTATGAGGGGTTTCTGAGAACCGTCACTAGAAATATTACATTTGATCCCAAACCCTGCATTAATGACGCAACCTGATGCTTTGCCAATACCAAATGGGTATGGAATTGTAACGTTCCCACACTGCTTGCGACATCCTGGTTTTGTTTTATTAACACCTTTAGTAATTGTTGTGGTGGTGCTGTTAGTGGTTGTTTGGGCCGTGGCTAATGTCAATATTTGAACACAAGCGTAAAAACAAACAATTTGGTAAGGAAGCAAAATTTGTTTGTGGTTCATTGTTTTTGAGTTTCCAAAATGATGCAAACTCGGGTTGGTTATAAGAAGTCGTGCTAGTGTTAGAATATTGTTGTAGGAGTACTTCTCCATTCCCTCCATTTGTAGTAACAAGCATGAATTAAAGGGAGGAGAATTAAATAATACGAATGATTAGGTTGAAGCTATTACTCATCTGGATTGAATATATTATTCATATATTTGTTAGAGATTTAGAGAAAACTAGAATCTTAACTAGAAAATCCCCGCAAACGGCACTAAATTGTTTGTCTCAAAAGATATTAAAACTTTTTTGGACAAATCAATCAATGAAGAAGGGGTAAATCTTAGTTAAGGATAATTAACTCTAGATCCGAGATGAATAACATGAATAGAAAAACATAGCCGAGTATAAATGTTAACAGCGATTGTGGCAAGATTTAATATCATAAAGAAAGATGCATTAAGTAACATTAAGTGACAATAAAAGTAAATAAAGAAAAGAATTCACCCGATCTTGAGCGGGGCGGATCCTCTTTCATTTAAAAGTTGCCGCGACCCAACTGGGGCCAATAACCACCTCCCTGTGAGCTCATCTCACCAAGCAAACTTTAGTAGTATAAATATATTTAATATAACAAACAAAATCGAAAATAATTTAATCATATTATGGAAGGAAAATAGTAATTTACCGGAAAATAAGGTAGTATTATGTTACACCAAGAGTTAGATAAAAAAGAATATTAATTGTACAAGAAAGGAATTGTTGTGTATATATAGAATAAGGTATGCCAAAAGAGGAAATACAAGAAAGTATCTTCCTTTTATATTTACATTTCCCAACCTTACTTACCAAAAGGAAGATGTATGTACATCTTCAAACTTATAAGCAAAAGAGCCAATAGATTTTCCTTTTTCCCCTCTTGCTCCCTCATTCCGCCACGTAAAGCAATCCATTATTGGACTTGGTCAAGATTTTTATGAAGACAATAGATACTATAATAAGATGACACAAGTAGAGCCTCCATTGGTAGATTGCGAAAATAGTTGAGAAACATGAAAAGAAGAAAAAGGTGCAAAATTGGTGAAAGCGTCGCATATAATTATAGACCATTCGCTATCTATCATTGACATACCAAAAAGAGAATTGCACGTCAATATCTATTGAGGTTGTGTGGAGGGTCCAATGCAATAATAGTGCCTTATCATGCGATAACAGTATTTTTATCCAATGATATTCGGAAAGATGGACTCAGAAAACGTCAAAAATATATTTTTGCATTGAACCAAAATTCACTTTGTAAATAAATGTCACTACAAATATATTAGTATTTTTTAAAATTATATACATAAAAAGTTTGTCGAATTTTTCAGATTCCAATAACTCCTCATTTTTACAATATAGGTTCGCCTATGTTCACTAACCAAAATTAATTAAACTTCACATCACGAGGACCTATATTTAAGAATAAGCTGAAGTTACCATAAATTGTTTCGTTCCTAAAATTTAAATTTGAGATATTTAATTAAGAGAGGATAACATCCATCCCACTCTGTCTCTTCTTGAAGATTTTTTAATGATCTTAGGTTAATTGTTCCAACGGACAAATAATTATTATATGGACTAAAATAGAAGTTTCTTTCAACTATAAAAGGAAATTCTTCTAGAAATGGACCCAGTCGGCACATATTAAATTGTGACAAGGTTTTTTTTCTTTTCAATATAACTTCCTATCCCCCACCATCAACTTATTGTCAAGGGACATACATTACATGTCTTTCTCTTTAGTGATTTCCGAATTCAAATTTAGCTTTGATTTCAATAGAATAGACTGTTAATTTCTAAAAAAAGTAGAATGTTTAATTTAAAAGTGTATGGGTCAAAATTTTGGCTGAACAAATTCGGTACAAAGAGGTGATTATGTCACGATCCGGATTTTCCACCATCGGGAGTCATGATGACGCCTACGAATGAGAGCTAGGCAAGTCAACCTTTAACTAACTTTTTCATTAACAAATTACTTCTTTTTAACAAATATCAGTGATAACACGAAAACATCGAAAATGTAAATACTTAGGCAGAAGGTAACGATGAAATATCAAAAAAGCAGTGTCTATTACAACTTTTTAAAACCTCAAATACCCAAAATCTGGTGTTACAGTATTACAGACAGTCTAAGATTACTACATGCAGGATTTGAAGAATCAACAATGCAGCGTCTCTGAATAAAAATTAGAGGAAACAGAAAATAGAGATAGAGGGAGACGCCAGGGCCTGCGGACGCTTGCAGGTCTACCTTGGGTCTCCGGGGTGGACTAAAGGAAGCCCTCCAACTACTGTCTGAAATTTGCTCCTGTATCTGCACACAGTATAGAGTGTAGTATCAGCTCAATCGACCCCATGTGTTGGTAAGTGTCTAGCCTAACCTCGGCGAAGTAGTGACGGGGCTAGGACCAGACTACCAAATAAACCTGTGCAGTAACAATATATATATATATCGGAAAAGAAATACATGAAAGAACAAGTCAATGTGTGAGGGGAAAACATGGTATGGGGGAGATAACAGTTTCAAATAGAAAACATCAAGTAAGGAAAGAAAAAACATAACTAGAATATCGACAAGAATCAGAAATCAAACAGTATGCAGGACATCACCCTTCGTACTTTTACTCTCGTTCTCACCAAATCAATCATATAGTAACAATGTGCACCGCACCACCCTTCATGTTTTTACTCTCTTTTTTCACTATATAATCAATGAAAATCGGCATGCAATGGTACATCATATGACACGACATCACCCTTCATTCTTTAACGCTCTTCCTCACCCAGAAAACAATCATAAACAAAGGGTTAAGGGAGTAAACGAATAATAATAGAAATTCCTACAAGGGAACACAATTAAATAGTTAAATCTCGGCGAGGGAGATAATCAACAAAGCCACAAACATTCCGGCAAGAGAACAATTTAATAACTCTTTCTCTTTCTTTTATTATTACTTCACAACTCACATTACAGCTTGAGCCAATACTCCAAATGGTTCAATCATCTCATATACTTTCACGATTTTTAATATAACTCAAACCAATGCTCCTCGATGTTCAAAGGTCACAATTCTTTCATAATCTTTTCACAACATATAGAAATCATCACTAAGGCATGGAACAAACAATAAAATCATGGTATTCACAATATAAAGACTCACGGTCGTGCTAGACCCCAACTTATAGATACTTGTCACCATGCCTATACGCCGTACTCAATAATTATCACATAGCAATAGGACTCAAATCCTAATCCTCAAGTTGAGGTTAGACCAAACATTTACCTCGAACTTCCACGGCTAACTCAAGCCTCAAGCACTACTTTTCCTCTCAAATTCAGCTCCAACCCAATCGAATCTAAACATAATTGACTTAATAACATTAATAAATACGAAATAATCCAATTTCAATGTTCAATTATAACCTTCCAATAATTCTTCCAAAAATCTCAAAAATCGATCACGGGCCCTTTTGGTCAAAACACGAGGTTTGGACCAAAACACTCATTTACCCACGAGCCCAAATATATAATTTGTTTTTAAATTTGACCCCAAAACGAGGTCTAAATCAAGAATAATCAAAAAGCCCTAACTCTACCCAAATCCCTAATTTTCTACCCTTAATCATGTGTTTTAGGTCTAGAAATCTAATAGATGTTGATGAAAATTGAATAAATTAGTTAAAGATTACTTACCTCGAGAGATCATGGTGAAAGAATGCTTCAAAATCGCCTAAAAACTTTGGAGAAGAAGGAGTCTGTGAAATATTGGTAAAATCCCGTAATGAGTTCTATTTTTGAGACTGAAAATAACTGTGCGTATTTGTTCATCGCGTTCGTGATAATCTCATCACGTTCGCGATGAGTTAGGTCAGGCAAACCTCCGCATTCGTGGAAGACGGCTTGCGTTCGCGGAGCATGGCTCCTTGAGCCTAAGCGTTCGTGGACGTTAGTCGCGTTCGTGATGCACATACTAGTGTCCCCTCCCCCTCAACATTATGCGTTGCGAGTGGAGGGCCGTGTTTGTGAAGGGTCCCCTCTCCCCAGCTTCGCGCTCGCGAAGAGAAACTGGCAACTTGGATCTTTGCCTTACGCATTCGCGAGGGGGACCATGCGAACGCTAAGGGTAAAATCCCTGGGCTCTGATTGCAGAAAATCTGCAACTTTTCTTAAATTCAAAACTTCTCGAAATACCTCTGAAACACACCCAAGCCCTCGGGGCTCCTAACCAAACACATGTACTAACTCAACAACACAAACTTATTTGTGCGATCAAATCTCTAAAATAACCTCAAAACCTCAAAATGAATTTTTCTCAAACTTCTTCAGGTATCAAAATTAGCAAATTCAAGTCCGAATAATGTCAAACGACATCCGTTTTTAACCAAATTTATAATAAGGACTTAAACCATATATAAGACATGTACCTGGCTGGAACCAAAATACGGGCCTGATACCATCACTTTCTAATCACATTTCATTCTCAATTTCCTTAAACATTTTCAGAAAATAGTTTTACAAAAAAATTTATTTTTTCGGGCTTGGGACCTCGAGATTCGATTCCGGGCATACGCGCAAGTCCAATATTTTCCTATGGACCCTCCGGGACTGTTAAATTACGGGTTCAGGTCTGTTTACCCAAAATATTTACTGAAGTCAAATTTATTCACTTTAAAATCAAAACTTAGCATTTTTCACAGAATTTCATATTTAAGCTTTTCGGCTACGCGCCTAGACTGGCAGAAAAATCGAGACGACTCTAAATGATGTTTTCAAGGATTCGATAGCACACAATTCAATTTAAAACAAGTACACCTCTGAAACAATCGTTCATCCTTGAACATACATAAGAAGAAAGTGTTGGAAACACGTTCTCAAAGCATTATATACTAAAACGTGTGTTCATATGTGTAGGTTTTGATGAATGACAAACAAGCGCAAATTGACATATGACGAAGTTCAAGTACAAGCGCGCAATTGATATATAACGAGATTCAAGCACAAGACCAAGTTTTATAGTTTTACATGAGTCGTTCTTAATTGTGATCTTGATCCGACAACTTGACTCATGACTTGGCTTCTCTCGTAAAATTATTTTTACAAAATCATGCATATTTAATTTAATGCTAAATGATATTAAATTATGCATATTTACTTTAGTCAAAATGATTTTTAAACACGCCTCTTAAAACTGGACTAAGATAATCGATTATGTACTTATGATAATCGATTATGTTAAGCCAAGACAGCATGACAATCGATTGTGAACTAATGATAATCGATTGTGTTAAGGCAGTGAGCATCAGATTTTTCAAATCTGCATGACAATCGATTGTGAACCTTATGACAATCGATTGTGATGAGACAGTGTACATCAAAGTTTTTCAACGCTCAAAATAATCGATTGTGAAGTTAATGACAATCGATTGTGAAGAGACAGTGTCCATCAGATTTTTCAAAGTCACAAAATAATCGATTGTGAACATATGACAATCAATTGTGTTGAGGCAGTGTCTTCCAGACTTTTTCAAAGTTATCAAATAATCAATTGTGAGTATATAGCAATCGATTGTCACGAGGCAGTGTCTAAAATGATTTTCAAAGACTGATAAATAATCGATTGTTAACATTACACAATCGATTATGAAGCTGAACGTTGTCGTAAAGTTTTCAAATACCGTCAGGTAATCGATTATTGATTTTGTATAATCGATTGTTGAAATTAAAATCTGGAAGGATTTTTTGAACATTGCTGAATAATCGATTATTGATTTTGTATAATCGATTGTTTTACGTAAAATCTGGAAATGATTTTTTGAACGTTGCCAATAATCGATTGTTGATCTTGAATAATCGATTGTTAAGCGTAAAATCTGGGATTGATTTTTGGAACGATTGGCAAACAATCGATTGTGGCTTCTTGACAATCGATTGTCACACAGTAAAATCAGCAACTCTTAATTGGCAATTAGGCAACGGTATACAGCTTCATTTCAGTGTTTTGAGTACAACAACAAACAACAACTGACCATAATATTGCTATAAGCTTGCATACTATTGCTTATCATTTTATATTCATTACATAAGTTTTTGAGAGCCAAATTCTTGTTCAAAGTTGTTGTGATCTTGAGCGTACTTCTTTTACTCATATCTACTCATTAAGGAGTGTCTTGTTTGAGTGCTTAGTGTTTTGTACACTTGGAGAGAATTGTTATTCTCTTGTTGTAAGAAGGAACTTGTGTTTCCTTGGTTGAAGTCTTGGAGTGTTGTATCTCCGAGCAAAGGTGTTGAGGCTTGTGTCCTCAAGTTGTAAAGGTTTGTTAAGCACCCAGAAGCTTTACAAGTTAGTGGAAATCTCGAGAGAGTCTCTCGGGGACTGGACTAGCCACGGGTTGTGGTGAACCAGAATACTTCGGTGTGTTCTTTCTTATTTATCGCACTTATTTATTTCCTGCAAATTTTAAATTCCGCAAGTTCACGCTAATTTTTATTATAATGCTATTCACCCCCCCTCTAGCGTTAAGCGTATTATCTGACAATTGGTATCAGAGCCCAACTCTCTGAAGACTTAACAGTTTGGGAGAAACTTCCATGGCTTCTACTCGTGACTCTTTTGCAGGAATAGAGGAAGGACAGTGCTCCACCCGACCACCACTATTCAACGGTACAAACTATACGTACTGGAAGGAGAGGATGAAAATCTTCGTTCAAGCAAATAGCTTTCATCTTTGGAAGGTGATAACAAAGGGAAATCAAATTCCAACCAAAAAGGTTGAAAACGAATGGGTTCCCAAGTCCGAAGAAGAATATGACGCGGATGATATCCGAAAGGTGCAAAATAATGCTAAAGCAATTAATTTATTGTATTGTGCTGTAAATGCTGACGATTACAGGAAAATATCGTGTTGCACAACGACGAAGGAAATGTGGGACAAGCTGAAAATTACGTACGAAGGTACGGACCAGGTAAGGGAAGCCAAAATTGATTTCCTAACCCATGCTTATGAATTATTTCACATAAAGGAAGGTGAAAAGGTGGATGAAATGTTTGAACGATTTTCAATAATCGTAAATGACCTACATGCTCTCAAGAAGACTTTCACGGATAGGGAACTTGTCCGAAAAATCCTTAGAAGTCTCACTCCGACATGGCGATCAAAGGCCGACGCGATTCAAGAGTCCATTGGCGTCTCAAATGTTACCATTGACGCATTAAGAGGTAATCTTAAGACTTATGAATCTACTATACTTAACCCTCTTGTTGATGATCAAAGGAGGCAAAGAATCGCTCTAAAGGCAAGCACAAGCCAACCGCAAGTTGATGAGGACGGAGACAACGGGTTTGGACTCGTTATCAAAAGATTTCAAAAGTTCATGCGAAAAGAGTATGAACGAAAGGGCAAAAAGCAAGGAGAACAAATAAAGTGCTATGAATGCGGAGAAACCGGGCACATCAAATCAAATTGCCCTAACATCAAAAAGGAAAAGAAACCTTTCAAAAAGTAACGTGCATATATATCTCGGGGAGGAGACTCCGGAGATGAGTCAAGCGAAGGAAGAAGAGGAAAGCGCAAACCTGTGTCTTATGGCACAAGAAGACAGGCAAGATGAGGTATGTCAAATCTCTTCTAAAAATCTCTTTTCCCTTGAAGAAATGCAAAATGCTTTTGATGAGTTATATAGTGAATTTATTAAAGCTTCAAAAACTGTTAAAAGCATAAAAGAAAATGCTTCTTCAAAAGAAAAAGATTTTCAAAAACAACTCTCATTGAAAGAAAAGGATTTGGAAAAACTGGTTTTAGAAAATGAGAAGTTGAAAGAGGAAAACAAGTTTTTCGGAAAAAGAAGCGCCGACAAGCCCGAAAGCTCTATTAGAAATTGTACTTCTTGCATGCATCTCAAAAATGAAGTAGAAAGGCTTAAGGGCACCTTGGATAAATTTAATTCTTCTCACAAAAATTTGAATGAGGTCCTTGTTAATTTGAAGTCAACCAAGCATGGCATAGGTTTTAAGAATGAGCCTAAAGAAAAGGTTGAAGCCAAACCCCAACCACCTAAGGCTCAACCTAGGATTAATAAAACAAATGTTCATCCTAGAAATAACAACCCTAGAACCAATATGCATGCTAGACCAATTGTTGAATACTTTAGAAGACCTAGAAATGACTTACCACCTAGAAATAACTACTCTAGAAATGATGCATATTCTAGGCCACACACTAGAAGGAAGTTTGAACCTTTTAGAACACCTAGAAATGGCCCTCAACCTAGAAACAATTATTCTAGAAATGCTGCTCATAATAGTAGGAGAAATGACTTTCATGAAATGCGCAATAGCCATAGTGTCGAAAATAGAGTGAACAATTTTCGTCCGTCTAATTACTATGAACCTAGAAGGATGCATAATCCCAACGTGACTTGTCATTATTGTAGACGAATTGGTCATATTGCTCCTGCATGTTTTACACGACATAGACATATCACTCAATCGCATCATTATGATATGCCTAACCCTCAAGGACCCAAAATGGCATGGGTACCTAAAACGCATTAATTTGTTTTGTAGGTGTGTTTGAAGGGATCAAGTGTACTATGGTACCTTGATAGTGGATGCTCCAAGCACATGACGGGAGACGAATCCAAATTCCTTCAACTAGAACACAAAATAGGAGGAAGTGTTATTTTTGGTGACAACAATAAAGGAAAGATTATCGGCATCGGATCGGTCGGTAAGGATGAAAATTCTTATATTACTTGTTAAAGGTTTAAAGCATAATCTCTTGAGC
This sequence comes from Nicotiana benthamiana, assembly GCA_034376525.1. Classification (NCBI taxonomy): domain Eukaryota; kingdom Viridiplantae; phylum Streptophyta; class Magnoliopsida; order Solanales; family Solanaceae; genus Nicotiana; species Nicotiana benthamiana. The sequence continues at coordinate 53,940,223 of CM067330.1, read as the reverse complement.
ATAAGTCAATTATGTGACAAGGGAAATCTTGCCTTATTTGATTCGGATGAATGCTTAGTATTTAGACGTAGTGATTTCAAAATTATCCTTCGTGGTTTTAGAGTGGATAATATTTATATGGTTGATCTTGCTAATTCCTCACCCGAATATGTGGATTGCCTTATGAGCAAAGAGGATGATACTTGGCTATGGCATCGTAGAGTAGCACATATAATCATGCATCTTTTGAACAAATTGATTTCACAAAACTTAGTTATTGGTCTTCCCAATTTGAAATTTGAAAATGACTCTATTTGTGATTCTTGTCAAAAAGGGAAGCAAACAAAAGCATCTTTCAAATCGAAAAATATTGTTTCAACTACTAGACCATTGCAATTGCTTCACATGGATTTGTTTGGACCATCTCGCATTGAAGTCTTGGTAGAAATCATTATGCTTTTGTTATTGTTGATGATTATTCCAGATATACTTGGACTTTATTTCTTGCCCATAAAAGTGGTGCTTTTCAGAATTTTAAATACATCCTTAAACGTGTTCAAAACGAAAAGGAAACAACCGTCACTTCAATTAGAAGTGATCATGGGGGAGAGTTTGATCACAATCTCTTTGCGGACTTTTGTGACGAACTCGGTATCGAGCATACCTTTTCCGCTCCACGAACACCACAACAAAATGGGGTGGTGGAAAGGAAAAATAGGTGTCTCGAAGAGATGGCTAGAACCATGCTCGAAGAGGCAAAGATTCCCAAACATTTTTGGGCGGATGCCGTGAGTACCGCATGCTACATCTTAAATAGAGTAGTCATAAGGCCAATACTCATGAAGACCCCTTATGAACTCTACAAGGGAAGGAAACCAAATATGTCCTATTTTAGAGTATTCGGTTGTAAAGTTTTTATTCATAACAATAGAAAAGATCAATTGGGAAAATTTGATGCTAAGTCCGATGAGGGAATTTTCATTGGTTATTCTTCACGTAGCAAAGCATATAGGGTTTTTAATAAACGAACCGAAACTGTGGAGGAATCCCCTCATGTTGTGTTTTCCGAAAATAATGCTCGCTTGGCGAGAAAGGATTCCGGTTTTGATCTTGCAGGTATTTTAGATAGCTTGAAAGACAAAATACAAGAGGAAACGCCTAAGGAAAATCAAGACGAAATTTTGGAACAACAAACGGAGGAAGCGCCACAATTGGAGAAAGAAACTAAAATGCCTAACGAGTGGAGAACAATCAAAGATCACCCTCTCGAACAGGTAATTGGCGACGTCGGAGAAAAGGTAAGTACTCGAAACTCCCTTAAGAACACGTTAGGTCATACTGCTTTTGTTTCTCAAATTGAACCAACAACCATCTCCGAAGCAATTGGGGATGAGTTTTGGACCTTGGCAATGCAAGAGGAGCTTAACCAATTCAAACGGAATGACGTTTGGAATTTGGTGCCAAGACCCGAAAATCATACCATAATTGGTACGAAATGAGTTTTCCGAAACAAACTAGATGAAAGTGGTGTAATCACTAGAAAAAAAGCTAGGCTTGTAGCAAACGGCTATAATCAAGAAGAGGGTATTGACTATGAAGAAACATATGCTCCCGTAGCTAGATTAGAAGCTATTCGTCTATTGCTCGCATTTGCCTCTTTTATGAATTTCAATTTATATCAAATGGATGTGAAAAGTGCTTTTCTAAATGGTGTTATTCAAGAAGAAGTTTATGTTGAACAACCCCCCGGTTTTGAAGATTTTAAATCTCCCTATCATGTTTTCAAACTCAAAAAGGCTCTTTATGGTTTAAAACAAGCTCCCCGAGCTTGGTATGAAAGATTGAGTAAATTTCTATTGGAAAATGATTTCATTAGGGGGAAAGTTGACACCACCCTTTTTGTTAAGCATAAAAACAATAATATTTTATTAGTTCAAATATATGTGGATGATATCATATTTGGTGCTACTAACAACGCCTTATGCAAGGAATTTTCCGATTTAATGACAAGAATTTGAGATGTCTATGATGGGTGAGTTAAAATTCTTTTTGGGATTACAAGTAAAGCAAATGAAAGAAGGTATGTTCATTTGCCAAGCCAAATATTGCAAAAAATTGCTGAAACGATTTGAAATGAACAATGCAAAAGCAATGGCGACTCCCATGAGCACATCCGATCATCTAATCAACGATGAGAAAGGTAAGGAAATCGACACTAAGAAGTATCGAGGTATGATTGGCTCTCTTCTTTATCTTACTGCTAGTCGTCCGGGCATCATGTTTAGCGTGTGCTTATGGGCCCGTTATCAATCGTGTCCGAAGGAGTCTCACCTTACTGCGGTAAAACGGATTTTGAAGTACCTTGTTGGTACTACAAATGTGGGTCTATGGTACCCCAAAGGTTCTTCATGCCAACTCGTTGGCTATTCCGACTCCGATTTTGCTGGATGAAAATTGGACCGCAAGAGCACTAGTGGCACTTGTCATTTGCTCGGTAGCTCTCTCGTTTCTTGGTTTAGCAAGAAACAAGTAAGTGTTGCGTTGTCCACAACCGAGGCTGAATATGTAGCTGCGGGGAGTTGTTGCGCTCAAATCCTTTGGATGAAACAACAACTCTTGGACTATGGCCTAAGTCTTAATCATATCCCTCTTAGATGTGATAATACTAGTGCCATATGCTTGACGAAGAACCCCATTCTTCATTCGCGAACAAAACACATTGAAATTGGACATCATTTTATAAGAGATCACGTTCTCAAGGGGGATGTCGAAATTGAATTTGTTGAAACCAAAGATCAATTGGCCGACATCTTTACAAAGCCCTTAGAGAAAGAGTCCTTCTTCCGAATTCGTAGTGAACTCGGGATTCTTGACTCCACGTTGATCTAAGTCATGCATTGCATCTTTTTTATTTTACATGATTTCTAACTTGAGCGTCGGAGACGTCTAACGAATTTTTGCAGGTATCGCCCTTAAGGTAGGGGGAATTATAAAGCATGACGTGCAATAATAGAGTCTTCTTCAGAAAAATCGGTTTCTGTCGTCTAATGATCGATTATCTCGTATCAATAATCGATTGTACTGCTATTATTTGAGTTATTGTACTCTCTTTAAGTAATCACGTTTTATTTTCAATAAATAAAAAAGTTTTTTTTATCATTGCCATCTTATTACATTTTTTTGCTAATGGCAAAAGGGGGAAGATAACGGGTATGCACTCTCAATTCTTATTAGCTTAAATTGAGGGGAAATTCATATATTGAGGGGGAACTAATTGCTTACTTGTTGCATATCTTTACTTGTCTTGAATCGTCATTATGAATTATTTAATTTTCTTATCCCGCTTAAAGTTTGCCATTATCAAAAAGGGGGAAATTGTTGGAAACACTTTCTCAAAGCATTATACTAAAACGTGTGTTCATATGTGTAGGTTTTGATGAATGACAAACAAGCGCAAATTGACATATGACGAAGTTCAAGTACAAGCGCGCAATTGATATATAACGAGATTCAAGCACAAGACCAAGTTTTATAGTTTTACATGAGTCGTTCTTAATTGTGATCTTGATCCGACAACTTGACTCATGACTTGGCTTCTCTCGTAAAATTATTTTTACAAAATCATGCATATTTAATTTATTGCTAAATGATTTTAAATCATGCATATTTACTTTAGTCAAAATGATTTTTAAACACGCCTCTTAAAACTGGACTAAGATAATCGATTATGTACTTATGATAATCGATTACGTTAAGCCAAGACTGCATGACAATCGATTGTGAACTAATGATAATCGATTGTGTTAAGACAGTGAGCATCAGATTTTTCAAATCTGCATGACAATCGATTGTGAACCTTATGACAATCGATTGTGATGAGGCAGTGTACATTAAAGTTTTTCAACGCTCAAAATAATTGATTGTGAAGTTAATGACAATCGATTGTGAAGAGACAGTGTCCATCAGATTTTTCAAAGTCACAAAATAATCGATTGTGAACATATGACAATCGATTGTGTTGAGGCAGTGTCTTCCAAACTTTTTCAAAGTTATCAAATAATCGATTGTGAGTATATAACAATCGATTGTCACGAGGCAGTGTCTAAAATGATTTTCAAAGACTGATAAATAATCGATTGTTAACATTGCACAATCGATTATGAAGCTGACCGTTGTCGTAAGTTTTCAAATACCGTCAGGTAATCGATTATTGATTTTGTATAATCGATTGTTGAAATTAAAATCCGGAAAGGATTTTTTGAACGTTGCTGAATAATCGATTATTGATTTTGTATAATCGATTGTTTTACGTAAAATCTGGAAATGATTTTTTGAACGTTGCCAATAATCGATTGTTGATCTTGAATAATCGATTGTTAAGCGTAAAATCTGGGATTGATTTTTGGAACGATTGGCAAATAATCAATTGTGGCTTCTTGACAATCGATTGTCACACAGTAAAATCAGCAACTCTTAATTGGCAATTAGGCAACGGTAATGCCAAGTTTTTCAACTATAAATACAGCTTCATTTCAGTGTTTTGAGTACAACAACAAACAACAACTGACCATAATATTGCTATAAACTTGCATACTATTGCTTATCATTTTATATTCATTACATAAGTTTTTGAGAGCCAAATTCTTGTTCAAAGTTGTTGTGATCTTGAGCGTACTTCTTTTACTCATATCTACTCATTAAGGAGTGTCTTGTTTGAGTGCTTAGTGTTTTGTACACTTGGAGAGAATTGTTATTCTCTTGTTGTAAGAAGGAACTTGTGTTTCTTTGGTTGAAGTCTTGGAGTGTTGTATCTCCGAGCAAAGGTGTTGAGGCTTGTGTCCTCAAGTTGTAAAGGTTTGTTAAGCACCCGGAAGCTTGACAAGTTAGTGGAAATCTCGAGAGAGTCTCTCGGGGATTGGACTAGCCACGGGTTGTGGTGAACCAGAATACTTCGGTGTGTTCTTTCTTATTTATCGCACTTATTTATTTCCTGCAAATTTTAAATTCCGCAAGTTTACGCTAATTTTTATTATAACGCTATTCACCCCCCTCTAGCATTAAGCGTATTATCTAACAGAAAGTACATGAGTTGGGGAAAAGATGAGGGTAACAGCTCCACATATCTAACTCAGACTCCTAGATCTGGTTCAGGAGGCCCTGGACAAGGTCAGGATCATTTAGGATAAGCTTCGTACATCTCAGTCCAGACAAAAGAGTTAAGCAGACCGCGGTTCGAGATGTGGATTTTATGGTTGGTAAGAGGGTGTTGCTCCGAGTGTCGTCTATGAAGGGCGTGATGAGATTTGGGAAGAAGGGAAAGCTTAGTCCAAGGTCATTGGCCTGTGTTGAGATTCTTGATCGAGTGGGAGAGGTGGCTTATAGATTTGCATTGCTGCCGAGCTTATCAGTTGTGCATCTAGTGTTTCATGTATCTATGTTCCGAAAATATCACGATGATCCATCCCACATGTTAGATTTTGACATTGTCTAGTTGGACAAAGCCTTATCTTATGAGGAGGAGCCGATGTCTATTCTAGACCGGCAGGTTCTTCAGTTGAGATCCAAGAGTTTTCCTTCTGTTCGTGTTTAGTAGAGAGGTCAGCCTCCTGAGGCAGCCATCACGACTCCCGAGGATGGGAAGTCCAGATCGTGACAAGTTGGTATCAGAGCTTGGCAAGCCAACCCTTAACTAACTTTTTCATTGACAAATTACTTCTTTTTAACAAATATCAGTGATAACATGAAAACAACGGAAATGTAAATACTTAAGCGGAAGGTGATGATGAAATATCTAATAACAGCTTCTATTACTACTTTTCAAATCCTCAAATACAAAAAATCTAGTGCCACAGTATCACAAATTGTCTAAGATTACTACATATAGGGCCTGAAGAATAAAAAATACATTGTCTCTGAATAAAAATTAGAGGAAACAGGAAATAGAGATAGAGGGAGACGCCAGGACTTGTGGACGCCGGCAGGTCTACCATGGGTCTCCGGGTGGACTAAAGGAAGCCCTCTAACTACTGTCCGAAAGCTGCTCCTGTATCTGCACATAGTGCAGAGTGTAGTATCAGCATAACCGACTCCATGTACTAGTAAGTGTCTAGCCTAACATCGGCGAAGTAGTGACGAGGCTAGGACCAGACTACTAAATAAACATGTACAGTAACAATATATATTCAACGGAAAAGAAATACTGGAAATAACCAGTCAATGTGGGAGAGGGAAAGATGTTGTAGGGGAGGTAACAGTTTCGAATTGAAAACATCAAGTAAGGAAAGAAACAACATAACTAGATTATCAACAAGATAAAAAGTCAAACAATTTACCCGGCATCACCCTCATGCTTTTATTCTCGTCCTCCCCAAATAATATTGTATAATAAAAGTGCGACATCACTCTTCGTGCTTTTACTCTCGTTCTTACGAAATCAATCATATAATAACAATATGCACGGCATCACCCTTGGTGCTTTTACTCTCTTTCCTCACCATATAATCAATGAAAATTGGTATGGAATGGTACATCGTACGGCACGACATCACCCTTCGTACTTTAATGCTCTTACTCACCCAAACAACAATCAAAGAAAAAGGGGGCAAGGGAGTAAATAAATAATAATAGAAATCCCGACAAGGGAACAATATCAATAATCTCAGCATCCCAGCAAGGGAGATAATCAACTAAGCCACAAACATCCCGGCAAGGGAACATTTTAATAACTATTTCTCTTTCTTTCACTTTTACTTCACAACTCACTCTATCACTTGAGCCAATGCTCCAAAGGGTGCAATCATCTCGTATACTTTCACAATTTGTAATATAACTCGAGCCAATGCTCCTCGATGTTCAAAGGTCACCAATTTCTTTAACAAGCTTTTCACAACATATAGAAATCATCACCAAGGCATGAAAGAAACAACGAAATCATGGTATTCACAATATAAAGACTCACGGTCATCCTAGAAACCAACGTGTAGATACTTGTCACCATGCATATACGTTGTACTCAACAATTATCACATAGCAAATAGAACTCAACTCCTAATACCTCAAGCTAAGTTTAGACCAAATACTTACCTCAAACTTCCATGGCCAACTCAAGCCTCAAACAACGCTTTTTCTTTCAAATTCGGCTCCAACCCAATCGAATCTATACATAATTGACTTAGTAATATCAATAAATGCTAAATAATCCAATTACAATGTTGAATTACAACTTTCCAATCATTCTTCCAAAATCCCATAAGTCGACCTGCGGCCCGCTTGGTCAAAACACAAGGTTCGGACAAAAATCAAATCACCCATGAGCCCGAATATATAATTTATTTTCTAATTTGACCCAAAATGAGGTCTAAATCACGAATAATAAAAAATATCTAACGCTACCCAAATCCCTAATTTTCTACCCTTAATCACATATTTTAGGCCTAGAAATCTAATAGATGTTGATGAAAATTGAAGTAATTAGTTAGAGATTACTTAACCCAAGAGGTTGTGGTGAAAGAATGCTTCAAAATCGCCTAAGAACTTTGAAGAAGAAATAGTTTGTGAAATTTTGTTTAAATCCCGTAATAGGTTTTGTTTTTGGGACTTAAAATAGTTGGGCGGATTTTTTTATCGCATTCGTGATAAGCTCATCGCTATTTAGATGAGTTAGGTCAGGCAGACCTTCACGTTCACGTAAGATGGCTCACGTTTGCGGAGCTTGGCTCCTCGAACCTACCCGTTCGCTGACCGTTGGTCGCATTCGCGATGCACGGACTGGTGACCCCTCCCCCTCAACCTTATGCTTTACGAGTGGAGGGCCACGTTCGCGAAGGGTTTCCCCCATCAGCTTCACGTTCGCGTCCCAACCTTCGTGTTTACCAAGAAGAAACTGGGCACCTGGGATCTTTTCCTTATGCGTTCGTGAGAGGGACCACACGAACGCGACGGGTAAAATCTATGGGCGCTGACTGCAAAAAATCTGCAACTTTTCTTAAACTTAAAACTTCTGAAACACACCTGAGCCCTCGGGGCTCCTTACCAAACACACATACTAACTCAACAACATCATACGAACTTATTCGTGCCATCAAATCGCCAAAATAAACTCATAAACCATGAATCAAACCTCAAAATTAAGAATTTTTCTCAAACTTCTTCAAGTATCAAATTTAGCAAATTCAAGTCTGAATCACGTCAAATGACGTTCGTTTTTAACCAAAATTTACAGGAAAGACTTAAACCATATATAAGACCTGTACCAGACGGTGAAACCAAAATATAAGCCCAATACCATTGCTTTCTAATCAGATTTCATTCTCAATTTCCTTAAACATTTTCAGAAAATAATTTTTCAAAAAAGTTCATTTTTTTCGGGCATGGAACCTCGTAATTTGATTCCAGGCATATGCCTAAGTCCCATATTTTTCTACGGACCCTCCGAAATTATCAAATCACAGGTCTGGGTCCGTTTACCAAAAATGTTAATTGAAGTCAAATTTATTTATTTTATAATTAAAACTTAGTATTTTGCACAAATTTTCATATTTAAGCATTCCGGCTACGTTCCCGAATTGTGCACGCAAATAGAGGAGACTCTAAATGAGGTTTTCAAGGCCTCCAAAGCACATACTTCAATTTAAAACAAGTGATAACTTTTTGGGTCATCACAAATTATTATGAGTTATTCGTGATTATCATGAGCAATTTGGACGAGGTCGACTAGTGATTAATGGAACGTGTTGCCAAGCGCTCGATCATGGCCGAGGTCGATTATTATGAGCTTTAATAATGGCTAGTTTTGTATTAGGATCATCAGAGGGAATATTCCATATATCAATATTCTTTGTATTTGTACTTTTGGTGTCCTTTGGAGGATGTCCCGTATAAAGGGAATGAAAGATAAGGCAAAAGACATTTAATATTATAGGTGATAAGTACTCTTTTAAAAAGCAAGCTCTCTAGATAAATACAAAGAACACCTTCCAACAGAGATTCATCATTTTGGATTATTCCTTGTCATTTCCACCAGATCCGAGAAAGTTCTCAATATTTTTGTAGTTTTTGGTCACTTATCATTGTTAGAGGGTGACCTTCATCTTTATTTACATTTGGTGACATCTATTACCATTCATTTGATACTTCTAACACATTATTGCATTCAACGCGTTTAATTTATACTGAATTAAATTTACCTCATCCCTGTCTACATATCCTACATTAGTTACCTTAGATATGAAGTTATTATATTTAACTAGGATTAACCTCTTAAATAACTTATTAATTAGTTTAGCCTAAAGATTATTATTTTTTGGTGAAAGAATTATAAGAAAATACACTTGACTTCACACCATAACAAAAAATGTCTCATACTTTTAAGTTTACCCCACCTAGCCCACATTGTACTAATTTTGAAAGTACCTGCAAATTCAAAATATGTGTTTTTACAACTATTGCTTCTAAAAGCTGTGGAGTTAATTCTTTGCTCTTATAACTATTGCTTTCACTCTCTCTTCTTCTCACATCTTTAACATATTCTTCAGAAGCTCATGTATTTTCTGCTTCTCCTCATGTGTCACATGCTTGCAACAAAAGAAAATTGAAGAGTAAAAGTCCACCATTGAAGATCATTCAAAGCTTTGCATTTGAAAATGAGTTTTTTGAATTTGTTAGTTGCTTGGATTGGGTATTGTTCCAATCAATTGAAAATATCAAAAAGAGTTCAAAATTTAAATTTGAAGTGATTTGGATAGATTTGAGCAGATTTGAGTTAAATTTCAGAAAAGACGTAAGGAAGAAGACGAAGTAAGTATTTTGTATAATTATGTATAATATTGTAAATTAGTGTAGAAACACACTTTATACACTATAATACACCTTGATACAAGCGTCTATTGACGAACTTCTTCCACGATATTTAATTGCAATTCTTGTTCAAAACAAATCCAAATCTCCATTAAATGACTTCAAATTTTATATGCAACCTCCTTATACAATTTCTAACAAGTCTAAATAACACCCACTTCAAATTTCTCACAAAATCAAATTCGAATTAAACCCACATATTTAAGCTTGTTAAAAATCTATTTATCACCACCCAAATGAATTTAGTTTGTTAAATTAATATTTGAGTCACAATTACTGATTCAAAAATTAATTTAAAAGCTCGAGGAATCTTTTTTAAAAACTAATTAGTAATTTTGAGAACCTATTGGAGTTGGATGTTGAATCTTAGCCAATTATTTATGGGCTAGGTTGTTGTAAATTGAAATATGGGCTATAAAATTGAAAAGTATGAAGCTCAGTTGTTCTAATGTGAAGTTTTTCCTTTTTTGGTCCAAAAATTTGGCATCGTCTGTGGGGATTCTAGTTAAATTTTAGTTTCTTCCAGATCTATAACAAACCAAAAAAATGCAAAAGCCTTCACTTTCTTGTGCACACAGATCTAACATGGTAGGTAACAAAGAAGAAATGAGGAAGGCAGTAGCCGACCTCACTGCCAACCTCCTTAACATCATCAACAAAGTCTCTAAAACGGAAAGTGAGGATATAACACCAAATTCCTCTCCCAGGCGAAATGGCTCACCCCCTTTCTTATGGTAGTATCACAACTTCCCACGGTAAATGAGCCTCCACATCCACAACAAAAGAGGTGTCACAAATAGTGAAAAATTGCTCGAGGCTTGGCTAATGAATACGTTGATCGATATCCTTAAATCCGCTCAAAAAGCAATCGTAGAGGGCGCAAGGACCTGTGTGGCACCAACAACAGCCGAACAGCACGTCCCCCTTCCTCTTGCAGCAGGTATCACTCAAAATGATAGTGATGCAGGTAATGACGCCCTGACAACCATCCTAAGGAAAATGGAAGAGATGGAAAGAGAAAACAAAATACGAAATCAAATGAAAGAGCATCAAGAAAAGGTAAAATACCGGGAACCCCAAAACTCTTGCTAAATAGATATGTCAGTCGATTTGTCGAGCAACCATACAGTGATGAAGCCATCGACAAGTTCGTAACAGCCCATGCCAGAGCTAAAAAGGCAGAGGCAAGAGTAAATTATATATTTTCCATCAAACAATCACCCAGAGAGGAATTGAGGGATTTTTGTGCTCGATTTAACCGCGTAAGGATGGCCTTACCAAACGTATCGAAAGGAATGATCGTGGCAGCATTCCAGAACGGGCTGAACAGAAGCGATTGAAGGGAGACATGAAATCTGCTGAGTCGGATCATGAAATATCTCCCAACCACTTAGGACAAAATACACAATGCCTATTGCGCTGAAGTTCGAGCTGATGAAAACGACATGAATGGACCAACCCAATGGCTGACCTCGGTGCAACTCGAGTCCAGAAAGGATCGGAGAAACAATAACATAAAGGATCTAGCAGGTCTCCTACCAACTGAGAAAGACATCAACCATATGTCACAGGCGCCGTCATGCCGCCTTCCCACCATGACGACAGCCCATCCAATCCAAGAACAGGGATCACCAAAATGAGAGAGGTATCCCCGTTATTATCTTCTCACAATTTTTGCATTCACCCTCCAAAACAGTCTATGCGCTGGAGAAGCTTGGCCCAAAAGTGAAGTGGCCACAAAAGACGAGGTTTGACCCAAGCACCAAAAATTCAAACACCCTCTACAAATTCCATTAGGAATGAGGTCATAAAACCGAGGACTGTATCTCCCTAAAGCAATAGGTCGTGAACATTCTTCACCAAAGGAATATGAAAGAGTTGTTAAAAGACCGAGGTAGGGCCAACTTTTCTCGAGGACACGAACAACACTAGGGTCCACCAAACCACCTTCTTTGGCTCGAACAATTCAAATGATCATTAGAGGGGGTGACAACACATCAATCAATAGCGTAAAGTTCACGACCACCCACAAGCTCAAATGATTGATCACTTATGAACGGTACAACGAACTCGAAAAAAGTATCATCTTTGATAAGTCAGATACCCAAGATTTGGTTTTTCCTTACTATGACGCTCTTGTTATCACTTTACACATATTAGATACAAATGTGAAACGTATTATGATGGACGATAGGAGCGGCATGTGCATTATCCATCCACGAGTACTTGCATAAATGAAATTTGAGGATAATATAGTGCCATGCTACACCATATTAACGTGATTTAACAATGCAGTTGAACGCACATATGGAGAAATCATACTCCCTATCCTGGCCGGTGGAATCACTCTAGAAACAATGTTCCATATTATGGATCGGTTCATAGTGTACAATGCCATTATAGGTCGACCTTTGGTAAACGCAATGAGAGTTATCCCCTCAAGTTTGTACCAAATCATCAAATTTATCACCTCATGGGGAGTATTCACCATCCGAGGGTAACAATGTAGTTCATGACAATGCTATTGCATCACCCAGGATTGCACATACACCCAACAAATGAAGGGCAATATTAGAGAGGCATAGTAAGTAACATGGTCGAGGTCGAGCGGCGATGAAGGGAAGGATGTCATTAGAGACCCCAAAATCATTAAGGCCAAATGATCAACTGTAGAAAATATCGACCCCGTCCAACTCGACAAAAATGACCATAGCAAAAAAGCCTATATTGTCCACAAACTTCAGGAACTAGGTAAATTCCATCATTTCTTAGCTAACAATACACACTTGTTTGCCTTTTCCCATGCAGATATGCCAAATATCCCGAAGGAGATAGTGACACAAAGGTTGAACGTCGACATGCTTTAACCCCCATCCCCAGTAAGGCATGTTAGGCGGAAATTCAATTCTGAAATAAGTGATGTAGTCCGCGAGGAAGTTGAAAAATTGCTGGAAAACAGCTCCGTTAGAGAATCAAAGTACACCAGATGGATCGCCAACGTAATCATATTGAAAAGAAAGAACAGAATATAGCGGATGTGTGCGGACTTCACAGATTTGAGCGAAGCATTCCCGAAAGACTCATTCCCGCTGCCATATATCGACCAACTCTTGACGCAACAGCCGGGCGTGAGTTATTAAGCTTTTTAGTTGCTTACTCGGGCTACAACCAGATCCTCATGGAAGAGGAAGACCAGGAAATGACCACCTTTATCACCCACCAGGGGACATATTGTTACACGGTGATGCCTTTCACACTGAAAAGCGTAGTGAAACGTATTAGAGGTTGGTGAAAAAGATGTTCAAAGACAAACTCGACAAAACCATGGAGGTCTACATAGATGATATGTTGGTCAAGTCCAAAAGGGAAAAGGATCGCATCGACCACCTGAAAGAGGCATTTGATATATTCAAGAGACATGGAATGAAATTAAACCCTAAAAAGTGCACTTTCGATGTAAACTCGGGGAAATTCCTCAGTTTCCTAGTATCAAAACGAGACATCGAAGTCAATCTCGACCAAATCAAAGCCATAGAGGGAATACCAGAGAACTTAACTAGTGAAAAATAGGTTCGGAGACTGATCGACCATATAGCTGCCTTATCGAGATTCATCTCACGGTCCTCCGACAGATGCCACAAGTTCTTTAGCATAATCAAGGAATAAAATGGCCTCCAATAGATCCCTGAGTATGTCAACGCCCTAAAATAGTTAAAGGCGTACTTATGTTTACCCTCACTGCTCTCTAAAGCGGAACCCGGAGACTACATCCTCATTTATCTGGCCGTGTTTGATGTGGCGGTGAATGCAGTCCTAGCCCCAGAAAACAAAAGTACGCAATCCCCCATCTAATACATTAGTTAAACTTTAGTAGACGCTAGACGAGTTATTCAGACCTCAAAAGTTGGCCCTGGATTTGGTCGTAGCTTCTCGGAAGCTTAGACCCTATTTCTAGTGCCACCCCATCTCGGTAGTCAGAACTTTTCCCCTAAGGAGCATTTTGAATAAACCCGAAATATCGGGAAGATTGGCCAAATGGGCCATAAAGTTAAGCGAGCATAATATAACTTATCAAGTGAACGACGATAAAGTCACAAGTACTTATCGACTTTGTCACAGACTTCAGCATGAAAATAATACCTGAAGTCGAAAGAGAAGCCCCACATACCTCCCCCCGAAGTACAGGACCTATGGGTTTTATATACTAATGGAACCTCTAACGTATCAACGTCTGGACTAGGACTTGTGCTCGATGTCCCGACAGGTGAAGTAATTCGTCAATCCATAAGATGCCCAAGTATGACTAACAATGAGGCCGAGTATGAAGCCGTTATTAAAAAATTAAGGTTAGTACTCAAGTACGGAGCAAAGCAAGTCATCTTACACTGCGCCTCTCAGATCGTCGTCAACCAAGTCACATGGACTTTCCAAATCAAAGAGCAAAGAATATAAAACTATCAGGGTGAGATCTACATATTTCTACCCGAATTCGATAAATGCTAGCTCGACCAAATCCCTCGAGCACAGAATATTGAAGCAGAAATGCTTGCCAAACTATCGGCAAAAACTAAATCATACTCAGAGAAGGAAACGTGGCCATTCTCCTTCACTCATTGATCAATAAAATTGAAGTAAGATCTATGAACGTTACTTGGGACTGGCGCAATCATATTGTTACATACTTGCTGGACGATGGTCTCCCAGATGACAAAAAGAAGCTAAAAAGCTTCGGATGCAGGCAACCAGGTACAGCGTCATAAATAATGACATGTACAAAAAAAAATATGGCGGCTCCCTAGAAAAATGCTTAGGCCCAAACCAGACACGACGCATTCTAGAAGAAGTCCACGAAGGCCACTGTGGAGCTCACTCTGGCAATCGAGATTTAGTCAGATGTCACATACAAGCAGGATACAACTGGTCCAAAATGAAAGACGAGGCTGTCGAATTTGTGAAAAAATGCGAACAATGCCAAAAAATGCCCATATGATCCACCAGTCGGGCGAGCAACTACACTCAATCACCTCACCTTGGATTTTCATCAAATGGGGGACAGACATCGTCATCCCCCTCCCAGAAGGGCGAGGAAATTTATGATTTCTTTTAGTTTTAACTGACTAGTTTTCCAAGTGGGCGAAAATAGGCATATTCACCCAAATACATGAGCAAGAAGTGATCGCCTTCATATAGAAGAATAGTGTGTGCCACTTTGGCCTCCCCAAAGAAGTCAGTTGTTACAACGGGCCTCAACTTACCGGGAAAAAGATCGTTGAGTTCAACGAGAAATGGCAGATCAAAAGAATACTCTTTATGCCGTATCATCCTGTGGAGAATGGGCAAGCAGAATCCTCCAACAAATCAATACTGAATATCATGAATAAAAAGCTCGAGAATGCCAAGGGACTATGGCTGGAACTACTGCCGGAAGTGCTATGGGCATACAGCAAAACGCTGAAAACAAACACGGGAGAGATGCTTTCTTCACTAGTCTATGGGACTGTTGTAATAATACTTGTCGAGGTTAGAGAACCAATTCTGAGATGCTCCCACGAGAGCAGTTCAGGAAACGACGAAAACAGAAGGCGGGACCTCGATGAAACTGAAGAACAGAGAGATATGGCTTACATAAATGGTCGCGCAAAAACAACAGGCAGAACACTACTACAACCAAAAAGCCAAGGTCAGACCACTCAAAGATGGGGACTACGTACTCAAAGCCAAAACACAAGAAAGAGAGGATCCAAGGGAAGGAAAACTACTACTAAACAACTAGAACATCGCCCACCTCAATTATTTCAACTTCTAAGTAAAAGGGTTCTCCGAGCTGTACTCTTTTTCCCTCATCTGAGTTTTGTCCCAGTTGGGTTTCCTCGGGGAGGTTTTTAACGAGGTGATGAGGAGGACATTTTAAGTTAAGCACGAGTAGGTGAGGAAACGAGTTGACCAGTTCATTTCCCGACCTCTCAAATACTTCTCTAGGTCGACCAATGAAGGGACTGGATAAATTGGGACTGAAATACCAACTGAAAAGACAACTCTAATACATGTGAGTAAATCATACAAATACATGAATTTCGCCCATGTCTTCACCAAAATAACGTTCGGCCATGTTCCAAACTAAATAAGAGTAACATTCGACCTCGCTTGAATTAACTCGCATTCGACCTCGTTCGAATCAATCAAAATAACGTTCGACCCTGTTCAAACTAATTAAGAGTAATATTCAACCTCGATCGAATTAACTGACATTCGAACTCATTTGAATCAATTAAAATAACGTTCGACATTTTTCGAACTAATTAAGAGTAACATTCAAGCTCGCTCAAATTAACTTGCATACGACCTCAATCGAATAAATCAAAATAACATAAAACCTCGTTCGAACTAATTAAAAGTAACATTCAACCTCGCTCGAATTGACTCACATTTGACCTCATTCGGCCTAAATAAGAATAACATTCGACCTCGTTCAAATTAACTCACATTTTACCACACTCAAATTTAACTCATATTCGACCTAGCTCGAATTTAACTAACATTTAACATCGCTCAAGTTTAACTCACATTTGACCTCACTTGAATTTAACTCACATTCTTCCTCTTTTGAATTAATTAAGATAATATTTGACTTCACTCGAATTAATAAAAATCACATTCTTTCTAGCTCGAATTAAGTCACTTGACCCTATTGAGTTAATGTCTACCAACACGGTCACGACTAAATCTAAAGTTCCTCTATTCAAGGAAACCGAACGAGGTAAATATCCAAGAAAAAATAGAGAATATTCAGAAACAGACATCAAAAGTAGCACTCCACTTCAAAAAGTTAATCTTTACGAGGGCTGAATAGACGCCCACAAAAGTAAACACTTACGAAAAAGCACTACCCAGCATCACTGTTCCAACCTTCCTCGTCGTTGTCAGAGTATTTGTCCTCATACTAGGCATCTTGCTCAATCTCATCCAAGTTCTCATCACCATCACCTTCCCCCCGGCATAGCAGGATCATAACCACATGTGACCCGAGCTGCTCACGCCTTAGCACGAGCATCCTCAAACTCAGCATTAGAAACTCTCCCCGCTGTAATCAAATCACTGAATATTTCTAGATCGGCCTCAGTATGGATCCAATTCTCGTATAAATCCTGCGAAACAGCGAGATAAGTGGAAGTGCGATAGAAGGATAGCTGAGCCAACAGCTGCGCCATTTCGGCCTCAAGAGCGGCAATCTTATCATTATGGTTTGAAACCTGTTTATCAAGCACCCCAATTCACTCATCAAGTCCTGCTTCCTTGAGCTCAGCCATCTCCACATCATTCTCTAGCTCGGACTGGAGGACGCGAATGGCATCTTCCAATAGCTCCACCTTAGGCAAAGTCGCCACCCTAGTCTTCTCAGCCTTCTCCAATTCTACTGCCTTCTTGATCACCTCATCACTCAAATTGTTAGCTTTGTTTGAACTTTGCTCAAGCTCATCCGGCAAAGATGCCAATTGGGTTTGAAGGTCTGCACACTCAGCCTCGACCCCCTTGCTCACCTCGAGATCATTGCATTTACCAATGACTCTTATAAGTTCATCATATTTTTGCTTCAGCTCCTCCCTAAGGGCCTGGAAGTTTCCATCCATACTGAGCCGCTTGCAAATCTAATGGTGCTTGACGCGATACTCATGGTACTTCCTCTCTATTTTCTTGAAAAGAGCTTTCCGCTTCTTTCCTCGGTGGGGACTCTCAATCTCTAAAATGATGGTCAAAACGATAAAGAGAGAGTAGAAGAGGAAGTTAGTCAAAAAAGAAAGAAAAATGTAAGGCACGAGAACTAGAGAGATCGAAAACTTTCCCTCAAGGCGAGTCCAACTATGCCCGATAATATGGCGATATCGTTGAATGTTTGTAAGGTCCTGCTTTAGTGTTATAGCATAGAGGACCCAATGAGGGAACCATGTTATATGTATCCACCAGTAAGTGGTGGTCCAGGGGGATGGCTATGGTGCGAGTGGATCCCTCTAATCTTACCTCCAAGCGATTAAACCCTTCAATAAACATCTGCACCTCTTCAGGGTCGATAATAGAACAGGTCTCATAGTCGTCCACAGCCACACTTTTCCTTCTCTCCTCGGTTGATGAAAGAAAGCCAACCTGTTCTAAGGGTGATAGATCACTCCTCGACACGGCCTTCGCAACCTCAGGTAGCCCTCTTTCTTCAACAACGACCTCAGGCAAATAAGCATCTCCCACAACCACTGTAGGTGGTGGAGCCAGTGTGCAAGTCCATTTTACTCTCCAATGTAGACACAGCCCACTCATAGTCACCCCTAGTCGATTCCTTGGCTCTAGCTGTCTCGCCGTCGATTTCGACCCTCCTCCTTTTTAGTGGAACCAGTTCCTTCTCACTCGGTGATGACTCATCTACTAAGTTTAACATGAAAGAAGTTGGAATCTTTGTCGGGTCTGGGAAGAAGTGAATGTATGAAGATACTTGCCCGCAGTCGCAGTAAGTGAGGACCTCGTCGTAGCACTTGAGTGACGGAAGGCAGGTCTAGGAGCATTCACATTTCTCGAAGCTCTACAACCTAACAATAAAAACAAAAGTCAATCCAACTCCGCTATAAAATAAAAGAGAATTAAAAGATGATAACATAAAGGTCGAGTTATCAAGTTCAAAATAAATGACTCACTGGTCGCGGAAGGCTTGCACCCAAACTTCTTGTGGAACGCCAACCATTCATGGATCCCCACTGTATGGGGAAAGACTTTAATTACCCGGTCATGAATGTCTGTAAGGGGGGATCTTTCTCGGCTACACAAAGAAAAAGAGGAACGATTACGCTAAAATCGAAATAAAAAATTAAATGCTCAGCAGAAGTGCTTACGGGTAAAGTTCCATTCTTCAGGTAACCCATTCGGGTTTGCCACCACGTACTGGTCTTGATATAGAAAAAGTTGCATCAAAATTGACGATTGGCCTTATCATCCATCTTCACCACCAATCCCTTGCTCCCACAATGGTAGAGGAGTAACATCATACCCCCATAGAAACTTGGCGCGAAGAGATGCACTAGATGGCAAATAGAGATACTGCGGTTGGCCAGTTCCGCGTACTTTACCAATATAAAGAAGAGTTTATAAATATAAGGGGAGAGATGAGCTGGACAGATGCCGTAATAGCGGTAGAATTCATCTGACAATGGAGGAAGAGGAAGAGAATAACCTACGTAGAATGGATATGCGTAGAACACTCAATATCCAGGGCGATTAATCTGTACCGCATTATGACAAGATCGGGATTAGGTTGATGTGGGCTAGGATGTTGAACTTGGCCCTAATCTTAGCAAGGACGACCATGTCCATTTTGGATTCCACGGGTTCAAACTCGTTTGTGGGCGGGTTTGAGAAGTCTGACGTAGCTTTGTCATTACGAGGAATTATTTCCTTTATAGTGGGAAAGCATTGGTCCTCAGCAACGATAGCAGGCCCATCTCCATGAGAAGGCATTGTCATTACTAGTGGGATTGGGTCAGAAGCCTCACCAGAGCTAGGAGATGCATTGACCATTTTTAGTTCTTTGTAAGTGCAGAAAGTACAAACTCGAGAGAGGTAGGAGTAGCAGAAATGGCTCAAGTCAAAAATGAGAACAAGAGTTCGAAATGAATGCAATCGGAGCAAGGATACATGAAGAAGAAGAAGAAGAATAGAGGAAAATATGAAGGTTCAAATGCTAGAAAATACAAAGGACCATACAAAGGGTTTCCAATCCCTATTAATAGAAAACACAAACACCTTAATCGAGAAAACAAACTGTCGCTACACAAATATCAAAACGGCAGAGGCACGGAAAGTGATGCAATCCATCAGGTAGATGCATAATAATTGAGCATAGTCTAGTGACGTCAGTCTAAACTAACATCACGATAAGTTGTGTCCTACCAAATGCCACATTACCATCTCGACCGTGTCTATTACTATTCGACATGCACGCTTGAATTTCTCGTCTATGACTAGCAAAATTCGCTCACCGAGATCGACCAAAAGATAACCTCGATAAGCGGAAGGAATAACTGTATGGGTCAAAATTTGACTAAGGAAATTCAAAACAAAGAGGTGTTTATCATGAATTATTTGTGATTATTATGAAATTTGGCCGAGGTTGACCAGTAATAAACAGAAAGTGTCGCCAAGCAGTCGGTCACGATTGAGATCGAGTATTATGAACATTAGTAATGGCTAATTTTTTATTGGGATCCTCAGAGGGAATATTCCATTGAATATTCTCTGTATTTATATTTTTAGGGTTCTTTGGGGGATGTCCCATATAAAGGGAATGAAAGATAAGGCAAAAGGCGTGTAATATTCTAAGTGATAAGAACTCTTTTAAAAAGCAAGCTCTCTAGATAAATACAAAGAACACCTTCCTAAAGAGATGCATTTTTTTTGGATTATTCCTTGTCATTTCCACTAGATCTGAGAAAGTTCTCAATATTCTTATAGTTTCATGTCACTCTTCATTGTTAGAGAGAGGAATTATCCACCTTATTCAATATTTGATGAATCTTCCTCTTTATTTATATTTGGTGCCATCTATTTCCATTCAATATTTGATACTTCTAACACATTATTACATTTGACTCATTTAATGTATAGTGCATTAAATTTGCTTTATCACTGTCTACATCTTAGATCTGAAGTTATTATATTTAACTAGGATTAACCTCTTAAATAACTAATTAGTTAGTCTAGCCTAAAGATTATCCTTTTTTGGTGGGACAAATGGGGTCAAAATATGAAATATATGGTTGAAAGATGCTCTAAGAATTATCATTTTAGGGGTGTAAAAAATTAAAAATCGAATAAAAAATTCTTTTTTTTTCCTTTTTATTTGTTTGGAATGTAAAGGCAGACCCAGGATCCGGTGATCGGCTTACCATGATATTCAATATAAATTTATCAATGCTTATGAAGATTGGTTCGGTGGTCAATGCTAATATCTGACTATTTCTTAAAAATATTTGCAAATATACATAGAATGTTTACCGAAATTTTCAAGTGTCGGTGACCCCTCAATCTTTAGTGTCCTTCCTTCTCTGTCAGGGAGGGGGTAGGGTTACGAAGTAGGGGTGGATGCTAAATTTCAAGTTTATAGGTTCAGGATTCTAATTGTTTGATGTTACTGCGTTCTAAATTGATAATTTTTACATATTCTTGAATTTTTAAAACAAATATAGGGTTTGAACAATTCTACTGGTGTTTAGATATGTACTATTAACCATGGATTTGGCTTAGATATAATATTTATTATGATAATATTGTTCATTCAAATTTAATAAAGTTTTAATATATAATATATTAGTCGGTTGTGATGACCCGACCCGTCGTCTCGTGAGTTACCGCCCTGTTTTCTCCATTTTCTGCTTTTTTATAATTTCATTATCCATATCTTATGCGATCGAGTTGGTTTGGAGTGGTTTTAATAAGAAATGAGACACTTACCCTCTTTTAAGAATGCTTAAGTTAGAAAGGTCAATCGGACGTTGACTTATGAGTTAGAGGACTCGGATGTGAATTTTAATGATTCGGTAAGCTTCGAGGGATGATTTATTACTTAGGAGCGTGACCGAAAGTGGCTTTGGAGGTTCGGAGTAGAATTAGGCTTGAATTGACAAAGTTAGTATTTTGGCGATTTTCGGTTGGTAGGTGAGATTTTGATCCGAGATTCAGAATGGAATTTTGAGAGCTTTGGTAGCTTCGTTATGTAATTTGGGATGTGTGGGTAAAATTTTAGGTTATTCGGAGGTGATTTGGTTGGGTTTTTTATCAAATGCGTATTTTGAAAGTTTTAGAAGAACTTAGGCTTGAATACGATGCAATTTGATGGTTTTGATGTTGTTTAACGTGTTTTGATGATTGTAGAAATTTGAATGATGTTTTAGCATGTGTTGGTGTTTTTGGTTGAGGTCCCGGGGGCCTTGAGGTGATTTCGGATGGCTATTAGGGAGTTTCGGACTTGGATGAAAATGCAGAAATTCTGGATTTTTTGCAGAAGGATTTTGCCTTTGCGAACATGAGAAGGGCCTCGCGTTCACATAGAAGGATTTTGCACAGGCCAAGATTTGTTCTTCGCGTTCACGCTTAATGATACGTAGTCCCGTAGTTTGAGTTCCTTGAGCTTCGCATTGCGGGGAGATATCTATGTTACGGTGAGACACGCGCTTGATGAAAAGCGCGGGGTCATTTGTTATTGAGAATTGTTACTTGGTCCGTCCCAAGTGATGTTTTTATCGCGTATTTCATTGAAGCTTATTTAATCTCATAATTATTTGGATTAACTGTCATGTTTGGGCTTCCTGCCAACTACTTGAACCCTTCGTGGAGTTTTTATCGCTATATCCTCACTGTACGGATTTACTACTTGAACTCAATCATACCGTTTTCTACTATTTAACAACTAAACCATCTTGACTCGGATTTTTGAAACAAAAAGATATATTAAATGATGTTTTGGGCTGAGAACCACTATTTTTATTATTGCCTATGAGCTATGTGATTTCTAGACTGAGTTTGGGATCGGGCTGCAAGGCGTAGTGGTATTATATTGATATTGATATGAAGCCGAGGGCCTAGTTGATGCCACAAGATGGATTGATTTTACGCCTGGGCCGTAAGGGGCCCTTCCTGGAGCCTGAACACCCCAGTGAGTGCCGTCGGTGATAAATAAATGGATTGGGCTACATGCCGCATCAGGTACTATAGGGTACCATTGTATGTGTCACATTCCTTTATTTGGCTATCATTTATTTGTGTATCTGTTGTAGTATTTCCATATTTCGTTTGCATTGGTTATCACTTCTATATTATTTGTTTAAAATTGCTGATGTATAGGTTACTTTGTGTTTTCCACTATTTCTTATTCTTAGCCATTATTTATGTTTATTACTCATTGGGTCGGAGTACTCACATTACTCCCTGCACCTTGTGTGCAGATCTAGGTGCCTCCCTGAGGCTGAGTGAGGATTTTCTATTGAGCAGCGCATATCCGGGAGCATTGAGGAATGGCATCCGTAGCCTGATTTTTCCCTTCTATCCTTGTTTTTATCTCGTATTCCCTAGATGGACGTGTATCAGGTTGATAAATCTGTAATAGAGGATCAGACTTGTGACACTGAATCCTTATGGACTATATTGTAAAAGTATTATTTAAGATTCTGCATGTTTAACTCCTATTTCAGACTGCTAAAACGTTGATTTGGTAATTTAATTATGTTAGCTAAAAATGAACTGTTTAATGAATTAGATTAAGGTGGTAAATTGGTCGGGCATACCTAGTAGTATGTTGGGCGCCATCAGGACCAGGGTTGGGGCCGTGAGAAGTTGGTATCAGAGCCTAGGTTACTTGGTCTCGCAAGTCATGAGCCAGTTTAGTAGAGTCTCGTGGATCGACACGGAGACGTATGTATTTATCCTCAAGAGGCTGCAAAACCTTTAGGAAAAGTTTCATATTCTTGAGGTTCTTGTTGTGCGACCTTGTTGATCCGAGAACTAAATTCATGTTATTCTATTCTTTTACATATGGCGAGGACTCGTGCTACCGGATGAGGTAGAGAGACACGAGTGCCACCCACTGAGGCAACTAGAGGACGTAAATGCTATCGTGGTTGTGGCAAAGGCAGAGTAGTGAGAACATCACCCGTTAATCCACCAGCTACCCCAACTTCGGATCAGGCTCCAGCAGCACCAGATCAGGCTCCAGCAGCACTAGTTCAGACACCAGTTGTGCCCATCGTGATCTCAGGTCTTCAGGAGGCCTTGGCTCAGATCCTATTAGTTTGCACTGTCCTGGCTCCAGCAGTTTCAGCCACTACTGCATTAGCTACTTCACAGGCTAGAGGATGCAATTAGACCCCCGCTATTCGCACACCTGAGGAGGTAGTGCGGGGATTACAAACGCCACAGGCACCTCCACTTCAGTCGGTTGCACCAGTCCAGTATTGTAGTTCCAGCTATGCTAGACGATGAGCAGCGTTGTCTTGAGAGGTTTGGTAGGCTTCAGCCTCCCTCATTCAGTGGTGGTGAGGGTGAGGATGCCTAGAGTTTTCTTGAAAATTGTCAATAGATACTCTGTACAACAGGTATTCTTGAGCCGAGTGGTGTAGCAATTATCACCTTTCATTTCTTAGGTGCTGCTTTTACTTGGTGGCAGGATTCTAAGAGATGTAGGGCTGTTGGTACAACACCCCTTACTTGGAAATAGTTCTCCGCTCTATTCTTGTAGAAGTATGTATCGAAGTCTTGCGGGGAAGAGCTGCGTAGACAATTCGAGTGGTTGATGCATGGGGATATGACTGTGACCCAGTATGAGATGAGGTTTTTGTAATTGGCCTGACATGCTAGTTGGATGATCCCGACAGATCGTGAGAGGATCAGAAGATTTATGGATGGCCTTAATTACCATCTCCATATTTCGCTGACTAGAGAGAGAGTATTGGGTACTACGTTCGAGGAGGTGGTCGATATCTCTTCTGAGATTAAGACGGTTTGCTATGGGGAGTGAGAGGAGAGGGAGGCCAAGAGGCTTCGAAGATAGGGCAGTTTCAGTGATGCTCCATCTAGGGGCCAGTTCCAGCGTGGTAGAGGTTGTTCCTTCAAGCATGCTCAGTCGGCCCGTCCAGAGTACAGAGGGGAATCTTCAGGCCGTGGTCATCAGGGGATCCAGCAAGGCCAATCTTCACTTAGTGCCCTCCCAGCTCAGAGTTCATCTCAGGCCCCATCAGCTCAAGGTTCTTCAGCACCAAGCACATTTGCTAGTTACTCCGATGCGAGGGGTTCCTTTCAGTCCCCATCTCCAGCATCGGGTAGTTGTTATGATTCCGGAGAGTTTGTTCATATGAGAAGGCAGTATCCTCGACTTCGTGGCAGTCAGTCTAAGTAGAGGGATCAACCCTCGACTTCTGCTCCAGCTACTACACCACCCACCCAACCAACTAGGGGTGGGGGTCAAGCAGCCAGGGGTCATCTCAAAGGGGGAGTCTTCAGAAGAGTTGAATGAATTGAAGGAGCAGCTTCAGAAGCTCCTAGATAAGGGGTTTATTCGGCCTAGTATTTCACCATAGGGTGCGTCGGTTCTATTTGTAAAGAAGAAGGATGGCACAATGAGAATGTGCATTGATACAGGCAATTGAACAAAGTAACAGTAAAGGACAAGTATCCCATGCCTCGCATAGATGATTTACTTGACCAGCTCCAAGTAGTGAGGGTGTTTTCCAAGATTGATCTCTGTTCGGGCTTTCACCAGTTAAAGATCAGGGATTCAGATATTCCCAAGACTGCTTTCAGGACTAGATATTATCACTATGAGTTTCTTGTCATGTCTTTCGGGCTGACCAATACCCCAGCAGCATTCATGCATCTGATGAACAGTGTATTTTGGCCTTATCTAGATTCATTCATTATTGTATTTTATTGATTATATTTTGGTGTACTCGTATACTGAAGAGGAGCACGCGGAGCATTTGTGAGTGGTATTGTAAAGATTAAGGGAGGAGAGGCTTTATGCAAAGTTCTTGAACTCTGAGTTTTGGCTCTGGTCAACAGCTTTCTTGGGTCACATGGTGTCCAGTAAGGGTATTACAGTTGATCCAAAGAAGTTAGAGGCAGTCCAGAGTTGGCCTAGACTGTCCTCAGCCACAAAGATTTATAGTTTCCTTAGCCTTGCAAGTCATTATCGTCAGTTTTTCAGGGATTCTCTTCTATCGCATCGCCCTTGACCAGGTTGACTCATAAGGGTATTTCATTTGTGTGGTTGGACGAGTGTGAGGAGAGCTTTAAAATTCTTAAGACAGCTTAAACCACAGCTCCAATATTGGTTCTGCCATCAGCTTCCGCTTTATATACCGTATATTGGATGCTTTGAGAGTTGGTATTGGCTATGAATTGATGTAAGAGGGTAGAGTTATTGCTTATACTTCTCGTCAGTTGAAGCCCCATGAGAAGAACTATCATGTTCATGATTTAGAGTTGGATGCCATAGGTCATGCGTTGAAGATTTGGAGACACTACTTGTATGGCGTATGTTATAAAGTATTCACTGATCACTACAGCCTTCAGCATCTGTTCAAGCAAAAGGATCTTAATTGGAGGTAGTGGAGGTGGCTAGAGTTGCTTTAGGATTATGATATCACTATTTTGTATCATCCGGAGAAGGCCAATGTAGTGGCCGATGCTTTGAGCTGAAAGGTAGTGAGTATGGGGAGCTTGGTGTACATTCCAATTAGGGAGAGGCCATTTGCAGTTGATGTTCAGCCTTGGCCTATCGGCTGGTGAGATTAGACATTTCAGAGCCCAACCGGGTGTTAGCTTGTGTGTTTTTTGTGTCTTCCTTAAATGATCGCATAAGAGAGCGTCAATATGATAATTCACATTTACTTGTCCTTAAGGGCCGAGTTCAGTACAGAGATGCCAAGGATGTGACGATTGGTGATGATACAGTGTAAAGGATGCAGGGCCGGATGTTTGTTTGGTAGTTGATAGTGGAGGAGGCCCATAGCTCGCGGTATTCCATTCATCCGGGTGCCGCAAAGATGTACCAGGATCTTAGATAGCATTATTGGTGGCGGAGAATAAAGAAAGATATTGTGGGGTTTGTAGCTTGGTGTCTCAATTGTCAGCAGGTGAAATATGAGCATCAGAGACCGGGTGGTTTACTTCAACAGATGGATATTCCCGAGTGGAAGTGGGAGAGGATTACTAAGGACTTCGTTGTCGGACTACCTCAGACTTAGAAGAAATTTGATGCTATTTGGGTGATTGTTGATCGGCTGACCAAGTCCGCACACTTCATTCCTGTGTGTACTACCTATTCATCAGAGCATCTGGCAAGGGTTTATATCTGGGAGATTGTTCGGTTGCATGGTATTTCGGTTTCTATCATCTCAGATAGAGGTACTCAGTTTACTTCACAGTATTAGAAAGTCGTGCAGAGAGAGTTGGGTACTCGGGTGAAGTTAAGCACAACGTTTCATCCTCAGACGGACGGACAATCCGAGCATACCAATTAGATATTGGAGGACATGTTGTGTGCTTGTGTCATTGATTTTGGAGGTTCGTGGGTTGAGTTTTTGATGCTTGCAGAGTTTGCCTATAACAACAGCTATCAGTCCAGCATTCAGATGGCACCATATGAGGCCTTGTATGGGAGACGATGTAGATCTCTAGTTGGTTGGTTCGAGCCCGGTGAGGCTAGGCTATTGGGGGACAGAGGTGGTCCAGGATGCCTTTGAGAATGTGAAGGTGATTCAGGAGAGGCTTCATAAAATTCAATCACGCCAGAAGAGTTATGCAAATCGGAAGGTTCGAAATGTATCCTATGTGGTTGGTGAGAAGGTCTTGCTGAAGGTCGCCCATGAAGGGTGTTATGAGATTTGGAAAGAAAAGGAAGTTAAGCCTATAGTTCATTGGACCTTTTGAGGTGCTTAGGAGGATTGGATAGGTGGCCTATATGCTTTCTTTGCCACCCAGCTTGTCGAATGTGCATCCGGTATTTCATGTATCTAGGCTCCGTAAGTATGTTAGGGACCTGTATCTTGTCGTAGACTTTAGTACGATTCAGTTGGAGGATGACTTGACCTATGATCTGGAGCTAGTGGCTATTTGGGGTCATCAGGTTTGGAAGTTAAGATACAAGGATATAGCTTCAGTGAAGGTGCAGTGGAGAGGTCGGTCCGTGGAGGAGACCACCTGAGAGGCCGAGCGGGAGATGCGCATCAGATATCATCACCTATTTGAGGCTTCAGGTATGTTTCTTGACCCGTTAGGACGAGCATTTGTTTAAGTTGGGGAGGATGTGACGACCCGACCCGTCGTCTCGTGAGTTACCACCCCATTTTTTTCCATTTTCTTCTTTTTTATGTTTCATTATCCGTATCTTATGTGATCAAGTTGGTTTGGAGTGGTTTTGATAAGATACATTTAGTCTCTTTTAAGAATGCTTAAGTTGGAAAGGTCAACTGGATGTTGACTTATGAGTTAGATGGCTCAGATGTGAATTCTGATGGTTTGGTAAGCTTTGGGGGATGATTTGTGACTTGGGAGTGTGATTGGAAGTGGTTTTGGAGGTCCGGAGTATAATTAGGCTTGAATTGGCGAAGTTAGTATTTTGACAATTTCCGGTTGGTAGGTGAGATTTTGATCTGAGGGTCGGAATAGAATTTCAAGACTTGTTATAGCTTCATTATGCGACTTGGGATGTGCGTGTAAAATTTCAGGTCATTCATAGGTGATTTGGTTGGGTTTTTTATCAAATGCGTGTTTCAGAAGTTTTAGAATAACTTAGGCTTGAATTCGATGTAATGAATTCGATGTAATTTGATGGTATTGGTGTTGTTTGACGTGTTTTGATGATTGGAAAAAGTTTGAATGATGTTTTAGGATGCGTTGGTATTTCTGTTGAGGTCTTCGGGTCCTCAGGGTGAATTCATATGGCTATCGGGGAGTTTCGGACTTCGATGAAATTGTAGAAGTTCAGGATATACGGCAGAAGGATTTTTGCCTTTGCGAACGTGAGAAGGGCCTCGCGTTCGCATAAAAGGATTTTGGGTAGGCAAGGTCTTGTTCTTCGCATTCTTGCTTGAGGATTTGGATCGCATAGTCTGTGTTCCATGAACTTTGCGTTCGCGGGGAGATATCTTCATTCGTATAGAAGGATCAGCAATTTCATTCATTTGTTCATTGCGTTCGTGGCCAAAGGGATGCGTTCGCGTAGTTGAAGCAGTTGAAGCTATGCATTTGCGAGTTGGGCACCGTGTTTGCGAAGGGTAATTATGGTCAGGGAAAATGTTGTGCATGGCAAACACAAGAAGGCCCTCACGTTCGCATAGAAGAAAATCAACAGCTGGGCAGAAAGGATTTAAACATTTCATCTCGCGAGCTAAGCCATTTTCTTCGCCATTATTGAGTATTTTGGAGATATTTGGGAGAAATTGAAGAGGGATTCGAAGAGGATTAATTGGAGGTAAGTTTTATGAACCAAAAACGTGATTATATTGTGGAATCCACATAGAAATTCATGGAAATTTAGCCAAAAATGGAGTAACTAGGGCTTGGATTTTAATATTATAAAAATTGGGATTTCAGGGGTCATTTGGACTCCGATTTTGGTATTATTTATATGTATAACTTGTGGCGAGATAAGGAACTCGTTGATGTAAAAATTTCTGAGATTTGTAAAATGAGACCGGGGCTCGGGTTTTGCTAATTTTGGGATTTTATATGTTTTTCGATTGTTTTCGCTTGGATTTTGGTTCCTTAGCCTATTGTGATGTATTCGTTGTGGTTTTGGTCAGATCCGATGCGCGAGGAGGTCGATTTGAGAGACAAGGGCATAGCGAGCTAGCGTTTTGGTCGGCTTGAGGTGATTAATGAATGTAAACAATGTCCTGAGGGTTTGAAACCCCGAAATTTCATATCGTAGTGTTATACTAAGGTGAGACACACGCTTGATGATGAGCGCGGGGTCGTTTTCTATTAGGGATTGTGACTTGGTCCGTCCAGATTGATGTTTTTACCGCGTATTTGATTGAAGCTTATTTAATCTCATCACTATTTGGATTAACTATCATGTTTGGGCTTCATGCAAACTACTTGAACCTTTTAGGAGTTTTAATTGCTATATTCTCATTGTATGGATTTATACTTGAACTCAGTCGTACCATTTTCTACTATTTTACTACTCAGCCATATTTACTCAGATTTTTGAAACTAAAAGATATATTAAATGATGTTTTGGGCCGAAAACCATTATTTTATTATTGCCTATGGGCTATGTGATTTTTGGACTGAGTATGGGATCGGGCTGCGCACCGCAGCAGTATTATATTGATATTGATATGAGGCCGAGGGCCTAGTTGATGCCACGAGATGGGTTGATTTTGCGCTTGGGACTTTAGGGGTTCCTCTTGGAGTCTGCACACCCCCAGTGAGCACCGTCAAGGATAAATAAATGGATCGGCCTGCACGCCACAACGGGTACTATAGGGTACCGTTCTATGTGTTGCATTCCTTTATTTGGATATCATTTATTTGTGTATCTGTTGTAGTATTTCCATATTTCATTTGGATTGGTTATCACTTCCATATTGTTTGTTTAACACTGCTGATGTATATGTTACTTTGTGTTTTTCTATGATTTCTTATTATCAGCCATTATTTATGTTTATTATTCACTGGGTCGGAGTAATCACATTACTCCCTTCACCCTGTGTGCAGATCCTGGTGCGTCTAAGATTGAGTGAGGATTTTATATTGAGCAGCACATATATGGAAGCATCGAGGTAGCTGCATGGCGTTCGCATCCCTGATTTTTCCCTTCTATCCTTGCTTTTATCTCGTATTCCCTAGATGGATATGTATTAGGTTGATAAACCTGTATTAGAGGCTCAGACTTGTGACACTGGATCCTTATGGGCTATATTGTAGAGGTATTATTTGAGATTCTGCATGTTTAACTCCTATTTCAGACAGCTAAAATGTTGATTTGGTAACTTAATTGTGTTAGCTAAAAATGAACTGTTTAATGAAGTGGGTTAAGGTAGTAAATTGTTCGGGCTTGCCTAGCAGTGTGTTGGGCGCTATCACGATCGGGGTTGGGGTCATGATATCGGTGTCCTTTGTTTATATAGTAGATGATTTAGTGTATAGAGATCAGCTTATATACGGGAGATTAAATCATCGATTCTTTTAAATATAAAATTTGAGTTCACAATCTAATGATAGAATTGGACAAACCATCAGGAATGATTGCAGCACAAGATTAAATATAAATTATCTTGATTATGGGAATGGTTTAAATCCAACTTCTTGTGCTAGTACATTTTATATGCATTAAACGGACCAAGTAGAGATAAGTATTTTATACTGACTCAATAAATTAAACTCTCTAGTCATTAAATGTACTTATACTCTTAATCTTGATATAATTATAATTAGCAGTATATATTATTGTTATTTTAATTTATTAAAAGGAGAGTTTCTTCCGTGGGTCAATATGCCCGGTAAATAGGATAATAATAATGTACATTGGCGAAGTAATAGTTAGTTGATGGAATCCATGTATCGATTTAGAGATTGATGATACACCTTTATGAAGCATTCATGTGTAAACCCGACCGGTTAATTTTGTATCCGACACATGAAATAAGTTAAGCGAAAGTCTAAAGGAAATAATCAATAAATTAAATTGTCACTAATTTAATTTAATTGATTAGTATCTAAATCTTAACATGGGAGTTAAATAAGATTTAATGGATGAATTTCAAAATTGAATAAGGAGTGCAATTATGAATTTTTAGTGGAATAATTCGTATTAATTTCAAAAATTAGAAAATAATTCCATAATGAGAGCCTTGTTAGTTAAATTTTGTGGTCCCTGCTGTGCCTTTATAATAGGAAATAAAGGAATCATTTTTCTGGTGGAAAGGAAAAACCTAACAGGTTTTGAAAAAAGGATTTGACCCTTAAAATCTATGCTATAAATACATAAGGTTTTTCACCTAGAGGGAGGAGTAGATGGTAGCTGAAATTTTCAGCCAGATTTTCCTAGAAATTTCGCCCACATGAAATTGCTATTTCCGGATATTATTTTGTTAACACAGTAGAAGGCTGTATAACTTCGGAGATCGTGATCGTACGGGTGGTGGTGAATTCATTGAGTTGCTTTGAAATTGGAGGCTCACGTGATAACGAAGTTTTATTCACGCTTCAAGAGGTATCCTGTGAAATCTCGTTTATGCTAGTTGTCTAGATTACATGTAATTTCGATTCTGGAATTGCTTGCGCTGCTAATTATAATCCATTGAATGGTATCAGAGCCCGCTCAAATCTAATTAGATAACTGATTTTTTCATGAAACAAGAATATCGTGTTTATGTGCATTTTTGAATTATGTGTACATATTGTTTTCTGAAAAGCTGCACTGCTATTTTGTGAATTAACTGTGAAAAATTTTTAGAGTATTCTTGTAATCATGAGATATCTACTTTCTTATTGGTATTTGATTGAGATGATCTGGATTTTTTGGGTAAACCCTAGAAAAAATGCATAACTTGATTTTGACTGAATTGCCGGTATTTTTGAAGGTCATCGAACTTGACAAACTCTGATTGAGCTAAAATTTGATGGGTCCATCGGAAACGACGTGGTGAAAAAAACTCACTGCTTAGCAATGAATCATGATATTTTTTAGCATTTTGAGGCCGTTTGGGCTACGTTTCTGACGTTTTTCTATTTTCTGAAAATTATCTTTTAATAATTTTGATTCGTTTTTAATTCAATGGTGGTGGGGTGACTCCACATGGTCTCCATGATTAAATACTGATGATACAATATGTTTATACATTGGCTATTAGTAAATAGACGTGTTGTTGTATTTAAATTCAATAATAGAGGTGTAAGATTTTATTGAATAGGTCTTACAAGGTATAATGATATTGTGTTATGATATAATTATTTTGTAAGAAAGTAAAATTCTCTGTTTGATATTCTGGATGACTAATGATTGGAGCATTTGGCATATTTATGCATATGAATTTTCTCAAATTTTAGTTTATGTTTTCAT
Organism: Nicotiana benthamiana; assembly: GCA_034376525.1. Taxonomy (NCBI): domain Eukaryota; kingdom Viridiplantae; phylum Streptophyta; class Magnoliopsida; order Solanales; family Solanaceae; genus Nicotiana; species Nicotiana benthamiana. The sequence continues at coordinate 53,907,789 of CM067330.1, read as the reverse complement.
GCTTTACGTGATTAATAATCTTGGATTTTCGATGAAAAACTTTATTCTCTGGTTGGATATTGTAATTAAGTAAAATATGACGATATTTTGTATAAGTTTTATATTGTTGGCATGGCTTTTAAACTGTGGTCCATAATCTGTCATAAAATAATTTTATAATCAACATGTATCTTCACTTGTAAATTAAGAATTTTGTGAGTAATAAATAGTTACCACTAAAGTGGTTTGTTTATTTGTGCTCATAAATTTTTTTAATAAATTTGTACATGTGAAATTGTGTCTATTCATGGATTGAGCATTATGATTAATAAGTAGGATCTACAAAATGATCTATTTATTTGAGTCATGAAAATCTCCTTAATACATGTGAAAATTATCCTTGATAAATCTATATTAATGGTGGAGGTTCCTAACTAGGAAAAGAATTTTATCTTTCGGTACTAGTGAGACCAACTCCACCCATGAGAAGAGATATTGAGTTTTCGCCGAACGAGAGAAAATAGAATTTCTTAGATTCTTGCGTATTTAATAAAATGATAATTTATTGCAAAAGGAGATATTCTGTATCCTAGAAATAGGAAGAACAAAATATATGCCTTGAGCTCATAGTATAATTATAAGGAGAATGGAAATTAATATCATATTTATTTTTAATTCATGAAACTGCTTTAAACAATTATTCTCCAAGTTTGATTACAAGTTGGTGGTCATGAATTTACCTAACCCCGATTGACCTGAAACTTGGTAGATTCGTCGAAAACGATCTAGTAAGACAAAATCACTGCTATGCAGTGAATCATGCTATTGTTCAGCGTTTTGAGGTCGTTTAGGTAGGTTTTTGAGCAATTTATTACATTGAATTTGTTATAAATATGAAAAATTATTCTTTATATATAGGCTATATTTGTGTTAAATCTGAAACATGATGGTTTATTTTGATATGATATATAACAAGAATGCAAATTACATTGATTTAATCCTAAATACGCAAAAACAATTATTCGAATTTGGTCTAGTTTTGGCGATCGTGAATTTTATGGTCTCCAAATAAATTTGGTAGGATCATCAGAAATAATTATTTAAAAAGAACTCTCTGCAGTGAATCACATTGTATTTTGACGATTCAGGATCGTCTAGTGAGTTTTTTGAAGATTTGACGGATTAAAATGTGATTTACATACAAAAAGTCATTCTTTCTAGAAAGAAATACATAAGTTGCTACTTGAACTATGGACCAAATCCCTCTTATCCACTTTCTGAAGGTGAAAATCATTTTACACTCAACTTTTCTGAAGTATGTCTAATACACACCATTTTGGGTCGCGTATTTTAAACTCAAAAGAAGCGCATTAAGCTATAAATTTTTTCATTTAATTCTTTCGTAGATTTACATGTGTCACGAATTTAAGTTTATCCTATAAATAATAATTTTAACACCTTTCTTTAATTATTCTTCCTCCCTCAACCCTATTTCGACATAACCTTACCTTACACTTTTCTAACCCATGAATTATACTTTTCGACTTATTCCTTTGTTTACGACCTTATGTTTCTTTAAAGTGGTGGTTTTAGATTTTATTGATAGGAGAAGACGGCAATGAATTAGTGGCCAGTGGTGATGTAGCAACTTTTCGATGAAATTTTTGAGCTCTCATTTAAACTGTTCCGACTACATGCAACTTTCCAACGCTTAAGCTCTCATTTAGGAACTAAATGTCTCAAAATTCTCCGAAACTCAAAACCGAACATCCCATCAATTCAATTTAGTAGAAATAGACTTGGGGAAAGTAGTTAATAGGGGATCGGGGCGTGAATTCTTAAGACGGCTGACCGGGTCGTCACATCCTCCTATCCTTAAACATTTGTTCGTCCTCGAATGAGCATAAAGACATACCTGAAGTAGTGAAAAGATGAGGGTAACAGTTGCGCATATCCTGCTCGGTCTCCCAGGTTGCCTCCTCGGCCAACTGACCTCGCCACTGAAACTTTACTGAAGTAATGTTCTTTGACCTCAACTTTCGAATCGTCCTGTCCAATATAGAAACTGGCTCTTACATATGATAGATCCTTCTCTAGCTGGACTGAACTAAATTCCAACACGTGCGACGGATCACACCGTGATACCTCTGGAGCATCAAACATAAAATACCAGATGAACCCTTGCTAGGCTGGGAGGTATGGCAAGCTCATAAGCAACCTCCCCAACATGCCTCAATATCTCAAAAGGGCCAATGAACCTCGGATTCAACTTCCCCTTCTTCCCAAATCTCATGACGCCCTTCATAGGCGAAACTCAGAGCAGAACCGCCTCTCCAACCATAAAGGAAACATAAAGAACCTTCCGGTCTATGTAGCTCTTCTGTCTCGGCTGGGCTGTATGGAGTCTATGCTGAATTACCTGGACCTTCTCAAAAGCATCCTGAACCAAATCTGTGCCCAATAGTCTGGCCTCGCCCCGCTCAATCCAACCTACCAGAGATCTACACCGCCTACCACACAAGGCCTCATACGGTGCTATCTGAATGCTGGAATGATAGCTATTATTGTATACAAACTCCACCAATGGCAATAACTGATCCCAAGACCCTCCAAACTCAATCATGCACGCGCGAAGCATATCCTCAAGAATATGAATAGTGTGCTCAAACTGTCCGTCCATCTGGGGGTGAAATTTTGTGCTCAAATCTACCCAGGTACAAAACTCCTGCTGAATAGCCCTCCAGAACCATGATGTGAACTGAGTACCTCTGTCTGAAATAATTGAAATCGGAATACCATGCAGACGGACAATCGCTCGGATATAAATCTCCCCTAACCACTCCGAAAAATAAGTGGTACACACAAGAATGAAATGAGCGGATCCACAATAACCCAGATCGCATCAAACTTCTTCAAGGGATTTGCGAGTCCAGATACAAAGTCCATGGTGATATGCTCCCACTTCCACTCTAGAATCTCTATCTGCTAAAGCAACCCACCCGGTCTCTTATGCCTGTACTTCATCTGGTGGTAGTTGAGGCATCTATCTACATATCCAACTATATCCTTCTTCATCTATCTCCACCAATAGTGTTTCCTCAAGTCCTGATACATCTTTGTGGCACTTGGATGGATAAAATACCGCAAACTGTGGGCCTCCTCTAGAATCATCCCCCGTAGCCCATCGACATTGGGTACACAAACCCGACCCTGCATCCTCAATACTCCATCCTCGCCAATGGTCACATTTCTAGCATCGCCATGCTGAACTCTGTCCTTAAGGACAAACAAATGAGGGTCATCATACTGCCGCTCCCTGATATGATCAAACAATGAAGATCGAAAAACCACACAAGCTAGAACCCGACTAGGCTCCGAAAGATCCAATCTCACAAAGTGGCTGGCTAAGGCCTGAACATCCATCGCCATCGGCCTCTCTGATTTTAGTAGATATCCTGAACTCCCCAAACTCTCTGCTCGACGACTCAAGGCATCAGCCAATACATTGGCCTTGCTAGGGTGATACAAAATAGTGATGTCATAATCCTTCAGATCCTCTAACCACCCCCTCAGGCGCAAATTTAGATCCTTATGCTTAAAAAAATGCTGCAAACTACGATGATCAGTATAAATCTCACAAGGCACACCATATAGATAATTGTTCCAAATCTTTTGGGCGCAAACCATGGCAGCTAACTCAAGATCATAGGCAGGATAATTCTTTTCGAGTATCTTCAACTGTCTGGACGCGTAGGCAATCACCCTACCGTCATGCGTCAATACTGCTCCAACGGAAACTCTCGAGGCATCACAATAGATGGTACAAAATCCTGAACATGTAGGCAATACCAAAACTGGGACTGTAGTCAAAGGTGTCTTGAGCTTTTGAAAGCTCGCCTCACACTCCTATGTCCACTTAAATGGAGCACCCTTCTGGGTGAATCTAGTCATTGGGGTTGCAATAGATGAAAACCCCTGCACAAAATGACAGTAGTAGCCCGCCAAGCCAAGGAAATTACGAATCTTTGTACCTGAGGATGGTCTAGGCCAACTCTGCACAGCCTCTACTTCTTCGGATCAACCCGAATGCCCTCACTCGATACTACGTGGCCTAAGAATGTCACTGAATCTAACCCAAACTCATATTTTGAGAACTTTGCATATAACTTCTTCTCTCTTAGAGTCTGGAGCACTGTCCTCAGATGCTGCTCATGATCTTGCCCACTTCAGGAATACACCAGAATGTCATCAATAAAGACAATGACAAAAGAATTGATATACGACCGAAATACAATGTGCATCAAATGCATGAAGGCTGTTGAGGCATTGGTCAGCCCAAATGACATAACAAGAAACTCGTAATGACCATATCGACTCTTGAAAGTAGTCTTCGGGATATGTAGCTCTCGAATCTTCAACTGATGGTAGCTTGAGCTCAAACCAATCTTAAAAAACACTCGTGTACCCTAAAGCTGGTCGAACAGATCATTAATACGAGGCAAAGAATAACAGTTCTTTACTATGACCTTGTTCAACTGGCGATAATAAATACACGTACGCATAGAACCATCCTTTTTCTTCACAAACAAGACAGGAGCACCCCAAGGTGAAACACTGGGCCGAATAAAGCCCTTATCGAGAAATTCTTGTAACTGATCCTTCAACACAGGACGAGCCATACGATATGGAGGGATAAAAATAGGCTGAGTGCCTGGCAACAAATTAATGCCAAAATCAATGTCTCTATCAGGTGGTATGACCGAAAGATCAACTGGAAATAGAGCGGGATAATCCAGTACCACTATGACTGAATCAATAGAAGGGGTACCAACACTGACATATCTCACGTAAGCTAAATACGCGGCACACCCCTTCTCAATCATACGCCGAGCTTTAAGAAAAGAGATAACTCTACTGGGAGTGTGATCTAGCGCACCAATTCACTCAACACGTGGTACACCTGGCATAACCAGCGTCATAATTTTGGCGTGACAATCAAGAATGGAATAATGGGGAGACAACCAGTCCATGCCCAAAATATTATTAAAATTAACCATGCTGAGTAGCAATAAGTCATCTCTGGTCTCAAAACCACGAATAGTAACTAACATGATTGATAAACGTGATCTACAACAAGTGAATACCCCACAGGAGTAGAAACATAAATAGGGGAACTCAAAGGATACCGAGATACATCCAAATGCAGAGAAAATAAGAGGACGCATAAGAGTAAGTAGAGCCTGGATCGAATAGGACCGATATATCTTTGTGGCAAACCAATATAATACATGTGATGACAGAATCAGAGGCAACCACCTTGGCATAAGCGGGAATGGCATTGTATCTGTCCTGGCCTCCCCCTCGAGGGCGACCTCGGCCTCCACCTCTAGCTGGCTGAGCAAGTGGGGCGGTAGCTGGAGCTATAACCATAGCCTGGGAACTCTATGGGGCACGTTGTGGATGAGAAGTTTGTGAAGATGCACCCTCACCGAATCTGGGGAAAACCCTAACCATGTGGTGTGTGTCACCAAACTCAAAACAAGCTCTGGGAGGACGTGGTGGATGCGACTAGCTAGGGCCAAGTCTGGTGGACTGACCTCTGGAAGCACTCTACGCAATAGGCGTGCTAGAAATTGGAGGTGCATAATAACGCTTCAAAGGCCTAGGAGGAGCTGGAGCTGGAGCACTGCTAGCTACTAGAAGAGATGAATAAATGGGGAGAACCATATAGCCCCTACCATGACGACCTGTACGGGTGTCATAATAGTGGCCTGACTCTTGAGACCTCTTGGCCTCCTTCTTCTCTCTCTCCCTGGCATGCATACCCTCAATCCTCCTAGCAATGCTCACCACCTACTGATAAGAGACATCCATCTCCAACTCACGATCCATGCTAGATCTGATGCTAGGAATAAGCCCCTTAATAAATCGGCGAACCTTTTCGCGAACAGTAGAAACCAAGGCTGGTGCATGCCTGGCCAAACTAGTATAACAGACAGCATAATTTGAAACATGCATAGTACCCCGGTGAAAATGCTCAAACTCTATGTGTCATGCATCCTTGAGGTTCTTAGTAACATACTCTCGCAAAAATAAATTTGAAAACTGAGCCCAAGTCAGTGAAGCAGCCTCATCTGGACTATCTAACTCATAGGTGCGCCACCACTCATAGGTGCGCCACCACTCATAGGCGGCCCCTCGAAGCTAGAAGGTGGTGAAAGAAACCTCACTGGATCCTTAAATACCCATGGTATATAGAATACGTTAAAACTCATCAAGAAAACCCAAAACATCCTCTGACACTAGACCGCTGAATATAGGAGGCTTGTACTTCTTTAATGTCTCGAGCCTCAGCTGCTCATCCTTGAAAGTCGCTGCCCTATCTCGGGGCTTATCTAGTAATGCAGGCGGCGCAGGTATAACCTCTAAGTCCTGCTCAACATGCACTTTCTGCTCAATAGTGCGGGCGGCGGGATATTATGCTCCTCCCCCGTCCTAGGATATGGCGGCAGCAAGGGGAAGCAACCCTGCCTGAGCCAAGGTGTTGTACATGCTCATGAACTGTGCCAGAGTCTCCTGGAGAGTTGGAGTAGTAGTAGCATGAGTAGTAGTAGTAGTAGGCGGGTGTGAGGTGCCTAGACTCCTTCTAGACATGCTGATGGTACCTCAACGACAAATCGCACAGGTGCTCTGGCTGCACCAGGTGCGCATACTCGACCATTACCCCGGCCCCGACATGTGATGGCTACAGTAAGGGGCGTGGGTGCCTGATCAACTTGAGTAGCACGTGTCCTAACCATCTGTGAGAGAATAGAAAGACAGAATTTTAGTTGTGGTATCAAAAACCTCACACAACAAGGAAATCAAATGAAGGGGAATTTTTCTAACAGTTACATAGCCTCTCGTGGATAAGTATAGACGTTTCCGTACCGATAAACGAGACTCTAATAAACCAGCATGTGTTCCGTGACTCCTACTAACCTAGAGCTCTGATACCAACTTGTCACGACCCCAGTTCGCCCTCCGTGAACATGTCATTACTGCACGTAGTCCCTACAACTAGGTAAGCCTAACAATGCGAAAAAACAAAAAATTGTGGAAACTTTAACTCAAAACTAAGATTTATCAAAATGGAAAGCGAAATGTAAAATGTTGCTTAGCACATACAACACAATATCTCAACAACTACAATATTGTCCTAAAACTCGAAAACTCACTGGAACACAAGCTAACAGAATGTAATACACTCTCTAACTCCAGAATGCCTAAAACAACAGTACAAAAGAAAAGCTAATTGCTAAAGCTAGAATAAGATAGAGACTCCTGGTCTGCGGACGTGGAAGATGTACCTCGAAGTCTCTGCTAGATCTCTCCGCCTCGAGTATAATACGTTGTGTGGAGGTACCTAGATCTGCATATGAAAACATGTGTAGAAGGGGCATGAGTACACCACAGTAGTACTCAATAAGTTCCAAGCCTAATGTCGATCGGGTAGTGATGAGGAAGGTCAGGGCCCTACCGAGAATAAACATAATAATAAGTCTTGCTACAATATGAAATAAACATAAATAATGAGTACAGCTATGAAGTAAGACATGTTATACAAGGCAACAAATAACACACAAAGAATAAGGTAACACGAAGTAAAATAGCTCAATATCAATACTAACACTGACGATCTCCCAGGATACCGTCCAATAATTCATTTTATCAACTATCCAATGAGCTCCCGGGATACCGTCCGTAGTCCAGCATATGAGTATATCCGAAGGATCTCAGGGATACCGTCCCATAGTCCAACTATCAATGTGCAGGCGGATCTACCAGGAATCTAACCCGTAGTCCCAAAGTAAAGGTGCAGGGGGTCTACCGGGAATCTAACCCGCAGTCCCAAAGTAAATGTGCAGTGGGATCTATCGGGAATGTAACATGCAATCCCAAAGTAAACAAGGGGGGGAGCTATCGGAACCCCACATTCGTATATCCAATGTAAATACGCAGCCACAATGAGAAGATATTAAAAATTGGATTGCAAAAATACAAGGCAACAGGTATTTCTATTCTAACATGCTTCACCTAATACAACCAAAGCAACTTAAGCAAATAGGCAATTTAGATCATTTAAGCATGCTTTTCTAGACTAACACATATTATATTTGCAAATAGAATAAACAGGTAGAAAGAAACTCAATCTAATATTTAAATGAAAAATCAAATTTTCAAAAATTAGCTCAAGTACGCGCTCTTCACCTCATGTATAGGGCATTCAATTGCCAAATATCATATCCTAAGGGGAAAGTCCCCCACACAAGGTTAGACGTGCCACTTACCTCGAACCGGCTCCAAAATCAACTCGGAATCACACTTTTACCACGAGTATCTGACTCCAAATGGCCCAAATATATTCAATACAATTACATATCGTAAATAACATCTCAAACAATTGATTCTACTATTTAATTCAAAGCTAAGACACAAAATTATGTAAAATAACGAAAATTCCCCTCAAGCCAATGTTTCAGAATCGGATGGAATTAACATTTTCAGAACCATCTTACTTTCATGAGTCCACCCATACATAAATCTCTCAAATCGGAGTTCAAATACTCGTGATTAAATTAGTGGGTTATGAGAAAAAAGGTGTTTGGAATCGTTACCCAATCAATGACTTAGAAAAACCCTCGAAATCTCCCTCAAATCCAAGCTCTCTAGATTGAGACTTGGTAAAAAAAATGGCCAAACCCTAATTTTGAAGTGTTTATATCTGCCCAATAATTTAATGAATCACGAATGTGGAGGAAATCACGCGTTTGCGAAGAAGGAAAATTTAAGGCTACCAAATTGCCCTTCACGAACGCGATGAGCACTACGTGAATGTGACAGCATGTGCTGACAAGGCTAGCGAACGAAACACTGGTAGTGCGAACGTGATTATTAAAATAGGCTCAACCCTCAGAGCCATATAGAACTACGCGAACGCAATGAATTAGCTGCAAACGCAAAGGAGGAAAAAGGATAAGCTTCGCAAATGCGGAAAGCTTCATGAGAATGCGAAGAGAGGGAAAGGTCAGAGCTTTTCGAACACGAGAGATGCGACGCGAAAGCGAAGAAAAAAATTGGTCGTCAACTGCTGAAGGATTTTCTGCAATTTTCACAACTCAAAATTGCTTCGTTGAGCATCTGAAAACACCCGAGGCCTCCGGGACCTCAACCAAACCTACAGACATATCCCATAACATCATTTAAACTTGTACCAATCCATAAAACCACCTACAACAATGATGGAAACTCGAATTAATCAATGATTTAACCATAAGAACTTCAATTTTCTCATAAAGCGCTTTTGATCAAAAACCTAACCATACCACGTCCGAATGACCTGAAATTTTACACTGCATCCGAAAAGACATGATGGAGCTACTGAAACTTTTGGAATTCCATTCCGACCCTCGAATCAAAATCTCACTATCGGATCGAAAACTTCACAAATTCAAACTTCGGCATTTCAAGCCTAAATTAGCTACGGACCTCCAAAATGCATTCCGAACACGCTCTCATCCCTGAAATCACCTAACGGAGCTAACAGAACCATCAGATTTCCATTCTGAGGCCGTCTTCACATTGTTTTGACAATCAACTTTCCAACATATAAGCTCTCATTTAGGGACGAAGTGTCCCAAATCTCTCCGAAACTCTAAACCGAACATCCCAACAATTCGATTTAGCAGAAATAGACTTAGGAAAAGCAGTTAATAGGGATTGAGGCATAAATTCTTAAGATGGCCGGACGGGTCGTCACAAGAATAAGGGATATATCTCAATTGACTACACCGTAAACTCCAAATAGAGTGGTGTGGTAGAAAGAAAAAATATGTCTCCTTTGTATATAGATAGATTAATGACGTGTTATTCAAATTGCCTTATTTGTTTGTGGAATATTTCCTAGAAACTGCAAAATACATTCTGAATTTAGTTCCTTCTAAGTTAGTACCTGGGACATCTATAGAACAGTGAACTGAATGTAAGCTCAGTCCCTGGAATGTTCAGATATAGGATTGTCCTGCATATGTGCTGAAAAGGAAAGTGGATATGTAAGTTGGAACAAGGAATGGATAGGTGCATGTTTGTTGAATATCCAAGAAAATGAATGGAGTTTTATTTTATTGTCCTAAAGAAAATAAGGCAAATTAACATTCAAAAACTTCAAAACCCACAAGTCGGAATTGACGTTCCATTGCATTTGAGTAGTGGGAGAACATTAATAGACACAATATGCCTTTATCGAGTGGGAGAGATATTTTAATAGTGAACACTATAGTAAGAAGTCACTAATATTTCAATGTCGTAAGGTAATAGAGGTAATATTAGTAGTACTTCATCGTAGTGGGAGAAGGCTAAAGAAAATTATAGTTTGGTGTACACTCTTAGGATAGTTTCAATAACAGGATCCCAAGAGATTAATACCAAACTAGATGGTTACGACAAAGCACTACTGGACAAATATTACATTAGAAATAACTTGGCAAGATTCTTTAAAAAAACCTATTTCGTGAAGACTTTTCATAGTCATCTAATAGAATGCCTGAGAAAGTTATAGATACATGGTTATGAGTCTAAGTGGGAGATTGTATGGTTATGAGTCTAAGTGGGAGATTGTTGGGATATATACTATTAACCATGCGTTTAGATATAGTATATTCTAAAAATTGTCATGGTTAAAAGTCTAAGTGAGAGATTGTTGGGATATATACTATAAACCATGGATTTGGTTTAGATATAGTATTTATTATGATAATATTGTTCATTCAATTTTAATAAAGATTTAATATATCATATATTAGTCGGTGTCTTTTACTTATATAGTAGATGATTTAGTGTATCTGTCACGACCCGGTTCACCCTCTATGAACCATCATGATGGCGTGTAGTCTCTACGACTAGGTAAGCCTAACAATGTGGAATATAAACCATAATTGCGGAAGAAATAATTAAAACTGAACTAGTAAAGTAAAGCAGTGTTTAAGGCGCCGCTTGGCACATACAATCACATCTCTTGAAAACTAACAAAATTCCCAAACCCCGGAATCTCACAAATCACAAGCTAAGGTATACATAAGAAGCTCCAACTCCGGAAATGTCTAATCAAAGAAAAAAATACTGAAAAGCAATACTTATTACAGAAAGATAGAGAGGGACTCCTCGGTCTGTGGACGTAGCAGATATACCTCGAAGTCTCTACAGAAACGCCTCCTTCCAAAGCTGACAAAACTGAGTGGGAGTACCTAGACCTGCACAACAAAAATATGCAGAAGAGTAGCATGAGCACACCACAGCGATGCCCAGTAAGTATCAAGACTAACCTCATTGGAGTAGTGACGAGGAACAGTCAAGACACCTACCGGTTAAATAAATAATATAATTATAGGGGCAACGGAACATGATATATATATATATATATATATATATATATATATATATATATATATATATATATATATATATATATATATATATATATATATGTGTGTGTGTGTGTGTGTGTGTGTGTGTGTGTATGTGAGTGTGTGAACACTGTACGAAATGACCCATAATGCTACAATCACAATGAGGGAAGAATTAACAAGTAGCCCGAGAATATAAGGAATGATGACACATAATCAAGGCAAAAATACAATCCAAACCCTAAGATCACAATACAAAAAAGGAAACACAAAACAATAACACGGGCCCTACGGTGGTGTTCACATCAAGTATTATTTAACAATTTCCACAATTTTTAGAATATCGGTCAAATCACCACTCCCAAGTCTCAGCATCCGAAATCTACACTTGACATCATGTGCCTCCATCTACCTTACGGTCATGCCGGTAACTAACTAGCTAACTAGGGCACTCTCACATATAAAATGATTAAACGAGGACGTACCTCTATACTTAGAAAAATCAGGAGGACTTTACCTCCAATACGAGTGTTTTGTCTACGTCTATGCTTGTGTGAGTGCTCTAACAAGATTTCTACCAGCTAATAAAGGAAAGAAGAAGAGCGGGCAGCACGCACAATGTTCCATCACCACATCCACAAGAAAAAGCTCATATAGGAAAAAAAGCCTCAATCAAATTATAAAACAAAAATCGGAATGTCTCCACAGGCCGTCATAATTCTTACAATCAATCCCTAACATAGCACACCTTATTCCGCCACGCGTACAATTAATAACATAATAAGTACCGCCTTATTTTGCCACACGTGTGTCATGATGTTCCCACCTTATTTCGCCACATGCGCCCACATATAAGCATATAAACATATCCCGCCTTATTGTGCCGCATGTGCAATATATCAATAGATACAGTAGCACAGCAAAGACCTCTAACAACCCCTCAATAACAATCGCTAGGTAGAAACCTTGTGCATCCAATATCAATAACTGCACAATAGAAACCTCGTACATCATAATATCAATAACCGTACTGCAGAAACCTCGTGCATCAACACCCCAAGTACAATAGCAACAAATACGATATATACAATAGCACAACAAGTGACTTAACTCAAGAATCTTTCGTTCACCAGGGACGGTAAGACTAGCTCACAAGGAATAACCACAATAGAGAATACTAAACGTAATAAAAATAACTTCACAATGGAGAAAATAATATGAAGCAACGAACCCATAGCATGTAGTTCAACAACCAGGGAGTTAACAAGAGTCAAGTAATTTCAAATAAGGAAATATCAACTGCACGTAGAATATCTACTCTTCTTATAAGATTGGGCAGGTTACGAAGGATATACAACAATTTCAATTAAGACTAAATAATTACCTGAAAGATAATAATGATTTCCAAATAAACAAGCAGTTACGAAAGATAACGTGACAATAGATTACATTCCGGCCCTCAGATCAAAAACTTACTATCGGGCCGAAAATTTTAAAAATTCTAACTTCGACATTTCAAGTCTAATTAGCTACGAACCTCGAAAACACAATCCGAACACGCTTCTAGCCCCGAAATCACCTATCAAAGTTAACAGAACCATCGGATTTCCATTCCGAGGCCATCTTCATACTATTCTGGCTATGGACAACTTCCCAGCACTTCACCTCTCATTAGGGAACAAGTGCACAAAACTCTTTGAAACTCGAAACCGAAAATCTCAGCAAATTAAAAATAACAGAAATTAACTTGGGGAAAGCAGTTAATAGGAGATTGGGGCGTAAATTCTAAAAACTACCGTTGGGTCGTTACAGTATAGAGTTTAGCTTATACACGGAAGATTAAATCATCGGTTTTTATAAGTATAAAGTTTGAGTTCACAATCTAATTATGGAATTGGAAAACCATGAGGAATGATTGTAGAACAAGATTAAATATTATTTATCTTGATTATGGGAATGGTTTAAATCCAACTTCTTGTGCTAGTACATTTTGTATGTATTGAACGGACCAAGTAGAGATAAGTATGTTATACTGACTTAATAAAATAAACTCTCTAGCCATTAAATGTACTTATACTCTTAATCTTGATATAATTATTATAGTTGTGTATATAATTATTGTTTTGATTTATTAAAAGGCAAGATTCTTTCGTGGATCAATATGCCTGGTAAATTAGATAATAATAATGTACATTGGCGAAATAATAGTTAGTTGATGAAATCCATGTCTCGGTTTAGAGATTGATGATACACATTTATGAAAGCTTATAAGTTTTCATGTGTAAACCCGGCCAGTGAATTTGTATCTGACTCACGAAATAAGTTTAGCGAAAGTCTAAAGAAAATAATCAATAAATTAAATCGTCGGTAATTTAATTTAACCGATTAGTATTTAAATCTTAACATGGAGAGTTAAATAAGATTTAATGGATGAATTTCGAAATTGAATACGGGGTGAAATTACGAATTTTTAGTGGAATAATTCACAATTAGTTATGGTGGATATTAATTTCAAAAATTAAAAACTAATTCCATAATTGGAGCCTTGTTAATTAAATTTTGTGTTCCCTGCTGTGCTTAATTAATAGGAAATAAATGAATTTTTTTTCTGGTGGAAAGGAAAACCTAACAGGTTTTGAAAAAAGGTTTTAACCCTTAAAACTTGTGCTATAAATACATAAGATTTTTCACATATAGGGAGGAGTAGATGGTGGCTGAAATTTCAGCCAGATTTTCTTGGAAATCTTGCCTACACGAAATTGCTATTTCCGGATATAATTTAGGTAACACAGTAGAAGACCTTGGAACTTCAGAGATTGTGATCGTGCGGGTGGTGGAGAATTCACTGAGTTGCTGTGCAATTGGAGGCTCGCGTGATAACGGAGTTTTATTCACGCTTTCAAGGGGTAGCCCGTGAAATCTTGTTTATGCTAGTTGTCTAGATTACATGTGATTTTGATATTAGAATTGCTTCCGCTGTTAATTATAATTCATCGATTGGGTTTAGCCGAACTCACTCCCGATACCGTAGCTCCGCCCTGGGTGGGAGTGGAGGCAATTTGGTAAAATTATACACTTTGCCTTATGTAAAGTGAGGGCCACAAATTTTCGTTAAAAAGCAAGGACCAAGTTCTACGACATTCCAGCTGCAATTTCTTCAGTTTCTTAACTTTTTTCCTTAAATTTTCTGGCAATTCAAAGAATTATTTTCAAAGAAGATAGTTATGATTTTACTAACTGTAACAGTGATAGATGTATGAATAATGTAAATGGTCAAAATATCATATTTTGTTCTTATAGCTTACTGTTCAAGATATTATTTCCTGATGAAATTGTTCCAAAAAGAATAAAATTTGTTACGTTTGAAAATAATGTAATTTTTAAACTCCCCATTTCAACGACATGTTTTTATAGCACAAGAATATTATAGAAGTAAAACCGAAAAAAAAAGTATAATCAATAGAGTCAACGGTAATTCTTATTATTTAACTCTTATTTATTTATACGAGAGATTAATTTTCTATAAGAATTACGAGAGAGGAGGCTTGCCCATGGCATGTATTCAAGTACTTTGAATTTTTTTTGGGTCAAAGGTATTTTGAAGTTTGAACCTTTCTATTCTAACACTTTTTTTAACTGATTTTATTTTGTACATTATATAACTTATATTAGTTATATACGGTCTTTTTTTAACTCACATAAAAATGGTATTCTTGAAAATGGAGAGATGACAGCCCAAAATCAGTTATCGACTTCAAGTTTAGTTAATGGATCTTTTGTCGTACATATTTGATATTAAAAATTTTTATATTCCAGTGCTATATAGTATATTAAATTATCCTTCATATTTTATTTTTAATATGATTGTCTTTTATGTACCTAATTATTATTTATGTATATTTTTGGGTTTTTAATAGTATAATTTGTCTCCTAATTTAACTCTACCGTATACTCTCACTCCTTCCAAATTTTTCTTTCCAAATCTCACCCCTTAACCCACGTATCAAACCACACCCCACGATTTCCTCTTCAATCACCCACTATTTCCTCTTCTAAAACCAGCGAAAATCTGTGGCCTCTTCATTAACGCTTAATCTCAAGTTCTTTCTTCTATAATCAGTCAAAATTTCTACTATTTTTCAAAGTTCATTCACCCATCAATGACCAGCTTCAATGATTTTCAATGTAGAAGAGCAGAGCTTCAATGATGCACTAGTTGTGAACGAGAAAACACAAGTCTTGAGAAAGAAGAATTAGTTGTAATTTTTTGTATGGAATATGTAGTTAACTTATTTAGTTGCAGCTAGTTTTATAGAACAATGGTAGACAAGTTTATGAACAAGATTGCTGATGTTTAATTATAGCAGATTTGTGCTACAATTATGTTACTCTTTGTTTTTTTTTTTTTATCTAGTATACTAGTTCGAACAATGGGAAAACATTCTGTTATTTCTATATTCACTTGTTGAAAGTAAATAGTACTTGATCTAATTATTGTTACTCATTAACTCATTTTTAACTTAATTATTATATTGTTATTCTGTCAACTCCATATTATGTAGTTATTTTATAATTTTTTTATAGATAAATTTTAAGGATCCTTGACAACTATCGATGGGTGCTAGAGATAATAAAATAATTGTATATTATATATATAGAAATTATTCACAAATCAATCAAGCTATGAAAGTATTAATTCAGTACAAAATACTAATTAAACAAAATAATTTCAATCTAACTACATTAAGAGTTGAAGGTGCCTCAACTATTACACATCAAATATAATTTCCTAAACTCATCAACAATTTTTATGAAAAATCCAGTTTATTACGTAGAATTTTATTTCTTTTTGGGAGCACTTTTGCAAGATCTTTTGTTATTCTCTTCTACTCCGCAGTTGCCACAAAAAACCTTGTACTTTTTTAAATTTACTTCATCATTTGTATCTTTATTTTTTAGGTCTTCCCGGCTGTCTTTTCCCACCTGAAGGTGGATTTACAATTTCTTCAATTATATGTTGTGGCACATTTCATTTGCCTTCATTAGGTAGGGGATTTACTGGTATTTTATAAGTACGCAAGAGGATGTCCATGTGTAATAAGGAGAACAATAATTTTCATAAGACTCATTCATGTGCCTTAAAGTAGCTAAAGCATGTGCATAAGGAAGTTCATCAAGCTGGAATTACCTACACCTACATCTCTTATTTTCAAGACAAATAATATAGCGCTTCACATCATCTATCAGTGTATAGATATGATCTGTTGAATCCCTCACCTACAATTACATTACAAACAAAAAATAATTCATATATAATCAGAATACCAAATATATATACAATATCCACAAATTATCTACATTATCTTTTAATATTCTATTTGTAGATATGAACTATCTATTGTATGTAAATGAACTATTTTTGTAGATATTTTGTAATTAATTTGTAAAAATATTAAAATACTGTATTTCATATTGAGCTAGAGATAATATGGAGTTTTATTGTAGAAATATTGTAGATAGAAAGAAATTCAATACTAATTATATATATATATATATATATATATATATATATATATATATATATATATATATATATATATATATATATATATATATATTGTTGATAATTTGTAGATAAGTAATATACAATAAAAATTCGATAGTAATGTAACATAAAAAACTTGCAACTGTATTCGAATTGGTGATACTCAATTCCAAATTGAAATCACTTACTGTTATACATAGGGGATATGCTCCTAAGCTTTTGTTTTTCTTTTTTGTCTCCTGTATAACGAACATCCATATCGTTCCTAATTTCCATTGGAGGAATGTTCGTTGACAATGTATTTGATTTCTATTATTTTTTCAGATGTATCTATCATTAGATGCTCTGCTATTATAGAATTCAATAGGCTATATCTCGAATCCATGTCGACTATAATTTGATCAACCTGAAAGTCTTTATATCTCTCATAACTATCCCAATTCTCTCAGTTGAAGCATAATTGGGATTTTCAACATAATTGCGGTTGTTACAGAAGAATTATAGTTAATTTAGTCGCTTTTGGTTTGTGAAATAAAAAAAACAGTGAAATAGAGTACTGTCATAAAAATAAAGTAGTGAATTTTGGAGAGAAATGGAGGAAAATTAATAGAGAGATTTGTGTTTGATAAAATCTGAAAGAATCATTAATATCCCAACAATCGCGCATCTATTAAAGAATTGTACAACTAACAAGATTCTAATTTTAATGAATTATTTGTATTTTGTAGAAAATCTGTTAGCAGGGCTGGTAATTTTCAAATTATAAATATTTTTCGTAATATAGTTTTCTATATGGTGTAGGAACGAAAATTTCTCTTGATAATACTATACAAAAAACTTGGAGAAAATGACCCTCTATAGCTCTCAAAATTTTTAATAGCCCATATTTTTTCTATTGATATGAAATGTTCCTCCGATCCAAATATATTATATCTAATAGTTTAAAATATCTATATTGTATATTTCTTTTATAATAACAATCTATTTTATATAATAATAAGCTATTTTATATATTAAAGAATCACTTACTATAAGGAGAGAAGGTGGGTAAGGGACTTCAAGGAAAATTAAAGGAGCTTGCATGAAAATCTCAAGCTCTGATTCTATGTCACGTGCGACACATATAAAAGTGTATATGAATATTCTCTTTGCACATGTATATTCATACCTTTATATAACCACATATAGGCTGGAAAAGGCTAACCAGCCCATATCATATTTAAAATAGAGTGTTCAAGAAAGTTTACGGATCACGTTTTCTATGCCTGCAAAACTTGTAAAATAGTACGGTATAGTCAATTTTTGGATTGGTTATTCAAAAATAGCTAGTATTTATTAAGTTAATAAAAAATAGTTATTATTTTGCTATAATAGTGTCCGGTCCAACATTATATACTGGAGTTTACTTGTGTATGAACTCCAGCATATTATGCTGGATATGTATACTTTGCTGGTTCCAGTGTATTATACTGGAGACTGGAGCACCACTGCTCCAAACTCTACTATATTATAATGGACCACTATACTTATTAGAACTCCAGTATATTATGTTGAGTTCACTAGAACTCCAGTATACTTATATTGGAATTCCAGCATAATATAATAGAGTATTTTTTGAATAAGTATTTTTGATCAAATTTATCCTTATATAAAAAATAATAAATTTTAATTACTTTTAAAATTAAATTATTTTTAAACGATCAATTATAAATCTGGCTATCTTTTAACTTCTACCTCTCTCGTCAATTTTCAGTTGCCCTTCTTCTTTGTCCTTGTCATATCATGTTGCCACATTATTGTGTTACTTTTGTAAAAGCCCAATGAGTCCACGTGACTTAGGCATCTTTAGACGCCCCAATGAGTCCATTATATCAATTGAATTTCTCAACCCACATTTCCATACTCACGTCTTCCATCTGGACCAACTGCAAGTCACGGAGCTTTGATAGATATTTCACTGAATTGATAGAGGGGAAGCGGAAATTTTCTGCTTACTTTTTAAGTTTTTGACTAGCTAACATAATAAATTTTTAGCTTCAAATTACATAATAAATTTGTGGGTAGAGGTTGTCAAACGTTTAAGCCTGCCGATCGATTAAAATTGAAATTGTCTCAAAAACTTGTAGAGAGAGATCCCTAGGCCCATAAGCTTTTATAGGATTTTTTACCTATGTATCCTATATATAAAGATTATTTATATTCTTAATCAAATTTTAACTTAATTATATGGAAATTATCAGTGATATTCATTTATAAGTAGCTCATTACAAAAATTAATCAATTGATAAAATATTACTAATATTAGTCAAATTAGCCAACTAGCTATTTGTAGCAAAAAAATATTAAATTTTTTGCTTTTATTTTGAGTGGGTGCTATTAAAATAGACTGGCCACAACTTAAGGAGCTTGAATCTCAATTTTCTGATGGTTTGGTGAAGTTTGAGGGGATTTTAATTGAAAATTCAAATTAAAAGATGAACATGAAAAAATTATATGTGTATCACTTGTGTATCACATACGTATCATATTTGTATCAATTGTGTATCACATGTATATTCATGTATACCTGTGTGTGAGATACATGTGTCGCAGAAGACTTTTTTGAACTCGATTTAATTAGGAATTTTGATACAAAAGTTTAGCTGAGATCTACATTCGGGAGATTGTTCGCCTTTATGGTGTGCCCGTATCTATCATTTCGTACCGGAGTACATAGTTTACATCGCACTTTAAGAGAGCAGTCCAGTGAGAGTTAGGCAAGCGAGTTAAGTTAAGCCCAACATTTCATCCCTAGATGGATGGAAAATCCGAGCGGGTTATTCAGATTTTGGAGGATATACTCCGAGCTTGTATCATTGACTTTGAAGGTTCATGGGATTAATTTATACCTTTAGCGGAGGTTGCCAACAACAACAGCTACCAGGTGAGTATCCAGATGGCTCCTTATATGGCTTTATATGGTAGGCGGTGTCGGTCTTCGATTAGGTGGTTTGAGCCAGGAAGGCTCGGTTGTTGGGTACAGATCTAGTTCAGGAAGCCTTGGACAAGGTCAGGATCATTCAGGATATGCTTCGTACAGCTCAGTCCAGGTAGAAGAGTTATGAAAACCACAAGGTTCAAGATGTGACTTCTATGGTCGATGAGCGGGTATTGCTCAGAGTGTCGCCTATGAAGGGCGTGATGAGATTTAGGAAGAAGGGCAAGCTTAGCCCTAGGTCATTGGTCCATTTAAGATTCTTGATCGAGTAGGAGAGGTGGCTTATAGACTTGCTTTGCCGCCGAGCTTATCAGCTGTGCATCCATTGTTTCATATGTCCATGCTTCGGAGGTACCACGGCAATCCATTCCACGTGTTAAATTTCAGCACCGCCCAGTTGGACAAGGATTTGTCTTATAAGGAGGAGCTGGTGAATATTTTAGACCGGCATGTTCGTCAGTTGAGGTCGAAGATTTCTCCTTCTGTCCGTGTTCAGTGGAGAGGTCAGCCTCCTAGGGCATCGATTTGGGAGTTCGAATCTGCTATGCGAAGCCGTTATCCATATTTTTTCCCTGACTTAGGTACTTCTTTCTTCTATCCGTTCGAGGACGAACGGTTATTTTAGAGGTGGAGAATGTGAAAACCCAAAGGGTATCACCTATTTTTAATTGAATTCTGTATTTCCAAGGCCTTGAAAACCTCATTTAGAGTCGCCTCAATTTACGTGCACAGTCCGGGCACGTAGCCGGAAAGCTTAAATATGAAATTATATGGAAAATGATAAGTTTTGATATTAAAAGGAATAAATTTAACATTGGTCAAAATTTTGGGTAAACGGACCCGAGCCCATGATTTGACGATCCCGGAGGGTTCATAGAAAAATATGGTACTTGGGCGTATGCCCGGAATCGTATTTCGAGGTCCCAAGCCCGAGAAAAATTTTTTTAAGTAAAATTGTTTTCTGAAATTATTAAAGGAAATTTGAAATGAAAACTGATTAGAGTGTGTTGGTATCGGGCCTATATTTTGGTTTTGGCTCCCTGTGTAGGACTTATATAGGGTTTAAGTGCTTACTATAAAACTTGGTTGAAAACTGGCGTCAATTGACTGGATTCGAACTTGAATTTCTAAATTTGAAACTTGATGAAGTTTGAGGAAAAGATCTTGATTTTTGAGGTTAGATTCATTGTAGTAGAGGTTATTTAGGCGATTTAATCGCGCGGATAAGTTCGCATAATGTTAATGAGTTAGTATGTGCGTTTGGCTAGGAGCCTTGAGGGCTTGGGTGTGTTTCGAATGTGTTTTGGAAGGTTTTATACGTGAAATATTGCAGGTTTTCCAATTCAGGTATTCTGATATGCCCTTTTTCTCGTTCGAGGGAGGACCTCGCGAATGCGATGTGTAAACTTTTTGCTGAAAGAACTTCCTTCTATGCGAACGCGTAGACCAGGTCGCGAATTCGAGGAGCGGGGGGATATACCTTCGGGAACGCGTTCCTGGCTACGGGAACGAGAAGGCCAAGTAGCTTGAGCAGGGGGGAGGGGTGGGAACCTTAAGCAAACGCGAGGCTTGAGAAGCTAAAAGCTTCACGAACTCGAGCTCTCTAGCGCGAACTTGAAGGCTTAATCAACCTGACCCATCGCAAACACGAAGGGTCTATCACGAACGCGAAGGACAAATTTGCCCAATTATTTTAAAATCCCAAAACAGAACCCATTACAGGATTTTCATAAAATATAATAAACCCTTTCTTCTCCGAAGCTCCTAGGTGATTTTTAAAGCACTTCTTCACCAAAGCTTCTTGGGTAATCATTGTTTAACTTGTTTTCTTCATTTTTCATCAACACCCACTAGAATTCTAGGCCTAATACATGTAACCAAGGGTGAAAATTAGGGATTTGGGTTGAACTAGGGCTTTTTAATTAATGGTGATTTAGACCTCGTTTTGGGGTCGAATTCTGGAGATAAGTATATATTTGGGCTCGTGGGTGAATGGGGAATTTGATTTTGGTCCAAACCTCGTATTTTGACTAAGTGGGCCCGAGGTCAATTGTTGAATCTTTGGGAAGAATGTAGGGAAAGCAATAATTAGGCATGAGATTCGAATTTTTTAGCATTTATTGATGTTATGAAGTCAGTTATGTATAGATACAATCGATTTGGAGCCAAATTCGAGGGGCAAAGCGGTAATTGAGGCTTGAGTTGGCCATAGAAGTTCAAGGTAAGTATTTGGTCTAACTTTAGCTTGAGGGATTAGGAACTGAGTCATATTTGCTATATTTTAATTGTTGAGTACGACGTATAGGCATGGTGACGAGTATCTATATATTGATGTCTAGCATGACCGTGAGTCTTTATATTGTGATAATCATGATTTCATTATTTCTTTCATGCCTTGGTGATGATTTCTATATGTTGTGTAAAGTTTGTGAAAGAAATTATGACCTTTGAACGTCGAGGAGCATTAGCTCGAGTTGTATTACAAATTGTGAAAGAATATGATATGATTGAACCCTTTGGAGCATTGGCTCAAGTGGTAAAATTAGCTATGAAATAAAAGTGAAAGAAAAAGAAAGAGTCATGAAATTGTTCCCTTGCCGGGATATTGTTTCCCTGTGGATTTTATCCCTTGCTGGGATATTGTTGCCTTGTGGATTTTATCCCTTACCGGGATATTGAGATTATTGATGTTGTATCCTTACCGGGATTTAATTGTTTAATTGTGTACCCTTGCCGGGATTTTTATTATTATTCTGTTTATCCCCTTGATCCTTGTTTGTGATTGTTGTTTTGGTGAGGAAGAGTGTTGAAACACGAAGGGTGATACTGTACATTTGTTTGCTATTGTGAGGAAAGAGTGTAAAGCACGAAGGGTGATACTGTACTGTTGTACCATTCTGTGCCTATTATATTGATTTCATTGTGAGGAAATATTGTAAAGCACGAAGGGTGATGCCATACCACACGATGTACCACTCTGTGCCTATTATATTAATTCTTATGGTGAGGACGAGAGTAAAAGCACGAAGGGTGATACTATGCATTTGTCCTTGATTTCGATGATTCTAGCTGATAATTGAGTTATGTTGTTCTTTATGTTATTTTACTGATTACCGTTGTTACTTGAATTAAGGTGATGTCATTGATTCATTTGCCATAATTGCTTTGTAATTGTTGCTTGGGTGAGGAAGAGTGTAAAGCACGAAGGATGAAGTCGTGCACTTATTGTCGTTTGTTATGATTTCTTGTTGTTATTAGTTCAAGTGCAGTAATCGTCTTATACCACAATTACTATGATT
Source organism: Nicotiana benthamiana (assembly GCA_034376525.1). Classification (NCBI taxonomy): domain Eukaryota; kingdom Viridiplantae; phylum Streptophyta; class Magnoliopsida; order Solanales; family Solanaceae; genus Nicotiana; species Nicotiana benthamiana. Next base: position 53,884,548 of record CM067330.1, on the reverse strand, counting down.
CTTTATGTTGGCATTTTCCTTTATCGTGCTACTAGTTATTATTGAATTTATGCTATAATAGCTACATGTTTATGTGACTTAATTGCTACTTGACATTTAGCATACTAAATATTAAATTGCCTATTTGCTCCTTAAAGTCCATAATTAATTGTTACAGTTCATTATTTGTTTTTCTCAGTAAATCATAATTATTGTGTACTTTGTTGCCTTATGAATTTATATTAATTGTTGCGGTTGTTGGAGTAATTTCATTTGTAAGAGCTGTTAATATATGAAATGGGAGCGTGTGGTACGCCTACCACAAGATATAATATAATGGGAGTGGGTGGTACGCCTACCACAAGATATGAGAAATGTGATTGGGTTACACGCCTGCAACGAGTTGTGAGCCGAGAGAAAAATCTGGCTTTGTTTTCCTTATCCTTGTTAGAAGTTGAATTTTGGTTTCCTGATAATTCTCTTGAGATTCTGTTTTATCTGCTATTTTTCGAAGCATGTTATCTTTATTTGTTTATTTCTACTTTACTCCCCATGTATATTATACATCTGCACAGGTTTATTTGATGGTCTGGTCCTAGCCTCATCACTACTTAGCCGAGGTTAGGCTAGACACTTACTAGCACATGGGGTCGGCTGTGCTGATACTACACTCTACACTCTTTTGTGCAGACCCAGTGTTGTAGATTTCAGACCACAGTGTGATTGCTGGATCTTGTTCATCAGGCAACCCGAGGTAGCCCTGCAGGCGTTCGCAGGCCTTGGCGTCTCCTTCTATCTACTTTCCTGTTTCTTATATGTATTTCCAGAGATAGTGTTGTATATAATTATTTCGGGCCTTTATTTGTAGAATTCTTAGACTGTGTGTGAAACTATGACACCAGGTCTGTAGAGTTCTTAGACTGTGTGTGAAACTATGACACCAGGTCTGGGTAGTCGAGACTCAAACAGTTGTACTAGGTGGTTATATTCAGATAATTGTTGTTGTTCTTCCGCTTATGTTAAATTCCTATGTTTAAATGTTATATCTTCGTAATCGTTAAAGAATATAAAATAGGTAAAAAGTTAAATTGTTCAAATGATTAGCTTGCCTAGCTCATATTAGTAGGCGCCATCACGACTCCTGAGGGTGGGAAATCTAGGTCATGATAGTCTTGTATCTATTATTGCTGATCACGCTTAAAAAATATGGAAGGTGGTTTTTACATGTGATTCTTTGATAGAAAGAACCTTATTATATAGTTTTTCTATTTTTGTTGGCTAGTTTTGGTAAGTCTATGACTAATGGCTAGAGGTTGGTAAGTTGAGATTTATTTGAGACATTTGTGTAAGTTTTTCTTAATTGTATGATTGTATACAATTTACCAATTATATACAAAATAGCTTTAAATGAGTCTCCCATGATTGTTATTCATTAATTTAGTAAATCCTCCAATCACAGTACTTTTTTCCTCTTTCTCTCTTTGAAATTAACCTTTTTCTATAAGGCTTTTTCTTTTCTTCTAAAGCTGATAATTTCCATTAACAAAGGCAAAGAAAGGAATTAATTTTTTATCGATCTAAATTTTTCCATAATTGAAGTTTCGATGTTTCTGGGCTTTTCCTTTTCTCATTGGCGTTCCCATGACGGTTTAGCAGAAGATGAAAATGAATCAATAAATTTTAAAAGTGTTTGACTTTCCACCATGGATAACCATTAAAAAAGTTTTGAAGTTTTGATTTCAAATTCGTATTTTTCCAAAATTATTACTTGTTTGAATTGAGTGCTATTACAAGCGATTGAAAATATTTTATGAAGTTTAGATCTCAATTTGGAGGGCATTCGCTGAAGATTAGATTTATTTGGCTGGATTTTTATATTGAAATTCGAAGAAGAAGCCGCAGAACACACCACATACAAAATATATACACGTTATATACAAACATTATATTGTATAAAATTTGTATGAGAATTGTATTTAAGTTGTATGATGTTGTTGTTGTATTTAACTAGGTAAGATGACGTATCCAAGTTGTAGATAAGTTATATACTGTATAATTAGTTGTATGAAATTTATTTTTAGTATGTATATTGTTATACATGTATCAAATTTTGTATAAAATTTGTTTTTAATTTGTATTTTGTTGTATCATACATTATTCTTTTCTTAAAATAGGTAATTATGGAAAATATAGAGAAAATTTGCACTAATTATTGATTAAAATAGGTACTCCCTCCGGTTCACAATAAATGTCAAATTTGCTTTTAGCACGCCCAATAAGAAAATACAAAATTCTATACAAAAATACCTACTATGACCAAACCAGCCCTACTTAAACATTTAATGTGAGGAATAAGAAAACTTTTTAGGGATATTTACATAGGGGTTATTTTGTAAAAACAAATTGAATTCTTTCTTGATTCCATAACTGGACACTTACTTTGAACCAAAATAAAAAAGCAAATTGAACACTTAATTGTGAACCGGAGGAAGAAACACATAACTTGAAGGAGTCTTAGTTAGATGTAAGGACAATTTGAATTTCGTTCTCTTGAGTTACGCCCTTTCTCTAGAAAAAAATCATCTAATTTAAGACACTAAATATGAATTGTATATAAAGTATAAGAAAAATTTGTTTGGGGAGGGTAATATACAAAATTTGGACATATTTGGTAAATAATTTTCAAATATTGTATAAAAAGGAAAAGGTCCAGTTTTTATTATTATTTGTAACACTTTCAATCTATGCAATTGACAAATAGTCAGTGACAATTTCATCGGTAAACTCAAGATATTGTCACGGAATTTCACATAAGATTCTACCATCCAAAATGGCCGGTCGTTCTAAGTTCTGAGGTTGGATCGGATTGGACTTAGATCTAATCAAATTTTTTGAACAAAAGATGTCGAAGGGGTGAACGAGTGTTTCGGTAACAAGCCGTATTAAAGATGAGTAGAGCATTTGTTCCGACAACCTTCATATGTATCAATTTATGGTTGAATTTGATCTCAACCCTAGATCTAAGAATGGAGGTAAGCGAGGAATGAAAAAGAAATAAGAGAGCTTCAATATATTATGAGAAGAAGAAGAAAATCAGTTCGTTAATAACATTGTACAATAACTGCCTCTACTTATATGTCTAACTAATCACACTAATGATCCACTTAACTAATTAACGAATAAGATATTTACAAAAATGCCACTACTAATTAAGTAACTTCCATTTCCACACTCCCCCTCAAGCTGGTGGGTACAAAAACATTAAGTACAGCTTACTAGTCAATAATTCATGTTGCATCCCGGTGAGTCCCTTTGTCAATATATCTGCTAATTGATCCTTTGAGGCAACATGTTATGTCTTGATCAGTCCTTTTTATATTTTCTCCCATATGAAATGACAATCAATTTCAATATGTTTAGTCATCTCATGATATACCGGATTGGTAGCTATTTGCAAAGTTGCCTTGTTATCACAGTGTAGTTCAACTAGTAGTATTACATCTGCTCCCAATTCTTTTAACAATCTAATCAGCCAAACAACTTCAGAAACCGCACTGGCCATGCTCCTATACTCAGCTTCTGCTGAGCTTTTCGACACTGTGCTTTGTTTCTTTGAATTCCAAGAAATCAGTGATTCAACATACTTGATCAAAAAACATGACACTGTTCTTCTTGTGTATAAGATGATGCCCAATTTGCATCACAAAACACATAGATCTTATTTTATTTCTCATTGTTAAACAATACTCCTAGGCCTAGTTACCTCTTTATGTACCTAGCAACCCTCATAGATGTATTCCAGTGAGATTTTTTTGGTTGTTAAAGGAACTGGCTGAGTGTTTGGACTGTGTATGCTATATCTAGTCTTGTTATTGTCAAATACAGCAATTTTCCTATTAGTCGTCGATATTTCCCATTGTCTTCAAGTAGATTATCCTCTTTGTTGCCTGTGAACATATCATATTCTGGTACAGTAGGTTTCACATTAACTTCAAGAGGTGTCCAAGCTAGTTTAACATCTCCAAGCCCCAATTCTGATATGATTTCCAAAGCATATTTTCTTTGATTGACCAAAGTACCTTTACTTGATCTGCTAAATTCCATTCCCAGGAATAACTTTAGCTCTCCTAGGTCTTTAATCTTGAATACCTTGTGCAAGGAATCATTTGTTGTCTATATCAACTGCTGATTATTTCCAGCAATCAGCATATCATCAACATAAAAAAGAATAACCACTATATGGCTTTGATGTTGTTTAATGAATAAAGAATGATCAAAACTGCTTTGTTTTGAAACCTGAATTTAATACAGCTTCTATTAATTTTAGATTCCACTATTTGTTGGCTTGCTTCAATCCATACAAGGATTTAACAAGTCTGAAAACTAATTGAGATTTACCAACTATCTCCCCCGAGTTGAAAATTCCTGTGGTAGCTCCATATAAACTTCATCATCTAAATCTCCCTGCAAGAAGGCATAGTATACATCCATCTGTTGAATATGCCGGTTTTGCATAGTAGCTAGTGAGAGCAAATTTTAACAGTAGTAATCTTGACTACGGGGGAAAATGTTTCACTATAGTCAAGTCCTTCCTTTTGACTATATCCTTTGGCTACTAGTCGAGCCTTATATCTTTTAATTTCTCCATCTGCTTTAAGCTTGACCTTATATACCCGTCGACATCTAATGGAGGTCTTCCCTAGTGGCAAAGATACCAACTCCCATGTGTTGTTAGCATGTAGTGCAACTAGCTCTATTTGCATTGCCTCTATCCATCGAGCATCTTTACATACCTCATAAAAGGATGTACGCTCAGATATTGTTGGAAAAACCCCTAAATATGCTTTGTGAGAAGAGGATATATGATCATATGTGAGATAATGGGCCATAGAGTGAGGTTTATCAGCTGGCAGAGGCACTACATAGTCTGTTAACCACAATGGTTGTTTAGTCACTCTTCCAGATCTCCTTAAAGGTGCTGAAGTATCTGATGAATCGATGAAGGGTTCTTCAAAGTCTTCATCCTCATTGACTTGTGTGGGAGGTCCAAGTAAATAACTATGTGGTACTTTATTGTCCACAGAGTAATCATTGAGCAGATATATATCAATGGTCAGGAGATGAGATGGTACATTAGCTTCTTGCAAATCAGGATCTATAGAGGCTTGAGGCTGCAATGTCTCTACTACAGAAGTAGGTATGTTAGAATTAATATATACAAACAAAAAAATATTGTTAGAGAAACCACCTTCCTGACAGGATGTTGGTAAAACATGCCCCTCGATATCCTTGATAGAAAACACTCCTTCTTTGAAAACAACATCCCAATTGATAATTAACTCATTTTTCTCCAAATTGTACAAAAGGTATCCTTTGGTGACATTAGAATACCCATCATCACTGCTTTAACTGCCCCAGGACTAAATTTATCTTGTCTAGGCAAAACACTAGCAAAGAATAAGCATCCTAAAGTTATCAAGTATAGCAGACTTGGCCTTTTTCCATGAAACAACTCATAAGGTGATTTCCCCTATAAGACAATTGAAGATAATCTGTTGATAATATACATAGCTGTCAAAACACAATGTCTCCAAAATCTTAAAGCAATGTGCCCCTGAAACCTAATAACCCTTTCCCCTTCAAGAATGTGATTATGCTTCCTCTCATCTACTCTATTTTGATGAGGAGTATAGATACATGTTCTTTGACGTACTATAACTAGTTCTCTTAACAGACTAGTGAAGTTATGATTCATAAACTCACTCCTATTGTCTGGCGTTACTATTTTTACCACAGTGCTGAATTGAGTGTGCACCATTTTAAAGAAACCTTTTAATACAATGAACACATCACTCTTGAATTTTAAAAAAAAATCCAAGTAACATGAGAATAGTCATCCACTATTAATAGAAAGTACTTATTACCATCAACAGTAGTACTGTTGTACGGTCCCCAAATATCCAAATGTAATAGCTGAAAAATTTCAATAATCCTACTGTCACAAGAATGAAAAGGTTGTCTTGTGTGTTTCGTTAAGGACAAACATCACATTTATCTATTACATCTCTACAATTTTCAATAGGCAATCCAAGAATCTCTTCCATAGCTCCTCCAGAAGCATGTGCTAGCCTTCTGTGGCACAAGGAAACATCAAGTCTTTTCTCCTGTGCACTTAGCCCTCTACTCACCTCTTCTCGTTCATCAGCAGGCAAGAAAAGGTATAATCCACCTTTCTCTTTATCAATCCCCTTGATCCTCCCACATAAGAGGTCCTGGAATAGGCAAAAATAAGAAAAGAATGTAACTAAGCAATGAAGGTCTCTAGTTACCTTAGAGACTGACATAAGGTTGTACTGAAAATCAAGCACAAACAACACATTCTTCATCCCTTAGAAATTATGCAATCACCTATGTGTGATACCAGATTTGCTTGGCCATTAGGCATGTGTACCTTCCTACAACTCCAAGAATCAAGATTTTTAATATTTTGTAGTATACTTAAATATGATATTATATGATTAGTTGCTCCGATGTCTATTATCCATTCCTTTCTAATTGTGTTGGTCATAAAAGATTGCATCATACCTACCATGTTAGCCATTGTGTTTTGTGGAAAATCTTTGTTCAGCATCATCATGATCTGACTGTATTGATCAGCTGTGAATTGTGGTGGTTTAGGAAGTTCAGTCATGTGTCCCTTGTCTGTTGCTTCAATTCTTCCTCCATTTGACCCTTCAACATTAAGATTATAATTCTCAACACTTACATTGTAAGCAGTATTAGCACTTGTAGCATTGACTCCTGATCCTCTTTTCTTGTACTTCAAATCAGTAATGTATCCTACTATTTTGTAGCATGTCTCCCTTCATTCTGCAAAAATCACAATGCAAATTCCAATTCTTCCAAGGTATATGACTCTGTCCCTGAAAGTTTCCTTGAAAACTTCCTCCTTTTGTAGTCATGAAAGCTGTGGCTTCTGAATTCTCATTCATCATAGACACATTAGAGACATCTCCCTGACTTTCTCTCTCAATGATCGTCGCATATGCTTTGCTCACATTAGATGTAGGATTTGTCATAAAAATTTGACTTCGTGCTTGTTCATAATTCTCAGTAAGCCCCATTAAAAACTGCATTAGCTTCTATCTGTGCAGATGTTCAACAAATTATCTGTCACAACAAGCTGGAATCATACTCCCATATTCATCCCAAAGCTCCCTGAGCTTAGTAAAATAGGTCGACACACTATTAGTTCCTTTATATAAAGTTGCAATCTCTTTGTGCAATTGATAAATCCTAGATGCATTGATTTTGTCAAAACGCTCCTTTAAATCTTCCCAAACTCGACATGCATCCTTAGCATGTACTACTCCCGTTACTAACTCCTTCAACGCAAAACTCGTAATCCATCCCAAAACTATTGCATTACATATGTCCCATTGATGACCTAGATTTTCTCCAACATCTTCTCATTTCAGTGTACCGTCAATTAACCCTAACTTGTTCTTTCCTAATAGTTGGATTCTCATTGCACAGCTCCAACTCGAGTAATTGTCTGATCCGGTCAGCTGAATTGAAACAATTAGAGCTCATGTTGTGTTTGAGGGATGTAAATACAGCGCATGCTTGTGATCGAGGACTGTGTTCACCATTGTTGAAGAAGAAACAGAGAATACAGATATTCTTCTTAATCGATAGATTCAGTCACTGGATCTTCAATTTCAGCTCATAAACGTGGCTTAATCGCCCTGATACCATATCAATTTAATGGTTGAATTTAATCTCAACCCTAGATCTAAGAATGAAGGTAAGAGAGGAATGAAGAAGAAAGAAGAGAGCTTCGACATATTCTGAGAAGAAGAAGAAGAAAATGTATTCGTTAATAACAGTGTACAGTAACTGCCTCTACTTATATGTCTAACTAATCACACTAATGATCCACTTAATTAATTAATTGATAAGATATTTACAAAAATGCCACTACTAATTAGAGCTGTCAACCGCGCCGGGTTGACCCGGGACCGGCCCGGACCGGACCGGTAGGTGGGGGCCGGGCTGGGCTGGGTTCAAAAGGGGTAGGGGGTTGGTCCGTTAAAATATTTTTGTTTCGGAACCGGACCGACCCGGCCCGGTATGGTGAACAGTACCGTGAACCGGTATAGCCCGGACCGGATCGGCCCGGTTCAATGGTAACATTTTTTTTTAAATTTTTTTTAAATTTTTTAATTGCCGGGGCCCACATTTTTGTTGGCAACGGCTACAGATCCGTTGGCCAACGGATTTCTTTGCAAAAATGGCCATTTTTCATTTTTTTGTATTTATTAAATTACAATATTAACCCTTCTTAAAATCTATAAATACCCCTCATCTCTTCTTCATTTCTTCACTCAAAATTCTTATTTCAATCTCAATTCTCAAATTATCAATCTATCTCTTCCCTTCAATTTGCAAGATTACATATTGTATTTGTTACTCTTTTCCCGAATTTAATTTATCGCAATTTGTCATTCGGAATTTGAAGCTTGAAGTTCAAAATTGAAATACTTGCTTGACGTTTGTTCGTGGTAACACCGGATTTGCGTAATCAAGTGCTCAATTTATTATCGAATTCGGTGCACTCCCTCCAACTCTTTCTCTTATTTAATATTTTAATTGCATATTTTATTTCAGCTTATATTTTAATTTTTACAATATGTTTAATGCTGCTAAAAGAGCGTGTAGAAAAGTTACTGGTAGGGGTGGAAGTAAAAAAAGAGGTAGTCCTGTAGCTTCTGGTAGTAATAGTAATGACCCAATAACACATGTTTCTGAATCATCGCCTAATTTGCAAGATATAGAGATTGATTATGAACAATTACAAGAAGATTTTGGAATAGAAGATAATGAAATTGGAATAGGAGATGAGATACCACCTATACCTAGTAGTGGAAATGTTGGTAGTATTGGAGTTGGAGTTACTAGTGCTACAAGGGGTAGAAGACCACCAGTGGGTCCAACTTCTAATTGTAAAAAAAGAAGTCCGGTTTGGAAATTTTTTGAAATAATACAAGGTACTGATAGAGTTAAGTACAAACTTTGTAATGAAACTTTTAAATATTTGACCGGAGGTAATTTAGGGGGACTGGGACACTTACTAGACATATGTCGGGTATCCATCCCATAGAATGGGGAGCTAATGGGGATGAAAGTCAAACAACTATTAACCCTACTACTGGAGGTCTATTAAAATATGATAAAATGAGGGATCGGGAGGAACTAGCAAAAATGATTACTTTGGGTTGTTTACCTTTTTCTTTTGCTTCTTCATCGTACGTTATTATGTATATTCAAAGGATTTACAATCCATTATTTAAAGGTATCCCTAGAAGTACTTGTAGAGCATATATCTTTAGACTTCATGGACAATATCAAACATACATACGTTATTTGTTTAGTCACCTTCCTTCTAGAGTATGTCTAACTTCTGATATTGGTCATGCTGTTAATGGAAATGATTATTTGACAATTACATGCCATTGGATAGATGATAATACTTGTATGCAAAAACGTATTATCGCTTTTAAATATGATGAAGATCAGAGTCATACTGCTACGTTTATAAGTAGTACAATTGTTGACGTTGTTGAATTTTATAATCTACACCAAAAGTTTTGTGTATTTTTTTTGATAATGCTTCAAACAATAATGCTGCAGTTTCAATTTTAAAATTGCATTTACAACCACCTCTTGATGATATTTTTCATGTTAGGTGTGCATGTCATGTTTATAATTTAATTGTTAAAAGTGGCCTTGATTTATTTTCAGTTGAGATTATTCATGTTAGAAGAGCAGTTGGTGTTATTCAGGGAAATAATTGACAATCTAAAATAAAAGAATTTAAGACAAAGTGTATGCAGTATAACCTTACACCTAGATTCATGCCAGACGAAGTTGTTACTAGATGGAATTATACATATATATTTTTAAAATGTTGCTACAAAAATAGATTTCCTATAACTGAAGTTGATAATGCACATTGTACTGATCCTAGGCGTATGTTAACAAGTGAACTTGGGATGTCATTAATGATGTTGTTAAATTTTTACATAAATTTTATACTGCTACTGTTGTATTTTCTGGCGCATATTACCCAACTGTTACTATGGCTTTAGTACATATAGCTGAAATTTCTTAGCTACTATATGAATTTAAGAAGAAAGAAAAATATATGGATGTTGTTGTGTATATGCAAGCAAAATTCAAAAAATATTTCTTTCCAATTCCTACAATTTACTTAATTGGTGCAGTTTTAAATCCTTCTATTAAAATGTCTGATTGTCACCAATTAATGAATGCTTTATATACTTATATGGAGATTGGAGAATCTGAAACCCCAAATTTATATGATTCTATAAACAAACTAAATGAATATTTGCAACAACTATATAATTATTATGCAAATGAATGTGATAATACTGCTCGTGCTTCTGACAATGTTAATCCCGCTATGCAATGTAGCAGTTCTTCTAATGTGGATGATGAAGGCCTTGATAGTTTTAATATTTTTTCTACATTTTCTAACACTCAAACCAGTAGCAGGAATATTGATGAGCTTCAATTCTACTTGCAGAAGCAAAAGGAGCCTCGCACAAAGGACTTTTCACCGTTGGGATGGTGGCATGAAAATGCAAAGCAATTTCCTGTTCATTTCGCTATGGCTCGTGACGTGCTGAATGTGCCAATTTCTACTGTTGCATCGGAGAGTGCATTTAGCCAAGCAAGACAACAACTTGGAGACACCCGCCACTCATTGGGAAGCAATGCTTTGGAAGTTTTAGTATGTTTCAGAGATTGGATTAGATCGGAACGAAGAAATCAAGGAAAGGAAGATGTTGATAGCCCAGAAGACGAAGAACTTGGAGATATATTAACCCATGGAAACCCATCGGAATTTAACTCCCCAAAAGAAGGTCAATCGGTTCATATTGATTATGATGAACTTAAAGCGAAGAAAACATTTGAAATTACTACTTCACTAGTTTACTTGTTAGAAAAAATGTAAACATTTTATTTTCTACTTATTAATTTGAAATTGAGAAATAAAGTAGCACTTGCAATAAGTGCAAATTTTTCTCATCTTACTTGTATTCATTCAATGATTACAAAGTATTAATATAATTATAACTTAATAGTTATACTTAATTTCAAAAAAACTTGACAATATACTAAACCCGGCCCGCCCGGCCCCTTTCAACCCGTAACCCGTATGGTTTAATTTTAACCCGAACCAACCCTGACCCTTGAAAACCCGGTACTGTTCAACCCGGCCCGGATCGGAACCCGAACTGGTCGAACAAAATCTGACCCGGCCCGGACCGGTTGAACCGTTAAACACGCTTACTACTAATTCAGTAGCTCCTATTTCCACAATAGGAGTATGAGAACGTGGAGAAATAGATAGACTGCGAATGTTGTAATAACTAGCTAGTTGCTAGCCAGAAAAGCTACCTTTTTTTTTTTTAATTTGAATTGTCACTTTTTCGTTCCTCTCGTGAAAATAATATTTCTCTCCCCGTGGCTTAGACTTATGTTTATAGTTAGTTGCTAAGATGATTTGTATTCAAGTATTCTCATTCAATATCACTGTTATCGTCGTCGTCGTCTTATTATTATTATTATTAATTTTTTTTATATAAGCTATGCATAAGCAATTTGAAGGAAGTAAACAAAATCTTTTTCTAAAATTCACTCCTGAAGTTACGTCTTCCACGGACTAAAGTGAAGTACTTAATTGCTCTTTGTCCAAAGTCATTAGAATTTTCTTTTCAGTCAAGAGTTCTCAAATTCAACTACAAAGTTGTCCATATTAGAATTTACCACAAATTTATCACACTAGAATTTTCATTAATCTTAACCAGAAGAAAAGCTCCTTATAACAGTTAATGATATGATTTCAGAGTTAGTTCTTTATATCAGTTAGTTCTTACATAAGCACGCAAATTTTTCTTCCGAAGTTCACTCTGAAGTCATGTCTTCCAGGGACTAAAGTAAAGTACTTAATTGCTCTTAGCCCAAATTCATTAGAATTTTCTTTTCAGTCAAGAGTCCTTAAGTATGAGAACGTGGTGAGATAGATAGATATTGAATTCTGCAGTAGCTAGTTTCTCGGTCAGAAAGCCTACCTATTTTTTGTTTTAAAATTTAATTGTCACTTTCTTGTTCCACTCTCATGAAAATAATATTTTCTCTCTCCGCGACTTAGACTTATATTTATAATCAGTTGCTAAGATAATTCCTATTCAAGTATTCTCATTTAATATAAGTGTTATTATTATTATTATTATTATTATTATTATTATTATTATTCATATTAGTTCTTACATAAGCCATTTGAAGAAAGTAAACGAAATTTTTTCTTCCGAAATTCACTTTGAAATCTACTTAATTGCTCTTTGCCCAAATTCATTAGAATTTTCTTCAGTTAAGAGTTCTTAAGTTCGACCGCAAAGTTGTCACATTAGAATTTACCACAAAATTCTCACATTAAAATATTCATTACTATGTATAACAAAAGCTTCAACTATTCTCAATAATATTATATCATAGAATTCTGCTTGAGAAATTACAAACAAATCAAATAGAAATTAAAAATGAATTCCAAATACTCAATATTCTTTTGTGTGTTACATAAAATTTGAAGATCTCATTGTCTTGGAAGATCCAAAAATAGCAGCATTTTATGTATTCACAAACCTGCAACTCTTCCTAACTTCACCATTCACATAAGTCTCTGGATTTGTAATATTTCCCATTTTCACCATTGATTCAGCAAATTGTTCAAAAAATGCAATTGTATTTGCTGCATATTTTTCAACAATTTTCTTTGTTTGAACGGCAAGAAAACTAGAATAAAGTTCTTGGTCTGAATTTATGAGTCCTTCTCCTTTTAGTAAAACATGGTAATAGGAATTGTCAAATAAATTTGGTGTTACATTGTCCATTGATGTTTCATTGTTGTCTGATCCAATATTTCCAATAGGAGGACAAACTGATTTTAATTTGCTGAGGTATGAGGAAGAAATTGGATCTATTATTGAAGTTGTCACTCTGAAATCTCCATATATTCTATTTCTGAAGTTTACACATCTTGCTTTTCCTATTGTGTGTGCACCTGCCAATAATGTAACAATAAATTAAAAATTAATATTAATTTTCGATAATTTAGTTAGCCATGCAAATCCTTATTTAAAAGACACCCGTTATATTTATATGACAGTATTTAATCAGGGCCAAGTCCAACTACGAGTTCGATTGAACCTATTAATATTTGCTTAAACATTGTATTTATATTAAAAAAATTCATTAAATATGCACAATATTACACTTCATACCCTGTCATTAGTAATCGTTCTAAAATTCGAAAACCACAAAATTGTAATCCTGGCACCGCCCTTATATAACATGATTTTAGAAGGAAAAAAAACGAAAGACTTTTGACATATACTAAAAGTGCCTATAGAATTTGTGGTCCTTTAGCACATATATAAGGTTTGAACCAAAGTTATTGGATTCGGATGAACCGCTAACTTATTTCTATATACGTCTCAGGTGGTCTTCGGGTGGTCTTAGACATGCAACGGCATTTTTATGGGTATAATTAATAGTGTAATAAAAATTTATAACAGTGCTTACCAGAAAGAGCAACCATATCAGTAACAGAAAGCCCCTGTGAAATAAACTTAGAAATAATAGAAATAAGTCCTTCGTCAGCTGTTGGAAGATTTGTATCAGTCAATTCATATGCTGCATTTTTTGAATCTTTTCTACCTACTGGAACATCCCAATAAGGTCCACCAACCTGCGACCAAATTAATTTAAAACATCATTAATTAATTATTAATTACTACTACTACTTATATTATTCCTATGATGAGAATTAAAATAATAATCCCAGAAACCTAAACACTAATATTTTATATTTTTATTGTATGATAAATAACATTCCAAGAATAAATATATACCAAAAGAACTGCATCTCTGGCGGCAATAGTAAGAATATCAGCACAAGAAACAATTCCTGGGCACTCTGATTCAAGTCTGTTTTTAATTCTGTCAATAATTCTGAATCCTTTCAATGCATTCTTGTTGTTGGGAGCATTCTTTTCTCCTTTTAACGTCACTGTATCATCCAATAACACCGAGCCATCGCAACCCTGTAACATAAAATCTCAACGTCTTTCAGTAGTTTTTTTAAAAGCTTTTAGATAAAATAGTCACGTAAATCAATATTTTAAAACAACAATCAAGAGTTTCAGAGTTCAAATCTTACTACCACAGAAAAAAGAAAATAAAAAATATTATCATGTAGTTGACGCGACTTTTCACCAGTTGATTTTTTGGTTTATATTTAAAAGTTGACGATGTTTCAAAAACTAGACCCGTGCTTTGTATTAGCTTTGATTTTTTTAACTTCAGACCAGGTAGCTACTCTCGAACTTTAGACCACTGGTTCTAAAATTTAAAAAAGTGGCCAATTTCCAAATACAAGGCCACAAAAGTGGCTAGCTCTCTAAATCGCACTAAACCACCTCTAGCTCTCCACGTCAAATGGCATCCTCCTAAACTATATCACTTCAAAGTTCAAACTCAATAATGATGGAGCAATTAAAGATGGAGAAGGAGGTAGGGGTGTATAAAGGAAACCGATAAACCGCGCCAACCCGATAATTCGAGTCAAACCGACGATTATGGTTTGGTTCGACTTAGTCTCGTGTTGGAAAAAAAACTCGGTCATAATTGGTTTGGTTTGGTTTTAACTAAAGAAACTCAAACCGAAACCAACCAACCTGACATTATATATATAGAAATTTTGGATATATTTAATATATAAACATACTTATTGTAATGTAAATTATAAATATTTCTTAAAAAAATTCATAATTTTATCTTTTAAGGTATTATTTCAAGGTTGGACTTAGAACTTTTGAATGCTCCAATAAGTTTTATAGCCATTAATATTAATAAATTACATAATGCTAACAAAAGACATTCAATTCAATATTACGAACAAGAATGTATTGAATGTCTATTTTTTGTTTTGCAATAATTTAGATAAAAATGCATAACCTATTTTTATTTTGCTTTAGCTTTTAGCCATGTAATTAATACTCCCTTATTAGTCTATTTATTTTAGTATGACTTAGTTTTTTTAGAGTATGTTTATTTTTATTATGGCTTTTTAATTAGCAATATTTATATTACATATTTTGTTTTGATTTAGCACCAGGTGTCCGAGTTTCTTCGAGACTCGACTAATCCCGGGGGTGCACAGGCCCTCGGCAAGGGGTTTCCCGCAAGTGCATCACGGTTAATTCAGTTTTGCCCAGTCCGATGGCCCTCAGAAATTGTTTGCACCCAGTGGGTTTCGAACTTGAAACCTTGAAAGGGAGCAAACCACAATGCTCAAGTCAATTGCCACCATGCCAACCCCTGAGGGTTCAATATTACATAATTTTATTGTCTTTATTGTTGAATATTTTGGGATAATGTCATGACACATCTCATATTTTATATTATTTTATTGGAAAATACTTTATATAGTTGTATCTTACTATGATTAAAAAAATTTCTGAGCATACGTTTTATGTTTTGTTCTACTAAGATTTTACCGGAAAAAAAAATCCGCAAAAACCGGAATAACCCGAAAATTCGAGAAAACCCGATATTGAAAAACCCGAGTTTTATTGGTTTGGTCTGGTCTGTAGATTTAATAACCCGACACAATTGGTTGGTTTGGTAATTGTAAAATCCGAACCAACCCGGCCTATGTACACCCCTAGCAGGAGGTAATGGCGGAGTTTTTCCGAAATAGCAAAGGGTATTAGGTGCTAGGCTACTATATAGAGATATATATATATATATATATATATATATATATATATATATATATATATATATATATATATATATATATATATATATATATATATATATATATATATATATTCCTCAATTTGATCATACATATAGCGAACTCATATCACTTCTTCATGATCTAACATTTCCTTATCCTCATGGCCTTCATCCTCTAGAGATCGATACAGACTCAACAAAGCTTATTAACATGTTCACAACTAACTCTTCACATTATACATCGAGCTTATATGATTGCAGGATACTAAGGCAGCAGCTAGGAGATTTGGAATTAAAACATTGTTCGGGGGCAAAACAAAGTGGCTGACTTGCTAGCTAAGGAAAGACTAAAAATGGAAAAAATTGATGCTCCTACTGTTTTAGTACTACCACCATCTGGAGCTACATATCTTAGTTGTAATGTTTTGGCCAACATTTACAACTATGATGTTTAGAGGAGCATGTCTAGTTGTACGAATAATATTTAAATTTATATATTAATTAGTTTCTCTTTTGACGCAAAAAAAAAAAAATCGATCTCATACGAAAGGGGTGATGACATAATAAACATGTATTATTTAAAATATGTTTTCTCTATTAGCTTAAACGTTATGAGACGCTCGTACAATTCAGTAATATCATTAAGCTAAATTAAGAATATTTTTATTTCTTTTCTTTACCTGAACAAAGCAATCATGGAAATGCAACCTCAAAATCAAAGCAGCATTACGAGGATCAGAAAGACAAGCACATTCCATTTCTTTCCTAACAATTCCTTCAACAGAAGGACATGTTTTCTTGTAATAATCAAGACTCAAATGTGAATCACTGATCCCATGCAGACTGCTAAAACAAATGCTAAAAAATACCAAAATCAAGAATTCCAATATCAGAATTCTTAAGTGAAAACAATTAATAGAAGCCATATCTTGCTAATTCTTTGCTTTGATGAGATCTTAGTGATGAGTAATGAAGATGAAGAGTACAAATATGGTTAAGACTGTCACTTTATATAGTGGAGAATAAAGGAAAACGTAGGATTTTGGTTAAGATGACATGTTTTTTTCCTTTGTCCTATGTTTGGTTTTCTAAATATTTTGGAGTATTAATATAAATTATGTCTATAGTCAAGAGAAGATGTAACTAATATTGGCAATGGTTGGTGAGTGATCTCAAACCAAATATTACCAAATAAAATGAGATAAAAATCAAAAGCTTGTAGCATTTCTAATTAAGGAGACCGCAAATACTATGCGACCAAATTAAACCACTGTTTCTTTTCTTAATCAAACACTAATATTTGAACCTTTCAAAAGTTTGCTGACAATTTAGAAAATGTCAAAGCTATTTAAATTTGTTCTAGATGAACATAATAATATCACGTGGACTAGTACAAAGCATTTTTATTGCTCCTACGACTTCTTTATGCGTTTAATGTTTATACATTAATAATGTAAATATTTTACACTGTTAGTTAAAATATACTATAAGTCATGTGTATTGTTATAATATTCTTTATGAACAATTATGTAGTTACTCTCCATTTGAGTATGCATGTTGGTTCAATGGAACTAATATATGTTGAATGTTGATATTCACTTGGCTTAAATTAACTGTTTTCTCTCCATCTGAGTATGACCTATTTAAGTTTATTGAGTGAAAATCTGTCATTATATATGTTTTATTGCAAGAATAGCTTCTTTCCCATTGAAATTTGTTGTTCAAGGTGCATAGATTGTATATATATAATGTGTTTTGAATTTTTATATTCATAATACAAACTGATTTGATCTATTTAAATATTTAATGTCTCATAGAATGACTGCTTTCAATCCCCTTACTGCCATTCTTACCCAAAACAAACTTGAGGGTCCAAATTATGCTGATTGGAAACGAAATTTGGATGTTGTTCTAATTGCTGAAGAGTACAAATTTGTGCTCGGTGAGGTATGTCCAGAAAAACCTGGAGATGATGCCACAGATGATGAACAAAAGGCTTACCAGAAATGGATTAAGGCTGATGAGATGGCGCGGTGTTACATTTTGACATCCATGTCGAATGTTCTGCAACATTAGCATCAGTCGATGGAGTCTGCTTATGACATTCTGGAAAATCTCAAAGAAATGTTCGGAGATCAGAATCGTGCGCTAAGCAGACTGCCATGAGAGCCCTTCTGAATACCAAAATGGTTGAAGGTTCATCGGTAAGGGACCATGTTCTGAAGATGATGAGTCTTATGAATGAACTGGAGGTCCTTTGAGCTAACATTGATAAGGACACGCAGGTTGAAATGATCCTGCAGATTTTGCCTGATAGCTTTCAGCAATTTCGCCTGAATTATAACATGAACAAAATGGATTTGTCCCTTGCGAAATTGTTGAATGAGCTGCATTCTGCAGAGACTATTATCAAGTCCCAAGCTCCTCCTGTGGCATTGAATTTTGAGGTAGGTTCTTCTTCTAAGACGAGAGGCGGGCAGAAAAAGAAAAAGGCTTAAAAACCCTCTGTTGGTGGCGCGACTACTGGTGTGAAAAAGGCTAAGGGCAAGTGTTATCACTGCAAGCAGCCCGGGCATCATAAGAAGCAGTGTCCAACTTATCTGGCCAAGCTGAAAAATAAACCAGGAGATTTACATCTACTTGTCATTGAAACATTTTTAGCGGTTGTTTCTACCATGTCATGGTGTGTAGATTCGGGAGCCACTAATCATATCTGTACTTATTTGCAGGGGTTTCAGGTAACGCGGCGGCTAAGTAGAGGAGAAATCAATATTTATCAAGCGGACGGTTCAGCAGCCCCAGCTTTAGCATTAGGAAATATTAGTATTTCATTTGGTAGTGGTAGGTTTTTAGCTTTAAAAGACATATTATATGTACCTTCCATTAGAAGGAATTTAATTTCGGTTTCTAATGCTATGAGAGATAGTTATGATTTTAATTGTCATGACGTTGATAAATGTGTTATTACTCACAATAAGCGTTATCTATCTTCGGCTACATTGATTAATGGTGTTTTTGTTGTTGACTCTATTCCTAAGCCGTTACCACCTAAAGAACTGAATAATGTTGATTTACCAAGTAAGAGAAAACGTTCTTCTGAATTGAGTGAAATATATTTATGGCACTTGCGCTTGGGTCATATAAATCTAAACAGAATTTCCAGGTTGGTCAAGGATGGACCTTTAAGTTCATTGAAAGTGGAGGCACTACCAACTTGTGAATCTTGTTTAGAATGAAAAATGACAAAACGAAATTTTCCCTCTAAAGGAAATTGGGCAAATGATAAATTCGAGTTAATTCATTCTGATTTGTGTGGTCCAATGAATGTCCAAGCAAGAGGTGGTTTTGAGTATTTTATGACTTTCACAGATGATTACTCAAAATATGGATATATTTATTTGTTGCGTCGAAAGTCTAAATATTTTGAAATGTTCAAAGAATTCAGGACTGAGACTGAAAAGTGACATAATAAACATATCAAGACACTACGATCTGATCGTGGTGGGGAGTACCTCTCTACAGACTTCATTAGTTTTTTATCAGAATGTGGAATTACATCTCAATTATCTGCACCTGGAACTCCACAACAAAATGGTGTAGTTGAAAGAAGAAATATGACTCTTATGGAAATGGTTAGATCAATGATGAGTTATTCCAATTTGCCTTCGTCTTTTTAGGGACATGCCTTAGAAACTGTGAATTACGTTCTGAACTTAGTTCCTTAAAAGTCAGTACCCTTGACCCCTACAGAATTGTGGGCTAGGCGCAAGCCTAATCTGCGGCATATTCAAGTTTGGGGTTGTCCAGCACATATGCTAAAGGGGAAAACGGATAAATTGGAGGCAAGAACGTATGTATACGTGTTTATAGGTTTTCCATAAGGGACGAAAGATGGTTTATTCTATTGTCCTAAAGAGAAAAGGTTAATTGTTAGCACAAATGCCAAGTTTCTAGAAGAGGACTATTTGATGAACCATGTTCCTAGAAGTAAACTCGTTTTACAGGAACTTATTAAAGGAATGGAAACTCAGTCATCTGAAAATCAAAACAACCATATCCAAACCCCTGAACTCGATTTTGACATATCATTACACCTTAATAGTGGGAGAAATGTCAATAGACTTAATGTCCCACAAGAACAAGTGCCCGAAGTCATACTACCACATAGTGGGAGTCATGTTGAGCAGACTGCACAACAGAAAGAAGTCGTTGATATCCCTGTGGATAGCATGAAGACTCAGGTCCCTAATGATGTTGTGGTTCAACCACAAAATTAAAGTGATGTAGTTGCAACTGATGTTGTGCGTAGTCGTAGTGGGAGAGAAATAAGACAGCCAGTTTGTTATACGCTCTTGGGAGAATCATATGATAGGATCCCTAAGGAGCCTACCTCCGAACTTGTCAATTACGACCAAGCACTACATGATAAGGATACTGATAAGTGGGTTGCTGCCATGAAATCAGAGATGGACTCTATGTACTCTAATCAGGTCTGTGAGCTTGTAGAACCAGCTGATGGGGTTAAACCCATTGGATGCAAGTGGATCTATAAGAAAAAGAGAGGTGTAGGCGGAAAAGTACAAACTTTTAAAGCAAGTCTTGTAGCGAACGGGTTTACTCAGAAAGAAGGGATCGACTATGAGGAAACCTTCTCGCCGGTAGCCATGCTTAAGTCTATAAGGATTCTCTTATCTATTGCTGCTCATTATGATTAGGAGATTTGGCAAATGGATGTCAAGACAGCTTTCCTTAATGGATGTCTTGATGAGTGCATCTATATGATGCAACCAGATGGTTTTATGAAAAGTGGCAAAGAATACATGTTGTGTAAGCTTAAAAGGTCCATTTACAGACTAAAACAGGCATCTAGGGCATGGAACACTTGTTTTTATAAGGCGATTCAAATTTTTGGTTTTGATCAGTGCCTTAGCGAATCTTGTGTATATAAAAAGTGGGATGGGGACAAAGTGGCATTTTTTATCTTATATGTAGATGACTTACTGATCATAGGAAATAATGTGGGCATGTTAAATTCAGTTAAGCAATGGTTGTCCATACATTTTGATATGAAAGATTTGGGAGAAGCAGCTCATATCCTTGGGATCAAACTCTTGTGAGATCGCAAGAAAAGGATATTAGGCTTGTCTCAAGATCTTTATATTGATACAATACTCTCCAGGTTTAGCATGCATGATTCCAAGAAAGGATTTCTTCCTTTCAGACATGGAATTTCTCTATCTAAAGATCAGTCTCCTAAGACTGATGAAGAGATAGAAAAGATGAAGGCGGTTCCTTACGCATCAATTGTGGGAAGCCCCATGTATGCTATGTTATGCACTAGGCCTGATATCTGCTTTGCCGTTGGCGTTGTCAGCAGATTTCAGTCTAATCCTGGGAAAGAGCATTGGATGGCGGTTAAACATATAATCAAGTACTTGAGAAGGACTAGGATTACATGTTGATCTACCATTCGGATGACCTCGTACCTATTGGGTAGACTAATTCGGATTTCCAATCAGACAGAGATTCTAGAAAGTCTACCTCAGGTAATGTGTTTACTCTTGAAGGTGGAGCCATAAGTTGGAGGAGTATCAAGAAAACTTGTGTTGCTGATTCCACCATGGAAGCCGAATATGTGGCAGCCTCTGAGGCAGCCAAAGAGGCAGTTTGGCTTGGTAACTTCCTGAGAGAGTTGGGTGGGGTTCCCTCGATTCAAGCGCCAATTACACATTACTGTGATAATAGTGGTGCGGTTGCAAATTCAAATGAGCCACGAAGCCATAAGAGGGCAAAGCACATTGAGCGTAAATATCATTTAATTCGTGATATAGTGCAGAGAGGGGATGTAGTGGTCACCAAGATTGAGTCAGAGAACAACATGGCAAATCCGTTTACTAAGAGCTTACCACTGAAGACTTTTGATAAGCATGTAGAAGGAATGGGTGTCAAAATTGTAGACGCATGGTTATTAGTCTAAGTGGGAGATTGTTAGAATATATTATAAGCCATGCGTATTGTTATAGTATTCTTTATGAACAATTATTTATTTACTTGTTTAAATTCAATAAAGTTTTATTTTAAATAGATCATGTGTTGGTTTGTGCGTTCATTGCTTACATAGTAGATGATTTAGTGTATAGAGTTTAGCTTATACACGGAAGATTAAATCATCGGTTCTTGTAAGACATAAAAGTTAATGTTCACAATCTAATGATGGAGTTGGACAAATCATCGAAATGATTATAGCACAAGATTAAATATAATTTATCTTGATTATGGAAATGGTTTAATTCCAACTTCTTCTGCTAATACATTTTGTATGTATTGAACGGATCAAGTAGAGATGAGTATTTTATACTGACTTTGTAAAATAATTTCTCTAGTCCATTTAATGTACTTAGACTCTTAATCCTGATATAATTATTATTAGTTGTGTATGTCACTTGTTATTTTGATTTATTAAAAGGCGAGATTCTTTCGCGAGTCAATAAGCCTGGTAAATTGGATAACATTGATATACATTGGTGAAGTAATAATTAGTTGATGGAATCCATGTCTCGATTTTGAGGTTGATGATACTCCTTTATGAAAGCTTATAAGTTTTCGTGTGTAATCCCGGCCGGTGGATTTTGTATCCGACACATGAAATAAGTTAAGTGTAAGTCTAAAGGAAGTAATCGATAAATTAAATAGTCAGTAATTTAATTTGATTGATTAGTATCTGAATCTTAACATGGGGAGTTAAATAAGGTTTTATGGAAGAATTCGAAATTAAACTAAGAGTGGAATTACGAATTTTTAGTGAAATAATTCGTAATTTATTATGATGGAAATTAATTTCAGAATTTTGAAATTAATATCATAATAGGAAGCCTTGTTAATTAAATTTTGTGGTTCCTACTGTGCCTAAATAATAGAAAATAGTGGAAACTGTTACTGAGTAGGAAAGAAAATGTGGAAATCGTCCCTTAGTGGGAGAAGGAATCCTAACAGATTTTGAAAACGGTTTTGACCTAAATAACGCAGCTATATATATACATATAGGTGCTGGACGTTTTTGACACAATTTTGACTGCGGTTTCTACTAGAATTTTGCGCACCCAAAATTCTCTATTTTTGGTTATTATTTGGGTAACACAGTAGAAGACTGTGGAAATATGCTGGTGCTTTTTCAACCGAGGAACTGGAGAACGACATAGATTTGTTGTGTTTACGCTTCAAAAGGTAATCCTAAAATCTCTATACGTGCTAGTTGTTTAGATTACACGTGAATAAGATTTTGTTATTGCTTTCGCTGTGGTATATATTCCATCAGTTAGATCAACTAAAAGATAAGGATAAATAGTTGTTATATATTATAATATGTTAAATACAGTAGCGTAAAAAATTTACTTTGTAGATGTTTATATATAATTTGTATCCCTGCAATGTTTTTTAAAGTGAATTTAGAAGATGGGTTTCAGATATAAACAAATGGTGAAGTTTTATTGCACTGCCTACGAGAACCTCGTGTGTTCAATTAGTGCGTATTTGCAAATCAACGTGCGTTAAACTATTTCTGACTTCAACTTGAAATAAATAATTTGAAGCTGAAAAACAGTTTATGACACGTATTTCAAGTGGGAAAAACGCATCAACGTTTTGTCCAAGTGCAATTCATATCTAAGCACAATTTCTATTTCCAAATACTTTTCAACTTCAATCAAATATTATCCAAACTACAATGATCCGATGGTCATATTAAAACTAAACTTATTAACCACTACCATTAGGAGTTTGAACAGAAAAGTAGTCATTACTTGATTTAGATTTTGCAAAACGAAATCTAGTTAATCTGATTTTCAATTTGTTTATACATCAGTGTGGATTTGCATATCTACAAGTAATTTGGCATCACAGGTTATTAGTCCTGATTTGATGCACAAAGACTTCGAAGTCATTTTAAGCCATGGAAACTTGCTGAAAACAAAGAATGAATTAACACGTTATTCATTCCATGGGTTTAATTCAGGGACAAGAATGGTTGATTTCTTCACATTTTGCTGCTTTTTCTTCTCTACAAAAGCTAACATTAATCATCTGATTACAATCTTGGAGCGTCAAGAAAACAAAAATAACAACTACGATATCAATAAAAACCAAGTGCAAGGAAATCACTACTCGTGGCGCAAGAGAACGTAAAAGAATGCTGATATGGACAAACATAGTTAAAAGCTTATCCTCACCCATTGTTGCATCAAACAAAACTAATTTACCATGATTAAATTATAAATTAAGGCCAAAATGTATTAGTCAACTAATTAAAGTGGCCGTTTGGTTGGTAGGATAAACATTTTAATCACATTCAGTGTTTTGTATAAACATTTCTTATACAATGTTTTGTATCTGAGTTTGATTTATGCTGAAAACCAAAAGCGGTATTACCAAATGTGATCTGACTTATGCGAAAATTTATTTGTTATTTTATACACGAAATAAAATTTGAAAGAATATACATGCATTAGTAACATATGCACAAGAGTATTTAAAGACAAACGTCCTTATATTAGGTGATACGGATACATAATAATTGGACGCATTATTTATCATTGTAAAACATTATATGTATTATCAATTACCGCACAACAATTCCGACCTCTTTTAATGCATTGACAATCTTCGTATTATAATCCCTACGTCACTAAATTATGAACGACGCAAAATAAAATTATTGTTGATGTTTTATATTTCAATAATATATAAAATGGGTGATTTGTGTGGTGTTTAATTTTTCGCATAAGTTGTTTATGGAAGGTCCTGGCTCTTCTATGTGTTCCAACAACTACAATTGTGGAATAATAAGTACAGAAATTAAAGAACACAAAAATTTTATGTGGAAAACACCTAGTTCAAAAGGTGAAAAAACCACGACCTACTTTCTAGTAGGATTTTCCAAACTCTCCACTAAAATCACTAAGCCAAAAACTGCATGCACAAAACAGTTTTGTAAACCTAGGATTAACTCTAATCCTATTGTAGCAACCAGACACTAACTGTTGCGACAACTTCAAGTTAACTCTAACTTGAAAACTCTGCGTACTTAATAGACTTGTTTCTGGATAAAGCTGAAAGGTACAATACGAAAATACCTACGACAATTTGAACTAGAATAAAAGACAGACACTCGGAACTGATTCTTCTATCTGGTTCAAGTAGCTTCAAGTTTGCACGCTTGAATCACACATAAATTGCTTGCAAAATTGCCTTGCTATTTTGCTCTCAATTAACGTTTAACTTTTGCTTATATGAGTCCACCTGTAAAAGAGAAAAACACTGATATTTATAGAGTTGGTAAATAGAGATTGACTAGAATTCTGAGGCTACTCTCCCTTGGTGGAAGAGTTCTAGTTGATCTCAACCTCTAACTCCTTCACTTTCTTAAACCGTGTTCTCTTTGAGTAATGAGTCTTTTTCCTTATCCAATATGCAACCTTTTCGATCAGGATTATGAGATATCACTTCTATTAAGTGAGGTTTATCTCCTTCACGTGCATCTCACATACTTGAGTAGACCATATCTGTGCTTCACTAGGATGGACCTGTTCCATGTCCGAGTTCCTTTGTCAGTCTCCATGTTAGAAAATTTTTATTTATCACCAAGGACCAGGTTCATTAGGTTATAAACATTATGTATTCAGTATATAAAGCACAATATCTTTTTTTCCTTTTGGCATCATTGAAAAATTGCATAAATAAAGTGTTCTCCCCAGAATTTTAAAAATTACGCATGGCCACTGAGGCAACTGCAAGTGCAATCATGGATTAATCATCACTAATCAACCACACATATTCAAACTATCAAGAAAGATAAACAGTCAACAAGAGCAAAAGCAGCAAACTTTATTGATAGAGAATATGATCCACAATCCACAAAAAGAAACAAAAATAGTCAAAACATGAGCAAAACAATAAAAATCTCTACTCTACGTCACTGAAAGGTCTAAACAAAGTTCAAGAAATTAAGGCTAAGCAAATTAAGGCTTGAAAAAACTATAGGGTTGGGTTATGGCTTGGAGAAGGCATATCATGTCTTGAAGAATACCATTATTCTTCTCCTTTTCCTTTATGAGCTCAATTCTGAGAGCATCTCTCTCAGATTCAACCTCTGCCAAACGAGTCTTCAGCTTTGCTATCTCAGCATTCTTTGCCTCACTCTCCTACTATAGAGCTTTGACCTTACTATTGATAGGTGTCTTTTTAGATGAACCAGGTTCATTGGGAATGGCATTAACCTCATAATCACAAGCAATCAGAGTATTTATTCCAAAATAATCTTTGCTTGTGGACATCTCCCACTTCTTCAGTGGTACCTAACAACGATCAAGAACAGTAGTGAGAATAAAACCATAAAGAGTGGCATAGGCCTTGGAGCCATTCTGCCTCTCACTTTCAAGACACTCCATCAAAACCAAATCCATGTAGTTAGCAATGTGTCTTATTTCCTACCTAGGTAACTAGCACTTGTTGACAAATTCTAACATGACTTGTGACATGGCTTTATTTCACTTTTGTACACAACCTTGACCTCATTCACTTCTCTGACATCATAGAACTTTCTGATAATGGCAAGGGTAGTAGGAAGGGAGTACAGACTTGTCCATTTTTGCCTTATATAGTCATCATACCCTTCAGAAGGAACGTCAAGTATTTCACCCAGCCTTTTTGCATCAAAAGACACATGAACCCCTTTCACTTGGCTGGTAACTATGCCATCCTTGACTTCTGCATTGGCCATGAACTCAATAATCTCATTCCTTTCCTGCTTGCCATCCAATTGAAAGACCACGTCCTTCCAACCCTGAACAGCTAGAGCATTAACCAGCCGAAGCATCCCTGGTTCCTCCAAATTCTTCAAAAGTCTCCCTTTTAACATGGTTTGTTTTCCAAACTTGGTCAGCTTATCTTTTTCATTGTCAGATTCACTCTCTTCTTCACCACTCCAAACTTCTTCCTCAGTAATCTTAACTTTTTTTGATTTTACAACAGACCTTGATCTTTTAGCCAAGGAAGAAGGTTCAGTGATCACGCCCAACTATGCCTTATAAAAGGACACACGGATATTGCAAATATAACCTTAGTATTTATGCCCAGATTTGAATCCACAGAGAATTAATCTATCAATCATTTTTGTTGGACGAAGTAAATTCTTTAGAATCAACTTCCCGAAACGTCGGAAACAACAGTGCTGATATTTCTAATAACTAATACTAAAAGTAAAGAAACAACTGTAAACTAAATATGCTTGAGTTGTATACAACAATGAGAAAGTTCTAAGGTAGTGATTTCCCCTATTGATGGAATATCTTCCGGTTACGCTTCATATAGATTCACCAAAACATCTTTATCAATCATGAGCACTCTTTTTACCGTAATCTCTCCCAGTAATCACGATAATTTACTAGACGCACTCTCTCGAGATACGCTAGCTAACTTTGTTTATTACAACTCACTTTAGATTGCACTCAAGGCTTCATTATCCCTAATCCCCCCTTTAACCCGCAGTTATAGATCCCTCTTACACTCTGGGAGTGTTGTTGTTCAATAATTACCTAAGAATGCACTCTCCTCCGAGTTATGCACACTAAATAGGCACAGTTAATTGCAGATCCTGTCAATTAATTACAACAAACAAATAGTTGAATAAATAGAGATTAACTAGAAAACTATATTTGCATAATCAAGAAGTTCATCCTTCAATAGGTTCCATCAAAACCTTAGACTAAAGTATTTAACTTCTCATAACAACGTAAAGATAAACTACGAAAATATTCATCATGGAAAATTTCAAGAAAAAGAAGAGATAAAGAACTATGACATTTTTCGGTGATCTCTCATACTTGTGTATCTTGCAAAAGTAATCTCTTAGAACAAGTCTTCCCTAATGTGGCCGAATTTCAACATCTTATAAGGGTTTTTCACCAAATTTTCCTGACTTGACACTTTGGTCCCTGAAATTTTCGCGTTCTGCCGCGGTCCCACCGCGGTTACGCCAGGACCACGGCCAAAATGGTCGTCTGAATCTTTGGTAATGTTTTGCTGATGTCCTAACGCGGTTACGGTCTGACAGCGGCAGGCGATGTTCAGTTCTGGTTTTGTCCCTTCACTTCGTGCACTTCATGGGTATTGTTTGATTTGCCTCCTTTTCACCGTAATTGATCCCAAAAGTGCTTCACCGACTTTTTTTATTGGATATAGCCTGCAAAGCATGAAAAGCACTAATCAGAGCATTTAGTTATCACTTTTTGCCATAAAGCTATACAAAAGTGTAGTTCTTTAGGGCATATATAGTCTAATTCAACCATTATCATTCACCAGTCTTGGAAATAGATGAGGGCTTCTTGGACAAGGTCTTGGTCTTCTTGTCTTTAAGGGCGTGCGCCTCCACAATCACATGTTTACCTTGATGGACCGGGTCCATCTCATCCATATCAAAAGCCTCAACAGGCTCTGTAACTTTAGCTTTTCCTTTGTTCATTCTTTTCTTGTTGCTTTCTGCCATAGCTTTTTGTAACTCATCCTCACTTTGTTTCAACTTACTCCTTGTGTACCTTTCTTTTGGTAGAGGAATATCAACAGTTGTTGGAGAAGAAGCCTTCCTTTTCTTGGTAGTTTTTTAGTGTTAGGAGATTTTGGTGTTGAAGTTCTCCTTTTGCTGGGGTTATAGCTTGCACCCACTATCTTTAGAAGGTCTGCTAAGGCCTCCTCAATAGATGAACTATGTTCATCTATATGTGAATTGAGATTGACTATCCCTTCAGCAGCCTCTCCTAAACCATTTCCCCCTATTTTTTTGCTACTCTCTACACCTTTTCATGCTCAGCCCCACAGATAGATGATCTAACCATTTCAAAAGTGAGTGACAAATTAGCCATTTCTTTCTTTTTTTTCCTCACATCACTACTCACACCCTCACTCACCTTTACTTTTTCACTTCTATTTTTACCTCATCTCCTTCTTGATTAAGGAATTTCCACATTCATAACGAACCCTACCAAAACAAAACGATTGTCCAAGTTTTCAACTAGAACAGAACGTACCTCAAAAGGGGGATTTTACACCTTCACAAAATCAGAAGACCCAGTTCCTTCCCCCTCACTCACAAACTTAAAACAATCATCAGAATTTTCAGAATCTTGGGCTTAACTAACCTTCAATATTGCGTTTAGTTCTTTTGAAAGCGCATATGCAGCCACAGTTTTAGGAGCATTCATCTTCACTCGCCTTCTCCTAGGTTGGTAGTTGTGCTGGGTTGATGAGTAGTGGAGGATTCGGATGGGGTAGGTGGTGGAGAATAGCCTGTGTTATCTTGGGGGTTGGTCATCTTTGCTTATTCTAATAGAAATGGAAGAGAGAAGAGTAGAGAATGAAAGAATATTGATGGCTTTGAGAATTATGAGAGTGGCAGTAATGATGATGGTCTTTAAAGAGAGATGGTTAATTAATGTCCAACGGTAGCTTTTTATAGTCAATTAGAAGTCCAATCACTCTGAAATTTCAGGTTGAACCATCGGTTAAGATTCCTTAGATTCTAGGCATTTTTATACGGCGAGGATTCTAACAGAGACGAAACTGGTTCAACCTCAAAAGGATAGGTTTTTCTAATGTTTTCGAACATAGGTAGGACTCTTCTCATGAATTAAATATTAATATTTCTAATTATGCAGAGTGTAGAATAATACCTCGTTACCCTGATGAACCATGTTCTTTACTAAGAATCCTCTTGATCATGCCTCAATTTTTCAAAATAGAAAAAATTTGTTAGAGATCAGTGAGTCATATCAACATGTGGCGCATGAGTATAATATTGCCTGTATGAAACTATGTAAAAATTAATCTATATATTTACACAAGTTCCGGATTTCCTAACCAATTTTTTTTCAATGTGCATTTTGAACTGGTTTCATTAGGTGATCTTAATCATCCTTAGTTCTAACTTGTTCCTCTCAAAGCTTTCTCTACTCAGTGCTTTGGTAAAAATATCAGCAATCTGCTTATCAGTAGCACAAAGTTCTATAGTGGTCAGTCATTTCTCATAATTGTCTCTTAAGAAATGGTGCCTAACATCTATATGCTTAGTTCTCTTATGATGAACCGGGTTTTTAGTCATACTAATCGCACTAGTGTTATCACAAAAAATAGGGATGCAACCAATGTCAATACCAAAATCCATCCACTGTTGTTTGATCTACAACAATTGAGCACAACAGGAGGCAACAACAACATACTCAGCTTTAGCAGTAGGTAAGGCCATTGGATTTGCTTTTTAGTGGCCTGTGAAACCAGACATGAACCAAGAAAGTGTGCCATACCTGAGGTGCTCTTCCTATCCACAAGAAAACTTGTATACTCAGCATCAACATATCCTATTATATTAAAGTTACTACCTTTTGGATACCAAAGGCAAAGGTCAGTAGTGTTTTTCAAATATCTCAATATTCTCTTGACAACAGTGAAGTGAGATTCCTTTGGATTTGCTTGAAATTGAGCATAAAGCCCTATATTAAAGACAATGTCAGGTTTGCTAGCAGTAAGATATAAAAATTAATCAATCATACCCCTATACAATTTTTGATCAACGGATGAACCAGGTTCACCTATGTCTAATTTGTGGTTGTTGCAATAGGAATGTCTATTTCTTTTGATTCCTCCATTTTAAACTTCTTAATCAACTCTTTTACATATATGGATCATGGTTCCATTTGAGTTTTATTTAATCTGTAAGCCTAATAAAAAGCTAAGCTCACCTATCATACTCATTTCAAATTCACTACTTATTAATTTATCAAATTCCTTACTAAGTTTTTAAGTGATTTCCCCAAAAATCAGATCATCAACATATATTTGTACCACTAGAAAATCCTTACCTTTTTCCCCTTAAGAATAGAGTACTATCAATTTTACCTCTTTTGTAGCCATGTTCAAGCAAGAATTTGGATAGTCATTCATACCATGCTCTAGGAGCATACTTGAGTCCATAAAGTGCCTTGTCTAGTTTGTACACATGATCTAGAAACTTCTTACTTTCAAACCCTGGAGGTTATCTGACAAATACTTCTTCCTTTAAGTTGCCATTTCAGAAAAGCACTCTTGATGTTCATCTAGTGAAGAATAAATTCCATCTGTGCATCAAAGGTTATGAGGAGTCTTATGGCTTCCAATCTTGAAACTGGAGCAAAGGTCTTATCATAGTATATGCCCTCCTCTTGGCTATAACATTGAACCATTAGTCTTGCATGTTCCTTGTAACAGTTTCATCTTCATCAAGTTTGTTTCTCAAGACCCATTTAGTGCCAATTACTGATCTGTCCTTACATCTTAAAACCATAGGACAAACTTGACTCCTTTCAAACAGATTGAGTTCATCTTGCATTACATTTACCCAGTCTGAATTCTACAAAGACTCAGCAACATTTTTAGGTTAAATAAGAGATAGGAAAACATCAAAAGCACACTGATTCTTCCATTGATATCTAGTTTTAATTCAAGAAGTTGGGTCAATAATTATGTTCTATATAATATAAGAACTTTGATACTTGTAAGGTATCACAACCAATTGGTTTCTTCTTGATATTTATCCTATGCTTTGTTGCTAAGGAACAGGCTCATGGACAGGTTCCATTTGGGAGTTGGATTGAGTTATTATTTGTTTAATTTCCCCTATCAGGTTGCTTTGGATGGAAGAACCCATTCCATCACATGTTCCTTCTTCTGGTGCAGCTTCAGCTTGAGCTGTGACTTCACTTAAGCCTTTTACCAGCCCAATAGCTTCATCTTCATGTTCTTGTCTCTCAGAAAGAAAGTTAGTTTCATCAAAAACTACACGCACACTTTCTTCTACACACATAGTTCTTTTATTGTATACTTTAAGAATATCCCAAGAATACTCCCTCATCACTGGGATCAAACTTACCTAGGGAGTGCTTTCCATTATTGTGCACAAAGAACTTACATCCAAATTCCCTAAGATGGGATATATTTGGTTTTCTCCCTTTAATAACTCATAGGGAGTCTTCTCTACAAGAGTTCTAGTTATGCACCAATTAATGATGTAACATGCAGTGTCTACAGTTTCTACCTAGAGGCTATAGGGCAGTTTACTAGAAAGAAGCATAGCCATAGCCATATCGTCAAGTATCATGTTCTTTCTTTCAAATACTCCATTTTGTTGTGGAGTCCTCGGGGAAGAAAAATTATGATCTATGCCATGCTCATCACAATATTCAGCAAACTTAGCATTTTCAAATTTAGTTCCATGATTAGACCTAACTGATGCAAGTTGATTGCCTAGTTGTTCTGAGTTTTTCTAACAAATGAAGAAAATATGTCAAATGCTTCATCCTTAGAAGTTAACAACAATGTCCAGATAAACCTAGAGTAATCATCAACAAGCACCATCACATATTTTTTACCACCTCTGCTTAATATTCTCATTAGACCACAGAGATTCATATGAACCAGTTCCATTGACCTGGTCGTGCTTACCACTTTCTTGCATTTAAAAGAGGATCTTACCCGCTTCCCCTTATACAAGTCTCACAAACTTTATCTTCCTTAAACTTGATGTTAGGAAGCCCTATCACCAGGCCCTTGGAGACTAATTTTTTCAGTTGAGTTAGACTTGCTTGTCCAAGTCTTTTGTGTCAAAGGAGGGGATCATTATCCAGAACACTTAAGCAAGTGAGTTCATTTTCTAAAAGAGTGGACAGATCTACAATGTATATATTGTTTACTCTTTTTCCCTACAAAACAATCTTGTCAGGGGTAAGATTTATCACAAAACATTTGGTAGAGGTGAATGCTACCAAGTTACCTCTTTCTAGGGGCGTGCATTCGAATAGGTTTATCGATAAATCAGATCGATTATTTGTTATCGGTTTATCGATTCGATTTCGATTTCAGAAATTTTCCTTATCGAGTTTTCGATTTCGATTTTGGCCATTCGGTTTATCGATAAATCAATAAGATATATTAAAAAGATTAAATATACCCTTGTTTTATAATACTATTACTACCATATCCCTTGGCTTCTTCGCATATGACTGATATGAGTTAACTGTTAACTCTGCTAACCCTATTTTTATTTTCCAAT
Source organism: Nicotiana benthamiana (assembly GCA_034376525.1). NCBI lineage: Eukaryota > Viridiplantae > Streptophyta > Magnoliopsida > Solanales > Solanaceae > Nicotiana > Nicotiana benthamiana. The sequence goes on along the minus strand of CM067330.1, from coordinate 53,851,550 downwards.
TTCCAGCGCCGCTGCTCTTCAGTTTTTAAACTCATTGCAGCAAGTGCTTTTGGTAGATTGTCCTCTAGTTGGAATGAATGGTCAAAGCGATTCCAACATTCAAGGGCAGTGTGGTTGAACTTTCCACATATTCAACATTTCACAATACTTTCTCTTTGTTGGTAAGGCGAGGTTTGTTTCCAATTGAAATTTTTTGCAATCAGTTCATTTTTGTTTTCATTGAAGTTAGTATTTTGGTGAGAGTTTGGATTATACCTCGATGTTGGATTGAATCCTCTGCCTCTGGAACTAAATCTATCTCTGCCTCGACCCCGTCTTCGTCCTCTTTAGCCAACAAAGGCTTGGTCATGGCGTGGCATTCTTTCTTTGCCTTCGTTGCTATTATTAAGCATCCGTTCGTATGCTTGCAATGATAAAACAAACTGATGGTAAGTGGGATAAGGGGGTTTGGTTAGCATAGCAGTTCAAAAATCTTGGTATTTTGGTCTGAGACCTCTCGCTAACTGGAACGCCTTCTTTGTTTCATTTACCGATTTCTTGAAGGGATAAGGTTCGTAAACCAAGCTCTGTTCTATCGCCACTCGCCAATCGTCACTGTCGTTGTTGTTCCATCACCACTCACCGATGTCGCTGTTGACTCAATCTTCACTTTCTGACAGGTACCATGTTGAAATTAGTTGTTGTTTTTTTGATAAATCTGATATAAGATCTGCAATTTATTCTTTACTTCTTGTAATGATTCCCTTCTCCTCACGTCCACCCTGTAAATAAGAGCATTGTATATATCATTTTGGATGGAGAAACAGTTCTGCTCCTCTATCTTGCCTTCCTGTTTATTTTGCACCAAAATTTTTACAAGAAAAGGAGGAAAAGATCTTTTTTAGTTCTGTTATCTAGGTTAATTGCTTGCAAAATACCTATACGATACAATAAACTTATCTTATCTATATGTTTCGTTCACTCTCTTTGAGATGCTCTATTGGGACACTAAATTTCTGCACTTTCCACATTTGTTGATTGTTTCTAGTGTTGATTGTTTGGTATTGTATTGATTCTTCTGTGACTTTCAATGAAGATTGAAAGTCTTATTTGGTTTTGACTCGTATTCATATCTTTTCTACGCCGTTTGTCGTTTTGTTTTCCTCTGGTCTACGAAGTGTTCTCTTTACACAGCCAAGTCCACTAACTACAAAGTCCTCTTAGCAATTCAGCTGAAGTTGTCTTCAAAAGCAGTATCCTCAAATGATACTTGGCATAAAAAGCTTATAGAATTGCAGCAAGAGTTCAATGAGGAGAGCAGATTACTACACGTAAGATTAAAAGCGAGGAGTGCTGACTTCGTATTGCTTTGCTTCATTCAACTCGTTTAAGACTGTAAATTACATTCTTCATTCACTTCACATGGCTGAAAATGATAATATTGATAAAGTAGCCGATGAAAGTAAAGATTCTGAGTCTACAGTTGCAACTACTCACTCGACAGTTTCAAAACAAAGGAGAAAACGATCTCGGGCATGGGAATTTTTTGAAGATGAAAGTAAAGATTCCGGTCAGCTTGTTGGCTTTGAAGAATGACAAGCTTCAAAGCAGCGTATTTATGAACTAAGCTCTCTGATTAATATTTTTCTCTTTGTTTTGCTTGCTTTTTCTGCCCATTGTTCGGGGAACTGTAATATTTGTGGTGCCTTTGGCAGCTGTACTTCTTTCGTTTTCTATTGTCATAGAAACAGTTGTATGAGTTGCATCTTTTAGAACTTGATCAGTGACAATAGAATTTCCTTGCATCAGTTGTGTTAGCTAAGAAAGGTTTGTCATGTTGTCCTCTTGGTGAGTATGAGAAAAGAAGTGAACCTGTAGAATTTGCAACTATCTGAAAAGTTTGATATTAGGTTTTTGTGTATATGTTGCGCAGGGAGCAATAATGGGGCCACTTATGACTACTGTTGTGTTGCACTTAAAGATTTGTATGTTGAGTATGTATTGGAAGAACAGAAGGAATGAGTAGAAAAAAATCCATATGTGCAATGTCTTGGCCTTTGAAGAAGGGCGCTACCACTTTGCTTGATGGAAATACATTGCAATAGAAACTGAATTCTTTTTTCTCCCAGTCAACTGTATCCTACATGTGATAGGCTTTTATTATCCGTGTTGTGTTCTCCAAAAATTGGGTTGAGGTTGTTTCTCAGTTGATAGTGTGCAGAAGGTTCTAGCTTCTCAGGGATAAAAGGTTACTCAAAACTGAAGAAAAGTGAACTTGTGGAATTGCTCATCAGATGTTGAGATAATGCAAAGATGATTAAGTCGTCCATCCTGTGCTTTACATGCTTTATAGTTAACTGAAGGACTAGTCTCTTTTTCATATCTGCTTTCTTTAATGGAGAAACACGATGAGAAGGCAGAGTCTGGGAGTTTTAACACATTTAATTGTTGTTTGTTTGTAGCATATGTTGTCTCTAAGCCTAATTGCATTTATGATCTCTTTCTCAAATTGCATACTTTCGGTGCTCCCCCTCCCCAACAATTTACTCGCTTCAATGGTTGAAAATGGTTTATTCATACTTGATCTCTAGCCCGATGATGGAAGATCATCTGCCCGACTCAACTAGCACATGGCCAGCACTTCCAGTTGCAGCATAAATCACATCATAGTCCAGTTTAGTTAATTATGTTCTTTCACAGCAGGCTAATGCTGAAAGCAATGGAAGGAGTAACATTCTTGTATTTGCGTCCAAAGACTGCAAACGGAAAGGGTTGTGTTTCCAAGTGATAAAAGCAGCGTAAGTTGCATGACTTCTGAATCAGATGCATTTTCAAACCATGATACATGCTAAATTAGCTGCAGAATTTCTTTTCTTTTGCTTTCCCCCTAATCAATCAAATTATAAGAGAAGGACGAAATTGGTAACGCCTCTTGGCTTGTTGATGTTATCGGTAACCGAATCGATAAGCCCCAAAATCGATAAATCGAAATCGAAAAAATCGAAACCTTATTGAAACGATAACGATAAGCATATGTACAAATTGATAATCGATAAGTTATTACCGATAAGAGTCAAAATCGAATCGATAAATCGAATGCACACCCCTAACTCTGTCACACAGTTGTGATACACTAATTAGGCTATATATCAAGCCATCTATCAGGTAGACATTCTCAATGGAGTTTGAGTCTGTCTTACCTACCTTTCCAACCCCAATGATCTTACATTTCTTACCATTTCCAAAGGAGACATTACCTCATTGTAGGTTCTCAAGTGAAAGGAACTAGTTCTTGTTTCCCGTGATATTCTTTGAGTAGCCACTATCCATGTATCATGTTTGGCTCTCCCCTTCACTTGGACCTACAAAAAAAAAATCAGAGGTCTGTTTTAGGAACCCAAACTAGTTTGGGTCCCCTTTTATAGGCAAAAAGATGAATTAAGTTCTTTTTATCCATCTTGGCAGCCTATTTTTCCCTTGAACAAAAATTTTGTTCTTTTGACTGGCCTTTTCTTTTGCAGTGTACTTACTTTTGTAGTGACTAGACTTACCAAATTCTCTCATATTGCTACTGTGGTGTTCTTGTAGCCACGATAGAGCATCTGATGACTTATTCTATTTATAAGTTTTGTCTAGTTCATGCTTAACCTTGCTTAGATCTTCTTTTAGGACTCTTATTTGCTCGTCTTTTTTGTACAACTCATCCTTCATTTTTCCTAGATTTTCTTCTAAGGTGAGATGCGTGTAATTAGCTTTCTTTTTACTAGTTCCTAATTTTAATTTTAAATTTTTCAGATCTAAGCTCTAGCACAGTAGTGTTAAGTTCAAGAACCTGGTTCTTTAGCTCAGCATTTTTCCTATCACTTTCACTAACCCTAAGTTCCAGATCTTTGCACTTAGCTTTCAAAATTACACATTCCATAGACAATCATTCATTCTCATTATTTATGACCTCACATTCATCACTAAAATCTAACAGTAACTCAGATAGATTTTCTTTGGACAAAAATTTAATTTTGTCTTTAAGATGAATCACACTTACCTCTTTCCTTATTAGATTCTCTAATGGACATCAATGCTTGTTCATCTCAATCGTCAGTTTCTGAATCCTCATCTGAGCTCACTCCCCAAGCAGAAACCATAGCCTTTGTATCCTTTGTTCTTCTTAGGATGAACGTATCCCTTATTTCTGTTTCTTTATTCAACCCTTTCTTTCTTCCATTCTATTTCCCAGTGAGGACGGTTTTTTATCATATGGTCAGTCTTACCATTTTAGCAGCCCTTGTTGGTCTGTTTTTCAGGGACCGTTGTTTTGTTGAAGGTTTGACCTCTTGAAGAACCATTTCTTCTCATTAGATACTTCTTGAAATCCCTTGTGATCATAATATTATTTCATCTTCCTCTAGATCTACACCTTCAGTTATTCTTAGGTCCAAGCTCCTTTCTTTCTTGGGCGTATCCTTCTTCATGGTTTACTTTCTAAGTTCATAGACAGTGAGATTTCCAATTAGCTTGTCTAATTTGAGTAGCAGTGATTTTACTTTTCCGAGTAACTGGCAAAATCCTTGTTAAAAAATTATCAGCCTTGTCTTCTTCATGGATAACCTTCCAAGAGAATTAAGTTCATTTGTTAGTGTTATGAATCTTGTATACATCTCTTGGATGGTTTCTCTTTCCTTTATGGTAAAATTTTCATATTGAGAATACATCAATATTCCTATTGATCTCTTCACTTAAGGAGTTCCTTCGTGAGCCACCTGTAAAGTGTCCCAAATTTTCTTAGCAGTAGTACACCTTTAAATTTTGTTGTATTCATCTGGACCAAGTCCACACAAACGCCATTCTGGCCTTAGCGTTCTTTTTCCACTTCTTCAAGTCCTCAGCAGTGCAGTCAGCTCTAATCTTTGGCACATGCACTCCTTCAGCACTCTTCTTCATGGTAGCCAAGGGACCATCAGTAAGAATGTCCTAGAGTTCATAATCCTCTCCAATGATGTGATCTCTCATCCTATTTTTTAATCAGGAGTAGTACTAGCCATTAAAGAGAGGAAGCCTAGCAATGGATTGTCTTTCCCAGTTTCCAGGTGGTTTACTCATCTTGATCTACTCCTAAGGTATTAGCCTCTTTAAATATAATCCGCTTTGATACCCATTGATGTTTTATGCTTCAATACCACACAAGAGGAAGGATGATTTGTGTGGTGTCCAATTTTCACTTAAGTTATTTATGGAAGGACCTAGTTCTTCTATGTGTTACAACTACTACTGTTGCTGAATAATAAGTACAAAAATTAAAGAATACAAAGATTTTACGTGGAAAACACCTAGCTCAAAAGATTAAAAAAAACACACCCTACTTTTCAGTAGGGTTTTCCCAAACTATCTACTAAAATCACTGAGCCAAAAACTTCATATATAAAACACTTTTGTAAACCTAAGATTAACTCTAATCCCGTTGTAGCAACCAACCTCTAACTATTGCGACAGCTTCAAGTAAACTCTAATTTGAAAACTCTGAGTACTTAATATACTTGCTTCTAGATAAAGCTGAAAGGTACAATATGAAAACATCTACTACAATTTGAACTTGAACAAAAGACAGACACTTGAAATTGATTCTTCTATCTTGTTCAAATAGCTTCAGGTTTGCACGCTTGAATCACACATAAATTGCTCGCAAAATTGCCTTGCTATTTTGCTCTCAATTAACGTTTAACTTTTGCTTATATGAGTCCACCTGTAAAAGAGAACAACACTGATATTTATAGAGTTGGTAAATAGAGATTGACTAGAATTCTGAGGCTACTCTTCCTTGGTGGAAGAGTTCTAGTTGATCTCAACCTCTAACTCATTCACTTTCTTAAACCGTGTTCTCTTTGAGTAATGAGTCTTTTTCCTTATCCAATATGCAACATTTTCAATCAGGATCAGGAGATATCACTTCTGCTAAGTTAGGTTTATCTCCTTCACGTGCATTTCACATGCTTGAGTTGACCATATATGTGCTTCACTAGGATGGACCTGATCTATGTCTGAATTCCTTTGTCAGTTTTCAAAACTCGCCTTTAATTGGGCCAACAGTTGTCTCATAGGATTTTGTGGACAAGCAATTTTAAGTCTCAGCAAACAATTACAGCGCGTCTTAGCAAGCACATGTAGTCAATACATAGCTAGGAAGTGGGATGGATGATTCATTGAGAGATGAACTCCAACAGATTTCGGTATCAGTACAACATGATGGAAAAAACTACTATTTACTTCCAACAAACATAAACAGCGTCCTATATTTCTCCAGTCAAGGGAAGCCCTAAAGGGGAAAATGGTCAAGTAGTTCAATCTTCCAAGAGGACTTGTGTATACAAGAAATAAATCAACATTGACAGTTTTAACAAGGGAAGTTCAAACTAGCCAATGATGTTTTACCCCGTGCATATGTTCCCCTAACTCTCCAAACTGATCGACTGCTTTTCACAGTGTCGTGTCCTCTGACAGGGTACTGCATCCAACTTCTGCTTCAGCGCTTCTACTGCATTGAATACTGATTGTGAAGGTTTAATTGCACCAGTGGAAGTGGATTGAGCAGCCAAAATAAAACTATCTTCCTTGGCATGTATCTTCTATGAGCCCCGGTTTTCCAATGGCTTTAACTTTATTGAGCACCTCATCATCGTAATAATATGCCACAGGTTCAACCACAATAACCTGCAAAAGATCAAAATGCAGAATAAAGGCCCAACTCTCAAAAGAAAAGCGAAGCACGACAACACAATCTTTGGTCTGGTGACGACACAATCTTCAGTCTTCTGAATAAACTTCAGAAGAAACTATCAACAGATATGCCCCCAAGTTCTAGTGGCAAGTGATGTGACTACTTAGGCCTAACTCCACCCTAGACAACTAAGGATAGCTGTAACAGCCTCTTAAATAAAGAATGGCAGACACTAAGCATGACAATGATATTTCAATATAAGCTAAGGTTAACTGGGACAGAGGGAGTGTTTCATTCGTATTCGTCACTAAATAAAGCATGACATATTGTTCTTACAAAAGTTATAGGAACCACTGACAGTGTTCAACAGCTCTGAATAAAAAGTTTGAACATACCAGTATAGCATCTTATAGTGATGAAACATACTATAAAGCATGAAGTTCAACCAACCTATTTGTTTTCGGGTCAATGTCAAAGACTTTCGTGGGACTAATCTCTACTAAATATCTTTTCTCCTCGAGAGTTAAGGTCCCCATCATTCCTTCATTGATGTAGATCTCTGGTTCATACATCAAAGTCACAGTTGCTGCAGGATAACATTTCGAATGATCTTAGCCAATTCCTATCCGGGATATTGCTCTTAACCTTAAGTCCTGTCCATGTTATAGCTTCACAATTATGATTCCCCTGCATACAATAGATTCCAATGCATAAATAGAGCAAGATGAAAATTATCCTCTCTGGATAGTTAGCAGGTATAAACCTACACATTTCAGCAGCACAAACCTCTAAAATAACAACAACAACAACAACTACCCAGTATAGTCCCACCAGGTGGGGTCTGGGGAGGGTAATATGTAGACGAGTCTTACCCCTACCCGAAAGGGCAGAGAGGCTGTTTCCAATCGACCCTCGGCTCAGTGGAGAAAAGGAGAAACAGAAATAAAAATAAAAGAAAAAACAATAGAGCATTATTAACTCCAGCAGAAATAGCGTAAATAATTCTCTAAACATAAGAAACATAAATAAAATAGCATGCAATAATATGATACAGTAACTACCATAACTAACAGCCATAAGGGAGACATAAGCCAAAAACATTACTTTCGCATACTAACAGTGATGAGAAAACAAGATTTGAATAAGATAAACTAGGATCTTTCTTTGAACGTTTCTCTTCAATTAACACCACCTTCAAAACAATTATCCTTTTGAGAAAAGAACCCCTATTTACTTCGGAGCTCGATTGATATCTAATCACTTATTTCTTGAAATGCACAAACGATAATTCAACAGAATCATAGGATATTCTCCTTCGCTCTCATAGAATGACATATTAAAGGCACCTTAATGTGCATTCTGCAGAAAACATTCCCCATTGGAAAACCACGATCAAGTTCACTCCTTTTAATCCTACAGCCAAACTGGCCTACCCAAAAATTCTCAAAAATCAAGATTGAACTGCAATCTCTATCAAAAAGTTTTCATATAAAGGACTATCCCACAGCAAAATGATATAGTCACTACTTGCAGCTATAAATAAAGTACCTACATATGAGTAGACATTCAAAAAAATCGACAAATCACTCATTCCAAATCCAGCGGCCACTTTACTACTCCTCTGTCCCAACTAAACTACTCCTGTAAATTTTCACCACCGTATTGTTGAAAATGTACTACATCTTGTGCAACCAAAGCTTATTTATTTGAAAGATCTCGATCCTACTTTAACAAGTACCTTGCATATATAATGGTAAAACACCTCTCTAGGTTAAAAACAACTTAGGATACCTAAAGTAAAACAGAGAGTATTTTTATAGGGTGTCTAATGCCTAAAGGGACAAAGATATTTGAGAATAAGACAACACCAACAATGGTGAAAGTGACTTCCATTACTTATGGGCAGAAGTCATTTCCATAAAAATATTATCAAAACGTTCTTAGTTTGGTAATAGTATTATTAACTTTTGATAGATGTTTCCATCCAAACATTGAAAAACATTCCAGAACATATCTTGATAAATGGGTACGAACATATTTTAATATGGAATGGATACGAATATATTATCACAGCTGCAGCCCCATATTGCTCACTGGTCCAATTGGTAAGAATATATTTTAATAAATAATGATTTAAATTCATCAAAAGGATCGTAGAGCCTCCCACATTACATATCAAACAGAGTTTCAAAGATGGGACCTTGTTGAATACTACTACATAGTAGAGAAACTAGAAAACCCTAGGCTAAATCATTCCTCTAGTATACTCATGCAAAGTTGACAACATCAGGCTAAGTTGACAAAGGAGTTTCAGCACTATAACCTTTTTTTGTTGTCCTAACTAGACTCCAATTTCTGGAATGGTAGGTTTCTCCTCAATCACTGGATCGGAGGATTTCTCAATTCCTGGTTTTTCACAAACCGACGCATCGGCGTAGCTCTTTTTGAATAGTTCTGACACTCTTTCGGCGATACTGCACTTAGCTGCAGGGGAAACTCCATGTTTGCCAATTATCGATTCCAGTACTGCTTCAGACAATTGTTTGTTCTCTATAACAGCATTTCCAGTGCCAGTAATTGAATCATCTTTAATGAAGCTAATCTGGACCCGGACAAAGAAATAAAGAAGGAACATCAATGAGCCTACAGATAAATCTTGTTCATCTTTTTGGTGCATAAATATTGTCAAAAGGATCCTATCAGGTGATGCAAATGTCTAATTTTTATTATCGCTCTATACAATTGATCATATCAGTGTTAAAAAAAGCATCCGCTTCCTCACTTTAAGCGAGAAACGAAGCGGAGCGATGGGTTTGTCGCTACTCCAACTAAAAGCGGCTTAGGAATAGAAAAGCAACCGCTTCTCTCTAAAAAGCGATAAGCGGTGAAGTGGTCAAGAGGGGAAGAAGCGATCGCTTCTTGAATTGAAAGGCGCAAACGAGTCTTTTTCAATTAAAAAACCCAAATTATTGAGTCTTCTGTTTTAGATACTTCTTCAAACTAGAGTTCTAAACCAGCCTTTTCTTCCTCAAAAAACCAGCTATTTCTTCCTCGCATAAAGCACGATTTGTTCAAGCAAAGGGTTCTTCTTCTTCAACATTACAACAACAGCTTTCAAGTTTCAAGCAAAGGGTTCTTCTTCTTCTTTCTAAATGTCCAAAAGCGCCAAAATGTTGGCAAATTTTTTCAGAAAAATTCTACCCCGTTTCTGCCCACATTCTGCCCAATTATATATATTTTATTCTTCGTTCTTATTGTGTTTTTTATATGTTATGTAGTTGATATTTTAATGGGATGCTCATTTTGTGCTTTAATTGATGCTACTCTTTAGTTTTTTAATTCAAGTATTGAACATTTGCTTACAATTATATGTGTTGTCTATGCTGTATTTATTTTAAATTTTTTTTTAAATTCCACTTCACTTTAAAAAAGCAAGCGATTCGCTTCTCGCTTCTTGCTTCTTGTGAAATGGGGGTTGTCACTTTTCCTCGCTTCACGCTATTTTTAACACTGGATCCTACATACCGTCAATGCCCCAACAGGTGATTGAGTAAAAAGGATGGAGGCACCAGGCAGGAAGGTTTCATTCTGGAAAATGTTGAGGAACTTTTCAATGGCCTGACTCTCTGCATTGGTGTAGGTTCCTATTGCTTTCCAATGGGCAACACAATTTTCTGCCACCTTCTCTGAGTATTGCTTACCCGTCAAAGGCAAGATCATAGTCACTCGAGTGAATTTCTCAAAGGGACCTGCCAGAGAGAAAGTATGAAAACATTCACAAACCTTAACTTAGATGGAGAGAAACTTCTTGATTGTTTTAAGACCCTAGATATGTAGAATTGAACGAGTGACCTTACAAAGATTTTGACCCCCTTTACCACTGAGCTATACTTGTAGGATATGTCAATGGGTTTCAAAATATAATATATAGAAGAACAAAACAAATTTTGCCTCATATGTACACGATAATATTTCAGCAAGGGGGGTTCAACCCACTTCCGCCTCCCTAAATCCGCCTCTGAAGATTTATTGACATGTAGATACAGGGGCTGATGTAGAGTTCAACTAATTTGGCTCAGATAATTTGTGTTAAAAAACTCATTAAAAAGTTCAATTAATTAATTTCGAAACCAGTACATCACATGAGTTGTGATAGAATCTATATAAAGTTCAGATCTTGGATCTTCCTCTACCCAAATTGACCTATGAATGCAAATCCTTAGCTCATCCTGCAAACAAATTGATGGATTTGGGCGTTTATAGTTTTTGAGATAAATTTAACACCTCTTTCTGCATCCCCAAACCGTATTGTTTTTATAGCATAATTTTCTTGATAATTCCCCTCAATACCGTGTTACAAAGGACATTAATCTATTTACTTGACCATATCAAATAGGATTTAAGTATATACACCGACAATATAATAAACATTTTATACAACAGAATAATTTACGTCTAAGTTATTTTTATACCGTTAGTGCATATACCTTAAACTCCAAAGGCGGGATCACCATTCCAAAAAGATGGGTGCACTATTACAAAGAGGTGAATCTTAAATTTATAATTTGACGGGTTCAACCTTTAGGTTCCTAACATGAATCCATAATCATTTAGAAATTATAGGTTAAAATTAAAACAATTCTAGCAATTTTAGTGATTTTAATAAATATACCTACACTCCATACCAAAAATGCTGGAATCGTTGAACCATGCTACATCATGTACTGCTATTAGTTTCAATTAAATAAAATTTTGTGATGACAAAAGGAGATCAAGGATTTCAATGTGTTAGATTTGGGGATTTCGAATGAGTAAATCAAATAAAAAAGAAAGAAAAAGAAAAAAAATACTTAATGAAAACATAAGAGGTACTAGGCATGCATACAAACTGAGATTCGAACCTCTTACGAGTATTTGAATGAATAAACAAATTAAAAAAAAAAAAAAAAACTTAATTAAAACACAAGCGGGACACTAGACATGCCTACGAGCTCAGATTTGAACCTCTAACTTCACTCCTAAAGGTGCATCCAATAATCATTATACCATAAGATTCATTTATTTAAGGAATTTTTAAGAGATATAACACTATTATATATGGTATCGAGAAATGAGCATAGTTTCACCTGCCCCATGCTCCAACACATAGATACGCCTCTGTTAAACTCAAATAAGTCGTTACCTGTGACGATATCCCTGAAAAAGTCGAGTGAATTAGCCAACTCCTCTGAGTTTTTGCTTTTCCATTTAGCGGCGAGAGAAGACAGAGCAGTCTCTTCCAAGTAGACGCCGATCGCAGTGAACTTCACAAACTTCCCTTCAATTTCCAAACCTCTATTTCCTGCATACATAATTAGATTACAGTTAGATTAAACACGCGATATGAAGAAAAAACTATATTTAGAACAAACCAAAAAAGTTAATTAAACCTGCGCCGGCAAGGAAAAAGGATTTCGTAGAACCAGGAGGCTTCACCATTGTTTGTGGGAAGACGTAATTCTCAATGGTAATGGACTCCATTGCTCTCTACTTTTTTATTTCAGTTTTCACATCCAAGGATTTATGTTTAAATAGAGGAATAAAGTGGTTTAATGGTAATAATGGAATGGTTGAAGGGTAAATCTGACCAGCTATAATTTGTGGTTAGGTGGAGCGAGAGGCTCACACTCTCTCACTCACCAAATTGCCGCCAGTCAACCCTCTCTCTCGCTACCTTAAATAGGATATACCCAACTTTCCTTAACAGCTTGTTTGGATGATTACGTATTTTGTTGTATTGTATTCTTTTATAATATTTTGATATATTATATTATTTGTTGTCGTTTTATGATATCATACATAAATAATAATAAGCTTGTAATATTATTAAGAAAAAGTTACTCGTGAGGTAAAAGTTTTATTACATAAAAAAGAAAAAATGGTCGATCAAGAGCATATATATCTTTTCAAAAAAAATCTAGGTTATTTTAATTTTTTAAATTTAAAGTATTATTGATACACGTGAATGCCACATTTTCTAACCACAATACTCCATTGAATATACCGGTAACAATAATACTTTTTCAGAGAGTACTACATGCAAAAACTTATTTGGAACGTCCCTTTTCTTATTTGATAAATTAATTAAATTTAGATTAGTCAACTAAAAGTTTTTTGTCACGATCCAAACCCGGTTGTGATGGCGCCCGGCCGCAAGGCTAGGTAAGCCCGACGAAACCACAATTAAGAACGGCATCCCAACGCAAAGAGAAATAGTTTAGGAATAACCAGCGAAATTCAATAACAAACAATGGGTAATTCATACCCCAAGAAAACATAGCTGAATAATAATCATCCCAAAAATCAAGGAGTCACGAGTCCAGAGCCTCTAACAAAACAGAATACAAGTCTAAACAGAAATGATACAGAGTCTGATAAAATAGCAAAAGAACATGACTAATAGAGATAGAGTAAGTGGTCCTGCGGACGCTGGGCAGCTACCTCAATACCCTTAATAGCTCGAGAAATCAACAGCAGCAGCCCTAAGTCTCTGGAGCACCTGAATCTGCACACAAGGTGCTAGGAGTATGGGGTGAGTCTACCAACTCAGCGAGTAATAAGCATGTATAAAAACCCTAAAGCAGGAAATCCACAATAAAGCACAGAGTAAAGATAGTTAAACAGTTCTATACAGTACAAGTCTCAGATATATCCAAATAAAGCAACAGTAAATAAATGCATGAGATGCAATGCAATGCATGACCACTGCGAAACGTGTAGTCCGATTCATTTGGGTACCCGCTCTCACTGTGGGGGTTCAGACTCCGGAGTGGCCCCTACAGCCCAAGCGCAATATCATAGTAACGTACGCTGTGGCACACAGCCCGATCCACTATCAGTCCAGCTACATGCATGCAAGCCTCACAGGCACATATATCTTGTCATTTCTAGTTCAGTTTATTAGAAATCATAGGATTGGGTGTCAAACCTCAATATTTACCAAATCATGTTAAACAGTATTTTAGTGTAGGATTGATGTCATGAAAACATGTTATAATGCATAGAAACAATGATAACGATCCTCACGGGATCCAAATAACCGGCGTGCAACCCAGATATATTCATAACCATCCAAGTAGGAGGTTTACCGGCCCATCAATAGCCAACAACACCCTATAATGACACTCGGTCGGACTAAGCCATAGTCCCCAATCATAATCGACCCCGCACTCACAGTAGAGTACGTGTCTCGCCTCAATACAACGTCACAATGTGATATACCGGGGTTTCGAACCATCGGGTCATCATCTACACCCATTACTCACCTCAAGCCGGCCGCAAACTAGCTCCTAATGCCTTTCCCTCGAGAATCAACCTCCACGGATACCAAATCTGCCCAAAACCAATAGGAATACGTCAAAATAGACTAATGGAACATAACCCAATCGAAATATCTCGAAATACACCCAAAAACACGAAGTTGGCAAAATCCGAGCCCCGGCCCCACTAATCGAAAAATTACGAAATTCACATATTCAGAATCCTCGTCTCGCCACGAGTCCATACATATCAAATTTACAAGAATCGAAGTCCATTTGACCCCCTCACATCAACACTTTAAGGTTCACTTGGGTTACAAGCCCTAACCACCATTTTTGACATTAAAGACCTTGATTTCTAAGTGTTTAATACATGATTTAGCACCATAATCACATATTCGAGGTCTAAGAGATCATACCTGAAGAATCCCCTCGAAAATATCTCCAAACCTCTCCCAATCGCCTCAGCCTGAAGTTCTATTGTTCTTCTTGTTTTCAACATATTAAACCCAATGATTTCATTAAAACTGGACGATTTCCGCTTCCGCGGTATTTTTCCGCTTTAGCGGTCCTCGCTTCCGCGTCCAGTTGATCGCTTTCGCGGTCTGCCCATTTTCAGCGGCCGCTTCTACGGTCGATCTACCGGTTCCGCGACTCCCGCGCAAGCGGTCCCTTTGACCGCTTCTATGGTCTCTGGCTTCTCCTTTGGCCGCTTCTGCGGACACCGCTTATGCGGTCTCCCTGCCGCTTCCGCGAAAATACCAGAAGCAGCAACCATTTTTTCAAGCTTAACTCCAAAAATTCCTCGTTTAACCATGCGATATCACCCCGAGGCCCCCGAGGTCCAAACCAAAAACACAATGATGACCAAATACATCATTCAAACTTGCTCGAGCCATAAAAATACTAGCTTAAACACCAAAAATTACCAAAATATCAAATCAAAGCCTAAGATAAACATGAACCTCTTAAAATCTCACTCGATGCCGAAACCAACCAAACGAACCCCGAATGACCTGAAAATTTGCAAACATAGCCATAATCACCTAATGAAACTACTGTAACTCTCGGAATTCCATTCCGACTCCCGGATCAAAATCTCACCTATCAACCGAAATTCGCCGAAATTCAACTTAGCCAATTCAAGCCTAATTCTACACCGGGCCTCAAAATTCAATTATGCGTTCTCTCCCAAGTCACAAATCACCATCCGAAACTAGTTGAATAGCCGGAAATCCATTCTGAGCCCTCTAACTCATAAGTCAACATCCAGTTGGCTTTGCCAACTTAAGCTTTCCTTAAAGAGACTATTGGTCTTATTTCTAACCAAATTCAACCCAACACACTTCCAACTCACCAAACACATATATCAACACAGGGGAAAGCATAATACGTGGATAACGGGGCTGAAATACGGAAGACGGATCGGGTCGTCACATCCTCCCCAACTTAAGCATACGCTCGTCCTCGAGCATACCCAGAGTTGTACTATAAGCAACCCAGTAACCACACGACATTACCAGCCATATGATCGGGGTGATCCCACGTCACCCTAACTCACATAGGTACCGATAACACAACACAGCTGAAATTTCACCATCCATCTGGCCCATAAACCGTAGAACCACATTGCACTACCCAAAATCACACACAAGATCAGAACCTCGCATCTATACTCAGAATCAATCCGAACCAGCTATAATAACCCACACCTGCAACCTCAGGTGAACTCATACAATATACACCTTATTCCAACACTCGGAACAATAGTCTCTATTCACAGCAATTACCCACAGTACTCAATTACCAATAGGAAACCTCTTATCTAGCTAAAGTCTTATTCCAACACTTTCGCATATCGCCAACGATCACTAAAACACGCAACGAACCGTAGTAGTTCTTCAGATCAACCATTAATGAAGTCACTTCCAAGTTGACTATTACCACAAATGATTTTTTTTTCGGGCCAAACCTCGATGTTACCACTCTAACCAGTTGAAAACAAATCTACTCATACTTATTAGTATCCCAACAATCACCACGAATCTATCACACCACTTCTGGTGATATGGTGCCTCAATACAGGCCTAAGCCACAATTGCATAATACACGCGCCAATAAGGAACAGTCTATACATACCCAAATTAGGCAAATAACTCAACCAGAAGAGTTATACCTCACGCTCATCAATACCTTCACAAAACCAAACTGAGACCCCATCTCACATCATAGGAATAGAGTTCCTGAATCCTCCTCGAGAGGTTATAACTACACGTGGCACCGCCACAACACGCGATCCTATCCCAACACCGTTACACATGAAGCGCCTCGTGTTACCATGTTCACAGTAGACAGACATGCACAGATCTATGCCTGAAACCAAATTACCCCTCACACTCACGGTGAAACGAGTAATATACCCCATTCAGTCCTGAAAGGACACAACCGATACACCATCCGCCAAGCAATTCTCAATACGGATTTTTTCTCAGAAGCCGGGAAGCAAGGAATACAAAGAAACACATGGAAAGATATTCTCAACCTCACACTATTGCGGCGTGTAACCCCATCCAGATAATATACTCGTAGCGGCATGCCACCCGATCCACACAATATCTCACATAGGGAGGTGCACATCGAGCCAAATTTGCTCATAACAACAAAATACCAATGTTGGTCGAAGCAGTTGAGTGCATAAACATATCTTATTAGCGTTGTAAGCTACAAAATTCCACTTCCACTACTATGACTCATGACGAAGCTGCACGACATGGTGCCCAGCACCAGATAATTACTGAAAACCATAGTCTCGCCCGGCAACATGCCCGACTACATGGATGCATCTGAAAAATCCCTCAATACAGGAACCGAAATCAATGGTAGAAACCTCTATACTGAAACCCGTATCGAAGGCCCAATTAAGGAACACAATTCTTCCCAAATGACCGCTAGTGTCTGGAACACAACCATCCAGCTGGAACATAGTCCGATACACCCCCGCCACGCAACCTGTGGCATTTCCCAATATTACTCATAGCACAATCTTTTAAAATAATCCGACACTGAGACACTCACTCTACATCCCATAACATATCCAGAATTTAATATACTAAGCAAGGAAAGATCCACTCTTCTTTCGAATTCTCAATAGCTGCTGACAGTACCAATACAACACACGAGATCCTCAATTACCGCATAAACTGCATCGGAGAACTCCCAGTCTCCGATTACTCATAGCACACGAATCAACGTGCCTGATCCAAATTTCCACAATGTGAAATACAGATTACACCTCAAGTACCCAACTATTCCACGAGGGATATTTTAAAACTCCCGTGAGCCATCAAACAACTCAGATATCCTCAGTCGATCCCATAAGGAATTGTCGTAACACTATTGATGTATCATTTGTGGAATTACCCTCTTTCCGAAACTTATCTTATCGTCAAAACACTTCCACTTAACAGTACCAGTTCCTTGATTACCTGAAGCTACTCATTACCTAAGACATAGCCAAATTCACTGTACCTATCAGAACTGAGTCGAAAACTCGCACACGCCCATTTCGGTCATTTACAGCATACCGCATACCCAATATTCTCCAGGGATAACACGAGAACTTCCATCTCCCTTCTGCGCCACAGACATTGACACACCCAACTCGTCTATGGCTTTCATTGATTCCCATTAGAAGAAGAATTTATTATACACTCCATGTTCCGCATGCCCATAGCAAATATACATCTCCAAACCACGATGAAACTCAACAAGAATTCTCTCCCAATTCCATTTGCACAAGTTAAACTGCCAAGGACGGAATCTCTCTACCTGATCCAAGCAAAGCAGACTTTCCGTACTCAGAAGCTTCGCTGCCCAACGCTGGTAAGAACCCATTACCTCAACACATACCACGATTGATCATATATTTACCATACCGATCCCCTAACTAGTTATTTAATTTGTCTCAATTCCCACCTGATTCGTTTTTCAACTAGATATACTCTCTTGCTATAGCACCACAATGTCTCAACCCAGTCTCACTATACGAGACCCAACACCAGACCACACTATCTAGGACCCATAGGTCACTAAATGCTTTCTCAAACGTGCTCCGAATTACCACATTACAAAATACTTTACCCGAAGAACTTTCTGCAACTCTGAATTGGTTACTCTTACTTTCCAAATACTGATACCTAGATCCCGTAATCAACGTAGAAATACCACAAGTCTTGACCTATGCTAATGAAAACACTGACTTGGTCACATACTCAGCCTCAAAACACTAGAGTGATACCTATCGAATTTCGATCACATCAAAAAATATTCTCAAAAGTAGACCACTCTTATACACACTGCAATTCACTTGACTTAATGAGTCGAACCACTTGTGCCTTATCAGCACTCTGACACCACGGGACGAGATCTTATTTCGATACAACCAAACAACTTTTTTTTACGCCAAGCATTCTTTATCAACAACTCGAGACGTTCCTTTATTTTCCCACATCTGCGAAGCACCATGTAACCTCTGGCAAAATTTCTCTTCACTCGCACCACCCTCGACTCCCTTTCTGCAACCAGAACTGATTCACTCACATGCATTGAATCGGAATTAACACAGTACATAACAATACGACCAGCACATCCACAACAACCTCCCCAACTTAGCTTGAAGACATTTACATCACAACACATATGCTCTATTGTTATCGTAATATCACGGTGATATTAAACTCACTCTTTCACAAGCTTGTGGAAACGCGAATCATCAGAAATTCTAACTTTTCCCCAATTCTTGCATTCATTCACACAACCGTTAAGCCCACCCTTAAGGCGTCAAAATTTCTACTAAGTCCCAAATTTCCAAAAATTTTGGCAGAGTTTCCTTTGTAATTGAGCATATCCACCTGTCAAAGAATTGCCAAAATCATCCTAACAACACGTCTACAACTCGACGTAGCATCACAATGTATAACAACAACCTTAATCTTGATATTATATGTATTACATCATCAAAATTGATACATGAACATGCGTTTCACCAGTTCAAATCATGACATATAAAAAAATACATCTTAATTACACATACGGTCTTCTAACATACACATAATGATCATACCACTTCGGAATAATCTGCGCGAGATACCCACATGCTTGCTTCAATATAATATCTCGATACATCATCCACCGTCATACTCTTCACGCAATCAATTGGTCTTCCTGAGTCTGGACTCATACCACAACACACACACTCCCAGCTAGGAGACTCGAATATTCTTCATGCCCCCATAACTCGGGCTATATCTCCATTCCACAATGAGAATCAAACATTTAATGGTTAGTCTACCACCTAGCAGACCTTCTTCAACACTTCAAAGTCATATGGACACATTGGCACCAACATATACACCACGTAGCTATCCAGCCTCCATCACCACAATTAGGGACAATACTGAACTTATAAGCTCATAACACTAGCTCGCTCAATCAACACCTTGGTACTCAAGCCATGGATAGAGATTCGGCCTCAAGTCCTCTAGACTGGCCCAACATCAACTCATAGGAATCATAATTCGCCCCTCGATAGGGGAATCACCAGCCATCAAGGCGCATATAATACTGGACGTTCACGGACGCATACAAACGTGAGGAAGGAATTTCGAGGGTACCCCTTCAAACTGAATCAAGAACGCACGATAAGATTTCAAGAAAGTGGAGTGTTTCCTAAAGGTTCTGTAGCCTCCTACTTATAACTGTGGTGCACGACACACCCATAAACAAGACTCTACTAAATCGGCTCATGACTCGTGAGGCATAGTAACCTAGGCTCTGATACCAACTTGTCATGACCCAAAACCGGTCGTGATGGCGCCCGACCGCAAGGCTAGGCAGGCCCGACCGAACCACAATTAAGAACGACATCCCAACCCAAAGAGAAATAGTTTAGGAATAACCAGCGAAATTCAATAACAAACTCTCAACCCAAGGGGTAATTCATACCCAAGAAAAACATAGCTGAATAATAATCCTCCCAAAAACCGAGGAGTCACGAGTCCAGAGCCTCTAACAAAACATAACACAAGTCTGAACGAAAATGATACAGAGTCTGATAAAATAGCAAAAGAACATGACTGATAGAGACAGAGTAAGTGTTCCTGCGGACACTGGGCAGCTACCTCAATACCCTTAATATCTTGAGAAATCAACAGAAGCAACACTAAGTCTCTGAAGCACCTGAATCTACACACAACGTGCAGGGAGTATTGGGTGAGTCTTCCAACTCAGCGAGTAATAAGCATGTATAAAAACCTGAAAGCAGGAAATCCACAATAAAGCACAGAGTAAAGCTAGTTAAACAGTTCTATACAGTATATCCAAATAAAGCAGCACTAAATAAATGCATGAGATGCAATGCAATGCATGACCACTGCGGAACGTGCAGTCTGATCTATTTGGGTACCCGCGCTCATTATGAGGGTTCAGACTCCTAAGGGGTTCCTACAGCCCAAGCGCAATATCATAGTAACATACGCTGTGGCGCACAGCCCGATCCACTATCAGTCCAGCTACATGCATGCAAGCCTCATAGGCACATATATCTTGCCATTTCTAGTTCAGTTTATTAGAAATCATAGTATTAGGTGTCAAACCTCAATATTTACCAAATCATGTTAAAAAGTGTTTTAGTGCAGGACTGATGTAATGAAAACATGCTATAATGCATAGAAACAGTGATAACGATCCTCAGGGGATCCAAATAACCGGCGCACATCCCAAATATATTCATAACCATCCAAGTAGGAGGTTTACCGGCCCATCTATAGCCAACAACACCGTATAATGACACTCGGTCGGACTAAGCCATAGCCCTAAATCATAATCGACCCCGCACTCACAGTAGAGTATGTGTCTCGCCTCAATACAGCATCACAGTGTGATATACCGGGGTTTCAAACCCTCGGGTCATCATCCACACTCATTACTCACCTCAAGCCGACCGCAAACTAGCTCGTAATGCCTTTCCCTCGAGAATCAACCTCCGCAGATGACAAAATTGCTCAAAATCAATAGGAATACGTCAAAATAGGCTAATGGAACATAACTAAATCGAAATATCTCGAAATACACCAAAAATACGAAGTTGGCAAAACCCAAGCCCCGGGCCCACTTCTAGGAAAATTACAAATTCACATTTTCAGAATCCTCATCTCACCACGAGTCCATACATATCAAATTTACAAGAATCGGAGTCCATTTGACCCCCTCAAAACATTAAGGTTCACTTGGGTTTCAAGCCCTAACCATCATTTTGACATTAAAGACCTTGATTTCTAAGTATGTAATCCATGATTTAGCACCATAATCACATATTCGAGGTCTAATAGATCATACCTGAAGAATCCCCTCGAAAACCCCTCGAAACCTCTCTCAATCGCCTCAGCTCGAAGTTCTATTGTTCTTCTTCTTTTAAAAATATTAAACCCTCTGATTTCATTAAAACTGGACGATTTCCGCTTCCGCGGTATTTTTCCGCTTCAGCGGTCCTCTCTTTCGCGTCCAGTTGGATGCTTCCGTGGTCGATCTACCGCTTCTGCGACTCCCGCGTAAGCGGTCCCTTTGACCGCTTCTGTGGTCTCTGGCTTCCCCTTTGGCCGCTTTTGCGGCTTATTGTCTGCTTCTACGGACACCGCTTAAGTGGTCTCCCCGCCGCTTCCGCGAAAATACCAGAAGCAGCAACCATTTTTCAAGCTTAACTCCAAAAATTCCTCGTTTAACCATCCGATATTACCCCGAGGCCCCCGGGGTCCAGACCAAAAATACAATTATGACCAAATACTTCATTCAAACTTTCTCGAGCCATAAAAACACTAGCTTAAACACCAAAAATCACCAAAATCATCAAATCAAAGCCTAAGATAAACATAAACCTCTCAAAATCTCATTCGATGCCGAAACCAACCAAACGAAGCCCGAATGACCTGAAAATTTGCAAGCATAACCAGAATTACCTAACCAAGCTACTGCAACTGTCGGAATTCTATTCTGATCCCCGAATCAAAATCTCACTTATCAACCGGAATTCGCCGAAATTCAACTTAGCCAATTCAAGCCTAATTCTACATCGGGCCTCCAAATTCAACTCCGCCTTCTCTTCCAAGTCAAAAATCACCATCCGAAATTAGTCGAATAGCCGGAAATCTATTTCGAGCCCTCTAACTCATAAGTCAACATCCGGTTGGCTTTGCCAACTTAAGCTTTCCTTAAAGAGACTATTGATCTCATTTCTAACCAAATTCAACCCAACACACTTCCAACTCACCAAACACATATATCAACATACGGAGAAGCATAATACGGGGATAACGGGGCTGAAATACTGAAGACAAGGGGTCGGATCGTCACATTTTTACCGAGAAAGTAAAATTAATTTTTAAATAATAAATATCGATAAACATTTACAAAATGTTCGCATTATCCATACTATTTTAAAGCAATTTAAAAATTAAAATTAAAAAGTTTTCATCTATTCACACTATTTGAAGGCAATTTCAAACTAAAAAATTTCATATTCAAAAATAATTTTAAAAATTATAATTTATTAAACCTCAAAAGTTAATTTTAGTGATAAGATTTGTTCATGGTGTACTAGAAGGCTATCTCTCATATGCTTAATTGATATGAAAATTTAATCTACATCATTTGAACTCATCTTTCAAGTTTTCACCTATTAATAAATAATCATTATTTGTTATATTTTGATAATATTTCATTATGAAAATTAACATATGATAAATCTATAGAAAAATAAACCATTTCCCTTTTCTCTTTAATTAAGAAACAAATTTATATATATTTCAATCAAATATTTATTATTTTATCACCAGTTAATCATTCAATTGAATTGTAATAAATATAATTTGCATTACTATATTGAATTAATACAATTTATATCATGTTTATTTATTTAATATCTTTGGTTATCTTTGTTTGAAGTAGTAAATTGCCTCTTTAGGGATGCAATTCTCCTTGGAAGTTCTTTTTATTTACTGTACTAAAACTTTGCCTTGATTTCGTTGTATATAAGACATAAAATATAATTATAGTAAGTTTTTTTTTCATCTTTTACTGTATCGTAGAGAATGATATTATTCATTTTAACTTTCATCTAGTAGCTGATTATTCCCATTCTTGAAACTCTTGCGAAATCAATTTAGATGTATTCAAGAGTAGTTTACACATAAATTCGTAAGCTTCTTATTCTAAAAAAATTGTTAATATAGATGACACTTATAGCTTTAATGTATTCTCTTGCAAAATATTCAAATACAGTGAAAAACTAATGCCATTGATATCAATTTTTCAATTTGATGTTTATGTTTGACGTGGATGTTAAAAATTGTTATTATAGCACCAAGTCTTTTTATGTTAATTCGGGCAACTTAAACATGTCATAATTTATAGTTTAATTTTATGTAAATTATTAAAATAAATTAATTGTAAATTGAGATCCCCAATATCATTGTCTATGCCTGATTAAATAAATATAACACAGATTGATTTAGTTACCAAATTATTAAATTAGCCCTGACAAATAATAATTTTAAGACTACAATGTTGGGCCCGTATACGGGCCTTCCCTCATCTAGTTATTATATATAAAAAAGGTAAGGTAAAAGATAAAATTAAATTATTTAATAATAAAAAATAGTAATATAACCGGAAAAAAATTAAAAAATAATGCAACCACATCAAATCGGCCATTCAATAAGTGACACTTTTTATCGTTACGTAACGATTTATTTAACGATATGATAAAATAAATTTTAAAAAATAATCAAAACAAACATTATATTTAAAGTAACTATACGATATAATACAATTGGTAACAACCATCCAAACAAGTCGTAAATATATGATTTTGGCAGGACGAGTAGCATCCCTTCAAACTTGATTATAGATATCATGTTCAACATAGCATATATATAAAAAAATTATAATATGGAGAGCTTCCCCATTATTCCATTAGTTGGGCACCAATGATCGTAATGGACATCGAGCACGAAGTAGAAAGAAAAATATTTTTTATAATCTTAGACAAAATACAAAATTAACTCGTCGTTCGAAATTAATTACATTTGCTAGCCAAAATTTATATATATATATATATATATATATATATATATATATATATATATATATATATATATATATATATATATATATATATATATATATATAAGGACCGGAAGCAAATAACAAGAAGATAATTAAACCTGCAGAAGATACAGTTAAAGTGCAAGCAAATAAATCTATGAGGTAGAGATGGCCATGTAAATAAAATGCAATAAAGTAAATTGGTGGTTTAGACCATTATGCAGAGTAATGTAAATGTAAACTTACGCAAGAGTAAAATAAATATAAACTTGATTATTATTGAACCTGAAAAATTGATTTATAAATTAGAGAGAGAGAGCTCTAACCAATTCTAGAGAGATGGAGAGAATCCTTTCTCAAGTGGTAGTGTAAGGTGTGTGTCTTACAAGTGAAATGGGGGACTATTTATAGCAAAAAAACTAAAAATTACATAGTGTTTTCTAATGTCATCCATGATGTCATTAGGAGCATGTGCTAGGTGATGTCATGGATGATATCAGTTCTGAAGTCATTGTATTGTCATGCTGATGTGATTTCTGATTAATTTATCAGAACATTAAATTAAATGATGATGATGATGATGATGATGATGATGATGATGATTTTTCTGACAAAGACGTTTGATTTTGTTGACCTGTAAATGGTGCCTTGAGGGAATCAAGAATTTTCTCGATTAGTTTAGTAAAATCAACCTTTTGCTGGAACCGGCTAGTTACGCACTTGCAATGGACTTTTATTGTAAAAATAAAACTTCGACAATATCTGTTATAGCTAGATACTGCGGATGATACATAAACCATTTGTCTACAGCTGTCACGTAGGCTTCGGATGAATCCCACATTTTATATCATTTGCAGTGGTCTTGGAGGGCTAACTAAGGTAGTCCTTTATGTCCTTCTTGCTTGTGGAGGAAAAACTTCTGGGAGTATATCCATGAGATATAAAATCTGTGGGAAAATTGGAGGAGTATGAGTATTTGTTGCTAACTAGAAAATATGTGGTAGAAATAATCATATCCTTCTTTTACTGGTGTTGGGAGGATTTCAGCTCTATGATCATATACATGCCACCATTGAGTTATAAACCACCGAGCGAATTCAGAGATTAATTGTTTACTCCGGCATATGTACCATAAATATTTTCCAAGTTGATTTTAGAAGGTGAAAGCATTCGTACATGCTGTCTGGTAGTTATAATAATTGTAAAATTGTGGATCAAAATGCTAAGAAAGTTTTTTGTATTTGGCTGGATGGGTTCCTCATTCTTTTGGTGAGATTATTTTGTTAATCTATACCATAGTATGGGTGACATATGATTGGGTCTGCTTTTCTTTGTGGGACTTAAACAAGCATGATCTGGTATTTGTAAGAATAAACTCATGGTCTGTACTAGTTGAGCTTGAGATTATTGAGATTCTTGTTGCTCAACTAGGTCTGCCCATTTTTTCGGACTGAAAATTGGAATTGGTCCTGAACTTTATATCATATGAACTTCGAGGACTCTGCTCATGGCATAGATTGATCGCTTTCTATATTTGGCATGGCTTGGTCCAGCTGCGCCTTTTGGGAGTTGCTTGGAGGCAACTGAAATTGTTTGTTGTTTGGAAACAATGTTTGCATCGGACTGTTTTGGGAATTGCTTCAATAATTTTTTCCTTCGCCGGAGGAAGATCGGGTATTGGATGATCTGAAATGTCGACTTTCTTTTTTCTTGCCATTTTATCTTCCCTGCAAAAATTCTCTAGTAAGAAAATCTAGAATAAAATCTGAGCTCCCTTTGATATAATCTATATCAAATCAAAATAGATAAAATAGCTCACCATCTAGAAAATATATGTTTAGAAGCAAGATTTTGTACATCCTTTTGTAAAACAGATTTCGCAGCTTTACTATCAATCCTTAACAAAAAAATTGCATTTAGTAAATCGTTGTGAAATTTAGAAACGCACATTGATTGTAGGATATTTTTGTTGGGAATTATTCCAATGTTTTTATGCAAATGCAATAATTTATTTCTTGTCACTCTTTTTCTGCTTTAAAATGCCACCATAACCAATGTCTGATGTAACGGTCTCAATTATTTTGAATGTAGAATGATCATGGAGGGATAAGCAAGGAAGGCTTTTGATTTTCAACTTGATTTCTTTGATGACGCTGGTGTGGACTGAAGTCCGCGGAGGTAGAGGTTTTTTCAACCTATTATGGAGGGGTTTTAGCAAGTTGCTAAGACTTGGAATAGAATTTGATACATAATTAACGCATCCTAAAAATCTTTGAAGTTGGGTCTTATCTAAAATTTGATTAGAAAATTTATCAGCAAATTGTATGGATCGTTGAATAGGGACAATTGTTCCCTGCTCGATATTGTGCCCAAGAAATCGGATGTTGGTTTGAAAAAGTCTATTTAGTTTTTGATAAAATTAATTTATTTTTTATAACATTAAAGAAAACCTTTAGATGTTTGAAATGTTGACATATGCTAGTAGAAAATATTATAACATCATCAATATAGACAATAATAAAATTTGAAAAGGATTAAAAATATCATTCATTATCCTTTGAAATTTGGAAGGAGCATTTTTCAAGCCAAAGGGCATTACATTACATTCATATTGTCCAAACGGTACCATTAAAGCAGTTTTATACCTTTCTTTGGGATCTATTTGAATTTGCCAAATCCTGATTTTAGATCAAACTTTGAAAAGATAGTTGCAGCATAAAACCTTTGAAGTAAATTCTTTTTGTTTGGAATAGGATAGCTAATCAATCAAAGTGCTTTATTCAAAAGTTTATAATGAATAACTAATTGAGGGACACCTCGTTCTATTTCAGAGTTTTTATTGACGTAAAAGGCAGCATAACTCCAAGAGGATTTTCTTGGAGCGATGATGCATTTTTCAAGAAGATCATTTATTTCTTTTTGATAATGAATGGTTAGCTCGTGATTCATCTGAATAGGATGAGCCTTTGTGGGAATTGTTTTTTCATTCGGTTCATAAGGGAGCCTAACAATGTTCTTTTTGTGATTCCAAAAGGCTGTAGATAAATCAGCAGAGTTCTTCTTGAATTTTGGTTTCTGAAATTTTTATCTTGGATTGGAGAGAAGAATTTTGAAGCAGCTGTTGTAAACTTTGGAACGCTACTTCTTCTTTGAAAAAATTGATCTGTTCCTTTTACTTTTTATGGTAGACAAAAGCTTTGCCATTGGAGGTCTATCAAAAGGAAGAAAAGTTCTACCTCATATGCGTTCGATTAGAATTCCTTGTTTTTTTACCATAAAAGGTTTGAGCTCCTCGATAAAGGGAGTACCTAATATAATTGGATTAGTAAGGTCTTTTACTTATAGTAAAGAATTTGAGGCTGACAATGGAGGATTTTCTAGGGAGGTTCTAACTTCAACATTGGAGAGTTTGAAGCTAATTCCTAGTTTTCCGCCGTTAGCAGCCCTAAGACCTTCTTTGGATTTTTCAAAGAATTTGGTTAGAATAAGCCCTTCTTATATGCAGTTGAGATATGCACCTGTATCAAATAAGGCAATGATATCCAAGGTAAAGGACTTATCGACAATTAGGATGACTCTCATATGCCATTTTCTTATGGAAATTCGGCACAGTTAGTTGCAAAAAACTTCTTGTTCAACTGGTTTTAACTTCAATTGATTTGAACTCTTCAGGTTTGATAGAGAGCTATTGGAGAACAAGATGGTCTAATTCTTGTCTAGCCTTAATTTCTCGAATATCTTTCTTAAGGAATGCTATCTTAGTTTGGAGATATAGGATAGTTACTACCTTAGGTTTTTAGGAAGGGAATCTACTGAGGATAACAGTAATATTATAAGTATTGGAAACTTGAGGATGATCTGTAAAGACACTAGACGAAGATGTAGAAGGCTTATCTGTTGTTCGTTTGAATTGCTCGAGATAATACTTCTTTTGCTCAGAATCTATGATATTGCTTATTATTTCAAGAAGAAGATCTTGTTATTTGAAGAGAACATTAATTGCAGGTTCCGCTTGACTAGACTGGGATGAAAATGATTTTGTATCATCATCTTGGAGTTGGTTAAATTATTGTTCAAGTTCATCATCATATAAACATCGGAAGTGTAGCTATCTTCTAATAGAAGTTCGATGTGGTTAAAAACAGACTCATCTAAATCAAGATCTAACTTTGTTAGACAACTTGCAGTATTAGGCTATATGACCCGGTTTGTTGCACTCGAAAAATTTGCTAGTATTTGGAGTTTGGAAGTTTGTTGGTTTATGTTTACTAGGAAAGGTTTTGGATTTAGAAGAAAATGGTTTGCTCTTCCTAAACTTGGGTGCAGAAGACCTATATTTCGTAATCTCCATTTCCTTGGTTGTTCGTCTCTTGTGAGGATTTTCGCTACTAGGTGGTAAACCAAATTGTTCACAGAAACTACCTAGATCTCGATTATTCTATGCTCTATCTTTGGCTAATTGTCTCAATATCTTATCATGTCGGCAGATTTTGAGAGCGACATGTTAATGAGATTTGTGAGTTGACCGTAGGTGATTTGTTCGCAAGGAATAATATCACCAGAATGCTGATTTTGGAGTTCTTATTTAACTAATCCCTAAGAGACATAGATAGACCATCTAGGAATTTTTCTTTCCAATGTGGGAGATTTCCATTAGTTTTTTTGTAGATTCGGGTAAGAAAGGAATCTCTATACCATCTGGAATCAGAAAGAATTTTGCACTTAAGGTTGTTAAGTATCTCAGAAGATCTTTCCTTAAAGATACCTAGACTACCTATGAATGTTTTGATAATGGTATAAATCGGGGTGTTGATTGAATCAGGAATGGTAATGCCATCCTTAAGAATTGGTTCTCCTATCGAATCAACTTGGACACTTAATAGAATTTGGTTCTTATCTTCTTCGCTAAGATGGGTATCCCACCATTTTTAAGTTGACTTGTGAAATGTGGTACTAAGACATTAGTATTAAGTTGACTAGAACATCTATGGGAAGTTCGGTATGCAGTGGCCACCATAGTTATTTGTTGTAATTTGGCTAGAATATTATATTCAGAACAATCATCTATGTTCCATTCATAGATATTATTGGCATTATTGTTGTTCTACATAACATTGGGTCTTACTTCAAAGGCTACATCAGGATGGGTAGCTGTAGAATAGTAAAGTCGTTGGGGCCGATGCCAGTTGAAAGATCCTGTTCTGACGGGGTTAATTTCGAAGGTAGGATTTTTCATAAAATTGTTCTGACTGCAAATTAGTTTCTTGGTCAGAATCGGCTTCTCAGAGAACATGTACAGAAGACTCCTTAGATGAAGTATCCTGAGCTATCAGGGTTTTCTAAATTTTTAGGATCCTACGTTGAAGGCCAGAGAACTAAGGATAGTCTTTAGCTTGGTAGATCCTACATTCCATAGTGAAAAATCTAGGGATCTCATAAGGTTTAAACAAAGGGATTGAAGAAGTGGAGGTATATGCTGGCTTAGAACTAGTAAATGCTGAAGTTGGTTTTGTAACTAAATATTCACCAAGGGATTGTAAATAATTGTTCGTATAATTATTTTGTTCAAAGATATTTTTAATATCTTTACATGTAATAGATTCATTTTCATTTTTTATTTAAATGTATTAGCAACTATTGAAGTATTTGCATAACTTGTTGAAAATCCTTGTGCTGGAGGAAGTTCTGAGATGACTTCTTCTCCAGAGGAGGTTTTCCAAATTTTTGAAATATTGATTGATTTAGAAAAAGGAAAATCTAATTTGTGATACTCATCATAAGCCTCAACCATTCAAAGATAGAGATTTTTCTATCGTCTCCTTGAAATTCTGGAAAAATCAAGTTCTTTAGAACATATTTTCTTGTGAATAAATTCTCTAAGTTTTTCTTCATCAATTTGTAAATTCTTTTTCAAAATACCTAATTCAGCACCTAAAGTTGAGTAAGTGGGAGATTAACGTTTTTCATAATTAACTTCTATTGAGGGCGTTGTTTCTACAAAATATTTGGTTTGACGGATCCTAGAGTCAAAATTAACAGTTCCGATCCTAGAAGGAAAAGAAGATATTAAATGTCTTCCAGACTGAATCTCAAACTGTG
This sequence comes from Nicotiana benthamiana, assembly GCA_034376525.1. NCBI lineage: Eukaryota > Viridiplantae > Streptophyta > Magnoliopsida > Solanales > Solanaceae > Nicotiana > Nicotiana benthamiana. The sequence goes on along the minus strand of CM067330.1, from coordinate 53,821,307 downwards.
CTGAAGAGGACAAGACAGAGACTCTTTGGCTGAGGGGCCTTTGGAAGGAAATAGCTACAGATACGCTAGAATATTATTGGATTTTAGAAAATGTAGTATTTTTTTTATTTCTTGGCCTGAGTAGCATCTTGTAGTAACAAGTTTCGTGGTAGGGAAACTTGCTCCAAGAAATGAGTTTTGGTATTGACAGGTAAGATCTTTGTAGATCTATTTTGAAAAGACCGTTTCTCCTTTATGGAGGGTTTTCATAGCCCCAGTGTTAAAGGCGGAACTCATGGCTTTATATTGTATTCTATATAATTGTTACTGGTAAGGATCCAATTTTGGTTTTGTAATTAGCTATTTTAACATTAAGAGTTGAAGAATCTAAGATATTTCTATCTCTCACAGACATTGTAAAATTAGCAAAACAGTCAAAGTAAATTGGACAGCTACAAAGGCTGGTTTCTACCATTTCTAGGAGGGAATAATTAAAGTCTAAAAATCTAGAGTCTATAAGACAGAGGAGTAAAGACGTATCTAGACTTCCCTGGATAGAGGTCTAGCTCAATCTATACTAAACCAAAATGGAGATAATTGTATTTTCGCCTATAGAGGTCTAGCTCAATCTGTAGGTCTACCACCCGCGCCCATTTCATCATATCTTGTGGTAAGCATAGCACCCGCTCCCATTTCATTATATCTTATTGCGGCGTGTAATCTGATCCATATATAATATTGTTGTGGCGGGCAACCCTATATATATATAATATTTTTACGGCGTGCAACCCGATCCATATATATAATACTTACAATTATATCGAGAATCCCAACAAGGGATCAATAAGGTCTACACTATCCCATCAATGGAGAAACAACTATAACCGAACTTGTTACAACACCCAACTACCTCAGTTACAGGCAAACTTGTTACAACACCTAGCTACCTCAGCTATAACCAAATTTATTCCAACATCTAACTATCACAGCTATAGCCAAACTTGTTCCAACATCTAACTACCTCAACTATAACCAAAATTGTTCCAACATCCTCTACATCAATTATAATCAAACTTGTTCCAACATCTAACTACCTCAACTATAACCACAATCCCTACCCAACACAAAGAGTCATCACCCTAAGCATTTGTAATGCCAATTAAGAACACAATGCAAGGGAACCACAACTCAACAAATAGCCCGGCAAGGGGGCAACATAACGATCTCTTCTCTTTCTCATTTTTACTTCACAGTTCACTTCACAACTCGAGCCAATGCTCTAGAGTTTCAGTTATCACTTATTCTATCACAATTCATTGTACAACTGGAGCCAACGCTCCTCAAGGTTCATAGGTCGCAATTCTTTCCACAACTTTACACAACAAATAGAAATCTTCACCAAGGCATGAATAATATAATGAAATTATGAAAATCACAATATAAGACTCACGATCATGCTTGACACCAACGTATAGATACTCGTCACCATGCCTATACGCGGTACTCAACAAGAAGCAAATAGAAAATAGGACATAACTCCTAATCCCTCAAGCTAAGGTTAGATCAAACACTTGTTGGAAACACGTTTCAAATGCAATATACTAAACGTGTGTTCTTTTGTAGGTTTTGATGAATGTCAAACAAAGCAATAAGCGATATATAGCAGTGCTCAAGGACAAGCACAAAATGGATGCATTACAAGAAGCTCAAGACAAAGTTTAGAAATGTTATAATTGAGTCAATATTAATTGTGATCTTGATTCCTCAATCTTGGCTCATAACATGGCTTCTCTACTAAAATTATTTTTCCAAAATCATGCATATCTAACTTAAGTGTCAAATGATTTTAAACTATGCATATTTATATTTGTTAAAATGTTTTTCAAACATGCCTCAAAAATCTGGGCTAAGATAATCGATTATGTACTTATGATAATCGAGTATCTCTAAGCCAAGACTGCATGACAATCGATTGTGAATTAATGATAATCGATTGTGAGTAAGTCAGTTAACATCAGGTTTTTGCAAACTGCATAACAATCGATTGTGTACTTTTGATAATCGATTGTTAACTGAGGCAAAGTTTTCAAAACTCAGAAAAATCGATTATGAACTAATGGTAATCGATTAGAATGAGAAAAATGTCTCCCAGTGTTTTTAAATAAATTAATAATCGATTGTGGCTTTTGATAATCGATTATATATGAGACAGAAAGTTTTGAAATTAATTAATAACCGATTATGGCTTTTGATAATCGATTATATATGAGACAGTAAGTTTTGAAATTAATTTATAATCGATTGTTCTATTTGATAATCGATTGTTGGAACTAACCGTTGTCATACATTTTCAAATTACCTTCAGGTAATCGATTGTTGATATTTAACAATCGATGTTTTGCGTAAAATCTGGAAAAGATTTTCTGAACGTTGTTAAAATAATCGATTGTTGATTTCCTGATAATCGATGTTTTATGCCAAAAATTGGAAAGGATTTTTTAACGTTATAAATAATCGATTATTGATTTGAAGTAATCGATTGTTGACGTAAAATCTGGGATTGAATTTTTGATCTGATAGGCAAACAATCGATTGTTTAGTCTTGACAATCGATTGTCACTGAGTAATTTCAGCAATCCTTAATTGGCAATTAGACAACGGTAAGACTGAGTTTTTCACCTATAAATACAGGCTTAACTCAGTGTTTTCACAACAACAACATATACAATTTAAGTATTTTCATTGCTAAAAGCTTTCTTACATTGATCATCATTTTCATTCATCCATAAAGCTTTTTGAAGAGCCATTCTATTGAGCTAAGTTGTTGTGATCTTGAGCGTACTATTTCTACTCATATCTACTCATTGAGGAGTACTTTGTAAAGTGAGTTTGTTTTGTGTTTGTAAGAGAATTGCGATTCTCGTTTGTTGAGGAACTTGTGATTCCTCAGTTGAAGTCTTTGGGATTGTTATCCCCGAGCAGTTGAAGTCTTTGGGATTGTTATCCCCGAGCAATTGAAGTCTTTGGGATTGGTATCCCCGAGCAATTGAAGTCTTTGGGATTGTGATCCCCGAGCACCTAGGTGAGGCTTGTGTCCTCAGCTGTAACGGTTTGTTAAGCACCCGTAAGCTTGACAAGTTTAGTGGAAATCTCGAGAGAGTCTCTCGGGGACTGGACTAACCACGTTTGTGGCCAACCAGGATACATCATTGTGTAAGTTTATTTTACTGCACTTGTTTTAATTTCTTCAAAGTTTTTAAATTCCGCACTAAAACGCTTAATATTTGTAAAACGCTATTCACCCCCCCCCCCTCTAGCGTAAAGCGTTATTTCCAACAATTGGTATCAGAGCCATACTCTCTGAAAGACTTAACCGTTTGAGAGAATCTTTCCATGGCTTCTACTCTAGACTCTTTTGCAGGTATTGATGAAGGACAGTGCCCCACAAGACCTCCTTTGTTCAACGGGACTAATTATTCATATTGGAAAGAAAGGATGCAGATATTCGTCAGATCAAACAGCCCTTACTTGTGGAAGGTGTACACCAAAGGAAATGAGGTTCCTGTCAAACAGGTGGAAGGAATATGGGTGCCAAAAACAGAAGAGGAATTCAACGCCGAGGATAATCGAATGGTCCAAAATAATTTTAAAGCTATTAATTTATTACTCTGTGCTGTTAATGCTAATGATTACAGGAAAATCTCCTGCTGCAAAACAGCGAAAGAAATGTGGGACAAGCTTGAGGTCACTTACGAAGGGACTGACCAGGTAAGAGAAGCTAAAATTGATTTTTTAACTCATGCTTACGAATTGTTCCATATGAAGGAAGGCGAAAAGGTAGACGAGATGTTTGAGCGGTTCTCATCAATAGTGAATGATCTCCACGCACTCAAGAAGACGTTCACAGACAAAGAACTAGTTCGAAAAATTCTTAGGAGCCTAACACCGGCATGGCGATCAAAGGCCGATGCGATTCAAGAGTCAATTGGAATCACGAACGTCACCATAGACGCTCTTAGAGGTAATCTTAAGACTTATGAATCCACTATTCTTAACCCTGTTGTTGACGAACAAAGAAGGCAAAAGATTGCTCTAAAGGCGAGCACAAGTCAATCACCAATTGAAGAGGATGGAGATAGCGAATTTGGACTCATCATCAAAAAGTTCCAAAAATTCATGCGAAAAGAATATGACCGCAAAGGGAAAAAGCAAGGTGAGCAAGTTAAATGTTATGAATGTGGTGAAACAGGGCATATCAAAACAAACTGCCCAAATCTTAAAAAGGAGAAGAAACCCTTCAAGAAGCAACGAGCATACATATCTTGGGGAGGAGTTCCGGAGACGAATCCAGTGAAGAAGAAAATGAAGAAGCGGCAAATCTCTGCCTCATGGCACAGGAAGAAAATCAAAGTGAGGTAAGTCAAATCTCTTCTCAAAATTTTTATACTCTTGATGACATGAGAAATGCCTTTGATGAATTGTATGCTGAATTTCTCAAAGTTACAAAAACCGTCACTAGTTTAAGAGAAAATGCTTCTCTAAAAGAACAAGATTTTCAAAAACAGTTTTCATTAAAAGAAAAAGAATTAGAAAAATTGGTTTTGGAAAATGAGAAGCTACTAGAACAAAACAAGTTTTATGGGAAAAGAAGTTCTGACAAGCCCGAGAGTTCTACAAAAAATTGTGCTTCTTGTGTAGACCTTAAGAATGAAGAAGGTAGATTAAAAGGCACACTAGATAAATTCAACTCCTCTCATAAAAACTTGAATGTGGTGCTTGATAACTTGAAATCAACCAAGCATGGAATAGGCTTCATAAATGAAGAAGAGGTTGATGCAAAAACCCAACCACCTAGAGCTCAACCTAGGATTAATAACAAAAATGCCTTTCCTAAAACAAACATGCATGCTAGACAAAATATTAGGAGACCTAGACATGACCTTCCGCCTAGCAATCGTCACCATAGACATGATGCATATTTTAGGCACAACAATGATCATGCTAGAAGATCCCGAAATGTTCAACCTAGAAATGACTATGGTGTTCAAATTAGGAGAAATGAAAATGGAGTAAACAATGTGCATTATTCTAGCTACTATGAGCCTAGACGCATGCATAATCCAAATGTGACATGTCATTATTGTAGACGAATTGGTCATATTGCTCCCGCATGCTTTACTAGACATAGACATGCTACTCAAACATATCATTATAGTATGCATAACCCTCAAGGACCCAAAATGGCATGGGTACCAAAAGAGCATTGATTTGTTTTGCAGGTGTGCTTGAAGGAATCAAGTGTAGTGGATGCTCCAAACACTTGACGAGAGACGAATTCAAAATTCCTTCAATTAAAGCACAAAGAAGGAGGAAGAGACGGAAAAGTCGACTTATGTTTTTTTAAATCGGAAGTATTTTCGAAAAATTCAAAAGGCAAAATTATGGAAAAAGCTTCGTAAATTGGAGAATGAGCCAAAAGACCAAAATGAACGGAGGATGTTCAAAATCAGGTAATTGGCAAAGTCGAAGGGAAGGTAAGTACCCTAAACCCTCTTAAGAACATCCTAGGACAAAATTCTTAAGAGTTCATTTTTTTTACCCGACTACACAAGTTTCAAAGTTATTATTTCATTTATAGATTACTGACTTGAGCGTCGGAGATGTTTAATTCTATTTTGTAGGCATCCCCCAAAAGGTAAGAGGAAAGTATGAATTATCTTGATACAAAAAAAAAAAAAATCGATCATAATCGATTATTTATGCTTACAATCGATTATCAGTATCAATAATCGATTATTTGTTGATTCAATTTTTTTTGCCATGAAATCTTGTTAAATGTTTACATTGCCTGATAGAATTAAGTCTCATCATTTCAGCATCCCCCTTCCAAACAATCGATTATTTGTTCTGCCAATCGATTATTTGCCAAAATTCAAACTCTCTGTGAGTGAAACAATCGATTACTATATATTGACAATCGATTATCTGTTTTAAACTTATGTTACCGTTTTGGCTCCATAATCGATTCCTGACAGGTCATAAATATGAAAAACAATCGATTACCAAGTTTGACAATCGACTATCTTTTTCAAATTTTCTTACCGTTCTGGCGTGTAATCGATGTGTCAGATCATTTTCATTAATGACAATCGATTATTCCATTCAAACAATCGATTGTTGAACGGTCAGTGAATTTATTTTTACCGTTTCAGACTTCAAATCTCTTCAAATCATTTCCAATAAATGTAAGATTCATTCCTTCTCTATATATAGGCTGCACATATGCTCTTGTACACTCACTCAAGCCTCCCAAGCATCAAATTCTCTTGTTTTCTTTGAAAAATCCTAGCACATCCTTTCAAAAAAAAAAATGTCAAGCCGCAACTCAAAACGTGCTCGTTCCAAACAAGGTGCTTCTTCTTCTCGCCATCCATATCAAGATGGATCGGTTCTATTCTTTGAATCCAATGAAGAGCTCACCCGTTTCTTAACCAAATTTGAGAAACGCCTTATTCTCCCTCCTCGCTTTTCAACAAACGCTCTTGTTGCACCATTCATTCCAGCCGCAAATATGCTAAGAGAGTGCAACCTTTTCAATTTCCTACTCCTTACTCACCCCTACTACAACATTTCTTTGGTTGAAGCTTTTTACTCCAACCCTCACAAAGATGATGAGGGTGAACTTGTTACCAATGTTAACGGCATTCCCATTCTAATTTCTGAAGATAACCTCCACCTCATTGCCGGCATTCCGCATGATGGTGAAGACATCTACCAGTACATAAATGATGCCGGGGTCATGATTGATGAAGCTAATCTCTTCCGCCAAGCCGGAGTAGCCTATGATGAGTCCTCTTCCCGTCGTCCCACCATAAAGGGTATGGACCCGAATTATCGTTTCATTCTCTATTTCATCACTCGTGTTCTCAAACCCCGTAAACTCAATCACACCACCATTTCCCAAGAGGATGCCAAATTTCTTCATGCTATTGTCACCGGTGTTAAAATAAATTGGTGCAAGCTTATTCTATCTCATATGTTCAATGCCACCAGAGATGACATACCTCTCCCCTATGCCCTCTTAATAATGAAATTTCTTGAAGCTTCCGGAGTCAATATTGCTAATGGTCCTCTCAAAAAGAGCACCAAAATCTGGGAAATTTCGGAGTCTTCCTTTCATCATGATGGTGATCATGCTCCCGCTCCTCCTCAAAATCGACAAGCCCGTCGTGCTCATCCTCCTCAGGAGCCTACCCTCCGGACCATTTCTGACCAAATTACTCAACTAACCCGTGAGGTCCATGGTTACTTTGATCACGTGCATTATGCCTATGCTCAGATGGTGCCATATCAAGCGCCTACCAATGATGATGAAGGGGATGGGGGTGATGAATGATGAAATTGTTGTTGTTATGAGAAATTGTTGTTTTTGGTTTGTTTGTTCTTGATTGGTTAGTTATGTTTGGTTTCACCCTTGTAATGTTATCTTAATTTTCCAATAAATAAACTTGTGTTTATTTCACATTTTTTTCATATTCTTCCCTTGTGTAAATTTTTGCTAATGGCAAAAGGGGGAAGAAACGGGATATCAAGAAGTATGCTATATCACTCTCAACTTCATTCATGCTTAAAGTGAGGGGGAACATGAATTGAGGGGGAACATCAAATTGCATACTTTACTCTTGTCTTGGATTATCAAAATAATTATTGCATATATCCCGCTTATGTTTGCCATTATCAAAAAGGGGGAAATTGTTGGAAACACGTTTCAAATGCAATATACTAAACGTGTGTTCTTTTGTAGGTTTTGATGAATGTCAAACAAAGCAATAAGCGATATATAGCAGTGCTCAAGGACAAGCACAAAATGGATGCATTACAAGAAGCTCAAGACAAAGTTTAGAAATGTTATAATTGAGTCAATATTAATTGTGATCTTGATTCCTCAATCTTGGCTCATAACATGGCTTCTCTACTAAAATTATTTTTCCAAAATCATGCATATCTAACTTAAGTGTCAAATGATTTTAAACTATGCATATTTATATTTGTTAAAATGTTTTTCAAACATGCCTCAAAAATCTGGGCTAAGATAATCGATTATGTACTTATGATAATCGAGTATCTCTAAGCCAGTGAATTAATGATAATCGATTGTGAGTAAGTCAGTTAACATCAGGTTTTTGCAAACTGCATAACAATCGATTGTGTACTTTTGATAATCGATTGTTAACTGAGGCAAAGTTTTCAAAACTCAGAAAAATCGATTATGAACTAATGGTAATCGATTAGAATGAGAAAAATGTCTCCCAGTGTTTTTAAATAAATTAATAATCGATTGTGGCTTTTGATAATCGATTATATATGAGACAGAAAGTTTTGAAATTAATTAATAACCGATTATGGCTTTTGATAATCGATTATATATGAGACAGTAAGTTTTGAAATTAATTTATAATCGATTGTTCTATTTGATAATCGATTGTTGGAACTAACCGTTGTCATACATTTTCAAATTACCTTCAGGTAATCGATTGTTGATATTTAACAATCGATGTTTTGCGTAAAATCTGGAAAAGATTTTCTGAACGTTGTTAAAATAATCGATTGTTGATTTCCTGATAATCGATGTTTTATGCCAAAAATTGGAAAGGATTTTTTAACGTTATAAATAATCGATTATTGATTTGAAGTAATCGATTGTTGACGTAAAATCTGGGATTGAATTTTTGATCTGATAGGCAAACAATCGATTGTTTAGTCTTGACAATCGATTGTCACTGAGTAATTTCAGCAATCCTTAATTGGCAATTAGACAACGGTAAGACTGAGTTTTTCACCTATAAATACAGGCTTAACTCAGTGTTTTCACAACAACAACATATACAATTTAAGTATTTTCATTGCTAAAAGCTTTCTTACATTGATCATCATTTTCATTCATCCATAAAGCTTTTTGAAGAGCCATTCTATTGAGCTAAGTTGTTGTGATCTTGAGCGTACTATTTCTACTCATATCTACTCATTGAGGAGTACTTTGTAAAGTGAGTTTGTTTTGTGTTTGTAAGAGAATTGCGATTCTCGTTTGTTGAGGAACTTGTGATTCCTCAGTTGAAGTCTTTGGGATTGTTATCCCCGAGCAGTTGAAGTCTTTGGGATTGTTATCCCCGAGCAATTGAAGTCTTTGGGATTGGTATCCCCGAGCAATTGAAGTCTTTGGGATTGTGATCCCCGAGCACCTAGGTGAGGCTTGTGTCCTCAGCTGTAACGGTTTGTTAAGCACCCGTAAGCTTGACAAGTTTAGTGGAAATCTCGAGAGAGTCTCTCGGGGACTGGACTAACCATGTTTGTGGCCAACCAGGATACATCATTGTGTAAGTTTATTTTACTGCACTTGTTTTAATTTCTGCAAAGTTTTTAAATTCCGCACTAAAACGCTTAATATTTGTAAAACGCTATTCACCCCCCCTCTAGCGTAAAGCGTTATTTCCAACAACACTCACCTCAAACTTCCACGGCCAACTCAAGCCTCAAAAATCGCCGTTCCTTTCGAATTTTGCTCCAATACAATCGTATCTATGCATAATTGATTTAATAATATCAATAAATGCTAAACAATCCAATTCGAATGCTTAATTATAGCTTCTAATCATTCTTCCCAAAAACCCAAAAATCGACCCTGAGCTTGCTTGGTCAAAATACGAAGTTCGGACCAAATTCAGATCACCCATTCACCTATGATCCTGAATATATAATTATTTCATGAATTTGACCCTAAAACGAGGTCTGAATCATAATTCATCTAAAAGCCCTAACTCTATCCAAATCCCTAATTTTCTACCCTTAATCACATGTTTTAAGCCTAGAAATCTAGTGGATGTTAATAAAAATGGAATAAAACGAGTTAAAGATTACTTACCCAAGAGATTATGGTGAATGATTGCTTTAAAAATCGCCTAAGAGCTTTGGAGAAGAAGGGGTTTATGAAATTTTTATGAAATCCCGTAATGCTACTGTTTTGGGTCTTTTAGAATCACTAGGCAAAAACACTCTTCGCGTTCGCGAGAGATCCTTCACGTTTGCGATGGGTCAGGCTAGACAAGCCTTTGCGTTCGCATAAACGGGCTCGCATTCGCAAAACTTTAGCCCTTTGAGCCCTCGCGTTCGCATCTAAAGGGTCACATTCGCGTAGGGTTATTACCCCACCCTTGCCCATGCCCAGTTTGGCCTTCACGTTCATGTGGCCAGGCTCGCGTTTGAGAAGGGATAACCCCCCACGGCCTCGCGTTCGCGACCTGAGCTACGCCTTCGGTGTTGAAGGATTTTACTTTGACAAAAATTAATACATCGCGTTCGTAAGGATTCTCCTTTGAAAGCAAAGAAGAAAGTATCAGAACACCAGATCTGATGTTTTCTCCAATTTTCCTTAAGTTAGAATATTCCCGAAATACATTTGAAACACACCCAATCCCTCAGAGCTCCTAACCAAGCAAACGTACTAACTCAACAACATCATACGAAATTATATGTGCGATCAAATTGCCAAAATAACCTCGATACCAAAGAATTAAACCTCAAAATCAAAGGATTTTTTTCAAACTTCATGAAATATCAACTTTAGCAATTTAGATCTGAATCACGTCAAATGACGTCCATTTTTCATCAAATTTTATAGAAATATCTTAAATCATATATAAGACCTGTACCGAGCGCCAGAACCAAAATAAGAACCTGATACCATCATGTTCTAATCAAATTTCATTTCAAATTTCCTTGAACAATTTCAAAAAGCAATTTCTTTTAAAAATTCATTTCTCGGGCTTGGGACCTCGGGATTCTATTCCGGGCATATGGCCAGGTCCTATATTTTCCTACGGATCCTTCGGGACCATCAAATCATAGGTCTTGGTACGTTTACCCAAAACGTTGATTGGAGTAAAATTTATTTATTTTATAGTCAAAACTTATTATTTTTCACGGATTGTTTATATTAAGCCTTCTAGCTACATGCCCGGATTGTGCACACAAATCGAGCTGACTCTAAATAAGGTCTTCAAGGCCTCAAAAGCACATAATTCAATTAAAAACAAGTAATAACCTTTTGGGTCATCACATTCTCCACCTCTAAAACAACCGTTCGTCCTCGAATGGGCATAAAAAGGAAGTACTTGAGTAAGGAATAAAAGATGGGGCTAACGGCTCCGCATATCGGTCTCGAAATCCCAGGTTGATGCTCAGGAGGATGACCTCTCCACTGAACACGAACAGAAGGAAAACTCTTCAACCTCAACTGACGAACCTGCCGGCCTAGAATAGCTACCGGCTCCTCCTCATAAGACAAGTCCTTGTCCAACTGGACACTGCTGAAGTCTAAAACGTGGGATGGAGTGCCGTGATATTTCTGAAATATGGACATATGAAACAATGGATGCACGGCTGATAAGCTCGCGGTAACGCAAGTCTATAAGCCACCTACCCCACTCGATCAAGAATATCAAACGGAACAATGAACCTAGGGCTAAGCTTGCCCTTCTTCTCAAATCTCTTCACGCCCTTCATAGGCGACACTCGATACGATACCCGCTCACTGACCATAAATGCTAAGTCATGAACCTTGCGATCGGCATAACGTTTTTGCCTAGACTGAGCTATACGAAGCCTATCCTGAATAATTTTGACCTTGTCCAGGGCATCCTGAACCAGATCCATACCCAACAACCGAGCCTCTCTCAGCTCAAACCATCAAACCGGAGACCAATACCCTCTACCATATAAAGCCTCATATGGAACCATCTAAATACTTGATTGGTAGCTGTTGTTGTAGGCATACTTTGCTAAAGGCAAAAACTGATTCCACGAGCCTCCAAAGTCAATGACACAAGCTCGGAGCATATCCTCCAAAATTTAAATGGTCCGCTCGGATTACCCGTCCGTTTGAGGATGACATGATATGGTCAACTCAACCCGTGTGCCCAACTCTCGCCGAACTGCTCTCTAGAAACGTGAGGTAAAGTGCGTACATCGATCCGAAATGATAGATATGGGCACACCATGAAGATAAATAATCTCCCGGCTATAGATCTTAGCTAACCTCTCGGATAAATAGGAGACTGCCGCATGAATGAAATGCGCTAACTTGGTCAGCTTTTCAACAATGACCCATACTGCATCGAACTTCCTCCGAGTCTATGGGAGTCCAACAACAAAATCCATAGTGACCCACTCCCACTTCCACTGGGGAAGCTTAATCCTCTGAAATAAACCAACAGATCTCTAATGCTCATACTTAACCTGCTGATAATTCAAACACCAAGCCACATATGCAACAATATCCTTCTTCATTCTCCACCACCAATAATGCTGCCGCAAATCCTGATATATCTTTGTGGCGCCCGGATGAATAGAGTACTGGGAGCTATGGGCCTCCTCTAAAATCAACTCCCGAAGCCCATCTACGTTTGGCATACAAACTCGACCCTGCAATCTCGAAACTCCATCATCATCTAAGGTAACCTGATTGGCACCTCCGCGCTACAGCGTGTCCCTAAGGACACACAAATGGGGATCATCATATTACCGATCACGAATACGCTCCAATAATGAAGAACGAGCGACTGTGCAAGCTAGCACACGGCTGGGCTCAGAGACATCCAACCTCATGAAATGATTGGCCAAAGCCTGAACATCCAAAGCAAGCGGTCTCTTACCCACCGAAATATAAGCAAGACTGCCCATACTGGCTGACTTCCTATTCAAAGCATCGACCACCATATTGGCCTTTCCCAGGTGGTATACGATGGTGATATCATAATCCTTCAAAAACTCCAACCACCTCCTCTGCCTCAAATTCAACTTCTTTTACTTGAACAAATACGGACGACTCCTGTGATCCATGAACACCTCACATGCCACGCCATATAGATAATGCCTCCAAGTCTTCAATGTGTGAAAAATGGCCGCAAACTCCAAATCATAAACCGGATAGTTCTTCTCGTGAATATTCAACTACCGCGAAGCATAGGCAATGACCTTGCCATCCTGCATTAACACTGAACCAAGCACAATAGGAGCTGTATCACAATAAACTGTATAAGGCCCTAAGCCTGTGGGAAAAACACTCATTGATGTCGTAGTTAGAGCTGTCTTGAGCTTCTGAAAGCTCACCTCACACTCATCCGACCATCTGAACTGGGCACCCTTCTGGATCAACCTGGTCACTGGGGCTGCGATAGATGAAAATCCCTCCATGAACCGACGATAGTAGCCCACTAACCCCAAGAAACACCGGATCTATGTAGCCGATGTTGGTCTAGGACATTTCTTGACTCCCTAAATCTTCTTCGGATCAACATGAGTACTCTCTGCTGATACAATATGACCCAGATGCAACTGAACTCAACCAGAACTCACACTTCGAGAATTTAGCATGTAACTGACTATCCCTCAAGGTCTGAAGAACCACTTTGAGGTGTTGCTCATGCTCATGCTCCTCCTGACTGCAGGAATATATCAAACTATCATCAATGAAAATTATCACGAACGAATCCAAATAAGGCATGAACGCTCGGTTCATCAAATCCATAAAAGCTGCTAGGCATTTGTCAACCCGAATGACATAACCAAGAACTATAATGCATGTACCGAGTACGAAAAGCTGTCTTAGGGACATCAGATACCCTAATCCTCAACTGATGGTAGCCAGATCTCAAGTCAATCTTTGAAAATACCTTGGCACCCTGAAGCTGATCAAACAAATCATCAAATCCTCGGTAATGGATACTTATTCTCGATTGTAGCCTTGTTCAACTACAGTTAATCAATACACATTCTCATTGATCCGTCCTTCTTCTTAACAAACAACATCGGTGCATCTCAAGGAGAAACACTCGGCCTAATAAAATCCTTCTCAAGCAAGTCTTTCAACAACTCTTTCAACTCCTTCAATTTAGGCGGGACCATACGATACGGCGGGATAGCAATGGGCTGAGTGCCTAGAGCCAAATCAATACAAATGTCAATATCCTTGTCGAGTGGCGTACCCGGCAGGTCTAAAGGGAATACCTCAGGGAAATCATGAACAACGAGCACAGATTTAATGGAAAAAACCTCAGCACTAGAATCACGAACATAGGCCAAACATCCTTTCTCGACCATATGTCGAGCCTTCACATAAGCGATACCACTACGGGTAGAATGACCAAGAGTCCCTCTCCACTCTAAACGAGGCAAACCTGGCAAATCTAAGGTTACAGTCTTGGCATGACAGTCGAAGATAGCGTGGTAAGGTGATAACCAGTCCATCCCTGATATAATATCGAAATTGATCATGTCCAGAAGAAGAAAATCTATACGAGTCTCCAGACCTCCAATCGCCATTATACATTAACAATGGACGCGATCCACCACAAAAGAATTACCCACCGTCATAGTCACATAAACAGAGGCACTCAAAACATCACTAGGCATGACTAGATACAACGCAAAATAAATTCGAAGCTTCTCCACCCCAAACTAGAACAGTGTCTGCACCTCCACCTCTAATACATTTACCTCCACCTCTAGCATCTCTACCTCTACCTCTAATACCTCTACCTCCACCTCTAATACCTCTATCTAAATGATGTGGAGAAACTTCTCCAGGAATAGCTACATGAACTGCTCCCAAGTCAAAGCTGGCGATCTGGCTGGTCTAGACAAGCAAAAATCTCCCCACCAAGCTTAGGCGGATCCAGAAAAGAAAAAAATAGCAAAATTGACCCTATCGGTCTCCACGATCCCCATGTCCCTGAGAACCTCATGGCAACTATATAGAAATTCATGGGGATCCTCAGAAGATGCTCCGCAGAAAGTAGTAGTGAAGAGCTTGATGAAACTTATCCAACCTCCACAAAGCCTCCAAAGACGTATTTGATCTATCACTGGTTTGTGTTGCTGCTTCTCGGCTGAAGAAGCGGTATATGACACTGCTATTCGCGAAAGTACAAGAGTAGAGGTTTCAATTTAGCATTGAGAGAACAAAATCACACAATAGAGAAGAATAGAAGTGAAACTTTTCCTAACTTTGTAGCCTCTGGGGATAAATACAGACGTATCCGCATTGATCCCTCAAACTCTAAAAGTCTTGTCTGTGAGCTGTGAGACCCCTGTAACCTAGAGCTCTAATACCAACTTGTCACGATCTGGATTTTTGACCCTCAGAAGTCGTGATGGCGCCTAATAATGTGAGCTAGGCAAGCCAATCATGTGAACAGTTTACCTTTTTAACCCATTTTATGTTCATTAACAATGGCGAAGTAATAACATTTAAATAGCGGAATTTAGCATAAGCGGAAGAAAAATAATAAGCTATCTGAACATGAATATCTAATACAACTGTTTGAATTTTGACTACCTAGAACTGGTGTCACAGTTTCACAGACGGTTTAAGAATACTACAAATAAAGCTTCTGAAAGAAATAAATACAACAATGTCTCTAAAAATGCATGAAAGAAATAGGAATAGCAGATAGAAGGTGACGCCAAGGCCTGCGGACGCCTGCAGGACTACCTCGGGTCGCCTGATGATCAAGAATCAGCAATCTCACTGCGGTCTAAAGTCCACAACACTGGGGTCTGCACAAAAGAGTACAGAGAGTAATATCAGCACAACCAACCCTATGTGCTGGTACGTGCCTAGCCTAACCTCGGCGTAGTAGTGACGAAACTAAGACCAGACTACCAAATAAACTTGTGCAGTTGTATGATAAATAGTGGAAAGTAAAGTAGAAATAAACAAGTAAAGATAGGAGGGGGAAACATGCTTCGGGGAATAACAGGTAAGGACAGATTATCAAAAGAGCTATAAAAGAATCAAAATCCAACCACTAACAAGAGTAAGGAAAACCAAAGCAGATTTCACTTTCTTTTTACATTTTGTGGTAGGCATACCACCCACTCTCATTTCGTCATATCTTGTGGTAGGCATACCACTCACTCCCATTTTATTATATCTTTGTTGCGGCGTGCAACCTGATTCATATATAATATTATTGCAACGTGCAATCCAATCCATATATAATATTGTTGCGGTGTGCAACCCGATCCATATATAATATTGTTGCGTCGTGCAACTCGATCCATATAAAATATTATTGCGGCGTACAACCTGATCCATATATAATATTTTTGTGGCGTGCAACCCGATCCATATATATATATATATATATAATACTTACAGTTATAACGAGAGTCCCGACAAGGGATCAATAAGGTCTACACTATTCCAGCAATAGAGAAACAGCTATAACCGAACTTGTTACAACACCTAACTACCTCAGTTACAACCAAACATTTTACAACACCTAGCTACCTCAAGTATAACTAAACTTGTTCCAATATCTAACTGCCACGACTATAACCAAACTTGTGCCAACATCTTACTACCTCAACTATAACCAAAATGGTTCCAACATCTAACTACCTCAACTATAATCATACTAGTTCAAACATCTAACTACCTCAATTGTAACCATAATCCCTATCTAACACAAAGAGTGATCAACCTAAGCATCCGTAACGCCAATTAAGAACACAATGCAAGGGAACCACAACTCAACAATAGCCCGTCAAGGGGGTAACATAATAATCTCTTCTCTTTCTTATTTTTACTTTACAACTCACTTCACAACTCGAGCCAATGCTCTAGAGTTTCAGTTATCACTTATTATTTCACAATTTGTTATACAACTGCAGCCAACGTTCCTCAAGGTTCATAGGTCGCAATTCTTTCCACAATTTTATACAACAAATAGAAATCTTCACCAAGGCATGAATAATACAACGAAATTATGAAAATCATAATATAAGACTCACGGTCATGCTTGACACCAATGCATAGATACTCGTCACTATGCCTCTACGCCGTACTCAAGAAGAAGCAAATAGCAAATATGACACATTTCCTAATCCTTCATGCTAAGGTTTGACTAAACACTTACCTCAGACTTCCACGGCCAACTCAATCATATATATGCATAATCAATTTAATAACATCAATAAATGCTAAACAATCCAATTTCAATGCTTAATTATAGCTTTCTAATCATTCTTCCCAAATATCCAAAAATTAACCCCGTGCC
Source organism: Nicotiana benthamiana (assembly GCA_034376525.1). Classification (NCBI taxonomy): domain Eukaryota; kingdom Viridiplantae; phylum Streptophyta; class Magnoliopsida; order Solanales; family Solanaceae; genus Nicotiana; species Nicotiana benthamiana. Next base: position 53,804,211 of record CM067330.1, on the reverse strand, counting down.
CCCTTGGTAAAAATACAAGGTTTGGACCAAATTCATATCACCCATTCACCAACGAGCCCGAATATATAATTGTTTTCAAAATTCGACCCCTAAACGAGGTCTAAATCACAATTAATCAAAAAGTCCTAACTCTACTCAAATCCCTAATTTTCTACCCTTAATCACATATTTTAGGCCTAGAAATCTATAGGTGTTAATAAAAAAGGAAGAAAACGAGTTAAAGATTACTTACCTAAGAGATTATGGTGAAGAATTACTTCAAAAATCGTCTAAGAGCTTTGGAGAAGAAGGGGTTTGTAAAATCTTTATGAAATCCCATAATGCTACTGTTTTGGGTCTTTTAAAATCACTGGGCGAAAACACTCTTCGCGTTCACGACAGACCCTTGGCATTCGCGATGGGTCAGGCTAGATAAGCCTTCGCGTTCGCATAAACAGGCTCGCGTTCGCCGAGCTTTAGCCCCTCGAGCCCTCGCAGTTGCACCCAAAGGGCCACGTTCGCGTAAGGTAATTACCCCACCCCTGCCCAAGCTCACTTTGGCCTTCGTGTTCGCGTGGCCTGGCTCGCGTTCACGAAGGGATAACTCCCCATTGCCTCGCATTTGTGGCCTGAGCTACACGTTTGCGTAGAAGGATTTTCCTTCGACAAAAATTAATCCATCGTGTTTGCGAAGGTTCTCCCCCGAACGCAAAGAAGAAAGTATCAGAACAACAGATCTGTTGTTTTCTGCAGTTTTCCTTAAGTTCGAAACTTTTTGAAACACATCCAAATCATACTTGTGCTTTCGGGGCTCCTAACCAAATACACGTATTGACTCAACAACATCACACGAACTTATCCATGCGATCAAATGGCCAAAATAACCTCGATAACAATGAATTAAACTTCAAAATCAAAGGATTTTTCTCAAACTTCATAAAACATCAACTTTAGCAAATAAGATTCGATTCACGTCAAATGACGTCCGTTTTTCATCAAATTTACAGAAATATCTTAAATCATATATAAGACATGTATCGGGTGCCGGAACCAAATAGGGCCCGATACCATCATGTTCTAATCAAATTTTATTTCAAATTTCCTTAAACAATTTCAGAAAATAATTCTTTTAAAAATTATTCTCGGGCTTGGGACTTCAGAATTCAATTCCGGGCATACGCCCAGGTTCCATATTTTTCTACAGATCCTCCGGGATCGTAAAATCAGAGGTCCGGGTCCGTTCACCCAAAATGTTAACCGAAGTCAAATTTACTCATTTTATAGTCCAAACTTATCATTTTTCACAGATTTCTTTTTCATATTTAAGATTTTCGGCTACACGTCCGGACTGTGCACGTAAATCGAGATAATTCTAAATGAGGTTATTAAGGCTTCGAAAGCACATAATTCAATAAAAAAATAAGTGGTGACATTTTGGATATCACAAATCTTCTCCTATCCGATACTTACTAACCCAATTAATTTAGACTTGCGCCACATTAGACATGTTAAATGGAGAAATACTCCTATCAAGTTTTCTTCATTTTCACGGCCAAAATTTTGGTCAAGAGTAGAAATATCCGATCCATCCAACCACACATCTATGCGATTACTTTGCGTACTAGGAATAAATTGCTTGAGGCTTGTAGAAAACAGCTATAGATTTTAAAGATCTTGGGCACATTTTTGGATATAATTAATACGGTGGCCAAGTAAAATAATTGATACATTATAAACCAGTATGGCTAACTGACCAAAATAATATTTCTATTTTGTTCCGTGTCGTTTTACTCCTTTTCTGGATAAACAACAGACTTTGACATCACGGATCATGTAGTATTTCTTAATAAGGGGTTTTGCTTGAAATCGTTTTTTATCCTTTCACGTTTACTCCCTCGTTTGGCAATAAATAATATTTCAAATATTATTATTAGTGTTATGAAATATTAGATTATGGTGGATGTCCATAACTCCTATAACACCCACTACTTTTATCCATTATCTCCATAACTCCCACTACTCCAATACTTATGGTTGTAACTCCCACACCTCCATGATCTCCCCCATGATCTTCCTCCATGATCTCAAAAGCTTAATGACATATTTATGGAATTCTTTTAGTATACCTCTATGTAGTACTATAAATAGAGGATGAGAAATCATTTTGTAATACACTTGGATACATAGAAGAAATATATTCTCTTCTCTATTTCTCTCTACTTTGTTGTCTATCTTTTTGTTTATTACTTTGAGCTAAGTTTTGTAACACGTTATCAGCACGAAGCTCTACTATCTCAAGAATCTCTTTGAGAAAATTAAGGTATTTTTTCTCCTCCTAATTTTATTTTAATTATGTCTGACATTATGAAAAGAAAGTTTGTTGCCCTTGAAATTTCGGGCAAGAACTACATGACATGGGTGTTGGATGCTGAAATCCATTTGGATGCAATGGGTCTTGGAGACGCCATTAAAGACAGAAATAATGCATCCACCCAAGATTGTGCTAAGGCCTTGCTTTTTCTTGCGCCATCACCTTGATGAAGGTTTGAAAATTGAATATCTCACAGTCAAAGATCCACTTATCTTGTGGAATGACTTAAAGGAGAGATATGACAACTTAAAGTTGGTCACTCTGCCATAAGCACGATATGATTGGGCTCATCTGAGGCTCCAAGACTTTAAGTCTGTTTCTGAATATAATTCTGCAATGTTTAGAATTACTTCTAAATTGAAACTCTGTGGAGATACTATAACTGATTATGATATGCTTGAAAAAACGTTTACAACGTTTCATGCCTCCAATATGGTTCTGCAACAACAGTACAGAGAGAAAGGTTTCAAAAAGTACTCTGAGATGATTTCTCTTCTCCGTGTGGCTGAGCGAAACAATGACCTGCTCATGAGAAATCACGAAAATCGACCCACTGGGTCTACACTATTGCCTGAAGTAGATAAGGTTTATTCCCATTATGCTAAGCATGGAAAAGGCTATGGCTTTAATCATGGTCGTGATCGTGGTCGGGGTCATGGCCGTGGACATGGACAAGGAAGAAATTTTTCTGGTGTTAGTCACCCCCCAAAGAGATATAACCACCAAAAGCGGAAATGGAATTATGAGAATCCAAAAGCAAATAGTTCAGAAACTATATGTTATCGTTGCGGTGGAAAAGGGCACTGGGCAAAAATTTGCCGTGTACCAAGACATTTGGTTGAGCTGTATCAAGCATCTCTAAAGAGTAAAGGCCCTGAAACCAATTTTGTCTCTGACAATAATTTGACATCACCCACTTGGATGTGGCAGACTTCTTTGAGCACCCTGAGGGGAAAATAGATCACTTGATCGGTGATGGATCCATGGTTAAAGAAGATTGAGCAGTTTGATATTTTTATTTTTACTTATTCGTAGTAGTTAATGAATAAACAATTATCATAGTATACATAAGTTATCTATTATTGTGATATGATTCAAATTTTATATTTTCTGCTTTAAGCTAGTAAAGCTAAGTATCAAGCAAGTATTCATTAAATTTATGATCAGTTTCATTTTTTTGTAATCCTTTCTAATCTGCTCGATGTTAATGTGTTAGCACATTAAAGGTGCTATTATGATAGTAGTATTATGAACCTGAAACAGATTCACTGCCAACAGCTATTAACTCAATTAGTTGAATCATTCTAGGTGAAACATTCAGTTCAAAACAATTCAATCAATGATCAAATATCGATATGTACTTTAAGAGTTTTATCAACTTGACAAGTAATCTGTATTATGGTTTTAAAATATATAACTTTAGATTACACATTCATCTTATGATTTATTTGTAGCACATTAAATATAGTAATAAAAGAAATATTGTGAAGACTCTTTATGCTACTACTAATTGTTAATACTTTGATATTAAAAGGAGAATAACTATGATAAAAGATATTTTTTATTTCATAATGACCGCACTGAAACTATTATGTTGAATCATAGACTTAAATTTATTTATTCTCGTGTCTATAAAAAAAATACTAATATTTTTCGTATATTTCTTTTGTATGTCAAACCATGGGAAGCAAATATGGATATCTCACAAAGCAAACTTGGATCAACGTCCAATTGTAAAAATATTTGTTTAACTGATTCATGTACCACACATACGATATTCAAAGAGAAGAAATATTTCTCTCATTTAAGTATGTGTAAGACAGATGTTACTACAATTTATGGTAGTAGTAAATTGATTGAAGGCTCCGGAAGAGCAACTATAACTCTGCCTAAAGGAACAATATTTATCATAGAGAATGCAATGTTCTCTTCCAAGTCCAAGAGGAACTTGTAGAGTTTTAAAGATATCCGTCAAAATGGATATCATATTGAGACAATAGATGAGAATAATCTTGAATACCTCATCATTACAAAGAATGTCTCTGGCCAAAAGAGGGTTATTGAGAAGTTCCCATCTTTATCTTGTGGCCTGTATTGGACAAAAATTAGTGCAATTGAGGCACATTCCACAGTAACCAAAAGGTTACTGATTCCAATACTTTTGTACTTTGGCATGATCGATTGGGACATCCTGGATCAATTATGATGAGACGGATTATAGAAAACTCATATGGGCATCCATTAATGAATTTAAAGATTCTTTTAAATAATGAATTTTCTTGCACTTCTTGTTATCAAGGCAAGTTAATTATTAGACCATCACCAACAACGGTTGGAACTGAGTCACCTACGTTTTTGGAACGTATACAAGGGGATATTTGTGGACCTATTCACCCACCTAGTGGGTCCTTTAGATATTTTATGGTCTTAATAGACGCATCCTCTAGATGGTCTCATGTGTGCCTATTGTCATCACGCAACCTTGCGTTTGCAAAATTAATGGCACAAATAATTCGATTACGAGCACAATTTCCTGATAATCCAATTAAGTCTATTAGACTAGATAATGCTGCTGAGTTTTCATCCCAAGCATTAAATGATTATTGCTTATCAATTGGGATAAAAGTGGAACATCCTGTAGCTCATGTTCACACTCAAAATGGTCTTGCAGAATCTTTAATTAAACGTCTGCAGTTGATTGCAAGACCATTACTCATGAAAACGAGGCTGCCCACTTCGGTTTGGGGTCACGCCATTTTGCATGCAGCAATGCTAGTTCGTCTCAGACCGACGAATTATCACAAATATTCCCCGTTGCAATTAGTTTTGGGTCATGAACCTAATATATCTCATTTAAGAATTTTTGGATGCGCAGTATATGTGCCTGTAGCACCGCCATACCGCACCAAAATGGGTCCGCAAAAAAGGTTAGGAATATATGTTGGGTTTGAATCGCCCTCCATTATTCGCTACCTCGAACCATTGACAGGGGATTTGTTCACTGCACGATTTGCAGACTGTCGATTCGATGAGACACTTTTCCCAAAATTAGGGGGAGAAGTTGGTGAAACCAAACGGGAAATTTTGTGAAAAAATCCATCATTATCTCATCTTGATCCACATACCTCTATTTGTGAAAAAGAGGTGCAAAATATTATCCATTTGCAAAGAATAATAAATCAAATGCCTGACGCATTCACGGACTTGAAAAGGATAACAAAATCTCACATCCCCGCAGAGAATGTTCCAATCCGTATTGATGTCCCTATTGGACAATCTTCTAGTGTCATATCTAATGAGTCGAAAGCACGCCAAAAACGTGGCAGGCCATTAGGTTCCAAAGATCGAAATCCTAGAAAAAGGAAAGCAAATGATCAAAATGACACTACGAAAGAATCTCATGAGGAAATTCACGATTTAATAAATTCTGAGATTCATGAAGAATCCATTGAGCCCGAGACTCAGGAAAATAAGGAACTATCAATAAATCCAATCGATATTGAGGCAAATTTTAATCGAGTGGATATAGTGGTGGATTATGTCTTTGCATATAATGTTGCATCTAGCATTATGCAAGAAAGTGAGGATCTTGAACCTCAATCTGTTGGAGAATGTCGACAAAGACTTGATTGGCCAAAATGGCAAGAAGCAATCCAATCAGAATTGAATTCACTTGCAAAATGTGAAGTTTTTGGGCCTATAGTTGAAACAACTAATGGTGTTAAGCTTGTTGGCTATAGATGGGTCTTTGTACGCAAGAGAAATGAGAAAAACAAGGTACAAAGATATAAGGCACGCCTTGTTGCACAAGGATTTTCTCAAAGGCCTGGTGTCGATTATGAAGAGACATTTTCACCCGTAATGGATGCTATAACTTTCCGTTATCTCATTAGTTTTGCTGTCCTTGAAAAGCTTGACATGCATTAAATGAATGTGGTCACTGCCTATCTTTATGGCTCACTTGATAATGAGATATACATGAAAATTCCCGATGGATTCAAAATGCCAAACACTCATAATTCAAAGTCCCGGGAAATGTTTTCAATCAAACTCCAAAGATCTTTGTATGGTCTAAAGCAATCAGGACGAATGTGGTATAATCGTCTTAGTGAGTATTTATTAAAGGAAGGCTATATAAATGATGCCATTTGCCCATGTGTTTTTATAAAGAAAACAACATCGGAATTTGTTGTACTTGCCGTATATGTCGATGACATAAACCTTATTGGAACTCCCATAGAACTCCAAAAGGCAATTGATTATTTAAAGAAGGAATTCGAGATGAAAGATCTCGGAAAGACAAAATTATGTCTTGGTTTGCAAATTGAATATTTGGCAAACGGAATTTTTGTTCATCAATCTGCCTATATAGAAAAGGTATTGAAACGGTTTTACATGGATGGAGCATATCGTTTAAGTACTCCGATGGTTGTTCGATCACTTGATGTGAATAAGGATCCATTCCGACTGCAAGAAAAGAATGAAGAGCTACTTGGTCCTGAAGTACCATATCTTAGTGCAATTGGCGCACTAATGTATCTTGCAAATACTACAAGGCCTGACATAACTTTTTCAGTTAATGTCTTAGCAAGATATAGCTCTGCTCCCACAAGGAGACATTGGAATGGAATCAAACATATATTGCGGTATCTAAAAGGGACTACCGATATGGGCTTATTTTATAGCAATAATTGCAGTCCTGATCTTGTTGGTTTTGCTGATGCTGGATATTTATCTGACCCACACAAGGATCGATCTCAAACAGGTTATGTGTTTATCTGTGGAGGCACTGCCATATCTTGGCGATCGACTAAGCAATCAATTGTGGCTACTTCATCTAATCATGCTGAGATAATCGCTATTCATGAAGCAAATCAAGAGTGTGTGTGGTTGAGGTCTATAATACATCATATTCGAGACAAATGTGGTTTGAAATGTGACAAACTACCCACGATTTTGTATTAAAACAATGCAGCATGCATAGCCCAATTGAAGGGAGGATTCATAAAAGGAGATAGAACAAAGCATATTTCACCAAAGTTATTTTTCATACATGATCTTCAAAAGAATGGTGATATCAATGTGCAACAGATTCGTTCAAGTGATAATATGGCTGATTTGTTCACAAAATCTCTACCAACGTCAACCTTCAAGAAGCTGGTATATAAGATTGGAATGCGAAAGCTCAAGGATGTGAATTGATGCTCTTTTCAGGGGGAGTTAATGCCCGTTGCACTCTTTTTCCCTTACAAGGTTTTGTCCCACTGGGTTTTCCTTGCAAGGTTTTTAACGAGGCAACAAAAATGCATTTTATTAGATATGTGTACTCTTTTTCTTTTTCTAGAATTTTTTTTCCCATTGGGTTTTATTTTAGTTAAGGTTTTAACGAGGCACATTATCTTTGGACATCCAAGGGGAGTGTTATGAAATATTAGATTATGGTGGATGTCCATAACTCCTATAACACCCACTACTTTTATCCATTATCTCCATAACTCCCACTACTCCAATACTTATGGTTGTAACTCCCACACCTCCATGATCTCCCCCATGATCTTCCTCCATGATCTCAAAAGCTTAATGACATATTTATGGAATTCTTTTAGTATACCTCTATGTAGTATTATAAATAGAGGATGAGAAATCATTTTGTAATACACTTGGATACATAGAAGAAATATATTCTCTTCTCTATTTCTCTCTACTTTATTGTCTATCTTTTTGTTTATTACTTTGAGCTAAATTTTGTAACAATTAGAGATTTATCATACATATTTGCAAATCGTTCCAACTACGCTTTCTTCAATTTTAACTTCAAATACTCTAAGCTTCAACCAGATATTTTTTTCATGCGGCAATAATCCTAGCGTCATTATTTTATTAAAAGTAAACAGATATAATTGTTGTCATTGGATGTGGACAAATAACTTAACTCTCTGAGTCGTTTAATAGAATGTATTAGAAAAAATAATATATTTATATATATATATATATATATATATATATATATATATATATATATTAACTTTGATACTATTACTCCATTAGTCCATTGTTTTAGGAATGTAATGTGGCATGCTCAAATGCCAGCATCACTATTTATCTTTTTCCCTGATTTTTTGGATTTCTCTTTTCTTATTTCAACTCAATTACTCACTTATTAGAATCCTTTTCCTATACATCATTACGAGTATATAATTCTGAGAATGAGGAAGGTGAGGTGGCATGCCTAGAGTGCCAGCATCTCTATTTATCCTTTTTCCTGATTTATGGATCTTTTTCCTTATTTCAATACAATTACTTACTAATTAGAATCCTTTTCCTATGCATCATTATGATTCCTAAATAAGGAAAGAGAATTATGAGTTAAAAGTAAGCATTTCAAATTAGAACAGGATTTGTTTCAATTATTATACAATTATGAGCGTTAAATTGTATCCGTTTGCTCGTTTATATTTATCTATATTTATATTATTATAAAAGCACGAATAATTTATGTTTAATATTGAGCAATTAAAATCTTCACAAAATATTAATCAACTTCTGTACCCTTTAATATTTATATTAACTTTTGCTAACAGTTATACGAAAAAGATACAACTGAAAATACTACACTTTAATTTAAATCCTACATTAGGACGTCCAAACTAAAAGTTGGGACTTTAAAACCAAATAGATCAATTAATTTGATTTGCATAAGGATTGATATTGTAAGATTAATTAATCCTTATGCAGAACAATTTGTGTAACTCTAGGTATTTTGCTAATATAACTTGCAATGCGACTGAAACTTCTTTAGACTTACAAAGTTCGAGTTCTCTTGAAATCAACCAAATACAATTTAATATCTCTAACAGATGCATATGTCTGCCATCTCTTCATCTGTAGATGTTATTTTTCTATTGAATTTCAGCATTTTTTATGTAGCATATTTCAGTACCGTTTTTCAGTTAATTTTCAATGAACAAAAGTCAACCCTTCGGGCCCGTACCCGGAATCCAATAAAATTCACAAAAATCAAATATCCGTTACAATACGAATTCAACCATACCAAATGTCTAGGTAGAAATTGTAGTACTAGTCTTCGGTAAATCAATCATAACTGCTTATACAATTGTCCAAATAATGAGTGGTTTAACTTTATGAAAACTAGACTCAAAGGATTACAATTTTTATTTTGGATTATCTCATACTTCCTTACATATTAAAAGATATAAGCTCCAAAAATAAGACCAACAAGCCTGCAGACTCGAGGTTATGCGGCCCGAAGTGTCGAATTGCTCAAACTTATTCAAAACTCGCCCGAACCTCTTGGAACCTCAACTAAACATAGACACAAGTTCAAAAATATGATAAGAACTCGCTTGCATGATCAAAATACCAAAATAACATCTAAAATTTAAAATTGAATGCCAAAACGCATGAATATTTAAAGAAATTTCAAGAACTTCAAAGTTTTCAACCAAGTGCCCGAATCCTATCAAATCAATTTCGAATCGCGCCAAATTTTGCATACAAATTTTAAATAGAGAAATGGACTTGTACAACTTTCAAAACCAAATCCTAGGCATGTTAACCACAAAGTCAAACTCGGGTCAAACTTAGAAATTCAAGCTTTATAAAATCAAAACTTTTAGTTTTTCAAAAACTAACGGAAAACGTGCCTATGCACCTCAAAATAACTCCAAATTATGTACACAAGTCATAAATAGTTTTACCAAGTTGCTCGGAATCCAAATCGGGACCCGATATCAACAAAATCCAATTATGGCCAAATTTTGAAATTCTTTAAACCATTAAATTTTTAGTTTTCGACAAATGGCGGTAAATCAAGCTAGGGACTTTCGGATTTGATTTCAGGCATATGTCCAAGTCCCAAATCGTGACACGGACCCACCGTAACCATCAAGATACTGATTCGGGTCCATTTACACAAAATTTAACCAATGTCAACTCAAATGAGTTTTTGAGGCGCGATCTCTCATTTTCATCAATTCTCTTATAAAAAACCTTCCGAAAAATAGACAAGTTGCGGATGTAAATAGAGAAAAACTTAATAGACCCATTCAACGTCTCCAAATATAAAAATAAAGGTTAAAATTAAAGATGACCTATCGTATTATCATAAAAAGTTGTTTGCTGTTATGAAATAATATAAGAACAAGAACAATAATACAAGAACAAGAACAATAGAGAGAAAAGTAGAGAGGGAAGTATTCTTATTGATACTTTGGGATGGTTTACAATGGAATAGAACCCCTTTATTTATAGGGAGGTGGTGACTTAGCCACCAAGAAGTAAACCCTAGAATCTCTCTAAATATGGACATTCACCTAAAATAGAATATTTTATAACACTCCCCCTTGAATGTCTATTCAATAATGTGCCTCGTTAAAACCTTAACTAAAATAAAACCCAATGGAAAAAATTAAAGAAAAGGAAAAAGAGTACACATGTTTGAATATGCGCCTATTGGTTGCCTCGTTAAAAACCTTGCAAGGAAAACCCATTGGGACAAAACCTTGTAAGAGAAAAAGAGTGCAACGCGCATTAACTCCCCCTGAAAAGAGCATCAATTCATATCCTTGAGTCTTCGCATTCCGATCTTGTGAACCAGCTTCTTGAAGGTTGACGTTGGTAGAGATTTTGTGAACAAATCAGCCATATTATCGCTTGAACGAATCTGTTGCACATTGATATCACCATTCTTTTGAAGATCATGTGTGAAAAATAACTTTGGTGAAATATGCTTTGTTCTATCTCCTTTTATGAATCCTCCCTTCAATTGAGCTATACATGCTGCATTGTCTTCATACAAAGTCGTGGGTAGTTTGTTACACTTCAAACCACATTTATCTTGAATATGATGTATTATAGACCTCAACCACACACACTCCCGACTTGCTTCATGAATAGCGATTATCTCGGCATGATTAGATGAAGTAGCCACAATTGATTGCTTAGTCGATCGCCAAGATATGGCGGTGCCTCCACAGGTAAACACATAACCCGTTTGAGATCGAGCCTTGTGTGGGTCGGATAAATATCCAGCATCAGCATAACCAACAAGATCAGGACTGCAATTATTGCTATAAAATAAGCCCATATCGGTAGTCCCTTTTAGGTACCGCAATATATGTTTAATCCCATTCCAATGTCTCCTTGTGGGAGCCGAGCTATACCTTGCTAAGACATTAACTGAAAAGGTTATGTCAGGCCTTGTAGTATTTGCATGATACATTAGTGCGCCAATTGCACTAAGATATGGTACTTCAGGACCAAGTAGCTCTTCATTCCTTTCTTGCGGTCGGAATGGATCTTTATTCACATCAAGTGATCGAACAACCATCGGAGTACTTAAAGGATATGCTCCATCCATGTAAAACCGTTTCAGTACCTTTTCTATATAGGTAGATTGATGAACAAAAATTCCGTTTGCCAAATATTCAATTTGCAAACCAAGACATAATTTTGTCTTTCCGAGATCTTTCATCTCGAATTCATTCTTTAGATAATCAATTGCCTTTTGGAGTTCTAGGGGTTCCAATAAGGTTTATGTCATCGACATATACGGCAATTACAACAAATTCCGATGTTGTTTTCTTTATAAAAACACACGGGCAAATGGCATCATTTATATAGCCTTCTTTTAATAAATACTCACTAAGACGATTATACCACATTCGTCCTGATTGCTTTAGACCATACAAGGATCTTTGCAATTTGATTGAAAACATTTCCCGGGACTTTGAATTATGAGCGTTTGGCATTTTGTGTCCATTGGGAATTTTCATGTATATCTCATTATCCAGTGAGCCATAAAGATAGGCAGTAACCACATCCATTAAATGCATGTCAAGCTTTTCAAGGACAACAAAACTAATGAGATAACGAAAAGTTATGGCATCCATTACAGGCGAATATGTCTCTTCATAATCGACACCAGGCCTTTGAGAAAATCCTTGTGCAACAAGGCGTGCCTTATATCTTTGTACCTCGTTTTTCTCATTTCTCTTGCGTACAAAGACCCATTTATAGCCAATAGGCTTAACACCATTAGGTGTTTCAACTATAGGGCCAAAAACTTCACGTTTTGCCAGTGAATTCAATTCTGATTGGATTGCTTCTTGCCATTTTGGCCAATCATGTCTTTTTCGACATTCTCCAACAGATTGAGGTTCAAGATCCTCACTTTCTTGCATAATGATAGATGCGACATTAAAAGCAAAGACATAATCCACCACTATATCCACTCGATTAAAATTTGTCTCAATATCAATTGGATTTATTGATAGTTCCTTATTTTCCTGAGTCTCGGGCTCAATGGATTCTTCATGAATCTCAGAATTTATTAAATCGCGAATTTCCTCATGAGATTCTTTGGTAGTGTCATTTTGATCATTTGCTTTCCTTTTTCTAGGATTTCGATCTTTGGAACCTAATGGCCTGCCACGTTTTAGGCGTGCTTTCGACTCATTAGATATGACACTAGAAGATTGTCCAATAGGGACATCAATACGGATTGGAACATTCTCTGCGGGGATGTGAGATTTTGTTATCATTTTCAAGTCCGTGAATGCGTCAGGCATTTGATTTGCTATTCTTTGCAAATGGATAATATTTTGCACCTCTTTTTCACAAATAGAGGTATGTGGATCAAGGTGAGATAATGATGGATTTTTCCACAAAATTTCCCGTTTGGTTTCACCAACTTCTCCCCCTAATTTTGGGAAAAGTTTCTCATCGAATCAACAGTTTGCAAATCGTGCAGTGAACAAATCCCCTGTCAATGTTTCGAGGTAGCGAATAATGGAGGGCGATTCAAACCCAACATATATTCCTAACCTTCTTTGCGGACCCATTTTGGTGCGGTATGGCGGTGCTATAGGCACATATACTGCGCATCCAAAGATTCTTAAATGGGATATATTGGGTTCATGACCCGAAACCAATTGCAACGGGGAATATTTGTGATAATTCGTCGGTCTGGGACGAATTAGCATTGCTGCATGCAAAATGGCGTGACCCCATACTGAAGTGGGCAGCCTCGTTTTCATGAGTAATGGTCTTGCAATCAACTGCAGGCGTTTAATTAAAGATTCTGCAAGACCGTTTTGAGTGTGAACATGAGCTACAGAATGTTCCACTTTTATCCCAATTGATAAGCAATAATCATTAAATGCTTGGGGATGAAAACTCAGCAGCATTATTTAGTCTAATAGACTTGATTGGACTATCAGAAATTGTGCTCGTAGTCGAATTATTTGTGCCATTAGTTTTGCAAACGCAAGGTTGCGTGATGACAACAGGAACACATGAGACCATCTACAGGATGCGTCTATTAAGACCATAAAATATCTAAAGGACCCACTAGGTGGGTGAATAGGTCCACAAATGTCCCCTTGTATACGTTCCAAAAACGTAGGTGACTCAGTCCCAACCTTTGTTGGTGATGGTCTAATAATTAACTTGCCTTGATAACAAGAAGTGCAAGAAAATTTATTATTTAAAAGAATCTTGAAATTCTTTAACGGATGCCCATATGAGCTTTCTATAATCCGTCTCATGATGATTGATCCAGGGTGTCCCAATCGATCATGCCAAAGTATAAAAGTATTGGAATCAGTAACCTTTTGGTTTACTGTTGAATGTGCCTCAATTGCACTAATTTTTGTCCAATACAGGCCACAAGATAAAAACGGGAATTTCTCAATAACCCTCTTTTGGCCAGAGACATTCTTTGTAATGATGAGATATTCAATATTATTCTCATCTATTATCTCAATATGATAGCCAATGCGGCGTATATCTTTAAAACTCAACAAGTTTCTCTTAGACTTGGAGGAGAACATTGCATTCTCTATGATAAACATTGTTCCTCTAGGCAGAGTTATAGTTGCTCTTCCGGAGCCTTCAATCAATTTACTACTACCAGAGATTGTAGTAACATCTGCCTTACACATACTTAGTTGAGAGAAATATTTCTTTTATTTGAGTATCGTATGTGTAGTACATGAATCAACTAAACAAATATTTTTACAGTTGGACGTTGATCCAAGCTTGCTTTGTGAGATATCCATATTTGCTTTCCCATGGTTTGACATACAAAAGAAATACATGAACATGAGAATAAACAAATTCAATCCGTTTGTTTCACATTTAAATAATATTTTCAAAATCTGTTGAGGTTAGTCGATTAACTTAGTTGATAGTCGACTATTTTGGGAAGCAATTATTAGGTTAGTCGACTAACTATATCAGATAGTCGACTATCTTGCCTTGCAGAAAAGTCCAGTTTTAATGCGAAATATTAGTTAGTCGACTAACTAAGTTGATAGTCGACTAACTTAGTAAACACCCATCAGGTTAGTCGACTAACTAAATCAGATAGTCGACTAACTTAGCTTGCGGAAAAGTCAGGTTTTAATGCGAAATATTAGATAACCGACTAATTGTTAGGTTAATCGATTAACTCTACTGGAAAATAAAAATATCTTTGAAATTTTAAGCATATTGAAACATTCTAAAGAACTAATACCAACATTATATCATAAACTAACTAATACGAGCTGATACTAATGACTATTAGTTTATTCACTAACTAATACAAATAAGTAAAATAAAATCAGACAATTCATCACAGATCCATCACCGATTAAGTGGTCTATTTTCCCCTCGGGTTGCTCAAAGAAGTCTGCCACATCCAGGTGGGTGATGTCAAAATTGTCGTCAGAGATAAAATTTGTTTCAGGGCCTTTATTCTTTAGAGATGCTTGATAAAGATCAACCAAATGTCTTGGTACACGGCAAGCTTTTGACCAGTGCCCTTTTCCACCGCAACGATAACATATAGTTTCTGAACTATTTGCCTTTAATCCTCATAATCCCGTTTCTGCTTTTGGTGGTTATATCTCTTTGGGGGGTGACGGACATCAGGGAAATTTCTTCCTTGTCTACATCCACGGCCATGACCCCGATTACGACCACGACCATGATTAAAGCCATAGCCTTTTCCATGCTTGGCATAATGAGAATACACCTTATCTGCTTCAGGCAATGGTGTAGACCCAGTGGGTCGATTTTCGTGATTTCTCATGAGCAGGTCATTGTTTCGCTCAGCTACAAGGAGAAGAGAAATCAGTTCAGAGTACTTTTTGAAACCTTTCTCTCTGTACTGTTGTTGCAGTACTATATTGGAGGCATGAAACGTTGTAAACGTTTTTTTCAAGCATATCATAATCAGAGATATTATCTCCACAGAGTTTCAATTTAGAAGTAATTCTGAACATTGCAGAATTATATTCAGAAACAGACTTAAAGTCTTGGAGCCTCAGATGAGCCCAATCATATCGTGCTTGTGGCAGAGTGACCAACTTCAGGTTGTCATATCTCTCCTTTAAGCCTTTCCACAAGATGAGTGGATCTTTGACTGTGAGATATTCAATTTTCAAACCTTCATCAAGGTGATGGCGCAAGAAAATCAAGGCCTTAGCACAGTCTTGGGTGGATGCTTTATCTCTGTCTTTAATGGCGTCTCCAAGACCCATAGCATCTAAGTGGATTTCAGCATCCAACACCCATGTCATATAGTTCTTGCCCGAAATTTCAAGGGCAACGAACTTTCTTTTCATAATATCAGACATAATTAAAACCAAATTCGGAAAAAGGGAAATACCTTAATTTTCTCAAGAGGATTCTTGAGACGGTAGAGTCTCGTGCTGATAACGTGTTATGAAATAATATAAGAACAAGAACAATAATACAAGAACAAGAACAATAGAGAGAAAAGTAGAGAGAGAAGTATTCTTATTGATACTTTGGGATGGTTTACAATGGAATAAAACCCCTTTATTTATAGGGAGGTGGTGACTTAGCCACCAAGAAGTAAACCCTATAATCTCTCTAAATATGGACATTCACCTAAAATAGAATATTTTATAACATTTGCTAAGTTTTACTAAAAAAAAATCCTTGCTCATCATGTGAAGAATACCACTTGGACTAGATTTACAGAGAGATCACGTTAGAGTACTGTAAAACCAAATAAATGTTGCTATATCATTTTTTTACATTTTTCTCTCGTTTTACCCAGTTAAAAGGTTTGTAGCATCTTTTCTTGGCCAACATTATGTTTAGAGTTGTGTACATTGTGACTACAAATTATAGATCAAATGATGTAAGAAAATATTTTTCCCTCTTTAATGTTTTTATATAGCAATTACATGTTACAACAAGTAAAATCATCTGATAGTATAAGAAATTTAGATTGACAATTCATGTTACTTAAACGCAAGAAATTTTAGAAAATGCATAATATCGTTCAAACCTATAGCCAGATTTCAACTAAACACTTTATCTTTATAAGAATTTTATTATTTCTTTGAATTATTTTAAAGTGTAATAAATACACCTTAATAAAAGATAACCAGATCAGTATTTAGTCAGTGAGTTACTCGCGCCTTTTTACCACTTGAAAAAATTAAGAACTTTTTTTTTGTTCTCTCATACTTCTTCTGTAACCTACTTCGCCGCCGGAGAAACAAAAGTCCAGTGAGCCACCGACAAACTTCATTGTTAACACCTAAGACCATCCTCCACTTCATCTCCGTCATCTCAGTGCCAAAATGTCCCTACCAATCATTAAGTCGCCAAAAACGCCATCACTAAAAATCTCCGGTCACCATTTTTAGGGGAAACATACATATTTCTTCCATAACCAAAGCAAATGACGAGAATATTCGAGAATAATGATGAATTTTGCTAATAATTGAGTTCAAGTTGATTTTGAAGAGTGGAAATTCCACCTAACCCACATCACCATTTGAGCCAATTGCTTTGATAATAGTTAGAGAAAGAAATCGGTTAATGTGTATACTTTAAGAATGGGTTTGATTTGTTATATGAAGTTCTCAAAACAATTTCAGTGGAGAATTAAGTGTTCATTGTATGCATTTATTGCTGGTAATTTTATTTCGGATAGCCGCCCTTAAACCTAAGTGACGAACCAAGATGAAAGGAGAACGAGTTAGAGAGGATGGTTATATTAATTAATTTAAATGTAATTAATTTCATATTGTCCAATCGAAAATTGATATTTGTACATATTAGTTAGTGTTTAGTTCTCCTACTTCTCTCTAGAACTAAAGAGAAGTCCTGTTATTCAAGGACTTCCTCGTCCAGTTAAACCCTGCAAGAACCTCAAGGATCTCTTAATAAACATAGCTAAAAACGAATCTACAGATGCCAAAAATACGCCCCCAGACTTAACAATGGAAATGGACCAAGATGTAAACACAAAACCCACTAGCCCCAGAATCAAACAAGACCAAGCAGAGGAAAATCATATACAGACCAACCCATTCCTCTACAAACTTAAGAAAAATTTGGTTGAAGCACAATACCAAAATCAAATAGCAGTCCAGAAACCAGTGGAAGGCCACTACACCTCAGATGAAATAGAGAATCACTATGATTCTGAGAATTTTATTCCTATCACCTCCATAGACAAAGAAAGGATTTACAACAACTAGACTAATATTGTTATCATCAAAACATTTGGCAGAAAAGTAGGCTACTCCTTCCTTCAAAATAAAACCACAGCAATATAGAAACCAATGAAAAATATCACAGCAATCGACCTAAATTACGACTATTACCTAATTAAGTTCCCAAAACCAGAAAACTACAACAAAGTACTTCATGGAGGACCACAGTTCATCGAAAAACCAATTTCCCACTGTCCGAAAATAGGATTTGTAGTCTCAGCAGCTTCACAAACATACTTAGTCATTTGGGCTAGATTAGCAGAACTATCAGCAGAATTCTATGACTATGAAAATCTCCAAAAAATAAAAACAAAACTAAGAAAGTTGTTAAGGATAGATGCATGTACTGTCTCAACTACCAGGGGCAAATATGCGAGAGTATGTATCCTAGTACACATATAAAGTCCTCTTAAAACTCATATTATCAGAAGACATTACCAAAGGGTTGCCTCCGAGGGTTTTAACTAGGGGTGTACATAGACCGGGTTGGTTCGGATTTTACAATTACCAAACCAAATCAATTGTATCGGGTTATTAAATCTAAAGACCAAACCAAACCAATAAATTCGGGTTTTTCAATATCGGTTTTTCTCGGGTTTTTTCGGGTTTTCCGGTTTTTCGGGTTTTTTCGAATTTTTTTCCCGGTAAAATCTTCGTAGAACAAAATATATAACGTATGCTCAAAATATTTCTTTAATCCTAGTAAAATACAACTATATAAAGTATTTTTCAAGAAAATAATACAAAATATGAGATATGTCATGACTCATGACAATATCCTAAAATTTTCAACAATAAAAAATAATAAAACTATGTACTATAAATACTGCTAATTAAAAAGTCATAATAAAAATAAACATAATCTAAAAGTACTAATTCATGCTAAACTAGATAGACTAACGAGGGGGTATTAATTATATACCTAAAAACTAAAGAAAAATAAAAATAGGTTATGTATTTTTATCTAAATTATTGCTAAATAAAAAATAGACATTTAATACATTCTCGTTCTTAATATTGAATTGAATGTCTTTTGTTAGCATTAGTATTGATTGCTAACATTATTTAATTTACTAATATTAATGGCTATAAAACTTATTGGAGCATTTAAAACTTCTAAGTCAAACCTTGAAATAATACCTTAAAAGATAAAATTATAAATTTTTTAAAGAAATAATTTATAAATTACATTACAATAAGTATATTTATATATTAAATATACTAAGATTGCTATATATGTAATGTCAGGTTGGTTTGGTTTCGGTTTGACTTTCTTTAGTTAAAACCAAACCAAACCAATTATGGTCGGGTTTTTTTTCCCAACACCAAACCAAGTCAAACCAAACCATAATCAGGTTTTTTTCTCGGTTTGACTCGGATTATCGAATTGGTGCGGTTTATCGGTTTTTCTTTGTACACCCCTAGTTTTAATATGCTTTGCTCACAATGCGGCAGATTGAGCCATATCCAAACAAATTGCCCTAACACAAAGCCATCAAATGCAAAAGAAGTAACTCTTAATCACCAAAACAATGATGGAATTAAATCCCTAATAGAGGAAATAGACTACTGGACCATAGTCACTCATAAAAAAACTTGGAAAAGGGATGACCAAATGGGAAGGCAAAACACCGCTTCACAAAGACAACCAAAACAAGAATATAAAATGCAAGGAAAATCTCAAATACATTATACCACTCAGGCCACAAATTCCGGCCAACCTAGACAGAAATTCAGAAGGAAGAACTATGAAACCATCAACAAACCTGAAACACAGTCAAAACTACTGGAAAAAAGCATCAATACTGACAAAAGTAATGGCAATCAAGCCATCGCATTAAATGCAATAATGGATGATATGAATGACAAAATGAAAACCTTAGAAGCAACTAAAACCTCAACCATCCAAAAAATCTACTGTTATTCACTCGGAACCATCGAGCCTAGTCACACCATCAATGTGCCAAATTCCTCCCTTCAATAACCAAAGACCTGGAAACTTTTATGTTTTAGAATACCCACCCTTCCCAACAAAATCTAATGGACCAACTAACGAAACCACACAAACACATGCAGACTCAAAAAAACCAACTGACAGCAACATCTCTCCGTAAGCATGTGATTTTTGCCCCACAATTAATTACTCCTACAGAATTCTAAAGAATTTGATTTTCTTTTAATTGTTCGTTATTTAGAAACTATTGTAGAATTCTTCTAATTATTTGCATTTTTCTGTGCATGCTTAATTTTATTTAATTCGTGAAAAATATAAAAAAAAATACATTACATTTGCATTTAGAATTTAATTTTACATTTTAGATTAATTAGTAAATTAATTATTTTACTAAAATAGAATCACAAAAAATAACTTATTTTGCATTTTAACTTTTAGCTTTAAATATTGTAGTTTTCTTTTAATTTGGTAATTAATTATTTGTTGCAAATACTATTTTGAGTAATTAGTCTAATTCGGTAGGATAATTTAGTTTAGGATTTAATTTAGATTTTATTTTAATTTAGAAAAAAGAAAATAAAATAAAATAGGACTGAGCTTGGGCTGTTTCAATTAAAACTCCCCAGCCCAATTAAATTTCCCCCATTACCCGTTGAAATTTGGCCCAAATTATGCCCCAACTCGGTCAACCCTTTCTATTACCCAAACAACACAGTTTTGAGTTCCCTCACTTAGATCCAATCTTGAACCTCTGTTCCATCTAATCTAACGGTTGAAATCACTTTCCCCAACTCAATTAATATGTCAGATATTTCAGAGATAACCTTAGTCCAAACTCGTCTACTTCTGTCTCTCATCTCTCTCATTCAAACCTTAGCGCCGCCGGTAAACCTCCACCATTCTCACTGGCGGTTGACCTCCAAATCCACCTAAAACATTACCACACACTCCCCATAATTCCTCAAACAGTAAACCATCATCAATTTCCTCAAAATCCTCTCCATTTTTACTTTATTTCAGATCTTAAGGCGGAACCCTAGTCCCTTCTAGCCTCTGACACCCATCATGCAAAATGGTCCGGTTTTTTAATTTTCTCCAAGCGTTGAAGGGATTTCGACCCAAGACGAGTGTTAGACAATTGTTCTTATGAGAACAACCCGACTAACACTCACATTGGTTCAAACCGGAAGCTGCCGGATAAGCTTTTCAAACCCAAGCGTCTCCAACCTTAGGTATCCCTGTTCATGTCTTTCCTGACTTTTGTTTCTCTTCTATCCTCGTTCTTTCTTTTTCTTTTCCTCTCTCTATTTTCGCTTTCTCTTTAATCAGTTAAAATTTGGATAAGCAGTAGTCATGAGTTAATCTTGGACTAATTTTGCTAAAAGGTTAGAATTAATTCCGTTTGTTTTCATAGTTAGTATTAAAAATGATTGAGTTTTTTTAGAGGCCATCATTTGAGTTTTATTTTGTTTTGTTCAGATTATTGAGCTTCAGAACACTCACGTGGTGGGTGGAGTTTTGGGCCCCTGGTTTATTTCTTACACGTTCCAATAACAGCCTAAGGATTTTTTTTGTTGTTTGGGTCCACCTGACCCATATTTAGTCTTGGAGTAAAAACAGAGAGTTTAAAGGTTAATTTAGGGAATTTAAGTAGGAAAATCTCCTATGACTAACTTAGGAAATTTCCTGGAAGGTGGGTTGGACTTGTTTAAAAAACTGATTTTTTAATTAATGACTGAATAGCAAAAATAAAAATTAGAAAAGAAGTAAAGGCCAAAAACTGAAATCATTTCTGTTTTCCTAAAACTTCTCTATAAACGGCTGATTACTTCACTCTAAAATCAGATTTTGGAGACAAAAAATACTGAAATTCAGAAAAATGGTTGGGTTTTCAAATACTGAAATCCTTTGCAATTTCTGGTGAAAAATTGATTCAGCTTCCTGTTTGTTCTAGTATCTGAAATTCACAAAGAACTTTTGGGTCATTTTCGAGTCTAAAATTGATTTTCAAGTTTGGTTGTTGCTGGTTTACTGGATTGAATATGCTGTTGTTGTTTCTTCTTAAACTCCCAGCTCATTTTTCTTGTTGTTTGTTGCTGTAACAAGGTTCTCATTGAACCTTATTGACATGTTGAAATGGAAGGGTTTTGAAGCTAGTTAATTAAGTTGAAAATCAATGAAATATCTGCTGTTTTTGTAACCATTTGGTTCTGTAATTAATTTAGCTTTCTTCATGTTATGTTTGCTCTTTTCTATTTAGCTTTAAGCTCCGTTTGTAGTGCTGGATAAATCATTCTCTCTAGTCATTTATTTAAATAAGCTGAGTTTATATTTGTATGAATGGACTGTTAACATTACTGCATTTGAGATTTCAGTCGAAGTAAACATGTTTTTAGATCCACTTTAGTCTTCTGAAATAGTGTTTGTTTTGGTGGTGATTTTTGATTGAATTTGCTGAAGTGACAAGTATAGGATAGGGATAGAAAACTTTCAGTTGGAGTCTATACTAGCAATTGTATTCTGCTATTTGGAAGCCATGTAGTACTTTACTTCATGAAGTTATTAACTGAATGGTTTCTAAGTTATTAGTGGGTTTATAGTCATTTTAGATAAGGAAAATGGACTGGGCTATTACCTTAAGGGTCGAACCATGTATAAAATTACTCCTGATTTGCTTGTAAGCATGTTTAAGTTGAGATTGATATTTAAATTCAGATTTGTTTACTTGACAGTCTCCTGAGGTTTGATTTTCTATTGTATATGTTAAAGTGGGGCTTAATTAAAGTTGAATTATCACACGATTGTCTATTGAGTTAGCTGGAGATTGCTTTAAATATGACTTCTATGCATTTATGTATTGTTGAAAGCTAGCGGGGCTCGTGTTAATACCCTTGATTTTCAAATAATGGAGACTCGATCTCGAGTCCTGCATTCTCTAATCCTTAAGTTCTCGAAAGATTTGGGTGGGCCTAACATTGAGGCCACCTGAAATGGGAATTATAGGCCTCATTATGCTTGGGCCCGCCTCTCTAATTTTTCAATGACTTGATGTCGATGGCCCAAGCCATTTTCAAATAACCAAATATGTTTTATTTTTAACGTAAAGCCTTTTTTTTAGTTAGCTAGAACATTAGTTTAAAGTAAATTCAAATGCTCTTAGTCTTTAATTAATTAGTTTCCTTTAATTAATTTGAGGTGCGTTATATTAGCCAAATATATAATTTATGACCGTCAGAACTAAATTTAAAAACCATTTTAATAGAATAATTCAAGGCGTGTCATACCAAATAAAATCTCAAAAACAATGGCCCTCACCTAATTAATTTTAATTCATTAGAAATCGAGGTGTGTCATTAGTTGAATTTTCCGTGGCCCTTGAAAACCTAATTATTAACTTGAAAGCGCGTAGTTTTATTAACTTGAAAGAGCGTAGTTGCTTATGGTGCACTATTTTAAAATTAATTTCCTAAACTCAGGCGTGCATTTCATGTGACCTAACTCCAATTCTCAACAATGTTAAACAAAATGTGTCGTTGATCGTGGTTGTATTTCATGTGGCGTGGTTAAAGATGTGTTTTAGGTAACTTTGAAACTTCTCAAAATTAATTAAAAGCGGTTAATAAGTTAAAATATACCATAGGCTAAAACATGTATTAAAATCAGATAATAGGCAAATTTCAATAGTTTAAGCGCCCGTGCTAGAACCACGAAACCGGAAATGCCTAACACCTTCTCCTGGATTAGCAAAATTCCTCGCTTAGAATTTTTGGTTCACAAACTTCAAAAGGAGAGTCAAATTTTCTCGATTTGGGATTTTATAATAAACTGGTGACTTGGGACACCAAAAATAAACTATTCCAAGTGGTGACTCTAAAAATTAAATCAAATAATCTCATTTCGAATAATGTCATTTTAATTGGAAAAACTCCCTTACATCACCTTCAGGTGTGTAAAAAAGGAGGTGTGACAGCTCTGGCGACTCTGTTGGGGATCCAAATCCAGAACTTTGGTTCAGGGTTTAATAACTCGAGCATAGAATAACTATTATAGTTGGCTTATTTTAACTGGTTTTTACATGTTGAGCCTAATGTGCTAATTGCCACTTTTATCGCTTTGATATTGTGGACTGATATAAATTGCCACGCAACCATCTTCTTTCTGAGTCTTCTAAATCATCTAGAAAGTGTGCACTTCGTGTGACTTCTTTTCTGTTAGAGTCTTATCCCAATTTTAGAATAAGGTTCGGATAAGTTGCAAAGCCGGTAAAGCTTCTGTATTTCCGCCCTCTTTTCTCGAGCTGTCTGCTCGAGTTATGCCAGGTCTAAAATAATACACCCAGGTTTTTAAACCTAGTATAACAAAGCTGCATGCCAGATCCCTAGTAGGTATGTTTATTTGTATCATGTGCATTTGACTTTGGAGACTTAACGCAGGGGTTGGGTCTGTCTAGCACATGTGTATCCGAAATGAAAAGACCATCTTGATGCATTCTACTTGCTACTTGTGCATTTATTTGCTTCAAAAAAAGATTTGCATATTGACCGGCTAATGAATAATAGGAGAAAATTTGAGAAAAAAAACCAATGTGAGTGATGGGAGAGATAATTACCTATTTTTGAAAAGAAAAAAAACCAATTTCCAAAAGGTATCGAAACTCTACCGAAATTTTGAAAAAAAAATAAAGAAAGAAAAATTTGTTTTAAAAAATATTTAGTATTGTTTTATTATGTCAAATCTGCTCGAACTACGCCAGTTTGATTCTCACCGGATGTGGACGTAGGCAACTCGCATCGGGTCTAACTTTATTTTTGCAAAAATAACCCAAAAAGAATAAAAATTTTATTTTTTTGTCGTAAATAAGTAAGCTGATATCATTCTTGTCTAAAATAGCCAAATGTCCCCAAATGGACGTAGGAAGGTTATTTTTGCAAGAACAACCACCTTTGGCCTCTTTTTCAAATTTTTAGCCGGTTAGCAAACACAGTCCTAAAATCTTCTTTTCGGAAGTACTGAAGGGCCGTATTTTCAAAATCGGGTTTTTATTTTTGAATTGAAAATTTTGAAAAAAAAATTTAGATAACTTTTTCTTGAGTCAAAATAAATCATGATTTCTTAACCCATCACCCTAATAAAAGTGCAGGATGAGCACAAATGAAAACGAACCCTTCGCAACTCTTGAAGAAATCCCTTTACAGCTTCATATGTGGTGGAAAGATTTAGGAAAAGTTAGCAAAGAGACAATGGTAAAAGTTTTGGTTGGTCTCGTGGGACTTCTGAAAATCAAGCCGAGGTTGGATGTGATTGAGGCCTTGATACTTTTTGAGACCCGACTCACGATGTGTTTCATTTTTCTGATTTTGAGGTCATCACCACGCTGGAGGAAATTGCAGGGCATGCCGGGCTTAGTGGAAATATTAGAAGTTGGTATACGTTGTTGCCAAAAACAGTGTCTCCTCACAAGTTTCTAGATATTTTGAGTATCGGTCGGGAGGTTCGGGATAGGAATTTATCCGAAGGGTTTTGCACTTTCCAATTCTTGTACCAGCACTATGGAAATCCCCACATTTTTGAAGCACTGGATATTGGTCTGACCCATGCAAGAAACAAAGATAAATGGGAGGCACGACGGGGTTTGGCCTTTATAGTAGGATTCTTGGGTATCATAATCTGTCCGACAAAAGACAGCAACATAGAATTGGGTCTCGTAGGAATGGTTGATGTCATGATTAAGAAAGCTAATGACACCCTCTTTCAAATGATCTTAGCTGAGATTTACCAAGCCTTAACCATCTGCCGAGAAGGGGGAAGATTCTTCCAGGAATGTAACCTGCTACTACAATTGTGGATACAAGAACACCTTTGTCACCGTGTTGGGTATATGAACTTTGGCATGACTGTTCTGAATTGCATCGAAGAGTATGAAAACCGAGTAGCAAATGTTGAATTTCCAGAAGGTACAGAAGTTTGGTTTAAACATTTAAGTTCATTAACTTCGGACAGAATTGAGTGGACTTTTGGATGGCTTTCTGTCACTAAAGTCATATACATGTCAGCCGAGGTGTGCTATCTTCTCCTAATGGGTCTTTGGAGCATTCAGCCATATGCTCCTCACCGGGTTTTGTGCCAATTAGGAAGGTTTCAAACTATCCCATATGACGAAGATCTCAGCCGACAAGTCATCGAATTGGGCCCAAAAGTGGTATTCCCTGAAGGAAAAGTTCGTCAAATTTGGAATAAGTGCAGATTTCTAGAACCTAAGACTCTGGTGCGGGATATATCTAATGGTGAGGTAGACACTAATTACATGGCCTGGTTCGATAAAACTTTTCAAATCCCTCGAGAGCTCAAAAGGCATGTTAAAAGACCCCACGTCCAGAAAGTCACTGACGACTCGCATGAGCAATGGGATTGGCTGACGAAAGACGCACGGTATAGGGCCAAGATAAGTAAATTGGAGGGACAAATTAGGGACCTCAAATTTGATAATAGTGTCCAAGCTGTTTCCTATGAAGGGGAAAAGAAGAAGCTGACTCAGAAAAACGAATCCCTTAAAGCTCAGATCCAAAAGATGAAAATAGCCGCTAAAAACCCGGAAAGAAGACAAGTAAATGAAAGGCTTATAAGTGGTCTTAAAAGGAAAGTAATCGAGTGTCAAGATGATTTAGAAAATATAAGGTTAGTCTAGCACGAGTCCGAACACAACTGGCAAAGAATGCAGAAGGACGGGTAGAGTTTGCACGGCAGTTGAAAAGAAAATATGAGGGAACAGTCATAGATTTGAAAAGAAAGCTAACCACCCTCGAAAATAAGACAGCCAAATAAGCTAAGAACTTTAAAGCCGAAAGGGAGCATTGCTATGCCTTAATGTCTCAGCTGGAGGAAGATATGCAATAGTTGCAGAGTCAAAACTATCATGACACCCAAGTTCTAGAAGCTAGGACTCAGCAAATCGAGTGTTTGCTCCAAGAAAAAGGTATCTTCCGGGAAAAGGTTAGAGCAATTGCGTACTACATCGTCGTGAAGTGTCAAGAATGCGAAGACATGACTAGGACCACCTTCTTTGCTACGGCTATGACATTTGTTCGCCAAATAATGAGTGATATGGAGCATTCCTCAAGGGGATCTTGTACATAGGCCCATGGCAAGACCGAATTTTGTCCCACGGGCTCCGGGAGTAGAAGCACTTATGTACTATTGATTTTCATTTATCGAGTTTGTATCTCAGTTGTTGTTTGAGTCTGCTTGTAGTTGTTAAAATTCCAAAAACTGAGTATGTTAGAGCCTTTTTAATAGAAATGTTTAGGAGTTTTATTAATGAAAATTGAAGATTCCCAAAATTCGTTTCCTTATATTTAGTACTTATTTCTTGAACTACCTGATGATCTGATTCACGCGGTATCGTGATACGTAAGCAATCCCCATGGGATCCGGTCATGATTTTGTAAATAACTCAAATAAAAGAGGGATGTGGAAGGAAAGAACCAAAAGAAAAACCAAAAAGAGAGAAAAAGGGAGAAAAAGAAAAACCAAAAGAAAATAAAAAAAAAAAACAAGACATAGAGGGAAGAAAAGAGAGAAAATAGGAATGGGAGGAGAAGCACAAAGATCCAAATTGGAAAGAAAAGAAAATTGGGAAAATAAGCAAAAGCCGGGATGAAACACGCAACCGTTGCGAAACATGTAGAAACACATTTAACTGTATAGGTGCATCACACCCCTAACGTGTGATTACCTATGTGTTAATTGCTCTAAACTGATCGGTTTGTTGTCTATTGTTAAGTAAAGGTTTTATATTAAGGTGGTTGGTTTTGTGGTAATCTGGCTTCACAAGGTGAAAAGGAAGTATTGAAATGTCCTCGGAAAGTCATCCGCCAACAATCCCTATTCCGGAGGATAGCCTGATCTCGGCCATCCCAACTTCTGAGTCAGCAACTGCTGAAGAAAATACAATTTTGTGTCTCCGCATGATGGAAATGTGGGATGCCTGGGCCAATGGTACAGAACCACCAAGCGCGATCCTGGATTTCCTGATCTATTTCGCAGGGCCAGTGGGACTTCCAACATCCCCATAAGTTATACAAATACCCCATTGGGATATCCTACCATCTCAGTCCACTTTGCTGAAACACATTCTGAGGCTCGCCCCCAGGTGTTAACTTCAGGTGCGGTCTCAAATATATTCACTGCGCCACCCTGTTCGACTACAGCACAACACATACCCGGGCCTAGCATTGATCCATCTGCCTTCGCCTTTCAAGCACCATCCTTCAGACTGGAACCTACCTACTTTACTACCAATGCTTAACCTTAGCTGCCCCGGTACGATTTTACCGCGGGGCAAGAGAAAACCACACAAAACCCTAAACAATAGGAGATTACCAGAAAGGTGAGGAACAAGGAGCAGAGTCTAAAAAATATATAGGGTTTGAGCGGGCAAAAGTGCGTGTCCTATGCTGATCTGTGTATGTTCCACGCGTACATTTACCTCTGGGTTTCAAACCCCAAAGTTTGAAAAGTATGGCGGGCATGGGGATTTCATAGCCACCTCAAGAGGTACTGCAACCAATTGCGAGGAGAGGGTGGAAAAGAGGAGCTCTTCATGGCTTATTTTGGAGAGAGCCTGGTTGGTATTGCTTCTGAATGGTACATGGACCAGAATATATCTCGGCGGAATATTTGGGACAATATGGCTCGGGATTTTGTTAGGCCGTTTCAGTATAACACCGACATAGCCCTTGACAGGAATTCATTATCAAATCTAAAGAAAAAGTCCTCGGAAAACTTATAAAACTATGCTGTCAATTGGCACGAACAAGCAGCCAAATCAAGCCTCAAATGGATGAAACAGAGATGGTTAGTGTTTTTTTTTCAAGCCCAGGAGGCTGATTATTACCAGAATATGATGTCCGCAAAGGGGAAATCATTTTTCGAGGCCATAAAAATTAGTGAAATGGTTGAGAACGATCTAAAAACAGGGTAATTCTTGAGTCAATCTTCTATAAGGGCTACCTCCCAAGCAATTCAGTGCGGGTCTGGAGGTGTAGCAAACCGAAAGAAAAAGGAAGAAGTGGCAATGACAACTTCAAGTGTAAGAAAACCTCATTCGCCCAGACCTTACTTCACTATAAGCACCCTATAACATTACTATCCCCATCAAGGTATGGCCTATGATATGGCTCCTCAGCCATACGCAGTGATGAATGCACAACCATATATTAGGCTACAACAATAGTTCAATGAAAACCGAGCTTCATTTCCCAGAAATAACCCTCCTCACCAACCTTAGTATAATCCCCAACCTCTACAAAATAACTTCCCCTAAAATGCCCATGCCCGGGACTACCCAGGATGGTAAACTTCATGCCCATTGTTGATTCATATTCTAGTCTTTTCCCGAAACTTGTCCAGATGGGTCTATTGCAACCCATACCCCAAACCAGGCAGAACCTAGAGTCACCTGCCTATAGAGCTGGTACTCGACATTCGCAGGCGGAAGGGCATGATACAGATGATTTTTAGACCTTGAAAAAGGCAATGGAAAACCTTATAAAACAAAAGAGAATAGTGCTAAAGAATGAAGACGTTCCTAATGTAACCAACAATCCATTATCAAAGGTCTGTTATTGGAATGATCTGTGAAGATTGAGAGTTTGATCCAGCTCTAATAGCCATCATTGCCATAGCCAATGTGGAAAAGAAACCAAAGGATGTCGCAGAACAAGACAAGGGGGAGAAGAAGAGTAAACCCATAAGAATACAGAAAAGAAGAGGAAATCAAAGCTGGGGCAGTGCCCATAAAAGATGTCGTTCTCTATGTTCCTCGGGGCCACAAGAAAGAACAAATGTCATTGACCCTCCAAGAAGGTTTAGCTAAACAAGGGATCTAAAATATATGTGCCTAAAGGGACCTACGTGGTGTAGGGGCCAGTAATTTCACCAAGGCTGAATGAGCCCGTGGTTATTGGCCGCGCACCGCAAAGACCTATGACAGATCCCACTGTCATTCCATGGAATTATAACAATTATTTAGTAACTTACAGGGGTAAAGAGATCCCGGGAGAAGCAAATGAAAGTAGCTCGGCTGAGAAATACCTCAATCTGGAGGAAGTAAATAGTGCCATGAAAGAAGCATTTCCCACTTAAGAAGCCAGTGAGTGCTGAAGAAGCAGAAAAGTTCTTCCGATTAATAAAAATGGCAG
Organism: Nicotiana benthamiana; assembly: GCA_034376525.1. Classification (NCBI taxonomy): domain Eukaryota; kingdom Viridiplantae; phylum Streptophyta; class Magnoliopsida; order Solanales; family Solanaceae; genus Nicotiana; species Nicotiana benthamiana. The sequence continues at coordinate 53,774,163 of CM067330.1, read as the reverse complement.
ACTATGAGACAATTGACCAACTCCGGAAGTCTTCTTCCCAGGTCTCTTTGTTCTCTCTGCTAATGAATTCAATTGAACATCAGAAAGTATTGATCAAAACCCTTGATGAAGCGTATGTACCCATTGAAACCAACGTGGAACAGTTAGCGAGGATGGCGGAAAGATTTTTTGCAGTCAATCAAATCTCTTTCAGCAAGAATGATTTTCCCCCAGAATGGGCCGCCCACAACAAAGCTCTTCATCTGACAGTTAAATGCGAGGGATATTATGTGAAAAGGGTCATGCTAGATGGTGGTTCTGGAGTAGATATTTTCCCTCTCTCAACTCTGCAACGAAGGGAAATTGTTACGGAAAGAATTAGGCCCAACAACGTCTGTGTGCGTACCTTTGATGGCATTAAGAGAGATACCATAGGTGAGATTGATTTGATTTTACTACTGATCCGGTGGATTTCGAGCTGACCTTTCAAGTCTTAGACATGGATACTTCCTATAATTTCCTCTTCGGAAGACCTTGGATTCACGCAGCAGAGGTTGTACCTTCTACTCTCCAGCATATGGTGAAATTTGAACATGAAGATCAGGAGATTGTAGTCCATGGAGAGGCCGAGCAGTCGATTTATTAGGGACCCATCAGTCCCATATCTGAAAGCCAGAGAAGGTAGTGAGCATATAGTTTATCAAGCTTTTGAAGGGAGGATCGCATACCAATATGAGGAGGGAAACCCTTTTCCTAAACCTTTTCTGTCAAATGCATCCATCATGGTCGCTGCTGAAATGATCAAACATGGTTATAAGCCTGAGAAGGGACTTGGGGCATCACTGCAAGGTATCACGGAACCTATCACCCTACATGCCACCAAAAAGTTCTTTGGTGTAGGCTTTCGCGCCACAGAAATTGATGTGACATGGGCAAATAAACGAAAGAGCGATGGTTGGGTGTTACCTCAGCCACTTCAGCATATCTATAGAACATTCATAGGCCCAAGTACAATGAGGAGGAGGAAGATGAGGCCTTCATGACTCAGCAAATTGAAGAATTTTGTAGGGCTATGAGGCAAATATTTTACGAAACCCACATGGTTCAACCGAGAGAAGGCTCAAGCACCGCTGAGGTGCTATACATGGGGCCCAATGCCAAGTTGCAAAATTAGAAGGCTACTCCTTTCCTAATCTGGCAAGAATCCCAATAGTCTAGTCCTGCCACCTTTTCTGCATCATGAGTTATCTCAGGATGTAACTTGGATGCTTTCTTTTTAGTTTCTTGTCTTTAATTTCCAAAGTAAACACTTTTATCTTCAAAATTCAATGAAATGAAATCAATATTTCATCGTTCATCTCTATTTATTCTTTTTGATTTTGTTATTTTTCTCTCTTATTTCTTCTTTCAATTCTAATAATGAGGCTTTAAATAACATGACAATCTTTCGAACTTCATGCCCAGATCCAAATACGTTGTCTAACTATGAAAAAATAAACCAAGAACCCAAATATGATGAAGAAGAGACTTTTAGGGAAATAAATCGAGAATTGGAACAATTTGAAAATAAACCTAAGATGAACTTAAATGATACTAAGCTGGTTAATTTGGGTAGTTCTGAAGAATTGAAATAAACCAAGATAAGTATTCACATAGATGAAAAAACCCGGGACGCATTGATCTAACTTTTATTTGAATTCAAAGATGTGTTTTCTTGGTCATACGATGACATGCCAGGACTAAGTGTCAATTTAGTGGTTCACAAGTTACCAACCTACCCCGATTATCCCCTTATCCAGAAAAGCAAAGAAAGTTCAAAATTGATATTAGTGACAAGATTAAAGAAGAAGTCATAAAACAATTGAAAGCGGGGGTGATCCGAGTGGTTCGATACACCAGACAATGTAGTTCCAGTTCCAAATAAAGACGGGAAAACTCGAGTGTGTGTGGATTACAGAGATCTGAATAAAGCAAGTCCCAAGGAAACTTTCCCTCTGCCAAATATCGATATCCTTGTTGATCACTGCGCCAAACATGAAATACAATCCTTCGTAGATTGCTATACAAAATATCACCAGGTGTTGATGGATGAAGAGGATGCAGAAAAGACAGCTTTCACCTTACCCTGGGACACCTACTATTACAGGGTCATGCCTTTTGGTTTGAAGAATGTCGGGGCAACGTATATGAGGGCCATGACTGCTATTTTTCATGACATGATGCACCAAGAAATTAAGGTGTATGTAGATGATGTGATCACCAAATCTAGGACCCAAGCCGACCATGTTCGGGACTTGGGAAAATTGTTTGAGCGGCTTCATAAGTATGATTTGAAGCTAAATCAGGCTAAATGTACATTTGGGGTCCCATCTGGCAAACACTTGGGGTTTATAGTCAGCCGGAGAGGCATCGAGTCAGATCCAACAAAGATAAAGTCTATTCGAGATTTGCCTCCTCCAAGAACCAAGAAAGAGGTTATGAGCATACTAGGAGGGTTGAACTACATTAGCCAATTCATTGCTTAGTTGACTTCTACATGTGAACCTATCTTCAAGCTGTTGAAAAAAGATGCAGCAATTAAATAGACAAATGAGTGTCAAGAAGCCTTTGCCAAAATCAAAGAATATTTGTCGAACTTGCCAATCTTGGTCCCACCTGAACCTGGGAGGCGTTTATTTTTGTATTTGACAGTCTAGGAAAATTCTTTTAGATGTGTCCTCGGGCAACATGACGTGATCAGGAAAAAAGAGAAGCCAATCTACTATTTGAGCAAAAAGTTCACAAGTTATGAAGCCAAATATACCCTATTGGAAAGGACTTGCTACTCTCTAACTTGGGTTGCTCAGAAGCCGAGGCGTTACTTTCTAGCCTATACCACTGATCTCATTACCAGGTTGGATCCTCTGAAGTACATATTCCAGAAGCCAATGCCCACATTGAGGTTAGCAAAATGGTAGATTCTGCTCATTGAATTTGACATAGTCTACGTCACACATGGCGATGGAAGCCCAAACTTTAGCAGATCGCCTAGCTAAAACCCATGTTGACGATGAATACCAGCCTTTGAGCACCTACTTCCTGGATGAAGAGGTAAATTCAATTGAGATAGCATCAAAAGACACTTATGCTTGGAAAATGTTCTTTTATGGAGTTGTGAACGCAAAAGGCGTTGGAATTGGGAAATATTGATCTCACCCACTGGTCAGCATTATCCAGCCATAGCATGGCTTTAGTTTTTCTGCACAAACAACACTTCCGAGTATAAAGCTTGCATTATGGGAATGAATATGGTGATCAACCAAGATGTCGAAGAATTGTTGATCATAGGAGATCCGGATCTGATTATCCAATAAGCTCAAGGAGAATGGGAAACTCGAGATGTCAAACTCATTCCACAGGAAACATGTGGAAGATCTTAGCATGTGGTTCAAGTCAGTTGAGTTCAGGTACATTTCTTATTTTCACAATGAGTGATATGTTCGCTACTTTGGCCTTGATGCTGCCATACCTAGGAAATGACCACATTGACCCGTTAGAAATCCAAATCCGAGAAAGGCACAGTTACTACAGTACGATTGAGGCAGAACCAAATATTCAGCCATGGTATCATGATAAAGATTTATTAAAACTAATGAATATCCCAAGAAAGCAGTGGAGACCCAAAGAGGACCATTAGATAGCTCGCAAGTGGTTTCTTCTTGAGTAGTGATGTCTTGCACTAAAGGACTCCAGATCTCAATTTGTTAAGATATGTTGATGCTGAAAAGGCCGAAAGAATTGTGTATGAAATGCACACAGGACTGTGCGGACCCCACATGAACGGGTATGTTTTGGAAAAGAAAATCCTCTAAGCAAGCTATTATTGGATGACTGGAAAAAGACTACTTCAGTTTCGTCTAGAAATGTCATCAATGTTAGGTGCACAGTGATTTGATTCATGCACCGCCTATAGCAGTGCATCCCATGTCAGCACCTTGGCCAGTTGTTGCCTGGGGAATGGACGTCATAGGGCCGATCGAGCCAAAAGCTTCAAATAGGCATATATTCATATTGGTCGCTATTGATTACTTGACAAAGTGGGTTGAAGCAATTACTCTCAAATTTGTCACCAAGAAAGCTGTGGTAGACTTTGTGCATTCCAATCTCATCTGTTGTGGTATTCCGGCGACTATCATTACAGATAATGCTACAAACCTGAATAGTCACTTGATGAGGGAGATATTTGAGCACTTTAAGATCATGCATCAAAATTCTACTCCTTATCGGCCCAAAGCCAATGGTGTTTTCGAAGCAGCAAACAAGAATATCAAAATATTCTGAGAAAGATGATCAAAAACTTCAGGCAATGGTATGAAAAGTTGTCGTTTGCATTGTTGGGATAGCACTACTATGTGCACATCGGTCGGAGAAACCCCGTATCTGTTGATTTATGGTAGTAAAGTCGTAATACCCATACAAGTTGAAATCCCTTCTCTCTGGATCATTGTTAAAGCTAAAATTGAAGACGGTGATTAGGTCAAAACCCGTCTAGAACAGTTAACCCTGATCTATGAAAAGCGAAAGGCCGCAGTCTGCCACATGCAGTTGTATCAACAAAAAATGGCTCATGCCTACAACAAGAAAGTGCGGCCTAGAAATTTTAAAGTGGGGCAACTCGTTTTAAGGCGTATTCTCCTCCATCACCAGGAAGCACAAGGAGATTTTGTTCCTAACTGGAAAGGGTCATACATTATCAGAAAATTATTGCCAAAAGGGGCATTATACCTGGGAGACATCGAAGGGAATGACCCTGAATCAGTTGTAAATGCGAACGTAGTCAAAAGGTAATATGTTTAATCCTCCTACGATAATAACATTATCTGATAGGGATGATGAAGGCTTTCATTCTCGCTACCCCAAACATTCCAATCCTTTTCTAACCTTTTGAGTAGGTTATCTTTCTTTCATTACCCTCTTTGGAACTTGAAGTCGGTCGTAAAAGAAAATCAAATTCATCAAAACAAACAGAAAAAAGAAAAATAACAACAAAAAACAAAAACAAAACAAAATATTTTCCTGAACTACGTTAGACTTGATTCCCAAATGATACGTAGGCAGCCTCTCTTTGGGGTTTAGTCACACCAAAACAAAACTCCAAAGCCCCCCCAAAAAGTTAAACTGGGGCAAATGTTATAATGGTTCGGCGATGATCTCTCCCAAAAGGTTCCAATGTTGTAACTCAATACAAATCCTTTTTACCTAAACCCTATTCAAGTCCTTCCGATTAATCGGTGAGAATGTTCAAGGATCAGAGAATACAGCTACTTGGATCCGATAAAGTCAAAATGAGAAAAAATACAATGAGGCAGTTTTATTGGCGAAAACCCATACGGGCACCGTGGGGTGACGGTAAGCAGAGAAATGAAATGAGAGAGTCTTGTTAGTGAAAACTCATAAAGAGCACTGTAAGACAATGGTAAGAAGATAATAAGAGAGGTCAGCTCGTGAAAATCCACAAAAGGCATCCCTGATCAAAAAAGGATCCTCACAACCTTCAGCATCGGCAAAGTCCTAGCAAGGTTCTCGATTTTTGTGATAAATTTCTGAGTTGGATGGTTTACACAGATCAGAAATCCAGTCCAAAAGGCATGTCATGTTCATTGAAGTCCGTATGTACTCCAGATGAGTCCTTCTTTCCTCTCCTAGAAAGGGATACCTCTCATTTAAATTCATTGTCCTGTTCATTATTTATTTTTCTTTGAATCCCTTTTGGTCTAACTATTTTCCAAAACTGAGACAAAGAAGGGATGTCAAGACTGATTTATAGGGCTTTCGTTTGACATGAGCTAATGTGCAAAAAGGCACCCATCCTCGTCAGGGTGCATAAAGTCGACCCCGACTAGCCATGGCAGGCGATGCTTCAAAATCAAAACTCTTCGAAGGATAAAGTCAATTTGAATTGCATATAAAGGAAAATGAAGTTGAAAAGGTTGAGTTCCACGTGGCTAACCGTCTCAGCAAAGGTTTGAAAAGCCAAGGGGCCCCATGTACTCTGAAATTGAAGTTGGAAGAAAGACGGAAAAAAGAAAGGCCTCGAAGGCAAAATAAAGTTGGAAAGGTTAAGGCCCACGTGACTACCCATTTCAACAAAGTTTAGGAGCCAAAAAGTTCCCTATTGTTCCGAAGAAAAGAAAAGAAAAAGAAAAAGAAAAAGAAAAAAAGAATCAGAAGAGAAAGTCCTACGAAGGCAAAATAAAGTCGAAAAGGTTGAGTTCCACCGACCAACCATCATGGCGAAGTCTGGAAAAATCAGAGGTTCTCCAAGGCCTGAAATGAAATTGGTCCCCAAGAAACAAGCAGTTGCAATTGAGATCTTCGGCAAAGAAGCTGGGACGAGATCAAGTGATTGAGACAATCAAGGCCATAAAACCAACAACTCTTCAAAACTAACAATTGTTCTTTGTTTGAAAACTTGAAACATGTGCAATCCAAGGCAACCTATGCAAGAAGCATGTGCAACCAAAAAGAAATGCGCAAGTGCTAGAAACAGCTTTGCAGCAACAATCCATATTTTTCCACATTTTCTCATTCCATGAAATAAGTAAAAATATAGAACACAAAACAGGATGAAAAAAGAAAAGAAAAAAGGAGATAAGAAGAAAATTCAAACAAAATGGTAGTATAAGATCCCTAATCTCAATCTTTTTACGCATTTCGAACATACCCCTAGTTGAGATTTTCTAGAGATAAGGTCTCCATCCCCTAGTCTCCTTTTGCCAACATAGGGTCTCCAACCCCTAGATGAGATTTTTAGACATAGGATCTCAATCCCCAAGTCGCATTTTGCCAACATAGGGTCTCTAACCCCTAGTTGAGATTTTAGACATAGGGTCTCCATTCCCTAGTCGCCTTTTGTCGATACAGGGTCTCCAACCCCAGGTTGAGATGTTTAGACATAGGGTCTCCATCCCCTAGTCGCCTTTGCAGACATAGGGTCTCCAACCCCTAGTTGAGTTTTTTAGACATAGGGTCTCCATCCTCTAGTCGCTTTTTGCCAACATAGGGTGTCCAACCCCTAATTGAGATTCTAGGTATAGGATCTCCATCCCCTAGTCGCCTTTTTCCAACATAGGGTCTCTAACCCCTATTTGAGATTATTAGACATAGGGTCTCTATCCCCTAGTCTTCTTTTTCCAACATAGGTTCTCCAACCCCTAGTTGAGAGTTTTAGACATAGGGTCTCCATCCCCTTGTTGCATTTTGCCAACATGGGATATCTAACCCCTAGTTGAGATTTTAGACATATGGTCTCCATCCCCTAGTCTCCTTTTGCCAACATAGGGTCTCCAACCCCTAGTTGAGATTTTTATACATAGGGTCTCCATCCCCTAGTCGCTTTTTTCCAACATTGTCTCCAACGCCTAGTTGAAAGTTTAGACATAGGGTCTCCATCCCCTAGTCGCCTTTTGCCAACATAGGGTCTCCAACCCCTAGTTGACATTTTTAGACATAGGGTCTCCATCCCCTAGTCGCCTTTTGCCAACATAGGGTCTTCAACCCCTATTTGAGGTTTTTAGAAATAGGGTCTCTATCCCCTAGTCGCTTTTTGCAAACATAGGGTCTTGAACCCCTAGTTGAGATTTTAGACATAGAGTCTCCATCCTCTAGTCGCTTTTTGCCAATATAGGGTCTCCAATCCCTAGTTGAGATTTTTTGAACATAGGGTATCCATCCCCTAATCGCCTTTTACCAACGTAGCATCTCCAACCCTAGTTGAGATTTTTTTAGACATAGGGTCTCCATCCTCTAGTCGCCTTTTGCGAACATAGGGTCGTCAACCCCTAGTTGGGATTTTAGACAAAGGGTCTCCATCCCCTAGTCGCCTTTTGCCAACATAGGGTCTCCAACCCTTAGTTGAGATTTTAGACATAGGGTATCTATCCCCTAGTCGCCTTTTGCCAACATAGGGTCTCCAACCCCAGTTGAGATTTTTAGACATAGGGTCTTTATCCCCTAGTCGCCCTTTACCAAAATAGGGTCCCCGGACCCTAATTGAGATTTTAGGCATAGGGTCTCCACCCCCTAGTCGTCTTTTGCCAACATTGGATCTCCAATCCCTAGTTGAGGTAGGGTCTCCACCCCCTAGTCACCTTTTCCAACATAGGGTCTCCACTCCCTAGTTGAGTTTTTATAGATATAGGGCTCCACTCCCTAATTTCTTTCTCTTAGCTATGCACAATCCTTATTTTTTCACTTTTAAAAAATTAGTTTGGATTTTAGTTACAAATAACTCATGAAAATTTCCTATTGAAAACTGGGGCAGAAAAATTTTGTTCATTTGTTTGGTTTTTTGTGTCTGAGCAGGTTTTACCTTGAGGCACAGGGTTCGAGATGACCAAAAGAATTAGTCTCGATCATAAATAAATAAAAGAAGAAAAAATAACAAAAAGCAGCGAACTCAAAGTGGTGAAGCGGAGAGACGTGGACTACTCAAAATACGAACGAAGTCACAAGCTTTCCATATTCCGCCTTGATCAAAAGTTGAAGAGTGAACCAGTGGTTAAAGATGACGAGCATCAAGATTAAGATCGCAGTCTTCATCAAGAATCAGCCAAGACTCAAGATCACGCTTCAGAAGATTTATAGATAGGAATCTTGTAACTCGTAGTTGATTGGTTTAGCTAGTTAGTTTTTTATTTTTGATCTTTTTGTAATAAGGAGTTCAGCAAGCAGTAGCAGCAGCAACATTGAAATTATAGCTTTCCGATAGTCCCAACTACCAAAACTTCAAGAATTATACTGAATTGATTCCATTATAGCCAAGGATATGTACGCAATCTTTGAAGCAACGTTCATCAGGCTTTTTCAAAAATGCTTCTCATGGATTTTCAAATGGGAAAAAATCTCTTATGATTGCTCATTTTATCTTTGTCCGAAAATCCTTTGTGTCTCCGAGTAAAGAGGGGCAGCTGTGAACACATAATATTTTCCCCACATTGAATTACTCCTACAGAACTCCAAACAATTAGATTTTTCTTTTAATTGTTTGTTATGCTAGGAACTATTGTAGAATTATTCTAATTATTTGCATTTTTCTGTACATGCTTAATTTTATTTAATTCATAAAAAATACAAAACAATACATTGCATTTGCATTTAGGATTTAAATTTACATTTTAGATTAATTAGTAAATTAGTTGTTTTACAGAAGTAGAGAAATTACAAAAAATAACTTATTTTGCATTTTTAATTTTTAGCTTTAAATTTTATAGTTTTATTTTAATTTGGTAAAATTACTTGTTGCAGATACTATTTTGAGTAATTAGTGTAATTTGGTAGGATAATTTAGTTTAGAATTTAATTAGGTTTTTACTTTAATTTGGAAACAGAAAAGAAAATAAAATAGGACTAAGTTTGGGTTGTTTCAATTTAAACTCCTCAGTCCAATTAAATTTCCCCAATTACCCATCGAAATTTGGCCCAAATTATGCCCCAACCCAGTCATCCCTTTCTATTACCCAAAAGACACAGCTTTGGGTTCCCTCACTTAGATCCAATCTCGACTCTCTGTTCTATCTGATCTATCGGTTGAAATAATTTCGCCCAACTCAATTAATATGTCCGAAATTTCAGAGATAACCTTAGTCCAAACTCGTCAACTTCTCTCTCTAATATCTCCTATTCAAACCCTAGCGCCGCAGGTAAACCTCCGCCATTCTCACCGGCAGTTGACTACCAAATCCACCCAAAACTTTACCAAACACTCCCCATAATTCCTCAAACACTAAACCACCATCAATTTCCCCGAAATCCTCTCCGTTTTTCCTTTAATTCAGATCTTAAAGTGGAATCGTAGTCCTTTCCAGCCTCTGAACCATCATGCAAAAGATTCATACTTTTATCCAAGCGTTGAAGGGATTTTTTACCGAGACAAGTGTTAGATAGTTGTTCTTGCGAGAAAAATCCGACTAACACTCATTTTGGTTCAAATCGGAAGCTGTCGGATAAGCTTTTCAAGCCTGTTCGTTCCAACTTTAGGTATTGCATGTTCATGTCTTTCCTGACTTTTGTTTCTCTTCCATCCTCATTCTTTCTTTTTCTTTTCCTTTCTCTCTATTTTCGCTTTCTCTTTAATCGGATAAAATTCGGATAAGCATTAGTCATGAGTTAATCTTGGTCTAATTTCTTTAAAAGGTAAGAATTAATTCTGTTTGTTTTCATAGTTCGTATTAAAATTAGTTTTTTTAGGGGCAATCAGTTGAGTTTTATTTTGTTCGGGTCAGATTACTGAGTTTCGAAACACTCATGTGGTGGGTGGAGTTTCAGGCCCCTGGTTTATTTCTAACCCGTTCCAACAACAGCCCAAGGATTTTGTTTTTTTGTTTGGGTCGACCTGACCCATATTTGGTCTTGGAGTAATAATTGAGAGTTTAAAGGTTAATTTAGGGAATTTAAGTAGGGGAATCTCCCATAAATGACTTAGGAAATTTCCGGAAGGTGGGTTGGAAGTTTTTAAAAAAAAACTGATTTTTGAATTAAGGACTGAATAACAAAAATTAAAATTAAAAAAATAGTAAAGGGCAAAAACTTAAATCATTTCTGCTGTCTTAAAACTTCTCTATAAAAGGTTGATTACTTCAATCTCAAGTCAGATTTCAGTGACAAAAACACTGAAATTTAGAAAAATGGTTGCGTTTTCAAATATTGAAATCCTTCGCAATTTTTGGTGAAGATTGATTCAGCTTCCAATTCGTTCTAGTATCTAAAATTTTAAATAAAATTCGAGGTTATTTTTTAGTCTAAAATTGGGTTTCAAGTTCGGTTTTTGTTGGTTTACTGGATTGAATCTGCTGTTTTTGTTTCTGCTTAAACTCCCATCACATTTTTCTTGTTGTTTGTTGTTGTAACGAGGTACTCACTAAACCTTATTGACATGTTGAAATGAAAGGGTTTTGAAGCTGGTTAATTAAGTCGAAAATCAATGACATATCTGTTGTTTTTGCAACATTTGGTTCTGTAATTAATTTAGATTTCTTCATGATATGTTTGCTCTTTTATATTTAGCTTTAAGCTCTGTTTATAGTATTGGATAAATTATTCTCTCCCGTCATTTAGTTTAAATGAGCTGAGCTTATGTTTGTATGAATAGACTGTTAAGATTACTGCAGTAGATATTTCAGTCGAATTAAACATATTTTTTAGATCCACTTTAGTCTGCTGAAATGAGTGTATGTTTTGGTGGTGATTTTTGATTGAATTTGCTAATGTGACAAGTATAGGCTAAGGGTGAAAAACTTTCAGTTGGAGTCTATACTAGTAAGTGTATTCTACTATTTGGAAGCCATCTAGTACTTTACTTCATTAAGTTATTAACTGAATGGTTTCTAAGTTATTAGTTAGTTTACAATTATTATGGATAAGGAAAATAGTCTGGCTAATTACCTTAAGGGTCGAGCCATGTATAGAATTAATCCTGGTTTGCTTGTAAGTATGTTTATGTTGAGATTGATATTTAAATTCAGATTTGTTTACTTGACAGTCTCATGAGATTTGATTTGCTATTGTATGTGTTGAAGAGGGGCTTAATTAAAGTTGAGATCTCACACAATTGTCTATTGAGTTAGCTGGAGATAGATTTAAATATGACTGCTATGCATTTGTGTATTGTTGAAAGCTAGCTAGGCTCGTGTTGATACCCCTGATTTTCATATACTTTTACGTGCCATGGAGACTGGATCTCGAGTCCTACATTCCCTAGCCCTTAAGTTCTCGAAAGATTTGGGTCAATTCGTTGGGCCTAAACATTGAGGCCGCCTTAAATGGGAATTATAGGCCTCATTATGCTTGGGCCTGCCTCTCTAGTTTCTCATTGAACTGCTGTCGATGACCGAAGTCATTTTCAAAAAACCAAACCTATTTTATTTTAAAGCTAAGCCTTTTCTAGTTAGCTTGAACATTAGTTTAAAGTAAATTTATATGCTCTTAGTCTTTAATTAATTAGTTTCCTTTAATTAGTTTGAGGTGTGCCACATTAGCCAGATATATAATTAATGACCCTCAACTAAATTTAGAAACCCCTTTAATAGAATAATTTGAGGCGTGCCGTGCCCAATTAAATCTCAAAACCCATGGACCTCACCTAATTAATTTTAACTCTTTATAAATCGAGGTGTGCCATTTGTTGAATTTTTCGTGGCTCTCACAAACCTTGTTATTAACTTGAAAGCTCGTACTTGCTTTAGGCGCCGCAATTTCAAAATTAATTTCGTAAACTCGGGTGTGCATTTCTTGTGACCCAACTTCAATTCTCAACACCGTTAAATAAAATGTATTGTGGACCGCGGATGCATTTCATGTGGCATGGTTCAAGATGTGTTTTAGATAACGTTGAAACTTTCTAAAATTAATTAAAAGCAGTTAATAAGTTAAAACATACCATAGGCTAAAACATGTATTAAAATAAGATAATAGGCCAATTATAAAAGTTTAAGTGACAATGCTAGAACCACAAAATCCGGGAATGTGTAACACCTTCTCCCGGGTTAATAGAATTCCTTATTTCAAATTTTTGGTTCGCAGACCTCAAACGGAAACTTGAATTTCCTCGATTTGGGATTTTAATATAAACCGGTCACTTAGGACACCAAAAATAAACTATTCCAAGTGGCGACTCTAAAAATTAAATCAAATAATCTCATTTCGAATAATGTCACTTTAATAATAAAACTCCCTTATATCACCTTCGATTGTATAAAAAAGGAGGTGTGACACTCTCAACATCCCCTAGTTTGCAATGATAACTGCTCAATGGAAATTGACCTTTACAACACCCAAGAAGTTGTCAAAACCTCATTAATTAATGGCAACAGAGTTCAGATAACCAAAGACGCTACACCACCACCAGCCAATATTCACATCACTCCAAACAATCATCGTACAAATTACAACAACTCCTAGAAAATGTCAACTCACTAAATTGTAACAACCTTGTCCTTCTTATACTAGAAAACAATGTAGAATAATGGAGAAATGAACCCTGCTACTTAACCTCACTATCTAGAACAACAACAGCACATACCAAACAAAGGAAAATCTAGGCAAAGACCACAAATAACTCACAAAAGATGCCAAGACTACCCACCAACAGCTTTTACAGGAGGCATCAAAGGAACCACAAGAGATATGTGTAGACACGCGAACAGTACCAAGGAACTCAGCAACTAAACAACCAAACATCGAGGCAAGGTCATCCGATAGTGTATACAACTCCACCTTCAGCTGCAAATCACATCCCACTTTCATGGCTGGAATACAGTCTAAAGGGGTTCACACTAATCATGAATCTACACCTAGAGGGCCAGGACATCATTATCCAAATAAAGAATCTGAATTACTAGCCTAAATTATAACAGAGGGACTAAGGATAGGGATGTACAATGTAACCAACCACCCATGGCTAGCCCTAATGACCCCACAGCCCCAAATAAATTCACCATACCTAGCCATGGGAACTCACCCATCCCTATGGAGTTATCAACTGAGCAACACCCCAAGCACTCCAATACCCCTGAGCATGAATCTACCCCTCTTCCATAATAACCCTCAACACAACCAGCCATCACACATACACTAGCAAATATACAACTAAACCAGGGAACTACCACAATATCCCATCAACTAATGCAGCAGATGGACGAGGAAGGGTCATCAACAGCACGAAGAGTGGAGTATGCCATGCTATGAACGTCAAAGATGTTGGTGTTCAAGGAAAGAAAAGAAAAAAGAATCATCTTATGTTGCCCGATGAAGCTGATGAAATGTTCGATCAATATAAGGGAGCAACTAACACCACCAACAATCTACAAATATGGGGTAGTAATGATTCCGACAATATACACCAACATATACATAGCAAGTCCCCCCATGCACGGGCGGAGGAGAACACCCCACCCCCATCTAGACCAATGATTATGATTAATGGAACTGTAGAGGAGCGAAGAATGAAGAGTTCAGAAGAACATTTAGGTCTATGCTGGACTACAACAGGCCTTTCCTAGTAGCACTCTTAGAGACAAAAATGGCAGACCACAACATGCTCATAAACGCCTTTGGATTCACTCAGATGGCTCAGGTAGCAGCTCAAGGCAACTCAAGAGGCATGGATATGATGTGGAATGCGGGAGATATTTTGGTGGATCAAATTGGAACAACTGACCAAGAAATCCATGCCATGATTAAGGTAAACAAATCTAACCCTTGGCTACAATTTGTTATCTATGCTAGCAACTTAATCGAAGAAAGAACTATTCTTTGGAAAAACTTGAAGAATGTAGCATGCAGTTTTAAGGTCCCTGGTTAGTCACATGAGACTTCAACGAAGTCATCAAAGCAAACAAAAAGTTCGGAGGCTTCCCAATAAACTACCCTAGAGTATCGAAATTCTTAATTGCCTAGACTTTTGTGGGCTTATTGACCTAGGGTATAAGGGCTCAAATTATACCTGGACAAATGAAAGAAAAAAGCATAGAACTTTAATCATGGAAAGGTTGGATAGATAAGTAGAAAACTCAAGCTGGATTAACTTTTTTAAAGAAGCGCACGTCACACACTTAACAAGAATTCATTCTGACCATTGTTCCATAAAACTCGACCTATTCAAAAACTTCTCACATATAATAATATCTTCATAATAGAATCCATATGGTTATCTCACCCAACTTTCAAAACTATTGTTAAAGAGTCATGAACCAACCAAGATAATATACTAGGACCAATTGAAATTTTTCCAAAAAATGTAAAAGAATGGAAAATTTGTACTTTTGGCAATATTTTCTATTAAAAGGTCACAATCTGCAGAATTAATGGAATAGAAAATTCTCCAAACTATACGACTAGTCAATTCCTGCTTGATCTCAAAACAAATCTATTAAAGCAATATAATGACATTCTAAAACTAGAGGATGAATTTTGGAGGCTTAAATCTCGAATACAATGGTTGAATGAAGGACATGCGAGTACAAAAATTTTCCACATCACCCCCGTGCAAAGTAAATAGAATCCTAAGTCTTAAAGACGAAGTGGGCAACTGGTAGTACGACCAAAAATACAGTAAATCCTTAATAAACATCTACTTCACAAATCTCTTTACAACAGGGCATAACACCTCCTATAGAACGAATCACTACATGTCCTTCTATGCAATTCTTGATTACATAGACCAACAAATGTTGTGCAAAGACATCACAACCCATAAAATTAAAAGTGTTTTAGATTTTTTTTAACCCTACAAAGTACCCAGGCCGGATGGTCTACACTTTTTTCCCTACCAGAAGTTCTGAAACGAAATTAAAGAGAAATTAATTTATTTTGCAAAGACACCTTTATGGAGAAAAAAATGGTTGAGGACATGAATAGCACCTACATTTGCCTAATCCCAAAATGCCACAATGTTGAAACTATCAATCAATATCGATCTATCAGCTTGTGTAACACTTGCCTACAAGGTAGTAATAAATATCATCCTCAATAGAATCAAACTCCTTCTGTCCAAATTAATCCACCCAACACAAACTGGCCTCATGATGGGCAGAAGATCTTCGAACAATGCTATCACTATCCATGAGGTTATAAATCACTTAAAAAATTAAAAGGAAAAAAAGGGAAAATATTGATAAAAATAGACCTAGAAAAAGCATTCGATAAACTAGAATAATCTTTTATCAAATTCTCCCCAAAATTCCCTCAAGATCTAATTGACCTAATTATGTCTTGTATCTCTACCACGTATACCTCTATCATTATAAACGGATCCAACTCAAAATTCTTTAAACCGTTTAGAGGTATTCGCCAAGGTGATCCCCTATCCCCTACATTTTCATCATCTGCATGGAAATGCTTTCGAGACTAATTCACCACGAAATTGACTGTTGTCGATGCCCCCTTTTTCTCGCGAAATTGGGTTTATGACATCTGGGAGGTAGACTCGTTCCCTTTTGGGGAATTAAGTTTTTCAATTTTTGAAGAGTCGCCACCTAATGATTAATTGCATTAGGACACTAAAAAGGAATTTGATTTAGAAATCCAGAGATTGAGTAAGGGCTAAAAATTATCTCGACGAAAAGGTGTTAGGAACCCCTAAAGATCCACTAGTGTGATTCTCGGCCATGCTACAATTGTGACTTTAAGTACAATAACAAGTGAACAAGCAAGAAGTATAAATACTAGGTAGCTTTCAGATAAGGGTTGTAAACAACTGAAATACAAGAAGTTAATGTGACGACTCGACCCGTCGTCTCATGAGTTACTTCTCCATTCTCTATTTTCTGCTTCTTTATGCTTCATTATCAGTGTCTTGTATGATCAAGTTGGCTCGGATTGATTTTGGAAGGAAATGAGACACTTAGTCTCTTAAAGGAAGGCTCAGTTTGGAAAAATCAACCGGATACTGACATGTGTGTTAGAGGGACCGCATATGGAATCCGATGATTTTATTGGCTTTAGGGGGTGATTTGTGACTTAGGATTGTGGTCGGAAGTGATTTTGGAGGTCCGGTATAGAATTAGGCTTGAATTGGCGAAGTTAGTATTTTGGCGATTTCCAGTTGATAGTGAGATTTTGATCCGAGTGTCGGAATGGAATTACAAGAATTGATGTAGTTCTTTTAGGTGATTTGGGATGTGTGTGCAACACTTCTGGTCATTCGGAGGTAATTTGTTTCGATTTTTTATCAATTGCGTGTTTCGGAAGTTTTAGAAAAAGTTAGGCTTGAATTCGGTGTGAATCGATGGTTTTGGTGTTGTTTGAGGTGTCTTGAGGATTGAAACATGTTTTGGTGATGCTTTAGGATGTTTTGATGCTTTTGGTTGAGGTCCCAGGTACCTCGGGGTGATTTCGGATGGCTAACGGGGAGTTTTGGACTATGAAAAGTTGCAGAAAAAGGCATCAGTTGTAAAAGAGCATTTTGCTATATGCGATCGCAGAGGGATTATTGCGATCGCAGCCAGAAGGATTTTGAGGGGGTGTTTGGTTATTCAATGCGATCGCATAGTAAGGGTTGCGATCTCATAGTGTTAAGTGGACCTAGGGGCTTGAATGAAAATTTGTTCAACACGAACGCGGGTTTAAGTTTGCGATCGCGTAATGTCAGCAGTTGATGAATTGTGATCGCAGCGGTATGTATGCGATCGCATAGTGTTAAATTTGGAGATGGAATTTTGGTGCATTGCGATCACAAGCGTGGGGCTGCGATCGCATAGAGGAAAAACGGACTTGGACAGAAGGGTTTTAAAACATTTTGTTCCGCGAGGTTAAGTCATTTTCCTTCATTGTTGATGCATTATGAGAGATTTTTGGGAGGAATTGAAGTGGGATTCCAAGAGGAGTGATTGGAGGTAAGTCCTATGAACTAAAAATACGATTATTATATGAAATTAACGTAGAAATTCATGGAAATTAAGCCTAAAATGGAAGAACTAGGGCTTGAAAATTTAGAATTTGTAATTTGGGATTTGAGGGGTCATTTGGACTTCCATTTTTGTGTTCTTTATATGTATGGACTCGTGGAGAGATAAGTAACCGGATGATGTAAAAATTTCTGAGTTTCGATTAGTGGATCCATGGCTCGGGTTTTGGTAGTTTCGGGATTCGTGCACATTATTGTTTGTTATCGTTTGGGCCTTGTTCCCTTAGCATATTGTGATGTATTTGCTTTGTTGTTGGATAGATTCGACGTGCATGGAGGCCGAATTGAGGGTAAAAGGCGTCGCGAGCCATAGATTTTGACGGTTCGAGGTGAGTAATGATTGTAAATGATATTCTGAGGGTTTGAGACCCCTTATTGCACATCGTAGTGCTATATTGAGGTGACTTGCGCGCCGGATAGCGAGCGTGGGATAGAGCACCGTTGGGGATTGAGACTTGGTCCATCCCGACTGATGATTTTATTGTGTATTTGGCTGGAACTTATTTGTTATCATCATGACTTGGGTTGATTGCCATATTTGGGCTCCGTGCCAATTATTTGAACCCCTTCGAGGATGATTGTCGATATTTCCTCACTGTTTTGATTTTATACTTGAACTCGGTCATGTATTTTCCACTGTTTTCAGAAACTCAGCCAAGTTTACTCTACTTTAACACTTAAAATGATATTCTAAATAATATTTTGGACTGAGCATGATGTTTACTGTTACTCGAATGGCTTATGTATTTTTTGTTGACTGAGAAAGGCCGAGGGCCTGTATTGTGAGGTACTTTTGGATCGTGCTGCACGCCGCAGCAGTATATATATATATATATATATATTGGGCAGCACGCCACAGTAGTGTTATGCTGATACCAATATGAGGCCGAGGACCTAGATTTGATGCCACGAGATGGATAGATATTGCGCCTGGGCCATAAGGGGACCCTCCCAGAGTTTGACACCCTGAGTGAGCGCCATCGACAATAAAAATCGGGTTGCATGCCGCAGCGATATGTGGAGCGGGTTGCACGACGCAGTAGTACCGGTACTATTTGAAGTGTTTGCATTAGTTTATTTGTCTACAATTATCTGTTATTTTGTGCTACTTCTCGCAATATAGACTTGATACTCTGGCATTCCTTGAAAACTGAGTGTTGTGCCTGCAGGGCAGAAATTCTATGCTCATCTACACTATTTGTTTTGCATTCGTTTGCGTAAACGCTGAAAGATGTCATTATTAAAAGAGGTTTTAAACTGGCAAAGGTGTTTCGCTAAAGATTTTGTAGCTTCACTAACTTTCTAAAAAGGGTTTACACTGCTTCTATATAGCATAATAACTTGTCATACGTGATTTCTTACTGCTCAGTTGTTGTGAGCACGTGATTTTTTCCCTACACGAATTACTCCTATAAATTCAAACAAAATAATTTTTTTATTTGTTTCCAATTTTGTGGATTTTGTGGCATTTTTCGTTAATTGTTTACTTTTTGTTTGCGCATTTTAATTAGTGAAAAATATGTTGCATGTGCATTTAGGAGTTAATTTTACATTTTAAGAATTATTCAGTAATTTAGTCATTTTATAAAAAAGAAACAAATCAAAAATATAGCTTAATTTGCTCTTTTAATTGTTATTTTGATTTTTAGGTGATCTTGCTTTTAATTTTGTTTTAATTAGTTGTGATGATAATTATAAAGGATGATTAGCATTTAAATTTAGGATTTATAATTAATTTAGGATTTTTAGTAATTTTGGAAAATGAAAAAAAAAAGAAAAAGAAATTTGAAAAATCAAAATAAAAAGAAGAATAAAAATATTTGGGCCAGTTTCATTCATAACCAGCCCAAATAAATCCCCAGAACTGGCCCAAGACCCACCCCATTACCCGGTCTAACTATTCCTTCAGCAAGACGATGTCGTTTCTAGTTAGGGCACTTTATTTAATCCTGGCCTTTCGTTTGTGGTAATCCAACGACCACAAATCCTTAACACATTTCACATATTAGTGTCCAAACCTTGTACCATGTACTCTGGCCCCCCACTCATCTCTCTTACAGACCAGATGTAACGCCGTCTGCCGTCTGTCGTATGCCGCCTGACGGAAGTCGTCCATGTTAGATAACACGCTTAATGCTAGAGGGGGGGGGGGTGAATAGCGTTATAATAAAAATTAGCGTAAACTTGCGGAATTTAAAAATTGCAGGAAATAAATAAGTGCGATAAGTAAATAAATTAGAACAAACGCACCGATGTATCCTGGTTCACCACAACCCGTGGCTAGTCCAGTCCCCGAGAGACTCTCTCGAGATTTCCACTAACTTGTTAAGCTTACGGGTGCTCAACAAACCGTTACAACTTGAGGACACAAGCCTCAACAACCTTTGCTTGGAGATACAACACTCCAAGACTTCAACCAAGGAAACACAAGTTCCTTCTTACAACACAAGGGACTAACACTTCCCTTCAAGTGTACAAAAACACTTAGCACTCAAACAAGACACTCCTTTAAGAGTAGATATGAGTAAAAAGAATACGCTCAAGATTGCAACAACTTTCGACAAGAATTTGGCTGTCAAAAGCTTATGTAATGAATATAAAATGATAAGCAATAAAGTATGCAAGCTTTAGCAATTGTATGATCAGTTGTTGTATTTAGAAGACTGAATTGAAGCTGTATTTATAGTTGAAAAACCTTGTATTACCGTTGCCTAATTGCCAATTAAGAATTGCTGATTTTACTCTGTGACAATCGATTGTCAAATTACCACAATCGATTGTTTGCCAGATCTTCCAAAAATCAATCCCAGATTTTACGCATAACAATCGATTGTTTAAGACTCACAATCAATTACTGGCAACGTTCAAAAAATCATTTCCAGATTTTACTTAAAACAATCGATTATAAGAAATCTACAATCGATTACTCAGCAACGTTCAAAAAATCCTTTCCAGATTTTAATTAAAACAATCGATTATAAGAAATCAATAATTGATTACCTGACGGTATTTGAAAAAATTTTGGCAACGGTCAGTTATGCAGTCGATTATATTAAGTTAACAATCGATTATATATCAGTCTTGAAAAATCAATTTAGACACTGCCTCTTGACAATCGATTGTCATAAGTTCACAATCGATTATTTAATAACTTTGAAAAAGTTTGGAAGACACTGCCTCAACACAATCGATTGTCATACGTTCACAATCGATTATTTTGTGACTTTGAAAAATCTGATGGACACTGTCTCTTCACAATCGATTGTCATTAGCTTCACAATCGATTATTTTGAGCTTTGAAAAACTTTGATGGACACTTCCTCATCACAATCGATTGCCATAAGGTTCACAACCGATTGTCATGCAGATTTGAAAAATCTGATGCTCACTGCCATAACACAATCGATTGTCATAAGTTCACAATCGATTGTCAAGCAGCTGACTTAAACATAATCGATTATCATAAGTACATAATCGATTATCTTAGTCCAGATTTTAGAGGCATGTTTAAAAATCATTTTGACTAAAGTAAATATGCATTATTTAAAATCATTTTGCTCTAAATTAAATATGCATGATTTGTTAAAAATATTTTTACGAGAGAAGCCAAGTCTTGAGTTTAAGTTGTCGGATCAAGATCACAATTAAATACCGACTCATATAAAACTTAATCTCGATCTTTGTCTTGTGCTTGAATCTCGTTATATATCATTTTGCGCTTGTGCTTGGACCTCGTCATATGTCAATTTGCGCATAGTTTGTCATTCATCAAAACCTACAAATATGAACACACGTTTAGTATAATGCCTTGAGAACGTGTTTCTAACAATTTCCCCCTTTTTGATAATGGCAAACTTTAAGCGGGATATGCATATTAGGCAATTCATAATGACGATTCAAGACAAGTAAAGATATGCAACAAGTATATAGATATGCAATTAGTTCCCCCTCAATATATGACTTCCCCCTCAATTTATCCCAATAAGTAAGTATATAGATATGCAATTAGTTCCCCCTCAATATATGAATTCCCCCTCAATTTATCCCAATAAGTATTGAGAGTGCATACCCGCTATCTTCCCCCTTATGCCATTAGCAAAAAAAATAGAATAATTAAAAAAAAAACTTGTTTATTTATTAAATCTGCAATTTCAGAAATAATAACGCAAATAATGTCAAGACAATCGATTATTGATACTGGATAATCGATTATATAAAAGAGAAATCGATTGTTCTGTGCGTCAAGATTTATAATTCCCCCTGCCTTTAGGGTGATACCTGCAAAAATACATTAGACGTCTCCAACGCTCAAGTTAGAAAACATGTGAAAGGGAAAATGCAATGCATGACTTAGATCAACGTGGAGTCAAGGATCCCGAGTTCACTACGAATTCGGAAGAAGGACTCTTTCTCTAAAGGCTTTGTAAAGATGTCGGCCAATTGATCTTTGGTTTCAACAAATTCAATTTCGACATCGCCCTTGAGAACGTGATCTCTTATAAAATGATGTCTAATTTCAATGTGTTTTGTTCGCGAATGAAGAACGGGGTTCTTCGTCAAGCATATGGCACTAGCATTATCACATCTAAGAGGGATATGATCAAGACTTAGGCCATAGTCCAAGAGTTGTTGTTTCATCCAAAGGATTTGGGCGCAACAACTCCCCGCAACTACGTATTCAGCCTCGGTTGTGGACAACGCAACACTTACTTATTTCTTGCTAAACCAAGAAACGAGAGAGCTACCGAGCAAATGGCAAGTGCCACTAGTGCTCTTGCGGTCCAAATTTGCATCCAGCAAAATCGGAATCGGAATAGCCAACAAGTTGGCATGAAGAACCTTTGGGGTACCATAGACCCACATTTACAGTACCAACAAGATACTTCAATATCTGTTTCACCGCAGTTAGGTGAGACTCCTTCGGACACGATTGATAACGAGCGCATAAGCACACGCTAAACATGATGTCCGGACGACTAGCAGTAAGATAAAGGAGAGAGCCAATCATACCTCGATACTTTTATGTCGACTTCCTTACCTTTCTCATCTTTGTCTAGATGATCGGATGTGCTCATGGGGGTTGCCATTGCTTTTGCATTGGTCATTTCAAATCGTTTCAGCAATTCTTTGCAATATTTCGCTTGGCAAATGAACGTACCTTCTTTCATTTGCTTTACTTGTAATCCCAAAAAGAATGTTAACTCACCCATCATAGACATCTCAAATTCGCTTGTCATTAAATCGGAAAATTCCTTGCACAAAACATTGTTAGTAGCACCAAATATAATATCATCCACATAGATTTGAACTAATAAAATATCATTGTTTTTATGTTTAACAAAAAGAGTGGTGTCAACTTTCCCCCTAATGAAATCATTTTCCAATAGAAATTTACTCAATCTTTCATACCAAGCAAGGGGAGCTTGTTTTAAACCATAAAGAGCCTTTTTTGAGTTTGAAACATGATCGGGAGATTTAAAATCTTCAAAACCGGGGGGTTGTTCAACATAAACTTCTTCTTGAATAACACCATTTAGAAAAGCACTTTTCACATCCATTTGATATAAATTGAAATTCATAGAAGAGGCAAAAGCAAGCAATAAACGAATAGCTTCTAATCTAGCTACGGGTGCATATGTTTCTTCATAGTCAATACCCTCTTCTTGATTATAGCCTTTTGCTACAAGCCTAGCTTTGTTTCTAGTGATTACACCATTTTCATCTAGTTTGTTTCGAAAAACCCATTTCGTACCAATTATGGTATGATTTTCGGGTCTTGGCACCAAATCCTAAATGTCATTCCGTTTGAATTGGTTAAGCTCCTCTTGCATTGCCAAGGTCCAAAATTCATCCCCAATTGCTTCGGAGATGGTTTTTGGTTCGATTTGAGAAACAAAAGCAGTATGTCCTAAGGTGTTCTTAAGGGAGTTTTGGGTACTTACCTTTTCTCCGACGTCGCCAATTACCTGTTCAAGAGGGTGACCTTTGATTGTCCTCCACTCGTTAGGCATTTTCGTTTCTTTCTCCAATTGTGGCGTTTCCTCCGTTGATTGTTCCAAGATTTCATCTTGAATTTCCTTAGGAGTTTCCTCTTGTACTTTGTCTTTTAAACTATTTAAAATGCCTGCAAGATCAGAACAAGAATCCTTTCTCGCCAAGCGAGCATTATTTTCGGAAAACACAATATGGGTGGATTCCTCCACCGTTTGGGTTCTATTATTAAATACCCTATATGCTTTGCTACGTGAAGAATACCCAATAAAAATTCCTTCATCGGATTTGGCATCAAATTTTCTCAATTGATCTTTTCCATTGTTATGAATAAAAACTTTACAACCGAATACTCTAAAATGGGAGATATTTGGTTTCCTTCCCTTGTAGAGTTCATATGGGGTTTTCATGAGTATTGGCCTTATGACTACTCTATTTAAAACGTAGCATGTGGTACTCACGGCATCCGCCCAAAAATGTTTGGGAATCTTAGCATCTTCGAGCATGGTTCTAGCCATCTCTTTGAGACACCTATTTTTCCTTTCCACCACCCCATTTTGTTGTGGTGTTCGTGGAGCGGAAAAGGTATGCTCGATACCGAGTTCGTCACAAAAGTCCGCAAAGAGATTGTGATCAAACTCTCCCCCATGATCACTTCTAATTGAAGTGACGGTTGTGTCCTTTTCGTTTTGAACACGTATAAGAAAATATTTAAAATTCTGAAAAGCATCACTTTTATGGGCAAGAAATAAAGTCCAAGTAAATCTGGAATAATCATCAACAATAACAAAAGCATAACGATTTCTACCAAGACATTCAATGCGAGATGGTCCAAACAAATCCATGTGAAGCAATTGCAATGGTCTAGTAGTTGAAACAATATTTTTTGATTTAAAAGATGCTTTTGTTTGCTTCCCTTTTTGACAAGAATCACAAATAGAGTCATTTTCAAACTTCAAATTTGGAAGACCAACAACTAAATTTTGTGAAACCAATTTGCTCAAAAGATGCATGTTGATGTGAGCTACTCTACGATGCCATAACCAAGAATCATCCTCTTTGCTCATTAAACAATTCATATATTCGGGTGAAGAATTTGCAAGATCAACCATATAAATGTTATCCATTCTAAAACCACGAAGGATAATTTTAAAATCGCTATGTCTAAAAACTAAGCATTCATCCGAATCAAATAAAACAAGATTTCCCTTGTCGCATAATTGACTTATGCTCAAGAGATTATGTTTTAAACCTTTCACAAGTAATATATGCTTAATGGAAGAAATTTCATCCTTACCAACCGATCCGATGCCGATAATCCTTCCTTTGTTGTTATCACCAAAAATAACACTTCCCCCTTCCTTGTGTTCTAGTTGAAGGAATTTGGATTCGTCTCCCGTCATGTGCTTGGAGCATCCACTATCAAGGTACCATAGTACACTTGATCCCTTCAAACATACCTACAAAATAGATTAATGAGTTTTAGGTACCCATACCATTTTGGGTCCTTGGGGGTTAGGCAAATCATAGTGATGTGATTGAGTTTATGTCTATGTCATGTAAAACAAGCAGGAGCAATATGTCCATTCGTCTACAATAATGACAAGTCACGTTAGGATCATGCATCCTTCTAGGTTGATAGTAATTGGACGGACGAAATTCATTTACTCTATTCTTGACAATATGACTGTTGCGCAAATCATGAAAATCACTCCTACCATTTGTTCTAGGATATGCATCATTTCTAGAATAGTTGTTTCTAGGTTGGAAGTCATTTCTAGGTGTTCTAAAAGGTTCAAAATTCCTTCTAGTGTTTGGCCTAGAATGTGCATTATTTCTAGCATGATTATTTCTAGGTTGCGATTGATGAAAACCATTTCTAGGTTTGTTGTATCTAGGATGAACATTTGTTTTATTTATCCTAGGTTGAGCCTTAGGTGATTGGGGGTTGGCTTCAACTTTCTCTTTAGGCTCGTTTCTGAAACCTATGCCATGCTTGGTCGACTTCAAATTAACAAGCACTTCATTCAAATTTTTATGAGAGGAATTAAACTTATCTAAGGTGCCCTTAAGCCTTTCTACTTCATTTTTGAGATGCATGCAAGAAGTACAATTTCTAGAACTCTCGGGCTTGTCGGCGCTTCTCTTGCCAAAAAATTTGTTTTCCTCTTTCAACTTCTCATTTTCTAAAATCAGTTTTTTCAATTCCTTTTCTTTAAAAGAGAGTTGTTTTTGAAAATCTTTTTCTTTTAAAGAAGCATTTTCTTTTAAACTCTTAACAGTTTTTGAAGCTTTAATAAATTCGCTATACAACTCATCAAAAGCATTTTGCATTTCTTCAAGGGAGAAGAAATTTTTGGAAGAAATTTGACATACCTCTTCTTTGTTGTCTTCTCATGCCATAAGAGAAAGATTTGCGGCTTCGTCTTCTTCTTCCTCACTTGACTCGTCACCGGAGTCGCCTCCCCAAGATATGTATGCTCGTTGCTTCTTGAAGGGTTTCTTCTCCTTTTTAGCATTTGGGCAATTTGATTTAATGTGCCCGGTTTCTCCGCACTCATAGCACTTTATTTGATCTCCTTGCTTTTTGCCCTTTCGTTCATACTCTTTTCACATGAACTTTTGAAATCTCTTGATAACGAGTCCGAACTCGTTGTCTCCGTCCTCATCATTTTGAGGTTGGCTTGTGCTTGCCTTGAGAGCGATTCTTTGCTTCCTTTGATCATCAACAAGAGGGTTAAGTATAGTAGATTCATAAGTTTTAAGATTACCTCTTAATGCGTCGATGGTGACATTTGAAATGCCAATGGATTCTTGAATCGCATCGGCCTTGGATCGCATTCCGGAGTGAGACTTCGGAAAATTTTTCGGACAAGTTCCTTATCCGTGAAGGTCTTCTTAAGAGCATGTAAATCATTTACGATTTTTGAATCGTTCAAACATCTCATCGACCTTTTCGCCTTCCTTCATGTGAAACAATTCATATGCATGGGTTAGGAAATCAATTTTGGCTTCCCTTACCTGGTCCGTACCTTCGTACGTAATTTCCAGCTTGTCCCACATTTGCTTCGCTGTTGTGCAACAAGATATCTTCCTGTAATCATCAGCATTTACAGCACAATATAATAAATTAATAGCTTTAGCATTATTTTGCACCTTTCGGATATCATCCGCATCGTATTCATCTTCGGACTTTGGGACCCATTCATTTCCAACCTTCTTGGTTGGAATTTGTTCTCCATTCATTATGACCTTCCAAAGATGAAAACAATTTGATTGTACAAATATTCTCATCCTCTCCTTCCAGTATGTACAATTTGTACCATCGAATAGCGGTGGTCGGGTGGAGCATTGTCCTTCACCTATTCCTGCAAAAGAATCACGAGTAGAAGCCATGGATGTTTCTCTCAAACGGTTAAGTCTTCAGAGAGTTGGGCTCTGATACCAATTGTTAGATAATACGCTTAACGCTAGAGGGGGGTGAATAGCGTTATAATAAAAATTAGCATAAACTTGCGGAATATAAAAAATGCAGGAAATAAATAAGTGCGATAAGTAAATAAATTAGAACAAACGCACCGATGTATCCTGGTTCACCACAACCCGTGGCTAGTCCAGTCCCCGAGAGACTCTCTCGAGATTTCCACTAACTTGTTAAGCTTACGGGTGCTCAACAAACCGTTACAACTTGAGGACACAAGCCTCAACAACCTTTGCTCGGAGATACAACACTCCAAGACTTCAACCAAGGAAACACAAGTTCCTTCTTACAACACAAGGGACTAACACTTCCCTTCAAGTGTACAAAAACACTTAGCACTCAAACAAGACACTCCTTTAAGAGTAGATATGAGTAAAAAGAATACGCTCAAGATCGCAACAACTTTCGACAAGAATTTGGCTGTCAAAAGCTTATGTAATGAATATAAAATGATAAGCAATAAAGTATGCAAGCTTTAGCAATTGTATGATCAGTTGTTGTATTTAGAAGACTGAATTGAAGCTGTATTTATAGTTGAAAAACCTTGTATTACCGTTGCCTAATTGCCAATTAAGAATTGCTGATTTTACTCTGTGACAATCGATTGTCAAATTACCACAATCGACTGTTTGCCAGATCTTCCAAAGATCAATCCCAGATTTTACGCATAACAATCGATTGTTTAAGACTCACAATCGATTACTGGCAACATTCAAAAAATCATTTCTAGATTTTACTTAAAACAATCGATTATAAGAAATCTACAATCGATTACTCAGCAACGTTCAAAAAATCCTTTCCAGATTTTAATTAAAACAATCGATTATAAGAAATCAATAATCGATTACCTGATGGTATTTGAAAACATTTTGGCAACGGTCAGTTATACAATCGATTATATTAAGTTAACAATCGATTATATATCAGTCTTGAAAAATCAATTTAGACACTGCCTCTTGACAATCGATTGTCATAAGTTCACAATCGATTATTTAATAACTTTGAAAAAGTTTGGAAGACACTGCCTCAACACAATCGATTGTCATAAGTTCACAATCGATTATTTTGTGACTTTGAAAAATCTGATGGACACTGTCTCTTCACAATCGATTGTCATTAGCTTCACAATCGATTATTTTGAGCTTTGAAAAACTTTGATGGACACTGCCTCATCACAATCGATTGTCATAAGGTTCACAAGATTGTCATGCAGATTTGAAAAATCTGATGCTCACTGCCTTAACACAATCGATTGTCATAAGTTCACAATCGATTGTCAAGCAGCTGACTTAAACATAATCGATTATCATAAGTACATAATCGATTATCTTAGTCCAGATTTTAGAGGCATGTTTAAAAATCATTTTGACTAAAGTAAATATGCATTATTTAAAATCATTTTGCTCTAAATTAAATATGCATGATTTGTTAAAAATATTTTTATGAGAGAAGCCAAGTCTTGAGTTTAAGTTGTCGGATCAAGATCACAATTAAATACCGACTCATATAAAACTTAATCTCGATCTTTGTCTTGTGCTTGAATCTCGTTATATATCAATTTTGCGCTTGTGCTTGGACCTCGTCATATGTCAATTTGCGCATAGTTTGTCATTAATCAAAACCTACAAATATGAACACACGTTTAGTATAATGCCTTGAGAACGTGTTTCCAACAGTCAACGGCGGCGGTCGGCGTCTAATCCTAACCAAATTAACACCGTCGACTGCCCTCCCTCTCATCTACCCAAATCCACCACCTCCTCCTCTCGAATCCCACACAAATGACTCGAATATTGGCTTGAAACCCTAACTCCGCCGCCATGTACAGTGGCGCCACACTCAGATCACCTCAACTTCACACCCTCAAATCCTCATGCCTTCCTCATGACAAATCCCTGAATTTTTTTTTCTCGAACACCCCTCAGACGGATCGAATCTTGGTTAGAAGATCTAGCCCGTGCATGAAGATTTTCTCATGGTTGTACTGGTTCGATTCTGCCTTCTAATAACGGTATTTATTTGTTAAATGAAGAACAAACAATTAGTGTTGTTAGAGGACAAAATCAGATGCTCAAGTTTCCCTAATGTCAAACATCGATCCAGTGAGTCTATATCATCCTCCTTATGTGTTCTTTTCTTTCGTAGTTCAATGGAATTTGAGATTGTTTTGTCACTAGCCTTATTATTTTTTTCCTTTATTTCTTTTCCTGATCCCATTTTGACAGTTCATGCGTGCTCATGGTTTTTAAACTAACTTTATTTTGGTTAAACTCAATGATTTTAGCTGTTCAATTATGCGATTGAATTAATATCTTATTTCATTTTGCTCGAGCTTGGTTCTAGTCGGGATTATTTAGGGGTTTGATGGATCAGATTTTCTTAGTTCATTCTGAGATTAAGGTTGGTATACAAATTCATTGGGCTAGGTCCTGTTTTAATTTGATCTCGAGGTTGTGGCCCATGTCTGTGTTGGGTGTCTCATAGGTAATTAGTTACTGTTTATGAGGGTAATTCGGGTAGGGAACTTTTGTAACTAATTTAAGAAGTTTCTAGCAAGGGTCTCTATTAAATTTCAGATTTGTAGCTGCTATGAATTGGTAAACAAGTCATAAAACTAAGGACTTGAAGTGAAATAAAAAAAACTCAACGGTTTCCCTACCCCTTGCGTATAAAAGGGCATTCTAACCGTGATTTTCAGAGGAGGTTTTTAGGGTTTGAGAATGAAATTCTGAAAGAAAAAGAGAGCTAATAATACAAAAAAAACGGCTGAAAATACAAAAAGGAGGCACTGTTCTATTGGAAAATCCTTTGAAGGTTCTGTGATATTGATTCTAAGATAATTTTTGAGTAATTGAAGGATAGAATGGGCTGAATCACTTGGGGTTTCATGGGTCTTTGCTTCATTTCTGATTTTGTTTAGAGTGTTGGGATTTGTGGTTTACATCTGTTTGAAATCGTATTTCCTTGGTCATTTTTCTAGATTGATTTTGCTTCTGTGGCTACACTTGCAACTTAACCACTTATTGTTGCCTTTTGTGTTGTAATCCAGGCACACCTCTCTTGAACTCTACACAATGTAAAGCAAATTTGAACCATGAAATGGTCAAAGTTGAAGTGATCTTTTGTGTTCATACAGCTAAATGTTTTAGTAGTTTAATTTGTCATGTAGGCATAGTCTATTTCTATGACTGAACAACTGAAATCTCTGAATGATGCATAATCTGGGACAGTTTGAGATGTCACAAATGTGTCCAGCTTTGGTTCGAATCAGTAGTTTTGGTTAATAATACTTGCATGTTCGATTATTTTTTAAAGGGGTTCAAAAGGAATGAGGATTAATGTTTGTTTATGCTTTTGACATTTTCTATAAGGCACAGGCATCCAGCGATTTTGTTTGCTTTGGAAATAAAAGCTGGCCTATTGGCAACACCAAGTGAATTGAGATTTGGTTAACAGTCATCTTCTGTACCTTATATATCAATCTTTGGCCAGTTTTGAGGCATTTGGGCTGTATATGAGCTATGGTTGATTTTTGAGATTCGATTGTTAATTGTTTGGGTATTGGGAACACCAAAAAGAACTAGCTGGGTATATGACTATAAGTTCTGAAGTTTTTAACTCTAACCTGATCCATCTATAAACGACGAATTAGTTTAATTTGTGGTTTGTCACTGTCTATAATCAATTTTCTACAACGATCTAGTGGCTATTTGTTTAAAGGGTATATGTAATTGTCCTTGGGCTTGTCTCAATTGTTATAAACGTCAGAAGATACAAGAATAGAATTTGTGGATGCTACACTTCAAAGGTTGAATACCGTTTGTATGCTAGTGAACTTTGATCTCGTGGAAGGTCGAATTGCAAATGAATTCGAGCCATTTACATTTCCGAGCCACGAGATCAAAGTTTTCTCAGATTAACAATTCCAATTCGAGCCATTTGTATGCTAGTGAACTCTGTTATACTTCAAAGGAATTCTGTTGAACACCTTCTCCCGGGTTAACTGAATTCCTTACTCGGATTCCTAGCTTGCAGACTGTATAACAGAGTCAACCCTTTCCTCGATTCGGGATTTAAACCGGTGACTTGGAATACCACTAATTTGTTGAAACACGTTCTCAAGTCGCTAAAACTAAACGTGTGTTCATTTCTGTAGGTTTTGATAAATGACAAACCGACGCGCATGGAATATTGACATATGCCAAAGTCCAAGAACATGAGAAACAAAAAGCAAGATCAAGAATATCAACAAAGTTATAAATGAGTCACTTTATAGTGTGATCTTGATACGACAACTTATTCAAGTCTTGGCTTCTCTCGTAAAATCATTTTCATGCATCATTGAGTTAAAACAAAATGATTTTCAAACATTTTTATTTTAGCCAAAATGATTTTCAAACATGTTTTTCAAATCTGGACATAAATAATCGATTATGTATTTCTTATAATCGATTATGTTAAGACAGTGTTAACCGAAATTTTCAAGACAGCAATATAATCGATTACGTCTTACTTATAATCGATTATGTTAAGACATTGTTAACCGAAATTTTTCAAGACAGCAATATAATCGATTATGTCTTACTTATAATCGATTATGTTAAGATAGTATTAACCGAAATTTTTCAAGACAGCAATATAATCGATTATGTCTCACCTGTAATCGATTATGTTAAGACAGTGTAAAACCGGATTTTCAAAGCAACAAAATAATCGATTATACGAGATAGCATAATCGATTATTCACTGACCGTTGCCAAAGTATTTTTAAAACGCTGAAATATAATCGATTATACACAAGGCAATAATCGATTATGCTTGCACAGAATCTGCATCCGATTTTTTAACGTTAACAGATAATAGATTATGCAACTTGAATAATCGATTATGCTGCTTAAAACCCGCATATGATTTTTGAACGATCTGCAGATAATCGATTATGCAGATCATATAATTGATTATGCAAGCACAAAATCAGCAATTAGTGATTGGCAATTAAGCAACGGTCTTGGTGACTTTGAGGACTATAAATACACCTCAAAATCACTCTTTTAAAGAGAACAACTGATTACATTCTTGCTTAAGCTTACATACTCTCATATCAATCATTTTATATTCATTTCATAGCTTTTTGAGAGCCAAACTCTTGACTAAGTTGTTGTGTTCTTGAGCGTATTGTTTTTACTCATATCTACTCTATAAAGAGAGTCTTGTCTTGAGTGCTAAGTGTCTGTACACACTTGAAGGGATATTCTAATCCCTTGTTGTAAGAAGGAAAAGTAGTTCCTTGGTTTGAAGTCTTGAGGTGCGGTATCCTCGAGCAGGTTGAAGTCTTGTAGAGTGTATATCTACAAGCAAGTGTAACGGTTTGTTAGGCACCCGTAAGCTTAACGAAGTTAGTGTAAAACTCGAGAGAGTCTCTCGGGGACTGGACTCACCACACGTTGTGGTGAACCAGGATAAATTCGGTGTGTTCTCTCCTTACCATTTTAATTAGTGCACTTACGTTATTCCGGTAATTTTAATTCCGCAAATTCACATTGTTTTTTATTATAACGCTATTCACCCCCCTCTAGCGTTAAGCGTATATTCTAACAATTGGTATCAGAGCCTAACTCTCTGAAAGACTTAACAGTTTGAGAGAAACAATCCATGGCTTCTACTCGTAACGTTTATGCAGGACTAGGTGAAGGACAATGCTTCACAAGGCCACCACTATTCGATGGCACAAACTATACGTATTGGAAGGAAAGGATGAGAATATTTATCCAATCAAATAATTTTCTACTGTGGAAAATTATCAAGAATGGAGAGCAAATTCCAACCAAAAAGGTAGAAAATGAAATGGTGCCAAAATCGGAAGATGAGTATGACGCAGACGATATTAGAAAGGTGGAGAACAATGCAAAAGCCATCAACATAATGTACTGTGCGGTAAATCCTGATGATTATCGGAAAATATCATGTTGCACCACGGCTAAGCAAATGTGGGATAAATTGGAAATCACCTACGAAGGTACGGACCAGATAAGAGAAGCTAAAATAGATTTTCTAACCCATGAATATGAACTTTTTCATATGAAGGAAAACGAGAAGATAGATGATATGTTCGAACGATTTTCAAAAATCGTTAATGATCTTCATGCTCTTAAGAAGACCTTCACGGATAGGGAACTTGTCCGTAAAATTCTTCGAAGTCTCACTCCAGAATGGCACTCTAAAGCCGACGCTATTCAAGAATCAATCGGCATTACAAATGTCACAATCGACGGGCTTAGAGGTAATCTCAATACCTATGAATCTACTATTCTTAACCCTCCTTTGGATGATCAAAGGAAACGTAGAATCGCCCTTAAAGCAAGCACGGCTCAACCTCAAAATGATGAGGATTCAAGCGACGAAGATAACGAGTTCGGACTCGTTATTAAGAAATTTCACAAGTTCATGCAAAAGAAGTATGAACGAAAAGGTAAACAACAAGGAGACCAATTAAAATGCTATGGATGCGGAGAAATCGGGCATATCAAATCAAATTGTCCAAATATCAAAAAGGAGAAGAAACCCGTCAAGAAACAAAGAGCATACATCTCTTGGGGAGGCGACTCCGTAGACGAATCAAGTGATGGAGAAGGAAACGAGACCGCAAACTTGTGTCTTATGGCACGCGAAGAAACTCAAAATGAGGTATGTACTACTTCTAAGAACTATTTCACTTTAGAAGAAATGCAAGATGCATTTGATGAGTTGTATAAAGAGTTTATTAGCGCTTCTAAATCTATAAAAGATTTAAGAAAACTCACTTCTTCAAAAGAAAAGGATTTTGAAAAACTAACTCTTGAAAATGAGAAATTAAAAGAGGAAAACAAGTTTTATGGCAAAAGAAGCGCCGATAAACCCGAAAGCTCAAATAAGGATTGTACTTCTTGCAAATCTCTAAAGGAAGAAGTAGAAAGTCTTAGAAGCACTTTGCACAAATTCAATTCTTCACACAAAAATCTCAATGAAGTGCTAGTAAATTTGAAATCCACTAAGCACGGTATAGGCTTTAAACACGAGCCAAAAGAAAAAGTTGAGTCCATTCCTAAACCACCTAAGACTCAACTTAGGCAAAACAAAATAAATGTCAACACTCAACCTAGAAATTTTAATCCTAGAATTGCAACTCTTCCTAGAACAAATGCTAGAAGAAATATTGGAATGTATAGACCACCTAGACAAGATTTTCGAAAACCACATCAAAACTATATTCCTAAAAATAGAGTGGATGCTAGAAGAAATGTTGGCATGTATAGACCACCTAGACAAGATTTTCGAAAACTACATCAAAACTATGTTCCTAAAAATAGAGTGAATAAATTTAGACCCCCAAATTATTATCATCCTAGAAGAATGCATAATCCGAATGTCATTTGTCATTATTGCAATAAAATTGGACATATTGCTCCCGCATGCTTCACTAGACATAGACATTTCACTGCAGGACAATCACACCAATATTTTGCACCTAACACACAAGGACCCAAAATGGCTTGGGTACCAAAAACTCATTGATTTGTTTTGTAGGTGTGTTTGAAGGGATCAAGTGTACTTTGGTACCTTGATAGTGGATGCTCCAAACATATGACCGGGGATGCATCAAAATTCCTTCAACTAAAACCCACGGAAGGAGGAAATGTTATTTTTGGAGACAATAACAAAGGAAAGATTATCGGCATTGGATCGGTCGGTAAGGGCGAATCCTCCTCCATTAAGCATATTTTGCTAGTTAAAGGTCTTAAACATAATCTCTTGAGCATAAGTCAATTATGTGACAAGGGAAATCTTGAATTGTTTGACTCCGAAGAATGCTTAGTTATCCGTCGTAGTGATTTCAAAATTATTCTTCGTGGTATTAGAATGGATAATATCTATATGGTTGATCTTGAAAATTCTTCATCAAGTTTTGTAAATTGCCTTATGAGTAAAGAAGACGACATGTGGTTATGGCATCGTAGAGTAGCTCATGTAAATATGAATCTTTTAAACAAACTAGTTTCACAAGATTTAGTAATTGGTCTTCCAAACATGAAATTTGAAAAAGATTCTATTTGTGACTCATGTCAAAAAGGGAAACAAACAAAAGCCTCTTTTAAATCCGAAAATGTTGTTTCAACAACTAGACCCTTACAACTTCTACACATGGATCTTTTTGGACCATCTCATGTTGAAAGTCTTGGTGGAAATCTTTATGCTTTTGTAATTGTTGATGACTACTCTAGATTCACATGGACGTTATTTCTTGCTCATAAAAGTGATGCCTTTCACGCTTTTAAAAATTCTCTTAAACGTGTTCAAAATGAAAAGAACACAACCGTCACTTCCATAAGAAGTGATCATGGGGGAGAGTTCGATCATAATATCTTTGCGGATTTTTGTGACGAACTCGGTATTGAACATACCTTCTCGGCTCCACGTACACCACAACAAAATGGGTGGTGGAACGTAAAAATCGATGTCTCGAAGAGATGGCTAGAACCATGCTCGATGAGGCTAAGATTTCCAAAAAGTTTTGGGCGGATGCCGTGAGTACCGCAAGCTATGTTTTAAACAGAGCTGTCATAAGACCGATACTCATAAAAACTCCCTATGAACTCTATAAGGGAAGGAAACCAAATCTTTCCCATCTTAGAGTCTTCGGTTGTAAATGTTTTATTCACAACAACGGAAAAGATAACTTAGGAAAATTTGACGCGAAATCTGATGAAGGAATTTTTCTTGGTTACTCATCACGTAGCAAAGCATATAGAGTTTTCAATAATCGAACCAAAACTGTTGAGGAATCTCCTCATGTAGTATTTTGTGAAAATGATGCTCGCTTGGCGAGAAAAGATTCTTGTGTTGATCTTGCAGATGCTTTAAAGAAAATCAATCTTCAAGACGAGATACAAAAGGAGGATCCAAAGGAAGTTCAAGATGAAGTCATGGAACAACCTTCGGAAGAAGTACCACCACAAGAAGAAGAATCGATGATGCCTAAGGCTTGGAGGACGTCTAAAGACCATCCTCTTGACAAGGTAATTGGCAATATCGAGAAAGGGGTAAGTACACGAAATCTTCTTAATGACACCGTAGGGCATATGGCTTTTGTTTCTCAAATAGAACCTAAAAACATTTCCGAAGCAATTGGGGATGAGCATTGGCCCTTGGCAATGCAAGAGGAGCTTAACCAATTCAAACGTAATGATGTTTGGGAATTGGTGCCAAGACCCGATAATCACACCATAATTGGTACGAAATGGGTTATTCGAAATAAATTAGATGAAAATGGTATAATCACTAGAAACAAAGCTAGGCTTGTTGCTAAGGGCTATTATCAAGAAGAAGGAATTGATTATGAAGAAACCTATGCACCCGTAGCACGCCTAGAAGCCATTCGTTATTACTTGCTTTTTCATCATCTATGAATTTCAAATTATTTCAAATGGGTGTCAAAAGTGCCTTCCTCAATGGGTTTATTCAAGAGGAAGTGTACGTTGAACAACCCCCGGGCTTTGAAGACTTTAAATCTCCCGATCATGTCTTCAAGCTTAAGAAAGCGCTATATGGACTTAAACAAGCTCCTCGAGCTTGGTACGAGCGCTTAAGCAAATTTCTTTTGAACAATGAGTTCGAAAGGGGGAAAGTTGACACTACAATGTTTATCAAAAATAAAAACAATGACATTCTATTAGTTCAAATTTATGTCGATGATATTATTTTTGGTGCTACTAATGATTTTCTATGCGAGGAATTCTCTAAGTTAATGACTAGCGAATTAGAAATGTCAATGATGGGTGAGCTAAACTTCTTCTTGGGGTTGCAAGTGAAACAAATGAAAGAGGGAACTTTCATTTTCCAATCCAAATATTGCAAGGAGTTGCTAAATCGTTTTGAAATGAGCAACGCCAAAGCAATGGCCACTCCAATGAGTACATCCGACCATCTTGACAAAGATGAGAAAGGTAAGGAAGTAGACACCAAGAAGTATCGAGGTATGATCGGATCCCTTCTCTATCTTACTGCTAGTAGACCGGACATCATGTTTAGCGTGTGTTTATGCGCTCGATATCAATCATGTCCGAAGGAGTCACACTTAACTGCGGTAAAACGGACTATGAAGTATCTTGTTGGAACAATAAATGGGGACTATGGTATCCCAAAGGTTCTTCATGCCAACTTGTTGGCTATTCCGCTTTCGATTTTGCGGGTTGCAAATTGGACCGCAAGAGCACTAGTGGCACTTGCCATTTGCTCGGTAGCTCCTTAGTTTCTTGGTTCAAGAAACAAGTTATTGTTGCGTTATCCACAACCGAGGCTGAATATATAGCCGCGGGGAGTTGTTGTGCACAAATCCTTTGGATGAAGCAACAACTCTCGGATTATGGTCTTAGTATTGATCATGTTCCTCTTCGATGTGATAATACTAGCTCCATAAGCTTGACGAAGAATCCTATTCTTCACTCAAGAACGAAACACATAGAAATTAGACACCACTTTATAAGAGATCACGTTCTCAAGGGCGATGTCGAAATTGAATTTGTTGAAACCAAATATCAATTGGCCGACATCTTCACAAAGCCTTTAGAGAAAGAGTCCTTTTTCCGCATTCGTAGTGAACTCGGAATTCTTGACTCCACGATGATCTAATTCATGCATTGCATTCTTCATTAAATAATTACTAACTTGAGCGTCGGAGGCGCCTAATTCTTTTTTGCAGGTATCGCCCCAAAGACAGGGGGAATTTTCGGACACTGGTAACAAATAATTGATTATTGACTAAGAACAATCGATTATTTTTAGCATCTCGGTTTGCAGGAATTTGGCAATAATCGATTATCATATATTACTAATCGATTAAGTTGAGATTCAGTGTTACAGGTTTCATAATAATCGATTATTTAGTACTGCATAATCGATTACCTTTTATCGTCTCGGCTTTTCGTCATATCACTGGACTGAAATAATCGATTATCATATTAACCAAAATCAATTATTCCCCGAGCCCGGACCCTCATAATACTTCTGTCTTCAAATAATCGATTATCTCCTATCGCATAATCGATTTCTTCTCTGACTACAATTCAAAATATTGGAAATAATCGATTATTCAGCCTCCATAATCGATTACCAACGGTCAGTATTCAAATTTTTGTAACCGTTCATAACCGTTTGGCTTAATAAATCTGCAGCTTTTTGCTCCATAAATGCCTCA
Organism: Nicotiana benthamiana; assembly: GCA_034376525.1. Lineage (NCBI taxonomy): Eukaryota > Viridiplantae > Streptophyta > Magnoliopsida > Solanales > Solanaceae > Nicotiana > Nicotiana benthamiana. The sequence goes on along the minus strand of CM067330.1, from coordinate 53,736,042 downwards.
CTTCTTCAATTCTATAAATAGGTGTTTTCATCCTTCAAATTTTTCACTTCAATCTCACTCTTAGTTCCAAACAATCTTCCAAAGCCTTCAAACTTTTGAAACAGCTCCTATTTCTTCATACTAATGGCAAGCAAGCACTCAAAACGCTCTCGTTCTGGCAAACAGACTGCCTCCTCTTCCGCCGCTCCTCCACCCATTTTCCACTATAAAGACGGCTCTTATTTGCGTTTTGATACTCAACCCGAACTTCTTCGATTCATTGAAAAATTTGAGAATCGAGAAATCCTTCCGCCTCGTTTCTCAACTACTCGATATCTTCGAAATAGCGCACCCCCATCAACAGAAAATATTCTTATACCAAGCCAACTCATTGACTTTCTATATCTTCAAACCCCTTACATTCACCCTGCTCTAATATGTGCCTTCTATTCAAATCTACAGCAGGACGAAGATGGTGACCTTGTCTCTAGCATCAATGGAGTTCCAATTTTTGTAAATGAGGAAAACTTGCAACTCCTCACTAACCTTCCACGAAATGGTGAAGACATCTCTCTCTACACTAGAGAAGCAGGCGCTTTATTTGATGAACAACTTCTTTTCCACCAAATTGGTATTGGCGACTGTCCGGAGAATTGTCGCCCAACCATTACACACATGCTCCCAGAATATCGTCTAATATTTTATTTCATCACCCGAGTTCTCAAACCCCGCAAATTCAATCATACCACTCTCTCTCATGAGGACTCAAAACTCTTACATGCAATTATCACCAGGGCTCGCATCAATTAGTTCCAGTTCGTCATGACTCACATGTATGATGCAATTGGGGACGATAAGCCACTCCCATATGCTTTTGTAATAATGGCTATTTTTGAAGCCTCCGGTATTGACACCTCCGTCGGTCCTCACAAAAAGGCAACAAAGCATTGGGAAATTCAAGAATCTTCATTTCCCAATATTGGTAAACATCCTCCTCCTCCTCCTCCTACTCAAATATTTCATCCTCAAGCTCCTACTCTTCAAACCATTTCGGACCAACTTGCTTCTTTGTCAACCTCAATGACTCGTATTGATCAAAACGTCACTCGTTTGACTTATGAGCTTCATGGGTACTTTGATCATGTCAACTATCCATATGCCCAAATTGTTCTTCCGGATGAAGTGCCGGATGCCGAGCCGGATGTTAATGATGACAATGAATAATAAATTTGTTATTATGTATCGTTTGAATTATATTCTGTCTATTTTTCTTGCTTTCTCATGTATGTTTAAAATTTTTAATGAAAGTTCATTATTTTTGCTAATGTCAAAAGGGAGAAGAATAAGGGCTATGCACACTAATTCATATTTGCATAAATTAAGGGGGAACAAATAAATTGAGGGGGAACTTATACTTATCTTATGCATATCCCAATACTGGTTTGCCATTATCAAAAAGGGGGAAATTGTTGAAACACGTTCTCAAGTCGCTAAAACTAAACGTGTGTTCATTTCTGTAGGTTTTGATAAATGACAAACCGATGCGCATGGAACATTGACATATGCCAAAGTCCAAGAACATGAGAAACAAAGAGCAAGATCAAGAATATCAACAAAGTTATAAATGAGTCACTTTGTAGTGTGATCTTGATACGACAACTTATTCACGTCTTGGCTTCTCTCGTAAAATCATTTTCATGCATCGTTGAGTTAAAACAAAATGATTTTCAAACATTTTTATTTTAGCCAAAATGATTTTCAAACATGTTTTTCAAATCTGGACATAAATAATCGATTATGTATTTCTTATAATCGATTATGTTAAGACAGTGTTAACCGAAATTTTCAAGACAGCAATATAATCGATTATGTCTTACTTATAATCGATTATGTTAAGACAGTGTTAACCGAAATTTTTCAAGACAGCAATATAATCGATTATGTCTCACCTGTAATCGATTATGTTAAGACAGTGTAAAACCGGATTTTCAAAGCAACAAAATAATCGATTATACGAGATAGCATAATCGATTATTCACTGAACGTTGACAAAGTATTTTTAAAACGCTGAAATATAATCTATTATATACAAGGCAATAATCGATTATGCTTGCACAGAATCTGTATCCGATTTTTTAACGTTAACAGATAATCGATTATGCAACTTGAATAATCGATTATGCTGCTTAAAATCCGCATATGATTTTTGAACGATCTGCAGATAATCGATTATGCAGATCATATAATCGATTATGCAAGCACAAAATCAGCAATTAGTGATTGGCAATTAAGCAACGGTCTTGGTGACTTTGAGGACTATAAATACACCTCAAAATCACTCTTTTAAAGACAACAACTGATTACATTCTTGCTTAAGCTTACATACTCTCATATCAATCATTTTATATTCATTTCATAGCTTTTTGAGAGCCAAACTCTTGACTAAGTTGTTGTGTTCTTGAGCGTATTGTTTTTACTCATATCTACTCTATAAAGAGAGTCTTGTCTTGAGTGTTAAGTGTTTGTACACACTTGAAGAGATATTCTAATCCCTTGTTGTAAGAAGGAAAATTAGTTCCTTGGTTTGAAGTCTTGAGGTGCGGTATCCTCGAGCAGGTTGAAGTCTTGTAGAGTGTATATCTACGAGCAAGTGTAACGGTTTGTTAGGTACCCGTAAGCTTAACGAAGTTAGTGTAATACTCGAGAGAGTCTCTCGGGGACTGGACTAACCACACGTTGTGGTGAACCAGGATAAATTCGGTGTGTTCTCTCCTTACCATTTTAATTACTGCACTTACGTTATTCCGGCAATTTTAATTCCGCAAATTTATATTGTTTTTTATTATAATGCTATTCACCCCTCTCTAGAGTTAAGCGTATATTCTAACATAATTATCCTAAGTGGCTACTCTGAAATCTTTCGATTGTCACTTTTAGTTGGAAAAACTCCCTTTTACTCTCCCTTCCGGGTGTGTAGTGAAAAAAGGAGCTGTGACAGCTATGGCGACTCTATTGGGGATCGTACCCAAAATCTCTGGTTCGGGGTTTCAGAAATTGAGCTTAGAATAATTGTGATATATTGGCTTTATTATTATCTGATTTCATTACATAATTATGCCCAATGTGCTAAATGTTATTTTTTTACCGCTTTGATATTATTTGGACTGTATATAAACTACCACGAAATCGTTCTCTTTTCATCTTCGGGGATGTGCTCACTGGTCGAGACTCCTTATTCTGTTAGTATCATACCTCAAATAAGAAAGAGGCTCGGACAAGTTACAAAGCCGAATGCCCTTTTGGTTCAGGTACGTAGTCTCCTCCTCGACCCGAGTTGTCCGCTCGGGTACACAGTCTAAACCCTATACCAAGGTTTTGAACTTAGAATAACTTAACCACATGCCCGAGCCCTAGTAGGAGCGCCTGTTTGAATCATGCATTTGACTTATGGGACTCAACACAGGGGTTCGGTCCGCTTAGGACAGGTGCACCCAAAATAATGGACCATCCTGATGCATTTTGCGTGCCACTTGTGCATTCATTCCGGATTTACATGCTGACTGGCTTTTGAAAAATAAGAAAAAAAAAGGAAACTCTGACAGTGTGAGGGGTGAGAAAGGAATTTACCCGTGTCAAAAAAATCGATACTGAAATACTGCCAAAATTTTGAAGAAAAAAACGACAAAAACCCAAAAAGAGGAGTCTGTTTTCAAGAAAAGGATTTTTATTTTCGAAAAAAATAGAAAACGGAAAAACAAGTTGGCTATTAATTCTGTCAAAATTGCCCGAACTACGCCAGTTTAATTCTCACAGGGCATGAGATACGTAGGCAAACCCCATCGGGCTCAACTTCATTTTTGCGAAAATAGCCAAAAAGAACCAGATTTTGTTTGTGATTAATAAATAAAGCAGTTTTTGCCAAAATTAGCCGAGTGTCCCAAAAGAGCTAGAAGGCTGTTTTTGCAAGAACAGCCTTCTTGGATTATTTATCAAATTTTGGCCGGTAGTAGGCACAGCTTTAAAATCTTCCCACAGAAGTGCTGAAAGGCCATATTTGCAAGGCCGGGATTTTATTTTTGAAATGAAAATTTCGAAAAAAATAAATTTTGTTTTGAGTTCAATAAATTATGATTTTTGCTTAATCACCCTAATAAATGCGCAGAATGAGCACGAGTCAAAATTTTCCAATCTCAGTCATGAACAAGTTCCCTTTTGAGGTACACATATGGTGGAATGATCTAGGTGCGTCGGGTCAAAACAAGGTCAACATGCATTTGGGAGGACTTACCGGATTGTTGAAAATTAATCCTAGAGGAGACATCATAAAAGCATTGGTTACATTCTGAGACTTCGCCCACAACGTATTTCATTTCCCGGACTTTGAACTCACTCCGACCCTGGAAGAAATAACCGGATATATCGGGGTTCCCAAAATTCCTCTAAGACACCAGTATTTGATTGCGCCAAGGGCCATCGTTGTACACAATTTCTTGGACTCATTGAAAATAAGCAGAGGGATTCACAATCGAGATCTATTAGCCAGTTTTTGTACTCCAAAACTTATATACCAAATGTATGGCTACATAGGGGGGTTTAACAACCTAGAAACTAAAATTTGTAGCAAAGGAAACCGACTCAAATGGGAGGAACGCCGGTGTTTCGCATTTATGGTATTCTTCTTAGGCCTTTTGGTGTTGCAACAGAAGGACGGAAATATTGACATACGGATAGCAAGGGTTGTTAGCACTTTGCTCACTCAAGCCAAGATCACCCTCGCACCCATGGTATTATCATAAATTTTCCATGCCCTCACATCCTATAAAGCCTGGGGAGACTTCTTCGAATGATGCAATTTGTTGATACAGATGTGGATGGTTGAAAACTTGTGCCGCCGACCTCAGTTCATGAGTTATGGGTCATCAAGAAAGAGCCGCATAGAGGAATTTTATACCAAGAGTTGATATGTCCAGGTTACACGAAGGGGTTACAGAATGGGTATCATATCTCTGTGGCATAAGCGCATGTCAAATAGAGTGGACGTTCGGGAAGCTCCTCATTGATGAAGATATATATGCCAGCCACTAGACTTCATTTCCTTCTAATAGGTCTCCGGAGTATCCAACCTTATACTCCATAGAGTGCTAAGACAGTTATGGAGGTGCCAGATGATTTCAACTGATGAAGACATTAGTCACTACGTGGTCGAGATTGGTCCCAATGGTCAGTTTCCCAAAGCAGCAGTCCGTCAAATTTGGAGCGAATGTCAGTGCTTGACGGCGGACACTCGAGTACGAGACTTATCTAAAGGCGAGGTTGCACCAGGGTACCTTTCTTGGTATAAAAAGGAAATAGAGTTCAGAACGCCGCTAAGAGGCCACATCTCCAGGAATTTGCTGAGGCCTCACATGAACAATGGAATTGGTTACCAAAGGAAAACGAATACAGGGCCACGATAGGGAAATTGAAAAGGCATGTCAAAGACCTTCAATTCTAAAATGGTTTACAAGCCTGCGGCGAGATCGAATGATGTCCCGCAGGCCCCAGGAGCATTAGAGGCTTTAGTGTATTCATGATCTTCAAACCTGTTGGTCCATTAGAGAGTCTGTATTTTCTATTATTTATGTTTATAGTAGGTCGTCAAGTGAGTTGTTTTCATTTTAAGTCAGAGTCTGTTGTTTTCAGTTAAGTTGGAGTCTGTTAATTTCTTTTAGTGAGTTGTAATCAAGTGATTTACTTTATGAAAATTGAAGAAAGATTTCTACAATATTTTCTGTATTTATTCGCCAGAACTATGCTCTAATTTATGTGGGCTAATGATACGTAAGCAATCTCCATAGAATTCGACCATAACCATAATAAAGAAAAAAAGAAGAAATGAAAGGGGAAGAAAAAAATGAGAGAAATAGTGGTAAAATAAAGGAGAGAATAAAGAAATGAAATAGGCAGGCAAAAACAAGTTAAGTAAGAGAGAAGGGAAGAAGAAAGGAAAAAAACAAGAGAGAAAAGAAAAGTGGCATAGGACAAAAGCTGGGATGACGCAAGCAGCAAATTTAGTGCGTAATTGAAACTGATAACTCTGTCTAGGTGCATCGCACACAAAGTGAAATTATCTTATGTTAAATGCCCTAACTCTAACGTGATGACTTCATTTTGTTGTGTTCATAGCAGAAAGGTGGTTGGTTTGTGGGTTTTGAAGTGGTAACTCTTCTTCACAACATAAGGTCAAAGTCAATGGAAGACAATACCAGAGCTGAGTTGGTTGATACTAGTGCCCCAAAGAAGTTGGTTGAACGGGACAACGGGTTGGTTGAAGAGGTGCGGATGTTAAGACAACACATGACAAACATTTATCATGCCTGGATGACCGGGAAGGTACCACCCCGCCACCACCTGACCACTTAGATGTTCCCGTTACCCAAACTTTGTCCCTTTCCAATCACCCAGTAGCCCCATCACTCATCGCAATGAATACCCACTCAAAACTCATGATGCCCAACATTACCCCTCGAATGTCTCCTACGAGGAGAACCCTCATGATAAGCTTCATGCTGAAAATGAAAAGGTTACGGGAAAAGAAGGGCAGGATAAGATATCTGGGAAGCAGAAAGCACAGAACAGTCATCAAAGAACATGCAAGAGACAAAAGACCAGGGTAGCATGAATTACAAAACTGTCAGTGATCCCTGACATTCGTCTGCCCGCGGGATTTAAATTGCCAGAATTTAACTTGTATGATGGGTATGGAGATCTGCTAGCCCATTTGGAAAAATAATCGAACATGCAAGTATTAGGAAAAGAAACCTAAGGAAAGCTTTAGGGATCTTTGGCTCAGGTGGAACGAACAAGTTGTTAAGGATAGAAAAGATATTGTTGAGCCATGATGACGACAGGGTCCAATGGTCATTCTTGCTAAATGCTTTCAGCCTCGACAGCAGCCCCATGGATACTCTCGTGCACCACATGACCCTCCCCAATGCTATTTTTCTCCACAGAACCCTCGATGTCGTGCACAACTTTCCCATTACCCTGTCTGTAATGCACCATCATATGCTCCACACCCACGAGGCCCGCGATGGCCCGCACCACTTCTCCAAATGTATTACCCGCCCCCTCAGGCATGTCAACCACCTGCCGGTAGAAGATTCCAACGAAGGCCAGAGTATAAAATGAAAAGACTACTGAAAAAAGAAAATGCTTTCACGCCCAGCAAAGAATCCTATACAAGCTTGTTCGAAAAGTTAAAGCATGCCGGCCTGATTAAGCCGCTCCTTGGTCATACCCCAAACCCACATGAAAAAGGCTTTGATCCTGTTGTTCGATGCATGTACCACTCTAATGTTTAGGGACATAGCATTGAGGATTGCCGTTCTTTGAAAAGGGAAATAGAAAGAATGATTCAAGAAGGGGTAGTTGTGGTTAACGGCTGTAACAGGGAGCGTGTGAATCCTCTCATGAACTTCGTGGTTAGAGCTAATAATAGGCTTGGAAATATTGCTGCGAAACTAAGTGGCTAAAATGCCATGCTTGGCAATTGGGAAGACGCTCCATTTCTTGATCAGTCAAAGTGGAGTTTTTGGTGTTCATTTTGTTGTCATTTCTGTTCTCCAGGTTAGTTGTTTAGGTTTTTTCTAGGTTTGCAACTCCACTTTAGTTTGCTTGTTCGTTGTCCAAACCTTTTCACCGTCTATCTAACGCAATTTTCTGTTTTCTGTAATTTCTAGTCATTTGTGTTTAGTTCTCTTTTCTTTTATAGTCATATTTATATTAACGTTAGTGACATACTTGCATGCATAATTCCGGACCTGGTGTTAAAAGATATCATAAAGCAATGAAGCAACTTTGAAGGAAATAAGTACATAATTTTAAGATCATTTAAAGCCCAATATGTGTGGAACTGGGGCATATAATTTTGAGATCGCTACAAGACAGAATTGTGTTAAACCGGGACAAGTAGAACATAGAGAAACACTATTGAAATACACCATGCTTCATCGAATTGAAACTAATGACAAGTTTGCCCCAAATTGGAAGGGGACGTTCGTGGTAATGAGAGTGAAGGTATTGTCCAATGGTGTTTTTAATTAACAAATGTAGAGGACAATCAAAAAGATGTTACGAACAGTTTTCTGTAGTATGTTTAATCGGGTTATTTGTACTTGGCATATTTTGAAGGTTGAAATGACGAAGGCATTTTATTCTGCTATCTAAAAATTTTTTCCTTTGTTAACCCTTATGATCTTTAATTGTTTTCTTTCATACCTCTCTTTCAAAATCAGTAACAAAAGTTAGAAATGCAAGTGTGAGAAGTCAGCAAAAGGAAAAGGTAAAGGAAAGAATGGAAAATAAAGAAGAAAAGAGAAGAAAGAAGAAGGAAAACAAAAAAAAGAAAGAAAGAAGAAAAGAGAAGAAAGAAGAAGGAAAAGAAAGAAAAGAAAAAAAGATAGAGAAGAGAAAACAAAGAAAAACACAACAAAACAGCAAAACAACAAAAGAAGAAGGAAGAAACGGAATAAAGGAAAAAGAAAAGGGAAAGGAGGAAAATGCAAAAACATAAACACGGAATCTGGATGAACTACGGTTGACCTGATTCTTTTTTTAAGTATACGTAGGCAGCCTCGCGGTTCAGTCACATTAAAATAAAAATCCAAAGGTCCCCAAGCAAGAAATTGGGACAGAAGCTGTGGTTGTTGTAGGAAATCTGATTCCGAAAGTTACCATTTGGATATTTTGAGCCCTAATACCCTTTATTTTTAACCCTATCTAAAAGCCTGCATTGCGGTCCAAAGAAAGACCTACTGATCAGTGTTCAAAAAATGCCAAGTCAAGATTCGTATTAGAGAAAACACCCTGGGCCAAGCAGGAAAGAAATGAAAAATGAGAGTCTTATCGGTGAAAAGCCTCACGGGAACCATAAGGTGACGGTGAGTTGAGAGAAAGATCAATTGAGAGAGGCTTGATGGTGAAAATCCCACGGGCACTACAAGTCGAATAAGGACTGAGAATCAGACGGAAATCACCAGATGGAGATTGTGAAAGATGACTAACAACAGAGTATCAAAACCCAGTTTCATGGCATAACAGGAGCCGAACATCAAATTTGCTTCACTGGATAGACCGCAGGTGCATGTAGGTTATTAGAGTTAGTATCCACATCCGATAGGTTTCTACTTTGTAGCTCTCTTATTAGGAATCATCTTCTTCCATTAATTTTATCTTATTTACTTCCTCTTCTTGAATCTGTTGGGTCAAAACAAGTGAGAAATGACTTCAAAATTTACCACTAGCTTTCAAATTGCACAAAACGGGATCTGCACACTGAGTTGGCAATAATCAACAGGTTTTTGGATCCTTATGAAATGCCAAGGCTTGGTAATATATCAATTCATAAACAATGCAACAGACGAAGGATTAGGATTGACAGACCAAAGGTATCTTCTCTGATAAGATTAACAAAAAGGGTGGTTATCCAATGACAAGCAAGACCTTTCAAACAAAAATCAAAGTTGTCATGGAAAATTAGGGAGCTGTAGACCTCAAGGACAGGACCAATGGTTTAAGTCAAGAAATAACACACTAAGGGGGTGGCAATTGATGTGCTTTAGGGTCATGTAAGACACAAAGGTTGGCAAATGTTAGTTCAGGAGCAATGCAACAGATAAAAGGTTTGAACAGAGAAGAAGTATTTTCTGGATTAAGGGTGGCAAAGGAAGTGAATATCAAGGAACAAGCAAGGCCTTCGAATGGAAATCAGTTATCGTGGGAAGTGAAGAAGCAATCGCCTTCAAAGTTCAAGACCAAAAAACAAACCTCCATATTATTAAACTAATGATATTTTCTTTGACTAAAATATGGGCAGAAATTTCGGAGGTCTCGGAGAAAGTCTTCCATTGAAAAAACAAGCACCTAGCAGGTATGACCATGAACTCTAATTGGCGATCCCCTAGATAATGTGGTGTAACTTTAGTTAGCAATCCCCAGCAGAGACAACCGAGAGTTGAAATTGGAATTTAATTTGAAATTCTTAAAACCCTCCTGGATAATGGGACGCAGCTCTAAATACTAGTCCCCATCAGACATGATTTGGATTTAAAATTAGTCGTAATTAAGAGTTGCCAGGACCCTCCCGGATAATAGGATGTAGCTTTAGTTACTAGTCCCCAACAGATATAACTTAGATTCCCTCCTGGATAATAGGGTTTAGCTTTAAAATTTTAGAGATATTTGGTAACGTGATTTTATTAACACTCACAAATGCACTTAGCACTAAACTCGGGTAGAAAGAACTTCTTTTCTTTTGTTGTGACCACGTACAAAGGCAGCAGTCTCAGGAATATATTTCAAGTTTCAAGTTTTGGTAATTAGGCGCCCACCTGGAGAACAAGGGAATACATTTCAAATTTCAAGTTTTGGTAATCAGCACCCACCTAGAGAACAAGGGAATACATTTCAAGTTTCAAGTTTTTGTAATCAAGCGCCCACCTGGAGAACAAGGGAATATATTTCAAGTTTCAAGTTTTGGTTATCAAGTGTCCACCTGGAAAACAAGGGAATACATTTCAAGTTTCAAGTTTTTGTAATCAGGCGCCCACCTGGAGAACAAAGGAATACATTTCAAGTTTCAAGTTTTGGTAATCAGGCGCCCACCTGGAGAACAGGGTAATACATTTCAAGTTTCGAGTTTTGGTAATCAGGCGCCCACCTGGAGAACAAGGGAATACATTTCAAGTTTCAAGTTTTGGTAATTAGGCGCCCATCTGGAGAACAAGGGAATACATTTCAAGTTCGAGTTTTGGCAACAAGGGAATACATTTCAAATTTCGAGTTTTGGTAATCAGGCGCCCACCTGAAGAACAAGGGAATACATTTCAAGTTTCAAGTTTTTGTAATCAAGCGCCCACCGGGAGAACAAGGGAATACATTTCAAGTTTCAAGTTTTGGTAATCAGGCGCCCACCTGGAAAACAAGGGAATACATTTCAAGTTTCAAGTTTTGGTAATCAGGCGCCCACCTGGAGAACAAAGGAATACATTTCAAGTTAAAAGTTTTGGTAATCAGGCGTCCACCTGGAGAATAAAGGAATACATTTCAAGTTTCAAGCTTTGGTAATCAGGCGCCCACCTGGAGAACAACGGAATACATTTCAAGTTTCAAGTTTTGGTAATCAGGCGACCACCTGGAGAATAAGGGAATACATTTCAAGTTTTGGTAATCAAGCGCCTACCTGGAGAACAAGGAATACACTTCAAGTTATCAAGTTTGATAATCATGCGTACACCTGGAGAACAAGGGAATATATTTCAAGTTTCAAGTTTTGGTAATCAGGCGGCCACCTGGAGAACGAGGGAATACATTTCAAGTTTCAAGTTTTGGTAATCAGGCGCCCACCTGGAGAACAAGGGAATACATTTCAAATTTTCAAGTTTTGGTAATCAGGCGCCACCTGGAGAACAATGGAATACAATTCAAGTCCAACAATCAAAAGAGAAACATAGCAATAGGGCAACAAGAAGTTTCACAAAAGGACGTACAGCAAGACAACAAGAAGTTTCACAAGGAGATACACAAGGCAACAAAGCAACAAAGATCAAGAGCAAGCTTGAAGACATAGATAGGTTCTTTTGTAATTCATAAGTCATAGCTTGGTCTAGCTTCTTTTTATATTTTACATGGTGTAATAAGGGGGTCTAGCAAGCAGAAACAGCAGCAGCAGCAATAGTGAGATCACAATTTCGGTAGTCCCAACTACCAAACACTCCTGAACTACACTAACCTAATTCCTCTTTAGCCGAGGATATATAAGCAATTTCTGACGCATGGTGCAGTCAAACTTTTCAAAAAATGCTTCTCACGGAGTAATCAAGCATGCAAAAATCGCTCGTCCCCTCACTTATCTTTGACCAAAAACTCTTCGTGTTTCTGGGCAAAGAGAGGCAGCTGTGAGCACGTGATTTTTGCCCTACACGAATCACTCTTATAACTTCAAACAAAATAATTTTTGTTATTTGTTTGAAATTTTGTGAATTTTTTGGCATTTTTCTGTAATTGTTTACATTTTATTTGCGCATTTTAATTAGTGAAAAATATGTTGCATGTTCATTTAGCAGTTAATTTCACATTTTAAGAATTATTCAGTAATTTAGTCATTTTATAAAAAAGGAAAAAATCAAAAATATAGCTTAATTTGCTCTTTTAATTTAAACTTTTATTTTTAGGTGATCTTGCTTTTAATTTCATTTTAATTAGTTCTAATGATAATTATAGAGGATGATTTGTATTTAAATTTAGGATTTATAATTAAATTAGGATTTTTAGTAATTTTGAAAAATAAAAAATCAAAACAAAAAGAAATCTGAAAAATCAAAACAAAAAGAAGAATAAAAAAATTAGGCCGGCTTCATTCAAAACCAGCCCAAATAAACCCCCAAAACCGGCCCAAGACCCACCCCATTACCAAATCCAACTATTCTTTTAGCGAGACGATGTCGTTTCTAGTTAGGGAAAATTATTTAATCATGGCCTTTCGTTTGTGGTAATCCAACGCCCACAAGTCCTTAACACATTTCACATATTAGTGTCCAAACCTCGTACCCTGTACTTTGACCCCCCCCACTCGCCTCTCTCAGAGACTAGATGTAACGCCGTCTAAAGACCACCGCCTGCTGCCCACTAGAAGTCATCCACGGCGGCGGCCGGTGTCTAATCCTAACCAAATTAACACCGACGACTCCCCTACATCGCCTCTACCCAAGTCCACCACCACTTGCTCTCGAATCCCATCCTGACGTCTCGAATATTGGCTTGAAACCCTGACTCTGCCGCCGTATACATCGGCGTCACCCTTAAATCACCTCAACTTCACACTCTGCAATCCTCATGTCTTCCTCATGACAAATCCATGAATTTTTTTTTCTCAAACACCCCTCAGACGGCTCGAATCTTGGTTGGAAGATCTAGCCCGTGCATGAAGATTTTCTCATGGTTTTACTGGTTTGATTCTGCACTATAATAATGATATTTTTTTGTTGAATGAAGAACAAACAATTAGTGTTGTTAGAGGACAAAATCAGATGCTCAAATTGCCCAAATGTCAAACAACGATCCAGTGAGTCTATTTCATCCTCCTTATGTGTTCTTTTCATTCGTAATTAAGTGGAATTTGAGATAGTTTCTTCACTAGCCTTATTAATTTTTTCTCTTTTATTTCATTCCCCGATCCCGTTTTGAGAGTTCATGCGTGCTCATGGTTTTTAAACTAACTTTCATTTGGTTAAACTTAGTGATTTTAGTTGTTCAATTATGCGATTGAATTAATATCGTATTTGATTTTGCTCGAACTTGGTTCTGGTTGGGATTATTTAGGGGTTTAATGGATCAGATTTTCTTAGTTCATTCTCAGATTAGGGTTGGTATACAAATTCATTGGGCAAGGTCCTGTTATAATTTGATCTCGAGGTTGTGTCCCATGTCTGTGCTGGGTGTCTCATGGGTAATTAGTTACTGTTTAGGAGGGTAATTTGGGTAGGGAATCTTTGTAACTAATAATTGAATTTCAGATTTGTAGTGGCTATGACTTGGTTACCAAGTCATAAAACTGAGGACTTTAAGTGAAATAAAAAAACTCAAGGGTTGCCCTACCCCTTGCCTATAAAAGGGCATTCTAACCGTGCCTTTCGGAGTAGGTTTTTAGGGTTTGAGAAATGAAATTCTGAAAGAAAAAGAGCTAAAAATACAAAAATCCAACTGCTAAAAATACAAAAGAAGTCATTGTTCTATTGGAAAATCCTATAAAGGTTCTGTGATATTGACTCTAAGATAATTTTTGAGTAATTGAAGGTTAGAATGGGCTGAACCAGTTGGGATTTCAAGGGTCTTTGGTTCATTTCTGGTTTTTTTTAGAGTGCTGGGATTTGTGGTTTACATCTATTTGAAATGGTATTTCCTTGGTCATTTTTCTAGGTTGATTTTGCTGCTACGGCTACACTTGAAACTTAACCACTTATTGTTGTCTTTTGTGTTGTAATTCAGGTACACCTTTCTTGAACTCTACACAATGTAAGGCAAATTTGAAGCATGAAATGGTCAAAGTTGAAGTGATCTTTTGTGTTCATACAGCTGATTGTTTTAGTAGTTCAATTTGTCATGTAGGCTTAGTCTATTTCTATGATTGAACAACTGAAATCTCTGAATGATGCTTAATTTGGGACTGTTTGAGATGTCACAAATATTTCCAGCTTTGGTTCGAATCAGTAGTTGTGCTTAATAATACTTGCATGTTCGATTATTTTTAAAAGGGGTTCAAAAAGAATGAGGATTAATGTTTGTTTATGCTTTTGACATTTTCTATAAGGCACAGGCATCCAGCGATTTTGTTGGCTTTGGAAATAAAAACTGGCCTATTGGCAGCACCAAGGGAATTGATTAACAGTCATCTTCTGTACCTTATATATCAATCTTTGGCCAGTTTTGAGGCATTTGGGCTGTATAGGAGCTATGGTTGATTTTTGAGATTCGATTGTTAATTGTTTGGGTTTTATGAACACCAAAAAGAACTAGCTGGGTATATGACTATAAGTTCTGAAGTTTTTAACTCTAACCTGATCCATCTATAAACGACGAATTAGTTTAATTTGTGGTTTGTCACTGTCTATAATCAATTTTCTACAATGATCGAGTGGCTATTTTTTTAAAGGGTATATGTAATTGTCCTTGGGCTTGTCTCAATGGTTATTAACGTCAGAAGTTAGAAGAATAGAATTTGTGGATGCTACACTTCAAAGGTTGAATACCGTTTGTATGCTAGTGAACTTTGATCTCGTGGAAGGTCGAATTGTAAATGAAGTTCGAGCTCTTAATGTTGATTCAAAATCTATACGCATGGTCTTGAGACCTGATGGCCTAAATGAGCTTAGTTATCACTTGGGCCCCTTCTTGGACCCAATGTTGCATGGCATTCGTCCATAGCTTTTAGGCCCCATTTTGGGCCAGAATCTCAACTCAAAGTCGTTTCCTTTTATTTTGAGCTATTAGCCCAAATCTTGGTAGATTTCTTGCCCTTTAACGTTCGATTAATTAATAAGGGGTGTGCTGTATTAAATAACACAAATGGTTGTGCCCCTCCTATTATTTGTTAGGACATCATTAAAATAAAGTTGAGGTGCACCGCGCCAAAAAAGATTCACAAATGTGTGGCCCTCTTTAATTAGATTCTTTAAACCCTTAGAATCTGAGGTGCATCACTTAGTGAATTTTTGTGGTCCTCGCAAACTTACAAGACGTGTATTCATTTAGGCGCGTTAGTTAAAAATTTTACTTTCCTAAATACGGGTACGCATTTATGTGACCCAAATCCAAATTCCAATGATATTTAAATATGTCAAAAGTCACGGGTGCATTTATGTGACGTGGTTCGAGACGTATTTTGATAATGTTGCAATCTTCTTAAAATTAAATAAAGTGGTTAAAAGATTCAATATGCACATAGGCATTAAAATATATTAAAATCAGATAATTAATCCGAATATAATAGTTGAGCGACCGTGCTAGAACCACGGATCTCGGAAATGCCTAACACCTTCTCCCGGGCTAACAGAATTCCTTACTCGGATTTCTGGCTCGCAGACTGTATATCATAGTCAACCCTTTTCTCCATTCAGGATTTAAACAAATGACTTGGGACACCATTAATTATCCAAAGTAGCAACTCTAAAATCTTTAAATAAATTAATCCCTTTTCGGTTGTCACTTTAAGTTGGAAAAAACTCCCTTTTATGCTCCCTTCCGGGTGTGTAGTGAAAAGAAGAGGTGTAACGGCTGTTATTAACCTTTATTACTCACTGAGTTGGAGTACTCACTTTACTCCCTACACCTCGTATGCAGAGCAAGTATCTAATCACCCGGTAGCGGGTTTTGGTCGATCAGAGGCAGAGATATATGAGTAAAGAGGTGATTGTCGGTGTTCGCAGCACCATGTTTCTCTCTTTAGTTCATTATTCCGATTTTGTATATGTTATACCTTGTAGCGGATTTACATTCTGATAGATGCTCGTGACTTTTGACACCTTGATTAGGGCTGTGTTAGGTGTACTTCCGCTAATTTATATTATTAAGTCATATTGTAGCTGTTTATTCATCTTTAAGTTATATTTGGAAGGACGAGTTGGGTTAGTTGGCTGGCCTCGTCTTCACGAGAGGCGCCATCACGACCAGTGTGGGGTTTGGGTCGTGACAAGTTGGTATCAGAGCTTAGGTTACTAGGTCTCATGAGTCATGAGCAGGTTTAGTAGAGTCTCGTGGTTCGGTACAAAGAGTCTGTATTTATCCTCAAGAGGCTGCAGAACCTTTAGGAAAACTCCACATTCTTGAATTGTTATCGTGCGTCATTGATTCAGCTTGAAATGAACTCTTGAAATTCCTTCCACGTGTTTGTATGCACACATGAGCGCTCAGTATTAGTTGTTCCTTGATGGCTTGTGATGCCCCGATCAAGGAGCGAGATGTAATCTCTGTGAGTTTATGTTAGGCCAGTCTGGAGGACTCGAGGCCATATCTTGGCCTATGTCTTGAGCACCAAGGTGCTGGTTGTGTGAGCAAGTGATTCGAACTTGTACGTTCGGTATTGTCTCTAATAATGGAAGTGACGGCTGGATAGACACGTGATGAGTATGTTAGTACTTCGAGATGTATTTGTGTGACTTGGAAGTGATGAGGGAGGTCTGCTGGATGATAGATGAACTAATGAGTGCCTAATTTCCATTGTGACTGGATGTGTATCCCCGAGTTATGGGCACGTGAAAAATCTTTTCAGGTCTTCTAGTTAGGAGTGAAGTAAATTTCATGTTGCCATATGAGTTCAGACTCAGGAAAACTGAGTAACTGTGTAATATGTATGACGGTGGCAGGTATACAGAAATGTTATATTGAGGCGAAATAGATGGGTTATCTCCTGCGGAGTGTTCCAAAGTGGTGTGATCCTTATGTGTATGTTAGTATATCTCATTTACAAGTGAAGAAAATTCGTTGAAATCTAGATTGGATTGGCTAGATAGTGGGCTTAACTGTTGTGGGAGTGAATGCGAGATTTGCAAGAGTTAAAAAAATTAGATGATTTATGTTTCCACTAGCTTGTGAAGGATTGAGTTTAATCTCACTGTGGTATTAAGGCAACAATGGAGTATATGCATTATGAGTTATTGTGCGTTTTGATCTATGGCTTCGAGCCAAGTTGAGGAGGATGTTGTTGATTAGCTGATTGCACGGTTATGTGCTATGTTGGTTTCGGTTTAAGACATGTTGTCGAATCAGTTCTGGTGTTGGAAATTGAGCCAAGGATGGCTCGAGTGAAGGAAAATTTTGACAAAGGTTATATAGTGCTTCGTAGATGTGTGAGAATAACAGGATGTCTTAAGCTGTTGTTGATGAAGAATGCTTGGTGCATGGAGTAGAAAGATTTTTGTTTGTATTGGAATGAGGTCATATCCTGCGGTGTTAGGGTGGTAATGAGGCACGGGTGGTTCTGTTCATGTGATCAGTTAAATTGCAATTTGAAGAAGAGTGAATGACTCTCGAGAATGGATCTAATGTGTTAACGATTCTACTGGAAAAAAATCGGGTATTTTAAAGTTGTTGGTATGGTTAGAGACTGAGATTTCACAAGGAGAGGTCAAGACTTGTGGTATTCCTATGTTAATTATGGGATTCTATATATCAGTATCAGGAAGTTCTTCAAAGTAAAGTATTCTGGAGCGTGGTGTTTCTGGGTATATTTGAGAGGGTATTCAGCGGCTTATGGGTCGTAGTCAGTGTGGTCTTATGCTTGGGCCTCGTGTGGTAAGCCTGGGTTGAGGCATTTTGGTGCTACAGTTAGAGGGAATATCAAGTTGATGATGAATCATACGGGAAATTAGATAGATGGAATAGCTTGATAGTAGACCGAATCGGTATGGTAAGGATATGATTTATTCTTTGTATGTGTTCGAGGTAATGGGTTCTTGCAGGTATTTTGCAGCAATGCCCTTAGGTTTTGATGGCTTGCTTAGTTTGGTCTAGTTAGAAGGATTCAGTCCTGGCAGTTTAATTTGTGCAAATAGAAATTCGAAGAGTTCTTGATGGTTTTTACCGCGGTTTGGAGATGTATATTTTATATGGGCATGGGGAGCATGGGAGGTGTTGTGACTTTTCTTCTATATGGGACCAATGGAAAGTTCTTGACTAGTTGAGTACGTAGGTTTTTGTGACTCGGAAGGGAGATGAATTTCTCATGTTATACTAGGATGGTATGGTATGATATATGTTGTATGTAGTGGAGGATCGAAATTTGCGTGTATAGAGTTACAGTTCAGCTCTGAAAGGAAGTTCATAAAACTCTTAGGCAGTGGGTAGCCTCAGATGGTTAAGGGAATGATATTTCTAATTAAAAGTGATTTGATGATAGTATATGTTTAGAAAAGGGGTAATGTGATTAAACTGATGATACTTTGGTAGTATTGCGGCATTTTCTTGTTGGGTCAATGGGTGGTATTCGGGTATGTTTGGTGGCACGGGAAAATTTTGGAATATCTTTCGTGGAATGACTGGGTACTTGATGTGTGATAAGTATTTGGAAGGCAGAATCTGGGATTCAAGCTTGTTGTTTCCATGTTGTGTTATTCTGGGCTATTGCGATAAGATGGCATGATTGGCTATGCCGGAAAATGCCACGGATTGAGTGTCGATGTTCAACAGATTATGTCCTATTGGGAGAGTCCTATATTTCAAGGCCCAGTGGACGGCTGGGAAGGAATTGTCTTTCTTATTTTGAGCTCTTATGATGAGTGCCAGTGCTAAGGCCCCTCATATTTATTCAGTTCCGGTAGTGACGGACTCCTCGGATGTGTTTCTTGTGGTTGGGCATATAGCCGGGCAAGGTTGTTGATTCCGGTATTGATTTAATGCCTTGAACCGTATCGTATGGAACCTGTAGAGTTATAAAGGTGGAAGGAGCAGCTTCAGGTTTCCTTGATAAGGAGTTCATTGGCAGGCCAACATAGGTGAGTGTTCTATCTTGAGTCAGCTTGGTTGGCTTCGAATGGCATTGTTGAGGGTGGTATCGATCTAACCATTGTTGATATTATCAGAGATCTGGGGAGGTCTATGAGTTACCCTCCTGTGTTGTGAAACGTTATGATTTGCTGGTTATGGGCACAAATGATGCGGTTCTATTGGGGTTCATAGTGGAAGTCGAGCGGGGAGAGTAATTGGGTTTCGCTTGGTGAATGGCGCATGCGTGATGTCCTATCGGGTTTGCGTGGTATAGGTTACTTGTTTCATCGTGGGTGTAATGAATTTGTTTGGTTCCAGACAACAAATTGTGTGTGGTTGTCAATTTTGAGCATAGTTACTTTACATGTATCATGTGGAGCAGTGTTTGGATAGGATCGTGCATTGTAGCGAGGCTATGTGGAGATATGACCTGGCGGGTTAGATTTGTGTATTCTATTCTATGATGTGAGACGGGTTCTCAGCCTTGCATTGTGATGGTACTGACGAGTTTGAGGTGCAGCTCCTTTGTTTGGGGGTCATTTTCATGATTTGAGTATATTCAGACCGTTTCTTATTGGTGCGCAAATTATGCAAGTTGTGGCTTAGGCCTGTATTGATGTGTCATGCCACTAGAGAGGTGTGTTGGGTTCGAGGTGGCCGTTGGGGTCATTCATGAATACAAACGCATTTAATGTCAGCTTGTTGGGAGGATAATATCAAGGTTCGGCTCGAAAATCTGTTGTGGTATTAGCCAAAAAGGGAAGTGACTTCATGAATGGTTGACCTGAGAGATGGTTATGGTTTATTGCATGTTTCATTTATCATTAGCAGTATATAGAAGTATGGAATAAGCCCTTAGTTGATGAGAGGTTTTCTACCGTTATTCGGGTGTTGTGTCTGGCTGCTGTGAATAGAAGTTATTATTTCGAGTGTTTGAGTTATGTGGTATATCCTATAATTACGGCTGAGATTGTAGGTGTGGATTATTACTACTAGTTCGGGCTTATTCTGAATAGAGATGTGAGGTTCTGATCTTGTGTATGATTTCGGAAAGGGAAGTGTGGTTCAATGGCTTATGGGCTAGATTGGATGGTGAAATTTCAGGAACAATGTGTTATCAGACCTATATGAGATAGGGTGACATGGGATCACCCTCAGGTATATGCATGATAAAGTTATTCAGCTATTGGTTAGCTTATAGAAAAACTCTGGGTATGCTCGAGGACGAGCATTTGATTAAGTTAGGGAGGATGTGACGACCTGACCGTCGTCTCATGAGTTACTGCTCTGTTTCCCCATTTTCTACTTATTTATGCTTCATTATCAGTGTCTGGTGTAATTGAGTTGGCTCAGATTGATTTTGGAAGGAAATGAGACAGTTAGTCTCTTAAAGGAAGGCTCAATTTGGAAAAGTCAACCGGATGTTGGCCTATGTGTTAGAGGGCTCGGATATGGAATACGATGATTCGGTTAGCTTTGGGGGATGATTTGTGACTTAGGAGTGTGATCGGAAGTGATTTTGGAGTTCCGGTGTAGAACTAGGCTTGGGAAGTTAGTATTGGCGATTCCCGATTGATAGGTGAAATTTTGATCCGAGTGACAAATGGAATTTTGAGAGTTGATGTACTTTTTTTAGGTGATTTGGGATGTTTGTGCAAACTTTTAGGTCATTCAGAGGTGATTTGGTTGGATTTTTTATCAAATGCGTGTTTCGGAAGTTTTAGAAGAACTTAGGCTTGAATGCGATGTGAATCGATGGTTTTGGTGTTGTTTGATATGTTTTGAGGATTGGGACAAAATTGGGTGATGATTTAGGATGTGTTGATGCTTTTGGTTGAGGTCCCTGGGGCCTCGGGGTGATTTCGGATGGCTAACGAGGAGTTTTAGACTATGAAAAGTTGCAGAAAAAGGCATCAATTATTGCAGAGCATTATGCTCTATGCGAACGCACAGGGAGTATTGTGATTGCACAAAAGGATTTTGAGGGGGTGTTTGGTTATTCGATGTGATTGCATAGTAAGGGTTGTGATCGCATAGTGTTAAGTGGACCTAGGGGCTTGAATAAAAATTTATTCAACGCGAACGCGGGTTTAAGTTTGCGATCGCGTAGGGTCAGGAGTTGATGAATTGCGATCGCAGGGGTATGTATGCGATCGCATAGTGTTAAATTTGGAGCTGGAATTTTTGTGCATTGTGATCGCAATTGTGGGGCTGCGATCGCATAGAGGAAAAATGGACCTGGACAGAAGGGTTTTAAAACATTTTGTTCCGCGAGGTTAAGTCACTTCTCACCATTGTTGAAGCATTGTGAGAGCTTTTGGGAGGAATTGAAGAGGGATTCTAAGAGGAGTGATTGGAGGTAAGTCCTATGAACTAAAAGCACGACTATTATGTGAAATTAACCTAGAAATTCATAGAAATTAAACCTAAAATGGAAGAACTAGGGCTTGAAAATTTGGAATTTGTAATTTGGGATTTGAGCGGTCATTTGGACTCCGATTTTGGTGTTCTTTATATGAATGGACTTGTGGAGAGATAAGGAACCCGATGATGTAAAAATTTTTGAGTTTCGAGAAGTGGACCCGTGCCTCGAGTTTTGGTAGTTTCGGGATTTTTGCCCGTTATTGTTTGTTTTCGCTTGGACTTTGTTCCCTTAGCATATTGTGATGTATTTGCTATGTTTTTGGATAGATTCGATGCGTGTGGAGGCCGAATTGAGAGTCAAAGACGTCGCGAGCTAGAGATTTTGCCGGTTCGAGGTGAGTAATGATTGTAAATGATATCCTATGGGTTTGAGACCCCTGATTGCACATCATAGTGTTATATTGAGGTGACTTGCACGCGGATAGCGAGCGTGGGGTAGATCACCATTGGGGATTGCGACTTGGCATGTCCCGATTGATGATTCTACCGTGTATTTGGGTGGAGCTTATTTGTTTTCATCATGACTTGGGCTGATTTTCATATTTGAGCTTCGTGCCAAATTATTTAAACCCCTTCGAGGATGATTGTTGATATTTCCTCATTGTTTAGATTTTATACTTGAACATAGTCATGTATTTTCCACTATTTTCAGAAACTCAGCCAAGTTTACTCTACATTAACACTTGAAATGATATTCTAAATAATATTTTAGGCTGAGCATCATCTTTATTGTTGCCCGAGTGGCTTATGTAATTTTTGTTGACTGAGTAAGGCTGAGGGCCTGTATAATGAGGTGCTTTTGGATCGAGCTGCACGCCGCAACAATAAGTATATATATGGATCGGGTTGCACGCTGCAGCAGTGTTATGCTGATACTGATATGAGGACGAGGGCATAGATTTGATGCCACGAGATGGATTGATATTGCGCTTGGGCCGTAAGGGGCCCCTCCCAGAGTCTTCACACCCCAGTGAGTGTTGTAGACAATAAATAGATCGGGCTACATGCCACAGCGATATGTGGAGCAGGCTGCACGCCGCAGCAGGTACTGGTACTGTTTGAAGTGTTTACATTATCTTATTTGTCTACTATTATCTGTTATTTTGTGCTACTTCTCGCAATATAGACCTGATACTCTGTCATTCCTTGATAACCGTTGAAAGATGTCATTTTTAAAGAGGTTTTAAAGTGAGCAAAGGTGTTTCGCTAAAGATTTCGTAGCTTCACTATTTTTCTCAAAAGGGTTTACACTGCTTCTATGTAGCATAGTGATTTGTCATACGTGATTTCTTACCGCTCAGTTGTTATTTACCTTTATTACTAACTGAGTTGGAGTACTCACTTACTCCCTGCACCTCGTGTGTAGATGCTGGTATCTAATCACCCGGTAGCAGGTTTTGGCAGATCAGAGGCAGAGTTATATGAGTAAGGAGGTGACTGACTGTCTGCGGCTCTGGCCGGCCATCTTCCTCCATGTCCTCATCCGAGGTTCAAGCAATTGGTCATCATTCCTGGCCGGCTGGCCGAGGTCGAGTTCCGCCCTTATTGAGAATCTATATGGCTTTCTTCGTCTCTATTATTTGATTTTTCAATAGCCAAAAACTTGACTTTCAGGTCTGCGAGAGGTCAATGTACTAGAGCTCATGCCCAAAACGGCGTTCACAGCACCATGTTTCTCTCTTTTGTTCATTATTCCGGTTTTGTATTGTTAGACCTTGTAGTGGATTTACATTCTGATAGATGCTCGTGACTTGTGACACCCTAATTAGGGCTGTGTTTGGTGTACTTCCGCTAATTTATATTATTAAGTCATATTGTAATTGTTTATTCATGTTTAAGTTATTTTTGGAAGGATGGGTTGAGTTGGTTGGCTGGCCTCGTCTTCACGAGAGGCACCATCACGACCAGTGCGGGGTTTGGGTCGTGATAGTTAAAGAACTGAAATTTGGAAGAAAGTCGTTTTAGAATTCTAAAAAAACACACAAGTAAAGGGGAAGAGGTTTGCACATAATTTATGCAAGTTAATTAAAGTAGAAGAGGTTAAAGAAGCTGAAAGTTGAATAGTTTTAAAAAATCTGAAAATATAGACAAGTAAATGGAAAGGGGGGTCCTAGGTGTATAAATAATATGGATCACCCCACACAACACCCCGAAACCTTTTATACGCGTGGTGTAATCGCGTGCTCATCGTATCCATATCTACCATTCCACTATGTTAAGGTATTAAACGCGAAATAGTCTCGTTACTTATTACATGCTATTACCCGTCCCAATCCTATCAGCCCCGGAGGCATTTGTAACTAATAATCTTAAAGGTGAGGGAAATGTGGATTTGGAATGGTTTAAAAGGGATAAAATTCTAGGGCGACAAACAGAACACGTAATGTAGCTATAGGAAACACTGAACAATTAAAAGGCTCTGGCAGGCCTCCTCACTTAAAAGAAAATTGTTTAGCATGACTTACAAATACTGATTATGGTCTGAATTAAATTTAAAGTGTTAAGGCAGGCTGGTTTATCACATATTTCTCAGATAAGAAGTCTGAATTAGGCCTACCCCTAGTTGTAATTATCAAAGATTGATGCAATTAATTAATCACCTAATGGCTTGCCTAGGTAACACCTATAGGCATGATATCTAATAATGCAGGAGTATGCTGATTTTAAGAGGCTTACTGATTATAGAAAAACATAAGTTCTGCGGATATTAAACAACACTACTACTGGTTTTAGACTTGTAAGCGAGATAGACGATTCAGATTCAGTTAGTTATTCCAATAGGCATGCTTTCTAAGCGTGATTAATTTAAAAACTTTTATAAAAGTGCAGTAATCCTATAGACATGGTATCTAGAGTGCCATTTGTTATTTGAGCCTATAAATTGTTTGCCTAGTGATAGAAGATATGCAAAAGTGCAAAAAAAAAACTATAGTCATGATGTCTGTATGCATAAATGCAGAAAACCCTTATAGTCATGATCTCTATATGCAGAAATGTAGAAAATCCTATAGTCATGATTTCTAAATGAGAGGCAGAAGTGCAAGGCAGGATGTGATTGCAGGAAGAAATACCTAGGAACATGATGTCTACCCGTGTGCATACATGAGTAACCCTCGCTTTTTACTAAAACCACATAAGTTATTACAAATTATTACATACCAAAAGTAAAATTATATCAGAAATTAAACTAAAACCAAGGAGCCCAATTCAACCTCAAGGTCTAAAATATGAGATGAACCAACTATGAAGATCAGGATTTCCAAAGCCTCTCTCATTCTTTGGCTGTGTCAAAGTTCCCAAGAGCCTCAAGTGGACTCCGGGCTATGCTTACACCCAAATACATTGCAGAATTGATTATAGTGTAGTGTGGAAGAGCCAACCGTCAAATATTCAATTTCAGAGGGAAGTCAAGGTCCCAAAGCAAGGCTCATAGGAGGGGGCCAAAACTTAAAATCTAAGAGAGTGTGCAAGTGCATGCAGGGGATTTAGGGAAGGCTATAGCAGGCTGGTGGTCATACCTAGAAATTAGGAGTGCTGGCACACCCCTAACCATCATATTAGACATATTTGTTTGGGATTTAGGATCCATTAACGATCAAGTTCAGAGATGAGTAGCAATTTGAATACTGCCATGACTGAACCTTAACTTAAACACATAGAAGGGAATAGGGGGAAGGGATTCACAATAGAAATAGATGCAAGAAAATTCATACTTAATATTAATCACTAAGCATGGATAGTAAAGCAAATAAGATCGCAGAAGCAATAAATAAAAATATTGGGATGATGGCTGAAACTAAATTAGAATATACCAATTTCAGGGAAACAAACAAGTAAAAACAGAAGTCTTGTAAAGCCAAAATTGCAAGCAAACATCCAGAAGAAACTCATATGAGAATGTGAGAGTAATTGAGAGTGTCTTAAATAGTATTCAACAGGAAGGTGTATAAAAGTATTGAATTTGAAGTCCGTCAAAGTGCAAAAGGGTCGTGCCTTTGCAGAAAGAAAGTAAGAAAAAGTAAAAATAGCATTGAAATCAATCTCCCTTTAATTAAGGGATTCTAACTGCAAACGGGTAAAAGGCAATTAAGGAAGGAGTTGATCAAAACCTTTCCCAAAGCAATACAATAAGGGCAAATACACAAGGGTTTATTTAAGGCAAAAGTTCAGTGGTACACGGTTTGTGACAAATAAGGAAAGGGAATCAATCAAACAACCAGTAAAAATCAAAATTGCAGGCTTTGTCTGAATGAACAAAGCCAGGAAAAGGTAAAAAATATTCAATCAAAGAAAAAAAATCAATAACAATCAGTCAAACCTTATTAAAAGGGATTTGAAATCAATCAATAGTTGGCAAAATCTTTTTTAAAAGAAGAATTTCTCATATATAAAGAACACAAATATCAAACAAGAAGGAATTGTCACGCTGATTAGAAAGACTATCATAGAAAAAGTCACAAAAAGGTTCAGATCCAATTTATAGACTCATAATGAGTCTGAGAGTTCAAGGTTTCAAAGTAGAACCCCAGTCCAAACACAAAATCAAACTTGCCAAAGAAACCCCCAAATCCTAGGGTTTTAACTCGAATCAGATACAGAGATGAGAAGGCAAGCCATCGAGACAGACTTAGAGGTTTGTTTCAGAGCCTCATAAGGAAACACACAATACGATTGCAGGTTTGAAGCGACAGCGTGAAAGTTCGATTTAAAAGCATAAAGAACATGTTTTAGGAAAAACTTGGAACTTAGCAAGTTTAGAAGAGAGAAGAAGGGTGATATAAACTTAAGAAACAGTAAAGGAAGCATGCTTAGAACTCAAACAAAAATCCAGTAAAATAACAAAATTTAAGAACTCAGCAGGAAACAAGTACAGTAGAAGAATACTGGAAAGTATAGCAAAGAACGCGTAGGAAAACATAACAAAGATTAACATGCGAGCCCAATCTATAGGCACAGTACAGTACAAAGGTATAGAAGAGTCACGTATAGAAGAAAATAGAAGAACAACATGTGTGGTAGAAAAGAAAACATACGAGCACAAGATAGACGAACACACATAAAGAAAAGAAAAGGAAGAATCAGAAAGATGTTTTGAAAACCTTTCAAAAACTCTAAATCGAAGAGAAGCAATTTTTGAAAGAAAGATTGGGAAAAATACTTTAAACATCAAGTAGAACACAAATATATCATAGATCTAAGAAAACAAAAAAATAAAACCTCGAATAGCTTAGGATTTTGGAGAAACCCTAGAAATGAGAAAGGCTTTGAAGGTTACCGATCTGAGTCGAAGAAGGTCAGAAACAGGCTCATGCGACAATGGTACGCCGGAATAGAACAGGAGAGGACCCAGAGACCTCGAATCGATGGTGGTCTATGTTCAACCCTTTGTAGTCAGGCCTCGAATCTTCAGGTATCAGGCACATAAGAGCACCAGGAGGTTGGTGTAAGACTCATATAGCTTTGATGGCCACAGATTCCGGTGGATTTTAGGGCGAATGTGGCTAGGGTTAGAGAAGGTTCGAGAGTGTTTGAGATAAGGGGAGGGTTTCATAGGCGGCTAGTGGGTGAGAAATGGGGAGATTAGGGTAGTCGTTTGGGTTTAAAAAGGTAGGAACAAATAGGGGTCATTGATCTATGAGATCAATCGTCAGGATGAAAGTGGCCTGGGTCGGGTTCTATCTAATTGGATCAGAGGCGGGAAGTTTAGGAATTACGCCGATCCATTTTGAAATTGAAATTGGGGTTAACTGAGGGGTTAATTTGGGGTAAAATTGAAATAAAATAGGGCTAATATTTAAATAGCTACTTTTTCCCTTTTTATTTTATAAAAATAGTAAAATAATTTTAAAAGAAAATTAAAAGTACTGAGTCAGTTAATAACGCATAAATATTAATTAAAAAATACTGGAACTAATTTTACAATTATAAAATATTATTAATCATAAAATAGGCTAAACTGTAATTATATGCAATTTAGCTTTAAAATGCCAAATACATTTGTAAAAATATACAAAAATTACTTGACTATATTTTGGTATAAATATGAGAATAAAATAAATTGATCACCAAAATAATAACTTGGGGATAATTTTTGGTTTTTGTACTACTAAAATGGGGCAATAAATTGATTTAAGAATCTCTTAAAAATAAGAAAAAATACTAAAACACTTGGGCAAACTTATATATGCACACATATGCTATTTTAGAAAGTATTTTACATATAAAAAATATACAGGAAAAAATTGGGTACCAACAACTATTGCAGGTGGGATTCAGTCAAAGTCTCTTCAAAAGGTCCCCCTCTATCACATCTATTCTTTTCAGATGATCTAACCCTCCTAGCAAACGCTAATAAAAAAAGCTCCAAGATTGTGCACATTCAGGCCAATCTATCAACTTCAACAAATCAAGGCTAATATTCTATAAAAATATTTCAATAGACATTAAAATCGACTTTAGCAACTGCCTATCAATAAGTCGCACTAGAGAATTTGGTAAGTACTTAGGATTTTGCATAGGGCTTTCTAATCCCTCAAAGAAATACTTTCAATGTATATTCGACCGTCTCAACAATAGGCTAAAAGCGTGGAAAATCAACCTTCTTAAAATAGCAGGAAGGACCACTCTCATCAAATCAACCATGGTTGCAATCCCCAATCATGTTATGCAAATCCATAACCTCCCCCAAGCTACTATTAAAAACATTGATAGAATCCAAAAGAACTTCCTAGGGGGGAGCACCTCCGAAAAAAGAAAATATCATTTGATAAGTTGGGACACTGCCACAAAGCAAAAAAAAAAGTATTGAGGGTTGGGACTATACAAATCAAAATAAGAAAACCAATCCTTCAGTGGTAGCTTAGCTTGGAGATACAAAAAAGATCATAAATCTCTTTGGAATAGGGTGCTTCACAACAGATATAACAGTAGGAATCCCCAACAAATATGGAATCTCCAAAATAAAAATGGCTCTCACTGGAAAAATATTGTCTGGGGCACAAACATTTGTAAACAAGGCATTCACTGGGAAATTGGGAACGGGTAATCCATTAAAACCTGGCAAGATGCCTGACTAGGTAACAAGGAAACATTAAGAACCCTAATCCAAGGGCCCTTAAATGCGCCATGAACAACACCAACCGCTAGTAGATACTATTGAAAATAATACATATAACCTTAATAAATTATCATTCCAGGTCCCAATCGAGGTTAAGAACAAAATCACTAGAATCTACATCAAGCAATTCCATCATATTGAAGACAAATATAGCTGGGGCAAAAGTACCAGTGGGATCTTTACAATTAAATCAGCTTGTGAAATGCTGAAGGGGGAAGAGGAGGGAGACACAAAAGATTACAAATGGCTATGGAATATTAAAACCCTCAACAAAATAAAATTCGTCCTTTGGACAGCTATCCGTAATAGACTCCCGACATCATAAATGCTCTTCAACAAGAATATTAGTAACTCTTTGACCTGTAACATTTGTAGCACTACAAATGAAAATATAATGCATATGTTCTTTAGGTGTAAGTACTCAAAAACAATCTGGGATCAAGCTGGCTTCAAGCTTCCTCCTCCAGATTCCGTAGACCAATACACCTTGCACAACTGATTAAAAGCCCAAAGCAGCTCGAATACCAGGTTCAATGAATCTCGATTGGTCTGATATTCTCTCCTTTATCCTCTGACACATTTGGCTGCATAGAAATGAGACGATATTCAACAATAATAGTAAGCTCTGCTTCTAAAAAACATAGTAAACAAAGACATAGAATACAAACTCCTGGCCACAAACCAAAAAAGATCCTCTATAATTAGAGACACAATTCTCATTAGATGGAAATCGTCGAAACCAAACACCTAAAAACTCAATTTGAATGATCGTGTTTTGGAAATCCAGGTAAATGCGGCATAGGAGGAATCATCAGATGGGGCAATGGAGAACGGGTTTTTGGGTATAACATGAGTATTTCACATGCAACTAATATTTATATGGAAACACTAACACTACTGCATGGTTTGAAATTAGCCATTAAGAACAACTACCTCCCCCTCACTATTGAAACAGATTGTAATGAACTCATTAATTTAATTGAGAGTAAGAATTGTTCCTATAACTTAATTGATGATTGCAGATGCCTGTTGAGTAGAGCAGACGGCACTACAACACGTCTACAGAGAGGCTAACTAGGCGGCTCACTCAATGGCGAAGAATGGAAGCAGCTTACCAATCTTTGGAAGCTTAAGGACTTATCTAATTCCTCTTGCTTTAGTTATTTCTGTTTTGGAAATGGACAAGTTAGGAACTACGTGTGCTAGAACAATTCTCATATGTAAGAAATTATGTAATGACTCTTAGTATGTGTTTTTAATATATGTCTTCAATACCAAAAAAAACTCATTTTACGCCTGTGACGTGCTCCCATGAAAGTGCAAGCACATTCACTACCATGTCATCATTGAAGTTTGTGTTTATTATACCTTAAAACAGTTCAGGTGGATAATAAGACCCTCACAAAGATAAAGTGCATACCTGAAAATCTGATTAGAGATCAGGGTACTTGTGCATTTTTTTCAAGAAATTTATAAAGAAAGTATAAGGTATGAATAAGTAGAAAAAGGGACGAAAATAAGTAGAAAGATCAAGGAATTGAAAAGATAAAAAAAAATAAAAAAAATAATAAAAACAGTAAAGAAAAAATTAGGGGGGAAATAATAGGCAAAAAAGTACATGACTAGAATGCAATTCAATGGTAATGACTGTTGTTGTAGTTCTTATTTTTCATTTCATGTTCTTTTAATTTAAAAAATTTAGAAAATCAAATACTACTAATAGAGGACGGACGAAGGCAAATGTGTGATATATTCGTGTGTCTAGTAGGAATATATATAGTTAACCTAAGAATCATGTATTAAAAGCACATCACCACAAAAGCACAAATTTCTTTAAATTTCTTTCTTTTTTTTTTTTGTAATCTTTTTTTCTTTTACCAAAAAAAAATTCCGACAATGAAAAATGCAATTAACTAAGATCAAATTCGAATAATTCTAATAAGAATTATACATTTGTGATTTGATCAATATACAGAAATATTTCATATAAATTTATAAATAAATAAAAAATATTATTTCTATTTGGATTGAATTTATAAAAGAAATTGTCAAATCCAGCATAATTTATTAAACCACATGAAGCACGAGCAAATTCTCTAGTATATAACTAATAAAAGTATCAGTTAAACACAATATTCAGTATTATTCTTATATATAACAAATCATACCATTAACAATAACAAAGTTTTTAATATATGAATAAGCATATATAAAGACAAAATTACCTTTTTATTTAATTCCTTCCCTCCAAAAGCACTCACAACCTAGTGACTGGAAGTCAAGGATACCCTTTCAAAACCTTTAATACACCAAACGAAACAATCAATAATAAATAATCACATCATAACTAATGTCAACATTACTAATATACCATATTTAGTACTCCCTCCGATTCATAATAAATTAGCAATTTCCTTTTAGCACGCTCATTAAGAAAATGCTAAATCCTATACAAAAACACCTAGTATAACTAAACTACCCTTATTAAATATTGGTAACATAGTTATATAAGGAGTGAAAAAACTTTTTAAGAATATGCACATAAGGGTAAAAGAGTAAAAACAAATTAGAATATTTTTTTATTACATAACTGAACACTTATTTTGAACCAAAATGAAAAAGTAAACTGATCACTTATTGTGAACTGGAGGGAGTATTATTCTTATACACCCTACCAAACGACCCCTCAGCGGACACAGTGCCCAAGCAAGCACATGTAGTCAGTATTTGGTCAATACATAGCTAGGAATTGATGATCCATTGAGATGTGATATCCAACAAATTCTATCAGTACAAGATGAGGGGAAAAAACCATTTACTTTCAACAAACAAAAGCAGTCTCCTACATTTTCATAACCAGCCAAGGTAAGTCCCTAAAGGGAAGATGGGTTAAGTAGTTCATGGATTTCTTGTCCTTACAAGACATATTAAACATCAACACTTTCAACAGTTTTAACAAGCGAGGAAGTTCAAATTGACCAACGAGGTTTTACCCTCCGCGCATATGTGCACCCAACTCTCCAAACTGATCATCTGCTTCCACAGTGTCATCTGAAAGGCGTACTGCATCCAATTTCTGCTTCAGCACTTCTATTGCATTGAGTACCAATTGTGAAGCTTTAACTGCCCCAGTTGTCTCAACAGTGAAAATAAAACTATCTTCCCTGGCATGTATCTCTATAAGTCCAGGTTTTCCCATGGCTTCACATTTCTTAAGCACCTCATCATCGTAAGTGTATGCCTCAGGATCAACTACAATAACCTGCAAAGATGAAAATAAATAATAAATGCCTAACTTTCAAAAGAAATGAGAAATACGACAACACAGTCACAATAAACTTCAAAAGCTACTCATTGGAGATGTCTCGAGTTGCCTCCTTTGACCTATTAATCCATGTTTCCTGATCATCTGGCTAGGTTAAAAGCTGAGATCTCCCTCATTCTCCAGGTTCAGTAGATTGACCACTGAGTAAGTGCAGAACGAACTAATTCTGTATTTTTACCATTCTTGTTGGGAAGAAAGATGTTTAACCACACATACAAATAATTTTAACTCCTAACGCAGATTTGGATTTGGTGCCTTCTCTTAAAATTAAAATCTTCATATCTGTGCCGAAGAGCTGTAGCATCCCCAATTTCCAGGAAGGCATTGTCTAGGATTGAAAAGGCTACAACTCTAGTTTTTATTAGCCAAAACATCCTTGGATTACATTTTAATTCTTCATTTACAAATTTAATGAAGTTATTGCAAACCAAAAAATACAAACATCACTGGACCCTAACGCTGAAATTCCAATTTCCTTTACAAGCAAATGATACAAACTCAATGCATCTTTGCATTTTTACTTTCTTTACAGTAATCAATGCGCATTTTCCTTATAAGCTCTTAGAAAGTTAGTGTAGTGGGGAAAAAGACCAATATGCTATTAGACCCATTTCAGATTTGGAAAAAATATTGCTTCACGTGAAATGTTTTGCTTACTCACAGCTAACAAATATCCAGAAATATGAGTTTTAAGCCTCCAGCATGTTAAACTGTTCTCATTACCCCTTGCTAGAAGCCACAACAGAGTTCACCTTATTGGCAGACAACAACAACAACAAAAGAATCAGTGTAATCCCACAAGTGGGGTCTGGGAAGGGTAGTATATACGCAGACCACCCCTACCTTGTGAAGGTAGAGAGGTTGTTTCTGATAAACCCTCAGCTTAAGAAACACTAAATAAGGTATTTAAGTGGAAAAGGATAGAGCAACGGGCCCATTATAAACCGAGTTTCGAAGGTTGTGGTTGGTCCAATGGATCGGCCCCAGACAGATTTCTCGGTCATCAAAAAATTGAAAATAACACTAAACAAGGAGCGACTTATTGGCCGACAACTTTAGAAATAAAAAGCCAATATTACCCCAGCCCCAAACAACTAATGACACCAAATCAACTTTTCAGGAAAGGTGGATGGATATGACTACTTAGACTGACTTCCACCCTACTTTCTCTCGACTTCTCTTGCTATGATTTTCTCTACCATAACAAGCTCCAAGCATCCCGGTGAAAGTCATCATCCTAAGTCAATTCAGTTGTGTGTAAATAGTAAATTTCTCCTCAGATAGTCCTACTAATACATTCCCCTGAAAGAAAATTGTTGTTTGTGACAAATATTATTAAAACCTACAATTCATGACAGATTCCAGAAAGTACAAAAAAGGAACTAAAAGGATCACTCTATACATTAGTTACAGCCACTGTTGCCAATCAGAAGAAAAAGTAAACAAAATGATAATATGCAAAAACAGTTCATGCTCCACAGTTATTTATACCACATATGAGGAGCTTACTCTATACACATAAGCAATCAAGGACGGCTGTATCAGCCGATTAAACTCAAGTACTCCCTCTATTCCAAATTAACTTTCTACTTATCTTTTTTCTTTTCATCTGAAAGTGTTCAATATTTCCTGAAAGGGGAATTCTTTTCCTGCACTCACAGTGCCTTTTCTGGGTAAGAGCGCAACAACAGCAGATGCCGAGCATGATAAAAGATCTCGATGTAAACTCAGGTTACCAGAGGCTAAGGGAGTGTTCATTCATGTTCCTCACCAAACAAAGCATGACATATTCTCCATTTAACAAAAAGGTAATAGGAACCCCAGATAATGTTATCAGAGGA
This sequence comes from Nicotiana benthamiana, assembly GCA_034376525.1. Lineage (NCBI taxonomy): Eukaryota > Viridiplantae > Streptophyta > Magnoliopsida > Solanales > Solanaceae > Nicotiana > Nicotiana benthamiana. The sequence continues at coordinate 53,702,339 of CM067330.1, read as the reverse complement.
AAAAGTTTAGACATAACAGTACGGCAATTTATGCAATAAAACACATAAAGTATGAAGTTCAACCAACCTTGTTTTCAGGATCAATGCCAAAGACTTCTGTGGGACTACTGTCTACTAATTCTCTTTTCTCTTCGAGAGTCAAGGTCTCCATCATGTCCTCATTGATGTAGATATCTGGTTCATACATGAAAGTCACAGTTGCTGCAGGAGACCATTTCGCATGATCTTTAGCAATTCCTTTCCGTGCTATTGCTCTTAACCTTAACTCCTGCCCACGTCGTAGCTTCACAATTATGATTCCCCTGCATAAAAGAAAGCAAGAGGGTAAATATCCTATCTGGATAGTTAGCACATACAAACAAAGACCTTCAGCACCATAAATCTCCAAAATAAGCATATCAGAAAGAACATTATTTCCTTATAATATCAATGACCAGAAAAAAGTTTGAGTAAGATAAACTAGTTTCTTCTTCATGTGGCACTCTCTAATTAACACTACCTTCAAAACTATTATCCTTTCGAGAAAAGAGACACTATTTACAAAGCTCATCAGGGGCTTGATTGATATCTGATCACTTTATTCTTAAATTGCACAGGATGATAATTCAACTAAATTATAGGATAATCTTCTGCAGTCCATAGAATGACATATCAAAGGTACCTAATGTGCATCTGACAAGAAAAACAGATTCACCAACTGAAACCAGAATCAAGTCACCCCTTTGTAACCCTTCAGTCAAATTGGACCGCATTAAATTTCTCAAAAAAACTAACAGCAGTCTGCAATCTCTATAAAAAAAGTAAATGACTCATTTTCAACCCGTTTTGGCCCGGTTCAGCCCGTTGCTGTAGCTTATAGGTGCAAGCTGGGACGGGTTGGGCGGGGGGCAGGTTTTAGACGAACACATTTTGGATACCGGCGCACTGGAACCCGCTAAGCCCGCTTACCCGTTAACGGCTGCAGCCCGGTTCAACCCGGTACCCGTTACAATTTTTTTTTTTAATTTTTTGGACCGTTGGCAACGGTCATATTCAGAAATGACTGTTGGGGAACGGCCATATTTTGCACAAATGGCCATTTAGAAGAAAGAAGGATATTGTTTAAAAAATGTTTCTACCCAATTCCCCACATTTACCTAATTGGTGCTATTTTAAACCTTACTATCAAAATGATAAAGTGTCGCCAATTAATCAATACTTTATATACTTATATGGATATTGGACCAACTGAAACTCCTGGTATTAACACTTTTATTTCTTCACTACACAACAATTACAAACTTTATATAATTGTTATGCTAACATTGTCAGATATCTTGGGTCGGCGATTCAGGGGGACGGAGAGATTGACGGGGACGACACTCATCGTATAGGAGCGGGGTGATCAAAGTGGAGGCTTGCATCAGGAGTCCTGTGTGATAAGAAAGTTTCACATAAACTCAAAGGAAAATTTTATAGAACTGTGGTTAGACCTGCAATGTTGTATGGGGCAGAGTGCTGGCCCGTAACGAACTCTCATGTTCAGAGAATGAAGGTTGCGGAGATGAGGATGCTTAGGTGGATATGCGGGCTCACCAGGTTAGATAAGATTAAGAATGAAGTTATTCGAGAGAAGGTGGGGGTGGTCCCGGTGGATGAGAAGATGCGAGAAGCGAGGCTGAGGTGGTTCGGGCATGTGCGGAGGAGAAGTCCTGATGCCCCGGTGAGGAGTTGTGAGCGGCTGGCGATTGTCGGCGTTCGGCGAGGCAGAGGGAGGTCTAAGAAGTATTGGGGAGAGGTGATTAGGCATGACATGGCTAGAATGCGGGTTTCCGAGGACATGACCCTTGATAGGAAAGTCTGGAGGTCTAGTATCAGGATTGTAGGATACGGGCTCCTAGAGTTTTTCCTACTCCTCACCCGGGGTTGGGTGAGGCTTGGCAGGGCTATCCATTGATGATTTGTGTTTTGGCTTGTGTCTCCCTTATGGTAGTTATTTATGGTAGTTACTGTATTATATTATTGCATGCTATTTTATTTATGTTTCTTGTGTTTAGATAATTATTTACGCTATTTCTGCTGGAATTACTAATGCTCTTTTGTTTTTGTTTTTGTCTTTCCTTTCCTTTACTGAGCCGGGGATCGATTGGAAACAGTCTCTCTGCCCTTTCGGGTAGGGGTAAGGCTCGTCTACGTATTACCCTCCCCAGACCCCACTTTGTGGGACTATACTGGGTAGTTGTTGTTGTTGTTGTTGTTAATACTTCAACATCTGGAACAACTTTGGATGATGATGATGGTGTTCAAGGTTATTTGATTTGGTCTACACGAGTAGAGCATCAACAAACCAGTAGCAGGAATATTGATGAACTCAAATTCTACTAGCAAAAATCACCAGAGCCCCTCACAAAGGATTTTCTACCACTGAGTTGGTGGAAGAGCAACTCAAATCAATTTTCTGTTTTTTCGGCCATGGCTCAAGACATGCTAAATGTGCCGATTACAATAGTCGCATTAGAGAGCGCATTTAGCCAAGCAAGGCAGCAACTAAGAGATACCCGTCATTCATTGCATAACGCTTTAGAAATTCTAGTGTGCTTCAGAGATTGGATAAGATCAGAATGGCGAAATCAAGGGTGTGCCGAGGTAGACGAAGCTGAGGACCAAGAAATTGGAGATATAATGGTTTATGGTTCCGATTCAACCAATGTCGGAAACCAAGAACCTCATGTTAACATGGAAGAACTTACAAAAATGATGCAAAACATGTGATGTACTTCTCTTATATTCTATAATTGTTGTAAACTTTTAATTTGCAAGTTCAAAAATAAAATAAAAAATAGAAAAGAACTTGCAAATTAATTTGAAGTATTAAAAATATAAAATGAAAGCCTACGGAGTTTGTTCCTTACATATTGTCTATCGGTCTTATTAAATAATTTTTTTGTAGCCACTTACTTTCTAATTTCAATTTTAAAATTTTAAATTTTCAAATTTAAATTTAAAACTTTAAAGTTTAAACTTCAAAGTTTAATTCTAAGCCTTAAAAGTTTGCAAACACTTAAGTATCAATAACATTGAATAAGAACAACAAAATTTAATTTAAAAAAAGTTATACTAGCCCGCCCCACCCGAACCCTTTAAGCCCGAGCCCGGACGGACCCAAAATAATCCGAAAATTTTCAACCCACCCCCAGCTCGTTATCCCAGCCCGCTAACCAACCCGGTCCGATAACAGACGGGCTGGTTTTTTTGTTCAGCTCGTCCCAGCCCGCCTTTACAAAAAAGATGAGCTCGTGAAAAGAACTATTCCATAGCAGAATGATGTAATTCCTGATTGGCAGCTATAGAGATAAAAAATATACAGATATTCAAAGACACCAAAAAAATCAACAAATCACTCATTCTAAATCCAAAAATGACAACTTTACTACCCCTCTGTCCCAATTTAAATACTCCTATAATTTCTCACCATCGAATTATTCGAAAAATGTGTTACATCTTATGCAACCAAAGCTTTAATCAGTCGAAAGCATCCCGACCCGACTTTGACAAGTACCGTATATGATTTCCCAATTTCTGGAAAAATAAATTAAAAACCCTCTCTAACTGTTTTAAAGTAAAATACAACTTAGGATACGTAAAGTGAAACCGACAGTGTATTTCTATTGAGCGCTTAAGACCTACATGCACAAAGATATTTGAGAAGAGACAACAACACAGCAGCAAAAACAACAATATCACCTCAATCAGACAGGTAGGCGGGCAAAAAAGAATAACTCATTGGAGGAGTTATCATAATCCGTTAATGCTGATATATATAAAAACGCCCATGTTAGAAATATTAGACACAGTAACACCACCAATAGCAACAGCAACAATGTGTTAACCTAAACTAATTTAGGTTAAACGAGCAAGAAAATACTAGTAACTTTTTTTTAAAGAAGTGCAAGCAAACAACAGCAGCAACAACAACAACAATGAACTCAGTGTATTCCAACAAGTGAAGTATGGGGAAGGTAGTGGATACGCATACCTTACCGCTGCCTTTAAAAGGTAGAGAGGCGCAAGAAAATAGTAACTCATTCAAGATTTATCATAGCCTGAGAAGCTTAATGCCTATACATACAAAGAAAAGATACAAGTTATGTACTTTGACACCATTAAAGATTTTTTTACACTTACAGCGAACTTTAACCTAGACTTTAACCTGTGATAACAGAATAATCCATTTTTATCAATTACCAATTAATGTTTACCAAGAAATTGACCTGTAATTACCTATTAAGCGACCTAATTGTGTCAACTTTTTTTTACACCGTCAGTCCAAAAACACTTACACTCTATATAAAGCACCTAAATTGTATCAGAGTTTAAGTTATACACAATGTCAGTACAAGGAATTTCTACACTATCAGATCATATTTACCGGTTTTAGCAGATAACCGGTCTTCTCTTCAACATTACAAATCCCATATTTTATGTAGGCTTATTTAAAAGAAGAACAGCAATAATGCTTCAGTTCCAAACTAGTTATAGTCCATAAACCAGCGAAGAAAAGAAAAAACTCACTTATTGGTAGAATTATCAAAACCGGAGGAAGCATCAGAATAATCGACAGGAACAACAGTATGATCCGAACTCAACAAATCCTTGCTAGTAACATCAAGCGTCTGGTCACTAAGGCACTTGACACGGAGGTAAAACTCAACGGAACAATACTCACACTGTCCGTCACCGTCACACGCGTCACAGTCACGCGAGAAACGCATGCTCATTGCGCGCTCGCTAGTTAGAGGGATGAGCCCAAGACGATGAGATATGAACTCGTCGTTGAGGACCGAAGAATTGACCTCGATTTCAACGAGGTCAATGGCGATAGTTGGGACTTCTGCTATCATCACGCGCCGAAGCGCGTTGGCTATGCTGGCGTCGGTGTCGCGCAGCTCGAATTTCATGTAGTCGTCTTTAACTTCACGGATTTTGATCCTTGGGAATCTCTGGTACGAGACGCCCTCCATTTTTGCTTCTGCTTTGTTTTTGGTGGGAGGGTTTTGGCACTGAAATAGTTCCGAGGTATACTTTGGCTGGGTTTTGTAAATTTTTAAAGAGTATGGAATTTGCTTGTTGAGCCTCTGGGTTTGGGATATTTACAGATTGGATACAAACGTTATCAATAAGTTGCAATTATGAAAGCGATTTATAAGTCACAAGAATGATTCCGATTTATAAATAATAGGTGAATGCAACTTACAAAGCGTAATCTATAAATATAAATGAGATTATAAGTTGCAATAAGCAAATCTGATTTTTAAGTCAAAATATGCCAAGTGCGAAATGTGATTTATGTCGCATTCGACAAGCCTTATGGGTCGTTTTTTATTTTATTTATTTATTTATATGTAAAACAAATTCTCCAAATTTTACTCTTTATTTTAATTATCCGATAGAGAATGCCTAACTAAAAATAAAAAAATTTCTCGATGGTAAACTCTTATAATCAATGATTGCCTTTTTTTTAGAAATATAGAAATTCACTAATGTTCGTTGATAAATGTAGAAATTTACTAATACATGTATCTAATAAACAATGTTTTATCAGTTGAATCTGTTTAAGTCATTAGTAAATATGTGATTTACTAAATTGAACAATAACTCATTACATGTATGGGCGAAATTTCTTGTCATTCTACATCAGAGAATGTAAATAAAAGAGCCACATTTTTAAAGAAACAAAATTATATGTAACAAATAATGGTCCCAACAAAGATCGAGAATTAAAAAAATTAGGGGTGTTTATTAAACATAAATCCCATTCGGTGAAATACGACTTGTAATGACTTATAAGTCATGACACATGAGACTTATAAGTCATGACACATGAGACTTATAAATTGCATTTCGTATGCGTGACTTACAGCATGTCTAACCAGAGATTCCATCTGTTCTTCCGTTATGTCATTTCTATAATTTTCTTTCCATATTTATTAAAAAGCCATGTCACTAAAATTGTTAAGCCAAAATTGCATATTTTGAAGAAAAAAAAAATCTTTAGTCTTGATAGATAAAGTTATCTAGTACTGATGAAATAGCTTAAGTATGCGCAATCTAAACTGAACCCTGTCATAATAAAAGAAAAGATTACACAAAAACATTACAAGATTTGATTTTTCTTGGATCTCTTTCTATCAAAATATTCTTCTCTCACATATTCCCTCTACCTTGTTATTTGGTTCAAACCTCGAGAATAGAAACATTCTTGAGCACCATGATTCCAGCTTAGTCGAACTAGTGAATACCGGATACCAACGGTTAAAACAAAAAACATAGACTATTAAAATATATACCAAAATAAAAGATAAGTTAAAAATATATATTAAAGTACCTAATTTGATAGTGTTTCATACACAGAGCATCTAGTCTATGAACTAAATGGACACAATATAAACACCTAGAAAATCACTCTCCAAATAGCTGTAAAACATAAAATTAATTTGACATGGTGAACCATGTTCAAGTTGGTAATCCATGAGATGAAGAAAATATTGCTTCGCTCAAACTACATTGAAATCTAACAAAAAGGAGGAACAAGGTGAGGCTGGAAACAGAAAAAGTTCCATCTGTTTTAAACCATAAACATCATATCATGTATAGAGTTCAGAATCAAGAAGGAAATCCTTATTCCTACTTAATTTTAGGAATTCCTCCTCAAGATCCCCAACATTAATATGATTCACGCCGGATAGGACATCCTTGAGCAGTAGAGATTTAACAAGTGATATAACTGAAATACCAGCTTCAGGCCATGAAACACACAGGGTTCCTCTGATCTTCTTTAACTGACATCGGCTCAATAAAGCAGCTGCCAAGCCGTCGACAACACTTCCTGATGGAAGATAGTCTGTGCATTTTACCAGCGGTGAATCTTGATGTCCATCAGCCTTTGCTTTTCTCTCTGCAGATGACTCCAGCTTAAATGCAAACGCTTCATCGGGTGAAAGTTTTCCTCTAAAGTTATTACTTCGAATGGAGTCCAAGATTAAGACCTTTTCTGGAATAATCTGTTCTCCAATCAGTAACTTCGCCACTGCATGAGATCTCTCTGCAGTAACTGGATATTGTACAGACACAATCATAATCAAGTTATCAGCTTCATTCAAGGCATATATATTGCACGATTTGTCTTTAAGAGAGGGCTCGACTGAATTGCCAGAGAATGGGATTTCAGGAAGGATAAGAGTTCCGACAAGGGTTTTGGAGGACACATGATAAAAAACTTGAAGCGATGGAGAAGACATGGCAATGATGAGGAGAGAAGGGCGGGAAAATTTCTCCTGCTTAGGAGTTGAAAACAACAGGAATGGAGAGGGAAGAGGAGGAGACGGAGGACAAAAGTTGTTCAGATCTTCCAAAAAGAACCTTGAAGGTGGAGGGATTTCTGTTAGTATGTCTTCCATCTCTCTTTGGTCAACCTACCACCTGCAAATATTCAACAACATATGTATCTGTCACTCTACACGTTGCAACATCTGGACATTTCCCATGATTGATAGGCTAGAAATCATTTTTGCAAAAGAAGCACATTGTCAAGTCAAAGAGCTTAAGAATATATCCTTTTCAACAAAATTTGAAATTCACTCAATCAACACAAGAAGCAACTCCATCTATCAAGCTAAGGTTTTTCTAGCAAGAATGCAAAAAGCTAGAGAATAATTTCCAGAAAATTCTACGACATAGATGATAGATCGATGTAAAAGATTGTAACACCGGGCATAGACAGGAGATCATAACACAACAACAATTGGTCACCAAATTGGCAAGATAATCCAAATGTCAGTTTTAGGAGGTATGTTAGCAATGCCATAATGTAGCTTCTAACTCAGCCTTGATTTTAATATTTCGAGGTGATCAATGACAACTCTCCAAATGAGCTACCATTTGTATCATGCCATCTTTATTCTCTTGTTCGCCGACATCCTTGAAAATAGGAACTTGAAAAATAAAAAAGAAAAGGAAAAAAAACCTGGTTACTTAACTGGGCTATAAAGGTTCACTTCAACTACATGGTCTGAAGATGCCCATATCCAATTACTACCGCAATCATTGTGTTTACAAGGAGGTCTCCTGGCGCAAATGGTCTCTCTAATGAATTGAATACAATAACTACTAGTGGAAATATCCAAAGAAGGGAAAACTCCACAAATATTTATCCATCTTATAGAACACAGAATCAGTGGCAATCAACTTTCTTAATATCCAGACTGGTGGAAGCTGATTGATTGGCAGCATCAAGTCATAACAATTTTAAAGAACATGTTTAGGCAATCAAATTTACTAGCATATGCTTCTAAATTACTTCTTTAAAAAAACTTTCTGAAAGGAAAAAACCAAATAAGTGAAGAAATAAAATAAAAATGAATAAATAATAATAAAGAACGAAAGAAACAGTTTTATGAGACCAAAAGCTGAAACACCACAACATAAAAGCAAAAAAAAAAATGGAAACAGCTCCATGCCAAGTGTAAACTTGATAGGAAGCTAAATAGCATGAAGAATAATATTGGCCACTCTACATTTCTACAAAGAATTGCAACCAAAGCAAGCAAAAAAAAATGATAAATGCTTTGACTCAGCTTCCCTTGTTTCAGCAAGATACAGCCTCATTCAAACTTATTTTTAAGCTCAACCTAACTCGAGAATGTGTTCAAGAAGTTCGGACTGAGTTAATTCCAGATTCCTCAAGCACTAAAGCTCAACTTTGATGAGCTTGAACCAGATAATCACTTTTGTTCCGAATTAATTCAGATTTCCAGATATAGCCAAAAGAAGAACTCAAAAAAGGAAAGCAAGCAGATTTCCAGATTTGGTGCAAATTGGTCAGACTCGAATAAAAAGATGTGTGATGACATCCATTATCCAAGTAGTTTACCAAAAGTGGAGAACTCACATAGAAAGATAGTTTTCTATAAAAGACACCTAATCTTCAATAGAAAAGGTCGTTGACTGTAATAGTTGACTAAAGACAACAAAAGCATCGATGCTAGTTCCAGACTCAGGTTCATTTGCAGTGGTATAAATGACATGTTATCAACAGTTGTTTTTAATAACCATGTTAGATATGTAAATATAGTAGAACTCTAATTATAGTAGAACTCTAATCCAAAGTGTATTAGGAGTAGGTTAGGTTATGTGTATTATATATAGGGTTCATTGTATTATGTCTAATATCAAGATATATATTTTTCTCCCGTGCTTTCTCACATGGTATCAGAGCTTTGGTGAGAATATTATAGCTGTGCGTCATTCCAGCTACTTCCGGGAAGAAAGACCTCGTCGCCGTGCAATTTTCCGGCGACTTAAGAGGATGTCCGTAACTAAACTACCTTTTTTGTTGGTTTTGTGCAAAATCCGAGACCACCACGAGGTTAGGAAATGAATTCCGACCAACCCCAGAAAAAATCACCGGAAAAGCACCAGTCACGCGCCCCCACGCGCCGGCAAGACCCTCGGCGCGTGAGCCCACGCGCCAGCGCGTGACAGCAGTTCCGGCCAGTTTTTCAGTTTGTTTCTTCAGGACAGTTTAGTCGGCTCTCAATTCCGACCCTACCCATACTTTTTTCATTCGATTCCGACAACTTTCAGTTTTTTCCGGCGACTTTATTGACTTTTTCGGCAGCTACAGTACTTTCCGGCCTGAATTTCTTCAGGACAGTTTGCTCAACCTTGAATTCCGAGCCTATCCATATTTTTATTTTTCAATTCCGACAACTTTGAATTTTTCCGGCAGCTACAGCAGTTTTCCGGCAGCGCCAGTTTTCAGTTCTCTGTTTCAGTTTTAGCGAGTTTTCAGTTAACAATCCAAAGATGTCTTTGGGACTAGATGATTTCGGGTCTAGAAACCAGGGTTCTGGCAGTTCCGGTATTATGATTACCTCAGAACCTTTAATGGGAGGTTCAAACTACCTAGCTTGAGCTTCGTCTGTCGAGTTGTGGTGTAAAGGCCAAGGTGTTCAGGATCATCTAACCAAGGAGTCTAGTGACGGAGATGAAAAAGCCAAAGCACATTGGGAGAAGATTGATGCTCAATTATGCAGTATTTTGTGGCGATCTATTGATTCCAAGTTGATGCCCTTGTTTCGTCCATTCCAAACATGTTATTTGGTTTGGGAAAAGGCTCGTAATTTATACACTAATGACATATCTCGTTTCTATGATGTGATATCGCGGATGACAAATTTAAAGAAACAGGAATTAGATATGTCTACTTACTTGGGTCAAGTGCAGGCAGTTATGGAGGAATTTGAGACGTTGATGCCAGTTTCTGCTAGCGTTGCAAAGCAGCAAGAGCAACGACAAAAGCTGTTTCTAGTTCTTACTCTTGCTGGGCTTCCTCATGATCTTGACTCAGTACGCGATCAGATTTTGGCTAGTCCGACTGTCCCCACAGTTGATGAATTATTCTCTCGCTTACTTCGCCTTGCTGCAGCACCAAGTCACCCAGTGAGCTCATCACAGACACTTGATTCATCTATCCTCGTCTCCCAATCCGTGGACAATCATAGTATGGAGTATAGACGAGGAGGAGGTCGTTTTGGAAGATCGAGACCCAAGTGTTCTTATTGTTATAAACTTGGTCACACTCGTGACGTGTGCCATTCTTTACATGGTCGACCAACAAAAAATGCTTATGTTGCTCAGACCGAGCCTACAGGTAACCAGGGATTTTCTGTATCTTAAAAGGAGTATAATGAGTTCCTTAAATATCGAGCAAGTAAGCAGACGTCTCCACAAGTAGCCACTGTTGCTCCGCCTGATACTTCTGTTGCTGGTAATTCTTTTGCTTGTGTTTCCCAGTCTAGTCCTCTTGAACAATGGGTTATGGACTCAGCTGCTTCTGATCATATCTCTGGTAATAAATCCCTTTTGTCAAATACTGCGTATTCACAGTTTCTTCCCAACGTTACTTTAGCTAATGGGTCTCAAACTAAAGCAAAAGGAGTTGGACAAGCAAATCCTCTACCCTCTGTCACTCTAGATTCCGTTCTCTATGTCCCTGGCTGTCCTTTTAATCTTGCATCTGTGAGTCGTTTGACTCGTGCCCTCCATTGCGGAATATATTTTATTGATGACTCTTTTATTATGCAGGACCGCAGTACGGGACAGACGATTGGAACAGGACTTGAATCAGACGGACTCTACTACCTTAACTCACTTACATCCTCTAAGGCCTATCTAGTTGCAGATCCTCCAGACCTACTTCACAGTCGTTTAGGACATCCTAGCTTGTCCAAGCTTCAGAAAATGGTGCCTCATTTGTCCAGTTTATCCACATTAGAGTGTGAGTCATGTCAGCTCGGGAAACATACCCGTGCCTCCTTTCCTCGTAGTATTGAGAGTCGTGCAGAGTCTGTTTTTTCTTTAGTTCATTCAGATATATGGGGTCCTAGTAGAGTATGTTCAACCTTGGGATTTCGTTATTTTGTTAGTTTCATTGATGATCATTCAAGATGTACTTGGATTTTCTTAATGAAAGATCGTTCTGAGTTATTTTCTATATTCCGAAATTTTTGTGCTGAAACTAAAAATCAATTTGGTGTTTCTATTCGCACTCTTCGCAGTGATAATGCCTTAGAATATTTATCCTCTCAATTTCAGCAGTTTATGTCTTCTCATGGAATTATTCATCAGACCTCTTGTCCTTATACCCCTCAGCAAAATCGGGTTGCAGAGAGAAAGAATAGGCACATTATTGAGACTGCTCGCACACTTCTCATCGAATCTCATGTTCCGCTGCGTTTTTGGGGCGATGCAGTTCTCACATCTTGTTATTTGGTTAATCGGATGCCTTCATCTCCCATCCAAAATCAGATTCCGCATGAGGTATTGTTTCCCAGTCACCCTTATACCCTGTTCCCCCTCGTGTTTTTGGGAGCACTTGTTTCGTTCATAACTTAGCTCCTGGGAAAGATAAGTTAGCTCCTCGTGCTCTCAAGTGTGTCTTCCTTGGTTATTCTCGTGCTCAGAAGGGTTATCGTTGTTATTCACCTGATCTTCGTAGGTACCTTATGTCAGCCGATGTCATATTTTTTGAGTCTAAACCTTTCTTTACCTCCTCTGACCATCTTGATATATCTGAGGTTTTACCTATATCGGCCTTTAGGGAATCTACTATATCTCCTCCTTCACCTTCCGCTACAGAAGTCTTACCCATTCCAAACGTTGGACCATCTACTGTGGCTCCTCCTGGACTTCCTGTACAAGACACTCCACTCTTGACATATCATCGTCGTCCTCGCCCAGCATCCGGCCCGGCTGATTCACTTCCTGCACCTGACCCTGCTCCTACTGCGGACTTGTCTCTTCCGATTGCACTTCGGAAAGGTATACAAAACACCCTTAATCCTAATCCTCATTATATCGGTTTAAGTTATCATCGTTTGTCATCACCCTATTATGCTTTTCTATCTTCTTTGTCATCTGTTTCCATCCCTAAGTCTACAGGTGAAGCATTGTCTCATCCAGGGTGGCGACAGGCTATGACTGACGAGATGTCTGCTTTACATATGAGTGGTACTTGGGAGCTCGTCCCTCTTCCTTCAGGTAAATCTACTGTTGGTTGTCGTTGGGTGTATGCAGTCAAGGTTGGTCCAGATGGTAAGGTTGATCGTCTTAAGGCTCGTCTTGTGGCCAAGGGATATACTCAGATATTTGGGCTTGATTACAGTGATACCTTCTCTCCCGTGGCTAAGATAGCATCAGTTCGCCTTTTTCTCTCTATGGCTGCTATTCGCCATTGGCCCCTGTATCAGCTGGACATTAAAAATGCATTTTTACACGGTGACCTTGAGGATGAAGTTTATATGGAGCAACCACCTGGGTTTGTTGCTCAGGGGGAGTCTCGTGGCCTTGTATGTCGCTTGCGCCGGTCACTTTATGGTCTAAAGCAGTCTCCTCGAGCCTGGTTTGGTAAGTTTAGCACTGTTATCCAGGACTTTGGCATGACTCGGCATGAAGCTGATCCCTATGTATTCTATCGGCATTCTTATTCACGTCTCTGTATTTATCTAGTGGTCTATGTTGACGACATTGTTATTACCGGCAATGACCAGGATGGTATTACTAAATTGAAGCGACATCTCTTTCAACACTTTCAGACTAATGATCTGGCACACTAAAGTATTTTCTGGGTATTGAGGTCGCACAGTCTAGCTTAGGTATTGTGATCTCACAACGGAAGTATGCCTTAGATATTCTTGAGGAGACAGGAATGACAGGTTGTAAACCTGTTGACACTCCAATGGATCCGAATTCTAAACTTCTTCCAGGACAGGGGGAGCCTCTTAACGATCCTGCAAGATATAGGCGGTTAGTTGGTAAACTAAATTATCTTACAGTGACAAGACCTGACATTTCCTTTCCTGTGAGTGTTGTGAGCCAGTTTATGGGTTCGCCATGTGATAGTCATTGGGATGCAGTTGTTCGCATTCTTCGGTATATAAAATCAACTCCAGGTAAAGGTTTGTTGTTTGAGGATCGAGGCCATGAGCAGATTGTTGGATACTCTGATGCTGATTGGGCAGGATCGCCTTCTGACAGACGTTCTACTTCTGGATATTGTGTCTTAGTAGGAGGAAATTTGGTATCTTGGAAAAGCAAGAAACAGAATGTGGTTGCTCGGTCTAGTGCAGAAGCAGAATATCGAGCAATGGCTATGGCGACATGTGAGCTAGTTTGGGTCAAACAGTTGCTCAAAGAGCTGAAATTTGGTGATGTTAGTCAGATGGGACTTGTGTGTGGTAATCAAGCTGCTCTTCATATTGCGTCAAATCCAGTGTTCCATGAGAGAACTAAGCACATTGAGATTGATTGTCACTTTGTCAGAGAAAAGATACTCTCGGGAGATATTGCTGCAAAGTTTGTATAGTCAAATGATCAGCTTGCAGACATTTTCACCAAGTCCCTCACTGGTCCTCGTATTAACTACATATGTAACAAGCTCGGTACATATGATTTATATGCACCAGCTTGAGGGGGAGTGTTAGATATGTAAATATAGTAGAACTCTAATCCAAAGTGTATTAGGAGTAGGTTAGGTTATATGTATTATATATAGGGCTCATTGTATTATGCTTAATATCAAGATATATATTTTTCTCCCGTGCTTTCTCACAAACCATAACTAGCGATTAGCTGATACAACAAAAAATAATCTTTCTACAACAACAACAACAATAACCCAGTATAATCCCACTTAGCGGGATCTGGGAAGGGTAGTATGTACGCAGACCTTACCCCTACCCTGGGGTAGAGAGGCTGTTTCCAAATAGACCCCCGGCATCCTTCCCTCCAAGAACTTCCCACCTTGCTTTTGGGGAGGCTCGAACTCACAACCTCTCGGTTGGAAGTGGGGGTTGCTTACCATCAGAGCAACCCATCAGAGAAAAAATAATCTTTCTACATTTTCTTTAAAAGATCATACTTTTTTAGTCAGCTAACAGGGAGGAACCCCATAATACAACAGGAAATCAACCGGCTAACACCCATAAAGTGAAACTACTTGCTATTTAGTAGCGGAGAAAAAGGAAGGGTGAACCTTGAACCTTCACGGTGAAATTTCGGCTATTCCTTCCCTCCTTGTTATTACTCCCTCTGTTCCAATTTATGTGAACTTTTTTTTTTGGTCCGTTACAAAAAAAATACTCCGTTCTAAATTTGGAAACAATTTAGCTTAAACTTACAATTCTACCCTTAATGAGAAGCTTTTATAACCACACAAATACTCCGGACCCCTTTTTGACTTATTTAGGACCACAAATTTCAGAAGCCTTATTTTTTCTCAAATGTGCCCAGTCAAACAGGTTCACATAAATTGGAACGGACAAAGTACTTCTTTACTTAATACTCATGAGGTTCTCCTATAACTAGTGTTCTTGGTAGCAAAGGAGTATTTATTGTTAAAGATATTTACATCAAATTCTCTAAAATAGTAACTTTAACTCAAGATAACTAGTGTTACTTTATCAAAAAGAAAAAAAACTCAGATAACAAGTGTTCTTGGTAGACAAAAGGATTATTAATAGTTACAGATATTAATTATCAAATTCTCCAACATAGTAACTTTAACTCAAGGGCCGATGCCGAGGGAGTGATTAGAGTTCACCCACAAGCATAGCTAACTGATTCAAACATCAGAAATTGAAATTAGTGATTTGCACTATTGGAACGAATGCATTTTCTTCACAATGAAAAAAAGATAATTCATTTATCCACAGCAGCAGCAACTAGAATACACAGAAATGGGTAGCCATCATCCATGCCAAGCACCCATTTGAGAAAAAGTCACAAAGAAATTACATTCAAACAAACATGATGAGCAGCTACATCTAACTTGTTTAAAGTACCATTCACAAACAGCTTTGTCAAAAGAACAGAATCCTTCCTAATTCAGTAAAGAATCTAAGTTCTATATACTGACAGTGTAAAAAGTATTTATACAATTAGGCCACTTAATAGTTAATTACAGGTAAATCCATAAGCATAGCTAACGTATTATCACTGGTTAAAATTCACTGATAGTGTAAACTTAAATCCTTCACTTTTGCCCCAAGTAAAGAGGTGGAACTAGGTTATTCAATTGAACCCACTGCTTTCAGCTCAGACTTTGTATACAAATGCCAAAAAAATATATATTTTTGTGTGTACATAGACCATTCTAAATTCACTAACTCTAAATCCTGGATCTGTCATTACCAAAGTACTAAAAGATCACAGTAAAGATGGATACTTCATCTATTAACCCTTTTTAAATAATCACACAGGCATCAAATGAACATGTAATCATTTTTTTTTTTTAAAAGGAGAAATTGACTGTCCAAATTTGAATTGAGGTTTTCTTTATTACAAGTTTGGAACCAAATTTAATTGAAAAACAAAACGATTAAAGAGAGAAATAAAGGAACTTACAAGTCAATTCG
The DNA here is from genome assembly GCA_034376525.1 of Nicotiana benthamiana. Classification (NCBI taxonomy): domain Eukaryota; kingdom Viridiplantae; phylum Streptophyta; class Magnoliopsida; order Solanales; family Solanaceae; genus Nicotiana; species Nicotiana benthamiana. The sequence goes on along the minus strand of CM067330.1, from coordinate 53,686,386 downwards.
CCGGGAAAAAAATGGAGAGGAATTTTCAACTTCGACGAGAGAGGGGCAGCGATACAAACTCGACTGAAGATGTTTCTTGCACAACCTTCAATATTGTGTGAGAATGCTAGTTTTGTTTTTACTTTTTTTAACTTTGTTTAATTTTTTATGGGAAAGTTATTTTCACTTTTTTATTTTGTTGAGGTTTTCTAAAAATTGAGAATAATTAGGGGTATTATCACTTTTAGCGCGCGAGAAGTCAGAAATTATGTAAAAGTTATATTATTTTTGTATATAACATATAATATGTATATATACAAATTTAATATATTTTTTTAACTATTATTTTTACAGCATTACGCGAAAAAAAAAAAAAAAAAAAAAAAAAAAAGAGAAGAGAGTGAGGGTAAAATTGCTCTGAAATAAAGTTGAGCGCCTTTGTATTATGTTAGACTTTTTATCTAATGTTTACTTGTTTGTTGTAAGAAAAAGGTTTTGTTTTTGTTCGTGATTCGTAACTTAACTTCAATGAAGTAATTTTAATGCATAATTGAAAGTTAAGGAGTAAATTTGGACATATTTTCTTGAAGAATTTGAACATTGAAAATCCATCTAATTCATAATAGAGCTAGCTAATGGTAAGAATAAATACGATGCGATCTTCTAACGACAATGGTATAAAATGGATCAAAAGTATAACGGATAGAGTTTTTTAACTATTTGAATATTGTTCCATTTGAATTTAACTTGTGTGTAGTTAGAAATCTGAAAAATCCGATTAGGTTTGGTTTGATTTGGTTTGATATTGATAAAAAAAATTCGAACCAAACCGACATACAAATATATAATTTTTATATGTACTTCTAAGATTTTATATAGTATTTTCTTTTAAAAATGTCTAAAAATATTTGGGATTATCTTGCGGGATATAATATTTAATAGTATATGAAGTACTCCATATTTACTAACCTTAAATAATGGGTTGTATGATTACTTTCTCATCATTAGTGAATTGCGTCAATCTCTTTATTATTCTATATACATATCATATGTTAAGATCTATTAAATTATTATATCTTTTTCGCATGTGAAGTGATTATTATTATTTAGGTATCATATTAATTTTTATATTTAATTACTAAATTTGATTAACCTTGAAATTATACATCAACGAAACATTATTGTCAGACGACTAAAAAAAAAACTATTACGTGTTACTAAGAAAATTCTCTCATAAGAATATTTTAATAGATAATATGTTTGTCATTTTTAGATTTTTACTAAACATATATTTACTTATAAAAAATTAACAAAATAAGATTGAAATAATATTAAAATAACATAAAACCCGAAAAATCCAACAAAATCGAACCAATCCAAATCGATATACTCCCTCCGGTCCAAAATAAGTGATTTTTTGGCTTGTTTCTTGTGGTTCAAAATAAGTGATTTTTTCAGATTTCAATAATGAATTAATTATTTTTTTCTACATTGCCCTTGGAGTAATTAATGCTGGAGTATGTGTTATGAATATTTATGTGAAGATGTAGTAAAGGTTAATATGGTCAATTTCATTGCTAATTAATTGTAAAAGAGGAATTTCTTAATATATGAGAAAACAACCAAAAAAATAACTTTTTTTGAACCGGAGGAATTCATTACTAATTAATGCTAAAAGGGAAAAAAATTTAATATATGTGAAAACAACCAAAAAATTACTTATTTTAAATCGTAAGAAGTAGTTGATTTGTTTGATTTTGATAAAAACGGAACTGATTTGGTCCATGTAGACCCCTAGCTTAGACAATGCAAATCGATATACTGCCTCTGGTTTGGAAAATGACGATGACTTATAAATTTTGGTTATTAAGATTTGAAGCTATTTATTAACCAAAATATTCACGTTTGCTTGCTGGAAACAACTCTCTTCTTCCATCTTACAGTATTATTTTCCGAAGTCTTTAAACATTTTAGCAATACAAGCCTCTTCCAATCATAAATTAGGACACTATCTTGTAATTTTGTTACCTTTACTCCTCTTTTTGTGTTAATTTTAAGTTAAGGTTAAATCATAAACGTTAAATCTACTTAAGAGTTTAGGCGTATAAACAGATCTATGTTACAACTATCTCAACTTATTTGTGATTGAGGCATAGTTGTTGGTATAACCATCTGATATCTGATACCTACTCCGATTAATCCAAATCCACGCTGCATAAGGTTTACAAAAGGGGAATCGCAGCCTACTAGGGATTTATAATGCAGATGGAATTTCTGTTCATAATGTTATGACTATACTTTTCCTGAGCCGAGGGTTCGTTGAACACAGTCTTTCTACCTTCACAAGGTAGGGGTAAGGATGCGTGCACACCATCCTCCCTAGAACCTACTTGTGGGATCATACTTATTGTCGCTACGAATTTCTGTAAAAACCATGCAAGAATAAAATGTGATTTCCAAGCACAACTGGAAACTGCTGCTGAAGTTCCATGAATAAAAGTTTTACATTAACTCCCTTTGGGCGCGAAAAGGTGGCAGCAGTTTCAAGTCTTTCTATACTACATGAGAAGTCATAATGCACATTGTTGGTGCCGAAAAAAAAATTACAAAAAAGAAAAGAGGAAATACGACGAAAATGTCCCTATGCCAGTTTCAATAACCAGAAAATTGTGAGTTAAATTAACTTCAAATGATCAAATTAGCTTTCTGCTCCTTCAACCTACCCTCAACTACTCACAAACTTTCATGAGCAAAAGCAACTATTTCTAGCCTATTACTTCAGCTCATCGACAAGTTCATAAGAGCATTTGGTTCTTTCCTATCTGCAAAAGAAAAGCACAACAAACATAAACAAGTAAATCATGAAATTTTTCCTCATCGGCTGACCACAAATGAAAATGGCCAAGAAAGTAAAATGTGAAAGTTATAATTCACGAAGAACTTAGCATATATGTAGAATTTTACAGCGATGATTGGAAACATCTTTGCGATTGAAAAGAAAGGGACAGAAATTCTGATTTTAGATAAAGCAGGAATGTCCTAAAAATCTCCATGGTGCTAAAGGTTCATAAACATTTTTATGTAGTTTTTTTAATTGATTAGAATTTAGAACTGCACATGTACACCACAAACACACAAATAAACCCAGTGCAATCCCACAAGTGGGGTCTGGGGAGGGTATTGTGTATGCAGACCTTACCCCTACCTTGAGAAGGCCCAAAGTAGAGAGTTTGTTTCCGATAAACCATCAGCTCTAGAACTGCACATGTACATATACCATATAATTCACATAAATTGATCATTGTGATCCTTGTTTATCTTTTTCCCCATTTAGCATCCGAATCAATTAAGATCGATCAACTACCTTCACATGAACGTAGCAACAGTAGAAGTCTTCAGGCACGGTCAATCTTCATGTTCATCTTCAGAATCTGCATGAGGTAGAGCACAATCAAGGACCGCAATTGCAAATATAGGAAAAACAGTTTGCTCAACTGAATGTGCCATTTAGTTTCTTAACTGCTTTGACCAATAACACATAACTGGGAAGACATTTACACCATTGAACACTAGTGCAAGGAACACACGCTATGTGCTCATAGGGAGTGCACAGTAGCAGCAAAATAAGCCAGTGTCTACTGGTACATATAGGGCTTAGAATAAACATATGTAGAAAAAACAAATACTTCTTTTCTTCATATTGGATGTTATTGCTAGTATCATCTGCCAGGGCAGAATGAATACACAGCCTTGAAATGCATTATGTCACTGCTTATTAATGACGGTATAAGTTTTTGAAGTTCCCATTTCTACACTTTGCAGACATGGAAGTGCGCGAACATGTTTTCTACAATCCCACATCCAATCCAGCTTGTGGAAGCAGTATAAACAGTCCAATTCATTTAACTCCATTTCTTTAATCCTAAAAAGTGTTGACACTCTTACAAACATTAATTAAAACGGAAGTATTATATATATATATATATATATATATATATATATATATACACACACACACGCACACACACACACACAAAGGTATAGACTTGAAGTTATGTGAGGCTATGCACAAAAACCAAGTGATTCTATTTGAATTGTGTTCTAATAAGTAAATATAAAATTTATATTTACTCCGAAGATGCACAAAAATTTATATGCACAAAAACCAAGTGATCCTCCAAAGATGAAGCAACTCAACATAGTAGAGATCAATTTGTAACATTGCGTAGAATTTGATTTTATGGGAGTCTATGGGTCAGTAGGAAGGGGTCTATATGGAGTTCTGGAAATCATCAGGAGTCAAGGTCCAGACACAAAACTTCAAAGATCAGTCCTTTGTCTGATGCATACATTATGGTGCATGTGGAAAATGTTTGGTGTTCATAAGTAATGCCGGGAACTGTTAGAAATGTGCTACTAGGTTGGAAATTCAAGAGGAAGAGATGAAAAACAGAACTTGATTTCCTCACATGTTCTAGATCCCATATTCCTCCTCTCATAATCTTGATTATGTCAACTTTTTATCAGAAAAGCAGGCAAAAACAACATTACAACCGCTTCATCATCTTTGATCCGTAAAAACATGAAAACATCACTTTAGTATCTCACAAAAAATAAAACATAAAAACATCATAAAATGTCATATTTGGACTCCAAAGTTTGGACAGAGAAACTGTGGATGTTTTGAGGTAGGGAAATAAACCAACAAGCTAATTGCTGAATAGGACTACATTTCTATCCCTCGACCAATAAGTGAAATGCGTGGAAACGTTACATTTGCACTTTCCTATCTCTTTCACCATGCAAGGAGCAAATACTTGAAATAAAATTTAAGCTATGGATTTACTTTAGCCTTGATTTGCAGTGAACAATGTAAGATCAAGATGTTCAAGATAAGCATGTGGCCCTTAAACTTACCAGAACGAACGTCCTCACTCAGTTGGCCCCTTGCTTGGATTTGTTTAACAAGCATCCGATATATCAAGACCCACCAATATATATGAAGAACCATCAAACAAAATAGAAGAGAATTGAAGATATAGTAATAGATTGGTCCGTCCACTTTGTGTTTCTCCTTATCCAAAGTCTGGAGAACTTCATAACTGCATTTACAGAAAATAAAAGAACCTTCACATAAATCTCGTGCACTAATATTTTTCACGAAAAGGGTAACATTAACTAGTATGTTCATATTTCTGCAAAAAACACAAATGAAGTTTCAAAAGAGAACTACGCGCTAATACCAATTTATCAACAACTCCTTAATGCTAAACTAGTTGACCATATTAAATCCTCTGAATTAAGAACCGAGCACTCATACACAGCTTACTTAGCTGCCGGCAACCAATGTGTTAAGGATATGGCATAAAGCAATGCAAGGAAAGCTGATATAAAGCATAAAGAATTATGTTAATTTGAACACCATCATCAACAAACGCTAATGCAATTGTAACATAAGGAAATGAATAATGCATAAGATGGTGCTTCTTTTTTAAGAGAGAAATCAAGGAATGAAGGGTTCAACAAGAAAACAGAAAGCAGTTTCTTTGTAAATACTAAAAAAGGCCTATGACTCACCTTGTACTCCAAAGAACCCAGAACGGGAAGTATGTGAGGCGAAGTGCAATCCAGGATAAAACAAAAAGAACAAATGAAAAGCTAGCAAGAGCTTCAGCACCACTGTATTTGGACATCTTTCCGATTTCAAGGAATACATCACTGGCATCATGAAGGGCTAAAACTACTGAGCCGACACGTGCAAACCTGCAAATAATAAAAACAGAAAGCCAATAATGTTACATGCTCATAACTTATCTTTATGATAGCATGGCATTCATAGCTTTACGTATTGATGGCATCCAAAAACTCAGTTGTTCACTGTTTGTAATTCATCCCTTAGAAACCTCAAAAATCTTTATTGCTTTTGTGCTTCTTTTCCCCCACAAAAGTTTTGGGGAAAGGAATATTTAGAACACGAATCATCAAGGCAATTAAAATTCAACTTCACATTATTGAGATAGTTGTCCAAAGAGCATCAACCTTGTCAGTAGAAGAACACAGTTGCTATAAAAGAATAATTTGTACTATAACTTTTTGACAATTCCTCTAAGTAAATATGTCTTGATATAAATGGAAGTAAAACATATATGCTTCATCAAAAAATAGGGATCAAACCAAAATATGACACTCTACATATTGCAGCCAATCGTCTACAGTAATCGGAATCTCAGGTGCTCGAAAAGCATTTCAACATAAGAAAAAAGATGAACGATATAAATACAAAAGCTATATGACTCCTTTCTTCCAAAATAGTTAACATGAGTGTCAGAGCAGTCACACCTATGCTCTATGATTCCTCCTTTACCCTCAATGGTTCCACCCAAAAAGAAAGTCTCTCCTTGTCCCAGCATCAAACAAAGTCCACACCACAGTTCACACCATTAGTACACATTTTTATCGACTTTTAGCAATATAGCACCAAGTGATGTAAGTTCTTTTTTCTCCCTTTTTGTCCATTTCCAGGACGGCTTCCCTCATCGCTAGGCAGACAGAAAATCATAATTTTCTAATGGCTCGAGGAACACGCACTAATGAATAATAAAAGTATATATACATCCTCATCAATAGTCTGCGACTGTGAGCATTATGTCCTTACTATTTTCATGTGTCCTGATCTGTCAACGTTCAAGCATGCACTAACGATCTGACTACTCCACCCTATACCAAATGAGTTTACACCTTTCAGACGAAGATCAACTAGTTGATGGTCATTGAAGAACTCCAAGGACTTCTCCATTATGCTAGCAAAAGAGACATATCCAAATCTTTCCTTCAAAAATATAACTATATTAAAAGCCTTCTCATAATACCCAAGGTATCTCCCATCCTTAAGTAATGAAAACAATTTCATCCTAGAATTTTCTTTCAACAACGATCTAATTGTTAAGTAGTTAGTCGTGTATAGTGTCCCACATCGGGAAGTAGATAGCCATTATTATGTAATCACAATATATAAATAGGGTATTGTACAACACTTTAGATAAGTAATATAAAGCTTTTCCGTGATTACTTCTCACAAGGTATCAGAGCGTTGGTGAGAAACATCAGTGCAGTGGATGTGGCAAGATCTCCACGACGGGTGTTACAAAAAAAAATTTAAAAATGTAGCTAGTGGGAATTGAACCTATGACCTTAGGAAGATTTTGAACTCCCTCGACCACTAAGCTACACTTTTGAGTTGTGTTAAGGGGGTTTAAAACTTAATATATATAGGTAAAAATCAAATTTTGCCTTAAATATACAGTGTAATTTTACGGCGACGGGGGTTTGGATGAACTACCTTCCGCCTCCTAAATTCGCCCCTGCATCCGGGAAAGAAAACTCTGTCAGACAGTCGTCGTGTGTCGATTTCCGGTGACTTCTAGGGTGCTATTGCGTCACCAACATTTCCCTCAGTGATGTGCTAAAACCACCACCATAGGGTCCTACATCCTTCGGCGACCAAACCCCACAAAACCCCGCCGGGAAATACCCCCACATGCACCGACCAGAGGGAGGAAAATTCCGGCGAGATCTCCTCACGCGCCGGCGCGTGAGATACTTTCCAACTGACAAAAGTGTTATTGGACAGCTTGCTCGCGAGGCTATTCCGAGCCTATCCATCCAAGTTACATCAAATTCCAAAGACATTTTTACTTTTCGGTGACGGTTCAATTTCCAACGAGATACAGTGTTTTTTCTTCGCTGTTCCTATGAGCTTTTTTTTGTTCTTGATTGTCTGTGCTATTAGGTCCAACAATATCTTTGGGGCTTGATATTAAGTTCAAACTACTTAGCCCGGGCTTGCTCTATTGAGTTGTGGTGCAAGGGTCAAGGTGTTCAAGATCATGTAGCTAAAAAGACTAGTGATGGAGATGAAAAGGCCAAAGCACTCTAGGAGAAAATTGATGCTCAATTACGTAGTTTGTTGTGGTGGTCGATTGATTCCAAGTTAATGCCTTTGTTTCGTCCATCCCAACATGTCATTCGATTTAGGAGAAGGCTCATACTTTATACACTAATGACATATCTCGTTTTTATAATGTGATATCTTGGAAGACAAGCTTAAAGAAATTGGAATTGGATATTCTACTTACTTGGGAGTTGGGACAAGTGCAGGCATTTATGGAGGAATTTGAGAAGTTAATGCCAATTACTGCTAGTGTTGAACAACAAGAGCAACGACAGAAGATGTTTCTAGTTCTTACACTTGCCGGACTGCCTAATGACCTTGACTCAATGCGAGACCAAATTTTGGCTAGACCGTCAGTTCCTACAGTTGATGAATAATTTTCTTGATTGTTTCGTCTTGCTACGCCACCCAAAGGTCTCACCACCAATTGCTACGCCACCCAACAACAATAATAACAACCCAGTATAATCCGACTTAGTGAGGTCTGGGGAGGGTAGTGCGTCCGCAGATCTTACACCTATCCTTGGGTAGAGAGGCTGTTTCCAAATAGACATCCGGCATCCTTCCCTCCAAGAACTTCCCATCTTGCTCTTGGGGAGACTCGAACTCACAACCTCTCGGTTGGAAGTGGGGGTAGCTTACCATCAGAGCAACCCCTCTTGTCCAAGACAACGGAAAATCGAACATCTTAGGCTACGGAGAATCAACGAGGAGGCTATTATGGGATATCTCGACTCAAGTGTTCTTATTGTAATAAACTTGGACACACTCATGAAGTATGATATTCTCTACATGGTCAACCACCTAGAAACTCTCATGTTGCTCAGACCGAGACTACTGGTAACCAGGGATTTTCTTTATAATATAATGAGTTCCTTCAGTATCGAGCAAGTAAGCAGACATCTCCATAAGTAGCCTCGGTAGCTCAGATTGATACTCATGTTGCTGGTAATTCTTTTGTTTGTGTTTCTCAGTCTAGTATTCTTGGACTGCGGGTCATGGATTCAGGAGCTTCTGATCATACCTCTGGCAATAAATCACTCTTGTCGAACATTGTGTATTCACAGTCTCTTCCTACTGTTACTTTAGCCAGTGGGTTCCAAGCTAAAGCAAAAGGAGTTGGACAAGCTAATCCCTCATCTTTTGTCACTCTAGATTCCGTTCTTTATGTCCATGGTTGTTCTTTTAGTCTTGCATCTGTTAGTCGTTTGACTCGTGCCCTCCTTTATGGTATATATTTTATTGATAATTCTTTTATTATGCAGGACCGCAGTACGGGGCAGACGATTGGCACCGGGCTTGAATCACAAGGCCTTTACTACCTTAGCTCACTCAATCCTTCCACAACATGTCCAGTTATAAATCCTCCAAACCTAATTCACAGACGTTTAGGACATCCGAGTTTATCTAAGCTTCAGAAGATGGTGCATAGTTTGTCTAGTTTATCTACATTAGATTGTGAGTCGTGTCAACTTGGGAAACATACCCAAGCCACCTTTCCATGTAGAGTTGAGCGTACGGGGTCCTAGTAGAGTTAGTTCAACCTTAGAATATTTTGTTAGTTTCAATAGTGAGTACTCAAGATGTACTTGGATTTTCCTAGTGAAAGATCCTTCTGAGTTGTTTTCTATCTTTCAAGAATTTTTGCGCTGAAATTAAAAATCAATTTGGTGTTTCTATTCGCACTTTTCATAGTGATAATGATTTAGAATACTTATCATCTCAGTTTCAGCAGTTTATGATCTCTCAAGGAATTATCCATCAAACATCGTGTCTTTATACCCCTCAGCAGAATGGGGTAGCAGAGAGAAAGAATAGGCATCTCATTGAAACTGCTCACACACTTCTCATTCAGTCCCATGTTCCGATGCATTTTTTGGGCGATGCAGTTCTTACAGCTTATTACTTGATTAATCGAATGCCTCCATCTGCTATCCAGCATCACATTCCACATTCAATATTGTTCTCTCAGTCCCTCTTATACGCTCTTTCTCCACATGTTTTTGGGAGTGTATGTTTTGTTCACAACTTAGCTCCGGAAAAAGATAAGTTAGCTCCTCGTGCTCTGAAGTGTGTCTTTCTTGGTTATTCTCGGGTTCAAAAGGGGTATTGTTGCTACTCACCTGACCTTCATAGGTATCTTATGTCAGCTGATGTCACAATTTTTAAGTCTCAACCGTAATTACTCTTCTGATCATCTTAATATATCTGAAGTCTTACCTATACCTACTTGTGAGGAATCCACACCCACAACACCACCACAACCACAACTACCCATACATACTTCTGAGGAGTCTACAGTCGCTTCTCCTACATCCCCAACCGCAAGGCCACCATTCTTGACTTATCATCGCCGTCCACGTCCAGCATCAGGCCCAGGTGATTCACGCCCTGCATCAGATTCTACACCTACTACGGACTTGTCTCCTTTTAGTCAACAAATTGCACTTCAAGGTGTACGATCCACATTTAATCCTAATCCCCATTATGTCAGTTTAAGTTATCATCATCTGTAATCACCTCATTATGCTTTTATATCATCTTTGTACACTGTTTCTATCCCTAAGTCTATAGGTGAGGCACTATCTCAACCAGGATGGCAACATGCTATGATTGACGAAATGTCTGCTTTACATGCGAATGGCTCTTGGGAGCTTGTTCCTCTTACCTCGGGTAAGTCTATTGTTGGTTGTCGTTGGGTTTTTGCAGTCAAAGCCGGCCCGGATGGTCAGGTTGATCGGCTTAAGGCTCGTCTTGTTACAAAAGGATACACTCAGATTTTTGGGCTTCATTATAGTGACACTTTCTCTCCCATGGCTAAAGTAGCATATGTTCGCCTCTTTTTGTCCATGGTTGTTGTACGTCATTGGCCTCTTTATCAATGCAACATGTGAGCTAGTTTGGATCAAGGAGTTGAAATTCGAAGAAATCAACAAGATGGAACTGGTGTGTGACAATCAAGCTGCTCTTCATATTGCGTCAAATCCGGCGTTCCATGAGAGGACTAAACATTGAGATCGACTATCACTTTGTTAGCGAAAAGATACTCTTAGGAGATATTGTTACAACTTGCAGATATTTTCAATACGTCTCTTATTGGTTCTCGTATTAGTTACATAGTAACAAGTTCGGTATATATGATTTATATGCATCGGCTTGAGGGAAAGTGTTAAGTAGTTAGTCATGTATAGTGTCCCACATCGGGAAGTAGATACTTATTATTAAGTAATCACTGTATATAAATAGGGCGTTGTATAACACTTCAGATAAGTAACATAAAACTTTTCCGTGCTATACTTCTCACACTTACTAACCCACAACTCAACCTTACTTCCAACATTTTCAAATAGTGTAAACATAGATATTTAGTACTCGTTCATCCAATAATCGTAGTATCGCCGACACTTATCCAGCTGATATCATCTCATTTTGACCAACTTCCTTTCACACTTGCACACTTCTAACAACTGGTGGAAAAGTACATCCATCTTTGTCTGATTGGATGAGTACCAACTCTATCATCCTTGTATCTTCGATGCATACCATCTCTACCCTTATCTTTGTCTGATTGGATGAGTACCAACTCTATCATCCTTGTATCTTCGATGCATACCATCTCTACCCTTAGCTCCCTAAGCCCCACCTTGATAATGACCTTTTGCTCAGGTAATTTATCCCTTTACATTCCATGAACTATTGAGCTCTGTAAACTCTATTCACAATCCTCTTCCAAATTCACCTGATAATTTCTTCACCTTGCTTCAAACTCACCAAGTCCCTCTTTTATTGCATTTGGTCTCACTAATCCCTCTTCTTCTCCCCACTACTCAATTCCCTCTTTGTTGCACTTTGTCGATTAGAATGCCAATTATTCCCCCCTTCAAACTTTGAAACGTTATCCTCAAAGAATAAAGCCCGCATGTGAGGGAGCGTCTTGAAGACATAATTAAATAAATAATCATGTGCTCTTCTAAGAGCTTAGGCTTTTAGATGAGATAGTTAGACACTTGAATAATTACCACTGAGCTACTTGTTGTCCCGGTAGCCAGTAAGTATTCCGATTTAATAATCCATCCCAACATAGAGAAAGGTGCAAAACTTATTGCTTGCTGGTTGTTTGTCTTAATCCTTAGACTCTTGTTCATGTATTTTTTTCTTTCTTGTTCATTTTTTTTCATACAAGGAAACAAATTGTATTAATAAGAGTAGAAAGGTCAAAAAAGATGGAGGATCTTGGTTTGAAACAACTACATTCCTATCATCTCGCCAATCTATTATAAGTATATTTCCGTATACCTATTGCTTTACACAACAAGGATCTTGGTTTCTATCTACTTTTTTAGAACTGCGAAATCCCGGAGAGCTAGTGGCACACAGTTCAAAAGTCGACCGATTATGAGCTTGTCCACCTACGGTTGTCTACTTAAATATTAGGCTTTTGTGTGGCACGATTCAACTTCATGAAGCGCCTAACAACAACAACTACATCCCACATGTGGGGTCTAGGGAAGGTAGTGTGTACGCAGTCCTCATCCCTGGCTAGAAAATGTAGAAGGTTGTTTCCGGTAGAACCTCGGCTCAGAAAATACAAAATACCGGGGAACTAGTTTATATCTACTTTTTATCTCAAAATAATCAAAACATGGACAAAGGCAAGAACTAACCCATAATCTGTGCATTCTAGAAGATCCCCTAAATCAAATAACTCCATGAGAAGCAAGAAAATTTGAACATAATTTACAAATCCATGTGCCTGACATCCTTTTTACATGTTCAGTATCGTGGTTGAATTTGGATTTTTACTTCTCTTTATCTGATATGGGAAACTAGTTGCTGTAATGTTTTTAACATGCATCTGCTTCCAGTAAGAATTTTAAACTAATAACACAGAAAGGCCCCTGCTTCAATCATGTCTGGCTCCAAGTAGTTGAATTGCCTGAAATTTTTTGTCCCTTTACAGATTGACTATACCAGCAAAATCTCAGCAAACAAAATGACCTTTTAAAGCTATAAGCTCACCTCCGCAGAAACACACCTGGATATATACGAAAAGGCGATAAGAATTGCAGTGGCAAGATGATGACTCATTGAAACTCCAAAGTCAGAGCGTCTTGTCTCCCAAAATACAAGCGCAAATATTGAGTATGCATAGAACCCGCCAGTATACATATAAAGTGCCTTCAGTTTGGACCTAAATTTACAGAAGACAGTCACTCATATAGGCAGACACTATGAATCAAAACTATGTAAGCTTAATTAGAAGTCATCAGCTCTAGCTTGATAATGTTACTCTATGATTTATGGAAAAAGAGGCCATAACCAATAGCTTCTGTCTGCAAGAATTGCAATTGTTTCTCAGAAAATGTATTGGATGTCCTATCTGTCACATATCAGTTACTGTTGCCTGCAAACCTTACCAATTATTTCTCAAAATATTAACAGTCACTACCTCATCCTCAACCCCCCCCCCCCCCCCGAAATGCAACAAAGAAGAAAACACAAAGGACAGAAGAAGCAAATAGAACAGGTATTACTTGTACATCTGGTCAGGCCAGACCTGATCACCAGGCCCTACCCAAAAGTATTTGGTTTCTGTCAACCAAGGCTCATTGTATGTCACCAGAAGAGCAAAGACTTCTGCAGAGAGAAAATATATACATTTCCAGGCTGATTCCTTGAATTTCCATATCTTTTTCCTCCGATCATCAGTCTCATGTTCTATCCTTTCTTGTCCTTTCCCAAATATTAACCTTCTGGCCACTTTCTGCAATATGTACATAAATTTCATGTCGAAAAGGAGATCATCAAGAAGAACAATTCATGTAGAAAGAAGTAGATAGGTACTACCCATTCCAGAAGCTGCGATTATAAAAAAAAAAGAGGTTCCAAGTGTAGAAACTTAAAAGGATGAAAATTTGAAAAGGACATAGCAAGAGTCAGACCTTACATAATTAAGTTTGACTCAAACTTGATGACTCTAAAACCAAACTAATCATGTCTCTTTAGAGAAAATTTACCTTGTTTTCATTAACTGCAGAATTAACTGCTTCTTTTAAGCATAGCTTCTTTCAATTGGTGAATCAGAAAAGCTTTTTATTATGCGCAGACCATTTTAATCCTTTTCTGTTCCCTACAGGAATTGTATCTTTTCTATTTCTATTTTTATTTTTAATTTTTATTTTAATTCTGTATAATGTTGGACTGAGATGAGCTTAAATGGAGAGACATGGTTAGTGAAAATTCATGTAGCCGACCGAGAAGTGCTGTGATCGAGGTGCAGTTGTAATTTTTGTTGTTGGTAGTGTACAGGAACTGTATCTTCAATATCTATGCTTATTTCTTTTTTCTTAACTGCATTAATATCTTAACATCCCTTTAGCTAACATTTGTCCAACTAACATGGCAATATTTAATTGCAAAATGCATGTGCCAGCTGCTTTATTTGCTAGACAAGGAAAGGAAATAAGGAAAAAGGAAGCTGCAACATTTTGACACAGTTATAGTTTTTCCCTCTACTGAAAATAGTTTAACTACAAATTAAGCATGTAAAGCTCTACAGAGTTTAGACTCTTCGTGAATTTGATAATATCACAAGAAGCATCCAACAACTTTGCATCAATGGTAACCAAAGTATACATCCCTTCTCCACGCATAAGCAAATGCTAAACAACAAATGGTAGTTCTTCTCCTACTTCAAGATCTATTGACCGATTAAATTTATACCTATTTTTATGACGGTGGTGTCCAGTCAACTTGCGTACCCCTCGATTATTCCACCTGGTACCTGCTACCTCTAAGCAGCACATATATCAGGCAAATTTGCCCACCATGGCTTAGGAGATGGGAAAAAATCACCTACAGATTTTTCTTAATCGATTTCAATGGGTGCTTAGAACCTTGAACCTATCAAAACACTCATTATCAAGAATCTCATCAGCTTAGTTTGTTACATGCACTTGCCAAGGATAGGACTTTTGCTTCTAGAACTACCAGTTAAACTGAATAGCAAAAAACTTCAACTCACTCAAAACACCAATTTTCTCTTATTCTCTTTTGGATAACCCAGAAATCTGGGGCGCACATTCCGAAACTCAATGGATAGTGGACCCATCCCAATCGATGGAGCTAGAGACCAAGGTACAGGGCCGGACCTAGTAACCTTGATCCATGCACTGTATTTGTCTTAAAATTTCATTTAATATGTACAAATTATTAATCTATAACCCAATAACTTGCTAGAATCATGAATCCATAGATTTCAAATCTTGGTTTCGTCTCTGCCAGTCCCACTACCCTTCTCTACTTAAATAGCAGGGGTGTCACTCAGAAGACCAAGTTACTAACATTGAGATCCTACAATTTACAGTTCGATTCATCCATACCATAATCATCAAGACTAAAGAAAACATCTAAAAAAACCAAAAGATGCACAAAAATGCCAAACATCCACAAGTTTCAATACTGAATCATTGAACAAAATCTACTAAAAAGGAACAAACTTCAAAAAAATGAAATTTACCTCAAAAACAAATCTATCAAGCAAGAATCTGACAGTGGGAAAGAAGAGGGCAAACAATGGAAGAACAGCGAAATCTTCATATGCAGGGGGAGATTCATATTCCCAATTAAGAAAACTCCCAATTTGAAGCACACCCATTATCCCAATTTCCCAAAAGATTCAATCGTGCATATGTTATATGTGAAATTTTTGAGTGAATCTGTTCGTTAGCATGTGAATTGAGAAAAAATCGGTATTTTTAGACCCTTTTCTGAATCTGAGTTGGACCGACTTTGGGAGCTTCGTTTAGCTTGAAAGATTGGATCATGTGAAGGATGGTGGGTCCCATGCCAAAGCACATTTAATTTTAATAAACTATTGTATTATCTCCCGTCTGTTATGATTTATGTGGCACGTACCACATTTTAAAGGACTATTATAGGTACCAAGAAAAATATTTGTTTGGCAAGTATACATATAGTCATTCTCATGGAGATTATTATTTGTCTTAAAATTTTAAATTAAAATTCTAAATTTCCGTACAATTTAGATTTAAAATTGCATTAGAAATTGAAATTCACGATGCACTGCTAATTTCTATATAGCACACCTATAGAGTGACTATGTGGTATTAGTTCTACGAAAATAATTTACTAAAACTCTTTTTTAACATTTTCCGTCCTATTCTTCACACCCACCTCATCCTCCTCATCCTACCAATACTATCGCCCCTAACCCCGACCCACATCTACCCTCATGTAACCCTTTCCCCCTAATATCAACACTGTCATTTCAGCCCCTAGACCCCGACTTATGACCCTCCTCGCCCTTACCCATCTCGTCTCATATAGTGTTTGGCTAAATTATATATTTTCTAATAATATTTTGTGCCACCTAAACAAATACCGGAAAATATAGTAAAAGCCTTCAACTTATTTTTCAAGAAAAATACTTTTTTCCATACCAAACACATCTGTAATCATAAGTGTATTCAATTATCATTATCCTTTTTAAATCTCTCAAGTAATTAATATTCTAGAAATGGTAAGTTCAAAAAAAGGATAAATGTTGATTGTTTTCACAAAAACAACAACAATGACGCTTCGGTCTTAAATAGGTTGGGATTGACTATATGAATAATCAGTGTGTCATTTAACTCAACATGTTATCATCATATATGTCAAATAACAACAACAACAACTACCCAGTATAGTCCCACAAAGTGGGGTCTGGGGAGGGTAATATGTAAACGAGTCTTAGCCCTACCCGAAAGGGCAGAGAGGCTGTTTCTAATCGACCCCTGGCTCAGTGAAGGAAAGGCAAGACAAAAACAAGAGAGTATTAGTAATTCCAGTAGAAATATCGTAAATAATTATCTAAACATGAGAAACATAGATAAAATAGCATGCAATAATATAATACTGTAACTACCATAAATAACTACCATAAGGGAGACACAAGCCAAAACACAAATCATCTATGGATAGCCCTACCAAGCCTCACCCAACCCCGGGTGAGTAGTACGAAAAACTCTAGGAGCCCCTATCCTACAACCCTGATACTAGACCTCCAGATTTTCCTATCAAGGGTCATGTCCTCGGAAACCCGCATTCTAGCCATGTCATGCCTAATCACCTCTCCCCAATACTTCTTAGGCCTCCCTCTGCCTCGCCGAACACCGACAATCGCCAGCCGCTCACAACTCCTCACCGGGGCATCAGGACTTCTCCTCCGCACATGCTCGAACCACCTCAGTCGCGCTTCTCGCATCTTTTCATCCACCGGGGCCACCCCCACCTTCTCTCGAATAACTTCATTCTTAATCTTATCTAACCTGGTGAGCCTGCACATCTACCTGAGCATACTCATCTCCGCAACCTTCATTCTTTGAACATGAGAGTTCTTCACGGGCCAGCACTCCGCCCCATACAACATTGCAGGTCTAACCACAACTCTATAAAATTTCCCCTTGAGTTTGTGTGGAACTTTCTTATCACACAGGACTCCTGATGCAAGCCTCCACTTTGACCACCCCGCTCCTATATGATGAGTGATGTCCCCGTCAATCTCTTCGTCCCTCTGAATCACCGACCCAAGATATCTGACACTGTCCCTCTTGACGATGACCTGAGATCCAATCATCACGTCCCTGCCTACTTCGCTCGACTCGGCGCTAAACTTGCACTCCAGGTATTCTGTCTTAGATCTGCTTATTTTGAAACCTTTAGACTCGAGATTCTGTCTCCATACCTCTAACCTCTCAATAACACCGACCCTCGTCTCATCTATCAAGACTATGTCATCAGCAAATAGCATACACCAAGACACATCCCCTTGAATATGACGAGTTAGAGCATCCATCACCAAGGCAAACAAGAGAGGGCTAAGCGCCGATCCTTGATGGAGCCCCATAACCACTGGAAAATGGTCTGAGTCGCCACCCACCGTCCTAACCCTAGTATTAGCTCCATCGTACATGTCCTTGATTACTCTAATGTAGGCTTCCAGCACGCTCTTCGCCTCCAAGCACCTCCATAGCACCTCCCTTGGGACCTTGTCATATGCCTTCTCCAAGTCGATAAGCACCATGTGCATGTCCTTCTTCTTATCCCTGAACTGCTCCACTAGCCGCCTGACAAGGTGGATAGCTTCTGTAGTGGAGCGACTCGGCATGAAACCAACTGGTTCCCAGATATAGATGTCATCTCCCTCACCCTCGCCTCGATCACCCGCTCCCAGACCTTCATGGTGTGACTTATTAATTTGATACCCCTATAGTGTTGCAACACTGGATGTCCCCTTTGTTCTTGTACAAAGGGCACCACTGTACTCCACCTCCACTCATCCTGCATCCTTTTGGTCCTGAAGATCGCATTGAACAACCTGGAGAGCCACTCCACTCCTGACCTACCCATGCACTTCCAGAACTCCACAGGGATCTCATCAGGCCCGGTCGCTCGACCCCTACTCATCCTACGCAAAGTCCGCATGACCTCCTCCGCCCTTATGCCCCTGCAGTACCCAAGGTCTCTATGTCAAATAAGAAAAACATAATATATAAGATATATAATAAGTGGCTTGAGGCTTGAAAAGAGGCCTTTGAGTCTAAGGATTTCAAGTTGAGCACGATTAAAACGGAATACCTAGAATGTACGTTCAGCGTCGAGCCTTTGGTAGTGGGATTGGACGTTGGTTTGGATCATAGGTCATCCCCAAGATGAGCAGTTTCAAGTACCTTGGGTCGCTTATTTTGAGGGACGGGGAGATCGACGAGGATGTCACTCACCGTATAGGGGTGGGCTGGATGAAGTGGATGTTAGCATTTAGAATCCTGTGTGACAAGAAAATGCCATTGATACTCAAAGGTAAGTTTTAAAGAGGGGTTATTAGATCGGCTATGTTGTATGGGACTAAGTGTTGGCCGATTAAGAAGTCACATGTCCATAAGATGAAAGTAATAGGAATGAGGATGTTGAGGTAGATGTGCATGCATACTAAGATGAATAAGATTAGGAAATAAGATATTCGGAGTGGCATTCATATATGATAAGTTGTGGGAAGCTAGGCTTAGATGGTTCGGTCACATTCAAAGGAGAAGTCCAGATGCCCTGATAAAGAGGTGCGAGTAGTTAGTTTTGGTGGATATAAGGAGAGGTAGAGTGTGTCCTAAGAAGTATGGGGAGATGTGATCCGTCAGGATATGGCGAGTCTTCAGATTATCGAGGACATGACCCTAGATAGGAAGTTGTTGAGCACTAACATTAGGTCGTATGTTAGGATGTAGCTATGCATATTTCTATAGCACGCCAGAGTGAGGCTAGTTTGTTAAGATTTTATCTTGGACTGCTAGTGGTTAATATTGTGTTCACATTACTCTTTCATTGCTTTTAGTGTCGGGCTTTATCTATTGGTTATTGTTTGCTTTTCGTGTATGTTCTTGTGATGCTTTTATTTCTTTCTAAGGTTTATTGATGGTATTGATATATAGTCTTCTTTCGTCTTCTTCAGCTGACGGGCTATCGGAAATAGCCTCTCCATCCCTCGGGGTAGGGGTAAGGTCTGCATACACACTACCCTTCCTATTCCCCACTAGTAGAAGTATACTAGGTTATTTTTTGTGGTGGTGGTGGCGGGGTATGTGTGTGTAATAGTATCTATGAACGTGCATTGCACGTTAATAATGGTACGTGATAGTTTAATCATTTAAATCATCTGAAAGCTGAAAAATATTATTACATTAACATAATACGTGAATTCAAAATAAAAGGACATTATCAGACTTACACAAATGATCAATTTAGTCATGTTACTTAGCTAATTATGTATTATTGTTTAAAAGTGTTTAATTTGATGATATCTCAATGAACAATTTTTGTAGATGATCTTTTTTGTGTATGTTTCCTTCTAATTTGGTTGTTCTGTCATAACCAGAACTCTTGTTGCCGATATTGATATTCCTCTTGAAAGTGTAACATATAGTTGTTCGTGCGAGAAAATATATTGCGATAAATATAGTCCAATATTTAGGATATTTGTCCTTGTATTTTATTTATTATAATTGCAAAATATAAACATACAAAAAATTATTTCCATACAGATTTAAAAGGATATTCTTTAGTTTCAGAAGAAGAAAGTTAAATTCGGTGATAAAAATATACTTAGAAGCATATTGACTGGTATCATGGTTTTCGCAAGTATGACGTTATTGTCAAAACTTCTGTTTACTATCTATGTGCTATTACATAAGCTATTCAGCGGATCTAAGTTTTCAATAGCATGACGACCATATTTTTCTTCAAAATTTATCTATATGTAACGAAAGATCAATTTTAACTAAATTTATTATATATACGGTGATACTGACATACATAATAAAAAATAAATTTGACAAAAAAACTGTATGGTAGAAGGCCATTTGGTACTAAAGTATTTAAGTATGTATTCTTAATAAGCTGGTATTATATTCTGCTAAGTCAAAAATTGAAAAATGTCGTATTTTTACCATAAAATTTCGCAATCAACTTTTTATTTAGTGTATTTACATATTCGTTTTTGCTAGCTAAGATAGCTTCTTAATTTCTATCATGTAATTTGCACAAATTGTGTTTAATCTATTGATAAAAATATTTTCTTGTTAAATGCATTATTATTATAATTGAAATTGATAACCAAGTGTTCTAAAAGAACCAAATCATCTTTCATCATTTGCTCTTCTTCGTTTCTAACACGAAGGAAGAATTTACTAAATACCAGATCTATTCTTACTTTATATTTTTCATCAGTTGAATCTTTTTCATTTGAGCCCATATGTATAATTTTGGCAAACTAGTTTTTACAATCTCTGCTTTCGTCGGTTTGTAACAATTGACAATACTTGATAGAAATCACCTTCCAAGCCATTAGTTTTTCAACAAATGGTTCACTGGTATTCAATTTATCTCTAGGGCCATATGCGCTTCATCCCACTTATCAATTTTGTTTTCCTTATAAATTTAGCATTGTTGCTCTGCTTTGATATATTTATGATGGTTATTTCAGTTGTTTGAAGAGATATATCAAATCTATTTGTTATTATTGCTAATAGTATCATACCTCTTAATTTGACATTTGCAAGTAATAAGCCGTAGAAATATTATTTTGATTCCACCAGAGATATCTACAAAGGATAATCCCGCTATAAGAGTCGACTCTTATAATATAGTTTAATAATATTAATACATTAATAATATATTTTACTTTGTGTTCTAATTTTTTAATCTTTGACATTCTTTTATGGAATAAATTTATGTACTATATGATTTTTCTTAACTTGAAAAATAATTTTACTCATATGATATATTTAAAAAATAATTTAATCGAATTCTCTTGACAAATAATTAATTGAAATATTAAATTACTTTGGATTAACATAAAAAAAATAATTTATTTTATTTTGATTTATATTCTCAATATTAGTTCATTTCTTGTTTTGAAGATTTAATCTCAATTATAATTTTATTCACGATAAATTTTCTTTTCAAAGAGTAAAAATATCAATTTGATATTCTATTATTAGATCTTTATGTCTGCAGAATCATTAGTGGTATTGACTCTTACCAACTATTTTCTTTTTATTTCTCGCACATTTATATTTTAAATATTTTTTAGTTGTTGTTTAATAATTGCGTATATTTTTTCATATTACAACAAAAATTAATTAAAAATATATTATTTGAGTAGGAAAATAGTTCAAGTATAATATAAAATATATTGCTGGGATTTCTTAATTTCAGTGCTTTGTGCAGCCCATTTAATATTAATTTTATTTTCTCTTTGTTTTGGATATTATGAAGTGGTAATGTATTGATAATATGGAGGATTCTTATGAAATTAATTTTATTAAATCTTACTACATATTTTTAATTAGAATTTAACAGATCCAATTTATTAATTTTAATATATTAAATATTAAAAAATTTAATATAGAAGGTCTTATAGTCCAAAAAATATATTTTATTTTAGTTATGTTCTTTCCCTATGAGTTCTTCTATTTAATATTATGAGTATTTCGGTTTATCAATATTGTATTCGTACGTTTATAATAATACAGTCTCTCCTTTTTTCTAAATAAATTTGGATAATATAATACATTCTCAAAGTAAAGTAGTAACAACACATTATAATACGTTTTCAAATTAAATTAGTAATAGAAATTTTTAAGAAGTATATCCTAAAAGTAAAGAATTACATGACTAAAAATATGTCTATGTCCCAAAAGTAATTATACTAATAGGAAACCTAATGTGTTCCTGAAGGTATTAGGTTTACATGCTAATATCTAGTATTATGTGTCGGGATAATTACAGCCCTTGTCACTTGGCCTAACAACTCAACCGAAAGTGGCTCACGTTTGAAGTCCTTACCTAGGTTAGCGCAGGTTGTACATAATCTGGAAAAAAAAAATTCAGCCGTTAACCACTATTACAAACACACTTTTAGAATTTCTTTATGTTCATTTTTCCCCAGTTCACTCTATACTCTCAACTCGCCTCTCTTTGCTTTCTCCTTTCTTTCTCTTCTCTCACTTACATAGATCTAAATATTTATTGAACTCAAACTTAATTTAAAGTATTTTTTCTATTAAGTTGCTTAATCTTCATAAATTTTTATCGATCTCAAATATTTGAATCTCGATTTGTGTGTGTCCAAATTAAAATTGAAGTTTTGTTGCATTCATATTCTAAACTCAATTAAAGGAGCTTTGAAGCTCTAAGTTCAACTCATATTTTGGAAAATCTAACTCTAAAGTGATGGGGCTAAGTTAAAAATTATTGTAAAAGCTTTTAATGATAAGAATCTTGAGTGTTGGGTTAACTGTGTCTGATTAACATTTGTTTTGGGAACCATACTAGTTGAAGAAGGAAGGTCAAGATGAAATTCAGTTTTGTATATATCGTTCTACATCATTATACAATATTATATAAAATTATAATGAGGGTATGATATTGTATATTAGGTGTGAAAATATTGTTATACAACATTGATCTTAATAGTAATTTTAGTTTTGTTGCATGTTTTTTTGTTTTTAGTTTTTCCACAGTTTCTTTTTTGCTTTTGTTTTGGTTACTTTTTGTTTAGATTTTTGTTTCTGCTTTTACTTTGTATTCTTTATGTTTTCTATTAACACTGAGTCTACTTTTTTTTGCTAGCGAAATACTGATATACATTATTCAATTTTTCATATACAAGTTTATACAAACTTATACATCAATATACATTACTGTACCGATAAAGTTAAAACTGAAAAATAGAATTTTTGTATTTTTCTCACTTTTATCTAACAGTTTAAATATAAAGTTAATTTTTCGTTGATTTCTCTACCAAATGATGAATTATCAAATTTTTCAGTTGAGTTTTCTGTCAAATCATAAACTTGGAACAAATTCATCTATATAAAACTTGAAAAATAAGAGCTTTTTCGTCTGTTTTTTGTATATTTATAGTTGGGATAGGAATGTATAAACTTGGATAAGAAATAGAACAAAAATCATGAAAAATTTGCATCAGAATAAAAAGGGCATGAAGGTTTTTTTCGGATCTGCGCCAAATAATATTGAGCTACATATTTATAAACTTAAATTTGCGTCATCCGGTTGCAAGATTAACTTGTGGAATGTATTATTACGTAATTCCGTCTTATATATCTATGCTCTAAATTAATTATACTAATAGGATTCCTAAAAGTAACTATGTATGATTCCTAACTTGTAATATTATGTCCTAAAACTAATAGGATTACAAATGTCCATAATTTCAGTTAAATCCTTTTGTGAGTTATTATGCTTAATATTATAAGGTTATTTTTGTAAACTAATATTATATTTATATATTATAATAATATAATCATAGATATAAATATATCTTATACAATAATAATAATAATAATAAAAGTTTTCTAACAAGTCAAAAACTTCTTTTCAATTATAGTAGATATTACTTATATGGCGCTTTTTTTCATTTCATTGTGTATTATCACTAGTTAAGTCTCTAGTGCCAAATATTTTAAAGAAAATTGATGTTCTAAAATGACTAATATTTGGAGGAGGTGTTGTGTAACAATAATTATTTATTATGTAAAAATATATTCGAATTTTTTAAATTATTCGTATATAATTTGCTTCTTCCATAATCAACCAGAGAAACGGAAAAATAGAAAAGGAAGGAATATGCAGGAATGCATGTCAGATATCGGTTCACATGCAAATCATAAATATCAACCATAACCTAAAGGAACCCAAACTGATATTATTATAATTATTAAATTTCAAACGGTATTAAGCAAACATGTTCCACCAATTAACGAAGAAGAATGATTAATGAAAAGTCAGTCTGTACTTGTCTGTTATAAGAGTTTTAGGCGTAATAACTATTCTATAATTTATATATACGGAAAATGGTCAAAAATTTTCTAAATTATTTAAAAATAAGAGTTTTGATGCAATTATCCGCAAAAATAAAACTATTTACTCTTGTTTATTCATTTATTTTTTTACCCATAAACTAATTAAATTTCCTATTCATAATAATTTTTATGGTAAATTTTTTTCTTTCTACGCTTCTTTTCTTCTTCTTTTTTCTTTTCTCCTTTTCTCGTTTTCTTCTCTTTTTTCTTTTTTCCTTTTCTAATTTTATTTAACTTTTTCTCTTTATTTGTTTTCTCTTCATAATCTAATTGTATTTATTATTTTTACTATTTTTATTATTCTTTTTTATACAATAAGGAAAAAATTACTGATATAGTAAATATTTATTCATTTTAATATAATTTTAGTACAATATACCTTATGTTTTTTCTTTCTTATTTATTAAATTTAATTATTAAAATAAAATAATATTAGTTGTCACTTGATCTAATTTACTGAATATCACATTGATTGTTGCTGAGCACCATAAATTACATAATCAGATTCTAAGAATCAACACATGATTCATGCAAACTTTGATCTACTTCCCTATAAATATTAGTACACACTTTATCATTAGCAGTAATACAGCCAGTTATAGATCAAGAAAACATAATCCATGGCAACCAAATCTCCATATATACTAGTTAGAATAAAAATGACAATAAAATATCGAAAAATGCAACAAAAATATATGTAGCAAAAGAGACTTCTAGTACCATGTGGTACCAATGTGGTATATATGCATACTAACAGAGCATGTGATTTCTCTAGAATAATGCTACAACTATCTGTGACTATACTACTATACCAAAATACTAAAGGACACAATAAAAGTACGAGAAATTTATATGCTCGTATTGCAAGCTAAATATTTGCAAAGTAACTTGCTCATTTTGTATTCTAAGAGGTTATATAGTTGTATGGGGTTGTTCCGACAATTGCCTATAATTATGAAAACTATTACATAGTACACATAATTTATGTCCATCGGCACACAAAAATTCTAGTATTGCAACTCGTGTTCATATAAATAATTTCATAATAGAATTCGCTTAAGATGCAGCTAAAACAACCAAAACAATGTTCAACTACCACATGATACCAATATGGTATATTACTGTACCAACATAGTATATAGTTTTACTAGTAATTTCTGGCAACTATATGACTATACTACTATTACATAACACACATGAATAAAGAGAGAAAAAAAATAGTGTACCACATATTAATATAATAGGTATTTCAAGATATTGTACTATGGCTCTATTATTAAAGGAAAATGCAGCTAATACAACCAAAAAATTATTCAACTAGCATATGCTACCAAGATAGTATATAGATATACTAATAGGGTATATAGTTGGAATAAATTGTATATTAAAATGGTATATTTGTATATTATTTAAGTATACAATACAAATTCGTCTTCTTCTCTGGTTCAACTATATTTCAACCTAAATTTCTAAAATCTACTACAAAATCTCTACCAAATTGACTAGAAATTTAGCTACAACGTCCAATCAACTTTCCAAACAAACCCATACAGGATCGGATCAAAATAATTAAACACTCACCAAACCAAGTTACGAGTTTCAAGCTTCAAGGTCCTTCAATGGTGGATTTAAAATTTTTGTATAATAAATATCTAAAAACCAGCATCAAAGGTACAATCTACACATCAAAGAACAATAACTAATGAATCTATTCAACTGCGGATGAAAAACGGTTGCCACATAAAGATTTCATCAACAGTGAGTATTTGGGTTCATCAAGAAAAAAAGGAGGATTGTTGTTTTTTGGAGAGATGTTGGAAGCTCCAAAGAACTTGCCAAGATCGGTGTGGATTCTTCTAATGGTCACAGCTGTGAACCGGATTGCTTGGTTTCCATTCACCTAATGGTCACAGGCTTCTGTAAAATAAATTTTTACTTCTTAAAAACAACATATGTCATAAAATTCAAGAACAGAGCAGTCTTCTAATACATAAACTGGACGATAGAAGAAAGAAAGATAGTTGGTAAGGAAAAAATCGGGTGAATAGTTTGGTTCCCATGGGTAGGAGTAGAAAATAGTTTGGGCTGGAGCATTATAGGGTAAATAGTTTAGGATTAATGGGTATAAAATGAGATTTTCTCCATTATCCTTCATCTATCTATTGGGCTAAAAATATCAATTCATCTACCTTTTTGGTTCACTTATAAAATAATAATTATTTAGATTGTCATGCCCTAACCTTGGGAGGCGCGACCGACACCAATCGAGTGAACCCAACTGAGCAAGCCTTATCAGACACTTCCTACCCAACTCAGTACGAACAAAGAAAACTATGCTTTCATCATTTAGACAAGACAAGACAGTGTGTTCAACATTTTAGTTAATTTTATAATACAACATTAAATCTTAGATGAGTTAGTTTCCAAGGTTCCCATATGGTTACAATCCACATACCACATAAGTTTAGAATTACAACATAGTTTGCAGACCCATTCAACACCTGCACATAACCGATATATCTGTCTATGGAGTCTCTAGGGATATAAAAGATAAGTACAACAATGGCGGCGATAAGGCATCGACTATACCTAAAAAGTGAAAGCCCACAATAAAAGATGTTCAATATAGCCCCTTGAAGGAGAAAGATGCTCACCAATATCTTGAGAAGAAGGGTGCTCCGCTACGCCCGATCGACACTATCCGCTATGGAGCCACCTACATTTACTTAAAAATGTAGCACCCAGTCAAAGGGACGTTAGTACCTTGGAATAGTACTAGTATGTATAATTAAACAACATTTTACTAGAAAGAACTATCAAGCAAGAACAATAAAATCGCATCACTAAATAGACGAAACAATAATCTTTCACACAATTTTCCATAACTTAGTTTGGGGCATTACATTCATATGTTCACCATTGTTCTCAATATCACCGCCATCTTGAGAGGAGTCCGATCACTATTCGATCGGCTAGGTTGTCTCATTTGAGAAATATAACTCAATCACTATTTCTTTCCCTTTTCCAGGATTCAACAGTAGCATATCACTACCATGTGTGCAGCATGGTGTCCGATCACGGCCCGATCGGCTAGGCCGCCTTACCTAGGCGTTATTCCTTTCTCATCAATCATCTCACTTGAATCTTTATTTCACATATATCATATCCATTAATTGGCACTTAGGGCCTCAATTATCACATCTTTTTCATTTTCAATGTCCATCTTGCAAATTTATAATCTTGGACACATACAAAAGCAATTCAAGTTGCAAATATAAGTAAGATTTCACATAGTTAGCATGTCAATCTTAGTTTTAATCTTGGCTTATAGCCAGGCATGTCAACATACGATTAAATTCTTCACACATCTTTAAATATCAAGGATAGTTCATTACACACGTTGAGGCACATCCTTCATGTAGACATATATATATATATATATATATATATATATATATATATATATATATATATATATATATATATATATATATATATATATATATATAAATAAATACAAACCAATTCATATGAAATAACAATTGGTATACCAACAAATTCTAGTCTTACCAGTTGCGTAAATTCCAAAGGAGCTAAATTTCTAATAAAATGGGGTTTTAGCCATACATACCTCAATATAGCTTTCCTTTCTCTTTACAAAATTCTGGAACTCTTAGCACTTCGACCTATTATGTAAGAATTACAAATTGAATCGAAAATTAGACACGAGATTGAGATTCTAGCTTGTTTCGAGCATATTATCAAACATTAAAGATGCATTGTGAACTTAGGTCCTTTTTGAGAGAAATTTCTGTCATTATATACCCCATTTGCTTTCTTTTTAGTTTACTTCCTCCCAATACCCTAAGGTTTGATATGCATGCAAGGAATCTATTCTTATGCCCATGAATTACCATACTAATGACCCCTTATGGCTGCGCGTAGAAATAAGAGCAAAGGTGATGAAGTCTTACCTATTTGGATGAAGCTTTTGGTGCCTTCACTTGGTTTTCTTCAATGATTTAGCAAGATTTCATGGAGAAATGTTGATGGGAAGCTCTTTCCCTCTCTAAGACCCCCCTCTCTCTAAAAGAATGAGGAAATATGCTTAAAATGAGCCATAACACCGAATATATCGGTAGGGGTCGGGTTTTTAATTTAGAAAATTTGGCCATAACACCGAATATATCGACTACATAGTTGACTTCAATTTGGTCAACACACTGACTCACTCTTCGGCAAATATGTGGTCTGCATACCTAGTATGCGACCGCATTCTGGACCATATAATTGCACTACGAGATCTTAAGTTTCTGAGTATAAGTTTTCACGGGGCCTTACATCCTCGCCCACTTAAAATCGTTCGTCCTCGAATGAGGATCAAGGGTCCCTTATTAGTAATTTTTCATACAATCTTCGTCTTTTATAACCTAAAACATGTTAATAGTCTCCAAATTTGGCTAACCCCCTAAATTTCCAAAAACTTCGCTAGAGTTTCCTTTGTACCTAGGACTATCCACCTGTCAGAAAGCCCCAGATTTACATCCTAACAGCATATACATGTTCCATAACATAACATTACTTGTACAACACCAACCATGGCCATATAGGCAACATATATAACCAAAATGGAACAGTTTTTCATAGATTAAATCAAAAGATGGGAGTTCATAATAATCAAATGCATAAAAGCGATTACAGGACTATTCAAACAAATGCGGGTACTTCTTTTTCATTTCATCCTCGGCTTCCCAAGTGGCTTCCTCAACTTACTGTTCTGCCATAATACTTTCACGAATGCAATTTCCTTATTTCTTCGTTTTCGAACTTGCCTATCAAGAAGGCGGACTGAAACTTCTTCATATGTCAATTCTTCATTAACTTCAATAGTCTCAACTGGCACAATAGTGTATGGGTCTCCCACAACCTTTCTCAACACGAACACATGAAAGATCTGGTGCACCAATGACATCTCGGATGGTAGCTCAAGTTTGTATGCCACCTGACCAATCCTCTGAATGATTATGTACGGTCCAACATACCTCATACTCAATTTTCTGTTCTTTCTAAATTGCATGATTCCCTTCATAGGGAAAACCTTCAAGAATACCCAATCATCTTTTTTGAACTCTAGATCTCTGCGACAAACATCCGAGTAAGACTTTTGGCGACTCTGAGTAGTTTTCAACCTTTCCTTAATGGTCTTGACTTTCTCCATGGCCTGATGCACGAGGTCGGACCCTATCAATTCCGCTTCCCCAAACCTCGAACCACCGAATGGGAGACCTACATCTCCTACCATTCAATGCCTCAAATGGTGCCATCTGAATACTAGCATGACAGATGTTGTTGTAAGCAAATTCTATGAGTGGCAAATGGTCGTACCATCTACCCTTGAATCAAGAGTACAAGCATGTAACATGTCTTCAAGCGTCTAAATAGTCTGCTCTACTTGCCCATCGATTTGAGGATGAAAAGTTGTGCTAAGATTTACTTGTGTACCCAAACCTTGCTGAAACTTCTTCCAAACATTGGCTGTAAATTGAGCATCTCGATCTGAAATGATGGAGACAAGAGTGCCATTCAACCTGACTATTTCCCTGATATATAACTAAGCATACTGTTCCGCTGTGTTGGTCGATTTAACTGGCAAGAAGTGTGCTGATTTTCTGAGTCAATCCATGATTACCCAAATTGAGTCAAACTTCCGTGAAGTGCACGGCAACCCTGCCAAAAATTCCATGTTAATCATTTCCCATTTCCATATTGGGATTTCTATGCTTTGAGCCAATCTACTGGGCCTTTTATGTTCAGCCTTCACTTGTTGACAGTTCGAACATTTTGCCACAAATTCGCCACATCCCTCTTCATGTTGTTCCACCGATAAATTTTCTTGAGGTCATGATACATTTTCATAGAACCTGGGTGCACGAAATACCTGGAAGTGTGAGTTCTGCCATGATCCTTTCCCGAAGACCGTCAATATCAGGAACACATAGGCGGTCTTGGTACCATAGGGTACCATCATCCATGCCAAGGGAAAAAACTGTAGTCTTGTGTTTGTGAATCCATTCGCTCAGTTGTGCTAACAAAGGATCATTGAATTGCTCTTCATTCACTTCCGCCACAAGCGATGATTCAGCCCTATTTTGTATAATTACCCCTCTTTCATTAGAGTCACCAATGCGAACTCCTAAACAGGTCAACTGGTAAACCTCCCTGGCTAACGGCCTCTGATGTGCCTCCAAATGAGCCAAACTCCCCATATATTTTTGACTAAGTGCATCTGTCATGACATTAGCCTTTCCTCGATTTTAGAGAATATCAATGTCATAGTCTTTGAGTAACTCTAGCCATCTTCTTTGCCTCAGATTCAACTCCATATGCTTGAAAATATATTGAAGGCTCTTATGATCCATGAACACATCCACATGGACCCCATACAAATAAATGTTGCCAAATCTTTAGCGCAAATACCACTGCCGCCAACTCTAAGTCATAGGTTGGATAGTTCTTCTCATGATTCTTGAGTTGCCTAGAAGCATAGGCTATAACCTTGCCGTGTTGCATTAACACACACCCAAGCCCGATTCTTGACGCATCACAATACACTACAAATCCCTCAGTACCCTCTAGCAGGGCTAATACCAGTGTTGTTGTCATCCTTGATTTCAATTCTTGGAAACTCCTCTCAGAAGCATCGGACCATTGAAATTTAACTGCTTTCTGCATCAATTTAGTCAACGGAGAGGCAAGAGTAGAGAACCCTTCCACAAACCTCTTGTAGTACCCAGCCAAACCCAAGAAACTGTAAATCTCCGTTGGAGTGGTAGGTCTAGGCCAATTCTTCACTGCTGTAATCTTTTGCAGATCAAACATAATCCCTTCCCTGGAAACGACATGATCCAAGAACGAGATAGATTCAAGCCAAAATTTACGTTTTATAAATTTTGCATAGAATTGATGTTGCTGAAGAGTCTGTAGAACTGTCCTAAGATGGTCAGCATGGTCCTCCTGACTTCGAGAATACACAAGAATATCGTCAATGAACACTATCACAAAGGAATCTAGAAAAAGGCTTAAAGACTCGATTCATAAGGTCCATGAAAGTCGCCGGAGCATTTGTTAGCCCAAAAGACATCACCATAAAATCGAAGTGCCCACACCAAGTTCTGAATGATATTTTTGGAATATCCTACTCCCTTATCTTCAATTGATGATACCCGGACCGCAAGTCAATCTTTGAGAAATATGAAGCACCTTGCAATTGATCAAACAAGTCATCTATTCTTGGTAGAGGGTATTTGTATTTGATTGTGACTTTTTTGAGTTGTCAATAGTCAATACACATCCGCAACGATCCATTTTCTTCCTTACAAACAAGACCAGTGCGCCACATGGTGACATACTCGGGTGGATGAAACCTTTCTCTAGCAAATCCTTCAATTGCTCCTTTATCTCTTTCGATTCTGCCGGTGCCATTCTGTAAGGTGGAATTGATATAGGTTGCGTGCCATGCATCATATCGATCCCAAAATCAATCTCCTTATCTGGTGGAATCCAAGAGAGCTCATATGGAAAGACATCTGAAAATTCATTCACAACTGATACAGGCTTAAGGCTAAGCGCCTCGGCATTGGTGTCCGTAACCCGAACAAAATGACATATACACCCCTTCTTGATCATCTTCGCGGCCTTATATTAGGAAATAAACTGGCCTCTAGGCACTACATTATCTCCCTTCCATTCAATAGCGGGCTCATTAGGAAATTCAAGCCTCATAGTTCTAGTCCGACACTCAAGCTTGGAAAAACATGAATAAAGCCAATCCATCCCCATCCCCTATTCAATAAGATCGGCCATGGTATCCCTACTACGCACTGTGATAATACAACTCCAATAAACTCGAGCAACCAAAATTAACTCACCAACCAGAGTAGATACTGAGAATGGTTCATGGAGCTATTCTAGTTCTACCCTAAATTCCATAACAACAAAGGGGGTAAAATAGGACAAGGTGGATCAGGGTCAATTAGTGCATACACATCATGAGATTGAACAATCAGAATACCTGTAACAACATCTGGAGAAGCCTTGGAGGCCACTCATAGCGTAGAACCACTTGGGTCCTCCTGAACTTTGAGCATCACCCCTAGATGCACCACGCCCTGCGGGTGCTGGGGTACCTCGAGCTGGAGAGAGGGATGAAGATGTAGCGGCTGCTGGATTGGATGGCTAAGCTGTGCCCCTACCCGCTCCCTGGTGGGATACACGACAATGTCTCTGAATATACCCCTAATCCCACATCCATATCAGATAGGTAACTCCATTAGCAAATCCCCGAGTGAATCTTCCCGCACCTGGGGCACGGGGACCTCTATTGCTGCTGGAACCTCTCTCTTGACCGACCCTGCTGATGGAATCCCCTATTGCCCTGACCGGGCCTGAAAGGACTCCACTGCTACTGGCTGGGCCCTGATGGCGGTGCACTAGCTGAAGACTGTGCAATAGACTGGGAAGGCCCCGATGATCCTCCTATGTAAGATGATCTCCCCCCACCTAGTGACTCTCTCTTATTGCATGTAGACCGGGACTTTCTGTTACCTTCTCTCTCCATTCAGTTCTTCCATTTACGGTTCTCTTTGGCTTGAGAAAATGCTACCATCTTCCCATAATTGATGTCAGAATTTAATGCAGTTGTAGAAACCTTATTAATGGTCAAATAATTAAGGCCCTGAATAAACCGGCACACCTTGGCCTCCATCATGGGCAACATATGAATTAGTATACTTGGACAAACGGGCAAACTCCATATGGTACTTCCACATGCTTCTGTTACCTTGCCTCAAATTTTCAAACTCTACTGCGCGAGCTGCCCTTCTCTCAGTAGGCAGAAAGTGATCTATAAAGGCATCGACAAACTCACTCCACCTCGCCGGAGGGCTCCCCTCGTTGCGGGAATCCTCACATAACTCAAACCACACATAGGCCACCCCTTTCAGATGGTAGGCAACCAACTCTACTCCCTCTGTCTCAGTCGCACGTCTAACCCTGAGGGTCTTGTGCATCTCATCAATAAAATCCTGAGGATCCTCTACTGGATTAGCACCCATAAACAGCGGAGGGTCTAACTAGAGAAATCTATTCACTGTGGAACTAGTAAAATCCCCTTGCTGGCTAGACGAACTGGGCGCAACATTTTCCCTCTGGGCCTGAGAGGCTACTAACTAGGTCAACATCTGAATAGCTCCCCTAAGATCCCCATCCGAAATACCAGAATCAGAAGCTTGAGTTGAAGGCGGGACAAGAGAATTAACGGGAGAGATAGTGGTACCCTCCATGGGTGTGGGAACTGGTGTAGTTTGTATTGGAATAGAAGGGTCAGGCAGAGTGATAGCAGGGTGACTACCCTCACCCGCAGCCTCAAGTAGTGAATCATCAATCACTCCTGAAGTGGCATTGGCTTCTTGTCCAATTCTCGCTTTCTTCTTAAGTGCTATATACTAAACGGAAAAGGGTCAGAACTGCCCCTAACGTATTGACTCCAGTTTAAAAATGCCCTCCGTTAACCTTTTTTGAAAAAAATGCCCCTACCGTTAAAATTCTGGCATATTTGTGCCCCTAAATCTAACAGCTGACTTGTACTTATATTTAAAATATTTTTAATTCCACGTGGCCTAATCTGATTGACTTTTCATTAAACCCAGACCCAAACCGTTTTTACCCCACCCATAACCCAACGTTCCGACCCGACTCGATCCATCAGACAACCTTTTACCCCCAAAAAATACACCTAGGTCATTTTTACCCGCTTCCATCTTCTCTAACCAAAGAAGGCGATTTTGGAGGCGATAATCTTGGGAATTTCTGCGATAATCTCTTAATGAAGCTGACGGATTAATGTTGCTTAGTAAAGTTAAAGTCTTCCCTCCAATCAAGTAAGCATTTTTTACTGATCTTTGCTTAGGGTTTCTTGAAAAGACACAAATCTTGTTTCCACTGATATTCTGTAACTTTTCAGTGTTGGGTTCAATGTTAGTACATGTCTTTATAGTATTTTGTTTGATGCATGTGGTCCCGCTGAGATTTTTCTAACATCTACTTACTTTATTCGTGTGGGGTTATATTTTTTAGTCGATTTCAGTTGTTTTTTCAAAGCTTTCATGTTTGTTTACTAAATTTTCAACGAATTTTCAATTGCATGTGGTCCCTTCCCTTTTTGTTTTGGTCTGGACATATGGGTTCTATTATTGATGATGCCTGATTTCTTTATTCATATGAGGTCTACTTGTTTGTTGATTTCAGTTGTTTATTCAATTGCATGTGCTCCCTTTCCCTTTTTTGGTAGTAGTCATCTTTAAATTTTCTGTTTGTTTATTACTAATGGGCCTTTTTTCTTATTTTTTTATGGCTTGCATTTGTTTTCTTTGAAGAATGATTGAGAAGGTTGATTTGGTCTTTAATCATGGGGGTAAGTGGTTGTTGGAACCTCAAGTTGTGTATCTTAGAAGAAGGAAGCATGTATTGATAGGTTATGATGTGGATTTCTTGTCTTATATAGACATTTGTTCTGAATATACTGAAAAGTTAGGTTTTAGTAAGGTGAAACAATTACTAGTAACAGGCCCTTCTGGTAGGTGCTTTCTAATTGAGGGTGATGCAGGCATTAGAATACTACAGTCTTTACTGTCAAACCAATTCAAGGAGTATTTGCTGTAGATGAGAGTGAATTACATGTGCTAGCTCCTAGCATCACTCAACATGATGAACCTTATAATTTCACACTAGGATTAGAAGTTGGAACTGATTGTGATTTATGTGATGAGGAGGAAACTAATGAAACTAACTCTAGTGACTATGATAGTGAAGAGTTAGAACTGTTTAGAAGAGAAAGGAACAAAGAAGTTAATGACACACTTGACAAGTATAAAATCTTGGAGAAGGGTATGAGTTTTAAAGACTTAGCTGAAGCTAAGAGAGTTGTAGGGTACTATGCAGTTGCTAATAGGAAGGGCCTGAGAGTCAAGAAGAATGATACAACTAGAGTTAGGTACAAATGTGATATTGGATGTCCTTTTGTGTGTTTTATATCCAAGGATAATAGATATCAAGGATTTAAGATTAAGACTTTGAACATAAATCATGATTGTGGTCCAGCATTTCAGAATAGAAGAGCTACTCCCAATGCTTTAGCACACTATTTCAAGAAAAAAGTTCAAAATAATCCTAAGTACAAAGTCAAAGATATGAGGGTGGACTTGGAGGATAGACTTAATGTTAGTTATTCAAAGATGAAGAGGGTTAAGAGAATGGTGTTAGAGAAGTTGGAGGGTGGCTACATTGATGACTACAATAGGTTAGAGGCCTATGCTCAAGAGTTGAGGGATAGTAACCCTGTTACAGATGTGGTTATAAACATATCAAAAGGTGCTTTAGAAGAGGGAAAGAGGAGATTTCTTAGAATGTATGTATGCTTCCAAGCTTTGAAAAGTTGATGGAAAGCAGGTTTGAGGCCTCTAATAGGTATGGATGGCACATTTATCAAAGGAAAATTCAAAGGAATTTTGCTGGTAGCAATGGCACAAGATTCTGCCAAACATTTTTATCCACTTGCTTGGGCAGTGGTTGATAGAGAAACAGGTAGAACTTGGAAGTGGTTTCTAGGTCTTGGAACTTGTAGGGTTTGATTGATGTTGTTGCAACTTTGGTTCCTAAATCACATCATAGATGGTGAGTTAGGCACATAGAAGCTAACTGGAGCAAGAACTGGAGGGGTGCAGAAATGAAAAAGTTGTTATGGTGGTGTTCTTGGAGCTCTTATGAACAAGAGTTCAAGGATCATTTGAGGACCCTAGGGGCTATTTCTGAACAAGCTGCTAAAGACCTCCTTTGGTACCCTCCACAAAATTGGTGTAGGGCTTATTTTGATACAACATGCAAGAATCAGATGGTTGACAACAACTTCACAGAATCCTTCAACAAATGGATTCTAGAGGCAAGACACAAACCAATAATCAAGATGTTGGAAGATATTAGAGTCAAGGTAAACCAATAACTAACTGATTTTATGTACTGTTTAGTGTACTGTTACTGTTTAGTGTACTGTTACTGTTTAGTGTGATGTTTATTGTATTGTTTATTAAGTACTGTTACTGTTTAGTGTTTGATTATTGGTTTGTGTCTTGTGTGAAAGGTAATGAAAATGTTAAAGGATCGTCAAGATGAATGTAGGACTTGGAGAGATGAATTCTGTCCATATGCCATGGAGTTGTTGAATAATTTCAAAGAAATTGCACAAGGGTGTGACGTTGATTTTAATGGTGACTTTGGTTATGAAGTGAATGAAGGTCCAGAGAGCATACAGTTAATTTTCAACTTAAAAAGTGTACATGTAGAACATGGGACTTGACAGGCATTCCTTGTCCCCATGCAATTAGATGTATACTTGACAGGAAAGAAAACCCATTGAGTGAAATGCATTGGTGGTATTCAAAAGAAGCTTACATGGATGTGTATAATCATAAACTACAACCAGTTAGAGGTGAAAAATTCTGGAAGGTAGAACCACATCATGCAATGGAGCCACCAGATATTGTCAAAATGGTTGGTCGACCAAATGTAAAGAGAAATATAGAAAAGGATGAGGCAAGGATGAGAGAGGGGGTTTGGTCATCTTCAAGAAAAGGACTTGTCATGACTTGTGGATACTGTAGGGAGAGAGGTCACAGCATTAGAAAGTGTCATGTGGTAATGCTACTCATTCCATTCTTATTAACTTCATACAATGTCATTTGAGTCTTATTAACTTCATACAATGTCATTTGGTAATGATCTTCTAGGTGAAAGGGAAGCATAGCAGATTCTTTCATGATGAAAGATCTTCTCAAGAAGTGCAAGATGTGCCCTTGACAGCACCCCAAGATAGTCAAACATCAGAATTTATTTTTGTTCCTACACCTGGTATCAGGCCAACGGCAACAACAGCTGCACCAGCAACAATGGCAACAGCAACAGCTGCACCAACAACAACAACACTAGTAGTTGCACCAGCAACAATAGCTGCACTAGCAATACCAGAACCATCAATAGCAGAACAGTTTGATGGTGGCTCTGACTGTGAAGATGTGGATGCAATCTCTGAAGATGATGATGAACAACCAGTTTTGAGACTTAAGGTGATTTCTGAAGCTAAGACTAGGCTTCAAAAGAAAAAGATGAGGCAAATGCCAACTGGTACAAGGAAGATTGCATTCAAGGGTGATGAATCTGGTGCCAATCTCCCTGCAAACTTGCCATATTCACCAAGGAAAGTTAGGTGGAAAGGCAAAGCAGCAATGACATCAAGACAACTAGCTGCAGAAAAGGAGAAAAAATTTGGTAAATTAAAGGCTAAGAAGATCAAGCTCTAGGGACTTCAATGTTGTTTAATGACTAATTTTAACTTAGGAAACAAAACTATATTTTTGTGATGACTGATTCACAGCTAATTGTGTACTGTTTTTGTGGTGAATCAATTGTGGAAGTTGTATTGATTCACCCCAAAAATCTTTTGTTCGGCTTATATTAGGGTGAAAGATGTATTATTAAGTATTTTGTTGGCTAAATATAAATATGCCTTGTTATTAGGATGAAAGTTGTTTTGTTGCACTATTTTGTTGGAATCAGTTGTGGAAGTTGTATTGTTATGTATGTATTACCTTGTTGTTGGCTATATATAACTATGTCTTGTTATTATGGTGAAAGTTATATTATTAACTCTTTTGTTGGAATTAAGGGCAGAATTCAGTCCCTCTTTATTCAGTGATTCTGGAAAAGCTTCTTGGTCACTTCTCTCTGGTTTTTTCCGAACAAATGGTCACTGTAAGATATGAGCATCACGACTGCATACTGGTTTTAAACATTCCAGCAAAAATATCCACTGACCAAGTTATACTCTTATCATATTACATCAATACAATATTAAAGAAACACACACATTCCTGGAAATTGCAGCAAATTCCATTCACCATATTTGGACACTACTAACCAAAAGATAGGAAATTGGACACTACTAACCAAAATTATGTAAAAGATAGGAAATTGCAGCAAATTCCATTCACCATATTTGGACACTACTAACCAAAATACAACTTACTACATAATTTTGTAAGCCACAAATATAACAAAAACAGCCCATGACCATTTAATAAACTTTTTCTATTGCTTCAATTTCAACTCCAAATTTGAAACTTTCTCCTCCAATGCAGCTACATTATTCAGATTTCCAGCTTTACTACCCACCATGTCATCGACCATCTTCCTAAACTTATTCCTTTCTTGGAGAAGAGCATCCACTGTATTTTTTTTGCTTGTGGATAAATATTGATACATGAGGTGGAAGTTCTTTATCGCGCCATTCCCAATAACGACAATCATTACTCTCGTAACGAGGACATTTATAGGACATGCGACCACCATTCATAGGTGTCGTAGCAGTAAATTGATTGGCTACCGATCTGCAATAACAAACACGAGCATCACCTACATCACGAGAATAATTAGAAGAAGATTCTGCCATTTGAAGCTTAAAAATATACGAAGTCCAAAAGATAGAAGAATTAGAAGAATTAGAGGAGAGCAGATGCTGAAATTATCGCCTCCAAAATTGCCTCCAAAGTCTTTGAATGGAGAGAAGACTTTAACTTTACTAAGCAACTTTAATCCATCAACTTCAGTAAGAAATTATCGTAGAAATTCCCAAGATTATCGCCTCCAAATTCGCCTCCAAATTCGCCTTGTTTGGCTAGAGAAGATGGAAGCGGGTGAAATGACCTAGGTGTGTGGTTTTGGGGGTAAAAGGTTGTCTGATGGGTCGAGTCGGGTCGGAGCGTTAGGTTATGGGTGGGGTAAAAATGGTCTGGGTCAGGGTTTAATGAAAAGCCAATCAGATTAGGCCACGTGGAATTAAAAATATTTTAAATATAAGTACAAGTCAGCTGTTAGATTTAGGGGCACAAATATGCCAGAATTTTAACGGTAGGGGCATTTTTTTCAAAATAGGTTAACTTAGGGCATTTTTAAACTGGAGTCAATACGTTAGGGGCAGTTTTGACCCTTTTCCGTATACTAAAAGATAGAACAATGAACTTAATTAGAGAGGGAACAGTTTAACCACACGATCTAGAATATCAAAGAAGGGTGTTATTCCTAAATGTCCAAGTAGCTTCTAACTTATAGATGTGGTCGACTACACACCGATAAAAAGGACTCTACTAGACACGGCTCCGAGACATCCTAGGACACTTTAAAACCTTAAGCTTTGATACCAAGTTTGTCACGCCACAACCTCGGGAGGTGCGATAGACGCTCAATCGAGTGAACCCAACTGAGCAAGCATTATCAGACACTTCCTACCCAACTCAATACGAATAAGGAAAACCATGCTTTAATGGCTTAGACAAGAAAAGACAGTGTGTTCAATATTTTAGTTCATTTTATAGTACAACACTAAACCGTAGATGAGTTAGTTTCCAAGGTTCCCATAGGGTTACAATCCATAGACCACAGAAGTTTAGAATTACAACATAGTTTGAGGACCCATTAAACACCTGCACATAACCCACATATCTGTCTACAAAGCCTTTAGGGATATAAGAGATAAGTACAACAATGCAGGCGATAAGGCCTCGGCTATACCTCAAAAGTGAGAGCCCACAATAAAAGACGTGCAATATATCCCGTTGAAGGAGAAAGGGGCTCACCAAGATCTTGAGAAGA
This sequence comes from Nicotiana benthamiana, assembly GCA_034376525.1. Classification (NCBI taxonomy): domain Eukaryota; kingdom Viridiplantae; phylum Streptophyta; class Magnoliopsida; order Solanales; family Solanaceae; genus Nicotiana; species Nicotiana benthamiana. The sequence continues at coordinate 53,646,261 of CM067330.1, read as the reverse complement.
AGGGTGCTACGCTACGCACGATCGACACTATGGAGCCACCTACATTTGTAGCGCCCCCGGCAAAAGGAATGTTAGTACCATGGAATAGTACTAGTATGTATAACTAAATATCATTTTACTAGAAAGAACTATCAAGCAAGAACTAGGAAATCACATCATCAAATAGACGAAATATATAATCTTTCATACAATTTTCCATAACTTAGTTTGGGGCATTACATTCATATGTTCACCACTGTTCTCAATCCCACTGCCATCTTGAGCGAAGTCCAATCACGACCCCGATTAGATAGGTTGCCTCATTTGAGACATATAACTCAATCACCATTTCCTTTCTCTTTTCCGGGATTCAACATTAGCACATCACTGCCATGTGTGCGGCATGATGTCCGGTTACAACCCGATCGTCTAGGACACCTTACCTAGGCATTATTCCTTTCTCATCAATCATCCCACTTGAATCTTTATTTCACATATATCATATCCATTAATTGGCACTTAGGACCTCAATTATCACATCTTTTTCATTTTCGATGTCCATCTTACAAATTTGTGATCTTGGGAACATACAAAAGTAATTCAAGTTGCAAATATAAGTAAGATTTCACATAGTTAGCATGTCAATATCAGTTTTAATCTTGTCTTATAACCAGGCATGTCAACACATGATTGAATTCTTCACACATCTGCAAATATCAAGGATAGTTCATTACACACGCGGAGGCACATCCTTCATGTAGACATCTATATATACATATATATATATATATATATATATATATATATATATATATATATATATATATATAATTACAAACTAATTCATGTGAAATAACAATCAGTATACCGACAAATTCTAGTCTTACCACATCTGCGTAAATGCTAACGGAGCTCAATTTCTAATAATAGGGGGTCTTAGCCATATGTACCTCAATATAGCATTCCTTACTCTTTACAAAATTCCGAAACTCTTAGCAAATCGATCTATTATGTAAGAATTACAAAGTGAATCGAGAATTAGAGACGAGATTGATATTCTAGCTTATTTCGAGCATATTATTAAACACTAAAGGTGCATTGTGATCTTAGGTCCTTTTTAAATAAATTTCTATCATTATATACTCCATTTGCTTTCTTTTTAGTATACATCCTCTCATTCCCTAAAGTTTGATATGCATCCAAGGAATCCATTCTTATGCCCATGAATTACCACACTAATGACCCTTATAGCTGAGTCTAGAAATAAGAGCTGAGGCGATGAAGTCTTACCTCTTGGGATGAAGATATAGGTGCTTTCACTTGGTTATCTTCAATGATTTAGCAAGGTTTCCTGGAGAAATATTGATGTGAAGCACTTTCCCTCTCTAAGACCCTCTATCTCTTTCTAAAAGCATCAGAAATATGCTCAAAATGAGCCATAACATCGAATATATTGATAGGGGGTCGGGTTTAAATTTTAGAAAACTGGAGCCCTGAGTCGAATCTTCGGTCGCATTTGTGATTGAAAATTTGACATGTGGTCCGCATAATGGACCGCAAAATGCTTCCCCAAAACTAGACACAGTGGCTGAGTTTACGGCAGTAATGCAGTCCGCATTCACGTTCTGTGGTCGCAAAGTGCACCGTAGAACTGACCTTTACAAAATCCCAAAGAAATAATGCAACGAATATGTGATCTGCATTTTGATTATGCAATCGCATAATTGACCACATAGTTGACTTCAATATGGCCAACACACAGACTCACTTTGCGGTAATATGCGGTCCGCATACTAGCATTCTGGACCGCATAATTGCACTTTTCTGGAAAACTTTGATTCTTGATTATTAAATGCATAGATCAATACAAAAGGGTCCAAACCGCGACGAACAAGCTCGTCGCGAAGAATTTTACACATTCCTAACACATTTTCATAATTTTGCACTACGAGCTCTTAAGTTTTTGTATATAAAATTTTACGGGGTCTTACGTAAATTCATGTGACAACTTCTTATTGGTCGAAATTAAAATATTTAAGCTATTAGAAAGACCAACTTATATCTATCCATTTTTTTAACTAATCCACTTCAAACACTAACTTGACCCGACAAAGAGTTCAATTAAAAAAAGATATTATTACTTTGTGAATTTACGACTATAGATACTGTGTGCAAAATTCTATGTACGCTATTACTAAAGATGACTCTTAATTAATGTGGCTCGGGTCCAATAGTGTATTACAGGAATATCTAACAATGGCATTTCTATGTATTTGGACAACCAAAAGTAATACAATTGCAGAGGAGCATTATATACTTTTAATGCCTTATTTTATTTAAGATTAAGACGTCTAAATCTGAATATACATATGAATATCAAAATGTATATTAAAATTAAGATATTTGAATATTACAATATATTAAGGTCCAAATGCTAATTAAACTATTTGATTTTAACATATGAATGTGTGAACTTTTTCTTTGAAAAATAATAAACATAAAATCCAAATAAGATACTTTTTAATATAATATTCTATCAATCAAATATATAATTTTTTAAAATATGATAGTCGCTCGTAGTGATGGCTAATGGTAATACTTCTAAATGCCGACTAGAGGTAGAAGTAGTTTTGGTTAATGGTGGTGATTCAAAGTAGTAGCTAGTAGTAATTAGTAGTGGTGGCGATTATGATTGATGATAATAGTGTGGTGGGTGGTGATAGTGGTGGTGGGTGGTGATAGTTAATATTGGTAGGTGGTGAGAGAAAGCACGGGAGAAGAATATAACTGAGATTAAACATAATACAATGAGCCCTATATATAATACTAATAACCTAGAGTTCTACTATAACTAGAGTTCTACTATATTTACATATCTAACACTCCCCTCAAGCTGGTGCATATAAATCATATGTACCGAGCTTGTTACATATGTAGTTTAACATCGAACCCAGGTTTCTAGACCCGAAAACATCGATTCCCAAAGACATCGTTGAAAATTTGCTGAAACAGATGAAGGAAAACTGTTTTTTTTTTGCCGGAAAATCACTGTAGATGCCGGAAAAACTTCAAAGTTGTCGGAATTGAAAAGTAAAAACATGAGTAGGCTCGGAATTTGAGGGCGATGATACTGTCCTGAAGAAACTTTTTGAAATTCTGGCCGGAATGTCTCTGTAGCTGCCGGAAAAACTGAAAGTTGTCGGAATCGAACGGAACAAGAATGGGTAGAGTCGGAAATTAAGGCCGACCAAACTGTCCTTCTGGAGCGAAGCCAAAAACTGGCCGGAAAAGGCTCCACGCGCCGGCGCGTGGTCTGACGCGCCGACAGCCGTGGCGGCGCGTGGCGGCGCGTGTGGAGGTATCTGCCGGAGAAATTTCTGGGGTTTGGTCGGAATTATATTCCGAGTCTTGTGGTGGTGTTGGTTTTTTGCACAACACTGATAATTAGTGACTTTGACGCAATTAGTCACTTAGGTCACCGGAAAATTGCACGGTGACCGAGTTATTTCTTCCCGGATGTCGTTGGAATGACGCACAACGATAATTATCTCACCAAAGCTCTGATACCATGTGAGAAAACACGGGAGAAGAATATAACTAAGATTAAACATAATACAATGAGCCCTATATATAATACTAATAACCTAGAGTTCTACTATAACTAGAGTTCTGCTATATTTACATATCTAACAGGTGGTGGTAGCTGTAATTGAGGAAGCTGGTGGTGTGTGGTGATAGTTTATAATAATAGCCAATACCAGTTGATTGTTGATGGTGATAGGGTGGTTAGCTATGGTAGTTGAGGTGGATGACGTTGCTTGTGGTGTGAGAATGATGGTGGTGGGAGTGGTAGGGATGATAATAGTCGATAATGGAAACGACTATGATTGAAGATGATGGTGGTGATTGAGCATGGTGGTAGCGGGGGGTATAACGATGGTAGTTGATAATGATAGACGGTGACGATGTTTAATAATAAATATGAATAATAGCATCTTAATAAAATTAAATCTTTATTATAGGTCTTAATCATACAAACTTATTCAAACCCATTAAGTGATTATGATATAAGTAATAATTAAAATTTAAACACTTAAGATTCAGACTTTAAAAATAAATGCACTTAATGTTTAAGATCTGAAAGATTAAGATTCAAACCTCAATTAAGTGCAAACAAGGCCTTACAACATTTCAAGAGAAAAAAAAATAACTTTTCTAGATGACTCTTGCCCGCGCTTGCGGGCCCAACGATTTTGATTCTAATGCAGCTTTACTGTACATTACAACTAAGAAACAAGCACACATGAGATGTACAGTTAAAACTCCTATGCCAAAAGAACACACACAAAATTAGACATAAAAATCCCACGATGGCAAATATGCACATCGGCTGATATCTCCAAATTGTGAAAAGGTCACCTTCGATCTTCTGTATCTTGAAAAATCACTCGACATGGGTGTATTAGTCATGACCTTAATTAAAGAAAAAATTCGCCTTTAATCACCTCTTGTGCAATTGTATGTTGTAGCCAAGGCAATATGTTTCACTCCATAAACTTCTAGAGTCCCATTTTTTCCCCTTCTACGTCTATACCTGCTGAAAACTCCCTTCTCTTTCTGTTGATGCGGCTTGCGGGTAGGAAACCAAGTACTAACATTTTAACCATGCATAATTACAGCTTATGACTCGACATGTATGCATTGTAAACTGACAAGATTTTCACGATATATCTCCTCTCTCTACATCGTTCAAGCTCAAGAGTCCAGAAGAAACATAATGATAATGCTTGCTTCAATTAGATCACTGAACAAGTTCCACCAAGGTAAGTGTGAACCTGGCGATTTTGATAGATTGGAACTTTAAGAGAAGGGGATTATGTAGGATATGTTACATTTACAGGAATATTTTGTCCTAAAAAAATGATTCAAAATTACTTAGCAGAAAGATATACCCTTTACATCAAAGCAATATACACAAGTAGAACCTGAGCACCACGCGGTGTTCCAGGCCTTGATTACCCAGATTCCTTTTGCCTCCACGGTTTTCTACCAGTCCCAGTAACTTCACTAATGGTTTTAGTTGAATGGGTTCCCTGCAACATTCATCAAGAGTAGGTCAACAACGCCATTTGAATCCTCTACTGCCTTGGCAAGTAACTATAATTTACAAAGCTTGTAGAATCAGGGGAACAAGCATAAAGATAGTAAACAGGTAAGAGAATAGCAGGCCCTGATTGATTTAAATGATCCGCCTTAGATCATTTTTTGTCTGCAACAATTTTCTTTAGCAAGGCGATTTTTTCCCCAAAAGCATATGAGTTTCTGTGGTCTTCATATGCCTCAAAATGATCATCCCGATTCTCTTTTTTCCCCAGCATGTCTCTTTGTTTCCCAGAGAAGCAATCGACAGTAAGATGAAAAATGGAAAATAATAAAAGGCTCTTAGGTACGGGAAACACAGAGTAAAACAGGAATAGCTCGCCAATATGCATGCTCTATAACTGAAAATTTGGGATTCAAAAGAATCGTGCACATACCTGTTGTCGTTTCTCTAGCTGCCATCTCACAACATGATGAATAATATCCTTCCTAATTGGGACATCAAAAACATCCACAGCCAAACACATAATGTCTTCATTATGAAAATTCGTTACTGGAATGACCAGGTCCTGATGGAGCCCTGCCATATACAGTAATCAAAATGATAGTTACACAAAATCAGATGATACAGCATCCACGGGAGTAATTTTCAGTATAAATGAGGCAGGGAATTAGATGGGGCAAACATTATAACAACTCTACTTTGTACTATCAATATGAAGGAATCATCCTTACAAAGGGCAACATATGATGATCTAGAGGCAAGCAACAAACAGTTTCAACTATTACTTCTTCATTACTTCTAAAGCTAAAGGGGAATAAAATAGCAGATTGTACTTAAACCAACAACGTGGTGATCAAGGAAAAAACATTTCCATGAAGCATGATAGATAGTTGTGTTTTCATTATATTCCTACAGCTTCTAAGTTAGTCATGGGAATATGAGGAACTACAATTCCATTAATCAAGACGCAACAATCTTTTTGTGTCGAATAGCTGACCTCAACATGCTTGGTATTGCGGATAGTAGTTGTTGTTTTTGTGCCAAATACTTAAAAGTACACAAGCCTCATTCTCCAGAAAGCTAAGGAGTAAAATAGAAACTCCTCCCCCCCCCCCCCCCCCCCCCAAACCCCCAAAAAAATGCAGTTGATGCCAAAGATACTTGTTCTGCAGGATGTGATATCGAATAACGTACTACTTTACGCTATTCTTTATAAACTGAGGGGCCTCGCTAAAAAAATACTGGTAGGTCCTATACAATACAAGTATCTATAGAATCTTCTTTGAATTCTAACTTACATGACATACATAAACATGAGATTCATTTTAAAATTTTGCTGGTAGAGAATCTCCTAACCTCCAATATAACCAAAACAAATAAAGGTGACTCATCCAAATGAAATGAAACTCTTTGATGATACTCTATAACTAAAAAATCATGTTTGGTTTTCATTTTTCACAAACATCAAACTATTTCTGAAACTTCTTTTATATTATATGTAAAAGCATTAGAATCTTAAAGCATATAAAGTTTAACTGAGGGCTTCAAAAAGTAAAAGACATGACAAACAACTTACCGCAAAGGGTGAATCTTTAGAATGAAATTTCATCACATATTTTGGTTCTTTAGAGCTAAGACATAAGGTTTCACCTAATATAAAGCGGCAAGAATCCGCTAGTAACAATAAGTAATGCCGACGGAAATACTTCAAAAATGGATTATTACAAAACAATAAGACAAAAGGAAAGAACTACCAACGCGATTCAGAAACCTCGTTTTGATAATTTCGATGCAATTAAAGAGTTTTCAAAGTGTTAAGGAGATATCAATTCGACAAACCCCTCTCATCCCTGCAAATTTCTGGAACAGATGAAAAAACACACACAAACAAAAATTTCGAAAATGAATATAATTCAAAAGCTCCCAGAGAAAAAGTAAATCATAATTAAACCCCAAAAGACAATTGCAAGATAACATTCTCATACATACATAAGCAAATAAATAGATATTCCAAATGAAAATAAGGGAACTAGAAGTAAGCACATGAGTTTTAAGCTGACACGACAAGAATAACAAAATGCATCATTATGGAGAGAGCTCATTCAAGAACTATAAAAATCATATAATTAATAAATGGACAATTGGAACTCAACTGAAACTACAACCAAAGAAGCCCGAATCCTGTAATCAATTGCCACCCAATTAAGAAGATGAAGAGATTCAGGCAAAAAATTGGAGGAGCATTTTTTCTGGTGAAAAGAGTTGAAAGAGCCAATGTTTCTAGAGCTACTGTCAAACCTGGAGTGAACTAGCAGTGGACACATAAAATATTTTATATTTATCCATCTTACCAATTTAACCTTGCATATATTGATGTAATTACAGTTGTACCATGTGTCGACCAGACTTGGCTTTTCTATATAATAGAAATACATATAATATTTGTGTGTCTGTATATAATCATGTATAATCAATGTGTAGTCTATCATACTGATTTAAAGAATAAGCAAAAAAATTACAGAAATATGAAACTTTTTAGGGTGATCTTTAACTTTTGACCCACAATTATCGGCAGAACTTCAAGGTCTTAAGTAATAAGTATTGCCCATGTGGCAAAGACATCAACATTTGTTAAATTTGAAGTTATGCCCATGCAGAAAGTGGGGACAAAAATTTAGAACCATCCACTTTAAGGGGCTATTTGTGTACTTCACCCACTATTTATCCAATCGGCTATTTGTGTAAAGATCTCTAAATAAAAAATAAAAAAATTTATAAAGCACTATCTCTTAATAGTAATTAGTTATCTATAAATACCATTTTTTATATTACAAGTTGTAATTATGATTTCTGTTGTTATAAGATGTATTGGATGTATTTAAGCTGTCACATCTCCTTTTTACCACCCCAAAAGGGGTATAAGAGAGTTTTTCCAATTAAAGTGACAATCGAAATGTGATTATTTATATTAAATTCAGATTCACCATTTGGGATGATTTATAGTGTCCCAAGTCACCGATTTTAAATCCCAAATCGAGGAAGTTTAACTCTGTTTTACAGTTCGCAAAATACAAAAATCCGGGTAAGGAATTATGTTAACCCGAGAGAGGGTGTTAGGCATTTTAGGGTTCCGTGGTTTTAGCACGGTCGCTCAACTATTATTATTGGTCTATTTATCTGATTAAATACATATTTAAAACCTAAAATGCGCATTTTATCCACTTTTAACCGCTTTTAATTATCCGATTGTTATACAACTAATTACTTTGACTACACATTGCGAGTCATGTTATAGAAACTGTACCCATGATCCACAAAATGCTTATTTTATTAACAAGATTAAGTTGTGGTCGGGTCATATAAATGCACCCCGAATTTCAGAAATTAAGCGTCATAACTACCTCATGGGAACCGTACTCGTAGCTATGCCAATTTATATGAGGGCCATAGATTATGTGATTCAATTGTGTGAATGGCGCGCCTCAATTTCTTTCAAAGGAAATACATTCAATTAAAAAAACTACGAATATTCATATTTAAACTAATTAGAAATCATAACTACGCCATGGGAACCGTACTCGTAATTGTGCTACCGCAAGCATCCAACAATAATACTGCAATTAATCAGTAAACAAACATAAATCATCAACTAGAAGGAAGATATCATATTAACTTTAGACAAAAAGATTTCACTTGTTCAAAATTATCAAGATAATTCTCTTTTGTTTAGATAATTATTTACGCTATTTCTGTTGGAGTTACTAATGTTCTTTTGTTTTTGTTTTTGTTTTTGTTTTGCTTATGTTTTTGTTTTTCCTTTCCTATACTGAGCCGATAGTCGACTGGAAACAGCTTCTCTGCTTTTTCGGGTAGGGGTAAGGCCCGTCTACATATTACCTTCCCAAGCCCCCACTTTGTGGGACTATACTGGATAGTTGTTGTTATTGTTGTTGTAAAATCGACAAGATACCAAACTATCAAACTGAAACCCTCCATTAACACCTAGCTAGAGTTATATCAAATTTTCTTGGTATTAGACAACCAGATTTCATTAAGGACATAAAAAGAAAGCAGCACTGAACAAAGCGTAAGCAGCAAAAGAGACGATTGAATACTTGGACTTTGGGGCATTACATTTACTCGGATTTTCGCAGGAAAGCAAATCAGAGACGTACCAATCGCAAGCCGTTCGTAGAATAACAATTAAAGCATGAATTTTAATTCAAACACAAGTAGTAAACATGAGATAAATCTAAAAGAAAAACAGAGAGGAGAAGGGACCTCAAATGAAGAATCTGACTCTACTAGTTCGAAACTCCACAACGAAACAAGAAACGCGAACCGACCTCGACTGAACCGGCACCGGAGAACTCAAACTGAACACAGGTTCAGACACAGTTTTTTTTATCGAAATCCATCCTTGACCAACTCGATTGAGGAAGATGGTAGAGGTGGGTGATGACTGATGAAGCTGGTCGTGTGGCAGTGAGGTTTTGGAGCTGAGTGGTCGCTGGAGTTAGGGAGATGAGTAGTCGTTGGTTGCCATGGAAAAATGGCTGGAAGGCGGTCGTTATGGTGGTGCGATGGAGGTTGAACGATGGAGAGGAGGCAGTCTTTGTGTTGCTGCTGCTGCTGCTTCTTTTCTTAGATCAGGTCTTCAAGGGTGTTGGAGAAGATGAAAGATCATGCTCTTGTGACTGTTTTTTAAGCTTTTCGCTGCCGGTGTCTTTTCGCCGGATTCCGAATGTGAGGCGATGACAGTGACGATGGAGAGGAGATGTATTTCCAGCGGGCTTGGTGGCAGTTGCTACTGGTTTTCAGTGAGTTCTAGCGGCGTGAGCAGAAGACTGGTGGAGGTCTTTTTGCTGTTTTTGGTCGCTTCTCTTTGTCGAAGAAAGAAGCAGTTCAGGTCTTAGGTTTGCGTTTTCTAAAGAAGAAGAGTAGCTTATTTTTGTCTAGGTCTTTTTCAATATCAAAAACGCCTGTAACATCTTTTCTCCTAGGGTTCTGATGTGTTAGATTCCATGAAGAAGAAGCTCTTAGGGGTTTTCTCCAAGGTTCCATGAAGAAGAAGATGAAAATCCGTTTGGGGGACTCCGAAGTCACGCGTCCCATTCAGATACCGGAAGAGGCGCTTAACTGCACCTCAATGAGTGACAGTAGGAGCGTGCATGAACTGTGATAGTTTATTCACAGCAAAGGAGATATCAGGACGAGTGAAGGAGAGATACTGGAGGCCCCCAAGGGCCTGTCAATAGACGGATGCGTCGGCAGGAGCCGAGCCGTCGGCCCGATGAAGGCGGGTGGAAGCCGCTGTTGGCGTCTGAACAGGGTTGGATTCCAGCATATTATGACGAGTCAAAAGATCAACAACATACTTACGCTGAGAAAGAAAACACCCCTTGGAGCTACGCAGAACCTCAACACCAAGAAAGTAGCTTAGATCACTCATGTCTTTAAGAGAAAATTTAGTCCCAAGAGAGTCAATCACACGGTTCAAGAAGGTAGAGTCATTACCAGTCAATATGAGATCATCAACATATACCAAAAAATAGGCTGTAATACCAGAATGATGAAAGACGAAGAGCGAGGTGTCAGAGGTAGTGTTGACGAAACCCATGGCCAAAAGGCATTGGCGGAGCTCACTGTACCATGCCCGGGGTGCCTGTTTGAGACCATAAATAGCTTTCTGTAACATACAAACATAAGATGGATAGGCTTTGTCAACAAAACCCGGTGGTTGTGCCATATAGACATCCTCTGTAAGCCTCCCGTGGAGAAAGGCATTGTTCACATCCATTTGACGAAGAGGCCAGCCCTTGGATACAGCTATATTGAGAACCGAATGCACAATTGCTGGCTTAATAACCGGACTGAAAGTCTCCTGGAAGTCGACACCTGGTCACTGATGAAAGCCTTTAGCAACAAGTCGGGCTTTGAACTTATCCACATTACCGTCAGGCTTTCGTTTGATACGATAAACCCACTTGCAGCCCACAACATTCTGTGAAGAATCAGGTGGAACAAGATCCCAGGCGCCATTCCATAGCAGAGCATCAAACTCCAATGACATAGCAGCGCGCCAGCGCTCATCAGACATAGCACTAGACAAAGTCTGAGTATCTGTAACAGTTGGAGAGGATACAACAGACATACCAAACTTCTTGTTGGGCGTAAAGATGTTATTTTTGCTGCGAGTTTGCATGTGATGACCACCCAGGGAGGATGAAGGTGGCGACATAGTGGGTGTAGCTGCGGCGGGGGCTGCTGGCGGTGCCGTTAGAGGTGCTGGTGGCTCGGGCGATGGCGCCGACAGTGCGTCCGGTGAAGGATCGCTAGTGGGAGCGGTGGTAGGTACTGGCGGAGGCATCGAAAGGACTTATAGGGTGACCGGAATGGGTACGGGTGGAGACTCGGGGTTAGACAATTTGGAGAACGGAAAGATATCTTCATGGAAGGTGACATGACGCGAGACGAAGATCTTAGACGTTGAGGGATCAAAGCATAGATATGCGCTTTGAGTAGATGAGTAGCCAAAGAGGACACAGGCACGAGATCTGGGTTCCATTTTGTGTGAGGTGTAGGGCCGAAGCCAAGAGAAGCATTGACAGCCGAAGACACGCAGTTTGGCAAGGTTTTGGGCGCCTATGGAAGAGAGACTCAAAGGAGGAGATCATCGAGAGATTTGTCTTGGGAAGACGATTAATGAGATAGACTGCTGTGACAAAGGCATAAGGCCAGTAAATGAGAGGGACAGAGGCATAATGAAGGTGAGTGAGACCAGTATCGACAATATAACGGTGACGGCGTTCAACATAGCCATTGTGTTGAGGTGTATGAGGAGGTGAAGTGAGATGTGAGATGCCATGGGATGCAAGAAAAGAGCATAAAGCTAGGAATTCACCCTCATTATCAGTATACAGAGTAATGATTTTAGTAGAGAAGTATTTTTCGACAATGGACTTAAAAGTGGGGAAGGTTTGTAAGACATTAGATTTACGACGTAAAGGTAAAAACCAAACGTACTTAGAAAAATGATCAACAAAAATGACATAATATTTAAATCCTTCGTTAGAAAAAATTGGGGAAGTCCATACATCAGAAAAAATAAGCTCCAGCGGAGCAGTAGAAGATAAACTGGACTCAGAGAAAGTTAACTTGTGACACTTATGAAGCTTGCAAGAGACACAAGCAAAATCAGACACACAACTGGACGCTATACTGCTAGAAGACACTAAATGACGTAGGATTTTGGCTGACGGATGACCAAACCGAGAATGCCATAATGACGCAGGGAGCCTTTGTGCCGTGAGGGCGGACGGGAGACGGGAAGCCGCCGGCCAGTAGTAGGCGTCGTTCCTACGTGGGCCGCTGATGGGTGTTGCCCACGTGCGACGATCCTTCACCTGAAAATCAGTATCGGAAAAAACAACATTAACATTATTGTGACGACATAATTGAGCAACAAATATCAAATTTTTACGAATATGTGGAACAAAGAGAGCCCCAAGCAATAAAAGAGATGAATAACTGAAAAGTTGGCCAGTATGTGTAATTTTTAAACCTTCACCGTTACCAATAACCACATCATCGAAACCAGTGTAAGGATTGTGAATAGACATATTGGCAAGATCATTGGTTATGTGATGAGTGGCACCAGAGTCCAGGATCCAATCAGATGGAAAGTGATGGGCAGTGTGAGCAGCCGGATAAGATGACGCAGCGTATGCTGGTCGAGGCAGTGGTCCACCGTGAGGGGGCTGATTTGCGCCGGAAATAGGATAGGACGGACAGCGGTGCGCGAAGTGGCCAAATTCACTGCAGAGCTGGCACTTCCCATTGTACCCGCGAGATTGGCCATTGTTGGAGTAAGCACCACGGCCGGAGGATAAACCACGGCTGCCACGGCCGCGCCCGCGGCCACCAAAGTGGTTACGGCCGGACTGCTGTCCGGCGACGAAGGCAGCCGACGGAGCCAAATCAGATGCGGCGGAGGTGGCCGGCTCACGGGCAGTAATCTGAGCCTCCATGCTTAACAGCTTGTCATGTAATTCAACAAAAGAGATTGGAGATTCACGAGCTTGGATAGCATGAGAGAGTTCCGTATACGAATCATCAAGACCATTTAGAACCTTAATGACAAGATCCTCAGAATCAACAGTAACACCCAGGAGAGATAATTCATCCACAATCACGCGAATACCGTGCATAAATTCAGTAACAGATTTAGAACCTTTTACCGGATTATGGAGCTGCTGTTTGAGAGCCATGATACGACCACGAGAAGCAGTGCCGTATGTGCGCGCGAGGATGTCCCAGGCCTCCTTGGAGGTTTCCGAGGCGGCAATAAAGGAGATGATCGTCGGTGTGATCGACGAGATGATGGCACTGAGAATAAGATTACCCTGGTGAATCCAGTAAGGATATGCTGGATTGGGGTAAGTTACCTCCTTGTCGACGATAGTGGCTGGTGGGCACGGCTTCGATCCGTCCAAGAATCCGAGGAGGTCGTAATCCATAAGAAGGGTTCGGAATTGGAATTTCCACGCCAGGTAGTTAGTGGAATCCAATTTGAGTGGGATATGAGCCGATGCATTGATGGAAATCGGTTGGAGAAGATCGTTGGATGTCGTAGCGGCCATGAAGCGCGAGGCAGAGGAGGCGCTGATCGACGCCAAGAGAGAGAGGGCTGCCGGTTAGTGCAGCGGTGGCGCGGCAAGACGCCAGAGAGAGGCGGTGGACCGAGAAGGTCGGAGGCGGCACGGGTAGGGAAGAATTAGGGTTTCTTTGGCGATAAGCCACTGGCGTATGATACCATGTAGAGAGTTTTGGGAGAATTAATTTTCTTGTATTGCTCACAAAAGTATATATAGAGTACAAGAGGTATCAAATCCTACCAACTATAGGACTGTACAATAATGGATGAAATCAAATCCTACCAACTATAGGACTGTACAATAATGAAGGAATATTCTAACAATAATAAAAAGATACACACAATATATTCTAATAGGATGGGGGTGGGGTGTCTGTCAAGCTCAAAAATGGCCGATGGGCCTATATAATCAAATTTGATTAAAATTAATTTAATTAACCAAGAATCTATCCATCCTACATGAACTCTTGCCCATAAAATAAAAAACAAAGATAAAAATACTATCAAAGTATTAATTAGCCCTAATTTGGTAAACATAACTATTAAAATAAAACTAACCATTAAAACAAACTTATTTTTTTGTAATTTTTATTTTTTGTGACAAAATAAAGTAAAGGAGTCAAAATTAATTGAAATAACATATTAGACCTAAACTAAGTATTTAAATGATAAAATATGTAAAATCTTGGGAAGGGTCAAAAATCACATGTCTATAAGCTACTGTATTCATGAATATAGTAGCAAAAATAGGCATGAATCGGAAAAATCCAGCTAACAGTTGTTGTATTCGAGTGTATTCGACTGTATTCATGACGTGTAACATGGGATTACAACTGGATAGATTATTGTATTCGACTATATTATCCTAGGCCGGAACAACTTGATATGACCCTCTTTTAAACGTCCCCATGTTCCCCCCCATGTGGCGATATGGGGGCGAAAAAAGAAAGAGAGGGATGGGGTTTCTCTCGCTTTTGGTATGGCAGGCCCCTAGTGGGAGGCTCGCACGACGGGCTATTAGCTCAATGGTAGAGCACTCCCCTGATAATTGCGTCGTTGTGCCTAGGCTGTAAGGGCTCTCAACCATATGGATAGTTAAATGTGCTCATCAGTGCCTGACCCTGAGATGTGGATCATCCAAGGCACATTAGCATGTCGTGCTCCTCTTGTTCGAACCAGGGTTTGAAACCAAAATCCTCCTCAAGAGGATAGATAGGACGATTCGAGTGAGATCTAATGTAGATCCAACTTTTGATTCACCCGTGGGATTTGGGCGGTTCGGGGGAGGGGGGACCACCATGACTCCTCTCTTCTCGAGAATCCATACATCCCTTATCAATGTATGGACAGCTATCTCTTGAGCACAAGTTTAGGTTCAACCTCAATGGGAAAATAAAATGGAGCACATAACAACGCATTTTAACAGACCAAGAACTACGAGATCACCTTTTTTCATTCTGGGGTGATAGAGGGATCATACCATTCGGGCCGTGTTTTTTTTGACTCGAAATGGGAGCAGGTTTGAAAAAGGATCTTAGAGTGTCTAGGGTTGGTCAATGAGGGTCTCTTAATGCCTTATTTTTTCTTCTTATCGGAGTTATTCCACAAAGACTTGCCAAGGTAAGGAAGAAAGGGAGAACAAGCACAATTGGACAGCGTTGTACGAAAAAGAGTTGTATGCTGCGTTCCGGAAGGATGAGTCGCTCTCGAAAGGGAATTTATTGATTCTCTCCCAATTGGTTGGACCGTAGGTGTAATGATTTACTTCAGGGGCGAGGTCTCTGGTTCAAGTACAAGATGGCACAGCTGCGCCAGGGAAAAGAATAGAAGAAGAATCTGACTACTTCATGCATGCTCCACTTGGATCGGTGGGATATAACTTAGTTGGTAGAGCTCCGCTTTTGTAATTAGATCGTTGCAATTACGGGTTGGATATCTAATTGTCCAGGCGGTAATGATAGTATCTTGTACCTAAACCAGTGGCTCACTTTTTCTAAGTAATGGGGAAGAGGACCGAAACGTGCCACTGAAAAACTCTACTGAGACAAAAATGGGATGTCAAGAACATAGAGGAGGTAGGATGGGTAGCTGGTCAAATCTAGTATGGATCGTACCTCGACAGTAGTTAGAGTCGGCGACTCTTCCAGGGTTCCCTCA
Organism: Nicotiana benthamiana; assembly: GCA_034376525.1. Lineage (NCBI taxonomy): Eukaryota > Viridiplantae > Streptophyta > Magnoliopsida > Solanales > Solanaceae > Nicotiana > Nicotiana benthamiana. The sequence goes on along the minus strand of CM067330.1, from coordinate 53,630,365 downwards.
TCTGAGATCTCTGGGGAAGAGGATTAAGTTGGCCCTTGCGAACAACTTGATGCACTATCTCCCTCACGCCCTTTGAGATAAATGCGACAAAAGAAAAGGAAGGAAAAATCCATGGACCATAGAACACTGTTCAATAAGTGGCACACATTAGCTGTCCGCTCTCGGGTTGGGCAGTCAGGGTCGGAGAAGGGCAATGACTCATTCTTAGTTAGAATAGGATCCCAACTCAGCACTTTTTGAGTGAGATTTTGAGAAGAGTTGCTCTTTGGAGAGCATAGTACGATGAAAGTTGTAAGTTGTGTTCGGGGGGGGGGGGGGGAGAGGGGTGGAGGGGGAGTTATTGTCTATCGTTGGCCTATATGGTAAAATCAGTCAGCGGACCTGAGAGGTGGTGGTTTACCCTGCGGCGAATGTTAGCGGTTCGAGTTTTCTTATCTCTAACTCGTGAACTTAGCCAATACAAAGCTTTATGATAGCACCCAATTTTTCCGATTCGACGGTTTGATCTATGATTTATCATTTATGGGCGTTGATAAGATCCATCCATTTAGAAGCACCTTAGGATGGCATAGCCTTAAAAGTGAAGGGCGAGGTTCAAACGAGGAAAGGCTTACGGTGGATACCTAGGAACCCAGAGATCAGGAAGGGCGTAGTAATTGGCGAAATGCTTTGGGGGGTTAAAAATAAGCATAGATCCAGAGATTCTCGAATAGAGCAACCTTTGAGATCCCATTTCTGTACCAACACAAGATATACTTATTGGACTCTATGTATTAACGAGTGAAAAGCATCAAGGTATTTGTGTAAATAGATATAATTCATGTAATCACAAAAACTATCAAAATCAAAAAAGAAGTGACAATAGTCACTATAAGTATATGAAAGAACCGTTTTTAAATTCCTATGTTGCAATTGGGGCTTATCGGTAGTAACGAATCAATTTTGATAGTCCTTTTTGCTCCGGTGGCGACTAGATATTGTTTCAAGAGAAACTCCCATTGAAGCTCACTAATCTTTAGGTACTTTTTCTGAGATTTATGGACACTATCTAATAGTAAGAAGACTAAAAAATAAATCCTTTTTGTATACATTCGAACCACTGTTGGTAATATTCCTCTTTAATGAGAAATTGAAGAAGCTATACATGGGGGTTTCTTGTGCCTATTCATATGGTACATGCCCTGGGACTTCGAGGCTCTCCTATTCAGCTAGGTCCATAGTTCCGGAATTAATACATGAATCAAGATCGATAAAAGGAAGTTTTACAATCACCGACTCAAACCCATTGTCTAATTCTACTCAACGGAATATGGAGGTACATATGGCAGAACATGCTAATATGATTTTTCACAATAAAGCAATAAACAGTACTGCCATAAAGCGACTTATTAGTAGATTAATAGATCACTTCAGAATGGCATATACATTATATATCCTGGATCAAATAAAAACTCTGGGCTTCCAACAAGCCAATGCTACATCCATTTCATAAGGAATTGATGATCTTGTAACAATACCTTCCAAGGGACGGCTAGTTCAAGATGTTGAACAACAAAGTTTGATTTTGCAAAAACACCATAATTGTGGGATTGTACACGTGGTAGAAAAATTACGTCAATTCATTGAAATATAGTATGCTACAAGTGAATATTTGCAACAAGAAATAAATCCTAATTTTAGGATGACTGACCCTTTTAATCCAATTTATATAATGTCTTTCTCGGGAGCTAGAGGAAATGCATCTCAGGTACATCAATAAGTAGGTATGAGAGGATTAATATCAGATCCAAAAAGATAAATGATTGATTTACCTATTTAAAGCAATTTACGTGAAGGACTCTCTTTAATAGAATACATCATTTCTTGCTACGGAGCCCGTAAAGGAGTTGCGGATATTGATGTACGAACATTAGACGCTGGATATCTCACTCGCAAACTTGTTAAAGTAGTTCAACACATTGTTCTGCGTCAAATAGATTGTGACACCGCCCAGGGTATTTCTGTGAGTCCTCGGAATGGGATAATGCCGGAAAGGATTTTTATCCAAACATTAATTGTTCGTGTATTAACAACGATATATACATTAGGATTACACTGTTTTAAACGAAAAATGAATCAATTAACATAAAAGACTCATAATATAACCCAACAAAATCAATTATAACACACAAATATTGTATTTTCAGTTACAAAAAAGATTCTCAGCTGAAAAATACCGCAAAAACATAGAAATCTTCAGAGAAATTATATAATACATCTGAATACATAAATTATATTAATTAAAAAAATATATGAATGCATTCATAGCATATAACGGGATGGTGAATACAATGAAATATATAGAATACAACGTCATACATTAAAATACAATGAAAAAAAGGCAGTAAATACAATAAAATATATGAAAATACAGTATTATGCATAAGTTGAAATATATTAACAGAAAATTAGATTGCTTGGCCCTAAACTTCGTCTTCTTTGTTTACGAACAAAACCTAATTTCCAGTGAATCTGTCGTCGAGCAAAAATCTTGAATCTCACTATTCCCACGCATTACTATTGTTGCAGAATTTGCATATTGGTTTGTGGTTTAATTATCGGCGGTGTAATTAAGAACCTCAAAACTCAAACCGGCTGCAAAATCCAGCTCGAAGATCCTTTACCAAATTGCCATGTTATAAACATCACATGTGACTCAAATATAGATTAGAAAATAGGGATAAGCTGTAATAACAGTGAAGAAGATGAGGAGGTAGTGGAAGTTTCTACAGCACAAGAAGGTTTGATTCGAGTTTACGAAAGAGTATTGCAGGTTGAAGGAAATGAAGGTGGGGCAGTTGGGTGTAGATTGGCTGCAATTAAATTCAAATTGAAAATTACCGTTTGTGACTAATGATAGGTGATTTGAGTGAGAGAAAATTTGAGATTGAGCATCGTATTTTCAAGGAATATGGGAAAAGAATGGCATGTATCAAAGTATACAGAGAAAGAAAATAGTGTAACTGAATAACGTATTTAGTGGCTTAGGGACATAAAATAATCAAAATTAGATATTTTGCTATGAACATTAAAAAGTATTTATAGAATATAATTTTTTAAATGATATTTATTTAAAATAAAAAAAGTGCTAACCTTTGCTATAAAAGAAAAAATTCCTAAAAAAACATAACTAGGCTATTTATTCAGGCCCAAAACTTCCAGGTAAAGCAATCTTTACTACTTAGGCCTTCCCGACTTGGCCCATGCCCATTTCCAACACTCCCGTCTCCCATGTTTGAGATAGTGGCTAATCTGTTAAATTTGTACAAAGAAAAAGAATAATTAAGGGGTTTTGGCATATTATAACAATACATCCATATAACCGTTGAAAATAGCTCTAGTGATAAATATTAGCATCAAATAACCAATAAATATATATCACAATAATAATATGTATATCACAGCTTTCTTCTTCTTCTTTGGCTATATCAACATGTGTATATCAAAAAGATTTATTAAATGTTTATTTTCCTTCTTTGAATAACATATTTCAGATTGAAAACTCAAGTTTAAGACGATTCCACATGTGTATCCCCTATTGTAACCCGTGTATATCTCTATGTACTTAAGTAATATCTCATGTATATTATGTGTAACTACGTATATTCATGAAAATTTGTGTTATATATACGATATACAATGTGATATAAATGAGCGTCCATAAACAAATTATGTTATATACACGATATAGAAAATTATATACACAGACACTCTTAAATACTTGTGTGATATACGCTGATGTACACGATACACAACGTGATATACACATATTATAGTTGGATTTTTAGGTCTAATTTTTTACCTAAAACCAGTCTAAATCACTTCTAATCTTGATCAAATTTATATATAGCTTTGTTTAGATATTTTCAACCAATTTTAATCAACCGAATCATTCAATCCAACCAAAAAAAGGAAGAGAGAAGAAAACAAAGTTGAAATATATTTTCTCTCTCTAAGTTTTTGTTAATCTTGCTCAAATTTTGTATATAGACTTGCTTAGGTATTTTCAACCAATTTCAATCACACCCACTCATTCAATCCAACAAAAAAAAAAAAAAAAAGAAAAGAGAAGAAAACAAAGTTGAAATATATTTTTTCTCTCTTCGTTTTTTTGCTTATGATTTTCTCTGATGTGAATTAACCTTACCTTTTCATCCCATTGATTTTTTTGCATAATTTGCAAGAATTTTTGCTAAACTATGAAAGCAAAAGAGAAGAGATAGAAGAAGAAATACAAGGAGAGAAAGGAGGAGGGAAGCCAAAATAAGCGCGTAGTTTTTTTAGAGAGAATATAAAAGAGAGTACTCTTTTTTTTTTTGAAAGATTTGGCTATATAATGACAATTATTTGGGGCTATTTTTTTCAAACCTAATATAAGGTTAAAAATTGCCAATTTCTATTATGTGTTTCTATAGAATGCCAATTTTCAATAATTAATTAGTTCACCAGCCATTTAAGTCCATTTAAAAATAATAGTAATAATAAAGTAAATCTGTTAACTTCATCAAGATGAATTCAAAACTTTAGTCCGAACTCAAAGTAAAAAAGAAATTACTAATCTAAACCTCGTACTTTTGACTAGTTGAAGAAACTTTTATAATCGTCGTACTAAAGCCAAGCCATATGAAACTGTTGGGGAATGTAGATCGATTGGGCGTTGGTAAACACAAATTCTAGAGAAAAACAACCTCTATTATGCACAAGAATAGATTACACGAGTATTTACAAAACTCATAAAAAAATTCTCAAAAACTCAGAAACGAGGATCACTCTCTAGGATCACTCTTGTTCTCACTCTTCTTGGTGATGAACACTCTAATTTTTGTGATAATCTACAATGAAGGCAAACACTTCTATTTATAGTAAAAATGGTGAGGGTTTTTGTGGAAATTCCCGTGTGAATAAGGAAGCTTCCCATGGAGGCTATGGTTGGCTTGTTCAACCATTGTGGGCTGCAACTTGTTAGAGGCTTGTCAAAGTTTGCTAGTTTGAACATCTAGAAGTACGGCTGGAAGTCATCAATTCTCCCCCTCCAGCCGTATCTGAAATAAACATCCCGGCCATGTCTCTGCATAATTCTCGCTTTTCTCGAGTCACTACCTTTGTTAACATATCAGCTGGATTCTCCTTCGTATGGATCTTCACTAGTCTCAACAGTTGTGATCCATCACCTCGCGTATCCAATGATAGCGAATATCAATATGTTTTGTGCGGGAATGGTACACGGAGTTCTTGCTCAAATCCAATGCACTATGACTGTCACAATGTACCTTGTACTCCTTTTGTTTGATTCCAAACTCTTGGAGATAACGCTTTAGCCACAACATCTTTTTTCCAGCTTCAGCGGCAGCAATGTATTCTGCTTCAGTTATGGATAAAGCAACACACTTCTGTAGCCTAGACTGCCATGAAACAGCTCTCCCTGCAAAAGTGTAAATGAATCCTGAAGTAGATTTTCTACTATCAAGATCTCCGGCCATATTTGCATCTGTATAGCCTTCCAAGATTAGATCAGCTCCCCCGTAACAAAGACATAATTTCATTGTACCCTTAAGATACCTAAGAATCCACTTTACTGCCTCCCAATGCTCTTTCGCGGGGTTGGAGAGAAAACGACTCACCGTTCCTACTGCATGAGCAATATCGGGTCTCGTACACACCATAGCATACATCAAACTTCCAACTGCTGAAGAATGTGGTACTGACGACATCTCCCCAATATCTTCCTTGGATGAGGGACAAGAACTCTTGCTCAGCTTGAAATGGTTAGCTAATGGAATGCTAACTGGTTTGGCATTGTTCATATTGAACCGTACAAGCACTCGTTCAATATACTTCTCATGAGATAGCCATAACCTCTGGTTCTTCCTGTCTCGGGTGATCTGCATTCCCAATTTTTGTTGAGCCGGTCCTATGTCTTTCATGTCAAAAGACTTAGAGAGTTCCTTCTTCAGCTGGTTGATCTTCATTGCATCTTTCCCCACGATCAGAATATCGTCTACATATACTAGAAGAGCAACAAAATTCCCGTCTGAAAATTTCTAAATGTAAACACATTCATCTGCGGCGGTTTTCTTGTACCCTTGACTCACCATGCACGAGTCAAACTTCTTGTACCACTGTCTTGGTGCCTGCTTCAACCGTACAAACTCTTCTTCAGCTTGCACACGAGGTTATCTCCTGAAACCTCAAAACCTTCGGGCTGCTGCATATAGATTTCTTCTTTTAAATCTCCATGAAGAAAAGTTGTCTTCACATCCATCTGTTCAAGCTCTAAGTTCATACTTCCAACAAATCCAAGTATGGCTCTGATTGAAGTCATCTTGACTACGGGTGGAAAAATCTCAACAAAGTCGATTCCCTTCTTCTGCTGGAATCCTTTGACTACCAACCGTCTTTGTATTTCACCACTTTTTAGTGCCATCCTTCTTCAGCTTGAACACCCATTTATTTTTCAGTGCCTTCTTATCTTTTGGAAGTTCTACGATCTCATAAATCTTATTTTTCTGCAGAGATTCCATCTCGTCCTACATTGGGAGCAACCACTATTCTTTGTCCTTATGAGATACTGCTTCATGGAAACTCTCTGGTTCTCAAACTTCAGTAAGTAGAAGATATTCGGATTCTGGATATCTTCTCGATGGAATCCGACCTCGTTCAGATCTACGAAGTTCTGGAATATGAGGAGATCCACCATCATCTGAGTCTTGTGATGGTTCTGGAACATCTGGCAGAGCCGGTTGTGGCTCCCCCTGCTCAACACCGTCTTCTTCCTCATTGTCTTCTACTTCTGGAATATCTTCTGGCACTGTATCTTCATTTCTCATGAATGATTCTGCTGTTGCCTCTGGCACCCGAGGAGCAACATTTGGTTTATCAGATATTGTGGGCTTTTCAATATCTTCTATTGTCTGGTTTTCATGGAACACTACGTCCCTACTTCTGATCACCTTTTTTCCCTTTGGATCCCATAATCTGTTTCTTCATCTCCATAGCCTATGAATATGCATGGAGAGGTCCTTGCATCTAGCTTCTGCCTGAGCTCCTTGGATACGTGTGCGTACGCCAAACATCCAAATATTCTCAAGTGAGAATATGATGGATCCTTTCCAGACCAAAGTTTCTCCGGAACTTCAAATTTCAATGGTACTGATGGAGATCGGTTGATCAAGTAACAGGCGGCTCTGACTGCTTCTCCCCGGAATGGCTTTGGCATCTTAGCCATACTGAGCATGCTCCGAACACGTTCCATGATTGTTCGGTTCATTCTTTCAGCTACACCGTTTTGTTGAGGGGTGCGTGGGACCGTCTTCTCATGTCGAATGCCATATGATCTGCAATAGGCATTGAACTGCCTGGAAGTGTATTCACCTCCATTGTCGGATCGAAGACACTTCAACTTCTTTCCTGTCTCATGTTCTACCATGACATGGAACAGTTTGAAGTAATCGAACACCTGGTCCTTCATCCGTAAGAAATACTCCCACACCTTTCGAGAAGCATCATCATTGAACGTTTGAAAGTATCGATTGCCGCCGAGTGATTCAACCTCTAAGGGACCGCAAACATCAGAGTGTACCAGACTGAGTAACTCTGACCTTCTCGTTGAAGAGGAATTAAACTAGACTCTATGCTGCTTACCAAACAGACAATGATTGCAAGGATTTAGTACATCATCCTTGTCCACATTGATGAACTCCTTTTTTATTAGGGTAGACAACCCTTTCTCACTCATGTGGCCGAGTCTCTGGTGCCATAAATTTTGAGAAGCCTCATTTTCTGCAACGTTGAGGCTGACTGTGCATATCTTCACATGAGTCTTGTATAGCGTGCCACAAATATGTCCTCGGGCGACTGTCATAGCGCCTCTTGTTAACTTCCATGTGCCTTTACTGAAGTGACTATCATAGCCCTGTTTGCCAAGAGCTATTCCTGACAATAGATTTAGCCGAAGATCTGGCACATGGCTGACTTCCTTCAAAGTGATTGTGCTCCCGGAACTTGTATTTATCTGGACATCACAAATTCCGACAATCTCAGTGGAACTTGAATTTCCCATTTTCACAGCTCCAAAGTCACCGGCTTTGTATGTTGTGAAGTATTCCTTGTATGGAGTCACGTGGTAGGATGTTGCAGTATCTACCACCCATTCCGTGTCTTCTCATGAGACGTGAAGGCATGTCTCATCTTGGGTTGAACAATAAGCTACATCACCAGAGATAGTAACTAACGTTTCTCCACCCTTGTTCTTCGGCTGCGAACTGCTCTGGCCTTGCTCCTCTTTCCATTTGTAGCAGTTCTTCTTCATATGTCTCTCTATTCCACAATGATGGCACTTATATATTGGTTTTCTGCCATCAGTGGACCTACCCCCTGCTCTTGCTTCTGCCTCTCCATTTGCTTTTGCTACTATTTTGTTGCCTCCCCCTGTTCTCTGTGACAAAGGCCTGGGTCTGATCTGTGCCCATCTTCTTTCTCCTTGCCTCTTCACTGAATAGGGCATCCTTGAACATTGACATGGTAAGTTTGCCATTAGGGGCTGAGTTGCTGAGCGATACGACCAGCATTTCCTAACTATCGGGAAGGGAATTGAGTAGTAACAGCGCCTGAACTTCATTGCTAAGTGGCATCTCTACAGACGACAACTGGTTGACAAGGTTTTGGAACTCACTGGTATGCTCGACAACTGAAGTTTCATTTTTTAGCTTCCTGTTAACTAAGCGCCTCATCAATAGGGCCTTATTCCGAGCGGTCTTGGCTTGGTACATGTCTTCCAACTTCTTCCAGAGGGTATATGCGTCTGTTTCTTGTGCAACATGGTGGAAGACACTATGATCAATTCATTGACGGATTTGACCAATAGTTTTTCGATTTGATTTCTTCCACTCTAACTCCTTGGCAGGATCAGTATATTTACCCATCAATTCTATGGGATCAAACAAATCTTTATAGCTTAGGAGATCTTCCATCGGAGGTCTCCATAGCGTGTAATTTGTGGCAGTAAGCGTAATCATGGCTCCGAAAGATGATGTTGACTCTTCTGTGGACATTATCATCTTACAAAATAATTTTTCAACACGATCGGGGTTGGATATTTAAACACGGAGTTCACCGTTGCGTCTAAAACGGTCAAAAATGGTGGAATTGACACTTCGTGGCTGAAATTCCACTATAGGGGCAAAACTATAATTTTTGAAAGTTGAGGGACCAATCTGCAATTTTACAGAGTTGACTGGTTCGCTACAGTTGACCGGTCGTCTTCTCCGGCGAAATTTCCGGCGACGGTTGTCTTCTCCGGCGAGTTCCCGACGAACCTCAGGCAAAGTTGACCAAACTTTGACCGCGATTTCTGGGCTCGTTTGAATTCTGATTAGGTCGTTGTTTGGTGTGTTGGACTCCGTTCGACGAGACGAATCTAATGGTGCCGTCAGAATTGGATTTCGAGTAAAGCTCCGAAAATCCAAATTTGGCCCGTCACCTAAAAACTCGACCAACGCCTCTAACCTGGCTCTGATACCACTTGTTGGGGAATGTAGATCGATTGGGCGTTGGTAAACACAAATTTGAGAGGAAAACAACCTCTATTACTCACAAGAATAGATTACACGAGTATTACAAAACTCATAAAAAAACTCTCAAAAACTCACAAACGAGGATCACTCTCTAGGATCCCTCTTGTTCTCACTCTTCTTGGTGATGAACACTCTAATTTTTGTGATAATCTACAATGAAGGCAAGCACCTCTATTTATAGTAAAAATGGTGAGGGTTTTTGTGGAAATTCCCGTGTGAATAAGGAAGCTTCCCATGTAGGCTATGGTTGGCTTGTTCAACCATTGTGGGCTGCAACTTGTTGGAGGCTTGTCAAAGTTTGCTAGTTTGAACACCTAAAAGTACGGCTGGAAGTCATCAGAAACCATAACTTTATACATTAATGCAAAAAATAATTTTATGCATTTGTAAATTTAGAGAAGTAGTAAAGGAGTGGGATATTAAGGAAGTATTTGGAGCAAAATTAGTGAAACATTTTTGTATTGACCGATCAACAAATGGCTAGCATTTTTTTTTACATATTACTAACTTGAAGAAATTCTTATGGAAATATGATTCTTAGATAATATAGTTGGATATGTGTTTTCATCAAAGGAGCAGTTGCATGATCATAAAGACGTGTGAAATAAAAATAATTCATGAATTATTAGCTGTATAGACAATAAGGTATTAGGCTAATTATGAAATCGCAACACTACATGTTGAGATTACAAATCATTAATTTTGGAGAAATTATTAATGCATAATTGATGCTTGGATATTATTGGTAGCTATGCGTTATCATCAGAGGAATTGTTGATGATTATATTAAGGACGTGGAACAAAAACAATCATAATTTAGTTAAGATAATTAGGTTTTAGGCTTACAAATTAAATAGCAACATTACATGTTAAGATTAACATGTGCAAGGACAACTATATATGATCAATAATATTAATTAATTTGCCTAAATAATTGATTTATATATTCAGGAGTAGATTTGTTTTTCCCTAAGAAAGCAAACATGGACTGGATTTTGCTCAGAATATATCCTTCCTTTGAATGACAGCTTTTGATGGAACAAGCAAATTAGACTTGTCTGGTGGAGAAAAGAGATTTCATAATTGGAACTATTAGGTCCTTACATAACATGCCATGCTTAAGCTTATACCCAATTGTTCAATCAAATCAATACAATGACTTAGTTATATGCCCAAATTATTTTGAAAAATAAATAAATAAAAAATAGCCTAATTTACAACTGGCAATTGAAAAATAAATACAGTTTCAAAAATAATAAAAATTTAGGCAGTTTTTCATGCAAAGATAAAATATGAACAAAAACACCTTAAAAATCCGGAAATATCTTATTGGGATCTTGTTTCTCTTCTTTCAGGTAAATCTACTATTTATTGTTATTGGGTGTATACAGTCAATGCCGGCTCGGGTGGTTAGGTTGATCGGCTTAAGGCTTGTCTAGCTGCATAAGAGTATACTAAGATATTTGAGCTTTATTATAATGACACTTTCTCTCCTGTAGCTAAAGTAGCATCTATTCACCTTTTCCTGACAATGGTTGTTGTTCGTCATCGGCTTCTTTCTCACATTTGGACATTAGCAATACATCTTTTCGTGGTGATCTTGAAAATAAAGTTTGTATGGAATAACCACCTGGTTTTGCTGCTCAGGGAATGTCTAGTGGTCGTGTATGTCGATTGCACAAGTCTCTCTATGGTTTGAAATAATCTCCTCGATCGAGCCTGGTTTAGTATGTTAGTATAATTGTTCAAAAGTTCAACCTGACTCATAGTGAAGTTGATCACTCCGTGTTTTATCGGCATTCTGCTCCTAATCTGTGTTTATCTGGTGGTTTTTTGTTGATGCTACTTTTATTACTGGCAACTATTAGAATGGAATTACTGATTTGAAGTAGCATTTCTTTCAGCACTTCCAAACTAAGGATCTAGGCACATTGAAGTAATTTCTAGTTATTAAGCTCGTTGAGGTATTGTTATTTCACTAAGGAAATATGCTTTAGACATTTTTGAGGAGACAAGAATGATGGCTGCAAATCTGTTAACACTCCTATGAATTTGAGTGCTAAGCTTCTGCTAGATTAGGGGAGCCTCTTAGCGGTCTTACAAGATGTAGGTAGTTTTTTGACAAATTGAATTACCTCACAATGATTAGACATGATATTTTATTTTTTGTGAATACTATAATCAGTTTAAGGACTCCCCATATGATAATTATTGAGATGCAGTTGTTCGCATTCTTCGGTAAATAAAATCAGCTCTAGTGAAAGGATTACTATTCGAGGATTGAGACCATGAAAATATTAATGGATGTTGATTCAGTATGATCATCTTCTGATAGACGTTCTGGATATGTGTTTTAGTTATTTAGTAGGAGCTAATTTTGTCTCTTGGAATTTGGCAAAATAAGAAACAAAATATAGTTGCTCGATCTAGCACAAAGGCAAAATAAGGAGCCATGACTATGGCAACATGTGAGCTAATTTCCATCAAATAGTTGTTCAAATAATTAAAATTTGGAGATATCAGTCAAATGGAGCTTGAGTATATAATCAAGTTGCCCTTCCTAATGCAGCAAATCCAACACTCCATGAGCAGACTATGTACATTGAGATTGACTCCAACACTCTATGAGTAGATTAAGTACATTGAGATTGACTGTCATTTTATCCGAAAGAAGATTCTCTCACGAGACATTATTACAAAGTTTGTAAAGTCGTATGATCAACTTGCATATATTTTTTCGCCAAGTCCATCACTGACCCTCGTATTAGTTATATATGTAACACGTTTGGTACATATAATTTATATGCACAAGCTTGAGGGGAGTGTTAAATTAGTTCAAATAGATTATATATATATATATATATATATATATATATATATATATATATATATATATATATATATATATATATATATATATATTCTTATCTGGAAAAAAAAAATTCTTGTGTGAGTAATGCGTCCATCACGTAATACTGTCAACCAAATGCATAAAACTATGTAGGAATTTTTTTGTATGACCAACCAAATGCTACATAAGCCATATGCAGGGATTTTCCCCCCTCTCTAAACCCTATTAACCAAAGTTAGTAGGTATATTATTTTACGCAGAATCTTATATTGACACTATAGTTCCTCCAATCAAACGACTCTTTATGGTAACCACTTCCTCCTCTATCCAACAAAATAAAGGGAATTTAAAATAAAAGAAGAATTAACTTACCCATGTTCTAAATTTATCTTAACATGTTCAATTTCCATCAAGAAATAGACTAAATGAGAATATACTTAAAGAACAGACTGGCCATGGCTCTTTGCTCTTTGTGTTGATATGACTCGTAACATTGGTTGGTCATTTCTGATAAGAATATTTCTATTAGTGAAATGAAAGCTAGAATAATGGATCTTATAAATGAATGATTAAACCTAATAATGCCAGGTTAAAATGCATGAACCTCACCTGTCACATTGAGGAATAGAGTTTTAAAAGCTTCATTTCCAACTAAAAAAGAACAATTTGTGAAATCCATAAAGATGACTATACTTAATTCTACTATTAATTATAAGACATTACTCAATACTGCCAGATAATTAAGTGCTTTATAATTATTCCATTATCTGTCTTTGAGCTGTTTAGAAAGTGCCTAATTACCAAGATTTAAGATAATGATATGTGAATAGAATTTTGGTGATGTGTAAGAATGACTTCCACAAAAAAAGATTGATGAAAACACATGCATATAATTGCAATCCAAAAGGCATCAATGTTCTTGCACATGAGGCCTGGATTTCCATAATTTAAATCTTGAAACACATGATGAAAGCAAACTAGCTGTTGAATCAAATCCCCAGCTAAGGAAATGTTGTCCCATTATTTTTTAGAACTTCCAAACAATTGACCCCCATATGGAGCCCAAAAAGTAAAAAAACAGACAGATCAGTGCACAAGATATTCTATGTTCAGGCAGGGTTTGGAAAGTTCGCACTCAAGGAGTATGATGTATACAACCTACCTTAATGCAAGCATAAGTGACTGCTTCCATGGCTCGAACCGGTGACTTATAGGTCACACGAAGATAACTTTACCGCTGCTCCAAGGCTCTCCTTTATGGAGCCGAGAAAGTGAAAAAATTTCAAGATTCCATCAAAGAAGATAGCCACTATATATAAAGAGCAGCCTGGTGTACTAAGCTCCCTCTATGCACGGAGTCCGGAGAAGGGCCGGATTAAAATGGTCTATTGTATGCAACCTTACCCTGTATGTCTGCAAGAGACCATTTACACGGCTCAAATCCGTCATCTCCTGGTGACATGACAACAACTTTACCAGTTACGCCAAGACTCCATTTCACAGCCACTATATATAGTCTGAACATATGCTGAGGGACCTTTGCTATCTAACCTCAAACAGATAATAAGGCCAAAAACAAGAATATAAGTTGGGAGGCCTCAGAATACTACCAAAAGGATGAAATTGACAAGAAATAAACAATCAGAGCAAAGTTCTCCCTTTTCTTAGAAGGTCAGACTCATTCAACAAACAACCCAAATTGCCAATCATGATATGGTAGCAAGAGATGAACAAATGAAATGAGTAAAGTGTAAAAAAACAGATTACTCCAATAACTTTTTGCCATCAAAGGCCCCAGTCAAAAAGGGGTACTGAACAAACTATAATCACATAGCTGACTCATTAGCTACTGTCAAAAGTCAAAAAGTTTTTCAGGAAGTTTACTGTGAGTTTCAGTTTTACCCCCGCCCCCCAAAGAAAACAAAATACAAATGTCTGCTTTATGAGGAGAAAGATAAGGGCAGACAAAGGACAAAACAAAAGCACCAAAAAACTTGACTGTATATAGGGGTAAGTTCCTAAAAGGGAGCTTTGGCTTTACTGGTAAAGTTGCTCCTATGTGACGAGGAGGTCACGAGTTCGATTCACGGAAATATCCTCTTGCAAAGATGCAGAGAAAGACTGCGTACAATAGATCCTTGTGGTCCGGCTCTTCTTCGGATCCCGCACATAGCGGCAGCTTAGTGCACCGAAATGTCCTTTTTAAATATTTTTTAACCTCATATAAGATGCCAAAACACAGTCGGCTTCAGTTCATATATCTCACATGAAACGCTGATCTTTGGTGGATGGAACAGACAAGGAATTTAAAGGTTCTTACAACCAAAGAGTACTGTAACAGGACCTCTTCTATCTAATCAAGAACATTGGGGTTACACATTCTTACCTATTTCTGGAGTGGGACACCCTCCTTGTATTTCCATTTCAGAAGCTGTTTCTCTATTTATGAGGTAGACACTGAGAGTAAAGAGGATGGTATTTCAGGTGTGACAGATAAGAATTAATAAGTGAAAGAAAGAACAGAATCCTACAATTCCAATCTGTCTTGCTATTGTGCTGCACCAGCTAATTATCAAATCTCTTATTCAATCTTGGTATAAACATGCATTGAGGAATGAGTAAAGAAGGTTAGTCATTTTATTTTTTCTTTGAGTGTCTTTCATTTTCCAGTTAGGGTAATGGAATATCCTAAAAAATTTGGAGGTATAACAGAAGAATGCAGCAGTAATGTGTCCGGTTGGACAATGTATATCGGTTCACCTTATCGTGATGGTGAAGATGACGACGATGATGAAGGAACTCCGAGGAAAGGATACAAGAATCTTGATTATATTGAAGAAGGTGGAGGCAGTGACGACTCCATGACTTCTGACGCTTCATCTGGTCCAAGTCAACAAGGACTAAGCACAAGCGTAGAGCAACATTACGGGAATCATGAATTCAAGCATGCAGAAAAAGACAACAGGAAGTTCACAAGCAAAGAACAACAAAGACAGGCGAAGAAGAAACTGATTGATAAGAATGTAAAAGCAGCAAAAGAAGATCCAGGTCATAAAGCAAAGAGTAGAAAAAATTATGGTTATTGCAGATCAACAACAAGGGGAAAGCATGTGAATTAAGGGCCAAACTGAGACACCATAATCACTGTAAATCTTTCTTATTTGATTCTTCACCGTCGGCCATTAGTCCCATTTCTGATATCAGATTTTGGGTTGATATCTTGAAGGGAGTATTTCACTTTTTTTTTTAATTTTGGTTCTGACGGTGAAGAAATCATGGAGTGAACCTACTTAGCTCATGAACAACATATGTAATGCATAACTTATGTAATGCATCACATATCATATAGTGCCAAGCTTTAAGAGTGTCGTCGATGAGGTATATTTGCATATCCTCTAATATCAAGTTTTCATCTCTTTTTTCTCAACCGATAAATTTCCTCAATCCAGTGAAGGCTACTGGAATTCCAATAAAAGAAGCAGGAAATTGTGGAAGGTTCTTATATTTTTAGTTTTTTTTTTTTAATTTAAAAAAGAGTCTTTACTTTATGAGTTCTTATTTTTTAGATACACTAAGCTGGTTGTGCAGGAAGGGGAGCGTTGGAGCAAAGTAAAGTTGTCTCTGTGTGACCTATAGGTCACGGGTTTAATGTTCGAGCCGTGGAAGCAGCCACTAATATTTGCATTGGGGTAGGCTGTCTATATCACACCCCTTGGTGTGGCACTTCCCCGAATCTTGCGTGAACGCGGCATGCCTTATGCATCGGGCTGCCCTTTAAGCTGGTTGTGCAGCTGCTTCAACCTATCGGCAGGAGAACTTACCTTATAGGAAGAATTGCTACATAAATGTTAAGAAAAGTAAGTGATATCGAAAAGAATCAAAAGAGAGGGAAGGGATAAGGTAAATGAGAAGGAATGAGTTCAAGACCTCATCAGTCCGACCTCTCAAAATTTATCTGCTATTTTTAGTGGTGGTTTCAGACATGCTAATTATACAAGAACTTCAGAACAAAATCATGTTGCAAATCCAAAAACTATTCAAGATAGTTACAGCAGTACTTAAACAACTGAAAAGTTCTCAATGTGATGTATTTAATACCACCATTTAAAAAATGACATGCATTTATGCATGAAAGCAAAGCCTGACATTCATGATTCTCACAACAGAGTGAAAATGACATCTCATTTCGTTGTTTTAACGAGGCTATAAGCAACAAGTAGCAAGATGATATAGCTAAAGCTTTTGATGGAACAACCGACCATGTGGAGAAGACATGCAGAATTGACAATTCAAAGATCTGTCACATAAGCTAGCAAACATCTTGAGTTCAGGCTAAATGCACCATCTATGAGTAGAGGTCCTCAGGCGATGTTTAGAAAAGCCACGTCTCATGTTGCAACAAGTTGAAGGTGTAAACATGAGTTGTCTAAAAAAACAGTTAGCAAATTAACTCAAACACAACCATTTTAAAGCGACTAAATTAGATATAAGAAACCAACAAACAGATGATTTTTTAAAAGTACGAATTAAAAGGAGAAATGTACAGGCTCCATGGATACTTGGATATGGACAGAGATAAAGACGCAGAGGCATGGACAATAAGTCTCGGTAAGGCCAGCTGCTTCCTGGAAATTTGCTCATGAGAAATTAAAGGCAGATATTCTGCATCTGCTCCTTGCCAAATGACTCCAACTTGGGCTGAACAGACAAAAGGTGATTTGTATTTTTTTATTTTTGTGTGTGTGGGGGGGGGGGGGGAGGGGGTAAAGAGGTTAAAAATTGATCCGACCAATTTAAAGGATGATTAGATATATGCTGTGAACTATTGCACTGATCAATTTTTTTTCCCAGGTGATTAATCTGATAAGTATATACGCAACGTTCTTGCATCCAGCTAATGTGAAATATTAGTACTCAGTATTCTTATAATAGCACCATGTATGTAGTAGCAGATCGGATGTCTGATATTTGCAGTAAATGTCCACTTCACTACCAATTGATCAATCAACTACGCCTTAATCAAAGATTAGTTGGCGTTGGATGTGAATCCTCTATCATTTCGCTCTATTTGGGCCCATTTCATTCCAATACTAAACAACTTGTTTTATAAAGATACATCAGAGGTTCTCTAGATCTCACACTTATCCCAACACTGATATACAAGTCTTCAACCAATATAAGAAGACTCCTGGAAAACACCGGACCAAGTGTGACCATTTACTACTGATCATTAGTTGAATTACGAGGTCCCTAGTTCCAAATGAAATCCGGGGATGAAAATCTTCTGACTTTTCCAAATATTAGCTAATTAAAGACAACATGGGAACTTGAATGTAACTTCCCAAAAAGGAAAGGATCACTAGCAGCGTAGCTGCAAAAGATGGATATCCCCGTATATAAAGCAACTTATCAAAAGGTCAATCACCCATATACAAAATGCTGTAAAAATATACTGGACCAGATCTTCTGTGATTCTGATTTAAAATCAGAGGTTAATCAAGATCCTCAAGTAAACTAGCACAGATATTTCAAATGAATCAGATAATATTGTGCAACACACCCGAACAATGTAGAGTGAAGGAAGAAGATAAATGCATTGTATGTTTAAGGAAAATGAGAATGCAAGTCAAGATAGAGCAAAAGTAAGGACAGAAAAAGATTTAAGAACTTTTCCAGAACAAGGGGTAATACTTTCTTTGATTGTATGAGAGTTTTCAGTAACTTGGAAAACATAAGACGAGAAAAAAGCCGCCAAGGACTAGAAATACAAATAGGCTCCACAACAAACATAGGAAAATTTCAACACCTGAGAGACCAGATGACAAGATGTGATACCACAGGATCTCTCTTCCCAGATTCAGTTACAACAAGAACTTTATTCAATTAGGTCAATGACAAGAATGTAACAAGAAGAAACTCAGATCTTCGACTGTTTGGCAATCTTGAACCACTCAGTATGAAATGCCCCCGGCATATCAGTCCTCTCATAAGTATGAGCACCAAAGTAATCCCTTTGAGCTTGGACCAAATTTGCAGGAAGCCTTTCCCTCCGGTATGAGTCGAAATAAGCAAGACTTGAAGACATACCAGGCGTGCTGATACCCGAGCTTATAGCAAGGCAGACCACTCTTCGCCAGGCAGACTGTCGTTCAACTACCTCCTTTGCAAATTCTTCATCCACAAGCAGGTTAGCAAGATCTGGATTTCTGTCATAAGCCTGCTTAATACGATCCAAAAATATAGCACGGATAATGCAACCACCTTTCCAAATTCTAGCAAGCTCCCCTAGTTTCAAGTCCCATCCCTTCTCAACACTCTTTGCCCTTATCAAATTCATTCCCTGGGCATAACTACATATTTTTGATGCATAGAGTGCTTTTCTCACATCGTCAATCAATTGCTTCTTATCCACAGACTGTTCAACAAGGATATCATTAACCCCGCTAGATTTGAAAACTTTGGCTGCCTGCACCCTTTCATCCTTCAATCCACTAAGGAATCTTGAATCCAGTGATGACGCTATAGTAGGAGCAGCAACTGACAGTTCAGCAGCTTGCTGAACAGTCCATTTGCCAGTACCTTTCATTCCAGTCTTGTCCAGAACCTTGTCTACTAAATATCCATCTGCTTTGTCATCCTTGATTCCAAATATATCAGTGGTGATTTCAATCAAGAAGCTCAGAAGCTCCCCTTTGTTCCATTCTGAGAAAACTTGTTGCAACTCATCGTTAGAGAGCTTCCCAACAGATTTCAGAACATCATAAGCCTCCGCAATCAATTGCATATCACCATATTCAATTCCATTGTGAACCATCTTAACAAAATTGCCAGAACCACCTTTACCAATGTATGTAACACAAGGTCCGCTGTCAGGAACTTGAGCAGCGACCTTTAGTAATATATCTTCTATGTACTTGTAGGCTTCAAAAGAGCCTCCAGGCATCAGTGATGGTCCATTTCGAGCCCCCTCTTCGCCACCTGAAACTCCCATCCCAAGATAAAGAAGACCTAATTCAGCCATTTCTTTCTCTCTCCTCTCCGTGTTCTCATACCATTCGTTTCCACCATCAATGATACAGTCTCCTTTCTCCATGTAAGCGGAAAGGGTTTTGATGGTCTGATCAACTGGTGCTCCAGCCTTGACAAGAATGATTATCACGCGAGGCTTTTGGATAGAGTTCACAAAGGACTCTGGGTCATGAAAGCCATAAAGAGGAAGATCTCCTTCTTTTTTAGCTCGTTCAACAGTCTCGTCAACTTTTGAAGTGGTTCGATTGTAAACAGATATAGGGAATCCTTTCTCAGCAATATTGAGAGCAAGATTTTGGCCCATAACAGCAAGGCCAGCAAGACCAATTCTTGTCGGAGAAGCCATGTTGTCACCTGTCATCAGAGGATGGGAAATAAATCCTTAGGATGAAACTGAAAGCATAAAAGGTGCAAGCAGGAATAGTCTGTAGAAACAACAAGAACGGATAATCACAACACATTTTGAGAGGACATTTCTGCTGGCATCGACTCTCATTATCACTTCTCATATGGGCTATTTATTCTTGGATTAAGCTAACAAAAGAACCAAAAATCATGATCCCTGCTGTATTTCCGTCACTCACGACTTTAAACCACATGTTGACTTCAATTAGGTAAAATCTGCTCAAGAAAGGCAACAACTTGACTATATGCAGTCTTATAAAGACACACCACGAGTGAGAAAGGTCAATGTTTAGGCACATATTCATCTATATTTTCATATCAAACTAGTAACAGAATCAAGGAAATGGAAATTCAGATACCTTAAACTTAAAGGGTATAGAAACAAATACAAAACCGATTCATTGAAGCAAATGCGAAACAGATCAAGATGCAAGAAGGAAGAACAGAATTACCAAAAGGTGCGAGGAAAAAGACAACTATTGTAAAATAAAGAAACAAAAATATCCTAGATCAGATCTCGATGAAACATAAAAAGAAAAGTTCCAAACTTTTTGGCCAAAAGCACAAAAAGAATCAAAGAAAAGTAACCAGAAAAGAGAAAAACTAAAAAAATAAAAGGTTTCAGTATTCTAACAAAGTGATCCAAGAATTCAGAACTGCAAATACTATAAAATCCTGCAGTAAAAAGAACTACTCAACCATAAGACAACCAAATGAAGCAATGAGAAAACCCCATATCAGAAATCAAGAATTAAAGCTAACATCTTTAATGAAAACTAAACTACCACAAAATAAAGATCGAAACTTTAACAGATTAAACCTGAATTAAAACTACCAACTTTAATCAAATACTAAGCTATCAGAAAACAAAGATCAAAACTTTATAAACCTGAATTGAAGCTAACATCTTTAATCAAATACTAAACTGTCACAAAATAAAGATAAAAACTTTAACAGATTAAACAAAAAAAAAGGCATAAGTACCTCAAATAAGTCCAAAAAATGAAGAAAAAGGAGAATTTGCGATCTGAGGTTGTCAAGATCTTCAAATAAATAGTGATTGCATATAAATATATAAGTTTAATGAGTGAACTCACCTACCCAATGTGAACTTTTATGGATGGAGAGAAACAAACTATATGTGACGGGGTCTAATTCTCTTCTATAAACACTGTGGTTTACGTATTGCAGTCAAAGCACGACCGCACTTTATACATTTCTGAGTTTCCAAGAATGCTGTCCTATTGGGTTGGTTATGGCTATTCACATGATAATAATTTTCAAATATTTCTGATATTTCCCTTTTTGTTTGAATATTCTTGTTTTTTTTGGGTGTCTTTTTATTTCTTTTCGATTTAAATTATATACACAGATAACATATAAATTATTTTATGCTATCAGTAAAATTAATACATTGTTATAAATACACTTCTATTTAAGGTGAATGTCTTTAATTAGAGAGATTCTAGAGTCCTATTAATGGTAGCTAAATCATCCTCCTCCCTATAAATAGAGGTGCCCTCTACCATTGTATATCACTCCTAACATTCTCTAAGTATCAATAAGAAGAACTCTCTCTACTCTTCTCTCTATTACTCTTGTTCTTGAGTTATTGTTCTTGTCTTTTATATTATTTCACAACACGTTATCAGCACGAGACTCTACCGTCTCAAGAACCATTCTCGAAAAATCTAAGGTATTTCCCTCTTCCTAATTTAATTTTCGATTATGTCTGACATTACGAAAAGAAAGTACGTTGCCCTTGAAATTTCGGGCAAGAACTATATGACATGGGTGTTGGATGCTGAAATCCACTTAGATGCTATGGGTCTCGGAGACACCATCAAAGATAGAGAAAAAGCATCCACCCAAGAATGTGCGAAGGCCTTGATTTTCTTGCGCCATCACCTTGATGAAGGTTTGAAGATTGAATATCTCACCGTCAAGGATCCACTCATCTTGTGGAACGGCTTAAAGGAGAGATATGACAACCTGAAGTTGGTCACTCTGCCACAAGCACGATATGATTGGGCTCATCTGAGGCTCCAGGACTTTAAGTCCGTTTCTGAATATAATTCTGCAATGTTCAGAATTACTTCTAAATTGAAGCTATGCGGGGATAATATCTCCGATTATGATATGCTTGAGAAAACGTTTACAACGTTTCATGCCTCCAATATGGTACTGCAACAACAGTATAGAGAGAAAGGCTTTACAAAGTACTCTAAACTGATTTCTCTTCTACTAGTGGCTGAGCGAAATAATGACCTGCTCATGAGAAATCACGAAAATCGACCCACTGGGTCTACACCACTGCCTGAAGCAGATAAGGTGCACTCTCATTATGCCAAACATGAAAAGGGCCATGGTCATGGTCATAAACGGGGTCATAGCCAGGGACGTAGACAAGGAAGAAATTTCAATGAAGTCCGTCAACCCCCAAGGAGAGATAACTGCCGAAAGCAGAAACGGGGTCATGAAGATCCTAAGGCAAATGGTTCAGAAACTATATGTTATCGTTGCGATGGGAAAGGGCACTGGTCAAAGACTTGCCGCATACCAAGACACTTGGTTGACCTTTATCAAGCATCTCGAAAGAGAAAAGGCCCTGAAACAAATTTTGTCTATGACGACAATGAGGACATCACCCACCTGGATGTGGCAGACTTCTTTGAGCAACCCGAGGGGAGAATAGACCACCTAATCGGCGATGGGTCCGTGATGAAAGAAGATGGAGTTATTTGATTTTGTTCTACTTATTTGTATTAGTTAGTGAATAAACTAATAGTCATTAGTATTAGCTCGTATTAGTTAGTTCATGATGCAATGTTAGCAGTAGTTCTTTAGAATGTCTTCAATATGCTCAAATATCAATAATATTTTCATTTTCCAGTAGGGGTAATCGACTAGCCTGAAAAACTAGTCGATTATCTACTATTTTCGCATTAAAACTGAAAAACAATTGATCAACAATCGATTGTCTTTGACTAACAATCGATTGTCGTTAAGACAGTGTAATCTGGAATTTTTCAAAAAAAAATCCACAATCGATTGTCTTTGTCTAACAATCGATTGTCGTTAAGACAGTGTAATCTAGAATTTTTCAAAAATCATCCACAATCGATTGTCTTTGTCTAACAATCGATTGTGGTTAAGACAGTGTAATCTGGAATTTTTCAAAATAGTCAAGAATCGATTGCCTATGCATAACAATCGATTGTCTTAAAACAGTGTGCTCTGGAATTTTTCAAAATAAGCCAACAATCGATTGTCTATATTTAACAATCGATTGTCTTAAGACAGTGTGATCTGAAGTTTTTCAAAATAGCAAATAATCGATTGTGTGTGTTTAACAATCGATTGTCAATGTTCAACAATCGATTGTTTGTGTTTAACAATCGATTGTTTGAAGAAAATGTTTAAACTGAAATTTCCAAAACTGCAAAGTAATCAATTATGGATAACATATCTGATTTTGTTAGTCAACTGGTAGCAGCAGATTTTGAAAATATTATGTGGCACAAACGAATTGAACTTGTTTATTCTTATGTTCGTGTATCTCTTTTGTATGTCAAACTATGGGATAGCAAATATGGATATCTCACAAAGCGAACTTGGATCAACGTCCAACTGTAAAAGTATTTGCCTAGTTGATTCATGTACTACACATACAATACTCAAAGAAAAGAAATATTTCTCTCAACTAAATATGTGTAAGGCAAACGTTACTACAATCTCTGGAAGTAGTAAATTGATTGAAGGCTCCGGAAGAGCAATTGTAACTATGCCCAAAGGCACGACGTTAAACATAGAGAATGCAATGTTCTCCTCCAAGTCTAAGAGAAACTTGTTGAGTTTTAAAGATGTACGCCGGAATGGCTATCATATTGAGACAATGGATGAAGATAATCTTGAATATCTCATCATCACAAAGAATGTCTCCGGCCAAAAGAGGGTTATTGAGAAATTCCCGTCTTTATCTTGTGGCCTGTATTGGACAAGAATTAGTGCAATTGAGGCACATTCAACAGTAAACCAAAGGGTTATTGATTCCAATACCTTTGTACTTTGGCATGATCGATTGGGACACCCAGGATCGGTCATGATGAGACGGATTATTGAAAGCTCATATGGGCATCCGTTAAAGAATTTCAAAATTCTTTTGAATAATGAATATCCTTGCACTTCGTGTTATCAAGGCAAGTTGATTATCAGGCCATCACCAACAAAGGTTGGGATTGAGTCACCCACGTTTCTGGAACGTATACAAGGGGACATTTGTGGACCTATTCATCCACCTAGTGGGTCGTTTAGGTATTTCATGGTCTTGATAGACGCATCCTGTAGATGGTCTCATGTGTGCCTGTTGTCATCACGCAACCTTGCGTTTGCGAAATTAATGGCACAAATAATTCGACTACGAGCACAATTTCTAGATAATCCAATCAAGTCCATTAGACTGGATAATGCTGCTGAGTTTACATCCCAAGCATTTAATGATTATTGCTTATCAATCGGGATAAAAGTTGAACATTCTGTAGCTTATGTTCACACTCAAAACGGTCTTGCAGAATCGTTAATTAAACGCCTGCAGTTGATTGCAAGGCCATTACTTATGAGAACGAGGCTGCCCACTTCGGTATGGGGTCACGCCATCTTACATGCAGCAATGCTAATTCGTCTCAGACCGACGAATTACCACAAGTATTCCCCGTTGCAATTGGTTTTGGGTCATGAACCCAATATATCCCATTTAAGAATTTTTGGATGCGCAGTATATGTGCCTATAGCACCGCCATCCCGCACCAAAATGAGTCCGCAAAGAAGGTTAGGAATATATGTTGGGTTTGAATCGCCCTCCATCATTCACTACCTCGAAACATTGACAGGCGACTTGTTTACTGCACGATTTGCAGACTGTCGATTTGATGAGACACTTTTCCCAAAATTAGGGGGAGAAGTTGGTGAAACCAAACGGGAAATTTTGTGGAAAAATGCATCATTATCTCATCTTGATCCACATACCTCTATTTGTGAAAGAGAGGTACAAAAGATTATCCATTTGCAAAGAATAGCAAATCAAATGCCTGACGCATTTACGGACTTGAAGAGGATAACGAAATCCCACATTCCCGCGGAAAATGTTCCAATCCGTATTGATGTCCCTGTTGGACAATCATCTAGTGTCATATCCAATGAGTCAAATGCACGCCTGAAGCGTGGCAGACCATTAGGTTCCAAAGATCGAAATCCTAGAAAAAGGAAAAAGAACGATCGAGATGACACTACGAAAGAATCTCATGAGGAAATTCATGATTTGACAAATTCTGAGATTCATGAAGAATCCATTGAGCCCGAGACTCTGGAAATACGGAACTATCCCTAAATCCAATTAATATTGAGGCAAATATTAATCGAGTGGATATTGTGGTGGATAATGCCTTTGCTTATAATGTCACATCAAGCATTATGCAAGAATGTGAGGATCTCGAACCTCAATCAGTTGAAGAATGTCGAAAAAGACAGGATTGGCCAAAGTGGCAAGAAGCAATTCAATCAGAATTGAATTCGCTGGCAAAACGTGAAGTTTTTGGCCCTATAGTCAAAACACCTAATGGTGTTAAGCCTGTCGGCTATAAATTGGTCTTTGTACGCAAAAGAAATGAGAAAAACGAGGTGCAAAGGTATAAGGCACGCCTTGTTGCACAAGGTTTTTCTCAAAGGCCTGGTGTCGATTATGAAGAGACATATTCGCCTGTAATGGATGCGATAACCTTTCGTTATCTCATAAGTTTTGCTGTCCATGAAAAGCTTGACATGCACTTAATGGATGTGGTTACTGCCTATCTTTATGGCTCACTTGATAATGAGATATACATGAAAATTCCCGATAGACTCAAGATGCCAAACGCGCATAATTCAAAATCTCGGGAAATGTTCTCAATTAAATTGCAAAGATCCTTGTATGGTCTAAAGCAATCTGGACGAATATGGTATAATCGTCTTAGTGAGTACTTGTTAAAAGAAGGCTATATAAATGACGCCATTTGCCCGTGTGTTTTTATAAAGAAAACAACATCGGAATTTGTTGTACTTGCCATATATGTCGATGACATAAACCTTATTGGAACCCCTATAGAACTCCAAAAGGCAATTGATTATCTAAAGGATGAATTCGAGATGAAAGATCTCGGAAAGACTAAACTATGTCTTGGTTTGCAAATTGAATATTTGGCAAACGAATTTTTGTTCATCAATCTACCTATACAGAAAAGGTACTGAAACGGTTTTACATGGATAAAGCACATCCTTTAAGTACACCGATGGTTGTTCGATCACTTGATGTGAACAAAGATCCATTCCGACCACAAGAAAGGAATGAAGAGCTACTTGGTCCTGAAGTACCATATCTTAGCGCAATTGGCGCACTAATGTATCTTGCAAATACTACAAGACCTGACATATCCTTTTCAGTTAATGTCTTAGCAAGATTTAGCTCGGCTCCTACGAGGAGACATTGGAATGGGATCAAACACATATTGCGGTACCTAAAGGGAACTACCGATATGGGATTATTTTATGGCAAGAATTGCAGCCCGGATCTTGTTGGTTATGCTGATGCTGGATATTTGTCCGACCCACACAAGGCTCGATCTCAAACGGGTTATGTGTTTACCTGTGGAGAAACCGCCATATCTTGGCGATCGACTAAGCAATCAATTGTGGCTACTTCATCTAATCATGCCGAGATAATTGCTATTCATGAAGCAAGTCGAGAGTGTGTGTGGTTGAGGTCTATAATACATCATATCCAAGACAAATGTGGTTTGAAGTGTGATAAACTACCCACAACTTTGTATGAAGACAATGCAGCATGTATAGCTCAATTGAAAGGAGGATTCATAAAAGGAGATAGAACGAAGCATATTTCACCAAAGTTATTCTTCACACATGATCTTCAAAAGAATGGTGATATCAATGTTTAACAGATTCGTTCAAGCGACAATATGGCTGATTTGTTCACAAAATCTCTACCAAAGTCAACCTTCAAGAAGCTAGTTCACAAGATCGGGATGCGAAGACTTAAGGACATAAATTGATGTTCTTATCAGGGGGAGTTAAATGCGCGTTGCTCTTTTTCCCTTACAAGGTTTTGTCCCACCGGGTTTTCCTTGCGAGGTTTTTAACGAGGCAACCAATAGGCGCATATTCAAACATGTGTACTCTTTTTTCTTACTTTAATTTTTCCCATTGGGTTTTGTTTTAAGATTTTAACGAGGCACATCATTGAATAGACATTCAAGGGGGAGTGTTATAAATACACTTCTATTTAAGGTGAATGTCTTTAATTAGAGAGATTCTAGAGTCCTATTAATGGTAGCTAAATCATCCTCCTCCCTATAAATAGAGGTGCCCTCTACCATTGTAAATCACTCCTAACATTCTCTAAGTATCAATAAGAAGAACTCTCTCTACTCTTCTCTCTATTACTCTTGTTCTTGAGTTATTGTTCTTGTCTTTTATATTATTTCACAACATACATGTAATAGTATATTAATTGTTGTCTTCATTTATTACCAATTAATATTTATCTAAAAATTTATTTGTAATATATAATACGTATCAATTTTTTTGCACGGTCATTTCATAGAACTTACTCTCTCTTTTTTCTGCTATCTTTTCTCTTTTTCATTTCAGCAATACCCTGTCAATGTTTTCTCGTGGTGGCAAAATAGATAAAATAATTGTTTTCCACATATATTATCACTAAAAAAAAGAGTTAAATAATAAATTTTTAAAAAATGGGTCGAATATGAATACAATAATATTATTCATTTAAAAAATAAATAAATAATGTATTTAATTTTTACATTAGTAAAATCTTAAATTAGATTACTCGAGTTTGGGAGACTAGAAATTCTCCCAAAGTGATTATATTCAATAAGTCATAGATAATATAAATATTGATATTGTCCGTCGTTTAAACCATTTTTTATCCATATAAAATATGTACCGAAAGATAATTTATCGGTTTTTACGTTGCTCACTTTCGATTTGTGCCATGTCCGATCCTACCTGCATAATTACCACCCTACCATTATGAAAACGTTGATGTGAAAAGTTCAATTTATTTCATACCAACATATAAATCTGAATAAAGTATACACTGTAGGATCGTAGGACGGCAAGATATCTTGGTTCAAATATTTAGCGCTTGCACCTTTTTTATTATACATATAGCGGTAGGGGAATGAGAAGAAAAAAGGGAATTATAAGGTGGAAAATCAAATCCTTTCTCATAAAATAAAAGCTCAAATAACCACCACAACTCAACTATCAAGTTTAGCCCTTAAATCCACCTTTAGCCCAATGTTTCATACTTTTTTTTGGGTGTGTGTGGGGGAGGGGTCTTAAATTTAATTCTAATGATGCAAATTGTAAGGCTCCGTAAAAATTTTGCTCAAAAGTCTGAGATCTCATAGTACCAACTAGGAATACGTGTTAGAAATTCGTAAAATTCTTCGCGACGAGCTTGCTCTCCGCAATCCAGACCCTTTGGATTGGTCTATGTATTAAAAAAGTTAAGAAAAAATATTTTCTAGAAGAGCGCGTTTCTGCGGTCCATTATGTGGTCGCATAATAGCTACGAGGACCGCATAGTCGCCGCAAAGTGATGCAGTGCGTTGGTCAATTTTGAGGTTAACTATGCGGCCACTTATGCGATCACATAATCAATATGCAGGCTGCATAGTCATCGCATAATCTCCTTGAAATTTTGCGAGGGGCAGTTTTGCGATGCATTATGCGACCGCAAATAAGTATGCGGGCCACATTTTTGTCGTATATCTGAATAGTATGTTTATAATTTGAGATCCGTTTTGCGGTCCCTTTTGCAGGCCGCAAGTCAATTATGCGATCACAGATCTGTTCCGGGACTCCAAATTTCTAATTTTCTTACCCGGCCCAATATCGATATATTACATGCTACCCTTCTTTTTAGCCTATTTTCTGATGCATTTACAGAGAGAGAGAGGGGGTCCTAGAGGTAGAAGAGGCTCTTCATCAACATTTCTCCTAAGATCTTGCTTAAGCCTTGAAGATTTGTCAAGAAAGGCACCTAGGTCTTCTTTCTAAAAGGTAAGGTTCTATAACCCAAGCTCTTAATTACTGAGTATAACTAGGGTAGGCCCTTTAGAAAGGTAATTGATGATGATAGAAGTGGATATGTTGCATGTATGAGTTCTTGAAAGTATTTGGTTAGGTCTTAAACTAAGGATGAGACAAGGGATGGTAGGATCTTTCATAAAATTGGTTTTAAAAGCATAATGCATACTTAGTGTTCGAGAATATGCTCAACGAGCTAGAACTATGATCACCTCTCTAATTTGTAGTTCGATTTGTTATTTTCCTAAAATATTGGCGTTGCTAAGAGTCTCGCATTATAATAGGACTTTAGGAAAACTCAATCGAGATATGTAGGCTAAACTTTCTCTCTCGGAAGTAAATTTCATATTGTTTTGTGAGTTTAAGTGTGATTT
The DNA here is from genome assembly GCA_034376525.1 of Nicotiana benthamiana. NCBI lineage: Eukaryota > Viridiplantae > Streptophyta > Magnoliopsida > Solanales > Solanaceae > Nicotiana > Nicotiana benthamiana. Next base: position 53,600,930 of record CM067330.1, on the reverse strand, counting down.
GTCTACCAAAATGGTATAGCCTTGAGTCACGTTTTTAAATGAAGGTTAGTATACTAATTGGGCAAGAAGAAATCGCTATGTTTAATGCTCCTAGTTGCTCTTATGTGTATTAAATACCTTGATTGAATATGTCTACTTGTTGATAAACTGTAAAGATGTATGGAAATAAATCAAATGAGAAAATGTGAAACAATTATAAAATAAGTCTTGAAATCGTTATGAACTAAGTTCAATGTGTATTTCAATTGTTGATTGACATGTCCCTCTTTGGGAAGAATCCCTTGTGTTTGATGATTCTATTACTATTGAACTCGAATATATATATATATATATATATATATATATATATATATATATATATATATATATATATATATATATATATATATATATATATATGATTTTCGGAATATTTGGTACATTCATATTGGTTGGCAATAGTTAGAAATAAATGAGATGAAAATGTGAAAAATCATATGCAGCCTTCGTGCATGAGAAAGATGAAGCTTGTGAAAGACCTAAAGGACCAAAGAGATATTGTTATTGAGAGAGATTGAGAACATTAATAAATGGTATAAAATATGAAAGGTATTGAGGTAAGCATGGTTGCATTTATACTATATTTATATAATTGTATTTATACTACAATTGTATGAAATATTAAATCGAATCAAAATATTTTTGGGAGTATCATTAGCGATACCGAGGAAGGGTGAGTCATAAGGCCCACACCTGAAACTATACGTGCGGGTGTAGGAGTGAAGTGTGATTTGGATGAAATTAAAATATTGGTGAAACTGTGACTATTTCCCAATATGGGATGAAACTAATACATGTGAATTGGAAAAGAAAAATCCAATCCACACAGCATATTTGGGAAGGCGGCCTAGCTGATCGGGTGGAGATCAGACTCCATATTGCAGACATGGTGGTATTATTCTTGCGAAAACTTTCTTTCGCATGATAATATTGAACCACATTGTTCAGTAGGGATATGGCCTAGCCGATCGGGCGTGATCAGACTCCGTGCTAACAAAGACGGTGGTAATATCGGTGCTAGTGATCTCACCAAAAATATATATACTATTTTTGTGTTTGAAAATCGATATGTTTCAATTAGTTATTTGGATATTGTTGATTGTGACTTGCAGTTTCTATGTGTTGTTTCTGCTTATATGGACATTCTATAAATGAGACTTTTAGCCTTACATACCAGTGCTATTCGACGACACTAACGTCTCTTTTGCGGGGGGCGCTGTATCATTTTATGATATAGGTTGTTCCACAGCCAACAACATAGACCAGTGACAGTAGTATTCCCTTTCCAGCAGACTTGATGAGCTCTACTTTATCCCAGGGTCATGTCATGTATCTTTTGTCCATTTTCTCATCATGTTTTGAGGTATAGCTGGAGCCTTGTTACCAGCATTTTTCCCTATTTATCTTCTATTGTACTTAGAGGCTCCGTAGACTGTTTGTGGGTGGTGGTTTATGTTGGGCTTCAGGACTAGAAATGTTAAATATTTGACAAGCATGCTTTTCATTAAACTTGTAACTTGTAATATTTTGAAACTATGGATGAAGTCATTAACGGAAATGAAATAAAAGTTGCTAGTGAAAGATTGTTTAAATAAGGGAGGTTTGTGATGATTTTTCAATCTTTTCTACTAGGTAATCTAGTATCCTTATGCATGAAGATAATCAATTCGGTTGTTGTGGTCAGATCACTTTTTTTTAATTTTGATAGTTTCTGCGATTCAATGTATTAGTTCGATCCAAAACTTGAGATAATGGGTGTAAACCGAAAAAGGATTCATAAGTACTTGTTAATGGAGTTGAGGTTACCAAATTCTAAGGTGTCAGTATCAATTTATGCTGAATTGCTTTTGATTAAATGCGATAACATTCCCTCTTTATTCATGAGCTAGTTTGGGTAGAATGAAATCTAGCAGGCTTGCTTGGTGGAGTTTGTTCGGTTGAGCGCTGGTCACGCTCCACGGTTTTGGGGCGTGACACAATAATATATGTGCAGGGAATCAATTACAGAAGAATAAGGAATCAAAGAGCTACTTAAGGAAGAACGAGATTGCACAAGTCAATCTGGATGCTTATGGAAAGGAATCAATCAACAAAGATTACGAATCATTTTAGCAAATCTAGATGCTTATGGAAGGAGCAACAAAGATTACGATGGAAAGAATAGTAAGCCTAAACTTAAGGCATTAATCAAGACCAACACATTCAGGTCCGGAAGATTGAAGTAGTAAAAAAGCATTGAAGATTCTGTAAGAAGAGTAGTTGAGCGGCTAGTTTTGGAAGGAACAAGAATCAAGGAGTAAACCCCCACCATTAACAACTATAGAAGGAAAGCTATTAATTTCCTCTCATTAAGGAAGAGCAACAACAAGCAATCTTATTCTTGGAAAGAATCAATCTCTTTCCAAGGATCAAATCTCTTAGGTGTCAAGTCTCATAAGCAAACGGTCTTCACCAAAGTATTTATACTCAGCATCAAGCCTTAGACAAACATACTTTGATCGAACAAAAAACCTCTCTTTATTCTACTGCAAACAAACATTGTACTTCTTTCAGACCTACTGTGTAACAAGTCAGAGAAAGAGGAGAGTATAACACTGGTGAGGCATTGTATCAAAAAAGACGAGTGTTATAAGAACGGAGCTATCACGTCAGTTCTATTGTACTCGAAGAAACACATTCACTAAAGAGAACTCCCTCACAACCCAAGGGAACTGGACTAGGATTCACATTGAATCTGAACCAGTATAAAACGGTGTCTTTAATTCCTGCATTTACTTTCTATGTTTTATATTATGCTATTATAAATGTTAGGTTATTGCATCTAGTTGACTAATTGAATAACCAGTCAACTAATAGAGTTTAAGATTAAAAAAATATACATTTCATTACCCTATTGTACTTTCAATTGGTATAAGAACAAGGCTTATATTCTATTTTTGCCTAACATCTTGTGAGAAAAGATCATGACAAATCAAGTCATTATTGGAGCTCTCTTCCAGGAAGGAACTTCACAAATTGGACCATCATACCTTAATGGTCAACATTTTTCTCACTGGAAGGTGCACATGGAGATCTTTGCCAAGGCTTATGATGTTAATGTTTGGAGAGTCATCAAAAAAGGAAAAATATCCCTTACCTGCTAGTACTCCACCACTTGTTGATCTTGAAGATATAGATTCATATACAAAAGAGCAAATAGAAGTGGTACAAGTTAATAATAAAGCAAGAAATATGCTTCACAATGCTATAAGTGGTGAAGAATATGAGAAAATCTCTAGCTGTGATACAACCAAAGAAATGTAGAATAAGCTTGAGGTTACATACGAAGGAACCAACAAAGTAAAGGAAACACATATCAACATGTTGGTTCATGATTACAAATTCTTCTCAATGAAAGAAAGAGAATCTATTGAAGAGATGTTTTCCAGGTTCAACAAAATAATTAGCGATCTAAAGGCATTTGGCAAGCCATATACCAATGGTGACCAAGTCAGAAAAGTTCTCAGAAGCCTGCCAACCACTTGGCAGACCAAAGTAGTCACACTTGAATCTCAGGATCTAAACAAACTATCATATGATGAATTACGAGGAGAACATATAGCTTTTGAAAGAACGCATCTCAAGAAAACTAGTCAAGAAGAGAAAAAGAAGATAGTCGCAATCAAAGCTTCAACTGAAATAGCTGAAAAGGAAATTGATGATGATCTTGAAGCTCTACAAGAAGAGATTGCTATGATATCAAGAAACATGGATAGATTAATGAGAAGATTCAGAAATACAAAGAAAGGAAGAATTCCACCTAGAGGATCTAGGCAATAAAACTAATAGGACAATGGTGGAAAATGCTATGAGTATGGAAGATTTTGACACATTCAAGCTGAGTGCCCAGAACTAAAATGAAAAATTTCTAGAGGCTTTAACAAGAACAAATCTTCTGGAAGTTGGAGTGATGAGGACAATTCAGAGCACGAAGAGATCACAAATCTTTGCTTTATGACAATTCTGGAAAATGAGATAAACAAATCCTCAGGATGCTTGAAAAATGAGGACATGTCAGATGACGAAGGCAAAGATGAAAATGAATACTTTTTATGGCACGGGGTGAAACAAGTGAGGTAAGATCTTATAGCTGTGGAAGATGCAATGAATTGCAGGATATTCTTGATTTAATTTTGAAAGAATCTCAAAAAATGATGAACGAGCTTAAGAGACTAAATAAAGAGGTTAAAGACTGGAAACTCAAACATGAAGTATGTGAAATTGAAAAAGAAGTACTTCAAGAAGAGTTTGAGGAATTTCAAAGGCAACTTAATGGCATGCGCAAATCCACCAGACACAGTTCTGTCAGGTCAAAGAGACTTACAAGTCAACTGGAAAAGGACCACCCAGAACAAAGTCTAGTACAACTAACACTAATGAAATATCTAAAGGTAGGTCAGAAGTTACATGTCACTACTGTAACAAAAGTGGAGACAAATATTCTTTTTGTTGCTTTTGTAAAGTAAACTTGTCAGGATGGGTTTGGAAACCAAAAAACAATTCTGCATCTAGCAATACTAACTCTCTCGGACCCAAGCAAGTTTGGGTTCCTAAAAGAAAATAATAACTATATATTGTAGGAACACCATAGAATAAGTCGCAAAGGGAAATGGTATTTAGATAGTGCGTGTTCCAGACACATGACAGGTGATAAAAACAGGTTCAAAGAAGTTACAAAAATTGATGGAGGAAGTGTTAAGTTTAGGGACGACTCAAAAGGCAAAATAATTGGTACTGGAACAATTTCCTTCAATAACAATTGTGATATCACTGAAGTATATCTCGTCGATAGACTCAACTACAATCTCCTAAGCATAAGTCAACTATGCGACTTAGGAAATAAGGTAAATTTTAAGAAAACAGGTTGTGCTATGTAATATGAATAAGGTAAAATAGTCCTTCCTGGTAAAAGGTATGAAAATGTTTATATCCTTGGTGCTTTTGAAAAGATAGATGGCCATTTTTGATTATCATCCATGTCTGATGATCCATGGTTATGACATAGAAAACTTAGTCATACTAGCATACATTTGATAGAAAAATCGTCCAAGCATGAGTTAGTTGTTGGCTTACCCAAACTGAAATTTTCTAGAACTCATATCTGTGATGCATAGGGATGTGCATTCGAATCGGTTTATCGATAAATCAAATCGATTATTTGTTATCGATTTATCAATTTATCGATTTTGATTGTGAAATTTTCCTTATCATGTTATTGGTTTCAATTTTGTCCTTTTTGGTTATCGGTTTATCGATAAATTGATAACATATACTAAAAAGATAAATATACCCTTATTCTATAATACCCTTTCCTTTACCCTAAGTCCCTAACCCTAGTATTAAAGATATTTTTTGGAAGAGTAAGACTTCCCTTAGTAAGTGACTTGAGCAGTGACGTGCTTTCCTCCAAAGTCCAACCCCTTTGATTCTGCCCCACTTTCTTCCCCCCTCCCAACCCTTTCTCTCTCTGCTTCACTATGTATATAAATATCCATTCATGTAATATTCCTACTCGTCAGATTCTATTCACACTTTTCTTTAATAGCAATTTCATTAGTTTTCTGGAGTGATGGCAGAAGAAAACGTCGCTGTTGTTCAACAATCAACCCAGGCCAAAACTTCCCACTACATGATTGAGTAGCCATCGTTACCGTCTTTTCTCGCGACATCAATAAAGCGATCTCCCTTCATTTAGCATCTAGGCAAACTCCGACGACTTTAATAGTACGTTTCTTCCCCTCTCTCTCTCTGTGCCTTTATTACAATTGGTGTGTTTACAGTGATATACTTTTTATACAATCCTGCAAATTTTCTTATTGGTGCAATCAATAACCAAAGCGATAAGCCCCAAAAATCAATAAATCAAAAATAGAAAAAATCATACCTTATTAAAACGATAACGATAAGCATATATACAAATCGATAATTGATAAGTAATGAGCGATAACGGTCAAAAATTGAATCGATAAATTGAATGCACACCCCTAGAGATGCATGTCAAATTGGTAAGCAGACTTGAAACTCTTTAAAAAGTAAAGATATTGTATCCACTTCTAAACCTTTGCAATTGCTTCATATGTGTTTATTTTGGCCTACTAAAACTGCTAGTATAGGAGGAAAGAGGTGTGCTTTTGTTATTATTGATGATTATTCATGTTTTACTTGGGTAATTTTCTTATCTCATAAGGATAAAACATTAAGAAATTTTGATGTTTTCTTTAAAAATGTTGAAAGAGAAAAGGGATATCTGATCTTAACAGTTCAGAGTGATCATGGAGGAGAATTTGAAAGTAGAGCATTTGAATATTTCTGTAATGATCAGGGATACACTCATAATTTCTCTGCACCATGATCACCAGAACAGAATAAGGTTGTAGAAAGAAAGAACAGAACCCTCTAAGACATGGCAAGAACCATGCTACTAGAACATTTACTGCCAAACCACTTTGGGCAGAAGGTTTAAGTACATTATGTCACATTCTCAATCGATGTCTCATAAGTCCCATTCTGAAGAAGACTCCCTATTAATTATGGAAAGGTAAATGTCCCAGTATCAGTTACTTTCATCCCTTTAGAAGTAAGTATTTTATTCACAATAAGGGTAAGGAACATCTTGGTAAATTCGATCCAAGAAGTGATGAAGGCATTTTTCTGGGCTACTAATTAAATAGTAGATCTTTTAGAGTCTATAATAAACGCACATTATGTGTGGAAGAATTTGTACAATTTATATTCGATGAAAATAATCCCTTGGTCGAGAAAGGAATTATTGCAGGTAATGAAGATTATGCTCAAGAAATTTAGGAGACAAGCAAATCTCAAAAGTTGACTAATATATCTGCTACGATAGAGTCAACTAATGAAACCAGTAGCAGTGTACCGGATCATCCAATCAAGTCAACTACTAATGTAGTGCGTCCAAGTGAATGCAGAAACGAGCCTGAATATCCTCAAAAATTCATTATACGAGATCCAAATGAAGGAATAAAAGGCAGAGGAATTCTCGAAAAGAAAGAAAATGTTGCATTAATCTCTCAGTTTGGACCAAAGAAGATAGATGAAACTCTAAAATATTCTAGTTGGGTTCAAGCAATACAGGAAGAGTCAGATCCGTTCAGTAAAAATCAGGTGTGGAATCTGATACCCAAACCTGAAAATGTTTATGTAATTGGAATAAAGTGGGTCTTCAGAAACAAATTGAATGAGGATGGAAAGCTCATAAGAAATAAATCCAGACTAGTTGCTCAGGGTACTCACAACATGAAGGGGTTGACTATGATTAAATCTTCGCTCTAATAGGTCGCTTGGAATCCATACGAATTCTTATGGCATACACATCGTTTAAAGGATTTAGCTTGTTTCAGATGGATGTCAAAAGTGCTTTTTTGAGCGGATTTATTGAGGAAGAAGTATACGGGAAACAACCGCCTGGGTTTGTAGATTCAAAGTTTCCCTACCATGTATACAAGTTCACTAAGGCACTATATGGACTAAAGCTAGCTCCATCTGCTTGGTATGATAGACTTAGTTCCTTTCATGTTGATCATGGATTCACTAGAGGTAAAGTAGACACCGCCATTTTTATTAAAAGGTCAGCAAAAGGTAATCTCATTATTTGTATTTATATTGATGATATTATATTTGGTAGTGCTAACTCTCTTATGTGCAAGGAATTTTCAAATTTTATGCAAAGCGAATTCGAAATGAGCATGATGGGAGAGCTAACATTCCTCTTTGGACTCCAAATTTAACAATCTGAAGAAGGAGCATTTATATGTTAGACCAAATACACAAAGGAAGTGGTTCAAAAATTTGGCATGAGCTATGCAAAATCCATTAGCACACCAGTGAGTCCTTCAACAAATCTAGACAAAGACAAACAAGGAATCCTTGTTGATAAAACCAAATATCGTGGAATGATTGGATCATTACTATATTTGACTGCAAGTCGACCAGATATTATGTTTAGTGTGTGTAATTATGCCATGTTTCAGTCAACTCTTAGGGAATCTCATCTAACTGCAGTGAAGAGAATCATTCGATGTCTCATTGGGATTGTAACTCGTGGACTATGGTATCCTTGCTCTAACTCTTTTAAATTAGAAGGTTTTTCAAATGCTGATATTGCACGTGATAAGGAAGATAGAAAAAGTACAAGTGGTACATGTCAATTACTTGGAAAAGCATTGATATAATGGAATAGTAAAAAATAAGCATCAGTTGCATTATCTACTACTAAAGCTGAATACATTGCCATTGGACAATGCTACGCACAATTACTGTGGATGTACCATCAACTGGGTGACTATGAACTCTCTTTTAACCCTATACAATTTTTTTTGTGATAAATCAAGTGATATTTGTCTTTTAAAAAATCCTGTGCATCATTCTAGAGCAAAGCATATAGATATCAAGCATCACTTTATCAGATACCATGTTCTTAAGAGAGATATTGAAATATCTTTTGTTGGAACTACTGATCAGTTAATTATTAGAGGATATATTTTGTGGTTTAGAAAATTACTTGGCATTATTTTCTTAACTAATAACCTATAGGACCTATGTGTATTATAGATATTTTTACAGATGTAATGATTGTCCTTTACTCATGCATTAATTACGCCTCTATTTTTCCCTCTCTTGTTCTCTTCTTTGACATCAGTTCGTCGTTCAAAGTTGGAAAGCCAATTATTGCGTCCCTTCAACTGAGGCTTTTTCTTTTTCTGTACTCAACCGTTAAAAGGCTTTCTTCTTTAATCGGAGAACCTGTTTCAGTAACTTTCATCTCTTTCCATTAGAAAACCATTCTCCAAAGCTCTGATCAAACCACTTTCCTTCAATAGACAAACAACCCAGAAATCTCTCTGCTTCCACCATAAAAAGTATCTGCTCCAAAGCAAAACCCCCTTCTACACCCCCAGAACAAGTAGACCTAAGGTCCGATAACCCTGAGGGTTTCTCCTCTTCACATGGAGATTTCTCTAATCACTCTCAAAACTTAGGATAAAAAGCCCTAGGAAAACGACCCATAGAAGTCCCTCATGTTTCCTCAACCCCAAATAAATCCAAGATTGATTTTTCTATCTCTCTAGAATCCGACCTAAATTTTCGGGATTCTCCAAATAAGATTTCTTCAGTCACGATCCAAAATCCATTAAGGTGTGATGGCACCGGACACCGCTATCAAGCAAGCCAACCAATAATATTTAATTAAATTCTCGTTTTAAATATTTCAGAAATCACTGCTTTTATACATTTAAAAAATAAAAAGTAAATTCCACCGAATAAATAATAAAAAATTTAACAACTTTTAAAATTTCTGAATAAAATTATAGACATCCCAGAACCCGGTGTCACAAGTGCATGAGCAATTTTTAAGAAATAATTTAATACAACAACCGTCCGGAATATAATGTCGGATAGAAAATAAATACAGTAATCTGAAAGAGACTTGCTGGTTGTGGCTCTCCTTGGAAGTGCAGCTCATCTAAGTCTCTGTATCAACCATGATGCTACGCCTACTAGGCCACTAGAGAAGCATGTGACTGTGCAACAAAAATGCATAGAAGTGTAGTATGAGTAGAAAAACAATATGTACCCAATGAGTATCCCATCTAATCTCGAAGAAGTAGAGACGAGAGGTCGACTTCGACACTGACTAGTGGTCCAATAATGTTATCTCAATAATATAGTAAATCATGTATCTTTTATAAACATGATTGTAATTCAATAAAATAAAGCAAGTAAACAATTCTTTCTTTTATAGAAGATTTCCAATTCATTTTCATCAATTATACATATATTCACAAGCCATAAAGAGGCACTAACAACTTCAATAAGTTTCCAAGACAAGCACTACAAGAATGCACAAACCATGCCAGGGTCGTAAGGCCCGATCCAACAATATTTAAACTGTGCACTACCAAAGGGTCGAATAGCTCAAACCATAGCTGCATCTATTACCTCGCCTGCGAATCATACATGTGATGCGATCAAATTTAGACAAACAATCACGCTGCTTGCGAATCATACATGCGACGCAGGTACACATAGAAATGCATGCTCAAATAGCCAATTAAGAATTTATCGGGGAACATTTATCTAATTAAAAGCCAATTCTCTTTTAATGATTTAAGAAACATAAAGTCTAATCCATTTAGAAATTTATTTACCAATTTGATAGGATTTAAGCAAGTGAATTGCCAACAAGATTACATATATTCCAAGTATAACATGCTTTTGGGTCCTAGACTACCCGAACTTACATATATTTGTAGCTACGCACATACTTTCATCACCTCGTGCATACGTAGCTCCCATAAATAGGAGCACATAACCAATTATTTCACATATGAGGACAATTCCCTCTTACAAGGTTAGAAAAGAGACTCACTTCACTTCGAAGACCCATAACTGGCCTTCCACGTCCTTCCGAAGACTCAAATTGATGAAAAAGGCTCCAAAGCTAGCCAATAATCATGCATATCCATCAATATATGCTCATTTACTCATTACAATCCAATTTATAACAATTCCTAACCCCGATCGAAAAGTTGACAAATACGCCCTCAGGCCCACATGCCCCGATTCCAAATTTTTTCAAAGAATATGTTTTCCCATAGCCTCACAAACTCAAATATATAATTTCTCTCAATTTCATACCCAAAATCATGGTCAAATTCCAAGAATATTAATTTTTTAGGTTTTCCCCCAAGCCCCATGTTTCTACAAATTTCTTGCTCAAATCCGTACATAATCATTGTATTTAACTCAAGATAGGTGGGGATAGCTTACCGTATCGTTGATGATGAAAATTACCTCTTGAAACCCTAAAAGAATCGCTCAATCCAAGAGAATATGAGAGAAAATGGCCAAATTCTGGTTTTAAAACACTCACTGCCTCTAACCTGCAGTCACTTGACCGCTTCTGTAGTTCCCCAGGTGGGAGACCAATTGCCGCTTCTACGGTCCGGGGCTCCCTAGCCATTCTGTTTTTGCACCCTGCATCTTCGGCAAAACGACCACATCAGTGGTCCCGACCCTCTTCCGCTAATACTGCATATGCGACCATAGGGCCACTTCTGCAGCTCCGCAATTGTAGCCCTAGTCTTGTAGGCGGTTACACCAGCAACCAACAACTTTAGCTCTTCTTCAAACTCCAAATTCGATCCGTTAATCACCTGGAATCCACCCGAGTTCCCCGGGACCCCAACCAATCCTAAAACACATTACGGACTTGCTCGAGGCCTCAAATCATATCAAACAATGCAAAATCCTAAATCGGCCTCCAATTCAAGCTTTATGAACTTTAGAATTTCAAACTTCTACTTTCGATGTTTAAACCTATCAAATCACGTCCGATTAACTTCAAATTTTACACACAAGCCATATTCGACATCACGGACCTACTTAACTTTCAAAATCGGATTCCGACCTCGATATCAAAAAGTCCACATCCGGTCAAACTTCTCAAAAACCTTCAAATTTCTATCTTTAGCCAAATGACTCCAAAATGACCCACAGACCTCCAAATTCACTTTTGATTGTGCTCCCAACTCCAGAATCACCATACAGAGCTACCCCCAAACTCGAAATCCCAAACGGACATCGATAACACTGAAATACACTTCAACCCAAACTTGTGAAATTTCTTCCATAATATGCGCGAAAATGCTCCCTAGTCATCCAAAACCTGATCCGGACATATGCCTAAATCAAAAATCATCATACGAACATTTTGGAATCCTCAAAATCCCAATTCTAAGGTCGTTTACTCACAATTCTATTCCTAGTTAACTCTTTCAACTTAAAACTTCTAAAATGAGAATTCTATTTCCAAATCAACTCCGAACTTCCCAAAGTTCAAATTCAACCACGCATACAAGTCATAATTCTTGAAAGAAGCCGCTCATGACCTCAACCTATTGAACGGCGCGCTAGAGCTATTAACGACCGGCCGGGTCGTTACATTTTCGTTGCTCTAAAGGACAAGCCCATTGCTCATGGAAGGGTAATTGACCTTGACGACATGGAAATCCTAAATAATAAGGTGAAAAACCTCTTTGTTCATAAAGGGTGGTCTAAGTTCCTCTCTATTCCTCCGGCTAAGGTCTATGAGCTCCAAGTAAAGATGTTTTATGCCAATCTCTATTTTAGTAAGCCTGATAGGTCAGAATCCTTAGTGTTAGGTAAGAACATTATTCTTTATTGTCGCTATTTGATTCGCTTTTTCAGTGCCATTATTCTGGTTTTCCTATGCTTTTAAAAAACACATGGCCCAATGATTTTGAAATTTCTTTTGACCAAGCCAAACAATGTATTTCTGAATGTCCGTCTGATTCCCTTCCCAAAAAGTTAGGTCCAAGTGATGTTAGCTTCAAAACTTGAGTTCTAGAACATATTGTAGCAACTATTCTGCTTCCCGGCAATGGTTTCTTTTCCACATTATCTTATAGAGACATTTTCTTGTTATACTTCCTTATGACCAGACTCAAAATCGAGTTATCCTCTTGGGTCATTAATTTCATGAAAGTGTTGAAGATCCCACCAGTCTACCACATGGCATGGCCATCACTCACATTCTGGAAATTCATCAAATTTCCCTGTCTAATTATCCTTTCATAATTGTTTCTATGTCTTACAACTCTAGAGCCTTTGCAAGAATGGGATATTTGAGTGTGAAGGGCTCCTAGGTTAAGAAGCACGAAGGTGAAGCAAAGCATGCCCCAATAGAGCCCAAAATTAAACTCTGCCTCTCATCCTAACCCTGGTGATTCTGACCTTGGTGAAAAGCTTCGCGCTATTGACACTCAACTCTCTGAAACAAAAAATCTCCTCACAGCCACTGAGTTTACGGTTGGTGACATTCATGACATCTCCAAGGAAATAGGGTTTGATGTGTCAAAGATTAGAGTTGTTGTTCTCATAGTTGGGGAGAATGCTATCAAATCTTTTATGAAGATTCATGACATATTAGATGAAATGAGCATCTCAGCCAATGCTAGCTTTGAACAATTGAAGGATGCCATTCGCAACACTCTTACTTATTTTCTGCTTCGTTAACGTGGTTCCTTCAGACAAATTTTTTATGTTGTGCTATTTTTGGGCTGTTATCTCAGCCATTGGATAATTTCTATTTTTGTTGTTGTTGTTTTTTTGGACTATAACTCTACCGTTTAAATGCTATATATTTTGTTTAGTTCTTGGTTTGTTCCCTCTTTGCTGATGCCAAAAAAGAGGAGAAAAGTATATGTTGTATATGTACAAGTGTGCATGTATAATCATGTTGTATCTGTACAGGTATAGTCGAAGAGTATATGTTGTATCTATACATATGTGCATGTATAGTCGTGTTTTGTATATGCACAGGTATAGTTGACTATGGGGAAAAAGTGGCAACATCTATGGCAGGATTCGACTCCAACCAAGGAATAGCCTACTGCATGAACTGAGGGGGAGTACCATGAACCTATCAAACTGCATACATTAAGGGGGAGTAAAACATAGGGTAGTCAACTGGTGCTTAAACATATATATTATTTTATCATCATAAAAAGAGGGTGATTGTTAGATCTAATTTTAATTACGCAAATAATATATCTATGCAGGAAATCAATTACAGAAGTACAAGGAATCAAGGAGCTACTTAAGAAAGAACATGATTGCATGAGTCAATCTGGATGCTTAAGGAAAGGAATCAATTAAGGGTGTTTAACGAGTGGACTGGGCCGGGCTGGGTAGGGAAATTTAGTATCAGTATGGGTTATGATCCGGGCTGGTTACAGGTTGGGGAATATTGGGTTTAAGGGGTACGGGTTCATCTAGATAAAATTTGAACCATAAGGGTTAAGTGTTCATGAGACCGGGCCGGGCCAGGTTAGTGTTATTTTTATTTTTTTTATATTTTGTATAACAATTGCAAGTTATATTAATATAAAGTAAAAATATAAAAATACAATGAAGATGGAAAAAAATTGCACTTATAAAGTGCTACGTTTATTTCAAAATTCAAACTTACAAATTGAAAGGTTTACATTTAACAACAAATAAACTAACCAAAAAAGAGTAAATTCAATGGTTTTGTATTGCCTTAGTAAGTTCTTCATAATCAATATGAACTGAGTGACCTTCTTCTAGAGTGTTAAATTTGGATGGGTTACCATGTGTTAATATATCTCCAAGTTCTTCGTCTTCTGGGCTATCAACATTTTCACGTCCTTGATTTCTTTGTTCCGATCTAATTCAACCTCTGAAACAAACTAAAACTTCCAAGGCATTGCTTCCTAGTGAGTGACGGGTGTTTCCAAGATGTTGTCTTGCTTGGCTAAATGCACTCTCTGATGCAACATCTAAAATTGGCACATTCAGCACGTCCGAGCCATAGCAGAAAGAACAGAAAATTACTTTCCACTCTCATGCCACCATCCCAATGGTGAAAATTTCTTTGTGTGAGGCTCCTTTTTCTTCTGCAAGTAGAATTGAAGTTCATCAAAGTTCATGTTGCTGGTTTGAGTGCTAGAAAATATAAAAAAATATTAAAACTATCTAGGCCTTCATCATTATCCACAGTAGCAGACGTGGTACAGCATAGTGGGATTAACATTGCCTACATTAAGAGCATCATCATCAATTACATTTGTATAATAGTTATATAATTATTATAAATATTCATTTAGCTTGTTTATACAAGCATATAAATCTACGATTTCAGTTGGTCCAATCTCCATATAAGTATATAAAGTATTCATTAATTAGTGACAATTAGACATCTTAATAGAAGGATTTAAAACAACTCCAATTAAATAAATCAGAGAAAAACCTTACTTCTTTTTCTATGATTACTAGTCGGTGCCACATGTGGTTCACTACTAGCACCACGACTACCATCGCTACTACCAGCTCCAATACTACTAGGTGTAAGTGGTATCTTATTTTCCATTTCTAATTCATTATCTTCTATACAAAAATCTTAATGAAATTGTTCATAATTTATATTATTATCGGGTAATGTTTCAGGAATATTTGAAAGAGGTATTTAAATTACTACTAGATGCTGAAGTTGAACTACTACCTCTTTTTTATTTCTCCGATTAGTAACCTTGTTACAAACTCTTTTTGCAACATTAAACATATTGTAAAAATTTAACTACTGGTAACAATAAATATGCAAATAACATAATAAATAAGAGAAAGAGTTGGAGAGAGTGCACCGAATTCGGCAATAAATTGAGCACTTGATGACTTCAAAACTCCAATGTTACCACGAAGAAACATCAATTGTTTTAATTTTGAAGTTCAATTGTTCAAACTTCAAATAATAAATACTATGATAAATTAAATTCCAAAAAAAGAGCCAAATAGTTGACTGCACTTCAATAGGTGAAGATTGAAGAATGAGAATTGAGATATGAGTGAATGAGGAAGATAGGGGGGGGGGGGGGGGGAGTATTTATTGTTTTTCAAAGGAGGGTTATTCTTTTTAAAAGACTAAAACCTAAAAATGGGCTAAGTCTTAAATTCAGCCACTGGGTAACGGCCATATTGTGAAATGGTGTCAACGGTCAGAAATCTGAGCCCACATTTAAAAAAAATAAAAAATAAAAATTTGTTAGTGTTAAACCGGCCTGAGCCGGTTAACCAGATGAACAATATTGTTTGTTGACCGAGTTTGACCGGTCTAGTTAACCTGTGGTTCAGACGTGAACGGCACAAACCACCCTACCCCGATAACCTAGACCTACCCGGCCCCCTTCTACCGGTCTGGTCCAGTTTTTATTTTAACTGGTATGGATCGGTCCAGAAATGGGCTGACCGGCCCTGTTATACACCCATAGAATCAATTTGCAAAGATTACGAATCAGTCAGCAAATCTAGATGCTTAAGAAAGGAAATCAATCAGCAAAGATTGCGATGTAAAGAATGAAGCAAGACTAAACTTACGGCATTAATCAAGACCAGCACATTCAAATCCAGAAGATATAAGCAGTCAAAAAACATCAAAGATTCTGTAAGAAGAGTAGCTAAGCGACTAATTTCAGAAGGATCAAGAATCAAGGAGTAAGTCCTCATCATTAACAACTGTAGAAGGAAAGCTGTTAATTTCCTCTCATCAAGGAAGATCAATGGCAAGAAATCTTATTCTTGGAAAGAATCAACCTCTTTCCAAAGATTGAATCTCTTGGGTTGTCAAGTCTCATCAACAAACAATATTCATCAAGGTATTTACACTCAGCATCAAGCCTTAAACAAACATATTTTGATCAAACAAAAAATCCTCTTTTTATTCTATTGCAAACAAACATTATAGTTCTTTGAGACCTGCTGTCTAACAAGTCAGATAAAGAGGAGAGTATAATACTGGTGAGGCATTGTTTCAAAAGAGATGAGTGTTATAGGAACTGAGCTATCACACCAATTCCATTGTACTCGAAGAAACACATTTACTAAAGAGAATTCCCTTACAACCCAAGGAGACTGGACTAGAATTCACATAGAATCCGAACCAGTATAAAAATTCTGGTGTCTTTAATTCCTGCACTTACTTTCTGCATTTTATATTATGCTATTATTACTGTTAGGTTATTGTATCTAGTCGACTAATTGAAGAGCCATTCAACTAATATAGATTACTATTAAAAAAAATAGAGTTTACCCCTCCCCCTCTTGTACTTCCGGGGGGAAGGGTGCTTAAAAAGGCTCAAAGATGGTATTTCAAGTTAAGCAAGCATGGACAATGGCCAAGGTAATAGAATGAAATAATTCTATAAAATTTTCCTCATTTGGGATCCCAAAATTTACATAGTAACTCTAATATCAATTAAGCATATGTCACTTGCTCTTTCACATCACAATCTATACTAACATGTAAATACTGTTAAATAAAATTGGTTTTTGTATCCAATTTTTAATTAATTTAGAAAATGTGTTTGTCTGAGCGAGACTTCAGAAACGGACCTTTATTATTTGTGGTTGGGTAGGTTGGTATGAAAGATACACATAAATTGCATGGAGCACCCTATTTGATCGCCCCCATTTAACCTATACCTATTTTTTTTTAACTTTTAACTTGTACCACTTTTTAAACAACTTCTGCCCCCTTTTTCCTCCTCCTCCTCCTTCGTTTTTTTATTTCTTCTTCTACAACGATGACTTCAACATTTTTCTCTTTGATTAATGACTACTTTGATTAATGACCTCAGAGAGAGATGGAAGGAAGATCTAGATTCATTCACTGCTACTCCAGAGAACTGCTAGTTAGTTCTGTTTGCAAGATTATTACTTCATTTTCTAGATGTCTGTCTGTTTGGTTACTAATGTATTCACATGATCGATTGTACTCCTGCAAAATTGTGTAACAGTTTGCTTGATGTAAAGTAGTAAAAAATGGTGTAACATTCTTGGTTATCATACATCACACAGAGTGAGCCATTCTATGAAAGCTGCATTTTCCATAATGAACTGTGTGTATATAGCCATTTCAAAGCTGTGCAGCATCTTCACAAGTGCAAAAATTGCATCGTAAGACAACGATATATGCCTTCTTTCCAATAGTTGATCTGAACATTTCAAGAGAGGTGCAAGAGTTTTAACTTTTCAAGAAGAGGTGAAGGAGCTGAAGTTACCCAGTTACATAGACAAAAAATTCAGCTCTAAAGCTTAAGTTCCCCAGTTACAAAATAAAACTTCAGCCCTAGAGCTTAGTTCCCCAGTTACAAAACAAAAACTGCAACTCTAGCTTTAGAGCTGAAGTTCGCCAGTTACAAAATAAAAACTTCAGCTCTAAAGCGTATTGATACCCAATTTTTTCCTACCTATTTTTTATATACTCAAAATATTCTCAAAATAGCATAAACATGCATATATAAGCATTCCCAAAAGTTTTGATATTTTTCCTTTATTTTAAAAGGTTTTAAATCAATTTATTGTCTATTTTAATACTACAAAATTCAATAATTATTCCCAAATTAGTATTTTTTGGTGAATAATTTATTTCATTCCCATATTTACACTAAGAGATAATTGCGGTAATTTTTCATATTTTTTTATATATTAGTCTAGTATTTTTTAAGCTAAATTGCGTATGATTGCAAGTACAGACTATTTTACAATTAACATGCATATTATAATTATAAAATCACTTTTAGTACTTTTATATTGATATTTATATAATATTAATTAGTCCAATACCTTTAATTTCTTTTTAAATCATTTTTACTACTTTATAAAATAATAAAAAGAGAAAATTGGCTATTTAACAAACAACCCTCATTATTTCAATTCTAACCAAATTGGCCACAACCCCCTATCAGCTTTTTTGACTGGCCCAATACCCCATTTAAACCAACCCAGCCCAATCCCAAATATGACCCGGTCCACCCCCGTTTTAATCTGAGCCGTTGATCAAATGAGATCAACGGCCCAGATTTAATTCCCTTAATTAAATACAATTAGCCCCCCCCAGACCCTTTTTTCACGAGATGGTCTCTCTTTCTCTATCTCGTCTCTTCCCCTCTCTTCTCTCTAGAACTTTCTGGTTCTCTCTTCTCCGGTGATCTCCACCTCCTCTCCGGCCACCTCCAATCTCACCCCATTCGACCATCAACCGCCATGAAACCCTAGCTCACCGATTCCCTCTATTTTGAGGCCCTAAAAGCACCACCATGTGAATTAATCCCTGAAAGCTTCGCCTAGTTTGTTTCTGGTCATCTCCGGCCACCTCACTTCAACCTCAAGGCTCTGATGGGCTTCTCATCGTTCTGTTCAACACCTCTAGGACCTTCGAGCTTATGGACCATGGTGATTGAGACCTAAAGTTCCTGGTTCTGCTACTTGCGAGTTCTCCGGTGTGATCTCAGGAAAAATCACACCTTATATGTCACGATCTATGAAGTTTCGACAGGTTCTCTCCACTTCGATTAGGTTTTCCCTTTTTTAATACCCTAGCTATCTCCCGAATCTCTCAAAAACAGTGTTACTTCATGATATTTTCATGTTTTCCTCTATGTTTTACTTATTCTTGAGTTTATTCTGAAAGATCCTTTGCTTTGAACCATTTTTTTACTTAGGGTTTCTAGAATTTCTTATACGCATGCCTCAACTGATTTTATTCATGATTAAACATTTTATTCATTTATTCTGACAGATTTCTATGCTCTTACTGTTTTCAAGTTTGACTCTGCTAAAAAAAACCTAATTTCTAAAAATGTTTACTCGACTGATTATGGGTGTTAGCCTGTTTCTTTGCATTTATCATGAGTGTTAGCCTAATTTTTCTTGGTCTTGTCTCTATGTGTTAGCATCTTCCTTCATTTGATTATATGTGTTAACACGATTTTCTTTACTCTGCTTCTACGTGTTAGCATGTTTCTTTGTTTGATTGCGTCTGCCAGCTTGATTTTCCTGGATTCTTGTTAGTGTTTCATGGTCACCATGCCTTAAATGTGTCCTGCTGAGTCTTAACCTATGTTCACTGTCTCTGGATGGTTGTGTTTGTTCATATCTAGTTCCCTTCTGTCTATATGGCTAACTTTGCTCTCTAATTTTGTTCATTCACCTCTATTTATATGTTGAGAATACAGAATCATGACTTTACATGATTGATTCTGATTTTCCTTGATGGATTGGTAATTCAAACACTTACTTTCAAAACCCTAACATTTTATTCGCCTGTTTCAATAATTGATTTTTGTTACCTTATTTGCTATAGAACTCTATTCTTCTTGGCCTTTCCTTAGTTGGATTTTCGCTGAACTTGCTCGTAATTAGCTGCAATGTGAAAAACTGAACCTTGACTCCTTCCTATTTTGATCCTACATTGATTTTTCCTACTTGCCTTATATGGTACTGAATCTTCGTTTGATTTTGATTACCTTAATTAATGGGAGTACTTCCTTGATTCTTTAATGAATTGATTTCGAGTTCTTCAATTAATATATTTCTGTGATTTTTACCTTATTTTACCACATACTTTCAACTATAAATACCCTAAGTCTGTACACAGAACATACGACAGTCTTCTGAACACACACACTCTCTCAATCCTGCATTCTCTTGTGCTCTTTCTTTTGCTTTTGCTCTATTCTCTGCTCTTGCTTATTAGTAGCCAGCCGAAAGCCAAGGCTAATATAGTGTTACTACTTTGTCTTTGCACCCATCTCTTGCTCTTATACTGATATGTCCTAATTAATTTTCATGTCTCACACCAATGTATTTATTTTTTTCCAGTTCATTATCTTTGTGATTTTCTTCCACTTATGCTTCTCCCATTCAATGTGTAATTGATTCTTTGCTCTTATACGTCACCATGTCTTCTGATTTACATGCTAAGTCTGACTTTCTCCGACTTTGTCTGTTCCTTACTATGCTTGTGTCCTATTGTTATACATTAGCATGCCTAAACTTTACTACTTCTAGGCCCGCTGAATCCCTTGATCCCATGTAGTCATGCTCATTAAGCTTGTATCCTCTTTGGAGTTATGTGATCTATATGTTCCCCTTTCCCCATGATCCTTGTATGCAAGCATTGTTCTGCTGTTTTCTTTTTAAAGCAAACCCCATTATTTTTCAAAAATTCTTCTTCCTGCACCTCACACTACTCTTAGAGAATATGTTATGTCCCCTTCGTGTGAGCATTGCTTTGAGTACCCCTGAGTACTCACTGAACATTGACACACAAGGTTGGTATTCTGCTCTACACCTGTCCTGCATTCTTCTATAATGTCTAGGAGCTGGAATTGGCCAGGTACCCATTGGGTCATAGGGAGCTTTGCCGCACCTAGACCATGGCAAAGGTTGTGAGCTCGAAGGGGTTGAGGTTGGAAGACTGGGCCTGATTTGATGTTCCCTATGGGTAGAAAACATGCATATAGGATTTTATTTATTTATCAGCGCAATAGATAACTTGCATAGGACATGCATCTCATTCATTAGAGATCCTACTTTAGGTTCTTTACTTTCAGCCTATTATCATGCTCATCATGCAATCACGATCAGTTAATAACCAGCAAATAATTAAAAACAAGCCAAATAATTTGTCATTATTGCATTGACATATTAGAAATCATGTTCTTTTAGGAACTCTTATGTGCATTAGATGTCCTGCCCTTAGGACTTCTCACTGGCCTGAACTGCAGTAATTAGTACACGTTTGTCTAATAACTTCGTTAAAACATGGCTAAGTGGTTTGAAACGTTTTCTGTAAATGCCTTATCACACGTACCTTTTTTTTTTAAAAAAATAAGCATGTCCGCCCTTTAGGAAAAAATTAGATAGTGTATAAAGACGCCTAGGCAAACTTTAGATCCTATAATAACTGATCAATTGTGTTTTTTAAGTTTCAAACCAACAAACCTTTTAAAATTTTAACTCTACCATTCCTACTCTTGCTTTGATTTTCTGAAGCTCACTCAGCTTTCTTTCTTAAAACAGAACTCCACTGAAGATGATTTTCACATGATGCACCTACCTACTTTATTGAGTTTCTAATTTTTATAACTGGGCTACCCACCTCTGTCCAGAATCATGCTGTTATTGTTATTACCTCTTTTTTAAAGAAAAAATCAAGTTTTAACCGCTGTAAAGGTCCCTATCTTTTGAGACCTTAATTACGTGTAAGACGCGCTAAACTGTACGCTTTCTTTGATTTAAGGAGGTTTACTTGAGCCATATCTATTATTTGCTTTCCCAATACTTGCTGTATATGTTTTGAATGTCGCATTAGAATTTTGTCCTTTGAAAACTCTCAAAAGCCTCCACTCCCTCCCTTTTAGGATTAGGAATCCCATATGCCTCCGGGATTGATAGGATTGGGACGGGTAATGGCATGCGATAGGTAACGATACCATTCCATATTTTAATACCATAACAAGGTGAAAAGGGTAGACATGGAGATAATGATCATACGATAACACCATGCATTTGATTGGCTATCGGTGCTGTGTGAATGATCCATGTATATTATAAACCTAAGACCACCCCTCCCCTTCCTCTTTTCTTGTCTATGTTTATTTTTCAGATTTTGTTTAAATTTACTTCCTCAAAACTTCTGCCCGCCTTATTGTCTACTTCCAATCTGCTTACTAGTTATGTGAAAAGCTTCTTTATTTGAGCCGTAATTTTTTATTTTTAATGTCACAATATAACATGGCTGGGAACCACACTAGCGGATCTTGGGGGTGCCTAAAACCTTCCGCCTGAGATAACTTTTAGCCCTTACCCAAACTCTGGTTTCTTCAACTCAAAACCATTCTTAGTGTCCTAATGCACTTTAATCATTAGGTGGCAACTCTTCAAAATTTCAAAACCCAACTCCCAAAAGGAATAGAGTTTTTCGCCCAAATGTCGCAAACCCGATTTCGCCTATAAAAATGGGGCATCGACAGCATGACGACCCTGCTTGAGATATTTCTTTTAGGATTTTACCATTACATGTTATTTGTGACTTTATTGCTTCTTTATCGCTTTCCTTTAATGTCTTTATCTCTCTTCTACTTCAAAATTGACTTTCTTTTGTTTTCTTTTCTTGCTTTTACCGCTTTCCTTCAATAATGTTGTAATTATGAGCAATTATTGTAATTATTGTTTTATGAACGTGCAAATACATGGCAATTTGTTTCATTCTTGTAATTGCATCTTCAATATCATATTTCACTCGTGCCAAACAAAATACCATAGCAACGCATATAATGAGTGGTTATGCTCTTCCAATATTGTCACCCCCTAAATTTGGCAAAGGCATATTTGCGGTAAAACCACTCGATCAGCAGTGCAGTCGACGGTTCCGTGCCTTTCCCTCTTGATTTGTCCGCTCAAGCGTACCAGTCTAATACCCCATATAAACCTTACTCTATATAACCGTGCATGCAATCATGGTCAAACCTAGCCGAGTAAGTTATTTGTCCACATAATGACTCTTTAAGATAGCCTTGTCCAAAGTCTACTAGGTTTCCTTGGAACCTAAACGGACATTACCACGTTTGTGCATTTATTTGGAGAAATAAGTGTTGCTTATGCTAATTATTGGTATTACATAGTCGAGTCTGGTGGGGTGAGGTCTTAACCCTTTTGTTTTCCAGAAAATGAATGACAAAGTTCCCGACTTTGGTATAGTAAACATGCCCTCACTTTTGCTAACCTGGTGGAGGAACCTCCCATCAAGTAACCAAATCTGTGAATGGAAAGAGAGAGGCACAAGGGCTAGTGAGAAGCTGGAATATCTGGAATACAATTTGCTGGAAGAGAGTTACAGACTGTCAAAATGCTAAGGGAAGCGAAGGAGAACGCCTAGCAAAGGCATTTTTACTGGAAAATCTGCGCGAGCTTGATGATCTAATCAACGAGAACATTAAACCTGAAGGAGATCCTTCTGGGACCAAGTAGCTAGTATTCTTTGTTCGATGTAATAAGGCCGATGGCCATTAATGACATTTTTTCTGCAATTTTTAGTGTTGTTTTGGGATTCGTCTTATTTTTATCAATAAAATGAGGCACTTAGCATTATACACTCTCCAAACTATATGTCGCTAGGCCTACCTCGGGCATAACAAGGCTCCCAAATTTGGACGCGATTTATATCCTTGCACTATGTGTTTAAATATTGCAATATTTTCTTCTTATAATCCTTACTAACTTGTTACCTTTTTGTTTTAATTTTTGTTTTATTCCCGTTCCCCAAAGGATAATCCATTGCTCTCTAGAATCATCATACTCTACGATATCCAAGGGCCCTCCACCACCTCCTCCTCCAGGTCCAATCAGAAACAGGAACAAAGGATAATGGAAGACTTGGGTAACATCAGGAAGGAGAATTTGGTTGAAAAGGTAGAGACCTCCCAGTGTATGCAGGTTTCCAAAGAAAGTGCCGCCTAGCTCGCACAGAAGATATTAAAATTTCAGGAAGAACTGGACCAAGTTTGGAACTTGGCAAACTTATCATTCTCCCTCACTGCCCCAGATGTCAACTTTCCCAGTGCTCAAAATCCTACACCTCCAAAAAATATCTCGAAATGACAAAACCAATCTGCTCCCCATCACCAATGCAACACATGCCACACTTCAAGTAACACCCTGTTGCTTGTCCCTGAACCACTAACATCCATAAATGACCATTCCTACCATCACAACAACCCTATTTATGTGGAAACCATGCCACATCCTATTCAACCCATTTAAAACACACCTTAGTCTGATGACAAAGACTCTCTCATCAAGATCCTGGCCGCAAAACTCAAGAAATTTACCAGCCAAGTCGAGGGTGTCGAAGGAAACAAAGGTATCGAGGGGCTGAATTATAAGGGCCTTTGCATCCAGCTAGATGTTGAACTCCCGGAGGGGTACAAACCTCCCAAGTTCAAAATATTTGATGGCACGGGAGATCCCAGAGTCCATTTAAGGACATACTGCGATAAGTTAGTCATAGTCGGGAGAGATGAAAAGATCCGCATGAAGCTCTTTATGAGAAGCCTAAAAGGGGATGCTCTATCTTGGTACATTAGCCAAGACCAAAAGAAGTGGACAAATTGGGTCGGTATGGTGTCCGATTTCATGCACGGGTTCAGATTCAATACCGAGAATGCACTAGATGTATTCTACATCCAGAATTTGATGAAGAAACCTACAGCAACTTTCTTCGAATATGCTACTCATTGGAGGTCAGAGGCTGCTAAGGTCAGGACAGCCTTAGAAGAAGAATATATGAACAGGTTTTTCTTTCGGGTTCAAGACCCCCAATATTATGAGAGGCTCATGCTAATCGAGGGCTAGAAATTTTCTGACATCATCAAGTTAGGGGAGAGAATCAAATAAGGTATTTAAATTGGTATGGTCACTAACTTAGAAGCATTGCAAGCCACCAAAAAGGCTCTACAGTCTGGCAGCACATCCAAAAAAGGATGTGAGTGCCGTAATGGTTGCACAGAGGAAAGATCTCCAGCCATATACCAAACCTACCCATTACCTCCACTCACACATCAACCTATCCCAAGTTACCAAGCACTCTCACCTTCCTACAAGCTCCACGCATACTTACCAATCATCTCCACCTCCCACATATCAGCCCACTTCCCCCAAACACTCCCAACCAGCACACGTCTACCAAGCCTACAATACCCAACAAGCTCACTATCAATCAGCTCGCCAAAATTTCCCTAGACCCCAACAAAACTTTGACCGCAGACCTCCTAAACAGTATACCGCCATTACTGAACCAATCGACCAGTTGTATGAATGGCTCAAAGACGCTGGTTACGTCACCCCTATCCCTGCCATAACACCAAAAAATCCTTCCTAATGGGTCAACCTGAACAAAACCTATGCATACTATTCAGGCATGAAGGTCATACCATTGAGGAGTGCCGCTCCCTGAAGGAAAAGATTCAAGCTTTGATTGACAATAAGATCATCATGGCAAAGGATTCTGCTCCAAATGTATGCAACAACCCTCTTCCTGAACACGAGGGCGGGAGCATTCATATAATAAAGATAGAAGATGGTTGGGACCCCAAAAGGTCGATCAGGTTGATTACTGAAGGTGACAAGCCAATGAAACCAATTGTCACACTAACCCCGATTGTTGTCCAAATTCAGTCTTCTGAAGATGCTGAAGTAAACATGTCCATGCCACTCGATCTTGAAGCACCATCTCCCGCAAAGGCTCCAGGACCAATTGAGGTTGAGTTTGGGTCCCAAAAGGCACCATTTGAATTTGCTTTGTTACCTTCCAAAGCGAGGGTACCCATTCTTGTAGCAATGTCAGTCATAACACCGTTCCATACATAGGACATTTCCTGGGACTACAGAACCGAGGCAAGAAGGAAAGGGAAAACCAAATTTGGAGAAGCAATTGCAGCATAGGGTATGACTCGAACTGGCAGGGTTTACACTCCAGAGTATTTAGCTGAATTGAGCAAGCAGACCTCTGGACGGCCTGTTGAAACTGGGACCCATGATCTTTGTAGGAAGATACAAGAAAAATAGTACTGAATAATTGATTAACTGAATAAAACACCAGCAAAGATCTCCATCCTATCTCTTCTGCAGAGCTCCGATGCACATTTTTGAAGATACTGAGTGAGGAGTACGTACCTAGCAACATAAACTGGAGGAGAAATGGAAAACATAGTAGAGCAGGTGTTGGAGAGTCATACGATCACTTTCGATAAAGATGAGCTGCCACTAGAAGGGCTAAGCCACAATAAGGCGTTGCACATCACGGTGCAATGCGAAGATTATTTCATCAACAAAATTCTGGTTGGCGGACGATCCAGCCTCAATATTTGTCCATTGGTAACTCTCATAACATTGGGCAAGAGTCTGCATGAGATCAAAGATGGGGCCGTCAATGTCAAAGCTTTCGATGGATCCCAATGGTTCACTATCAGGGAAATCAGTTTATGTCTGCAAATGGGACCAACTTGGTTCGACGTTGACTTTCAAGTGACAGATATCCCGACGTCCTACAATTTTTTATTGGGACGGCCCTGGATCTATGCCGCTGGAGCTGTAACATCAGCCCTACACCAAGCGGAGAAATTTGAATGGAATCACAAAGAGGTAATTATTCATGGCTACGGTAGCAATCCCATATACAGTCTCCACACTATCCTAGCGATTGGAGGAAGGAGAAAGTTACCATCACACTGGGCGAGTCAACGCTGTGGACAAGGATAAATCGTGGGATAACAAGATCAAAAGTATACTGAATTGGTGTAGATACGAACCTAGCAAGGGACTTGGCAAGAATCTTTAAGCGATCGCCAAGCCGATCAAGCTAAAGAAACATGGTACCACTTTTGGCTTAGGATATGAGTACACCTAGAAAGAGTTTGATGAATGGTCGCCACCATGGTGCGAACCTTATTACCCAGTAGAGCATCTGATACCTCGCATAGAAGAGACTTTTCAGCCAGCCAAAGTCATTTATGGGTCAGAAGAAGAGGAAGCATTAACAGCAATGAGGAACTTGTTCTTGGTGGATGATAATATGGACTGTTGTGTCGTTTTTGAGGAGGAAAAGGAGGAAGGCCCTTCCATAGAGATAAGGGTCACCCCTCAATAATTGGTCTATCAGAACTACCAAGGTCCGGAAGGCTTCGGGGTAGCAAAGCTGAACAAAGCACCATGGATCACCTTTTACTTTTTGCTAGTTGATTTTCTTTCCGCATTTTAATTTCGAAATAAGAGCTCCAATGTTCAAAACACTTATTAAATTTATTAAAGCATTTCAATTTCTTATTAATCTCGCTCTCATTACCTTTTTGTCATTTATTTTGTTTACACAACATTACTATTACTTATCTTGATGAACCGTTGATTGTGATTTGCAACGAGGAAACGCGACAAACGGATATAGACTCAGAAGAGGATGATATACAAGAAGAAGTTAATAAAGAAGTTGAGAACTTTGAGAATAGGCCTAATTCTAACTTGGACGAAACTGAGGTTGTCAACTTGGGTGATACAGAGAATGACAATGAAACGCGGATCAGTGTTCATCTATTTCCATCGGAAAAGGAAGAGTACACAGAGTTTCTAAGGAAATATGAGGACATATTCACCTGCTCACAAACTGTCAACAGATCCAGCATGTCCGCCGGTAAAATAGAAGCTCAGGAAGTTCAATCCTGACATGAGTTTGAAAATCAAGGAAGAGGTTACCAAGAAAGTCAAAGCCAAGGTTCTCAGGGTAGTAGAATATCAAACATGATTAGCCAACATTTTTCCCGTGCCAAAGAAAGACGGGAAAGTTATGGTCTGTGTTGACTACCGAGATCTCAACTGGGCCAGTCCGAAAGATGACTTTTCCCTACCTAACGTACACATTCTAATTGACAACTGTGCCAAGAATGATTTGCAGTCATTCGTCAATTGTTTTTCTGGGTATCATCGGATATGGATGGATGAGTAAGATGCTGAGAAAACAACTTATATTATGCCATGGGGGGATGTATTGTTACAAAATGATGCCGTTTGGGTTGAAGAATGCGAGGGAAACCTACAGTAGGTTCATGACCACTATTTTCCATAACATGATACACAAAGAGATCAAGGTATATATAGATTATATCATCATCAAATCCAAGAAAGCCCCTGACCACATGGAGGATATAAGGAAGTCTTTCAACAGACTAAGAAGGTACAATCTAAAGCTGAATCCCGCCAAGTGTGCATTCGGGGTTCCTTCCTGAAAACTACTAGGGTTCATTTTGAGTCATCGAGGAATAAAGCCAGATCTGTCAAAAGCTAAGGCCATTTAAGAATTGCCACTGCTAAAGAATAAGAAGGACGCGATGAGCTTCCTGGGAAGACTCAACTACATCAGCCGTTTTATAGCTTAGTCCACTGTCATTTGCAAACCTATCTTTAAGATGTTGAAGAAAGATACCGCTACCAAATGGACTGATGATTGTTAGAAAGCTTTCGACAGAATCAAGGAATACCTGTCAACATCGCCATTTTTGGTTCTGCCTGAACCAAGTAGACCCCTATTTCTCTACCTTGCGGTATTGGATGGAGCATTCTGTTGTGTTTTGGGACAACATCACGAAACAGGGAGAAAGGAGCAAGCCATCTATTACCTCAACAAGAAATTCACTCCACACGAGGCTCGTACTCTCTATTAGAACACACATGTCGTGCTCTGACTTGGGTAGCTCAAAAGTTGAGGTATTATTTCTATGCATATACCACCTACCTCATATCAAGAACGGATCCGCAAAAGTATATCTTCAGAAGCCCATGCCCACTGGCAAGTTTGACAAGTGGAAAATCTTGCTAAGCGAGTTCGACATTGTTTACGTATCTCAGAAGGTAATCAAAGGACATGCCTTGGCAGATCACCTCTTCAAGAATTTCGTAAATGGATAATACGAGCCTCTAAAGACGTATTTTCCTGATTAAGAGGTATCTTTCATAAGAGTGGATATTGCAGAATCCTATGATGGTTGGAGGATGTTCTTCGACGGAGCAAAATACTTCAAAGGAGTTGGTATAGGAGTAGTCCTAGTGTCAGAAATTTGTCAGCATTATTCGGTGTCCACAAAGCTCAGATTCCCGTGCACCAACAACATGGCCGAATATGAATCCTGCATCTTAGGGCTCAATTTGTCCATTGACATGAACATTCAGGATTTACTAGTAATTGGGGATTTAGACTTGCTCATACGGCAAGTCTGAGAAGAATGGGCAACCAAGAACTCCAAGATACTCACGTATCTGTATCATATGCAGGAGTAGAGGAAGAGGTTACAAAGACAGAATTACATCATGTACCCAGAGTCCAGAATGAGTTTGCCGACGCGCTGGCCACCTTATCATCTATGATTCAGTATCCAGATAAGAACTTCATTGATCCTATCCAAGTGAAAATTCGTGATCAGCCAGCTTACTATGCTCATGTCGATGAAGAAGCAGACGAAAAACCTTGGTTCTATGGTATCAAGGAGTATCTGACAACAGGAGGATATCCAGAACTTGCAAATGCTACTCAGAAACACACATTTTGGAGATTATCTAACAACTTCTTTCACAGTGGAGGAATCTTGTATATGAGGACTCCCAATTTGGGATTACTTAGTGTGTCGAAGCAAGTGAGGCATCCAGGTTATTAGAAGAAGTGCATGCAAGGACCTGCAGTCCACATATGAATGGTTTTGTCTTAGCAAAGAAGGTACTCTGGGCAGGTTATTTTTGGATGACTATGGAAACGGACCGCATCCAGTATGTCCGAAAATGCCATCACTTTCAGATACATGCAGATATGATAAAGGTGCCTCTAAATGAGCTTACTGCAACAAAATTACCATGGCCGTTTTTCGCTTAGGGAATGGATGTTATTGGACCTATCAAGCCTGCCACAGGTTCATTCTAGTGGAAATTGATTATTTCACCAAACGGGTGGAAGCAGCATCATATAAGGCAATGACTAAGAAAGTCGTGACAGACTTTGTTCGCGACCGCATCGTTTGCCGGTTTGACATCCCAGAATCAATCATTACTGATAATGGTTCCAATCTCAGCAGTGACTTGATGAAAGCCATGTATGAAACATTCAAAATCAAATACAAAAATTATATAGCCTACAGAACTCAGATGAATGGAGCCGTAGAAGCGGCAAACAAGAACATCAAGAAGATACTGAGGAAGATGATAGAGAAGCACAAGCAGTGGCACGAGAAGCTATCATTTTCTCTATTGGGATACCGAACCACAGTTCGCGTATCAACCAGGGCGACTCCCTATACATATTGGTTTATGGTACCGAGGTAGTCATCCCGACAAGATAGAGATTCCCTTCCTGAGGATTATACAAGAAGCAGAAATTGAAGATGTAGAATGGGTAAAGAGCCGCTATGAGCAGTTATCCCTCATAAACGGGAAAAGAATGAATGCCGTTTGTCATGGTCAATTGTATCAGAACAGGATGTCCAGAGCCTTCAACAAAAGAGTCAAGCCAAGACAATTCACACAGGGGCAGCTGGCTTTGAAGCAAATTTTCCCGCATTAGGATGTGGCCAAAGGAAAGTTCTCTCCTAACTGCAAGGCCCGCACATGGTTCACCGAGTCCTAACAGGAGGAGACTTCATACTCACTGAAATGGACGGAGAAGTCTGGCCAAAGCTAATTAATTCAAACGCGGTCAAATGTTATTATCTGTAATCATTATGATTTATTTATGATGTAATTTGAACTATGCCTGACCTGATTCCCGTTTAAGAGGTGATACGTAGGCAGCCTTATGGGTTCGGTTACAATTCAGTAAAAATTTTATTTCCCCGATATCGAAAATTGGGGTAGAAGTTTGAGGAGGACCCTCAAAATTTCGAAGTCAACTTTTAGCCATTCATCGCTCGCAGCCGTCAGAAGCACCAGACCAGTAAACTGGGGCAGAATTTTCATAAGGTCACTCAAAATTCCGGAATAAAAAGGGTCGCAATGTCTTGAACCACATAGTAGTCGTCAGTTTATCTAAAATAAAATCATTTTTTAAATTATGTATTTACATCTTTAAAAAAAATCATGCATGGCTACTATCAAAACTTCTTTATTTAGCAACTCTACCCCCAATGAAAGAAAGAGTTGAGTAGAACAAGCGAAGTCCACGGGAGGACAAACTAACCTTCCCCCTTTACAAAACTCACAAATTTTCTTTGGTTGCAGGCACCCAAGGCATATAATCATCACACACGATTACACAGTCACACTTTTCAGGAATGCGACTCTCAGAGTCATCACCTACTTACAATTTCTATCTGTACACGACATCCTCAGCGGCCACAATGACACAGTCAACTGGCGGCTATCATCTATCAGGTAAAAGATTTCGTTACTCTCCACCTGTAATTCTTGCATTACATAAGGCTACCTTTCTGCCTTCCGAGACTAAGCATTGTCTGCATCTACATTTCCTTGCATTTCATAAGGCTACTTTTCTAGCTTCCGAGGTTAAGCTCTTCCTCCGTCCTGCATTTCCTTACATTGCATAAGGCTACTTTTCTGCCTTCCGAGGTTAAGCTCTACCTCCATCCTGCATTTCTTTGCATTGTATAAGGCTACTTTTCTGCCTTCCGAGGCTAAGATCTACCTCCATCCTGCATTTTCTTGCATTGCATAAGGTTACCTTTCTACCTTCCGAGGTTAAGCTCTACCTCCAGCCCGCATTTTCTTGCATTGTATAAGGCTACCTTTCTGCTTTCCGAGATTAAGCATTGTCTCCATTTGCATTTCCTTGCATTGCGTATGGCTACCTTTCTGCCTTCCAAGACTAAGCATTATCTCCGCCTGCATGGCTGATATTTTGCTAACTTTATTTAAATCTCTATGTCGGCTGAAATATCGCCAATTTTTTTTAATCTTGCAAGACTGAAATATCACCAACTTTATTTAAATCTCTATGTCGGTTGCAATATCCCAATTTTGTTTAAATCTCGCATCAGCTGCAATACCGCCAAATCCTGCATTTCATGGGGTGAAAGATCGCCAAATTGTCCGAAGGCGTCATTTTTCGGAGGTACCATTTTCATAGCCCGAGAACACCATGCCATGGTTTAAGGACCCTGCTTTTATCTTTTGCATATCATTATTCAAATGCATCATGGTTCAGAGGCATCATTATCATGGCCCCAGAGCATCATTTCGTAGCATGATAATCTTTTATTATACACTTCATTTCGTGGGACGTCATCCTATCCGTCCGAAGACAACATTCATGGTCCAATGGGAACTTGCATCACGTTTAAATTCATGCACGATATATGCTCGTATTGCTTATTTGCAGGTGCTCTGGCTAGCAACGGCCATCATAGCAGTAATAATCTCGCTCTGATTCCTGCAGCCTATCGGTCCTTGATCGTCCTTCCCAGCCTGAATATTGCGTCCGTCATTCGAAGTTTCCATTAGCATGTTCCGCTGACAGGTTCCCAAAACTATATGTGGCCTGATTCCTGTAAGACCAGGGATATGTAGGCAGCTCAGGAGCTAGAGCTCGGTTAAAACCTTCAAATCTTTTCTTTCGATCAAAATTGGCCATTATGTCTTTACCCAATAACTCTTTCATTCCTATCGGGTAAAGAGGGGAAGCTGTTGATACCTAATTTTTCCCTACCTATTTTTTATATACTCAAAATATTCTCAAAATAGCATAGACATGCATATATATACATGTCCAAAAGTTTTGGTATTTTCCTTTATTTTTAAATCGATTTATTGTCTATTTTAATACTACAAAATTCAATAATTATTCCAAAATTAGCATTTTTGGTGAATAATTTATTTCATTCTTATATTTACACTAAGATATAATTGGGGTAATTTTTGCATATTTCTTATCCATTTGTCTAGTATTTTTAAGCTAAATTGCATATGATTGCAATTATAGCCTATTTTACAATTAACATGCATTTTATAATTATAAAATCACTTCTAGTATTGTTACATAAAAAATTATATGTTATTAATTAGTCCAGTACCTTTAATTTATTTTTAAATTATTTTTACTATGTTATAAAATAATAAAAGGGAAAAATAGGCTATTTAACAAACAACCCTCATTATTTCAATTCTAGCCAATTGGCCACACCCCCTTATCAAATTTTTTGAATGGCCTAATGCCTTATTTAAACCAACCCAGCCCAATCCCTAATATGACCCGGTCCACCCTCATTTTAATATGAGCCGTTGATCAAATGAGATCAACGGCCTTGATTTAATTCCCTTAATTAAATACAATTACCCCCCTTAGACCCCTCTTTTTCACGAGACATTCTCTCTATCTCTATCTTGTCTCTTCCTCTCCCTTTTCTCTAGAACCTTCTGGTTCTCTCTTCTTCAGTGATCTCCATCGTCTCTCCGGCCACCTCCAATCTCACCCCATTCGACCATCAACCGCCAAGAAAACCTAGCTCATTGATTCCCTCTATTTTGAGGCTCCAGAAGCCCCAGCATGCAAATCAATCCCTGAAAGCTTCGCCTAGTTTGTTTCTGGCCATCTCTAGCTACCTCCCTTCAACCCCAAGGCTCCGATGGGCCTTTCATCGTCATGTTCAAGTTTCTAGGACCTTCGATCTTATGGACCATGGTGATTGAGACCTTGGGTTCCTGGTTCTTCTACTTGCGAGTTCTCCGGAGTGGTTTTAGGCGAAATCACACCCTATATGTCATGATCTATGAAGTTACAACAGGCTTTCTCCACTTCTATTAGGGTTTCCCTTTTTTGAAACCCTAGCTCTCTCCTGAATCTCTCAAAAACAATGTTACTTCATGATATTTTCATGTTTTCCTCTATGTTCTGTTTATTCTTGAGTTTATTCTGAAAGATCCTTTGCTTTGAACCATTTTTTACTTAGGGTTTCTTGGATTTCTTTTACGCATGCTTCAACTGATTTTCTTTATGATTAAACCTTTTCTTTGTTTATTTGACCGATTGCTATGCCCTTATTGTTTTCTAGTTTGACTCTGCTAAAAAAAACCTAATTTCTAAAAATGTTTACACGACTGATTATGGGTGTTAGCATGTTTCTTTTCCTTGATCTTGTGTGTTAGCCTAATTTTTCTTGGCCTTATCTCTATGTGTTAGCGTGTCCCTTCATTTGATTATGTGTGTCAGCACGATTTTTTTTACCAAGAGGAACAATGTCAGATATCTTGGGTCGATGATTCAGGGGGACGAAGAGATTGACGGGGACGTCACTCATCGCATAGGAGCGGGGTGGTCAAAGTGGAGGCTTGCATCAGGAATCCTTGTGACAAGAAAGTTCCACAGAAACTCAAGGGAAAATTTTATAGAGTGTGGTTAGACCTACCATGTTGTATGGGGCGGAGTGCTGGCCAGTGAAGAACTCTTATGTTTAGAGAATGAAGGTTGTGGAGATGAGGATGCTTAGGTGGATGTGCGGGCTCACCAGGTTAGATAAGATTAAGAATGAAGTTATTCGAGAGAAGGTGGGGGTGGCCCCGGTGGATGAGAAGATTCGAGAAGCGAGGCTGAGGTGGTTCGGGCATGTGTGGAGAAGTCGTGATGCCCCGTTGAGGAGTTATGAGCGGCTGATAATGGTCGGCGTACGGCGAGGCAGAGGGAGGCCTAAGAGGTATTGGAAAGAGGCGATTAGGCATGACATAGCTAGAATGCAGGTTTCCGAGGACATGGCCCTTGATAGAAAAGTCTGGAGGTCTAGTATCAGGGTTGTAAGATAGGGGCTCCTGGAGTTTTTCGTACTCCTCACCCGGTGTTGGGTGAGGCTTGGCAGGGCTATCTATAGATGATTTGTGTATTGGATTGTGCCTTTCTTATGGTAGTTATTTATGGTAGTTACTGTCTGATATTATTGCATGCAATTTTATTTATGGTTCTTATGCTTAGATAATTATTTACGCTACTTCTGCTGGAGTTACTAATGCTCTTTTGTTTTTGTTTTTGTTTTTTCATTCCTTTATTGAGCCGAGAGTCGATTGGAAACAACCTCTATGCCCTTTCGGGTAGGGGTAAGGCCCGTCTACGTATTACCCTCCCCAGACCCCACTTTGTGGGACTATATTGGGTAGTTGTTGTGGTTGTTGTTGCTTCTACGTGTTTGCATTTTCCTTTGTTTGATTGTGTGTGTCAGCTTGATTTTCCTAGATTCTTGTTACTGTTTCGTGGTAACCATGCCTTCAATGTGTCCTGCTGAGTCTTAACCTCTGTTCACTGCCTCTGAATGGTTGTGTTTGTTCATATTTAGTTCCCTTATGTCTATATGGCTAATTTTTCTCGCTACTTTTGTTCATTCACCTCTATTTATACGTTGAGAACGCAAAATCATGACTTTACATGATTAATTCTGATTTTCCTTGATTGATTGGTAATTAAAAAACTTTCTTTCAAAACCCTAGCATTCTATTCGCCTGTTTTAATTTAATTGATTTTTGTTACCTTATTTTCTATAGTACTCTATTCTACTAGGCCTTTCCTTAACTGGATTTTCCCTGAACTTGTTCTTAATTGGCTACTATGTGCAATACCGAATCTTGACTCCTTCCTTATTTAATCCCATACTAATTTTTCCTACTTGCTTTATATGGTTCTGAATCATTCGTTTGATTTTGATTCCCTTAATTAATGGGAGTACTTCCTTGATTCTTTAATTAATTGATTCCGAGTTCTTCAATTAATATATTTCTATGATTTTTACCTTATTTTACCACCTACTTTCAACTATAAATACCCTAAGTTTTTGCACAGAAGACACGACAGTCTTCTGAACACACACACACTTTCAATCCTGCATTCTCTTGTGCTCTTTCTTTTGTTTTTCTTTATTCTATGCTCTTGCTTATTATTAGCCAGCCGAAAGCCAAGGTTAATATAGTGTTACTACTTTGTCTTTGCACCTTTCTCTTGCTCTTATACTGGTATGTCCTAATTAATTTCCAAGTCTCACACCAATGTGTTTATCTTTTTCAGTTCATTATCTTTGTGATTTTCTTCTACTTATGCTTCTCCCGTTCATTGTGTAATTGATTATTCGCTCTAATACGTCACCATGTTTTCCGATTTACATGCTAAGTCTGACTTTGTCTGTTCCTTTCTATGCCTGTATCATGTTGTTATACATTAGCATGCCTAAACTTTACAACTTCTAGGCCCCCCTGAATCTATTAATCCTGTGTGGTCATGTTCATTAAACTTGTATCCTCTTTGGCATTATGTGATCTATCTTCTCCCATATCCCCATGATCCTTGTATGTAAGCATTGTTTTGCTGTCTTCTTTTTAAAGCAAACCCCGTTATTTTTCAAAAATTCTTCTTCCTGCACTTCACACTACTCTTAGAGAAAAGGTTTTGTCCCTTCGTGTGAGCATTGCTTTGAGTACCCCTAAGTACTCACTGAACTTTGACACACAAGGTTGGTATTCCGCACTGCACCTGTCCTGCATTTTTCTAAAATGTCTAGGTGCTGGCATTAGCCAGGGACCAAGTGGAGTCCTAGGGAGCTATTCCGCACCTAGACCATGGCAAAGGCTGTTAACTCGTAGGGTGTAGGTTGGAATACTTGGCCTGATTGAAGGCTCCCTGTAGAGTAGCTTCTTATGTTTGTTCTTGTTTACTGTAATTCAGATGATTCTGGTTTGTAATAATTTGTAAACAAATGATTGGGGTTGAATAGTGAATATGAGGAGGGTTATGCATGTTTATATAAATAATGGGTAGAAAACATGCTTACAGAATTTTATTTATTTATCTGCGCAATAGATAACTTGCACATGACATGCATCTCATTCATTAGAGATCCTGGTTTAGGTTCTTTACATTCAGCCTGTCATTATGCTCATGATGCAATCACAATTAGTTAATAATCAGCAAATAAATAACAACAAGCCAAATAACTTGCCATTACTACATTAACATATTAGAAGTCATATTTTTTAGGAACTTTTATGCGCATTAGATGTCATGCCCTTAGGACTTCTCACTTGTTTGAATTGCAGTAGTTAGTTCATGTTTGACTAATAACTTCATTAAAACATGGCTAAGTGGTTTGAAACGTTTTTTGCAAATGCCTTGTCACGCGTACATTTTTTTTAAAAAAAATACGCATGTCCGCCCTTTAGAAAAAAATTAAATAGTGTATAAAGCTGCATAGGCAAACTTTAGACCCGATAAGAACTGATCAATTATTTTTTATTTTAAAACCAACCAACCTTTTATTTCAACTCCACCATTCCTACTCCTGCTTTGATTTTCTGAAGCTCACTCAACTTTATTTCTTAAAACAAAACTTTACTGAAAACGATTTTGAAATGATGCGCCTACCTACTTTATTGAGCTTCTGATTTTTATAACTGGGCTACCCACCTCTGCCCAGAATCATGTTGTTATTGTTACTACTTCTTTTTTAATAGAAAATACAAGTTTTAACCGCTGTAAAGGTCCCTATCTTTTGAGACCTTAATTACGTGTAAGACGTGCTAAACTATATGCTTTCTTTGATTTAAGGAGGTTTACTTTAGCCATACATGTTACTTGCTTTCCAATACTTGCTGTATATGTTTTGAATACCGCCTTAGAATTTTGTCCTTTGAAAACTCTCAAAAGCCTCCACTTCCTCCCTTTTAGGATTAGTAATCCCATATGCCTCCAGGATTGATAGGATTGGGATGGGTAATAGCATGCGATAGGTAACAATACAATTCTGCGTTTTAATTCCTTAACAGGGTGAAAATGGTAGACATGAAGATGATGATCACGCGATAGCACCATGCATTTGATTGGCTATCAGTGCTGTGTGAATGATCCATGTATATTATAAACCTATGGCCCCCACTTCCTTTTTTCTTGTCCATGTTTATTTTTTAGATTTTGTTTAAATTTACTTCCTCAAAACTTCTACCCTCCTTATTGTCTACTTCCAATCTACTTACTAGTTATGTGAGAACTTTCTCTATTGAGCCGTAATTGTTTATTTGTAAAGTCACACTATAATTTGGCCGGGAACCATACTAGTGGATCTTGGCGGGTGCCTAACACCTTCCCCCCGAGATAATTTCTAGCCCTTACCTGAACTCTGGTTTCTTCAACTCAAAACCCTTCTTAGTGTCCTAATGCACTTTAATAATTAGGTAGTAACTCTTCAAAATTCCAAAACCCAAATTCCCAAAAGGAATAGAGTTGTTCGCCCATATTTCACAAACCCGATTTCGCCTTAGAAAAAGGGGGCTTCTACAAAGTTTAAGTTCCACAGTTACAAAATAAAAACTTCACCATTATAGCTGAAGTTTTCCAATTACAAAATAAAAACTTTAGCTCTAGAGCTTAAGTTCCCTAGTTACAAAATAAAAACTTCTGCTCTAGAGCTGAAGTTCGCCGATTACAAAATAAAAACTTCAACTCTAGAGCTGAACTTCATGTCTGACTACTAGAATGCTGAAGCTTTGCATGATTGCCTTTGCTACTTCAGCCCCGTATGCTGTCGTTATGCGAAAAAGCGGGTATGCTTGCAATTTTTTTAGGAACTTTTATGCGCATTAGATGTCATGCCCTTAGGACTTCTCACTTGTTTGAATTGCAGTAGTTAGTTCATGTTTGTCTAGTAACTTCATTAAAACATGGCTAAGTGGTTTGAAACGTTTTTTGCAAATGCCTTGTCACACGTACCTTTTTTTAAAAAAAAATACGCATGTCCGGCCTTTAGAAAAAAAATTAAACAATGTATAAAGCTGCCTAGGCAAACTTTAGACCCGATAAGAACTGATCAATTATTTCTTTTAGTTTAAAACCAACCAACCTTTTAAAATTTCAACTCTACCATTCCTACTCCTGCTTTGATTTTCTGAAGCTCACTCAACTTTATTATTTAAAACAAAACTTCATTGAAAACGATTCTGAAATGATGCAGCTACCTACTTTATTGAGCTTCTGATTTTAATAAATGGGCAACCCGCCTCTGCCCAGAATCATGTTGTTATTGTTACTACTTCTTTTTTAAAATAAAATACAAGTTTTAACCGCTGTAAAGGTCCCTATCTTTTGAGACCTTAATTAAGTGTAAGACGTGCTAAACTGTATGCTTTCTTTTATTTAAGGAGGTTTACTTGAGCCATATCTATTATTTGCTTTCCCAATACTTGCTGTATATGTTTTGAATGTCGCTTTAGAATTTTGTCCTTTGAAAACTCTCAAAAGCCTCCACTCCCTCCCTTTTAGGATTAGGAATCCCATGTGCCTCCGGGATAAATAGGATTGGGACGGATAATAGCATGCGATAGGTAACGATACCATTCCATATTTTAATACCTTAACAGGGTGAGAAGGGTAGACATGGAGATGATGATCATGTGATAACACCATGCATTTGATTGGCTATCGGTGCTGTGTGAATGATCCATGTATATTATAAACCTAGGACCACCCCTCCCCTTCCTCTTTTCTTGTCTATGTTTATTTTTCAGATTTTGTTTAAATTTACCTCCTCAAAACTTCTGCCCGCCTTATTGTCTACTTCCTATCTGCTTACTAGTTATGTGAAAAGCTTCTTTATTTGAGCCGTAATTTTTTATTTTTAAAGTCACAATATAACATGGCGGGGAACCACACTAGTGGATCTTGGGGGTGCCTAACACCTTCCCCCCGAGATAACTTTTAGCCCTTACCCAAACTCTGGTTTCTTCAACTCAAAACCCTTCTTAGTGTCCTAATGCACTTTAATCATTAGGTGACAACTCTTCAAAATTTCAAAACCCAACTTCCCAAAAGGAATAGAGTTTTTCGCCCAAATGTCGCAAACCCGATTTCGCCTTAGAAAAAGGGGGCATCGACAGCATGGCGACTCTGCTTGAGATACTTCTTTTAGGCTTTTACCATTACATGTTATTTGTGATTTTATTGCTTCTTTATTGCTTTCCTTTAATGTCTTTATCTCTCTTTTACTTCAAAATTGACTTGGCTTTTGTTTTCTTTTCTTGCTTTTACCGCTTTCCTTCAATAATGTTGTAATTATGAGCAATTATTGTAATTATTGTTTTATGAACGTGCAAATACATGGCAATTTGTTTCATTCTTGTAATTGCATCTTCAACATCATATTCCACTCGTGCCAAACAAAATACCATAGCAACGCTTATAATGAGTGGTTATGCTCTTTCAATATTGTCACCCCCTAAATTTGGTAAAGGCATATTTGCGGTAAAACCACTCGATCAACAGTGTAGTCGATGGTTCCGTGCCTTTTCCTCTTGAGTTGTCCGCTCAAGCGTACCAGTCTAATACCCCAGATAAACCTTACTCTATATAACCGTGCATGCAATCATGGTCAAACCTAGCCGAGTCAGTTATTTGTCCACATAATGACTCTTTAAGATAGCTTTGTCCAAAGTCCACTAGGTTTCCTTTGAACCTAAACGGACATTACCACGTTTGTGCATTTATTTGGAGAAATAAGTGTTGCTTATGCTAATTATTGGTATTAAATAGTCGAGTCTGGTGGGGGTGAGGTCTTAACCTTTTTGTTTTCCGAAAAATGAACGACAAAGTTCTCGACTTCGGTATAGTAAACATGCCCTCACTTTTGCTGACCTGGTGGAGGAACCTCCCATCAAGAAACCAAATCAATGAATGGAAAGAGAGAGGCACTAGGGCTAGTGAGAAGCTGGACTATCTGGAATACAATTTGCTGGAATTGGAAGGGAAAACGAGGTAGAGAGTCACCGACTGTCAAAACGCTAAGGGAAGCGAATGAGAACGCCTGGTCTTGTCTCTATGTGTTAGCATCTTCCTTCATTTGATTATATGTGTTAACACGATTTTCTTTACTCTTCTTCTACGTGTTAGCATGTTTCTTTGTTTGATTGCGTCTGCCAGCTTGATTTTCCTGGATTCTTGTTAGTGTTTCATGGTCACCATGCCTTAAATGTGTCCTGCTGAGTCTTAACCTATGTTCACTGTCTCTGGATGGTTGTGTTTGTTCATATCTAGTTCCCTTCTGTCTATATGGCTAACTTTGCTCGCTACTTTTGTTAATTCACCTCTATTTATATGTTGAGAATATAGAATCATGACTTTACATGATGTATTCTGATTTTCCTTGTTGGATTGGTAATTCAAAAACTTTATTTCAAAACCCTAACATTTTATTCGCCTGATTCAATAGTTGATTTTTGTTACCTTATTTGCTATAGTACTCTATTCTTCTTGGCCTTTCCTTAATAGGATTTTCCCTGAACTTGCTCGTAATTAGCTGCAATGTGAAATACTGAACCTTGACTCCTTCCTAATTTGATCCTACATTGATTTTTCCTACTTGCCTTTTATGGTGCTGAATCTTCGTTTGATTTTGATTACCATCATTAATGGGAGTACTTCCTTGATTCATTAATGAATTGATTTCGAGTTCTTCAATTAATATATTTCTGTGATTTTTACCTTATTTTACCACATACTTTCAACTATAAATACCCTAAGTCTGTACATAGAACATACGACAGTCTTCTGAACACACACACTCTCTCAATCCTGCATTCTCTTGTGCTCTTTCTTTTGCTTTTGCTCTATTCTCTGCTCTTGCTTATTATTAGCCAGCCGAAAGCCAAGGCTAATATAGTGTTACTACTTTGTCTTTGCACCCATCTCTAGCTCTTATAGTGGTATGTCCTAATTAATTTTCAAGTCTCACACCAATGTATTTATTTTTTTCCAGTTCATTATCTTTGTGATTTTCTTCTACTTATGCTTCTCCCATTCAATGTGTAATTGATTCTTCTCTCTAATACGTCACCATGTCTTTTGATTTATATGCTAATTCTGACTTTCTCCGACTTTGTCTGTTCCTTACTATGCTTGTGTCCTAATTTTATACATTAGCATGCCTAATCTTTACTAATTCTAGGCCCTCTGAATCCCTTGATCCCGTGTAGTCATGTTCATTAAACTTGTATCCTTTTTGGAATTATGTGATCTATATGTTCCCCTTTCCCCATGATCCTTGTATGCAAGCATTGTTCTGCTGTTTTCTGTTTAAAGCAAACCCCATTATTTTTCAAAAATTCTTCTTCCTGCACTTCACACTACTCTTAGAGAATAGGTTATGTCCCCTTCGTGTGAGCATTGCTTTGAGTACCCCTGAGTACTCACTGAACTTTGACACACAAGGTTGGTATTCCTCTCTACACCTGTCCTGCATTCTTCTAAAATGTCTAGGAGCTGGCATTGGCCAGGTACCCATTGGGTCATAGGGAGCTTTGCCACACCTAGACCATGGCAAAGGTTGTGAGCTCGAAGGGGTTGAGGTTGGAAGACTGGGCCTGATTTGATGCTCCCTATAGAGTAGCTTCTTATATTTGTTCTTGTTTACTGTATTTCAGATGATGCTGGTTTGTAATAATTTCTAAACAAACGATTGAGGTTGAATAGTGAATATGGGGAGGGTTATGCATGTTTAGTATAAATAATGGGTAGAAAACATGCATATAGGATTTTATTTATTTATCAGTGCAATAGATAACTTGCATAGGACATGCATCTCATTCATTAGAGATCCTGCTTTAGGTTCTTTATTTTCAGCCTATTATCATGCTCATCATGCAATCACGATCAGTTAATAACCAGCAAATAATTAAAAACAAGCCAAATAATTTGTCATTATTGCATTGACATATTAGAAATCATGTTCTTTTAGGAACTCTTATGTGCATTAGATGTCCTGCCCTTAGGATTTCTCACTGGCTTGAACTGCAGTAATTAGTTCACGTTTGTCTAATAACTTCGTTAAAACATTGCTAAATGGTTTGAAACGTTTTCTGTAAATGCCTTATCACGCGTACCTTTTTTTTGAAAAAAATAAGCATGTCCGCCCTTTAGGAAAAAATTAGATAGTGTATAAAGACGCCTACGCAAACTTTAGATCCTATAAGAACTGATCAATTGTGTTTTTTAAGTTTAAGACCAACCAACCTTTTAAAATTTCAACTCTACCATTCCTACTCATGCTTTTATTTTATGAAGCTCATTCAGCTTTCTTTCTTAAAACAGAACTCCACTGAAGATGATTTTCAAATGATGCACCTACCTACTTTATTGAGTTTCTAATTTTTATAACTGGGCTACCCACCTCTGTCCAGAATCATGCTGTTATTGTTA
This sequence comes from Nicotiana benthamiana, assembly GCA_034376525.1. NCBI lineage: Eukaryota > Viridiplantae > Streptophyta > Magnoliopsida > Solanales > Solanaceae > Nicotiana > Nicotiana benthamiana. The sequence goes on along the minus strand of CM067330.1, from coordinate 53,557,756 downwards.
CTACCTCTTTTTAAAAGAAAAAAATCAAGTTTTAACCGCTGTAAAGATCCCTATTTTTGAGACCTTAATTACGTGTAAGACGTGCTAAACTGTATGCTTTTTTTGATTTAAGGAGGTTTACTTGAGCGATATCTGTTACTTGCTTTCCAATACTTGCTGTATATGTTTTGAATACCGCCTTAGAATTTTGTCATTTGAAAACTCTCAAAAGCCTCCACTTCCTCCCTTTTAGGATTAGTAATCTCATATGCCTCCGGGATTGATAGGATTGGGATGGGTAATAGCATGCGATATGTAACGATACCATTCTGCATTTTAATACCTTAACAGGGTGAAAATGGCAGTCATGAAGATGATGATCACACGATAACACCATGCATTTGATTGGCTGTCAGTGCTGTGTGAATGATCCATGTATATTATAAACCTAGGGCCCCCACTTACCTTTTTCTTGTCCATGTTTATTTATTAAATTTTGTTTAAATTTACTTCCTCAAAACTTCTACCCTCCTTATTGTATACTTCAAATCTACTTACTAGTTATGTGAGAACTTTATCTATTTGAACCGTAATTTTTTATTTGTAAAGTCACAATATAACTTGGTCGGGAACCACTCTAGTGGATCTTGGCGGGTGCCTAATATCTTTCCCCCGAGATAATTTCTAGCCCTTACCCGAACTTTGGTTTCTTCAACTCAAAATACTTCTTAGTGTCCTAATGCACTTTAATAATTAGGTAGTGACTCTTCAAAATTCAAAAACCCACATTCCCAAAAAGAATAGAGTTGTTCGCCCATGTTTCGCAAACCTGATTTCGCCTTAGAAAAAGGGGACTTCAACAAAGCTTAACTTCCACAGTTACAAAATAAAACTTCAGCTTTGTAGCTGAAATTTGCCAATTACAAAATAAAAACGTTAGCTCTAGAGCTTAAGTTCCCTAGTTACAAAATAAAAACTTCGGCTCTAGAGCTGAAGTTCGCCAATTACAAAATAAAAACTTCAACTCTAGAGCTGAACTTCATGCCCGACTACTAGAATGCTGAAGTTTTGCGTGATTACCTTTGCTGCTTCAGCCCTGTATGCTGTTGTTATGCGAAAAGCGGGTATGCTTGCAATTTTTTTTGCAAAGTGGGTGTAACTACCCGACTGGTCATTTTGAGCTCTAGCGCATCGTTTAGCAGTCTGAGGCCATGAACAGCTTCATTTCAGGTATTATGACTTGTATGCGTGGCTGGAATTGAATTTCGGGAAGTTCAGAGTTGGTTTGGAAAGCAAATTCTCATTTCGGAAGCTTTAAGTTGATAGATTAACTAAGATTGGATTTTTACGTGAATGATCTCAGAATTGGGATCTGAGGGTTCCAACAAGTTTGTATGAAGTGCATTTCAGTGTTATTGATGTTCATTTGGAATTTCAAGTATGTGAACAACTCTGTATGGTGATTCTGGAGTTGGGAGCACGATCGAAAATGAATTCGGAGGTCCGTAGGTCATTTTGGAGTCATTTGGGTAAAGATAGAACTCTTAATTGGTTGTTTGACTAATATGTGCCTGCATCGCATGTATGATTCACGAATGGGATATTTGTTTATTTAATGTTGACGGCGTCACATGTATGATACGTGAGCAAGGCAATAGATGCATCTATGGTTCGAGCCATTTGATCCTCGGCAATGTACAATTTATATTTCTGTTGGATTGGGCTGTACGACCTCGACATGATTTGCGCATGCTTGTATTGCTTGCCTTGAGATTATTTGAGAATGATAATTGCTCTCCCCGACTTGAGATAATTGGAAACTATTGGATTATGAATCTGGAGACTATAAATATAAAAAGAAACTTTCACCTGATCATGCCTTACTTGAATTTACTCTTATCCTTAACAATTCCTTGGTTATTCGAAGTCGACCATCTTGTCTCTACTTCTTCGAGATTAAACGGGATACTCATTGAATACATGCTGTTTTCGTACTGATACTATACTTCTGTGCATTTTTGTTGCACAAGCATATGTACCTCTAGTGTCCTACTGGGCGTAGCAGCATGGTTGATGTGGAGACTTAGGTGAGCTGCATCTCTTTCATTTTTCTGTATGTATTTCTATCTAAAATTATATTCTAGACGGTTGTTGTATTATATTATTTCCTAGAAATTGCTCATGCACTTGTGACTTCGGGTTTTGGAATGGTTATAGGATTTTCAATATCGTGTTGGTTAAAGATAGTTTTCTTGTTTCAATGAATTTCATTACTTGATTATTAAAATTATAAAAGGAATGATTTTAATAAGTTTTAGAAACAAGAATTTTCTACTTATTGGTTGATGGCTTGTCTGACAGCGGTGTCCAGCGTCACTACGACCCTTTAAAGATTTTGGGTCTTGACAACATGGTATAAGAGCACTAGGTTCCTAGGGTCTTGCGAGTCATGATGAAGTCTAGTAGAGTTTTGCGGATCGGTACGGAGACGTCTATACTTATCTTCGGGAGGCTGCAGGACTGTTAGGAGCACTTCCCTTCTTGATTGCTTATCGTGCGATTTGATTCCTCGACGCTTATGCCTTTAATTATTTCCTACTCAATCTTATGCAACACAAACCGCTTGTTGTAAATTGAGTATTGAAGAATTGTAAACGGTACTACAGATGTGATGCAGGATGTTTCTCCCGCTATAGTTGATCGGACTATTATTGTCGTTTTTTAAAGGATATTTTGTCGTTTCAGCTCTGTAGTAGTACCTCTAAGGGCTCTGAGGCTAGGAACAAGTTGCCATGATATTTATGAACGATTGTTCCGTAGTATTGATTTGATAGTTGGGATGTTTTCCTACGTGTAGTGGCATTGGATGACTTGATGGGAGGTTTAGTCAGTTCATGGTCTAGAGATTCGGTAATTATTCCCCGCAAAACAAAAGCAATTAGCCTATGAATGTCTAGATTTGGGTTGATGGAGTAGCGAGGCTTGGAGTTGCAAGCGTGGTGGAGTTTTCTCCTATGATGAGGTGTCGTTGTCCTTATTGAATGTACTAAGTTAAGTTCGGCGGTGTTATAATCTTCTATAATTCGCCTTGGGAGCAGGAAATGGTGAGATAGTATTGAAGAATCGACTATCAGAGATCGCGTAGTGCAGTGGTTCAGGATTGAATCAGTGTTTCTAACGTCAACAGCTCGAAAAAGATGATCTCCAAAAGGGTTCAAGTCAGTAGTGTTTGTGGGTCCAAGAACTATGAAGAAGATTTTATTTAAGGCAACAACTGAACAACAAGGACGAGGAAGGACATGTAGGAAGCGTCAGGCAATGTTCAAAAATTCTAAAAGGCTAGGTGTATGAAGTGAAGGTCGAGTAGTTGATTAAAAAAGCAGGTTTTCCCAAAGTGGGACAGTGGCGGAGTTGCATATGGGCTTTGTAGTAGGATGACCACGTATCTTAAGGAGAGTTCGCAGGGATTTGAGAAAATTAGTGATTGGTGATTGGGGTTTACGTATTTAATCTGAAGTATGGGCTATTATGCGCCGGGAGACTTGGTATTACAGAAAGGAGCTGCTTGAAATGAATAAGGATACAACATAACTTTGGATGGGAAGGATGTTGTCGCACATTTAGTTGATGTCCACGAGGGGTGAAATGACTTATGCAGCTAGAGGGTTAGCTTGGACTCAAGATGTGTAATTGATGCCATGGTGATTGTACCTTGTGCAGCAGCATTGGAAGATGTCAGAAAGTTATTTCCAAATATGGGCTATTCCCTGTGAGCAGTTTAGCGGTCGCGTAGTTGGCAAAGCTTCCGTGAAGAATTCTGTTGGCTATACAGCAAAGAGATCGGTTATGCAAATGTATTTGATGATTTAGAATATAAAAAAGGGGGTTTTACAGAAAGATTTCGAGAATTTTGGCGGTTGATTGCGTATGGTTGTGTCAGTAAGAGATTAGGAATCTTGGCAAATTCCATAGTTGTGTAATAAATGGCTTCAAGCCAAGTGGGAGAGTCCCACTGCCTACGATTGGGTTGTATGGTTATCTTCTTGTGAGGTTTCGGGTTATCAGCGTATTGGTAAGTTATTTTAGCAATGGGAAAAGACAATAAGTGGTAATTTGAGCAAAGGGATTGCTAAAGGCAAGCTATGGTTGGCCTTGTTTGCTCACGTTTAGACTTGGGGAGTAATTTTGTCAGGTGTTTCGTCGAGAGGGTATGCATGTGCTAGAAGAATCATGGAGTTAATTATATTCGGGCCAAGTTAGAGCGGGCGGCTCTCGGCAACGGTCCTAGTGGATTCAAAAGGGTAAGGTGTGGTTCCTAATGATTTTGAGCTTATAGGTAAGATTAAGAACCAAGATTTGTAGCATCTTATGAGAAGGGCCCAGAATGTTCTATTATGTTTTAACTTTTGGGAGGTACGAAGTGGTTCGTGGGATTTGAGACAGAATGTTGTCATGGTTCAAGGTCACTCGGGATGAGTGAAGATGGAGCATGTTAGGTGTTGAATGGAGTTATTATCGTTTCTATGGCAATCAAGGATAAATTGGAAGAAGATGGATAAGTTAGCCACAGTTGAATTGGCATATTGCTGGTAGCGATTAGCTCCTTCAGCGTGATCAAGTTATACAAGCGATTTGTGACGGTTTGTGTGAGGCTTGTTGGCCGCTGCAATTGGTGTTAATCAGAAAATATTCTACTGTTGTGGCCTATTATTTGGAGGCGGGTCCCGGTAGGGCATGGTGGCTTAGACTACTACTTAGAGATTTGCATGTTCTACAGCTATGAGAATTCACCTGTGTGTTGCTATAGTTCTCCTAAAGTGAGTTAACTGAAAATTTTTATATGATAAAGTGTTAATCTTATAGTGGTAAAAAAGCTATGATGAAAAGCATGTTCCATCGTATATTAGCATGTTGGGTGCAGTGAGTAGTATGGAATTTGAAGTGAAGACCAAGGTTGCAGTTTGGTGTTGACAAAGATGTCACGAGCTCGGATGGGCAGGAAAGGAGTTTCGATATTTGAAGTATGCTGGTATTGTCCTCAGCATCGCCTGAGATCGGTGTTTTGTGAAAAAGGCTTTGCATACCGGTTAATTATTCTTGGTCGCTTTTCAGCAACAGTGCAGCCGGTGGTTTGGAGGTACGCCCTAGTTATTTGTTATGGTAGGTTGGGGGAGCGTGTCCCACATGAAGATTGTATAAGTGTGGCATGTAGTCACTTGGTTGATTAAAGATTTAAACAGAGTATGAAGGTTGTAGTAATGTCGCTAAATTAAGCATTGATGCCTGGAGGGCACATGACTTATTGAGTTGTGGACTGTGGATGATTACTCCGGTTATGATGGTTGTTATTATCTGTTATGGGAAAAAAGGGAAGTTAGTATGGACCTTTGAAAGATTATTGGCCTAGCTTGGTATGGAATTAAATGTGAATATGGGCTCTATGTCAGGCCAGATGTGTTCATTCAGCAATATGCTCCTTATGGAAGAGTATTCAGTGTGCTATTTCATCGTCAGCTATTTCATGTATTGATATATTGCGCCATATGAGTTGTGAGACGGCTTGGTGAATTTCTTATGTGTTGAGGTTCCGCGCACAGGTGAGGTTATATGAGCAAGATGGATCTTGCGATTCAGATCGTATATGGCACCTCAGTTGTGGTTGAGTTTGTAGCTTATGGCGCTATATGTCTCCCTAGGGATAGTACTATGCACTTGGCGTGCTGGTGACCGGTATTCTGTATCTTATTGTAATGAGAAATTTAGCTCGATGAATATCTCCTTATGTGAGGTCTACGTGTGGATCGGGTGGCACGCCGCCATGGTTATGTTGCTTGGATCAGGTTGCGCACTACATCGAAGTGATACTGAGTACAGTTACCCGTATTCGTTTTTGTTTGTTTTTGTTTCCTCTTTTTGTAAGGAAAGCTCATACTAGTTGTGCGCCCGCGTCGCATATATGACTCACGAGCGGGTGTTTGTTAAATTATATTTACCGTATCGCATGTATGATTTGCGAGCGGTGTAATTGGATTTACTTTCCAGAGTTCGTTTTCCTTTTGCATCTCATTCGAACTGGAGGCCTATTAGCATAATGTGACATCATATGAAGCTTTTGGTCATGTCGAGATGGCTTATTTCCTGAGCAGTTCGCACAGGGTGAGACGAGATCATTGAATTCAGGATCAGTGCAATATGATTATATGAAGTATATTAAGGAGCTAAGACCATTATTTGGTTTATAATAGGGTGATAGATCTTGTCAGGGGAATAGACCTAATGATTATTGATTCAGGAGTTGATTATGAATTTCAACACATCTCATTCGTTGTGTCGGTATTGTAAGAGTTAGAACAAGACCCATGTATGTCATGCGGTGCCATGGGAGCATCAGATTCATGGAATTTCGACAAAATTGATCAGAGAATGTTGTTGTGATCCTATGAGTAAAATAGTGCAATGTGTGACTTCAACAAGGGTATGAAGTCATGTTCTAGTGCATTGTGTGGTGATTGATACTGTGTTCGTGTATTGAAAACAGTCCTAGCAGAATTTTTCGGATGTTGGAATTGGCTCTAGGCTCATTTGCTTGAGTGAAAGGGGATATCTTCAGAATTGATTGAGCTAATGTGCTTAACTAAGTTGTGGTAGCACGGGAATGTGCATGAGATGTTAAACATCGATTTTAGACTACTTTAGTGTAGTTCTTAGCACGCTCGAGGATGAACGTATGTTTAAGTGGAAGTTAGCATACGTTCAGTATTTTGGCGCATATTGTGGAAGTTAGCATTTCGGAAGAAATTTCATGAGTTTGTCTTGAAGTGAATTTCAGTGTTATTGGTGTCCATTTGGGATTCTGAGTTTGTGAATAGATCTATATGGTGATTCTGGAGTTGGAAGCGCGATCGAAAGTTAATTCGGATGTACGTAGGGTTATTTTAGAGTCATTTGGCAAAAGATAGAAATTTGAAGGTTTTTGAGAAGTTTGACCGGAAGTGGACTTTATTGATACCAGGGTCGGAATCCAATTTCAGAAGAGGCAGTAGGTCCGTAATGTCAAATATGACTTTTCTGCAAAATTTGAAGTCAATTCGACGTGATTGCTAGGTTAAAACATCGAAAGTAGAAGTTGAAAATTTCAAAGTTCATTAAGCTTGGATTGGGGTGCGATTCATGGTTCTAGCGTTCTTTGATGTGATTTGAGACTTCGAGCAAGTCCGTATTATGTTTTTAGACTTGTGCAAGTGTTTGGTTTGGAGCCCCGGGGGCTTGGGTGGGATAGCTTCGGAGTAATTTGCTAAGAAATAGGATTGCTAGTACTGGTATGATCGCATTTGCTATGCATTGGTCGCAAATGCGACCTCGCATTTGCGAGTTTCCGTTCGCATTTGCGAGCCTGGGCTTCTAGGGGAAAGTTTGCATTTGCGAACAAGGGATCGATATTGCGAGGCTGTCACCTTCGCAATTGCAAAGGATATTATCGCAAATGCAACCGGGAAAGGGTGTGCTAGGCTTCACATTTGCGATGCAATTGTCGCAAATGCGACATCGCAATTGCGATCCTGGAGTCGCAAATGCGACTTCTGCGTCTGGAGCTGTGGCTTTTCATTCCGAGACATAGCCCATTTCCCACTTGGCCTTAGGCGATTTTTGAGAGCATATGAGGAGGGATTCCATCAACATCAAAGAGGTAAGTAATTTCTACACATCATTAGTTAAATACATAGATTATGGGTAGATTTAACATGTGAAGATTAAGGAAAAACAAGGGTTTTAGATGAAAAATCTAGAATTTGGTAAAAACAAGATTTAACCATGAATATTGCTAGGGGATGAAGTAAAAATCATATATTCTTGATCCTTAGGCTATGAGTAACAATTTTCTTCAAAAAATTTCGGAATTCGGGAACGTGGGCCTGGGAATGAATATAAAGAACCTTGCATTTAAAGTTGGGAAATTGGTTTAATAATTAGAATATCAAATTTTGAGCATTTATTGACTAGTTCTTACGCTATTTGAATAGTTTTGGAGTGTTCGGCTCCGAATGTGGAGGTTTGAGCGCGTTCTTGAATCGGAATATAGGTTTTGGGAGTGAGGTGAGTCTCCTTTCTAACCTTGTAAAAGGGAATTATCCTCATAAGTGAGTTAATTGGTTATGTGCTCCTATTTGTGGGGGCTGCATACGCACGAGGTGACGAGAGTCCGTGCGTAGCTAATATTATGCCATTGTCCGGGTAGTCTAGGACCAAAAAGCATGATGTACATGGATTATTGTAAACTTATTGACAGCTAGAATTGCTTAAATCACATCAAATAAGTCAATGAATTTAAAAAAGGATTAAACTTTATTTTTCTTAAATCATTAAAGGAAAATTGTCTTTTATTGAAATAAACATTTCCCGATAAACTCTTAATTGGCAGTTTGACTGTGTGTACATATATATGTGCCCGTGTCGCATGTCTGATTCGTGAGCGAGATATTTGTTTATTTAAAATTGATTGCGTTGCATGTATGATACGCGAGTGGGGTAATGGATGCATCTATTGTTTGAGCCGCTCGACCCTCGGTAGTGGACATTTTACATTTCTGTTGGATCGGGTCGTACGACCTCGACATGATTTGCGCATTCTTGTATTGCTTGCCTTGAGATTATTTGAAATTGATAATTCCTCTCCCGACTTGAGATAATTAGAAACTATTAGATTATGAATCCGGAGCTTTAAATATAAAAAGGAACCTTCACATGATCATGTAGTACTTGAATTTACTCTCATCCTTAGTAATTCCTTGGTTATTTGCATTAATAATATACCACTATTGGACCACTAGTAAGTGTCGAAGTTGACCATCTCGTCTCTACTTCTTCGAGATTAGACATGATACTCATTGAGTACACGTTGCTTTCGTACTCATACTACATTTCTTTGCATTTTTATTGCAGAGACATATGTATCTCTAGTGGCCTATTGGGCGTAGCAGCATGGTTGATGCGGAGACTTAGGTGAGCTGCAATTTTTCGAGACGACCCGCAGCCAGCAGAGTCTCTTTTATTTTTCTGTATTTATTTCTGTCCAATATCGTATTCCGGACAATTGTTGTATTATATTATTTCCTAAAAATTGTCACGCACTTATGACACCGGGTTCTGGGATGGTTATAGGATTATTCAATATTGTGTTGGTTAAAGATATTTTTCTTGTTTCAATGAATTTCATTACTTGATATTTAAACATATAAAAGGAACAATTTTAATAAGTTTTAAAAACAAGAAGTTTCTACTTATTGGTTGATGGCTTGCCTGACTGTGGTGTTCGGCGCCACCACGACCCTTAAAGGATTTTGGGTTGTGACATCGATCACAAGTTAAAACGTGACACAAAAAGCGGGCATAGATGCAAATGCCCAAAATACACTCAAACGGTCATGATCCGCCACGAGGTTAGGTGAACAATAATTGAATATAAATTATTCTTATATTTAAATAAATAAATATAATATTTTAGATATAAAACATGACTAATTTATATCCTATTCTCGCACTTTTCTAATAATTCTTGCAGGAAAAAGAATACATGGAAAAAGAGAAAAAGAAAGAACCTACAGTTCAAGGAAGAAGAATACATCCGTGATAACTTGTCACAACCCCAGTTCGCCCTCCGTGAACATTTTGTGACGGCACCTAGTCCCTAACTAGGTAAGCCTAACAATGCGAAAAAATAAATAATTTGTGAAAATTATAACTCAAAGCCAAGATTTAACAAAATGGAAAACGGAGTGTAGAATGCCACTCGGCACATACAACACAATAGCTCAACTACTACAATACTATCCCAAAACCCGGAAAGTCACAGGAACACAAGCTAGAGGAAAAATACAGTAAAGTGCTCTAATCTCCAAAATGTCTAAATCAACAGTACGATAGAAGGACTAACACTACAAGACAAAATAAATATGGAGACTCTTCGGTCTGTGGACGCGGGAGAAGTACCTCAAAGCCTCCTAATGCTCTCCCTGCCTTAAGGGTAATATGCTTGAGTAGCGGTACCTGGATCGGCACATGAAAAACATGCACAGGAAGGGCATGAGTACACCATAGCGGTCAGTAAGTGCCAAGCCTAACCTCTGTCAGGTAGTGACGAGGAAGGTGAGGCCCTACTGAGGTTAAACTTAATAATAAGCTTCAACAATGTGAAATAAATAACATAAATGAGAACGACAATTAAATAAGACAGGTTATACCAGGTACCAACAATTATACAAATAATAGAGTAAAACCGGAAAGCAGAGTAGCTCAATAACAATAGTAACACGAGGATCTCCCAGGATACCGTCCTGTAGTCCCCTTTCATCGGCTGTCCAGTGGATCTCCCAGGATATCGTTCCGTAGTCCATCATGTACATATATCCGAATGATCTCCCGGGATACCATCCCATAGTCCAACTATCAATGCGTTGGGATCTACCGTGACCCCGGTCCGCAGTCCCAAATATAAATATGTAGGGGGATTTATTGGGAATCGAACCCGCAGTCCCAAAGTATACAAACAGGGGGGGGGGGAGCTACCAGAATCCCACATCCGTAGTCCCAAAGTAAATACACAGCAATAGCAAGGAGATGTTCAGAAATAAAATTTCATACCAAGGCAACTTAGAAAATAAGCCATTTAAATAAACTAGACATGCTTCTCTAACTAACAACATGCTAAAATTTACACGTATAATAAAGCAGGAAGGGAAATAATCTAATAAGTACTTTAAGAAAATCGGATTTCCAACAATTTGCACAAGTACACGCTCGTCACTTCGTGCACAAGGCAATTCAATTACCAAATATCATATCCTAAGGGGAAGATCCCCCACACAAGGTTAGACAAGCCACTTCCCTCGAATCGGCTTAAAGTCAACTAGAAATCACGCCTTTGCCACGAGTATCCAACTCCAAATGGCCAAAATCTATTCAATTCAAATACATATCGTAAATAACATCTCAAACAACTGATTCTATGATTAAATTCAAAGCTAAGATATGAAATTAGGTAAAATGACCAAAATACCCCTCAATCCAACATCTCAGAATCGGATAAAACATATATTTTTGGAAACCTCATATTCTCACGAGTCTATACATAACAAGAACGTAAAAATCAGATTTCAAATGACCCCTCAAATCCCATATTAAAATTCAAAATCCCAAGTCCTAGTTCTTCAGTTTTTGTCCAAGTTTCTATGAATTTCTATGTTAATTTCACAATAGAATCACATTTTAGGTTAAAAAATCTTACCTCCAATCGATTCTCCTTGAGTCCCTCTTGAATCTCCCTCAAAGAAGCTCTCAAATACTTAGCTATGGTGGAAAATATGGCTCAAATCGCAGATGAAATGTTTTATAACTCACTTCCTAGTTCTGGAAATCCTTCATCGCGATTGCGACCTCAGCCTCGCGATCGCAAAGTACATTTTTATTTTTCTTAAAATTAACCCTATGCGAACACGAAACTCTCCCCGCAAATGTGATGCTTTAGAACCTTATACCTACGCGAACACGGTCGCACCTACACGATTGCGAAGAACAAAAATACTTGATCCCAGATCCTCATAGGGGAACGCGAACATTACCATGTGATCGCGAAGCACCAGATCAAGACCTTACACTAATGCGGAAGCTCAAGATCTCGAAGAGAAAAACATCTGCCTTCCAAAAATCCTTCTACGCGATCGTGAGGGACCTCACGCGATCGAGAAGACCAAAATTTCTCTGCAACTGCTACTGCAATTTCTGCAAGTTTTTCAAAGCTCAAAACTTCCCGTTAGCTATCTGAAATCACCTCAAGGCCCCGGGACCTCAACCAAGAGTACCAACACATCCTAAAATCTCATTCAAACTTGTTTCAATCATCACAAGACCTCAAACAATACCAAATCCATCAATTCACATTGAATTCAAGCCTAAGTTTTTTAAAAACTTCCGAAATACGCTTTCGATCAAAAACCCAACCAAACCACGTCCGAATAACTTGACATTTTGCACACACATCTCAAATGACATAACGGAGCTACAGAAACTCAAGGAATTCCATTCCGACCCTCGGATCAAAATCTCACTACCGAACCGGAAACTTTTAAAATTCAAACTTCGACATTTCAAGCCTAAATTAGCTACGGACCTCCAAAACACAATCCGAACACGATCCTAACCCCGAGATCACCTAACGAAGCTAACAGAACCATTGGATTTTCATTCCGAGGTCGTTTACACACTGTTCTAACTATGGACAACTTTCTAACACTTAAGCTCTCATTTAGGGACTAAGTATCCCAAAACTCTCCGAACTTAAAACTGAACGTCTCAGGAGAGGTGTTCTGGTTTGGTACGATTCGATCGATTTAGTCAATTTTTTAAAATATTCATTGATATTACTAGGAGAGGCGGAGCGACGATTTGAAACTTGTGGGTTCAGATTTTAGTTCATTTATATTATAGGGTTCAAAATTAATAATTTATAAATATTTCATGAATTTTTTAAAACAAATATCAAATTTGGATTAAAGTTAATCAGTTCGGTCGAACCCGTACATAACTCGACCTCTGATCACTAGAATACACCACGTATGTTATTATTGTTGAAAAAGCAGTGTAGAATGAGCTCGAAGTTATAATATTCAAATCCTAAATCCTAGGCGAGCTTTAAAGTTCAAAAAGAAAAAGAAAAAGACAACGCTGCATGAGAACCACATACTTCAAAACCAGAAAAGCCTATCTACGTATACTCAATTACTAACTCACATAACTTAGCCATATACTTCTTCTTCTTCCTTCCAAAATCCATCATGTACAATGTTTCTCTATAACCCCATCTCCACCCACCTACCCACGCACATCACCCTCAAATCCACCGCCCACCACCACCGTAATATCACCGTTTCCTCTCAATACCAACCCATCCCCACCACCGTAAACATCTCAATCTCCGATGAATCTCTCAAATCAAAAGGATTCAATCTCCACCGCTCGATCACAAACCTCAACCTCGACCACCTCAACTCGGTCTTTGTAGCCGTCGGATTTCCAAGACGCGACACGACAAAGATTCAGTTAGCTTTAGAGAACACAGATTCACTTATGTGGATCGAGTACGAGAAAACTAAACGGCCAGTGGCGTTTGCTAGAGCGACGGGCGACGGCGTTTTTAATGCGATTATTTGGGATGTTGTTGTGGACCCCAGTTTCCAAGGAATTGGTTTAGGTAAAGCTGTGATGGAAAGATTAGTCACCGAGCTGTTAGGAAAAGGGATTAATAATATTGCTCTTTATTCGGAGCCCCGGGTTCTTGGGTTTTATAGGCCTTTGGGTTTTGTTGCGGATCCAGATGGGATCCGAGGTATGGTGTATTCTAGGAAAAAGAAAAAGAATAGGTGATGAATAAGAGAGATTTCTTTTGTTTTTTTGTTGTAATTTATTTAAGGAATTTGTTAAGTGATTAATAATCATTTCTTTCCACTACAATGAATAAAATTACTTAATTGGGCAAAGGTTTTTGGTAACTACTTTCGTCAGCTGGAGATCACTAAGGTGATCAGAAATAATACCTGAGCAATTTTTATGTACAGAAAATTTATGATTTCATTAGGATCTTCTGGTAATAATAATAAACGATCAACGAGGGATTATTTAGGCTATTATAAACAATACACAAGCAATTTCTATATATACGGGATTTATGATTTCATAGGAATTTCATTTAAAAAAAGAATTTTTGTAATAACTAATAAGCGATCAACCGGAGATCACTTGGAAGGTCGTAAAATAATATATGAGTAAGTTTTAGATAATATATATATAATCTACAGTTTCATCAGGATCTCTCACTTTATAAATAGTAATCCTACTAATAAGTGATGAACCGAAGATCATGATCATAAATAATATATAAGTAATTTTTAAATAACACATACATAATCTATAATTTCATCGTGATCTCTCGCTTTACAAAAAGTTGTTAAAGTAATAATAAATAAGCAATCAATTAAAAATTGTTAAAATAATAACAAATAAGCAATCAACTAAAGATCATTGAGACGGTCATAAAAAATGCATAGACGATTTTGAGACCTAATTTTTAAACTAAAAATAATATATGAATATATGTTATGAAATAATATAAGAACAAGAACAATGATACAAGAACAAGAACAATAGAGAGAAAAGTAGAGAGATGAGTATTCTTATTGATACTTGGGGATGGTTTACAATGGAATAGAACCCCTATATTTATAGGGAGGTAGTGACTTAGCCACCAAGTAGTAAACCCTAGAATCTCTCTAAATATAGACATTCACCTTAAATAGAGTTCTATTTATAACACTCCCCCTTGAATGTCTATTCAATAATGTGCCTCGTTAAAACCTTAAAACCAAAACTCAATGGGAAAAATTAAAGAGAAGGAAAAAGAGTACACATGTTTGAATATGCGCCTATTGGTTGCCTCGTTAAAAACCTTGCAAGGAAAACCCAGTTGGGACAAAACCTTGTAAGGGAAAAAGAGTGCAACGCGCATTAACTCCCCCTGATAAGAACATCAATTTATATCCTTGAGCATTTGCATTCCAATCTTGTGCACCATCTTCAAAACAATCTTTGGTAGATGTTTGATAAATAAATCAACCATATTGACTTGAATAAATATTCCGCACCTTGAAATCAGCATTCTTGATAGATATGAACATCTTCATATAATGTCGTGGAATAACTCTTTAATATCTCCATAGATGTATTCTCAATGCCATCATGCTTATAGTTATAGCAAGATACATATGTACACAAATTGTACTTAGGATGTGGTACTTCAGGACCAAGAATTGTGTATGCTTTAAGCAACTTAAATCTTTCAAGTTAAGTCATATAAATCACATAATAGACTTTAGATGCATATCAAATTTTCATGTCATGCTAAGCAAATAAGATATCGAAAACTGATTATACATACTTTTGACTTTATACTTTCAAGTATTTGAACTATATGTCCAAATCTACATGTCTTTCATATGGAATCAAGTATTTGTCTATACGCTTTAAGCGTATCAAAGACTTTGTCCTTCTGGGACTTAATATGAGTATTTGTAGTGAGAATATAGTTACTTTCTTTGGGTCAGCAAATGCGTATAGCATGCTTTGCAATATGTTGCAATTGAATTATCCATTTTATGAACTTCAGGTTCATGATATTCGGGGATTTACATATACAAATGATAATTCATCCCATGTAACCTTTTCTCAAGTGTTTATCATGTCTCCCCCTCATGTTAGAAAAGCTAACTTGTTTCCTCAACTTTGGGAAATCATCTTTGTGCATTATCATGTCAATATACACAGCACATTAATAATAAGATGAAATTATTTGGTTCCTGACCCTGAACCACTTGTGAGGGGAGAATATACTCTCGTATACAACGTATATCAAACTGATATATATAACTTTGTTCTCATAAGAAACAGTTTAGCTATTAAGTGGAGGCACTCAATAATTATCTTGCTAAACCAACTTTGATATAAACCAACTTATCAAGATGAACTATCTTGAGTAGAAAATCTGGAAATTATGCTCGAAGTTAGATTACTGAGCAATTTACCTCGCAAGCACCGGCCAGGCTGCAGGTTAATAACAATCGCACATGTAACCATATCATAGATGCATCATATGTGGTATACATGGCAGGTGAATGGGCCCATATTCACCTTTGATATTTCCAGAATTTATGGGCTTCAACCCGAACTCTTTAGTTGGTCAGTTCATTAATGAGAACAAGTAATACAAGAGAATTCGTAAAGAACTTTCTAGTTCTTTAATATTCACCCATGTGAATTTGCACATCATACTTAAAATGATATGGCTAACACGAATGCCAACTGAATAAATTATCAATATTGGTAAACTTCAAATTTACACCATGACATGTGCACTTATCAATAAACTTCATGTTTATTATGACATGGGTTTTTATACCAATAGATATCCGCTTTATTGTGGCATTCTTTTTTTTGTGTAGTACAAACTGGAGAATGAAGCGGGTAGCTTTTCATATACAAATTATCCCGCTACAAGTTGTAGTAATAGGAGATATCAAATCTTTCCTTCATTTATAGTCTCAATATAATCAATCGCTTTCGCGTGTACTTTGGAAACTGAATAAGTTTCTTTGAGACTTACTACAGCACAATACTCAATTGTGTTTCTCCAACATAGTAATTGGCTCTTCTAGAGCTCTCAATTAATTTTGTACTACCACAGATTCATCAACATCCATGTGGTGAATATCTCTTTTAAAGAGAAAGTTATACCATTATGGTCATGGTCAAAATTATATGCAAGATATGTTTCTTGCATTATCGTTGTCCTTTAATAGTCATATTTTCAAAATACTTTGGCGTACAATAGGTACGTGACCAACGATCATTCATGCCATATATCATCTCAAACCTCCTTCTAGGGGTGAGTGTGGTATCATCTCAAACCTCCTTCTAGGGGTGAGGGTGGTATATTCAATACCAACTTCATGTTCATATTCTTCCGATAATAAATATGTATTCGTGAGTCAGATGTTGTCACATTCACTGCGGGGATAAGTGATTTTGTTATCCTTTTCAAATCTGTAAATGCGTCTGGCATTCGATTTGCTATTCTTTGCAAATGGATAATATTTTGCGCCTCTTTTTCACAAATAAAGGTATGTGGATCAAGATGAGATAATGATGCATTTTTCCACAAAATTTCCCGTTTGGTTTCACCAACTTCTCCCCCTAATTTTAGGAAAAGTGTCTCATCAAATTGACAGTCTGCAAATCGTGCAATGTACAAATCCCCTGTCAATGTTTCGAGGTAGCGAATAATGGAGGACGATTCAAACTCAACATATATTCTTAACCTTCTTTGCGGACCCATTTTGGTGCGGGATGGCGGTGCTATAGGCACATATACTGCGCATCGAAAGATTCTTAAATGGGATATATTAGGTTCATGACCCAAAACCAATTGCAACGGGGAATATTTGTGTCAATTCGTCAGTCAGAGACGAACTAGCATTGCTGCATGCAAAATGGCGTGACCCCAAGCCGAAGTGGGCAGCCTCGTTTTCATGAGTACATGAGGTATTCAAGATTATACTCATGTATTGTCTCAATCTGATATCCATTTTGAATGATATCTTTAAAACTCAACAAGTTCCTTTTAGACTTGGAGGAGAACATTTTGACTGATATCATTAAAACTCAACAAGTTCTTCTTAGACTTGGAGGAGAACATTGCATTCTCTAAAATATCGTTACTTTAGGCAGAGTTATAGTTGCTCTTCAGGAGCCTTCAATCAATTTAATTCCCATGGTTTGCCATACAAAAGAAAATATACGAATATGAGAATAAACAAATTCAATCCGTTTGTTCCATACTTAATATTTTCGAAATCTGCTGAGGTTATTCGACTAACTAAATCAGATAGTCGATTATATGTTTTCCATAATCGATTACTTTGCAGTTTGAAAATTTCAGTTTAAGCATTTTCTTAAAACAATCGATTGTTAAACATACACAATCGATTGTTGAACATTCACAATCGATTGTTAAACATACACAATCGATTATTTGCTATTTTGAAAAACTTCAGATCACACTGTCTTAAGACAATCGATTGTTAAACATACACAATCGATTGTTGAACATACACAATCGATTGTTAAACATACACAATCGATTATTTGCTATTTTGAAAAACTTCAGATCACACTGTCTTAAGACAATCGATTGTTAAACGTACACAATCGATTGTTGAATATACACAATCGATTGTTAAACATACACAATCGATTATTTGCTCTTTTGGAAAACTTCAGATCACACTGTCTTAAGACAATCGATTGTTAAACATACACAATCGATTGTTGGACATACACAATCGATTGTTTTGCAGTTTTAATGCGAATTATTAGATAATCGATTAACTGTTAGGTTAGTCGATTACCTCTACTGGAAAATAAAAATATTATTGAAATCTGAGCATATTGAAACATTCTAAAGAACTAATACTAACATTATATCATAAACTAACTAATACGAGCTGATACTAATGACTATTAGTTTATTCACTAACTATTACAAATAAGTGAAATAAAATCAAACAATTCCATGTTCTTTCATTACAGATCCATCACCGATTAGGTGGTCTATTTTCCCCTCAGGGTGCTCAAAGAAGTCTGCCACATTCAAGTGGGTGATGTCAAAATTATCGTCAGAGACAAAATTTGTTTCAGGGCATTTACTCTTTTGAGATGCTTGACAAGGCTCAACCAAATGTCTTGGTACACGGCAAATTTTCGCCTAGTGCCCTTTTCCACCGCAACGATAACATATAGTTTATGAACTATTTGCTTTTGGATTCTCATCGTATCGTGCTTGTGGCAGAGTGACCAACTTCAGGTTGTCATATCTCTCCTTTAAGCCATTCCACAAGATAGGTGGATCTTTGACTGTGATATATTCAATTTTCAAACCTTCATCAAGGTGATGGCGCAAGAAAATCAAGGCCTTAGCACAGTTTCAAACCTTCATCAAGGCGATGGCGCAAGAAAATCAACGCCTTAGCACAGTAAGGCGATGGCGCAAGAAAATCAAGGCCTTAGCATAGTCTTGGGTGGATGCATTATTTCTGTCTTTAATGGCGTCTCCAAGACCCATAGCATCTAAGTGGATTTCAGCATCCAACACCCATGCCATATAGTTCTTGCCCGAAATTTCAAGGGCAACGAACTTTCTTTTCATAATGTCAGACATAAGACACAATTACATCAAGAGCGTGTTCATACTTACAGGCTTTATTACAATTTGTTGGAAACACGTTTCAAATGCAATATACTAAACGTGTGTTCTTTTGTAGGTTTTGATGAATGTCAAACAAAGCAATAAGCGATATATAGCAGTGCTCAAGGACAAGCACAAAATGGATGCATTACAAGAAGCTCAAGACAAAGTTTAGAAATGTTATAATTGAGTCAATATTAATTGTGATCTTGATTCCTCAATCTTGGCTCATAACATGGCTTCTCTACTAAAATTATTTTTCCAAAATCATGCATATCTAACTTAAGTGTCAAATGATTTTAAACTATGCATATTTATATTTGTTAAAATGTTTTTCAAACATGCCTCAAAAATCTGGGCTAAGATAATCGATTATGTACTTATGATAATCGAGTATCTCTAAGTCAAGACTGCATGACAATCGATTGTGAATTAATGATAATCGATTGTGAGTAAGTCAGTTAACATCAGGTTTTTGCAAACTGCATAACAATCGATTGTGTACTTTTGATAATCGATTGTTAACTGAGGCAAAGTTTTCAAAACTCAGAAAAATCGATTATGAACTAATGGTAATCGATTAGAATGAGAAAAATGTCTCCCAGTGTTTTTAAATAAATTAATAATCGATTGTGGCTTTTGATAATCGATTATATATGAGACAGAAAGTTTTGAAATTAATTAATAATCGATTATGGCTTTTGATAATCGATTATATATGAGACAGTAAGTTTTGAAATTAATTTATAATCGATTGTTCTATTTGATAATCGATTGTTGGAACTAACCGTTGTCATACATTTTCAAATTACCTTCAGGTAATCGATTGTTGATATTTAACAATCGATGTTTTGCGTAAAATCTGGAAAAGATTTTCTGAACGTTGTTAAAATAATCGATTGTTGATTTCCTGATAATCGATGTTTTATGCCAAAAATTGGAAAGGATTTTTTAACGTTATAAATAATCGATTATTGATTTGAAGTAATCGATTGTTGACGTAAAATCTGGGATTGAATTTTTGATCTGATAGGCAAACAATCGATTGTTTAGTCTTGACAATCGATTGTCACTGAGTAATTTCAGCAATCCTTAATTGGCAATTAGACAACGGTAAGACTGAGTTTTTCACCTATAAATACAGGCTTAACTCAGTGTTTTCACAACAACAACATATACAATTTAAGTATTTTCATTGCTAAAAGCTTTCTTACATTGATCATCATTTTCATTCATCTATAAAGCTTTTTGAAGAGCCATTCTATTGAGCTAAGTTGTTGTGATCTTGAGCGTACTATTTCTACTCATATCTACTCATTGAGGAGTACTTTGTAAAGTGAGTTTGTTTTGTGTTTGTAAGAGAATTGCGATTCTCGTTTGTTGAGGAACTTGTGATTCCTCAGTTGAAGTCTTTGGGATTGTAATCCCCGAGCAGTTGAAGTCTTTGGGATTGTTATCCCCGAGCAGTTGAAGTCTTTGGGATTGTTATCCCCGAGCAATTGAAGTCTTTGGGATTGTTATCCCCGAGCAATTGAAGTCTTTGGGATTGGTATCCCCGAGCAATTGAAGTCTTTGGGATTGTGATCCCCGAGCACCTAGGTGAGGCTTGTGTCCTCAGCTGTAACGGTTTGTTAAGCACCCGTAAGCTTGACAAGTTTAGTGGAAATCTCGAGAGAGTCTCTCGGGGACTGGACTAACCACATTTGTGGCCAACCAGGATACATCATTGTGTAAGTTTATTTTACTGCACTTGTTTTAATTTCTGCAAAGTTTTTAAATTCCGCACTAAAACGCTTAATATTTTTAAAACGCTATTCACCCCCCCTCTAGCGTAAAGCGTTATTTCCAACAATTGGTATCAGAGCCATACTCTCTGAAAAACCTAACCGTTTGAGAGAACCATCCATGGCTTCTACTCTAAATTTCTTTGCAGGAATAGGTGAAGGAGAATGCAGCATGTCACCTCCAATATTAGACGAAAACGACTACTCAGTCTGGAAATATCGGATGCAAGTTTTTACAATGGCAAACGATTTGTATCTATGGCAAGCTATTAAACACAGTGATCAACTGACGACAAAAGTCGGGAAAGATAAGGTAAGTGAATACAACACTAAAGCTATGAATATATTTCATAACGCCTTGAATCAGGAACTTTGGCGAAAAATCTCCCACTATAAAACTGCTAAGGAAATGTGGGACAAACTTGAGGAATTGCACGAAAACACGCCTCAAAAAGCGGTCAGCACAAACGATGAATCAACTGGTCAGTGCCTCATGGCAGACGAAAAAGACGAGGTAAGTACATCTAACGATATACAAATTGCTTATAACAAACTGCATGATGAGTTGGTAAATGCTTCTAAGACCATTAAAGATTTACAAAGGACTCTTTCTCTACAAGGAGAGGATTTTCAAAAACAACTCTTTTTAAAAGACAAGGACTTCGAAGAACGTCTTTCTTTAGCTCAAAAAGGGGTTGAAAATCTGTCTCGTGATAACGAGAATCTTGCAAATGAAAATCAATTTTTGTTAAATGATAGTATAGAACTTAGACAAGTCATCAAGACCATGCATGAAGCCTCTTGTGTTGATAATTGTTTTACTTGTACTACTTGTGAGTCCTTAAAACTAGAAAACACAGAACTTAGGAAAACTTTAGAAACTCGTAGTAAAGAAGTTCTTAAAGTTGGTGAAAAAGAATCGCCTAAGAAAAATCAACGGCATAAAAACAAAAACTCCACTACACCACCTAGACATTATGCTAGAATGTATGAAAATAAGGGTAGAACTAATATCTTTAGACAACCTAGATCCAAATCTAGGATTCTTGCAAACAAGCCTACAAATAGTAATTTTCGGCAACCAAGAAATAACTCTAGGAACGAGCTTAGACCACCTAGACATGACACTAGGTCCTTCAACAAGTCTAGCACTAATGACTTTAGACCATCTAGATATTATACTAGAAATGGGAACAATATATCTAGTGTTAATCATTTTCATTCGCCTAGAACTTTGTTAGCTCAACCTAGGCATCAACACAACCCGAACGTAGTATGTCATTACTGCAATCGTATAGGCCATATTGCACCTATGTGTTTTACAAAGCATAGAGATTCTTCATATTATTATGGTCGTTATTTGCCTAACCCCCAAGGACCCAAAATGGTATGGGTACCTAAAGAATATTAATTTGCCTTGTAGGTGTGCTTGAAGGGATCAAGTGTACTATGGTACCTTGACAGTGGATGCTCCAGACACATGACAGGAGACGAATCCAAATTCCTTCAACTAGAGCACAAAGAAGGAGGAAGCGTTGTATTCGGTGACAACAATAAAGGACAAATTATTGGCATCGGATCGGTCGGTAAGAATGAAAAATCCTCTATAAAGCATATATTACCTGTCAAAGGATTAAAGCATAATCTCTTGAGCATAAGTCAATTATGTGACAAGGGAAATCTTGCGTTGTTTGATTCAGATGAGTGTCTAGTGTTTAGACGTAGTGATTTCAAGATTATTCTACGTGGTTTTAGAGTTGACAATATTTACATGGTTGATCTTGAAAACTCCTCATCCGAGTATGTTGATTGTTTGTTGAGCAAAGATGATAATGTGTGGTTGTGGCATCGTAGAGTAGCTCATATGAACATGCATCTTTTAAATAAATTAATTTCTCAAAATCTAGTGATTGGTCTTCCAAACTTAAAATTTGAAAGTGATACTATTTGTGACTCATGTCAGAAGGGGAAGCAAACAAGAGCATCTTTTAAATCCAAAAATGTTGTTTCAACCTCTAGACCTTTACAACTATTGCATATGGATTTATTCGGACCATCCCGCATCGAAAGTCTAGGAAGAAATAGATATGCTTTTGTAATTGTTGATGACTTCTCTAGATTTACATGGACATTATTTCTTGCACATAAAAGTGATGCATTTCTTAGCTTCAAGCTTTTTCTTAAAAGAGTTCAAAATGAAAAGGAATCAACTGTCACTTCCATTAGAAGTGATCATGGGGGAGAGTTTGATCACAATCTCTTTGCGGATTTTTGTGATGAACTCGGAATCGAGCATACCTTTTCCGCTCCACGTACACCACAACAAAACGGGGTGGTGGAAAGGAAAAATAGGAGTCTCGAAGAGATGGCTAGAACCATGCTCGACGAAGCTAAGATTCCCAAACACTTTTGGGCAGACGCCGTGAGTACCGCATGCTATGTTTTGAATAGAGTAGCAATTCGGCCGATACTCTTAAAAACCCCATATGAACTCTACAAAGGTAGAAAACCTGACATTTCACATTTACGTGTTTTTGGTTGTAAATGTTTTGTGCATAACAATGGAAAGGACCAACTAGGAAAATTTGATGCAAAGTCGGATGAAGGTATCTTCATTGGCTATTCTTCTCGTAGTAAAGCTTATAGGGTTTTTAATAAAAGAACCCAAGTTGTAGAGGAATCTCCTCATATTGTATTTTCCGAAGATAATACTCGCTTGGCGAGAAAGGATTGTGGTCTTGATCTTTCAGGTATTCTGGAAAGCCTAAAGGACAAAATTCAAGAAGAACCACCAAGGAAAGAAATTGACAAAACGGTGGAACAACAAATTGAAGAAGCTCCTCAATCGGAAAATGAACCAAAAGAGCAAACAGAATGGAGGACAGTCAAAGACCATCCACTCGATCAGGTAATAGGCGACGTTGGAGGAAAGGTAAGTACCCGGAGCTCCCTTAGAAATACCTTAGATCTTACTGCGTTTGTTTCTCAAATTGAACCCAAAACCATCTCTGAAGCAATTGGGGATGAATTTTGGACCTTGGCAATGCAAGAGGAGCTTAACCAATTCAAACGTAACAACGTTTGGGATTTGGTGCCAAGACCCGAAGGTCATACCATAATTGGTACGAAATGGGTTTTTCGAAATAAATTAGATGAAAATGGCATAATCACTAGAAACAAAGCTAGGCTTGTGGCTCAAGGCTATAATCAAGAAGAAGGGATTGATTATGATGAGACATTTGCTCCGGTAGCTAGATTAGAGGCCATCCGTTTGTTGCTTGCTTTTGCATCTTCTATGAATTTCATTTTATATCAAATGGATGTGAAAAGTGCCTTTTTAAATGGTTTTATCCAAGAAGAAGTTTTTGTAAAGCAACCCCCCGGTTTTGAAGACTTTAATTTTCCCAATCATGTTTTCAAACTCAAAAAGGCCCTTTATGGTTTAAAACAAGCTCCTCGAGCTTGGTATGAAAGGTTGAGTAAATTTCTTTTAGAAAATAATTTTATTCGTGGAAAAGTTGACACAACTTTATTTGTCAAGCATGAAAACAATGATATCTTGCTAGTTCAAATATATGTAGATGATATCATTTTTGGTGCTACCAACAATGCTCTATGCAAGGAATTTTCAAACTTAATGACTAGCGAATTTGAGATGTCCATGATGGGTGAGTTACAATTCTTTTTGGGATTACAAGTAAAACAAATGAAGGAAGGTACATTCATTTGTCAAAGCAAGTATTGCAAAGAACTGCTTAAACGTTTTGACTTGAACAATGCAAAGGAAATAGCAACTCCCATGAGCACATCCGATCATCTCGACAAAGATGAAAAAGGTAAGGAAGTCGACATCAAAAAGTACCGAGGTATGATTGGCTCTCTTCTTTATCTTACTGCTAGTCGTCCGGACATCATGTTTAGCGTGTGCGTCTGTGCCCGTTATCAATCATGTCCAAAAGAGTCTCACCTTACTGCGGTAAAGCGGATTCTAAGGTATCTTGTCGGTACTACCAATGTGGGTCTATGGTACCCCAAAGGTTCTTCATGCCAACTTATTGGCTATTCCGACTCCGATTTTGCTGGATGCAAATTGGATCGCAAGAGCACTAGCGGCACTTGCCACTTGCTCGGTAGCGCTTTAGTTTCTTGGTTTAGTAAGAAGCAAGTTAGTGTTGCGTTGTCCACAACCGAGGCTGAATATGTAGCCGCGGGGAGTTGTTGCGCTCAAATCCTATGGATGAAACAACAACTCTTGGACTATGGCCTACGTCTTGATCACATTCCTCTTAGATGTGACAACACTAGTGCCATATGCTTGACGAAGAATCCCATTCTTCACTCGCGAACAAAACACATTGAAATTAGACATCATTTTATTAGAGATCACGTTCTAAAAGGCGATGTCGAAATTGAATTTGTTGAAACAAAAAGCCAATTGGCAGACATCTTTACAAAGCCCTTAGATAAAGAGTCCTTCTTCCGAATTCGTAGTGAACTCGGAATCCTTGACTCCACGTTGATCTAAGTCATGCATTGCATTTTATTTCTTACATAATTTCTAACTTGAGCGTCGGAGGCGTCTAACATTTTTTTTGCAGGTATCGCAAAATACTCAAGTATTCTACAGGAAAATCGCCGTCAAACAATCGATTACTGTATCAATAATCGATTACTTCCTCTATCTTAATTTTCCAATAAATAAACTTGTGTTTATTTCACATTTTTTTTCATATTCTTCCCTTGTGTAAATTTTTGCTAATGGCAAAAGGGGGAAGAAACGGGATATCAAGAAGTATGCTATATCACTCTCAACTTCATTCATGCTTAAAGTGAGGGGGAACATGAATTGAGGGGGAACATCAAATTGCATACTTTACTCTTGTCTTGGATTATCAAAATAATTATTGCATATATCCCGCTTATGTTTGCCATTATCAAAAAGGGGGAAATTGTTGGAAACACGTTTCAAATGCAATATACTAAACGTGTGTTCTTTTGTAGGTTTTGATGAATGTCAAACAAAGCAATAAGCGATATATAGCAGTGCTCAAGGACAAGCACAAAATGGATGCATTACAAGAAGCTCAAGACAAAGTTTAGAAATGTTATAATTGAGTCAATATTAATTGTGATCTTGATTCCTCAATCTTGGCTCATAACATGGCTTCTCTACTAAAATTATTTTTCCAAAATCATGCATATCTAACTTAAGTGTCAAATGATTTTAAACTATGCATATTTATATTTGTTAAAATGTTTTTCAAACATGCCTCAAAAATCTGGGCTAAGATAATCGATTATGTACTTATGATAATCGAGTATCTCTAAGTCAAGACTGCATGACAATCGATTGTGAATTAATGATAATCGATTGTGAGTAAGTCAGTTAACATCAGGTTTTTGCAAACTGCATAACAATCGATTGTGTACTTTTGATAATCGATTGTTAACTGAGGCAAAGTTTTCAAAACTCAGAAAAATCGATTATGAACTAATGGTAATCGATTAGAATGAGAAAAATGTCTCCCAGTGTTTTTAAATAAATTAATAATCGATTGTGGCTTTTGATAATCGATTATATATGAGACAGAAAGTTTTGAAATTAATTAATAATCGATTATGGCTTTTGATAATCGATTATATATGAGACAGTAAGTTTTGAAATTAATTTATAATCGATTGTTCTATTTGATAATCGATTGTTGGAACTAACCGTTGTCATACATTTTCAAATTACCTTCAGGTAATCGATTGTTGATATTTAACAATCGATGTTTTGCGTAAAATCTGGAAAAGATTTTCTGAACGTTGTTAAAATAATCGATTGTTGATTTCCTGATAATCGATGTTTTATGCCAAAAATTGGAAAGGATTTTTTAACGTTATAAATAATCGATTATTGATTTGAAGTAATCGATTGTTGACGTAAAATCTGGGATTGAATTTTTGATCTGATAGGCAAACAATCGATTGTTTAGTCTTGACAATCGATTGTCACTGAGTAATTTCAGCAATCCTTAATTGGCAATTAGACAACGGTAAGACTGAGTTTTTCACCTATAAATACAGGCTTAACTCAGTGTTTTCACAACAACAACATATACAATTTAAGTATTTTCATTGCTAAAAGCTTTCTTACATTGATCATCATTTTCATTCATCTATAAAGCTTTTTGAAGAGCCATTCTATTGAGCTAAGTTGTTGTGATCTTGAGCGTACTATTTCTACTCATATCTACTCATTGAGGAGTACTTTGTAAAGTGAGTTTGTTTTGTGTTTGTAAGAGAATTGCGATTCTCGTTTGTTGAGGAACTTGTGATTCCTCAGTTGAAGTCTTTGGGATTGTTATCCCCGAGCAGTTGAAGTCTTTGGGATTGTTATCCCCGAGCAGTTGAAGTCTTTGGGATTGTTATCCCCGAGCAATTGAAGTCTTTGGGATTGTTATCCCCGAGCAATTGAAGTCTTTGGGATTGGTATCCCCGAGCAATTGAAGTCTTTGGGATTGTGATCCCCGAGCACCTAGGTGAGGCTTGTGTCCTCAGCTGTAACGGTTTGTTAAGCACCCGTAAGCTTGACAAGTTTAGTGGAAATCTCGAGAGAGTCTCTCGGGGACTGGACTAACCACATTTGTGGCCAACCAGGATACATCATTGTGTAAGTTTATTTTACTGCACTTGTTTTAATTTCTGCAAAGTTTTTAAATTCCGCACTAAAACGCTTAATATTTTTAAAACGCTATTCACCCCCCCTCTAGCGTAAAGCGTTATTTCCAACACAATTATCACATTCACTTCAGGGAATGGATCATAATGACGATTATAATTCCGTCTATTGCCACGTCCACATTCATTGATACCATCATGGTAATAATTTTGTCTTCTTTCAGACTTATCACATACTGCTACCACATTCTCTAAAGGGCATGGAGCAAATTCAATGGGACGGAATTTTAATTCTTTGCCTACAATCATACATGAATTTGATCATGGCAAGGCATAGAAATTTTACCACTTCATGTGAGTGTAATTTCTTACGAACTCCATTAGAGTTATAATCAAACTTTGTTGTCTTTGTTTGTATATAAAATCAAATCGTAGAATTTCAAGAATTTGAAAGGGAAAAGTAAATTACTTACCTTTACGTTATACCAATAAATGTTGTGATATCAAATATACCTTTTGAGTTTCCATCCCGTTGCATTACTTTATGATGATACCATCTCTTCTATTTTTCCGTATAGAAATTAGAAAAAGGCGGCGATTGAGTTGAGAGAGCCGAATCGGCTATGAAGCAAAAACCCTACACAAACAAAAGTTAAAATAATCGAAAATTTCAATTGGTTAGAGACTCGTGCTGATAACGTGTTATGAAATAATATAAGAACAAGAACAATAATACAAGAACAAGAACAATAGAGAGAAAAGTAGAGAGAGGAGTATTCTTATTGATACTTGGGGATGGTTTACAATGGAATAGAACCCCTATATTTATAGGGAGGTGGTGACTTAGCCACCAAGTAGTAAACCCTAGAATCTATCTAAATATAGACATTCACCTTAAATAGAGTTCTATTTATAACAATATATAATATATATAACTAGAAAAAGTGAACATTGGATTTGACCTGTAACCATTCCAAACTATTTCTAGACACAAAACGGACAGACCGCAACTATTCCTCCATTTCCAGCCACACCATAAAACCTGAGGATAATTCTTGAAATTGATCAAATTGATCTCTCCTTCTTTCAAAATTGATTAAAACGAATGAATTTGGCGGTGAGTGAGCTTACCGTTCCGGTGGTTCGAGCCTTCGTTTGGACGGCGAGGGAGAAGGAGTCCGAAGCAATACGACATCGTAGAGCAGTGAGAAGGTTTGATAATGAGTTAGAAAAGGGAAATTACAAGGCTGCTCTCTCTTGTATGAAGCAATTACAGAACAAGCCCCGAGGCCTACTTGGCTTTGGCTCTGTTAAACTGGTGGTGCCTAAAAGAATACAAATGGATGATTCAGTGTCTTTTGAATCTTTAGCTGACTCGATTCTGCGTTCAATTAAACATAGCATCGAGTTTGCTTTGTTAGATGAGGACGTCTTATTCACGGGAATAGAAAATGCTATGGGAAGTGAAAGTTATGATTCCCCTTACGAAGATCATCAAATGTGCTTGCAAGTAAGACTTTTTAATAATATGATGATTTTTTGACTGAAGGAACAATGACTAGTTGCTATCAGTTTTCACTATCAGAATTCCAAATAGTGATTCATAAAGCAATATTCAGATGATCCAACCAGCTCACTAATAATATTGTTCGCTTTGGTTCTAAGCCCGTATAACTTTAAAATGCGTCACTAGGATCTAAGGTCTATTTACTTATATACCCATAACCTATCGCGTATTTTGTTGATGTGGGATTCGTTCATGGTGTACATGTACCCAGAGGCATATCTAGAGTATAGTGTATGGGTTCCCGGGAGCCCAGTAACTTTTGCATAGACCTTGTATTTTTATTAAATTGTTTACTAAATATCTATAAATATCTAATTTTGAACCCAATTATTTTGGTATATTAATTTGAGATTGCGACAGGAGCCCATAAACTCAAATCATAAACCCGCTTCTGCATGCACCTTCTAGTAACTTTTGTGCAGACCTTATATTTCTATTAAATTTTACTAATATCTATAAATATCTAACTGTGAACCCAGTTATTATGGTATATTAATTTGAGATTGCGATAGGAGCCTTCAAATCCTGAATCCGCCTCTGCATGCACCCCCTAGTAACTTTTGCGTAGACCTTTTTTTATTAAAAAATGTAAAAATTTACTAAATATCTATAAATATTTAACTATGAACCCAGTTATTATGGTATATTAATTTGAGATTGAGATAGGAGCCTATAAACTTCAAATCCTGAATCCGCCTCCCTTAGAGAGAGTTTTGCCATCGTCCAAAGTTGCACACATAGTGACTCTGATATAATATTTAACAGCCCAGTCCACCTGTGATATTGTCCGCTTTGGGCCTAGGACCACATGGCTTTAAAATGCGTCACTAGGGTCTAAGGTCCGTTTAATTATATACCCAGTATCTCTCCCATGTTTTGTCGATGTGAGATTCGCGTAGGGTGTCACATCTAATTTACTAGCATGCTTAAGGGCATAAGTGGCAGATGCGGATCCGAAATTTGAAGTTTATATGAATCTCAATATGCAATAATAACTGATTTCACGATTAAATATTTAGTTGATTTCCTTGTATAAATATAGGTTCTACGCAAAAGTTAATGTGTTCCGGGAACCATATTCAATGCTCTAGGTACTTATGCAACTTGCTTAATCGAAATAGATATATTTGACATATTTAGGCATTGCCCACCGGCATAATTCTTTTGTTAGTAGCTAGGGTTTTTTTTTTTGCACAGTTGAATCTCAAATACATGCGAAATCACAGTGTTGACAGTAAGTTATCTCAAATCTTGCTCTTGCTACATTCAACTTTTGGTATTGTTTGTTATATAGATTTAAATGATGGAGGAGGTGCAGTTTTTGCAGCATGAGGCTGGGCATTTTCTTGTTGGTTACTTGGTCGGCGTCTTACCAAGGAAGTTATCAAGTACCTAGTGTAGAAGATATTATACAGGACAAGTTTGCTCAAGGAAATGTGCAGTTTCTTGGCTTTGAATTTCTCAAACAAGTTGATATTGATACTATATCTAGCAAAAAGTTTACCCAAGGCAAGGAAATCAGGGCCAACATCTCATCCCGAACTTTGAACAAGTTTTTGTGTGTGATACTGGGAGGGTTAGTAGCGGAGCACCTGGTATTTGGATACTGATTTACTTCACTCAAATGTTCAACAACTGGACAAAGTGCTAAAATTGTTGTGTTTCAATGTGAATGAAGCCGACTCTGTGGTTAGATGGGCTGTAATTACCACTTTGTCATTATTAAATCATCATCACGAGGCTCGATCAAGACTAGCAGAGGCCATGAACTCGAGAAGATCCATTGGCTATTGTATTGATGCGATAGAGAGTGCTCTGTGAGGCTTTGATGATTAGTCAGCACCGTAAACGAGCCACTTATGTTGGTCGGACTCTTCAAAATACCCTACAGAAGATCCATTGGCTATTGTATTGATGCGGTAGAGAGTGCTCTGTGAGGCCATGAGGATTAGTCAACAACCTAAACAAGCCACCTATATTGCTCAGACTCTTCAAAGATGTTGCATGGTGCGTGTCAGATCCTTCAAAAATAGTATATTTTTGAAGGATCAAGGGTGTGGCAGTGTCGGATCACCTTGCCCTGCAATTATGCTGAGTGCAGTGTCCTCAAGAAGTCTTTCAGGAAAAAGAAAAGGAAAAGTGAGGTAAAATGGTCTAGATCAGAGGACCACCTTATAGAGTGTTTGGAGTTCTTCTTGGTCAAGAGTTATATAAGATAAAAGGAGAAGATCCTCCTGTTTCAAGTTTGAAATAGTAGCTGAATTGGAGAAATTCGTCGTGTTTCTTATTTTTTTCATCAATCTGAGATTTTGGACTTTAATTTAAAAACAAATAGGCGATATATGATTTTATTGTGATGCCACTTTATAAAAATAATTCCGACAATAGCTAATAAGCGATCAACCGGAGATCAGTTAAGTGATCATAAATAATATATGGACAATTTTTAGATAATTCATAAGCGATCTATGAATTCACCAGGATCTCTCACTTTATAAAGAAATGATCCTGGTAATAGTTAATGAATAATCAAGGGAAAACATTTTTTTAATAACATAAAGTCAATCTATGATTTCACCAGGATCTCACTTCACAAAATAACGATCATAATAATAATCAATCAATTGGACCTCACTATGCGACCACAATACATGGAGATTTTTAGACAAGACATAGGCAATAAATGATTCATCAGGATCACCTACTTTATAAAATAAATAATTCTTATAGTAAGTAATAAGCAATCAACTAGAGATCACTTAGGTTGTCATTAAAAAAATGCATGACGATCTTTAGATAAAAAAGTATATGATTTCACGCGGATCGTCCAATTTTAAAAAAAGCGATCCTAAAAATAACTAATAAACGATCAATCGAAGATCAATTAGACAATCATAAATAATACATGGGCGATTTTTAGATAACACATAGATGATCTATGATTTAACCAAAATCTCGCACTTCATAAAGAAACGATCCTAATAATAACTAATAAGCGATCAATCAGAAAATATTAAGGCGATCATAAATAATACATGGGTGCTTTTTAGAATATACATAGGCATTTTATCAGGATTATATCCTCCCTGCGCTTCTTAGAGCAAGAGAAAATATATGACAAATATACACCAATTTACTTCAAGAATATTGCCAAATTCATAATTATGCCACCCAGTGCACAATAAAATACAAATGCCTTTTACCTTGTTTAGGTTTGGGAATAAATTATTTTAAAGCATAATCTTTTCCAAAAAGTTTATAAGCTTTTGCGTATGAAAATTCAACAAGAAATATATACTACAGTTTGCATAACAATGTTTAACAGGAGAACAGATCTTGGCATCTTGGTGATGTTACATTGAATTAGTTTAGTAATACAAACATATAGTATATATATATATATATATATATATATATATATATATATATATATATATATATATATATATATATATATCATATATCCGGCTACGGAACTGATTCCTCGTGCACAATCAACATTCATTGTCATGAATCGTTCTTCCATCAGTTCTTTCAGAAATTTGGTTGGCATACATATTAGATACTTACAAATATTTCTTCAAAATGCATTTCCCTTTCATGCAATGAGCTTAAGCAAGGCCGCTAACATGTACAACTGCTACTTGAGCATAATCCTGTAATCGCGATTTGACCGTTTGAGATTCCAGAAGGAACGTGTCAACTGATGGAAAAACCATCAATCTAATTTCTTCAAAGCTGAGTTTTTTTACCAACCATTGCAGAACTCTTTTCAGAAATTGGCATCTTATGACGAGCAATATAATTAGCCATCTTGTTTATGTCTGCACTAACGACCACTTGCCAGTGGCAGAACCACCTAGGTCCAAGGGGTGTCCCCTACGCTGGAAAATTGCATTGTGTAGCTAGGTTATTTTTTTGTGTATGTACTATATTAATGAATTCCCTTGTCTATTCTTTATATTTTGACTCCCCTTAGTAAAAATCCTGGCTCCACCACCTGTGAGATCAGTGAGCCTTGAACCTGCAAATCATTTATGTGATAAAAACATCGGATTTGGGGGTTATATTATTCAAATCAGACCACGTACAGAGATGGAAAGAGGCTTTTAGACAATTTACTTATTTATTTTGGTTGGTAGGGGTACCTGAAGTTGGCATTGGTGGTCTTCTCATCTGTCTGGATACTGGTTGGGGGATGTCAATAACAACGGCATCAGATATTAGGAAGGTCTTAGCAACTGCTGCTGCATGCTCTAGGCAACATCTAACAACCTGTTTCATACATTAGTTAGTTAAGATGTTAAAGAAATCAACCGTGCACTAACAGTACAAAGTTTGTTTACCATCTAGTAAAAACTGATCAATAGAGGAGTTCTGGACTATGTTTTGGTAACAGAGTTGTGTTTTAGTATCAGTTAACTAACTGGACTACAGGTTCGAGCCGTGGAAACAGCCTCTTGCAGAAATTAAGGATAAGATAATGTACAATAGACCATTGTGGTCCGGCCCTTCCCCGGACCCCACACGTAAGGGGAAGTTTATTGCACCGGGCTACCCTTCTTTTTTGGCCGTCGTGGAGAAGACTCAGAGACTGCAGGCAAGCTTACAGATAGATGTCAAGAAGTTTTTCAAGATTTCTTCACCTACCATACTACGAGATATAATTTGGTGGAAAATGCGGAAGTCAAGGGCGTTTCCCCTTCACATTGGACAAAAATCATTTGTCTTACCTTTGCAGGATCCAAAATTTTGGCAGCCATCAAATCTTCATATCTGTCTCTTGCTGCATTATATCCATATTTCATGTTATCGACCGACAAAATCTGCACGTGTTAAAGATTTAGGTTTAACCACCAGATGATGTATTCACATTTTGAGTTTAGTAACTTTATTGTATGAAACAAACTTTACAAAAATGACACTACATTCAAATCTACCTTCTCTACAACTATGTTCCCATTTACACCAGCATTCTTTGCTATCTGTTTTGCAGGATATGATAGTGCTCTTTTAAAAATATCAGCTCCTATCTGCGATAGTTCGAGGAAATGTCAGTCTAGGGATCAGATAAGCAAAAACAACATCAGTTGGAGAAAACAAAAATACCAAATCCTCCTGATGAAAAGCAAGCCAGAAACTGAGAAGTGAGATAGTTTAATGAAATGAAAATTGCTTTCAGAAAATTAAACTGAATAAGAACTGTCTAGATTATGAACCTTTACAATAACATAGTACTAACCTTCTGATCCTCGTTGTCTAGCATTTCTTTTATAGCATCCACTTTTGACGATAGTCTCAGAAGACAACAGCCACCACCCACAACTACTCCTTCCTCGGTAGCAGCCTGAGCAGGCAAAGTAGAGAAACTTACTCCTTTGAAGGATTATCTCTTTGGGAAATATTTGATAGAACCCCATAACATAGGATTAGACATAAGATAAATTAATCGAATTTATCCTACTAGATTTGAAAAATTCCAGGAGTGAGACTTCTCCCCCTGAATGAAGTGAGAAGCTACAGGTTCTTGAACAGAACTTCTCGTTTACTTATTTTAGAGCTGATTGCTGTTTTGAGATTAAAAACGTTATTATATAAAGTAATCGGAATGAAAAGTGGCTATGGTTGTTCTTGATACTACAAATCGCAAACAGATTTTTTTTCTTCATCAGATCATGTATAATCAACCATGACTTTTAAGTACTGGGAAACAGGTAATTACCCTTGCTGCATTGAGAGCATCCTCAATCCTTAGTTGTTTATCTTTCAACTCAACCTGTGTTTGTGCTCCCACCTACATCACAACTTATAGAATCAAATATACTGTGGGTATCGAAAATGTTTTATAATAGATTGAAAAGATGCTGGGGCAGATAGATCTTTTGTTACCTGAATGATGGCAATACCACCAGATAATCTTGCAATTCTTTCATTCAAGATTTTCTTTTGGAAATTTTCTTCTGTGTTCTGCAAAATCAATTGACTTATCAACTAAACAGCTGTTTAACTCTACTACATTCTGCAAGTTTTGTATGCTGACCAATTTCTGGAACATCACTCAAGCTGTATATTTGCAAATTGATGAGGTATTTTTGCATGTCAATTAGCTCTGATACTACTATTAAGTACATCCTTAAAATTTGTGAATTTATCAGATGTAACCATAGATGACACACCTCTACAAGCTTTTGTATCTGAGTAACCCTCCTCATAACAGCTTCTCGAGTATTTCCATCAGTAACGATCAATGTGGAGTCCTTAGTAATCACCACCTTTGAAGCACTTCCTAGCAAGTCCTTGTGGGCATTTTCAAGAGTCAATCCCATGTCGTCTCTGATCACAGTTCCTGCAGAGACATGATTAATTAAGTATGTCGATATTAAAAAAAGTTTAAGAAGTGTAATATTGCAAAGATTCATATAGTTCGGTTGGTTCATCCATGAAGAAGAATGAAGCTTTCAGCCATAATATCTCTTCATAAACCATGAAGAGAAATGAGGTAACAGACATACGAACAA
This sequence comes from Nicotiana benthamiana, assembly GCA_034376525.1. NCBI lineage: Eukaryota > Viridiplantae > Streptophyta > Magnoliopsida > Solanales > Solanaceae > Nicotiana > Nicotiana benthamiana. The sequence continues at coordinate 53,522,401 of CM067330.1, read as the reverse complement.
CAACAACAATAAACCCATTGTGATCTCACAAGTAGGGTCTGGGGAGGGTAGTGTGTACGCAGACCTCACCCCTACCTTGAAGGTAGAGAGGTTGTCTCCGATAGACATAACCAACTAACAATTTCTGTTTTACTATGCATAATTCACTACCTCCAGTCAAGATCGCGATGTCATCTAAGCAAAGGCTTTTGCGCTCCCCAAAAGATGGAGCTTTTATAGCAGCTACCTTTAGGACACCCCGGAGTTTGTTCCTAATTACTGGAGCCAAAGCATCCTGCTCAATGCCCTCTGCAACAATCAAAACAGGGTATTTCTCCTTTACTGCATTGTCCAAAATTTTTACCAACTCCTTCGGGTTTGTAATTTTTTTATCAACCAAAAGCAGCTGCAACAGAAAAAAAATTTCCCTTATAAATACCTTATACACAATAGGCACTAGCACTTAAGAGAAGCAGTCGCTACCTTACAATTGTGAAGCTCCACAATCCTCTTTCGTCGATCAGTTACAAAATAATGTGACAAATAACCACGATCAAACTGCATTCCTTCTACGACTTCTAGACTGGTTCCAGTATTGTTCCCTTTCTCAATTGTGACAACACCTTTTTTTCCAACCTGCTTAAGAGCTTCCGAAATCATGTTTCCAATGGCATAATCATTGCCAGCACTAACAGCAGCAACATCTTTCAGCTCATGATCCTCAACCTGCACGGTTTGATCATTGTTAACAGACATGTTGAAGACAGTACATCCTCATACATCTTGAATAAGAAAGCTGATTTTAAGCATATTCTTGCCTAGACAAATCTGTTTCTCTGTCGAGATCAAAAAGGGAAAGTAATTTGTCCTTCCTCATACCTTTCTAGACATCAACTTGAGCTCAGAAACGAGGGCTTTAGCAGTTTTCTCAATTCCACGAGACACTTGGACAACATTTGCGCCCATTGCAGTAACCTACACAAAGATAATGAGTAATCACCATTTACACTAGAAATAACTGAAACATGAAAGCAGTCTAGGCTATTCCATTCTATTCAACCTTGACACCTTCAGCAATCAGACCCCGAGCAAGCACTATAGATGTTGTGCAACCATCACCAGCAAGGTTATTAGTCTTGGCACCGGCTTCCCTAATCAACTTTACTCCGACATTTTCCAAAGGATCGTCCAGCTGAATCTGTGCTGAAGACAACATGTATATTCAGCGCATGATAGTCAGGTGGAAAAGTAAAAACATGAAACACCACTAGTCCATCGAATTCCAAGGCAAGTTACATTAGAGAAGCTCATAAACCTGATTTTATCTGACAGACCAAATTTGATAGGATACATGTGCATAAAGCATATACTATTACTATTGAGAAAACTGTTAGCTGTCTTCCATCAGCATTCAAAAATACCTATATACAATTACTACATGGATATACTTGGTTCAGTTTGTTTATATTTTTTTGCGTGCCTACCTGGTTTATATTGTAATCTAAATAGGCCTATGTGAATCACATCATTAAAAAAATAAAATAGGGCAATTAACTAAGAGTTTCCTTTTTTTTATTGGGCAGCCCGGTGCACTAAGCTCCCGCTATGCATAGGGTCTGGGGAAGGATCAGACCACAAGGGTCTATTATACGCAGCCTTACCCTATATTTCTGCAAGAGACTATTTCCATGGCTTGAACCAGTGACCTCCTGGTCACATGGTAGCGAAACAAGTTCCAGAAATGACAATTGGTGGAGAGAGCAGAACAAGTATGAGAATGGAAGAAGCATCAACTGTAGGCAGTAGGCCCCAAAAAGTGTCAACAGAAGACTTGGACGTAGAAATTCAAACTAACATCATTAACTTCCACTACGCAGAATGAAGTGATCTTTTAAGATGGCACACCTTCTATATCTCGACAGACCAGAAGACAATTAAAGCCCTGAATACCATAGGCCCATCAAATTTAAGCATATAACTATCAGGGGCATAGATACACATGTTAAAAGGTGGTCAGTTGAATATCCTTTGCCAGAAAATTATACTACATTTATAAGTCAAACATTACTTTTCATACATATATCTTGAACACTTTTAGCAAAATTTCTGGCTTCATCACTAATAACAATGTTGTTAATGCTTATAATGTACTCCTTAAGAACAGTGTCACCATATAACTATCAGAGGCATCAGTACATATGTTGAAGAGTGGTCAGTTGAATACCCTTAACCAGAAAATTATACTACATAAATAAGTCAAACATTACTTTTCATACATATATCTTGAACACTCTTAGCAAAATTTCTGACTTCGCCAATGATAAGAATGTTGTTAATGCTTGTAATGTACCTCTTTAAGAACAGTTTCACCATCATTAACAATCTTGGGAGGACCATACTTATTTCCAAGCACTACATTCCTTCCTTTTGGACCCATTGTCACTCCAACCAACTCTGCTACCAAATCCACACCTGCCTGCACAACAATTTCACCCAACTCAAAACTTGAAATCAACAAAACACAAAAGCATCAAAAAAAGAAGAAGAAAGAACCCCATTATGACCAGAAGTTTCTTTGTTGTAGAACCATCATGGTTAAAGTACAATTCTTTAGCCATAGCTCTTGTGTTCAACATAGAACCAGACACCCTTTTAGAAATTCTGTGTATTGAACCATTTTTCAAAGTAATTGCAGGTAATTGATTCAAAGAACAACTCATATCTTCTTTTTTTTTAAAATTTTTTTTGCTGAAGTTTCAATTATGCTACTAAAGGGTTACTGACTAGAGGGATAAGAAAAGAGATTAACTGAAAATATCTGTCACAAAAAAAGAAAAAAATCTGTTCTTTTTGGCGCTATTCCACTTCAGATTCTTCAAACTCTGAGCTAAAAATGGAAATCTTGGGCCTGTAATTTTGTGGCCTAGAATAAAGAAAGTTAAAGGCCCATATGGGAGCCTTCTAGTTGTACTTCGTAAAAATAGCACGGTATAGTCAGTTTTCGGACTGATTTTTTAAAAATAGCCAGTATTTATCAAGTCAATGAAAAATAGCCATTATTTTGTTGCAATAGAAACCGGTCCAGTATAATATACTTGAGTTCGGTGCACCTGTGTATGAACTTCAACATATTATGCTGGACCGGTATACTTTGCTGGCTCTAATATAATATACTGGAGATTGGAGCACCGGTGCTCCAAATTCCAGTATATTATAGTGGACGGTATACTTGCTGAAACTGCAGTATATTATGTTGGAGTTCTAGTGTACTTATGCTGGAATTCTATCATATTATACTGGAGTTCCAGCATACTTATCCTGGAACTCCAGTATAATATCCTGGAGTTTAAGTATACTTATGATGGAATTCCAGCATAATATACTGAAGTATTTTTCGAGTTTTGAATAATGTTTTTGCTCAAATTTATTTTTACATAAAAAGTGACTAAATTTCGATTATTTTTAAAATTAAATTATTTTTAAACGAACAATTATAAATCTTACTATTTTTGAATTTCTCTCTTCTTCGTCATATTCTCCTCACGAAACTTTCTTTAGTTACTACTTTGTGTATGATAACTCTCCTTTTTCATTTTTTTCTCCAGCATTTATTTTTTATTTTTGTACGCTAAGGTATTATCATGAAATTGGCTAGCTTTACGTCATTTAGCCTTATAGAAATAGAAGTACTATAATTTCTATAGTACTTTTTATTTTATGCTCTATAATATCAGTTTGAGATGAGTTTAAATCATATTGAGATTTAATACAACCGACCCAACTTGAGAAGGCTTAGTTGTCTTGTTTTTATTTTTTAGGGTTTCATTTGATTTTACTGGGTCTTAAGTTGTGCCTTTTTAGTTGATTTTTTAATTTTATCATTTTATGTCAAGGAATGAACGAATATCTAGTGCTAAAGCTGTATTAGAAAGTGAATACTGTTATTTGGAATTTTACTGGTTGGTTAATTTTTATTCTCTTTGATTTTGAATAAGGAAGAGGATTGCATTGCTTTGTTGGTCAGTTTAAAAATAGTCTTCATATGATGAAACCTTGGAATTGGACTGAGCCAATTAGTTTGAGATTGAGACGTTGTTAATTGATTGCTTGAATTAATAGAGCAATGAATATGTATGTAACTGCAATGCGGTAAAGTATAAAATTTGAGGAATCAGTGCCAAATATCACAAAAATTAGATCAAAGGAATACCGACAAGGGGGAAATGTTGGAGGTTTTATGGCTAAAAAGGAAAGCTTTATGAAGAAAATCTTTTGCTAGGATTTTAAGATTTTGGACATGCATGCTATTACTAGGAATGTGTATTTGGATAGGATATTTGGAATTTCAAACCGATTCATTCTATTCGTATTTTCTGATTTCGGATATCCGAATCGGATATGGGTTATATGTTTTTTAAAAGTTCGGATATTCGGACCGGATTCAGATTGGTATAATTTTAATCCAGTTCGATCTCAAATCCAAATTATATGGATATGTATAATATCTATACATACTAAACTCACATTTTAGGGTTAAGTCTTCTCATTTCATTCGCCACTCTTTAGACTCTTCTTTTTCTTAGTTAATATCGAAGTCTCTATCTAACATCTTTCATATTACTCTGTGCCTCTGTCTGCTTGTTTTAAGTCTTACCTTTGGGTGTGTCTGGTATGAAGGAAAATATTTTTTGGAAAATATTTTTCAATTTTCCATGTTTGATTGCCTTAAATATTTTGAAAAATATTTTCCGTATCAATTCATTTTTCCAAAATAATTTCCTTATCAAGAGAGGGAAAATATTTTCCAAAGCTCCTTCTCAACCTTTCCCACCCTCACCAACCCACCCTACCCCTCTCCAAAAAAAAGATTTTCTTTTTTCACATTTCTATTTTTCCGTTACCGCCCACCCTACTATTCCTCCACTCCCTCCCTCCCCCCTCCGGAAAAAATAAAATTTAAATATTTTTGTCTATTTTAATTTTCGGTTTAAAGGCTCAAAATTTTATAAGTTCCAAAATTATGAGTTCGAAGGTTTATGTGTTTGGAAGTTTGAGGGTCTAGAAATTATAAAGTTTACGGGTTCGAAATTCTGCGATTTTGAAAGTTTATGAAATTTCTAGGGCTGGAAGGTTGTTAGTTTGAAAATTTATGGTTTCATATTTATTATATTTAATTTATTTATGAATATTCTTGAGAAGTCATTGTTCTTAATTTGCGTACCAATCACCAGAGAATGAATAAGATTACTAGTTTTCCAAGAAAATATTTTTTTGGAAAATATTTTTCACGGAATTTTTTTTTGTTATACCAAACACACACTTTATGTCTCTCATTCTCAGTCTCTCTTTCCTATTGACAGACAACTATGCCTCTCCCTTATTAGACATTTGTTTGGAATTTTAGTTTATTTTATTTTACTATGAAACTTTTAGTTTGTCTATTGCTACAAAAGATATTTGTTGCCTTTCAATTTAATATAATCATGAATAACAATAACCTTAAAAAGTGCTGCAGTCGATTATATTGTTAGTAGCCTTAATTCGTACAATCCGATCCAAAGATTTGAAATATTTATATGATCCAAACTTTAAAATCTGATCCGAAATGATCCAATTTAATTCAGATTGGATCTAGATTGTATTTTATCAAATCCGAAATCCTAATTTACAATCCGAAATGTGTTAAATCTAATTCAATCTGACTGATGCACATCCCTAATGCATACAACTATACAAGTAGGGGTGTACATAGGTCGGGTTGGTTCGGATTTTACAATTACTAAACCAAACCAATTGTGTCGGGTTATTAAATATAAAGACCAAACAAAACCAATAAACTCGGGGTTTTTCAATCTCGATTTTTCTCGGATTTTCTCAAGTTTTCGGGGTTTTCAGGTTTTTATCCGTTAAAATCTTCGTAGAACAAAACGTATAACTTGAGTTAAAAATATTTCTTTAATTATAGTAAGATACAACTATAAAAATTATTTTTCAAGAAAAAATAATACAAAATATGGGATGTATCATACCTTATCCTAAAATATTCAATAATAAAGACAATAAAAAATATTGCTAATTAAACAACCATAATAAAAATAATCTAAAAGTACTAAGTCGTGGTATAATAAGTAGACTTATAAGGGAGTATTAATGACATGACTAAGCCCTAAAGAAAAAATAAAAATAAGTTATGCATTTTTATTTAAATTATTGCGAAACAAAAAACAGATATTCAATACATTCCTGTTTGTAGTATTGAATTGAATGCTTTTTGTTAGCATTAGTATTGATTTGATTTTGATTTGGGCTTTTGTTAGCATTATTTAATTACTAATATTAATGGCTATAAAATTTGTTAGAACATTCAAAAGTTTTAAATCCATCTTTGAAATAATATCTTAAAAGATAAAGTTATAAATCTTTTTAGAAATATTTATAAATTAAATCACAAAAATATATTTATATATTAAATATATCTAAAATATTATATATGTAATGTCGGGTTAGTTTGGTTTCGGTTTGACTTTCTTTAGTTAAAATCAAACCAAACCAATTATGGTCGATTTTTTTCCCAATACCAAACTAAATCTACCAAATCATAATCAAATTTTTTTTTTTCGGTTTGATTCCGATTATTGGGTTGATATGATGCATTTTGTCAGTTTCCTTTATAGCCAGTTGGTAATATAAATTAATTATAAAGAAGCTAAGTTGTTGAAAAGAATGGATCTTGGGCCTAACTCAACCCCAAAAGCTAGCTTATGAGGTGAGGATTGCCCAAGCCATATAAGGAGACCAAGGACCTCAAATCCCTCCGATGTGGGACAATTCAACACCCCCATCACGCCCAGATCTCTGGAGCGTGGACAACATAAATGGGGGCCCAACATCGGTAACAATAATTGGGATGGGTCTGGCTTTAATACCATGAAAAGAATGGATCTTGGGCCTAACTCAACCCCAAAAGCTAGCTTATGAGGTGAGGATTGCCCAAGCCATACAAGGAGACCAAGGACCTTAAATTCCTCCGAAGTGGGACAACTCAACAGTTGTATGTAAGTATAACTCTTTGTAATGATTCTTGACGTCATGTTCATAAGGGTTGAGAAAATTTACTGTTTTAACTCAAAATGGTGGAACTCTTGTTAGTTTAACCGGTTAAGATGTAAGAATCGAAATGCAGTTTTGAATCCAATATTGGGATAATGTAAAGGTGATCGCTGGATTATCTAGGTTAAGATGATATACAATCACTCAAGACTTCAACATCAGGTGTCACTAAATTTTGTGCTTCTTTAGCCAGTTCGAGACGAGTTTGATAGTCCTTTTTGATTTCTTTTAAAAGGTTGAGTTTTTAGCTTCTCTTCCTTAGTCGAGTATCTATTTTTTTTAGGCCGTCTTTGATGTGATAAACAAAGGAGGTACTATTTGATAATAATATGATAGTGTGATCGGTAGAAGCAGTGGCAGAGGCAGAATCTCCACGAAGGTGGTTCAAAAATATTTTTTGTAGCTAATGGGAATTGAACCCATGACCATATATAAATTTTGAACCTCTTTGACCACTAAACAACATTTTTGGATTGTGTTAAGGGTGTTCAAAATTTAATATATAAAGATAAAAAATAAATTTTGTCTTATATATACTGTGTAATTTTTTAGCGAAGAATGTTCAGGTGAACACCTTTGCACCCCCTACATCCGCCCCTGTGTAGAAGTATTAGACACAACAAAAATGAGTTGTAAATAACCATTTACTACGTAAAATATTTGTTAGTCTGTTCATATCACAGTAGGCATAAACGTCATGAAACAAGGCCGCGTTGCCCAAATAGAGGAAATATTATGTAACTTTGGCTTGTTAAAGATATCATATGTGTCATTCTTGATCATGTGATCATGTTATACTGATCTTTTGCGGTTAGGATGCATCATAGATCTTGTATATGTCATTTTACATTTGTTGTCAAAGTAATAGCGTCTTGTGTTGGACCACCATATTTCCCATCTGAGCCAGGCCCAATACCGTGTTAGAAGGACAAGCCCAATTAGCCAGGTTTAATTATTTGCTTTTACTATTTTGCCCTTGAGTTATATATAGTGGGGGCTGTTTGTAAATAATGTAACCTGGTATTATTTTTGATAACTGAATGTAAAAAGTTTCAATATTTCTCTCCTTCTCGTCCTTCTAAAATCTTCATCTCTGCTTCAATTTTGTTTGAATTCATGGAAGGAACTTGAAAATTCTCATGGTATCAGAGAAAGGTTGAGTAATGTTCTTCATCTGAAGGCGTAATTTCTGATTTTAGGTTGCAAGTTATTTTACTTCGTGTGGTTTTGTTTCTGGACATTACTATTGCAACATTGTGAGATTGTGCTGGTTTCCTCTGATTGATTCACATTCCGAGTCGGCTAATGTAAATTTTCTGGATAGAACTTATTTTATTTGATTGTCATTCGAAAAGAAAGAGGTGTGATTCCTTTCTTCTTTGATTTTTCACTCAACACATATGTGAGTTAGTAGTTTTGTCAAATTGTTGCATGTCCATTTGATTGTCTGATTATTGCAATGGGAGATAATTCATGAGTTACATACCTACCTACTATTGCTTTAGCTTCGGGGTCTACTGTGACCACTTTTATTAATGCTTCACATCCATACTACATTTCCTCTTGTGATGTGCTGGGGATTTCCCTTGCATCCACTCATTTTGATGGTATAGGATATGTGAATTGGAGTAAGGGAATGTTGATGTCTCTTTCCGCTAGGAACAATATAGGTTTCATAGATGGATCATGCCCTAGATCTTCTGTTACTTCACCTCTTTAGAAAGCTTGGGATAGATGTAACAATTTAGTTGGAACATGGATTTTGACTGTTTTAACCACGCGAATAAAGAATCGTATTCTGCACTGTAAGTCGGCAAAACACATGTGAGATGACTTGAGAGACAGATATGCTCAATCTAATGGGGCTTAGAACTATCAGATCAAGAAGGATTTGGTTGGGGTGACACAAGGGAATAGTGATATAGCAACATATTACTCTAGACTTAAGGAACTATGGGATGAATTAAGTATTCTTATATCTTTTATGACCTGCTCTTGTTGTGATTGTGTGTGTAAATGTGGAGCAAAAAGGCATAATGCTGGTACGATTGAGAGTGATAAAGTGTACTAGTTCCTCATGGGTATAAATAAATCTTACACTGCATCAAGAGGTAATATTCTTATGATGACACCACTTCCTAGTCTGTCCAAGACATACTCTTTGTTAGTACATGAAAAAAAACAAGAAAGTGTGTCCTTCATAACTGAGGCCGCTTCTCTCATTGTTGGAAGTAACAACATGCAACAACAACCTCAAACTCAGAATCATGGCTTCAATCATAATCAGAATCGTAATATGAATTTCAGAAATAGCAACAATGATGGAAAATTCAACATTGACTTTAAGTCTGGACAGAAGTATGTGGGAGATGGAAGAAAAAATACTATGTTTTGCAACTACTGTAAAAACTCTAGGCACCTAATTGATAGGTGTTACAAGCTGCATGGTTACCCCAACAATAATCAACCTCATAATAGATTCATCAATAATCAGAAGGCTAAAAAACTGCTGCTATGGTACAAACTTCTGAAATTGATGAAGGAACTGAATCAAAATCTGGACAGTCTACTGTATATGGAAGAGTAATAACCAAGGAGCAGATAAGTCAATCGATGCAGCTCCTGCAGAATGTTGTTGTTGGGTCTCCTAGGTTCTTCTCTTCCTGAAGGCATTGGTTTTGCTAACTTGGCAGGTAAAGTTACTGATTTAGATTCTAGCAGCTTTGCATAGTCTATCTCATCTGCCTCATCTGCTTCTTTGTCTCAAGAAACCTTGGATCATAGATTCAGGGGCTACAGACCACATGACTTCTAACTTATTTCTTCTTTCTGAAATCAATCCCCTTCCCTCTCCTTACTTAGTTGCCTTACCTAATGGCAATAGGGTAAACGCCCATTCAGTAGGTTCACTTCCCTTGTCTAAAACTCTTTCACTTCCCAATATGCTGCATGTTCCTTCTTTTCAGTATAACCTCGTATCAGTTCACAAATTATGTAAGCAAATTAAAGGCTTGATTTGTTTCAGGGAATCTACTTGCTTCTTTCTGCAGGTCCATTCTCTAAAAAGGCCACTGGAAGTTGGTAATGAAGTAGATGGGCTATACATCTTGCAGCCAGAAAAGTTCCTTAGTGATGGTTTTATCCTTTTAACTCCCTCCGTCCCTTTGAATAAATGTGTACCTTGTTCCAAATGTAATGTTACCTAAAATTATGAAAATATCTTTGAGTCTAAGCCTGTAAATTCCATTTTGAATGATAAGCATACCTTGTGGCATTATGGATTGGGACATTTACTGTACAATAAGTTGAAGTCTATTTCTTCTAAACTTTCCATTTCTGTACCTTCAACTCAACAATTTCCTTGTCATATTTGCCCCTTATCTAGATAAACAAGGAACTCATTTCCTTCCAGTTCAACAACTACTACTTGTCTTTTTTCCCTTATTCATGTAGACGTTTGGGGGCCTTATAATACTGCTATGCATTCTGGAAATAGATATTTTTTTAAGGCCATGTAGATGATTATTCTAGATCTACTTGGACTTATCTTCTCAGTACAAAATCCAATGCCTTCGCAGCTTTAAAAGCTTTCATTCTCATGGTTGAAACTCGGTTTAATTACAGAGTTAAGACAATGAGATCTAATAATGCTCTTGAGTTAGGATTAAGTCATGAATCTTCTTCTTTTTTTCTCTAAAGGAATCCTTCATCAAACATCTTGTGTAGAAACGCCTCAACAAAATAGAGTTGTTGAAAGGAAACATAGACACTTATTTGAAACTATAAGAGCACTTCTTTTTCAATCCAATGTGCCTTTGAAATATTGGGAGGAGTGTATTCTGATTGCAACCTATTTGATTAATAGATTTCCTAACTCTATCTTACAAGGAAAAACTCCTTATGGGCTTCTCTTTGGTATACCCCTTCTTATGATCATCTTAGGGCTTTTGATTGTCTTTGTACTTTTCAACACTCAAAAGGGGTAGAGATAAGTTTTCACCAAGGGCAAGTCCTTGTGCATTCTTGGGGTACCCTTTTGGGAAGAAAGGTTATAGGGTATTAAGCCTTGCCACTCAACAGATTGTGATGTCCAGAGATGTGGTGTTTTATGAGGCTATTATCCCTTTTGCTTTACAACAAACATATTCTTTGTTAGAATATACGCTTAACGCTAGAGGGGGGGGGGGGTGAATAGCGTTTTAATAAAAATCAAGATAAATTTGCGGAATTAAAATTGCAGGAGTAAAATAAGTGCGGTAAATAAAGTAGTAAGAAGAGAACACACCGAACTTATACTGGTTCACCACAACGTGTGGTTAGTCCAATTTCCCGAGGGACTCTCTCGAGTTTCAACTAACTCCGTTAAGCTTGCGGGTGCTTAACAAACCGTTACAAACTGAGAACACAAGTCTCAACAATTGCTTGCTCGAAGATACCACACTTCAAGACTTCACGTGAAGGAACTAACTTTTCCTTCTTACAACCACAAGGGATTAGAACTTCCCTTCAAGTGTATACAAACACTTAGTACTCAAGACAAGACTCTCTTACAGAGTAGATATGAGTAAAATTAATACGCTCAAGAACACAACAACTTCGTCAAGAATTTGGCTCTCAAAAACTATGAAATGAATATGAAATGATTGATATGAAAGTATGTAAGCTTAAGCAAGAATTGTAATCAGTTGTTGTACTTAAAAGAGTGGTTTTGAGGTGTATTTATAGTCCTCAAAGACCCAAAGACCGTTGCTTAATTGCCAATCACTAATTGCTGCTTTTGTGCTAGAATAATCGATTATCTGATTTGCATAATCGATTATCTGCAAATCGTTCAAAAATCATATGCAGATTTTAAGCTAGAATAATCGATTATTCAAATTGCATAATCGATTACCTGATAACGTTCAAAAATCAGACGCTGATTTTATGCTAGCATAATCGATTATTGCCTTGTGCATAATCGATTATCTTTCAGCGTTTAAAAATACTTTGGCAACGGTCAGTGAATAATCGATTATGCTATATAGGATAATCGATTATTGACCTCTGCGGAATTTTTAATATAATTCGAATAAAGAGGATAATCGATTATCATATTACATAATCGATTATTTTGCTGTTTTGTAAATTCCGGTTTACACTGTCTTAACATAATCGATTATCAAAAAGACATAATCGATTATTTTGCTGTTTTCTAAATTCCGTTTACACTGTCTTAACATAATCGATTATCAAAAAACATAATCGATTATTTCTGTCCAGATTTGAAAGACATGTTTAAAATTCATTTTGGCTAAAATGAAAATGTTTGAAAATCATTTTGTTTTAAAACAAAGATGCATGGTTTGATGAAAATGATTTTACGAGAGAAGCCAAGACTTGAATCTATTGTTGGATCAAGATCACAATATAAAACGACTCATGTATATCTTTGTTGCTTTACTTGATCTTGTTCTTTGTTTCTCTTGTGCTTGGATTTTGGCATATGTCAATGTTCCATGCGCGTCGGTTTGTCATTTATCAAAACCTACAAAGATGAACACACGTTTAGTTTTAGCGATTTGAGAACGTGTTTCAACAATTTCCCCCTTTTTGGTAATGGCAAACCAATATCGGGATATGCATATTAAATAATTGATAATGACAATCCAAGACAAGTATATAGATATGTGAATGAGTTCCCCCTCAATTTATGCCAATATGTATTAGTGTGCATAGCCCTTATTCTTCCCCCTTTTGACATTTGCAAAAATAAATAACCTTTTATTGAGGGAACAATATTGAAAATACATAATAAAGCAAGAAAAATAGAGAAAATATTATTCAAACGAGACATAATGGAAGCAAGAAAAAAATAGACAAGATATTATTCATTTTCAACATTAACATCCGCCTCGGCATCCGGCACTTCTTCCGGAAAGGCAACTTGGGCATAGGGATAGTGGACGTGGTCAAAATATCCATGAAGTTCGTGGGATAATCGAGTGACATTCTAATCAATACGAGTCATGGATGTGGACAAAGAGGCAAGTTGCTCAGAAATGGTTTGGAGGGAAGCAACAGACGGGGCCTGAGGACGACGCCTTTGAGTTGGAGGAGGAGCCGGATGTTCACCGATATTGGGAAATGAAGATTCTTGAATTTCCCAATGTTTTGTTGCCTTTTTGTGAGGACCGATGGAGGTGTTGATACCGGAGGCTTGAAAAAGAGCCATTATGACAAAAGCATAGGGGAGTGGCTTATCGTCCCCAATTGCATCATACATGTGAGTCATGACGAACTGGCACCAATTGATGCGAGCCCCGGTGATAATTGCGTGCATGAGTTTTGAATCCTCATGAGAGAGAGTCGTATGATTGAATTTGCGTGCGGTTTTAGAACGCGGGTTATGAAATAAAAGATTAGACGAAATTCCGGGAGCATGTGCGTAATGGTTGGGCGACGATGCTCCGAACTTGCAATAAATTCGCCAATGCCAATTTGGTTGAAAAGGAGTTGTTCATCAAATAAAGCACCTTCTTCCCTAGTGTAGAGTGATGTCTTCCCCATTTCGTGGAAGTTTAGTGAGGACTTGCATGTTTTCCTCATTTAAAAGAATTGGAACTCCATTGATGCTCGAGACAAGTTCACCATCTTCGTCCTTCCCGAGATTGGAATAGAAGGCACGAATTAGAGAAGGGTGAATGTAAGGGGATTGAAGATATATGAATTCAAGAAGTTGACTTTGCATGAGGATATTTGCTGTGGATGGTGGGGTGATGTGGCTAAGGAATCGATCAGTGGAGAATCGAGGAGGAAGGATTTCTCGATTTTCAAATTTTTCGACGAAACGAATAAGTTCGGCTTCACTGTCGAACCATAAATAAGATCCGTCTTTATAGCAGTGAACGGGTGGAGGAGCAGAAGAGGAGGCAATATGTTTGCTGGAACGAGGTCGTTTAGAATTCTTGCCTGTCATTTAAAAAGAAATTTGAGAGCCTTTGCAGAATTTTTTTTGAAGACTTTGGAAGAATATTAGGAGCTAGGAGTGATGTTGGAGTGAAGAATTTGAAAGGTGGAAGCACCTATTTATAGATTTGAGGAATTGAGGGCATTTATTGAACAAGCTGCAGATTTGTAGTGCCAAACGATCAAAAACGGTAACATTTTTGAAGAACTGACCGTTGATAATCGATTACTGGAATTTGATAATCGATTATTGTTACACAGTGTACAGTGTTTTACGGACTCGGGGAATAATCGATTTTGTATTGGAGTTAATCGATTATTTCAGGAAGTACAGTAACGAAAAACCGAGACGGTAAGAGGAAATTGATTACACAGTTTTCAATAATCGATTATTGTTACACAGTGGCTTAACTCCTGTAAAACTGAACCTCAACATAATCGATTAGTAACATTGATAATCGATTTTTATATATGATCGCCAAATTCCTGCAAAGTCGAGATTGTTAGATAATCGATTGTAGTATTTGTATAATCGATTATTTTATTTTTCCAGCAGAATAATCGGAAAACATAAAGAAGTAATAATCGATTATTGACTAAGAAAAATCGATTATTTATCACCAGTGCCCGAGAATTCCCCCTGTCTTTAGGGCGATACCTGCAAAAAAGAGTTAGGCGCCTCCGACGCTCAAGTTAGTAATCGTTAAAAGAAAAAAAATGCAATGCATGTATTAGATCAACGTGGAGTCAAGTATTCCGAGTTCACTACGAATTCGGAAAAAGGACTCTTTCTCTAAAGGCTTTGTGAAGATGTCGGCCAATTGATATTTGGTTTCAACAAACTCAATTTCGACATCACCTTTGAGAACGTGATCTCTTATGAAGTGGTGCCTAATTTCTATGTGTTTCGTTCTTGAGTGAAGAACAGGGTTCTTCGTCAAGCTTATGGCGCTAGTATTATCACATCGAAGAGGGATATGATTGATACTAAGACCATAATTCGAGAGTTGTTGTTTCATCCAAAGGATTTGAGCACAACAACTCCCCGCGGCTACATATTCAGCCTCGGTTGTGGATAACGCAACACTTACTTGTTTCTTGCTAAACCAAGAAACTAGAGAGCTACCGAGCAAATGGCAAGTGCCACTAGTGCTCTTGCGGTCCAATTTGCAACCTGCAAAATCGGAATCGGAATAGCCAACAAGTTGGCATGAAGAACCTTTGGGATACCATAGTCCCACATTTATAGTTCCAACAAGATACTTCATTATCCGTTTTACCGCAGTTAGGTGCGACTCCTTCGGACATGATTGATGTCGAGTACATAAACACACGCTAAACATGATGTCCGGTCTACTTGCAGTAAGATAAAGAAGGGATCCGATCATACCTCGATACTTCTTTGTGTCTACTTCCTTACCTTTCTCATCTTTGTCAAGATGGTCAGATGTACTCATTGGAGTGGCCATTGCTTTGGCGTTGCTCATTTCAAAATGATTTAGCAACTCCGTGCAATATTTAGATTGGCAAATGAAAGTTCCCTCTTTCATTTGTTTCACTTGCAACCCCAAGAAGAAGTTTAGCTCACCCATCATTGACATTTCAAATTCACTTGTCATTAATTCAGAGAATTCCTTGCACAAAGAATTTTTAGTAGCACCAAAAATAATATCATCTACATATATTTGAACTAATAAGATGTCATTGTTTTTGTTCTTAATAAAGAGTGTAGTGTCAACTTTCCCCCTAATGAACTCATTCTCCAAAAGAAATTTGCTTAAGCGTTCATACCAAGCTCGGGGAGCTTGTTTAAGACCATAGAGGGCTTTCTTAAGTTTGAAGACATGATCGGGAGATTTAAAGTCTTCAAAACCCGGGGGTTGTTCAACATATAATTCCTCTTGAATAAACCCATTTAGGAAGGCACTCTTTGTTGGACAATACGCTTTACGCTAGAGGGGGGGGGGGTGAATAGCGTTTTAAAAATATTAAGCGTTTTAGTGCGGAATTTAAAAACTTTGCAGAAATTAAAACAAGTGCAGTAGAATAAACTTACACAATGATGTATCCTGGTTGGCCACAAACGTGGTTAGTCCAGTCCCCGAGAGACTCTCTCGAGATTTCCACTAAACTTGTCAAGCTTACGGGTGCTTAACAAACCGTTACAGCTGAGGACACAAGCCTCACCTAGGTGCTCGGGGATCACAATCCCAAAGACTTCAATTGCTCGGGGATACCAATCCCAAAGACTTCAATTGCTCGGGGATAACAATCCCAAAGACTTCAACTGCTCGGGGATACCAATCCCAAAGACTTCAATTGCTCAGGGATAACAATCCCAAAGACTTCAATTGCTCGGGGATAACAATCCCAAAGACTTCAATTGCTCGGGGATAACAATCCCAAAGACTTCAACTGCTCGGGGATAACAATCCCAAAGACTTCAACCGAGGAATCACAAGTTCCTCAACAAACGAGAATCGCAATTCTCTTACAAACACAAAACACACTCACTTTACTAAGCACTCCTTAATGAGTAGATATGAGTAGAAATAGTACGCTCAAGATCACAACAACTTAGCTCAATAGAATGGCTCTTCAAAAAGCTTTATGGATGAATGGAAAATGATGATCAATGTAAGAAAGCTTTTAGCAATGAAAATACTCAAAGTGTATATGTTGTTGTTGTGAAAACACTGAGTTGAAGCTGTATTTATAGGTCAAAAACTCAGTCTTACCGTTGTCTAATTGCCAATTAAGGATTGCTGAAATTACTCAGTGACAATCGATTGTCAAGACTAAACAATCGATTGTTTGCCTATCAGATCAAAAATTCAATCCCAGATTTTACGTCAACAATCGATTACTTCAAATCAATAATCGATTATTTATAACGTTAAGAAATCCTTTCCAATTTTTGGCATAAAACATCGATTGTCCGGAAATCAACAATCGATTATTTTAACAACGTTCAAAAAATCTTTTCCAGATTTTACGCAAAACATCGATTGTTAAATATCAACAATCGATTACCTGACGGTAATTCAAAATATATGACAACGGTCAGCTTCAACAATCGATTATCAAATGGAATAATCGATTATTAATTAATTTCAAAACTCTCTATCTCATATATAATCGATTATCAAAAGCCACAATCGATTATCATTTTATTTAAAATCACTGGGAGACATTTTTCTCATTCTAATCGATTACCATTAGTTCATAATCGATTTTTATGAGTTTTGAAAACTTTGCCTCAGTTAACAATCGATTATCATAAGTACACAATCGATTGTTAAGCAGTTTGCAAAAACCTGACGTTAACTAACTTACTCACAATCGATTATCATTAATTCACAATCGATTGTCATGCAGTCTTGGCTTAGAGATACTCGATTATCATAAGTACATAATCGATTATCTTAGCCCAGATTTTTGAGGCATGTTTGGAAAACATTTTAACAAATGTAAATATGCATAGTTTGAAATCATTTGACACTTAATTTAAATATGCATGATTTTGGAAAAATAATTTTAGTAGAGAAGCCATGTTATGAGCCAAGTTGAGGAATCAAGATCACAATTAATATTGACTCAATTATAACATTTCTAAACTTTGTCTTGAGCTTCTTGTAATGCATCCATTTTGTGCTTGTCCTTGAGTACTGCTATATATCGCTTTTTGCTTTGTTTGACATTCATCAAAACCTACAAAAGAACACACGTTTAGTATATTGCATTTGAAACGTGTTTCCAACAATTTCCCCCTTTTTGATAATGGCAAACATAAGCGGGATATATGCAATAATTATTTTGATAATCCAAGACAAGTGTAAAGTATGCAATTTGATGTTCCCCCTCAATTCATGTTCCCCCTCACTTTAAGCATGAATGAAGTTGAGAGTGATATAGCATACTTCTTGATATCCCGTTTCTTCCCCCTTTTGCCATTAACAAAAATATATACAAGGGAAGAATATGCAAAAAAACATATGAAATAAATGAAAGTTTATTTATTGGAAAATAAAGATAACAAAAGTAATCGATTATTGATACAGTAATCGATTGTTTGACGGCGATTTTCCTGTAGAATACTTGAGTATTTTGCGTCATGCTTTTATGATCCCCTTTTCTTTAGGGTGATACCTGCAAAAAAGTGTTAGACGCCTCCGACGCTCAAGTTAGAAATTATGTAAGAAATAAAATGCAATGCATGACTTAGATCAACGTGGAGTCAAGGATCCTGAGTTCACTACGAATTCGGAAGAAGGACTCTTTATCTAAGGGCTTTGTAAAGATGTCTGCCAATTGGCTTTTTGTTTCAACAAATTCAATTTCGACATCGCCTTTTAGAATGTGATCTCTAATAAAATGATGTCTAATTTCAATGTGTTTTGTTCGCGAGTGAAGAATGGAGTTCTTCGTCAAGCATATGGCACTAGTGTTGTCACATCTAAGAGGAATGTGGTCAAGACGTAGGCCATAGTCCAAGAGTTGTTGTTTCATCCATAGGATTTGAGCGCAACAACTCCCCGCGGCTACATATTCAGCCTCGGTTGTGGACAACGCAACACTAACTTGCTTCTTACTAAACCAAGAAACTAAAGCGCTACCGAGCAAGTGGCAAGTGCCGCTAGTACTCTTGCGGTCCAATTTGCATCTAGCAAAATCGGAGTCGGAATAGCCAATAAGTTGGCATGAAGAACCTTTGGGGTACCATAGACCCATATTGGTAGTACCGACAAGATACCTTAGAATCCGCTTTACCGCAGTAAGGTGAGACTCTTTCGGACATGATTGATAATGGGCACAGACGCACACGCTAAACATGATGTCCGGACGACTAGCAGTAAGATAAAGAAGAGAGCCAGTCATACCTCGGTACTTTTTGATGTCGACTTCCTTACCTTTTTCATCTTTGTCGAGATGATCGGATGTGCTCATGGGAGTTGCCATTTCCTTTGCATTGTTCATATCAAAACGTTTAAGCAGTTCTTTGCAATACTTGCTTTGACAAATGAATGTACCTTCCTTCATTTGTTTTACTTGTAATCCCAAAAAGAATTGTAACTCACCCATCATGGACATCTCAAATTCGCTAGTCATTAAGTTTGAAAATTCCTTGCATAGAGCATTGTTAGTAGCACCAAAAATGATATCATCTACATATATTTGAACTAGCAAGATATCATTATTTTCATGCTTCACAAATAAAGTTGTGTCAACTTTTCCACGAATAAAATTATTTTCTAAAAGAAATTTACTCAACCTTTCATACCAAGCTCGAGGAGCTTGTTTTAAACCATAAAGGGCCTTTTTGAGTTTGAAAACATGATTAGGAAAATTAAAGTCTTCAAAACCGGGGGGTTGCTTTACATAAACTTCTTCTTGGATAAAACCATTTAAAAAGGCACTTTTCACATCCATTTGATATAAAATGAAATTCATAGAAGATGCAAAAGCAAGCAACAAACGGATGGCCTCTAATCTAGCTACCGGAGCATATGTCTCATCATAATCAATCCCTTCTTCTTGATTATAGCCTTGAGCCACAAGCCTAGCTTTGTTTCTAGTGATTATGCCATTTTCATCTAATTTATTTCGAAAAACCCATTTCGTACCAATTATGGTATGACCTTCGGGTCTTGGCACCAAATCCCAAACGTTGTTACGTTTGAATTGGTTAAGCTCCTCTTGCATTGCCAAGGTCCAAAATTCATCCCCAATTGCTTCAGAGATGGTTTTGGGTTCAATTTGAGAAACAAAAGCAGTAAGATCTAAGGTATTTCTAAGGGAGCTCCGGGTACTTACCTTCCCTCCAACGTCTCCTATTACCTGATCGAGAGGATGGTCTTTGACTGTCCTCCATTCTATTTGCTCTTTTGGTTCATTTTCCGGTTGAGGAGCTTCTTCAATTGGTTGTTCCACCGTTTTGTCAATTTCTTTCCTTGGTGGTTCTTCTTGAATTTTGTCCTTTAGACTTTCCAGAAAGCCTGAAAGATCAAGACCACAATCCTTTCTCGCCAAGCGAGTATTATCTTCGGAAAATACAATATGAGGAGATTCCTCTACAACTTTGGTTCTTTTATTAAAAACCCTATAAGCTTTACTACGAGAAGAATAGCCAATGAAGATACCTTCATCCGACTTTGCATCAAATTTTCCTAGTTGGTCCTTTCCATTGTTATGCACAAAACATTTACAACCAAAAACACGTAAATGTGAAATGTTAGGTTTTCTACCTTTGTAGAGTTCATATGGGGTTTTTAAGAGTATCGGCCGAATTGCTACTCTATTCAAAACATAGCATGCGGTACTCACGGCGTCTGCCCAAAAGTGTTTGGGAATCTTAGCTTCGTCGAGCATGGTTCTAGCCATCTCTTCGAGACTCCTATTTTTCCTTTCCACCACCCCGTTTTGTTGTGGTGTACGTGGAGCGGAAAAGGTATGCTCGATTCCGAGTTCATCACAAAAATCCGCAAAGAGATTGTGATCAAACTCTCCCCCATGATCACTTCTAATGGAAGTGACAGTTGATTCCTTTTCATTTTGAACTCTTTTAAGAAAAAGCTTGAAGCTAAGAAATGCATCACTTTTATGTGCAAGAAATAATGTCCATGTAAATCTAGAGAAATCATCAACAATTACAAAAGCATATCTATTTCTTCCTAGACTTTCGATACAGGATGGTCCGAATAAATCCATATGCAATAGTTGTAAAGGTCTAGAGGTTGAAACAACATTTTTGGATTTACAAGGTGCTCTTGTTTGCTTCCCCTTTTGACATGAATCACAAATAGTATCACTTTCAAATTTTAAGTTGGGAAGACCAATCACTAGATTTTGAGAAATCAATTTATTTAAAAGATGCATGTTCATATGAGCTACTCTACGATGCCACAACCACACATTATCATCTTTGCTCAACAAACAATCAACATACTCGGATGAGGAGTTTTCAAGATCAACCATGTAAATATTTTCAACTCTAAAACCACGTAGAATAATCTTGAAGTCATTACGTCTAAACACTAAACACTCATCCGAATCAAACAACGCAAGATTTCCCTTGTCACATAATTGACTTATGCTCAAGAGATTATGCTTTAAACCTTTGACAAGTAATATATGCTTTATAGAGGATTTTTCATTCTTACCGACCGATCCGATGCCAATAATTTGTCCTTTATTGTTGTCACCAAATACAACGCTTCCTCCTTCTTTGTGCTCTAGTTGAAGGAATTTGGATTTGTCTCCTGTCATGTGTCTGGAGCATCCACTGTCAAGGTACCATAGTACACTTGATCCCTTCAAGCACACCTACAAAGCAAATTAATATTCTTTAGGTACCCATACCATTTTGGGTCCTTGGGGGTTAGGCAAATAACGACCATAATAATATGAAGAATCTCTATGCTTTGTAAAACACATAGGTGCAATATGACCTATACGATTGCAGTAATGACATACTACGTTCGGGTTGTGTTGATGCCTAGGTTGAGCCAACAAAGTTCTAGGCGAATGAAAAGGATTAACACTAGACATATTGTTCCCATTTCTAGTATAATATCTAGATGGTCTAAAGTCATTAGTGCTAGACTTGTTGAAGGACCTAGTGTCATGTCTAGGTGGTCTAAGCTCGTTCCTAGAGTTATTTCTTGGTTGCCGAAAATTACTATTTGTAGGCTTGTTTGCAAGAATCCTAGATTCGGATCTAGGTTGTCTAAAGATATTAGTTCTACCCTTATTTTCATACATTCTAGCATAATGTCTAGGTGGTCTAAAAGAATTTGTTCTAGGCTTGTTTAATACCTTAGAGTTATTTCTAGGTGGAGTAGTGAAGTTTTTGTTTTTATGCCGTTGATAATTCTTAGGCGTTTCTTTTTCAACAACTTTAGGAACTTCTTTACTACGTGTTTCTAATGTTTTCCTAAGATCTGTGTTTTCTAGTTTTAAGGACTCACAAGCAGTACAAGTAGAGCATTTATCAACACAAGAGGCTTCATGCATAGTCTTGATGACTTGTCTAAGTTCTATACTATCATTTAACAAAAATTGATTTTCATTTGCAAGATTCTCGTTATCACGAGACAGATTTTCAACACCTTTTTGAGCTAAAGAAAGACGTTCTTCAAAGTCCTTGTCTTTTAAAAAGAGTTGTTTTTGAAAATCCTCTTCTTGTAAAGAAAGAGTTCTTTGTAAATCTTTAATAGTCTTAGAAGCATTTACCAACTCATCATGCAGTTTGTTATAAGCAATTTGCATATCGTTAGATGTACTTACCTCGTCTTTTTCGTCTGCCATGAGGCACTGACCAGTTGATTCATCGTTTGTGCTGACCGCTTTTTGAGGCGTGTTTTCGTGCAATTCCTCAAGTTTGTCCCACATTTCCTTAGCAGTTTTATAGTGGGAGATTTTTCGCCAAAGTTCCTGGTTCAAGGCGTTATGTAATATATTCATAGCTTTAGTGTTGTATTCACTTACCTTATTTTTCCCGACTTTTGTCGTCAGTTGATCACTGTGTTTAATAGCTTGCCATAGATACAAATCGTTTGCCATTGTAAAAACTTGAATCCGATATTTCCAGACTGAGTAGTCGTTTTCGTCTAATATTGGAGGCGACATGCTGCATTCTCCTTCACCTATTCCTGCAAAGAAATTTAGAGTAGAAGCCATGGATGGTTCTCTCAAACGGTTAAGTTTTTCAGAGAGTATGGCTCTGATACCAATTGTTGGACAATACGCTTTACGCTAGAGAGGGGGGGGGGTGAATAGCGTTTTAAAAATATTAAGCGTTTTAGTGCGGAATTTAAAAACTTTGCAGAAATTAAAACAAGTGCAGTAGAATAAACTTACACAATGATGTATCCTGGTTGGCCACAAACGTGGTTAGTCCAGTCCCCGAGAGACTCTCTCGAGATTTCCACTAAACTTGTCAAGCTTACGGGTGCTTAACAAACCGTTACAGCTGAGGACACAAGCCTCACCTAGGTGCTCGGGGATCACAATCCCAAAGACTTCAATTGCTCGGGGATACCAATCCCAAAGACTTCAATTGCTCGGGGATAACAATCCCAAAGACTTCAACTGCTCGGGGATACCAATCCCAAAGACTTCAATTGCTCGGGGATAACAATCCCAAAGACTTCAATTGCTCGGGGATAACAATCCCAAAGACTTCAATTGCTCGGGGATAACAATCCCAAAGACTTCAACTGCTCGGGGATAACAATCCCAAAGACTTCAACCGAGGAATCACAAGTTCCTCAACAAACGAGAATCGCAATTCTCTTACAAACACAAAACACACTCACTTTACAAAGCACTCCTTAATGAGTAGATATGAGTAGAAATAGTACGCTCAAGATCACAACAACTTAGCTCAATAGAATGGCTCTTCAAAAAGCTTTATGGATGAATGGAAAATGATGATCAATGTAAGAAAGCTTTTAGCAATGAAAATACTCAAAGTGTATATGTTGTTGTTGTGAAAACACTGAGTTGAAGCTGTATTTATAGGTGAAAAACTCAGTCTTACCGTTGTCTAATTGCCAATTAAGGATTGCTGAAATTACTCAGTGACAATCGATTGTCAAGACTAAACAATCGATTGTTTGCCTATCAGATCAAAAATTCAATCCCAGATTTTACGTCAACAATCGATTACTTCAAATCAATAATCGATTATTTATAACGTTAAGAAATCCTTTCCAATTTTTGGCATAAAACATCGGTTGTCCGGAAATCAACAATCGATTATTTTAACAACGTTCAGAAAATCTTTTCCAGATTTTACGCAAAACATCGATTGTTAAATATCAACAATCGATTACCTGACGGTAATTGAAAATATATGACAACGGTCAGCTTCAACAATCGATTATCAAATGGAATAATCGATTATTAATTAATTTCAAAACTCTCTGTCTCATATATAATCGATTATCAAAAGCCACAATCGATTATCATTTTATTTAAAATCACTGGGAGACATTTTTCTCATTCTAATCGATTACCATTAGTTCATAATCGATTTTTATGAGTTTTGAAAACTTTGCCTCAGTTAACAATCGATTATGATAAGTACACAATCGATTGTTAAGCAGTTTGCAAAAACCTGACGTTAACTGACTTACTCACAATCGATTATCATTAATTCACAATCGATTGTCATGCAGTCTTGGCTTAGAGATACTCGATTATCATAAGTACATAATCGATTATCTTAGCCCAGATTTTTGAGGCATGTTTGGAAAACATTTTAACAAATGTAAATATGTATAGTTTGAAATCATTTGACACTTAATTTAAATATGCATGATTTTGGAAAAATAATTTTAGTAGAGAAGCCATGTTATGAGCCAAGTTGAGAATCAAGATCACAATTAATATTGACTCAATTATAACATTTCTAAACTTTGTCTTGAGCTTCTTGTAATGCATCCATTTTGTGCTTGTCCTTGAGTACTGCTATATATCGCTTTTTGCTTTGTTTGACATTCATCAAAACCTACAAAAGAACACACGTTTAGTATATTGCATTTGAAACGTGTTTCCAACACTCTTTACATCCATTTGATATAAATTAAAATTCATAGAAGAGGCAAAATCAAGTAATAGACGAATAGCTTCTAGCCATGCTATGGGTGCATAAGTTTCTTCATAATCAATTCCTTCTTCTTGATTATATCCTTTAGCTACAAGCCTAGCTTTGTTTCTAGTGATTATACCATTTTCATCTAATTTATTTCGAAAAACCCATTTCGTACCAATGGTGTGATTATCGGGTCTTGGCACCAATTCCCAAACGTCATTTCGTTTGAATTGGTTAAGCTCCTCTTGCATTGCCAAGGTCCAATGCTCATCCCCAATTGCTTCGGAAATGGTTGAGGGTTCTATTTGAGAAACGAAAGCAGTGTGTCCTATAGTGTTCTTAAGAGTGTTTCGAGTGCTTAGCCCTTGTTCGATGTTACCACTTACCTTATCGAGAGGATGGTCTTTGAATGTCCTCCAGGCGTTGGGCAGCACCGTTTCTTCCTCCTGTGGTGGTGCTTCCTCCGATGGTTGTTCCAAGATTTCATCTTGAATTTCCTTTGGATTTTCCTCTTGTACCTTGTCTTGAAGACTTATTTTGTTTAAAGAATCTGCAAGATCAACACAAGAATCCTTTCTCGCCAAGCGAGCATCATTTTCGGAAAATACAACATGAGGAGACTCCTCGACAGTTGAAGTGCGGTTGTTGTAAACTCTATATGCTTTACTATGCAATGAGTAACCAATAAATACGCCTTCATCAGATTTTGCATCAAACTTTCCTAAGCTATCTTTTCCGTTATTATGAATAAAACATTTACAACCAAAAACTCGAAGATGGGAGAGGTTTGGCTTCCTTCCCTTGTATAGTTCATAGGGAGTTTTCATGAGTATTGGTCTTATGGTAGCTCTGTTCAACACATAGCTTGCGGTACTCACGGCATCTGCCCAAAAATGTTTGGGAATCTTTGCCTCATCGAGCATGGTTCTAGCCATCTCTTCGAGACACCGATTTCTCCGTTCCACCACTCCATTTTGTTGTGGTGTACGTGGAGCAGAGAAAGTATTCTCAATGCCGAGTTCGTCACAAAAATCCGCGAAGAGATTATGATCGAACTCTCCCCCATGATCACTTCTTATGGAAATGACAGTTGTGTTCTTTTCATTTTGAACACGTTTAAGAAAACTTTTAAACCTTTGAAAGGCCTCACTTTTGTGAGCAAGAAATAGCGTCCATGTGAATCTAGAGTAGTCATCAACAATTACAAAAGTATAGCGATTTCTACCAAGACTTTCAATACGAGATGGTCCAACAAGATCCATGTGAAGAAGTTGTAAAAGTCTAGAGGTTGAAACAACATTTTTAGATTTAAAAGAGGCTTTTATTTGTTTCCCTTTTTGACAAGAATCACAAATAGTATCTTTTTCAAATTTTAGATTTGGAAGACCAATTACTAAATTTTGTGAAACTAATTTGTTTAAAAGATTCATGTTGACATGAGCTACTCTACGATGCCATAACCACATGTCGTCATTTTTACTCATAAGGCATTTCACATAATCTGATGAGGAATTTTCAAGGTCAATCATATAGATATTATCAATTCTAATACCACGAAGAATGACTTTAAAATCACTGCGGCGTATAACTAAGCATTCTTCCGAATCAAACAATACAAGATTTCCCTTGTCACATAATTGACTTATGCTCAAGAGATTGTGTTTAAGCCTTTTTACTAATAAGATATTCTTAATAGAGGAGGATTCGGTCTTACCTACGGAGCCGATGCCGATTATTTTTCCTTTATTGTTGTCTCCAAATACAACGCTTCCTCCTTCCGTGGGTTTAATTTGAAGGAATTTTGATGCATCTCCAGTCATATGTTTAGAGCATCCGCTGTCAAGGTACCAAAGTACACTTGATCCCTTCAAACACACCTACAAGATAAATTAATGAGTTTTTGGTACCCAAGCTGTTTTGGGTCCTTGTGTGTTAGGTGCAAAATGGTGGTGTGATTGACATGCAGTGAAGTGTCTGTGTCTAGTAAAACAAGCAGGAGCAATATGTCCTATTCGATTGCAATAATGGCAAATGACGTTAGGATTATGCATTCTTCTAGGATGATAATAGTTGGAGGGTCGAAATTCATTTACTCTATTTTTGACAATATAATTTTGATGCAATTTTTGAAAATCTTTTCTCGGTGTTCTAAATTGCTCAACATTTCTTCTAGTGTTTGTTCTAGGATATGTAGCGGTCCTAGGATAATTATTTCTAGGTTGAGTATGTCTAGGTTGCAATTTTTAAAAGCCATTTCTAGGTGTTCTAAATTGCTCAACATTTCTTCTAGTGCTTAATCTAGGATGCATATTGATTCTAGGATTATTATTTCTAGGTTGAATGTTAACATTTATTTTATTTTGCCTAGGTTGAGCCTTAGGTTGTTGAGGGATGGTCTCAACTTTTTCTTTAGACTCATTTTTGAAACCTATGCCATGTTTAGTAGATTTTAAATTTACAAGAACATCATTTAGATTTTTGTGAGAGGAATTGAATTTATTCAAGGTACCCTTAAGTTTTTCTACTTCATCTTTTAGAGATTTGCAAGAAGTACAACCATTGTTTGAGCTCTCGGGTTTATCGGCGCTTCTTTTGCCATAAAACTTATATTCCTCTTTTAGCTTCTCATTATCGAGAGTCAATTTTTCCAAATCATTTTCTTTCAAATAAAATTGTTTCTTCAATTCTTTTATGGTTTTGGAAGTTCTAATAAATTCACCATATAATTCATCAAAGGCATTTTGCATTTCTTCAAGAGAAAAAAACTTCTTAGAAGGAGATTCACATACCTTTTCTTGAGTTTCTTCGTGTGCCATGAGACATAAATTAGCGGTTTCATCTTTTTCTCCGTCACTTGATTCATCCCCGGAGTCACCTCCCCAAGAGATGTAGGCTCTTTGTTTCTTGGCGAATTTCTTTTTTGTTATGTTATTTGGGCAGTTGGATTTGATGTGCCCAGCTTCTCCGCATCCATAGCATTTGAGTGGTCCACTTGGCCGCTTTCCTTTAAACTATTTCCGCATGAATTTTTGGAATTTCTTGATCACGAGTCCAAACTTGATATCCTCATCACTTGAATCCTCATCGTTTTGAGGTTGAGTCGTAGACGCTTTGAGTGCAATCCTTCTTTTCCTTTGATCATCCAAAGGATGGTTAAGAATAGTAGATTCATATGTTTTGAGATTACCTCGAAGTCCGTCTATGGTGACATTTGTAATGCCGATCGATTCTTGAATAGCGTCGGCTTTGGAACGCCATTCCGGAGTAAGGCTTCGTAGAATTTTTCGGACAAGCTCCTTATCCGTAAATGTCTTTTTGAGAGCATGAAGGTCGTTTACGATTTTTGAAAATCGCTCAAACATATCATCTATTTTCTCATTCTCCTTCATATGAAACAATTCATATTCATGGGTTAGAAAATCAATTTTTGCTTCTCGAACTTGATCCGTACCTTCGTAAGTGATCTCTAGTTTGTCCCACATTTGTTTGGCCGTGGTGCAACATGAGATTTTCCGATAGTCATCGGGATTACAGCACAATACATTATGTTGATGGTCTTTGCATTATTTTCCACCTTTTTGATATCGTCCATATCGTATTCGTCTTCCGACTTTGGGACGAGTTCATCTCCAACCTTTTTAGTGGGAAGTTGTTCTCCATTCTTTATAATTTTCCACAATTGGAAGTTGTTTGATTGAATGAAAATCCTCATCCTCTCCTTCCAATAAGTGTAATTGGCGCCATCAAAGAGTGGTGGCCTTGTAAAGCATTGTCCTTCACCTAGTCCTGCATTAACGTTACGAGTAGAAGCCATGGATTGTTTCTCTCAAACTGTTAAGTCTTTCAGAGAGACAGACTCTGATACCAATTGTTAGAATATACGCTTAACGCTAGAGGGGGGAGGGGTGAATAGCGTTTTAATAAAAATCAAGATAAATTTGCGGAATTAAAATTGCAGGAGAAAAATAAGTGCGGAAAATAAAGTAGTAAGGAGAGAACACACCGAACTTATACTGGTTCACCACAACGTGTGGTTAGTCCAGTTTCCCGAGAGACTCTCTCGAGCTTCAACTAACTCCGTTAAGCTTGCGGGTGCTTAACAAACCGTTACAAACTGAGAACACAAGTCTCAACAATTGCTTGCTCGAAGATACCACACTTCAAGACTTCACGTGAAGGAACTAACCTTTCCTTCTTACAACCACAAGGGATTAGAACTTCCCTTCAAGTGTATACAAACACTTAGTACTCAAGACAAGAGTATCTTACAGAGTAGATATGAGTAAAATTAATACGCTCAAGAACACAACAACTTCGTCAAGAATTTGGCTCTCAAAAACTATGAAATGAATATGAAATGATTGATACGAAAGTATGTAAGCTTAAGCAAGAATTGTAATAAGTTGTTGTACTTAAAAGAGTAGTTTTGAGGTGTATTTATAGTCCTCAAAGACCCAAAGACCGTTGCTTAATTGCCAATCACTAATTGCTGCTTTTGTGCTAGAATAATCGATTATCTGATTTGCATAATCGATTATCTGCAAATCGTTCAAAAATCATATGCAGATTTTAAGCTAGAATACTCATTTATTCAAATTGCATAATCGATTACCTGATAACATTCAAAAATCAGACGCTGATTTTATGCTAGCATAATCGATTATTGCCTAGTGCATAATCGATTATCTTTCAGCTTTTAAAAATACTTTGGCAACGGTCAGTGAATAATCGATTATGCTATATAGGATAATCGATTATTGACCTCTGCGGAATTTTTAATATAATTCGAATAAAGAGGATAATCGATTATCATATTACATAATCGATTATTTTGCTGTTTTGTAAATTTCGGTTTACACTGTCTTAACATAATCGATTATCAAAAAGACATAATCGATTATTTTGCTGTTTTGTAAATTCCGTTTACACTGTCTTAACATAATCGATTATCAAAAAACGTAATCGATTATTTCTGTCCAGATTTGAAAGACATGTTTAAAAATTCACTTTGGCTAAAATGAAAATGTTTGAAAATCATTTTGTTTTAAAACAAAGATGCATGGTTTGATGAAAATGATTTTACGAGAGAAGCCAAGACTTGAATCTATTGTTGGATCAAGATCACAATATAAAACGACTCATGTCTATCTTCGTTGCTTTACTTGATCTTGTTCTTTGTTTCTCTTGTGCTTGGACTTCGGCATATGTCATGTTCCATGAGCGTCGGTTTGTCATTTATCAAAACCTACAAAGATGAACACACGTTTAGTTTTAGCGATTTGAGAACGTGTTTCAACATTCTTCATCTGAGTTCCTTGCATCTCCTCCTCCCCCCGGTCTTTCTTCCTTTTGTCCTTCTCCAGAATCCCCCTCTTTGACCATGTCTACAGGTTTTTCATCTCTATTTACAGGTTCTCCTCCTCCTCATTCATCTTATTCTAATGTGCCTCCACTCACTCCTACTCATGTTTCTACACCTTGTGCTGCATCCCCTTCTATTCCCCCGGTTGTTCCATTGAGGAAGTCATCTAGAACTCACCAGAGACCTGGGTATCTTCAAGACTTTGTATGTAACTCTGATTTTATTTCCCGCCCTTCCCTCTCTTGTGTTTTACCTGCTCACATCTATATGAAGTAGGTTTGTATTTCTGCTTTGTCCTGCCAATCTCAATCCTTTATTAACTCTCTTTCCCCTATGCAAGAGCCTAGATCCTATTCTCAGGCAGCTCTGCATCCAGGATGGCAGGAAGCCATGTCCAAGGAATTTGATGCTTCAGAGGCAAACAATACTTAGAGTTTGGTTCCTTTACCTGTTGGGAAACATGATATTTCCAGCAAATGGGTTTATAAAATTAAACATAGGGAGGGTGGTTATATCGAAATACTCAAAGCTAGGCTTGTCATTAGAGGAGATACCCAAAAGGAGGGTATTGACTACACAGAAACGTTTTCTCCCATAGTTAAAATGACTACTATCAGGTGCCTTTTTGCTGTAGCTGTCAAAAAACAGTGGCAACTCTTTTAGCTAGATGTTAATAATGCCTTTTTGCATGGGAATTTGATGGAGGAGGTGTATATGAAGGTCCTTCAAGGTATGGTTGTCCCTTCTTCTGATTTGGTTTGCAAGTAGAACAAATCTTTGTATGGTCTCAAACAGGCGTCTAGATAATGGTATGCCAAGCTATCTGATGCCTTACATTCCAAAGGTTTTCAACATTCTAAGAATGATTATTCTCTATTTTTCAAACACTTAACTGCTGGTTCTGTATATTTTGGGGTCTATGTAGATGATATTTTGTTAACTGGTAATGATGTGGAAGGCATCCTTCTTCTTAAACAATTTCTAGATGCTCAATTCCAAATCAAGGATTTAGGTCTTTTACATTACTTTCTTGGTCTGGAAGTCGTGTCTGTGTCTGATGGTATTTTGGTGAACCAAAGGAAGTTTTCTCTCGAATTGGTTGAAGAATTGGGGTGTACTGATTCCAAGCCAACCTCTAGTCCTCTTCCTTTAGGTATGAAATTGTCTTCTGATGTAGGTTGCTTGATTTCTGATACTTCACTTTACATGAGGCTAATTGGCTAACTCAAATTCTTAACTCATACTAGGCCTGACTTAGCTTATACGGTTCAATATCTTAGTCAATTCATGTAGACTCCCAGACATCCCCATTTGGATGCTGCTTTACATACTGTGTGCTACATCAAAGGCTTGTCTGGTTTGGGACTTCATTTCTCTTCTCTTTATTTTTTTCTATGGTTGCATTTTGTGATTCAGATTAGGCTTCTTGCGCTGATTCCAGGAGATCTTTTAGTGGTTTTTTATTATGCTGGGTTCCTGTCCTATCTCTTGGAAGTCGAAAAAATAGACTACTATTTCTTTATCATCTGCGGAGGCAGAGTACAGGTCTGTTCGGAGATTGGTGGCTGAATTAACTTGGCTATGTCGACTCCTGGAGGATATGAATATTATTGATCTGACTCCTATTGCTATCTATTGTGATAATCAGTCTGCCATTCAAATTTCAAAGAATCTTGTCTTTCACGAGTAGACTAAACACATCGAGCTAGACTGCCTTTGTGTTCCGGACAAATTGTGAGATGGCTTGATTTCATTGCATTATATACCTTCTAGTGCCCAGTTTGCAAATATTTTCACTAAGAGCCTTTTTGTATAGGCACATTCGCAGCAACTGTCCAAGTTGGGAGTGGGTTCCTCCAGCCTCGCTTCCAACTTGTGGGGGGGGGGGGTTGTTAGGCCATCATATTTCCCACCTGAGCCAGGCCCAATATTGCGATAGAAGGACAAGTCCAATTAGACGGGTTTAATTATTTACTTTTACTATTTTTCCATGAGTTATATATAATGAGGGCTGTTCGTAAATAATGTAACCTGGTATCATTTTTGATTATTGAATGTAAAAAGTTCCGATATTTCTCTTCTTCTCGTTCTTCTTGAATCTTCATCTCTGCTTCGATTTTGTTTGAATTCATTGAAGGAACTTGAAAATTCTCATCTTGAACCTTAATGAACTTGGAGGTTATGAGTTGAGATATATTTTCTCTGGCATCTGAAAACTTAGAGAACATAAAGCGATGTGTTAGAGACTATAACTTTCAACTGGCGTATGAACAAGGTGTTACTGTTCTGGAAATTTGTTTCTTTAAAGAAATGAAGGCTCAACTAAGTTGTTGTTGCCTGTTGCCAGTGCTAGAAAATATAGGTAAATAACAGAGAATTAAAGGCTTTGACACATGAAATATCCTTATCTTTCAAGAGTTATGGCGTCTAAATACTTTACAGACTACAATCAATTCTCTATAAGGATAACAAAACCTGAAACATACATGCAGATTGAATACTCTACTTCAGGGATGTCTTCCGTATAGATAAGAAAAGGAGTCTTTTCTGAAGAGACGCCCCTTTTCACGAATAGCCACAATTATTTTTGTTAAGTAAAATTAAAAATTAAATTTAAATTCAAATTTTAAATAACAAAAATCTGTTCCAAGTAAAATACGAAAAATAAAATCTTTATTTAAAGATCCGACCCAACCGCACCCAAGCCCCATGTCCAAGTCATATATATATATATATATATATATATATACACACACACACACACACACACATTCTTCTAAATATGTCAATTGTTTATTTTATTGGACTTAATGAGTCAAGCTTTATAAAGCCAACTAAATGGCTTTATGCCATCAGTGTGGGACTCCCATATATACAAGCTACTCTAACAATCCCCTACCTAGTTTGTAATATATCTCATAATATCATCCATATCGAAAAGTATGTTACATAGATTTGAACTTTTTATTAGTGTAAGTACCTTAAAGTTTGACAAAGTTATTGGTATCCTAAGATTCAAACCACAATTCCATTTGTCAAACTAAAAGTATCACACACATAATATTATTAAGTAGAGAAACAATCTAGTATTATGCATTAGCAATTTTATGGCCATGTCCTAATCCAAATTCATGAATATTTACAAGATCAACTCCTTAAATCATGTTAAAAGCAGCACCGCCTCAATATTCATATAGGTGAAAATATACTTTATGTCCCTGTTACTACATACATTTGCTATCCATTAAGAATTAATTCACCCTCGTTCTTGTAACAGTATGCACTTGGAAGTTTGTCATTATTCCCCTACAATTAGAGAGATTTAAAAACTCCTAAACTCCTCACGTAACAGTACATAGGAATCTAGGCTCTAATTGAGAAGATTTGTGCTTAATCAACATAAGCAACTTGTTATTACCCATTGAACTTATATCATTACGTTGTATACCAATTCAAAGTTGGGTTTCCATTGCTTGTGATTAATTAAAGAATTATAGCCCCATTTCTTCACTAGTTTGTTGTACTGCATCTCTATTATTTAATACCTAAGTGGATCTGCAAGATTCTTGTTTGATCTCATATACACTACAGCTATAGTTCCATTTATAACTAATTCTCTCATATAAGCATTCCTTAAGCTTATTGTATTGGAAAAAAATTAAGTTCATTATAAAATAACACGTCATGACACGTTGACTGGTCAAAAGATGACAAGTGGAAAAAAATATAGTTGAAGAGGTACGAGCTTCAACAGGCACAGGCAGAGATCCAAGAAAATTAGAAAGGCTAAGAGCACGAACCTCTTAATATTCAGAAGTTGCATCAAAAGAATGAACCTAAATAGCAAAAGGGGTATAGATACGTATTATTCGTAATTAATAGGCATTAAGTATGGAAAATATTATAGAATATCTATTGAATCAGTTATAATTTCCAATTATAACGTTGCATTAAATACGAATGATTGTCCATAATGACTCCATTATGAAAAGAAAAAAACGTATTACTTAGAAATAACTATAAAAGTTGAGAACCTAACATTTGTATAGGACACGAAATACTATTGGAATATACTGATGTACTTTGCTTTCTACTAAGCTATTTTTTATAATAAATATTCATATTTCTATTTGATTATCAGTAACCCGAGTTCTTCTTAAAATAAGCTTTGACCGAAATCCCAATTTTTGGTTAAACAAATTGGTTGTGCTGTCAATATCTGATAATCCACTCTTTCCTAAATTAACCTTTTTTATGAAATCAAACATGTCAAATGTCAATAACAACAATCAAATAGACCGTTAACTCCAACAGAATCTGCAATATGATCGTACCCCGATCCCTTCCCCATGAAACTCTCCCTGACATTCTCGAGAAGGAACTCCTGATGAATCTCAATCAAATGCAAATTCTCAATTTGAACATGATGAGTCAATCAATGAAGCTTTGCAAATTTTAATCACTCAACATGTCAGCAAATCTCTTGAAGCTTTCGCCAACTAGTTGCCGGTTGCGCCACCAACACCAACTCCAAATAATAATACTTTGGAAAGCTCTCATTTCTGGCTCGTTAATTCAGGCAGTGGAGGAACTCCCAGCGAGTCTCATGATGGAGAACAAGGTAACATAGTCAATTTCGATTTATAAAATTTTGTATTAACCTTGCAGAAACAGCTCAAGGAACAAAGCGATCGCATAAAGCAAATATCTGGAGTACCGCCTGTAATCAAGGGAATAGATATGGATAAATATCCACAATAACCTTGGAAGCCATATTGCTCCTCTGCCGATTTCGAAGAAATTTAAGGTGCCTGATATTCCAAAATACGATGGCATAACTGATCCATGAGACCACGTGACTGCATTCACAACTAGAGTAAAAGGCAACGATTTGACCAAACAAGAAATTGAATTAGTATTTTGGTAAAACACTTACTAAGGGAGCATTAACATGGTATTCGCTTTTACCGAAAAATTCTATAAATTCTTTTGCTGAGCTTGGAGATTCATTTATCAAAGCACACTCGGGGCTCACAAAGTCGAAAGAATAATGGAGGATATTTTCAAAATAAAGCAAGGAGATTCAGAGTTGCTCAGAGAGTTCGTAGATATGTTCCAGCACAAAAATATGACAATGTCATATGTACCTGATAACTGGGCAGCTATGACTTTTACCTGTAATCTAAATGA
Source organism: Nicotiana benthamiana (assembly GCA_034376525.1). NCBI lineage: Eukaryota > Viridiplantae > Streptophyta > Magnoliopsida > Solanales > Solanaceae > Nicotiana > Nicotiana benthamiana. The sequence continues at coordinate 53,487,215 of CM067330.1, read as the reverse complement.
GAAGAGTTCAGAAGCGACGAGATGGCTCAAAGAAAGTCTACGTGACTTTTCAGCTACAACTTGGAATGATGTTTACAACATATACAACACGAAACTATGGATAGAAGAAGATACTTAGTCTCAAAAAGAGGAAAGGAGTAGTTCCAGGCATGCTGATACTGAGAAATGGTTTTAGTCTCAAAAAGAGGAAAGGAGTAGTTCCAGGCATGCTGATACTGAGAAATGGTCTAATAAAAATAGGTACGAGCCATATATGGGACCCGCATGAAGAGAATCGCGTTCAAAACAAGATAACTCAGGTTACGGTCATAGATCGAGACACAAAGAATCGGGCTCATTGTCAAGGTTTAGGAAAGAACAAAAAGCACGAGAGATTCGAGATGGTGATAGAAGTTTGAAGGCAAAATTTGGCAGTTACAGTTTCAGTATCAGCACATCAGAATTAGTAGCAGTATTAAAGAGCATGTGATAAGGTATGGTGGCCAAAAGAATTGAGATAAAATCAAAATAGATGAAGTCTTGATTTTTGGTGCGAGTTTCATAATGATCGCGACCACAAAATGGCAGATTGTAGATTGCTGCAAGGCGAAGTTGACCATTTATTAGGACAAGAATATCTTACCGTATTGTTTAGTGAAAAAGTTAAGTAGGCCTATATGAAAAATAGATAGGATCCCCCAAAACCTCTTTACCAAAAAGGACAGTTAATGTCATCAGTAGGGGAGAAGAAATCAATGGCGTAACAATAGCCAACAAAATTTCAAAGATCACTGTCACATATGGAAAGCGAGTCCAGCATGTGTTGGAGGAAGAAAGTATTACATTTAATGATGCAGATGCAGACGGTGTGCTAACTCCACACAACGATGCACTGGAAATATCTCTACTTGTACACGACACTAACGTGAAGCGAGTTTTGATTGATCCAGGTAGCTTCATAAACATCATTTTGCTAAGAGTATTAAACGGGATGCAAGCTGAAGATAAGGTAGTACCCAAGGCGTATACTTTATCTGGATTTGACAATTCAAGCTTCGTAACAAAAAGAGAGGCAATACTTACACTATTTACAGAGTGATTTGTCAAAGATTCGAAATTTCAGGGGGTAGAAAAGAATATGGCCTATAATATGATTCTCGGTAGACCATGGATTCACGAGATGAATGTTGTGAAATCTACTCTGCATCAAATTATTAAATTCCCTTCACAATGGGGGATACCTCAAATCCGTGGTGATCAACAGACATCTAGGAGCATCAATTCCATAACAGATTCAAACCTAAAAAATGAAAAAAATAGCAATTATTGAAAATAGTTGAGGATGTTGCAACACAAGTGTCAATCGAACATGGGCAGACAGATGTAGACTCGATGCTCGATTCCATCCAAGAACCAGAAGAAAATAAAAATAATGAAACCACGATTGAAGAATTGGAGGCTATTGAACTATTCTCACAATGGCCTGAAAGGAAAATCTACATTGGGGCCAACCTAAGCCATGAAATGAAGCTAATTTGATTGATTTTTTGAAAACTAAAGTGGATTAATTTGCCTGGTCCCACTCTGATATGACATGATCCGGAAGTAATAACTCACAAGTTAAATGAAGACCCATCATATCCACATATGAAACAAAAGAAAAGAAAGTAAGGATCTTTCAAAAATAAAGTGATTGAAGATGAGGTGCAAAAACTTTTAAAAGTAGGGTCTATGTGCGAGGTAAAGTATCCTAATTGGTTAGCTAATGCTGTAGTAGTACCAAAAAAGACTGATAAATGGCGAGTTTGTGTAGATTACACTGACCTAAACAAATCTTGTCCTAAAGATTCTTTTTCGTTAGCACATATAGATCAACTAATTGATGCACTGCATGACATTAATTGTTAAGTTTTTTAGATTCATATTCAGGGTATAAGAAAATCAAAATGGATCCCCTAGATGAGGAAAAAAACTTTATTTATAATAGACAGGGGGACTTAATGTTAAAAAGTAATGGCATTTGGCCTAAAAAACGCTAGGGCCACATACCAAAGATTGTTGACCAAAATGTTCGAAGAACGTTTAGAGAAAACCATGGAAGCTAAATCCTAAGAACATGCTAGTAAAATCCTAACAAGTAGGGAATCATATTCAGCATCTATTTGATACATTTCAGATTCTGTGTAAATTCAACATGAAGCTAAATCCTGAGAAATGTCCATTTGGCATTTTATCAGGTAAGATTTTGGGATTTCTTATTTCTAACCATGGAATTGATGTAAATCCCGTACGGGATAAAGCTATTGAGGAAATTCCTGATATGCTTACAAGTAAAAAAAAGTACAGAGACTGACGGGAAGAGTTGCAACCTTGGGAAGATTTATTTCCAAATCATCAGAGAAAGGTAGCTAGTTCTCAAAAACTTGAAAGTATACTTGTCAAATCTACCGTTACTCGTAAACCAAAAGATGGGGAAAAGTTACTTATTTACCTTGTTGTTTCAGAGGTAAAGACGAGTGCTGTTTTGGTTTATGAAGACCAAGGTAAACAATCTCCAATTTATTATGTTAGAAAGTCATTATTAGATGCTGAAACTCGGTATCCTCATCTAGAAAAACTTGCACTTGTATTAATTATGTCATATAAGAAATTAAGACCTTATTTTTATGCCACCCTATATCCATATTAACTGCTTATCCCTTGCATAATATACTACACAAACATGAATTATCAGGTAGGTTAGCTAGATGGGGGGTAGAATTGAGTGAATATGACATCACGTATCAACCTAGAACTGCAATAAAGTCACATGTGTTAGCAGATGTTTTGGCCGATTTTAGCCAAGGGATGCAACTAGAAGTATAAAAAGAATTAGAAATATTTAACGGGTCTAATCCAGGAACTTGGACTTTATTCACTGATGGTTCATCAAACATAAAAGGGGAAGGTCTAGGAATTATTTTGGTACCACCTACGGGCGAAACCATACGACAAGCCATAAAATGTCACCATGTTACTAACAATGAGACAGAGTATAAAGCTGTGATTGCAGCTTTAGAACTGGCACAAGAGCTTGGCGTAGAACATGTTGTAATCAAAAGCAACTCATACCTCGTATTTAACCAAATGTTGGGGACCTATACAGCTAGAGAAACACAAATGCATCAGTACTTGGATAAAGCACGTGATCTAGTTAGACAATTCCAAACCTGGAAAGTTATGCATATACCACGAGAAGAAAATGTCGAGGCAGTCGCCTTACCTAATCTTGCATCTGCAGCGGACGGAAGTGATAAATGATGAAAATGCTTCAGTAATTCATCTATTCTATTCAATACTTGATCACGACAAAAACGTGGTAAATTTCAATGTTCTAACTTGGGATTGGAGGAACGAGATTGTCACCTTTTTTCTGTACGGAATTGTCCCTAAAGTAAAAAGAAGGCCCACGTGCTTCGCAAAAAAGCTACTCGGTATTGTTTAAAGAAAGGGAATCTTTATCATTTGGTAGTCCTGTAGGAAGATGCCTCAGACAATCTTAAACAGATTATGTGATGAGAGAAATACACGAGGGACATTGTGAAAATCACGCAGGAAGAAGATTTTTAGTGAAATCCATGACTAGAGCAGGTTATTATTGGCCCAAAATGGAAGAATAAGCGGAAGCTTTTGTGGCTAAATGTTAAAAGTGCCAAAGATACGGTAACAATATACATAGACCTTCAGAGTTATCACATCCGATCATTGCATCGTGCCCTTTTATGAAGTGGGGGATGGATATCGTGGGTCCACTACCACAAGCAAAAGGCAAAGTAAGATTTTTGCTAGTACTCACTGATTACTTTACTAAGTACGTAAAAGTATGTGCTTTTAAACAGGTACGAGAAAAAGTGGTCAAAGAAATAATGGATGGCTAGATTTTACCTTCAAATTGAAATGTTGTTCATCTGAAGAGATACTATTTCTAAGGAAAAGAAGTATCTATTGGTAGGTACTCTCATTTTAAAATTTTGTTTTAGAATTGTTAATATTTTACTAACGATTTTAGATGATAGGCAAAAAGCTAATCCATACTAAGTGATGAATCATGACCTGCATGACACGTGGAAAAGTATAAATTCCTAGTCTAGAGTTACAACTATTCTTATAGAAATTCAAACGGGTTTAGTAGTCTACATCTAAAATTGTACATCCGAGTCCCGTATGTTATTCTTTTTAGGAAAAGGACCGAATGAGGACTAATAAATTGCTCTAGACTTCAAAATTCAAAGCTCAAACACTCGAGGACGATACAATATACATAGGACATATGTATAAAGAAGGCAAAGAAGACTGAGAATAGTCAAAGTTCAAGTCAAAGCCCGAAAGTCTACTCATTGAATAAATCACGCTCAGAGCAAAGTTAGAAGCCAATAAACACAAAGCAAAATCTAGTCAAAAAACCTTATAGATTTTAAAATTCTATGATACCTAGGTTAAAGGCAATGTATAGAAACGAGTTAAGAAAAACTCTTGGATTTTGTTTCCTTTTTTATTTTGCAAATCTGTTGTAATCAAAACAGTTACGAAAAGTTATAGAAGATATTTAAATACATGTAAGATGTTACTTAAACTTGACAAAGTTCTGATGAAAACATTGTCAAAGTCATTTCAAGAAACATATATGCTTATAAAACTTTTTCGTACATTTACACCATTATAAAGTTGAGACATCTTCTTCATTAAGTGTTAAAAGGGTCCTCTTTTATAAAATTCATGTTTGACTTAGACATCCATGAAGTTAATAAGTCATTTTATAAAATAAAATGCAAAAAGGGTAAAAACATAAACCCACGATTTAACTAACAAGTCCTTGAATATAAAGGTAAGAACGAGCAAAATAGAAGCTCTAGATAATTAAGTTAAAATAAAAACTTCTTAATATTAAAAGATTAGACTAAGTATGAACCTAAGCATAATCTGTTTGTCATTTATGCAAAATGCCCCGAAAGAGGTATGTGGACTTGTCATTTCCAAAAAGCTAAACTCCCAAATGGGACCGGGGGTTTAAAACCACATCCACCAAAAGAGAAAACAAAGACAAGTCACTGTCATAAACTTTCATTGAGGGGCCGAAGAAGGATCTAAAGCAGTATCACTAGCAGCAGAAGGTTCGAGTTGGCTAGAAGGAATTGGAACATTCACCGTACCCATATCATCTTCAACATGCTCGGGAGTATCAACCATGGGAGAATGAAAGTCTTAGCTTTGCTGAGTTTTTTCAATAGTCTTTTTTATCTTGGAAAACCTAACATCCAAGTTGAAACCTTCTTGGCTTGCTTCCACAAGGGTATCATAGCGTGCGTTTAATCACCAAACTCACTTCAATAGCACTTTTGTCCTCAAGAAACTCATAATCTATCTCCTATTGATCAATCTCGTTTTTGAACTTTTCATTCTCAGCCAAGGAAGAATCATAAGAAGCGTACAAAGGAGCGATTGAACTTTCTAAAACACTGATCTTATCAGAAGACTCATGAAGATCTTCTTGGGTCTGAATAAGTGTTTGCACGAGTTTACCGGCGTAAACCACTTTCTCACTTAGCAAAGCCTTCAATTCTCTGATCTCTTCACTGGCCTTGGAGAGTTGCTCAGAAAAAGATGTCTCGAGGAGATTTTTATCTTTGTTCATTTGATTTGAGGAAGCCTTCTCAACTGCAAACTCTGAAGTCAGAACCTTCATCTGCTTCTCTAAGGTGAACTTGTTTTCTTCTAGTGCTTCCATATTAATTTGAAGGCTTTCATATTGTTCTCTCCAATTATCTGCTTCAACTTAATAATCGTGCATTAACAACTCCATGCAAGAAATCTTCTTCATCATTTCTGTGCCAACAAGATTGATCTTCAAAAAAAGAAAAGGGGGTAAGAACCTTAACAGGAAAAGGATATATTAAAGCACGAAACGAAACAAATACCTTTAACGATGACTACACAATGTCATTCATTCAAGTCAAAGAATTGTGACTCTCATGCTTAGATTTATCAACTGGACCGATTAGAGGTTTTAACCACACATAAGCCCGGCCTGATTTTCTCAAAATATTACCATCGGTAGGAACCTCAATGATAATTTGCTTTATAGCTCCACTTTCAATTGAAGAATCGACCTCAGTATGAGGAACATTAGTAGAGGTAATTAGGGAAGGAGTCAAAACAGTTTGCGGCAGAGTAGCAATGAAAACCGTTACAACTGGTAAAGAAGATGTCACAGGAGAAGGCACGGAAAATGAGGCAAGGGGAAGTTCATCAGAAACTAAACCCAAATTGTCATTATCAAACCCACGAGCAAAAAGCTGATTTTCAGAGTTATGAGCAGTTGCGGGAGTCATCATCAGAGATCACCATTGTGGCTTCAACAGGCTCGGTAATGGGAACAAAGTGGGGAGGAGACGCTTCATCGCCTAAAAAAACACGTCTTTTGGCCAGTGGCCTTTTAATCAAAGAGCCCCTATCTTGTTCCTCCTCCTCTTCAGAATCTTGAACTGCCGCATCCTTCCTTTTCGATGAAGAACTCAAGATTATCTCTTGAGCTCCTCCCAAAGAAACTCTAGAAGCTACAAAAACATCAACACTTATACCTCGAATGGGAAATCATGATAAAAAAAGGATCAAAACAAATTCCAAAGGAAGAAGTAAATGAAAATATAAAGGATAGAAGAGAAAAACCATTTACCATGAGTCTTTACTTCCAACCAAGACGATGAGAAATATTTTTCTAGGATATACCTTCCATCTGAGCAACATTCAACAACTTTCCTACCAAACTATTGAATATTGGGAATCTCATCAACAGTCCCCATGGTTGCTGAAAAAGAGGAGAAAGTTAAAATGGTGGCAAGAAAGATTGATAAAAAATTATAAAAAGTTATGAAAAGAAAACTTATATGCAAAGTTTCACTTCCCAGTGAATGGAATATTTTCTTGACCCGCTAGACCAACAATGGGGGCAGCAACAAACCTAGTATACCAGCCACAGTCTTTATCATCCTTGGGGCTAACCAACACTGTCTTACTTCTCGCTACTAAAGTAAAAATCCCTTGGCGGAAAAGTTTAGGAGAGTAGAGATGAATCAGATGAAAGAAAGTAAAAGGAAAACCAATGATATTGGCTAAATGCCTCAAGCAAGCAATAGCCCTCCATACGATGGGGTCAATTTGTCCTGAGCAAACATAAAAAAAAAATGCCAGAATTCGATGATAACAAGATCAATAGAGGGCTTGAAATTCAGTGTAAAAAGGTATGTATATACGAAAGGAAACCTATAAAAGTAAGATGTAATCCTTTGGTCTGCATTGGGAATTAAAATGGTGAAATTTATGATTCCAATGGCAATCCCTACAAACAATAGAGTTCAGACCTGCAGTGATTGGAGATGGGTAAATATCAGCACGATCTAAAGAGGACATAGAAAAAACTTGGTTTCTGATTGATTCTCTATCGGTATAAAAAGATAACTCAGTAGGGACAATTTCGCCTATAAAATGCTCACGAAGAGGTTCATTAGAGTCTTTATTTCTAGATGAATACTTTTGAGAAAGAGAACCTCTAGTTCTAGAAGGTGGAGTAGAACTACCTGAAGGAATAGAAGAACCTTGTAACGATGAAGACCCTAAACTACAGAGTCTTTCTCCTCTCCTACTTCTAACAAGAGCAAGAGGAAAGTCATCAACAATGGGGACTTTTCGAGGGTTAGGGTTTGAATAATACATAGTAGTACGAGGAAGAAAACAAGAGCTGAATATTCTAAACTCTTTATGAGAACGACAAATATAAAAAGTTATATTTATACTCAGAAGAAGCCGTCGAAGGAAAATGTGTAATGATGAAAATGACTTGATGGAAGTTGTCGCTTCATAATTAATGAAGTCGTAAAAAAGCCCTAAAAGGCGCTGAAAATTTTAGAACCAATCCGGGGATGCCGCGTGTCACAAACATTAAATGGAAGTGACATATGAAGCGTCAGTCCTAGAAAATAATTAATGGAGGAAAATATTCCCGCTTTAATGAGATCCACTTCCCAAATATTCTATTGATAAATAAATGGAAATGGGGACTATCTGTATTGGAAAAATTAAGTTCATTATAAAATAACACGTCATGACGCATGGACTGGTCAAAAGATGACAATTGATAAAAAATAGTTGAAAAGGCACAAGCTTCAACAGACACAGACAGAGATCTAAGAAAATTAGAAAGGATGGGTGCTCGAACCTCTTAATATTCGAAGTCGCATCAAAAGAATGAACCGAAATAGCAAAAGGGGTATAGATACATATTATTGGTAATTAATAGACATTAATTACGGAAAATGTTATAGAATCTATATTGAATTAGTTATGATTTCCAATTATAATGTTACATTAAATACCAATGATTGTCCATAATGACTCTACTATGAAAAGGAAAAAACGTATTACTTAGAAATAACTATAAAATGTGATAACCAAACATTTGTAAGTGACATGAAATACTATTGGAATTTACTGATTTACTTTACTTTCTACTAAGCTATTTTTTACATCAATTATTATTATTTCTATTTGATTATCAGTAATCCGAGTTCTTCTTAAAATAATCTTCGACCGAAATCCCAATTTTTGGTTAAACACTTATATTTCTTGATTTTCCATTATACATTTTTTTACGAGCTACACACATAGTAGTCTCATTATCAAAAATATTGAAATGGTTGGCATATATAAGGACCCAAAATCCATTAAGGGTCGTGTTGGCGTCGGACACCGTTGTCAGGCAAGCCAACCAAAATACTTAATTAAATTCTTATATCAATAATTTTGAAAATTGATATTTTCCTTCAATCCAGATAGTAAAAGATAATCTTTACGAAAATAAGTAAAAGAATATTTACAAGTAAGTACAGACCCCACATCCATCCCAGAACCCGTTGTCACAAGTGCATGAATAGTTTCTAAGAAATAATATAATACAACAACCATCCAGAATACAAATTGGACAGAAGATAAATACAACAATCTAGAGGGGACTGTGGTGGCTGCGGGTTGTCCCGAGAAGTGCAGCTCACCTAAGTCTCCGCATGCTATGTCAGTAAACCACTAGCCACATATGAATACATCAAGTGTAGTATGAGTACGAAAACAACGTATATCCAGTGAGTATCCCATCTAATTTCGAAGAATTAAAGATGAGAGTCGACTTCGACACTCACTAGTGGTCCAATAATAATATTATTAATGCAATGAATCACAGATTTATCCACAATAGTAAATTCAGATAAGTCACGAAACAGGTAAAAGTTCCTTTTTATCAAAAGTCTCTGGATTCGTAATGCATTAACTAACAATTATCTCAAGGGGGGGGGGGGAGAAGATAGCATTATCCATAAATTTGAAGGTAAGTGATACAAGCATGCGCAACTCATGCCAATGTCGTATGGCTCGATCCAACATAAATATAAAATGTGCATTGTCGAGGGTCGAACGACGTGAACCATAGATGCATCTATTACCCCGCTCGCGAACCATACATGCGATGCAGTCAAATTTAAATAAACAATCATCCTACTCGCGAACCTTACATGCAACACAGTTACACATAGAAATACATGCTCAATAACAAATTAAGAATTTATCGGGGACTATTTATCCAAATAAAAGCCAATTCTCTTTTATTGATTTAAGAAAATAAAGTTTAATCCTTTTAGAAATTTATTTACTAATTCAATAGGATTTAAGCAATTCAAATGTCGATAAGATTACAAATTATCCAAGTACAACATGCTTTTGGGTCCCTACCCAGACTTACACATAATAGTAGCTACACATAGACTCTCTTCACATTGTGCGTACGTAGCCCCCACAAATTGGAGCATATAATCAATTAACTCACATATGGGGACAATTCCCTCTTACATGGTTAGAAAGGAGACTCACCTCGCTTTGAAGATCCATAACCGACATTCCACGCCCTTCCGAAGATTCAAATTGATGCTAAATACTTCAAAGCTAGCCAATAATTACACAAATCCTTTAATATATGCTCAATTACTTAATACAAATCAAATTTATAACAATTACTAACCCCGATCAAAAAGTTGATAAAACTTCTCTCGGGCCCATGTGCCCAGATTTCGAAAATTTTCGAAGATAAGATTTACCCGTGAAGTCATGAACTCAAATATATGATTTTCTCTTAATTCCATTCCCAAAATCGTGGTCAAATTCCAAAATATCAGTTTTCTAGGTTTTCCCTCAAATCCCTAGTTTTCTACAAATTTCCATGTCCAAATCCGTATATAATCATATATTTAACTCTCAGAACTAGCATAAATTACTTACCTCATACTTGGTAGTGAAAATGGCACCTCAAATCCGCTTCAAAATCGGCTCCAATGGAAGAAAATGGATTTGAAATGAACCCAACCCCTGATTTAAAAGAACCTCATTGCCTCCAGCATTTTCGCACCTACGTCCCATGACCGCTTGTGCGGTTCCGCAGGTGCGAGGCCAATCTACCGCTTCTACAGTTCCCTCCAGGCTCCCCTTTTCCGCTTATACGTGTCGTCCACCGTAGGTGCAGCGCCGCTTATACGGGTCTATGACCGCATCTGTGGTGTCTTTACTCTTGGCCAAAACCGCATCTGCGGCTCTTCTGGACGCTTCTGCGGCTCTTCTGGACGCTTCTGCGGCTCTGCACCTGTGGCCCAAATTTCATAGCTGCGGCTATATCAAAAACCAGCTACTTCAGCCATTTTAAAAGTCCCATTTTCGATCTGTTAACCATCTCGAATCCACCTGAGGCCCTTGGGACCCAATCAATCATACCAACCAGTCCAAACATGCATTATGGACTTGCTCGAGGCCTCAAATCATAGCAAAAAACGCTAATACCACGAATAGGCCACCAATCCAAGCTTAACCAACTTTGAAAATTTTCAACTTTTTCTTTCCATGTTTAAACCTATCAAATCATGTCCGATTGACCTCAAATTTTGCAACAAGTGATGCTCAACATTACGGACCTACTCCCACTTAATCGGATTCCAACCTCGATATCAAAAAGTCCATTTCCGGTCAAACTTCTCAAAAACCTTCAAATTTCTACCTTTAGCCAAATGGCTCCAAAATGACCCATAGACCTCCGAATACACTTCTGAAATTTCCAAACGAACATCAATAACACTGAAATGCAGTTCAACCCAAACTTATGAAATTTCCTCCAAAATGCTAACTTCCACAATAAACGTCAAAACACTCCTGGGTCATCCAAAACCTGATCCGGGAATATGCATAAGTCCGAAATCATCATGCAAAATTGCTGGACCCTTCGAATCCCAATTTCGAGGTCGTTTACTCAAATATCTAATCTTAGTTAATTCTTTCAACTTAAAGCTTCCGAAATGAGAATTCTCTTTCCAAATCAACTCCGAACTTCCCAAAATTCATTTCCGACCATGCGTACAAGTCTTAATACTTGAAATGAAGATGTTTACGGCCTAAAACTACCGAATGGTGGGCTAGAGCTTAAAACGACTGGTCGGGTCGTTACAACATAGGTTGTGGCCATAGTTTTATATCTAATGACATATTTCTTAGCCATTTTGCTTCTTTTCCGGCAGCTGCTAATGCAATAAACTCGAATTCCATAGTAGAATGAGAAATGCAAGTTTATTTCTTAGATGCCCAACTAATCGTCCCCCAAAGTAAATATCCAACCTTAAGTAGCCTTACTATCATGTATATTTTTAACCCAACTCACATCAGAATACCCTTCTAATATGGTATTAAACCCACTGTAACAAATGTTTAATTGTTTTGTTCTCATTAAATATCTAAGTATTCTAATTATAGCTTTCTAGTGAGTACTACTTGGATTGCTTGTAAACCATAAATGTTTACAAATGTCTAATGCTATGCCAGGCCTAGTGCAATGCATAACATACATCAAACTGTCAAATGCACTTGCATACCCTAATTGAGCAACTGTTCTTATAATGGGTTTGTGATAAAATACTCTCTTATCATTTTGTTGAACCTTGATACCTAAGACAATATCTACTTCATTCAAAATTTTCAATTTAAAGACTTAAGTTAGATACTTCTTAGTTTCAGAAATTCCATGCATGTTCATACCAAAATCAACATGTCATCGATATAAAGACAAATAACAACTCCATAATCTTATGTAAACTTAAAGTAAATACATTTGTCTGTTTGAGTATGTACCAAACCATTTGATAATATTATACTATCAAACTTTTCATACCAGTGTTTTGGTGCTTATTTCAAGTCATAGAGAGACTTTATAAGCTTACAAAATTTATGTTCATTACCAGGAAGAACAAATCCTTCAGGTTGTTTCATATAAATTTCTTCACTTAAATTTCTTTTTAAAAAAGAAGTTTTAACATCCATTTGATGTACATACAAATCATATATAGATACTAATAACAAAAGTACTCTAATAGATTATTCTTGCAACTGGAGCATATATATCAATGTAGTCAATGCCTTCTTTTTGCGTGAAGCCTTTTGCAGCTTGTCTTGCTTTAAAGGTTTGTATAAAACCGTCTGTATTATATTTTCTCCCGAATACCCACTTACAACGTATAGATTTAGATCCACTAGGCAAATCAACTAAAATCCAAGTGTTGTTAGACATTATTAAGTCCATTTAATCATTAATCGCCTCTTTCCAAAAAATAACATCTCTTGAAGACATGACTTCTTTGTATTTTCTAGAATCTTCTACTATATTAAAAAAAGACTTATCTGATTACAGACTTTAGTTCTATCTCTCTCTACTAGAAAAACTATAGATTCTGAAGATATAAAATCTGGATGAAGAGTTTTTCCTTTTCTATCTCTTTGACTTTTCCTAAGCTCTAACTGAGTTTTGTCACTTTTTCTTTTATTTAAAATTATTTCAGAATGTGACATCTTTTGTGTATCATGACTACTTTAATTTTGTGCAATCAACTGCTTATCAACAATATCATTAATGAATCTATTTTTTAAAAGTTCAACATGAATAGATTCTACTATAATATTAGATTCTAGATCAAGCAATCTATATGCTTTCGAATTTTGTGCATATCCAACAAAAATACTTTTTATCCCTCTACGTCCCAATTTTGTTCTTTGGCGATCAAGAACTCTATAAAAAGATATACACCTCCACACTTAAAATAATATATATTAGGTTTTCTACCATTCCAAAGTTCGTAAGGTGACACATGAATAATTTTTGAAGGCACTCTATTTAATATATAATAATTAGTAAGTAGTGCTTCATTCCACAGATTGTGCGGTAAATATGCATTTAATAACATAGAACTAATGATGTCTACTAAAGTTCTATTTTCCTTTCCGCCAATTCATTTTGCTGTAGTGTATAAGGTGCACTTTTTTTTATGTATTATTCCATGCTCTTCACAGAAATTACTAAATTCAGTAGGAGAGAATTCTCCTCCTCTATCATTTCAAATAATTTTTATTTTCCTATTCTTTTGGTTTCCCACAACTGATTTAATTCTTAAACTTATGAAATGCTTCATCTTTCGTTCTAAGTAGGTAAATATATGTAAATCTAGAGAAATCATCTATAAACGTGATGAAGTATCTTTTACCTCTTCTAGTTAATTCTTTATTAAATTCACATAAATCAGAATGCACAAAGTGTAACAATTCTGTAAATCTTTTTACTTTAAAAAATGGTTTCTTAGTTATTTTCTCTTGTAAACATATTTCACACTTGCTTCCATGTTTAGTTTTATTAGAGATGTAACCATTTTTTGATATAATTTAAAGAACCAAAATTTAAATGGCCTAATCTAGCATGCCATAAATAGGAATCAAGCACAATGGTGTAAGTAGAAGCATAATTATTGCATTAATACTTAGTTTGAACATGCCGTCACAATGATACCCTTTTCCCACAAACAGACCACTCTTAGACACAATTACATGATCAGATTCAATTACAATTTTGAAACCTCTATTAGAAAGTAAACTAGTAGAAATCAAGTTCTTCATAATTTCAGGAACATGGAACACGTTTAGAAGAGTCAGCTTCTGCCTAGATGTAAAGATGATTTCAACTATTCCTTTTCCTGCAATTCCGGTTGTAACATAGTTGCCTATTAGCACCTTTTCTAAATCTTTAATATTCGAATAGGTCTTGAACATATTCTTGTCGTGACAGATATGAATTGCTGCACTAGAATCCAACCACCAGTCTTGATTATTTGTGATTGTTGCAGCCATATTCAACTTTTTAACCATCTCATTTGGTACAGCAGAAATCATAACCGCTTACCCTTGTGAAGAACTTTCTACTATGTTACCTTTTCAAAATTTCTTGAGTTTGAAGATTTTCCAACATCTCCTGAATGAAAATTTATTCCTGCTTTCTTAAACCTGCAGCCTCGAATCTTATGGCCTTTATTTCCATAATGATAACAACTTATATTGTTTCTCTTTTTTATTAAGAGACTTCTTTGAAACTTTCAGATTGTTATTTTTGTTTCCTGACTTATTCTGACTAACAGAATTAACCGTAGAACTAGAGGCATGAGCAATTTCATCGCAAGCACGAGTCTCGCTTTCAATTTGAAGATGAGTTTGAAATTGTTCTATAGTTAATTTGTCAGTAGAATGTAGGATTTTCTTTTGTAATTATTCCAGGAAGAAGGCAATTTCGAGAAAATTGCACCTATTTGAACTGCATCCAGAATTTTCATTTCAAGATCACTTAGTTTTGAAACTAAGATTATAACTCATGAATCTGATCAATTATAGCCTTTGTATATACCATCTTGAATTCGAAATACTGCAAAGATAAGAATTTATCAATACCTTTTTTCTCATTTTCATATGCAGTCTGCAACACTGTCCACATTTCCCTTGGAGACTTTAAGTTGGAATATAAATCATACAATAGATCAATCAAAGTATTAAAAATATGACCTCGGCAGAGCAGTTCATCTTCTTCTCATTTCTTCCTTTCTACTTTGATCGCATCAATATCCTCCGGGGTTGGTTCTGTTAGTGCAACCAACAATGGATCAAGGACATAAAAGATTTTTAGTGCAATGAGTAAGAAGATCATTTTGTCCTTACAACGAGTGAAGTTTGATCCATCAAAGTGATCCAATTTGATTAAATCTTTTAGGTTCTCAACAGTAGCCAATAATTTCTCCATAGCTAAAATAACTCTTTAAAATTGTCAAAAAATATAGGTAAGTAACAGAGAATTAAAGGCCTTGAGGCGTAAAAGATCACTATCTTTCAAGAGTTAATGTCTGTATATACTTTAGGGACTACAAGCAATTCTCTATCAAGATACAACAAAGCCTGGAACATACATGCAGATTGAATACTCTACTTCTGGGATGTCTTCGGTTTTTATTGATAAGAAAAAGAGACTTTTCTTAAGAGACACCCTTTTTCACAAATAGTTAATTAAAATTAAAATTAAAATTCAAAATTTAAATAACAAAAAGCTGTTCTAAATAAAATACGAAAAATAAATTCTTTATTTGAAGATCCAACCTGGCCCGCGCACAAGCTACAAGTCCAAGTCCAAGTATTATATATATACACACACATATACATTCTTCTAAATATGTCCATTGTTCATTTTATTGGACTTAATGAGCCAAGCTTTATAAAGAAAACTGAATGGCTTTATGCCATCGGTGTGGGACTCCCTCATAAACTACTCTAACAATCCCCACTAGTTTGTAATTTGTCTCATAATATCATGCATATCGAAAAGTATCTTATGTAGATTTGAACTTTTCATGTAAGTATCTTAAAGTTCAACGAAGTTATTGGTATCATAAGATTTGAACCACAACTCCATTTATCAAACCGATAGTATCACACATATAATATTATTAATTAGAGAAAGAATCCAGTATTAAGCTTTAGCACTTTTATGGCCACGTGCTAATCCAAGTTCATGAATATTTACAAGATCAACTCCTTAAATCTTGCTAGAAGCGGCACCACCTCAATATTCATATATGAGAAAATAGAATTTATGTCCCTGTTACTACAGTCATTTGCTAATTCCGTTAAGAATTAATTTACTATTGTTCTTGTAACAGTATGCACTTGAAAATTTGTCATTATGCCGCTGTTATTACAGAGACTTAACAACTCCTAAACTCCTCACATAGCAGTATATAGGAATCTAGGCTCTAATTGAGAAGATTTGTGCTTAATCAACTCAAGCAACTTGTTATTACCCATTGAGCTTATATTGTTAGATTGTATACAAACTCAAAGTCGGGTTCCCATCGCTTGTGATTAATTAAAGAGTTTTAGCCCCATTTCTTCACTAGTTTATTGTACTGCATCTCCATTTAATGTCTTTATAAGTGGATTTGTCAGATTCTTGTTTGATCTCACATACACTATAGCTGTAGTTCCATTTGTAACTAATTCTCTTATATAAGGATGCCTTAAGCTTATATGTCTTGGTTTTTCATTATATATTTTTTATGAGCTACACACATAGTAGTCTCATTATAAAAGAATATTGAAATGGCCGGCATAGATTGTGGCCACAATTTTATATCTACTAACATATTTCTTATCCATTCCGCTTCTTTTTCGGCAACTGCTAATGCAATAAACTCGGATTCTATAGTAGAATGAGAAATGCAAATTTGTTTCTTGGATGCCCAACTAATGGTGCCACCCCCAAAGTAAATCTCCAACCTAAAGTAGCATTACAATTATATATATATATATATATATATATATATATATATATATATATATATTTGTAACCCAACTCGCGTCAGAATATCCTTCTAATACGATAGTAAACCCATTATAACAAATGCTTAATTGTTTTGTTCTTGTTAAATATCTAAGTATTCTAATTATAGCTTTCTAGTTAGTATTACTTGGATTGCTTGTAAACCATAAAAGTTTACAAATGGCTAATGCAATGTCACGCCTAGTGCAGTGCATAACATAACATCAAACTGCCAAATGCACTTGCATGCCCTAATTGAGCAACTGTTCTTCCAGTATTTTCAGTAAGTTTGATGCTCGAATAATATGGAGTTTTAGACTCCACTATGTCGTGACTGAACTTGGTAAGAACCTTATCAAATGTAATGAGTTTATGATAAAATTGCTCTCTTATCATTTCTTTGCACCTAGATATCAAAGATAATATCTACTTCATTCAAATCTTTCATTTTAAAGACTAATGTTAGATACTTCTTAGTTTCATAATTTCCAAGCATGTTCATACCAAAAATCAACATGTCGTCGACATAAAGACTAATAACAACTCCATAATCTTCTATAAACTTAGAGTAAATATATTTGTCTGCCTTATTATGTACGAAACCATTTGATAATATTATACTATCTAATTTATAAATTTCTTCACTTAAATTTCTATTTTAAAAAGCGATTTTGACATCTATTTGATGTACATATAAATCATATATAAATATATAATTACTATTATAGTTAATTATTATATATATATATACATTCTTCTAAATATGTCAATTATTCATTTTATTGGACTTATTAGGCCAAGCTTTATAAAACCAGCTCAATGGCTTTATGTCATCGGCGTGTGACTTTCACGTATACAAGCTACTCTACCAGGCAGGCCATGTTCAGACCTACAGTTTTCTCCTTAAGCCACTTCATCTCGCCCCTGCTTCCGTTGACCCTCACTGAGCCATACAATCTATTAGCTGTAGCTTGCTTTGCTCCCTGCTATTCTACTATAATTAGTTGGTTTGACCAACAAAAGATAAAGAGTTGGTATCTATTTGTGTCTTGACTTCTTGTTCTAGTGGAAATCCTAGAGAAAGTCCATCTTCTTGTTAACTGAACCCTGCATTGCAGGAGGGAATTGCAACCATTAGGCTGCACCTCGAATTCCTATATACCTGTTACATTGATACTAGAATGGATCAATAAATCTGATAGGCAGTTTTTGATTTCTAGAAAGTTATGCGAGAGGACGTTGTCGGTAGAAAAATAAACATTTATGGGAGATTATGAAACATAGATACGAATGCTTGTATTAGAGCAGGCTGTCTATATCACACCCCTTGCTGTGCGCTCCTTCCCCGGACCCTACATGAGCGGGGATGCATTGTGCATCGAGCTACCCCTCGGGGAAGAAAGAGAGTGTAAAGGAGTTTATGAAACATATGACTGAAAGAGTGGTCTCTTCTGTATGAACTGCATATTTGGATGGACCAGCTTGAGACCTGATAACCTCTTTCCTCAGACAAGTTAAAAACAGTAGTTTCTCATAGTGGATTTCCTTTTCAAGTTGTTTTTGCTTCTTATAGTGGTTCCTTAAATAATAAAGCACTATCAGCAGCAGCCTCCACTTCAGGTTGTCTCATTGTTTGTGCTAATGTGTGCAAAACAGGACTGATAATGGGGCCTCTCTTTTGCTGAGCTCAACTTACTGAGACCACTCGCTGCATATGCTGTTTTCTTTTATCCTTAACCTTTGTTTTCTGTGAAGTCGAAATGAAGAAAAAAGAAAATGATTATAGTGGTGCTTTGATTTTTTTCCCTCCCTTCCCCCACTCAATTATTTCTTGTTACCCTTTCTCCGGAAGCCTTGGCGTAATTAGTAAAATTGTTGCTATGTGACCAGGAGGTCACGGATTTAAGCCGTGGAAACAACCTCTCGCAAAACACAAGATAAAACTGCATATAATAGACCTTTGTGATGCAGCTCTTCTTTGGACCTCGTGCATAACAAAAGCTTAGTGCACCAGACTATTCACCCTTCCTGTCCAGAGTTGAGAAGGATTTTGATACCTCGTTCTGACCAAATCAGGTGATTGTTTTATGGCTGATCTTAGTGGGGTTCTTGATTTTGTTTATCATAGGGCAAGCTACTGGCGATTTCATATTTCAAGTAATCTTATCCGAACAAAGATATAGAGTTATGCGCGGAGTAAGTTATGCATGAAAACATTAATTGTTTTAACTAAGAGTAACATAGTATTAAGATGTTATTGGAAATTCAGATGCAATCAAACATCTTTATAACAATCTCGTTCGTTTCGATATTTTTTGGATGCTATAGTGAAGTGATGTTATAAAGGACATATATTATAACATAATATAAAAATGGGTTCTAATAAAAACTTACTTATAGTAAATGACTGTCATATAGAGATATTGTTATAGAGAGGTTATTTCCTGGAATAAAGACTCGTTGACATTCATATAAACAAACAACGTGAAGAAAATGAAACAAAGAAAACAATCTCTTTCTCTTTTCAGTGAAGCAGATTTGTGCAATGAGTGATGAATAGGTTTGATGATTCAGCTTTGAGATGAGCAGTGGTGCATGGAATATCTTCGAGGTCGAATAAATCAGGGAAAGAACAGTTAATTTGGAGATGTGTAAGCATCTGACGAAGGTCGGAAGCCTCTTGTTTTAACTCTGCATTTTCTTGAAGGACTCTTTCATGGCAATTGGAGACTTGATTCAACTTATCGATCAAATTATGATTCTCCGTCCTAAGACGAAGAACTTGTGACCATAGTTCATCAAGGTGTCTTTGTTTCCTCATCCTTGATCTTCTTGCTGATTCCCTATTAGATATAATCCTCCTTTTCTTTCTCTCGTCGATGATCCTAAGTTGCTGCTCGTCCGCTTCATCAGACGTAGAATTACCGCTGATGGAAGATGGTGGCATATTATTGAAGTCATGAACAGGAAAAGAGATTGGATAGTTTGGTAGATTGGTTAAGTATCTGTTGAACTGTAGTGATGGTAAATTGTTGTGCGTGAAGTTGAAATCAAGAGGAAGAGGTGAAGTATTTTCAGAAGCAAAGTAGTGAACTGCTGCAGCCTCTGAGGGAATCATAGTTAACTGTATATGAAAGGTAATAATTAAGTGATGGTAATATACTTTTGATGAAGCTTTAGTTTGATGTTAAAGCTGAGAATGTAGGAGAACTTTGGTTATGTAATGAAGGCTTTTTATAGGAGGATAAGGCTTGAAAAGTGGGGCGAAGATTCAGCAACAACAGAGTTAAAACTGTAGCAGAGGAGCTTACATAAGCAGAATTCAGAACATCAATTTAGGAAGCAACATCAAAGAAAAGTGATCATGTATGCATATTATCTCTTTCCTTCTTGTGCCAAGGGCATATCGGAAACAATTTTGCATACACACTACCCTCTCTGAACCCCATATGTGAAATCACTGGATTGTTATTATTGTTGTTATTGTTGTATGAGACAGGTTTCATGATGCATCTCTATATGTATGCGCATGCATGTATGACCTTGTTCCAGTGTTATTAAAGGCTCGCTTTAAGCAATCACACCTAAGCCTTGAAGTGAGGGTAGAATAAGTTTAGTGTTTCACCTCACTTAGCGGACACTTTAGTGTTGTCATCAAGGCTTTAAGGCATACTTTTTGTTGCCGGTGAGAAGATGCGATACTAACCAACTTATATTTCACTTTGTCGTAAATTTTCTTCAATTTATTTGTATATATTGTATTCATGCTTATAGATATTAGTCTTGGATTACACGTACATATTTGTAGTTTTTCTTCATTTGCGTCTTTCTTCGTTAAAGCCCATGCTTTATTTATGCTTTACACTTAAAACTCTACAGGACCTTTAAGTTTTTCTTTTATTACACTTTCGTCTTTAATAACACTGTCTTGCTCGCATTATTGATGTCCAACGTGGATAAAGGAAGATGATTACCGTAGGTTGATAACCTAGGCAAAACTAGTCAATTTATGATAATTCTCACAATATTTTAGCCGACTCTGTCTTAATTGAAATTGAGATATAGTTGTTGTTCAGTACATATAATGCTTACAAGAAAGACAACTTTATTATGTGTATGTATATGGAAGAAGGGGATGAGAAACAGTAATTGGAAGTCAATTTTAGAAGAGATTATCCAAATTTGAGAACGATATTCTAATGGGCCAATCACATGCTATGATGGATGACGAAATCTAGGTCAAGTATAAAGTTAAAAATTATTTAAAAACATGTAATTGATCATTATTTAAATAATGATGAGTCGAAATCCACTTGAATTGAGGTAGAAGGGACCCATATATATGAGGAATTGTAATTGTCCATAATATTGTTTACTTTAACATCTTTGCTACCTAAATGCTGGCGTCTCACCTTTTATCAACTGGCCATTAGTTGAGTTTTCCACAATACAACAACTGGTTTAACATATCGTGAATGCCTTTTTAGTATTTTACCTTTGGCTGGTTTTCTCATTCACTCTACCCCACCCCTCAATATTGTGTAGATGAGTGCACTGATTTTGTGGCTAAAGTAATTCTTTATTGTTTATTAACAAAAAACTGTGAAAATGGAAGATCAAGAATGGGTTTGTTCCGTTACCTTTCTCAGCTTAACTATCAGACCTTTATTCACGGCAGAATTTGAATGACGTACACCTAATTCACATATCATACCTACGCTTTCACCTTTGAACTAGCGGCTTTAAAACCATACCTTTTGGTGGTTTTTTTTCCTTTAGTTTTTTTTTCTTTTATTATTTTTAGAAATTATTTAAGAGATAAAGGGAATTTAATTCCATACGAAAACCACTAAATACAGGGGCGGATGTAGCATATAACATCGGTTTCAATCGACACATAACTTTCGATGCAGAATAAAAATTTATATAAAAAAATCACTAAAATCACAATAAATTATTGATATGAACCTATAACTTTAGGGTATAGTGCGTTCGACACTAAAAACCTTTAAGATTGAACACCATAAAATTTAAATTCTGGATTTGCCTCTGACTAAATTTGATTAAATGTTCCCATGTACACAAGAAAACAACAACAACAACAACCCAGTATAATCCCACATAGTGGTGTTTGGGGAGGGTAGTGTGTACGCAGACGTTACCCCTATCCTTGGGTAGAGAGTCTGTTTCCAAATAGACCCCCAGCATCCTTCCCTCCAAGAACTTCCCACCTTGCTCTTGGGGAGACTCGAACTCACAACTTCTTAGTTGAAAGTAGGGGTTGCTTAACATCAGAGCAACCCTCTTGTCCTAATGTACACAAGAATTAGTTTAGTGCAAATGAGGAGTCACTTACCTTTGGCTTGTTTTCTCATTCACTCCACAACCCCACCCCTCAAAATTGACTAGATGAGTGCATTTATTTTGCCGCTAAATCATTCTTCATTGTTTATAGCAAAAAACTGTGAAAATGGAAGATCAGGAATGAGCTTGCCTCTCTACCGTTTGTTCGATGTAGAATTCGAATGACGTACTCTAATTCACACATTATGTGCTATGTCTTTGCTATTGAACTAGGGGCTATTGACCATACCTCTTGGTGGGCATTTTTCCCTTTAATTTTCTTGTATTAATTTAAACAATTTTTGAAGAGATAAAGGGAACTTATTCCATATGAAAACCACTTAATATGATTAGATGTTCCCATGTACCCATGAATTAGTTTAGAGCAAATCAGGAGTCATTTGCCTAGTATTGGGATGATGAAATCCATAATATACTATTTTGCTGTGACCCCATAAAACAAAATAAAATGATTGTAGGAGAATATTCTTATTGCAGCCATATATCTCAGGCAGGGTATGTTCTTGAGTCTGAATACACAACATTAATCCACTTAATAGCATCTCAGATTATTTTTCATCTATTCTTTATGATTAATATTAATGGCTTTGTCTGTTTTAAATATATTTATTCCTAGCTCAGGACCATTTTTTCTCCATATATATGGATGTAAATGTCAGCCTATTAGAGATTATCCCATAATCAACTAGTTCTTGTCTGAAATGGGAGAACTGTTCTTTTATAATTTTGGTCATATGTTGCATTATTAATATGGTACTAGCTTCTTGTTTGGTCACTTTTCACAATGTTTACACTATAAGATGAATATATGCACTTAGAAAATAAAGGTCACTTATGGAACAATTCTATTTCATCAATTCTTTATTTAAACCTACTCATATATATCACTGTCATTTAAATATAGTTAAAGTTCGTTTTTAATTGCTACAAGGATGTTGTCACTTAGTCACTTGATTGCATATTCATTTTTACATGGTTTTAATAATATATGACAATTCCTCTTGGAGTCCTGTCAAACCATACATTTGCACCAAACTTCTTCCTCTCCCTTCACGTGTCATAGATTCGTGAGTTCGATAAAATCCAATATTTTAGGGTCAAATATTATATATAAGTGCGAGAAATAAGTATTAATAAAGTTATATACATTTTAAAATTCATTTATTGAAATGAAAACTCACAGTGTCTAAATTCTGAATTAGCCACCACGAACTAGCCGGCTCCTAATAAGATTTAAAACTATTCAACTATAACAATAAAGTACATTTTCGTTACACTTTCATGATAACCTATTTTTCTAATACGTTGGTGCTTTGTTTTCTTACTTCACAAGTCATACGTTGTCTTCGTTCCATTGCATACTATCTGAGTTAGTGTGGATGTGATAAGACTTCCAGGCAGTAATACGAAGAATTAAAAGTGTATTTTCTTGTAATAACAGTAGTACCTTTGTACTTGTCCAAAGTGTATTTAGCACCACCCCAAGAGGTCCCATATGTTAAGAAAATGGATCTTGGGGCTAATTATGATGACTCGATATGCTATCTTATATATTAAAACTTAATTCTGTTCTTTTAAGTCTTAAATACCTTATTTTTAATCCTTTTCGATTTGCGTGAAGGGTCCGGGTATTTTTCCGGAAAGTTTTTATGTTAAAACTGAGAAAAATATGATTTTTTGCCTTAAAATTCATTTGAGTTGGCTTCGGTCAACGTTTTGAGCGAACAGATTCGGACTCGTATTTTGAACGTCTCAATGGGTCTGTATCTTGATTTGACACTTCGGCGTATGTCCGAAATCGAATTCGGAAGTCCCTTGCCAAGTTATCGCACTTTGTTGAAATTTGAAAGTTAAAAGCTTAATGACTTTGCAATGTTTGACTTTTTGGATATCAGGCGTATTTTGGTTTCCGAATCCGATATAGGTCCAATACTATATTTATGACTTGTCTATCAAATTTGGTGGGAAACAAAGTTTGTTTGACGTGATTTGGATGTCCAGTTGTTAATATAGCAATCCTAAAATTTCTTGAAAATTTCATTTGATTTTAATGTCCAATTCATAGTTTTAGGTGTTATTTGGGCGGTTTGATCGCGTGAGCAAGTTCGTATGATATTTTTAGACTTGTATGTATGCTTGGGTTAGAGGCATGAGGGCTCGGGTGAGTTTCAGATAGGTTATAGAGTGAAATTTGGACTTAGGAATGTGCTGGTGTGTTCCAGATCAAGTGCAAACCTCGGACCTCGCAATTACGAGGTCAGGCTTCACATTTGCAACCTCTAATGGGTGTGCATTTGCGAAGTGTAGCTGGGGAACCTCAAGTTCGCATTTGCGAACAAAACTTCGCATTTGCGCACAAAACTTCGCATTTGCGCACAAAACTTTGCATTTGCAAAGTTGGCAAGGGGGTTTAGTGATCGCAATTGCGATCAAACGGTCGCATTTTTGGAAGGTCAATGTTTGCATTTGTGAACAAATCATCGCAAATGCGATGACAGCAGGAATGGAAGGACTTCGCATTTGCGAACTCTAGATCTGAAATGCAACATCTACAACTGAGCAAATAGCTGAGAAAACAGGATTTTAGTTCATTTTCAGATTTTCAAAACAAGAAAACCCTAGAGGTAATTTTTCGAAGAAAACTTCTTCTTGAAATCATTGGCAAGTGATTCTAATCCATTTTCTATCAATTTTCACTACATATCACTATGATTTCGAGGTAGATCTACTGGCGTCCGCAAACCTAGATACTATTTCAGTTTGTAGTATAGATGCTTCATTTTTATTTGATCTAGGTTCTACTTATTTCTACGTATTATCCTAGTTTTCTTCATATTTGGTTGTGCCTCATAATTCTTTGGGTGCTCCTATGTATGTGTCCACACCTGTGGGAGATGTTATTGCTATAGATTGCATTTATCGTTCGTGTATGGTTACCATTAGGAGTCTTGAGACTAGCGTAGATCTTCTACTTCTCGATATGGTAGATTTTGATGTTATCTTGGGCATAGATTGGCTGTCACCCTATCATGCTATATTAGATTGTCACCCAAGACGGTGAGCTTAGCTTTGCCAGGGTGGCCTCGATTAGAGTGGATAGGGACTTTTGGCCATTTTACCAGTAGGGTATCTCTTATGTGAAGGCTCGGCATATGGTCGAGAATAGGTGTCTAGCTTATTTGGCTTATGTCCATGATTCTAGTGTGGAGGTTCCTTCCATGGATTCAGTACCAGTTGTCTGTGAGTTTCCAGAGGTGTTTTCTGCACACCTGCCAGGGATGCCACCCGACAAAGATATCGACTTCTGCATTAACTTGTCTCCAGGTACTCAGCCTATTTCTATTCCGCTATACCGTATGGCCCCACGAGAGTTGAAAGAATTAAAGGAGAAGTTGCAAGATTTTCTTGAT
Organism: Nicotiana benthamiana; assembly: GCA_034376525.1. Classification (NCBI taxonomy): domain Eukaryota; kingdom Viridiplantae; phylum Streptophyta; class Magnoliopsida; order Solanales; family Solanaceae; genus Nicotiana; species Nicotiana benthamiana. The sequence goes on along the minus strand of CM067330.1, from coordinate 53,461,673 downwards.
AAGGGCTTCATTGGACCTACTGTCTCGCCCTGGGGTACGCTCGTGTTGTTTGTGAAGAATAAAGATGGATCGATGAGGATGTACATAGATTACCGACAATTAAACAAAGTCACTATCAAGAACAAGTACCATTGCTGAGGATTGATGACTTATTTGATCATCTTCAGTCTACCAAGGTGTTTTCAAAGATCGATTTAAGGTCTGGCTACCATCAGTTAAGGATTAGGGCTTCTGATGCCCCTATGAAACTTTTCGGACCCGATATGAGCATTATGAGTTTGTCGTGATGTCATTTGGACTAATAAATGCCCTATCAGCATTTATGGATTTGTTGAATCGGGTGTTCAAGCCCTATCTAGATTCATTTGTGATTGTGTTTATTGATGATATATTGATCTACTCCTGCAGTCAAGAGGAGCAGGAGCACCATCTTCGGATTGAACTTCAGACTATGAGAGACATCCATTTACATGCCAAGTTCTCAAAATGCGAGTTTTGGTTGGACTCAGTCACTTTCTTAGGGCATGTTGTATCGACAGACGGTATTCAGGTGGATCTTATGAAGATTAAGGCAGTTCAGAACTAGCCTAGACCCACTTTAGCTATAGAGATCTTGATTTTTTTGGGTATGGCGGGTTATTACCATCGATTTGTGGAGGGGTTCTCATCTATAGTAGCCTCGTTGGCCAGGTTGACCCAGAAAGGTGCCATGTTCAAATGGTTAGATGAGTGTGAGATGAGCTTTCAGAAGCTCAAAAATGCTTTGACCTAGTGTTGGTGTTGCCCATAGGCTCAGGATCTTATACAATATATTGTGATGTATCTCGTATTGGACTTGGTGCGATATTAATGCAGTATAGTAGGGTGATTGCATATGCTTCGTGGCAGTTGAAGGTTCATGAGAAGAATTACCCTATTCATGACTTAGAGTTGGCAGCCATTGTTCATACGCATAATATTTGGAGGCACTATCTTTACGGCGCCTCGTGTGATATATTCACGGATCCTCGGAGCTTGAAATATTTGTTCAAACAAAAGGAACTCAATTTGCGGAAGAAGATGAGGTTAGAACTATTGAAAGACTGTGATATCACTATCTTGTATCATCATCCGAAGGTCAATGTGGTGGTCGATTCCTTGAGCAGAAAATCATGTGTATGATCAGCCTTGCGTACATTCCAGTTGGTAAGAGACTGCTTGCATTAGATGTTCAGGCTTTGGCCAATCAATTTGTCAGGTTGGATGTTTCTGAGCTCAGTCGTGTTCTAGCTTGTACAATCGTTCGGCTTTTCTTATTTGAGCGCATAAGGAAGCGATGGTATGATGACCCTCATTTGCTTGTCCTTAAGGACAAAGTTCAGCATATGATGCCAAGCAGGCCACGATCGGAGATGATGGAGTTTTAACGATGCAGGGTCGTGTTTGTATACGTAATGTAGATGGACTTCATGAGTTAATTCTTGAGGAGGCCCACAGTTCCCGGTATTCTATTCATCCGGGCTCCACCAAGATGTATTAGGACTTGTGGCATCATTATTGGCGGAGGAGTATGAAGAAAGATATAGTTGCGTATATAGCTCAGTGTCTAAATTGTCAGCAGATAAAGTATGAGCATCAGAGACCTGGTGGTTTACTCAAGAAGTTAGAGATTCTTGAGTGGAAATGGGAGCGTATCACTATGAATTTCGTGGTTGGACTCCCATAGACTCAGAAGAAGTTTGGGCTATTGTGGGCATGCCGACCAAGTCAGCCATTTTATTCGTGTGGTAGTTACCTATTTTCAGAGTGGTTGGCAGAGATTTATATCCGCGAGATCGTCCGTTTTCACGGTGTGCCCTTGTCTATCATGTCTGATCGAGGTACGTAGTTCACCTTGCACTTTTGAAGGGCAGTACAACACGAGTTGGGCACATAGGTTGATTTGAGCATAACATTTTATCCTTAAACGAACAGACAGTCCAAGCGCACAATTCAGATATTGGAGGATATGCTCTGAGTGCTTATGTTATAGACTTTATAGGTTCTTGGGATCAGTCTTGCCACTTGCAAAGTTTGCCTACAATGACAACTACTAGTCGAGCATTTAGATGGCTCCCTATGAGGCATTATACGGTTGGCGGTGCCGTTCGCCAATTGGATGGTTTGAGCCGGAGGAGAATCGATTGTTAGGTACAGATTTAGTACATGATGCCTTGTATAAGTTCAAGATTATTCAGGATCGACTTTGCATAGCACAGTCCAGGTAGAAGATTTATGCCGGCATAGAGTTTGTGGTGTCGCATTCATGGCCGGAGAGAGAGTATTGCTTCGGGTTTCACCAATGAAAGATGTGATGAGGTTCAGAAAGAAGGGCAAGTTGAGCCCTAGGTATATCATGCCTTTTCAGATTCTCCAAAGAGTGGGTGAGGTGGCTTACAAGCTCGCATTGCCACCCAGCTTATCGGCAGTTCATTTGGTATTCCATGTGTCTATGCTCTGAAAGTATCACGCCGATCCGTCCCATGTGTTAGATTTCAGCTCTGTCCAGTTGGACAAGGATTTGACTTATAAGGAAGAGCCAGTGGCTATTCTAGCGCGATAGGGTTGTCAGTTGAGGTCAAAGAGTTATCTTCAATTTGAGTGCAGTGGAAAGCTCAGCCGGCTGAGACTTGGGAGTCCGAGTCGGACATGCGGAATAGATATTCCTACCTTTTTACTAGCCCATGTAATTTTCTATGTCCGTTAGAGGACGAATATAGTTGTTAACCCTTCACAATTTGCGTGCGCAGTCCGAATGTTTTTCTAGAAAGTTTTATGTTAAAAAACTGAGAACAATATGATTTTTTTTGCCTTAAAATGCATTTGAGTTAACTTTAATCAATGTTTTGAGCAAACAAACCTGGATTCATATTTTGACGGTCCCAATGGATTCATATCGTTATTTAGAACTTGGACATATGTCTGGAATCGAATTCCGAAGTCCCTTGCCCGAGTTATCACACTTTGTTGAAATTTGAAAGTTAAAAGCTTAATGACTTTGAAAGTTTGACCAATGTTTTACTTTTTTTGGATATCAGATCCGTATTTTAGTCCCGGAACCCGGTATATGTCCAAAACTATATTTATGACTTGTCTATAAAATTTGGTAAGAAACGGAGTCGATTTGACGTGATTCGAACGTCCAGATGTTAATATAGCAATCCTAAAGTTTCTTGAAAATTTCATTTGATTTTAGCGTCCGATTCATTTTTTTAGGTGTTATTTGTCGATTTGATCCCGCGAGCAAGTCTATATGAATGTTTAGAATTGTGTGCATGTTTGGGTTGAATAACCGAGGGCTCGGGTGACTTTCAGAAAGCTACAGAGTGAAATTTAGACTTAGGAATGTGCTGGTGCGTTCCAGATCAAGTGCAAGCCTCAGACCTCGCAATTGCGAGGTCAGGCTTCGTATTTGCAACCTCTGGCGGGTTCGCATTTGCGAAGAGTAGCTGGGGAACCTCAAGTTTGCATTTGCGAACAAAACTTCGCATTTGTGAAGCGGGCAAGGGGGTATAGTAATCGCATTGCGATCGAACGGTTGCATTTCTGAAAGGTCAATGTTCGCGTTTGCGAACAAATCATCCCAAATGCGATGTCAACAGGAATGAAAGGACTTCTCATTTACAATTGCTCCTTCGCATTTGCAAACCCCAGGTCGCAAATGCAGCATCTGCATTTGACCAAATAGTTGAGAAAACGGGATTTTTTTTCATTCTTCAAATTTTCAAAACAAGAAAACTTTAGAGGTGATTTTTCAAAGAACTTTTCTTCCCGAAATCATTGGCAAGTGATTCTAATCCATTTTCTTTCAATTTTCACTACATATCACTATGATTTCGAGGTAGATCTGCTGGCGTCCGAAAATCTGGAGTCCTTTTCTATTTTACCTATTTTACTAATTCTTTTTGTTTGAAACAATTGAATTTCTTTCAGACTCTGTATGTAGAAATCTTAGAAGATCGTGAGTTGTGAATCCAGATCTAGAGTGCATTAGATATTATGGGTGTTTATGCTATTCCACACTCGGTTTTATTTCATTTTGGCTTAATTGACTTTATCTATTGGAATCGAATAGCAATTGGCTTGACTGTTCTCTAACATTGGCTTGCCCAGCAAGTGAAATGTTAGGCGCCATCACGATTTCGTAGGTAAAAATACCAAATCGTGACACTAATCCAACCTAAAAAGTTAGCGCATGAGGTGATGTTTACTTAACCATATATATAGGGATGCAATAAATATAATATGCAGTCAAATATTAGATAAATCGAGAGCAGAGATGAGTCTAACTCTGATATCCCGTTAAAAAATTGAACATTATGCATAACTTAACGCGATAGCTAGCTCATAGATAAGCATTGTCCAAATCATATAAGAAAACAATAGTCTATTTTCTTAGTCAGTGCGGGACATTTTAACAATATGGCCTAGATAATGTACTCAAACGATTGAGGATTCTCGAGTGGTTTTATAAATTTTACGAATAGGAAAGAGATAATAACATGCTCATATAAGAACAAAGTGAAAGTACAAATAATATGCACATATAAAACTAAAAGGACTAAAATAACATACATACACTTAGATATATGCACATACATATGTTTGAATAACATACAATACATACATAGGTTTGGGCGGGGGGAGGGGGGAGGGAGGGGGGTTGAGTGAGTGGGTGATTTGGGTAATGAAGTACTACTATAATACATCAAGCGCTCCTCAGTCCTCAGTGTTTCCAATCATCAGAACTATTTTGGCACACGGATATGTATTTGAAACTTACAAGAAAAAGTTCTGTGCTTGTCTTATTAAGGTTGTGGTTCAGTTTTATTTGCTAATTATTTATTAACTTTGATCCATTTGTCGACAATCTATATCCACTACTTTGATAGAGAAAAAGGTTTTTCACTATGTATTATATTATATTTAAAAAAACATAGAAATCGACAACATTTTTGTACCGAAAAAGTGATTCCAAATCTCAGAGGCAGCAACTTGCAACCGCAAACTTGAATTTTCTTCAATTATTAATTATTGACAAAATACCTTAAATCACTTCTAAATTTAACTTAGATTATTAGTATTTTTTTAATTTATATTCAGTTTTAATTATTCTCCTCAATTTAGCTTTTCGAGAGACATTATCCCTCCTAGATGCTGATGTGACAAAAAGTATGGGTACACTCACCGTCACGTGAATTTTTCCGTCTATGAAGCATTTCTTTTTAACATAAAATATTTTTTTACCTTTTTAAGAATATTACTTTTTAGATACATTTTTCGAATACAATATATAATAAAACTTGGATAGAACTATATTATTTAGGCTCAATATTTTTGTTTGGCCAAAAAAAATAAAGTTATAGTTAATCTTTTTTTTTTTGAATTTCACCTGAAAATAAATATTTAAACAATTAAAATAAATAGTCAAGGTATTTAAAAAATAATAAAAGATACATATTTGAAATATAGTCATCGCATTAACAGAAAAAAATAAAAAAAGTATTCAATTGCAAGAAATTACAAGTGCAATTGTATACTCTTTTTATTTCTTATTTTGATAAAATCGCTATTTATTTCAACTATGTATTTTTACTTTTTAAGGTAAAATCGTAAAATAAAAAAAATTAGGGCACCGTAATTTTGAGCTACATAAAAAATTATAGCCAAAATGATTAATTTCAAACTATGTATTTTTATAACATTTTAGATGCCTTGGCTATTTATTTCAATTGTATAAATCTTTATTTTCAGGTCAAATTCAAAAAAAGATTAACTCACACTTTATTATTTTTGGCCAAATAAAAATATTCATCCTAAATAATGTAGTTCTATCCAAATTTAATTATAAATTGTATTAGAAAAAATTTATATTCTTAAAAAAGGTAAAAAATTATTTTATTTTTCAAAATAATGCTACATAAGTAGAAAAATTTACGTGGCAGATGAGTGCACCCACCCTTTTTACCACATCAACATTTAGGGGGTAATGGCTCTCAAAATACCAAGTTAAAGGAAGTAAAGATCAAATATAGTTGAGAGAAAATACTAACAATCTGAACCAAATTGAAGAGTAATTTAAGGTATTTTGCCTTAATTATTAGACTCCAATACCTACTCTAAACCCCACATTTTAATATTAATTAATTAGCATTAGTTCCATTAATGTTCCAGTTTAGAAATTCCTCAAAATCCGACGTATCTTTGGTGCAATAGCAATTCCACAGTTTGGATAAGAACTAACTGGAGAAACAATAAACTAACCTGAGGTATAAAAACTTCACATTAAAAATGAATGAGTAAATTAAAAAATTAAACTTTTTTAAATATAAAAACTATGTCATATTTTTAGAACAAACTAATAAGTGGAGAAAATTAAATTTTGGCACATCAGATGAAGTTAACCTACAATTAAAAGTAATACTTTCATTTTTGATAACAAGCTTTACATACTAACCAAAAATAACTTGGGATAACTAGCTAAATTACTATGATAATTGTAAAAATTCTTCACAGTCAATGTATATAATTTTTGTCAAAGGAATATAGTAATACCTAATAACTTTAACCATAATAATAATTACGTTTTAATTCCAAAAAAATTAGAAAAGCTATATAAATTGTTATTTCTTTCTTTAAGTAAATTAATGTTAAACGTGGACGGCTGTGTGGTTTCGATTTAGGTTTGTTCTGTTCTTTCCAATGAAAGAAGAGCATAAACGTGTGTCGCAAATTCTTATTACTGGACGAATTTTTCTAGAATTAACATCCTTTATCAAGCTTCTTTTTATAGAAAATTGAAAAGAAGAAGAAATATTCAAGGAATCTTCTCTCTTTTTCTTGATAAAGAAAATGAAAAACTTTAAAGAAAATAATATAAGAGAACTGACCCATCGAATGAATATACTTGCTAAAATTAGTGGCCATGTACAGAAAAAAGGTTAGGGAGAATCTGCTTTACATTGGTGAAACGTTTAGTTTACGTCGTAAGAGTAATATATAGAAGTATCAAATTGGTTTTGGAATATTTCCAGACTTACGTAAATTGGTTGAAAACTTGAGTCAACTTGGGTTTTTTTTTACTTATTTTTTCTATGAATCAGTAATATATATTAAAATTGGAATACAAGTATTTATCTTTAAAACGGATAACAATTAAATTTGTGTGTGGTTTTAAAATTATATGAACTGATTCAACACAAATAATCAAAGATATTAGATAAACAAGTGAAAGACAAAATGAATAATCAAACAAGTTGTAATATTATGGCTCATCTTGAACTTGGGTTGGGCAATAATTTCTGCCCTCGGTTGAATCCTTGGTTCAAAACCGATTGGTATGAAAGACAACAATAAAGTAAGATCTTTCCAATAGCTAGAAAGCATAAAAATGAATTTGTATTGTTTTGGTATGCGTGTTACAATATCCTTTATCATAGAAAAGCTTCCTCTTTATATAGTAGGATAGTTTTATTCCTAGTACAAATCTAAAATGCTAAAGAAAATTTCTTTCTCATAATCAATGATTCATAACCATCATCGAGCGATATCCACGCCCTGATATCTGGTTAGTTGCGGATATCACAGCCCTTTATCTGTCATGTACCACCGCTCATGGTGTTTTTTGAAGTCTCAGAACCCATCCCGAGTCCGGGGTGCATCGTTTCATCAGGTCCAATGGAGAGCACTTCGTCTACTTTTTACGGGTCTTGATACAAAAGAGTTCCCAACTTCGATGTCTATCCCGTATGCTTATGTCCTCACTTCGTATCATTCGTCGGGAAATCGGTATGCGCAACCAGGTTTCACCCTTATACAGATAGTCCCCTCATTTTTCAGAGAGCAATTTTGCCGACGCTATAGATGAATTCCGGTTCATTCCCTCGTATGTTACAACCGAGGTGACGAATAAGCTAAAACGTTCCGTCAGCCGCGCCGTTCTGACACTCGACATGTGTCAGTCCCCCAGTGGCTACTTTCAAATGTGACATGCCGCGTATTGACTATTTCTCCTTTATAAAAGCTTCACCCATTTTGTATTTCTTTCACTTTCTGATCCTAGCTTTTACCTTCGGACTTTATAACAACTCTCAACTTTTTCAAATCATTATAACTTGCTTCTTAGCCTTAATACCTTAATCTCTGACCTTCAAACCTTCACATTTTTTCTTGGATTTCTAACCCAGAACTTCATATCTTCATCTCTAACCTTCAAATCTTCACACTCCTTCAAATCTTCACACTCCTTCAAATCTTCATATATTTCCTAGATTCATGATGGCTAAAACTTTCAAGTCTGTACCACAACAAGCGGCCCCCTCTTCTTCCCACCCGACCACGGGCATTGAGGTGACCGTCCCCGAGATGACTCTTGAGCCTCCTATGAAGAGCTTTATACCCGGGGGTTGCTCTATCAGGGATGTTTTAAAATTCAAGAAGGGCTCAGTCCAACAAGACCGAGGCGAGGGGGCATGGAGATATATATGCTCCGTTACTTAGGACACATTCCCCATGTCCGAGAGGACCATAAATGGGAAGGAAATGACTTGGTCGTCCCCAGGCCTAATGATGATATTACTACCCATGTGTAGGAGTATTTAAGTGTCTACACGTATCCTTTTACGCTAGGACTGATACACCCAGTAATCCTAGCCTTTTGTAAGAGGTACAAGGTGTGTCTGGGGCAAATCCAACTGTCCTTCCAGAGGATCGATATCCTCTTACGCCATTTTGTGAATAACATCGAACCTTCTCGGTTCACCATTGACCACCTACTTCGTCTGTATAGTCCCCGAATTTTCTGAGGGGGATTAATAAAGCTCGTTCACTGAGCAAGAAAGGCCTCCTTCTCAAGCATCGGCGATGATCGAGACTGAGGTTGTCAAGGGAGATTTGTTCAAGTGAAAATCGAAGATCTGATCCCTCTCAAGTTCATGTCATTCCCCGAGAAGTGGAACACATCTCGTAAATGTCTTCTTCTTTAAGTATTACCTTCTTCTCATTCTTTCTCTTATTGCCTATATTTACAGCTGTGCAGCTGTTGCCCGAGTTCCTGATGCAATCTCCTGCTTCAATGAGTGTGTTGAAGGGATCTGCAAGCAGATGTCGTCTCTAAGTGCACATGACGCAAAATTTCGAATGTCAAATGGGAGGCCTATTCTCATGGTGAGGTTCTTCTCTGCATAGCTATCACTATGTCCCTAACTTACATAATGCTAACATTTTCTCTTCTTTAATAAGTTTGCTCAAGACCATTGAAATTATACCGCTGGACGGGGATGAGGATACGTTCTTACCTGCTGAATCCTCTATTTTGGGGTAGACCGGATTTCCACGGAGGAGGAGAAGAAGAGGAAAAGAAACTCCTCAGGTTCCCCGGATCCCGAGGCAAAAAGAAGAATGAGGGCGGCCACCATTGTTTGAAAGCCTAAGAAGAATACTAAGTCCAGGGTATCAGACCCTGACTTCCTCTACCAGCTCAGGAGTGAGCCCGAAGAATACGACATCTTTATTGCCCTTGGATCGACCCCTGCCGTGGAGCAGGCGATGACCGAGGAAAGGGGCTATAAGGCCGATCCCCTTCTGATTCGAGAGGTCGATGTGGAGATGGAGGCTGTGACCTCCCAAAAATCCATTCTTTTTTTGAAGGAGGCGACCGGTGTGACCGATATGCCATCCTATACCGAGCCATACTTGAAGAGACCCAAGCGGGTAAAGAAAAATCAAGTAAAGGAGCATAAGGTGCAGATAATCCTATTCACTCCTTAGATGGCATGGACATCTCCACATTGGAAGATTTCTCCGGGTTAGGTCACCTAGAAATTCTGAAGAAGGAGATGCCCTCGGGAGACAACATGATGCCTTTGAGCCCAAGATTGGTGAAGAAACTTCCCATACCGAGCATGGACCCTAAGTGCAAGAGAATAGTTGTTCTCATAGTCCTGAAGGATGCCCAAGTCATGTCTGCTTCGGTAGGCATATCTAGCTACCTACGATGCCTAGTGACCGAGGAGGACCAGGAAAAGAAGAACGAGATGGGCACATGAAGTTTCTTCAGCGTGTCACAGCGGGCGCTGATATGAGTAAGGCTGTAACACTTTCATACCCCCTTTATGAATCCCACATAAGTTTTTCTTTGATGTGTCTTACTAATTCCATTGTTTAACAGGCTTTAGAGCTTCACCATGAAAGCTTCCTTCGGTACCGCTTGAAAATCATCTAGCTTGGGTAGAGCTCAAAGAATAGGTCCAGAAGAAGGACATGAACATTATTCTTAGTGAGAAAAACGGCGGGGTCCTTAAAGACCCCCCTATCTCTAGGTCGAGCTGAAAAAACTAGGAAGGAAGCCTCGACCCTGAAACATGCATGCCGACCTGGTTGAAAAGGAAAAGGATTGTGAAGCTAAAAATGAGCAGCTAGTCATGTTTACTAACAATATAACTTTGCAGGTCCAATAGAAGATATACTTTATCGACTATCTACCGTCTAAGAAGTACAACGTCAAGGCCCAGAGCAAAGTATGGAAGTGTAGGATGGGCTAGTTGGCCTCAGAGAAGGAATATGCTAAGGCAGAGTTGGCATTGGTCAAGAACTAACATTTGGTGGCAAAGGAAAAAGACGACATGTGGTCAGGTTCGATTGACGATCTTTGGGCACAACTAAGCTTGAATGTCATGGATCGAGTGCCCTCGGAAGAGAGTTACCGGCACCAAGAGAAAAATTGCATAAAACCTCTACTAAAGCCGAGGAAATGCTGGCCCAGTATAAGGCCAATGTGGAGGTAGCTGAGACTCGCTTAAAGACAAAGGTCGAATATATAAAGCGGTTCTCCCACTTTGACTGGTATTAAGGCTTCGGCCCCGTTGACCAACGAAAATGGGGTGGTGCCGATACTAGTCATTGAGGTTGTACCGTATGCTTAGAGGACTTCGGATAAGATTTCCTTTCATTTTTCTTTAGCATTGGTTAACCTCTTTTTCAGGCTTTGAAATATGGCCTTGTTTGGTTATTCTACCTTCTCATTCCCACTAGGGTGATAAGGTGTCAGTAGTATCTTTTTCATTTTGTGATCTTCGAAAAATTGTTTACCTTGTTGACGATGAATTGTTTCTCATTATCGCAAACAACCTCGGACGTTATCCCGAATCAGCATATTATGTGGTCCCAAATAAAGTCAGTGGCTTCTTTCTCCCGAACTTTTTCGAACTCTTAAATTTTGAACCTTTGAAAAAATAATCAGTCATGAATAGTTTGAATTGAGACTTACCAGTTGCCATTGTAGGGGACCAAAGATATCCATTCCCACTTCATAAATGGCCAAAACCAAGTGGAGTATTTCTCCCGATTGATGGATCATCAGTGCGTGTCTCTAGCAGTCATTGCATTTTCGTACGAAGTCCTTTGCATCTTTCTCCATTTCAGTCAAGTAATAGCCGACCCTGATTAATTTCCGAACCAAGATTCTACCACTGAATGGTTCCTGAACGTGCCTTCATGAACTTCTCTCAAGGTATATTCAGTATCTCTCTGTCCCAAGCATCTAGTTAGCGGGCCGTTGATATTCTTTAGAATAATGTCCATTTGACCAAGCTAAGTCTGGCAGCCTTGGTACGCATAGCTCTGGATTGTTTGGGATCCGAGGGAAATCTTCCGCTCTTCAAGTAGTCTATGTAATTGTTCCTCTAAACCCATGTGAAACTCGTAGAATTTAATTCGACGTGGCCTCCTTCTATAACCGACTTGATGAGCTGCATAATTTTTCCGGAACTAAATCCATAGGCATCGACTGCTTACCCCATGTTAGCCAGAGCATCGGCCTTGGTGTTATGATCTTGGGGTACGTGTTGCATGGTCCATGCGCTTAATTGTTGCAATATTACCTGTAATTTATCTATGTACCTTTTCATCCATTCCTTTTTTAGTTTGAACATCCTATTAACTTGATTCACCATTAAGAGGGAGTCATACTTATCTTTGATCACCTTGGTCCCAAGGCTTTTAACCAATTCAAGACCTGCAGTCATGGCCTCACACTCAGCCTCATTGTTAGTCAATTTCACAGTTCTAATGGACTGTCTGACTATATTCCCCGCATGCGGTTCTAATATGATGCCGAGCCTGAACCCCTTTACATTCAAGACACCGTCCGTAAAAAGTGTGTAGATTCCTGAGGTACTCCCTTAGATTAACCATTATTCCCTTTCAATTTCGGTATTAATGCCATTGTAAAGTCGGAAACAAAGTGTGCCAAAATATGAGATTTTATAGCGGTTCGGGGTCGATACTCAATGTCACCCATTTGGCACCGGCCCGAGAGTTTGGGTTTGTGCATGATTTTCCTATGTGGGCAAGAGGCCACGACACACATGTGGTGACATTGAAAGTACGACTTTAGCTTTTTAGAGGCGCCTAGCAAAGCGAGCGCCAACATTTTCTAGTGAAGATACCTTGTTTTAGCCACACCTAGAGTTCTACTAATATAGTAAATAGGAAATTGCGTACCTTTCTCCCTCCGAACTTAAACTCCACTTGACGCCACCTTGGAGACCGCCAAGTAAAGATATAACAACTCTTCTGCCTTCAGAGTGCGCAATAGGGGCAGATTCGATAGGTACCATTTGAGTTCTTCCAAATCCTGTTGGCGTTCCAGGGTCTAGGAGAAATTATTCTTCTTCCTTAACAATGAGAAGAATCGATGGCTTTTGTCTGAACACCTTGTGATGAAATGACCTAGGGAGGCTATATGCCCGGTCAGTCTTTGGACAACCTTCACATTGTCCAACTGTAATGTCCTCTATGGCCTTGATTTTATCAGGGTTGATCTCTATTCCTCGATTAGATAACATGAACCCTAGGAATTTTCTTGATCCGACCCGAATGCACACTTCTCTGAGTTCAACTTCATATTGTATTTTCTTAATATATGGAAGGTCTTGTAAAAATGCTTCAAATGGTTCTTTGCTTGCAAGGACTTAACTAACATGTCGTCAATATAAACTTCAATTGATTTACCTATCTGTTCTTCGAATATCCAGTTTACTATCGACATTCTTTAATCCGAATGACATTACATAATAATAGTATGTGCCAAATTTAGTGATAACATAAGTCTTTTCTTGATCAACCGGGTCCATCCGAATTTGGTTGTGCCCGGAGTAGGCATCAAGAAAGTTGAGTATCTCATGCCCGGTCTTCATATCGATCATTTGATTTTTATTTGGAAATGGGAAAAAATGTTTTAGGAATGTCTTGTTATGATCTTTATAATCGATACACATTCTTAGCTTATTCCCTTTTTTGGCACTATCATTATGTTAGCTAATCATTCCGAGTATTAAACCTCCCGGATGGACCCTATTTTAAGGTATTTTGATATATCGTCTTTGATGAATGCATGCTTGACCTCGTACTGCGACCTCCTCTTCTACTTAGGCGGATGGAACTTCGGGTCTAAGCTTAGCTTATGAGTGGTTACCTCTGGTGGGATCCCTATCATGTCAAGATAGGACCTAGAGAAACAATCTATGTTAGCTTTAAGGAAATCAATGAGTTTTTTCCTTAGTCCGGGGGTTAACCCCATGTCCATATATACCCTTTGGTCCGAAAGACATTTGATTAGTATGATTTGTTTCAACTTCTGAAGCGTTGATTTAGTGGCATCAATGTCATCATGAGCCATAAATGATCTCTGGACTCCATAATCTTCCTCCTTATCTATACCTCGTTCCTCCAACTCGGCAGAGATCGGCATCATTGATTGCCATTTTGTTTCTTCCTTGTCTAGCTTCATGTTCCTTGACATCGATTCTGTGGGCACCAAAAGTACTTTATCTACTGCGAACATCTCCTTTGCAGCTGGCTATTCTCCATAGACCGTCCTGGTTCTTCTCGGTGTAGGGAATTTCAACACATAGTTCAAGGTCGAAGGTACCGCCCTCATGTTGTGAACCCATGGCCTTCCGAAAAGAGCGTTAAATGTCATGTCCCTTTCAATCATTTAAAATTTTGTTTCTTGGATCATCTCGACGGTGTTTGCATATCATGTTAAATCCGTTTAATGCTCGAATTGCTGGCACTATTTGATAATGCAACCCCAATTTCTCTACAACCCTCGACTTGATGATGTTGGATGAGCTACTTGGATCAGGAAACACATGTTTAACTTGAGATTTATTGATAAGTGCGGGTATTACTAGTGCATCATGGTGAGGTTGTACGGTGCCCTCAACATTCTCATCTCTGAACGAAATGGTTCCCTTTGGGACATAATCTCGGGTTCATTTTTCCCTCATGATTGATACTTTAGTGCATTTTATCATTGGCCCTTGTGGGACATCGACCCCTCCGATGATCATGTTGATATATGCTGAGGTTCTTCTTGTTCGGCCTATTTGTTGGCATCTCTATTCCTGAAGTACTTTTTGGATCGATCTCTTAGAATCCTCGAAGGTGCCCATTATAAAACAATCGGGCAACTTCTTCTCTCAATTGCCGGCAATCCTTGGTCCTGTGGCCATGAGTGCCATGATATTTACACATCAAGTTAGGATCTCTGTGGGTAAGTTTGGCCTGCAATGATCGAGGGTGTTTGGTTTCTTGATGCGCTTGATGGTTGATACAATGATGGAAATGGTCGTGTCCAACGCTGCATTAATATTGAGTAGCGAGAGCGGTCGAAGCAGCTTTTACCCAAGGTCGGGATCAATTTTCACAGGGAGCTAGGTATTGGAGTTGGGTGTCTATCTAAAGCGGAGTTGTGTATTTGCTCTTAATTTCACTTCTACACATTTTTGGGTTTGATTATGATACTAATTTTAGAAAACTACAATGCTCAATTAAATTAAAATAAGTTAAGATTAAACTATTTCAAGTTGTTCAAGTGATTAAAAGACACTAGGATAGTGACTTTCTCCTAGGAGGTCAATTGATGGATTCTTAAGTCTAAAGCTAGATTCTCACATTTGGGGAGCATGATATAACCGATCGATTCTACTCACTATATACCTCTCGGTAGTTCGAGTGATTTTTTCTGAATTGACTTTCTCAAGAACAATTAGGTATGCAAATTTGCACAAGCAATCAAGGTTCAAGTTGGGTATTACTATCTCTAGGTTTAACCCTTTAACTGGGGCTATCAATCTCTTGAGTACACCGTAATTCCTTGTTGGACCAATTTCAGAGACTTAGGCTCTCTTTCTCAAGAAGAGCCAAAATCAACTAAACACAAACTAGTGTTTGCAAGCACTAATTCAACAATTAAATATGAAATTAGTCCAAATAACAAACACCCATAGTCAATCAAGCCCTAAAACACAAGACCTATCAATTACCCACATGAAGGTTGAGCCACAACCCTATCTTATGGGTCTAGATGCTCATAATTAGAGAAGAAAATAAAAAAATAGACGAAGAAAAACTCATATTAATTAATGGCTAAACTAAACTGAAAGATGCAATGTTGAAATACAGCTAAAATCAAAACAGCTAAAATAATCGAAGTCACGAGCTCAACCTTCAATACAAACTAGCTGCTTACCTAAAAATAGGAAAAGAAGCTATTTTACTAAGCTGAAAAATCTAGACAAAATACCCATGCGGGGTTAGTGCGGACCGCACAAAAGTACGACTGCACTAGGGCTCTGAACTTGAATAAACGTCTCTCCAAACTTGGGCAACGAGGACCGTAGAATCGAGTGCGAACGCAGTGGCTTCTAGTGCGGTCTGCATGAAATGGAGCGGGGCACGCATTGGCTTCAACCTTGGATCTGGCAACTCTATGAACTTTCTCTCTGCGGACAACACTAAATCTAATACGGTCGCATTGATCCTAGTGTGGACTGCACAAATTCTCGTGCGGCCGCATTGCCTTTTTGCCTGAATAGGAGCCTCTCTGAACCTCACTTGTGTAGCTCGCACATACTGGTGTGCGGTCGCACTGGACCTATTCTGCATGAGCTTTGTCTTGTCTTGGTACTTGTGCAAGGTTTACTCCTTTTTGAGCTAATCTTTGAAATCTTGTCTCCTCTTTGATCAAACCTGGAATCAAGCACAACTTGTGAGCCTTTGGGACTATTTTGTACACATTTTTAATCGAAACTTAAGCAAAAGGGATTATAAAATGTATCAAAATCCCTTGTTATCAACTCCCCCAAACTTAAGCTTTTGCTTGTCCGCAAGCACACAAAATAAGACCCACCCCCTTAAGAGAAAATCCAAGAGAACCAGCTGTCCTAAAGTGATCGCATCTAACATCAATTGGGACTAACAATTGCCCTGAATACAAATGAATCATTAATAGCATTTACTCTTTTAAACACCATGGATCAAGTGTGACACAAGAGCATCCAGAGTTGACTCAAACATATCAAAGAACTCTTTCTATTGCTTTGGTCTTTGTGGAACCCAACACTTACATATCCTCAATTCTCCCTAAGCAAACCTCACTTTTAGGATAGTGTCACTCAAAACAAAGTTAATTGAAATTCACTCATCTCTCTCAAGGAAAAGTCACAAGTCCGGCGCTAAGTATCATATGCTTGTCTTTGTGTGAGTCACAACTAATGTAAGTTCCATTCAACTACAGATTATATAGGGCTATAGTGGAGAAATAGTGAAGGCTTTTGGTTCCAGGTAGGCAATGTTTGGTCTAAGTAGGTTCCATCTTCCCTTAAGCACTTCTTTTATTTCATTTTGGCACACATTCACTTGACTTTTTGAGTCTTTTCACTTCTTTCTAAGGGGCTAAAGAGACACACTGTCACTCTTTCTTATACACTTTAGATCTTTTCTCCTTTCTCAACTTTCCACAGATTTCATACTTTGCTTTTCTTGAATCCCTTTTTTTTATTCAATTATTCATTGAGCATTCTTTTTTTGTCTTTTTGCTTTTCTTTCTTTTTCATTGCGTTTCATTTTCTCCATTTTGTACCTTTTTACCACTTTGTTTCCATCTTCCTCTCTCCTCCCAAACTAACACTTTGACCATGTGCTAAGGAAATATTGGGTGCCAAGAGAGAGTATCTTTTAGAACGGGTAAAAGCTTGTATCATGGTTCTTGAAGGAAAAAGGTCTAAGACTCAAAAGGGTTGATTAGGGATCTTATCATTGGTAGGTTATGGGAGTGTTAAAGCTATCATTTGGATCAAGGAGAGCCTATAATCATGTCTCAAGTCAAAATTGATTTAGGATTTTGCCTCAACAAACATTCAGGGCAAGTTCTAGACCAATGGCTCGAGACTTAGACTTGCAATGTAATTTCTCACCACATAAGCTATGGGATCACTAAAGACATAGAGTTGGAGGCCCACAACGACCTTAGATAATATTTTAGCACACAACGGTCCCGAAAAACTACTTGTTGATTATCGGTCAACACAAGAGTCTCAAGGTCAAGACTCTTACCATCCAAACACAATTTGTTTTTAACCATAAGATCAAAGACAAATGTGGTAGTTCCAAGTGAAGCTTTACTTGAGGTACCCTTACCATTAAATACTAAAAGAAAAAAGAAAAAGGGACTCAAACCCTTAAGAAGGTTGTCACGCCAGCCATCACTGGGAAAAGCCACCCTATTCACATAAAATCAACCTTTGGAAAGAACTGTGGCATTAAGAAAACCAAAAGCTTATTGCAAACGTTCAAGACAAGAGGCTACAAACATAAATAAGAAGCTTCAGAAAAGAATAGAATACAGAAGCTAAAATAAATATTTAACGAGGGGGGGGGGGTAATCGAATATACAATAGAGGGGATGCATATATACAATGTAACATAAACTTTATATATAGACCCAAAGTAAAAAGTACGAAGAATGTAAAGAAGTGCTAAATTATATACATACCAAAGATGAAAAATAAAGAAAAAAATAAAAAGTGTCAAATATATACAATAATCCAACTCCATAAAAGTAGGGACTACCCCTTAAATGATAGCTGGCATTGTCCTCAATGCCAACTAAATCAATACGCACCAAAAATAAAAATGAAAAGGATATAGAGACTCCCTATGGGCCGTCTGTCTGCGTGGGATCTTGAGTGGTCAATGGCTCCTCAGTATGATTGGGAACCTTAGATGGTTCCCTATGGCCTGGTGCTCTGCTAGTGGGACCTAGGCCTGGACCTGGACAGGTTCGCTGACGGGAGGAGGTCTTTGGTGCATTTGCCAACTTGATGTTTGAATCATTTGCTCGGGGAATCATCTTCTTCCTCTTGGGAGGCTTCTGGGATTTCTCTGGCTGGGGGTGAACAGCTGGCACAGGGTCCTGAAGCAACAAATCCAAAGGCTGATGATCTGCCTTTATCTTGTCAATCTCAACCCTCAACTCTTTTACAGACTCCTTGGACGCCCACGTCTTTCTCATCTTCTTGGCCTCCCTAGCAAGCTCCTTCAGAGATTTTCCATGAGACTCCACCGCGTTTGTATGAACCTTCTGTGTGTCAAGGATTTTTTTGGGTTTTCCAGAATCTCCTTAAGGGCATCCTCAATAGACTGTGGGACCTATAAAGGCGGAGGTGCTGACGGAGCTGCTACTGTAGTGGTGCGGACATATAACTTGGATGAAGCTGTCTGCATCCAATTGTTTATGCTTAGAAGAGCTTGGATTAGTCGGTGTGCAGTTACTAGGTAGGCTTGGGTAGAGGGTATATCTTGTCTGCTGAAGTGGATGGACCAGGGGAAAATTCTACTGAGGTGGAAGCAGGCCCCACTACCACAACTAGCTCTTCAGACTGGCTAGTTAGAGTAGTGGCTGTTCCTTTGTAGTTCTTGCTTTTCGGGTTGTCATCATCTTGGATGCTATACTATGAGAACATGGCCTTTTCTTTTACCTTAATATCAAATGGCCTATTTTCAACCTTGAGGTCCCTGAAGTACTAGTCAAGAAGCTGGGGAAGGGGTAGTTTCGGTCACCCTCACTGACTACCTGTGTGATCACCCGAGATATTACATTCCCGACATTAATCGGGTACCCAACCATTATCGATGGCACCAAAGTTGCTCCGTGAAGAGGGAGGGAGTTGTCATGAGTAATGGGGTCCAATCTGCTGCAGACAAATGTTTCCCATCCCTTCGCCTCAAAGTTCAAACTTCTTCGCAAAATTTTTACTCTCGCATTTAGCTAATCAGTTGTGGCCCCTGGGATTTCCAGATACTGTGCCAACCAAGGACGAACCTCCTCATCTAATTCCATCTTCACCAAAACAGTGCCTTATCCTTCTCATCAAAGCCCTGGAAATCATTTATGGTCTTCCCGCCAAACAACACTTTTAGGTTTCGTACCTTGGTCACTTTGGTGCCCTTTTTTATGTGGGCAACATTAGTATTGAATTCCTTGAACAAGTGCTCATTTGAATTTATACATTCACCCAAAAAGTACTCCCTGCCAGCTTTCTCCCTAAACTGCTTCCTCACATTGGGGTTGCGAGGCAATATGTTCCTCACATCTGCATCAACAAAGCTTCTCTCCGGAATCAATTTCTCACCGGCCACCATTCCCTAAATTTATGGTACGCCTTCTCACGCACAAATCGGTCATTCCACTCCTCCGATTTTCCTGTTATAGAACCATCTCCCACTTGAGGTTAACCCCCTTCTCCTACGACCTCTTCTCCCCAGCTTCCTCATCTTCTCCAATTACACCCTCTCCGGATAATGAAGATGCGAGATGGGTGGAGTATTCACCCCCACTACCTTCAGCTGATCCTTCAAACGACCGAGAAGATATATTTAGTGACATTTGGGCAGTGGGAGAAGGTGGATGAGTATCTCTTAGTCTATTCCTCTCCAGCCAGTCAGGGATGTACTTTGGTATGGAGGCTGAAGATATCTCCCGGGAGGGCTCGTACTCACTCCGTGACTGGTCAATGGCCCTATCAGTAGCTTTAGTGATCTTCCTTGTGTTTTTAATGTTTTGCCGAGCTTGGGGAGTCAGTCTTATCATTTTCTCTTTCCTTCCCCGGGAGGATTCTCCTCTGCCTGGTTGTTTAGAACCCTTGTCGCGCCCTCTTTTTCTCGCAAAATCAGTTTATGACATTTGGGAAGACAACTCGTTCTCTTTTGGGAATTGGATTTTGGAATTGAAGAGTTGCCACCTAATGATTTAAGTGCATTAGGAAACTAAGGAGGGTTCAATTTGGATAACAAGAGATTGGGTAAGGGCTTGAAATTATCCCAAGAGGAAGGTATTAGGCACCCCTCAAGATCCACTAGTGTGGTTCACGACCTAGCTATTGTCGTGACTTAAGGTACAAGTAACACATAGGCAAGTAGGACTTCAAATTAAAGGGAATTTTTCATATAAAGGTTACAAATAAGCAAAGGTAAGAAAAGGAAGCTAAGGGGTTGACTTTGAAGTGACAATTTAAAAGATTTAAAAGAAAGAAATTAAAAGAAAGGGGGGTTCCTAGGTTTATTAATAATATAGATCACATCAATACAATACCTGGTAATCACTCCTCAGAGAAGGGCTACACGTGGTATTAATGCACCGGTCATCATATCCATATCTACCCTTTCGCACCCCGTTTAAGGTATTAAAGTGCGAAATGGTCTCATTTACTTATTACATGCTATTGCCTGCCCTAATCCTACCAGTCCTTGATGTATTTAGGACTACTAATCCTAAATTGAGGAGATGTTGGGCTTATTTGTTGTTTCAAAAGGGTAAAATACGAAGGTGCCAAACAAAAAACATAAATAGCAAGTTTGGGGGAAGCATATAAATGAATAAAAGGGCTCAAACAGACCTCCTTTAAACCAAAGAAAGCGAAAAAAATATAGTATGACTTGCATGTACTATTTAGAGTCTGATTAAAATTTAAGTGGTAAAGGCTGACTGATTTATTACATAGTTCAGATAAGAAGCCTAAATCAGATCTGCCTGCTGGTTGTAGCATATAAAATATGGTTCAGTTTATAAGTTATACTATGGCTTGCCTAAGTGTTGGACGAAGACCTATAGGGGTGATGTCTACTGATTTCAGAAACAATAAAGTGAATTGATTACATACTGAAGAAAGAAAGGCAAGTTTTAGCAAAATATCATAAGTTTTGCAATTGACAACGTATTATTATTGCTAGTTTTAGACTTATAAACGAGTGAGGTGATTCAGATTTGATTAAAGCTCCTATAGGCATGCTTTCTACGTGTTGCCGATTTTAGAACACCTTTATGGACATAGTGAAACGTAGAAATTCTACAAATATGATATCTACGTACTGTATTTTGTATGAACATGATAGCTAAAGTTAGTTATTAAGACCTATAACATGTTTGCCTAATGAGAAGTGGATATGCAAGATTCAGAATATCTTATAGGCATATTCTCTACATGCATATGCACAGTTCAGATTTCAAAAAATTATAGACATCGCATCTATATGAAAATGAAGAAATTCCTATAGACATGGTATCTATACATGAGAATGCATAA
Organism: Nicotiana benthamiana; assembly: GCA_034376525.1. Taxonomy (NCBI): domain Eukaryota; kingdom Viridiplantae; phylum Streptophyta; class Magnoliopsida; order Solanales; family Solanaceae; genus Nicotiana; species Nicotiana benthamiana. The sequence goes on along the minus strand of CM067330.1, from coordinate 53,440,227 downwards.
ATTCTTATAGACATGGTCTATATACGAGAATGCAGGATTCCTATAGTCATGTTATCTACCCCTTTTTTGCATACATAGTTACCCCTCCCTTTTTCACAAGCCACCTCAAGAGTTTATTATAAAATTATTACAGTCCAGAATAAAAATAAATAGAAAATACATCAGAAATTAAAAGTACAACCAAGGCGAGCCTGATTCAGACTTCCTGTCTGAAGTATGAAGTAAACCAACTCCAAGATATCATATTTCAAAGCCTTTCTCCTATTTGGAATGTGTCAAATTTTCCTAGGAGTTTTATATGAACTCTAGACAATTATTACTCCCAAATGTACCATCAGATTAAGACATCGTGCAGTGTAAAAGGGCCAATCCTTAGGTGTCCAAGTTGAGAGGGAACTTAAGGTCCCAAGGTAAGGCTCTCCAGAGAGGGGTAGAACTTAGGGACTAAGAGAGAGTGCAAGTGCAGAAGTAGAATTCTAAAAGGGGAAAGGGAAAGAGGGAATAACTTAAAATCAGTACACATAAGGGAATAGGGAGTGGGGAGGTAGTAAAGGGGCAAAGACAGGCTAGTGGACATACTCAGCAATGAGAAATGCTGGCATACCCATAAGCATGTTAGAACACATTCTTTAGAGGATAGGTTCCTCTAAGGTATCAAGTTCAATCCATAGACACTAACTTACATATTGCCATGTTTTAAATTGTAACTCAAAACACATAAGGGGGTAGGGAGTAAAGATCCATAGCAGAAACAAACAGAAAGAGATTAACATGCTAGTTTAAACATTCAACTCTGCATAAGTAGTAAAGTAAACATGGAAAAAGCTATAAATAAACACATTGTGATGATGCTGAAGATTAAAGTAGGACATACTAGTCTCAAAGAAACAAATAGAGAAAATGCAGTAGTCTTGTAAAAGCCACAGTGAGACAAGAAGAGAGAGTACTATAATGTGTAAGTATGAGTTCAAAAGAGACTGTGAATTGTGAAGTGAAGGATTGTTAATCGTGTGTTGTGTGTTAAAGAGTAGTGAATTTAATAGTATGAAAACCATGAGGAATAAGGTAAGAAAATAGTCGAGGAACTGATTGTCAATCAATTACACAAGACTTCCCTTAATTAAGGGATTCAGATTCAAAATGGGTAAAACCCATTTAAGGAAAGAAATTGAGGAAACACTTTGTGCAAAGCATGAAATTTGGGGCAAGTACATAAAAGGTTATTTAAGGACAAAATTTTGAAATACACGATTTTTGAAAATAAGGTAAGAAAATCAATTAACAACTAGTAAATCAAGAAGGGTCTGAGATATTGCATGAATGAATCAAGTCAGAAAAGTTGAAGAAGGGTTTTACTTAGGTCAAGTCACAGAGGAAATCATTAACAAAAGGAAAGAAATCAATCGGAACATATTTAGAGGGAAGCACGAATTAATCACAAATTTGAAAGCCATTTTAGAAGAAAATTCATTATATATAAGGAGGATACGAACATATCAAGCATGAAAGGAGATTGTAGTGTTATTGTAAAATCAAAAGAAAATCCAGCGTATAAGAGTTTAGCAAACAAAAATCAGCATCGTATGAAAATAAGGGTGTCCAAACTTTGATTCAGAGATTCGAAGTTGGTATGAAAGAATTACGGATTTTAAATAAAACCTTAGTTCAGGCAAATAACAAAGAAAAGATGAGAAGGAAAGCAATTGAATCGAAACATGTTTAGAGGTTTCAGAAAAGAACATGTTTAGAGGTTTCAGAAGAGAACTGAACATCCTAACATGTTTCTTTCAACAACATAACTCATGAGAAATATGATAGAAAAGTAAAATACAAACACAGTAGAAGGGTTCAAATTAAACAGAGTGAAAGAAACTAATTCGAAGCATAATGAGAAAAGACTGATAAGAATAATAGAAAAAAGCATGCTAAGAAGCTTTAGAAGAAACTTTCAAACAGAGCTCAGTAGGAGGAATTTAATAAGCAGACTTATTAATAAAAGAAAATACAGTAGGAAAACATGAGAACACAGGAGAAAAGAAATACAGTAGAAAAAGCATACAAGAACATAGTATAGAAAACACAGTAGGAGAAAACATACAAGAACATGGTGGAAGAAAAAAATACAAGGACACATTAGAAAAGCATACGAGAACGTAGTATGGGAAAACACAGTAGGAAAATATACAAGAACATGGCACAAGAAAAAATAGGCAAATACATACGATAGACAATGTAAGTTAGAAAACACTTAAATACTTTCTTAGAAAACCCTTGATCGGAAAAGAAATAGTTTTCAAAGAAATTTTTTGAAAGAATAGCTAGGGAAATCATTTGAAAACTTAGGGAAAGCACAGATAGACAACAGATCTTAAAGGAGTCAGAGAAAACCTTGAAGGGTGAGTGTTTTAGAAGAAACGTAGAAGTTAGAAAGGCTTTGAAAGGTTACTGATCTAAGTCGGAGAGGTCAAAATCAGGCTCGAGTAGCCATGGTACGTCGGATACAGGGCCGAAGATGGTGGGGAAACTCGAATTGAACGAATCCCGGACCAACTATGTCGTGGTCAGGCCTTGAATCTTCAAGGACCAGGCATGTAGGAGCAATGTGAGGTGAGTATAGGATCTCCATAACCTCGGCCGCCATGGATTTTGGTGGCTTTCAGGGCGGAGATGGTGGCTAGAGTTTGAGAACCTTAGAGAGGGTTTGAGAGATTGGAAAGGGTTTTGGGGCGATTGATAGATGGATATGATTAGGGTTAAAGGGAGGTTTGACACATTAAAAAGGAAAGAATGAAATGTGGCCGTTGATCATTTTTATCAATGACCTGGATTAAACGGGGAGTCGGGGGGGGGGGGGTGGATGAGTGGGTTGTGGGTCGGGTAAACTTAGGATTTGGGTCGGGTAATGGGTTTGAAACTGAGTTCAATTAACAGGGCCAAATCTGGCTAAGCTCGAAATAAAAATAGGCAAGCATTGGAATAGCCATTTTCCCATATTTATTTTATAAGAAATAGTAAAATACTTTCTATAAAAAAATAAAAGTGCTAAAATAATTAATATTATATATATAAAATTAAAAATACTGGAGTCAATTTTATAACTATAAATACAATCTTAAAATACGCTAACATTACAATTATATACGATTTAGCTTTAAAAATACTAAATAAATTTATGGAAATACAAAAAATTATGTTAGCCATATTTTAATAAAAATACTAGAATCCAATAAGTGAATTGCAAAAATGACAATTTTGGGAATAATTACTGCATTTTTCTTGATAAAATAGGGCAATAAAATTGGTTTAAAAAAATAAAGAAAAGTTAGGAAAACCATTGGACATACTTACATATGCATACCTATGACATTTGAAAGGTATTTTGTATATAAAAAATATACAGGGAAAAATTGGGTATCAATAGCTGCCCCTCTTTACCCGGAAAGGATGAAAAAGTTGTCGGGTAAAGATACGATGGTCGATTATGGCCGAATAAAATGATTTGAAGAGATTTGGTCGTGCTCTGGTTCCTGAGCTGCATACATATCCCTGGTCTTACAGGAATCAGGCCATACGTAGTTCAGATCCGTCAGCGGAATATGCCAAGGGAGACCTTTCAAGAACGGTCGCAATATTCAGGTTGGGATGAATGGTCAAGGTTTAGTAGGGTTGCGGATATTGGAGCGGAATGCTCCAGCAGAGCTGGCCGTTGCTTGCTGGTTTACCTGCAAATAAACAATACAAGCGTATGTTATGCATAAATTTAAACATGATGCAAGTTCCCGTTGGACCATGAATGATGTCTTTGGACGGTTACGATGAGGTCCTTAGACCATGATGTCCTAGGCCGTGAAGGATATAATAAAGGATTCATAGGCTATGAAATGATGCCTCCAAACTATGATGCCATTAAATAATGATGTGCAAAAGAAAAGAGGGGTCCTCAGGCCATGGCGTGGCGTTCTCGAGCTATGAAAATGGTGCCTTAAAACAATGACACCTTTGGACAGCTTAGCGATCTTTCAACCGATGAGATGCAGAAGTAAGTGATCTTTCAGTCGATGCAAGATGTAAATGAAGTGGCGATTTTTCAGCCCTGCAGGATGCAAAAATACAATGGCGATCTTTCAGTCAGGCAGGATGTAAAAATGAAGTGGCGACCTTTGAGCCATGCAGGATTTAAAAATGAACTGGCGATCTTTTAGCCATGCAAATGTAAATGAAGTGGTGATCTTTCATCTATTGCAGGATGTACATAAAGTGTAAATTTTTCAGCCATGTAGGATGAAAGAATACAGTGGCGATCTTTCAGCCATGCAAATGTAAATGAAGTGGCAATCTTTCATCCATGCAAGAAGTAAATTAAGCGGCGATCTTTCAGCCAATGCAGGATGTAAATGAAGTGGTGATCTTTCAACCATGCAAGATAGAGGTAGAGCTTAACCTCGGAAGGCAGAATAGTAGCCTTATGCAATGCAGAAGATGCAGGTAGAGGTATAGCTTAACCTCGGAAGGTAGAATGGTAGCCTTATTCAATGCAAAAATGCAGATGGAGGTAGTGCTTAACCTCGTAAGGCATAATCATAGCCTTATACAATGCACAAAATGTAGGTAGAGGTAGAGCTTAACCTCAGAAGGTAGAATGGTAGCCTTATGCAATGGAAAAATTCAGATGGAGGTAGAGCTTAACCTTGGAAGGCAGAATAGTAGCCTTATGCAATGCAGAAAATGCAGATGGAGGTATAGCTTAACCTCGGAAGGCAGAATGGTATCCTTATGCAATGCAAAATACAGATGGAGGTAGAGCTTAACCTCGAAAGGAAGAATGATAGCCTTATGCAATGCAACAATGCAGATGGAGGTAGAGCTTAACCTCGGAAGGAAGAATGGTAGCCTTATGCAATGCAAGAATGCATGTGGAGGTAGAACTTAACTTTGGAAGGCAGATGGTAGCCATATGCAATGCAAGAATGTAGATAGAGATAGTACTTAGTCTCGGAAGTTAGAATGTTAGCCTTATGCAAGAGATGAAAGGTAAATAGTAATAAAATGTTCTTAGCTAATAGCTGGTAGCTGATTGGGATATTGTGGTTACTGGGGATATTGTGTGGATAGCAACTGTGAATAGGTGTGACAGTTCTGAAAGTTGTATTCCTGAACAGTTTGAGTGTATAATATACTCGATGATTTCACAACTTGGGTGCTTGCATCCAAAGAAAAATCATGAGTTTTGTAAAGGGGAAAGATTAGTTCGTATCGCCGAGGACTGTGCTTGACCTTCTTGGCTCTGTTTTGGTGATACTGTGCGTATCATTGGGGTAGTGTTGCTAAACAAAGAAATTTTGGTAGCATGCATGCATGATTTACTAAAAATATAACATAAATACATAGTTAAGAGTATTGTTTAGATAAACCGACGATCGTGACATGATTAAGGACATTGCATCCTTTCTTGTTATGGAATTTTGAGGTCCTCCTCAAAATTCTACACCAGTTTAATGGGTTGATACTTCTGACGGCTGCTTGGGATGACTGGATGAATTTACTTCGGAATTTTGAGTGTCCTCCTCAAAATTCAGTCCCAATTTCCAATCACAGGGGAAATGAAAAATTTATTGAATTGTGACTGAACCCATAAAGCTGCCTACATATTCCCTCTTAAACGGGAATTAAGTCAGACGTATTTCAAATTACATCACATAGGAAATCATAAGACTACACATAGTAGCGCTTGACTGCATCTGAATTGATTGGTTTTAGCCAAAATTCTCGATCTATTTATGTAAATGTAAGGGATCCTCGTGTTAGAACCCAGTGAACCATGTATGGACCTTGCCAGTTGGAAAAGAATTTCGCTTTTGCTTCATCTTGATACGAGAATATTTTATTTAATACTAGCTGGCCCAGTGTGAACTGTCTTGGCTTGAATCTCTTGTTGAATGATATGGACATTCTATTCTAATAAAGATGACCGTTGCAAATTACATTCGTCCTCTTTCCATCTATTAGAGCTAGCTTCTCGTAACGACTTTTCACCCACTCTACGTCGTCGAGCTCAGCTTCTTGTATGATTATCAAGGAAGAGATTTCTACTTCGGCGGGTATGATGGCTTCTGTACCATAAATAGCATATAGGTAGTTGCCCAAGTTGACGTGTGGACTATGGTGCCGTACCCCAATAAAGCAAATGATAGCTTCTCGTGCCGTTGCTTTTGCTTCTCTATCATTTTCCTCAATATCTTCTTAATGTTTTTGTTGGTGGCCTCTATGGCTCCATTCATCTGAGGCCTGTAGACTGTAAAATTCTTGTGCTTTATCTTGAAGGTTTCACACGTGGCCTTCATCAGGTCACTATTGAGGTTGGAACCGTTGTTTGTGATGATTGATTCTGGAATCCCAAATCGACAAATGATACGGTCACGGAAAGAGTCTGCCATGAATTTCTTAGTTACTGCTCTGTGAGATGCTGCTTCGACCCATTTGGTAAAATATTTAGTTACCACTAGGATGAATCTGTGCCCGTTGGAAGTGGCAGGTTCAATTGGTCCAATAACATCCATTCCCCAAGCAGCGAATGACCATGGTGAGCTTGTTGTATTAAGCTTATTTAGGGGGTACTTTTATCATGTCTGCACTTAGCTGGAAATAGTGGACCTTCCGGACATACTGGATGCAGTCTGTCTCTATAGTCATCCATAATTAACCAGCTTATAGTATCTTCTTTGCTAAGACAAAATCGTTCATATGTGGACCACAGGTCCCGGCATGAATTTCCTCTAGAAGTTTGGATGCTTCTTTTGCGTTGACACACCTTAATAATCCCAAATCAGGAGTCCTCCTATATAGGATTCCTTTGCTGATAAAGAAATTGTTATCCAACTTTCGAAGTATGCGCTTTTGAGTAGTGTTTGAAAGTTTTGGGTATTCTCCTTTTGCCAAATATTCGTTGATGTCAGAAAACCAAGGTTTTCTATCTACTTCTTCTTCGACATGAGCACAATAAGCCGGCTGATCATGGATCTTTACTTGAATGGGATCAATGAAGTTTTTGTTTGGATGTTGTATCATGGATGATAGGGTGGCCAATGCATCGACAAACTCATTTTGGACTCTAGGAACATGCTAGAACTCTGCCTTTGTGAACCTATTTCTCAACTCCTGTGTATGATGCAGATAAGGGAGTATATTTGAGTTCTTGGTCACCCATTCTTCTCAGACTTGATGTATAAACAAGCGTGAATCCCCAATTACTAGCAACTCTTGGATGTTCATGTTAATGGACATCTTGAGCCCTAAGATGTAAGAACTAGTATTTGGCCATAGTGTTCATGCATGGGAACCAGATTTTGGCAAACATCGGATAATGTTGATTTTCTTCTGATACCAGGACCGCTCCTACGCCGACTCCTTTGAAATTCGTTGCTCCATTGAAGAACATTCTCCACTTGTTATAGGATTCTACAATATCTTTTCCTATGAATGACACCTCTTCATCAGGAAAATACATTTTTAGGGGTTTGTATTCTCTATCTACAAGGTTCTCGGCCAGGTGATATGCTAGTGCCTGTTCTTTGATTGCTTTCTGAGTCACGTCGACAATGTCGAATTCACTCAACAGGATTTTCCACTTCGCGAGCTTGTCAATGGGCATAGGCTTTTGAAAGATGTACTTCAAAGGATCCATCCTTGATATGAGATATGTAGTATAGGCACAGAAGTTGTGCCTCAGCTTCTACCCAAGTCAAGGCATAATAGGTGCGTTCTGACAGAGAATACCGGGCCTTGTATAGAGTGAACTTTTTGCTTAGGTAGTAAATGGCCTATTCTTTCTTTCTCGCTTCATCATGCTGCCCTAGGACACAACCGAAGGAACCATCAAACACTGTGATATAGAGTAACAGAGGTCTACCTCATTCAGGCAGCACCAAAACTGGCGGCGTTGACAAGTACTACTTGATTTTGTCGAAATCTTTCTGGCAGCCATCAGTTCATTCAATGGCGGCATCCTTCTTCAACATCTTGAATATCGGCTCACAGATAACTATAGATTGTGCTATGAACTAGCTGATGTAGTTAAGTCTCCCCAAGAAACTTATAGCGTCCTTCTTGTTCCTTGGCGGTGCAATATATTGAATGGATTTGATCTTTGATGGATCCAGTTCTATTCCCCAGTGACTCACAATAAATGTAAGCAATTTTCCAGCTGGAACCCCTAATGCACATTTTTGTGGGATTCAGTTTCAGGTTGTACCTTCTCAGTCTATTGAAGGACCTCCTCAGATCTTCCTTATGCTCGATGGCTTTCTTGGACTTGATGATGATATCATCTACATATACTTCTATCTCCTTGTGTATCTTTGAGCATGTGATTTTTTCCCTATACGAATTACTCCCATCAATTCAAAACAAAATAATTTCGTTTGTTTATTTGCAATTTTGATTTTTTGTGGCATTATTCTGTTAATTGTTTGCATTTATGTGCATTTTTAAACAAACAAAATACAAAAATACATGAGGCATAAGCACTTAGGAGTAATTTTGCATTTTAAGAAATTGATAAGTAATTGGGAAAGGATATTAAAAGAATTGCTTAATTTGCACAAAAGATTGATTTTTGGTAATTATTGTTTTTCCTTTTAATATTTTATGTGATAATAATTATTGTATGGCTAATTAGGTTTTTATAGATTAATTAGGATTTTTTTTTGGTTTTAAATAATATTTGAATTGAAAATAAAAAAAGAGAAGGGGAACCCTGAAAATTCTAGTATATATTCATCTAGGCCATTTTAGATATATAACCAGGCCCAAATGCCCAGTCCACCCGTCCATCAACCCGGTCCATACTCAGGGGTTCGAAACAACGTCGTTTGGTTGCTTTCATCATAGCCGTCCGCCACCCATCATCCAACAGTTAACGTGAAGCCCTGCATTTTACATAAAAGTGTCCAAACACTGTGTAATAACATTAGAGACAAAACCAACCCTCCCCGTACAGTTCAATCGACAGTGTAACACCACCATCGAACAACCGCACCCCCACCGTCCGCCTCCGGTGGCAAGTCTCCAAACCATACCAAATTAACACCCCATATGCACCTCAACCTCTTCTATCCAAATGTCCAACTCTTGGCTCTCGAAAAATCTCCGAACATCTCGAATATTCGAAGAAGCGATCACCGGCTCCGCCGTGTCCGACAGTGTTGCTTCCAAATCCCCCCAAAATCATACACAAGGGTGTCCTCACATTCTCCTTCCCCAATCCAAGGCCAACCTTTTTCAAAACCAACCAGAACTAAACGAACTTTAGATCTAAGGTCACGTTAAAAGTAGGTCGAATTTTCATAGGTGCCAGTGTTCGAATAGGGGTTTCCAAATAAGGCTATATGCTTGTTCTTGGTAAGAATATGCATGCAACATTATTTGGAGACCCAATTCGAGGTCAGTCCAAGCGATGGCCCAAAACTGTGAGTTTTTCAATCTTTTCCTTTGCTTGTTTTTATTCTTTTTCTTTGCATAAGTTTAATGCACGCTTCTAGTCTTCTATTTCCAACACTTCTTGTATGTGATTTTGGGCTCTTTGATTTAGGCTTATGATTCTTGAACATTGCAGTCACATGGTTTAGGTCGTATTTGATTATGTGTTTGTTCCTGATAAATCATTTTTTGTTTAATGTTCTTCTTTTAATTAGCGCTCATGCTTCTAGTCTTCTATTTCAAGTACTCCTTTCATATGTGTTAGGGTTCTTTGATTTAGGCTTATTGAACATTGCAGTCATATGGTTTGGGTCGTATGTTTGTTTCAATAATCTCTGGTTGTTGTTGGTAATTTGTTTTTTATGTTCTGCTTTTAATTAATACTTCTAGGAATCTTGAATGTCTATTGTGAATTGTTTAGCTGGTAACTTTTGTGATTTTGTGCCATGCCTGATGTAGTTTTGTGTTTACTGTTCCATTGATTGGTTTATTTCCAAAAGCTTCCTGTTTAGATAGAGGTTTAAGAATTCCTACTAAGTTGAGTCCTGGGATTTTGTTGGCACAATTGAAGTGCTAGTTTCATTGATTGCATCGTTTACTGGGTTTATCTTTGCCATTTTGGTACTCTACTGGGTTTTGATGGTTTTGCTATGGTTGTGATATGTTGCTTTTCCATCTACTGCTACTTATCTCACTTTCTTTTCCTATTCGCAATTTCCAGGTACACATACTAAACCTGATGTAAATGTGGAAGTCCATTTGATATTTGAAATGAAGTCAGCTGCAATTTTGCTAAATTTGTTGTCTATTGTTCTTAAATTTTGAGTAGATTCTTTGATTTGTTTATGTTTTTCTGGATGTAAATAAATCTGGGACTATTTGGACTGTTAGACTAGTTATACGATTGTTAGTAGCTATAATTGGGTTCTGGGTTTCTTAAGGGTCGGACAAATTTGAAGAACTATTTGTACTGTTAAAATTCATTATATGATACTTTAGTAATATAATATCGTCTGAGATTTCCTAAGTGTTAGCTAAATTCAAGCTTTATTGTTGGTTGTGTTGAACAAATTTAAGTTGAGCAGGTGACTTTGGTCACATCTATTTCGTGGCATAAGCAAGCATGTGACAATTATTTGTGCAATGCCATGCCTGTTTGGGCCAATTGGGCCATCTGCCCCACCGACTTCAGTAGTTTATATGTATAGCCCCTGCAGTTGAGCTTGGATTCATGATAGGGCCCAAAGTACAGTAATAAATAATGACTCATCTCATTTGAAGGTTAAGTGAAAGGGTTGTCCTTGGACCCAAGATTAGGGCTGTCAAGTTGGGCTCCGTTGAGGCCCAGCTGATACGTGAACCCAGGCCATTCGGATATGGCATCAATAATAAACCCTTGTGGTTAATTTTTAAAATCAAATAGTCCTATGGGTTATCTCCTTTAGAAGACTGAGTTTAAAATACTTAGATTTTGAGACGAGCCGCTTAGCAAATATTTACGGCCTATCACAAAGATAATAACGCGCTAGTCGCCTTAGGACGCGTCTTTAATAATTCACCTTTCCTAAATATGGGTGCATATTTATGTGACCCAAATTCAAATCTCAACGAAGTTTTAATGTGTCAATATCCACGGGTGCATTTATGTGACGTGGTTCGTGGCATGTTTTAACAACGTTGCAATTCTATTTAAAATAATGATAAAAGCAGTTTAAGGTTAAAAAGCACATAAGTTATAACATGTTCTAAAATCAGATAATTTAAGCCAAATATAACAGTTGAGAGACCGTGGGAGAACCACGGAACCCGGGAATTCCTAACACCTTCTCCCGGGTTAACAAAATTCCTTACTACGATTTCTGGTTCGCGAACTGTTAAAAAGAGTCATTCTTTCCTCAACTCAAGATTCTAAATAGTGGCTTGGGACACCATAAATCTCCCAAGTGGTGACTCTGAAATTCTCTTAAATAATTGAATCCCGTTTCGATTGTCCTTTAATTGGAAAAACTCCTTTATCTACACCCTTCGTCGGGTTGTGGATAGCCAAAAATGAGGTGTGATAGTATCATATCGTTGAAAAATAGTAGCCATAGCCCTCATGTAGGTGGCCCCTGCATACATTAACCTGAATGGCATCATCTTGTAGCAGTACATTCCATTTGGCGTAATGAAATCCATTTTCTTAGCATCTTTTTCGTCCATCCGGATTTGATGATATCCAGCAAAACAATCCACAAATGATTGCAAATTCGTGCTTAGAACAATTCTCAATCAATATTTATTTTTTTTTGGCAAGGGGAAGTCGTCTTTTTGACAATCCCAGTTGAGGTTCCGGTAGTCGACACAAACTCGGACCTTCCTTTCCCTCTTCGGTACTGGCACAATGTTGGCTAACCACATCGGATACTCCACTACCTTGAGAACCTTAGCTTTGACCCTTTTAGTGACTTCTTCCTTGATTTTCAAATTCATATCTAGCTTTAATTTTCTGAGCTTTTGTTTAACTGGTGGGCATGTCGGATCAGATGGCAGTTTGTGGGCCATAATAGATGTACTCAGCCCAGTTATGTCGTCATACTACCAGGCGAATATGTCCTCATATTCTTTCAGAAACTTTCTGTATTCCTTCTTTTCTGTGGTGATAAGTTTCCAGTGAGTAAAGTAGTCTGGGGGAAAGATAAGCCCTACCCTTTATCGTTTCCCCAAAAAAAGGGGTCCAGAAAAGTGTGGTGAACATTGATTCGTGTTTCTTTGACATTTTCTGCATTTCCCAGGTTAACAATCTTAGTCTTGTCTAGGTTGGACTTAGGTCTTTTTTCAAAATTCTCAATTTCCTTAGCAATCTCTTCCGCTATATCATCTTCCTCTGAATCTGTGTCCGTTTGTTGCGTTGTCTCGTTGCACGTCACAATCATTGGTTCATCAAGATAAATAATAGTAATGCTACATAAGTAAATTAATGAGAGAAAATAATAATAGTAAGATTTATTAGAAAACCGAAATGCTTTTATATATTCCATAACTGTTTTGAACATTAGAGCTCTTTCTTGCGAAAATTAAAAATGCAAAAGGAAGTCAACTTGTAAAAAACAAAATAGTGCATGATGCTTGTTCAGCCTTGCTACGCCGAGGCTTGCCGGGCTTTGGTGGTTTTGACGGTCCAGTTATTGAGGCATGTTCTTTTGCTTATAGCTTGTATGGAAGGTCCTTCCTCCCCCTCCTCCTCGAAAATGGCACAACAATCCATATCATCATCTTTCAAGAACAAATTCCTCACGACTTCTAGTGCTTCTTTTTCTGACCCATAAATAACATCGGCCGATTGGAAAGTCTGCTCCAAGTGGGGTATTGGCTACTTCAATGGACAGTAGGGACCGCACAATGGTGGCGACTGTGAGCATGTGGTTTTTGCCCCATATGAACTACTCCCATAAATTCAAACAAAATAATTTTTTTTATTTATTTACAATTTTGTGGATTTTTGTGACATTTTTCGTTAATTTTTTGTATTTTGTTTGTGCATTTTAATTAGTAAAAAGACAAAAAATGTGTTTCATGTGCATTTAGAAGTATATTTGATATTTTTCAGGAATAATTAATAATTAGTCATTTGATAACTTGATTTTAGGTGATTTTTCTTTAATTTTGTTTTAACTATTTGAGATAACAACTATGTAGGATTAATTAGCATTTTTATAGGTTAATTTGGGATATATAATTTAATTTAGATTTTAGTTAATTTTAGAATTGAAAAAGAAAAAGAAAGAAAAAGAAAAGAAATCTGAAAATATAATAAATGTGAAACAAAGAATAAAAATAATAGGGCAAATCTTCCAGCCGAAACCAAACCCCAAACCCGGTCCAGGCCTTCGAATATCCAAACGACAACGTTTTTCTTAAGTTAATCTCAACCGACGATGATTCAAGATCCAATGGCTGAGAACTAGCCTGTACTAAATTTATTTGTGTCCAAACGATCCCCCACCCCCCAAACCCCATCTCTCACTCTACCCCAGCAAACCCTAGAGAGCCCTCGTCGTTTCCACCGTTCACCACCATGAACTGCAGGCCGAAAATTGCCTCTGCCAGCGGCGGAGCTCCAATTACTACCAAAATAAAACCCTTGCTTCCCCTCCCTCTTCCCTTTCCAAATCTCCAAACATCTGCCCTCAAAACCAAGCCAAACCCCTCGAATATTGGCCAAAAGATCTGACTCCACCGCCGTGTGCCACCACCTAAACACCACCATTTTAACACCATAGGTTCTTCTAAACCCCCTCATCACGAATCCACTAGAATTTAACTTCAAATACCAGCCGGACTCGTCGAATATTTAATGAAAGTCTTAGCCAAAACCCTACCACCACCAAATCATCCGAAAATCCCACCCGGTAACATCCTTAACCCTCTCAACTAAATTTCGCACTCAACCTCACTTTAACGTCTCCACAACTGCTCAAAACCCAAATCTAGGATTTTCCAAAATATTCAAGATAGTGCATGAAGATTCTGCTCAAGTTAAGTGTTCTGTCTTACCCTTATTTTTAATTTCCTTCTTCCTCATCTCGTTTCTGTCGATTTGGTTTTTCATGATTAATTCCAGAATTTAGATTAGGTTTAATTAATTTGTACTAGTCTTTTCGGTTAGTTTGGCTTTCATGTCAAATTCATTTTAGTCTGTTGGTTTGAAGTTCATGAGTTTAATTAGTTTTTAGGCTTATCTGTTGAGCTGAATTTCATGATTTTAGTCGAGTTTTTTGAGCCCTGTTGTTGGTTCGAATTCTATCTCTTTAAATTATTGACTTCAGTCAAGATTAATTGGAGTTGTAGTAAGTCTTTTATTGATTCGGATTTCATGTTCAATTCGTTAGTTTGAATTAGATTTTATGCATGATAATCAAGTCGTATTAGTTGGTTAATTTAGGTTCTAAATTGGCCTAATTAATGTTAGTTTAATCATGATAAGTCCCGTGGTTGAGATTATTGTTGTATGCTTGATTCATGTACCAATTTGTTTTTCATTTTGATTTTTTGCATTTTTAGAAGTCTCATAGTCTGATCCGTTTGGACTTTCAGTCGTTTAAACTTGTTGGATTTTATTGTTAGTCTAAAATTAAGGGGGATTCAAAGGAAGGGGTAGAAAGTAATTAGCATATTTCCCAAGGGTTGTTTAGGTAATTAGCTTAGGGAATCTTTAGTGCAACTGATTTGGAAGCTTCTAGTGCGGGGTTTTAGCAAAATTTCAACTTTAGGGTTGATTGACTTGGGTAGCAAGTAACAATTTTAGGGGTTCTTAAGCTAAAACGAAGACTAAAAAAGGACTAAAAAGCTGAAGATTACCCTAATTGCCTTGACTATAAAGGCAATCATTCTTTCCTTTGAAGGCAAGAGGAGAGAGTGAGGAAAAGCGAGAGTATTCTGAGTTGAATAAAAAGATTTAAAAAGAATAATTAGGAAAAGTGAGAAAAATATAAAACTTTTACTTTTCTATGGATATGCTGAAATACTTTCTGGTTCATTTTTGAGAGGAAATATATGAATTTATTTGGGGTATGAAATGAGGTTGAAATAGATTTCTGGGTTTTGCTGTGCATTACTCGTTTAAAGTTTGTTTCCTTTTCAAGTACTGTTTGAATCTCGGTTGAGTTTTGAGTCGAGTTGATTACTGCTTTGCTGTTGAGTCCTGCTGCCCTGCTGCCTTAATTCATTACTTTTGTTGTTTCCCAAGCTTATGCTCCTTTGTTTGTTGCCATAATCTGGTACATGTCTCCTGAAACTATATTTATGTTGATGAAGCTTAGAATTGAAGAATGGAATAAGAAAAAAGAATTTGAAAGCCTTGTTCATTTCAGTTGATTATGTTTTTATTTGATTTTTTTAGAATTCTGTTGTTAGTTGGATATTATCCTTATGTTTAAACCTCTCTTATTATTTTAGAATGACTGTACAATTAACAGGACATTTTAAGCCTTGTAATCAGGATGAAAGGAAGCTAATTATACGGTTAAGTAGGTAGAACAACCAAGCATGTTCAATCATGCGAAGTACAAGTGTGAATATGTTTTTTAATTCAGCAATTTTCCTTTTCTTCTCTATGTAAGTCATGTTTAGGTGTTTGAGTATTTGATAGATTTCAGCAATAAGTTTTTCTTTCAATAGCTTCTACAAGATATTCTGAGATGTTATGAGTTGATACTTCGAACAGTTTAAATGAGTTAGTTCAATTTCAAGTTCTGCGTGGGCTTTAGTTGATTTGGATCATTTTGGGCCATAATAACGGGGCTTCGTATTGGCCGAGCTGCGTAACAAATGAGCCTAAAGCTCGTGTACATGTATTAGTCCATGGCATGTTTTGTTAAAACTCGTTGGATCTTGGGTGATAGGGGCTCGATATTGTGTCCTTCAACCATACTCGTTTGTCTCGAAACTTGAGGCCCAACATTGGGCCCAAGCTTGACAGATTCCTTAAATAGGTTTTGGGTCTGCTTTTTCTAAAAGGTCCTCCACTAAGTCTCATAGTTTGAGACAATTGGTTTAATTGAGTGGAATTATAATCATTTTAAACTTT
Source organism: Nicotiana benthamiana (assembly GCA_034376525.1). Classification (NCBI taxonomy): domain Eukaryota; kingdom Viridiplantae; phylum Streptophyta; class Magnoliopsida; order Solanales; family Solanaceae; genus Nicotiana; species Nicotiana benthamiana. Next base: position 53,424,185 of record CM067330.1, on the reverse strand, counting down.
TAGTTAATTAATCAGATACTTTGAAATAACTGAGATATGCCATACTAGATAATGCAAGTAATTTCTGACTTTCCGAGCTATAGATTGATAGATCTTTTAAGTAGACAGGAATTTGGGTGTCATGCCGAATTCGAGGAGCACCATTTAGCACATTTCCATGGCTCTCACAAATTTGAAAACACGAAACTACTATAGGCGCGTTAATGAAATAATTGACCTTCCTAAACTCGGGGGCGCATTTATGTGACCCAAATCCAAATCTCAACGTTAGATAAAATATGTTGCGAATTACCTGTGCATTTATGTGACGTGGTCCAAGACATGTTTTTACAATGTTTCAATTTTCTAAAAATTAAATAAAAGAGGTTAAAAGATTCAATTTGCACATAGGTACACAAATGTATCAAAATCAGATAATTAAGCCGAATATAACAGTTGAGTGACTGTGCTAGAACAATGGAACTCAGGAATGCCTAACACCTTCTCCCAATTTAACAGGATTCCTTACCCGGATTTCTAGCTCGCAGACTGTATAACAAAGTAAAATCTTCCTTGACTCGGGATTCAAACCGGTGACTTACGACACAATTAATTATCCCAAGTGGCGACCTTGAAATCTTTTAATAAATAAATTTCGTTTTGATTGTCCTTCAATTGAAAAAACTCCCTTATCTACGCCATTTGCAGGGTTGTAGTGTTTAAAAAGGAGGTGTGACAGCTCTGGCGACTCCGCTGGGGATCGAACCTAGAATCTCTAGTTTAGGGTTCAGAATTCGAGCTTAGAATAATTATGATATTTGGTTTCATTTCTTATCTGATTTTATTACATGATTGTGCCCAATGTGCTAATTGTTGCTTTTACCGAATTAATATTATTTGAATTGTATATAAACTACCGCGAAACCCTTCTCTTCTCATCTTTAGGGATGTGCTCGCTATTCGAGACTCCCTATTCTATTAGTGTCATTCCTAGAAATAAGAAAGAGGCTCGGATAAGTTACAAAACTGGATGGCCTTTTGGTTCCCGGTACATAGCCCCCTCCTAGACTCGAGTTGTCCACTCGGGTACAGAGTCTAGAACATATACCCAGGTTTTGAACCTAGAGTAACTTGACCTCATGCTGGATCCCTAGTAGGAACGCTTATTTGCATCATGCATTTGACTTAAGGGACTCAACACAGGGGTTGGGTTCGTCTAGGACAGGTGCACCCATATAATGGACCATATTGATGCATCTTGCGTGCTACTTGTGTATTAATTCCGGATTTGCATGCCGACCGGCTTTTGAAAAAAAAAGAGAAAAAAGAGAAAAAGAAAAAAAAGGGAAAAATTTGACAGTGTGTGGGGTGAGGAAAGAGATTATCTGTTTCAAAAATCAGTACTAAAATGCTGCCGAAATTTTGAAGAAAAAAAAAGCAGAGTTTGTTTTCAAAAACAGATAAAAACACACAAAGAAAGGGATTTCATTTTCGAGAAAGAAAAAGGAAAAATAGAAGTTGGTTTTTAGTTTTGTCAAGATTGCCCGAACTATGCTAGTTTGATTCTCACAGGGAATGAGATACATACACAAACCCCATCGGGCCCAACTTCATTTTTGCAAAAATAGCATAAAAACAAATTTTGTTTGTGATTAACAAAAAAGATAGTTCTTGTAAAAATTAGTCGAGTGTCCCCTGAAGAGCGCCGGAAGGCTATTTTTGCAAGAAGAGCCACCCTGAGTTATTTTCCAAATTTTGGTCAGCAGCAGGCACAACCTTAGAATCTATTCCCGAAAGTGCTGAAAGGCCGTATTTACGAAGCCAAGATTTTATTTATAAAATGAAAATTTTAAAAAAAAATTAACCTTGATTTGAGTCCAATAAATCATGATTTTTGCTTAATCACCCTAATAAACATGCAGAATGAGCACGAATAAAAATTTTCCGATAACAGTGATGAACATGGTCCCTTTGGAAGTACACATGTGGTGGAATCATTTAGGGAAATTGGGGCAAAAAAGGTCAATGCGCATTTGGGAGGACTCACCGGATCATTGAAAACTAATTTTAGATGGGATATTGTAAAGACATTGGTTACATTCTGGGACCCAGCCCACAACGTATTTCATCTCTCGGACATTGAACTCACTCCGACCCTAGAATAAATAGCCGGATATATCGAGGGCGCCAAAATTCCTATGACATACCAGTATTTGATTGCGCCAAGGGCCGTGGATGTACACAAATTCTTGGACTTACTAAAGATACAGGGGGTTCATAATCCAGATCTGTCAGCAGGTTTTTGTACACTATAGTTTATATACCAAAGGTATCGGCATATTGGGGGGGTTTAATGACCCAGAAAATAAAGTTTGTAGCAAGGGAAACCGACTCAAGTGGGTGGAACCCAGGTGTTTCGCATTTATGGTATTCTTCTTAGGCCTTTTGGTATTTCTACGAAAAGATGGGAATCTTGATATACAGATAGTGGGGGGTTGTCATCACCTTGCTCACTCATGACAAGAGCACCCTCGCACCCATGGTATTGTCTAAAATCTTCTGTGTCCTCACAACCTGTAAAGCCGGAGGGGATTTCTTTGAAGGATGCAACCTATTGTTATAGATCAGAAAAGAGCTGCATAGAGGAATTTTATAACCAGAGTCGATGGGTTCAGATTACCGGAAAGGGTCACAGAATGGGTATCGTATCTCCGTACCATAAGTGCAAGTCAGATAGAGTGGACGTTCGGGTGGCTCCCTATTCATTAGATTATATATATGCCAGCTACCAGGCCTCATTTTCTTTTGATAGGTCTCCGAATCATCCAACCCAATGCTCCGTACAGGGTGCCGAGATAGATAGGAAGGTGCCAAATGGTTCCCAGGGATGAAGACATTAGTCGCCATGTGGTCGAAAATTGTCCCAATGGCCTGTTTCATATAGCAGCAGTCTGGCAGATTTGGAGCGAATGACAATACTCAACAATGGAAACTCGAGTATGAGACTTGTCTAAAGGCGAGGTTGCACCAGGGTACCTGGCTTGGTATAAAAAGGAAACGGAAATTGGAAGGCCGGCTAAGAGGCCTCATCTTCAGGAGTTTGCTGAGGCGTCACAAGAACAATGGAATTGGTTGGCTAAGGAAAACGAATACAGGGCCACAATAGGGAAATTGGAAAAGAAAGTCAAAGACCTTCAATTTGAAAATGATTTGAAAGCTACGACAGACTAGGGGAAAAAGAAAAGACTAGCCAAGAAAATGAAGCTTTGCGAGCCCAAATTCAGAAAATGAAAATAGCCGCAGTGAATCCCACCAGAAGTGCGAAAGATGAAAAGCTCATAGACAATCTAAAACGGAAAGTAGGAGAATATGGTTTTGACTTTAGCAAAGCAGGGGGTGAGCTATCCAGGGCCCGAAAACAATTGGAAAAAATGCAGAAGAACAAGCACGCATGATTGAACAATTGAGAGAAAGGTATGACAACGAGGTTGCAGGGTTGAAGAAGAGGGTCATCATGGTCGAAAACAAAATGATTAAGAAAGCAAAGGACTTCAAGGCAGAAGGAGAGCATTGTTACACAAAAATAGCACGGCCTGAGAGACAGTTGCAACGATTTCAAGAACTAAATCGTATAACCGAACAAACTAGGGCCTAGTAGATTGGGCGATTGTTTCAACAAAAGGGTGCTATAAGAGAGAGGGTATGGGTGATCGCTGATTACATCACTGTAAAGTGTAGCCATTGTGAAGATATGACAAAATCTATGTTCTTTGCCACCGCAATGACCTTTGTTCGTCAAGCGATGAAAGACCTCCACTACCTCCAACAGGATTTAGCACACATGCCTGTGGCGAGACCGAATGATGTCCTGTAGGCCCTAGGAAGATCAGAAGTCTTAATGTGTTGATGATTTCAAAGCTGTTGGTCCATTTGCAAAGGTTGTATTGTCTTCTATTTTGTAATAAGTTGTCAAGTCAGTTTTTTATCTTTATTGTCAGAGTTTGTTGGTTTTGTTTGAGTCGGAGTCTGTTGATTTCTTTTATTAAAGTCTGTTAGTAGTTGTAATCAAGTGTTTTATTTTATGAAAATTGAAAAACTTCTAAAATATTTATTTTCTAGAACTACGCTCGGTCTGACTCATGCAAGGTCATGATACGTAGGAAATCTCCATAGGATTCGACCATAACCAAAACAAGGAAAAGAAAGAAAAAAAAGAGAAAATCTTGAGATACATCGGTAAAATAAAGGAGAGAATAATAAAACAAAGGAAGGAAGGAAAAACAAGTTGAGCAAAAGAAAGGGGAAGAAGAAAAAGAAAAACAAGAGAGAAAAGAAAGGTGGCATAGGATAAATGCCGGGATGACACAAGCAGCCAATTCATTATGCATAATAGAAACCGGTAAATGCTTAGGTGCATTTACCGGTTACCCATGTGTTGAAGCCTAACTGCAAACGCGTTTTTCATTCCAGTGCAGATGAGTGGTTAGTTTTTTGCGGCATTCTGGCAACCTACTCCTAAAGCACTCGATCCATAAGCAAGCTGACTATGGCCAACCAAGAAACTGATGCAAGTATGATTGATCTCTCGAAAGAGGTGGAAGAGTTAGATGTCAACCCAGGAAAGAGGAGATGTACAAATTGAAACATCAGATGACTAAAATGTATCAAGCATGGGTGAGAGGCAGCCACCACCAGCTTATCCTACTAACCTGACCTTCATCCCACCATTAGCCCGGTCACAAGACCACCCTACCACTGATCCATCCCCAAGCTTCCCCATCTACCCACAATACTAGTGTATAACTTCTTAGGCATCCCAAGCTCCACCACCAAAGCTATTCCGCACCCCCTCCACTAGTTACTCCCATCTATGTGGCACCACCTCCCGCCGCACTCCGCAGATCATCAAGTGAGCCTTTGCTCCAAACTCATGACAATCACTATTATCCACCAGAACCCACCTTTAAAGCCCACGAACCCTACTCTTACGCTGCTCGTTTTGAAATCCCTGGTGAAGCTGAAAAACCAATCAAAAATCCCGAGCAAGAGGAGGTGCTCAGGAAAGTCAAAAGTCTAGAGCTATCATTCAGAGATATACGAGGATTAGGTGGCCAAGTGAGTGTGATATACAAAGATCTCTTTTTATTCTCATATGTACAATTGCCTCCACACTTCAAAATGCCTAAGTTTGACTTATAAGACGGGCATGGCGATCCAGTGGCACACTTAAGGGGTTTGTGCAGCAAGATGAGAGGGGCAGGTGGAAAGAATGAATTGCTAATGGCATACTTCAGTCAAAGATTGAGTGGTTCAGCATTGGAATGGTACACCCGCCGTGATGCTTGGTGGTTTACATGGGACGATCTAACCCAAGCATTCGCTTTCCATTTTCAGTACAATCTTGAAATCATCTCAGACCGTTTGTCTTTGTCGAAACTGGAAAAGAAGCACAATGAGAGCTTCAGAGAATATGGCTTCCGTATGAGGGAGCAGGCAGCGATGGTCGACCAGCCAATAAAGGAAAGTGAAATGGTATATTACTTCTTACAAGCTTTGGAGCCTACATATTTTTGTCACCTGGTATCGGTAGTGGGTATATCCTTTAATAAGGTGGTAAAAATGGGGAGTATGGTCGAATAGGGACTCAAATCAAACAATATTATGATCTATTCAACAATCAAGGAGACCACCCAGGCTATCTAACGCGGGACTGGGGGAGCAATTAAAAAGAAGAAGAAGTAGGAGGTAGCAACCATTAACTTAGGGACTTGGTTCGAGCCCCGGGGTCCATCCCATTACAACCTGTAAGAAATCATTCTATCCATGATATGTGTGCTTTGGTTGTATTAGCATGATTTCCAGGTATAGGTTTTGATGAATGACAAACAATGAACTCAACTGTCAAACAATGTTATTATGTGACAAACAATCAAGATTGAATGCCAAGAAGCATATTGATGAAGGGATTGCACAGAAAAGCCAAGACGAGCTCAAAAGTTCAAGACCGAAGACCCAAGGCGTAGGTCGTTAGGTAGAACCAATGTAAGAGCAACGTTTAAGTTATCTCGTCTTTTGGCTCAACATAGGTCATCATAAATATGCATAATCATTTTATCAAATCATAAATATCATAAACATTTTCATATACTTCAAAAAAAATGATTTTCAACGTTTTTATTTTAACCAAAATGGTTTTTGAAGTATGTTTTCGATTCTGGATAGAACAGCCAGATAATCGATTATCCTTTAGCTGATAATCGATTATGTTGGGATTCCAGCCAAAACTGGACATTCCAGCATGGCTGCATAATCGATTATCACTATGAGGATAATCGATTATCTGTTTTTTTCCAGCTTAAACTGGAAATTCCAGAGAAGGTAAATAATCGATTATCCTCTAGAGAATAATCGATTATTCACTGACCGTTGCCTTCCAACGTTCAGTTTTATGAACGTTGAGAAGATAATCGATTATGTAAAGTAGATAATCGATTATCTTGGCATAAAATCAGCATTATTGATTGCCTATTAAGCAACGGACATACAACCTCTACCACCTATAAATAGAGGTCTTTGGGACTCATTTCATATGAACAATATCTCTCATTATTCTTGAACATATTGATAACATTTCTACATCATATTTAGAGCTTTTGTTGAGCCATTTGAGAGACAACTTTGTGTTGTTCGTAGAGCTTATATTGTATCTCTTTATCTACTCTTCTTAGAGAGTTCTTGTTGTAAAAGAGAAAGGTTCTTGAGAAGACCATATCTTCTCATTGTGCGTTGGGTTGCTAAGTACCTTCATTCTTAATGTGTGAAGTCTTGTGGTGCGGTATCCACGAGCAAGGTGAAGTCTTGAGGTGAGGTATCCTCGAGCAAGTTGAAGTCTTGTAGAGCGTACATCTACGAGCAAGTGTAACGGTTTGTTAGGCACCCGTAAGCTCAACGGAGTTAGTGTAAACTCGAGAGAGTCTCTCGGGAGACTGGACTAACCACACGTTGTGGTGAACCAGTATAAATTCGGTGTGTCCTCTCCTTACTCTTTTAATTACTGCACTTACTTTACTCCTGCAATTTTAATTCCGCAAAATTCACCAACATTCTCGTGCCTCACTATTCACCCCCCTCTAGTGACGGGCATAAATCCTAACAGTTGGTATCAGAGCCTAACACTCTGAAAGACCGGTTGAGAGAACGATATATATTTTTTTGTTGAGAATGTTGAACGCAGGTATGATGAGCGAAGGACACTCTACCATTAGGCTTCCACTATTTGATGGAACCAATTATACATATTGGAAAGAGAGGATGAGAATAGTCATTCAATCAAATAACTTTCGATTATGGCACATCATCAAGAACGGTGAACAAATGCCGACAAAGAAAGTTGGGGAAATCATGGTTCCAAAGTAGGAAGATGAATATAATGCTGAAGATATCAAGAATGTTGAAAATAACGCAAAGGCCATCAATATGTTGTATTGTGCCGTGAATCCGGATGACTATCAGAAGATCTCTTGCTGCACAACCGCCAAAGGGATGTGGGATAAGCTTGAAATCACTTATGAAGGTACGCCTCAAGTCCGAGAAGCAAGAGTTGATTTCCTAACACATGAATATGAACTCTTTTGAATGAAGGAGCCTGAAAGCATCGATGATATGTTTGATCGATTCTCAATGATCATCAACGATCTCCATGCTCTTGGGAAAATATATTCGAACAAAGATCTTGTTCGAAAAATCCTGCGGAGTCTCACTCCCGAATGGCGTTCCAAAGCCAATGCCATCCAAGAGTCGATAGGAATCACGGACGTCACAATTGATGGACTAAGAGGTAACCTCAAAACTTATGAAAGCACAATTCTTAAACCTTCATTTGGAGATGAGAAAAGTTCAGGTATTGCCTTCAAAGCCTCATTTTCTAAAAGATTAGAAGTAAGTGATTCGGAAAGCGATGATGATACTATTTCCAACGATTTAATTGAAAAGTTGTATAAGTTTATGAAAAAGGAAATGAAGAAGGAAGAACCAAGTCCTTCATGCCATAATTGTGGAAAACTTGGCCACACCAAGTCACATTGTCCAAAACCCAAGGACAAGAAGAAGAAGAAACACCAAAGGCGCGTGACATGGGATTCAGACAGCTCGGGTGATGAAACTGCCGCCTTATGCCTCATGGCCAACGAGGAAGAAGAGGTAAGTACTCCTAACTCTTACTCTTATGAAGAATTACAAGAAGCTTCTCAAGAATTATATGATGAATTGAAAAAGTCTTCAAAAATCTCCAAAGAGGCCAAGGCTAAAATTAAAGTTTTAGAAGAGAAAAATAAATTTTTGGAACATGACAATATTGATCTTAGAAATAAAATTAAGGAGATGCATGAAGATTCTTCAATTGATCCAAATTCTAATTGTTCATCTTGTGATTCTTTGAAATTAGAAAACATAGAACTTAGGAACACACTAGAAAAACGTAGTGTAAACAATCCTAAAATAGTTGAAGAAATTAAAAAGAAAAGGCCCAGGAAAAATAAAAGGCGTAAGAATCATGTTAGAAATTGCGATGCTCAACCTAGAAATAATTCTAGGATTTTTGTAAATGAGTCTAGAATTAATCATTTTAGACCACCTAGAAATGATTCTAGGAATTTTATTAATGAGTCTAGAATTAATCATTTTAGAACGCCTAGAAATGACTCTAGAAATTTCAACGCTTCTAGGAATAACGACTTTAGATCACCTAGGACGTTTTTGGCTCAACCAAGACATATGCACAACCCGAATGTTATATGTCATTATTGCAACCGGGTAGGACACATAGCACCCGTATGTTTTGCAAAACATAGGGATTTATCTTTTAGCTATGATTATTATTTGCCTAACCCCCAAGGACCCAAAAATGTTTGGGTACCTAAAACCTATTTTTAGGTACGTTTGCAGGTGTGCTTGAAGACTACAATATCGTAGTAGATGCACCAAGCACGAAACCTTTTTGCATCGAGGGGGAATTTCGGTTAGTTATCATATTTTTTAATAGTTGATATGTGTTAACGAGTGATATGTCTTTGTTAACAATTGTATCAATTATTTTTGTTGATTCATGTTTTGATAACTTTTATTTTGAATAACAATTGGTATCAATTATTTTTGTTAAAAATAATGATTGATTCATGTTTTGATGAATATTATTTTTGGTTTGAATAACAGTCAGTATATTCTTGAAAAATAAATGATTCATGTTTTTAATACAAGTATTTGTTTGTCAAAAATTAACAGTTGATATGTTGTTAAGTAATATGATTTGCTAAAAATAACCGTTATTATGGTTGTTATGTTTTTGCTAACATTTGGTATCATTTTATGTTGGTATGATTTTTTTTTTTTTGAAAATCGTCATCATGTATATTCCTCATTGTATTTCCTATCTTATGTTTGACACTAACAGTTGGTATTCCCAAAAGAGGGAAGTGTCAAAAGGGGAAAGTAGCCTGTATATACTCTCTTTTTGCTAATGCCAAAAGGGGGAAGAAATTAAATTAGGCGATATGCATCTAATAAGGGGGAATGTCTCCACCTTCTAGTATGCTTTAATTGAGGGGGAATACTCAATTAAGGGGAAATGTTTTGCATAACTTGTATGTTGAGATATACCATGAACTTAGGGGGAATCCGATATGTATATCTCTTATTGTTTGTCATTATCAAAAAGGGGAAAATTGTAGGAAATCATTCTATCCATGATAGTGTGCTTTGGTTGTATTAGCATGATTTCCAGGTATAGGTTTTGATAAATGACAAAAAATGAAGTCAACTGTCAAACAATGTTATTATGTGACAAACAATCAAGATTGAATGCCAAGAAGCATATTGATGAAGGGATTGCACAGAAAAGCCAAGACGAGCTCAAAAGTTCAAGACCGAAGACCCAAGGCGTAGGTCGTTAGGTAGACCCAATGTAAGAGCAACGTTTAAGTTATCTCGTCTTTTGGCTCAACATAGGTCATCATAAATATGCATAAAATCATTTTATAAAATCATAAATATCATAAACATTTTCATATACTTCAAACAAAATGATTTTCAACGTTTTCATTTTAACCAAAATGGTTTTTGAAGTAAGTTTTCGATTCTGGACAGAACATCCAGATAATCGATTATCCTTAAGCTGATAATCGACTATGTTGGGATTCCAGCCAAAACAGGACATTCCAGCATGGCTGCATAATCGATTATCACTATGAGGATAATCGATTATCTATTTTTTTCCAGCTTAAACTGGAAATTCCAGAGAAGGTAAATAATCGATTATCCTCTAGAGAATAATCGATTATTCACTGACCGTTGCCTTCCAACATTCAGTTTTATGAACGTTGAGAAGATAATCGATTATGTAAAGTAGATAATTGATTATCTTGGCATAAAATCAGCATTATTGATTGCCTATTAAGCAACGGACATACAACCTCTACCACCTATAAATAGAGGTCTTTGGGACTCATTTCATATGAACAATATCTCTCATTATTCTTGAACATATTGATAACATTTCTACATCATATTTAGAGCTTTTGTTGAGCCATTTAAGAGACAACTTTGTGTTCTTCGTAGAGCTTATATTGTATCTCTTTATCTACTCTTCTTAGAGTGTTCTTGTTGTAAAAGAAAAAGGTTCTTGAGAAGACCATATCTTCTCATTGTGCGTTGGGTTGCTAAGTACCTTCAATCTTAGTGTGTGAAGTCTTGTGGTGCGGTATCCACGAGCAAGGTGAAGTCTTGAGGTGAGGTTTCCTCGAGCAAGTTGAAGTCTTGTAGAGCGTACATCTACCAGCAAGTGTAGCGGTTTGTTAGGCACCCGTAAGCTTAACAGAGTTAGTCTAAACTCGAGAGAGTCTCTCGGGAGACTGGACTAACCACACGTTGTGGTGAACCAGTATAAATTCGGTGTGTCCTCTCCTTACTCTTTTAATTACTGCACTTACTTTACTACTGCAATTTTAATTCCGCAAAATTCACCGACATTCGCGTGCCTCACTATTCACCCCCCTCTAGTGACGGGCATAAATCCTAACACAACCAACCCCGACCTCATCATCAAACCTACCAACACACTCCATATAGCTTACCACAACATTACTATCCACCTCCTGATCCCCGTTTTTCTGTCCATCATGCACAAACATATAATCAAGCTCCCGCCAACGCACAATGGCATGCACTAACCCCACAAAACAATTACCCAGCTCCACAAAATAACTACCCTCCAAGAGCTTACCAACATCCCCCGAGACTCGCTTTCTAAGCCATTAATGTTTTAATAACTGAGAGAATGCAGGAGAAGAAAACCTTCACTCCACTGGTAGAATCACATACCAACTTATTCCATAGATTGAGACAGTTAGATATGTTGAGGCCGATTGAAGCAAAATTGCCACTTCCTTCGAGAAATCTGGACTATTCTGCCAGTTGTGAGTATTGTTGTAGTGCCTCGGGGCATGACACACAGAAATGCTGGCATCTGAAGTGTGCTATTCAGGAACTCATTTATTCACATCAGATTGAAGTGCAAGCTTCGGAAGTACCCAATATTAATCAAAACCTGCTACCTGCTCATCAAGAAACAAATATGATTGAGATAGTGCACAAAGAGGAGGAGCCCAAAAAGCCTTCGCAAATGGTAATGATGAACCGAGCTAGTGAGGGAAAGACGATTGAGAATTTAACAAGCAAGATGTCGACGCTTAAGTTGAGTGGAGCAAGCAGTGAGCCTTTTGTTGTAGTCCAGAAGGAATCCCCAAAAGACGGGACAATGCGACAAGAAAATGAAAAAGTGGTTGTACTAGGGGTAGCAAGCAAGCCTGTTGATTTCGTGGAAGGCGCTCGCTCAAAGACTATCATTATCAAACCCATAACTCAGCTACCAATGATCAGCAGCAAGGCAGTACCTTGAAATTATGACCGAGTGATAGTGACCTACAAAGGAAAAAGAGGTTAGAGAAAACGTTTGTGAGACCCATGGATTGACCTGATAGAGGAGGTGCTTCGCCCCTGAATAATTGAGAAAAGCAAAACCAGCCAAGGATAACTAAGTGTTGGTAACGAAAACTGTGAGTGAAGAGAAGCAGAAGAGTTTCTAAGGAAGATGAAAATATAGGATTATTCTATTGTGGAACAACTGAGAAAGACGCCTGCCTAAATCTCGGTGTTATCATTATCCCTTGATCATCTCTCATACAACCCTTCAGACACTCTAACCAACTCCACCTTAAACTGCCGCTTGCCAGAAATATTAATGAGGGTAATGCATTCAGGATTTCATTTGGCACGGCACATGTCTATTCCAATTTATTAAAAGGGATTTCAAGCTAAGTTTGAAGGGCATAAACTATTTATATTGCTAATATGGTACATCATGAATTAATTACCATGGACAATTGAACTGACATGATTTAAAGCCAAAATACGCTACTATTAGAGAAAAAGGGGAAGGGCATTAGGTTTTCAGGAGCTGAACCAATTCTATTAGCTATCATCAACGACAATAAACTTTTGGCTCGAGAACAGGCCCATGACAGGCGAAAAAATAGGCCGAAGATTTTTGAGGTGAACAGAGTCATTTTTTTGATGATGAATTACCAGTAGAGGGCACCGAGCATAATAGAGCACTCTATCTCACGGTAAATTGCGAGGATTCTGTGGTCACTTATGTGTTGGTTGATAATGGTTCAAGAGCAAGTACTTTCCCTCTTTCCACATTGGACAAGTTGCAGGTGGGAGATGAAAGAATCCACTAGAACAACATCTGTGTGCGAGGGTTTGATAGCGGGGGAAAAGATTCGGTCGGTGACTTAGTGCTCGAATTGACAATCGGACCAGTTGATTTTACCATGGAATTCCAAGTGCTGGATGTGGTTTTTTGCTACAACCTGCTATTGGGACGACCTTGGATCCACACTGCTAGAGCAGTCCCTTCTACTTTGCATCAAATGGTAAAGTTTGAATGGGATCAATATGAAATAGTTGTGCACGACAAGGACCATCTGTATGCTCATAGTGATGCTATCATACCATTCATTGAGGGGGATGATGATAAGCGGCCCTGGGTGTATCATATTCATGACTCGGTACCAGTAAGAAAAGTGCCAGAGGGAGAGTGTGTTCCAACGCCAAAGTTAGCTGTTGTATCAGTCATGGTAGCCGTAGAAATGTTAAAGAATATGTTTGTTCCAGGAAAGGGTCTGGGGGCCTCCCTTCAGGGTATCATACAACAAGTATCTCTCCCTAAAAACATAGAAACCTTTGGTTTGGGATTCAAGCCTAAAAGTGTAGATATCAAGAGAGCCAAAAAAATGAGCGGAGAGCATGGGTACTTCCCAAGCCCGTGCCACATCTATTCAAATCATCTGTGAAACCTGGTGCCAAGAAGCACCTGACAACAACAAGTTCAAGTGTTTTGGGAGTTGCTGATAAGAAATTGCTCGAAAGGTTTGAGAAATTGTTTGAAGGTGTGAATATGGTAGAAGCCGAAGAGGTATCTAACAAGGCAAATGTACAATTTGTGGGGTCCTGTGCAAAAATCAACAAATGGGAACTCCTCTCCTGACCAGGAAGTAGTTTTGGTAGTTTTCTTTGATTTTTTTTTTCAATTTCTCTGGATTATTCCCGGGTTGTAATTTAGAGTCCATGTTCCATCCATTTGGATGTGTAAAACCTTGTTATCTTTCAATTTCAATAATATGTAATTTCCCTTTTTCGTCAATGCTAATAGTTTTCATTTTTCTTTGCTTTCTTTTCCTTCTTGTACAGTTATTTTTATGCTGCATCTAATTGTATAACATGCATAAGGACTCTTCGGCCCAGTCTTGAAAGCTAGTCTAGTTCAGAAGAATAATTCAAGAGATAGAATATGAGGATGAACCAAAATATGATGAAGAAAGGGCGTTTGAGGAAATTATTAAAGAGTTAAGCCACTTTGAGGAAAAACCCAAGCCATATTTGAGCAATACAGAAGCAGTCAATCTAGGGTTCCCGGATAATACCAGAGAAATCAAAATAAGTGTCCATCTTGAGCTACAGCTTAGGGAAGAAATAATCGAAGCGCTGCTTGAATACAAAAATGTTTTTGCATTGTCATAGGTCGATATGCCAAGGCTGAGCACTGACTTAGTGGCTCACAAATTGCCCACTGGCCCGGCCTGCCCTCCTGTCAAACAAAAGCTGAGGAAGTTTAAATCTGATGTGAGTTTGAAGATCAAAGAGGAAGTTACCAAGTAGTTTGAGGCAAAGATCATTCGAGTCACACGATACCCCATTTGTTAGCCAATGTCGTGCTTGTGCCAAATAAGGATGGTAAAACCAGGGCGTGTGTCGATTATCATGACCTTAACAAAGCGAGTTCAAAGGAAAATTTCCCACTGTCAAACATCCACATATTGATTGACAATTGTGCAAAACATGAGATTGGTTCTTTCGTGGATTGTTACGCAGGCTATCACCAGATTTTGATGGATGAAGAGGATGCAGAGAAGACAAAATTCATCACACAGTCGGGAACATATTGCTACATGGTCATGCCCTTTGGATTAAATAAAGGTGGGGCAACGTATATGAGGGAAATGACAACCATATTCCACGACATGATACATAAAGCGATTGAGGTCTATGCAGATGATTTAATTGTGCAATCCAGGAAGCAGTCCGACCATGTTAGAGATCTGAGAAAGTTCTTCCAGAGGCTCCACAGGCACAATCTCAAGCTCAATCTTGTGAAATGCGCATTTGGTGTGCCATCAGGGAAGTTGCTAGGTTTCATAGTCAGCCGCCGAGGCATTTAGCTAGATCTATCAAAGATCAAAGCCATACAAGAATTGCCGCCTCCGAGGAACAAAACATAGGTGATGAGTTTGTTTAGGAGATTGATTTACATCAGTAGATATATTGCTCAGCTCACAACAACTTACGAGCCTATCTTTATGGTGTTTAAAAAGGATGCAATCAAATGGACAGATGAATTCAAGGAGGCTTTTGATAAAATAAAAGGATACTTATCGAACCCACCGGTATTAGTCCCGCTGGAACCAGGGAGGCCTTTGATCTTATATCTGGCAGTCTTGGACGACTCATTTAGATATGTGCTGGGTCAGCACGATGTCACGGCAAGGAAGGAGCAGGCCATTTACTACCTTAGAAAGAAATTTAAATCTTATGAGGTTAAGTATACTCAACTTGAAAGGACATGTTGTGCCCTAACTTGGGTAGCACAGTAGTTGAAACACTACTTGTCATCGTATACTACTTATCTTATCTCACGCCTGGACCCGTTGAAGTACATCTTCCAGAAGCATGTATTTTAGGTCTGAGGCTAGCTACAGACATGGGTGTCCAGGAAGTCTTGGTCTTGGGAGACTCAGACCTTCTGGTACACAAAATTCAAGGGGAATGGGAAATACAAGATTTGAAGCTTATACCATACCGACAATGCTTGCATGATCTTTGTCAACGATTCCGATCAGTAGAGTTCAGGAATATACCAAATCCACAATGAGGTTTCTGACGGCTTAGCCACTTTATCGTCAATGTTATATCATCCAAATAAGGCTTATGTTGACCCACTGCATATTCAAGTTCATTATCAACATGCTTACTGTAATATGGTGGAAGAGGAGATTTATGGTGAGCCTTGGTTTCATGACATTAAAGAATATGTCAGGATAGAGGTGTACCTGGTACAAGCCACAAGTTACCTAAGAGAACAATTTGTCTCTTATCAGACGGGTTTTTCTTCAGTGGAGGGGTATTATACAATAGAATGCCAGACCTTGGGTTTTAAGATGCATAGGTGCTAGAAAGGCCACGACCATCATGACCTAGGTTCATTTAGGAGTTTACGGGCCTCATATGAATGGGTATGTTTTGGCAAAGAAGTTCCTCCGGGTAGGTTATTATTGACTCACTATTGAGCGAGACTGTAATACTTTCGTGCGCAAATTTCATCAATGTCAGGTACATTGAGACTTGATTCACTCCCTGCCATCTGAATTACATACAATGTCTGCACCATGGCCCTTCGTTGCTTGGGGCATGGATGTCATCAGACCAATCGAGCTAGCAGCATCCAATGGGCACAAGTTCATCCTGGTTGCTATTGATTATTTCACCAAGTGGGTCAAAGCTAAAACTTTCAAGGCAATGACCAAGAAAGCCACGGTTGACTTTGTGCATTCAAATATCATTTGCCGGTTAGAAATCGCGAAGATAATCAACACTGACAATGGAGCAAATCTCAACAATCATTTGATGAAAGAGGTATGTCAGCAGTATAAGATTACACATCACAATTCCACAGGGTAGCGCCCCAAGGCGAATGGAGCAGTTGAGGCAACCAACAAGAATATAAAGAAGATACTCCGAAAAATGGTGGAAGGGTCCAGGAAACGGCACGAGAAGCTACCTTTCGCATTATTAGGCTATTGCACTACTGTTCGCACCTCATTAGGGGCAACTCCGTAATTATTGGTGTATGGTATAGAAGCAGTAATACCGGCTGTAATTGAACTATCCCTTCGGATTGTCACTGAAGCAGAAATCATTGATGATGAGTGGGTCAAAGCCTGGCTGGAGCAATTAAGTTTGGTTGATGAGAAAAGATTAGCAGCAGTGTGTCACGACAATTGTATCAACAAAGAATGGCCAGAGCATATAACAAGAAGGTTTGCCTAAGAAAGTTTGAAGTGGGTCAGTTGGTATTGAAGCGCATCCTACCTCACCAAGCAGAGGCAAAGGGCAAGTTCGCCCCAAATTGGCAAGGGCCGTTCATCGGGTCAAGAGTGTTGTCCAATGGAGCATTGTATCTAACAGATGTGGAAGCCAAGTGAGTAGAAATGGCCATCAATTCCGATGCAGTTAAGAGATATTATGAATACTTTTCTTTGTTTAAATCATATTTGTTTGTACTTGGCATGTTTTGGAGATTGAAATGAGTAAGGCATTTTATTCGGCTATCTAAACACTCTATTCTTTGTTAGCCCTTTTGAGCTTTAATTGTTTTCTTTCATACCCTTCTTTCGGAATTAGTAACAAAGTTAGAAATGCAAGTTTAAGAAATGAGTAAAGGAAAATGAAAAGGAAAGAATGAAAGAAAAAGAAGAGAAAAAAAAGAAAAGAAGGAAAAGAGGAAGAAATAAAAGAAGAGAAAAAAAATATTTTACCTGATTCCTTTTAAGGATACGTAGGCAGCCTCACGGTTAGGTCACATTAAAATAAAAATCCAAAGGCCCCCAAGTAAAAAACTGGGACAGATGTTGTGGTTGTTGTAAGAAAATTTGATTCTGAAAGTTGAAATTTTTGAAACCATTTGAATTATTATGAGTCTTTAATACCCTTTCTTGCTAACCCTATCCAAAAGCCAGCATTACGGTCCAAAGAAAGACCTTCCGATCAGTCTTTAAGAAATTCCAAGTCAAGAAAGAAGAGGTGATTCATAACCGGGGCAACACTCTAGTTCAAGCAAGAAAAGATGAAAATGACAGAGTCTTATTTGTGAAAACCCTCACGGGCACCGTAAGCCGGAGAGATCTGAGAGAAATGAAAATGAGAGCGTTTTATTGGTGAAAACCCTTACGGGTACCATAAGGCAAAGTCAAGTCGAGAAATGAACAACTAAAAAGGGGCTGTTTGTGGAAATCGATTCGGAACACCGCAAGATAACCAAGGTCCGGGTTTCGGTAAAGAAATTGGGTTAAGGAAGGCCACAACAATAAAGCATGGCAAATGAAGGCTGAGCATTTGGACCGACTAGGTCGACTAAGCCGAAGTGCATGGCATGATCATTGGAACTAGCTGTTCCTCCAAAGATAGGTCTCTCCTTTTTTCCCCTCAGTAGTCGCCCAATTCAGAAATCTTTTGTTCTAAAACAAAATAACTCAGAGTTATTGCATTTCATTTTCTTTCGGGTCTCCATTCTTCTAAGATGTTTTGAGAATCAATTTTTGTTTAAGCAAGCAAGAGAGAAATTTCAAAGATTACTACCAGCTCCCCAAATGGTGAAGCACATGATGGCTAAAACATAACAAAGACAGCAAAAGCTAAAGTGTCAGAGGGAAGAATTGATGAAAGTTTCGTCACTGAACTGACTCAGTAATTTCAGAAATGATGTAAATGTTCTGGCAGAGGGTCAGGAATATAGCACAATGATGGGGGAATAGATCACTCGGTTCATCTAATAGCCATAGAGTTTAGGGGTCAGCCGAACAAATCAGGGTGACTCATAGTCAGTGCGGGAAAGTTGGACACAACGGAGCATGACAACGGAAAGGCCATTTTCAGCAAGAATGCCGCAAGCTAACCACCACATTTTCAAACTGACAAGATTTTCTTTGATTGAAATAGGGGCAAGAAATTATGGAGGTCTCGGGGAAGTCCTCCATATGGGAAAGAAAGCACCTGGCAGGTATGAATATGAACTTCAGGACCCTCCGAGACAATGAAACTCAGTTTATAACTCAAACAGTTGCGGGTAACATAATCTGGCACAAATAATTCCCCAATGGCAGTCGTCAGGACCCTCCTAGATAATGGGACATAACTTCAACTATCAATTCCCAACAGAGACAACCGAGAGTTAAAATTGGCATCTAATTTGAAATTCTCAGGACTCTCTTGGACAATTGGATTTTATTCTTAAAGTTCTCAAGATCTTCCTTAAAATGGGACCTATTTAGGTGGGAGATAATCATGAATAGCAAAAAGCATAAAGTGACTTGCAAGAGATAGGATTCACATAGGAATTGTCATGACCTTCCTGAATAATGGGATGTAACTCTAATTAGCAATCCTAAGCAAAGACAACCGAGAGTTTAAAATTGGTATTTAATTTGGAATTCTCAAAACCCCCCTTGATAATAGGATCTAATTTGATATTCTCAGGACCCTCCAGGAGAATAGGATTTAAATATTAAAAGTTTTCAGGGCCCTCCTGGCTAATGGGAATTAATTTGAAATTTTTAGGACCCTCCTGGATAATGGGATGTAGCTCTAAATACTAATCTGCAGTATACATGATTTGGATTTAAAATTGGTCTTAGTTAAGAGTTTCCGGGACCCTCATAGATAATGGGACGCAACTTTAATATTCTCTTAGATGACATGAAATAGAATAAGTAATACTTCTAGAGGCGTAACCTAGATTTAAAGTTGTTGTTAGTTAAAAATTGTCAAGACCCTCCTGGATAATGGGATGTAGCTTAAATTACTGGTCCCCAGCAGATATAACTTAGATTCCCTTCTAGATAATGGGGTTTAGCTTTCAAATTTTAGAGATATTTGGTAATAGAATTTGATTAACACTCACTAATGAACCCATCACCAAATTGGGGCAGGAAAATTTCTTTTGTTTGTTTTGTTATCATCAGGTACAAAGGCAGCAATCTTAGGGAATACATTTCAACTTTATTCAAGTTTTCCAATCAGGCGCCCACCTGGAGAGCCCACTTGGATTACAAGGGAATACATTTCAAGTTTCAAGTTTTTGCAATCAGGAGCTCACCTGGAGAACAAAGGATTACTTTTCAATTTTTGGACATCAGGTACCCACCTGGAGAACAAGGGAATACTTTTCAAGTTTTGGAAATCAGGCGCCCACCTGGAGAACAAGGGAATACATTTCAGTTTTATTCAAGTTTTGCAATCAGGCACCCACCTGGAGAACAAGGAAATACTTTTCATGTTTTGGCAATCAGACGCCCACCTGTAGAACAAGGGAATACATTTAAGTTTTATTCATGCTTTGGCAATCAGGCACCCACCTAGATAAAAAGGGAATACTTTTCAAGTTTTGGCAATCAGGCGCCCACCTAGAGAACAAGGGAATACATTTCAGTTTTATTCAAGTTTTGGAAATCAAGCGCCCACCTGGATAACGAGGGAATACTTTATATGTTTTGGCAATCAGGCGCCCACCTGGAGAACAAGGAAATAAATTTCAAGATATGGCAATCAAGCACCCACCTAGATAACAAGGGAATAATTATTAAGTTTTGGCGATCAGGCACCCACCTGGAGAACAAGGGAATATATTTCAAGTTTCAAGTTTCATGTTTTTGCAATCAGACGCCCACTTGGAGAACAAGGGAATACGTTTTAATTTTTATTCAAGTTTTGGTAATCATGCGCCCACCCGGAGAACAAGGGAATACATTTCAACTTTATTCAACTTTTCCAATAAGGCGTCACGTAGAGAACAAGGGAACACATTTCAAGTTTTTTGGTATGCAGGTGCCCATGTGGAGAGAAAGGGAATACTTTTAAGGTTTTTTTTTTTTGGTAATCACGCGCCCACCTAGAGAACAAGAGAATATATTTCAAGTTTCAAGTTTCAACTTTTTGCAATCAGGTGCCCACCTGGAGAATAATGGAATACATTTCAAGTTTTTGGCAATCAGGCGCCCACCTGGTTAACAAGGGAATACATTTCAAGTTTTGGTAATCAGGCGCCCACCTGGAGAACAAGGGAATACATTTCAATATATTTCAAGGTCTGAAATCCTGCACCCACGTGGAGAACAAGGAAAGACATCTCAGATTATAATTCAATGAAGAAACAAAGGTGTTTCACCGGGAGAATACAAGTCAACAAGGCAACAAGGAGTTTCACAGGAAGACAGGAAACAAGGCAACAAGGATCGAGAGCAAGTTTGAAGACATAGATAATTTTTTTGTAATTCATAGGTCATAGCTTAGTCTAGATTTATTTTGCATGGTGTAATAAGGGGATGTAGCAAGTAGTAGCAGCAACAGCAGCAACAGTGAGATCACAGCTTCAGTAGTCCCAGCTATCAAACACTCCTGAACTACACTGACTTGATTCCTTTTTAGCCATGGATATGTAGGCAATCTCTGAAGTAGGGTGCGGTCAAGCTTTTCAAAAAATACTTCTCATGGAGTGTTCAAACGGGCAAAAATTGCTCGTGTCCGCTCACTTATCTTTGCACAAAAACTCTTCGTGTTTCGGAGCAAAGAGGGGCAGCTGTGAGAATGTGATTTTTTCACTATATGAACTACTATTATAATATCAAACAAAATAATTTATTTTATTTCTTTGCAATTTTGTGGATTTTTGTAACATTTTCCGTTAATTATATGCATTTAAATAGTAAAAATACAAAATATGTGTTGCATGTGCATTTAGAAGTTAATTTGATATTTTTCAGGAATAATTAACAATTAGTCATTTCATAAAAAGGAAAATCAAAAAATAGTTTAATTTGCACTTTTAATTTTAACTTTGATTTTCAGGTGATTTTTCTTTTAATTTTATTTTAATTATTTGTGATAATGATTATATAGTATTAATTAGCATTTTCATAGGTTAATTTGGAATTTATAATTTAATCAAAATTTTAGTCAATTTTAGAAATGAAAAGAAAAAGAAAAGAAATCAGAAAAAATAACGAATGTGAAACAAAGAATAAAAACAATTAGGCCAATCTTCCAGCCCAAACCAAACCCCAAACCCGATCCAAACCATCCCGAGACCCAGTCTAGCCCCCCACAATAACCAAACAACACCGTTTTTCTTAGGTGAATCTCAGCCGTTGAGGATTCAAGATTCATCGGTTGAGAACTAGCCTGTACTAAATATATATATGTCCAAATGACCCCCCAACCCCAAACCCCGTCTCTCACTCTATCGCAGCAAACCCTAGAGACCCCTCGTCGTCTCCATTGTTCACCACCATGAACCGCCGGTCGAAAATCGCCTCCACCGGTGGCGGAGCTCCAACTGTTACCAAAATAACACCCTTGCTTCCCCTCCCTCTCCCCTTTCCAAATATCCCAACATCTACCCTTAAAACCAAGACAAACATCTCGAATATTTGCTAGAAGATCTGACTTCGTCACCGTGCACGACAACGCCACCACCCAAACACCACCATTTTCACACCATAGGTTCTTCCAAACCCCCTCATCATGAATCCACTAGCATTTTCTTTAAATCCCAGCCGGACTCATTGAATATTGAATCAAAGTCTCAGCCAAAACCCTACCACCACCAAATAATCCAAAAATCACACCCTGTAGCCTCGTTAACCCTCTCATCTCAGATCCGCACTCAAACATACTTGAACATCTCCACAACTACTCAAAACCCAAATCTAGGTTTTTTCAGAATATTCAAGATATTGCATGAAGATTGGGCTCAAGCTAGGTGTTCTATCTTACTCTTATTTTTAATCTCCTTCTTCCTCATCTCGTTTCTGTTGATTTGGTTTTTCCTGATTAATTTCATAGTTTAGATTAGGATTAGTTTGGTTTAATAAAATTGTACTGGTATTTTATATTAGTTTGGCGTTCATGTAAAATTTATTTTAGTCTGTTTGTTTGAAGTTCACGAGTTTAGTTAGTTTTTAGGCTTATCTGTTGAGCTGAATTTCATGATTTTTGTCGAGTTGTTTGAGCCTTGCTGTTAGTTTGAATTCCATCTCTTTAAATTACTGAGTTTAGCTAAGATTAATTTGAGTTGTAGTAGGTCTTTTATTTATTTGGATTTCATATTCAATTCCTGAGTTTGAATTAGATTTTATGCATGATAATCAAGCTGTATTAGTTGGTTAATTTAGGTTCTAAATTGGCCTAATTCATATTAGTTTAATCATGATAAGTCATGTGGTTGAGATTATTGTTGTATGCTTTATTCATGTACCAATTTGTTTTCCATTTTGATTTTCTGTTATTTTTTAGAAGTTTCATAATCTGATCCGTTTGGACGTTCAATCGTTTAATCTTGTTGGATTTTATTGTTAGTCCAAAATTAAAGGGGATCCAAGGGAAGGGGTAGAAAGTAATTAGCATATTGACCAAGGGTAGTTTAGGTACTTAGCTTAGGGGATCTTTACTGAAACTGATTTGGAAGCTTCTAGTGAGGGGATTTAGCCAAATTTCAGCTTTTGGGTAGATTGACTTGGGTAGCAAGTAACAATTTCAGGGGTCCCTAAGCTAAAACGAAGACTAAAAAGGGACTAAAACGCTAAAGAGTAACCTAATTGCCTTGCCTATAAAGGCAATCATTCTTTCCTTTGAAGGCAAGAGGAGAGAATAGAAAAAGCGAGAGTATTCTAAGTTGAATAAAAAGATCTAAATAGAACAATTAGGAAAAATCAGACACAGAAGAAATGGAAAAAATTGGATTTGTGGACTCGCCTCAGGATGGAAAGGAAGCTACTATGGAAGAAGGAAGTTGTTGAGCAAGTGACATTGGTTGAATTTCAAGATGAATATGCATCATCAACTGGATGGGATGGAATATAAAGAACGCGAAGTGGAAGCGCTACAAGGTCGGGTTGTTTTGGGAAGATAGGCTTGTGATGAAGCAAGCTTATCCTCGCCCCGACCGGTAGCTGCTAGGTTTCCCCATCTCTTCTAAACTTCTCCTGATATTTGAACCGAGCTGTATGAGGCAAAATATCATCCCACGTACAATTCGGAGGCCGAGCCCAAAAACTATAAAAATTTTACTGTTCTATTAATATCTTGAAATACTTTCTGGTTCATTTTTGAAAGGAAAAATATGAGTTGATTTGGGGTATAAAATGAGGTCGAAATAGATTTCTGGTGTTTTCTGTCCACTACTCATTTAAAGTTGGTTTCCTTTCAAGTATTGTTTGAATCTAGGTTGAGTTTTGAGTCCAGTTCATTATTGTTGTTGTTGTTGTTGAGTCCTGCTGCCTTTCATTACTACTGCTATTTCCCAAGCTTATGCTCCTTTGTTTGTTGTTATAATCAGGTACATGTCTCTTGAAACTCTATTTATGTTGATGAAGCTTAGAATTGAAGAATGGAATAAAAAAAGAAGAATTTGAAAGCCTAGTTCATTTCAGTTGATTATGTTTTTTATTTTTTTAAGAATTCTACTGTTAGTTGAATATTATCCTTATGTTAAAACCTCTCTTATTATTTTAGAATGACTATATAATTAACACGACATATTAAGCCTTGTAATCAGGATTAAAGGAAGTTGAATATATGGTTAAGTAGGTAGAACAACCAAGCATGTTTAATCATGTGAAGTACAAGTGTGAATAAGTTTTTCAATTCAGCAGTTTTCCTTTTGTTCTCTATGTAAGTCATGTTTAGGTGTTTGAGTATTTCATAGATTTGAGCAATGAGTTTTTCTTTCAAAAGCTTCCATAAGATATTCTGAGATGTTATGTATTCATACTTCGAACAATTTAAATGAGTTAGTTCAATTTCAAGTTCTGCATGGGCTATAGTTGATTTGGATCATTTGGGCCATAATAACTAGGCTTCGTATTGGCCTAGCTGCGTAACAAATAAGCCCAAAGCTCATGTGTACATGTGTCCATGGCATGTTTTATTAAAACTCGTTGGCTCTTGGCTGATAGGGGCTCGATATTGGGTCCTTCAATCATACTCGTTGGTTTCGAAACTTGAGGACAGAATCCTTAAATGGGGTTTGGGTCTGTTTTTTTTAAACGGACCTTTACGGAGTCTCATAGTTTGAGACAATTGGTTTAATTGAGCGGAATTCTGATCATTTTAAAATTTTAGTATATTAATCAGATTCTTTGAAATAATTGAGGTATTCCACACTAGATAATACAAGTAATTTATGACTTTCCGAGCTATAGATTTATAAACATTCTAAGTAGACAGGAATTAGGGTGTCATGTTGAATTCGAGGCGCTCTATTTAGCACATTTCCATGGCCCTTGCAAATTTGAAAACACAAAACTGCTCTAGTCGCGTTAATAAAGTAATTCACCTTCCTAAACTTGGGTGTGCATTTATGTGACCCAAATCCAAATCTCATGTTAGATAAAATATATTGCAAATTACTGGTGTATTTATGTGACGTGGTCCAAGACATATTTTAACAACGTCGGAATCTTCTCAAAATTAAAATAAAAACGGTTAAAAGATTCAATTTGCACATAGGTACACAAATGTATCAATATTAGATAATTA
The DNA here is from genome assembly GCA_034376525.1 of Nicotiana benthamiana. NCBI lineage: Eukaryota > Viridiplantae > Streptophyta > Magnoliopsida > Solanales > Solanaceae > Nicotiana > Nicotiana benthamiana. The sequence goes on along the minus strand of CM067330.1, from coordinate 53,399,225 downwards.
AGCTGAATATAACAGTTGAGTGACCGTGCTAGAACAACGGAACTCGGGGATACCTATTACCTTCTCCAGGGTTAACAAGATTCCTTACTGGGATTTCTGGCTTGCAGACTGTATAACATAGTAAAACCTTCCTCGACTTTGATTCAAGTCGGTGATTTGGGACACGACTAATTATCCCAAGTGGAGACTCTGAATATTTAAATAAATAAATCTCGATTCGATTATCCTTTAATTGGAAAAACTCCCGTATCTACGCCCTTCACGGGGTTGTAGTGTTTAAAAAGAAGGTGTGACAGCGAGCAGTAATTGAATTATTTCCAAGTATACTCGTATCCCAATCCGAACGTGGTTCCATGTTTCCTTAGTTTGATAGGCTTAGCAATTCCCTAGTGATTCTTTCCAAGTCCCTTGCCAGGTTTATATCCACTCCACTTCAATATGCTTTCAATTTTTGTTGTCCTACCATTTCTCTTTATCAATGGCGTTTACTCGCTCGATGTGGTGGCAAGTTTTCCTGCCTATCCTTCTTCTGCCTCATATTGCTTGGATGGTCTGGCGGTTGTATATGGTATTACCACTGTCACCGTGAATGATCACCTCTTGGTGATTCCACTCAAACTTCACTGCCTGATGTAGTGTGGATGCTGTGGCCCCAGCGGCATGAATCCATTATCGTCCCAACAATAGATTGTAAGATGCTGATGTGTCTATCACTTGAAAATCAACATCGAACCAAGTAGGCCCCATTTGTAAACAAAAGCTAATTTCCCTAATAGTTGACCTTTGGGATCCGTCAAAAGCTTCGAGGTTGATGGCCCCGTCATCGACCGCATGCAGCCCATTTCCTACTATCCTGAGTGTCAAGAACAGACAAATGTTGAGGTTGGACCCTCAGCCAATCACGATCCTGGTGATAATATAATCTTCGCATTGTACAGTGATATGCAATACCTTTTTGGGACTCAAACCTTCAGGTGGCAGCTCATCTCCGTGTAAAGTGATCTTGTAAGTTTCCAATACCTGACCTACCTTGTTAGCCATCTCTTGCCGGTGATGTTACTTTGTACATATTCCTCAACACTCTTTACAAGGGATTCTTATGTGCATCGAAACTTTGCAGCAAAGCAAGGATAGAAATCAATGTTGGTGTTTCGTTCAGCTGATCAATGGTTGAATATTCTTTGGCTTGTATCTTTCTCTAGAGATCTCCGGGCCTAATATTAGTAACGGTTGGCCGACAAGGGGCCTGCTTGCTCAACTCAGCCAAATGCTCTGGGGTATAAACCCTACCGGTCCTTGTCATACCTCGTGCCGCAATGGCTTCCCTAAACTTGACCTTCCCCTTTCTTCTAACCTAGGTTGTTTAGTTCCAAGGTATGACCTTTGTGTGGAATCGTGTTACCAACATTGCCACTGCAATTGGCTTGGCTTTCTCTATTCTGAACGGAGCAGGCCCCATAGGCGGTAAGTCTACAACTTCGAAGGGTGTAAGTGTGTTTGCTGGTGACATAAGCTCAACCTTAATCGGTGCTGCCGTCTTTGAAGAGGATGGTGCTTCGGACTCGAGTGGCATGGACATGTTTACCTCTGCTTCCTCGGAAGGCTGAATCTGGACTACAATCGGATTATGGGTGACTACTGGCTTCTTAGGATCATTTCCGTTTGTGATTAAACCGATTGATCATTTGAGGTCTCAGTGATCCTCTATCTCGATCATGTGAAAACCTCTGCCCTTATTGTATGGCAGAGGATTATTGCAGATATTCGGAGCAAGATCTTTTTCTACAATGATCTTGTTTTCAATAAAAGTCTGGATCTTATCCTTCAGAGAGCGGCATTCATATATGATATGTCCTTTCGTACCGTAATGGTATGCACATGATTTATTTGGATTGACCCACTGAGAAGGGTATTCGAGGGTTTTGGTAGGGATAGAGGTGGGTGTTTTAGTCATGGTAAACTTGCTCTTATTGGGAGTATTTGGGTGAAGTGGGCTCATACACGGGAGGTGGAGATAATTAATCAGTAAGTGGTGGAGTATGGTAAGAAGGTGAGGGTACTTGGTAATTTGGGGTAGGCTGATATGTGATTGGAGGTATTGGGCATGTTTGGTATGTGATAGGGCATTTGGTCCTCTGTGCAACCATTACAGCACCATTGTCTTTTTTCTTGGATGTACCACCAAACCGTAAAGCCTTATTGGTAGCTTGCAAAGCATCAAAGTTTGTAACCATACCACTCCTGGTGCCTTCCTCGATCCTTTCTCCTAGCTTGATGATGTTAGAAAATTTGTGATTCTTGAACAGCATCAAGCTTTCATAATACTGCGGCTCCCGGGCCTGAACGAAGAATTTGTTCATTTGCTCTTCTTCCAAAAAAGGCCTAACCTTAGAAGTTTCTGATCTCTGTTGAGTAGCATGCTCACGGAAGGTCTCTGTGGGTTTCTTATTCAAGCTTTGGATATAGAACACATCTGGAGCATTCTCCGTATTGAACCTGAATCTGTCCATAAAATTGGACGCCATGCTTACCTAGTTCGACCACTTCTTTGGATCTTGGCTGATGTACCAAGATAAGGCATCTCCCTTCAAGCTGCTCATTAAAAGCTTCATGCGGATTTTCTCATCTTTTCCCACTCCGACCAGCTTGTGACAGTATGTTCTCAAGTGGACCCTTGGATCCCCGTACCATCGAACATCTCGAACTTGGGAGGTTTGCAGTCCTCGGGCAGTTCGACATCGGGCTGTATGCAAAGATCTTCATAGTGTAACCCCTCAATTCCCTTACTACTTTCAACGCCTTGAATTCTGCTAGTCAACCTTTTAAACTCTTCGGCCAGATTTCTGATGAGCAAGTCCTTGTCATCGGACTCGGGTATGCTTGAGCTAGGCTGGGTGGAGTGTGGCGCTGTCTCCACGTAGATGGGGGTATCGTATTTGGTTTGGCAGTGGTAATTTGTGGAGTTATTGAGTTCTGGGATGATCAGTGGGGTGTTATTTGAGGTATCGCAGGTATTGCTGTGGTGGTGATGTGCGGGAAGGTTTTGTCGTTTTGGGATTTTTTGCAAAGGTACAGGATTATGAGTGTTTGGGAAAGTAACCTCGGGGGTGGAGAGGGAAAATGACAGTTGTGTTGTTCGAATCTTCAATTTTTCCTTTGTTTTTTTATTTGATACGACTAGGAGGAGGAGTGGATGGAGGGCCCATGGAGCTCGTAAAATATGATAATGTTGCCAGAGTTCACGAACAAACCTTTAGGGAGGGGAATAAACAAAAACAAAACTAAAGGTAACACGTTAGTGAGGATTATTAGAAAAAGGTTGCAATATTTAAGCACGAAGTGCTGAAATATAAAACATGTCCTAATTTTGGGGGCCTCATTGTGCTCGAGGTAGGCCTAGCAACAAATTTATTTGGAGAAATTAGAATTCTAAATGCCTCATTTTATTAATATAAATAGATGAATCCCAAAACGACACTAAATAACAGGAAATAAAATGTCACTAGTGGCCATTGGCCTTATTACATTTCTCAAAGCAAAAAGAAAAAAACTCATACCTATTTGGTCCTAGAAGGACCTTCCCCAGACTCGGCATATTTGGCACCATTGACCAACTTCACCAACACACGAAGTCCCAGCAGCAGGTAGGTTCTGGCTAGGTCCTCCTTCGTTTCCTTTAGCAGGGGTGTCATCTCGATGTCTCCAAAACGGAACATAGACCTATCACAACCCCAAAATAGAATAGCAGCCTCTATGATCTTGTTGTCGGGTTAAATTTCCAAGTGAGAGGGTAGGTTCCCCAAATATTTCTGGATGATCGTCTGATAAATAGAGTGAAAATCCTTAACCAGTTTAGCAGATTGGGGTGGATGTTGGTGACCATGCCAACTTTGGGACTTCCTGCCTCATGTTTCTACAAGACAAAGGGTTAGGCCCTTACCCCCACTAGACTCGACTATTAAATATCAAAAATTGGAATAGAAGCATTTAGTTATACAAGTAAATGCACAAAACATGGTAGTGTCCATTTGAGTTTTGGGGAAACCTAGTGGAATTTGGACAAAGATATCTTAAAGAGTCATTATGCGGACAATATAACTGATTCGGATAGGTTTGACCATGATGCATGCACAATTAAAGAGAGTAAGGTTGACTATGGGGTATTAGACTGGTACCCTTGAGCGGACAACTGATAAGTTGGTATTTTATCGACTTATCTTGCCTTTAAACTATACTTTTGCTATGTTTATAATGATAAAATCGTGCATTTAATGTCAATTACTTCTACTTTACAGGGTGAATGTGATTTAGAAGTGATGTGTAAGAAACCAAACGAAAACAACTCAAAATGAAGCCAAAAGAAGGGAAAATATGGGAAGGGCCCTTTATGCTCGCAAATGCGAAATGTAACTGGGAAATGCGAACCCAAGAGCAGTAGGGCAGCCATCGCAAATGCAAACTCACTGCAATTTGGTAGCCTTTAACCTTATTCTTTGGCAACCATGTTACAAGCTTAAAGCCTTTGATCTTAATTGATATACCTTTTGGCACCTACCTCCCGAAGTACTTTTAAAGTGCAAACATAGACTAAAAGTGTAAGTTTAAGGGTGAATTGTTGGAGAAGTTGTGATATGGAAATTATTGAAAAGGTGGAAGGTAGAAAAAAAATGATAAAAAGTCAAAATGGAAAAAAATAAAAAAAAAATAATATATATATATATATATATATATATATATATGTGTGTGTGTGTGTGTGTGTGTGTGTGTGTGTGTGTGTGTGTGTGTGTGTGTGTATATAGAATAAAGTGAAAAAAGTTGTGAATAAAGGGAAGATTAGGAGTGAAAAAAAAGTGATGAAATGGTTGAAAAGGTGTTTGAAGGAAGTGGACTTTAATTATAAATTGTGTAGTGCTTGGGGAGGTTTTGAATCACTTTACCAAAATTGAACCATACCTTATACAAAAGCCTAAACTACAACCATTAAGTCCTAATTGATTTTGAACCAAGTTATCAACATTTGTGGAGGAATACATAAAGGGCAAGCCTATGGTACTACATGTGTGCTTTTGAAAATCTTTTTGAGAGAGAGTGAACTCTTTCCATTTGATATCCCATTATTGCTTTGAAATAACAATAATGAGTGTGGGATCCTCTCATAAATGTGAGGGAACATGAAGTTTGAGTTGTGATCTAACCCCATTTTCAATTGGGATGTTTGACCAAAGAAAGTTGATTGTGATGGAGAGGCAAATTTTGAAGCTTTAGTATCATGACTTGATTGCTACTCTGATTCGCAATTGTGCGTGAGCACTGTATTATGCGAAATGCTTGATAGTTCATATGTTTTGGTGTAATTGTTGGTACAAATCGAAGTCATGCATTTGTACTTAAAGTATATCTTCTTGTTGGCTTTGTGTGATAAGCATATGAGGCTGTTTAACCACTTGGGAAGAGGTTTTGTTGCTTTCATTGCTTGAGGACAAGAACTAGTTAAAGTTTGGGGGTGTGATAAGTTGGTATTTTACCGACTTATATTGCCTTTAAACTATACTTTTGCTATGTTTATGGTGATAAATTCGTGCACTTAATGTCAATTACTTCTACTTACACGGTGAATGTGATTTAGAAGTGATGTCAGAGAAACCAAGTGAAAACTACTCAAAATGAAGCCAAAAGAAGGGAAAATCTGGGCAGGGCCCTATAAGCTCGCAAATGCAAGATGTAACTGGGAAATGCGAACCCAAGATTAATAGGGCAGCCATCACAAATGCGAGATTAAACTCGCAAATGCAAACTCCACTGGAATTTGGTAGCCTTCGCAAATGCGAAGTAATGTTCGCAAATGCGAACACAGTGTAAAAAGGGGCAGCTTCACAAATGCGATATGAATCTCGCAAATGCGAGATTATCTGGGATTAGAGGACTTTACAAATGCGAAGAATTTATGGGAAATGCGAACTCAGGCTGCATAAGGAAATCTTGGGAATTGCAAACTTTTGTTTGCAAATGCAAAGTGCGTGCTTCAGGCATGGGAAAATATGGAATTTCACATTATTGATCCCCAAATCTTTTAATACCCGACTAGGGTCATTTGAAAAAGCATCTTTTGGCTTATTTTCAGTGTCTTAGACTAGAAAGAACAAGTTGGAGGCTAAAGTTTTGCACAAACACACCTGGGTTGTGAAGATTAAAGCTTGTGGTTAAGGCTTTCTTACCCATTTATGTTTGTTTCTTCATTTCCTTGCTTTGTATTGAATATTTAAGTGTGTAGTATTTTATCAAACACTTGAATCTTGTTTATGGGAATATTCATAATTAAAGTGTGGATTTTATACCTTGTTGTGCTTATGTATTGAATGATTTTTCTTTATTTATGAAGTGAGTTGTTGTTTCTTTAATTATTCTTGCTCTTTAGTGTTTCCAATGGGATTAGCTAACCCTAGGACTCGCCCATTTACTCCAAATGAATTTTGGAAAAAATAGTTTGGGGTTGGGAAAGAATAATTAACAAGAACTTGAGGCGCTTACCCTCATTTTATAGATTCTACCTAGGGATAAGATTGAACTACTTGTAGTCTTTCGGGTGTGCTTAATCTTCTAATTTTGATTAGGGATAATTCAATTAGGAAGTCTTGTTAGTCTTCGGAAGAAGCTAATAAAGAATTATTATCCGTGGCTAATTAACATAAACTCGCTCATATTTGTAAAATCGTGAGATACATTGGATCGTTACTTGAGTGTAATTCCTGATGCTTTCATACTTGTAGCCATTGATCATTTTACTTGTTTTCTAGGTTAGTTTACATGTTCGCATCTTAGATATAAAAACAATTGTCAACCCAAAATTCTTATTGTTTGGCACTGCGAGACTAGAGATAATTCTCTTACATTCCTAATCCCCTACACGTTGTTCTCTTTGGGATTCGACCCCGACTTATAGTTGGGTAATTATATTGCTGCGACCGTATCTATTGCTTTTTAGTGGTGGATTTGGACGTCATCAAAATATGCGCCGTCGTCAGGGAGCAATTTGGTGTAATTTATGTTGTTTGAGAAATAAGCAAAAGTGCTTTGATCCAAACTTGTTAATACTTGTGTAATTATTTTTCTTACCTTGGGTCTATTTTTCTTGTTAGTTTCTTGTTTATTTTATCATTCTTGAAAAAAAATGGCATCATATAATTAAAATTGGTCGGATGGGAGTTGTTCATATTTTGACGACCCTTGTCCTTATTGTGGTGGACCACACTCATGGAAATATAGTTTAAATTCTCCCGGGGGTGGATTGTGCGCACAATCTCAACCCCATGGTGGGAGTATTTGTGATAAGTATGGTTGCTAAAATGGTCATTGAGATTATTGTGCATATTTGACCTTCCCTTAACCAAGCCCCTACTATGATAAGTTTGCTTCTTGTGATGAAAATTATAGGGCTACGGAAATGGAAGAAATTGAGCATGGCAAAAATGGAGAGTTTAAACTCATGTTGGAGTGTCTACTTGAGGAAGAAAACAAAGAGAAAAATGCCTTGGAACATCTTTTGGAGACTAGTCTGCAAAATGACTTGGCACTTGAACGGTTGCCCTCACAAATGGATGAGTTGATAGAAGCCTCAATGGCTCAAAAAGCCTAGGAAGTGAATAAAAACCAAGAGTATCTCTTGGAGGTCGAAAATGAAAATCCTTCCTTGGCACTTGACCAAAACCAAGAAGAACTCCCAATTGCTCAAGATGAGAAAATAATGCTCATGTTGGAGACCATTCTTGAAAATGAGGAGAAGCACAACTTTGTACTCAAGGACTTTAGTCAAGGCTTGCATTACAATGATGTACACTTTGCACTTTGGAAGACCAAATGCAAAAATTGGTTGAGGCTCACTATGCCCAACAACTAGAGTGTGTGGAAGAAAGCCCAGAAGAGTCCAATTCCGAGGAAGAAAGTGAGATTTACTTTGAGGAGTCAAGAATTGAACATCCGCCAACTGACTCAATGAGTGTTATTCATGCCGAAAAAAATATTGAATTGGAGTCAACCGGTAAATATGCAATATGGGTTGATGTTGACTCCAATCCGGGGGTAAAACAGGATGTCAAGCTAGAAAAATTGCAAAGTGAAGGCTTGAAGTCACATTCCAAGCATTTTTCAACGTTGGGATTGTGTGGTGACACGAAAGTTGAACCTCATGAATCAATGAAGGAGTTCGAGGAGGAAAAACTCGAGCCATACATTTTTCAGTTTGAGGATGCAAGAAATCAAAACGACATTCCTCACTTGAAAGCCAAGAAGTGCAAAATGAAGATTTTAAGCATTGGATCAGACATCAAATTACCCCCCCCCCCATCGCTCGAGGTCACAAGCTTGATTCCAAGCTAGGGGCTAGTTCATATCGTCCAAGTGGCGAGAAAAGTAGTAATGTTGTTTGTGTCGTGCCGCGACGTTAAATGTAGCGCTTGGTAGGAGGCAACCCATCATTTTTCCAAATTTTCATCATTTTTGAATTTTTTTTAGAATAGCTTAGAATAATATTTTTGACTAATCTGCCAAGTTTTAGATTTTTTGGAGTTGATTTGAGCAAGTCGGGATGACGCGTTGGCAAAAACCAATAGCTGACTGGAAATTGCAGGGCAGGGTTTGCATTTGCGAACAAAATGTCGCATTTGCGAACTGCCTGAATAGTGGGAACTTCGCATTTGCGATTTTGCTTTCGCATTTGCAAACAAGCAGAGAAACTTGGGACTTCGGAATTGCGATGGTCCTAGTCGCATTATCAACTTCTGCCAGTTTTTATGCTGCCTTGCCCATTTTGAACCAAAATTAGCTCTCACTCTAAAAAACTCTCAAAGTCTTGGTCTCTCCTCTCTCATCATTTTAAAGGCACGAAATCTTCATCTCTCATCACAAAAACTCAGGTAAGAAAGTTTAAATCTATACACTCTCTTCTTCTCCATGTTACTCTCATGTTTATCTTGTTGGGTAACATGGAACCCTAGAATTTTAATGGGTCACTCTTGCCCTAAATGGTTGAGAATTGTTCAAAAAATTATCTGTGATTTATGGGTGAGGTTTGGTTGAGTGTGACTGATTTTGTTGGTTATATAAACTTGGGGAAGTCTGAGTACCCAGGCTCTTCTCAATGGAAGTAAAAAGTTTGCGCCCTTAATGTGTTCGATGTGAGGTTCGAATGAAATTCGTGACCAAAACCATTGTAAATTCTTGATTCATGGTCGTTTATGAAGTGTAATGCCTGATATATGCTCGATTAATGATTGGGTTTGCAAAATAAAGCTTGGAATGGAAATTTTTGGGCTGAGGAACTGAACTCTGGAAGAGGGGCTACATGGGATGATGGAACTTCGCATTTGCGATGAGTTTTTTGCAATTGCAAAGAAAAGTTAGGATTTGCGACATCTGCAGCCGAACTGCTCAAAAGCTAAAAATCCTGGAATTTTTTCTAAGTCTGAGTTTCAACTGTCCGGTCATTCTTTTGGGATAATTGTTTCATTTTGCACTGTTCTTCATAGCTATACCATGTTTTCACTCTTATCACTTTTTGACAGGTAGTATAATGGCAGAAATGGACCCAAATTCTAAGGGATCCGCAAGAGAAAACCCTTTGGAAGAAGAGCAAGCCTTTGATGAGCATCGGTTCCTGAACATGGAGTGCCAGGAACGGTACTACGGAGAATGATTTCAAAGAAGGTGGTCCCGGAGAGTGGAATTGTGATGGATGATGTTGCAGAACTTCTCCTCGAGTTCTATCAAAGGCTAATGGGCATTGGATGGAATTGTTTTGCCCTTCAACCTTGCCGATCCAATGAGCAATGGGTGAGGGAATTTTATGCCAACCTCCCAGCAATCAAAATTAAAAAGCCTAAGATGAGAATTCGGGGTCAAATGGTGCACTTTGGGGCTGAGGATGTAAACATGTTCTACAATCTGCCCAACCATGACATGGCTCCTTTCAAGGAAAAAGACTGTCTTTAGGAAAGTGGTTGGCCTCTAAACTGTGTCCGGGTGTAGATGTTCCTTGGACAGCTGAAAAGAAAGGAATAACATCAAAAGAATTCACTGCAAAAGCAAAGATATGGCTGGCTATCATATGCAGCTGTGTATCCCCTGTGACCAATATATGGAACATCCTAATTACTCGAGCGCAAATGGTAGCTTGTATTCTTGATGGCATTCAGTTGAACGTGGGAAATATAATTATATGTGAGCTGAGAGAGTATCGGATTCAAGACAGTCCTTCATTGATATTCCCTTCTCTCATCACTGAGTTATGTCAGCTGGCCGGGGTGGAAGAAGCTCCAGGGGACAATTGGATAGGGCCGGAAAAGCCTATTCACCCATTGAAGAAAAGAGGGTGGTCCAGTGAAGCCCAAAAAGAGGAAGACATTTTCTTCTTCTCACTGTGATCTGAGTAGTGTAACATCATCTTCACTAGGAGGGCCATTTGTTATGATCTGTGAGGAGTTGCGAGTGATTCGTGAGCTAGTGTCTGGCCTTCCCCAGGGACCTGGGGAAACATATGAGGGATTTGCCAACATCGCAAAGAAAGAATTCTAGAAATACATTGATGATCATAAGAAGCGGGGGATCACCTCACGGCACTGGAAAAAGCATACACAGAGCTGGCCAAGAAACATAGTGAGTTGAGCACTTCACATGGCGTTGTGCAACAATCGCACACCCGGATGGTGAAAAGCGAGAATAAAAGAGATAAATTATTCACACAGATGTGGAAGGGTGTGAAGGGCATCTTCAAGGTCCTAATGCCTCAGGACCGGATACCATCACGCAGAGCTGTGGACGATGATGATGTTCCTGTTGAGTGGCACGAGGAAGAAGAAGAGGAGGATGAGGATGAGTTTGAGTCTGAGAGAGAGCAGAGCAATTGATGCAATATACATGGAGCATTATCTACCATTTTCTACTATATCATGTTTAGTTGCATTGGGGACATTGCATCATCTTTGGTTGGGGATGGTTTCTTGCATAACTGTTATGTTTTTTTTGGACAGTTGGCGGATTAGTACCTTGACTGTTGTTCATGCTTTTCATTTTGTTATTAGTATGTTTCTATACCATGTGTATATTAGTATGTTGATATTAATTTGTTTAGTAGTTGTTATTAGTTAGCTTCTTAATTTTTATTTATTTTAGTAATTTTTTTTTTGTTTATGGCGATATCCTTGGTTTTCTTTATGCCATGGTTCTTTTTCCAAGGATGCCAATTTTTCTAGTTGAACCAGGTAATTGTAGAAGGTTTTGTCGACTTTTCTCGATGATGGAGTGATTGACAACTTATTTAAGGGAATTAGTCTTTTAGTTAGAATTAGTTTTTGTTAATTGAGGGCATTAAATGGTTTGTGTTGGGATTGGTGCCCATTGGTTGTGGCTTGCTTGGTACCAACATAGTTAATTCTCGGAATATGAATTGTTTATTATTTAAAAAGAAAAACACAAAATATAATAAGTAAAGTAGTAAGGTAATGACTTTTAACCTCAAATTTTGGCTCTTTGATTCATAAATTAGTATGTTACGCTATACGCAACCTCATTCAGTCATTGGTTCCAATTGGATTTTGATTGATGTTCCATTCGAATGTTCATGTGCCATGAGTTGTGAGATTATTTGTGAAGTTCCTTTCCATTTCTTGTAGTCTAGAACATTCCCGGAATGTGCTTTAAGGCGAAATCATAGATTAACTTGGTTTGAAAAATGATAGTAGGCCTTCCTTGGACCGCTATTATACCTAAAATTTCTTACCCGTAAATATTTTCCCTAGTCAACCAATTTTGAGCCTTTAACCTTATTCTTTGGCAACCATGTTAGAAGCTTAAAGCCTTTGATCTAAATTGATATACCTTTTGGCACTTTACCTCCCGAAGTAATTTTAAAGTGCAAACATAGGCTAAAAGCCTAAGTTTGGGGGTGAATGGGTGGAAAAGTTGTGATATGGAAGTTATTGAAAAGGTGGAAGGTAGAAAAAAAATGATAAAAAGTCAAAAGGAAAAAGAAAGAAATATATATAGAATAAAGTGAATAAAGTTGTGAATAAAGGGAAGATTAGGAGTGAAAAAAAAGTGAAAAAAAGGTGGAAAATGTGTTTGAAGGAAGTGGACTTTAATTGTAAATTATGTAGTGCTTGGGGAGGTTTTGAATCACTTTACCAAAATTGAACCATACCTTATCCAAAAGCATAAACTACAACCCTTAAGTCCTAATTGATTTAGAACCAAGTTATCTACATTAGTGGAGGATTACATAACGGGCAAGCCTATGGTACTACATGTGTGCATTTGAAAATCGTTTTGAGAGAGAGTGAATTCTTTCCATTTGATATCCCATTGTTGCTTTGAAATAACAATTATGTGTGTGGGATCCTCTCTTAAATGTGAGGGCACATGACGTTTGAGTTGTGAACTCAATCCCATTTTGAATAAAGAACACTGACCAAAGAAAGTTGATTGTGATGGGGAGGCAAATTTTGAAGCTTTAGTGTCATGACTTGATTGCTACTCTGATTCGCATTGGTGCGTGAGCACTTGATTATGCGAAATTATTGATAGTTCATATGTTTTGGAGTAATTGTTGGTACCAATCGAAGTCATGCATTTGTAATTAAAGTATATCTTCTTGTTGGCTTGGTGTGATAAGGATATGAGGTTGTTTAACCACTTGGGAAGATTTTTTGTTTCTTTCGTTGCTTGAGGACAAGCAATAGTTTAAGTTTGGGGGTGTGATAAGTTGGTATTTTACCCATTTATCTTGCCTTTAAACTATACTTATGATATGATAATGGTGATAAAATTGTGCATTTAATGTCAATTACTTCTACTTTACAGGGTGAATGTGATTTAGAAGTGATGTCGAAGAAACCAAGTGAAAACAACTCAAAATAAAGCCAAAAGAAGGGAAAATCTGGGCAGGGCCCTCTGAGCTCCCAAATGCAAGATGTAACTGGGAAATGCGAACCCAAGAGCAATACGGCAGCCATCGCAAATACGAGATTAAACTCGCAAATACGAACTCCACTGGAATTCGGTAGCCTTCGCAAATGCAAAGTAATGTCCGCAAATGCGACACATTGTAAAAAGGGGCAGCTTCGCAAATGAGATATGAATCTCGCAAATGCGAGATCAGCTGGGATTAGAGAACCTTGCAAATGCAAAGAATTTACGTGAAATGCGAACTCAGGCTGCATCAGGAAATCTTGGGAATTGCAAACTTTTGTTCGCAAATGCGAAGTGCGTGCTTCAGGCATGGGCAAATATGGAATTTCACATTATTGATCCCCAAATCTTTTATTACCCGACTAGGGTTATTTGAAAAAGCATCTTTTGGCTTATTTTCAGTCTCTTATACTAGAAAGAACAAGTTGGAGGCTAGGGTTATGCACAAACACACTTGGGTTATGAAGATTAAAGCTTGTGGTTAAGGTTTTCTTACCCATTTATGTTTTTTCTTCATTTCCTTGCTTTGTATTGAATATTTAAGTGTGTAGCATTTTATCCAACACTTGAATCTTATTTATGGGAATATTCATAATTAAAGTGGGGATTTTATACCTTGTTGTGCTTATGTATTGAATGATTTTTCTATATTTATGAAGTGAGTTGTTGTTTCTTTAATTATTCTTGCTCTTTAGTGTTTCCAATGGGATTAGCTAACCCTAGGACTCGCCCATTAACTCCAAATTAATTTTGGAAAAAATAGTTTGGGGTTGGGAAAGAATAATTAACAAGAACTTGAGGCGCTAACCCTCATTTTATAGATTCTACCTAGGGATAAGATTGAACTACTTGTAGTCTTTCGGGTGTGCTTAATCTTCTAATTTTGATTAGGGATAATTCAATTAGGAAGTCTTGTTAGTCTTCGGAAGAAGCTAATTAAGAATCATTATCCGTTTCTAATTAACATAAACTCACTCATATTTGTAAAATCGTGAGATACATTGGATCGTTACTTGAGTGTAATTCCCGATGCTTTCATACTTGTTGCCATTGATCATTTTACTTGCTTTTTAGGTTAGTTTACATTTTCGCATCTTAGATATAAAAAAATTGTCAACCTAAAATTCTTATTGTTTGGCACTGCGCGACTAGCAATAAATCTCTTACATTCCTAATCGCCTACACGTTGTTCTCTGTGGGTTTCGACCCCGACTCATAGTTGGGTAATTATATTGCTGCGACCATATCAATTGCTTTGTAGCGGTGGATTTGCATGTCATCAACAACTCAAGAGGGAAACGCGCAGAACCATCCACCACACAATTAATTGACTGGTTTTACCGCAAATATGCCTTTACCGAATTTAGAGGGCAATAATATCGGAAGGGCGCAACCACTAATTGTATCCGTTGCTACGGCATTTTGTTTGACATGAGTGGAATATGATGTTGAAAACGTGCAGTTGTAATAATTAGAACAAGTTATCATGTATTTGCACGTTCATACAGTAATTTAAAACAGTAATAAAGGAATGCAATAAAGGAAAGTAGTAAAAGAAATAAAGGAAATAAACAAAAAGACAAGTCAGTTTCGTTATAGAAGAGAGAATTAAATGCTTAAAGGGATTAAACAATTAAAGGTACATATGAAATGCAAAGTCACAATAATAGCTTGAAATTGTAAAATTCCAAAAGAATTCCCCATCAGAGTCGCCATGCTTTCGCGCCTTCTTTTTGCAAAATTAGGTTTATGACATTTGGGAAGACAACTCGTTCCATTTTGGGAATTGGGTTTTGGAACAGAAAAGTCACCACCTAAAGATTTAAGTGCATTAGGACACTACGGAGGGTTCAATTTGGATAAATAGAGATTGGATAAGAACTTGAAATTATCCCAAGGGAAAGGTGTTAGGAACCCATCAGGATCCATTAGTGTGGTTCCTGGCCAAGCTATTGTTGTGACTTAAGGTACAAGTCACACATAGGCAAGTAGGACTTCAAATAAGAGGGGATTTTTTCATATATAGGTTACAGATAAGCAAAGGCAAGAAAAGGAATCTAAGGGGTTGACTTTGAAGTGACAGATTAAAAGATTTAAAAGAAAGAAACCAAAAGAAAGGGGAGTCCTAGGTTTATTAATAATATGGATCAAATCAATGCAATATTCGTAATCACTCCTCAAAGAGGGGGCTACACGTGGTATTAACGCACCGGTCATCACATCCATATCTACCCTTTCCCACCCCGTTTAAGGTATTAATGTGCAAAATGGTTTCGTTTACTTATTGCATGATATTACCGGCCCTAGCCCTATCCGCCCCGTGAGTATTTAGGACTACTAATCCTAAAGGGGGGAGATATTGGGCTTATTTGTGCTTTCAAAAAGGGTAAAATACTAAGGCGCCAAACAAATAACATTTATAGCAATTTTGGGGGGAGCATATAAACAAATAAAAGGGCTCAAACAGACCTCCTTTAAACAAAAGAAAACACATAATGTAGCATGAATTGCATGTACTATTTAGAGTCTGATTAAAACTAAAGTGTTAAAGGTGGACATATTTACTACATTGTTCAAGAAAGAAGCCTCAATCAGGCCTACCTGCTGGTTATAGCACATAAAATCTGATTCAGTTTATAAGTTATCCTATGTCTTGCCTAAGTGTTGTACGAAGACCTATAGGCATGATGTCTATTGATTTCAGAAACATTAAAGCGAGTTGATTACCACCTGAATAAAGAAAGACGAGTTTTAGCAAAATATCATAAGTTATACAATTGACAACGCATTATTAATGCAAGTTTTAGACGTATAAACGAATGAGGTGATTCAGATTTGATTAAAGCTCCTATATGCATGCTTTCTATGTGTCGTCGATTTTAGAACACCTTTATGAACATAGTGAAACGCAAAAATCCTACAAACATGATATCTAGGTGTTGTATTTTATATGAACAAGATATCTAATTGTAGTTTGTTATTAAGACCTATAAACACATTTTCCTAATAAGAAGTGGATATACAAGATTCAGAAAGTCCTATAGGCATATTCTCTACATGGATATGTAGAGTTCAAATTTCGAATAATTATAGACATGGTATCTATATGAAAATGCAGAAATTCCTATAGACATGGTGTCTATATGAGAATACAGAAGTCCCTATTAACATAGTATCTATATGAGAATGCAGGATTCGTATAGATATGTTATCTACCCTTTGTTTGCATACATAGTTACTCCTCCCTTTTTCACTAGCCACCCCAAGAGTTTATTACAAAATTATTACAGCCCAGAATGAAGATATAAAGAAAATATATCAGAAATTAAAAGTACAACCAAGGTGAGCCTGAGTTAGACTTCCTGTCTGAAGTATGATGTAAACCAACTCCAAGATATTATATTTCAAAGCCTTTCTCCTATTTGGTGTGTGTCAAATTTATCTTAGAGTCTCATATGAACTTCTGGGCAATGCTTACACCCAAATGTACCATCAGATTAAGACCTAGTATAGTGTGGAAGGGCCAACCCTCAGGTGTCCAAGTTTAGAGGGAATTCAAGGTCCCAAGGCAAGGCTCACCAGAGGGGAGCAGAACTTAGGGACTAAGAGAGAGTGCAAGTGCAGAAGTAGAATTCTGAAAGGGAAAAGGAAAAGGGGAATAACTTAAAATCAATACACATAAGGGTATAGGGAATGAGGAGGTAGTCAATTGGCAAAGATAGGCTGGTGGACATACTCAGCAGTGAGAAATGCTGGCATACCCATAAGCATGTTAGAACACATTGTTTAGAGGTTAGGATCCTTTAAGGGATCAAGTTCAATCCATATACGATAGCTTACATATTTCCATGTATTAAACTATAACTCAAAACTCAAAAGGGGGTAGGGAGCAAGGATCCATAGAAGAACCAAACAGAAAGCGATAACATGCTAGTTTAAACATTCAACTCTGCAGAAGCCGTAAAGTAAACATGGATATAAAAAGCTATAAATAAACGCATTCTGATGATGCTGAAGCTTAAAAAGGACATACTAGTCTCAAAGAAACAAATAGAGGAAGTGCAGTAGTCTTATAAAAGCCACAGTGCTGACAAGAGGTGAGAGTACTATTATGTGTTAGTATGAGTTCAAAAGAGATTGTGAATTGTGAAGTGAAGGATTGTTAATAGTGTGTTGTGTGATAAAGAGTCGTGCATTTTATAGTATGAAAACCATGAGGAAATAAGGTAAGAAAATAGTTAAGGAACTTATTGTCAATCAATTACACAAGAGTTCCCTTAATTAAGGCATTTAGATTCCACACGGGTAAAACCCATTTAAAGAAACAAATTGAATAAACACTTTGTGCAAAGCATGCAATTTGGGGCAAGTACATAAAAAGTTATTTAAAGACTGAATTTTGAAATACACAGTTTGTGCGAATAAGGTAAGAAAATCAATTAACAATCAGTAAATAAAGAATGGTATGAGATTTTAGATGAATGAATCAAGTCAGAAAAGATGAAGAAGGGTTTTACTTAGGTCGAGTCACAAAGGAGATCAGTAAAAAAAAGGAAATAAATCAATCAGACCATATTCAGAGGGATGCACGAACTAATAACAAATTTTAAAGCCATTTTAGAGGAAAATTCATCATATATAAGGAGCATACGGATATATAAAGCATGAAAGGATATTGTAGCATTATTGTAAAATCAATAGAAAATCCAGTGTAGAAGAGTGTAGCAAGAAATAAAAAATACAATTGTATGAAAACAACGGTGTCCAAAGTTTAGTTCGGAGATTCAAAGTTGGTTTGAAAGAATTAGGAATTTTGAAATAAAACCCTAGTTCAAGAAAATTACAAAGCAAAGATGAGAAGGCAAGCAATTGAATCAAAACATGTTTAGAGGTTTCACAAGAGAACTAAACCTTCTAACGTGTTTCTTTCAACAACATAACTCATGAGAAACATGATAGAAAAGTAACATGCAAACACAGTAGAAGGGTTCAAAGTAAACAGAGTGAAAGAAACTAATTCGAAGCATAATGGGAAAAGACTGATAAGAACAGTAGAAAAAGCATGCTAAGAAGCTTTAGAGCTCTGTAGAAGGAATTTAATAAGGAAACTTGGTAATGAAAAAAATACAATAGGAGAAACACGAGAACACAGGAGAAAAGAAATACATTAGAAAAAGCATACAAGAACATAGTATAGAAAACACAGCAGGAAAAACATACAAGAACATGGTAGAAGAAAAAATAAAGGACCCAGTAGAAAAGCATACGAGAACATAATATAGGAAAACACAGTAGGAAAACATACAAGAACATAGTAAAAAAAAATAAAAGAACACGGTAGAGGCAAATACGCAAAAAAGACAAAGAAAGTTAGAAAACACTTAAATATTTTCTCAGAAAACCCAAGATCGGAAAAGAAATAGTTTTGAAAGTAATTTTTTGAAAG
Organism: Nicotiana benthamiana; assembly: GCA_034376525.1. NCBI lineage: Eukaryota > Viridiplantae > Streptophyta > Magnoliopsida > Solanales > Solanaceae > Nicotiana > Nicotiana benthamiana. The sequence goes on along the minus strand of CM067330.1, from coordinate 53,380,822 downwards.
AAAAGCTAGAGAAATCGTTTGAAAACTTAGGGAAAGCACATATACACAACCGATCTTAAAGGAATTGGAGAAAACCTCGGAGAGTTAGGGTTTCAAAAGAACCCTAGAAGTGAGAAAAGCTTTGAAAGGTCACCGATCTTAGTCGGAGAGGTCAAAATTAGGCTCGAGCAGCCATGGTACGCTGGAGAAAGGTCGGAGATGGCGGAAAATTTGAATCAAACGAAGCCTGGACCAACTATGTCATGGCCAGGCCTTGAATTTTCAAGGACCATGCATGTAAGAGCAATAGGAGGCGAGCATAGGGTCTCCATAGCCTTGGAAACCATAGATTCCGGTGGCTTTTAGGGCGGAGATGGTGGCTGGGGTTTGAGAACCTTTGAGAGGGTTTGAGAGATTGGAGAGGGTTTAGAGTCGGATGATAGGTGAATATGATTAAGGTTAAAGGGGTTTGGAAAATTAAAAAGGAAAGAATTAAATGTGGTCGTTGGTCGTTTTGATCAACGGCCTGGATTAAACGGGGAGCCGGGCAGGTTGGATGAGTGAGTTGTGGGTCTGGTAAACTCAGGACTGGGCCAGGTAATAGATTTTGAAACTGAGTTCAATCAAGAATGCCAAATCTAGCTAAAATCGAAATAAAAATAGGCTATCATTTAAATATCCATTTTCCCTTATTTATTTTATAAAAAATAGTAAAATACTTTCTACAACAAAATTAAAGGTGCTAAAATAATTAATAATATATCAATATTTAATTAAAAATGCTGGAGCTAATTTTATAACTATAAATACAATCAAATCTTAAAATAGGCTAACATTGCAATTATATGCAATTTAGCTTTAAAATTACTAAATAAATTTGTAAAAGTATGCAAAATAATATTAGCTAGTATAAATATGAGAATCAAATAAGTGAATTGCAAAAATTATAATTATGGGAATAATTACTGGATTTTTCTTGATAAAATAGGACAATAAAATTGGTTTAAAAAATTAAGAAAAATTAGGAAAACCCGTGGACATGCTTACATATGCGTATCTGTGATATTTGAAAGGTAATTTGTATATAAAAAATATACAGGGAAAAATTATGTATCAACAAACCCTTGCCTCTATGTTTCACCATTATCTTCAAACAATATCCATTAACCTTGTTAGTATTAGTAGACGCAATTAAGATTAGAGTTGCAAAAAAGAAAAGGTTGCAGACAGTTGAAGATGTTACACAGTAAGGACCACACAAAATGGAGTGTTGCCGCACAGAGGCCAATGCGGACCGCACAAAGTGCCAATGCAGTCTGCACAGAGGTGGGGTTCAAAACACCCAATTTCTGAACAATTTCTCCGCAGTCCGCGCGAAATGGCAATGTGGTCGCATTGAGGCATCGTGGACCACAAAAAATGCAATGCGGTCGCAATCCTCGAAGATCAAGTTTCAGGACTTTCAGCAATGCGGTCCGCACAAAATATCATTGTGGACCACACAAGGGCACTGCGGACTGCACAATATCCACCGCGATCCGCACAGAGTGCGTAGTCACAATACTTAACTTAGGGTTCAAGATATTTTGATTTCACTCCAATCTAACACCTAAGCATTTTCCAAGTGATTTTGACTTTCTAAATGTAATTTTAACAAGAATTTAACTACCGTAAGCTACCAAATTAGTAGAAATATGGGAAGAAAAAGAGAGAAGCTAAGAAAACAAAAACTAAAAGAAAATAATCAAATCAAACAATCGAAATGAAGTAAAAATTACTAGATGTAAGAGTTACTGATGATTACTTGAGGAAATGTAGATGAATTTGTGCAAGACTAGTGATGAATAGTGATTTTATGAAGTCCGAGAGCAAGAGGATCGAGAAGTTTAAATGTTGGGCCTCAGGTACTATTTATAGAACAAGTCCTGGGGCCCAACTTACCTACCCCTACGCGGACCGCACAAAATTCAATGCGGTCCGCACCATACTGTATAATTTAGAGTTTGAGAAGGCAACAACTGCAGTCCGCACAAAATGTAATACGGCCGCAGTGGTCAACACAAAATGTAATGCGGCCGCTGTGGAAAACTTCAGAGAGCTGGTATTTTCATCCTCTTTCAATGCGGTTCGCACTAATTTTTGTTCCCTTTGCACTAAGTTCTTTGCAGCCGCACACAATATAGTGCGGTCCGCATTGAAAACATCAGAGACTTGGCAAATTTTCCACTATGTCCTGCACTGCATCAACACAAACCTGTAACATCTCATAACCAATCAGTCCAAAAATAAATCCTATCCTACAATGAAAAATAAAGAAAACAAGAAGAAAAATACATGGATTGCCTTCCAAGAAGCGCCTGATTTAATGTCGTGGCATGATGCAATTTACCATCAAATCATTTGAGATGAAGAAGCGCCACCATGTGGCTGTCATCAGTTTTTCCTATGTAGTGCTTGACCATATGCCCATTCACTCTAAAAACTTCCCCACTTTTGTTCTTTAAATCAAGAGCACCAAACGGGGTCACACACACCATTTCAAACGGTCCGCTCCATGTTGACTTGAGCTTTACCAGAAACAAACGTAGCCGAGAGTCGAATAAGAACATCAAGTCCTCCACCTTGACCTCCTTGCCCCGAGTATATTTGTCGTGAAGGTATTTCATAATATCATTGTACAGGGATGAACATGAGTACGCATGGAATCTAAATTCGTCAAGTTCATTGAGTTGCTCCTCCCGAAGATTAGCAGCTACATCCCAATCAAAGTTCAACTTCCTTAAAGCCCAGATGGCCTTGTGCTCTAACTCTACTGGTAAATGGCAAGCTTTCTCAAATATTAACCGATTCGGAGACATACCAATTGGAGTGTTGTAAGTAGTCTTGTACACCATAGAGAATCATCCTACTTCTTAGACCAATCGGTCCTATTTGCATTAACCTTTTAGACAGAATATTCTTGATTTCCCTATTTGAGACATCAACTTGGCCCCTCGCCTGAAGAAGATAAGGAGAAGACACTTCGTGGTTGACACCATACTTTGCGAGCAAGGTGTCAAAAGCTCTATTGCAAAAATGCGACCCTCTATCACTTATTATTGCATGATGAGTGCCAAACCTTAAAAATGCTCTTTTCGAGAAATGCAACCACGCTCCTAGCTTCATTGTTGGGAAAAGCCATGACCTTGACCTATTTTGAAACATCGTCAACCTCCACTAGAATGTAGGTGTTTCCATATGAGCTAAAAAAGCGGCCCATAAAATCAGTGCCCCATACATTAAAAATATCAACCTCAAGAATGGTATTGAGAGGCATCTCATCTTTCTTCAAAATTCCACCCACTCTTTGACATTTGTCACATCTCTTCACAAGATTACTTGTATCCTTGTACAAATTTTGCCAATAAAACCCACAATTAAGAACCATGGAAGCAGTCCTCACCCCACCATGATGGCCACCATATGGAGAGGAATAAAAAGCCTCCAAAATACTTAATTTCTCTTCCTCCGGGACACACCTTCGGATCACACCATCCATGCAAATATTTAACAAATACAGCTTAACCCAATAGAAATCCAAAATATATCGTTTGGGCTTCTTCCTTTGGTTAGAAGAGAGCTCACACGAGATGATGCCAGTCATAAGTCAATTAGCAACATTCGCAAACCACGACATATCACTCGCTGACACAGAAAGTAGTTGCTCATCGGGAAATGTATCATTGATCTCTTGGCCATCACATGACCTTCCATCATCCTACAAGCGGGACAAGTGGTCCACCACTTGGCTTTCACTACCCTTTCGGTCCACAATTTCTTAATCAAACTCTTGAAGTAACACGACCCATCACATCAGCCTAGCTTTGGAGTCTTTCTTTGTCATCTAGTACCTAAGAGCTGCATGATCGGTGTGCACTATGATCTTGGCTCCCACAAATATGGCTGAAACTTTTCCATTGCAAACACTATTGACAACAACTCTTTCTTAGTTACCGTGTAGTTCCTTTTAGCCTCATTCATTGTCTTGCTCACGTAGTACTCCGGATGAAAACTTTGTTAACTTTTGATGCAAAACTGCCCCAACTGCAACGTCACTCGTGTTGCACATGAGCTCGAAAGGCAAACTCTAATTGGGTGTGGTAATAATAAGCATGGTGGTAAACTTAAGTTTGAGAGGTTCAAATGCTTGCATACATCTCTCATCGAACACAAACTTGGCATCCTTCTCTAGTATCTTGAACAAAGGGTTCACTACCTTCAAAAAATCTTTAATAATTCTCTGGTAGAACCCTGCGTGCCCAAGAAAACTCCTAACCCCCTTAACAAAAGTGGGGGATGAAGCCTTCAAATCACCTCTATTTTGGCCTTATCAACTTCTATGACATGCTTTGAAATTTTATGACCCAACACTATGCCTTCCTCAACCATTAAGTGATATTGTTCCCAATTTAGCACAAGATTGGTGTCTTCACAACGGGCCAACACTCTATCCATATTTTTCAAACACTCATCAAATGAATCACCTACAACACTAAAGTTGTCCATGAACACCTCTAAAATATCTTCCACCACATCAGTCAAAATGACCATCATACACCGTTGGAATGTCACCGGTGCATTAATCAACCCGAAAGGCATTAGAGAAAAAGCAAAGGTGCCATATGGACAAGTAAATGTGGTCTTTTCCTGATCCTTTGGGGCAATCAGGATTTGGTTGTAACCAGAATATCCATCCAAGAAATAATATAAGGCACACACATCAAGACGGTCAAGGAAAGGCAATAGGAAGTGATCCTTGCAGGTCACCTTGTTTAACTTGCATAGTCCATGCATACCCCCCATCCAGTAACTGTACGGGTAGGACTTCGGTCGTTGTTATCATTGGTCACCATGGTCATATCACCCTTCTCCGGCATACACTACCCCGGTGAAGTCCACGAGCTGTCAGAGATAGGGTACATAACCCCAGCATCAAACCACTTGATCACGTCCTTTTCGCAACTTCTTGCATTGCCTCGTTCAACCTCCTTTGATTTTCCAAGGAGAGTTTTGCATCATCTTCATGAATAATGTTGTGCATACAGAATCTGGGCCTTATTCCCAGAATATCAGCTAAAGTCCATCCAATTGCCTTCTCCGCTTTTTGAGCACCACCGATGTGCCATCTACATGCATGTTAGTAAGACAAGAGCAAATAATAACTAGTAAAGTTGAACTAAGGCCTAAGAATTCATACCTGAGGTGTAGAGTCAATGGCTTCAATTCCAATATCAATGTTTCCTCAATTAAAGGCTTTGTTCGAGGAGTATTTCTATTTTCAAGATCCAAAGATAGTTTCCTAGGCTCATAAGAATAATAGCCGACTCCATGTAAAGCATTCACACACTTCACTAAGCCCTCGGCATCATTGACATCAAGATTTAATAATAAGGCCTCCAGAAGATCTTTCATATTATTCATTGCACTAGTATATCACAACCGTGAAAAGACCTATAAATGAGCACACTTCGGTATAATTAAGCTACTTCATTGCCTTGCATACATGAACGACTACCTTTTCATCACCTACCCGAAAAGTGAGTTCCCCTGCTTCCACATCAACTAGAGCCTTCCCTGTAGCAAGGAAAGGTCTCCCCAATATGATCGGGACTTCATAACCTACCTTGCAAAACAAGATCACAAAATCAGCTGGCAAGTGTTGTGAGAAGATAACTGAGCATCTGAATCCGCGTTCTTCTTCATCATTTGTTCGAACATCATTTCAATTCTACTCATATAATTGCTAGAAGAACTAGGACCTTGGGATGGAAAAGGTTGTGGATTTCTCGGTTGTTGGTACATCTGGGGCCTTTGAAACACTTGCCCCTAATTCCCTAGTCATTGTTCCGTCCACCCTGGTTGTTGTTGTTTCCCCAGTTTCGTTGATTGCTTCGATTGTTGCTTTGTTTTCCCCAATTTAGATTTTGATTATTGTATTCCCAATTATTATTCCCTTGTTTATGATTGTTCTAATTGTTGTTACCTTGTTGTTTATTACCCCAATTGCCTTGGGATCTCCATTGTTGCTGTTGGTTAGAAGAATAGCCTCTTTGACTTTGATAATTATTCATAAATTGTACCTCTTTATTCAGCCCATTATATCCATCATCTTGGAATCTACTACTATCATTGTCGAATAGATCTGGATTCCCTTGGTTCTGTTGACCTCTTTGTCTTTTTTGGTTCACTAGCATGTTAACACCCTTCATGGCATTCGCTTGGCGAGGATTTTGAACTTATTACAACTGTGCCTTTGCTTGTTGCTTCATGGTTGTTGTCAACTCAGCTATTGCCTGCCCATGATCATGTATTCTTTGTTCAAATGAGTGACTCTGGGGTCACCCTAGGTCACATTGGCTCTACTATGCCAAGCGGATGGCGTGTCAACCATCTCGCCAAGAATGGCACAAGCTTCATCATACATCAATTTCATGAAATTACCCCCTTCGAGTTGATTCTCTATGCACTGATTTGTTGTGTTGATACCCCGGTAGAAAGTTTGTTGCAACATATTCTCCATCATATCATTGTTGGGGAATTCCTTCACCATGGTTCTATATCTCTCCCAAACCTTATATAATAGTTTAGTGGGCTCCAGCTTGAAAGCTAACATCTTATCCCGCAATGCTACCATATTCCCCGACGAGAAGAACTTTTCAATGGACTTGTCTACCAACTCATCCCAAGGTTTGATGGAATGGTTAGGAATTTGCTCAAGCCAATCTATCGCCTTCCCTCAATGTTAAATTGGGAAAAGTCTCAAACGAAGTGCATCCTCGAAAACAATAGTTTGCTTGCTCCCTTAACTGATATCCACGAACCCCTTGAGATGTATATAAACACTTTGAGTGGCAGCGCTCGTGAAGTACCGATGCTACTCCAACAATGTCAGCATCACATTAGTAATTTGGAAATTTTCCCATTCCCCCCCCCCTCGGATCCTGGGTGGGACAATTGCACTTGCATAGCATTGGTTTAGAAGCACTCGAGGAATCTCTCTAGGAGGTGGCGGAGGAGGGTCTGGACATTTTTATTAACATTGGCTTGGCGGGCTCTTTATTGTCCTGAGGTACATGAGGCACCTCATCTTCTCCATTATCATCGACCTCCTCCCCCGCAAGCACGTTTCCAAGAGGATCATTAGCATTTAATGCCATTTTGTACCTTTAATTATTACACACATAAATTAGTAGCAAGGAAGGAAAGAAGAACAATACACAAAACTATTTAGATAGATAGCCAAAACCATTAGCTCCCCGGTAAGAAATTCCCCTAAAATGATGCCAAAAAGTGGTCGTGTCAAGCCATGCACTATTATTGAGTAGCGAGAGAGGTCAAAAGAGCTTTACCCGATTATGGTCAGGATCAATTTCCACAGGAAGCAAGATGTAGGAGTTGGGTGTCTATCTAAAGCGGAGTTGTGTATTTGCTCTTAATTGCACTTCTACACATTTTTTATTTTGATTATGATTCTAATTTATAAAACTACAATGCTTAATTAAACTAAAATAAGCTAAGATTAAACTATTGCGAGTTGTTCAAGTGATAAAAGGCACTAGGGTACTGACTTTCGCCTAGGTGGTCAATTGATGAATTCTTGAATCTAAAGCTAGATTGTCACATTTAGGGAGTATAAAATAATCGTTGCTCGATTCTACTCACTCTGTACCTCTCGGTAGTTCGAGTGAATTTGGCCAAATTGACTTTCTCAAGACCAATTGAGTATGAAAAACAAGAAATCAGGGTTCAAGTCGGGTATTACTATCTCTAGGTTTAATACATTAATTAGGGCTATCAATCTCTTATGTATGCCCCAATTCCTTGTTGGACCGATTTTAGAGACTTATGCTCTCATTCTCAAGAAGAGTCAAAATTAACTAAACACAAACAAGTGTTTAGAACCACTAATTCACCAATTAAATATGAAACTAGTCCAAATATCAAACACCCATAGTCAGTCAATCCCTAAAATACAAGACCCATCAATTACCTACACTAGTGTTCTGCCACAACCCTAGTTTATGAGTCTAGCTGCTCATAATTAGAGAAGAAAACAAAGAAATAGATGAAGAAAAACTCATATTAATTAATTGCTAAATTAAACTTGAAGATTCAATGTTGAAATACAACTAAAATTACTCAAAACAACTAAAATAATCAAAGTCACGAGCGCAGCCTTCAGTACAAACTATCTGCTTACCTAAAGACGCAAAAAGAAGCTAATTATACTAAGCTAACAAATCTAGATAAAAATATCCCTTTTGGGTTAGTGTGGACCGCACAAAATTGCGTGTGCTTGCATTAGGGTTCTGAACTTGAATAAACGACTCTCTGAACTTGGGCAATGCGGACCACACAGAATCGAGTGCGGCCACACTGACTTCTAATGCGGGCCCCATGAAGTGAAGCGCGGACCGCATTGGTCTTCAACCTTGGAACTGTCAACTATCCGAACCTTCTCTCCAATCTCTATGGATCACACTAAATCTAATGCGGCTGCATTGATCCCAGTGCAGACTACACCAATCCTTGTATGGCTGCATTGCCTTTTTGCCTGAATAGCACCCTCTATGAACCTCACTTGTGCGAACCGCACAGAATGGTGTACGACCGCTGTGGCTCTGTTGTGCCTGAGCATTATCTTGTCTTGGTACTTTTTCAAGTTTTACTCCTTTTGGAGTTGATCTTTGACATCTTGTCTCCTTGTTGATCAAACCTTCAATCAAACATAACTTGTGAGCTTTTGGGACTATTTTGTATACATTTCTAATTAAAACTTAAGCAAGAACGAGTATAAAAAGTATGAAAATCCCTTGTTATCAGGTAGCATCAACGTTGAAGTTATATTATGATAATCTTGGTTCTTCCCTGCCCCGAGCGCCTGTCAAAATCATTTTTGCTCATTAGACTTTGGCTATTGGGACCTCGATTGCTTCTCTTTTCATTCCTTGTGGGGTGACATCTAGACCAGTTTTCCCCTTTGATCATAGTTGTATGGTTGGTAACGATCTTGGACTAGCCTTGATTCATGATTGGTTACTCTCTTAGACCTGTCGTCAGCTCTGACGGGATAAATGAACCCAAAGGGGCTCCGAATAGGTCGCCCTCGATTCTAGTTTTTGATTGATACTGGTTGTGTATGTCAGCCCAAATTATCGTCGGGTACTATACAAAAATATAGTTGAGCTATTGCAAATCCAAGAAGCTTCAGGGATTAAGTCCTTGAGTGAATGCTTGAATGGCCGAATCATCGGCAACCGGAGTAGGTCCATCCATTCCATCCGAACCTTGACAGGAACTCCCTGAACTTCTTATTATCTCTTTTTCTAACCTTAAAAGTTCCGATTTTCCTGTTTTTCCCTTGATGGCCTCAACATGGGCCTTCACAAAAGCATTAGCAAGTATAGCAAATGAATCAATAGAATTTAGAAGTAAGTTGAGATACCATGTAATTGTTTGTTTTGACAGGGTTTTCCCGGACTTCTTTAGTAACACCGACTCAATTTCATCATCTTCCAAGTTGTTTCCGTTGATGATACATATATAGGAGGTCACATGCTCATTAGGATGCGTGGTTCGATTATACATTGGAATATCGGGCATACAGAATCTCTTCGAGATTGGCATTGGTGCCGCGCTCGGAGGGAAAGAATTTTGGATAAATTTCTCAGAATCTTGATCTATTAGTATACGGGGGTTCTCCTGAGATTTGATCGACCCTGAATTGCATGTCTCCACCTTTTTGTCGTTGGCGTGGATTTTCTTCTCACCTGATTTCACCCGCTTCGTCAATGTTTCAAGAGTTTTCATTATCTAGAGGTTGACCCTGGGCTCAGATTCACCCAACCTTTCGATTGTTTGTTTGTTTCTTTAGGTGTTCTCCTGGGATCGTTCGGGCTCAACCCTGCCAGGGGCGTGGCCTTGATTTTGTAGTTGCGCTATCGCTGCCTATTGAGTTTGCAATTTATCGAAGATTAGCTGCAAGTTTACCTTATAACCTTCGCCATCGGGCGTTTCTCAAACAGTTGGTCGGGAACCTCCACAATCGTTGTTTTCAGGGCTAGTTGGTAGGTTAACGTTGATAGAAACATGTGAACTAGAGTCGATTGGATTGGAAATTTGGACCCCTGTTAGGATCAACAGGGGCCACCTCATTGCTTGACACTAGATTGTTGTTTTCTCCATGATTGCAAAGTTCATCCTCAACATTCAAGTGGGAAGACTGAGAATTTGATATTTTTAAGCTGATCTGAAATTAATACTTTAAAGAGCAAGCATAAAATATAGTGTGTTATGGAGATTTATATCAAACAACCACTATTATTCCCAGCCCCACAATGGAAGACATACAGTTTACCCTAACAACATATATAATTTAATTTGTACGCAGTATTAGAATTGTGTGAATTGATTCAACAATAATAATCAAAGATATTAGATAAAGTGAATGAAAAAAATGAATAATCAAACAAGTTTTAATGTTATGACCCAACTTGATGGGCAATAAATTCTGCCCTCGGTTGAATCCTTGTTTCAACACCAATTGAGTATGGAGGATAACACTGAAGTAAGAACTTTGCAATAGCTAGAAAGCATAAAAATAAATTTGTATTGTTGTCTTGGTATACGTGTTATAATGTCCTTATCATAGAAAAGCTTCCCCTTTATATAGTAGAAGAGTTTTATAGATAGTACAAATCTAAAAAAGGGGTAAAAATCTTCCTGTTTCATTAATCAACTATTTGTAACCATCATTAATCAAGATCCGAGCCATGATATCCGGTTGGTTGCAGATATCACAGACCTCTATTTGTTGTGTACAACCGCTCATGGAGTTTTCCGAGTCTTAAAACCCATCCTGAGTCCAGGGTGCATTGTTTCATCAGGTCTGATGGCGAGCGTTTGTCTACTTTTTATAGGCCTCGATACAAAAAAGTTCCCAACTTCAATGTCAATCCCTTATGTTTTTGTCCTCACTTTGTATTGTTCATCAGGAAACCGAAGCGTGCGCCTCCCCAATTTCAACCGTATAGAATAGGAAAGAGGAACAAGTACATAAAAATATTTATTTTAAAGGATGATAGATGACATCTTAGGATAATTGATTTATTAAGTTGAACCACCAAAAAGAGAAATTAATATATTGTTGTAGAAAGGTATCAAGACACGTTTTGTAAAGCATCTAGAAAAAAAATTGTTATTCGATAAAAAAGGTGTTGACACAAAGTTATTAAAAGTCTACTGAAAAACACTTTTGTAAGGGAAAATATTAACTGTGATATCCGTTGCAGGAGTGACCATTTTGTCTCACCTCGATTAGCTTGCAAGTGGTACAGCTTAAACTGCAATATTTTAGATTTAAGATAAGTTCATGATAATAGTTAACTTCTTAATTTAATGAATGCATTTAGTTTTTCTTTTAAAGGTGCCAGTTTGAACAAAGCTAAGGCAATACGAATGAAATGGTTGGTCGAAAACTGAACCTTACAGATCATAGAAAAAAGAAACTAGCTAGTGTCAGCTTCTACCAAGTCCACATTATAATTAATTAGTGGTAAATCTTTAGTTACAGCCATAGTATATTTAAATATACAATGTAGCTTTAGCTGAACTTTAGAACTATGGATTAGAAGTGAATTTAACAAGATGGGGCATAAAGGGATTGAAGGCTAATTACCCTATACCTAAATTTTATGCTCATACCGAAAATATTGAGTTCATATGATCTACTAATAAAGAATTATATCCGAATAATAAATGCTTCACTATGAAACACCCAAAAAAAAGAAAAAAAGGAAGTCCAAGTATTTTTGCTACCAATCATATCAAAGGCAAGCATTAACACAAAAGTATATGGTGGCAATGATAGTGATTTTCATCAGCTGTCGGCTATATTTTTAGGCACTCATTTATTTTTATTAAGATTAAAAAGTCTTAATTTAAATACATATCTGAATATTAAAAATAATGCATTAAAATTAAAATATTTAAATCTGAATATGCATCGGAATATTAAGATATTATGTTAAGATTTAAATAATGAATAATTAAACCTATTTGTTTTCTTTTGATATACAAAATTTACCTTTATTTAAAAACAAATAAATAAAAATTCAAATAAAATACTAATTAATCAAATATCATATCAATTTTTTTTTTTGAGAAATCATACCATGGATGGTGGTGATGATTGCTATCTATAGTGGTGGTGGATACCGATTAGAAATGGTGATTGGTTGTGATATTGACTGATGGTGGTGATTGTACCATTGTGGGTAGCAGCTAACAGTAATTAGGGGTGTTCAAAACCGATCCGAAACCGAAAACCGATCCAAATCGAAGCATAACGGCTTATTGGTAACGGTTTAACGGCTTAATGGATGGGGAACGGATTGAATTTTTTTTATTAACGGCTTATCGGTTTGGGGATGGATTATTCAATTTCTTAACGGCTAATCCGTTAACCCGTTAAGAATATAAAAATAAAATAATATATATATATATATATATATATATATATATATATATATATATATATATATATATATATATATATATATATATATATAATTTAGTGATAGAATTGAGTTGTCTAATACATATATGGTTCTATGTGTGTCATGGAAAAAGAAGAATTGAAAGGTTGGTTATGACTAGAGGAACGACACCCCATGAAATAAATTTGTGATTTTGGATGATTGCTTGTGGAAAATGGAGAACGATTGTTATTTATAGAAGAGGAGTGTAGAGAGTAGAATTTACCAGAGCACTTCAGTTTTTAAAAGTTCATTGTGGGAGCTGAATGAAAATTTGCGCGACAGATTTTTTTTGGTTATATCCGAAGCTTATGAGTACACATGTAGTGTGGCCTCTAACAGAAGATAAGTTCTGTTTTATTTTTCTCGATACTGAACTAGTAGTGAATTTATCTATTTTATAATCTACATGCTGATGATGATTGTTTCATTAGCTACATCATATTGCCTCTAAAATATTATTTTTTATGGCAATTCATTATTTCTAAGACGAGGAGAATAAGAGATATTTAGTGAACATGTATGTTAGGCCGATAAACCGCCCATTAACCGCTCTATAAAAGCTAACCCGATGCCAATCCGCCCGATATCTTATCGGGTGGCTAACGGATTAATACATTTAAAAGCCGATAACCGTTAAGCCAAACCGTTAAGAGTAAAAGCCTTCCAATCCGCCCGATGAACACCCCTAACAGTAATAGTAGATGACAATGTGTACGCTGGATTTTTTATATTAAGGGAGGTTGAACGCAGGACCTCTAACATCAAATTTGAAGTTGTCAATCATTAGACTATTGAAATGTTATGATGTACGAGGTGTTACTTTTAACTATTTTATCTTATATTTTTATTTTACTTAATATTTTTATATACATATATAATAAATTTTTTTAATGAGCAGTGTCCCATAACACTTTTTGGGTCCATATGAATCTGCCCCTGCATTAGCGGTTGAGAGTGGTGGCAATTGAAAATAGTAATTAATGATATATAGTGGTGGCTAGTGGCATTGTTAGTTGTTGTGGCAATGGTTGTTTTGTGGTGATGAATGGCTAGTGGTGTTAACAACTGACTGTAGTGATTGGGGGGTGGTGGTTATGGCCGGAGACGGTGGATTGGTGGGTAGTGATAGTTCATAATAATAAATGGTGACAATAAAAATAGCTAATGACGGTAGGCACGGAAGGAGAGGGTGGCGATAATGGTAGTGGTAGTTAGCTATTAAAGAGTATAAAGTAATGGTGAAATGTATCTTCCAAGAATGCTTGAATGAGTAATATCTCGATGATATTAAGACTTTATTATAAGTTTCAATCATTAAGTTCTACTCTCTGTTAAGTAGTTGTAAAAGAAAAGAAAAAAGATGCACTTTCACAGGTTTCTAGGTCACATCAAAACTTACTACTAGTTAAATAGTTTTTGATTGTATAATTTTGTACTTAATTCGCCTTCGTAAATTATTTTTCTTGAATCCAATCATCACCTTTTATCTTCTGTAGTATTAGTATTATTTTACTAAAAAATAATTAATCATGTCCTTTATATTTGTCCATTCACTTTGTACTTGCTATTCACTTATTACAGTATTCAAATATTATTAGAAGTTTTCATCACGTACGTTGTTGTTTAATTTTTGTAAACTGTTATCTTTGTGCGTTTAGAATAATACCTGAATTTAATTCGTGCACATGTTACCCTTGCTTATGTAGTATATACCATTGTCTGAGGGTCTTAATCCACTTCAATTATTTTATTAATTAACCTGTTTTTAAAATACCTTTGCAAGGATTGATAATGTTAATTAGTTTCTGAACAACGAAACTATGTTTAAAGAATTTTCAGATATCCATAACATCGTAGTATGTGTCATTAGTTTGGGGTATTATAAATTATTCGTTGAAAAAGGACATGACATTGCCAAAATCGACATTCATATTTTGACAGAATTAGTACTCAAATTGACACGAACCCATGGTTTACTATTTAATTAGAAGCAATAAGGTCCGAAAAACATTTTTTTTCCTTTCATGCTTAAACTTTAAAGCAGCCAAAAACTTCTTTTGCAAAGAATAAATAACTGTACGAATAGATAGAGAAACGAAAAGCTTTAATTTTTTACCCTTCTTCTCTTTGCTTTCTATCCTGCAAAAAGCTCTTTCTTTAGTTGTGAAAGTTGTCGTCATTTGCTTCTAAACTAATCATATTCCTCCGGCAAAATAAATAAATAAATAAAGTTAACATATTTGTTAAGGGTTAATCTAATTTTGCTCTTATGTGAACTTTTGAGAATTATTTGTTTAATAGTGTAATAATTAGTTTGTACTATATGTGTACTTCTAAATTATTCTTTTGGGACTACATTACGTCTATTTCTTATTGATAGTGCTTGTAGTTTCTATCATCTTAAACTAGGAGTTTGCTCTTATGTGAGAGGTATAAAGACAGAATTAGGATTTGGAATTTATGAGTTTTAAATTTGCTACGGAACCTATAACTCGTTTTAATTACTAGATTCGTAATTAAATATTTATATTTTTTTTTGATGAAAATTTTAAAATAGAATATTTAAGCTAAAATAACTAGTTTCGACCAAACCCACACCTAATAAATTTTAAGGATAGCTCCACTTCTGTTAGTTACCACTGGCACCCCGACAAATCTTCATGGAATTATTCTTAAACAATGCACATCAAAGGTAATTAATTATTTGCTTTCGTTAATTGATTGGTCGATTACGCGTTAGTCCAGCATCATCACATCCATTTGACAACAATTGGACCTCGTGACTTTTTGTATAGCTAATGATCTCACTAATAATGATGTTGAAAATTAATCTTAAAAGAAATGATTAGGAAAGACTCTTATTGCAAACTTAATAGTTAGAACCACATCAAGAATTGGCAGAAGATATTAGACGGTTTTTTGTTCAAATTATTATTGATAAGGTGTTCATGGAAACATGCAAAAACTTTAATTGGAAACCTCGATCACTTTATAACTCCTTCAACCAATAGCATGCTTTTTCTTCCCTCGTGTGTTTTCCATGTTCCCATTTCTATTTATTCATTTCTCCACTATATAATGTTTAATTTCTTTGTTATTTTAATTTGAATAGTGATGTACGGACAAAAAAAATGCAGAGACGAATGGAAGTATCACTACAAGAAAAGATATCTTTAGTGAGGGGAAATTTGGTCGTTAAAAGTGTAATTCTGATCGTTAAAAATCGATAACGACCTAAAAAAATCTGGTTGTAATCGGTTGTTAAAAGCTTCAGCTTTAAAAGTTAACGATCGGTTTACAATCCAGTCGTTAAAGGTTCTTTAGCGACGACATATTATCCGGTCATTATACATGTTTTTTAGCGACTAGATTTTGCCCTTGCTAATTTGGTATCCAGTCGTTAAAAGTATTTAATGACAACAACTAATTAAGGCAATTCAAGTGCTCTTAGCGACCAATATTTCCTTCGTTAACTGTATTACTACTTTTAACAGCCAAAATTTTCTTCGTTAACGGTTATTTATTTATTTGAGAAAACTGTCGTTAAAGAGCTTTAATGAACACCTTTATCTTTGCTAATATGAAAATATAATAAATATAATTATAAAATTTAAATTACATGAATGGTAATAATTATTTATATGCACTCATACACGGTCAACAACATTTGAAAAGAAACCAAATACTTAATCTCTTATTAATACAAAGAACAAAAGTATCATATTTACCAGAAATCAATCCAAATTGTAAGACATTATTATTAACAATTCCTAAAAAAACAAAAATTGCAGCATATATGTGCATAACACAATATCTTTAAACCATCTCTGGCAAACCAAAAAAATCTTGTACCAACTTGCTCTCCACTTTCTTCAAGGATAGGTTCTTTGGACTTCAAATTTTTGATCTATTATAATAACACATTTATGCCAGTTTAGTAACAAAAATTAAACAACTAATTAAAGGAGAAAAATCAGATACATTAAAGGCTACACTATAGAGGAAAAGCCTAACTCTCTCAAGTCTTCTAATATGTTATAAAGGCACAACCTACCAAGATAGTGGAATATCCAAACCTAACCTTTTAAGAACCTGAAAAAAAAGGAAAGATTATCTCTGTCAAGTTATTCATGAATTGTTCAACAATGGTAACGAGCAATGCATAAAAGCTGCACCAAGAGGATAATGGCCTTCAATAAGTTAAATACAAGTTCAATAAACAGAAAATACCTACAAATGAAAAAAAAAGCAACAGGGAAACTACATTTGAAACAAAACAACAAAAGCCAATTAAGTTCTTTTCTCATTCTCTTTTTCCGCATTGCAGTTGAAAACGTTATGCGACTCACAACAACAACAATCCAGTATAATCTCACTTAGTGGGGTATGAGGAGGGTAGTGTGTACGATGCGACTCACAACAACAACAACAACAACCCAGTATAATCCCACTTAGTGGGGTATGAGGAGGGTAGTGTATACGCAGACCTTACTCCTACCCTTGAGTAGAGAGGCTGTTTCCAAATAGGACCCCGGCATCCTTCCTTCCAAGAACTTCCCACCTTATTCTTGAGGAGACTCAAACTCACAATCTTTCGGTTGGAAGTGGGGGTTGCTTACCATCATAGCAACCCCTCTTTTCTAACAACAACTAGCACTAATAAACAAAAGGAATAAGCTTGTATCTAACTTTACTTGCATACTCCGTACATCTCGCACCAAAGTTCTCCACCATCAAAGTTTCATCTAACTTTGCTTTTATCCCTTAGAACAAACGAGCAAACAATTGCAATGAAGAGAGAACAAATAAAATACCATAATGTGTATAACATTAAAAAAATTCAACCTACTAAAAAGATCAGAATGAATATATCTTAGAATACATAATAATATAATACTTTTCACATATTTAATTAATATTACATAATTACTATTCGTTTAACAATTAAAAGAAGACATTCAACTCGAGGATATTCCATTCAAGTAATGGACAAAGAGATCGGCTTGATGGAGAAATCGAAAACCGTATTGACACAAGTTAATCTGTACACTAATCAACAAAGGTATATTCATCAAGTAGCATATGTATCACAAATGAAAACAATAGAAAACGATAAATATATCAAAAGTAATTAATCATTTCACTATTACTTCCAATCCTAGAAAAGAAAAGAGAATAGCAGAGGCCATTTGATGGCGACAATGTCTGGTAAAGAGACATCAGATGATCATTCTACTTTGGAACCTCCACTTAGTTTTGTAAGTTACTACAGTTCTGGAGAGATAAGATCGATGATAAGAGGCTGCAACCTGTAGTCACAGCAAACCTGCTAGTGAGGGTCAATAACTCTGGTTCCTTGGACGAGAAAACGAGAAGAGTGAAGTGTATGAGAATAATAGTTCTGGAGCAAAGCATCATCAACTACTCGATTTCAGCCCAGAACATAGTGGCTGCTGGGTGATAAAGGGTAACCCCCCCCCCCCCCACCCAACTTTGAGATCTTACATTTTAGTCCGATTATGTAAGTTTGGCGTAATTATAAGTCCAAAGTTATTGCTAACTACTAGAGAGGAACATAATGGAAAAGCTAAAAAGGATCATCGAACTTACGAGATTCTAATTTAAAATAATTGTAATTTATATGTCGGAAGAAATGATGTGTTCTTTTATACTTTCTATTCTTTCTTTTTCCCTCTTTTCAACTCAGAGAAGGATGTCGACCATAATAGTTTATGTATGTTAGTAATCTTGAACATGATTGAGGAAAGCTATGGAACTGAAAGGTCTTGGTTTGGATGATCAAAGTGGACTTAATAAATACTGTAATGTTTATGATGTTATTTCCTACTGTTGGATAAACCATCTTTGTGCTCAAAGTATCAATTGCTAAGAGATGGTTACTATACTTGAGTCTCTGTATTTATTAGGGTTTATTTTTAGTAATTTAGATTGTGGGAGCAATTCACATGTGATATATGAATTTACATTGCGCGAAGCATGAAAAGTTTCACTAATTTTTAATACTTTTAGAGAAAGTGAACAAGGCAGCTGCTAATTAAGAAAATATCCCTTAGTTTTCTTGACTTCCCGATAACATGAAAACATTATAACCTACATATGTACATAATATTTGAAACTTCATTCTTGCTTAAATTCATTAGACTATGTTTTTGTTTATTCATAAACCTTAATAACATAAAGAAAAAACTCACACGAGCATTGAAATATTTTCATCACAAAGTAAAATAAGATTTTCAATATACTAACCTGTTAAATGATTCAATTTATTGATCACTTGAAGATGGTGATGAAGGCTTATCAAAAACTATCTTTGCAAGCTATGTGTATTTAACTCCCTAGCTCATCATATTTACATTTTAGCCCTTCCACGCGCTGTTTTAGTGATTTGTTTTCTTTTTCAGCAGCATTCAAATTTTCCAACAATGCAGCTTTAGAGGAGTTACCACCTTTCAACTCCTTAGCAGTTATCCCACTACCAAATCCAACTACATGACTCTTTCGCTGAGGTCCGGAGCACCTTTCTACAACCTCAATGTTTGTAAGAGACATTTCAAATTGCACAAATTCTTTGATATTAGCCTGTAAATGAAAAATAATTTAATTAAAATAATACAACACAGTAAATAAATAATATAATTTTTTTTATAAGGGTTTCACGACTCCAGTTCACCCTCCATGAACATGTCATGATAAAACCTAGTTCCTACAACTAGGTAAGCCTAACAATGCAAAAATTTAATTTAATTAAGCAAAACTAGAAGAAAATAGTATATAAGTGCAACCTAGCATATACAACTCAAAAATAAAATGTGGAAGTCTACAATCTCATCCCAAAACCCGGAAACTCACGGGAACACAAGCAAACGAAAAGTAATACATGGCTCGGACTCCAGAATATCTAAAGTATAAGTACGGAAGAAGTTTAAATACTACAGATAGAGTAAAGAAGGAGACTCCTTGGTCTGCGGACACTACAGAAGTACCTCAAAGTCTCTGTAGCTCTCCTAGCCTCAAGGATAGTGTGCTTGAGATGGAGTACCTGGGTCTGCACTTGAAAAACATGCACGGAAGAGGCATGAGTACTCCCAGTGGTACTCAGTTAGTGCCAACCTAACCTCGGTCGCGTAGTGACAAGGAAGATCATGGCCCTACTGAGATTAAACAATATAATAAGAATACAGTATGAATCAAACGTAAATAATGTGAATTAACAGTGAAATAAGATAGAATTTACAAGGAAACAACAATCAAGCAATGACTAGAGTAAACACAAAGATGCACGAGTCAATACCAAGATATCAAATGAGGATCTCCCAGGATACCGTCCTGTAGTCCATTCCATCAAGTTTTCGAGGAGCTCCCAGGATACCGTCCCGTAGTCCATCATATAAGTATATCCGAAGGATCTCCCCGGATACCATCCTGTAGTCCAATTATCAATGCACAGGGGAGGTCTACCGGGAATCTAACCCGTAGTCCCTAAAATAAAGTGCATGGGGATCAACCAGGAAACCAACCCGTATTCCCAAAATAAAGTACATGTGGATCTACTAGAAATCTAAACCGTAGTCCCAAAGTAAACAAACAAGGTGGAGGAGCAACCAGAATCCGACATTCATAGTCCCAATGTAAATGCTTAACCACAATAAGAGAATATTAAGAAATGAAGTACAAAAATACAAGACAACAAATAGTTCTAGCCTAACATGATTCACGTAGTGCAATTAAGAAAATTTAAGCAAATAGGCAATTTGGATCAACTAAAGATGTCTCTTTAATCTAGCACAGGCTATAATGGCAAATAGAGATAAGCAAATACGAAAGAAACTCAGTTCACATATTTTTAAGTAAAAATTCGGTTTTAAAGCAATTAGCTCTAGTACGCGCTCATCACCTTACGTACAAGGCAATCCACTAAAAAATATCACATCCTAGGGGAAAGGTCCCCCACACAAGATTAGACAAGCCACTTACCTCGAACAAGTGCAAGTCAACCCGAAACCACGCTCTTGCCACGAGTATCCGACTCCAAATGGACGAAAACAATTCAATTCAATTGCATATCGTAAATAACATCTCAAGCAATTGATTTTACTATTTAATTCAAAGATAAAATGCGAAATTAGGTAAAATGACCAAAATGCCCCTAAGACCAACGTCTCGAAATCGGATAATTTTTACATTTTCAGAACCCTCGTACTCCCACGAGTCTAACCATATAAAAATCTTCCAAATCGAAGGTCAAACACCCACTGAAAACTCAATAGTTTAGTCTATGAAGTCTAACCCAATTTTTCCAAATTATGATCCTCAATTCGAATTTAATGATGAATTTAACTATATAATGATGAAATATAACTAGAAGGGACTAAAAAAACGTTACCCAATAATCTTTTCGTCAAAACCCTCTCAGAATCTCCCTCTTCTGAGCTCAAATTGATATTTTTCAACTTTTGAAATTAAACCCTCGATTTCACTATTTCTGAACGGGGATTTCCACTTCTGCAGATAAGGGACCGCATCTTTGGTCCGGCTTATACGGAACAAGAACTGCTTCTGCATAAACAATGGAAACATTGGAGCCTGCATCTGCTATGCCTGAGCAACTTCTGCGATGCCTAAGCCGCTTCCGCGGCTCCGCTTCTGCGGGAAGGGAAAAGAGCAAGCCACTTCTACGGTCATTAGAATCTTCTGCGGCACCGCATATGTGGTTCCCAAGCCACAGATGCAAAAATACAAGAAACATCAATGGATCGGCTGCTGCAACACATATCCAATCTTCCCGTTATCCACTCGAAATCATCCTGAGGCCCCTGGGACCTCAACCAAAATTACCAATAACACCTAATACCTCATTCAAAATTGTAGCAATCCTTAAATCACCTAAAAAACATCAAAAAGTCGATTTATTCAAGGATTTGAGCCTAAGGACTTCCATTTTCATCAAAATACACTTTCGATCAAAAGCCCAACCAAAACACATCCGAATGGCTTGAAATTTTTCACACATACGCCAAATGACATGAAGGAGATACTACATCTTCCGAAATTCCATTCTGACTCTCGGATCAAAAATTCACTATTGGACTAGAAACTTTAAAAATTCGTACTTCGGCATTTCAACCCTAAATGAGCTATGGACTTTCAATATACATTTTGAACATGCTCCCACTCCCGAAATTACCTAACCGAGCTAATGAAACCATCAGATTTCCATTCCGAGGTCGCCTTCACACTGTTCCGACTACGGACCCCTTTTCAACAGTTGAGCTCTTATTTAGGGATTTAATATCCCAAAACTCTTTGAAACCCAACACTGAACATCCCCGCAAATCAAAATAGCAGAAATAAACTTAGGGGAAGCAATTAATAGGGGATCAGGGCGTAAATTATAAAAAACAACCGGTCGGGTCGTCACAGTAAATTATATAAATTGAATCAATTAACATACATATTTCTCGTCGGTTTCAGGTTCGACAAGCTTGTTGTTCTTTATACGAGTCTTAAAAAAATAGTTTTCATATCTAGTGGATTACCATCTTTACCTCCCTTCACATTCAAATAACTATGTCAATGAAATCTTTGTAACAAAGATCAGGTTTCTTGAAAGAATTATGATATTTACTCACCAATTCAAAAATGACCTCCCTAATTGGCTTACTACCAGTACGATGAGGCATACTCAACTTAGACCTATTGACCGAATTTCTTGCACTTGTCTCTTAAATTAAGAATAGACCATAAAATACTGGTCAGCCACTTAATCTAGCACGATGTTAATAAATACCTATAAAATCATACCTTAAATTTTTCAGTAAAAAAATGCTCCTTGACTAGCCATTCACAATCTCTCTTGTCTACCCCTTTTGGCACTTGTTTTAATACATAGCCAAATGGCTTAGACTTAATATTTTGTGCATCGCTCCTCTCCAATTGTTTCATAACTTTTTCATATGTTTCAAGACATGATCTCATTGATCATTTATATCATCACTGTCAAATTTGTCCTACAATATTTCACAAGTATATTAAATATGAAACTTATCTTATAAAGTAGAAAAATAATAATTTAACTGTGTATGAAAAGAGATGATAAAGCTAATAAAGGCTATACGAGTTCTAATTGATGGATAAGGCAGATTCTTAAAAGAAAAAAAATAAAACAACCCTGAGTCTAAATTTAGTTCTATTTAATAGGCAAAGGAAGTATGCTTATGCATAAATAGACTTGCAATAGTCGAAAAGATAGTTAGACAAATTTGGAGTAGCAAAGAAGAAGAATGAAAAATAAAGAAGCAGCACCAGTACATCATACTATGTACCCATAACCAAACATTACAGAAACAAAATTACTGCTGAATGATTAAGATATATGGCAATACCTTATAGCTTTAAGGAAGTGGTGAAACATCTCAGTAATGAGCTTATCATATTCTAGATACAACATGACAACACATGAACTGACCTTGGCCACTGTCTCAACGATCAACACACTCTACATAAAGTTATAGTATGAAGACTTAAAATATGGGGATTAGGAACTTTTCTATTTTTAAGACTTTTGAATCCATTAGTTACTTACCAGGATAGCTACACCAGTAACAAGAACTGTAGTGGGGATCAAAGACTTTACATGGTCAAAATGCTTTAGTACAGAAACCCTAAGATTTTCAATGTTTGCTTGAAGAATCCTAGTTCTTAACTCCTTTTGTCTCATTGAAAAATTCAGAAATAGAAACCTAGTATAGGACTACGTAGAAATCAGGAACATCCAAAATTAGTAGAATCTCTCACAAGATAAATTGATTAATTTGTTACGCCATTTCTTCCAATTTGTGTCACCGATTCTATTTTAGTTTTAATAACTTATTTATCTTTGGAATTAACATCTCTTTAATAGTTAATACACCAATTGAAAGCATTAGTTCTTTTCAGAAAGAGGAAGAGTTCCAACAAGTTCTCATAAATTATAGCCTAATACAGAAATCCAAAAAGTTAGTGATTTTTCTGTTGTACTTTAACATTCAAGAACTACAGACTAGTATACAAGATTCACAGTTCACTTTCACAGTTCTTTGATGAAATAATAAAGCCTACAATAGTACCAAGTGCCTATCGAATAGGGTATGCGATTAATCACTGTGGCCCATATACCACTGTTTTTTACTATTTTGTAACCGAATTGAGTGAGTCTCTTTATTGCAACATGGGCATGCTAGCTTTCTCTTTGTGCTCCATCCGGACAAATTTTCAAATGCTGGAACGTTATTAATGGTCCACAATAAAGATGCATGTAACATAAAGTTTTGTTTAGCTGACGCATCAAAGGTCTCCACTCCAGATTCCCCAATTCTTTTACTTCCTCTATCAAAGGCTGCAGATAAATATCAATAGCATCTCCAACACTATCAGGACCAAGAATAATCATCGACAAAATAAAATTTTCTTTCTTCATGCATAGCCATGATGGTAAATTATTGGGAATAAGTACCACATTCCAAATGCTATATTGTATTTTGGAATTTTCAAATGGTTAAAAACCATCGCTAGCAGTCCAAGTCGAACATTACGAGGCTCGGATACAAAAGATTGATAAAGCTCATTAAATGTTTTCCACGCTATTGAATCAGCTGGGTACCTTATTATTCCATCATCAACTATTTTGTCATGATGCTATCTCATCAGATAAGATATTTTCGAGGACATAAATAATCTTTGAAGTCTTGACTTTGGAGGAAAATAACGTAAAATCTTGTATGGTATCTTTTTTCCACTATTAAATTTGGTTTGTTCACTACGTTTATCCTCTTTCCATCAATACACACCACAAACTTTGCAAGACTCAAAAGACTTATCCTTCCAGTATAACATATAAACATTCTTACATGCATTAATCTTCTTGTAAGAAAGCCCTATGTGACGAATTACCTTCTTTGCTTTGTATTATGAATCTGGCAAGTTTGATGCATCCGGCAATAAATCTTCCTTCAAGAGCTTCAACAACATTGTAAATAAAGCATTACTCCAATTACAATTACTTTTAATATGAGGCAACTTTACCAAAGTCGAAAGTTCAGAAACTTTTGAATCTTGGTATAATGGTTGCTCAAAATCCTTTAAGATCCTATATAATCTTTTTGCTTCAGTATTTGGTAGCTCCTCAAACAGTCCATCACCACCATTATTGTTTCCTTCAAAATTGGGATATAAATCTCTTAAATTTTCATGTATTTCATCCTCATCATCACCTTCTTCAATGATATTATCATCTACAAATTCATAATTTGTAGAGGACTCACCTAACCTCTCCCCATGGTGATACCAAAGGGTATAATTTTGAACTATTCCATGTACAATTAAATGTGACCTAACCAGCTCACGTGTTCCTGAAATTGCATTACAACATTTGACACATGTTCAACGTATTTCGTGTGTTTTTCCTAATTTTTTAAAAGAATAATGTAGAAAGTTCTCCATCCCAAGTATATAAGCGTTATCAAGTCGATCATGAATAAGTTTCATCCATTGCTTATCATGTGCCATAATCTGATTGTGACTACCCAAGGGGAGTCATACTTGTTTTCTTACCTAATCTGTACTTCCGAGGCCTTGAAAATCTCATCTGGGGTTGCATCAATTTGCTTGCGCAGTCCGGGCACGTAGCGAGAAAGCTTAGATATGGATTCTGTGAGAAAATGGTAAATTTTGATATTAAATTGAATAAATTTGATTCGGTCAATATTTTGGGTAAACGGACCTGGACCTGTGATTTGACGGTCGTGGAGGATTCGTAGGAAAATATGAGCCCGGAATTGAATTCCGAGGTCTCAAGCCAAGTAATGAATTTTTGCGTGAAATTATTTTCTTGAAGTAATTAAGGTAATTGGAAGTGAAGTTTGATCAAAAGATTTGGTTTGGAGCCCCGAGGGCTTGGGTGAGTTTTGGATAGGTGTCGAAGTACATTTTTCGAACTTGGGAAAAATTGCTTCTATAACTGACATGCAGACTTCGCAATTATGAAGCTCAGCTCACAAATGTGAGCTCGCAAATGCGAGACTGCCCCAGATATGTAGTTATCGCAAATGCAATATAGGGCTCGCAAATGCGAAGTTCTCCTTCCTTGCTGAGTTCGCAAATGCGAAGATTACCACCACAAATGCGGAGGTGAGGTCTTTGCAAATGCAACCTTTTGGTTCGCAAATGTGAACCTCCCTCCTTCCCTTATTGTTCACAAATGCAAATAAGAATCTCGCATTTCCCATACCTGCAGGGTTCGCAATTCCCATATCTGCAACCTGCAATTTTTATGCTTAGTCGAATTTTTGACATTTTCACCCAATTTTTCAAAACACAACTCCTTTGGGTGATTTTTCAAGAACAAGACCTCTTCCAAATTTTTGTATGTTGGGTTTTACTTATAATTAATGATTTTCATGGGTCATATTGGAGGTTTGGGGTAAAACCTAGGTTATTCTTAATTGGGGATTTGGACCTTAATTTGAGGCACAATTGCAAATCAAACTATATATTTGGGTTTGTAGGGGAATGGGTAACCGGATTTTGGTCCGAACCTCGGGTATTGACCATGTTGATCTGAGGGGCATTTTGGTTATTTTAACTTAATTTGCGTCTTAGCTTTAAATTTAATAGCGGAATCATTGTTTGAGATGTTATTTATGAGATGTAATTGAAATGAATAGATTAAAACCATTTGGAGTCGGATACTCGTGGCAAAAGAGTTATTTCAAGTTGACTTTGGAACCGATTAAGGTAAGTGGCTTGTCTAACTTTGTGGGGGGGCTTCTTCCTCTTAGAACATGATGTTTGGTATTTGTATGCCTCGTACGTGAGGTGACGAGCGTGTACTGGAGAAAATTGTTGGAAATCCATTTGTTTTTGTAGTTGAAGTATTTAAATTGAATTTTGTTGCTTACCTGTTCATTTTCAATTGTAGGTTCATTCTATGCTAGTTTAGAGGAGCATGTTTTTTTTGACTTACTTGCCTAAGTGCTTAAACTGTCTTGTTGGTCCTCGGTGTAGTATGTTTGGCTAGGATTTTTCTATTTCTTATCCCGAGTTTAGTATCTATCCTAATGTTTTGGTTGCTATTGCGTGTTTTTAAATTAGGACTATGGGTTGGCCTCCTGGGAGATCCCCTTTCACTTGATATATTCTAGGCTGAGGGTGCGGGACATCAAAAGATCCCTGGCACATGAAATTATAAGATTTGAGGATACTAAAAGATCCTCAGGATACTAAGAGATCGGTGGCACATAATATTGTAAGATTTGAGGATACCAAGATATCCTCGGGATACTAAGAGATCCCTGGCACATGAAATTGTAAGATTTAAGGATATCAAGAGATCTTCGGGATATCAAGAGATCTCTGGCACATGATATTGTAAGATTTAAGGATACCAAGAGATCACTGACACATGATATTGTAAGATTTAAGGATACCAAGAGATCCTCGGGATACAAAGAGATCCCTGGCACATTAAATTGTAAGAATTGAGGATAGCAAGAGATCCTCGGGATACCAAAAGATCCCTCATGTATGTGGTGAGGATACCAAGAGATCCTTGGGATACCAAGAGATCCCCGATGGTGATTCCTGTTGCGAGTAGTAATTACTAGTATTGTCCCATTTTTCTGTTCTCTATTACAGTTTCCGTATTTATCTTGTTTCAATTCTCACTGTACACTTTATTTATACTATTTTTTCCTCATCTTATTATTTATTATATTATATCTCAGTAGGTCCCGAACCTTTCCTTATCACTACCCAACCGAGGTTAGGCTTGGCACTTACTGAGTACCGTTGTGGTGTACTCATGCCCCTCCTGCACATGTTTTTCATGTGTAGATCAAGGTAGATCCACTCAGGCGCGTTATCCTTGAGGCAAGGAGAGCTACAGATACTTTGAGGTACAGCTGCCGCGTCCGAGGACCAAAGAGTCTCCTTCTTTACTCAATCTGTAGTATTTAGCTTTATATCGTACTCTTGTTGTAGACATTTATGGAGATTAGAGCATTTTACAGTACTTCTTTTAGCTTATGTTCGCATGAGTTTTCGGGTTTTGGGATGATATTATTGACTTTCGCATTTTGAGTTGTATATGCTCAGCGGCCTTTTCATATAGTTTCTTTAGTTGTTTGGTTTTTATTTAATTATTCCGCTAGATATGTTTTTTCCGCATTATTAGACTTACATAGTCTTAGGAAACTAGGTGCCATCATGAAATGTTCAAGGAGGGTAAACTGGGGCCGTGACAAGTTGGTATCAAAGCTCTAGGTTCATAGGAGTCACGTGACACAATCTGATTTATTAGAGTCTTGCTGGTCGGTACAGAGATGTTTCTACTTATCTACGAGAGGCTATGTAATTATCTAGGAAAAATCTTCACTTCATTAATTTACTTGTCGTGCAATATTTTTGACATTGGATCCAACCTTCTGTCTTCTATTCTCTCATAAATGGTGAGGACACGCACTACTCGGGATGATCAGGCACCCGCACCCCCTATTGAATCCGTCAGAGGCCGAGGCCCAGGCAGAGGTTGAGAACGCGAACGTGGTGCTGCCAGAGAACCTACGCGAGCTGCCGCCGAGGAACCACCAGCAGATACAGTAGGAGCCCAGGCACCTGGCACGCCTAATACTGCCACTACTACTCCAGCCCTTCAGGAGATGTTGGCTTAGTTCATGTCTATGTACACCACCTTGGATCAGGCAGGGTTACATTCCTTTGCTGCAGCCACATCCTAGGCCGGGGGATGAACATAGCCTCCCGCCGTCCTCACTCCTGAGCAGCGAGTGTAGGTTAAGCAGGCTCTAGAGATCATTCCTGCTCCTTCCGCAGTTCCAGTTCAGCCCGTGGATGGGGCAGCTGCTTCTAAGGATGAGCAAAAGAGGTTGGAGAGGTTCAAAAAGTATGATCCTCCGGTTTTCAGTGGATTAGTGACATATGATTCCTCGGGGTTTCCAGAGGAGTGCCACCGTATTCTTCACACTATGGGCATAGTAGAGTCCAGCTGGGTTTTCTTTACTGCTTTTCAGCTTCGGGGAGCCGCCTATGATTGGTGGCGCACTTATGAGATAGACAGTCCAGTCGAGGCAGCTTCACTGGCTTGGACCCAGTTCTCGGAGATGTTTATGAGAGAGTTTTTCCCCCAGAGTCTCAGGAACGCATGTCGCACAGAGTTTGAGCATTTGCACTAGGGTTCAATGACTGTCTCGGAGTATGGTATCCATTATACCATATTGGCCAGGCATGCACCGGCTTTGGTTGTTACAGTCCGCGAGAGATTTCGCAGGTTCATTGAGGGTGTCTTATCCCACCTATCAGATCTAGCATGGTTTCAGAGTTGGAGATGGACATTCCTTATGAGCAAGTAGTGAGCATTGCTAGGAGGATTGATAGTATGCATGCTAGGAAGCGAGAGGAGAGACAGACCAAGAGCTCTCGTGGGTCAAGCCACTACTCTAGTGCCCGTACAAGTCGACACGGTAGGGGTTTTTGGGAACACCCGCCATGTGGTGAGGTATTTCCCTAGACTTGGGAGGAGTTCACCCCCACAAACTTCTCAGTCACAGCGTGCTCAGCAGAGTTCTCAGGCCATGATCTCAACTGTAGTTTCCACCCTACCCAGTCAGCCAGCTAGAGGTGGAGGCCGAGGAAGTAGAGGTCGCCATCGAGGGGAAGACCATGCCAGATATTATACCTTTCCCGCTCGTGCGGAGGCTGTTGGCTCTAATTCTGTTATCACAGGTATTACATTAGTTTTTCATAAAGAGGCATCGTAACTATTCGATCCGGGCTCTACTTATTCTTATGTGTCTTTTTGCTTTGCTCCGCTTTTGGGTGTGCCTCAAGATTCTTTGGGTGTCCCCATTTATGTTTCTACTCCTGTGGGAGATTCTCTCGTTGTCGATCGCATTTATCGGTCCTGTTTTGTTACTATTCATGGTTTTGAGACAAGAGCGGATTTATTGTTAGTCGGTATGGTTGATTCTGACATTATCTTGGGCATGAACTAGTTGTCACCCCATTTTGTTATTCTTGATTTTCACGCCAAGACCGTGACGTTGACTATGCCAGGTATTCCCCGTGTTGAGTGGAGTGGTACTTAGGATCACAATCCTAGTAGGGTTATCTCTTTCCTTAAAGCTTTGTGTATGGTTGAGAAGGGGTGAGCAGCATATTTAGCCTATGTGAGAGATGTTAGTGTGGATACCCCTTTTGTTGATTATGTCCTAGTGGTATTGGATTCTCCCGATGGGTTTCCAATTAATCTTCCAGGCATGCCGGCTGATAGAGACATTGATTTTGGCATTTATCT
The DNA here is from genome assembly GCA_034376525.1 of Nicotiana benthamiana. Taxonomy (NCBI): domain Eukaryota; kingdom Viridiplantae; phylum Streptophyta; class Magnoliopsida; order Solanales; family Solanaceae; genus Nicotiana; species Nicotiana benthamiana. Next base: position 53,350,900 of record CM067330.1, on the reverse strand, counting down.
ATTGCCGGGCACTCACTCGTTTTCCATTCCTCCGTATCGTATTGTTCCTCTTGAGTTGAAGGGTCAGTTACATGAATTGCTTGATAAGGATTTTATTCGACCTAGTGTTTCATCGTGGGATGCTCCTGTCTTGTTCGTGAAGAAGAATGATGGTTATATACGTATGTGTATTGATTATCTCCACTTGAACAAGGTTACACTGAAGAACCGTTATCCTTTACCTCGTATTGATGGTCTGTTTGACCAGCATTAGGGCAACATGTGTTTTCTAAGATTGACTTCTGCTCGGGTTACCATCAGTTAAAGATTCGGGAGCCAGATATCCAGAAGACTACCTTCAGGACTCGATATGGTCATTACGAGTTCCTTGTTATGTCATGTGGGCTGACCAATCCCCCAACAACTTTTATGAATTTGATGCACAGTATGTTCAGAACATATCTCGACTCCTTCGTTATTCTTTTTATTGATGATATTCTAGTGTATTCCTGAAGTCCGGAAGATTATGAGTAGCACCTAAGGACCATGGTTCAGACCCTAAGGTAAAAGAAGTTATATGCGAAGTTATCAAAATGTGAGTTTTGGTTGGATTCACTGGCATTCTTAGGCCATGTGGTTTCAAGCAAGGGCATTCGGGTAGACACGAGGAAGATAGAGGCCGTGTAGAGTTGGCCCAGACCATCCTCACCCACAGAGATTAGCAGTTTCCTTGGCTTGGTAGGTTATTACTGTCATTTTGTGAAGGCGTTTTCATCGATCCGTATGACTAGGTTGACCTAGAAGCGTGCTCCATTTTAGTGGACACATGAGTGTGAGGCAAACTTTCAGAAGCTCAAGACAACTTTTATTACTTCCCCTATTCTAATATTGCCTAATGGTTCGAGATCTTATATATTTTATTGTGATGCCTCACGGGTTGGCCTTGGAGCGGTGTTGATGTAGGACGGTAGGGTGATTGCCTACCTGTCCATACAGTTGAAGATACATGAGAAGAACTACCTTATCCATGAACTTGAGTTAGCTGGTATTGTTTATGCCTTGAAGATCTTGCCTCATTATTTATACCGTGTGCCTTGTGAGATTTATACTGATCATAGGAGTTTGTAGCATTTGTTCAAGCAGAAGGATCTAAATTTGTGTCAGAGGAGGTGCTTAGAGTTGCTGAAAGATTCTGATATTACTATTAAGTATCACTCGGCAAGTCCAATGTGGTAGCGGATGCCTTGAGTCGTCGGGCAGAGAGTTTAGGGAGTTTGGCACATTTACCAGCTTCAGATAGACCAATGGCGATGAATGTTCAGGTCTTAACCAGTCAGTTTGTGAGATTGGATCTTTCGGAGCCTAGTCGGGTTCTAGCTTGTGTGGTTTCTCGGTCTTCGATGTTCGATTTTATCAAGAAGAGGCAGTATGATGACCCTTATTTACTTGTCCTCAAGGAAACGGTTCAGTATGGTAGGGAGGTGACAATTGGAGATGAGATGGTATTCAGGATGCAGACCCGGGTTTGTGTGCCAATTGTTGATAGGCTTCGAGAGTTTATTTTGGCAGAGGTTCATAGTTCGCGGTATTCCATCCATCCAGGTGCCATAAAGATGTATCAGGACTTGAGATGGCACTATTAGTGGAGGCGGATGAAGAAGGATATAGTTGGATATGTAGTTAGATGCCTCAACTGTCAGCAGGTGAAGTATGAGCACAAGAGACCAGGTGGGTTGCTTCAGCGAATAGATATCCTAGAGTGGGAATAGGAGAGGATCACCATGGATTTTGTAGTTGGTCTTCCTCAAACTGCGAAGAAGTTTGATGCCATTTGGGTGATTGTGGATTGGACGGAGGTACTCAGTTCACATCACGGTTCTGGAGAGCCGTTCAGCAGAAGTTGGGTACTCGAGTGGAGTTGTGAACGCCATTTCATCCCCAGATGGACAGATAGTCCGAGTGCACTATTCAGATTCATAGGGATATGCTTCGTGCGTGTGTGATTGAGTTTGGAGGGTCTTGGGATCAGTTCTTTCCATTGGCGGAGTTTGTTTACAACAACAACTACTAGTCCAGCATTGAGATGGCACCGTATGAGGCCTTGTATGGTAGGCAGTGTAGATCTCCAATGGGATGGTTTGAGCCGGGTGAGGCCAGGCTATTGGGAACAAAGTTGGTTGAGGATGCATTGGAAAAGGTCAAGGTAATTCAGGATAGACTCCGCATGGCCCAGTCCAGATAGAGGAGTTAGTCAGGCCGAAAGGTTCTTGATGTTTCATATATTGTTGGAGAGCGGGTTTCACTTCGGGTTTCGCTTATGAAGGGCATCATGAGGTTTGGAAAGAAAGGAAAGTTGAGTCTGAGGTTTATTTGCCCTTTTGAGATTTTGTGGCGAATTGGGGAGGTTGCTTATGAGTTTTCCTTACCTCCTAGTTTGGCCGAGGTTCATCTAGTATTTCATGTTTCGATGTTCCGAAATTATCACGGTGACCCGTCGCACGTGTTGGATTTCAGCTCAGTCCAGTTGGACAATGATTTATCCTATGTTGAGGAGCAAGTGGCTATTTTGGACAGGAAAGTTAGAAAGATGAGGTCGAAGAACATCGTTTCAGTAAACGTTAAGTGGCAGGGTCAACCGGTCGATGAGGAAACATGGGAGACCAAGAGGGACATGCAAAGCCATTATTATCATCTTTTTGTTGACACAGGTACTTCTTTCTTTTATCCGTTCCAGGACAAAAAGTTATTTTAGTGGTGGAGGATGTGACGACCCAAGGGGGGTCATCACTTATTTTCTTACCTATTCTGTACTTCTGAGGCCTTGAAAACCTCATTTGGAGTTGCCTTAATTTCCTTGCGTAGTTCGTGCGCGTAGACGGAAAGCTTAGATATGGATTATGCAAGAAATGCTAAATTTGATATTAAACCAAATAAATTTGACTTCAGTCAACATTTTGGGTAAACAGACCCGGACCCGTGATTTGACGGCCCAGAGGGTCCGTACGAAAAATATGGAACTTGGGCATATGCCTGGAATCAAATTCCGAAGTCCCAAGCCCGAGTAATGAATTTTTGCGTGAAGTTGTTTTTTGGAAATAATCAAGGAAATTGGAAGTAAAATTTAATCAAAAGATTATGGTATCAAGCATGTATTTTGGTTTCGGTGCCCGATACAAGTCATAAATATGGTTTAAGCGCTATATGCAATGTTTGGTTGAAAACGGATGTCATTTGATGTGTTTCGATCTTAAAATGGGAATTTGATATTTTATCGAGATTTGGAGGAAATAATGAGTTTTGAGGCTTAATTCGACGAATATGATGTTATGTTGGCGATCTGATGGCACAGATAAGTTTGTAGGATGTTTTTGAGGTTGTGTGCATATTTGGTTTGGAGCCCCAAGGGCTCGGGTGAGTTTAGGATAGGTGTCAGAGTGCATTTTTTGAATTTGGGAAAAAACGCTGCTATAACTTACCTGCAGGCTTCGCAATTGCGAAGCCTGGATCACAAATGTGAGCTCGCAATTATGAAAGGTCAGCTCGCAAATGCGAGACTGCCCCAGACCTGTACCTATCGCAAATGCTATATAGGGCTCGCAAATGCGAAGTTCTCCTTTCCTGGCAGAGTTCGCAAATGCAAACATTACCACCGCAAATGCGGTGGTGAGGTCTTCGCAAATTCAACCTTTTGGTTCGCAAATGAAAACAAGAATCTTACATTTCCTATATGTGCAGGGTTCGCAATTGCGAACCCCTGTCGCAATTCCTATATCTGCAACTTGCAATTTTTATACTTAGTTGAATTTGGGCATCTTCACCAATTTTTTAAGAAAAAAAACAACTCCTTTGGGCGATTTTTCAAGAACAAGACCTCTTCCAAATCGTTTGTAAGTTGGATTTTACTTATTTCTTTCAATCTTTTATATCGTTTAACATGTTTTAATGTTAATATCAATGATTTTCATGAGTGAAATTGGAGGTTTGGGGTAAAACATAGGTTTTTGTAAAATTGGGGATTTGGACCTCAATTTGAGGCCCGATTTCAAAACAAACTATATATTTTGGTTCGTGGGCGAATGGGTAAACGAATTTTAGTTTGAGCCTCGGGTTTTGACCGTGTTGACCTGAAGGGCATTTTTGTCTTTTTACCTAAATTTGCGTCTTAGCTTTAAATTTAATAAAGGAATCTGCTGTTGAGATGTTATTTACAAGATGTAATTGAAATAAATAGATTCGGGCCATTTGGAATCGGATACTCGTGGCAAAAGAGTGATTTCAAGTTGACTTTGGAATCGATTGAGGTAAGTGGCTTATCTAACTTTGTGTGGGGGCTTCTTCCCCTTAGGCCATGATGTTTGGTAATTGAATGCCTCATACGTGAGGTGACGAGCGTGTAATTGAGCAAATTGTTGCTAATCCATTTTTTTGTACTTGAAGTATTTAAATTGAGTTTTGTTGCTTACCTGTTCATTTTGAATTGTAAGTTTATTCTATGCTAGTTTAGAGGAGCATGTTCATTCTATGGTGTTGCTATCTTGTGGTGCACATCATACTTTGATAGCAACTTCTTGAAGGCTCGATTGCAAAAGTGAGTGCCCTTTCACTGCTAATAGCTCTCAGGGTCCCGAAACGGGTGAATATATTCTTATTCAAAAACCCCACAACTCTTGCATCATTGGTGGGAAGTGATGCATCTCTAACCCATTTAGATATGTAATCTACAGCAACAAGTATGTACTTATTGAAAAAAGAGCTGATGAAGGGGCCTAGGAAGTTTATCCCCCTGACATCAAACACTTCAACCTCTTGAATTGTGTTCATGGGCATTTCATTGTGATGGGAAATGTTCCCGGTTCATTGATATTCATTACAGCCCTTTATCCATTGATGTGCTTCCTTAAACATTGTTGGCCAGTAGAACCCGGCTTCTAGCACTTTTGCTGCCATCCCGACTCCTCCAAAATGCCCGCCATATGCTGATGCATGACATGCCTGCAAAATAGAAGATTGTTCTATAATGGAGGCACACCTTCGGATCATATTTTCAACACATATTCTAAATAGATAAGGTTCATCCTTCTAATACATAGTCACAAATAAAACTTTTTCTTTTGCATAGAGAAAAAGTCATAGGGAACTATGCTGCTTGCGAGGTAATTCGCGAACTCTAAATACCATGGCACTTCCTCAAGGCTTGTAGCGAGTAGCTGATCTTCTGGAAAGGTTTCCAGAATATCCTCAACCTCAACTAAGTTTTCAGCTCCTTTAAGTCATGATAGATGATCAACAGGTAGAGCCAATCAGGTATAATTTGAACTTGTCAAATGTAAACCCTACAGCTAATATCTCCATTTCAGTTACAGTGTAGTTAAGTTAGGCTCCACTCAACGTTCAACTGGCGCAGTAAATTGGGTGCATTAGCTTGTCTTTCTTTTGTCCCAACACTGCCCCCATTGCATAGTCAGTAGCGTCACACATGAGTTCTAATGATTGCTCCTAGTCGGGGGAAACAATGATGGGTGCTGTGACTAGCCTTTTTTTAATCTCTTCGAATGCTACCCTACAATCATCAGAAAACAAGAAAGGGTCATCTTTTTCTAAGAACTTACAGAAAGGGTTGGAAATTTTTTAGAAGTCTTTTATGAATCACCGGTATAAACCGACATCCCTGACGAAGCTCCTGATTGCCTTGACAGAAGTGTGGAGTGGCAGCTTCTCTATCATGTCAACTTTAGCACGATCCACCTCTATTCCCTTGCTTGATACCCGGTGTCCCAAGACTTTTCCCTCTTGTACCATGAAATGACACTACTCCCAATTAAGTACCAGGTTAGTCTAAATACATCTTTTCAACACTCAGGTCAGATTTATAGGCACTCATCGAATGAGTTTTCCACCACTAAGAAGTCATCCATGAACACCTCCATTATTCCTTCAACCATGTCAGTGAATATGACCATCATGCACATTTGGAATGTGGCTGGTGCATTGCATAGACCAAAGGGCATCCTCCGAAAAGTATAAATGCCATATGGGCATGTGAATGAGGTCTTCTCTCTGTCCTCTAGTGCAGTGGAGATTAGATTGTACCCTCACTACCCACTAATAAATAGAAGTGAGACCTCCCTGCCAATCTGTCAAGTATCTAATCAATGAAGGGAAGTGGGAGTAGTCTTTCTGGGTGGCCAGATTCAATTTCATGCCGTCTATACAAATTCTCCAGCTTGTGACAATTATTGTAGAGATCAACTAATTATTATCATTTTTTATCGCCGTCATGCTACCCTTATTAGGAGCACGTTGCACCAGGCTACAGCAGTTGCTATCAGAGATAGGAAAATGATTCCTACATCTAACCTCATAATCATCTCTTTCTTCACCACTTCCTTCATGTTAGGGTTCATCCTTATTTGGTGCTCCCTGAAAGGTTTGTGTTCCTCTTCCAATAGAATTTTATGCATACAATATGCTAGGCTAATCCCCTTTATGTCTGCCATGGTACACCCAATGATAGTCTTGCACTCCTAGAGTACCTGCAAAAGTTGTTGTGCCTACACATATAACAAACTAGATGAGATAATAACAGGTAATGTGGAGTTAGATCCTAGGAACTCATACGTGAGATGGGCGGGCAGTGCCTTTAACTCCAACTTAAGTGATTCTTTAATAGATGGCTTGGCTGGAGGAGTTTCTCCTTTTTCTAAGTGCAGGGTCTCGAATTCAAGAGTATTATCCTAAAACCCTCCACATTCTGCCAATTCCTCCCCCATTCACCTAATCTAAATTTACATGAAATGCAATAAAAGGGTCCTCAATAGTCAACGTCTAATCATCTGCTTCTACGATTACAACCACGATATCAATAAGAGAACAATTGGTAAATTCACTTGGTCGCCTCATAGATTTCTGCATATTGAATATTATCTCCTCATTGTTCAACCCCATCTTGAGCTCTCCAATTTCAGAATCAAGGAGAGCTCCCCGCATGGCCAAGTGATAACTAGGGATTTTGACGCATTTCATTCTTCTTCTTGCTTACGCTTTGGCTATAAATTCATATAAAATAGTCCCAAAAGTCTCATAAGTTGTTCTTGATTGCACGTTTGATTAACAAAGTGATGAGATGTCAAAGATTGGCTCATAAAGAGTGAAATCGGCATAAGTACCAAAGACAAGACAAAACTCAAGAGAAAAGGCCTAGTGTGGCCGCACTACACTTTGTGCGGTCCGCACTAGGGAGATTCATAGAGCTTGAAATTTATGTATTAAGTTAATGCGACCATAGAAGATATTGCGCGGTCCGTTTGAAGCCACCGTGGCAGCACTACATTTTTATGCGGTCCGTGGAAGTAATGTTCACAGAGATGTCAAGTGCCAGGGTTCAAGCCTGTGCGGTCTGAAGTCCATTCTTAACAGATCCCATTAGAAGCCTTCGCGGACGCAGTCCATTATGTGCGGTCCGCAGAGCCTAGGTTCAAAGAGTTGAAATTATAGAGTGAAGAGCCTAGTGTGCTCGTACACCATTTTGTGCGGTCCACACTAACCTCGTAGGGGCATTTTTATCCAGTTTTTCCAGCTTAGTATAAATAGAGACTTTTTTCATTTTTAGTGTATAAGCTATTACTAGACATGAACTGGGCTCGTGAGAAAGCATTTTGTAGCCATTTTTTGAATTATAAAGTAGTTTTAGCAATTGAATCTTTGTATTTACTTCAGTAATTAATTATTATGTCTTTATCCTCATCTAATTATTTGATATTCTCTTCAAGAATGAGTAGATAAACCCATTAGCTAGGATTGTGGCTCAATCCTAGTATGGGTAATTGATGGTTGTCGCAATTTAGGGCTAGATTGACTATGGATGTTTGTTATTATTCTATGGTTTAATTTATGAATTGGTGGTTGCAAACACTGGTTTGTGCTAATTTGACTTGGCTCTTCTTGAGAAAGAGATTCTAAGTCTCCAAAATTGACCCAACAAGGAATTGGGATGGACTCAAGACATTTGATAGTCCCAATTAAAGGGCTAAACCTCGAGATGGTGATTACCCGACTTGACCCTAGCTTCCTGACCGAATTTGCTTACCCAATTGGTCTTGAGAAAGTCAATTGGGTAAAATCACTCTCTCTACCGAGATGTGTGAGAGTGGGTAATGTCGTGCAACGGTTATAGCATATTTCCCCAATCATGTCAATCAAGCCTTAGAAGCAATTACCCGTCAATTAGCCACCTAGGTGAAAGTCACTACTCTAGTGCCTTTTTATCCATTAGATGCAACTTGTAGTAATTCTCGCATAGCATAATCTAGTTGCAATTATAATTAGTAGTTTATAATAATAGATTATTAAAGAAAAACCAAAAAATGATTGGATGTGATATTTGAAAAAAGTACACAATTCCACTCTAAATAAATACTCGACTCCATTCCTAGCTCTCTGTGGAAATCGATCCCAACCCACAAATCGGGTAAACCGTATTACGACCCTCTCTTCCTACTTTTTAGCAGTGTGGAGTAGGTAGTAATCAAATTTTTGGTGTTGTTGCCGGGGAGCTAAAGGTATTGGCTATCTATTTAGTTAGTTTTGTGTACTTTCCTTCTTTCCTTCTTTGTTACTTATTTGTTCGTGACATTACTCAGGTACCAACATGGCTTTAAAAACACTAATAACCCTCTTGGAAACGTGATAGAGGGGGAGAAGGTAGATGATCTTGAGCAAGATAATGTGCACCTTACACCTCAAGGACAACGGAGAGGCCGAAATGCTAATGCTCATCTAAATGAAAATATTCCATACCCTCCTCTGCCACCTCCAAGAGTGGCTCCTAGAGTATTACTGAACTAGGGCTACGCAAGTGCTATTGTCCCACCCTAAGTCCGGGTGGGAAACTTTCAGATAACCAATGTGATGTTGACCTTACTTGAGCAGCATTGATACTATAAGGATGCTGCGGATCAAAATGCCTACAAACATCTCAAGGGGTTCTTAGATACATGCTGTGGGAGCAAGCAGTAGAATGTGGCCGAGGATGTGTTGCGATTGAGACTTTTCCCTTTCTCACTTTGGGGAAAGGCATTGGATTGGCTCGAGAGACTCCCCAACCATTCCATCACAACTTGGGATGAGTTGGCGGATAAGTTTATTGCTAAATTCTTCTCAATGAGTCATATGGCTGCGCTTGGGGATGAAATATTAGCCATCAATCAACAGCCAATGGAACCTTTGCATGAAATTTAGAGTGGTATAGGACGATGGTGAAGGAATTCCAAAATAATGATATGAACGAAGCCATGATCCAACAAACCTTTTACCGGGGCATAAATACTACAGATCAATGCATTGTGAACCAATTGGCCAAGGACAATTTTATGGAACTTTCTTATGATGAAGCATGTATTGTACGTGATGAGATGGCTGACACTTCTTCAGTATGGAAGAGTAGAGCAAATGTTCCTCAGGGTGACCCTACGGTTATCTATTTGCACAAGGAATTACATGACCACGGGCAAGAGATACCTGAGCTTACTACTATTATGAACCAATTCACTAAGGCGTCGTTGCAACAAGTTCAAAATCCTCACCAAGTAGTTTGCTTGTCAACAAGAGAAGGCAACAGAGGCAACAAAATCAAGGCAATTCTGAGCAATTTGTTGATGAATATGATGGGTGTCAAAATGATGGTTATGATGACCAAAGTGAAGAGGTAAAATATGTCAACAACTATCAATTCAGTAGAGGCAACTCTTCAAACCAACAATGGAGACCCCAAGGAAATTGGGGCAATCAAATACAAGGTGGTGGTAATTGGAACAACAACTAAAACAACAATTCAGGTAATCAAAACAAACCAAGGTAATTGGAATGGAAAGAACAACAATTAGGGCAACAAAAACAATCAAGACGGGTGGAACAACAATGGAAACCAAGGAAACTAGGGACAAGGCTTGGAAAGGCCCCCAGTTTACCAACAACCGAACAATCCACTCCCTTCCCCTCTCAAGGTCCTAGTTCTTATGGAAGTGATTTGGGTAGAATATAGATGATGTTCGAGTAGATGATGAGGAAGAACCAACATTCCGACGCTCCGTTAGCTTCTCACAATACCTCTATCCGAAACTTGGAGGCACAATAAGGCCAAATATCTCAAACTTTGAACACTCTCCCCAAGGGTGCTCTACCAAGTGATACAGTAGTGAACTCAAAGGGTGGAAAAAACAATCATACGATGGCAGTTACAACAAGAAGTGGGAGAGGCGATGATGTGAATGCCTCAAAGCAAAAACAAGTTGTGGATGAAAATGTTGAGTTGCAAGATGATGAAATACCATTGATTGTTGAAGATGTGTTTGAAAAGAATGTGAACAATGATGTGAGGTTTGAAATTGATGAGGCCAAGTGGAAACTCAAGATACCATGAACCCATTTAGGGAACACGTGATTGACATGCCCGAGCCAGTCATGCCAAGACCCAAGGCACCTTTTCCTAGAGCACCTCCACCTTTTCCTCAAAGGCTCGCAAAGGAAAGAAATAATAACCAATTCAAGAAGTTTATTGATATGATGAAGAGCTTTTCCATAAATGTGCCCTTGGTGGAAGCTCTTGAACAAATGCCGAGATATGCCAAGTTTATGAAGGATATAGTGACAAATAAAAGGTGTATGGACTGTGAAACAATAAAGATGACTCACCAAGTGAGTGCTATAGTGCATTCAATGGCACCGAAGCTTGAAGACCTCGGAGCTTTTAATATCCCTTGTACTATTGGGAGTGCGGACTTTGCCAAAACTCTATGTGACTTGGGAGCTAGTATCAATTTGATTTCGTACTCAATTTTTAAGACTTTGGATGTCGGGAAACCTATACCAACATCAATGAGACTTCAAATGGTGGATCGATCGATGAAACGACCTTTGGGAATTATTGATGACGTGCTTGTGCGGGTGGACAAATTCATATTGTTGGCCGACGTTTTCATTTTGGATTGTGAAGTGGACTATGAGGTTCCTATTATCTTGGGTAGACCTTTCCTTGCAACAATGAAAGAATTGGTTGGTGTTGAAGCAGGTGAACTCACTCTCTGAGCGGGTGATGAAAAGGTTATCTTCCATGTTTGAAAATCCATGAAGCAACCCAATAGCACCGAGGTGTGCTCATTTTTTTACCTTGTCACAGTTGTGATTGTGGATGATACCGGTGCTATGATAAACATGGAGGATCCTCTTGAGGCCATACTATTAAATATGGATGTCAATGATGATGCAACTAGAGTGGAGTGCGTGAATTCCCTACATGGGATGGGCTCTTATTCTTATGAGCCAAGAAAATTGCCTTTGTATCTTGAAAACCGAAAAACTCCACCAACAAAGCCATCATTGAGGAGACACCGGTGTTGGAGTTGAAACCACTTCCTCTACTTTACCAGTTATTTTTTCTTCTTGCATTACTAACATGCTTGTTGAGGCCACTTTGGAGGTGCTTCAAAAGCGGAAAAGGGCAATTGGATGGACTATAGCTGACATTCGGGGAATAAGCCCCACATTCTGTATGCACCAAATTATGTTGGAGTATGATGCAAAACCTTCCTTGCAGAATCAAAGAAGATTTAGTGAGGCTATGCAAGAAGTGGTGAAGAAAGACGTGATCAAATGGATGGATGCCGGGGTTTCATACCCCATTTTTGATAGCTCATGGAATTTTCCAGTGCAATGTGTACTGAAGAAGGGGTATGACTGTGGTGACCAATGAAAACAATGAATTTATTCCTAATCGAACAATCACCAGATGGAGAGTATGTATAGATTATCAGAAGCTAAACAAGGTGACCCGAAAGGATCATTTTCCATTGCCATTCCTTGACTAAATGCTAGATCATCTTGCAGGGCTTTGATTTTTATTGCTTTTTTGATGGATACTAGGGGTATAACCAAATCTTAATAGTCCCCGACGATCAAGAGAAGACCATTTTTACTTGTCCGCATAGCGCATTCGCTTTCTCTCAAATGTTGTTTGGATTGTGTAATGCTCCGATGACCTTCCAACAATGCATTATGGCTATTTTCATCGGCGTGGTGGAAGATATCTTGGAGGTTTTCATGGATGATTTTAGTATGGTTGGGGATTCCTATAAATAGTGTTTGGGTAATTTGGATAGAGTGTTGGCCCGGTGTGAAGACACAAACCTCGTACTCAATTGGGAAAAGTGTCATTTCATGGTTAAAGAAGGTATAGTGTTGGGTCACAAAATTTCAAAGGGGGGGGGGGGATTGATGTTGTCAAAGCCAAGATATAGGTGATTTCAAGTCTTCCTCCCCCAACTTCTGTCAAAGGGGTGAGGAGTTTTCTTGGACACGCGGGTTTTTACCGGAGGTTTGTAAAAGAATTTTCAAAAGTGGTACACCTTGTTGGAAACACGTTTCAAATGCAATATACTAAACGTGTGTTCTTTTGTAGGTTTTGATGAATGTCAAACAAAGCAAAAAGCGATATATAGCAGTACTCAAGGACAAGCACAAAATGGATGCATTACAAGAAGCTCAAGACAAAGTTTAGAAATGTTATAATTGAGTCAATATTAATTGTGATCTTGATTCCTCAACTTGGCTCATAACATGGCTTCTCTACTAAAATTATTTTTCCAAAATCGTGCATATTTAAATTAAGTGTCAAATGATTTTAAACTATGCATATTTACATTTGTTAAAATGTTTTCCAAGCATGCCTCAAAAATCTGGGCTAAGATAATCGATTATGTACTTATGATAATCGAGTATCTCTAAGCCAAGACTGCATGACAATCGATTGTGAATTAATGATAATCGATTGTGAGTAAGTCAGTTAACATCAGGTTTTTGCAAACTGCATAACAATCGATTGTGTACTTATGATAATCGATTGTTAACTGAGGCAAAGTTTTCAAAACTCATAAAAATCGATTATGAACTAATGGTAATCGATTAGAATGAGAAAAATGTCTCCCAGTGATTCTAAATAAGATGATAATCGATTGTGGCTTTTGATAATCGATTATATATGAGACAGAGAGTTTTGAAATTAATTAATAATCGATTATTCCAGTTGATAATCGATTGTTGAAGCTGACCGTTGACATGTATTTTCAATTACCTTCAGGTAATCGATTGTTGATATTTAACAATCGATGTTTTGCTTAAAATCTGGAAAAGATTTTCTGAACGTTGTTAAAATAATCGATTGTTGATTTCCGGACAATCGATGTTTTATGCCAAAAATTGGAAAGGATTTCTTAACGTTATAAATAATCGATTATTGATTTGAAGTAATCGATTGTTGACGTAAAATCTGGGATTGAATTTTTAATCTGATAGGCAAACAATCGATTGTTTAGTCTTGACAATCGATTGTCACTGAGTAATTTCAGCAATCCTTAATTGGCAATTAGACAACGGTAAGACTGAGTTTTTCACCTATAAATACAGCTTCAACTCAGTGTTTTCACAACAACAACATATACACTTTGAGTATTTTCATTGCTAAAAGCTTTCTTACATTGATCATCATTTTCCATTCATCCATAAAGCTTTTTGAAGAGCCATTCTATTGAGCTAAGTTGTTGTGATCTTGAGCGTACTATTTCTACTCATATCTACTCATTAAGGAGTGCTTTGTAAAGTGAGTGTGTTTTGTGTTTGTAAGAGAATTGCGATTCTCGTTTGTTGAGGAACTTGTGATTCCTCGGTTGAAGTCTTTGGGATTGTTATCCCCGAGCAGTTGAAGTCTTTGGGATTGTTATCCCCGAGCAGTTGAAGTCTTTGGGATTGTTATCCCCGAGCAATTGAAGTCTTTGGGATTGGTATCCCCGAGCAATTGAAGTCTTTGGGATTGTGATCCCCGAGCAACTAGGTGAGGCTTATGTCCTCAGCTGTAACGGTTTGTTAAGCACCCGTAAGCTTGACAAGTTTAGTGGAAATCTCGAGAGAGTCTCTCGGGGACTGGACTAACCACGTTTGTGGCCAACCAGGATACATCATTGTGTAAGTTTATTCTACTGCACTTGTTTTAATTTCTGCAAAGTTTTTAAATTCCGCACTAAAACGCTTAATATTTTTAAAACGCTATTCACCCCCCCCCCTCTAGCGTAAAGCGTATTGTCCAACAATTGGTATCAGAGCCATACTCTCTGAAAGACTTAACCGTTTGAGAGAATCTTTCCATGGCTTCTACTCTAGACTCTTTTGCAGGTATTGATGAAGGACAGTGCCCCACAAGACCTCCTTTGTTTAACGGGACTAATTATTCATATTGGAAAGAAAGGATGCAGATATTCGTCAGATCAAACAGCCCTTACTTGTGGAAGGTGTACACCAAAGGAAATGAGGTTCCTGTCAAAAAGGTGGAAGGAGAATGGGTGCCAAAATCAGAAGAGGAATTCAACGCCGAGGAAAATCGAATGGTCCAAAATAATTTTAAAGCTATTAATTTATTACTTTGTGCTGTTAATGCTAATGATTACAGGAAAATCTCCTGCTGCAAAACAGCGAAAGAAATGTGGGACAAGCTTGAGGTCACTTACGAAGGGACTGACCAGGTAAGAGAAGCTAAAATTGACTTTTTAACTCATGCTTACGAATTGTTCCATATGAAGGAAGGCGAAAAGGTAGACGAGATGTTTGAGCGGTTCTCATCAATAGTGAATGATCTCCACGCGCTCAAGAAGACGTTCACAGACAAAGAACTAGTTCAAAAAATCCTTAGGAGTCTAACACCGGCATGGCGATCAAAGGCCGATGCGATTCAAGAGTCAATTGGAATCACGAACGTCACCATAGACGCTCTTAGAGGTAATCTTAAGACCTATGAATCCACTATTCTTAACCCTGTTATTGATGAACAAAGAAGGCAAAAGATTGCTCTAAAGGCGAGCACAAGTCAATCACCAATTGAAGAGGATGGAGATAGCGAATTCGGACTCATCATCAAAAAATTCCAAAAATTCATGCGAAAAGAATATGACCGCAAAGGGAAAAAGCAAGGTGAGCAAGTTAAATGTTATGAATGTGGTGAAACAGGGCATATCAAAACAAACTGCCCACATCTTAAAAAGGAGAAGAAACCCTTCAAGAAGCAACGAGCATACATATCTTGGGGAGGAGATTCCGGAGACGAATCCAGTGAAGAAGAAAATGAAGAAGCGGCAAATCTCTGCCTCATGGCACAGGAAGAAAATCAAAGTGAGGTAAGTCAAATCTCTTCTCAAAATTTTTACACTCTTGATGACATGAGAAATGCCTTTGATGAATTGTATGCTGAATTTCTCAAAGTTACAAAAACCGTCACTAGTTTAAGAGAAAGTGCTTCTCTAAAAGAACAAGATTTTCAAAAACAGTTTTCATTAAAAGAAAAAGAATTGGAAAAATTGGTTTTGGAAAATGAGAAGCTACTAGAACAAAACAAGTTTTATGGGAAAAGAAGTTCTGACAAGCCCGAGAGTTCTACAAAAAATTGTGCTTCTTGTGTAGACCTTAAGAATGAAGTAGGTAGATTAAAAGGCACACTAGATAAATTCAACTCCTCTCATAAAAACATGAATGTGGTGCTTGATAACTTGAAATCAACCAAGCATGGAATAGGCTTCATAAATGAAGAAGAGGTTGATGCAAAAACCCAACCACCTAGAGCTCAATCTAGGATTAATAACAAAAATGCCTTTCCTAAAACAAACATGCATGCTAGACAAAATATTAGGAGACCTAGACATGACCTTCCGCCTAGCAATCGTCACCATAGACATGATGCATATTTTAGGCACAACAGTGATCATGCTAGAAGATCCCGAAATGTTCAACCTAGAAATGATTATGGTGCTCAAATTAGGAGAAATGAAAATAGAGTAAACAATGTGCATTATTCTAGCTACTATGAGCCTAGACGCATGCATAATCCAAATGTGACATGTCATTATTGTAGACGAATTGGTCATATTGCTCCCGCATGCTTTACTAGACATAGACATGCTACTCAAACATATCATTATAGTATGCATAACCCTCAAGGACCCAAAATGGCATGGGTACCAAAAGAGCATTGATTTGTTTTGCAGGTGTGCTTGAAGGAATCAAGTGTAGTGGATACTCCAAACACTTGACGGGAGACGAATTCAAAATTCCTTAAATTAAAGCACAAAGAAGGAGGAAGAGACGGAAAAGTCGATTTAGGCATTTTTTTCAAAATCGGAAGTATTTTCGAAAAATTTAAAAGACAAAATACAAGGAAGACAAAGGCAAAATTGTGGAAGAAGCTTCTTAAATTGAAGAATGAGCCAAAAGACCAAAATGAACGGAGGATGTTCAAAATCAGGTAATTGGCAAAGTCGAAGGGAAGGTAAGTACCCTAAACCCTCTTAAGAACATCCTAGGACAAAATTCTTAAGAGTTCACGTTTTTCACCCGACTACACTAGTTTCAAAGTTATTATTTCATTTATAGATTACTGACTTGAGCGTCGGAGATGTTTAATTCTATTTTGCAGGTATCCCCCAAAAGGTAAGAGGAAAGTATAAATTGTCTTGATACAAGAAAAATCGATCATAATCGATTATTTATGCTTACAATCAATTATCAGTATCAATAATCGATTATTTGTTGATTCAATTTTTTTTGTCATGAAATCTTGTTGAATGTTTACATTGCTTGATAGAATTAAGTCTCATCATTTTAGCATCCCCCTTCCAAACAATCGATTATTTGTTCTGCCAATCGATTATTTGCCAAAATCCAAACTCTCTGTGAGTGAAATAATCGATTACTATATATTGACAATCGATTATCTGTTTTAAACTTATGTTACCGTTTTGGCTCTACAATCGATTCCTGTCAGGTCATAAATATGAAAAACAATCGATTACCAAGTTTGACAATCGACTATCTTTTTCAAATTTTTTTTACCGTTCTGGCGTGTAATCGATGTGTCAGATCATTTTCATTAATGACAATCGATTATTCTATTCAAACAATCGATTATTGAACGGTCAGTGAATTTATTTTTACCGTTTCAGACTTCAAAGCTCTTCAAATCTCTTCAAATCTTTTCAAATAAGTGTAAGATTCATTCCTTCTCTATATATAGGCTGCACATATGCTCTTGTATACTCACTCAAGCCTCCCAAGCATCAAATTATCTTGTTATCTTTAATAAATCCTAGCACATCCTTTTCAAAAATGTCAAGCCGCAACTCCAAACGTGCTCGTTCCAAACAAGGTGCTTCTTCTTCTCGCCATCCATATCAAGATGGATCGGTTCTATTCTTTGAATCCGATGAAGAGCTCACCCGTTTCTTAACCAAATTTGAGAAACGCCTTATTCTCCCTCCTCGCTTTTCAACAAACGCTCTTGTTGCACCATTCATTCCAGCCGCGAATATGCTAAGAGAGTGCCAACTTTTCAATTTCCTACTCCTTACTCACCCCTACTGCAACATTACTTTGGTTGAAGCTTTTTACTCCAACCTTCACAAAGATGATGAGGGTGAACTCGTTACCAATAATAACGGCATTTCCATTCTAATTTCTGAAGATAACCTCCACCTCATTGCCGGCATTCCGCATGATGGTGAAGACATCTACCAGTACATAAATGATGTCGGGGACATGATTGATGAAGCTAATCTCTTCCGCCAAGCCGGAGTCGCCTATGATGAGTCTTCTTCCCGTCGTCCCACCATAAAGGGTATGGACCCGAATTATCGTTTCATTCTCCATTTCATCACTCGTGTTCTCAAACCCCGTAAACTCAATCACACCACCATTTCCCAAGAGGATGCCAAATTTCTTCATGCCATTATCACCGGTGTTAAAATCAATTGGTGCAAGCTTATTCAATCTCATATGTTCAATGCCACCAGAGATGACATACCTCTCCCCTATGCCCTCTTAATAATGAAATTTCTTGAAGCTTCGGGGGTCAATATTGCTAATGGTCCTCTCAAAAAGAGCACCAAAATCTGGGAAATTTCGGAGTCTTCCTTTCATCATGATGGTGATCATGCTCCCGCTCCTCCTCAAAATCGACAAGCCCGTCGTGCTCATCCTCCTCAGGAGCCTACCCTCCGGACTATCTCTGACCAAATTACTCAATTAACCCGTGAGGTCCATGGTTACTTTGATCACGTGCATTATGCCTATGCTCAGGTGGTGCCATATCAAGCGCCTCCCAATGATGATGAAGGGGATGGGGGTGATGAATGATGAAATTGTTGTTTTTGATGATGTGAAATTGTTGTTTTTGATTTGTTTTTCCTTGGTTGGTTAGTTGTTGTTCGTTTTATTGTGTTTGGCTCCACCCATGTAATGTTATTTTCCAATAAATAAACTTTTGTTTATTTCATATGTTTTTTTGCATATTCTTCCCTTGTATATATTTTTGCTAATGGCAAAAGGGGGAAGAAACGGGATATCAAGAAGTATGCTATATCACTCTCAACTTCATTCATGCTTAAAGTGAGGGGGAACATGAATTGAGGGGGAACATCAAATTGCATACTTTACACTTGTCTTGGATTATCAAAATAATTATTGCATATATCCCGCTTATGTTTGCCATTATCAAAAAGAGGGAAATTGTTGGAAACAGGTTTCAAATGCAATATACTAAACGTGTGTTCTTTTGTAGGTTTTGATGAATGTCAAACAAAGCAAAAAGCGATATATAGCAGTACTCAAGGACAAGCACAAAATGGATGCATTACAAGAAGCTCAAGACAAAGTTTAGAAATGTTATAATTGAGTCAATATTAATTGTGATCTTGATTCCTCAACTTGGCTCATAACATGGCTTCTCTACTAAAATTATTTTTCCAAAATCATGCATATTTAAATTAAGTGTCAAATGATTTTAAACTATGCATATTTACATTTGTTAAAATGTTTTCCAAGCATGCCTCAAAAATCTGGGCTAAGATAATCGATTATGTACTTATGATAATCGAGTATCTCTGAGCCAAGACTGCATGACAATCGATTGTGAATTAATGATAATCGATTGTGAGTAAGTCAGTTAACATCAGGTTTTTGCAAACTGCATAACAATCGATTGTGTACTTATGATAATCGATTGTTAACTGAGGCAAAGTTTTCAAAACTCATAAAAATCGATTATGAACTAATGGTAATCGATTAGAATGAGAAAAATGTCTCCCAGTGATTTTAAATAAGATGATAATCGATTGTGGCTTTTGATAATCGATTATATATGAGACAGAGAGTTTTGAAATTAATTAATAATCGATTATTCCAGTTGATAATCGATTGTTGAAGCTGACCGTTGTCATATATTTTCAATTACCTTCAGGTAATCGATTGTTGATATTTAACAATCGATGTTTTGCTTAAAATCTGGAAAAGATTTTCTGAACGTTGTTAAAATAATCGATTGTTGATTTCCGGACAATCGATGTTTTATGCCAAAAATTGGAAAGGATTTCTTAACATTATAAATAATCGATTATTGATTTGAAGTAATCGATTGTTGACGTAAAATCTGGGATTGAATTTTTAATCTGATAGGCAAACAATCGATTGTTTAGTCTTGACAATCGATTGTCACTGAGTAATTTCAGCAATCCTTAATTGGCAATTAGACAACGGTAAGACTGAGTTTTTCACCTATAAATACAGCTTCAACTCAGTGTTTTCACAACAACAACATATACACTTTGAGTATTTTCATTGCTAAAAGCTTTCTTACATTGATCATCATTTTCCATTCATCCATAAAGCTTTTTGAAGAGCCATTCTATTGAGCTAAGTTGTTGTGATCTTGAGCGTACTATTTCTACTCATATCTACTCATTAAGGAGTGCTTTGTAAAGTGAGTGTGTTTTGTGTTTGTAAGAGAATTGCGATTCTCGTTTATTGAGGAACTTGTGATTCCTCGGTTGAAGTCTTTGGGATTGTTATCCCCGAGCAGTTGAAGTCTTTGGGATTGTTATCCCCGAGCAGTTGAAGTCTTTGGGATTGTTATCCCCGAGCAGTTGAAGTCTTTGGGATTGTTATCCCCGAGCAATTGAAGTCTTTGGGATTGGTATCCCCGAGCAATTGAAGTCTTTGGGATTGTGATCCCCGAGCAACTAGGTGAGGCTTGTGTCCTCAGCTGTAACGGTTTGTTAAGCACCCGTAAGCTTGACAAGTTTAGTGGAAATCTCGAGAGAGTCTCTCGGGGACTGGACTAACCACGTTTGTGGCCAACCAGGATACATCATTGTGTAAGTTTATTCTACTGCACTTGTTTTAATTTCTGCAAAGTTTTTAAATTCCGCACTAAAACGCTTAATATTTTTAAAACGCTATTCACCCCCCCCCCCTCTAGCGTAAAGCGTATTGTCCAACACACCTCATGTGAAAGTTTCTAGAAAAGGATGCAAAGTTTGTGTTAGATAAGGGATGTATGCAAGCATTCGACTTCTAAAGCATAAGCTGACCACTACGCGTATCATTACTGCACCAAATTGGAGCTTCCCATTTGAGTTCATGTGTGATGCAACTGACGTTGCAGTTGGGGATGTTTTGGGTCAAAGGATTAATAAGATGTTTCATCCAGTGAACTACGCAAGAAAGACCATGAATGATGCTCAAAGAAACTATACAGTCACCGATAAAGTGTTGTTGGCTATAATGTTTGCAATGAAAAAGTTTCGGCCATATCTTTTGGGGGCCAAGGTTATAATGCACACTGATCATCCCGCCTTTAGGTATTTGATAACAAAGAAAGACACCAAGGCAAGATTGATGAGATGGGTGTTACCACTTCAAGATTTTGATCTAGAAATTATGGATTGGAAATGTAGTGAGAATCAGGTTGTGGACTACTTGTCCCCTTTAGAGGAGGAGGGGAGGCATTATAATGGCCTTGATATCAATGGTTCTTTTTCTGACGAGCAACTCCTTGCGGTGTCAATGAATGATATTCCATGGTTTGCCGATGTTGCAAATTACCTTGTGACCGGAGTAATCCCTTATGAGCTCTCTTCTAACCAAAGGAAGAAGCTCAAGCGGGATAGTTTGGATTTAAATTAGGATGAGCCATACTTGTTCAAGATTTGCATGGATGATGTGATTCATAGATGTGTCTCGGATGAAGAACAATTGAGTATCTTGGAGGCTTGTGATTCCTCTCCCTATGGTGGCCATAATGGCGGGGCGAGGACGGATTAGTTCTTAGTTGTGGATTCTATTGGCTAACCTTGTTCAAAGATGCGGGTGATTTTGTGAAGAGGTGTGACAAATGCCAAAGAGTGGGTGGAATTTCAAAAAGTATACCTCTCAATACCATTCTTCAAGTGGATATCTTTGATGTTTGGGGCATCGATTTCATGGGTCCATTTTTAAGCTATTGTGGGAATACTTAGATTCTTGTGGCGGTTGATTATGTCTCAAAGTGGGTTGAAGTTGTGGCTTTGCCTAACAATGAAGCCCAGAGTGTTGTTTCATTTCTTAAAAAGACCATTTTCACAAGGTTTGGCACTCCTCATGCGATTATTAGTGATGGGGGTCTCACTTTTGCAATAAAGCTTTCAACACGTTGCTTTCCAAGTACAGTATCAATCACAAGGTTTCTACACCCAATCATCCTCAAGCTTGTGGTCAAGTGGAAGTCTCCAATAGGGAAATCAAGAGTATTCAAAGACAGTCAATGCAAACAGGACCGATTGGTCGAAAAAGTTGGATGACGCTCTATGGGATTATTGAATGGCTTATAACACTCTGATTGGTATGTCTCTAAATCGGTCGGTGTTTGGGAAAGCTTTCCATTAACCGGTTGAGTTAGACCACAAGGCCATGTGGACTTTGAGGAAGTTGAATTTGGAATGGGATGTTGCAGCCAATCTTCATGTTGAACAACTCAGTGAACTTAACGAATTTATATTCCATGCCTACTCTAGCTCGTCCTTGTATAAGGAGTTCAAAGTTGGTGATTTGGTTTCTTGTTCAATTTCCGGTTACGTATGTTTCCATAAAACAATACATCAAAGTGGAGTAGGCCATTTGAAGTTGTGTTTGTGACCCTGTGTGGTGCTCTTGATCTAAAGAACAAAAATGGTGATATTTTCGGAGTTAATAGGCACTGGGTCAAGCATTATCTTGGAAAGTTTGATGACAGCCACGTAGTGGCGCTCCTTCATCTCAAGTGATGTGGTGGTAACGTGCATCGTGTCGTGACGTTAAATCAGGCGCTTCTTGGGAGGCAACCCATGTGTTTTTCTTCTTGTTTTCTTTGATTTTCTTTATAGTATAGGATTGATTTTTTGGCTAACTGGTTGTGAGATATTATAGGGATTTTGTTGATGCAGTGCAAGACATAGTGAAGAAAATGTTTAGTCTCTGGAGTTGCCAGTGAGGCCGCACTACACTTTGTGTGGTCTGCATTGGTGAAGGCAAAAGTGATACCTCTCTGAAGTTGTCCATTGCGACCGCACTACACTTTGTGCGGTCCGTTTTATGCGGACCGTGGTGGGTTAATGGGCCATGCTTGACCATGACAGCCTAGTGTAGACCACGGTCTATTTTGTGTTGTCCGCACTGGTAGGTGAGACTAGGCCCCAGGGGCTTTTAGATAAATAGACCCTAGGGACCCCCTTTTTACTCTTTTCGAAAAATTGAATCTCGGAACATATTTTTAGTGTTCATTCCCTGAAATTGATTACGAAAGCTTGCTTAGCATTGGTTAACTTCACTCTATCCCATAATCAGGTAACACTACACTCATTCTTTCCATGTTAAATTTTGTAATTTTGTTTTTGTTTCATTTTTTTCTTTCTTAGCTCATACTTCTTCTTCCTCCCATAAGTAGTTTGACTTATAGGTTAGATTAGTTTAAAGGTTGAATTCTGTGGACTTAGTAGTTTTATGGACTAGATAAATCTTTTAGGGATAATAATTTAGTGGAAAATTGGACTTTAAGGCAATTCTGATAAACCCTAACTTAGTGCCACTTCTGGGCACGTTGTGCGGACCGTAGTCACTTCTATGTGGTCCGCGATGCCCTAGTGAGGTTTGTTGTACCACTTTGTGCAGACAACACTAATGTCTCATGCCAAGGTGACCCTTGCCCATGCGGCCTCACTACATTCTATGTAGTCCGCACTGGCCCCTTGCGGCCGCAGTACCATTTTGTGCAGTCCGCACTAATCAGATTCAAAGGATAGGTATTCTGAACCCTACCTCTGTGTGGACTGCGGTCGTCTTTGTGCGGTCTGCACTGGTCCCTGTGCAGCCACACTCCATTTTGTATGGTCCGCATTGGGTTGTTTCTGCTACTGTCAGCAATGCTGTTAGCTTATTTTGCAACTCATTTTGTAGTGTTGGTTTCAACTGATGCATAGATACTAATGAATACATCGAATGATGATTGCACACAATGGTAAAAAAAGAGAGAAAATGCTCGAAATAACCTAGCAGAGGTGATTCCTCTCAGGGAGGGAAGCAAAGATTGGTGAAACTCATTCCTTAGGCTCGTCAAAACGTAAAGAAGATGAGAATGACAATTAAAGCCGCTAATAGAGCTTGTGATAAGTGGTGGAGTTAGTATGTGCCCTCCCAAGATATTTCTTCAGACTTGGTACCAAAATATTTCCTCTCAAGTTTCAGATAGACAGATGATACGCCTCCACTATCACCAACTTCCCAAGCACCAGAGCATGTTTCCATTCAGTAATCTGAAAGCTCAGTGGCCGCTAGAGGTAAGTACTCCACCTCCCCCACAACTTCACTATTTGGGGATATTGCAAACGGAGAAGAGGAGGAGGTGCAAGGGAATGAGGAGGTATTTGATGGTGGTGAGCCCTACGTTGGGGGCATTGCCTGAACTAGAAAGCTCAATGTTTGGGAGGATAGGTTACTGAGCCACGTGGCATACCACAAATTTAGGGAGTGGTGGCCGGTGAGAAAATTGATTCTAGAATGCAGCTTTGTAGATAGAGACCTTTTACCTCACAACCCCAACGTGCATAGAGAGTTTAGAACTAGAGTGGGTTAGGAGCACTTCATAGATGACTATGTGGATGCCAATGAACACTTAGTCAAAGAGTTCTACTGTAATGTAGCCCATATCGTAAAGTGCTCCAAAAGGAACAAGGGTTAGAACATCAAGGTGTTGTTTGAGGGGAGTCGCTCAACAAATATCCAGGCTTCAACAAGGAGGATGAGTCTCTATCTATTGCGAAGCTGGAGATTGGCGAGTAGGTCTGTCCATGGTTAGCTCAGTACCTGAAAATCCCAGGTACCGTTTCGGATTGCTTGACTGCTAGGGTAAAAATACTACGGGTGACCCTATATTTTGAGGCGAGGGGTTGGAAGACATTTGTGTGCAGTTGGTTAGATCCCACTTTCCATGAGGGCAGTTGGTTAGATCCCACTTTCCATGACCAGACTCTTCCTCTCCACCGGGCTATTTTTGGTGATTCTATCATGGTGGGGTATCCCATCAACGTGGGGAATATGATGTCCCACATCATTTCTGTAGTGGGTGTCGAGCACGACTAGAACTATCCTTTCTGCAACACCCTTACTAAGTACTTTCAGGACTTGTAGGTGGACAAGAGGCCATATGACATCAAGGACAAGAGGACAACCCCATTCTCTTAATATAGCTTGAGAGGGAATGACAACACCAAGGACAAGAACTACAAAGCCTGTGCTTCTACCCCAGCTGAGCTTGCCTCAACTTCTACTGAGATGCCTTTCGGAGCTTTCACATCTTCAACCATTCCTCCAGGCCCTTCCACACCAGCAGGCCCAGAGATCCCATCTTCTTAGGCCCATCCTATAACTTCCTACCGACTGAGTGAGACGCTTAAGAGTATCAATAACTGGATGTATACTTCTTCATCCAAGTTTTCCACCTTGACCATCACTATTTCAGCTCAATCGCCACCATAGCCAGCATAGGTCTCACAATCAATAGTGGATGCTTTGAAGGAAATACTTTATAACCAAAAAAAATCTTCACTACTCATGATGCATTGGAAAATTTAGTTATTTCGCATAGCAAGGCTCTCAAGGAGCTTGCTAAGAAGCATAAGAAGTTGCGAAAGACACGGGCCTCCAAGGTGTCCGTGAAGGAGGTGCGGGCAGATTTGACAAGTTGAAGGCATACTAGTTGCGTTTAAACCTATTGTTTTAAGGACCCAGTTCCAGCAGTTGAGCCTCAGCGGGAGCAGTCGCAGTGACCTATGAAGAGGAAGAGGATGATTCCTAGAGCCAATGATGTTATCATCCTGTTGGAAGACCCAGTAGAGACTTCCTACAGCCGGCCACAAGGTGTACCAGACCAGAGCCTGTCTAGGTCTAGGCCTAGGTCCCAACAGCTCAGCAGCAGGACACTGGGAACCAGTCTAAGGTTCCCGATCACACAGAGGACCGGGGACCACCCATGATCCTATGCAGACTGACAGGGCTTAGGCAGTCTTCTATATCCTTTTTTCTCTATCTTTTTGGTGCTTATCTGGACTAGTTAGCATAGCGGACAATGTCAGCTTTTATTTGAGAGGTTGCGCCCTACATTTTTGGATGGCTATATAATTGATTCATTTTCATGATTTTCATCTTTGGTCTGTATATAATTTGATATCTAGTAACATTTCTCACACTTCCATTTTACTTTGGATTTGTATAAATAGTAACATCATAATGTATATATTCATCCTTTGTTGTATATTCAAACTCTCTATTGTATATATTTATTCTATTTTCTGATTTTTTTTATTTGTAGCTTCTTATTTATGTTCGTAGCTTTTTTTTTGTTTTGGATTTTTTCAATAAGTCTTTGATTTTCTTAATGCCACGGTTCTTTCCAAAGGTGGAGTGCTGAGTGAATCGGGTGTCTCTTCCCAATGATGGATGGTGTGAATAAGGGTTTGAGTCCGTT
Source organism: Nicotiana benthamiana (assembly GCA_034376525.1). Lineage (NCBI taxonomy): Eukaryota > Viridiplantae > Streptophyta > Magnoliopsida > Solanales > Solanaceae > Nicotiana > Nicotiana benthamiana. Next base: position 53,325,027 of record CM067330.1, on the reverse strand, counting down.
TTTGTTTTGGTTTTTAGTAGTTCATAATTAAGGGTACCTCAAGCAAAGCTTCACTGGGGCCTAGAAAATTTTCCTTTGATCCCATGATCAAAGACTAAATATTGCGTTTAGGATGGTGAAAGTCGTGACCTTGAGACTATTGTATTGACCGATAATCATCAAGTGGTTTTTCGGGACCATTGTGTGCTCAAGTTGTATATGAGGTTGTTGTGGGCCACAGATCTATATCATTTGCGATCCTTTAAATTGTTTGGTAAGAAATTGAATTGCAAATCCATGTCCCGAGCCATTGGTCTAGAACTTTCCCAGAATGTTTGTTGAGGCGAAATCCTTTGTGAATTTTGACTTGATACGTGATTATATGATCTCCTCAATCCAAATGATACTTTGAAAAAATCCCATATCCAACCAATAATATGACCCCTAGTTATTCCTTTTGAGCCTTAGACCTTTTTCTTTCAAGAACCACGATACAAGCCTATGCCCGTTCTATAAGATACCCTCTCTTGGCACCCGATCTTTGGTTGAGCACATGGAAGAAGTATAAGTTTGGGGGGAGAGACAAAGATGTAAACAAAGTGGTAAAAGGCACCGAAATGAAGAAAAGGAAAGGCAACGAAAAAGAAAGAAAAGAAAAATACATAAAGGAATGCTCAATGTGAAAAAGAATAAAAAGGGATTCAAGAAAAGCAAAAGAAAGAAAGGCGTGGAAAGTTGAAAAAGGAGAAAAGGTTTGAAATGCATAAGAAAGAGTGACAATGTGCCTCTCTAACCCCTTAGAAAGAAGTGAAATGACTCATAGAGTCAAATGAATTGTGCCAAATGAATCAAAAAAGTACTTAAGGAAAGATGGAACCCACTTGAACAAAATATGTCCTACCTTGAACCAAAAGCCTTTACAAAGACTCCACAAAATTCCTATATGATCTTTAGTTGAATGAAGCTTACATTAGTGGATACTTACATAGGAGGCAAGCATATGGTACTTAGAGCCGGACTTGTAACTTTTCCTTGAGATAGAGGAGTGAGTTTCCATTTACCTCGATTTGTGTGCCAATATTCAAAAAGGTGAGTTTGCTTAGGGAGAGTTGAGGATGCGTAAGTTTGGGTTCCATAATGAATAAAGTAATTGAGAGAGTTCTTTGATGTAATGAGTCAACTTTTGACACTCTGGTGGCACACTTCATCTATAGGTTTTCAAAGGTTAAATTTTGTTAATGATTCATTTGTATTGAGGGCAGTTGTTAGTCCCACTTGATGTTGGTTGAGGTTACTTTAGGATAGCTGAAAACTCTTGCTATTCCCTTAAGGGGTGGGTCTTATTTTGTTTGCTTGAGGACAAGTAAAGTCTTAAGTTTGGGGGATTTGAAACTAGGGATTTTGACGCATTTAATGCTCCTTCTTGATAACGCGTTGGTTATTAATTCATACAAAATAGTCCCAAAAGACTCATAAGTTAGGCTTGATTGCAGGTTTGATCAACAAAGGGATGAGATGTCAAAGATCGGCTCAAAAGGAGTGAAACCATCACAAGTCCGCGGAAGAAATGTCAAGAAAGATGTCATGTGCCAGGGTTCAAGTCTGTGCGGTCCATAGTCCATTCTCTGCGGACTGCATTAGAAGCCTCCGCGGCCATAGTACATTCTTCGTGGTTCGCGGAGCCTGGGTTCAAAGAGTTGAAATTTCAGAGTTGAGAGCTTATTAGGGGTGTTCATCGGGCGGATTCGGCGGCTCTTTACTCTTAACAGTTTGGCTTAACGGTTATCGGCTATTAAATGTATACATCCGTTAACCACCCGATAAGATATCGGGCGGACTGGTATCGGGTTAGCTCTTATCGGGCGGTTACCGGGCGGTTTATCGGTTTAATACCTAAGGGCTCAAATGTATTCTGTCCGCACACTATATTGTCCAATGTCTAGTTCCATTTCTACTTCTTTTCCTATTAGAAATCTTGAAGCAGCAAGAAGCACATCTTATGTGCCCATTTTCACACTGTTTTAGCCCAAGAAGGAAAAAGATATATGTCAGAAGAATATATCTTTGTTCACAAAGAACACAACTTTAGAAATAGGGAAAAAGAAAAATGCTCTTTGAATTATAGCATTTGTTGCATATGGTCTTAACTCTTGCTTGATTCAAAAAGTCCAGTACATGCACTTAAACTTCAACATTTAGCCTTAGAATTTTGGTATTCTGTTCTACTACCTTATACACTTATACTTATTCATTTTTAAGGTTTTTAGATTTTATATTTAATATATATAATTATGTAAGTAAAAATAAATTGTATATATATATATATATATATATATATATATATATATATATATATATATATATATATATATATATATATATATATATATATATATATATTCTTAACGGTTTAACGGATTATCCGTTAACAAAATTGAATAATCCGCCACCAAACCGATAAGCCGTTAATAAAAAAAATTCAATCTGTTCTCCATCCGTTAAGCCGTTAAGCCGTTACCATTAAGTCATTAAGCTTCGGTTCGGTTCGGTTTTTTGTTTCGGATCGGTTTTGAACACCCCTAGAGCTTATTGCGGCCGCACACCATTTTGTGCGGTCCATACTGACCCCGCAGGGGCATGTTTGTCCAGTTTTTCCATCTTAGAATAGAAAGGACCTTTTTTCATTTTTAGGGTATCAATTATTACCAGACTTGAGTTGCTCTTGTGGGAAGGCATATTTTAGCCATTTTGGGCATTTTAATGTAGTTTTAGTAGTTAAATCTTTGTATTTACTTCAGTAATTAATTATTATGTCTTTCTCTTCATCTAATTACCTGATTTTCTCTTCAAGCATGAGTAGTTAAACCCATTATCCAGGGTTGTGGCTCAACACTAGTATGAGTAATTGATAGGTGTTGCAATTTAGGGCTAGATTGACTATGAGTGTTTGTTATTTGGGTCAATTTTATGGTTTCATTTATAAATTGGTGGTTGCAAACATTGGTTTGTGCTAAGTTGACTTGGCTCTTCTTGAGAAAGAGAACCTAAGTATCCAAAATTGACCCAACAAGGAATTGGGATGGACTCAAGAGATTTGATAGTCCCAATTAAAGGGTAAAACCTCGAGAGAGTAATTACCCAATTCAACCCTAGCTGCATGAGCAAATTAGCCTACGCGATTGGTCTTGAGAAAGTCAACTTGGAAAAATCACTCTCTCTATCGAGATGTGTGAGAGTGCGTAAAATCGTGAAACGGTTATAGCATATTTCCCTAATTATGTCAATCATGCCGTAGAAGCAATTACCCGTCAATTAGCCACATAGGTGAAAGTCACTACCCTAGTGCCTTTTTATCCATTAGATACAACTTTTAGTAATTCTCACTTAGTATAATTTAGTTGCAATTATAATTAGTAGTTGATAATAGTAGATTATTAAAGAAAAACCCAAAAATTATTGGAAGTGATATTTGGAACAAGTACATAATTCCACTCTAAATAGATACTCGACTACAAGCTCTCTGTGGAAATCGATCTCGACTCACAAATCGGGTAAGAGCTATTGCAACCCTCTCTTTCTACTTTTTAGTAGTGCGGAGTAGGAAGTGATCACCAAGAACTACCTTCCTAAAACTATCAGAATTTTTTCATCCAACTTGTAATCCAGAATAATAAAATCTGCAGGAAACACAAATTTCCCTGCCTGGATTAACACATCATCCAAGATACTAGAGGGTCTTTTCATGATTCTATCTCTAGCTGCAATAACATATAAGTGGGTCTATCTCTTCCAATCCCTAACCTCTTGCATATCGCAAGGGGCATAAGATTCATGCTAGCCCCAAAATCACAAAGTGTCTTGGCAAAAGAAAAGTTACCAATGGTGCAGGTAATTGTGAAACTCCCTAGGCCAGACAACTTCTCAACAATTGGTCTAGTCACCACATCACTACAAGTCTGAGTTAGAGTCACTGTGGTAAAGTTTTGGAAATCAAATTTTGGGACATCAAGTCCTTCATCATTTTTTCATTACCATGAATCTCTTCCAAAGTATCAATCAATGGAATATTGACCTATATTTATTTCAGCATCTCCAAGAATTTCTTATATTGCTCCTCTATTTGGAACTTGGTTAGCCTCTGTGGGAATGGTGTTGGAGGTATCTTCTTCCCAATTATTTGGGTATGCTCTTTGTCAACTACCACCTCAACTATCGGTTGTTGGGCTGTCTCATCTTATTTCTCGGCCTAATCTACATGTTATGTTCTTCCTGGAAAGGTTGTACTATCCTCTCTGTCAGTGTTATTGACTCATCTAGCTCAATGGGCACTGGTACAAGTGTCTCAGCCTGTCTTCTTTTTCGGGCCCTCTATTTCTCCCAGTCTAATTCTCTGCCATTATGTAGACTCAGTGGTATCAGCTACTTCGGGCCTTGATATTTTGGATTTCCCTGCGTGTCTGCAGGCAATGTCCCAATAGGATGATTATTCAAAGACATCAAAATTTAGCCCATCTGTACTTCAATATACTTAATAGCTGACTCATGTGCATCTACTATTTTACTCATTTTTACATTTAACCATATAACCTACTGCATCATTGCCTCGAGTCTAGCAAAACCATCTTCCTATCTTCCACCATGCTGTTGCTAATGAGGATGATGACCCTGCTGCTGATTTTGATTGTTATATCTATGTGGCCTTTGGTAAGGCTCCTTATTATTGTGAGGTCTCATACCTCCCATGTTTCCATTGTTGAGTTCTGGTTGGACTTGCCTGTATGGATGATTTTGTTGGGCCCAATTCTGATCACCCTGTCTTTAGCCCCCATAATATAAATAATTCATGTTTTCAGGGTAGTGATGATGATCACTTTCTGCATTCCATTGGTTACCAATTGACTAACTAATGCAAGATGTGCATAATCCCCATTGGTAGTATCAACAATATGTACCTGCTACTTCTGCCCTGACTCTTCCACCTTTTTAGTGAGTAGACTCATCTGTGTCATTAATGTGGCTATATTTTCAGCAAGAGCGTTGAATGGATCTAAGGGCATTGAGTGACTTACTAGCGTAATAGGTGCATTCCTGGTTTTCCACCCTGAATTTTTTTCCATCGTGTCAAGCAAACTCTGGCTTTCTCTCTATATGTTGCTAAAAAATGCTCCACCAGCTGAAGCATTAACATTAGCTTTCACGCCATCTATCAGACCGATGTATAATCACTGTCACAACACCTGATCTGGAATACCATGGTGCGAAGATATAACCAACATTCCTTTGAATTGTTCTCATGTTTCTTGTAGTATTTCTATTGATTTCTGTTTGTAGCTCAAAATTTCATAAATTTATTGAGCAGTCTTGTTGGGTGAATGAAACTTATTAACAAATTGCTTAACTAACTCCTCCCAAGTTGTGATAGAGTTAATGGGGAGTGAGTTTAGCCTAGTATGGGTAGCTCCTATCACTGAAAATGGAAACAACAATAGCTTTATTGATTCTTGTGTACGTTGGGTTACTTTTAGTTTTGAATATCAACAGGAAATTCTTCAAGTGTTGTTGAGGATCTTCAATGTATGACCCTGAAAATAGTCCCTTGTTTTGCAACAAGTGCAACATGTTGTTCGTGATTTGCAAAAATTCAGCATTATCTGTGGGACTACAATCAGTGTGGCCAAATTCTCTGTTGTGGGTTGTGCCCAGAAGCAGCTTCTGGCACAAGAGATATCACCACTAACGATGCTGGGTCTACCATGTTATCCCCCATTTCTGGTTCGAATTGTTTAGTTATTTGTTTTTTCGGTTGGCCCGCTTCAAGGCCTTCAAAACTTGCTCATGATCTCATAATGCTTCAAATACTTCACCAGTTCTCGATGAGTTTCTAGGCATGCACCTATACAACCAAGTCAACAAACGTTAAAATTTCAATGCATAGATTGGAAATAAAGAAAACTGACTACATTAAGAATTTTGATATTTCTTTCAATTGTAATTGATAAGACAGTTAAATCACCGACAATAGCGCAAAAATTTGATCATGCCCAACTATGCCTTATAAAAAGGATTAAGTGGACGTTGCAAATATAATCTGAGTATTTAGCCTAGAGTCAAACCATAGGGGATTAATATCAATTACTCTTGTTAGACTCACTAAATTCTACGTAATCAACTTCCCAAATGTTTTGAATAACAATTGATGATGTTTTTTCTAACTATTACTGAATGCAATTAAGTAAACTAAAGACTAACTATGATTGAGTTGGAAACAATTAAGAGAAGGATCTAAGGTTGAGATTTCTCATATTGATGGAATCCCTTCCTGTTAAGTTTCACACAGATTTGCATAATCATCTATATAGTTCATGAGCATTCTTACTACCGTAAATATCCTGCAAGAAATTACGATAATTTACTAGACACACTCTCCCGAGTTACGCTAGCTGGCCTTTACTACAGTTCACTTTAGGTTACACCTAAGTTTTCGTTATCCCTAATCGCGCCTTCAAAACCCTCGGTTATTGATTCCTCATATACTTTGGGAGTGGTGTGGTTTAACAATTACGTAAATATGCACTTGCTACCGAGTAATACATACCAAATAGGCTTAGTTAATTGAGGATCCTATCAATTAACTACAACAAGAGCTTAGTTGAACAAATAGGGATTAAATCGGGAAAACTATATTAACATAACACGAAGTAAATCCTTCAATGGGTTCCATCAAAACCGTAGACTAAATAATTAGCTACTTATAGAAAATTAAGATAAACTAACAAAAATATTTATAATGTGCAAATGAAGATAACAAAGAGAACATTAAAAAACTCTAATGGTTGATTGATCCTCTCCCACTTGTTCTTGCCTCCAATTTAGTCAAAAAACAAGGTAAACCTTTGCTTGGGCAAGTTTGTTTAGTTTATAAAGGGTTAGGATAAGTTTTCCCCGATGTACACTTTAGTACCAAATATTTCTGAGCAATTACACAGTCAACCGCGACGACGGTAGAATGTTGCGCAACTGTGGTGAATCGCTACTATTCTGCCTTATTCGTTTGGTCTACCGAGTTCCAGCCGCGGTCGACCACGGTTGCGGTAGCCTTTTGTCTAGTCCTCCTTTGCCTCTTTCTTGCTTATTTTCATTTAGGTTCTTCTTGATTGGCCTTATATCCATTTTTTTTTTTACTCTAAAACACTCCATAGTCTCTTCCTAACTAGGATTAGTCCATGCAAAGCAAAAGAATACAAATTAGAGTATTTTGTTATCATTTATCCTTTAAAACAACAATAAAGTATGGTACACTTAGAGTGTAAATAGCGTCTATAAAGCCTACTACCATTAGCCTGGCGAGAGGTAGAAGGAAAGTTGTGGGGGATTAAGTTCAATGAGGGAATATGAGAATATTGCAAAAGCGTTGTCACAACCAAATGTGCTAGCTCTCTGATAGGTTGTACTTCCTCTCTTAAATATTCCATCTCTTGGGAAATCCTGGTCATATGTTCATCATTCCTTGTATCTTCCTTCTCTTCTGATCGCCCCAAGCTATCGGTTATGACCAGATCATGTTCGGTCGCGTTTTCCCTAGTAGACATCTTCCCCTTTGATCATAAATTGTACAGTGATTCCGCCAGTTACTGGTCGACGCAAACCAACTTGATTTTGGGGAGTAATATTAAAGCAAAAAGAGAAAAACAAAACTCGGTTTCTTTGTTTATACAAGAAATGTGTCATACAGAGCATTTAATTGACGTACTCAGGCGAGCTTATTTTCCTAGAATTCGTGGGACCTCTCAATGCAGAAGGTAGGCCTAAGTCACAAATGTTTGACAAACAATCAGATTTGACACATTTACATCTGAAGCGTATTTTGTTTCAGTGTTTGGGTTGAGATAAACAAGAACAGAGGTTATATCATTGTTTTCGACATTCAAAAAACTGCATGGGCTCAAACTACTTGCCCTTATGAAAAAATAAGAAAACTGGAGATAAAGGTAAAAAAAATGAGAAACTTGTAACTAGTAACAAATAAGGGTGTAACTATAACAATTATGATAATAAGTAGCCATAAAGAGCAAGTAATGGAGGTAAGCACACAATTGCAAATTAAGTATAGTTAAGGCAATGCACAAACAAGTCCAAGTGCCAAATTAAATCTAAGTCCGGTAAGGTCAGAACCTAAGTGTGAAATTGTTACGATCTGGAATCCCCTCTCTCGAGACCATGATGGTGCCTAAAATTTCACTTGATAGGAATGCCAACGTTAGAATAACTTTTAGCCATTTTTTTATCAAAACAAGTTAATTGATACTAGTTAAACTGAGATAACTAAAATAGAACTGAAGTAAAGTGCCAAAAGTCATAACAACGACAATATCTGGATACAATCCTAGCTCTGGTGTCACAAGTGCACGAGCGACTAAAATAATACAGATAATGGTCTGAATGAAAGAAAAATTGTCTGAAAAGAAATAAACGACCATGATAAGATAGAAAGGGACTTTAGGGATTTAAACGCCGAGCAACTGTACCTCAACTCTCTATCCGATGATCAATCTGAGTAATCTACTGACCGCCACTGGGACCAACTCTAAAATCTGCACAAGAAATGCATAGTGTAGCACGAGTACAACTGATCCCATGTACTCTGTAAGTATTAATCCTTACATAGACGAAGTGGTGACAAGTCTAAGACAGGTCACTTACAATAACTTGTACGCAGAGCAGTACTAATAACATGAAAGGAATAGTGAAAATAAGGCAGTTAATTTATGAAATTAATCTCAATCCCCAAAATTAGTAATCCAGGAGCACCAAATCCTCAAAATCTCGTATGAAAATACCGAAGACATCACAATACAACTAAGAATACAAATACACAATCCGTTGTGGCATACAACCCGATCCCTCAGTAGAAACACGATCCTACCTTACTTCACCATATCAATAATAACAAGTAATATCTGTTGGGGTGCGCAACTCCATCGCACCGTATATTCAGAATCAATATTATAATCCTCCCTTATTTTACCATATCGATCCATCCTTATTTCACCTGTTCACGCAACTCGATCCACAAATAAAATGCAACAAATTGAGTCGTTCGAAGGTCGCTATGCATGAGATGACATTCTTGTACCATTACTTAGCTTGCTCAGTATTTGGAAGCAACTTGTTTGAGATAAATAACTCTTCTAAACTTAGTGTTGATAGTATAAACCCTGAATTATGTATTATGTGATTGACGTTGAGGTGACACACATGCTAGGTGATGGACGTGCATCCTTTGTATTATGACTCTATTGTTACCAGGGAACTGAATAGTTACCTTATTTGTTGAGATATGTGTTTCCACCATGTGATTAAGTAACTGAGCAGTCAATTATGTTAGATATCATGTTTAGGCTTTATGTTGATATTGTTAGGACCCATAGTGGTCGTTTCTTGCTGTTATCTTAGTGATTTCATTAATATTCATACTCATTCATATTCATGCATTTATATCATATCTCAATCTTAGTTGTTATTTATTGTTACATCATATCATTGATGTCAGGATAGTTTCATGATATTGTGAGTCCGTTAGTGAGACTAGAGAGATTGATGACTGAGTGAGGCTGAAGGCTTGAGTGAGAGTGATATAATAGGATCGGGCTGCACGCCACAACATGTTATGTTGATTACACTTTTGGGATCAGGCTGTGCGCTACAGTGATATAGCGCTTGGGCTGAAGGAGCCCATACGGAGTCTGCACACCCCTAGTGAATGCAGCGACTATGTATGTATATATGGATACAACGAGCCTTATTGCTATATGTATATGGATCGGGTTGCATGCCGCAACGAGCCTTATGGCTATATATATATGGATCGGGTTGCGCGTTACAACGAGTATTGTACAGCTGATTGATTGAGTATGCTGAGTATTTAGCGCAGTAAGAAAGAAATACTAGAGAATTAGATTGAGTACTCTGAGAGTGTGAGTACATGAGTTCATCACTGAGAGATATTGCATTTGATATGCATATTTGAGATACATGCATAGAGATATATTTCCTTTTGTTGCCCATCTTGGTGATATTCATGATTTTACCTATATCATGACATGTATGCATAGGGATTTACTTTCCTGATGCTATCTGAAAATGAAATATTTACCTGATAAAAAATTTTTTGGGAAAAAGTTACAATTTTCAAACTTACTCATATTTTTGAAAATTTCGATAAATAATTTGGATTTTTACCGATATACTTAAAAAGCGAAATTGTTTCGGAAAACTATGAGAAGGCTGATCATTTTATCTCTAAGATACTTATTTATATACATGTTTTACACTATTATGAATAGCTATTGGTTATTGGTGCTGGACCCGACTTATGTTCCAACTCGGCACTGCTTTCAACATAAGGTTAGGTTTGTAACTTATTGAGTACATGTGGTCAGTTGTACTCATACTACACTTCCGGCATACTGCTTGCAGATTTCGAATGTTGATGTTGATGTGCATTGCAGGAGCTGGATTCGAAGGTGTACTTGCATCCCTATTGTAGCTGCCTCTTATTCATATTAGCCGTAGGTTATAAAACTCTGTTTATGTACTTTTCAAACAGAAGATGTATTTGTTTAGTATCAGCTTTGTAATCTTTATTCGTAAAAGCTCATGATTTGTACTACCAGTCCTTGAGAAATGTATAAGATTCAGATAACTTCTTTGTTTAATTATCTTATTAATATTATTAAACTTGAATAGTTATAAGGTCATTTACCTACGGGGCTGGGTTAGGTGCCATCACGATTAGGGTATTTTGGATCGTGACAATTTTGCACTAGTCAAACTGGCCGTTTCTCTGTTGTTGATAATAGAGGGTCACCACCTAATATTAAAAGATAAACTAGGGTACCTATTTAATTATTAAATTCGTATTCTGTATTGGTCTGCTAACTGGTGAGATTATGGGTAAGGATTCTTGTTATTCTAAGGGGAAGGTGTTAGACACCCCTTATAATCAACCTGACGTAGTTCCATAGGACTTAGACTAGTTTTAAAGGATTAGTTGTTTGTATTATACTTAACTAGTGTTAAAGGAGAACGACTTATAATGTGTTAGAACATGATATTTACAAGGAAAATGTGTAGTTTTAAAAGGATATAAATTTATATAGAGGAGCCTTAGAAAATAATATTGGTACATAGATAATTGAAAGAGTTTTGAGATAAGTGTATGGTATATGTATTTGTGAAAACATGTGGGAAAAGGCCAAGTTATAAAATACTTTGTATTTAAAGGCTGTGGCTATTTGTAACTATAGTGAAATAAAGGCGTTGCAAGAAAATGAATCAAAGATGTTCCTTAGCTTTCAAATCTTAATTTTTAGAGGAAAGTGTTTAACAACGTGTTGCTTAGAAGGCCGATTTTAGATTTCATTTTTGGCTTATGAAAAGAAGGAGCTGCCTTCCTTACTAAGCGCTTCTTGGCTTCAAAGTCTCCATAAAATTTTTGCGAAACATAAGAGATTAATAGCATGACCAGTATGTGACTAACGAATAAAAACTAATTATTATTAAGGCTAATGTTTCTTTAAATCTTATATTTTTTAGAGCTTGCCTAAGTTATCTACATGATTCAAAAGTTAAAATAAAGCACTCAATTCAATATGACAATTGTTGTATACAAGCGAGAGATAGGAAAAACAACAAGGGCACAACAAAGGTAGTGAAATAATAAGGCTGTTAAGGAAATAAGACAGTAAATAGTAAAGGAGCAAATGAAGGGACGAACTTTGGTTTTGGGCCTCAAATAGGTAGGCTCAACAGATGTCAAAACGGGATGCAACTGACTTTAGACATCCCAAATGTAGTGACGTGGTGCTTGGGCCCGAGTTCCTTGAGAACTCAAAAGGCCTAACCATTGTACATGTTTAGAAGAATAATTAGGTCATCAGAAAAACAATACTCTATACACATCCATGCATGAAACATACGAGTAAAATTTAAATAAGGTGACTAAGAATATTTAAACATCAGGGATGTCATACTAATATGGTGGCTATGCATAACAAAGGATTCACGTTGAAAATCTTTGTTGTCATTACACACTAAACCCAAAAAGAGTAATGAATATCAATGAATAAAGGGGTAAGGTTAGAGTTCCACTCCAAGCCAAAGCTCCCATTGAATACCCAACACTTCAAAATTCCCAAGGGTCTCGAGCCCAACCGGGAGTTAAACTCTACTCTCAAGTACCCCTAACCAGTAATGGCGCATTCTTCCCTACAAGTTTAAGTTCCAATGAGGAACCTTCAACACGAACCAATCATCATAACCACACCACACCATAGAAGTACATACCCTCCTTAATTGAGTTTCACAAAGGCATAAAACAGTTTATCTATGTCACCACAACTACATTTAGAACTAAGTAGCTAATTAGCATGTTAGATAACTTAAGATCACTAGCATACACAGAAAAGGATGAATAGAGATTAAATCATGATAAATTATTGTCAGACTCAGTATAAATATCATCAGATAGAATGGGGGTATGCTAGATGTACTCATAATTAGACTCCAGGAGGAGAAACACAACTTTAGTATTTTAGTTGGACAATGTCTTATCACAATTTAAGGGCAGTTCAATGTTTTCCCTAACTTAAAATCAGTACAAGACGACCTTAGAGAAGTCTAATTAATATCAATATGTACTTACATATCAATTATTAACTTAGTCAAGCAACCAACAGAACCATAGAAGTGCACAAAGAGATGAGGGTGGAGTCAGACATCATAACTAATACATTGGCGCCATAGTAATTTGATCTTCATTTGGAATAGAATTTCACTCCATCAAATTAAATAGATCAATTATGAATGATGCTCGGACATGAGATGCTCCATATTAACAAGTTTAAATCCAACAACAAACATGGACATAACTTAATTCATGGTAGATGGCTTGACAATAATGAAACACACAAAAAGATAATAGTTGATGTTATCAGAGAATTGACCTAGTTACTCTAATGAAACATAGTCATATAAACGAGACTCACAGATGTGCTTAACAGCGAATACAACCACAAGTTTTCACAGGAATGGCTCAAAGGACTATATCATATCACTTATACATTTATGGGAAGAAAGAAAGATCAAACTTTATCATGCTTCAAATGAGTAATACATGATTAGGCCTTGAGCATTTACATCCATCTTAGCTAAATCATCAGATAACAAACTTGAAGAACATGATGACAGATTTCACTTATACATGATTAGTGTGGTAGGCATAAAGATCACAATAGAATAGTAGAGGAATCTGAAGGGAGAACAAACAGAGGAAACTATCAAGGCATATTAAATAGCTTAACAGTATAGGCCATTTGACTTAAAATGACAGTGAACAAAGTCACATGATAATTTAATCAAACTTATTCAGAAATGCTCCACTGCTGAATCATCAACGTTGGCATTCAAGCTGTCTGCCAATCCTATGTAAAACCTCTATCCCAACATTTGATTTGGATTGACATGGTGTATAAACTTAACCAACATATTTTTGAATCTACCCTACATCTCTTCCAATGTTTCATCTGGTTTCTGCCTAAAACTCAATATCTCATCAACTTGTTTGGCAGTTTTATTGGTGGGTAGAATTTGTTTAAAAAGGGCTTGACTAATTCTTCCCAAGTAGTGACCGAGTTTATGGGGAGCGAACTAATCTAAGTTTGAGCCTCTCCCGTCACTGAGAGTGAAAACAATAACAACCTTATTTCTTCCAGTGTCACGTTCGGTTGGCTTTGCATGACACAAATCGACGAGAAATTTTTTAGACGCTGCCGTGGATCATCAATGTAAGAACCCGAGAACAATTTCTTGTTCATGCAAGAAATGTAGTATGTTATTTGTGATTATTCTGCTTGTATCTGAGAGACTGCAATTCAGGTTGCCAGATTTTCAACGCTGGTTTATGCCCAATTATACAGAGCTTCTTCTGGCACAAGTGATGTCGCACCCTGATTATTCGCATTGTTTATGTTGTCTTGATTGTCTATGACGCCCCCCAAATCTTGTTTGACTCATTTTGTTGAGTTCTGTTATCGTTTGTCTTTCTTGTTTGCTCAATTTAGTGCCTTGAAAGCTTTCTCAGTGTCTGGTAATGCTTCGTACAATTCACCATTTTTTGAGGAGTTTTTAGTCATACACATGTAATACAAAACACTACAAACGTTAGAGTTTCAATGATGAAATTAAAGTCAAGAAAGTTGACCAAACTAAGAATCCTTTCAATTCTTTTGCTGTAATTAATAACACCATTAATTTCCAGGTAATGACACCAAAATACCAGACGTATTCTCTCGAATTATGCTAGATGGTACTAATTCACCACTCGCTATGATTGCACCAAAGTTTTGTTATCTCTAATCCGCATGTAAACCCGTCGTATTTCTCTTTCAAATACATTAGGAATGGTGTTGCTCAATAACTGCCTAAATGCATACTCTCTCTCGAGCATCACACACTAAATAGGTACAGTCAATTGAGGGCACTTCAATCAACAATAATAATAATATAGTTGAACAAATAGAGGAATGTGAATGACAAATTTATAAACGCAATGGAAAAATCATCCTTCAATAGGTTTCATCAAATCCAGCTACTTATAGTTATTTGCACAAATACAAGACTAGAATTCATATCAATGGGAAATAGGAAGAAAGGGGAAAAAATGTGAAGTTGAATCCTTCTCCTTGCTCCAAGCACGTTCTTTGCTCTCCAAAGTCTTCTCTCTCTTCAAAAAGTGGCTAACTCTCATATTTATATAGTTTAGGCTTTAGTTGTGCGAATTAGGCTTCTCTAATTATTCGGATTGGAAAAGCTGATTTTTTCTGCTTCAGTCCCGGTCTGGCAAAGCAAACCTCGCTTCGCTGTTCGGGACTTTTCTGGTTTCTTCTGCTCCGATCCCGGTCTGATAAAGTGAACCTCGCTTCGTTATCCGAAATTCTTATCTTCAGCTCTTTTTTCACCAATTTGTCTCTCATTTGATCCTTTACCATGCAAGTTTGTTCGTACATATAAGAAATACGTAATGAGCATATTTTCGCTACAAAAGCGATGTGAACCCCTACAACTCACCCAAAAAATAACACACATAGACTCTCGAAACAAGCCCTTTTCACCCTTTATCAGTAGGATATGACTCCTCTCTCAGTATTTGCATAGAAGTATCATACATTAGAATATCCTCTTTAATGATATTTTCACTATTCCTGAGCACATTATTTGGGACACAACATTGTTTGAATTCGCATCTAATTTCACATTTATGAGAAAACAATGAGAGGATTCTTTTTTCAACTAACAAATTCTCCGGAAGAAAAGTATATATTTTGATAAATTGAAGATTAAATGTGATTAGTTAAATATTAGAATAACCAAAATAGAAGCTTGCTAATAGTGGAATCATCCCTTTCTAATTTTCTTTGTTTTAAAACGCTTCAAGATCCTATCAAGAACATTACACGTTTTTGGTACAATCAGTTGTACCGCATTGTGTGCTTTGTCACCACTTTATCATCCCACTAAAACAAACCCAATTTCTTTTTTTTTTTAAATTTGTTTTTTCCCCAATTTTTTACCATGATGTCATCGAGCTCTGATTGGTTCATATAGGATAAGCTCGTCACTATTTTATAGTTTGAATTTTTAATAATTAATCATATCCTTACAGTTACTATATTGCCTTTGCACCAGCTTTTCGCCAACAACAGTATTTAAGGGTTTTTTTAGTTTTACAGCTCGTGTTTGATACCCACGCTGGTATGTAAAGCGTTTTCCGCCAAATGAAACTTTATATGAAGGTTTAAATTCGATGTCTTCAATTAAATATATAAATATGTTGTAAATAGAACTCTAATTAGAGTGAATGTCTATTTTATAGAAGAGTTTTACTTTGAGGCTAAGTCTTTTATATGCCTATAAATAGAGGGGTCTTGCCCCATTGTAATCCATCCCAAAGTATCAATGAGGTTACTCTTCTCTCTATTGTTCTTGTTCTTGTATTATTGTTCTTGTTCTTATATTATTTCATAACACGTTATCAGCACGAGACTCTACCGTCTCAAGAATCGATTCTCGAGAAAAACTAAGGTATTTCTCTCTTCCTAATTTGATTTTCGATTATGTCTGACACTACGAAAAGAAAGTTCGTTGCCCTTGAAATTTCGGGCAAGAACTATATGACATGGTTGTTGGATGCTGAAGTCCACTTAGATGCTATGGGTCTTGGAGACGCCATTAATGATAGAGATAAAGCATCCACCCAAGACTGTGCTAAGGCCTTGATTTTCTTGCGCCATCACCTTGATGAAGGTTTGAAAATTGAATATCTCACAGTCAAGGATCCACTCATCTTGTGGAAAGGCTTAAAGGAGAGATATGACAACTTGAAGTTGGTCACTCTGCCACAGGCACGATATGATTGGGCTCATCTGAGGCTCCAAGACTTTAAGTCTGTTTCTGAATATAATTCTGCGATGTTCAGAATTACTTCTAAGTTGAAGCTCTGCGGAGATAATACCTCTGATTATGATATGCTTGAGAAAACGTTTACAACGTTTCATGCCTCCAATATGGTACTGCAACAACAGTACAGAGAGAAAGGCTTCAAAAATTACTCTGAATTGATTTCTCTCCTACTTGTGGCTGAGCGAAATAATGACCTGCTCATGAGAAATCACGAAAATGGATCCACCGGGTCTACACCATTGCCTGAAGCAGATAAGGTGTATTCTCATTATGCCAATCATGAAAAGGGCAATGGATCTAATCATGGTCGTGGTCGTAATCGGGGTCATAGCCGTGGACGTAGACAAGGAAGAAATCTCCATGATGTCCGTCAACCCCCGAGGAGAGATAACCGCCGAAAGCAGAAACGGGATTATGAGGATCCTAAGGCAAATAGTTCAGAAACTATATGTTATCGTTGCGGTGGAAAAGGGCACTGGTCAAAAGCTTGCCGTATACCAAGACATTTGGTTGACCTTTATCAAGCATCTCGAAAGAGTAAAGGCCCTGAAACAAATTTTGTCTCTGACGACAATTTTGACATCACCCACTTGGATGTGGCATATTTCTTTGAGCAACCCGATGGGAAAATAGACCACCTAATCGGTGATGGATCTGTGATGAAAGAAGATGGAGTTGTTTGATTTTATTTCACTTATTTGTAATAGTTAGTGAATAAACTAATAGTCATTAGTATCAGCTCGTATTAGTTAGTTTATGATATAATGTTAGTATTAGTTCTTTAGAATGTTTCAATATGCTCAAATTTTAATAATATTTTTATTTTCCAGTAGAGGTAATCGACTAATCTAACAGTTAGTCGATTATCTAATATTTCGCAATAAAACTGGAGTTTTCTGCAAGCTATGATTGTCGACTATCTGATTTAGATAGTGACTATCCTGATGACTGTTTACTAAGATAGTCGACTATCAACTTAGTTAGTTGACTATCTAATATTTCGAATTAAAAACTGGACTTTTCTGCAAGGCATGATAGTCGACTATCTGATTCAGTTAGTCGACTAACCTAAATGACTGCTTCCAATAATTAGTCGACTATTAACTAAGTTAATCGACTAACCTCAAATATTGTTTAAATGTGAAACAAACGAATTGAATTTGTTTAATCTTATGTTCGTGTATTTCTTTTATATGTCAAACTATGGGAAAGCAAATATGGATATCTCATAAATCAAGCTTGGATCAACGTCCAGCTGTAAAAATATTTGTTTAGTTGATTCATGTACTACACATACGATACTCAAAGAAAAGAAATATTTCTCTCACCTAAATATGTGTAAGGCAAATGTTACTACAATCTCTGGTAGTAGTAAATTGATTGAAGGCTCCGGAAGAGCAACTGTAACTCTACCCAAAGGCACGATGTTTGTCATAGAGAATGCAATGTTCTCCTCCAAGTCTAAGAGAAACTTGTTGAGTTTTAAAGATATACGCCGGATTGGCTATCATATTGAGACAATAGATGAAGATAATCTTGAATATCTCATCATTACAAAGAATGTCTCCGGCCAAAAGAGGGTTATTGAGAAATTCCCCTCTTTATCTTGTGGCCTGTATTGGACAAGAATTAGTGCAATTGAGGCACATTCAACAGTAAACCAAAAGGTTACTTATTCCAATACTTTCGTACTTTGGCATGATCGATTGGGACACCCGGGATCGATCATGATGAGGCGGATTATAGAAAGCTCATATGGGCATCCGTTAAAGAATTTCAAAATTCTTTCAAATAATGAATATCCTTGCACTTCTTGTTATCAAGGCAAGTTGATTATCAGACCATCACCAACAAAGGTTGGGACTGAGTCACCCACGTTTTTGGAACGTATACAAGGGGACATTTGTGGACCTATTCACCCACCCAGTGGGTCCTTTAGGTATTTTATGGTCTTGATAGACGCATCCTGTAGATGGTCTCATGTGTGCCTGCTGTCATCACGCAACCTTGCGTTTGCGAAATTAATGGCACAAATAATTTGACTACGAGCACAATTTCCTGATAATCCAATCAAGTCTATTAGACTGGATAATGTTGCTGAGTTTTCATCCCAAGCATTTAATGATTATTGCTTATCAATTGGGATAAAAGTGGAACATTCTGTAGCTCATGTTCACACTCAAAACGGTCTTGCAGAATCGTTAATTAAACGCCTGCAGTTGATTGCAAGGCCATTACTCATGAAAACGAGGCTGCCCACTTTGGTATGGGGTCACGCCATTTTGCATGCAGCAATGCTAATTCGTCTCAGACCGACGAATTATCACAAATATTCCCCGTTGCAATTGGTTTTGGGTCATGAACCCAATATATCCCATTTAAGAATCTTTGGATGCGCATTGTATGTGCCTATAGCACCGCCATCCCGCACCAAAATGGGTCCGCAAAGAAGGTTAGGAATATATGTTGGGTTTGAATCGCCCTCCATCATTCGCTACCTCGAAACATTGACAGGGGACTTGTTTACTGCACGATTTGGAGACTGTCGATTTGATGAGACACTTTTCCCAAAATTGGGGGGAGAAGTTGGTGAAACCAAACGGGAAATTTTGTGGAAAAATGCATCATTATCTCATCTTGATCCACATACCTCTATTTGTGAAAGAGAGGTATAAAAGATTATCCATTTGCAAAAAATAGCAAATCAAATGCCTGACGCATTTACGGACTTGAAAAGGATAACGAAATCCCACATCCCCGCGAAAAATGTTCCAATCCGTATTGATGTCCCTATTGGACAATCATCTAGTGTCATAACCAATGAGTCGAATGCACGCCTGAAGCGTGGCAGGCCATTAGGTTCTAAAGATCGAAATCCTAGAAAGAGGAAAGCAAATGATAAAAATGACACTACGAAAGAATCTCATGAGGAAATTCATGATTTAACAAATTCTGAGATTCATGAAGAATCCATTGGGCCCGAGACTCTGGAAAATACGGAACCATCCATAAATCCAATCAATATTGAGGCAAATTTTGATCGAGTGGATATAGTGGTGGATAATGTCTTTGCTTATAATGTCGCATCTAGCATTATGCAAGAATCTGAGGATCTCGAACCTCAATCTGTTGAAGAATGTCGAAAAAGACATGATTGGCCAAAATGGCAAGAAGCAATTCAATCAGAATTGAATTCGCTGGCAAAACGTGAAGTTCTTGGCCCAATAGTTGAAACACCTAATGGTGTTAAGCCCGTTGGCTATAAATAGGTCTTTGTACGCAAGAGAAATGAGAAAAACGAGGTACAAAGATATAAGGCACGCCTTGTTGCGCAAGGTTTTTCTCAAAGGCCCGGTGTCGATTATGAAGAGACATATTCGCCTGTAATGGATGCTATAACCTTTCGTTATCTTATCAGTTTTGCTGTCCTTAAAAAGCTTGACATGCATTTAATGGATGTGGTTACTGCCTATCTTTATGGCTCATTTGATAATGAGATATGCATGAAAATTCCCGATGGACTCAAAGTGCCAAACGCTCATAATTCAAAGTCTCGGGAAATGTTTTCAATTAAATTGCAAATATCTTTGTATGGTCTAAAGCAATCAGGATGAATGTGGTATAATCGTCTTAGTGAGTATTTGTTAAAAGAAGGCTATATAAATGACGCCATTTGCCCGTGTATTTTTATAAAGAAAACAACCTCGGAATTTGTTGTACTTGCCGTATATGTCGATGACATAAACCTTATTGGAACCCCCATAGAACTCCAAAAGGCAATTGATTATCTAAAGGATGAAATCGAGATGAAAGATCTCGGAAAGACAAAATTATGTCTTGGTTTGCAAATTGAATATTTAGCAAACGGAATTTTTGTTCATCAATCTACCTATATAGAAAAGGTACTGCAACGGTTTTACATGGATGGAGCACATCCTTTAAGTACACCGATGGTTGTTCGATCACTTGATGTGAATAAAGATCCATTCCGACCGCAAGAAAGGAATGAAGAGCTACTTGGTCCTGAAGTACCATATCTTAGTGCAATTGGCGCACTAATGTATCTTGCAAATACTACAAGGCCTGACATATCCTTTTCAGTTAATGTCTTAGCAAGATTTAGCTCGGCTCCTACAATGAGACATTGGAATGGGATCAAACATATATTGCGGTACCTAAAAGGGACCACCGATATGGGCTTATTTTATGGCAATAATTGCAGTCCTGATCTTGTTGGTTATGCTGATCGGATATTTATCCGACCCACACAAGGCTCGATCTCAGACGGATTATGTGTTTACCTGTGGAGGCACCGCCATATCTTGGCGATCGACTAAGCAATCAATTGTGGCTATTTCATCTAATCATGCCGAGATAATTGCTATTCATGAAGCAAGTCGGGAGTGTGTGTGGTTGAGGTCTATAATACATCATATTCAAGACAAATGTGGTTTGAAGTGTAATAAACTACCCATGACTTTGTATGAAGAAATTGCAGCATGTATAGCTCAATTGAAGGGAGGATTCATAAAAGGAAATAGAACAAAGCATATTTCACCAAAGTTATTTTTCACAGATGATCTTCAAAAGAATGGTGATATCAATGTGCAACAGATTCGTTCAAGCGATAATATGGCTGATTTGCTCACAAAATCTCTACCAACGTCAACCTTCAAGAAGCTAGTTCACAAGATCGGAATGCGAAGACTTAAGGATATGAATTGATGTTCTTATCAGGGGGAGTTAATGCGCGTTGCACTCTTTTTCCCTTACAAGGTTTTGTCCCACTGGGTTTTCCTTGCAAGGTTTTCAACGAGGCAACCAATAGGCGCATACTCAAACATGTGTACTCTTTTTCCTTTTCTTTAATTTTTTCCCATTGGGTTTTGTTTTAGTTAAGGTTTTAACGAGGCACATTATTGAATAGACATTCAAAGGGTAGTGCTATAAATAGAACTCTAATTAGAGTGAATGTCTATCTTATAGAAGAGTTTTACTTTGAGGCTAAGTCTTTTATATGCCTATAAACATTGTAAACTATCCCAAAGTATCAATAAGAATACTCTTCTCTCTACTTTTCTCTCTATTGTTCTTGTTCTTGTATTATTGTTCTTGTTCTTATATTATTTCATAACAAAATATACTTATTATTTTACCATAATATTGTAGTATATTATTATTAGTAGAGTTGTTATCACGCCAATTGTTTAATTATTGTGTACTTTATCTGATTACATATAGTGGTGATTTGTGCGTCTACAGTAATAGTTCACTTTAACTTGCACGCATGTTATGCTTTTGCGTACGTATCATGAATTAAGGTCTGAATCCACTCGGATTGAAAGTGGCTAATTAATTAATTAATTAATAAATATTGGAGTTATTATTTACCGTATGTTTCGCATAATTAACATGGGGTGTATTGAGAGATCGGATTAGCTATACTTTGACTTGTAATTTCTTGAGTATTGTATAGTCACTTCAAAGACTAATCTATTGTTTTCCCATTGATAATGTTCATGGGAATTATTCTTAATCAGTAAACATCAGGGTAATTAACTGTTTGTTTTCGTTAATTGATTTGTTGGTTCAGCCTTCTGACAACATCACATTCATCTGAAAACAAATATTGGACCTCAGGAAGTTTGTATATCTAATGATCTGATCTTTATAATGATGTTTGAAATTTTAATCAAATCATTAGGGGAGTTTCTTATTGTGAAGTCATGACTAATTCACCCCTATTCATTTCTCTAATAGCATCACCGGAAATATCCTACACAGATGATTGATGAAGGCCCTTAATGTGATCAATATGTTTTGAAACATTGTCCAGAGTTTTTAAAATTATTAAAACGTTCCATATTTCGAGTGTATTGACCCGATCAGTGATTTTGCTTTCTTGGTCCCCGTTCCCTTAATTAAGACTCTCCATATATGTCTTTACTGTTTTATAACTTGGGGAGATGATTGACGTGGGTTTGGAAGGGAGGTCAGGTTAAAATGGGAATACTTGGTTCCTTAACAGTGGCCTAAGATGACCAAGTTTGACTTGAGTCAACATTTTTAGTAAACGACCTCAGAACAAAATTTGACTGTTCCAGTTGGTTCATATAATGATTTTGGACTTGGGCGTATGTTTGGATCGGGTTTCGGGTGATCCTGGAGCATTTTGACGATTAATGTTGAAAGTGGATTCATTAAAGGTTTTCAAGGTCTTTAAATTTGATTGAGTGGACTTTGGTGTTATCGAGGTCTGCGTGGAATTCCGAGTCTGGAATGGTTCTGTACGGTGATTTATGACTTGCACGCAAAATTGGGCATCACTCTGAGTAGTCTAAATATGATTGTGCACGTTCGGAATAAGTTGAAAAACTGGAAGTTCATAATTTGATTTAATTTGGTTTTGGAGTGTGATTCTTAGCTTTAATATTGTTTTACGCGTTCCTAGGCTTTGACCAAGTCAGTATTATGTTTATAAACTTGTTAGTGCAATTGAATGGGATGCCAGATGGGTCGGGTGAGTTTCGGACCACCCGAAGCTAAATCAAAAAATTTGCTATCTGATGTTCTAGTTTTGTTCTTCGCGAACGCGGAGAAGACCTCACGTTTGCTATGAAAGAATTTGGGTTGGGGAGTTTTTTCCACACGTATGCGAAAAGGAGCATGCGATCACGAAGCTTTGGGCCACTGACCTTCACATTTGCATGAAGGGGTCCCCATTCGCGAAGGGTAATGCGAGCTGCGTGGAGTGTCACATTGTTGGTCTTTGCGTTAGTGTAGGGAAGGTGAGGAAAGACTTTGCGTTCGCAAGGCTCTGGTCGTGTTCACGATGTTCATTTTTCTGCGGCCTGGGCAGCTTGCCTTCATGACCGTGAGGCCTCTTCCACAATCGCGAAGAAGGAATACCTGGGCAGAGACTTGTTTTTAAAACGGGACATAGGCTGTTTTCTCTCAATTTCTATATTCTTGGCCGATTTTGGAGCTTCTTGGAGAAGGATTTTCACCTAGCTATTGAAGGTAAGTAATTCCTACCTAATGTGAGTTTAATGTATAGATTATTGGTGGATTTTAAGATGTAAAATTGTGAAAATATTAGGATTTTGGTTGAAAAATCTGGATTTTGATAAAAATGAGATTAGATTCGAAATTATAATGGAATTGTGTTAAAATTATATATTTGTGTTCCTGAGGCAATGGATAATATTATTTACAAAAATATTCAGAATTTGGGCACGTGGGCCCGGTGGTGAATTTTAGAAACCTTCCAAATTAGGATAAATATTCACTCTAATAGTTATATTATGAACTTTTGAGCTACTATTGATTACTTTGTACAATCTTTGGCTAGTTCAGGATTGTTTCGCACCGACTTATTGCTTTTCAAGTAATTTGCGGACCGAAAAATGGACTTGGGAATGAGGTAAGTCTCTCGCCTAACCTTGTGAAAGGGAATTAACCCCATAGGTGTTTAAATTATTATATACTACTATCCCTGAGTGCTACGCATGCACAAAGTAACAAAAGTCTGTGCGTAACTAAAAAAATCATATTTTTTCGGGTAGGCACATGCCTTTATTGTGCTATTACCTAAACTATTTGGACTCAACTTGCTAGTTTAATTTCTTGTATTAATAAGTAAACATTGGTTAAAATTATATTAAATTGAGCTTTATTACTTAGAGAGTTGACAGAATATTTAATTATTGATGGAAATTATATTCTTTCATGATCTTAGCTCGAAATTATAACTACGAAGTTCATAGTCCGAAGAGTTTTCCTATTTTTGTAGATATGCCCGAACACCTCCGCAATATATATATATATATATATATGTGTGTATATATATATATATATATATACATATATATATATATATATACACATATATATATGTATATATATATACACATATATATATGTATATATATATACACATATATATATGTATATATATATACACATATATATATGTATATATATATATATATATATATATATATATATATATATATATATATATATATATATATGGATCGGCCCTATAACCTTGGTAATGTATGTACACAATTATTATAGATTGGGCCGAACGACCTCGACATAACTCGTGTGTGTTGCCACTCGGAGTCCAATTACACTTAATATGTCTCTCATTAGTTGAGGAGCTATAAATACATGTTGAGCCTTACTTATATATATATATATATATATATATATATATATATGGATCGGCCCTATAACCTTGGTAATGTATGTACACAATTATTATAGATTGGGCCGTACGACCTCGACATAACTCGTGTGTGTTGCCACTCGGAGTCCAATTACACTTAATATATCTCTCATTACTTGAGGACCTATGAATACATGTTGAGCCTTACAAATTGAGATTAGTATGTGATATATGGGGACTTTTAATTGTTATTTTGATAAATAGTTATTTTATTATTTCCTCTTACTCCGTTATTTATGTTGTATTTTATGCCTATTAAATAATCTTGTACATTAATTATATTTCCCACTAGTAAGTGTCGAAGTCCACCCCTCGTCATTACTTCTTCGAGATTAGACTAGATACTTAGTGGGTACATATTGTTTATGTACTGTGATGATCCGACCGGTCATTTTGAGTATTTGCACTTTGCTCGGTATTTACATGCATGAGTAGCTCCGTATGATGTATTATGACTTATATGAATCTTTATTTTTGGTTTTCAAGTTATACAGAATTGATTTGGAAGAATAAATTTCATGGTTTGAACTTTAAATTGGAAGAGTTGACCAAGTTTGACTTTTTAATGTTTGACCTTGGATTGGAGTTTTGATGGTTATGTTAGGTCCAACTAGTGATTTTGGACTCGGGTGTATGCTCGGATTTGCATTTGGATGTTATTAGAAGGATTCGGCACTAATTGGCAAAAATTAGAAATTTGAAGGTTTGGAAAGTTTATAAGTTTGACCTAGAGTTAACTTTATGTATATCCGATTCGATTGTAGATCCAAGAATTGAAATAACTTCGTTATGTCATTTCGGTCTTGTAATATTTGAGTTCATTCCGGGTGGATTTGATATGTTTCGGCGCGAGTTTTGGAAGTTGAAAGTTAGAAGGTTCATTAAGTTCGAATTGGGGTGCGATTTGTTGTTCCGATGTTATTATGCGTGGTTTGAGGCATCGATTAGGTCCATGTTACGCAATGGGACTTGATTGGACGAGATCTTGAGGGGCTCGGGTGACTTACCAATGTGGTTCAGATCATTTTTATCTCTTGTTGCATTGCCAAAGATTTCTGGTACTGGTATAGCCAAATTTACGGAGGTTTGATCGTAGACGCGACTTTGCATATGCGGGTTGCTCATTGTAGAAGTGAGATGGAGCATAGAAGCACGTTCGGCCTCGCACCTGCGATTGTACAGAAGCGGAACATGCATGGTTTTTGTTTTATTTCATGAATCTATTTCATTTTGGAAATTAGTTGATAAATATTAAAGAGAAATTGGGGGTTTTTAGTTTAAAGTTTTAAAGAGAATTTTTGAGCTTCGAACATTGATTCTAAGTCGGATTTGAATGGAGCTAGTATGGTTGGACTCATAATTGAATGAGCTGTCGAATTTTATGAGTTTTATCGAGTTTCGAGGTACGAGCCCGTGTTGGAATATTTGGATGATTTTGGGATTTAATTAAAGATTCAACATTTATCGATGGGTTTGTTTCATTTGCCATTATTTAATGTATTTGAGCTGCTTTTGGCTAGTTTTGAGCCTTTCAAAGGTTGGTACACATGATATGGCATGTTTGGAGCATCGTTGGGCTTGCTCGATATTGGATTGGCTTGTTCAAGATACACAATACTTTTAAACTTGGTGTTGAGGGTATGAAATCCTGAATTACATGCTATGTATTTAGTGTTGAGGTGACTGTGAGGACCCAAAAGGTCATTTTTTTGAAGCTGTTTCCGTATTCTAAGGCTTGAAAACCTCCTTTTTCTCTTCTTGAATTGCGTGCTCAATCCAGGTGCGATGCCGTAATGTTTTTGTCTGAAAGATTTAAGAAATTATATTTTTTGGATTAAAAGGGTGATTTTAGTTTACCTCAGTCAACATTTTGGGTAAGGGGACCCGGACCCGTGTTCTGATAGTCATGGGGGATCCGTAGTAAAATATGAGAATTGGGTGTATGCCTAGAATCGGGTTCCGATGTCTCTAGCCTGAGAAATGAATTCTTTAAAACAATTATTTAACAGAAATGTAATAGTTTTTGGAAATTTAATAAGATTTGATCTTGTTGGTATCGGGTCCATATTTTAGTCCCGGAGCCCATTACATGTCCTTTATGGTATTTAGAGCTTATCTGTAAAATTTTATGAAAAACGAAATAGATTTGATGTAATTCGGACCGTTAATGGAGAAATCAGAAATTTTGAACTATCTTGAAAATTTCATGAGTTTTGGTGTTGAATTCATAGTTCAAGATGTTATTTTGGAAATTTGATCACGTGAGCAAGTTCATATGATGTTTAAACACTTGTGTGCATGTTTGATTTGGAGACCCAAGAGCTCGGGTGAGTTTTGGATAAGATACAGAGTGATGTTTTGACTTAGGGAATTGTTGGTATGCTCCAGCTGAGTTGCAGGCCTCCGATCTTGTAATATCGAGATCAGGCTTCGCATTTACGAGCATCACAGAATTGAATATTGTGAGGTCTCTATAGCAATTATGAAGGCAAACCTAGGACGCCATAGTTCGCAATTGCAAACATATTCTTAACAATTGTGAAGAAGTCAGGGCAGGAGGAACTTCGCATTTGCGACTAAATGGTTCGCATTTGCGACAACAACTAAAATGCGGAAGGTCTGCGTTTGCGATGCCTTTCTCACAAATGCGAGCTTGCAAAGCTCTTGTCATAATTGTGATAACTGCAACGATTAAGTTGAGGCTTAGAAAGGATTTTTCACCCATTTTTAAGTTCTTGCGAACCCAAACCTACGTAAGCGATTTTTCAAAGACCAAAACTTCTTCAAATCATAGGAATGTGATTTCTAACTCATTTCGTTCAATCTATTTCATTTATTTGCAATGCATATATTCAAGATGGATCTTCCTTGGGTTGGATTAGCCATATATATTACTGAGTGACAATGCATGTCGACTAATTAAGCATGACAAGTGAAAAGTGTGAGACAATGAGATTGAGTAGTCTGAGAGTGTGAGTACACGATATAATCTATGAGAGACATCGCATTGACATGCACACATGACATTAACGCATAGAGATGCATTTTCCTCATGTTGTACAGTATCACGTCATTTTTGACTTCTTACACATGTTGACATATATTCATAGAGATGTATTTTGCTCATGCCATTTGAAAATGAGACATTTAAAGCTTTGGGAAAAATTATAGTTTTCAAACATACGCACGATTTCGGTAAAAGATTTAGATTTTCATTAATATACTTGAAAAGCAGGCTAATTTTTCTGGAACTGTGAACAAGTTGAGTATTTTATCTCTGAGTTATTTCTTTTATCACTTTCATTATGTTGTTATGATCTGTTGTTTGCTATTTGTGTTGAACTCCAACCTATGTTGCATATCATATCTAGTTTCAACTTAAAGTTGGTTTATTATTTATTGTGTACATGGGGTCGCTTGTACTGATACTACTCTTCTGCACTTTGCGCAGATGTTGGATGTTGATGTTGTTGTAATCGGCGAGAGCTGGAATTAAAGGCGTACTTGCGTTCCGGTTGTAGCTGGCTCTTGTTCATGGTAGCCTTAGATTCATAAAGAAAATTTATTTATGTATATTTCGAACAAATGATGTATTTATTTCATGCTAGCTTTATGAATTATAATCTTCGAAGCTCATGATTTACATTACTTATCCTTGGAGAATGTATAAGATTCAGATATTTTCTTTTATTTGATTGTCTTATTAGATTTTGTTGGAATTGGAATCTTGGAACTAGGCAACCTGACACACTCCCAAACAATTCGATATTTCATTAGTAGATAGACTAAAGCATTTTTCATACTGAAATTTCATAAAAGAGTTCAACTGGAAAACAAAATGCCGAAATAAATAGCCCGACATCGGGGTGTCACTAAGTTAGGTGCAACTACTACATCTGTTTTGAAATATAGAAAGACTAACATAGTTTGAGAATAGTAAAAAAATATATTAAAGGGAAGAGAATAAAGGAGAAAAGCAGGACTACGATCGCCAGGAAACTACCTAGCTATCTTCGATGAAAGTCTGCAACTAGAATAGTCAACAGCCACTGTCGTGGCCAGAGATACCTAGATATGCATACAAGGTGCAGGGGATAACGTGAGGGCATCAATTTAGTACGTATCAAGTCCAAGCTATAGACTGATAGGTAGTGATGAACTAAACTTCACCAGGTAAACAAAATTAAACTGTACAATAAAGTATGCATGCTTTCAATTCAAGTATTCATCTAAAACAGTAAAGTAAATAAAAATTTGGACAACGTGAAGTATAAGTCTTATCTAATCTCTACGTGCCAGAGCACAAAATGCATGAACACATCAAAATGCAAATGGAACAAATTCCACTAGAAAAACTATTTAGACAAAAATGACGAAATCGGCTCAAACCGAGCCCCCGGTCTTATGTATCAAAATCTGATAAAAATCAGAAAACTAGAAAGACCATTCACTCACGAGTCCATACATATAAAATTCATCAAAATCCGACTCTATTTGGCCCCTCAAATCCTCAAATAAAACTCTCCAAAATCCCAAGCCCCAACCCATCATTTTCACCCCTAATCTTCACTAATTACTTGATTAAGCCACGGGAAATCACAACATATACGAGTATTAGGGCTCAAGCAACTTACTCCACTGATAATCCTGTGAATCCATCCTAGAAATTGCTCCCAAAAGCTTCAAAACCGACTGAAAATGGTGAAGAATGAACTAATATTTGTGAAGCATACAATTTATACTTTCAACCCATAGATACAACATCTGCGGCCCAAATATCACTTCTGTGACATGCACCTGCGAAAAACTAAGTTCCCATTTATTCCTCAAAATTCGCTTATGTGGTCACCATATCGCATCTGCAGTCTCGCAGATGCACTCCAAATCTTGCATATGCTCCTTCCAGCTAACCTAGCCTTGGTTGCATTTGTGGCTCCTTCTCTGCTTTTGCGGGCTCGCACCTGCGATTCCCACTATGCATGTGCGGTTATTAAAGCATTTCGCAAATTCCAAACTTGTTCCGCCAATCACCCAAAATCAACTCGAAGCTCTCGAGACCTCTATAAAATATACCAACAAGTCGTATATCAACATATGAATATAGTCAAACATATGGAACACTCAAAACAATATCAAAACACCAAATTATCTCGGATTCAAGCGTAGGAACTTCTAAACTTCCAAATTCTGCAAACGATGTTAAAACCTATCTTACCACCTCTGAATAACCTGAAATTTTGCACACACATAAAAAATGACACCAAAAACCTACTCCAACTTCCGGAATTCCATTCCGACCCCGATATAAAATTTTCCATCACCGACCAAAATTGCCAAATTTCCAACTTTCGCCAATTCAAGCGTCATTCTACCAAAAACCTCCAAATCACATTCTGCACATGCTCCTAAGTCTAAAACCACTTAACGGAGCTAACAGAGACATCCAAATTCACATTTGAGATCTTTTACATATAAGTAAATATCTGGTCGACTTTCCAAACTTATGCCTTCACAAAAGAGACTAAGTGTCTCAAATCATCTCCGAATCCACTCTAGAACCAAACCAACTGAACCAATATATCATTATATACCTGAAGAACACAAAAAGAAGAAAAAATAGAGTAACATTACTATAATTCTCGAAACAACTGGTAGGGTTGTTACAATATGCCTTGAATGAAATAGCACGTGGAACTCATACGCTCTTGGTCTAACAGGAGGTGGAGCATGCTCCCTTGTCAAATAAAGTTTAGTATTCTCATCCTCCTCATCATCGCCCTCATTAGGGAAGGGTGTGTCGTCTACAAACTTATCGACATTTTTTTCATAATCACTATTCTCTTCCTAACTCTAAGCATCCGCTAAATCCCGATTAAATATGTCAGCTTCGGGAAATTGAGTAAGAATAGGACAATCAAATTTCTCTTTTTCATTGCATACCAAAGAAATAATGAGTTACTCAAATTGGTCCAAATAATACATATAATTTTATGAATTCACTTACAAATCATAAGGTGTTAACATCCTATGATGCACATTATCTTGTTGATGCTGACTCCAGGATGGACCACCATGATCCAACATACCAAAACAAGGAATATTCCAACTGGCCGTTGGTTCGTAACATGTAAAGTTCATATCTTGTTAGTATCCCTTATGTAAAAAATGAGTGCTCATAAAAATACAATACACAAAAATATACTTCGTAACACAAAGGAAAATTAAAGTTTATCACTCAGCTTGTGGATTAAGTATTCTAGGGGAGAAATTATCTCCTTGCTCCTCAGTCACCCGTGGAGACAAGTTTAGATCTAGCCAAACTCTTTCAGCTGGATCCTATTTTGCTAAAACTACTCTGAAATAACCACCCGATGATTGTGGGATTCCCTACCTTGCACAACCTCATTATTGAATACATCATTAATCCTGATGGTATTCACGGTATCCAACAGTTTTATCACAAAAAATTCACGGTATTCATTCGGAATACTCAAAAAATCTCTCAGAGTTTTATCGTCTTCGATGTTATACTCAAGATAACAAGCAATCACTTGTGGAGTCACAGAATATTGATATCTTTCAATTACTTTAAGATTCACCTAACATTACCCCGCACTCATTTTTTTACATAACAACGATACTAGCGTATCGTACTCCACTGTAAGTGGCAACTTAACATGACATTGTGGAGATAACTATAGCCTACTGATTTATTCACCACCACAACCTCACCCCTCAATATAATGAAACCCTAATTCATCGCTCTTCAAACATTATGATAAAATGCAAAACAACTTAGCAACAAAAATTTCTCAAAGACTTGAGAATATTTCTCAATGGATTTTCAAAATATCTTTAACATCCTTATATAATGAAAAAACCAGTTTGGGGGGGGTCAATTATTTGAGGTATAGCATCTTAGCTTAAGACGTTATACCCAATTGAATTATTATTATGTCAGTTAAGCCCAAAAGAATTATTTATGGGCCCATATAATATATATATAGTGTCTTAGTTAAAAAGGTTATATATATATATATATATATATATATATATATATATATATATGTATGTATAGAATCTATTAAAAAGACGCTATACTTAGCTGGCCAACCGGGCGTTAAGGTATAGAGTCTTTTAAAAATACGTTATACACATTTTTTTCATTATGTTTTTTTCACACATTTTTCTTCCTTGGGTATAAAGAACCACATTTTTGTTACCGGTAGAAGATTCTAGAGGAGGCACATAGTTCTCGGTATTATATTCATCTATGTGCTACAAAGATGTATCGCAACCTGAGGTAGTATTATTGGTGGAGGCGGTTAAAGAAGGACATAGTTGAGTATGTAACGAGATGCCTCATTTTCCAGTAAGTTATGTATGAGCACCAGAGGCCACCTGGCCTACTTCAGCAGATGGTTATATTGAAATTGAAATGGAGTGCATCGCCATAGATTTAGTAGTTGAGTTACTCTGGACGTTGAGGAAGTTTGATGTCATTTGAGTCATTGTTCACAGTCTGACGAAGTCGGCACACTTTATTTCAGTGATGACTACGTACTCGTTGGAGAGATTGGCCCAGATTTATATTTAGAAGATTGTCTGGTTGCATGGTGTGCCTATTTCTATCATTTCAAATAGAGGCCCTCAGTTCACTTCATATTTCTAGAGAGTAGTACAAAGCGAGTTGGGTACCAGGGCAAACCTCATCACAACCTTTCATCCTAAACCCACAGTCAGTCGGAGTGGCCAATTTAGATCCCTGAGAATATGCTCAAAGCATGTGTGATTGACTTTGGAGGGCAGTGAGGTCCATTATTTCCTTTGGCCGAGTTTAGTTATAATAACAGTTACCAATCTAGCATTGAGATGAATCCATTTATATGGTTGGCGATCTCGTTCACCCATCGGATGGTTTGAGCCTAGCTAGGCTAGGTTTTTTTAAATGGCACTGATTTAGTGAAGGATGCCTTGGAGAAGGTAGAGTTGATTTAGGAACGACTTCGCATAACAAAATCTAGACAGAAGAGTTACACAGATTAGAAGACGCATGATTTATCATTTCTGGTGGGTGAGAAGATTCACTCGAAAGTCTCGCCGAGGTATGGGAAGAAGGGCAAGCTGAGCCCAATGTTTATTAGCCCATTTGAGGTATTGAGGGGAGTTGGGGAAGTTGTTTATAAGCTTTCTTTGCCTCCCAGTCTATCGACAGTGAATTTGATTTACCATATGTCTATGCTCCAAAATTATTATGCCAACATGTCACATGTGTTATATTACATCACAGTTTAGCAACATGAGAGCTTGGGCTATGACGAAAAGCCAGTTGTCATTGTTAATATGCAATTTATCTAGTTGAGGCATACGAATGTTTCTGTGGTAAAGGTTCAGTGAAGGGGTCAACTAGTTGAGGAGGCAACTTAGGAGACCAATGAGAACATGCAGAGCAGAATTCACACATATTCAGTTCTCCAAGTATGACTCTAGACCTGTTCAAGGATGAACATTTATTTAAAAGGTATAGACTGTAATATCCAGCTAGTCATTTTGATTTCTAGGTCCCCGTTCCCCTAATTAAGAATCCCCTTATGTGCCTTTACAATTTTATGACTTGTGGAGATGGTTGACTTGGGTTTGGAAGGGTTCGAATTTAAATCGAAATGCTTGGGTGGTCTAAGATGGCTAAGTTTTACTTGAGTTTATATTTAACAAACTACCTTGGAATCGGGATTTGAAGGTTTTTATAGATTCATATGATTATGTTTGACTTGGACGTATGCTTGGATCGAGTATCGGGTGATCCGAGAGCATTTTGGTGCTTAATTTTGAAAGTTGATTCATTGAATGTTTTCAAGTTATTTAAATTTGATTTGGAGTCGATTTTTGTGTTACCGAGGTCTGTTTGGATTCTTGAGTCTCGAAATAGTTTTGTACGTTTATTTATGAATTATATGCAAAATTTGGCGTCATTCCGAGTAGTCTAAGTATGATTCAGTGTGTTTGGAGTAAGTTTAAAAGCTTGAAGTTTATAATTTGATTCAATTTGGTTTTCGGGTGCGATTATTAGTTTTTATATTATTTTACGTGTTTTGAGGATTTGAGCAGGTCTGTATTATATTTATGGAGTTGTTGGTGCGATTGCACGAGATCCCGATTGGGTCAGGTGAGTTTCGAACTACCTGGAGTTATGTCAAAAAATTTGCTATCTGTTGTTCAAGTTTCCTTCTTCATGAATGCGGAGAAGGCCTTACATTCGCGATGAAGGAATTTGGGCTGGGATATTTTGTTCTATGTTTTCATGAAAAGGAGCTCGTGATCACGCTAGGCTACCTATGGTAGGCTAGCGTTAGGCGCTACCTGTGGTGCTGGAATCCGACGGGATTAGTTGTAGATGGCGGACTAGCACAGGGCTAGCGCAACGTGCTGTGTTGCCACTAAGCTCGGGAATTATCCTACTTTTCTCTGGACTTGGTTCTTTCGACCCTACATGAACCCAACAAGTATAAAAAGATTCTAAACTTAATTTAGGGGGAGAGACACCACTTTGAGATCCAACTTTATGTGAATAGCAATTTTGAGCAAGGATTCCAGTTTTCTTTCTTTTATCTTAGTACTTTCAATTATCATACACTTGAAAATTTGATTAGCATTATCATGTATGGCTAAGACCCACTAGTTATGGGGTTGTGATAATCCAGGAATAGTGTTATTTGATGTTAATTTCTCCTTAAATACAATTTCCTATTATATGATTGTTTCTTCAATTCATATATAATTGCTTGGTTGTCGGGTCAATGATCAACTTCTATCAACTATCTATATTATGTTTGATGGAGCTAAGTTTACATTAGAGAAGAATTAAAGAGAGCATGGTCTTATCTCTAAGGTAAAAGGGCAGATTTATGGTTATGATAGAATTATACCTAGATATCATACTTAATAGAATAATGTAATCTTGTTCATTCATGGTAAATTAATTTCATAAAAATATAAGTGTTAATCTATTCTGAACTGACGCATAATAATTTGAAGGGTACTACAAGCATATACAATTTGGTAAATTAGCAACCGTAACAAATTGCATTAAACAAGAATTAACTAGAACTCGATAGGATTGGTAAAATCAACAACAACAACAACAACAATCCAGTTTAATCGCACATAGTAGGATCTGGGGAGGGTAGTATGTACGCAGACCTTACCTCTACCCTGGGGTTGACAGGCTGTTTCCAAATAGACCCCCGGCATCCTTCCCTCCAAGAACTTCCCACCTTGCTCTTGGGGAGACTCGAACTCACAACCTCTCGATTGGAAGTGGGTGTTGCTTACCATCAGAGCAACCCCTCTTGTCAGGATTGGTAAAATCACACCCTTGAAATATTTATCTCTACTGAAGTAACAACGATAACCAATTTTCTATTGTGTTAGTTTAGCTCTTTGATCCAATTGTTTGTCTTAGTTAATAAACTCAACTAACTTTAGCAATTTTAATTAAAATAGTAGGTAGTTAATGACAAGTCTCTATTGGTGTGACACTCTATTTATAACTATATTATTGTTGATCATATATATTTATCTGTGCATTTGGGAGCAACAATTACAAAGTAATTATAATTAAATTTCTTTATAAGGGTTAATTGGTAATATGATAATATGGTACTGAACCTACCATCAACAGTTAAATTTCCCTGATGTAAACAAAAAAAATCTCTGAATTCAAATTGCGTAAATACACCTATATATGTCCAAGGAAAATAAATACTGTCATTTGGAAGATCAATCAAACACCACTTTCTTTGATCACAACTTTTTCACATACTTCTAACTAAAAAAAGAAACTATTATTTTATAATATATTTTTTTAGAGAAGAAAACATAACTAGACACTATTTAAGAAATTTTATAAAATCCTAAAAGCAATAAGCTATTAACAAACACGACAACTAATTATCTATATTTCTGAACGAAACACTTAAAGCTACACCAATTCAATTCCTAAATTAATGGTCATAATAAAATACCATCTCCTATAACGTCTAAGGATGATGATTGCAAGGCATACCATATAAAAATTAAGGATTATTTTACCAAGAATCTATAATGCATGATCAAAATTTACAGCCCATCTATTCCTTCGATACACCTTTCTTCTACAACGCAGACACGGACTACAGTGAATATTTATACTTCAATTATCATATTATTTTTGTTTCATAACTTAATAAATAATTATTTTTTAATAATAAAAGATAGTGGTTTAAAGCAAATGTGTATACACACTATTATTTATATATTACTATTGTATACAATGTTTATTTATACATATATCGTATATTAGTATTAAGTACATCGTTATAAGTGGTATATCCATATTATACAATAATTTAAAATATATTCGAAGTATATTAAATTTTACAGTTGGTATGATTTTTCTTTTTAGGAATGTTTTTTCCACTAGAATGATAGAGTTTATGCTATATTTACTCAACATGTCTTTTAAATTATTCATTAAAGTCTACTAGATTGGTAAGATTTTCTTCTTTAGGAATTTTTTTACCGACCTGGTAAATCTTATGCTATATTTACTCTACTTATTTGTCAAGTTGTTCATTAATTAAAGTCTACCCAATAGGCATAATTTTTTTATATTATTTTAACAAAGTGCTCTTCGAATTTATAATTTTATCTATCAAACCACCCCAAGCTCCAAAGGATCTTAAATTTGAATTAAAAGCTTCCAAATACCAACATAAACAATTCTCAATCACCAATTTAGTAAAATGGCACTAAATCAAAAAGACTTACTTTGTCTTTTTAATATTTTCTAAGGTTCAGCAACGAAGTTTTACAGTAGATTGTTAAGTCGGTGCTTGAACTAAAAATTTAAGCACAAATTATAACATTCAAATGAATGACAATAATGGATCATTAATCTTTTATTTCAATTTTAAGTTTTAAATATTGAAGAACTATGTTATTTTAATGATCCGACCGTCCGTTTTGAGCTTTTGTGCTTTGTTCGGCAATTCTCGGGCATCACTTGCCCCGTGTAATGTATTATGGCTGATATAGATCGTTGGTTTTGATTTCAGAAAAAAATCAGAATGAATTTGGAAGAATAGTTTCGGTTGAGAACTTGGAATTTGAAAGGTTTGACCAAGAGTTAACTTATTTGTATATGAGCCCGGATCATAATTTTTATGATTTGGTTAGCTTAGTTAAATGATTTATGACTTAGGAGTGTGATCCGAATTGGTTTTGGAGGTTCGGTGTGGAATTTGGCTTGAATGGATGAAGTTAGTATTATAGCGAATTTAAGTTGGTAGGTGAGATTTGATCCGATAGTCGGAATGGAATACCGAGAGTTGCAGTAGCTTCATTGTTTTATTAGGGATGTGTGTGCAAAATTTCTGATCATTCAGACGCCGTTTGGTAAAGTTTTTGATCGAAAGTGCATTTCAGAAGTTTTTGGGCTTGAATTCGACGTGTTTTGAGTAATTTGATGTTGTTTGAGGTGTTTTGATGAGTGAAACAAGTTTGAATGATGTTATGAATTATGCTGGTATGTTTGGTTGAGGTTCCGAGGGCCTCGGGTGAGTTTCATATGCTTAATCGGACCATTTTGTGCCTTAAATGATAGCAGAAATTGCAGGCGTTAGCTGCAGGTATTTTTGTTCATTGTGATCGCATAGATGCAACTGCGATTGCATAGAAGCTTTTGGGGTAGTCCATTTTTTGTTCATTGCGTTCGCACAAGTTGGGATGCAATCACATAGTTGGGTGAAATTGTTCTTCTCTAACGCATAGCTAAGGCCGTGTTCGTATAGAGTAAAAAGGGCCTGAGGTATTGTTTTGAATTTTCTCATCGCGAACGCGGAGTGTTGTCCGCGATCTCATAGTATAATTTTGTTTTGCATTGCGTTCGCATGAGACATGTTGCATTCGCATAGGGTTAATTCTGGGAGTTGATTTTTTATGCTTCGTGATTGCGAAGGTTTTCCCGCGGCCGCATAGACGGAATGTTGGCTAGATAGAATGTTTTAAAGTCATCTTGTTCGTGCATATGGGTGTTTTTCACCCAAAGCTGCTCATTATTGGAGAATCGTGAAGGAAATTAAAGAGCGATTCAAGGGGAATTTAATTAAGGTAAGAATTTTTGTCTTATAACCCGATTATATTGTGAAATACACCTAGAAATTCATGGAAATTAAGCCTAAAATTGAAGAGCTAGGGCTTGAGATTTTGAAATTTTAATTTACGGATTTGAAGGAGCATTTGAGGTCGGATTTGACAACTTTTGCTATATATGAACTCGCGCGGAGATGAGGAATCTATTGATGTGAAAATTTATGAGTTTCGAGAAGTGGGCCCAGGGCTCGGGTTTGGTAATTTTTGGATCTGTGCCCGATAGTAATTCTTTTTGCTTGGGCTTTGTTTCCTTAGCATATTGTGATGTATTCGTTCTGATTTTCGATAGATTCGACGCACGTGGAGGCCAATTTGAGGGGCAAGGGCATCGCGAGCTAGAGATTTTGCCGGTTCGAGGTAAGTAATGATTGTGCGTACTGTTATTAGGGTTTGAAATCCCGGATTTCACATCGTTGCGTTGCTTTGAGGTGACTCACATGCTAGATAATGAGCGTGGGGTAGAGGACTGCTGGGGATTGTGACCTAGTCCATCCAAAACGAGTACTTTACTACGTACCTGATAGCTTATTGTTAGATGTTATTATATTTTGGCTATATGCCGTGTTTGGGGTCTTGTGCCAACTTGTTGAGACCCTTAAAGGAATGCTACTATCTATCCTTACTCTACTTGTTTGAAAGCATATCTTCAGTCATGTTATACCTGTTAATTACTTAAATTTGGCATATCACTTTATTCTTAAAAGTGTGGAAACTTCTGTGAGCAGAGTTCTCTGTTATACTAAGATAGACTGAGAGTCTGATAGTGAGGTTAACGGTTGAGAGAGGCTGAGGGCCTAATAGTGAGGATTATATATCTATGGATCGGGCTCCATGCTGCAGCGATACTTATATGGATCAGGGTGCACGTCGCAGCAATATTGTGCTTGGGCCGTAAGGGGCCCCTCCAGGAGTCTGCATACCCTCAGTAAGCGCCATCGATGAAATATATGGATCGGGATGCATGCCGCAGCGATATATGGATCGGGCTGCAGGCTAGAACACTTATTATATGGTACCTATTGAGCGTGAATGCTGAGTGCGAGTACTGATTGGTAAGAGTTGAGTCATGAGTGGCAGAGAGGCTTGCCCGAGGGGCGATAGATATATACATGTACATAAGCGATGTTTTCCTGAGAGGCTTTTTCACAGATTAATTGATTTGACTCCTCTTTTACGTGAGTTTCTATTGAATATTCTGAATTAGTGACTGTTTTCACTCATTTTTCTATGGAGCCTCTGTTGAAATGTCGAGCAAATGTGTTAAAACAACTTTTATTTAAACTGAAGTTTATGAGATGTTCGGAAATTAATCAGTGATTTAACATTTGGCTATTTCCATCGAGGTTTCTGAGTTATGAAGTGTATGATTACGTTTTTTGCCCGAAGGGCTATTTCACAAACTATGCTTTGGTCGGGGGGCCGATTACGACTTTAATCTCTGTTATTATTTTAAATGGTATTGAACCCTGCAGGAAAGTACTTCAAATGATTTTTACTAAAAGCTGGATTATTAAAGGAAATGTTGACTCGTATTATGATTTGAAAGCCTATTGTGTTTGTTGAGCTTAACGTGAATGTAGATTTATTGTTTCCTACCGATCAGTCTTTATTTACTCTTATTACTTACTAGGTTGGAGTACTCACATTACTCCCTGCACCTTGTGTGCAAATGCAAGTATATCAGAATTTGATAGCGGGTGTTTTTTTGCTCAGACACAGAGTCATCAGAGTTAGTAGGTGGTTGCATGACTTTCGCAGCACCACTCCTTTCCTCACATTGCTATTACTGTATTTAGTACATTTCTAACTTTTGTTGTATTCAGACCTAGATAGATGCTCATGACTAGTGACACCCCGATGTCGGGCTTGTGTAGTAATTCCGCACAGTTTTCCTTCAGATTTATATTACGAAATATTACTCTAATTAAAAGTTTAAAAATGACTCTTAATGATTAATGGGTTGATGTGAGTGTTGTGTCGGCTGGCCTTGTCTTCACGAGAGGCACCATCACGACCGGGCCGTTTGGAGTTGTGACAAGTTGGTATTAGAGCCTAGGTTACTAGGTCTCACGAGTCATGAGCAGGTTTGGTAGAGTCTCGCGGATCGCTATTGAGACATCTGCATTTATCCTCGAGAGGCTGTGGAACCTTTAGGAAAACTTCACATTCTTGAGTTCTTATCGTGCATCCTTGATTCAGCTTGAAAGGTAACTCTTGAAATTCCTTACATGCATTCGCATGCGCGCATGAGCCCTTAGTATTAGATGTGCTTTGATGGCTTGTGATTCCCTGATCGAGGGGCGAGATGTGATCTCCGTGAGTTTCATGTTGGGCCAGTATGGAGAACTTGAGACCGGATCTTTGCGCATGGCTTGAGCACCGAGGTGCTGACTGTGTGAGTAAGTGTTTTTAACTTACATGTTTGGTATTGTCCCTAATGGTGAAAGTGATGGTTGGATATCTACGCGACGAGCATGTTAGTACCATGAGATATATCTACATGATATGGGAGGGACAAGGAAGGTCTATTATAGTATAGAAGAACTATTAGGTTCTTGAATTCCATCGTGAATAATCTTTTCATGTCTTACAGTTGGAGTGCAGTAAATTTCATGTTACAGTATGAGTTCAGACTCTGGAAGGCTAAGTGACTGCATAATGTTTGTGACGGTGAAAGGTATACAAAAATGTTAGTTGAAGGTAAACCAAGTGGGTTATATTTGGCAGAGTGTTCTGAAGTTGTATGATCTTTATGTTGTCTATTAGAAGATATTATTTACAAGTGAAAAATATGTGTTGAAATTTAAATTTGGGTCGCTTAAGAGAGTGGACTTGACTGTTGTGAGGATGAATGCGAGATTTGTTGAAGATTTAAAGTACCAGATGGTCCGTGTTTCACAAGCTTATGAAGGATGGAGTTTAATCTCACTATGGTGTAATGGCAACAATAGGGTATATATGAGTTATTAGGGTATATATGAGTTATTGTGTGTTTTATTCAATGGCTTCGAGCCAAGTGGGGGAGTTTACTATTGATTAGGCAATTGCACGATTATGTGCTATGTTAGTTTATATTTGAGGCGTACTGGTGAATTAATTATAGCTTACGGAGATTAATGCCGAGGATGCCTCGAGTAAAGGAAAATTTTGACAAAGTTTATGTCATGCTTCATAGGTGTAAGAGAATCTCAGAATGTCTTGAGTCGTTATTGGTAAAAGATGCTCAGTGCATAGAGTAGGAAGTAACTTTGTTGTATTGGGATGAGGTTGTCTTCTGCAATGTCTGAAGTGCTAATGAGGCACAGGTTGTTCGGATCTTTTGATCGGGCTAATTGTGGTTTGAGTAGAGTGGACGACTTGCAAGAATGATTCTAATGTGTTCAAGATTTTTCATATAACAATTGGATATTTTAAAGTTGCATATGTGGTTAGAAACTGAGTTTTCATTGGAAGTATTCAAGACTTCTGCTATTTCTATGTTAATTGTGTGATTCTATGTATTAGTATCAAGAAGATAAAAGCAATGGGTTAAGATTCACAAGAAGTTCTTTAAAGTATGGTGTTTTGGAATGTGGTGCATTTGGGAATAATTAAGAGAGTATTCAGTGACTTATGAGCCTTAGACGGTATGGTTTTGTGCTTGGGTCTTGTGTTGTAACTCTAGGTTGAGAAAAGGTGATGTTATAACAAGAAGGAATATCACGTTTAAGGTAAGTCAGAAGGGGACTCGGATAGATGCGATAGCTTGGTAGTGGCTCGGATCAATATGGTATGGATATGGTTAGTTCTTTGGATGCGTATGAGGTAATGAGTTTATACAGGTGTTTTGCGACAATGCTCTTGGGTTTTAGTGGCATGCATAGCTTTGTTGAGTTAGAAGGATTCAGTCGTGACGATTTTGTCTGTGTAAATGAAATTCGGAGAGTTCTTGATGGCTTTCTACGATGGTTAGTGATGTATATTTTTTATGAGCATGAGGATCATGTGATGTATAGTTTTATTCTCCTAGATGGGATCAATTTAGTTGAGTATATAGTTTCTTGGCAGCACAGTAGAATCTTAGAGCATCTCTCGTGGAATGATTGAGTGCTACAGGTGAGTTATATATACGAGAGGCAGAATTGGGATCAAGTATGGTGATTTTTGTGCTATATAAAGTTGGAGATTGGAGTTCTCATGTTCAGGCTATATTGTGGTTGTGCGTCGCGTGTATCGGCACTGTCTAGTAACTATCGAGGCTTGGGAACCCAAGAGGATCTTTTGTGCTTAGAATGTTGGATTTGGAAGTTACATTTGGTTTAGACTGGTTGTCTATGTGTTGGATTATTCTGGACTATTGCGTTACAGGTTATACCAGAAATGCCACGGATTGAGCGGGGAGGTGCGTCGGAGTATATCCTGGTAAAGTGGTTTTATGTTTTGAAGACTTAGCCGATGGATGTGAAGGATTGTCTTTCTTGGTTGGGCTCTTGTGATGAGTGTCAGTGCTGAGGCCCTGATGTTGATTCAGTTCCGGTGTTGAGGGACTTTTCGGATGTGTTTCTTGTGGCTGGACATGTCTCCGGGCGAGGTTGTGGATTTTGGTATTGATTTGGTGTCGGACATCATGTCGTATGGCAGTGACATGATGTTACAGTAGTGGAAGGAATAACATTAGGATTTCCTTGATAAAGAGTTCATCGTTAGGCCAATGTGGATGCGTGTTCTATCTTGAGTCGGCTTGGTTGACCCTAAATTGTATTGTTGAGGGATAGGTTAATTCGACTATTATTGATCTTACCGCTGATTTGGTAGATATGAGTGGCCTTTCTTCGTTACGAGACGTTATGATTTGTTAGATATGGGCACATATGGTGCGGTTATATTGGGTTTCATAGTGGAAGTTGAGCATGAAAAGTAATTGGGTGTTATTCGCTAAATGGCGTATATGTTATGTCCTATCGGGTTGCGTGGTATATGTTATTTGTTTCACCATGGATGCAATGATCTGCCTTGGTTCTACACATCAAACTGTGCGTGGTTGTTGATTTCGAGCATAGAGACTTAGGGTGTTCCATGTGGAGCTACGTATGGATAGGATCGTACATTGCAGCGAAGCTTTATGGAGATACGACCTTGAGGGATAGATTCGTATATTTTATTTCTATGATATGAGACGGGTTATCAGCCTTGTGTTGTAATTGTTCTGGTGAGCTTGAGGGACAACTCTTTCACAAGAGTCATTTTCATGATTTGAGTATGTTCGGACGTTTGCTTATTGGTGCGCGTATTATGCCAGTTGCGGCTTAGGCTTGTATTGATGTGTCATGTCGTCAGAGTGGTGTGTTGGACTAGAGGAGATCGTTGGGATCATCAATGAATAAGAACAGATTCGATTTAAGCTTGTTTAATGGATAAATATCGAGGTTCGGCCCAGAAATTTGCTATGGTCTTTACCAGAGGAGAAGTAGCCTTACGGATGGTTGATCTGAGAAATGGTTATAATTAATTGCATGTTTCCATTACCATTGGCAGTATATGAGAGTGTTAGAGTTAGACTTTAGTTGATAAGAGGTTTTCTACCAGTATTAGGTTGTTGCGTACAACTGCTATGAATGGAAATTATTGCTTCCTGTGTTTGAGTTATGTGGTATATCATATAATGGCACCTGAGGTTGCAGGCGTGGGTTATTAAAGCTAGTTCATAAGTTGCAGTAGCGCTTTTGTCATTTGGGATGCGTGTGCAAAATTTCGGATTATTCGGATGCCATTTGGTCGAGTTTTTGATCGAAAGTGTATTTTGGAAGTTTTTGGAAACTTGGGCTTGAATTTGATGAGTTTTGAGTAATTTGATATTGTTTGAGGTATTTTGATAATTGGAACAAGTTTGAAGGACGTTATGGATTATGTTGGTATGTTTGGTTGAGGTCCCGAGGGCCTCGGGTGAGTTTCGGATGGCCAATCGGACCATTTTGTGCCTTCAAAGATAGCAGAAATTGCAGGCTTCAATTGCAGGTATTTTTGTTCATTGCGATCGCATAGATGCAATTGCGATCGCATAGAAGCTTTTGGGGTAGTCCATTTTTTGTTCTTCGAATTTGCACAAGTTGGGATGGGATCGCATAGTTAGGTGAAATTGTTCTCCGCGAACGCATAGCTAAGGCCGCATTCGCATAGAGTAAAAAGGGCCTGAGGTATTGTTTGGAATTTGCTCATCGCGAACGCAGAGTGTTGTCCGCAATCGCAAAGTATAATTTTGTTGTACATTGCGTACGCATGAGACCTGTTGCGTTCACATAGGGTTAATTCTTGGA
The DNA here is from genome assembly GCA_034376525.1 of Nicotiana benthamiana. Taxonomy (NCBI): domain Eukaryota; kingdom Viridiplantae; phylum Streptophyta; class Magnoliopsida; order Solanales; family Solanaceae; genus Nicotiana; species Nicotiana benthamiana. Next base: position 53,280,813 of record CM067330.1, on the reverse strand, counting down.
GTTGATTTTTTTGTGCTTCGAGATCGCAAAGGTTTTCTCACGATCGCATAGAAGAAATATTGCCAGGGTAGAATATTTTAAGTCATCTTGTATGCGAATGTGGGTGTATTTTCACCCATAACTACTCATTGTTGGAGATTCTTGAAGGAAATTAAAGAGCAATTCAAGGGGAAACTAATTAAGGTAAAATTTTTTGTCTTATAACCCGATTATATTGTGAAATCCACCTAGAAAATCATGGAAATCAAGCCTAAAATTGAAGAGCTAGGGCTTGAGATTTTGAAATTTTGATTTAGGGATTTGAAGGACCATTTGAGCTCGGATTTGAGAAATTTTGTATATATGAACTCGTGAGGAGATGATGAATCTATTGATGTAAAAGTTTCTAAGTTTCGAGAAGTGGGCCTGGGGCTTGAGTTTTGGTAATTTTGAGATTCGTGCCCGATATTGATTGTTTCTCTTGGGATTTGTTCCCCTAGCATACTGTGATGTATTTATTCTAATTTTGGATAGATTCGATGTGCGTGGAGGCCAATTTAAGAGGCAAGGGCATCCCGAGTTAGAGATTTCGCTAGTTCGAGGTAAGTAATGATTGTAAATACTGGTTTGAGGGTTTGAAACCTTGGACTTCATATCTTTGCGTTGCTTTGAGATGACTCACACACTAGATGATGAGCCTGGGGAAGAGCAATATATATATATATATATATATATATATATATATATATATATATATATATATATATATATGGATCGGGCTGCATGCCGCACCGATACTTCTATGGATCGGGCTGCACGTCGCAGTAATATTGCGTTTGGGCCGTAAGGGGCCCCTCCCAGAGTCTGCATACGCCCAGTGAGCGTCGTTGATGAAACATATGGATCGGGCTATACGCCGCAACGATATATAGATCGGGTTGCACGCCGCAACGGTTATTATATGGTACCTATTGAGCGTGATAGCTGAGTGCGAGTACAGATTGGTAAGAGTTCAGTCATGAGTGGGGGCGATAGATATATACCTGTACATGACTGATTTGTCTGAGAGCACTGTTTACGAATTTATTGATTTTACTCCTTTTTAACATGAGTTTCTATTGTATATTCTGAATTAGTGACTGTGTTCACTCATTTTTATGTTGAGCCTATCTCAAATTGTCAAGAAAATGTTTTAAAACAACTTTTATTTAAACTAAGGTGTATGAGATGTTAAAAAATTAATCACTAATTTAACATTTGGCTATTTCCATCGAGGTTTCCGAGTTATGAAGTGTTTATGATCACCGTTTTTCCCAGAAGGACTGTTTTACGAACTATGCTTTGCCCGATGGGTTGATTATGGCTGTAATATCTATTATTATTTTGAATGGCATTGAACCCTGTTGAACCTGCTGGAAAGTGCTTCAAAATGATTTTTACTAAAAGCTGGATTTTAAAAGGGAAGGTTGGCTCGTATTGTGATTTGAAACCTGTTGTATTTATTGAACCTAACGTGAACGTGGATTTATTGTTTCCTACTGCTCAGTCTTTATCTACTCTTATTACTTATTGGGTTGGAGTACTCATATTACCCCACGCACCTCGTGTGCAGATGCAGGTATATCAGAACTCAATAGCGGGTATTGTTTTGTTCAGACATGGAGTCATCAGAGTTAGTAGGTGGCTGCATGAAGTTCGCAACACTGCTCCCTTCCTCACATTGCTATTACTGTATTTAGTATATTTTTAGACTTTTTTGTATTCAGACCTTGACAGATGCTCATGAATAGTGACACCCCAATGTCGGGCTTGTGTAGTAGTTCCACACGGTTTTCTTTAAGATTTATATTATGAAATATTGCTCTAATTGAAGGTTTAAAATGACTCTTAATGATTAAAGGTTGATGTGAGTGTTGTGTCAGTTGGCCTTGTCTTCACGAGAGACGCCATTACGACCGGACCGTTTGAAGTCGTGATAATTATTCAAATAGAAAATGGGAAAATTTTGCTAAAATCATAAAAGGTCCAAATATGTCCTTGTACTTTACTAAATAGAGCACATTTTCCCTTTGTTAATACTTTAGCCCCTATATATCATTACCATAATATAGTTGGTTCATATATTCTCATATTGTCAGATAATTGGTCCATATATGCCCTTTCGGAAACAAAATCCCCCTAAACTAACAAATAGTATTTCCGTTTTATTAGTATTTTTTCTTTCTTTACCTTTTTCTTTTCTTTCTTTACCTTTTTCTTTTCTTCTCATTTTTTTTCTTTTTTCTTTCTCCCTTATCCGAATTCCTTCATTGCTGATGTCTTCTCCATTTTCATCACCAATTTCACGCGATTTTATTCCAAAAAATCAAACCTACACCAGCAAAAGCTTCCAAACGAGATGGCTCTAGTTCTTCTGAAAAGAAGGAGATGAAAATTGTTGGAAACTTTTTTTTGATTGTGTTAATTTGGTGGATGTCGGATATGATTATTCAAATAAGGTGTTGTTCACCGTGGAGCTTTAGATCTGAAGAGAACAAGACCTTCAAAATCTGAATAACCATATCCTACCTTCACCCAATTAACACCATCGAAAACTTTTATCCGATAATTTTCATCTCCTTCAGGTAAGAAGAACCTGTGGGGTTTGTGGAAGTAAAATTAATACGAATTCATGAATTTGAACTATACCAATTGAAAAAGTTTCATTTTTGTTTAGATTTTTGAAATATTGTATATATTTTTATATTTTATCACCTTATTTGCTACCTCATCCGTAAAAGTTTCTTACCGGCTTGTATCTAGTGTTGGTAATCACGCTTAAAAATATTGAAGGTGATTTTTGCATGTGATTCTTTGAGAGAAAAACCCTATTATTTAGGTTTTCAATTTTTGTTGGTTAATTTTAGTAAGTCTACAACTAATGGCTAAAGGTTGATAAGTTGAGATATATTTAGAATATTTGTATAAGTTTCGCTACAAAGTAATTCTGTTTGTGTCAGCCCCATCACAATTGCATATGTCAATGGGTTTATTGCATTACAAAAAAAAAACGAAAAAAGAAGCAAACTCAAATAGCCGTTCATCTAAAATAATCGATTATTTGCTGTAACAATCAATTGTTCTATGCCATTTCTTTATAATTCCCCCTGCCTTTAGGGCGATACCTGCAAAAGAGAATTAAACGTCTCCGACGCTCAAGTTAGTAATTTGTAGCGAAATAATGCAATGAGAACGTGATCTCTTAAGAAGTGTGTCCTAAGGTGTTCTTAAGAGAGTTTCGGGTACTTACCTTTTCTCCGACGTCGCCAATTACCTGTTCGAGAGGGTGATCTTTGATTGTCCTCCACTCGTTAGGCATTTTTGTTTCCTTCTCCAATTGTGGCGTTTCCTCCGTTGATTGTTCCAAGATTTCATCTTGAATTTCCTTAGGAGTTTCCTCTTGTACTTTGTCTTTTAAACTATTTAAAATACCTGCAAGATCAGAACAAGAATCCTTTCTCGCCAAGCGAACATTTTCGGAAAACACAATATGGGGGGATTCCTCCACAGTTTGGGTTCTATTATTAAATACCATATATGCTTTGCTACGTGAAGAATACCCAATAAAAATTCCTTCATCGGATTTGGCATCAAATTTTCCCAATTGATCTTTTCCATTGTTATGAATGAAAACTTTACAACCGAATACTCTAAGATGGGAGATATTTGGTTTCCTTCCCTTGTAGAGTTCATAAGGGGTTTTCATGAGTATTGGCCTTATGACTACTCTATTTAAAACGTAGCATGTGGTACTCACGGCATCCGCCCAAAAATGTTTGGGAATCTTAGCCTCTTCGAGCATGGTTCTAGCCATCTCTTCGAGACACCTATTTTTCCTTTCCACCACCCCATTTTGTTGTGGTGTTCGTGGAGCGGAAAAGATATGCTCGATACCGAGTTCGTCACAAAAGTCCGCAAAGAGATTGTGATCAAACTCTCCCCCATGATCACTTCTAATTGAAGTGACGGTTGTTTCCTTTTCGTTTTGAACACGTTTAAGAAAATATTTAAAATTCTGAAAAGCATCACTTTTATGGGCAAGAAATAAAGTCCAAGTAAATCTGGAATAATCATCAACAATAACAAAAGCATAACGATTTCTACCAATACTTTCAATGCGAGATGGTCCAAACAAATCCATGTGAAGCAATTGCAATGGTCTAGTAGTTGAAACAATATTTTTCGATTTAAAAGATGTTTTTGTTTGCTTCCCTTTTTGACAAGAATCACAAATAGAGTCATTTTCAAATTTCAAATTTGGAAGACCAACAACTAAATTTTGTGAAACCAATTTGTTCAAAAGATGCATGTTGATGTGAGCTACTCTACGATGCCATAACCAAGAATCATCCTCTTTGCTCATTAAACAATTCACATATTCGGGTGAAGAATTTGCAAGATCAACCATATAAATGTTATCCATTCTAAAACCACGAAGATAATTTTAAAATAGCAACGTCTAAAAACTAAGCATTCATCCGGATCAAATAAAACAAGATTTCCCTTGTCACATAATTGACTTATGCTCAAGAGATTATGTTTTAAACCTTTCACAAGTAATATATGCTTAATGGAAGAAATTTCATCCTTACCGACCGATCCGATGCCGATAATCTTTCCTTTGTTGTTATCACCAAAAATAACACTTCCCCCTTCCTTGTGTTCTAGTTGAAGGAATTTGGATTCGTCTCCCGTCATGTGCTTGGAGCATCCACTATCAAGGTACCATAGTACACTTGATCCCTTCAAACATACCTACAAAACAGATTAATGAGTTTTGGGTACCCATGCCATTTTGGGTCCTTGGGGGTTAGGCAAATCATAGTGATGTAATCGAGTGTTATGTCTATGTCGTGTATAACAAGCAGGAGCAATATGTCCATTTCGTCTACAATAATGACAAGTCACGTTAGGATTATGCATCCTTCTAGGTTGATAGTAATTGGACGGACGAAATTCATTTACTCTATTCTTGACAATATAACTATTGCGCAAATCATGAAAGTCATTTCTCCTACCATTTGTTCTAGGATATGCATCATTTCTAGAATAGTTGTTTCTAGGTTGGAAGTCATTTCTAGGTGTTCTAAAAGGTTCAAAATTCCTTCTAGTGTTTGGCCTAGAATGTGCATTATTTCTAGCATGATTATTTCTAGGTTGCGATTGATGAAAACCATTTCTAGGTTTGTTGTATCTAGGATGAACATTTGTTTTATTTATCCTAGGTTGAGCCTTAGGTGGTTGGGGGTTGGCTTCAACTTTCTCTTTAGGCTCGTTTCTAAAACCTATGCCATGCTTGGTCGACTTCAAATTAACAAGCACTTCATTCAAATTTTTATGAGAAGAGTTAAACTTATCTAAGGTGCCCTTAAGCCTTTCTACTTCATTTTTGAGATGCATGCAAGAAGTACAATTTCTAGAACTCTCGGGCTTGTCGGCACTTCTCTTGCCAAAAAAATTGTTTTCCTCTTTCAACTTCTCATTTTCTAAAATCAGTTTTTCCAATTCCTTTTCTTTAAAAGAGAGTTGTTTTTGAAAATCTTTTTCTTTTAAAGAAGCATTTTCTTTTATACTCTTAACTGTTTTTGAAGCTTTAATAAATTCGCTATACAACTCATCAAAAGCATTTTGCATTTCTTCAAGGGAAAAGAAACTTTTGGAAGAAATTTGACATACCTCTTCTTTGTTGTCTTCTTGTGCCATAAGACAAAGATTTGCGGCTTCGTCTTCTTCTTCCTCACGTGACTCGTCACCGGAGTCGCCTCCCCAAGATATGTATGCTCGTTGCTTCTTGAAGGGTTTCTTCTCCTTTTTAGCATTTGGGCAATTTGATTTAATGTGCCCGGTTTCTCCGCACTCATAGCACTTTATTTGATCTGCTTGCTTTTTGCCCTTTCGTTCATACTCTTTTCGCATGAACTTTTGAAATCTCTTGATAACAAGTCCGAACTCGTTGTTTCCGTCCTCATCATTCTGAGGTTGGCTTGTGCTTGCCTTGAGAGCAATTCTTTGCTTCCTTTGATCATTAACAAGAGGGTTAAGTATAGTAGATTCATAAGTTTTAAGATTACCTCATAATGCGTCGATGGTGACATTTGAAATGCCAATGGATTCTTGAATCGCGTCGGCCTTGGATCGCCATTCCGGAGTGAGACTTCGTAGAATTTTTCGGACAAGTTCCTTATCCGTGAAGGTCTTCTTAAGAGCATGTAAATCATTTACGATTTTTGAAAATCGTTCAAACATCTCATCGACCTTTTCGCCTTCCTTCATGTGAAACAATTCATATGCATGGGTTAGGAAATCAATTTTGGCTTCCCTTACCTGGTCTATACCTTCGTACGTAATTTCCAGCTTGTCCCACATTTGCTTCGCCGTTGTGCAACAAGATATCTTCCTGTAATCATCAGCATTTACAGCACAATATAATAAATTAATAGCTTTAGCATTATTTTGCACCTTTCGGATATCATCCGCATCGTATTCATCTTCGGACTTTGGGACCCATTCATTTTCAACCTTCTTGGTTGGAATTTGTTCTCCATTCATTATGACCTTCCAAAGATGAAAACTATTTGATTGTACAAATATTCTCATCCTCTCCTTCCAGTATGTATAATTTGTACCATCGAATAGCGGTGGTCGGGTGGAGCATTGTCCTTCACCTATTCCTGCAAAAGAATCACGAGTAGAAGCCATGGATGTTTCTCTCAAACGGTTAAGTCTTCAGAGTGTTGGGCTCTGATACCAATTGTTAGATAATACGCTTAACGCTAGAGGGGGGGGGGGTGAATAGCGTCATAATAAAAATTAGCGTAAACTTGCGGAATTTAAAAATTGCAGGAAATAAATAATTGCGATAAGTAAATAAATTAGAACAAACGCACCGATGTATCCTGGTTCACCACAACCCGTGGCTAGTCCAGTCCCCGAGAGACTCTCTCGAGATTTCAACTAACTTGTTAAGCTTACGGGTGCTTAACAAACCGTTACAACTTGAGGACACAAGCCTCAACAACCTTTGCTCGGAGATACAACACTCCAAGACTTCAACCAAGGAAACACAAGTTCCTTCTTACAACACAAGGGACTAACACTTCCCTTCAAGTGTACAAAAACACTTAGCACTAAAACAAGACACTCCTTTAAGAGTAGATATGAGTAAAAAGAATACGCTCAAGATCGCAACAACTTTCGACAAGAATTTGGCTCTCAAAAGCTTATGTAATGAATATAAAATGATAAGCAATAAAGTATGCAAGCTTTAGCAATTATGTGATCAGTTATTGTGTTTTAGAAGACTGAATTGAATCTGTATTTATAGTTGAAAAACTTTGTATTACCGTTGCCTAATTGCCAATTAAGAGTTGCTGATTTTACTCTGTGACAATCGATTGTCAAATTACAACAATCGATTGTTTGCCAGTTCTTCCAAAAATCAATCCCAGATTTTACGCATAACAATCGATTATCTAAGATCAATAATCGATTACTGGCAACGTTCAAAAAATCATTTCCAGATTTTACTTAAAACAATCGATTGTCAGAAATCTACAATCGATTATTCAGCAACGTTCAAAAAATCCTTTCTAGATTTTAATTAAAACAATCGATTATAGGAAATCAATAATCGATTAGTCAGCAACGTTCAAAAAATCCTTTCCAAATTTTAATTAAAACAATCGATTATAGGAAATCAATAATCGATTACCTGACGGTATTTGAAAACATTTTGGCAACGGTCAGTTATACAATCGATTATATTAAGTTAACAATCGATTATATATCAGTCTTGAAAAATCAATTTAGACACTGCCTCTTGACAATCGATTGCTATAGGTTCACAATCGATTATTTAATAACTTTGAAAAAGTCTGGAAGACACTGCCTCAACACAATCGATTGTCATAAGTTCACAATCGATTATTTTGTGACTTCGAAAAATCTGATGGGCACTGTCTCTTCACAATCGATTGTCATTAGCTTCACAATCGATTATTTTGAGCTTTGAAAAACTTTGATGGACACTGCCTCAACACAATCGATTGTCATAAGGTTCACAATCGATTGTCGTGCATATTTGAAAAATCTGATGCTCACTGCCTTAACACAATCGATTGTCATAAGTTCAAAATCGATTGTCAAGCAGCTGACTTAAACATAATCGATTATCATAAGTACATAATCGATTATCTTAGTCCAGATTTTAGAGGCATATTTAAAAATCATTTTGACTAAAGTAAATATGCCTTATTTAAAATCATTTTGCTCTAAATTAAATATGCATGATTTGTTAAAAATAATTTTTACGAGAGAAGCCATGTCTTGAGTTTAAGTTTTCGGATCAAGATCACAATTAAATACCGACTCATATAAACCTTAATCTCGATCTTTGTCTTGTGCTTGAATCTCGTTATATATCAATTTTGCGCTTGTGCTTGGACCTCGTCATATGTCAATTTGCGCATAGTTTGTCGTTCATCAAAACCTACAAATATGAACACACGTTTAGTATAATGCCTTGAGAACGTGTTTCCAACAATACCAAGGTTTTTCCTAGAATAACTCAGTCTCATGCTGGATCCCTAGTAGGAATGCTTATTTGCATCATGCATTTGACTTAGGGGACTCAATACAGGGGTTGGGCCCGTCTAGGACAGGTGTACCAAATTTAAAAGACCATCCTGATAAATTTTATATGCCACATGTTGCATTTTTTTAATGGTGAAAAGGTCATTTGGCGGACCAATGATAGCTGAGGGTAAATAAAAAAATGAAAAAAAGAGAGGGTGAAGTGTGACAATAAAGTAAGTAGGATTTAGTTATGTTTTTGTTGTATTTATTTATTTTTTTTAAAATGACAAAGGATATGTGAAAAATATTTCGCACTTTCTATTATTTATTGAAAATAAAAAAAATAAAAAATAAAAGGAAAAAAATCCGAAAAGACTTTACATATTTCATCATTTTTTCAAAAAAAAAGAGACAAGAAAATATTTTCTTTAAAAAATTAGCTGTTTTTAATTATTTCGTACCCATACCCAATTTGCTCGAGCTACGCAAACCTGATTCTCGTCTTTCGAGGCGTGATACGTAGGTAGCCTACATCGGTTCCGGTCTTCCTAGTAAATCTTAGGTTCTTGACTTTGCGGGGTCATAGCCAAATTTTGCACTTCTAGCCACTTTTAGCCACATAGGTTAGTTTTAGAATTCAGAAGTTGTTTGTTTAGAAATTGTGTGAATTGAGTTGTGTCAATGGACTCTACCATTGAAATTCTTTGAGTTCAAGTTGGAATTATCTTGTCAAACATCTATTATGCTGGCGAAAGTTCTATTGAGATCAATCTTTGTTTGTTGGAGTATTGTTTGGTGATTTTGGTTCAATCTATGAATTTTTCATGGGCCAATGATTGAAAGGAAATCCTGCATTGAACACCAATTATCTTTGTTCTAAGAATATGGAGTTCTGAAGCTTGTCGTGTTGAAGTTTTCCACTTTTGTGAAGTTTTTAGAGTAAACTTATAGCTAAAATTCTCCTAGTTTGAACTTGTTATTGGTGGTTTCTAATAGTTGTTATTAATGTTGAGTTTAATAGAGGGGATTTAGTAGGACAAGAGATTGAGCATGCTTGAATTGTTCTTTGGTTGAACCTACAGTAAGCTAAATCTGTCGAAAATCTACGTTTGTTGAGATTGTGCTCGAGTTAGGAGTGATAGTTTGAAATCTGGTTTTTACTTCCAAAATGTTCTCCTTGTTGAATTGACTACTCTTGTTACATAAACTATTGTCCAGTCGGCAAAAATCTGCTGACAGAAGTTGCATGTTTGCTGGAAAATAATTTGCTTGCTTATTTTCTGTTGCTGTACAGGATTTCATACTTGTTGTCCACAGCTCTGCATTGTTCATTTTTCGCTCAACAATGAAGATTTCCGCATTTCTTTAATTGAATGTTGTTACTATAGTTTTTCTTAACAGTTGAGGGAATTTTGTAAAAGTTTTAGCTTCAGTTAACTCAACTGCATTGCTTCACTTTAAATGCCAACAATACACTATTGAAATGTATGTTTTAAGCTATCTTTATAAAAAGCAGATCCCGCACTATTCAGATGTACTTTGTGGTTATTCTGACTCAACATTGCTGTAATTCTAATGCTTTGTTTCTATAGTTGAGGTCGTCATTCTGGGCTGAAAATTTCTGTTCTCACTGCTGCTGAATTTAGTGCTTAAAGTGTTGCTGAATAGTAGTAGTCAATTATTTTTTAATATAGTGACTATATTTTTCCGCATGATTTTTAATATTTTAATTTGGTAGTATTTAATTTTTAGTTTTGTTACTTTAGATTGTCCTTAAAACAAAATTTTAAAAAATGATGAAATGAAGAAGAGAAAGCCAAAGTAGAGAATGAAAAGAAAAAGTTTTTTTTGGGATTAATACTATTTGGGTTATTTGTTGATGTTCGCAAATATTTATGGAAATTGCTTGAAGTGTATTGAGGCTGAAAAGTTGTTTGGTTGAATTACCATTGCTTCAATTGTTCAAGAACATGGATTGGAAGATTACCATTAGGTTGCAACTTTGTCAATTATTCTGAGGATGTCTTGAATTGCAGAATGTACCAGTTTTTGCATATGTGACCATCTTTTGTAAATGTTTTGGCAGTCAGCTAGTAGCTTATCTTAAAAAAGGGTCAAGAGCTAGATAAGGTTGGATTTGTATCTTTGTGACTTAGTATCATATGGTTTTGGTGGTATTGAAATGGTTTCAAGTTGATTTTCAAAAAAAAAAGAAAAGAAAAAATGGTTTTTTTGTTTGTTAGAGTTTTCATGGTTTGAGTTGTATAAAAATAAACAAAAAATGAGTTAGTTTGTTCTTGCTCAGTTCTCGATCTTGCAGAACTACGCAAATATCTTATTCATGCGGGGTCATGATACGTAGGCAACCTACATAGGGTTCGATGAATCACTTTGTTTTATTTCAAAAATAAAACAAAAAGAAAAATAAAAAGAAAAAAAGGGTGTAATTATAGGACATGAAAATTAGAGGAAAGAAGGAGTGATAAATAGAAAAAAGAGGAAGGAAAATGATCAAGCAAGTGCCAGAAAAGCAAAGAAAGAGAGAGGTTGAAATGAACAAATAGGGATGATGCCATATGACCTTCATACCCTCGAAGTCATGTTAGAGCCAGTAATTGTGACTAGGTGTATTGCATGCAATGTGATATTTTAGCTGTTTAATGCCCTAACACTAAAATGATGACTTTATTTTGTTATACTTATAGCAGAAGGGTGGTTGGTTTGTGGTTTTTAAAGTAGTAACTCTCCTCTACAACACAAAGTCAAAGGCAATGGCGGACAACGATAGAACTAAGTTGGTCGATACCAGGGCCCGAAAGCAATTGGTTGACAGGGAAAATGGGTTAATTGAAGAGGTAAAAATGTTGAGACAACACATGGTTGAAATGTATCAGGCTTGGATGACTGGGAAAGCACCACCCTCGCCACCACCTAGCTTCCTAGATACTTTCCTTCTCCAATCTCCGGTCATGGTTTCGAATGATCCTCCATACTCTCCAGATGCTCCTGCTTATTATAGTTATCCTAACCACCCTAGTAACTCCGGCACTCAACCTCCAACGATCTATTCCCAAAAGCGCCCTCCTGTAACATCTATTCTCCCCAATAATGAATACCTACTCGATGCTCATGATATCAAATATTATCCCACAAAGGTGGCCCACAAGGTTCCTGACTCGTACATGCAGAGCCTGCAGGAATGAGCCTCATGTTGAGAACTAAAATTTCATAGGAACAGAAGGGCGGAATGGAATACCCCAGATGTTGGAAGGTATAAGACAGTCCTTGAAAAACAAGCAAGGAATGGGAGACCAAGGTAATATGGCTTGCGAAGAACTGTTTGTATCCCCTGAAATTCGCCTACCAGTAGGGTTCAAAGTGACAAAATTTAACTTGTATGATGGGTGTGAGATCCGGTAGCCCACTTTTGGGTTTATTGTAGTGAAATGAGAGGCATTAGAGAGAAAGATGACCCGTTGATAGCATATTTCAGCAAAACCCTGACTGGGCTAGCATTGGACTAGTATACTAGTCAAGATGTCAATAAATGGCCTACATTGGGAGACAGGGGTCAGGATTTTGTTCGATACTTTCAATGCAAATACAGTGTTACCCCAGACCCCGCTTCCCTATCTAAATGAAAATGAAGCCAGAGGAGAGAATTAGGGAGTTTGGGCTCAGATGGAGGGAGCAAGTTGCTTGAGTCAGTACCCCGATTGGTGAAAAAGAAATGGTTGAGCTTTTCCTGCAAGCCCAGGAGCCCACCTATTTCAGTTATTTGATCCCGACTTTGTGAAAACCTTTCAATGATGTGTTAAAAATGGGGGAGCAAGTAGAAGAGGGAATCAAGTCAGACAAAATCATGAGTGGTTCAAAAGACATTCAGAACATCCAAGTAAGCTTCGACGGAAGAATGAGAAATAGAAAAGATGATAAGCATTTTCAGGTTTGATATAGTCCTCGTGGATATCCTTGCGTACCAGATGATCCTCCCCAATACTGCTTCTCTCCATCGAACTCCCAAAAGCGTACATCATTTTCCCCATAACCAGCTCCACAGAATGCCTATCCACCCCCACAAGCATACCGAAAACCTCCTGGATCAGTTTTCTAGCCCAGCCAAGCATGTATAAATGAGAGGCTACTGAAAAAAGAAAAAGCTCTCACCTATATCAGAGTAGCATATGCCAGTTTGTTCCAAAGGTTGAAGCAATTGGAAATGTTGAAGCCGATTCGGATAAAATGCTAAACCCTCTATCAAAGAAGTTTGATGTTTCTCAAAGGTACACATATTGCTTAGATGCCCCGGGGCATGACACGGAGATGTGCTGGAGTCTAAAGAAAGAAATCCGTTGAGAAAAATGTGATGAAGGTTTGTGAAGTGCCTAGTGTTATTGATGTGGAACCCAGTGGCTAATATGTCGTGATGGGATATTGATTAGATGCCCCGGGGCATGACACGGAGATGTGCTAGAGTCTAAAGAAAGCAATCTGTTGAGAACAATGTGATGAAGGTTTGTGAAGTGCCTAGTGTTATTGATGTGGAACCAGTGGCTAATATGTCGTGATGGGATGTTGCTTAGATGCCCCAGGGCATGACACGAAGATGTGCAAGAGTCCAAAGAAAGCAATCTGTTGAGAAGAATGTGATGAAGGTTTTTGAAGTGCCTAGTGTTGTTGATGTGGAACCCAGTGGCTAAATTGTCGTGTTGGGTAATTGGGAAGACGCTCCATTTCTTGGTAAGCTAGAGAGGAGTATTGGTGGTTTATTTTGTTTTCCTATCTGTTGTCCTGGTTATTTTCAAGGATTAATCCAGATATTGTCATGTGATTCAAACCCTTCTATCCTTTTATTTTTCCTAGTTTGTTTAGTGTCGTCAAGGTTCGTTCCAGGGTTTAACCCCAGTCTTTTTACTTGTTTTGTTGTCCAAGCTCTTTCAACATTTGTCTAATGAAATTTTCTGCTTTCCGTTATTTCTAGCCATTTGGTTTTATTTTCTTTTCTTTGTACAATTCTTTTCCTGTTGGCTTTAATGACATGACATGCATGCATAACCCTTAGTATGGTCCTAAAATATTATTCATAAGGCAATAGAGACACTTGCGGGAAATAAGAATAGATTTAGACCCTTTGACATCTTTTGAAGCCGAACCACGTGAAACACGAGTAGATAGAACATGAAGAAATCCAAAAAGCAAGTTTGCCAAACTGGCAGGGACCATTTGTTGTAGCTGGAGTGTTGTCCAATGGTGCATTATATTTAACAAGAGGAGAAAGGAAAATGTGTATAAATGTCTATCAGTTTTGATGCAGTCAAGAGATACTATGTATAATTCCTTTGTCTGGTTGTACTTGTTTGTCTTGGCATATTTTGGAGATTGAAACAACGAAGGTATTTTGTTCTGCTACCTAAATACTTCATCCTTTGCTAACCCTTTTGAGCTTTAATTAGTTTCTTTGATACCCCTCTTCCGGAATCAGTAACAAAGTTAGAAACGCAAGTGTGAGAAGGCACTAAAAGGAAAGGAAAGGAAAGAATGAAAAAAGATAAAAAGGAAAAAAAGGGAAAAAACGATAAACAATAAAAGAAAAGCAAAGAGAAAACGAAAAAGAAAGAAAGAAAAAGAAAACAAAACAAAGAAAAAAAGATAGAAGAAAAATAGAAAAAACGGGAGAAGAAAAACAACAACAAAAACAAGGAATCAATATGACCTACGTTTGACCTGATTCCTTTTAAGGATACGTAGGCAGCCTCACGGTTCGGTCTCATTAAAATAAAAATTCAAACGTCCCAAAGTAAGAAACTGGGGAAGAAATGGTGGTTGTTGTAAGAAATCTGATGCCGAAAGTTGTAGTTTTAAACCCATTTGAAGTGTTTTGAGCTTTGATACCCTTTCTTTCTAACCCTATCTAAATGCCCACATTACGGTCCAAAGGAAGACCTTCCGATCTGTCTTCAAGAGATGCCAAGTTGAGCAAGTAGAGGTGATTCATGTAAGGGGTAACACTCCGGTCTAAGCAGGAAAGATAATCAAAATGAGAGAGTCTTATTGGTTAAAACCCTCACGGACACCATAAGGCGACGAGTGTTGAGAGAAATAAAAATGAGAGAGTCTTATTGGTGATAACTCTCAGGGCACCTTGAGGCGATTGTAAGTCGAGAGAAAGAACAAAGTAAGAGAGGCATGATTGTGAAGACCCTTTGGGCGCTCCAAGTCGAATAAGGATTGTGAATCAGATTGGATAATCAGAGCATTGAAGCTTAGCTTCACGATCTGAGGGAGTATAACAAGAGTTGAACATTAGATATTCTACGGAATAGGCTGCAGGTGCATGTCATGGTCATTAGAGTTAGTACCCACATTTTATAGGTTTCTACTTTTTAGGTATTTTGTTAGGAATCATCTCCTTCCCTTATCCTCTACTCTATTCCTTTTGTCTTGTTTATTCCCTCCTCTTGAGTTTGCCAAGTCAAAACAAGTGATAAATGACTTCAAAATCTGCCACCAGCTTTCCAATTGCACAAACGGGGACCTTTTTGTCACATAAAAGGAACATAAGTCAGGAAAGAACAACAGGCACACTGAGCTGGTAACGATCAATATGCTTTGGGATTCGTTTGAAATACAAAGGTTCGGTACATATCAAATCGTGGACAATGCAACAGAATGAGGGCTAGGGTGAATGAAGCAAAAGTGTTCCAAGAAGAAATCGAAGTTATCATGGCTAGCGATGGAGCAGTAGACCTCAAGGTCAGAGCCAGTGACTTGGGCCAGGAAAGAACATCATATACAATGTGGTTGGTAAATATGCTTTGGGGATCAGGTGAAACATAAGGGTTTGGTAGATGTCGGTTCAGGAGAAATGCAAGAGATGGAAGGTATTGAGTTCGAATGAGAAGAGGAATTTTCTAGGATAAGATTTACAAACGAAGCGGTTGGTCAAGGGGCAAACATGGTCTTCAAATGAAAATCAATCATCATGACAAGTGAAGGAGCAACAAACCTCAAGGTCAAGGCCAGTGGTTCAAGTCAATAAAAAAGCAGCATACACACGGAGGGATGGCAAGGGACGTGCTTTAGGATTCATGTGGGACACAAAGGTTGGATAGATGCCAGTTCATTAGCAATGCCACAAATAGATGATATTGGGTCTAATTGGAGAAGGGATATTTTCTGCGATAAGGGGAGAGAGAAATTGGTTAGCCAATAAGAAAGCAATGTCTTTCACGGTGAAATCAAAGTTACAGTTGCAAGTGAAGGAGCACAACACAAAGATGGGAAAAGTCGAGGGTTGACCCAGCATGACACATCAACTCATCAATCGTCGGGGAAGGGCATAAAGAATTCTGGAAAAGGGGAGAAAGTGCAACACAAGGTTGGGAGCAAAGGCACAAATGTCCAGGACCAGCCAAACATCATAAATGCAGCAGGTGATCTCAGGAAATGGTGTAAGGATATTAGCAAACGCTCGAAAATGTAAGACAAAGATAAGCCACAAAGATTAGAGGGTAAGACAAGCATAACACATTGACTTGGAAATCTTGAGAAAGGCGCAAGGATGCTGGCAAGAGGGCTAGAAATTTAACACCATTATGGGGAGCAAACGAAAGCCGTAATGGTTCAACAGTGTAACTAAGAGAGAGCCTCATGACCCCCCATTACTTGTAAAAAGAAAGAACAAACAGGAAGACAAAGGGAAGCAAGTTCAATCCCCAGAATTCAACCTTACCAACTTCCCACCTTTATCTCTTATTGTGGTTAGTAATCGATTTGAAGCAATGTCTATTAGCAGAGATAAGAATCCTCCAGAGGAAGAAAGAGGACCTAGCAACTGTCAATGAAGTGGCTAATCTGGAATATTAGGGGTGTAAATAAGAGGTATAAGCAAAAAGAAGTTATGGAATATATTATGAATAACAATATTAAACTTGTTGGTCTGGTAGAGACCAAGGTCAAAGAAAAGAATGCAGACAGGATTGCTAAGCTGTTGGTTCCTTGTTGGGGTTTTTTAGCAAATTACCAGGGCTCCATAAATGGTGGAGTATGGATTATATGGGATACACAATTGATCAGAGTCACTGGTATTCAGGAGGAGGCTCTATTGATTCACTGTAGAGTCAGAAACATTTCTGGAGATTCCATCTGTTACCTCACTGTGGTGTATGGGTTTAATGGGATGGACCAGAGGAGGTCACTATGGAAAAATTTGCAGGATTATTCTCTTACTATTACTTAACCTTGGTTAGTTGCTGGTGATTTCAATGTTGTTCTGTATGCTAGTGATAGACAATCAAGTAATCAAGTGAAGCAAGCAGAGATCCAAGAGTTCACTCAATGTATTCAACAGGCCGGGCTTTCTGAACATCCCTGGAAAGGGGAGTATTTCACGTGGACAAATAGGCAGACATGCAGTGATAGAGTATGTAGTAGATTGGACAGAGTCTTTGGCTATTATGAGTGGATGATTAACTGGAGTCATGTGGAAACTGTATATGATCAACCCTTAATCTCTGATCATAACCCTATGGTGATTACACTGGCAGAAAATACTAGGAAAGGGAAGACTCCTTTCAGATTCTTCAATACATGGGCCAATCATGAAGACTTCTATCAGCTGATCAAAGATAACTAGCATAGTAATAATCAGTTTTCTACGAAATTAGAGTGGTCCAATCTCAAGTCACTGAAAGGCCCCTTGAAATCTTTATACACTAAAGATTTTAAGAACATTAGTCAGAGAATTGATCATAGTAGACAAGAATTGAAAGACATCTAGAATCAGATGGCACTGGCTTACACTGATGAGTTGCAACTTAAAGAGAAGGAAATAGCAATGAAGCTGGAAAAGTGGTCCTTGATTGACGAAAGTATGCAACAACAGAAGTCCAGGGCAAAATGGATCCAACTGGGTGACTCTAACAACAAGTATTTCTCTGCTGTCCTAAAGGAAAGAAATCAACACAAGCATATCACTGAGCTTGTTACAGCTGGTGGTCTCAAGGTTACTAATCCAGATGACATTAAAAAGGAGATTAATGACTTCTATAAGTCATTAATGGGTACAACAACTCCTTATCTGCCAGCCATAAACCGAGTGTATATGACCAATGGCCCTACCTTAACACATCAACAGAAGAAGAGATTTATCAGCCTCCATTTGTCACATGTACCGGAACCAGAGTTGTTTTATCACGAAGGGGGATACTACATAGTGAAGTTCCGAACAATTGATGATACCAAAGAAGTTTTATGTGCTGGTCCTTATTCTATAGCAAATAGGCCCATGATTCTCAAGCAATGGACGTCAGATTTTGACTTCACTGAGGAATTCCCTGTTGAGATTCCACTATCAGTCAAATTTTCAACACTTCCTATGTCTTGTTGGGGAATGATATCCTTGAGTAGAATAGCTAGTGTATTAGGGAAACCTATTTTTGCGGATGAATGTACAACCAAACAATCTAGAATTTCCTATGCTCGAATGCTCATAGAGATGAATGTTACCAAAGAGCTACCTAGGGATATATGGTTAATGGATGCAAATGGGACGAAATTTCTTCAAGAAGTGGTTTATCACTGGAAACCATCTTACTGTGGGAAATGTCTTACGTTTGGGCACAACTATTTGATAAATCCTAACCCAATCCAGCCTCCTCAAGTGAAGAAACCTAAAGTGATTCAGGAATGGAGAACCAAAGCTCCAATCCAGACTGTTCAGAATCAGCAAGAGGTTCCTCTACAACAAACGGAGACAAGGCAGAACAGTGTAACTCAGAGAGAGCCTCATGACCCCCCATCACTTGTAATAGGAAAGAACAAACAGGAAGACAAAGGGAAGCAAGTTCAATCCCCAGAATTCAACCTCACCAACTTCCCACCTTTATCTACTATTGTTGTTAGTAATCGATTTGAAGCTATGTCTATTAGTAGAGTTGAGAATTCTCCAGAGGATGAAGGAGGACCTAGCAACTGTCAATGAAGTGGCTAATCTGGAATATTAGGGGTGTAAGTAAGAGGTATAAACAAAAGAAGTTAGGGAATATATTAGGAATAACAATATTAACCTTGTTGGTCTGGTAGAGACCAAGGTCAAAGAAAGAATGCAGACAGGATTGCTTAGCTGTTGGTTCCTAGTTGGGGTTTACTAACAAATTATCAGGGCTCTATAAATGGTAGAGAATGGAATATATGGGATACACAATTAATCAGAGTCACTGGTATTCAGGAGGAGGCTCAATTGATTCACTGTAGAGTCAGAAACATTTATGGATATGCTATCCCTTACCTCACTATGGTGTATGGCTTTAATGGGATGGACCATAGGAGATCACTATGGAAAATTCTGCAGGATTATTCTGTTACTATTACTGAACCTTGGTTAGTTGCTAGTGATTTCAATGTTGTTTTGTATGCTAGTGATAGATAGTCAAGTAATCAAGTGAAGCAAGCATAGATCCAAGAGTTCACTCAATCTACTCAACAGGCTGGACTTTCAGAACTTCCCTGGAAATGGGAGTATTTCACCTGGACTAATAAGCAGACAGGCAGTGATAGAGTGTGTAGTAGACTGGACAGAGTCTTTGGCGATTATGAGTGGATGATTAACTGGAGTCATGTGAAAACTGTATATGATCATCCCTTAATCTCTGATCATAACCCTATGATGATTACACTGGCAGAAACTAGTAGGAAAGGGAAGACTCCTTTCAGATTCTTCAATAGATGGGCCAATCATGAAGACTTCTATCAGCTGGTCAAAGGCAACTGGCATAGTAATAATCGATTTTCTATGAAATTAGTCTGGTCCAATGTCAAGTCACTGAAAGGCCAGTTAATATCTTTAAACACTAAAGATTATAAGAACATTAGTCAGAGAATTGATCATAGTAGACAAGAATTGAAGGACATCCAGAATCAGATGGCACTGGCTTATACTGATGAGTTGCAACTTAAAGAGAAGGAAATAGCAATGAAGCTGGAAAAGTGGTCCTTGATTGAAGAAAGTATGCTACAACAGAAGTCCAGGGCAAAATGGATCCAACTGGGTGACTCAAACAACAAGTATTTCTCTGTTGTCCTAAAGGAAAGAAATCAACACAAGCATATCACCGAGCTTGTTACAGCTGGTGGTCTTAAGATTACTAATCCAGATGACATTTAAAAGGAGATCAATGACTTCTATATGTCATTAATAGGTACAACAGCTCCTTCTCTGCCAGCCATAAACCGAGTGTATATGACCAATGGCCCTACCTTAACACATTAACAGAAGAAGGAGTTAAGTTCTGATATTACTGAACTTGAGATTCTGGAAAGTTAAAAGGTAATTGGGGATGACAAAGCCCCGGGAATTGATGGATACAATGCAGTGTTTTTCAAGAAGACATGGAACATCATTGGCAAACAGATCCTAGGTGCAGTCAAGGATTTCTTCCAGACTACCAAAATGTTCAAACCAGTAAATTGTTCCTCTCTCACTTTGATCCATAAAGTCCCTAACCCAACCACAGTCAAAGAATACAGACCAATTGCATGCTGCTCAATTTTGTACAAACTGATTTCCAGGATTTTAGCCAACAGAATGCAGAAAATCAAGTCTAGCATCATTTATGAAGCCCAAGCAGGATTCATCCCAGGCAGGAAGATTGCAGACAATGTTATACTGGCCCATGAGTTGATCAAAAACTATTCCAGATCTCATGAGACTCCTAGATGCATGATCAAAATTGACCTGCAGAAGGCCTATGATTCTGTCGAATGGATCTTCTTGCAACATGTAATGGAAGCATTAGGGTTTCCGGCCGGATTCACAAACTAGATCATGGAATATGTCAAAACAGTAAGCTATACAGTGATTACTAATGGGGAAACAACTGAACCTACTAATTCTGCTAAAGGCCTTAGACAAGGTGACCCAATCTCCCCATTCCTATTTGCAATAGTCATGGAGTATCTATTTATATCTCTGGCTTAACAGAAGAAAGACCAAGAATTTTTATACCATCCAGGTTGTAAAAGGCTGGGCATCACTCACATAAGTTTTGCTAATGACCTACTTCTGTTTGCTAATGGAGAAAGTCAGTCTGTCATTACCATGTTCAAGTATTTCCCCCAGTTCACTGAAGCATCTGGGCTGAAAGCCAATCTGAGCAAAACTTCTGTATACTTTGGAGGGGTTAGTCCTGAAGTTCAGCAGCAGATTACTGATCACCTAGGTTATGTGTATGGAGATTTGCCTTTCAAATATTTGGGCATCCCTCTATTCACCAAGAAGATAGCATTGATTCAGTGGCAACCTATGATAGATAGGATCACTGCTAGGATCACATCATGGACTGCTAGAAAGTTGTCATATGCTGGGAGGATGCAATTGGTACAGTCAGTGGTTTTTGGTATACAAGCTTACTAGGCAGAACTCTTCCTCATCCCTACAAAGATTCAAAAGCTTATTGAAGCAGTATGCAGAAGTTTTATTTTGTCTGGATCAGCTGTTATCTCTAAGAAGGCCTACATTGCCTACGACAAAATGTGTTTGCCGAAGTCAGCTGGTGGGCTGAACCTCACAAACCTCTTTTTTTGGAATAAGGCAGCTATTTCTAAACTGTGTTGGGATCTGGCTCACAAGAAAGACACACTGTGGGTCAAATGGATTCACACAGTTTATATAAAACAGCAGCAACTGGAGAATACTCCTATCCCCAAGCAAGCTAGTTGGATGGTACGAAAGATAATTGCAGCAATTGGACTGCTACCAAAGTCTGCACAGGCCAGTATGCTCCATTAGGCAACTCTATCTGCTTCATATTGGGCAACTCTCAAGAGTCCCATGGAAGAATTTAACTGCTCAGAACTATGCTAGGCCCAAGGCTGTCTTCAATTTATGGTTGGTACTTCATGACAGGTTACCAACAAAGGATAGGCTACTACAGTGGGGTATGACTGTGGATAACATATGTGTTATGTGCCAGCAAGCTCCGGAAATCAGAGACCATCTTTTCCACACTTGCCCATTTGCAACAAAATTAAGGGGCCAAACACTGTCCTGGATCAGAGAAGTTCACTTCAGTATGCCGAACTGGGAGCACTTTATACAGTGGATTGTTAGCAAAGCTAAAGGAAAATCAAGTAGGGCTAACATATTCAAAATGGTGGTAGCTGAATTATTCTACGCTTTATGGTTGGAGAGAAATGCGAGGATTTTTGAGAATGTTTTCCGCAGCAGTGACAAACTACTCAGGGATATAGCGTATACTTGTAATGTTAGAGGAACACCCAAAATTAGACAACAGCTTCTGCAATATCTTTTGTAAATAGAGGGATAGTTATAGAGATAGTTGATATACAGTCTAGATATGACTGTCAATTGTGCAATGGCTGAACTATGGTTTTGTATTGAAATCATTTTGGTGATTAATATAATCCTTAGTTACATAAAAAAAGCCCCAACAGAAACAATTGAGGGTTAAAAAAAGCATGGAAGTTGAGATGGAACGCAATTTAAAACTCAAACATGGGCGGGTAACATGGGCAAGCACCAACACCTTCCCCAGTAAGAGTCGCAGAAACCCTCATGGACAATGATCACCAGCAGAAACAACCGGAAGTTAGAGTTGGCATTTAATCTGGAACCCTTAGGACCCTCATGGAAAATGAGACTTATTTAAAGGATAGAGGTAGTCATGGATAACAAAGAGAATAAGATGACTTGCATAGGATTCAGTTAGAGGTTGTCAGGACCGTCCTAAGAAATGGGACGTAGCCTAGAACACAAACAGTGGGGTGGCATGGTCAAACCCAAATACTTCCCCAACAAGAGTCATCAGAATCCGCATGGATAATGGGATTTAGTCATAGGATTTGTCAGGAACCCCCTGGATAATAGGACGTAGCTTTACATACTAACCCCAACAGATACATTTTATCGTCAAATGAAGAGTTGTCAGGACCCGCCTGTATAATGGGAAGTAGTTCTAATCACCAGTCACCAGCAGATCCCCAGCAGATATAACTCATAAAAAGACATAGTGAAAAATAATATCTTTTGAGAAAACATGACATAATTTTAAAGTTGTCACCAGTTAAGAATTGTCAGGACCCTCCTAGATAATGGGACTTAGCTTTAGAGATTTGATAAGGAGATTTGATACACTCACAGATCCGCCCAGCACCAAACTTGGGCAAAAAAAAATTTCTTGTATTTTGTTTGTTTTGTTGTGATCAGGTACTCATGTAGCACTTTCAGGGAATATATTTTCCAACATTCAAGTAATGGTAATCAGGCGCCCACATATAGAACAAGGGAAACTTTTCAAAATTCAAGTCTTGGTAATCAGGCGCCCACC
The DNA here is from genome assembly GCA_034376525.1 of Nicotiana benthamiana. Taxonomy (NCBI): domain Eukaryota; kingdom Viridiplantae; phylum Streptophyta; class Magnoliopsida; order Solanales; family Solanaceae; genus Nicotiana; species Nicotiana benthamiana. The sequence continues at coordinate 53,257,876 of CM067330.1, read as the reverse complement.
TGTAGAAGAAGGGAATATTTTTTCAAAATTTCAAGTTTTGGTAATCAAGCGCCCACCTGTAGAACAAGGGAATATTTTTCAAATTTAATGTTTTGGCAATCAGGTGCCCACCTGTAGAACAAGGAAATATTTTTCAAAATTTCAAAGTTTTGGTAATCAGGTGTCCACCTGTAGAATAAAGGAATAGTTTTAAAAAAATTTCAGGCTTTGGCAATCAGGCGCCCACCTGTAGAAAAAGGGAATATTTTTCAAAATTTCAAGTTTTGATAATCAGGCGCCCACATGGAGAACAAGGGAATAATTTTTCAAAATTTCAAGTTCTGGTAATCAGGTGCCCACCTGCACAACTAGGGAAAAATGTCAATGTTTCGAAATTCAGGCGCACACCTGTAGAACAAGGGAATTTCTTTTCAAAATTTCAAGTCTTCATAATTAGGCGTCCACCTGGAGAGCAAGGGAATATTTTTCAAAATTTAAAGTTTTAGCAATCAGGCGCCCACTGGTAAAATAAGGGAAGATTTTTCAAAATTCAAGTCTTGGCAATCAGGCGCCCACCTTGAGAACAAGGGAATATTTTTCAAATTTTCAAGTTTTGGCAATCAGGCGCCCATCTGTAAACAAGGGAATATTTTTCAAAATTTAACTTTTGGTAATCAGGCGCCCACCTGTAGAACAAGAGAATATTTTTGAAAATCCATATTTTTGTAATCAGGCGCCCACCTGTAGAACAAGGAAATATTTTTTAAAATTCAAGTTTTTTTAATCAGGCGCCCACCTTTAGAACAAGGGAATATTTTTCAAGTGTTAAGTATTGATAATCAGGCACCCACCTGGAGAACAAGGGAACACAATTCGAGTTCCGCAATCAGGCATCCACTTAGAGAAAGGGAAAACATCTCAGATTACGATTCAAGTCAGCAAGAAGAGAAGCTCGTGGCAAGAATACAAGTCAACAGTCCAAGGTAATCAGTAAAACTTAGTCACAATAAATAAATAAAGGAAGAAAAAAGGAAGGAAAGCAGAAAATTAATCCAGCATAATCCGTGGATTTTCACTTTCATCCCCAACAGGGACCCTTTATTCCTATCCTGGCATAACTTGTGGATTCTCCTCTTATCCCCAGCAGGGACTCTTTTTCTTATCTAGCATAACCCAACCATCTGCCAGCATAACCTTGTAGTCTTTCCTATCTCGACATAACCCGTGGATCCCCCTGGCATAACCCAGGAACCTTTATCTTCCTATCCCAGCATAACCCGTGGATCCCCCTAGCATAACTTATGAGCCTTTTTTTTATATTCCGGCATAACCCGTGGAACCGTCTAGCATAACCCAGGAGCCTTTTCTTCCTATTCTGGCATAACGCGTGGAGCCCCCTGGCATAACCCAGGAGCCTTTTCTTCGTATCGTGGCATAACCCATGGATCCCCCTGGCATAACCCAAGAGCCTTTTCTTCCTATCCCGACATAACCCGCCGATCCCCCTAGCATAATCCAGGATCTCGGCATAACCCGTGGATCCCCCTAGCATAACCCATGAGCTCTTTTATTCCTATCCCGTACATAACTCATGGATCCCCCTGGCATAACACATGAGCCTTTTTCTTCATATCCCGGCATACCTGTGGATCCCCCTGGCAGAACCCAGGAACCTTTTTCTTTCTATCACCGGCATAACCTGTGGATTACCCTTGCATAACCCAGGAGCCCTATATTCATCCAGGCATAACCCGCGGAAACCCCTGGCATAACCTAGAATTCCGTACCTTCCCATCCAGGTATAACCCATAGATCGCCCCGGCATAAGCCAGGAACCCTTTTCATTCATCCCGGCATAACCCGCAGATCTCCCTGGTGTAACCCAAGAATCTTTTTATTTCATCCCAGTATAACTCGTGGATTTTCACGTTCATCCCCAGCAGGGACCCTTTATTCCTATCCTGGCATAACTTGTGGATTCTCCTCTTATCCCCAACAGGGACTCTTTTTCTTTTCCAGCATAACCCAACCATCTGCCAGCATAACCTTGCAGTCTTGCCAAAGAATACACAACCTAGGCTTTTAATGTTTTTAATAAAAGAATATATTAAACTCGCTTTGCAAAATAACTTGCGAAATTTTCCCAATGAAAACTGGGATAGAAAATTTCATTCATTTGTTTGTTTTTTTGGTGTCCGGACAGGTCTTTGCATCAAGCCAAAGGATTCGAAGCGATGAAAAGAATGATTCTTAATCTGGAACAAATAAAATAAGGAAAAGAAACAAATTCTGAGTGATCGAAGAAGAAAGATGTGGACTGCTCAAATTTGATTCAAAATTACAAGTTCCGCATGGCCCGCTCTGCTAAAATGCTGAAGAAAGAATCAGAACCTACAGCTTACGAGTATCAAGAGTCAGATCAAGTCCACAGCAAATCCAGCTAAGACTCAAGATCAAGCTTCAGGAAATTTATAGATAGGAATCTTGTAACTCATAGTTGATAGTCATAGCTAGCTTAGCTTTCGATTTTCTTTTTGGTGTAATAAGGAGGTCAGCAAGTAGTAGCAACAGCAGTGAAATCACAGCTCCTGGTAGTCCCAGCTACCAAATTTTCCAGAACTACACTAATCCGATTCCTTTGTAGCCAAGGATATGTAGGCAACCTACGAAGCAGGGTTCGGTCATACGGTTTTCAAAATGCTTTTCGTGGAGTGCCAAGAAGACAAAAATTTCTCAATATTGCTCATTTATTTTTGCTCGAAAACCCTTCATGTCTCCGAGCAAAGAGGGGCAGCTATGAGCACGTGATTTTTTCCTCGCTCAAATAATCATATAGAATTCATTAAAATTAGGATTTTTTCTTTTATAATTTGAATTTTAGGAATTATTTGCGTGATTTGGTGTTTTGTGTGTATTTTTGTGAATTTTTAATTGATATAACTCATAAAAAAACAAAAATAGCATACTTGCATTTAGAACCTCATTTTAAAATTTTTTATTAGTTGATTAACATCACAAATAATAAGAAAAAATAACAAAATAGTCATGTTGCATTGTTTTACTTTTGGTTTTAATTTTTCTTTAAGTTTTCTTTATTAAACTAGGATTTGTTTAATTTTTGATAATTAATTAGTTTTAATTTTAGAGTTGAATAAGATCTTGTCTTATTTTATTTTTTATACTTAATAGAATCTAAAATTGAATATATAAAGAAAGAAAAGAGAAGAAATCCAACAAAAAGAAAATAAAATGAAGGAAAAGAGAAGAAGGCCAGTTTTTTGGGCCATTTGGTTAGCCCAGTTGACAAAAATTGCCAAACCTAAAGCACCCGGTTCAAACGCCCATGCCTTTGAGACCAACGAAATGACGTAGTATAGGAAGCATACTACGTCGTTTTGAGTAATTAAACAACAATTAATCCAAGCATTCCATCCCTCTCTAATCTGATGGCCCATAATTCTTGTTAATTTAAAATAACACGGTTTGAAATATGTGAAAACCCTAGAGACCAATGATCCCCTTCCTCGTACTTCTAGTCCCCGATCCCGTGTCCGCCGCCCTCCGCCCTAAGCTGCCATCCGAAAATCGGATCCGTCAGCGGCGAAGCTCCAATGAGCCCCAAAATTAAACCATAGCACCCTCTCTGTGTCTCCAGCCTGAATCCTAACCTAGATTTCCCTAAATGTTAGCCAAAACCTTCGAATATTCAAGTCTGTGGAAGCCGCCTCCGCCGCCCGCGGCGGCGCCACCACCAAGCGGCCCTAAATTTACACCAAATAGCTTCCTCATCTCCCTCTTTACGAATCCATGACCTATAACCTTCGAAATTTGCAAGAGATTCTCGAATTTCAGATCAAAGATTGACCCAAAAACCTATGTTCTCAAAGTTTAAGGTTCGTTCGATTTTGGACTGTAATAGTCCTTAATCTTGTTTTTCTCATGGAAACACCCAATTAAGGACAATTTCAATCCATATTTTGCAAAAGACTGCCGAAAGTCTTTTTTGTTTAACTGAGGTATTTCTTTCGTTTTTCATTTTTCCATTTCAATCCTGTTCATAGCGCTTGTTTTAGCCAAAATTAGTAGGTTTTTTTTATCTAGTCCTTTTGCTATTTTATTTTCTATTTCTGATCTTGTTATAATCAATGGTTCATTTCTGTTGATCTTGTTCTCATGAGTTCTCGATTTCCTTTTAGCTTAATCTTTGCGACTGCTTTGATTAAACGCGTTTTGGTGATTTTTTATATTTGTTTAATTTTTTGTTTGAATATGTTTTGATATATGTTTAAATTCACTATTTGTTTTCTATTAACATAGGCTTTAATTTTTTTAAAACTGTTTTGCTTTAGTCAATCCTGTTTAGTTAGTATTTGATTTTAGTTTTTATTATTATTAGTGTTTGTTTTAATAAGTAATTCCTCTGTTGCTATTAGTTAGATTTTATTAATTCAGTTGTTTGGATATAGCCGAGTTCAAATTCTTTGAAATTTATTAGTAATTTTTGATTAAGTTCAGGGGTAATTTAGGTATTCAGGATTGGGAAGGAATGTTGTAGTTGAAGCTAGAACCTTCTAGGATCTTCTAAAATAGGACTTCAATTGAGATACCAACAACTTAGGGCAGTAACTTGAGAAACAAGTCAGAAAATGAAGGACTAATTAATAAAAACTGAAATAAAAGAGGGGCAGGGGTAAGTGAAAATCTACACTTCCCCTCAAATTTGCCTATAAAAGGCAGTCCCCATTTCCTTTTTGAACAAGTTTTTAGAAATAAAAATCCCCCCCCCCCAAAAAAAACGCCTTCACAAATTCGAAACACTGAAAGTTTGAAATTCAAAATCCAAAAGCGAAAAATGCAAGTTTAATTTCTATTTTTCATAAAATCCAAAAAAAAAATAACATAAAACTCCAAAATAATACTATTCTATTGTAGTTCTTAGATCAATTTTAAGTTCCAGCTCCTAATTCAAATTTCTAGCTTACCAAAGGTTCAAAATGGCTTGAAGCTCCTGGTTTGTTCTATAATTGTGGTTTAAAAGCTCTTGGAGTCATTTTCAAGTTGAATTTTGTCGATTCGAGTTGGTTATTTTGGCTGGTTACTGGTTGTGTAATTGCTGGATTTTGTCCTGAGTGAAGTTCATTGCTGTACTTCTAGTATTTTTGTATTTTCAAAGTATATTTTCATCTGAAATTGAGAATTGGACTGTTTGAAACTGTTTATGTACTTTTAATTTAATATTAATTCATTCTCCTAATGACCTGAACGCTACATGTAGAAGTTAGACTCAGATTGCCATAGTATGATTTTAGGTTCACGATTAATTTATTTCCAGGTTTCATTGATTTTATACAAAATGTGAGCCTGTTCGAAAGCTATGATTCAAACAATGAACCTATAGTTACATTAGGGCTCTTGTTGCAGGTTTCGATCTAATCAACAATTGTAATCAGATCTTATATTAGATATTACCAGAATTGATGTCATGTTTTGTTTCTATAATCAATTTAGAGTATAGAACTTCAATATATTAATTTGAACATGCACGTTTGTTTTGAAACCAGTAAATCCGCACTTATACATGCTAGGTCTGTTCAAATTTAACATTCCCATATAGTTGATAATTAATACAGTTTAATTGTTGCTCCCTACAATTTCTCGTATTAATTTGTAACCCGTGGATCCCCCTGGCATAACCCATGAGCTCTTTTATTCCTATCTCGTGCATAACTCGTGGATCCCCCTGGCATAACCCATGAGCCTTTTTCTTCCTATCCCAGCATACCTGTTGATTCCCCTGGCATAACCCAGGAGCCTTTTCCTTTCTATCACCGGCATAACTTGTGGATTACCCTGGCATAACCTAGGAGCCCTATATTCATCCAGGCATAACCCGCGGATACCTCTTGCATAACCTAGGATTCCTTACCTTCCTATCCCGGTATAACCCATAGATCGCCGCGGCATAAACCAGGAACCCTTTTCATTCATCCCAGCATAACCCGCAGATCTCCCTAGTGTAACCCAAGAATCTTTTTATTTCATCCCAGCATAACCCGTAGATTTTCACCTTCATCCCCAGCAGGGACCCTTTATTCCTATCCAGGCATAACTTGTGGATTCTCCTCTTATCACCAGCACGGACTCTTTTTCTTTTCCAGCATAACCCAACCATCTGCCAGCATAACCTTGTAGTCTTTCCAAAGAATACACAACCTAGACTTCTACTGTTTTTAATAAAGAAGTAGCTTAAACTCTCTTTGCAAATAACTTGCGAAATTTTCCAAATGAAAATTGGGATATAAAATTTCATTCATTTGTTTGTTTTTTGGTGTCCGGACAGGTCTTTACCTCAAGAGAAAGTATTCGAGGCGATTAATAGAATGAGTCTCAATCTGGAACAATGAAAATAAGGAAAAGACACAAATTCAGAGTGATCGAAGAAGAATGATGTGGACTGCTCAAATTTGATTCAAACTTACAAGTTTCGCATGGCCCGCTCCACTAAAATGCTGAAGAAAGAACCAGAAACTACAGCTTACGAGTATCAAGAGTCAGATCAAGTCCACAGCAAATCCAGCTAAGACTCAAAATTAAGCTTCAGGAAATTTATAGATAGGAATCTTGTAACTCATAGTTGATAGGCATAGCTAGCATAGCTTTTGATTTTCTTTTTGGTGTAATAAGGAGTTCAGCGAGTAGTAGACACAGCAGTGAAATCATAGCTCCTGGTAGTCCGAGCTACCAAATTTTCCAGAACTACACTAATCCGATTCCTTTGTAGGCAAGGATATGTACGCAACATTTGAAGCAGGGTTCGGTCTGACGGTTTTCAAAATACTTTTCATGGAGTGCCAAGAAGAAAAAAATCTCTCAACATTGCTCATTTATTTTTGCCCGAAAACGTTTCATGCCTCTGAGCAAAGAGGGGCAGCTATGAGCATGTGATTTTTTCCTCGCTCAAATATTCCTATATAATTCATTAAAATTAGGGCTTTTGCTTTTATTTATTTGAAATTTAGGGAATTATTTGCGTGATTTGGTGTTTTGTGTGTATTTTTGTGCATTTTTAATTGATATAACTCATAAAAAATACAAAAATAGCATACTTGCACTTAGAACCTCATTTTAACATTTTTTATTAGTTGATTAACATCACAAAAAATAAGAAAAAAATAACAAAATAGTCCTGTTGCATTGTTTTACTTTTAGTTTTGATTTTTCTTTATGTTTTCTTTTTTAAACTAGGATTTGTTTAGTTATTGAGAATTAATTCGTTTTAGTTTTAGAGTTGAATAAGATCTTGTCTTATTTTACATTTTATACTTAATAAAGTCTAAAGTTCAATAAATAAATAAAAAAGAGAAGAAATCCAACAAAAAGAAAATAAAATGAAGGATAAGAGAAGAAGGCCAGTTTTTGGGTCATATGGTTAGCCCAATTGACAAAAAATACCCAACCCAAAGCACCCGTCCAAACGCCCATGACTTTGAGACCAACGAAACGACGTAGTATAGGAAGCATACTACGTCGTTTTGAGTCATTAAATAGCAATTAATCCAAGGATTTCATCCCTCAATTCTTCTTAATTTTTAAAAAATTCTGTTTGAAATATGTGAAAACCTAGAGACGAAAGATCCCCTTCCTCGTACTTCTACTCCCCCTTCCTGTCTCCGCCGCCCTCCACCCTCCGCTCTAAGCCGCCAGCCGGAAATCACCTCCGTCGACGGCGAAGCTCCAGTGAGCCCCAAAATTAAACCATAGCACCCTCTCTGAGCCCAAAAATAATACCATAGCACCCTCTCGTCAAGCCCATCCTGAATTCTAACCTAGATTTCCCTAAATGTTAGCCAAACCGTTCGAATATTCAAATCTGTGGAAGCCGCCTCTGCCGCCCGTGGCGGAGCAACCACCAAACGGCCATCTAATTTACACCAAATAGCCTCCTCATCTCCCTCTTTGCGAATCCATGACCTATAACCTTCGAATATTGCAGAGATTCTCGAATTTCAGATCAAAGGTTGACCCAAAAACCTATGTTCTCAAAGTTTAGGGTTCGTTAGATTTTGGACTGTAATAGTCCTTAATCTTGTTTTTCTCATGGAAACACCCAATTAAGGACAGTTTCAGTCCATATTTTGCAAAGGACTGGCCGAATGTCCTTTTTGTTTAACTGAGGTATTTCTTTCGTTTTTCATTTTTCTATTTCTATCCTGTTCTTAGTGCTTGTTTTAGCCAAAATTAGCAGGTTTTCTTTATTTAGTCCTTTTTCTATTTTATTTTCTATTTCTGATCTTGTTTTAATCAATTGTTCATTTCTGTTGATCTTGTTCTCATGGGTTCTCGAGTTCCTTTTAGCTTAATCTTTGCGACTGCTTTGATTAATCCCGTTTTGGTGATTTTTTATGTTAGTTTAATTTATTGTTTGAATATGTTTTGATATATGTTTAGATTCAGTGTTTGCTTTCTATAAACATAGCCTTTAATTTTTTTTAAAATTGTTTTGCTTTAGTCAATCCTGTTTAGTTAGTATTTCATTTTAGTTTTTATTATTATTAGTGTTTGTTTTAATAAGTAATTCCTCTGTTGTTATTAGTTAGATTTTATTAATTTAGTTGTATGGATATAGCCGAGTTCAAACTCTTTGAAGTTTAATAGTAATTTTAGATTATGTTCAGGGGTAATTTAGGTATTCAGGATTGGGAAGGAATGATGTAGTTGAAACTAGAACCTTCTAGGATCTTCTAAAATAGGACTTCAACTGAGATACCAATAACTTAGGGCAGTAACATTAGAAACAAGTCAGAAAATGAAGGACTAATTAATAAAAACTGAAATAAAAAGGGGCAGGGGCAAGTGAAAATCTACACTTCCCCTCAAATTTGCCTATAAAAGGCAGTTCCCATTTCCTTTTTGAACAAGTTTTTAGATATAAAAATCACCCCCCCTCCCAAAAAAAAAAACGCCTCCACAAATTCGAAACACTGAAAGTTTGAAATTCAAAATCCAAAAGTAAAAAATGCAAGTTTAATATCTATTTATCAAAAAATCCAAAAAAAAAAATAACAGAAAACTCCAAAACAATACTATTCTATTGTAGTTCTTAGATCAATTTTAAGTTCCAGCTCCTAATTCAAATTTTTAGCTTACCAATGGTTCAAAATGGCTTTAAGCTCCTGGTTTGTTTATTAATGGTGGTTTAAAAGCTCTTGGAGTCATTTTCAAAGTTGAATTTGGTCTATTCGAGTTGGTTATTTTGGCTGGTTACTGGTTGCGTAATTGCTGGATTTTGTCTGGATATCAATCGTGCGATTTGGGATCCATTTTGAGCTTTTGTTACTTGTTGTTTGCTGCTACTGATTCCTCCTTATTCACTGTGGTAACTTCCAGGTACACTTCCTGTCATTCTCAAGTCTGGAAGTAAATGAAATTGCTGCCTATTATCCTCCTGAGTGAAGTTCATTGCTGTACTTCTACGATTTTTGTATTTTCAAAGTATATTTTCATCAGAAATTGAGAATTGGACTGTTTGAGACTTATTAAATACTTTTAAATAAATATTAATTCATTCTCCTAATGACCTGAACGCTACATGTAGAAGTTAGACTCAGATTGCCAAAGTATGATTTTAGGTTCACGATTAATTTATTTCCATGTTTTATTGATTGTATACAAAATATGAGCCTGTTCGAAAGCTATGATTCAAACAATGAACCTATAGTTACATTAGGGCTCTTGTTGCAGGTTTCGATCTTATCAACAATTGTAATCAGATCTTATATTAGATAGTACAAGAATTGATATCATGTTTAGTTTAAATAATCAATTTAGAGCATAGAACTTCAATATATTAGTTTGAACATGCACGTTTGTTTTGAAACCAGTAAATCCGCACTTATACATGCTAGGTCTGTTCGAATTTAACATTCCCATATATGTGATAATTACTCCAGTTTAATCATTGCTCCCTACAATTTCTCGTATTAATTTGTAACCCGTTGATCCCCTTAGCATAACCCATGAGCTCTTTTATTCCTATCCCGTGCATAACTCGTGGATCCCCCTGGCATAACCCATAACCCTTTTTCTTCTTATCCCAGCATACATGTGGATCCCCCTGGCATAACCCAGGAGCCTTTTTCTTTCTATCACCGGCATAACCTGTGGACTACCCTGGCATAACTTAGGAGCCCTGTATTCATCCAGGCATAACCCGCGGATACCCCTGGCATAACTTAGGATTGTTTACCTTCCTATCCCGGTATAACCCATAGATCGCCCTGGCATAACCCAGGAACCCTTTTCATTCATCCCAGCATAACCCGTAGATCTCCCTGGTGTAACCCAAGAATCTTTTTATTTCATTCCAGCATAACCCGTGGATTTTCACCTTCATCCCCAGTACGGACCCTTTATTCCTATCCTGGCATAACTTGTGCATTCTCCTCTTATCCCCAGCAGGGACACTATTATTTTCCAGCATAACCCAACCATCTGCAAGCATAACCTTGCAGTCTTTCCAAAGAATACACAACCTAGGATTTTACTGTTTTTAATAAAGAAGTAGCTTAAACTCGCTTTGCAAATAACTTGCGAAATTGTCCAAATGAAAACTGGGATATAAAATTTCGTTCATTTGTTTGTTTCTTAGTGTCCAGACAGGTCTTTACCTCAAGATAAAGGATTCGAGGCGATTAAAAGAATGAGTCTCAATCCGGAACAAAGAAAATAAGGAAAAGAAACAAATTCAGAGTGATCGAGAAGAAAGATGTGGACTGCTCAAATTTGATTCAAAATTACATGTTTCGCATGGCCCGCTCCGCTAATATGCTGAAGAAAGAACCAGAACATAAAGCTTACGAGTATCAAGAGTTCGATCAAGTCCACAGTAAATCCAGGTAAGACTCAAAATTAAGCTTCAGGAAATTTATAGATAGGAATCTTGTAACTCATAGTTGATAGGCATAGCTAGCTTAGCTTTCGATTTTCTTTTTGGTGTAATAAGGAGGTCAGCAAGTAGTAGACACAGCAGTGAAATCATAGCTCATGGTAGTCCGAGCTACCAAATTTTCCAGAACTACACTGATCTGATTCCTTTGTATACAAGGATATGTAGGCAACCTTTGAAGGAGGGTTCGGTCTGACGGTTTTCAAAATGCTTTTCGTCGAGTGCCAAGAAGACAAAAATCTCTCAAGATTGCTCATTTATTTTTACCTGAAAACTTTTCATGTCTCGGAGCAAAGAGGGGCAGCTATGAGCACGTGATTTTTTCCTCGCTCAAATATTCCTATCGAATTCATTAAAATTATGGTTTTTGCTTTTATTTATTTGAATTATAGGGAATTATTTGCGTGATTTGGTGTTTTGTGTGTATTTTTGTGCATTTTTAATTTATATAACTCATAATAAATACAAAAATAGCATACTTGCATTTAGAACCTCATTTTAACATTTTTTATTAGTTGATTAACATCACAAAAAATGAGAAAAAAATAACAAAATAGTCCTGTTGCATTGTTTTACTTTTAGTTTTGATTTTTCTTTAAGTTTTATTTTTTTAAACTAGGATTTGTTTAATTTTTGAGAATTACTTAGTTTTAATTTTTGATTTGAATAAGATCTTGTCTTTTTACTTTTTTTACTTAATAAAATCAAAAGTTCAATAAATAAAGAAAACCTCTCCGCTCGACCAAGTTGCTAAGCATCTCTATATGGTAGTTGACTATATAAGCTACTTATCGCTAGTAATGACTGTGTTTCCCTATGGTTTCTAGTCTGTAACTAGCATGTGTTGGTTATGTCTCTTGCTAAGTATTGACTGTGTTTGCATACGGCTAGCCAGAAAAGAGAAGAAATCCAAGAAAAAGAAAATAAAATGAAGGATAAGGGAAGAAGGCCATTTTTTTGGGCCATTTGGTTAGCCCAATTGACAAAAAATACCCAACCCAAAGCACCCTTCCCAACGCCCATGCCTTTGAGACCAATGAAACGGCGTAGTATAGGAAGCATACTACGTCGTTTTGAGTCATTAAATAGCAATTAATCCAAGAATTTCATCCCTCAATTCTTCTTAATTTTAAATAATACTGTTTGAAATATGTAAAAAACCTAGAGTCCAAAGATCCCCTTCCTCGTACTTCTACTCCCCCATCTCGTCTCCGCCGCCCTCCATCCTCCCCCCTAAGCCGCCAGCCAGAAATCGCCTCCGTCGGCGGCGAAACTCCAATGAGCCCCAAAACTAAACCATAGCACCCTCTCTGAGCCCTAAAATAAAACCATAGCACCCTCTCATCCTCCCCATCCTGAATCATAACCTAGATTTCCCTAAATTCTAGCCAAACCGTTCGAATATTCAAATCTGAGGAAACCGCCTCCGCCGCCCGCGGCGGCGCCACCACCAAACGACCATCAAATTTACACCAAATAGCCTCCTCATCTCCCTCTTTACGAATCCATGACCTATAACCTTTGAATATTGCCAGAGATTCTCGAATTTCAGACCAAAGATTGACCCAAAAACCTAAGTTCTCAAAGTTTAGGGTTCGTTCGATTTTGGGCTGTAATAGTCCTTAATCTTGTTTTTCTCATGGAAACACCCAATTAAGGACAGTTTTAGTCCATATTTTGCAAAAGACTGGCCGAAAGTCCTTTTTGTTTAACTGAGGTACTTCTTTCGTTTTCATTTTTCTATTTCAATCCTTTTCTTAGTGCTTCTTTTAGCCAAAATTAGTAGGTTTTCTTTATTTAGTCCTTTTTCTATTTTATTTTGAATTTCTGATCTTGTTTTTATCAATTGTTCATTTCTGGTGATCTTGTTCTCATGGGTTCTCGAGTTCCTTTTAGCTTAATCTTTGCGACTGCTTTGATTAATCCCGTTTTGGTGATTTTTTATGTTAGTTTAATTTTTTGTTTGAATATGTTTTGATATATGTTTCAATTCAGTGTTTGCTTTCTATTAACATAGGCTTTAATTTTTTTTAAAACTGTTTTGCTTTATTCAATCCTATTTAGTTAGTATTTGATTTTAGTTTTTATTATTATTAGTGTTTGTTTTAATAAGTAATTCCTCTGTTGCTTTTAGTTAGATTTTATTAATTCAGTTGATTGGATATAGCCGAGTTCAAACTCTTTGAAGTTTATTAGAAATTTTTTATTAAGTTCAGGGGTAATTTAGGTATTCAGGATTGGGAAGGAATGTTGTAGATGAAGCTAGAACTTCTAGGATCTTCTAAAATAGGACTTCAATTGAGATACCAATAACTTAGGGCAGTAACTTGAGAAACAAGTCTGAAAATGAAGGACTAATTAATAAAACTTGAAATAAAAGAGGGGCAAAAGGGGTATATGAAAATCTAAAACTTTCCCTTAACTTTGCCTATAAAAGGCAGTCCCTATTGCCTTCTTGAAAAAGTTTTTAGATATGAAAATCCCCCCTCCCCCCCCCCCCCCGCCCAAAAGAAGCCTCCACAAATTCGAAACACTGAAAGTTTGAAATTCAAATTCCAAAAGCAAAAAATGCAAGTTTAATCTCTATTCTTCAAAAAATCCAAAAGAAGAATAATAGAAAACTCCAAAACAATACTATTCTATTGTATTTCTTAAATCAATTTTAAGTTCCAGCTCCTAATTCAAATTTCTAGCTTACCAAAGGTTCAAAAAGTCTTTAATCTCCTGGTTGTTCAGTAATTGTGGTTTATAGCTTTTGGAGTCATTTTCAAGTAGAATTTGGTCTATTCGAGTTGGTTATTTTGGCTAGTTACTGGTTGTGTAATTGCTGGATTTTGTCTGGATATCAATCGTGTGATTTGGGATACATTTTGAGCTTTTGTTACCTGTTTTTTGCTGCTACTGATTCCTCCTTATTCATTGTGGTATCTTTCAAGTACACTTCCTGTCATTCTCAAGTCTGGAAGTAAATGAAATTGCTGCCTATTATCCTCCTGAGTGAACTTCATTGCTATACTTCCAGGATTTTTGTATTTTCAATGTATATTTTCGTCTAATATACACAATTCGACTGTTTGAGACTGTTTAAATACTTTTAGATTAATTTTACTTCATTCTCCTAATATCTTGAACGCTACATGTGGAAGTTAGACTCAGATTGCCATAGTATGATTTTAGGTTCAGGATTAATTCATTTCCAGGTTTCATTGATTGTATACAAAATATCAGCATGTTCGAAAGCTATGATTCAAACAATGAACCGATTGTTACATTAGGGCTCTTGTTGCAGGTTTCGATCTTATCAACAATTGTAATCAAACGTTATATTAGATATTACCAGAATTGATGTCATGTTTAGTTTGAATAATAAATTTAGAGTATAGAACTTCAATATATTAGTTTGAACATGCACACTTGTTTTGAAACCAGTAAATCCTCACTTATACATGCTAGGTCTGTTAGAATTTAACATTCCCATATAGTTGATAATTACTCCAGTTTAATCGTTGCTCCCTACAATTTCTTGTATTAATTTGTAATCCAATAGTCCCACGTAAATAAAAAAAGCTGATGTCGTTTGGTACGTGAAATCATGCCCTGGTACTTTCATTTAGCTTCTTAATTCCATTTTTCATGTGTATTAGCATTAAGTCCATATTCCACCCTCCTTAATTGGATCAATATTAGTATTGAAATAAACTCAAATAATAGGTCAAGTAGTAGGCTCAGGGGTGTTGTTTCGAATCCATTAAGATGAAGGCTTATGTGAGCCTTCATCATAAAAAATGGTTAATTTTGCGTTTTTAATTTTTGTCTTTGAATTTCAGTAGTTTTTCGTTTAATTTGGTTTTAATTAGTTGTAAGAAGTATTAGTTGTAGTAATCACATTAATTTGAAAATAATTTGATTATGAATTAATTTAGGTGTTATTTCTAGTTTTAATTTAAAAAAATTAGAAAAATATGAAAATAAAAGAGGTGAATCATATTTTTGGGCAAAAATCTTATTATATTCCAGCCCAATGCAATTGCCCTATTTAAATCAACTCAAATAGTAGGTCAAGTAGCAGGCCCATGGGTGTTGTTTCGAATCCATTAAGATGAAGGTTGATATGAGCCTAAAGCCATGTTTACCGCTTGTTATATTGGGCTCTTTGTGAGGCCCAAAGCCATGGGCGTTTGGTTTGAACATATGGAAAAACTTAATCTACTCACTAACTATTGGATATAATGATAGTAAAATAAATTTGAATTATAAATTTGGGCCTTTGCGTTAGGTAGCGAATTCAAATTAAGAATTTTTCCCCTCTTGTTCGAGTTGGACTTGAACTCGAGGCCCGAAACTTTACAATGCTAATTAATTAGGCCCCTTTAGAGACAATACTTCATAGAAAAATTGTAGATCTTATTGGTTAGCCTTTAAAATAAAAAACGAGGTGTGCCGCGCCAAATATAACTCACAAATTGCGTGGCCCTCTTTAAATGTTTATATTAAAATATGTAGAACTTGGGATGTTCCATTTAACAAATTTACATTCTCTCCCGCAAGGCTAGTTACACATTAATCACATTAGGCAAACTTGTTAGTAATTTTACCTTCCCAAAATGCAGATGTGCATTTCATGCGACCCAAATCCAAATCCTAAAACGTTGAATAAATGTTTCAAGGATCCAAATTACTAAATTAAAGCGATAAATAATTCTAAAAATTGCACTATTGGATGAAATGTATCAAAATCAAATTTTTAGCCATTTCTAAGAGTTTAAGCGACCGTGCTAGAACTACGGGATCTGAGGTGCCATATACCTTCCCTCGGGTCAAGTGAATTCCTTACTCAAGAATATGTGGTTCTCAGACTCCATTCGGGAAGTCAAACATTTCCTCGATTTGGGATTCAAAACAAACCGGTGACTTGGGACACCAAAAGCCAAAACTTATCCCAAGTGGCGACTCGAAAAATAAATAATCTCATTTCGAATAATGCCACTTAAATTCGAAAAACTCTTATATACATTACCTTTAGGGGTAGGTGTGTAAAAAAAGAGGTGTGACACCATGTCTATTAGGAATTCTGCATTATCACATATAGATACCATGTATATATGGAATTTTGCATCACATATAGATACCATATCCATAAGGAAGTTTGCATCTCATAGATACTGCGTCTCTAAGGAATTGTGCATTATCACATATAGTTACCATGTCTATAAAGAATTCTTCATTATCACATACAGATACCATGTCTATAAGAAATCCACATTATGTATACGCATTGGTCACTAGGCAAACCTCTTTAAAGGATTTAAAACTGAACAACATTAAGATATCATGCCGATTGGATTTATGCGCTCTTACTATGCCTGTAAAAAGTGTTTAAAGACAATAACGCCTAGAAAGCATGCCAATAGGAACCATCAGTCAAACCTGAATCGTTCATTCTCTCATAGGGTTAAAATCAGTAATGATAATGCTTAATATTTGCACAATTTATGCTCTCTTGCTTTACTTGGTCAATTGACAACTTTTTTTCCTAAATAAGCATACTTCTTTTCTGAAACTGATAGATATCATGCATATAGGTTTTCGTTTAACACTTAGGCAAGCCATAAGGTAACTTATAAATTGAATCAGATTTTATCTACTAAAACCAGCAGACAAGCATTATTCGGGCTTCTCATCTGAAATATGTAATAGATCAGTCTACCACAACTCTTAAGTCTAATCACACCCTAATTAGTACGTGGAAGACATGCTAATCTATATGCTTCTTTTTGTTTTTTAGGACGTTTGTCTGAGCCTTTCAATCTGTTATGTGTTTCTTCCCATATTTGTTACACATGTGTTTTGATTGTCGCCTCAGAATTTTTTCCTTTGAAACTATAAAACCTCACACCCCTTCCCTTTAGGATCAGTAGTCCCAAATACCTTCGTGGCTGATAGGATTGAGGAGAGTAATAGCATGCAATAAGTCAAACAAGACCATTCTGCATTTAATACCTTGACGGGGTGGGAAAAGGTAGGTATGGATATGATGACCATGTCATAACACCACGTGTATAAACGGTTACCGGGTGTTGTGTGGGGTGATCCATATTATTTATAAACATAGGATCTCCCTCCCCTTTACTTGTTTATTTTATTCAGAATTTCAAAACTGGTTTTTTTCCTCAAATTTCAGATCTTTAACTTCCTTTAACTGCAATTACTTGCAACCCCCCCCCCCCCCCCGATTTGTAGCTCTTACTTGTCAACTTGTTGTTTCCACTTAAGTCACAATTATAGTATGGCCGAGAACCACACTAGTAGATCTTGATGGATACCTAACACCTTCCCCAGGGGATAATTTTGAGCCCTTACCCAATCTCTGGTTTTTTAAATCAAAGTCTTTCTCAGTGTCCTAATGCACTTAATCATTAGGTGCCAACACTTCAATTCAAACCCAATTCGCAAAAGGGAACGAGGTGTCCTCCCAAATGTCGTAAAGTCCATTTCGCGAGAAAAAAGGGGGGCATCGACAGCATGGCGACTCTGCTAGGTATTTCTCTTAGGCTTTTGCCACTTCATGTTATTTGTGACTTTATGCTTCTTTATATGGCTTATTTAATGCCTTTATGTATTTATTTCCCGCCTCTACTTCGAAACTGACTTGGCTCTTTATCTATTTCCATTATTTCTTTTAATGCTTTCCTTTATCACTTCCATTTAATACTGTTGTAAATTACAAGAAACTGTTGTACTTATTACTTTATGAATGTGCAAATACGTGACAACTTGTTTGATTATTGTAAATTCATATTCAACTTCATATTCCATTCATCCCAATCAAATACCAAACGCATATAATAAGTGATTGCGCCCTTCTGATATTATCACCCCCTAATTCTGGCAAAGACATATTTGCGGTAAAACCAGCCGATTAACGGTGTAATCGACGGTTCTGTGCCTTTTGCCTCTTGAGTTATCCGCTTAAGGGTACCTGTCTAATACCTTATAGAAACCCTACTCAATTCAATTGTGCAAGCATCACTGTCGAAACCTAGTCGAGTCAGTTATGTTGTCCACATAATGACTCTTTAGGATAGCCTTGTCCAATGTCCACTGGGCTTCCTTGTAACCCAAACGGACACTACCACGTTCTGTGCATTTATTTTGAGAACTAAATGCGTTTATTCCAATTATTGGTATTTAATGGTCGAGTCCGGTAGGGGTAAGGACCTAACACTTTTATCTTGCAGAAAATGACACACGAAGTCCCCTAATTCGGCATGGTCACCAACATCGATCCAAAATTGCTGAACTGGTGGGAAGATCTTCACTCCGGTGATCAGACTCTTGTCCAAAAATACTTGGGAAATTTACCTTCCCATCTGGAAATCCAACCCGACAACAAAATCAATGAAGCTACTACCCTATTGTGGGATTGCGATAGGTCTGTGTTTCCCTTTGGGGAGATTGCGATGACACCCTTGCTAGAGGAAATAAGAGGACTGGCTGGAATACAGTAGGAAACTCCGTGTTTGTTAATGCTGGAAAATTGTAAAGGTAGAGGTTTTCTAAAAATGATGGGTCTAAAGAATAATCCAGGCTTAACCTGCTAGAAGGAGTCGTACATTCCCTTTGATTTTTTTCATGAGAGGTACAGTCAGAACAAATCTTGCCGTACTTATCCTGATGAGTTCACCCTCACATTATTGGGGCACATCCATCGAAGGATCTTCGTCTTTATATTCTGCTTCTTGGGGATGACAGTATTTCCTATGAAGAAAGCAAGGATCTATACCCGACTAGCCATGGTCACCAAAACCATAATGGAGGGAATTGGTGGGAAACCATTTAGCATAGTACACATGATCATCGCAAATATATACCAAGCCTAGGAGAAATGTCAACAGGGAGCCAAACACTTCGAGGGTTGCAACTTGCTGTTCCAACTATGGCTCATAGAGCACCTCCGATAGGGTGAGTATCGACATGAGATTCAACATAGGGACTGGAACGATCATATTGCCTTCTACCAGTCAAGGAGGATGAACTACATGCCCAACATGTTTGCTTAGCCAAAAGATGCCAAAGGATGGGTACATTTATTTGAAAATCTGAAAGAGACCAACTACACTGGATGTTCGAAGGGTTCCCTAATAAAGATTTCATTGCCCGATCTCGGGATGTACCGTTTATAATACTTATTTATTGGAGAGGAACTTATCCTTATGTCCTTCTCCAAGTTATGAGACTTCCCGGTAGGGAGTAGGTTATACCAATGGTTTACATGATGAGTCATTTTCTTGCCGAGTTTCAAGATGATGATAGCCCATACAAGTGCCAAGCTCAGCATATGTGGCACTAGAAAATCATCATGGGAAGGGACAATATTGAGCCAGACAGGTACCATGCTTGTTATACTCCATACTATCCCAACTAGTTAGAAGACAATCATAATGGTCTAGGTCAATAGGGATTTTCTCGAGGTCACAAGATGATCGATGAAAAGGTTGAAGCACAGGTCAAGTACAATCAACTGTGCATCAGGATTCAGGAATGTGAAAGTGAGCACCGTGAAATTCAAGAAGCCAACCAAATGCTAATTGAAGAATGGAAATACATGGCTGTTAGCGCCAACAAACGGCCGGGGTACTTAGAGCAGGGTTTAGTAGAACCGGAAATAAAATTCATCAGAAGGGTCGAGGACTGCCAGAATGCTGAGGGAAATGGAGATGGGCCCCTAGCCAGAGCCTACTTTCTGGTGGGACTTCGAGAGCTGGCACAACGTTCGATGGAGCCAAAGATGTCGAGTTTGGAGAAGTTCCTTCTGGGAACAAATAGATATGAATTTACCTTTTCGTTTATGAATGTAATAGGGCCAATGGCCATTAGTGACATTTTATTTCCTATTATCTAGTGTCATTTTGGGGTTCATCTAATTTTCTAACAATAAAATGAGGCATTAGCATTATAACTTCTCCAAATCATTTTTTCGCTAGGCCTATCTCGGGCACAACGAGGCTCCCAAATTAGGATACGATTTCTATTCATGCACTATCCCTTTAAATATCGCAATATATTCTTTTATAATCCTCTCTAACTTGTTACCTTTTTGTTTTTACCTTTTTGTTTTATTCCCCTCCCCCAATGATTAGTTCCTACCTCTGGCATCATCATCATACTCCACAAGATCCGAGGGTCATCCACCCACTCCTCCTCCCAGTCATATCAGAAATAGGAATAAGGGAAATATGGAAGAATTGACAAAGGAAAGCTCACTTGAACGGGCAAATATCACTTAGGGTACTCAGGTTTCCAAAGAAAGCACGTCCAAACTCCAACAAAGGCTGTCGAAATTTCAGGAAGAACTAGATCAAGTCCGAAATTTGGCAAGTCTGTCATTTTCTCTCGCCACTCCAGAGGTTACATTCCCAGCTACTCATAATCATATTCCTCGACAAAACATCCCAAAGAAGGAAGACTATCCCGCTCCTCACCATCACTGCAATACTTTCCACACTCCCAATAATACTCCACTATTCATCCCGGAACCTTTGAATTCCACAAACGACCATGGACACACTCAACTCAACCCCCCCCCCTTCTATGTGGAAACCGTACAACAATCCATATCAAGAACACCTAAGTCTGATGACAAAGACTCCCTCATCAGAAACCTGGCAGAGGAACTCAAGAAACGGACTATCCAAATTCAAGGTGTCGAAGGAAGCAAGGGGATTGAGGGGTTGAACTACGTAGACCTATGGATATAACCAGATGTCGAACTATCCGAGGATACAAACCTTCTAAGTTTGAGATGTTTTATGGCACATGGGATCCCAAAGCTAATTTAAGAACATACTGTGACAAGCTAGTCGGAGTGGGGAAGGACAAGAGGATCCGCATGAGACTTTTGATGAGAAGCATGAAAGGAGATGACCTGTCTTGGTACATTAGCCAAGACCCAAATAAGTTGTTGAACTGGGTGATTATGGCATCTAACTTCATGGATAGATTCACGTTTAATACGGAAAATGCACCAGATGTGGTTTATATTCAGAATTTAAAGAAGAAACCCACAGATACGTTCCGTGAGTATGCCACCCATTGATGATCGGAAGCTGCTAAGGTCTGACATGCTTTAAAGAAAGAACAAATAAACAAGTTTTTTGTCCTAGCTCAGGATCCGCAATACTACGAAAGACTGATGGTGATCGAGAATCATAAATTTTCAAAAGTGGTATGGTTACGAACTTGGAAGCCTTGCAAGTTACCAATAAGGCCCTACACCCTAGTAGTACGTCCAAGAAAAGGGACGTAGCGCCATAGTGGTTGCACAGAGAACCAAATAATCTATCAATACCAAACTTATCCAACTTCTCCACTTATATATCAGCCCGCTCCAAATAACCAAACACCCTCACCCTCTTATCATACTCTACCACCCGCATATCAATCATCTTCACCTCCTACATGCCAACCTGCCTCACTCAGATATTCCCAACCTACACACGCCTACCAAGCTTACAAAACTCAACAATCCCACTATATTTCACCTCTCCAGCGTCAAAAATTTCCTAGACCCCGAAAAGATTTTTACCGCTGACCTCCCAAATAGTCTGCCGCCATTGCTAAACCAATCGACCAACTGTACAAAAGGCAAGCTACTGGTTATGTCACCCCTATCCCTGCTATAACCCTTGAAAATCTTGCCTAATGGGTTAAAACCAAATAAAACTATGCATACCATTCTGGCATAAAAGGGCACACCATTGATGAATCTCGATCCCTGAAATATAAGATCCAGTCTTTGATTGATGCCAAGACCATCATGGAAAAGGAGCATGATCTGAATGTCCGCAATAACCCTCTACCAGACCATTAGGGTGGAGGCGTTCACATGATCGGGATAGAGGATGACTGGGACCCCCAAGGGATCAATCAGTTTAATCATAGAAGGCAACGATCCAAAGAAGCTCGTAGTCACCCTCAATTCGATTGTGGTACAGATTCAGCCTTCTGGAGATGATGAGGTTGAACATTTCCATACCACTTGAGTTTGAAATTCCAACCTCTTTGAAGGCGCCAACACCAATTAAGGTCGAGTTTGTGTCCCCAAAGGCACCTGTATCGTTTGAAGTTACTATATTACCTCCCAAAGCAAGAGTGCCCAATTCGGTAGCAATGACAGTCGTAACAGCATTCCACACAAAATACATATCATGGGACTACATAGCCGAAGAAAAAAGGAAAAGGAAAGCCAAGTTTGGGGAAGCGGTTGCAAAACAGGGCATGACAAGAACCGGTAGGGCTTATACCTTAGAACACTTGGTTGAGTCGAGTAAGTAGACCTCTGGTCAACAAGCTATCACTCAATTTGACTGAAATATCTCTGCAGAAAGATACAAGCGAAAGAATACTCAGTCATTGATCAGCTGAACATAACACCAGCGCAGATTTCTATCCCTACTTTGCTACAGAGTTCCGATGCACACAAGAATGCTTTGTTAAGAGTGTTGAGTGAGGCTTATGTAAAAAGCAACATCACCAGTGGAGAGATGGATAACATGGTAGGTTAGGTATTAGAGAGTCATATGGTCACTTTTCATGAAGATGAGCTGCCACCGGAGGGATTGAGTCACAACAAGGTGTTGCATATCACCGTGCAGTGCAAATATTATTTTATCACCAGGATCTTAGTCGATGGAAGGTCCAGTGTCAACATTGTTCCGTTGGTAACACTTATGACATTGGGAAAAGGGCAGCATGAAATCAAGGACGGGGCCATCAACGTCAAAGCTTTCGATGGTTCTCAGAGGTCTACTATTAAGGAGATTATCTTATGTTTGCAAATGGGGCCTACTTGGTTTGATGTTGATTTTCAAGTGATAGACATGTTGCATCTTACAATCTGTTGTTGGGACGACCATAGATTTATGCCGCCGGGGCCGTGGCATCAACATTACATCAGGCAGTGAAATTGGAGTGGAATCACCAAATGGTGATCGTTCACGACGACGGTAGAAATCCTATGTACAGTTGCCAAACCATCCCAATAATCGAAGGAAGAAGAAAGATAGGTGGAGAAAGTTACCACTACATCGAACGAGTCAACGCTGTTGATAGGGATAAATGGTGGGATAAAAAAATAGAAAGCATATTGAACTGGAGCAGATATGAGCCTGAAAAGGGACTTGGCCAGAATCTCCAAGGAATTGCTAAGCCTATCAAGCTGAAGAAACACGACACCACCTTCGAATTGGGGTATGAGTATACCTAGAAAGAATTCAATGAATGGTCGCCACCCTAGAATAGTCCTTACTATCCATTGGAGGAGCCGATACCCTGTTTGGAGCAGACCTTCCAACCGGCCAAGGTCATCTATAGGTTAGAAGAAAAAGCCTTAGCGACAGTAAAGGATTTCTTCCTAGAAGACGATGATATGGATTTCTGTGTCATTTTCGAGGACGAGGGGAAGGAAGGCCCTTCCATAAAGGTTGTAAACCGAGGAGCATGCCTTATCAATTGGACTATTAGAACTACAAGAGCCCGTCATGCCTCGAGCATTACTATTACTTATCTTGATCATCAAATGACTGTGACATGCAATGAGACAACACAACAAGTGGACATTGATTCTGAAGAAGATGATACACCAGAGGAAATAATTCAAGAGGTTGAGAATTTTGGGAACAGACCTAAGTCTAACCTGGATGAGACTGAGATTGTTAACCTGGGAGATGCAAAAAAACATAAAAAAGACACGAATCAGCATCCACTTGTCACCATCACAGAAGGAAGAGTTCATGTAGTTTTTAAGAGAATAATATGACATATTTGCATGGTCGTACGATGACATCACCGGTCTGAGTACATCTATTAAAGCTCACAAACTACCGACCGATCCAACCTGTCCATCGGCATATCAGAAACTTAGAAAGTTCATGCCAAATATGAGTCTAAAAATTAAGGAAAAAATCAGTAAGCAGGTCAAAGCCAAGGTTCTCAGGGTAGTGGAATACCCAATATGGTATGCCAACATTTCGCTAGTACCAAAGAAGGACGTGAAGGTTAGAGTCTGTGTCAACTACCGGGATCTCAACCAGGCCAGTCCAAAAGATGACTCCCCCTTGCAAAACATAAACATCTTGATTGACAATTGCGCCAAGCAAGAGTTGCAATCATTCGTAGATTTTTTAGCTGGGAATCATCAAATATGGATGGATGAAGAAGATGCTGAGAAAATGGCTTTCAGTATGCCATGGGGCATGTACTGCTACAAAATGATGCCATTCGGTTTAAATAATGCCGGGTCCACCTACATTAAGGCCATGCCAACCATTTTCCATGATATGATACACAAGGATATTGAACTGTATTTAGATGATGTCATCATCAAGTCCAAGAAATCTAGTGATCACATAGAAGATTTGAGGAAATTCTTCAATAGACTGAGAAGGTACAACTTGAAGCTGAATCGCGCAAAATGTGCATTTGGGATCCTGCCAAGAAACAACTTGAGTTCATCGTGAGTCGTCAAGGGATTGAACTGGATCCATCAAAGATCAAATCCATTCAATAATTTCCACTGCCAAAGAACAAGAAGGATGTAATGAGTTTCTTGGGAAGACTTAACTACATTGTCTGGTTCATAGCCTAATATGCGGTTATCTGTGAGTTGATCTTGAAAATGTTTAAGAAGGATGCCGCAACCAAATGGACTGATGAATGCTAAAAAGCTTTCGATAGAATCAAGCAATACTTATCAACACCACCAGTCTTGGTTCCGCCTGAGCTAGGTACACCTTTGCTACTCTATGTCACAGTGTTAGATGGTGCCTTCAGTTGCGTCATAGGGCAACATGATGAAACGGGGAAGAAAGAGCAAGACATTTATCATCTCAGAAAGAATTTCACCCTATACGAAGCTAGGTATTCTTTATTAGAACGCACCTGCTGTGCTCTAAATTGGGTGGCCCAGAAGCTGAAGAACTACTTCTATGCCTATACTACATATCTCATATCCAGGATGGATCCTTTGAAGTACATCTTTCAGAAGCCCATGCCCACTGGCAAGCTAGCCAAGTTGCAAATCCTTTTGAGTTAATTCAACATTGTCTACGTGACTCAAAAAGAAATCAAGTGACAGGCGCTTGCACATCACCTTGCTGAAAATCCTGTAGATAGAGAATATGAACCCATAAAGACATATTTTCCTGACGAAGAGGTATCGTTTATAGGAGAAGACATTGCAGAGTCCTATGATGGTTGGAGGATGTTATTTGACGGAGCACCAAGTTTCAAAGGAGTTGGCATAGGAGTAGTTCTAGTATCAGAAACTTGCCAGTATTACCAAGTGTCCGCCAAGCTCAGGTTCCCCTGCACTAACAATATGGCCGAGTACGAAGCTTGCATCTTAGGGCTCAAGATGTCCATTAACATGAATATCCAAGAGTTACTAGGGATTGGAGAATCAGACTTGCTTATACACCATGTCTGAGAAGAATGGGCAATCAAGAACTCAAAGATAGTCCCAGACCTGCATCATTTACATGAGTTGAGAAAGAGGTTCGCAAAGACGGAATTTCAATATGTTCCTAGAGTCCACAATGAAGTTTGCCGATGCATTGGGTACCCTATCATCCATGATACAAAACCCAGATACAAACTTCATTGATCCTATTCTTGTAAAAATCCATAATGAACCATCTTCTTGTGCTCATGTTGAAGAAGAAGCAGATGGAAAACTTTGGTTTCACTTCATCAAGGAATATTTGGCAAAAGGAGAATATCAAGAGCTTGTGAATACTACTTGGAAGCGCACACTTTGAAGATTATCCAAAAATTTCTGTCACAATAGAGGATTCCTGTATACGAGGACTCCAGATCAGGGATTACTAGGGTGTGTTGACACAAAGGAAGCATCCAAACTGCTAGAAGAAATCCATGTTGGGACCTACGATCCACATATGAATTTCTTTGTGTTAACCAAGAAAATACTCTAGGTGGGTTCTGTTTGGATGACTATGGTGACGGACTACATCCAGAACGTCCAAAAGTGACAACTGTCAAATACATGCAGACACGATCAAGGTACCCCCCCCCCCCCCCCCAAACGAGCTTAATTCAACAAGCTCACCATGGTCTTTCACCGCCTGGGAAATGGATGTTATCAGACCATTTAAACCTGCCGCATCAGACATGCACATGTTTATCCTAGTAGCAATTAATTATTTCACCAAATAGGTTGAAGCAACATCATACAGAGCAGTGACTAAGAAAGTCGACACAAATTTCATCCATGACTGTATTGTTTGTCGATTCGGAATTCCAGAGTCAATCATTACTAAAACGGTTTTACTCTCAACAATGACTTAATGAAATCTACGTGTGAAATCTTCAAGATTAAACACAAGAATTCTACAGCCTACAAACCGCAAATGAACGGAGATATAGAAGCCGCCAACAAGAATATTAAGAAGATACTATGGAAAATAATAGAGAAGCATAAGCAGTTGCACGAGAAGCTTCCATTTGCTTTATTGGGATATCGCACCATAGTTCACACATCAACTGGGGCAACCCCTTAGATCCTGGTATATGGTACAGAAGCAGTCATTCCTGCCGAAGTAGAAATCCCTTCCTTAAGGATCATACAAGAAGCTGAGCTCGATGATGCCAAATAGGTGAAGAGTTGTTACGAGCAGCTAGCTCTTATAGACGAAAAGAAAATGTATAAAGTTTGCCATGGCCAGCTTTGTCATAACAGAATATCCAGAGCTTTCAACAAGAGAGTCAAACCAAGGCAGTCCACCCCTGGGCAGCTGGTGTGAAAGAAGATTTTTCCACATCAAGACAAAGCCAGAGAGAAATTCTCTCTCAACTGGCAGGGTCTGTACATGTTTCACTAGGTTATGACAGGAGGAGCCATCATACTTGCAGAAATGGACGGAGAAGTTTGGAAAAAGCCAATCAATTCAGATGCAGTCTAGTGATACTATGTGTAATCTTTATGCTTTCATATATAATGTATTTAAACTACGTCTGACTTGATTCCCATTTAAGAGGGGATACGTAGGAAGCCTTATGGGTTCGGTCACAATTCAATAAAATTTTCCTTTCACTCCCGCAATTGTAAACTAGGTAGAATTTTCAGGAGGACTCTCAAAATTCCAAAGTAATTTCAGCTAGTCATCGTAAGCAGCCGTCAGAAGCATCAATCCAGTAAACTAGGGCGGAATTTTGATGAGGACCCTCAAAATTCAGTAGCAAGAGAGGTTGCAGTATCTTGAATCACGTCATAGTCGTCGGTTTGTCTAAAGAAAGATATTCTTAGTTATGCATTTATACTGTATTTTTTACTAAATCATGCATGTCTGTTACCAAAATCATTTTTTAGCAACGCTACCCCAGTGATGCGCACAGTATCACTAGATCAGAATCAAGCAGATCAAGCATAGCCAACGAGGATACGAATTAACCTCTCCCCTCTACAAAACTCACAATTTTTCTTTGGATGCAGGCACTCGAGTTGCAAAATAATCAAATATACTCATAAGACAAACGTTTTTAATGAATACAATTCTCAGAACCGTAGCATTTACTCACAGTTGCTATCCACACGCAGTGTTTCCAGCAGAAATAATATCCCCAGCAGTTGCAATATTGCAATCCGCTATCACCTAAAAAAATTATATTATTATTTGTCTTTACTTTACTTCTTGCATAAGGTGACCATTCTATCTTCCGAGGTTAAGCTCTACCTCCACTGGCATTATTCCTTGCATAAGGCTACCATTCTGCCTTCTAAGTCTAACCTATACCTCTGCCTGCATTTTTGCATTGCATAAGGCTACCATTCTGCCTTCTGAGACTAAACAGTGTCTCCATCTTCAAATTGCATGGATGAAAGATCGCCACTTTATTTTTATATTTTCATCAGTTGAAAGATCGCCACTTTATTTTACATTTGCATGGCTGATATATCGCCACATTATTTTACATTCACGTGGCTGAAATATTGCCACTTTATTCACACTTGCATGGCTGAAATATCGCCCTTTTATTTATTGCATTTCATTAGCTGAAAGATCATTACTTTATTTTTTGCATTTCATCGATTGAAAGACTGCCACTTCATTTATTGCATTTCATCGGCTGAAATATTGCCACTTTATTTTACACTTGCATGGATGAAGTGTCTCCACTTTATTGTTGATCTTGCATGGTTGAATGATCTCCTCCCTATCTACCCTTGCATGGCTAAAATATCACCGTTTTATATACATTTTTTGCACAGCTGAAATATCACCACCAATATTTACATCTTGCATCGGCTGAAAGATCGTTACTTCATTTAAATCCTGCATCAATTGAAAGATCGCCATTTTACTTATATTTTGCATGGCTGAAATATCGCCACTTTACTTTCTCTCTCATGGGCTGAAAGATTGCCACCGATTGCATTGCACATGCTGAAAGATCGCCAAACTGTCCAAAGGCATCATTGTTTAGAGGCACCATTTTTCATAGCCCGAGAACGCCATGCCATGAGCTGAGGACCCCTTTATCTTTTTATATCATTATTAATAGGCATTGTCGCTTGTAGGCATCATTCTCATAGCCTGAGAGAAACATTTCATAGCCTGCGAATTCTTTATTATATGCTTCATGGGCCAGGACATCATGGACTAAGGACGTCATCCAACCGCCCAAAGACAACATTCATGGTCCATCGGGAAACTTGCATCATGCTTAATTTTTTGCACAGTATATGTGCATATTGCTTATCTGCAGGTAAACCAACGAGCAACGGCCATCTCAGCCGGAGTGATACTGCTCC
This sequence comes from Nicotiana benthamiana, assembly GCA_034376525.1. Classification (NCBI taxonomy): domain Eukaryota; kingdom Viridiplantae; phylum Streptophyta; class Magnoliopsida; order Solanales; family Solanaceae; genus Nicotiana; species Nicotiana benthamiana. The sequence continues at coordinate 53,229,125 of CM067330.1, read as the reverse complement.
GGTTCCGCAACCCTATTAGTGACCATCCGCCCCAACCCAAACATTGTGTCCGTTCTTGGAAAACCTCCATCGACATACTCCGCCGAACAGACCCTGAACTACAATGGCCTTATTCCTGTAAAACTAGGGATTTGTAGGCATCTCAGGAACCAGAGAACGGTCAATCTCTTCAAACCACTTCACTCAGTCAATATTGGCTATCAAGTCTTTACCCGAAAGCTTTTTCATCCTTCCCGGGTAAAGAGGGACAGCTGTTGATACCCAAATTTTCCCTGTATATTTTTTATATGCAAATACTTTCAAAATTATATATAGTATTTTATTATTTATTTAATTTTCAAAAATATTTTTAAACCAATTTATTGCACTATTTAAGCAATACAAAAGCCAATAAGTATTCTTCAAATTATCATTTTGGTGATTACACGATTTTATTCTTATATTTATGCCAATATATACAAAGTTAATTTTTTCACATTTTTATAAATCGATTTAGTATTTTTAAGCTAAATTTGCACTAAATTGTAATTCTAGTCTATTTTATGATTAAAATAGTGTTTATAATCATAAAATTTATTTCAGTATTTTAAAATTAATGATTATATATTATTAATTAAGTTAGTGCCTTCAATTTATTGCCAAAAATTATTTTACTATTTTTATAAATTAACAAAGGAAAATTGGCTATTTAACCGACAGCCTTATTTGCATCTCAATTATAACCACAATACACCATACTAATTGACCCAATTTCAATCAAACTTGCCTCCGACCCAACCAATTTAATCCGCCTAGCCTCTCTGTTCTAATCTAGGCCATTGATCATTTGATCGATGGCCATGATCATTCCTTGCCTTTTTTAATCCCCAAAGACTACCAAGATCCTCTCATTCTCTTTTGTCAATCGCCTCTGAAATCTTTCTTTTCTCAAACTCTCTCGAAACGCTACTCTCTCTCACCATCTTCAACCTTAATCCCACCGAAATCCATGGACTCTCAGGCCATGGAAGACTTAAACTCATCTTCCTATGCACTTAAACACTTGGTATTCGAAGGTTAAAGGTCTGACCTCGACGGTGTCTGTTTAGATCTTCACAGATTCAAGGTTCTGTGGACATCTTCGGCCCAGCTCCGGCACGCTATGGTGTCTTAAGCCTGGTTCTAACCTATCCGACTAAGACTAGACCTTTTTCCAAGCCTTTCTCATTCTAGGGCTCTTCTGAAACCCTGACTACTCGAGGTTCTCTCTAATATTTTCTTAGATTTGAAACATATATGTGCTCTACTTAGGTTTTTAAACAATTTCCCCAATTTTTTTTTAAATTATCTTTTAAAATCACTTCTCTTTAATTTAGGGTTTTCTGAAAGTTTTAAAATATTTCTCCGACTTTTCTTTTCTTCTCTTTGTGTGTATTTTCCATGCATGTGCTTCTACTTCTTTCTTAGGATTTCTTTCTACTATACAAGTTCTTCTATGTTTCATTTTTCTACTGTGTTTCTATACCATACTCGCATGTTTATCTTGCTGTGTTTTCCAATATGTTTCTTTGTTATACTTTTTCGGTATTTTTTGTTCTTCTACTGTATGTAGTTCCTACTATGTTATTAAGTTTTGTTTTCCTTCTACTGTACTTTGTTTGAATTCTTCTAAAAGACCTCATTAAACGCATTTCCACTACTTTTTTCTTAAAGGTCGTACTATCTTTTTCTCTTCTTAACCTTGGCTAAGTTCCTTTGAGAAGTACTTTCTTCTACTATATCTTCTATTGTGTTCTTGAATGTTATTGCTTTCTCTTCTACTCAACCCTGTAATAATCTTTTATAACAGAATTTTTTCTTAAACGTGTTTCTTCTGCTATCCTGGCTGTTCTCTCATTCTACTCCTTCACTCTGTTTGCTTTGAATTTTATTTATATTTGCTTCTCTTCTCATGAGATTCGAAAAAGAAATCTCTGAGCTTGTTGCCTCCTCATCTCTGTATTTGACTCGAGGAGGAAACCCTAGAATTTGTGGGGTTCCTCCGAGTTTCGTCATATGAACTGACCAGGGTTCTTGTTGAGAAACCTGAACTTTTCAGGCTTATTTCTGAGCGTGTAAACTGAGTTTGAATTTCTCTTATTTGCACACAATCCTGATTCACCTACACTAGACCCTTCTATTGAATAGCATGACAAATCTCTTCATATTTAACGTGCCTATATGCTTTTATATATGAGGAATTTTTCTTCAAAAAGGGTTTTCCCAACTTGTGATTGATTCAAAATTCCTTTTTAATTAGTCTAATTGATTGGAACTGATTTTACTTTGGTCAAAATATTTCCCATCTTATCTGACCTCGTTCTTTCATACATAATCTTCAATTTCTGATTTACTAGATGTAAATTGATTCCCTTGAATTATTTGTGCAAATCGTGTACTATCAAGACTTTTTCCTTAAATATACCTCTATGTATTTACCCTTTGGAAGTGTTTTATTAGTCTCTTTCCTTAATTAGTTTACCCATTTGAAAGAATCCCTTAATTAAGGGAAACCTTGTGTAATTAATTTCCAAACTATTTTCTTACCTTTTACACTATAAACAGGCACGACCCTTTAGAACTTTGAGAAAATTCATTACACAATTCAGGAACTTATATCTCAGAGTTCTTTTCTAAACTCATAGCATTCTGACTACTTGTTTGCTCTTTGGCTTTACAAGACTGCTACTTTATTTTGCTTGTTTGCCATAGACTCAGATGTTCTGGTTTTGGTTTAAGCATCATCCCAAGGTATTTAGTTATAGCTTTTACATCTACGTCTATTTACTATTTATATGGAGTTTTAGCATGTTATTTTCCTTTCATCTGTTTATGTTGTGAATCCCTACACCCATGTTTCCCCTATGTGCTCTGAGTCATAACATGGAAATATTCTAGTTATTGTTCATGTTTTGACTTGATCCCTTAGGGGATCCTAACTCCCAAACCAATGTGTTCTAAGAGGCTGGTAGGGTGTGCCAGCATTTTCTATTGTTGGTTATGACCACTAGCTTGTCTTTGCGACTCCCCTTTTCCCCCTTTCGAAATTCCTTCGATACACTTACACTTATTCCTAGCTTCTAAGTTATGCCGCCCTCCTATGTGCCATGCCTTGGGAATTTGAGTTCCCTCTGAACTTGGACACTTGAGGGCTAGCCCTTCCACACTGCGCTATGTCTCAATCATACAATGTATTTGGGTGTGAGAACTTCCCGTAGTCCATTTGAAGCTCTTAGGGAACTATGACATACCCCAAATGAGAAAGGCTTTGGATCTTGATCTTTGGAGTTGGTTTACTTCATGCTTCAGACAGGAAGCCTGAATCAGGCTCTCTTTGGTTGTAATTTTGTTTATTTTTGATGTAGTTTCTTTATTTTATTATTTGGATTATAATAATTCTGTAATAAACTTCTGTGATTAGTGAAAAAAGGAAAGGGTAACTAGGCATGCAAAGGGTAGATATCATGCTCATAGGAAATTACTGCACTCCTATGTTCATGTATCCTGCTTACAACTTTGCATGTCTGCATCCACATAGATATCACGTTCATTAGATTTTTTGCATTTCTGCATCCATGTAGATACCATGTCTATTAGGAACTCTGCATTATCACATGTAGATACCATGTTTACAAGGAATTTTACATCATATATATACCATGTCCATACGGAAGTTTGCATCTCATAGATACTACGTCTATAAGAAATTCTGCATTATAACATATAGATACCATGTCTATAAAGAATTCTTCATTATCACATGTAGATACCATGTCTACGAGAAATCCAGGTCTTGCATACTCATTGGTCACTAGGTAAATGTGTTTATAGGATTTAAAACTAAAAAACTTTTAGATATCATGCCCATGGGATTTCTACACACTTACAACGCATGTAAAACGTTTTTAAAGACAATAACGCTTGGAAAGCATCCCTATTGGAACCATCAATCAAACCTAAATCGTCATTCGCTTATAGGGCTAAAATCAGTAATAATAATGCTTCACGTCTGTAGAATTTACGCCCTCTCGCCTTCCTTGGTCAATTGACAACTTCTTTTCCTATTCACCATACTTCTTTTTTGAAACTAATAGACACCATGCATATATGTTTTTGTTTAACACTTAGGCAAGCCATAAGGTAACTTATAAACTGAATTAGATTTTATCAACTACAGCCAACAGGCAGGCCTGATGCGGGCTTCTCAATGAAATATGTAATAGATCAGTCGAGCACAACTCTTAAGTCTAATCAGACCCTAATAAGTATATGTAAGACATGCTAAACTATATGTTTTCTTTTGTTTTTTAAGAAGGTTTGTCTTATCCTTTCTATCTATTATATGTTTCTCCCCATATTTGTTACATATGTGTTTTGGTTCACCTTAGAATTTTGTCCTTTGAAACTATAAAACCTCATACCCCTTCCCTTTAGGATCAGTAGTCCCAAATACCTCTGGGGCTGAAAGAATTAGGGCAGTTAATAAGATGCAATAAGTCAAACGAGAACATTTTACGTTTAATACCTCAACAGGGTGGGAAATGGTACATATGGATATGATGACCATGCGATAACATTACATGAATAAACGGTTACAGGATGTTGTGTGAAGTGATTCATATTATTTTTATACCTAGGACCTACATCCCTTTTACTTTTTATTTTATTCAGAATTTCAAAACTGCTTTTTTTTTCTCAAATTTCATCTCTTTAACTTCCTTTTCCTACAATTATGTGAAACCCCCCCTCATATTTTTAAATCTTACTTGTCTACTTGTTTTTTGCACTTAAAGTCACAATTATAGTATGGTCTGGAACTACAGTAGTAGATATCGAGGGGTGCCTAACACCTTCCCCATGGGATAATTTCGAGCCCTTACCCAATCTCTGGTTTTCTAAATCAAAGTTCTTCTTAGTGTCCTAGTGCATTAATCATTAGGTGGCGACTCTTCATTTCAAACCCAATTCCGGAAAGGGAAAGAGTTGTCCTCCCAAATGTCATAAACTCGATTTTGCGAGAAATAGAGGGCATCGACACGCTTTTTTTCTCCTTCGTGCTTCTTAACCTATGATCCCTTTACACTCACATACCCCGTACTTGCAAACGCTCTAGAGTTGTAGGATTTTGAAATAGTGATAAAGGGATATTTGGACAGGGAAATTTGATGAGCTTCAAGACTAGTGGGATCTTCAGCACTTTCAATCATGAATTTAATGACCCAAGAGGATAACTTGACTTTGAGTTTGGTCACAAGGCAGTATAAAAAGAAAGTGTCTCTTTGAGAGAAGTTTGAAAAAGAATTTGTGCAGGGAAGTAGAGTAGTTGCTACAATATGAGCCAGGACACGAGTTTTGAAACTAACATCACTGGGACCTAACTGGTTGAGAAGGGAGTCAGAGGGACACTCAGCAATACACTATTTATCTTGGTCTAAAAAAATATTAATACCATCGGGCCAGGTATTTTTGAAAAGCGTAGGAAGACTAGAACATCGACAGTGAAAAAGTGAATCAAACAGGCACCATCAAGAACAATGTGCTTACCTAATACTCAGGATTCCAACTGGTCAGGATTACTGGAGTGAAGATTAGCATAAAATATCTTTACCATTGGTTGATAGACCTTAGGCGGAGGAAAATAGAGGAACTTAGCCCACGTTTGATGAACAAAGAGGTTTTTGACCTTACAATATAAGGATTCCATGTCATTAAGGTCGACTACCCTTCCATGAGCAATGGGCTTGTCCTTTAGAGCAATGAAGAAATCCCTAATTGGAGAATCTTAGAAATTCATGTCAAATTCTATGGAGTCAGAGAGATCAAACTTGGATTTCATTAGGGTAGAGGAGACATGGGGGTCTTCCATAGGGCGATTTCCTCGGGCTTTTTCTCCTAAGGGTTGAGAGTGATCAGACAAATCTCACTATGAAGAAGCGAAATCCTAAGAGTTGTTCTAACCTTAGGTCTACTTGTACTAGTGCCATAAAAGGGCGTTTAGCTTTGGAACCGGTACTTTTCTGGTGGATGCGGAGGGATATATGGGTTGTTTGGACATTGAAGGAAAGTCATTTGATCGGAGCTTTGGAGAAGGGTTTTCTAGATGATAGGGATGAAATTGATTGAAGGAGGTTCTCTATCTTAAGAAGAGAACCTTCTAGCGGTTCAGTCAGAAAAAGTAAAAAGTGTCAGTTGAAGGGACGCGATGATTGGATTTCAAACATTGAATGACGATTTAATGTGAAAGAAGAAGAAAAGAGAGGGAGAAAAACGGATGCGTAATTAATGCATAAGTAATGTACAATCGCTAAACCTGCAAAAGCACATGTAGTACACATAGGTCCTATAGGTTATTAGTTAAGCAAGTAATGCAAGTAATTTTCTGATAGCATAAAATCTATCCTCTAATAGTGGCTTAGTAAAAATATCTATTAACTGATAAGTAGTTCCACCAAAAGATATTTCTATGTCTCCCTTAATAACATGATCTCTAATATGATGCACAGGATTTTTTGAAAGAGTAATAGCACTTTAATTATCGCAAAAAGTTTGTATCGGTTTAAAAGAAAGTTCATAGTCACCAAGTAATTCTACACAGCATTGTCCAATAGGAATGTATTAAGTTTCAGTGGTAGATAATGCCACTGATGCGTGTTTTTTACTGTTTCAGGATATCAATGCCTTTTCAAGTAATTGATACATACCACTTATGCTTTTTCTATCTTCCTTATCACCTGCTAGGTCAACATCGAAAAAACCTTCTAGTTTAAAAAAGTTAAAGCGAGGATTCCATAGTTCATGAGATGTAGTCCCAAAAACAAATTGAATTATTCTCTTCACTGCAGTCAGATGAGATTCCTTAGAAGCTGACCGGAACCTGGCACATTTACACACACTAAACATAATATCCTATCAACTTGATGTCAGATATAGCAATGATCCAATCATTCCCCGATCAACAGGGATTCCCTTTTCATCTTTGTCTAGATTTGTTGAAGGACTCATTGGTGTGCTAATGGATTATACATTGCTCGTGCCAGATTTTTGAATCAGTTCCTTTCTATATTTATTTTTACATATAAAGGATCCTTCTTCACATTGTTGAATTTGGAGTCCAAGGAAGAATGTTAGTTCTCCCATCATGCTCATTTCGAATTCTCCTGGCATAAGATTACAAAATTCCTTGCACATAAGAGGGTTAGTACTACCAAATATAACATCATAAACATAAATTTAAAAAATGAGATTACCTTCTGATGATCTTTTAATTAACAAGGTAGTGTCTTGTTACGACCCAAAATGCACTACGGGTGGTGGTGGTGCCGGACACCACTGTCAGGTAAGCCAACCAAAATACTTAATTAAATTCCAATTTTGTTATTTACTGAAGTAACTATTCCTTTATATATTAAATAACAAATAATGAACTTTACAGAAATAACCATGGAGTCTTTAACAAACATAATATTGAACAAGCCTATAACCATCCCAGAATCCGGCGTCACAAGTGCATCATCGTATACTAAGAAGGAAATATAAATATAACTTCCGTCGGAATACAGTGGATAGAAAGTAAATACAATATACTGGAAGGGACTATACTAGTTGCAGGCCGCCTCCAATAATGTAACTCACCTAGTCCCTGAATCATCCATGTTGCTACGCCCAGTAGGCCAGTAGAGTTATATATACATGTGCAACAAAAATGCATAGAAGTGTAGTATGAGCGAAAAATAACGTGTACTCAATTAGTATCTCGTCTAATCTCGAAGAAGTAGAGATGAGATGGTCGACTTCGACACTTACTAGTGGTCCAATAGTGAAATCAATAATACATTAAATCGTGGATATCTGTAAACATGATTTTTATCCAATATCGGAAACAAGTAAACAATTATTTCTTTAATAGGAAATTTCCAAAATTCCTTTTCGTTATTATCCAAATATTCTCAAACCATGAAGAGGCAATAACAACATTAATAAGTTCAACACAGAAATATAAGCATGCGAAAATCATGCCAAGGTCGACGGCCCGCTCCAATAGAAAATAAATTATGCACTGCCGAGGGTCAAATGGCGTGAACCATAGATGCACCTTCTTTCATGGCGTTCGGCCCACTCCAATAGGAAATAAACACACATAGGAAGTCAATTAGGAAGTCATCATGGAAACATTTATAGAAGAAAAGCCAATTCTCATTTAATTATTTAAGAAAGTGAAGATTAAATCATTTTAGAAATTTGTTTACTAATTTAATGTGATTTAAACAAGTCAAGCTATCAATAGTTTCACAAGTAATCCAATCATAGCATGCATTAAGGTCCTAATTACCCGGAGAATAGCATAATAGTAGCTACGCACGAAGTCTCGTCACCTCGTGCGTACGTATTTCGCCTATGGGGACAATTCCCTCTTACAAGGTTAGAAAGGAGACTCTTCTTGCTTCAAAGATCCATAACCGGCATTCCACGCCCTTCTGAAGACTCGAATCGATGCACAATGATCCAAAACTATCCAATAATTATGTAAACCCATTAATATATGCTAAGGTACTCATTATAATCCAATTTATAACAATTCCTAACCCCGATCAAAAAGTTGACAAAAATGCCCTCGGGCCCACGTGCCCGGAATCCAAAAATTTTTGAAGATAAAGTTTATTCGTAGCCTCAGAACACAGATATATGATTTTCTCTAAATTCCATACACAAAATCGCGGTCAAAATCCAAGAATACTAGTTTACTAGGTTTTCTCCCAAACCCCAAGTTTTCTACAATTTTTCATGTCTAAGTCCATATATAAACCTTGTATTTAAATCAAAACTAGCACAAATTACATACCTCATGATGAATGATGGAAACTCCTCTTCAAAAGCTCCAAAAATTGCCCAAGCCAAGAGAAAAATGGGTGAAATGAACCCAAATCCTGATTTTTAAACATTCTCCTAGGTCCGCCCTTCTTTGCGTTCGAGGCCTGTCTCTCGCAGTCATGAAGGCCAGTAACCCAGCCCCTTTGCATTCGTGTACCAGGCCTTGCATTTGCGATGACCAATAACCACAACCCAGAAAACTCCTTCTACGCGTTTGCGACCAGCTGACTCTATTCATGAAGGCCAGCTGCCCAGACCCATCGCTTTCGCATTACCCTCTACGCGTTCGCGTAGACATAATGGATTTGTACCTAGCTCTCCCTTACCTTATTCGCGCTCGCGTAGTCTATGTCTTATTCGCGAAAGATAAACTCAACACCCCCATCTACTCTTCTTCGCATTTGTGAGATTCCCTCCACGTTCGCGAAAAAGGAAACCAGATACCAGCAACTTGCATTAGCTTTTTTCCTAAATTCGATCGGTTAACCACCCAGAATCCACCCGAGGCCCTCGGGACCCCAACCAATCATTCCAACCGGTCCAAAAACACATCACAGACTTGCTTGAAGCCTCAAATCACATCAAAAAATGCTAAAATCATGAATCAACCCCAATCCAAGCTCAATGGACATTAAAATTTAAAATTTCTATTGTTGATGTTTAAACCTATCAAATCACGTCTGGTTGATTTCAATTTTTGCACGCAAGTCATAATCGACAACACGGACCTACTCCAACATCTGAAATCGGATTCTGACCCCGACATTTAAAAATACTATTCCCGTCAAACTTCTTAAAAACCTTAAATTCTATCTTTAGCCAAATGACTCCAAAATGACATACGGACCTCCGAATTCACTTCAGATGCACTCCCAACTTCAAAAGCACCATATGGAGCTATTCACAGACTCATAATCCCAAACGAGCATTGATAACACTGAAACGCACTTCAAGCAAAACTTATGAAAATCTTTCCACAATTCTAACTTCCACAATAGCCGCCAAAACGCTTCCGGGTCATCCATGACCCGATTCGGGCATACACCTAACTTCGAAATCATCATAGAACCTTCAGATCCTGATTCCGAGGTCGTTTACTCAAAAATCTAATCTTAGCTAATTCTTTCGACTTTAAGGTCTCGGAAATAGAATTCTCTTTCCAAATCAACTCTGAACTTCCAAAAATTCAATTCCAACCACGCGTAAAAGTTATAATACCTGAAATGAAGCTGCTCATGGCCTCACACTACTAAACGACGCTCTAGGGATCAAAATGACCATCCGGGTTGTTACGTTCTCTCCCACTTTAACATATGTTCATCCTCGAACGGGCCGAGAACTTCACTAAAGTAGTCTGAAATCACTGTTTAACACCTTAACCACCTACCCGTGCTACCGCAACTCAACTGATCACCTAGCTCGATCACTTTGAAGATATTTTTTTCCACTTAAGCAAATAAGCATTAGAGCCCAATTCTCACATCTAGAAATCTTTGCCAGGCCTGTTTCCAACATATGATCACCAAATCAATCGCTCCACGTTGTACCCAAAACATGACTGCACAATGTTTGTTGAATTTACACCTTGCATCACCTTACTCACCGGACCACAATAACACTTTGTGATCAACATGGTCGAAATTCCAATGATATGATGCTCTCATTGCACCTCATGCATACAAAGGTCTTGCTCTAACCCCTACAACATCTCCACGACAGACGAGATATGTAGAAATCCATAACCAACTACTGAGTCAACCAGTCATTGAGTCTATACTTCTGTCAAGAACCTTTAACCCATTATGAACCAAATTATGTTCTTCGACCCTTAATATATTTCATGTAATCAGGTTGCACTAATCCCAAGTCCAAATGAACTCATCTCACCCAGTATGAACTGCTCGAGCAATAAGCCACCCCGGACTTGATCAAAAGTCTTACATAATACCACAATACGCTGATGGGCTGCCAATTCGAATGCATTACAAAAGGAAAAGGAACTCCGAAAAGGAACTTTAATTACCTCACTCGCAAATAATACATCTGACGTGGTCAACATGCTAATATGCGCTTCCTCTGAAAATAAGAAACAAAACACATAAAAATAGATATGGGAACTATACTGAACATCTCACTGTTGCGGCGTACAACCTGATCCACACAACATAGATATGGCGGCATGCCACTCGATCCATATAACATAACCATGGTAGCGTTCCACCCGATCCTAATAACATATCCATGGTGACGTGCCACCCGATACACACGTAGAACACACATAAGGGGATGCACATCGAGATAAATTGCTCATTACAATTAAATACTGAATATCGTTCAGAAGCATGCTAAGTGCATAATATCGTCCCTGAGGGAACATATAGTGCCATAAGGTACAAAACTCTAGCGCAATTGAGGTGCGATAATGATATGAATCTCAAGAACCATTGCTCGGGTAATATCATAGCTACGCGGAATCTCAAGACATAAGAAATTTATCAAGCCATATCATAACCTATATAGCACGATATATCATTACATGAAATAGCTGACAACGAAATAACACCCTAGCTACTCCTCCATATGAAACGCATAACTGAAATGAACACGTTTAGCCTAATATAGAGCTCATATTCATATTTGAATCCATCCACTGACCTCAAGAAGATTCTGATAGCCCTGAGCTAGGCTAATTACTTTTCAATGTCCATTATAACTCCTCTTCTGCTCATAACACATTAGAACATCCATCATAGTCGGAGAAATCATCCGGAGTCCATACCTCAATAGTCTGAGTGCCGTCCTGATATATATTCTCAAATCAATGATATTATCACAACCTTCATACTTGGTTTAACTCTTTAATCAATCAAGTGGATACCTGCCACACTTATACAATCTTCTTGTGGGGCACACTCCCACAATCTACCACAACAAATAACTGGATCGAACCTCCAAACCACCGGCCGTACTAACACTGAAAAGCGATCAAGAATCATTAACCAGTATGCAAAGCCTTTTTTGCAAAACACTAATCTTACGTGACGCTGAGGACAATACCCATTCACTTTAGACATCTAAAATCCCTTCCTGCTCATATGAGCTCGTGACATCCTTGTCAATATCAAACAGCAACCTTGATCCTTACTTAAATTTCCATACCACTTACTGCACCCGTCATGTCAATATGTTGTGAAACACAACTTTCATCATAACTCCGAAACCACTAATACGCGAACACTTTATCAAAAAAAAGATTTTCACTTAACTCAATTCAGGAGAACCATAGCAACACGCAGGTAAATTCTCGTATCCCTAGAATATGCAAATCTCTAGGTAGTAGTCTAAAACACCAAAGCTCTTTTGGGATCTACCCACACATAACAGGCCATAAAAATTTAATGCTTCTAAATAACATCAATTACGGTAGTCGAAAAGCCTCACATGTTCTGTCATAATCACATGCATAACTTGATCACACTGAAGGAACTGATCACTACCAGCATTATGCCCATTCAACTTGGCTAACCAACCTATCTTCTTTCCAATTTATCCTTGATTGCCACAGAAACAATGATAACCCCATTCAACACTCAACACACTTCATCCGCACTATTCCCGAGTGACCATGAATCACGAGATAATGCTATCTCAAATCCCACGAACCATTTCGTACATCCCAATTGCTAAATCGTAAGTCAAAACATCATAGAACATTATGTGCCTCTTCTCATAGGCTCCTATTGAGCTTGATTCTTAACCGTACCCTTAGGTCAAAATTATTAAGCATCACACTTTATCTTTTGAATTCGCTAGAATAATTGCTAAGTGCTGCCCGCTCTAACTTTGCCCGAATATAATACACTCTATGATTCTTGTAGCACAAGCATACCCTCTCAATAGAACACCCGACAGAATTACTCCCCAAGACTGAACTTGAGCCAGCAAGGCTATCCATAGCACACCTTTACAATCCCTTCACTCAACTTACCACTTATGCTTTCTTTGCATTGCTAAAATAACATACCAATATGCCGATAACCCGAAACCTTACAAAAAGATAACCATACAACCCAACCGTAGGCGGTGGGACTCTCCCACCTGGCTTAGAGCAAGTTATTACACAACTTTGAAATTCCTCAGGATTCTAATTCTCTTATTGACACAACAATGCGCAATCAACAGCCAAAATTCTCGAAATCTTTCTGTAAAAACCCTTTTTTATATTCTGAATCATCTAACATATTTGCATAACTGATCTCTTTGTTGTATAACTAATAGAATTATTCACGGATGTTTTACTAACAATGTAATCACTAACCTTCTCATAAGGAAAAACCTATATGTGGAAATAACTTTCCAACATCTTCCAACGCTGCTGCACAGGGTATAATCACCATGGCATCAGTAACCCATCTTGAGTTCGAGCTTACCCTCTATTTGCACAAGTCCTTTCACCCCTCGTGGACATCAATTAAATGTGCGGCAACATCCTTCCCCTACAAAGTTATGTTGTATCCTTCTTCATTTCAAGCAGCTCGCCTCCGTTATACCAAGTCTCCTACCGCATAATAGCCCATACTTCACGTTAAATCTGGAGACTCTAATCACCAATCACTAATATTCTCAAATCCCTCTGAACTCTCCTTAAGGTATGGGGTCATCCTACTACAAAGCCTATATACAACTCTACCACTCTCCCACTTTGGGCAAACTCGCTTCCTTAATCAACTACTCAACCTTCGCTTCATATACCTGTCTTTTTAGAATTTTCGAACACCGCCCGACGCTTCCCACACGTCCTTCCTCGTCCTTTGCTGCTCAATTGTTGCCTTTAGCTAAAATCTATCTTCGTAGCACTTGAACCCACATATCGCTACTAACTTCAAACCTTTTGGAATATTATCTTTCTTGAGTCGTAAAAATTAGAAACACTGACTCCATCCTCAACCACCTCACCCCGCAATCTATGACTGTCGCTTCTTCAATACTAACTCGCAATGTCCTCCTCCAAAGGAAAATTGCAAAAGATCATACCACATGCGAAATTAGTACATTCAATAAGGACAATAACACCTCATTATGGAAGAGAACTCCACCGCGCTCGCAAATACCGAGTCTCGTCACCCATTTCGCCCATACCTTGGCATTCTTAGCCAGATTGCCTTTCCCTGCCGGGAATAAAATATCTAATCTCTAGTTCATGCACTGAGCAAACCTCCCTTCAAGTAATTCACTGCCCTGAAACGCAGGCAAGCATCCTACCAACATATAAATACTGCATAACAATAGTTAATAGCATAATGGCAACTTGTGCCTAGCCTCACAGCTCTCAGTAGTACCGCCACTGGCTGAAATAACAGAATATCATTCCACAAAGCGACGATAATAGTTCGATCAACTATATCGGGAGAAACATCCCGCACCACAATTATAGTACCATTATTATTCTTCAATTCTTTATTTATAACATGTGGTTCGCGTTGCATAAGATTGAGTAGGAAAGAAACAAAGGCATAAGCCTCGAGGGATCATATCGCACGATAAGAAATCAAGAAGGGAAGTACTCTAAACAGTCCTACAGCCTTCCAAGGATTAGTACAGACGTCTGTGTACTGATCTTCGAGACTCTACTAGACTTGCTCATGAGTCGTGAGACCTCAGGAACCTAGTGCTCTGATACCATGTTGCCATGACCCAATATGCACTAAGGGTCGTGGTGGCACCATATACCGCTGTCTAGCAAGCCAACCAAAATACTTAATTAAGTTCCAATTTTAATATTTGTTGAAGTGATTTTTCCTTTATACATTAAATAGCAAATAATGAACTTTACATAAATAACCATGGAGTCTTTAACAAACTTAATAATGAACAATCCTATAACTATCCCAGAACCAGTGTCACAAGTCCATCAGCGTACAATAAGAAGGAAATAAAAATATAACATCCGTCCAGAATACAGTGGACAAAAAGTAAATACAATATACTAGAAGGGACTATACTAGCTGAGGGCAGCCTTGAATAATGCAACTCACCTAGTCCCCGAATCATCCATGTTGCTACGCCCAGTAGGCTTGTACAGTTATATATACATGTGCAATAAAAATGCATAGAAGTGTAGTATGAGTACGGAAACAACATGTACTCAATGAGTATCCCGTCTAATCTCAAAGAAGTAGAGATGAGATAGTCGACTTCGACACTTACTAGTAGTCCAACAATGAGGTCAATAATACTTCGATAAATATGATTTTTATCCAATAGAAGGAAACAAGTAAAAGACTATTTCTTTAATAGGAAATTTCCAAAATTTCTTTTTGTTATTATCCAAATATTCTCAAGCCATGAAGAGTCAATAACAACTTTAATGTTCAAAACAACAATATAAGCATGCGCAAATTATGCCAAGGTCAATGGCCCGCTCAAACAGAAAATAAATTGCGCACTGCCGAGGGACGAATGACGCAAAATATAGATGCATTTATTTAATCTGCCGAGGCGTTCGGCCCGCTCCAACATGAAATAAAAACACAGGCAATCTATCAAGAACTCATCATGGAAAATTTTCTAAAGAAAAGCCAATTCTCATTTAATAATTTCAGAAAGTTAAGTTTATATCCTTTTAAAATTTGTTTACTAATTTAATGTGATTTAAGCAAGTCAAGCTATCAATAGGTTCACAAGTAATCCATGTATAACATTCTTTGGGGTCATAACTACCCGGACAATAACATAATAGTAGCTAGGCATGGAATCTTGTCACCTCGTGCGTACATAGCCCCCACAATTAGGAGCACATAATCAATTATTTCGCCTGCGGGGATAATTCCCTCTTACAAGGTTAAAAAGGAGACTCACCTTGCTTCGAAGATCCATAACCGGCATTCCATGCCCTTTCGAAGACTCGAATTAATGTACAACACCCCAAAACTAGCCAATAAGTATGTTAACAAAAACGCTCTCCCACGTACCCGGAATTCAAAAAATTTCGAAGATAAAGTTTATCTGTAGCCTCACGAATTCAAATATATGATTTTCTCTAAATCCATACCCAAAATCGTGGTAAAAATCCAAGAATACTAATTTTCTAGGTTTTCCCCCAAACCCCAAGTTTTCTACAATTTTTCATGTGTAAATCCATATATGAACCTTGTATTTAACTAAAACTAGCACAAATTACTTACCTCATGATGAATAATGGAAACCCCTCTTCAAAGGCTTCAACAATCACCCAAGCCAAGAGAAAAATTGGTGAAATGAACCCAAATCCCGATTTTTAAACATTCTGCCTAACCCAGGTCTACCCTTCTTCGTGTTCGCGACCTGTCTCTCGCGTTCGCGAAGGTCAGTTACCCAACCCTTTCGCATTCGTGTACCAGGCCTCACGTTCGTGCAGGCAAATAACCCGAAGAACAGAAAACTACTTCTACGTTTTGCGACCCCCTGAGCGCGTTCTTGAAGGCCAGCTGCAGAGACCCATCGTGTTCGCGTTACCCTCTCCGCATTCGCGTAGACAAAATAGGCTTGGGACCAGCTCTCCTTTACCTTCTTTTCGTTCGTGTAGCCTTTGTCGCGTTCGTGAAGGCTAAACTTAGCACCCCATCTACTCCTCTTCGCTTTTGGGAGACTCCATTCGCGTTCGAGAAAAAGGAAACTAGATACCAGCAACCAAGAACAGCTTTTTACCCAAATTCAATCCATTAACCACCCAGAATCCAGCTGAGGCCCTCGGGACCCCAACCAATCATACCAATGGGTCCCAAAATACATTAGGGGATTGGTCAAGTCCTAATATTACATCAAACAACCTAAAATCATGAATCGACCCCCAGTCCAAGCTCAATGAACTTTAAAATTTCAAACTTCTATTTTCGATGTTTAAACCTATCAACTCACGTCCGATTGATTTCAAATTTTGCTCGTAAGTCATATTCAACATCACAGACCGACTCCAACTTCCAAAATAAGATTCCGGCCTCGATATCAAAAAGTCCACTTCTAGTCAAACTTCTTAAAAACCTTCAAATTCTATCTTTAGCCAAATGACTCCAAAATGACCTACGGACCTCCGAATTCACATCCGACCGCGCTCCCAACTCTAAAAGCACCAAATAGAGCAATTCATAGACTCCAAATGCCAAACGGGCATCGATAACACTGTAATGCACTTAAAGCCAAACTTATGTAAATTCTTCCAAAATGCTCACTTCCACAATAGGCGCCGAAACGCTCTCGGGTCATCCAAGACCCGATCCGGGCAGACGTCCAAGTCCGAAATCATCATATGAAACTACTGGAATCTTCAGATCCCAATTCCGAGGTCGTTTACTCTAAAATCCAATCTTAGCTAATTCTTTCAACTTTAAGCTCCCAAAATAAATTTTTTCTTTCTTAATCAACTCTGAACTTTCCGAAGTTCAATTCTAACCACGCGTACAAGTTATAATTACTGAAATGAAGCTTCTTATAAACGACCAATTGGGTCGCTACTTGTCTACTTTAACTTTTGTGAAGCCATATTTAACAAATAAGAACTGTCTATCATACCAGGCACGTGGAGCTTGCTTTTATCTATATAATGCATTAGTGAGCTCGTATACATGGTAGGGAAATTTTCAATCTACAACACAGGAAGTTGTTTGGTGTATACTTCTTCTTTAATAAATCTATTCAAAAAGGAACTTTTAACATCCATCTGAATCAGCCTAAATCCTTTGAATGATGCATATGCTAGAAGAATTCGAATAGACTCCAAGTGACCTACTGGAGCGAAGGTTTCGTCACAGTTGACTCCTTCCTGTTGTGAATATCCCAGAGCAACTAGTTTGGCTTTATTCGCTATGACCTTTCCATCATCGTTCAATTTATTTCTGAAGACCCACTTTGTTCCAATTATAAAAACATTTTCAGGCTTGGGTATTAGATTCAGCACCTAATTTTAACCAAATTGATCTAACTCTTCCCCCATTGCTTGAACCCAAAATGAATCTTTTGGAGTTTCCTCTATCTTCTTTGGTTCAACTTGAGAGATTAATTCTATATTTGCTTTCTTTTTTAGAGCTCCCTTGCTTTTCATTCCTTCATTTGGATCCCCTATGATGAACTTTTGAGGATATTCAGGCTCGTTTCTCCATTCATTTGGATGTTCTATATTCACAGTGGACTTGATTGGATGATCGAGTACACTACTGGTGATTTCATTAGTTGACTCAGTCGTAGTAAAATATATCAGTTGACTCATGTGATTTTCTTGTCTCCTGAATTTATTGAGTTTGATCTTAATTACTTGTAGTAGTTCCTTTCTCGGCCAAGGGATTATTTTCATCGAATATAACATGTACAGATATTTCCATACATAATATGTGTTTATCATAGACTCTAAAAGATCTACTATATAATGAATAACCCAAAAAATACCTTCATCACTTTTTGGATCGAATTTTCCAAGGTTGTCCTTACTGTTATTGTGACTAACACACTTATTTCCAAAGGTATGAAGTTAACTGATATTTGGACATTTACCTTTCTATAATTTACAGGGAGTCTACTTCAGAATGGACCTTATGAGACATCGGTTGAGAATGTTACATGTTGTACTTACACTTTCTGCCCAAAAATTATTTGGCAGTGAGTGATCAAGTAATATAGTTCTCGCCATATCTTGGAGGGTTTTGTTTTTTCTTTCTACAAGCCCATTTTTTGTGGTGATTGTGACAAAGAGAAATTATGGGTGTATCCCTGATCATTATAGAAATCTTCAAATGCTCTACTTTGAAATTCTCCTCCATCATCACTCTGAATTGTTGAGATCAGATATCTCTCTCTTTCAACCTATTTGCAGAATACCTCAAAATTTCGTAATGATTCATCCTTATGAGATAAGAAAATTACCCAAGTGAAACGTGAATAATCATCAACAATAACAAAGACATATCCTTTACCTCTTATACTACCAGTTCTAGTAGGCCCAAATAATTCCATATGAAGCAATTACAAAGGTTTAGAAGCAAATACAATATCTTTATATATGAAAGAGTTTTTGATTTGATTACCAATTTGGCATGCATTACATATATGATTTCTAGAAAAATTCGGTTTGGGTAGGCCAAAAAATTACTCATGTTTGGACAATTTTCTATCAAATGCATGCTAGCATGACCAAGTTTCCTATTGCGTAACCATGGATGATCACACATGGATGATAAGCAAATATGACCATATATCTTTTCAAAACCATCAAGGATATAAATATTTCCATATCTTTTACCAGGATAGACAGTTTACCTGATTCGTTTTCAATAGCTCAACATATTTTCTTAAATTTTACCCTATATCTTGAGTCGCCTAGTTGACTTATTCTCAGAAAATTGAAGTTGAGTCTAACGAAGAGATACACTTCAGTGATTTCATAGTTTTTATTAAAACGGATTTGTTCCATTACCAATTATTATACCTTTTGAGTCATCCCCGAACTTAACGCTTCCTTCATTAATTTTTGTAACTTCTTTGAACAAGTTTTTTTCACCTGTCATATGACTGGAACACGCACTACCTAGATATCATTTTTTTTTGCAGGTTATTCTGTGGTGTTCGTGCAAAACATAGTGATTACTTTTTTTTGGAACCCAAGCTTGCTTGGGTCCTGGAGAGTTAGTATTGCTAGATTCGGAATTATTTTTTGGTTTCCAAACCCGTCCTGACATGTTTGCTTTACGAAAGAGACAAAAAGAATATTTTTTCCCACTTTTGTTACAGTAGTGACACGTAGTTTCCAACCCACATTTACATGTTTCATTAGTGTTAGTACTAGTGGACTTTGTTCTGGCTTGTCTTTTTGAAGTTGAGTTGTAAGTCACCTGGTTTGACCTGACAGAACTGTGAATGGTTGATTTGCACATGCCATTAAGTTGCATTTGTAATTCCTCAAACTCTTCTTAAACTACTTCTTTTTTAAATTTCACATACTTTATGTTTGTGTTTCTAGTCTTTAACCTCTTTATTTAATCTCTTAAGCTCATTCATCATTTTTTGAGATTTTTTCAAGGTTAAATCAAGAATATCCTTCAATTCATTGCATCTTTCACAGTAATAATATCTTACCGCACTTTTTTCACCTCCTGTCACGAAACAGTTTTCATTGTCATATTTGCCTTTGTCATCTGAAGTGTCCTCATCTGTCCAGCATTCTGAGCATTTGTTCATCTCATTTTCCAGAATTGTCATGAAGCAAAGATTTGCTATCTCTTTGTGTTCTAAACTATCTTTGTCACTCCAACTTCCAAAAGATATGTTCTTGTTAAAGCCTCTAAATATTTTTCTTTTTAGTTCTAGGCACTCAGCATGAATGTGTCCAAATCTTCCACACTCATAGCATTTTTCATCATTCTTGTCTTGTTTGTTGTATTGCCTGGATCGTCTGGGTGAAATTCTTCCTTTCTTTGTATTTATGAATCTTCTCATTAACCTATCTATGTTTCTTGATAGCATAGCAATATTTTCTTCCAGAGCTTCAGGATCATCAACAATTTTATTCTCAGCTATTTCAGTTAAAGCTTTGAATATGACTATCTTCTTTTTCTCTTCTTGACTAGTCTTCTTGAGATACGTCTTTTCAAGAGCTATGAGTTCTCCTCGTAGTTTATCATATAATAATTAGATTAGATCCTAAGATTCAAGTGTGACTACTTTGGCCTACCAAGTGTTTGGCAGGCTTCTGATAATTTTTTAAATTTGATGGCCACTAGTATATCGTTTTCCAAATGCCTTTAGATCGATAACTATTTTGCTGAACTTGGAAAACATCTCTCTAATAGATTATACTTCTTTCATTGAGAAGAGTTCATAATCATGAACCAACATGTTTATATGTGTTTCCTTTACTTTAGTGGTTCCTTCATATGCAACCTTAGGCTTGTCCCACATTTCATTGGTTGTGTCACAGCTAGAGATTTTCTTATATTCTTCACCACTTATAGCATTGTGAAGCAGATTTCTTGTTTTATTGTTAACATGTACCACTTTCATTTTCTCTTTTGTATATGGATCTATATCTTCAGGACCAGCACGTGGTGGAGTAGCAGCAAGTAAGGGATAGTTTCCCTTTTTGATGACTCTCCAAACTTCATTTCATAAGCCTTGGCAAAGATCTCCATACGCACTTTCTAGTGAGAAAAATGTTGACCATTGAAGTATGGTGGTCTAACTTGTGAAGTTCTTTCCTAGAAAAGAACTCCTATGATGACTTTATTTTCCATAATCCTTTCTCATAAGCTTTTAAGAAAAAAATAGAATGTGAGACTTACTCTTATACCAATTGAAACTATGGGGTGGGTGGAGGAGGGTTGAATTGTATATTTTAAATGTTAATCTCTATTAGTTGACTGGTTTGTCAATTAGTCTACTAGATGCAATAACCAAACATCTATAATAGCAGAATATAAAATGTAGAAAGTAAGTGCAGGAATTAAAGACATCGGAATTTTATACCGGTTTTGATTCAATAGGAATCCTAGTCCAGTACCCATTGGATTTCAAGGGAATTCTCTTTTGTAAATGCGTTTCTTCGAGTACAATAGACATGAAGTGATAGCTCAGTTCCTATAACACTCGTCTCTTTTGATACAATGCATCACCCGTGTTATACTCTCCTCTTTCTCTGACTTGTTTAAAAACAGGTCTCAGATAACTATAATGTTTGTTTCTGGTAGAACAAAGCGAGGATTTTTGGTTCTATCCAAGTATGTTTATCTAATTCTTGATGCAAAGTATAAATACTTTAGTGAAGTCTTCTTGCTGACGAGATTTTATAACCTAAGATATTTGATCCTTCGAAAGAGATTGATTCTTTCCAAGAATAAGATTGCTAGACGTTGCTTTTCCTTGATGAGAGGAGATTGACCGATTTTCTTCTATAGTTGTTGCTAACGAAGGTTTACTCCTTGATTGTTAGTGCTTCCCCAATTAGTAGCTCAGCTAATCTTCTTACAGAATCTGGAATGAATGTGTTGGCCTTGATTGTTGCCTTATGTTTAGGCTTGCTAGATTCTTTTCCATCGCAGCTGTCCATAATCTATTATGATTGATCTGTAATTGTTGCGGGTTGATTTCTTTCTTTAAGCATCCAGATTGACTTCAGCAATCTCGTAGTAGCTACTTGATTCCTTAATCTTCTTCAATTAATTTCCTGCACAGATATATTATCTGCATCATTAAAATTAGATCTAACATCGTTGTCTTTGTTGAATATACTAAATTTGCCGGTGTTATGATATCCTACAATTTGCGTTTGGGGAGGATATTATGAGAAAACAATGGAGAAACATTTGTGAGAAATCGCGGGGTGTGGTGGTTAAGGATTAAATCGATGTTTCTAATGTTGACGGCTTGGGTAGGATGATGTTTGGAAGGGTTTGGAGTTAATAGCGGTCTAGTGGTTCAAGTGCAACCGAGATAGGATTTGATCTAAGGCATCGGCTAAGCAGCAAAGGATGAGGAAAGACATGTGGGAAGTGTCATGCAGTGGTTAAATTTCTCGAAGGCCAGGTGTAGGGAGTGAAAGTTGAGTAGTTGATTAAGGAAGAGGGGTTTGACCAGAGTGGGAGAGTGGGAGAGTAGCATATGGTATCTGTGGCAAGATAACTACACACTAGGAGAAAAAGTCTAGAGTGAATTGGGATTCAGGGTGGTCAGTGACTGGGTTTTCGAACTTGACTCGAGGTATCAGCCATTATACGGCTAGGCATTGATGCAACGAAAAGGAGTTGCTTGATATGAAGAAGGATACAACATGTTTTTGAATTTAAAGATATTATCACAATTTAGTTGATGTCCATAAGAAGTAAACGAACTAGTACAAACGGTGAAGGAGTACGGACTCA
This sequence comes from Nicotiana benthamiana, assembly GCA_034376525.1. Classification (NCBI taxonomy): domain Eukaryota; kingdom Viridiplantae; phylum Streptophyta; class Magnoliopsida; order Solanales; family Solanaceae; genus Nicotiana; species Nicotiana benthamiana. The sequence continues at coordinate 53,206,362 of CM067330.1, read as the reverse complement.
AGATGGGTCACAGATGTCACAGTAATTGTACCCCCTACAACGTCGTTTAGAGATGTCGACATGTAATTCTCAAAAGTGGTAGCTCTCCTGTTAGCAAATCAGTGGTCGCGTGGTTGGCAAAACTTGTGCGAAGAATTCTACTAGCTATACAGTAAATAGATCGGTCATGTAAATGTGGTTAATGATTCAGAGTATTCATAAAGTGTCTTATTGAAGGATTTTGACGAATTTGGCGGTTTCATCGCACAAGGTTACGTCAATAAGAGATAAGGAATCATGATGGCTTCCAAAGTGGTGTAATGGTGATTTCAAGCTAAGTGGGAGAGTCTCACCTCCTATGATTGGGTTGTATGGTTAACTTCTTGTGATGTTTCGAATATTAGCGTATTGGTACGCTATCTCGGCTAAAGAAAATGAACATAAGTGGTAATTGGAGCCAAGGAATTGGCAAAGGTGTGCTATAGTTGGCCTTATTTACTCATGTTCATGCTTAAGGAAGATTCGGGATTTTACTTTGCAAAGAGGCCATTCACAAGAGAAGTGATTCATTCGGGTGCTTCAGTGAGATGGGTGTTCATATGCTAGTAGAGTCTTGGAGTTTATTATTCGGGACTAGTGCCAGAGTGGGTGACTCTTTATGACGGCTCTAGTGAGTTTAAAGCTTAAAAAGGCAGTGCCTAAGGATGGAAGCCCGCAACATGGTTAAGAATCAAGCTTTTGAAGAAGATTTTGAAAAGAAGCTCAGAATGATCTATGATGTTTTCGACTTGCAGTGTAGCATCGGGATGAAAAAGGAAAAAAGACATCAGATTCATAAAGGGATTATCAGAATAGGTACATCGGTTAGAGATGTAAATGTGCGTGCAAAGAGGGTGTTGATATCCAATTTTTTCATATATATTTTCAATATGTAAAATACATTCAAAATAGCATATATATGTATATATAAGTATGTCCAAGTATTTTATTATTTTTCATAATTTTTTAAGGCTTTTAAATCAATTTATTTTCCTTTTTTAACCATAAAATCCAATAATTATGTCAAAAATTAATATTTTGATAATTCACTTACTAGATCTTCATATTTATGCTAAAATATAGCTAAGGTAGGTTTTGCATATTTTTACAATTTTATTTATTATTTTTAAGCTAAATTGCATATAATTTCAATATTAGGCTCTTTTATGATTTAACTGCATTTATATTCATAAAATCAGGTCCTATATTTTTAATGTCTTAATTATATATTAGAAATTATTTTTGTGCTATTAATTTGTTTTCAGATATTAATTTATTATTTGTATAAATTAAATTGGAAATATAGCTATTTAAATAGCCAAATTGCATTTCAATTAAAGCGTAATTGTAACCCCAAATAAAATCAAATTTCCCCAGCCTAATTTCAATATTAACCTGACCTATAACCCAATTTAATCGACCCAACCCGGATCCCTACCTACCCCATTCAATCCATGTCGTGATCAAAATGATCAACGACCATCAGCTCTCTTTACAATTTTTAACCCTGAAAGACCCCTAAATCTACCTCATTTTTCACCAAACGTTGTCCTTGAATCCCTCTTCTCAAAACTCTCTTTGAAACCTCACACGAACCATAGCCACCGCTATTTAATCCCACCCTAATCTACCCCAACCCCTGCCTAATCCATGGTCTCTCATGGCCGTAGGAGATGTGTATTGGCCTCTTATAGCTCCCGGTGTATGTTTATGTGGTTTCATGGCCAAACCACAAAGGAATCTGCTCCAGCCCTTGCTCAACTTCTGTTCATGGATTTTCGCCGGCTATTCATGACCTTTCACCGTCAATTCATTGGCTTTCAAGGCCGATCCTTGACTTTTTCTAGTTAGATCGTTAACTTTCAAAGTCTTTATCACTTCTTCATGGTTTCCTTAAACCCTAGCTCTGAGATCTTTCAATTTTCTTTCAGATCTCTCTTAGATCTGTACTTACTATGAACTTGTTAAGTGTTTTTTCGAAGGTTCTTCATCATTTCTTTCAAAAAGCATCTCTTCATTTTTCAACTATTAGGGTTTTCGTTTAAGTTTTTCAAAAGATCTCTTATCTGATCTTAGTGTTGTTTGTGATTTTTACTATGATTAAACAATTCGCTCATGTTTTTCATCTATCTATTTCAGCCTGTTAAAAACCCTAGTTTCCTTTTGGTCTTAGCCGAGTTCTGAAACTTTTTGTTTAAATGTGTACTTGTTCTTTGTTTCTAAATCTCTTTTCCTTGTTTGACTTGTTTGATTTTGAGTTCTTGCCATCTCTTAAAGTCGACTACTGTTGAAGCCCTATATTTCGTAGAAGTTTTTCTCACTTATTACTACGGTGAGACCTTTACTTGTTTCTTATTTCTCTTACCTAATACTATGTTCTTCTTCCTTATTCATTCTATGTGACTACTTGACCTACTTGACTAGTATGCTTCAAATATTTTTCTTACTACTGAATCCTAGCTTATTTCTGCCACTACTATATGTTTGTGTTATCTCTTTTGCCAATGTATTTGGCCTCGCATGTCTGATGCTTCTGTTCACTCAATTTATATACTGAAGTGCTGAATCAAATTTTTCCTTGATTGATCTTGATCTGGTTATTGATTGCAAAAGATTATTTTATAAACCCTCATTTCACTCGCCTTTAAAATTAATTGATATTTTTCCCTTTATTGTGATGTTTTACCTTGCTAAATCTTTTTCCAAAAATAAGGCTGTTTTGCACTTAGACTTGATTATTTACTTCATACTTTTACTGCCCCTTATATGGCAATAATCAATCTGTCCCAAACTAAGTTTTTTTTCTTAATTGAAACTTGTTAGTACCTGTTAAGCCATGATTCCTTAATTAAAGGGAATCACTTAGGTTAATTGATTCTGGTGGTGATTATTTACATGTTTGTGTTAAGGCTGTACCGATTACCTTATTTTCTACTCATTTACAAAACTATAAATACCTACATTCTCTTCTTCCAAAGATAGAAACAACTTGAGTTCAGAACATACACTTACACGTAAAACTCTCTCTTTCTTTACTGCTGCTTGTGCTATTGCTTTGTCTAGTCGGCTAAAAGAAATGCTAGACTGTGGACTCTTATTTGCTTTATCTTTCTGCACTTTGTTTCTCTACTGGTTTGTCCTAGTTAACTTTTCAAGCATCAACAACAACATGTTCCTTTAAGTGTTCCAACTTCTCTCATTCTTGTCTACTGCTGCTTATAATTCTATAGACAAGTTACATTACTATTGTATCCCATATTCCCTTTCCCTTTTAGATTAATGTTTCCCTATGTATGTACTATGTCAGTCGCTTATTATATGATTTGCTAACTTATGAATCACAAACCCCCATATCCTCTATATGTGTTCTTTCTGATGGTTTATATCCATGCCAGCATCAGCTTTGTTGTGCATGACTAAACCAAACCCCCTGCTTGGGTTATACAATGTATTCCATAACCCCTTCCTCTTTTAGATTAATGTTTTCCTATGTATGTACTATGTTATGTGATTTTCTTGCTTATGAATCCCAAACCTCTTATCCACTCTATGTCTTTGTGTACCATTTGTTTTTTTGTGGGCATGCCAGCATCATGTATTGATGTGCCTGACCAAACCTTCCAATTACTTGGGTCATATGCTTTATACAATGTATTCCCAAATCCCCTCTACCCCTTTGTGTAACTACTGATTCTATGTATTTGGAGCTTTACTACTATTGTTTTCAAAATCACTTTCACCACTTATTATTTCCAACCCAATTTTAGTCAATCTCTATTCTACACTTCAACTATTTTCTTAGAACCTAGATTTTTCCCCTCTTGTGTGAGCCTTGCTTTCAGACCCTTAAGCTCCCTCTGAACTTTGACACATAAGGACTGGCCCTTCCACACTGCAGTCGTTTTTTCCTGGTTATGCAAGCTTGGATATAAGCACAAACTTTGACACACCCATGTATGGGAAAGGCTTTTTACATCATTGGCATTTGAAGTGAATAATTATATAACTTAGATAGGAAGTCATGATAAGGCTTCATTCAATTGTAATTTCTTATTTTTGCACTTCTTTTGTAATTCAAGTATTTGGTCAGTAATAATTTATAATGAATATTGGAGTTGGCTAGTAAAAAGGATGGGGGTAATTGTGTATGTTTTATGTTATTCGAAAGGATAGATAACATGCCTATATGATATGTTTAATAAATTCTGCATAGTTTACTTCCACACTTAGAAATCGTGTCTATAAGATCTGTTTAATAAATTCAACATGTTTTACTTCCATGCTTAGACATCATGCCTATTGGATCTAATGGCTATAATCACACATCATGCCCAAAAGGTTAAAATCAGCTTCGAAATTAGATGTCATGCCAATAAGATTAAAATCAATATTTCTATTGAAATCATGCCTATAGGAATTTCGTTGTGATCAAATAAATCCTGTTTACTACACTTCATGTTCAATTAGATACCATTCCTATAGGATAAAAATTCGTCTTTAATGCTTAGATCCCACGTCTGTAGGAATAAAAAATCAGCTATTATAGAGAGCACGCCTATAGGATCTAAAACCAGTTTCGATTAAAAAAAATTAGTTTGACTCCTATTGTTCTGAATCAGTTTAACAACCTACTCCTTTAATCAGTACGGTTTAGAAAGCATTCCAATATGATCAAATCTCTCGTTTAGAGTTGTCTACTATTTTACTACACTCCTAATTAGTAATAGATATCATGCTCTTAGGACATCGCTATTATGCCTAGGCAAGACTTAGGCAATAATAATTCTAAAATTGAATCTGCCTTTGTTTAATTAGCAACTGCGACAACAGGCAGGCATGCTTGATTCAGACTTCTTATCTGAGCTATGTAATGAATCTGGTTCTGACTCAAAACCTAGCTTTTGGACTCCTTTAAAATTCACACATATTAATTGCGTATGAGTAATGCTATATATGTGCATTATTTGCGGAGGTTTATATGAGCCTTCTAACTACCTACATGTTTCCCTTATTTATGCAGTCGTATGTGTATGTCGCCTTAGCCTTTTTTCCTTTAAACCTAAGAGTCGGCCTAAAATCATTCCTCTAATAGGAATAGTAGTCCTAAAATTCCTCCAGGACTAATAGGAACGAGATGGGTATTAGCACACTATAGAGTTCGAGACTAATCTGTGCTTTAAATACCTTTACAGGGTGGGAAGGGTAGATATGGATATGATCCAATGCGCTAATACTACGTGTAGCTCGTCTTTTGAGGAGTGATTACCAAGTATTGCATTGATGTGATCCATATTACAAACAAACCTAGGGCCCCTTTTATATTCATCAGCATTCTTAGTTATAAGTCTTTCAAAACTTTGCTTCATTTAATCAAATTTTCAAACAGTTTGGTATTTAAAATCCCCTCTTATTTGAGCCTTGTTTGTTTACTTGTTAATTGCACAAATTCACAAAGAATTATCTGGCCGGGAACCACACTAGTTGATCTTGAGGGGTGCCAACATCTTTCCCTTGGGATAATTTCAAGTCCTTACCCTATCTCTGGTTATCAAATGTTGTCATAGTTGAATCCCATAGGTTGGCTAACACACCTTAAAATAGTTAGGTGGCAACTCTTTAAAATTGCAAAGCCCCTTTCCCCAAAGGAAAGAGTTTTCCCAGCCATAAATGTAACAAACCCAATTTTGCGGAGGAAAAAGGGAGTGCGACAGCATGGCGACTCTATTGAGGATATTTTTAGATTATTCTTGTGAATTTGTGTCTCTCACTGTGTGCAATTATCTGTTTAATTCCTTTATGCATTTAATCTTTTCTTAGGAAGCTAAACTGGCATATGTTCTTTGTTTTCTTTTCTTTATTGCTTTAAATTATGAAATTGCTATATTTATCACTTTCTTAATATGCAAATACATGCCAATATGCTTTTAATTATTGCATAATCATGCTCAAAATCATACTCCACTCATGCCAAAACAGATATTATAGCAACGCCTATAATGAGTGGTTGCGCTCTTCCTATATCATTACTCCATAAATTTGGAAAGGCATATTTGCACTAAAACTAATCGATCGGCAGTGCAGTCGACAATTCCGAGCCTTCCTTCTTGAGTTGTCCGCTCAAGGGTACCAGTCTAAAACCCCATAGAAACCTTACTCTTCTCAAATTGTGCATCCATCGAACCTAGCCATATCAGTTATGCTGTTCACATAATGATCCTTTAAGATAGCCTTGTCAAAAGTCCATTGGGTTTCCCTAAACCCTAACAGATGCCACCACGTTTTGTATATTTATTTGGAGAACTAGATTCTTCATGCTAACCATTGATGTTAAATAGTCGAATCCAGTAGGGGAAGGTTCTAACCTTATTTGTCTTGCAGATATATGAGACACGAAGTCCCCAGATTCAGCATGGTCACTAACATCCACCCATGGTGGCTAAGCTGGTGGAAAACTTAACACTTTTGTGATCAACATCTTATCAGAAAATATATGGGAAATATATCATCCCTTTTGGAGGTCCAACCTAACAATATGATCATAGAAGCTTCCACATTGTTTTGGGATTGTGAAAGGGTCATATGTCCTTTGGGGGAATCGAAATGACACTTTTGCTGGAGGAAATAAGAGGATTGGCCGCTCTAGTATGGGAAACTCCGGACTTGCTAATGCCTGAGAATTGCAAAGGTAGGGGCTTCCTTCAAATGATGGGTTTGAAGAAGAATCTAGAGTTAACATGCCTGAAGGATTCATACATCCATTTTGACTACTCGTATGAAAGGTATGTAACAACAAATCTTAATGTACCTACTCTGGCAAGTTTGCCATTAAATCCTTGGTACACATCTATTACAGGGTTTTCGTCTTCATATTTTGCTTCTTGAGTCTGATTGTATTTCCAATGAAGCAAGGTAGAATTCATACTAGGCTGGCTATGGTAACCAAAACCCTAATTGAGAGGATTGGTGGGCAGGAATTCAACATTGTACCTATTATTATTGCAGACATATATCGAGCCTTATAAAAGTATCAATAAGGAGCAAAACACTTCGAAGTCTGCAATTTGCTACTTCAACTTTGGCTCACAGAGCATCTCCAAAAAGGTGAATATCCACAAGGAATTCACGCAGGGACTGGGATGATCACATCGCTTTCCATCATCAAAAGTCAATGAATTACATCCCTAACATGTTTGCTTAGCCTGAAGATGCTAAAGGATGGGTTGAGCTATTTGATAATCTGATCAAGGAATAAGTTTAGTTGATGCTTTAATTGTTTTTGATAGAGGAATTCATCGCCCGATCTAGAGATGCACATTTTCTAATACTAATTGGTCTCCAGGAACCTACCATTAGGCCCCTCTATGGGTTATGGGACAAGCTACTAGGAAGCATGTTATACCCAGGGTCGACAAGATGAGCCACATTCGAGCCGACTTCCAAGGCGATGATAGTTCTTTCAAGTGCCAAGACCAAAACATGTGGCATAGCAAGATCATAATGGGAAGAGACACCATAGAGCTAGACAAATAATGTGTCGATTTTACTCCTTTCTATTCAGGTTGATAGGAAGACAATCATGATGGTTTGCGCCAATCAAGGTTTGTTCGAGGCCATACGATTATAGACGAAAAAGTCGAGTCAAGTACAACAAGTTGTGCAAAAGGATCAGTGAGTGCAAAAGCGAACATCACAAATTACAAGAGTCCAAGAAGAAGTTAATCGGGGAATGGAAAGACATGACTACGGATGCCAACAAAAGGCTGTTGGAGAGAGGCATAGTAGAATTAAAAAGAAAGTTACTTAAAAGGGACGAAGAATGTCAAGAAGCCAAGGGAAATGAAGGTGGATATCTAGCCAGAGCGTACCTGTTGTGGGAACTTCGCGAGTTTGGAAAGTTGTTTGAAGGAACCAAGGATGCTGAATATGGGGAAGGTCCTTCCGGGACAAAGTAGATAGGAATTTATCTTCTTTTCTTTAAAATGTAACAAGGCAAGTGGCCATTAGTAAGTTTTACTTCATGTTTATTTAATGTCGATTTGGGATTCGTCTTACCTTTATCAATGAAATGAGGGATTTAGCACTCAAAGTTTTCCATCAACTTGTTGCTAGGACACCTCGGGCACAGCGGAGTTACCAAATTAGGACACGCTATTACATTCATGCACTAGGTGTTTAAATATTGCAACACTTTTTATGATCCTCACTAACTTGGTTACCTTTTTGTTTTGTTATTCCCCTCCCCAATGGTTAATTCGTGAACTCTGGCAACATCATCCTATTCCACGAGATCCAAGGGCCCTCCATCTACTCTTTATATTAGTCTTGTTAAGAACAAGAACAAATGCAAAATGGAATATGTGAATATCAGAAAAGAAAACGCAATAATAGAGGCCACTAATGGCCATGGTATTTGGGTTGCTAATGAAAATGTGTCGCAACTTGAGCAAAAATTGTTGAAGTTTCAGGAAGAGCTCGATCAGGTTCGAAATTTGGCCAACCTATCCTTCTCCCTCAGCACACCAAACACAAACTTCCCCAATGTTCAAAACCACACACTTCCTCAAAAACAACCAAATCATACCACTGCTCCAACAAAGAACCCATGCGATACTTGCCGCACTCCAAATAACATTCAACTACTCATCCCCGAACCGCAAAACTTTGCAAATGACCATTTCTAAGGCCACACACCAGGCCACCACAACAATTCCATCTACATGGAGACCATGCCAATCTCCACCCAACCTGCATCCTACACACATGAGTCTGATGAAAAGGATCTAATCATCAGAAATTTTGCTGAAAAACATAAGAAACTAAATAGCCGAATTCAGAGCGTCGAGGGAAGTAAAGGGATCAAAGGGTTGAACTATAAAGTTCTCTGCATACAACAAGGTGTCGAACTACCAGAGGGGTACAAACTTCCTAAGTTCGAAATATTTGATGGTGCATGTGATACAAGGGTCCATATGAGAACTTACTGCGACAAGCTGGTCAGGGTAGGAAAAGATGAAAGGATCCGCATGAAGCTGTTCATGAGGAGTCTGAAAGGAGATGCGCTATATTGGTACATCAGCCAAGATCCTAAGAAGTGGTCGAGCTGGATAGGTATGGCATCTTTTTTTATGGATAGGTTTAGGATTAGCACAGAGAACACGCCAGATATGTTCTATATCTAGAATCTAAAGAAGAATCTCACAGAGACATTTCATGAGTATGCTACTCGTCGGAGGTTTGAAGCTGCTAAGGTCTGACCCGCCTTAGAAAAAGAACAACTGAACAAGTTCTTTGTCCGGGCTCAAGACCCGCAATACTATGAATTATTGATGGTGATTGAGAATCATAAGTTTTCTAATATTATCAAATTGGGGGAACAAATTGAAAAAGGTATTAAGAGTAGTATGGTTACAAGCTTCGAGGCCTTGCAAGCTATAAATAAGGCCTTGCAATCTGGTGGTGTGTCTAAGTAGAGGGACGTAGGGGCCATGATGTTTGCACAAAGGACCAAGTCTCATTGAAATACAAATACTACCCAATACCTCCACTCACAAATCAACCAACCCCGAATTGCGAAGCACCCTCCTACCAAGCTCCACCATAACTTACCAGTCATGTCCACCTCCCACATATCAGCCTACCTCACCTAGATACATCCAACCCTATCATGTCTACCAAACTTACAATGGCCAACCATCTCATTACAAATCACCCCCGCACGCCAAAACGTCCCTAGGCCTCGGCCTAATTTTGATCGGAGGCCTCAAAAACAATATACAACCATTGTCGAAACTATTGACCATCTATATGAGAGACACAAAGTCGCCGGCTATGTAACCCCCATCCCTGCTACAACCTTTGAGAATCCTTCTTAGTGGGTTAACCCAGATAAGTCTTGTGTATACCACTCCGGCATGAAGGGACAAACCATCGATGAATGACACTCTTTAGAAGGCAAAATACAGTCTTTGTTTGATAACAAAGTCATTCTAGAAAAGGAAGCCGCTCCGAACGTCCGCAACTACCCTCTACCAAACCATAAGGGTGGGGGAATTCACATTATTGATGCGGAGGATGATTGGGACCCCGAAGGATCCATTGGATTAGTCGCAGAAGGCGATGACCCAAAGAAACCAGCAGTTACTCTCAGTCCTATTATTGTCCAGATCCAAACATCTGAGGACACCAAGGTAAATATGTCTATGCCTCTTATGTTTGAAGCAGCACCATCAGCAAAGCACCAGCACCATTTGAGGTTGCAGTTTTGTCACCCAAAGAACATGTTCCATTTGAAATGAAGATGGTCGCGCCAATCCCAGTGGCTATGTCCACCATGCTATCATTCTACACAAATGCCATACCCTGGGACTATACAGTCGAGGCAAGAAGAAAGGGTAAGGTTAGAATCCAAGAGACTATTATAGCTTAGGGTATGACAAGAACTGGTAGAGTCTATACCCCTAAGCATGTAGCCGAATTAAGAAGCATGCCTCCTATCAGCCTCCCCTTATTGAGACTGGGCCGGATGACTATTGGAGGAAAATACAGGCCAAGGAGTATTCGGTCATCCACCAGTTAAATAAGATGCCAGCACAGACACCCATCCTCTCAGTGCTACATAATTCTAAAACATACAAGAATCCTCTATTGACAGTGTTGAGTGAAGCCACCGTACCAAGTAACATCACCGGCAGCGAAATGGCAAATACGGTGGGGCAGGTGCTAAAAAGCCATAAATCACCTTTTATTAGGACGAGCTTCCACCTCAAGGGATAGGTCAAAATAAAACATTGCACATCACTGTACAATGCGAAGATTGTTTATCACCAGGATCCTGATCGATGGGGGTTCCAGCCTTAATATATGTCCTTTAGTAACACTCAAGAAGTTGGGTAAAGGGTTGCATGAGACAACGGAAGAAGAAATCAATATGAAATCTTTTGGTTCTCAGAGGTCCACCATCGGTGAGATTAGTCTGTGTCTGCAGATGGGACTAACTCGGTTCGAGGTCATTTTTCAAGTGATAACTGTGCCATCATTCTAAAACATGCTGCTAGGACGACCTTGGATTCATGCTACTGGGGCTGTAGCATCAAAACTACATTAGGTCATAAAGTTTGAATGGGATCAGCAGGAAGTGATCATCTACAAAGACGGCAGCAACCCTACATACAGTTGCCAAACCATTCTAACAACCAAAGGAAAAAGAAAGCTGGGTGGATAAACTTACTACCATACCGAGTGGGCCAATGTTGTCGACAAAGACAAATTGTGAGATAATAAGAGCGAGTGTATTGAATTGGAGTAGGAATGAACCTGGCAAAGGACTCGACAAGAATCTCCAAGGGATCTCTAAACCTATAAAACTCAAGAAACATGGCACTACTTTCATATTGGGATATAAATACACTTGGGAGGAGTTCAATAATTGGTCGCCACCATGGCACGGTCCTTACTACCCGTTAGAGCAACCAATACTACACACGGAGAAGACTTTCCAACATGCTAACGTCATATATGGAACAGATAAAGAAGAAGCACTCGCGGCAGTGAAAACTTGTTTCTAGAAGAGAATGATATGGATTGTTGTGCTATTCTTAATGAGGGATGGGGGAGGAAGGTCCTTCCATACAAGCTTTGCGCATAAGGGCATACCTCAACAATTGAACCATCAGGACCAGCAGAGCCCGACGAGCCTCGGGGTAGCAAGGCTAAAACAAGCACTATTCAGTATTTTATTTACTAAATGATTTTCTTTTCGCATTTTTCAATTTCAGCAACAAGATCTTCAATGTTCAAAACAATTATTCAATTTATCAAAGAATGTTTGATTTTTCCCAATGAATTATTATTTATTTCTATCATTTTTCCTCCTTATTTTACCTATTCAACATTACTATTACTTATCTTGATGAACTAATGACCGTGACATACGATAAGACAATGCAACAAACAGACATTGATTCAGAAGAAGATGACATACCTGAGGAGATTGTCAAAGAAGTTGAGAACTTTGAAAATATACCTAAGTCCAACTTGGGTGAAACCGAAATTGTTAACCCGGGAGATGCAGAAAACATCAAGGAAACATGAATCATCATTCACTTATCACTATCAGAGAATAAAAAATACACAAAATTTCTAAGGAGTATGAAGAAATATCCGCCTCATTGTATAATGACATGACTGGTCTGAGTACATTCATTGTGGTTCAAAAACTTCCAACTGATCCAATGTATCCACCGATAAAGTAAAAGATCAGAAAGTTTAAACCTGATATGAGCTTGAAAATCAAGGAAAAAGTCACCAAGCATATCAAAGCTAAGGTTCTCAGGGTGCTTGAGTACCCGACATGGTTAGCCAACATTGTGCCAGTACAAAAGAAGGATGGGAAGGCCAGAGTCAGAGTCTGTGTCGACTACCGGGATCTCAACCGGGCAAGTCCAGACGACTTTAATTTTTCGAATATACACATCCTTGATTGACAGTTGTGCGAAGCATGAGCTACAATCATTCGTGGATTGCTTCGCTGGTTATCATCAGATCTGGATGGATGAGGAAGATGCTAAGAAACTGCTTTCATTATGCTGTAGGCAGTTTATAATTACAAGATGATGCCATTCGGCCTAAAGAACAGAAAGGCCACCTACATGAAGGCTATGAAAATCATTTTCCATGATATGATAAGTAAATAGATAGAGGTTTATGTGTATGACGTTATCATCAAATCCAAGAAGGCCACTGACCACATTGAAGATCTGAGGAAGTTTATCAACAGACTATAGAGGTACAACCTGAAGCTAAACCCCGCAAAGTGTGCATTTGGGGTTCTTGCTCTGGCAAGTTTCTCTGGTTTTCCTGATCGAGAGATATCATTCATAAGGGAAGACATATCAGAATCATATGACAGTTGGAGAATAGTCTTCGATGGAGCAGCAAACTTCATATAAGTTGGCATATGAGCGGTTTTGGTATCAGAAATCGGTTAGGATTATCCAGTGTCTTCCAAACTCAGGTTCCCCTACACCAACAATGTGGTTGAGTATGAAGCCTGCATCTTAGGGCTCAAAATGACCATTGACATGAACGTGCAAGAGATGCTAGTGATTGGAGATTCAGATTTACTCATACATCCGGTACAAGAAGAATGGGCACAAAGAACTCCAAGATTCTCCTATATCTGCATCATGTATAAGAATTAAGAAAGAGGTTCACGAAGACGAAATTCAAACATGTTCTCAAAATCCAGAACGAGTTTGCCGATGCATTGGCTACCCTATCATCTATGATACAACATCCGAATAAAAATTTCATTGATCCCATTCTACTGAAAATTCATAATCTGCTAGCTTACTGTGCCCATGTTGAAGAGGAAGTAGACGGAAAGCCTTGGTTTCATGATATCAAGGAATATTTGGCAAAAGGAGAATACTCAGAGCTTGATATTCATACTTAGAAACGCACACTTCGGAGATTGTCCAACAACTTCTTTCATAGTAGAGGAATACTTTATAGGAGGACTCCTGATTTGGGATTATTAAGGTATGTTAACGCAAAAGAAGCATCCAAGCTGCTAGAGGAAATTCATGCTACGATATGTGGTCCGTATATGAACGGTTTTTTCTTAGAAAAGAAGATACTCCGAGCTGGTTACATTTGGATGACTATTGAAACAGACTGCATCCAATATGTCAGAAAATGCCATCGCTGCCAAATATATGCAGATATGATAAAGATACGTCCAATCGAGCATAACACAACAAGCTGACCATGGTCGTTCGTCGCCTAGGAAATAGACGTCATTAGACCAATCGAGCATGTTGCTTCCAATGGACACAGGTTTATCCTAGTAGCAATTGAATATTTCACCAAGTGGATTGAAGCAGCATGTTACAAAGCAGTAACTAAGAAAGTTGTGGCAGACTTCGTTCGTGGCCATATTATTTGTCAATTTGGTATCCCAGAGTCGATCATCACTGATAATGGCTCCAACCTCCAAAACGACTTGATGAAAGTCATGTGTGAAACTTTCAAGATCATACACAAAAACTGCACAGACCACCACTCCAGAGCCTATCGACCTCAAATGAATGGAGTTGTTGAAGCCGCCAACAAGAATATCAAGAAGATATTGAGGAAAATGATATAGAAGTATAAATAGTGGAACGAGAAGTTATTGTTTTCTCTATTGGGGTCCGCACATCAATCGGGACAACTCCCTACATGCTACTGCATCCTTCATAGGCTGAAATATTGCCAACTCATCTAAAGGCATCATCGTTTGAAAGAACCATCTTCATAGCCCGAGAACACCATGTCATGGCTGGAGGATCCCGTTCAATCTTTTTGCATTTCATTATTCAAACGCATCATGGTTCGCAGGCACCATCCTCATAGCTCGAGATCATCATTTCATGGCCTGCGAATCCTTTATCATACGCTTCATGGCCCAGGACATCATGGTCTAAAGACTTAATCTTAACTACGGGAATTTTTATCATGTCTAAATTTATGCACAATATATGCTTGTATTACTTATTTGCAGGTAAAACAGCAAGCAACAACCGTCCCAGCAGGAGCATTTCTGCTCAAGTGCCTGCAGCCACATTAAAACTAATAATTCTCGTAAGTCGTCCACTCCCCCAGCCCGAGATATTGCGTTCGTTCTTGGAAAATACCCGTCGGCATACTATGCCGACGGATCCAGATCTACATATGGCTTGATTCCTATAAAACATGGGATATGTAGGAAGCTCAGAAGCTAGGGCGAACTAAACCCTTTCAAACCGTTTCGTTCTGCAAAAATTGGCCATCATATCTTTACCGAAAACTCTTTCATCCTTTCTGTGTAAAGAGGGGCAGATGTTGACACCCAATTTTTTCCTATATACTTTCAATATACAAAATACTTTCAAAATAGCCTATATATATATATATATATATATATATATATATATATATATATATATATATATAGGATTATTTTACTATTTTTCATAATTTTTTAGGGCTTTTAAATAAATTTATTTCCTCTTTTTATCCATAAAATCCCAATAATTATGTCCAGAATTATTATTTTGAGGATTCACTTATTGGATCTTCATATTTATGCTAAAATATAGCTAAGGTAATTTTTACATATTTTTACAAATTTATTTAGTATTTTTAAGCTAAATTGTATATAATTACAATATTAGCCTCTTTTAACATTAATTCCGTTTATATTCACAAAATTAGGTCCTATATTTTAAAAGTGTTAATTATATATTATTAATTATTTTAGTTATTTTAATTTATTATTAGAAAATAATTTATTAATTTTTTATAAATTAAATAGGGAAAATGGCTATTTAAACTCTAGCCAATTTTAGCCTAATTGTAAACCCAATTTCTCAAGCCCAATGTCAATATTAACCCGACACCCAACCCAATTTAATCGACCCAACTCGGATCCCTACCTACCATATTCAACCCAAGCCGTCGATCAAAGTGATCAACGTCCACCAGCTCCCCTTACCATTTTTAACCCTGAAAGACCCCTAAATCTACCTCATTCTTCACCAAATGCCTCCCTTGAATCCTTTTTCTCTCAATTCTCTATAAAACCTCACGTGAAACCAAGCCACCGCCATCAAATCCAACCTTAATCTACCTCAACCCCTGCCTAATCCATGGCCTCTCATGGCCATTGGAGATATGTATTGGCCTCCCATGGCTCCTGGGTGTTTGTTTCTCAAGTTTCATGGCTAGACCTCGAAGGAATGTGGTCCAGTCCTTGCTCAACTGCTATTCATAGCCTTTCTCAGGCCATCCATGACCGTTCTCGGCCATTCATGGCCTTTCAAGGTCGATCCTTGACTTTTTCTTGTTATACCGTTATCTTTCAAAGTCTTTTTCATTTCTTCTGGGTTTCCTGAAACCCTAGCTTTAAGAGCTTTCAATTTCTTTCAAATCTCTCTTAGATATGTACTTACTATGAATTTCTTAAGTGATTTCTCGAAGGTTCTTCAACTTTTCATTCAAAAACAACTCTTCACTCAATGATTGAGGTTTTCTTTAAGTTTTTCAAAAGATGTCTCCTTCAATCTTAGTGTTGTTTGTGACTTTTGCTATGTATTAATGATTTGCTCATTGTTCTTCAATCTATTTCAGCCTGTTAAAAACCCTAGTTCCCTTTTGGTCTTAGCCGAGTTCTGAAACTGTTTGTTTAAATGTGCACTTATTTTTTGTTTCTAACTTTGTTTTCCTTGTTTGACTTGTTTGATTTTGAGTTCTTTCCATCTCTTAATGTCGACTACTATTGAAGCCCTAATTTTCTTAGAAGTTTTACTCACTTATTACTACGGTGAGACCTTTACTTGTTTCTGATTTCTCTTACCTGATACGATGTTCCTCTTCATCGTTGATTCTATGTGACTACTTGACCTACTTGAGTACTGGGCTTTGAATAGTTTTCATGCTACTGAATCCTAGCTTATTTATGTCGTTACTGTATGTTTGTGTTATCTCTTTTGCCAATGTGTTTGTCCTTGCATCTCTGATGCTTCTGTTCCCTCTATTTATATATAAAAGTGCAGAATCAAGTTTCTTCCTTGATTGATCTTGATCTGGTGATTTATTGAAATCTTTTTATTTTATGAACCTTAATTTCACTCGCCTGTTTAAAATTAATTGACTCCTTTCCCTTTCCTTTGATGTTTTACCTTGATGAATCCATTCCGAAAATAAGCTTATTTTGCACTTAGACTTGATTATTTACTTTATGTTTTTATTGCCCCTTATATGGAAATAATCAATCTATTCCAAACTAATTTTCCTTCCTTAATTGAAACCTATTAGTATCCGTTAAACCGTGATTCCTTAATTAAATGGAATCGTTTGGGTTAATTGATTCTAATGGTGATTGTTTCCATATTTGTGTTAAGACTTTACTGATTACCTTATTTTCTACTCGTTTTCAAAACTATAAATACCTACCCTCTCTTTTTTTCACAGACATGAACAACTTGAGTTCAGAATACACATTTACACTTTTAACTCTCTCTTTCTTTATTGCTACTTGTGCTATTGCTTCGTCTAGTTGGCTGAAAACAAGGCTAGACTGTAGACTCTTGTTTGCTTTACCTTTATACACTTTTCTTATCTACAGGTACGTCCTAGTTAACTTCTCAAGCATCAACAATAATATGTTACTTTATTTGTTCCAACTTCTCTCATTCTTTTCTACTGCTGCTTATGTTTCTGGAGACATACGTTACTAGCATGTATGCCACGTTTCCTTCCCCTTTTAGATTAATGTTTCCCTCTATATGTACTCTATCAGTTGCTTGTTATATGAGTTGCTGAATTATGAATCCCAAACCCCCATATCCACTATATGTGTTCTTTTGGATGGTTTATCTCCATCCCTGCATCAGCCATTATTGTGCATGACCAAACCAGACCCCTGCTGAGGTTATATAATGTATCCCATAACCTCTTCCCCTTTTAGACTAATGTTTTTCTATGTATGTACTCTGTTATATGATTTGCTGACTTATGAATCCCAAACCCCATATCCCCTTAATGTGTTTGTGTTGCATTAGTTGGTTTATGGGCATGCCAACGTCATCTATTATTGTGCATGACCAAACATGCCCCTTTCTGGGATCATATGTTTCATACAATGCATTCCCAAAACCGCTCGACCCCTTTGTGTAACTATTGATTCTTTGTATTTTGTTCTTCACTACCATTGTTTCCAAAATCACTTTCACCACTTATTATTCCCAACCCAGTTTTAGTCAATCTTTGTTATAACTTCCACTATATTCTTAGAACATAGGCTCTACTCCTCTTGTGTGAGCTATGCCTTGGGACACCAGAGCTCTCTCCGAACTTCGATACATAAATGCTTGCCCTTCCACATTGCACTGGTTTCTGCTTGGTTATGCAAACTTGGGTGTAAGCACTGTCCAGGGTCCTTTGAGATCCTTAGGGAACTTTGACACACCCAGGTTTGAGAAAGCTTTGAAGATCATTGGCATTTGAAGTGATTAATTATATAACTCATATAGGAAATCAAGATCACGCTTCTTTCGGTTGTAATTTCTTATTTCTGTGCTTTTTTTGTAATTCAAGTATTTTGTCTGTAATAATTTATAAATAATACTAGGGTTGTCTAGTGAAAAGGGAGGGGGTAATTATGCATGTTTTAAGTTATTAAAAAGGGTAGATAACATGCCTATAGGATCTGTTTAATAAATTTTGCATGTGGTACTTCCACACTTAGACATCATGCCTGCCATACCCCCTTTTTTTTCCAACCTCATTAACCCTCATTAAAATAATGAAAACGTTTTTGAAGATCGAAAGGGTTTTCATATTCAAAAATGACAAAATTGATCGTGTTCAAAAGGAAATAACTCAGAGTCGCCACCATATATTTTTTTCGATGTGCCATGTCACTGTTTTCTTAAAAATAATTTTTGACCTTTAAAACACTTTGTAGTCCAAATAGTATGCACCAGAGTTTGGGTAAGGGGTTAATTTGATTCGGGGAGAAGGTGTTAGTCACTCCCCAAGTCCCATGAAAGTCATGGTTGCGTACATGATCAAGTTGGATTTTAGAACATTCGAATTAAGGTAAAAAACATAAAAACGGAAAAATAAACATACAAGAGGCTCGAGATCATTCCCACCTAATAAAAGAAAAAACTAAAATAAAAACAAAATACTATGAGTTCTACTTTAGGCCTCCAAATACAAGTACTACGGGGCATACCCAGAAAATATATACAAATTGCACGAGGCATCGCCCAGATAATGAACTAAAAGAAACGATCTCTTGCCTAAAGGCTAACAAAATTCCTAAGGCTTGCCTACCCAAGTTTTGACGACCTAAACATGCTCCTAGCACATAAGAAGATAGAAAAAAAAATTAACTAAAGCAAATAAAACTTATTTAATGCTCATCTTCCATTACCTCTTCATTTCATGTGTTTGGCCAAGCCCAATTCCTAAATATGAAAATAAATTAATTACATAGTGGGTTGGTTATACCCCCAATCTCACAATCTAGTTTCAAAAATCTGACTGGTGAACAAAGTAAGTGTTGCTACATTAAATAGGAATATCAACTAAAACTTTTAAGCTTAAATGAGAAAGCGTACTGCCTAAATAGTTTTGAAATCAAATTATTTGCCCAACGATTTTTAACCTAAATTAACTTCAGAATTGATACTAACACGTAGACATTCCAGCATAAGGAATCAGCACCGATACATGTAATTCAAACTCATCTTAACATAGCTCCTGTATAGTTAAATTCACAACGAGAAAATTGAAGCATATGAAATAGTAAGGAGAAGAACCTGTTTAAACAAAAATTTCTTTAGTATTGGTAGAAGAAGCGTCGAATACCAAGTTTCGACTCCAAATCCAAGCGAAAATATTAGCCAAAACCTAGAAGAAACTGCGGACCTTAAGAGGCGGATGGAATCAAACTCATAATCCAACGCCGAACCTCATATGATCTCCATTTTTATAAACAAAGTTTCACGAACGGCTAGTAGATCTTAAGAAACGAATCTGAAGATTAATACCAGGCGAAAATGGCATTTGAATCTTACATAGCTTTCTAAAGATTCAGAGTGGTGTTATCAGTGAAAAGTTACCGACTCAGAGAGAATAGGATTTAGAACTCTTAACGGAGTTAAAATAGATAAATGGCTAGAGAAAGATGCAAACGGGGCAAACGTGTGTGTTTGGTTGGAGAAAGTTGGTCACTGGGCTTGGAGTGGCTGTCGGAGGCTGTGGAGATTGGGGGGTCGTTTGGTGTGAGGGCGAGGGAAGAAAGGTTAATGCGGCGGCTATTGGTTGGAACAAGGCTAGGGTTCGTTGTGGCTATTGGTATTCTAGACGGTGGTGGCCGGCGATTTTTCGATGGATTTCAGGAAACGGCATCGGGTTTCAGGTGTAGGTTAAGATGGCTGATTTCATGGTCTTAGGGTTGTGCCCCGGTTTTGTGTTGTATCTCTGTTGAAGAACAAGAAGTGCTAAAGGTTCTTTTTTCTTGAAAGGTAAGGAGCTTGGGCTTTTGGGTTAATGAGCTAAGAGATTGGTTTAATTGGGCTACAAGCAAGACTAAATTATTAAAAAAAGTTAAATCTATTCCCTCCTCCTTTTGTATGTAAAAATAATATAGCAAACAAGATAACTATTAAAAATACTACTTAATCTTACTTAAGAAAATAACTTTAAAAATAACACTAACGATTTAAAACAAACCTATTTTTTTGTATTTTTTCCAAGATTAAAAATGACTACAAAACCTTAATGAAACTATTTTTTTTTTATTTTTATTTTTGTGAAAAAATAAAGTAAAAGGGTCAAAACTAATAAAAATAGCGATATTAGAACTAAGCTAAACATTTACATGATAAAATATGAAAAATTTTAGGGAGGGTCAAAAATAACATGTCCACAGCTGCCCCTCTTTGACTGAAAATACGAAGTATTTTTAGATAAGGAACGATTAGACAAATTTTTTGACCCAACCCGTATTTAGAGAGACAAAAACTAAAAGAAAAGAGAATGTGACTGAGCTCTGATATCTTATCTGCATACATATTCTTGGCTACAAACGAATCAGGCCATGTGTAGTTCAGAAGTTAATTGGGTGAGGGAGTATACTGAGGTGTAGAGCCGATCGAGGTGCCATTCCGTCGAGGTTCCGGTCGGCTGTCCTGTTAATACATCAAAATTAAATATAAAAAAGACAAACAAAGCCTGTCAACTATGAGCTACAAGATTCGTATCTATAAGTCTTTTGGAGCTTGATCTTGAGTCTTTAACGGTTCTTCATACAGACTTTAGATTTGAAACTTGACACTTGGTAGTTGCAGGTGCAACTTCATTCTTCTTCAGCTTCTCAGATCAAAACCGGACACACCACGATTGTGATTTTATTCATGTCTTCAGCAATCCACCTCTTGTCTCAACTTCTGCAATTTGAATTCACTCCTCTTTCCTTTTTTTCCTTTTTTTCCTTTTTTCTCATTTTTTTTCTTTTTTATTCTAGATTGAGATTACTTGTGTTGATCATCTCGGACTATTGACTCGCATTCTTGTCGCGAGCTTCTGCAACTTTTAACTTGAATTAGATTCTGAAATGAATTCCCTTCTTTTCAAGGTGGGCGCTTGAAATCAAAACAACAAAACAAACAAAAGTTTCTACCCCAGTTTGCACTAGGAAGATTTGTGAGTTATTAGCAAAATTCTAAATCACCTATACTATTGATGCAATGATGAGAGTAAGCTAAAGACTAGACTAGGATGTGCGTTTTATGTGAGTAAACCAAAAAAATTTGGCTAACAAATGTGTTGCTAATGATCAAATCTGAATGACCCAAAGTAGGAAGTGTGTCTCCTGGGAATGAAACTTGAATGAACCAAAACTAGGAAGTGCGTCTCCTAGAGGTAAAATTTCAATTTAGAAAGTGCATCTCCAAAACAGTATAACCTGAAAGACCTAGGCTAGGAAGTGTGTCTCCTAGGGGTGAAACTTCAATGACTCAAACTAGGAAGTGCATCTCCTAGGCATGAACTTAAATGACTCCAACTAGGAAGTGCATCTCCTAGGGGTAGACTCTCAATTTAGGAAGTGCATATCATATGGATGAACTTAAATGACTCAAACTAGGAAGTGCATCTCTTAAGGGTAGACTCTCAATTTAGGAAGTGTGTCTCCTAAAACAAAACCTGAAAGACCCAGACTAGGAAGTATGTCTCCTGGAGGGTAAAATTTTAATGAATTAAGCTAGGAAGTGCGTTTCCTAGAAATAAACATAAATGATCCAAAACTAGAAAGTGCTTCTCTGAGGGGTGAAACTCAATTTAGAAAGTGCGTCCCCTAAAACAAAACATAACCTAAAGGACCCAGACTAGTAAGTATGTCTTATAGAGGTTAAAATTTCGATTACTTAAACTAGGAAATACGTCTCCTGGGAATAAACTCAAATGACTCCAACTAGGAAGTGCGTCTCCTATAGGTAGACTCTCAATTTAGGAAGTGCATCTCCTAAAACAAAACCTTAAAGATCCAGACTAGGAAGTGCATCTGCTAGGGGGTAAAATTTTAATGACTTAAGCTAGGAAGTGTATCTCATAGGAATAAACCTATATGACCCAAAACTAGGAAGTGTGTCTCTGAGGGGTGAAACTCAATTTAAGAAGTGCATCTCCCATAATAAAATATAACCTGAAAGATCCAGACTAGGAAGTGTGTCTCCTAAAGGTAAAATCTTAATGACTCAAACTAGAAAAGATGTGTCTCCTAGGGATGAAACTTGAATGAACCAAACTAGGAAGTGCATCTCCTAAGGATAAGATCTCAATTTAGGAAGTATGTCTCCTAAAACAAAATTTTAACTTGAAAAACCCATGCTAGGAAGTGCGTCTCCTAGGGGTAAAATCTCAATATAGGAAGTGCGTCTCTTAAATTAAAATATAACCTGAAAGAAACAAACTAGGATGTGTGTCTCCTCGGGGTGATGTGTAATATTCTCAATAGCCTTTGCATAAGCAGAATTGGAGCATTACACCTGAAAAATTCAAGATTTGATATGAACATAGCCTTCATCCCTGTTTCAGACAAAGAAAAAATATGAGTTTAAAACATGGTGGTTAGTTTTTGGTCTTGACTTTGAGGGCTATTGCTCCTTCAGTTCCCATGATAACTTTAATTCCAACTTGACATACCTTTCTTGTTTATTGACTAACCATTTCATTTGTCACCCTTATCATTAAAAATTCCTATGATCTGTTCAAACCCAATACCCTTTATCTGTTGCATTGTCCTCATGAATTGATATTACAAAATCTTTGCATTTCAAATGAATACCAAAGCATGTTAATTGTTGCCAAACAGTGCGCGTACCATTCTTTCCTGACTTAAGCCACTTTGATGTGCTAGCCAATCTCTGCTTTGAGCTATTGGAAAGCGAGTAGTAGAATTTGAAGTCATTTCTTTACTTGTTCAGACAAAATAGACTCCAGAACTTAAACAAAGCAAGAAGAATAGAGTTAAGGGGACAACAAAAAGAGATGATAGCCAATAAGAAAATCACCGAGTAGAAACTTGACAGATATAGATACCAACTCTAATGACTATGACATGCATTTTAGATTAAACTTCAACACTCGTATTATCTCATTTAATCCACAATGCTCAGTCGAATTGTAGTGCCCTGAAGGTTTTCCACCATCAAGCCTCTCTCATTTTGTTCTTTTCTCAACTCATCGTCGCCTTACGGTTCCCATGAACATTTTCACCGGTAAGACTCTCTTATTTATGATTTTATCTCTTTGCGAAAAGAACAAGGTATTACCCATGATACAAGAATATCATACTTTTACCACACACTTTATTTGGCATCCTCAAAGATTGGTCGGAAGTAATGTAGGCTTTTGGAAAGGGTTGAAAAGAAAGGGAGGCATGAAGGCTCAAAATAATTTAAGATGAAAGTGTTCAAAATTACAACTTTTGGAATCAGATCTTTTGGCCAAATTTAAACGTCTGCCCCAATTTCTTGGAGTCTGAGATTTTTTATTTTTTTGGATTTTTTCTTTGATGGGATTTCTAAGAAAACTGCCCCACTCTTGACTTTAGGGATTATTAAATATTTATTATGTAACCAAAAGGCTGCCTACGTATCTTGTGGTGAAAAAAAATCATGTCGAACGTAGTTCAAACACAAAGTTAGTTTTTTTTTTCTTTTTCTTTTCCCTTTGTTTCTAGTCTTTTTTTCCCTTTTTCTTTTTTTCTCTTTTCCTTTTTTCCTTCTTTTTCTCTTTTTCTTTTCCTTTTCTATTTCTTAACTTTGTTTTCGATTCCAAAAACGAGGCATGAAATAAAAAATTAGGGCTCAAAAGGGGTAGCAAGAGATAAAAGTGTTTAGGTAGCAGAATAAAATGTCTTCGTCATACCAAACTTGAAAAATACCATGTATAAGCATGCAGTTGAAGATAAGCAAAAAAATCATACATAGTATCTATTAACGGCATCAACACAAACAAAAGTTTCATGGACAATACCTTTGTTCCAATGAATGATCCTTGCCAGTTCGAAGGAGACTTGATTCAATCTTATCTAGATATGGAAGAATGCATTTCAGTACTGATTGATCTACCTCATATGGTTTGAGAGACATTTACTTGTTGTATGCACTTATCGACCTCTTTATTTGCCTTACTAACTGCCTCAGTTTCACTCAGTTCAAGTTTTAGGTTATCTCAGAATGCGTAAATCTTTACTTGTTTTCTCAAATACATTATTTTATTATTTTCAAAATTGTATCATTGCTTCATGATTAGACTAACTTTTAGTAACATGTTGATAATAATGCCAGCGTAGGGGTGGAGCAACCGGGCCTGACGAGATCCTGGTGGAGTTCTGGAAGTGCATGGGTAAATCTGGAGGGGAGTGGCTCTCTAGGTTGTTTAATGCGATCTTTAAGACTAAAAGGATGCCGGATGAGTGGCGGTGGAGTACAGTGGTGCCCTTGTACAAGAACTAAGGGGACATCCAGTGCTGCAACAACTATAGGGGTATTAAATTAATAAGCCACACGATGAAGGTTTGGGAGAGGGTGATTGAGGCGGGGGTGAGGGAGGCGTCAACTATATCTGGGAACCAGTTCGGTTTCATGCCGGGCCGCTCTACCACAGAGGCTATTCACCTAGTCAGGCAGCTGGCGGAACAATTTAGGGATAAGAAGAAGGACCTTCATATGGTGCTTATCGACTTGGAGAAGCCGTATGACAAGGTCCCGAGGAAGGTGCTATGGAGGTGCTTGGAGGCGAAGAGTGTGCCAGAAGCCTATATCAGAGTAATTAAGTACATGTACAATGGAGCTAAGACGAGGGTTAGGACGGTGGGTGGCGAATCAGACCATTTTCCTGTGGTAATGGGGCTCCATCAAGGATCGACGCTGAGCCCCCTGTTGTTCGCCTTAGTGATAGATGCTCTAACCCGACATATCCAAGGGGATGTGCCTTGGTGTATGCTCTTTGTTAATGATATAATATTGATAGACGAGACGAGGGCCGGTGTTAGTGAAAGGTTAGAGGTATGGAGACAGACCCTCGAGTCTAAGGGTTTCAAAATAAGCAGATCTAAGACAGAATATTTGGAGTGCAAGTTTGGCGTCGAGCCGAGTGGGGTAGGCAGGGAAGTGATGCTTGGTTCTCAGACCATCGCCAAGAGGGACAGTG
This sequence comes from Nicotiana benthamiana, assembly GCA_034376525.1. Taxonomy (NCBI): domain Eukaryota; kingdom Viridiplantae; phylum Streptophyta; class Magnoliopsida; order Solanales; family Solanaceae; genus Nicotiana; species Nicotiana benthamiana. The sequence continues at coordinate 53,181,093 of CM067330.1, read as the reverse complement.
TCGATATCTTGGGTCTGTGATTCAGAGGGACGGAGAGATTGACGGGGACGTCACCCATCGGATAGGAGCGGGGTGGTCGAAGTGGAGGCTTGCTTCAGGGGTCCTGTGTGACAAGAAAATTCCACACAAACTTAAGGGGAAATTCTATAGAGCCGTGGTTAGACCTGCGATGTTGTATGGGGCGGAGTGCTGGCCCGTGAAGAACTCTCATGTTCAGAGAATGAAGGTTGCGGAGATCAGGATGCTTAGGTGGATGTGTGGGCACACCAGGCTAGATAAGATTAAGAATGAAGTTATTCGACAGAAGGTAGGGGTGGCCCCGGTGGACGAGAAGATGCGGGAAGCAAGGCTGAGGTGGTTCGGGCATGTTCGGAGGAGGGGTCCCGATGCCCCGGTGAGGAGCTGCGAGCGGCTGGAGATTGTTGGAGGTCGGCGAGGTAGAGGGAGGCCTAAGAAGCATTGGGAGAGGTGATTAGGCAGGACATGACTAGAATGTAGGTTACCGAGGACATGACCCTTGTTAGGGGAGTCTGGAGGTCTAGAATCAGGGTTGTAGGCTAGGGGCTCATAGAGTCCTTCGTAGCCTCACCCGGGGTTGGGTGTGGGATAGTAGGGTTACCCATAGTTGACTAGTGTTTTAGCTTATGTCCCCTTATGGTGTTAGTATGGTAGTTACTGCTTGTTACTATTGCATGCGACTGTATTTATGTTTCTTATGTTTACATAATTATTTACGTTATTTCTGCGGGATTACTTATGCTTTATTATTTCGTTTTGTCTTGCTTTGGTTTCTAATTTTGTTTTTTTTTTAATGCAGCTTTTCATTTTATCCTATGCACCGAGGGTCGATTGGAAACAGCCTCTCTGCCCCTTCGGGTAGGGGTAAGGCTCGTCCACATATTACCCTCCCCAGACCCCACCTGGTGGGAATATACTGGGTAGTTGTTGTTGTTGTTGTTGATAATAATGCCAGCATGTCATGTCACTAGATTTAGCATGAAAACAACTATAAAAGGAAAAGTGACCTAAACAAAAACTAACTAGAATTAAAAGAAAATAGGAAATTGCATTAGACAAATGATGAAAAGGGTTTGAACAAAACAAGCAAAATAGACATGGGTTACAACCTAGCAACAAACCTATATAACATTATATGAGTTACCACAACAAAAAGAACTAGGAAAAATAAGAAGAAGGATGAGGGTTTGAGCCACAAGATGTTATCCGAATTACAACCCTGAAATAAATTTGACAAACAGAAATGTCAAAAAAATAAACTACCAAAACTCCTCACTGGCTAGCCAAGAAAGGAGTGTCTTTCCAATTACCAAGCTCGACATCTTAGCCACTGGATTGCATATCAAAATTACTGGGACCTTCATCATTTTCAATATCATTAACATCGGTAAGTAAGTTCCCAAGAGGATTATCATACTCTCTATCACCACGCATCTTTCCCGCAAATCGTACATTATCATGTGCAAGTAAAAGATTATGTGCAATGTTCTGGGTGTCACTATCCTGGACCACAATTATCTCTCTTGAATTATTCTTTCTATCTCATTTTTCAAAGCACAAAAATCCTTAATGCTACGCCCTTGGACATTAGAGTGGTACATGCATCATACAGTAGGATCAAAACCTTTTACATATGGGTCCGGAGTATAGCCGAGGAGCAGCTCAATTAGGACAGACGGTTTTAACTTTTCAAACAAGCTTGTGTAGGATTATTAGATTTGTGTAAAACTATTTCTTTGTCTTTGTTACCCTCTATTCCCATGTTTCCTAGAGTTGTTCGGTGCTCAAAAATTTTGCAAAGGCGAAAGAGTATTATGCGGTGTTGGTCCTCGCCATAAAGAGTGACACAGTGGTTGAACAAATAACTGGATGTTGTTCGGAGGATAATATTGAGGTGGATTATATGGAGTTGGGGGATAAGTTTGGGTTTGGGTTCCGATTCAAGGCTGAGTATATTGGTGAGGCATACCCGTTAGGCCATGTCGCGATCTTGATATAGCCATGGCAATATCATCATGTTTCTTCTGACCCGGTAGGCTTCCTGTGTTTTTGTAAATTGCTTGTGTTATGGCTTTTAAGGCAAAATAGCTCATGATCTTTCTTGATTTCAGTACCTCTTCCGCCATTTCTCCCATATTTATCACATCATTGAAAGGATTACCAATGGCTGAGATAAAATGTCCGAAGTAAGTAGGCTCCAGGGCTTGAAGAAAGTATTCAACCATCTCATCTTCTTCCATCGAAGGATTGACCCGTGCAGCTTGCTCCCTCCATTAGAACCCATATTCTCTAATGCTTTCACTAGGCTTCTTTTCTACCTTGGTTAGGGATAGAAGATCCGGGATGATGTCTATGTTGTACTGAAAATGCCGAAAAAAGGCCTAAGCCAAATCATCCTATGTTTACCACCTACTGGCCTCCTTCCGGGTACACGATTCTAGAGCTATCCCGCTCAAATTCTAGCTGAAGTACGCCATTAGTAATTCTTCTTTTCCCCCTGGCACATCTCATTTTACTGCAGTAACCTCTCAGATGAGCTACGGGATCCTCATGTCCGTCATACAAGTCAAACTTGGGTATCTTTAAACCGGCAGGCAGTTGACTATCAGGGAACAAATACAAATCCTTATAAGCCACACTCACCTGGCTTCCTAACCCCTGCATATTTCTCAACGATTGACCTAGACTATTTACCTTCCTAAATATCTCCTCCTGCTCTGTGTTCTTAGGTGGTTTCTCAGTTTCAACATGAAGCTCAAGCTTGGGAGTGTAGGAGTAAGGATCTAGGACTTTGAAGGTGGGTTCAGGGGCATAGTATTGGGTATCTGAAGGTGGGAATGCAGGTGTTTTTGAGGGTAGAGCATGGAAAGTTTGGGAGTAAGTAGCTTAGTAATTGTGGTAAGGGGTAAAGCCTGGTGCATGTTGAGGGAAAAGATCAACGGCATTGGGCATCTGGACTTAGGACAGTGGTGGAATGGAGGCTTGGTTTCTGTATAATTAGTATGGAATGAGATTAAAGGGTACCCCTTAATCGAGGCCTGATATATTTCTTCCATTTGATGTTTCAACCTTCCAACCTCCTCTTTCAGTTCTGATTCTGATTACAATTTTCCTTGGTGGGTCTACAACTCCAGTGTCCAAGTCTTTACTTGCCATGTCTACCTTGCTCTTTTGACCTTGTGTTGAATAGATGACTCGCCAAAGTGTCATATACTAACCACCCTTTGTTATAATAACAATGAAAGTAACAAAGAGGAGCAAAACAAAGCCAACATGTTAGCGTTAGAGCATTTATCATATAGAAATATCAAATTACGTGCAATGCCCCTAGTCATAGTTAACGGTTCAAGAATGGCTTCAAAGGTACGAAGGTCATATGGCATCATCCCAATTTCACTCTTTTTGACCCATATCCATCTTCGTCTTCCTTTCTTAGATGGCTTGGTTTTTATTTCTTTCCCCCCTCTTTTCTTTCTGATTGTCAAACTTTTCTTTCTTCTAATTTCTCACATCCCACAACTTCATCCTCTTTTTTTTCTTTTTTTTTCTTTTTTTTCTTTTTTATCTTGTTTTTCTTTTTTCTTTTAATCATTCAATCTAACCCTATGTAGTTTTCCCACGTATCATGTCCCTCATGAATCAGATCAAGCGTAGTTCTAGAAAATAATAGACAAAATAAATCAAGAAACAAAAATCTTTTTGAATTTTTCATTTATATCTTTTTTGGTTTTTCAAATAAAAAAACAAGAGGTATGATAATGATAAATTAGGCAAAGCAAACTATACTACAACAACTCCGACATCAACTAAATGAATGAATACCACTGTATAGGACCAGGAAGTAAAACATAAAGAATAGACTCAAAAACATAAAAAGGCTCCTCAAACAGCTCCTGAATGTAGTGGCCTTGTGGTATCTGTCATGATCGAGTCCTGGTACATAGATCCATACTTGAATGAGAAAAATAAAACTAAATAAATCAGTGACTCAAGACACTATGCGACACTAGAACATCTCTTGTTGGACACATGAAAGACCCGATTGAGCTATTTTATGAAAATTAACCTACGTGGCGAAGAGTAGATATAAGTGCAAAATCAACAAGGGTGACTACTCAGATATTAAAATACCTTACTAATTCTTATATTGGTTCAACCCCCAATAATTATGACCCAAAAATTAATTTGCAGAAGTGATCCATTTCGCAAAAAACGGCTGATATGGCCAGAAGTGGCTAAAGATGCAAACTCAAAAAGGATGGACCTCAAAGTAATATGACACCTAATTGTGAACTCAAGATTCTAAGACATGGATAATTGGACCACTTTTGCGAAAATTACCTCATTTGCATGAATGGCCGATGTGGCCAAAAGTGGCTAGACATGCAAGATTTGGATATGACCCCGCGAAGCCAAGAACCTAAGACTTACTAGAAAGAACCCTATGTGGGTTGCCTACGTATCCCGCCCCCAAAAGACGAGAATCAGGTTCGCGTAGTTCGGGAAGAATGGATATGGAAATAAGCTTTAAAAATCACACTAATTTGAAAAAAAAATATTTTTTATTTTTTTTAAATGATGAAAAATGTAAATATTTTTGAATTTTTGTTTTCTCTTTTTCTAAAAAAATTTTTGATGGGAAAGTGCAAAAAAAAAATTTGGATTTTTTATTTTTGTCTTTTCTTTAAAAAACTTGTGAAAGAAAAATATAGCTAGGCCCTAATTGCTTCATTTTTTACCCTTCTTTCCCAAACATCGTTTCACCAATGACCATTTTACCCTAAAATATGCAACATGTATCACATAGGGATGATTGAACATTTTTTTGGTCTACCAGCCCCTTTTTGATAAAATTTTGATAAGTCTCCTATAATGGTACAATGTGCCTGGGATCGAGCCCTGCTAAGTATAAATGAGATGATGCAAATAAGCATGACCTAGAGACTAACCTAAGTCTGAGGGCTCACTAGACAAGGCAGTTAGGGGTGGCACATGGTCGTTGGCGGTTGCTCTAGTTGTCCATCCACTCCGCGCTCCCACACAACCCCTTAAAGACACGGGTGACTCACAAAACAGCTATGTACACTCAAAGATACTCCGGAAGACTTGTTGTAGAAAGAAGACCCGTGGTTATGCAAACGATGACAATTTATAAAGAAGTAACACATAACGGAAGAACCTGTAAAGAAATAAGCAACTAAATAAAAAAGACATAAACAAAATAAAAAACAAATAAAGCACACAAAACACATAAAAACCTCAACCGAATATCCTAAAAAGCCAACAAGATCTAGTACTAGCTCGAACCTGCTACTCCACAACAGAGTTGCCAAAGCTGTTACACACCCTTTTTTACAGTCTCATTAACCCTCATTAAAATAATGAAAAGATTGTTGAAGCTTGAAAGGGTTTCATATTTGAAAATGACAAAATTGATCATGTTTAAAAAGAAATAACTCAAAGTCGCCTCCTGACATTTTTTTTAATGTACCAGGTCACCGTTTTCTTTAAAATTATTTTTTTCTTTTAAAACACTTTGGACTCCAAACTGAGTCTGCACCATAGATTTGGGTAAGGGGGTTCATTTGACTCGGGGAGAAGGTGTTGGGCATTCCCCAAGTCCCGTGAAGGTCACGGTTGCGTACATGATCAGGTTGGCTTCTAGAGTATTCGAATTAAGGTAAAAACATAAAAACAGGAAAATAAACACACAAGAGGCTCGAGCTCGTTCCCACCTAATAAAAGAAAAAATGCAAATGCAAATGAAAACAAAATACTACGAGTACTACTCTAGGCCTCCAAATGCAAGTATTATGGGGCATACCCCGAAAAATATACACAAATTGTACAGGGCATGCCCCGAATAATGAACTAAAAGAAAGGACCTCCAGCCTCAATTGTAATAAAAATCCGAAGACTTGTCTACCCAAATATTGACGGCCTAAACATGCTCCTAACGCTTAGGAAGATTGAAACACAATTAACTAAAGCAAATAAAACTTATTTAATGCTCATCTTCCTTTACCTCTTCACTTCACGTATTTGGCCAAGTCCAATTCCTAAACATGAAAATAAATTAATTACCTAATAGGCTGGTTATACACCCAATCCTACAATCCAATTTCAAAAATCTAACTGAGGAACAAAGTAAGTGTTGCTACAATTTATAGGAATATCAACTAAAACTTTTAAGTTTAAACGAGAAAGCTTACTGCCTAAATAGTTTAGAAATCAAATTATTTGCCAAACAAATTTTAGCCTAAATTAACTTCGGGGTTGCTCTGATGGTAAGCAACCCCCACTTCCAACTGAGAGGTTGTGAGTTCGAGTCTCCCCAAGTGCAAGGTGGGACGTTCTTGGAGAAAAGGATGCCAAGGGTCTATTTGGAAACAGCCTCTCTACCCCAGGGTAAGGGTAAGGTCTGCGTACACACTACCCTCCCCAGACCCCACTAAGTGAGATTATATTGGATTGTTGTTGTTGTTATTAACTTCAGAGTTGATACTAACACGTAGACATTCCATAACAAGGAATCAGCTCCAATACACGTAATTCAAACTCATCTTAACATAGCTCTTGTATACTTAAATTCAGAATGACAAAATTGAAGTGGATGAAATAGTAAGGAGAAGAACTTGTTTGAACAAAACTCTTTAATATTGGTAGAAGAATCACTGAGTAACAAGTTTCGACTCCAAATCTGAGCGAAAACAGCAGTGAAAACCTAGCAGAAACCTCAGACCTTAAGCAGCAGATGGAATCGAAATCACCATCACACATTGAACCTCATATGATCTCCATTTTAATAAACAAAGTTTGACGGATGGCACACAGATCTTAAGAAATGAATCTAAAGCTTAATACCAAGCAACAATGGCATTTGAATCTTACATAACTTTCTGAAGATTCAGAGTGATGTTATCAATCGAAAGTTACCGCATTAGAGTGAATAGGATTTAGAACTCTTAACAGAGTGAAAAGAGATAGACGGCAAGAGAAAGATGCAAACGAGGCAAACGTGTGTGATTGGTTGGAGAAAGTTGGTCGATGGGCTTGGAGTGGCTGTAGGCGGCTATGGAGATTGGGGGTTCGTTTGGTGTGAGGGCGAGAGAGGAGGGTTGATGCTGCGGCTATTGGTTGGAGCAAGGCTAGGGTTTGTTGTGGTTGTTGGTGGTCTTGACGGTGGTGGTCGACGATTTTTTGGCGGATTTCAGGCAGTGGCGGCGGGTTTCGGGTGTAGGTTAAGATGGCTGCTTCCATGTTCATAGGGTTGTGCCCCTGTTTTGTGTTGTATCTCCTTTGAAGAAGAAGAAATGTTGAAGGTTCTTTTTTCTTGAAGGGTAAGGGAGGTTGGGCTTTTGTGTTAATGGTTTAAGAGATTGGTTTAATATGCTACAAGCAAGACTAAATTAGTTAAAATATTAACTCTATTCCCTCCTCCTTTGTATGTAAAAATAATATAGCAAACAAGATAACTATTAAAAATACTACTTTATCTTACTTAAGAAAATAACATTTAAAATAACATTAACCATTTAAAACAAACCTATTTTTTGGTATTTTTTTAAGATTAAAAATGCCTACAAAATTTTAATGAAACTATTTTCTTTGTAATTTTTATTTATGTAAAAAAATAAAATAAAATGGTCAAAACTAATTAAAGAGATATTAGGCCTAAACTAAACATGTACATGCTAAAATATAAAAATTCTTGGAGAGGGTTAGAAATTACATGTCTATGATGCCAATAGGATCTATTTAATAAATTCAACATGTTTTACTTCCATACTAGACGTTATGCATGTAGGATCTAATGGCTATAATTAGACATCATGCCCACAAGTTTAAAATCAGCTTCGAAACTAGATGTCATGCCTATAAGATTAAAATCAATATTTTGATAGAAATCATGCCTATAGGAATTTCTATGTGATCAAATAAATCCTGCCTACTACACTTCATGTTCAATTAGATCCCGTGCTTATAGGACCAAAATCAACCTTTAATACTTAGATACCATGTTTGTAGGAATAAAAAAATCACCTATAATAGAGAGCATGCCTATAGGATCTAAAACTAGTTTAGTTTAAAAAAAATTAGTTTGACTCGTACTGTTCTGAGTCAGTTCAAACAACCTACTCCTTGTATCAATACGGATCAGAAAGCATGCATATAGGATCCAACTCTCTCATTTAGATAAGTAACAGATATCATGCTCCTAGGTAATTACTATTACGCCTAGGCAAGCCTTAGGCAATAATAATGATAAAATTAAATGAGCCTTTGTTTAATTAGCAACTGCTACAACCAACAGGTAGGCCTGATTGGGCCTTCTTATTTGAGCTATATAGTGAATCTGGTTCTGACTCAAAACCCTTACTTTCGGACTCTTTTAAAATTAGGACTTTAACTGTATTTGAGTCGTGCTATTTATGTGCATTATTTGCGGAGGTATATATGAGCCTTCTAACTGCCTATATATTTCCATTTTAAATGCAGTCCTATGTGTTTTATATGTCGCCTCAAGCCGTTTTGCCATTAAACCTAAGAGTCAACCTTAAATCTTCCCTCTTATAGGAATAGTAGTCCTAAAATTCCTCCGGGACGGATAGGAATAGGACGGGTAATAGCATGCAATAGAGCTCGAGACTAATCCATGTTTGAAATACCTTTACAGAGTGGAAAGCGTAGATATGGATATGGTAATTGGTGCACTATTACCATGTGTAGCCCCTTTTTTGAGGAGTGATTATCGGGTACTACATCGATGTGATCCATATTATAAACAAACCTAAGACCCCTTTTACATTCATCAGCATGCTTAGTTATAACTCTTTCAAAACTTTGTTTCATTTAATCATTTTTTCAAATATTTGGATATTTAAAATTCCCTCTTATTTGAGCCTTGTTTGTTTACTTGTTAATTGCACTAATTCACAAAGAATTATCTGGCCGAAAACCACACTAGTGGATCCTGAGGTGTACCTAACACCTTCCCATTGAGATAATTTCAAGATCTTACCCTAGTTGAACCCCATAGGGGGCCTAATGTACCTTAAATTTGTTAGGTGGCGACTCTTACAAATTTCAAAACGCTTTTCCCAAAAGGAAAGAGTTGTCCCAACCATAAATATCATAAACCCGACTTCGCGAGGAAAAAGGATGCCTGACAGAGGTATGAAGTAGTTCAAGGGTTTGGAGACAATGTGGTCTCATGGAGTGGGATCACCTAAGATGTGTTCGAATTTAGATTGGTGATGTAACTAATGGAGCTAATATTATCTTTAAGTCAAGATAAGGAGGAATCAGAGGAGGCTAGATTGGTCGGCCATGGTTGAATTGGCCTAGTGGTAAGGGTGCGTGTGAGGCATGACGGCCAGCATAATTGATTATGTTTGGAAGTATTCAAGTATTATAGCATGTTATGTGTAGGTAGATCCCAGAAGGATTTTGGTGGTTTAGATCGCTACTTGAGGATTTGAATGTTCTACGATTATGAGAAGTTACTCGCGTGTTGCTATGGTCCTACTTGAATGAGTTAAGTAAAAACTTTCCAAGTGAGGAAGTGTTTACCATATTAGTGGTTCAAGAGATATGATGAAGATGTGGTACTATCTCTTATTAGCATGTTGGGTGTAGTGAGTAGAATGGAATCTGAAAGTGAGGATCAGTGTTGCGGTTCGGTATGGGTAAGGATGTCACGAGCTCGAATGAGCAGGAAAGGGATTTGAACTATTAGACGAAACTGGCATTATCTTCATCATCACCTAAGATTGGTATTTTGTGAAATATGCTTTATAACCTGGTTATGGATTGTTGTTATGCTTTACAACGTTAGTGCGGCCGATGGTATGGATGTGCAGACTTGTTATCTGGTGCGGAAGGTCGAGGAAGTGTGTCTCACGAGAAGATTCTATAAGTGAGCCATATTGTCACTTGATCGATTGGAAGTTTAAACCTAATATGAAGATTGTGGTGATATTGCTAATTGTAGAATTCATGCTAAGAGGGGCACTCGGTTTATTGGGTTGTAGACTGCGGAGGTTTACTCCTGTAATAAGAAGAACCCTTGAAAGGTTATTTTCCTAGTATTGTGCGATCAGAATCGACTTGAGTTCCATCAATGGATTTAAGTATGAATGTGGGCTCTATATCAAGCTGGATGTGTTCATCTCAGCATACCGCTCCTTATGGAAGATTATTCACATGTTAGATGTTATTTTGTCGTCGGCTATTTCATGTTATGCTATATTTTGCCTTGTGAGTTGTGAACGGCTTGATAATTTTCATATGTGTTGAGGTCCCGCGTAGCAATGGTGTTATGTGAGCAGGATGGCTCTTTACTTTCACAACACATATTGCGCCTCAGTTGTTCTTGAGTTTATTAGCATATGGCGCTATATGTCTCCTCAGAGATGGTGTTATGCACTTAGCATGCTTGTGAACGACATTCGCTATTTAGTAATAATGAGCAATATAGGTCGGTGTGTATCTTCTTGTGTAAGTTCTATATGTGGATAGGGGGGGACTCCGCCACGAGTATGTTTTTAGGATCGGGAAGCACGCCGCAATAGAGTGATGAGGATTAGAGTCACTTATGTTATATTCTGTGTGTTTTGTTTCCCATGTTCTGAGGGAGGTTCATGATACCTTTTCGGTTGTCTAGTTAGTTTCTTAGGTTTTAGTGGTCTCTTCCAGAGTTTGATTTCCTTATGTATCACATTCAAGTTGTAGCCTATCGGCTCATTTTGGCATCATATGAGACATTTGGTCATGTCTGGGATGGCTTGTTGTCTGAGCAAGTCGTAATGGGTGAGATAGGATTATTGGACCCAGGATCAATACGATCGGATGAAAGAGCAAATATGATTATTGGGTTTAGAATAAGTTGATGGTTCTTGTCATAAGAATAGACTCAATGATTTGGTTGGCTCGACAGATAGTTATGAATTTCTACACGTCTCCTCCATTAGCGGTATCGCAAAATTGGGACAAGACTCACATATATCATGAGGTGCATTATGAGCATCAGATTCGGAAAATGTAGGTTATGATCAGAGAAGGTTATTATGGTTTGTGAATGATGTGGTGCATGGTGAGAATTCAGCAGAAGTGTGCACTGCACTCATGCTCTGGTACATTATGTAGTGATTGTTATGGTATTCGCAGGTCGGAAGCAGGTCTTGCAGAGAACTTCGGGTTTTGGAACTGGGTTTTACTTAACTGTTGAATAAAGGAGAATATCTTCATATTTGATCAAGTTCATGTGCTTAACTCAACTGCGGTAGAACGGGTAGGTGCTCAAGGTGTTAAACAGTAATTTTAGAAAGCTCCAATACAGTTGTCATCACGTTTGAGGACGAACGTATGTTTAAATATGGAGAATGTAGTGACCCGACCATTCTTTTTGAGCTATAGCGGGTTGTTCAACTGCTTGAAGCCACGGGCAGCTTCACTTCAGGTATTATGACTTGTACGCGTGGTTGGAATTAAATTCCGGGAAGATCGGAGTTGATTTGGAAAGAGAATTCTCATTTTGAAAGCTTCAAGTTGGAAGAATTGAATAAGATTGAACTTTTATTAAACAACCTCGAATTCGAGATTCTAAGCTTCCAAAAGATTCGTATATGATTTCGAACTTGGGCGTACGTCCAGATCGAGTTTTGGGTGACCCAGGAGGGTTTTGGCGCCTATTGTGGAAGTTGGCAATTTTTGAAGAATTTAATAAATTTAGGTTGAATTGCATTTCGATGCTATCGATGTCTATTTTGGATTCCGACACTAGGAATAGCTCTATATAGTGATTCTGGCATTAGGAGCTTGATCGGAAGTGAATTTAGAGATTCGTAGGTCATTTTGGAGTCATTTGGCCAAAGATAGAAATTTGAAGGGTTTTTAGAAGTTTGATCGGAAGCGGAGTTCTTTATACCGGGGTTGGATTCTGATTCCATATGTTGGAGTAGGTATATGATGTCAAATATGACTTGTGTGCAAAATTGAGGTCAATCGGACAGGATTTGATAGCATTTGACATCGAATGTAGAAGTTTGAAGTTCTAAAGTTCATAAAGCTCGAATAGGGGTATCATTCGTGATTTTGACGTTGTTTGATGTGATTTGAGGCCTTGAGCAGATCTGCATTATGTTTTGGGACTTTTGGTATGATTGGTTGGGGTCTCGGGGGCCTGGGTGGATTCCAGATGGTTAATGAATCAAATATGGAATTTGAAAAACAATTGAAGCCTCTGATATCTGGTGTAACCACACCTGCGAGGTTTAGGCCGCAGAAACGGCCATGAGGGTTGCAGATGCGACTTTGGCTGGGTGTGTTGGGACAGCAGATGATGTCTTTCTGCTACAAAAGCGAGACCGCACCTACAGTAGAGAGGCGCAGATGCGAAGTGGAGGGGCTGGAGGAAGACCGCAGAAGCAGACTATGTATCGCACGTGCGGAACCACGAAGCAGTCCAGTGACCAAAAATGCGAGGTTCACTGGGCAGTGAGGTTTCTTTAAAGGGAGGGTTTGGCTCAGTTTTACTCCATACTTCCATGGGAGCCGATTTTGGAGCTACTTTGAGGTGCCCTTTTTTTCATCACCAAGCATGAGGTAAGTGGTTTATACTAGTTATCAGTCAATACATGATTGTATATGGATTTAAGCATAAAAATTTTAGAAAACTTGGGGTTTGAGGGAAAATCTTGAAAATTGGTATCCTTGGATTTTGACCATGAGTTTTAGCATGAAATTAAGATTAAATTATATATTTGAGTTTGTGAGGTTGTGGGAAAACTTTATCTTCAAAAAAGTTTCAAAATTCGGACATGTGAGCCCGATGGTGATTTTGTCAACTTCTCGATCGGGATTAGGAACTTTTATAAATTAGATTATCATGAGTAATTGAGCCTATATTAATTGATTTTCATTATTATTGGCTAGTTTTGAAATGTTGTGCATCAATTTGAGTCTTTGGAAGGATGTGGAATGCCGGTTATGGAACTTCAGAGCGAGGTGCGTCTCTTTTCTAACCTTGTACGAGGAAATTGTCCCCATTGATAAAATAATTAGTCATATTATATGTTAGAGCTATGTACGCACGAGGTGACGAGAGTCCGTTCATAGCTACTATTATGTTTAAGTCCGGGTAGTCTAGGATTCAAAAGCATGCTATACGTATAATATTTGTAATCTTATTGACAATTGAAATTGCCTAAATCATATCGAATTGGTAAAAAAATTTCTAAAAAGGGTTAAACCTCATTTTCTTAAATCATTAAAGGAGAATTGACTTTTCCTTGGATTAATGTTTCATGATGAATTCTTAATTAACTGTTTGAATGTGTGTATCTATGAGTACATGCATCGTGCATATGATTCATGAGCGGGGTAACTCTACTATTTATACTTGACAGCATCGCACGTATGATTCGCAAGTGGGGTAATAGATGCATCTATGATTCACACCATTCGACCCTTTGGTAGTGCACAGTTTAAATATTGTTGGATTGGGCTGTATGACCTCGGCATGTTTTACGCATGCTTGTATTGCTCGTCTTGATATTTATATATGAGTGTATTGCTTTCCTGGTATAAATGATGAAAATGAAGTTGGCAATTTCCTACGAATAAAAGAATTGTTTACTTGCTTCATTCTATGGAGTTGCAACCATGTTTATAAAAATTCTTGATTTATTACACTATTGGTATATTATTATTGGACCACTAGTAAGTGTCGAAGTCGTCCTCTCATCTCTACTTCTTCGAGATTAGACGTGATACTTACTGAGTACAAGTTATTTTTATATTCATGATACACTTGTTGTGCCTTTTTGTTGCACAGGCACATATAAGTCTAGTGACCTCATCGAGCGCAGTTGTATGGTTGATATAGAGACTTAGGTGGAATGCATTTCGTGAGACGGCCCGAAGCTAGCAGGGTCTCTTCTACCGTACTGTATTGTATTTTCTCTACTGTCCAATTGCTTTTGTGATATACTACATATGAGTGCTTTCTAAATTTCTCTCTTGTTCTTTATTTCGAATAGATGGAAAGGACGGTCCATGTATAAAAAATAGAGTAAGAATGCTCTAAGAAAGTTAGCTTATTGTAGTACGAGAGTTTTCTGATTTATAAATAGCTAACATTGGTTATAGTACAAAAGTTTTCTGAGTTGTGTAGCTTGGCAAGGCGTCCCTTATGGGTTGTTGAAGCCAACCCCTTTTTGTAGGAAAACTTTTTCAACAATAAACAAATTAACTGTTTGTGTACCATGGCAAGCCATCCCATATGGGTTGTTGGAGCATGCCCCCTTTTTAGGAAAACTTTCGTATCTATGGTTGTGCTCTCTTGGAGTCTTTTCCTATGTCCCTTGAAAAAATGAATATGTCCCCTACTCTACATAAAACCTTGTCCAAAATATATGATTGCCTCTATGAAGTAGATATACTACATGATGAACAAAAAGTATCCTCTACTAAACTACCCCTCATAAACCCTTTCTCTACTTTTGCCAAAAAATCTTTTGCATCATGGACCCAAATTCGTTCCTTAGTCCAAAAAAGACCAAAAGGAGTCAAAGAATATATTGTTTCCTCAAAACATGACCAACATCCTGTTCTTGCCATTCGAGAAGAATAATTAATCACCCTTCAAATACCAGATGATTTCCCCAGACAATGTAGAGATCATGGTTTTACGCATATCCATTTTGGTGTTATCCTAATCGCTTTAACATGTCATGGAAGAAAAGTTCAACCTTTTGTAGCTCGACTTTCTCTTCTATATACGAGATATTTGGAGTACCAACATGCAAATTTCGATACTACCGAAGTTACCCTGAATGCTGAAACTGTCTTCATAACTATCTTTCTAAATTTCAACATGTCCCTTTATGACATGTACTTAACCGAATCCCTAAAAATCCAAGTCCAAATCCAGGGAGCCCCACAAGCAAAAGATTCCATTCTAGCTACCGTTCACCATCATATTGCGTGGTGAGTCCAAAATCATGTAATGGATCTTTGCCTACCCGTATGAGAAAATGCCTTACCCTTAAATAATGATTCTACCAAAGGAAACACCATGTGTACCCAAATACCCAGACAGATTCCCAGATATGAGCTTGTATAAATCCTTCTTGATTCCTGGATCACAAATTACGAGAAGCTAAGAGAATCTCAGGAAACCCTGCAATCTGGTGAACTAACTTTTACCAAAAGAAGTGACAAAACCGTTTCCATAAGCTTTGATCATTCACATCTCAAAAAACCCAATAAAACCATATTCTCTTGCCAAATGATTCAACCAAAGATACAATATACATATACCCTGAACCTGACGGAGAGTTTTTCTGGAATGTACAAAGCATCATGGAAGAACATGACTGGTGCAACATTTTGACAAAGAGGAAAAAGAGTTTGGTCGTTCAAATGTCCCTTCACCGGACAGTGCCCATGGGATATTGATTGCGACTGCCAAGAATGTTTGGAACATCCAATTGGAGAATATAATGAACACCACCAGCATCATTGGAAAAGGTTCCACCACGCAAAACAAAACCAAAATCCAAGAAAAAGGGGAAAGCCACTGAAAATCAATTTTGGGCCAAAAATGAAATATAGATCCCTCAATTGGCTCATTAAGTCATCCAGGTAAATATGAATTTCTTGTCAATTACAAACCCTAAGAATGTCCAAAATTACCAAAATAATTCACTCCAAGTTGGGAGGATAGTGAAACAACGCCCAATCCAAACCAACATCACCTCATACCCTAATATCCAAAAAGCCACCTGAACCTGCAACTCTATCAACCCAAAAGTCCATACACCTACAAATATTCATGATGAGCCTTCCAAGCTCTAGTCACTCCCAAGATTTTCGTCAACTTCAACCTTTTGAAAAATAGGGTATCAGTTATGCTCCAAAAATCCCCAAAAAGAACATAATACTACCTTCTGGAGAAAAACCCCCCAACGAGTGACATCGAAGCAACAATGAACTAGCAATCTGAAAACTCTATCTGCCAAAACAAAATGTTGAACAACATTGGCAACACCATAAGGAACGTGGCTCATACACAGAACAAAATGTTGAGCAAAATAGAAATGATTGAGAAGATAGAGCAGACATCGTCTCAGCATGCAGGACTAATCAAAGCCTTGGAACTGAGGTTGGAAAATTTACAATATGAGTTTGCCTGCCAAGAACTTCACTTTTCCAATTTTTCCAACAATAACAAAAGGAGACGATCTCCATCAAGGAACAAATCCAAATTTTTGGAAATGAGCACTTTGAGCTACAAAAAACCTCACAAAATCTACCTTCTTCCCTATGTCTCCACAAGCATATTCCTTGCCTAAATTAGACTACATATTTTCTACCTTTCCATCTACCTCACAAAATCCGATCTCTTTCACCCAACCACCAAAAGAAAAAAATTATTTTGATATCACAAGAACGGTTTGGGAAAGGAAAGATACCTTTGCAGCAAAGAAACAAACCAAGAAAAGACAAGACAAAGGAGAAAGTTCAAAAGGATCGAACCCCGAAAATCTGATGATTTCTCACCAAAAGGCTCCAGACCTCTATGTCTCCCAGCCAAGATATATATTAGAAAAAGATACACCACGGTTGAATCCCCATCAAGCAATGAATCCACAACAAACTCTTTTGAGGAAGATGATCCCCCAATATTTGTAAACCAGCCAAGAGACCCAGAAATAGCTGAAGTAGATGAGGAAAAAGAAGGTGTGACTGATTAACCAATCCCAGAAAGAAGATATGAGCTCATAGAGTCAAAACCAGTTGGAATAGGCTTCCTCACTTTCCCCTTAAATGATCCAAGGTTTCAAAATGGCCTCAAATGATTCAAGAGTTCTATACTTGGATGGTGAAAAAAAACTTGGCGGAACGAGCAAAGTATATCATCCTATCAAAATTAATTTCCCGGTTCTCAGGAATCCTCAGAGACGGGTGGAACTCACTTGGAATTCATGACCGAAATACTTTTCTTACTTCCCAATATATTGCCTTCAACATCAGGATCGTACATGGAGTTTTCTGCCGAGATACTAGCCAAATACAGGAGAAAATATGAAAACAACTCTTCGAGATAAAGTGTGTGTCATTTTACAGAAATGACATTGATAGTCATTTTCAAAAAATTGTGAAGTTATACTTCAATATCGGAGGAGACATCAATCTAAAGCAAGCCTTTGTATCTTTTCTTCCAAAGTTGTTGGCAAGTCGAACCATGACCATCATTGAAGAAACGTTTCAGTCCATAACGATCAGACAAATTGGTTACATCAGGCAAGCTATTTTCACTGCATTTGGATGATATTTGTACAACGCGCTCTGCCCTAAAATAAATTATCAAACACAATCCAGCGCTTGATAAGAGGTTATGTTGGTTTGGATTTGGGTGTTGTTTCATTATCCTTCCAACTTGGAGTGAATTTTTCTGATAATTTTGGCCATTCATAGGGTTTGTAACTGAAATTAAATTCATATTTACCTGGACGGCTTAATGAGCCAATTGAAGGATCTTTATTTTCATATTTGGCCCAAAATTGTTTTTCAGTGGTTTTCCCCTTTTTCTTGGATTTTGTTTTAGTTTTGTTGAGGCCAAACCTTTCCCAATGATACTAGTGGTGTTCATCATATTCTCCAGTTGGATCTTTAAAATATTATTGGCAGTCGCAATCAAGATCCCATGGGCAATGTCCGGTGAATGGGCATTTAAACCACCAAACTCTTTTTCCTTCTTCGTCAAAATGTTGACACCAGTCATGTTCTTCTATAATGTTTTGTATATTCCAGAAAAACTCTCAGTCTGGTTCAGGGTATGTGTATGATATATCTTTGGGTTGAATCATTTGGCAAGAAAAAATTTTTTTATTGGGTTTTTGGAGATGGGAATGGTCAAAGCTTATGGAAACGGTTTGGTCACTTCTTTTGGTAAAAGTTGGTTCACCAATCTTTGCAAGGATTCCTCCGATTCTCTTAGCTTCTCGTAATTTGTAATCTAGGAATCAGGAAGGATTTTTACGAGCTCATCTCTTGGAATCTGCCTAGGTAGTTGGGAGCACATAGTGTTTCCTTTAGTAGCATCAATATTTAAGATTAAGGCTTTCTCCTCCGAGTAGGCAAATATCATGGAATGATTTTGGAATCGCCACGCAATTTGGTCGTAAAGGGTAGCTTGAATAGAATCTTTGGCTTGTAGGGCTCCGTAGATTTGGACTTGGACTTTTAGGGTTGCGGTTAGGTACGGGTCAAAAAGGGACATGTTGAAATTTTGAAAGATAGTTATGAATACAGTTCCAGCATTCAATGTAACTTCGACAGTACCCAAATTTACATGTTGGTACTCAAAATATCTCGTATCTAGAAGAGAAAGTCGAGCTACAACAGGTTGACCTTTTCTTCCATGATATGTTAAAGCAATTCAGATAGCATTGAAATGGATATGGGTAAAACCATGGTCTCTCCATTGTTTGGGAAATCATCTGGTAGTTGAAGGGTGATAAATTGTTCCTCTCGAGTGGCAAGAATATGATGTTGGTCAAGTTTTGAGACAGCAACATTTCTTCTACTCCTTTTGGTCTGTGTCGGACTAATGAACGAATTTTGGTCCATGGGGCAAAAGTTTTTTTCGCAAAAGCTGAGTAAGGATTTATGCGGGGTAGTTCAGTGGAGGATACTTTCTGTTCATCAGGTAGTATATCTACTTCATAGAGGTAATCATACTTTTTGGACAAGGTTTTATATAGCGTATGGTACATATTCATTTTTGCAAGGGAAAAGGATGATGGAAATTACTCAGACATAGCTAGTAAACTATTCCTCCCTCCAAAAGGATGGGTGGCTCTGATACCATAGTACAAAAGGGACAGAGAAAGAGACTCCAAGAAAGCAAACTAAACCATAGATATGAAAGTTTTCCCACAAATAAGGCTAGCTTCAACAACCCATAAAGGACGGCTTGCCAAGCTACACAAATAGTTAATTTGTTTATAGTCGCAAAGGTTTTCCTACAAAAAGGGGCTGACTTCAACAACCTATACAGGTCAGCTTGCCAAGCTATACAACTCATAAAACTTTTGTACTATAACAAACATTAGTTGTTTATAACTCAGAAAACTTTCGTACTGCAATAAGCTAACTTTCTTAGAGTATTCTTACTCTATGTTTTCATACATGGATTTGCCTTTCAATCCATTCGAAAGAAAGAACAAGAGAGAAATTTAGAAAGCACTCATATTTAGTAATCACAAAAGATTTACAAAGGTTACAAGATGATTGTAAGATGATCCTACAACTACTACAAGGTCTCCTTTATATAGGACTAGGAGGTCATTACAAGACAAACTTATATGATAAAACAAAATCTTACATGGAAAACTTATCACACAAATGGGACCTTCTAAGCATGTGAAGGACATTAGGCAAAACAACTAAAAAACACCTGAAAACATGTGAAAAGTGTAAAATATACATGGTTTAGCATGTGAAAGCACGTGGGAGCATGTGACGCCATGTGAAAGTAGGGTGTTGTATGTGACGAAGCATGTGGAGCCATGTGGAAGCATGTGACACTTAGTTGAAGTGGGGCCCGAACAGTATGGAAAGATGTGGAAATTTGTCTTGGCATGGGTAGGATATTTTTTAGGGTTTTTTGGTAGCTAATCTAGGATTATGATGTGTTTAGCAGGGATTTAGGTAATTATACTTCATTGATTCTAGGGTTGTCTAATAAGAATCTTTTCAAGGACCTTGTGTAGTAACTCTGGGAATTTAACGCCCCTTATTTGTTGTGTTCTTTCTCCGTTGGATTGAGAGACGTAATCTGTAACCATAATCTGGAAATGTCTTTAGTGATCTTTTCTTGGATGACTTCGTATGGGGTTTGATATTCTTTTGCTGCTTCCCCGACTCTTTCCCAGTGAGGATGATTGCTTGTGCAATTCCACCTTGCCCAATCTTTTGGCCATATCTCTCTCGCGATACACCTATTTTGTTGAAAAAGGATTCTTTGTGCCTCACTATATTCTTCTTCCATTAATAAAATTGACACATGAAATTTCCACCAGAATGATGCCTCTACTTGCGCCTGGGACTTTTCCATTAATAATCTTCACTGGCCAATGAAACATGAATACTTTTGCTGTGTAGGAATCATTGAAGCTTTTAACCAATATCTTCTAGGTTTGAACCATAGAAAAATTACTTTAAGAGATGTTGCGATGTTATCAAAATCTTTGAAGACGTCGCATTTGAATTCCACGAAAATATAATACTGATGGCATAGGTACCAGAAAAACAATAATAGTTCTTGTGGAAAATCCTTGGCTTAAGCTACGAATAGATTACCAATGCCTCAAATTGACGAAGCAATTTGATATGTTCCTCTAATGTATCACTAAATAACAGGATGTCATCAATGTAAACTAAAGAGGTATGGAGGATTGGTTGGAATATTTTTATCATGGGTTTTTGGAACAAGGAAGGTTCAGTTTTTAACCCAAAGGGCATGACTTTCCACTGGAAGTGATGATCGGGGATGCAAAATCTTGTTTTAAAATTTAAATCCAAACCTCTATGTCTCCCAACAAAGATACATATCTGAAGAAGATACACCATGGTCGGAATCTTTAAACTCATCAGAAGATGAAACAATGGAAAACATCCCTCAATCAAACAATGAATCCACAGCAAACTCTTCCGAGGAAGATGATCCCCCGATATTTGTAAACCGACCAAGAGACCCAAAAATATCTGAAGTAGATGAGAAATAAGAAGGCATGACTGATGAACCAACCCCAAAAAGAAGATATGAGCCCATGGCGTCAAAACCAATTGGAACTGGTTTCCACACTTTCGCCTTAGATGATGTCAAGGTTTCAAAATAGCCTCAGAGGATCCAAGACTTCTATACTTGGATGGTGACAAAAAACTTGGTGGAACGAGCAAAGTATATCATCCTGTCACAACTAACTTCCCAATTCTCAGGAATCCTCAGAGACTGGTAGAATTCACTTGGAATTCAAGACAAAAGTACTTTTTGTACTTCCCAAGATTTTACCTTCAGCATAAGGATCCTACATGAAGTTTTCTGCGAAGATACTGGCCAAAGACAGGAGAAAATGCGAAGGCAACTCATCGAGATGAAGTGTGTGTCATTCGACAAAAATGACATTGATAGACATTTTAAAAAAATGGCGAAGATATACTTCGAGATTGGAGGAGACATCAATCTAAAGCAAGCCTTTGTATCATCCCATCCAAATTTGCTGGCAAGCTGAACCATGACCATCATTGAAGAAAAGTTTCAGTCCACAACAATCCCACAAATTGGTTACATCAGGAAAGCTATTTTCGTTACATTGGATAATATTTGTACAAAGCGCTCTGCCCTAAACAAATTATCAAACACAATTCAGCGCTTGACAAAGCATGCCGAAAATCTGATCTAATCACCATATCAGGATGTTGTTTCCACACATCTAGGCGAAGGAGAGATTTCAGGAGGTTCAGATGGCTAAGAATTCTAGATGGGAAATAGCGGTCCAAGAGACGTACAAAATGTTTCAAATGGAGAAGGCCATGAAATTTTCATAAGAAAAACTGGTGTTTTATTTGCCACGTGATTGGACATTTTTCGCTTAAAATTATCCACAATCAAGAAGATCTGTCAAACCGATTGAAGAAATTGAAGACTACACAGGCATACATCTCGGAAAGGAGGAGGACCTTGAATCCATATTCTCTGTAGATGATGAACCTAATGAAGAAGCCTTATTCTCTCTTGACATCTATGAAGATCAAGGCAGTGATCACTACCAAATTTCACAACCAGTGATCGAAGCTCGAGATGAGATCAATGCTCTCGCAGTTGTTCCTCAAGTAGAACAAAAGTCTATTCATCCAAATGGGATAAACCAACTCAAGTTATTGATTTCATCTACACCGGAGCTGCTTCCTCACTCATAAATCTTGTTGTTCTTCCTGAAGATCAATGGATGCCACATTTTAAGGATTTCAACACTGCATCAGATGCAATATTCACCGCAACTGTCATGACGAAGAACCCCGTCACAATTGAGTTCTATCTATGACTCAAGTACTGAACGAAGTTGCTACGATTTGATGTACCCGGAAAGGTTCTTATTATTGGATTCAAAATTTAAAGACAACTTAGAGATTATCTCCAGATCAAGGCTAACGGGATAGCTATTAAAAAGCAGTTCAGACCTTATTCAGAGATTCCAAAGCTATTCCAAATAACCAATGACACACAAATCAAAAAGATTGAGCAAATTGAACATTCATATGCTGAATCACACAAGGATTTTATGCAGAAGGGTAAAAGCCCATTATGGAAAAATGAAGAGTTTTTTTATTAATCTCCCTTTCAAAAAGAATGAAAATATCAATCCGACAAAAGCCAGTCATTCAGGGATGAATCCAGATCATCTTCAGCTTGTAAAGAAAGATGTTAAGAACTTTTGAAATTTGATCTGATAGAGCCATCAGATTCATAATGGGCATGCGAAGCATTTTATGTCAACAAAAGATCTAAGCAAACAAGAGGAAAACTCAGCAAAAAAAGATGGTTCTTGCTCAAAAAGAGATTGATTTTCTTGGAGAGCATTTTGTCCAAGGTGAGTACAGTCGAGGACCACATATATGTCAAGAATTACTCAAATTTCTGGATACCAACCTCACAACAAAGCAGATCCAACAATTCTTGGGTATCGTAAATTATGAGAGATATTTTATCTCGAATATCTCTACATACATTTCTCCACTCACATAGATGCTTAAGTAAAATGCTCTATATCCTTTCAGATGGTAAGAAGATATTACAAACTAATGCCAATAATGAATATTTGAGTGTTTTTTATTTGAAGAAAAAAAATGGCCAGAAGAAAGTATGCAGATACGCCAGTGGAAAGTTCAAAGATGCCGAGCAACATTATCGCTCCACTTTCAAGGAAATTCTTGCAGTAAAGAATGGAATCAAGAAATTTAATTTCTTCCTTATTCACAAAGAATTTTTGATTTAAATGGGTTTGAAGGCCATCCCGAAGATGATTCAGCTAAATGCAAAAATTATTCCCAATCCTCAGATTCTCAGGTGGGCTCAATGATTCTCTTCAAATAAGTTTCAAGTTAGGCACCTGAAAGGAAAAGATAATATTCTCGCAGATTTTTTGTCTCAACCGGAAGAATTCTCAAAGAGATTTTCCCCAGAAAAATTGAAGTCAAAGCAACAGATAATCAGCCATATCTTCATGTTCTCACGTATGTCAGGAACAAGTTCACCACAGCAAACATATCATCCACTAGAATTGTTCAACCTCATGGATCCATTTGATCCGCCAATTATTATGGAAAGAAGAACTTATTATGAGCTCCAAGTATTTTGGCAACATGGAGGATCTATTCTTAAGCCATATGGGGTCAATTCAAAATATCTATTCTTCCATATATTAATAGCTCAAGACAAGGATTTTCCACAAGAACTATTATGGTTTTTCTGGTACCTATGCTATCAGTATTATATTTTCATGAAATTCAAATGCAACGTCTTCTAGGATTTTGATAACATTGCAGTAGCTTTTAAAGTATTTTTGCTATGGTTCAAACCTAGAAGATATTGGTTAAAATGCTTCAATGATTCCTAGAGCAAAAGTATTCATGTTTCATAGGCCAGTAAGGATTATTAATGGAAAAGTCTAGGCGCAAGTAGAGGCATCATTCCGGTGAAAATTTCTCATGTCAATTCTATCAATGGAAGAAGAATACAGTGAGGCACAAAGAATCATTTTTCAACAAAATAGGTGCATCCCAAGAGAGATATGGACAAAAGATTGGGCAAGCTGGAATTATACAAGCAATCATCCTCACTGGGAAACAGTCCAGGAAGCAGAAAAAGAATATCAAACCCAATACGAAGTCATCCGAGAAAATATCACTAAAGTCATTTCCAGATTAAGGCTGCGTATTACATCTCTCAATCCAAAGGAAAAAGAACACAGCAAAGTAGGGCCGTTAAATTCCAGGCGTTACTGCACAAGGTCTTTGAAAAGATGCCTAGAAGACAACCCTAGAATCAACGAAGGATTATTACCTAAATCTATGCTAAACACATCATAATCCTAGATTAACCACCAAAAATCCCTAAAAAATATACTACCTCTGCCAAGAAAAATTTTCATATCTTTCTATACTATCTGGGCCCCACTTCAACTTGTTTTCATATGCTTTTTCACATGCAATACCCTACTTTCATATGGCGTCACATACTCCCACATACTTTCCATACTACACCATGTACATTTCACCCATTTTCACATGTTTTCAAGCATTTTTAGTTGTTTTGCATAAAGTCCATCACAAACTTAGAAAGACCCATTTGTGAGATACGTTTGCCATGTAAGATAGATTTATTTTATCATGTAAGTTTGTCTTGTAATAACCTCCTAGACCTATATAAATGAGGCTTTGTAGTAGTTGTAGGATGATCTTACAATCATCTTAGAATCTTAGAATCTTACAATCATCTTAGAATCTTAGAATCATCTTATAACCTTTGTAAATATTTTATGATATACTACATATGAGTGCTTGGTAAATTTCTCTCTTGTTCTTTCTTTCGAATGGATGGAAAGACCTGTCCATATATGAAAAAATAGAGTAATAATACTCTAAGAAAGTTATTTTATTGTAGTCCGAAAGTTTTCTGAGTTATAAACAGCTAACGTTGGTTATAGCACAAAACTTTTCTGAGTTGTGTAGATTGGCAAGCCGTCCCTTATGGGTTGTTGAAGCCAGCCCCTTTTGTAGAAAAACGTTTGCAACTATAAACAAATTAACTGTTTGTATAGCTTGGCAAGCCGTCCCTTATGGGTTGTTGAAGCTAACCCCCTTTGTAGGGAACTTTTCGTATCTATGGTTTAGTTTGCTTTCTTCGTGTCTCTTCCTCTGTTCCTTTGTACTGTGATAGTTATTGTAATATATTATTTCTTAGAAATTGCCCATGCGCATGTGACATCGTGCCTGAAATGTCTATCAGATTATTAAATATTTTAAAATTGTTAAAAGGTGTCATTATTTATTCAGTGAAATTTATTATTTAAATGTATAAAGGAAATAAATTCATAAATATCTAAAACGAAAAATTTTTAGTTATTGAGTGTTGGCTTGCCTGACAATGGTGTCCGATGCCATCGTGACCCTTAATGGATTTTAGGTCGTGACAAGAAGCTTTTAAGATTTTGAGAATAATAAAAAAAGAGAAGAAAAGAAAATGTAGGGCTATAAAATTTGGTCCTAGACCAAATAACTCGCCTATCTATTTAACTCAGGCTATCTTAATTCAACACTTCTCAACCCAGTTAAAGTTGAGCTGATTTTTAGTCCAAACTGATCCATCAATAACTTTGCCATATATCTTAGAAATAATTCTTTTTTGTTTGATATTTTATATACGACCACAACAAAAGAAGAAAAAACCTCATTTAATAATTATGAAATTCATAAAAAAAAAACAATACATATTAATTAAAGCTTGCTAAGATTTGAGCGGGCTGGACTATGACTTAAATTTTAGCTTATTTTTGACCTAACGCATCTTAACCCAGTAATTTTAGACAGGCCCATTTATTGACTCGGTTAATTTAGGTCTGTTCAAAATCGGTCCAACCCTCACATTTGATACCCTATGTATATCCGACAATCAACCATCTCAAACAAATAGCTTAAGTCATGAATTCTCATAGCAAAAAATAAGTTTATTTTTCAAAACGAAGTAGGGCCAAAAATACCCTTAACTTTTGTGATTTGTCGAACATTATATGCCTCTCAAACTGATCAAAGATTCTTATATTTTGATGTAGGTTTTTTCCGATAAACTTAACATTTTGACAGGAATTACTCATAAAGCTAGAATTTGCTAAAGAAAATTGTATATGGTAAAATATGCTTACCTTAGGAAATTTATGAGAATCCCCGTCAGATGTGCTCACAAAATTGCTCAAGATCAAATGAAATATGAGAAAAAATGGCCTAAGTCTCGGATTAAAAGGCCTAACTGCTAACCGATCTGCGCTTCTCCGGGCCTTGGATCGAACCAGCGGAAAATCTATAGCAAGTGCGATCCTCACCAAGCCTGGCCAAGTCCATTTCTATGGAGAAACATGCGCAACTGCGTATCTACGTCTGCGGAAATGATCCGCATCAGCACACTCGCGTGTGCGAAGAAGCTTCCATTCCTGCGACCCAAGCCTTCTTTGCCTAGCTAGCCTGCACCTACGACCGCTTTTCTCGCACCTGCGAGTTCGCAGGTGCGGTAAATACTCCGCTTCTGTGACCACTGGCCAACCCACTCCAAGCCGCTTCCGCGATCATTGGTCCCCTTTTGCGAGCTCCTCCAGTGGCTAATTCTACGTGAACCCCTGGTCCTCCAACGATATCAAAAATATTATGTACATAATTTGGGGAAAAAATGGCTTATTATTACTTGATGGCATCCATAGTCAAAATATATAAAGTGGTTCATTGATTTGGGCCCCTTATTTCTTGTTAACTTATGGTCATGGGATTGAATCCCTTCAAAATTACAAGTTTAATTTCTTATTATTAAGCCTTTCTTTTTCTTTTTTTAATACCAATGCATCCTTTTATTTTAGTTTTCCTGAAGTATCAATGGTGTACCCATATTTTCAAAATTTTGGATCCGTCTCTGCTTCCACGTCATCTGAAACCTGATCCGAACATATGTCCAAGTCCATAAACATCATATGTACCTATTGTGATCGTCAAATTTTGGTTTCGAGGTCGTTTACTCAAAACGTTGACTCAAGTCAAACATAACCATTATATGCTACTATTAAGGAACTAAATGTTCCGATTTCAAACCGAACTCTTCCAAACTTAAACTAATCATCCTCGTAGTTCATAAAATAATAAAAACACATAAGGGGGGCTTAATTAACAAAACGGGAATATATAAATAAAATAACCAATCGGATCGTTACATCGAAGTGGCTTACAGCCAGACTATAGGAGGCTCTCAATTTTTATAATTAGAACATAGCAGCTGAGAATAGTTGACTTGTTTGTTGAAGTAGCTAGCTATTGGTGTTTTCGACAAGTTTGTGGGCTTGCGTCTAAATCTTGGTAGTTTGTTCTTTTTCACTCAAATAATCTAAATTGGGTAAAATTGTTTTTAGTTACCTTAAAAAACGTGAGATTACTACGTACAGTAAGAGTACTGCATGAACCTATTAATCATGGACGAAGCTACGTAAAAGTAAGGGTGGTCTCACATCTTCCGTCAAAACATTATACTGTATATATAGATAAAATAACAAATTTTAGTGGAATATAATCGGAGATCTTTTTACTTCTTTTAATTTTGAATATCCTAAATAAAATTTCTAACTTCGCCATAGCTATAAACGTATATTCAGTATGGTGTAATTGGCATAAGCCATGGTCCATATAGGAGATGAATATAATATATATATACCATAAACTTAATTAAAGAGAAAAATACTCGGATGCAAATTTTAATAATGGACATGATGTGTAAGCCGGGGACGCCCATACATAACAATATAGGAGTACAAATTACAGTAAATACTAAACTTAGATACCTGACATGCTTGGACGATATATTCTTATTAAAAGAAGCTTAGAGAACATAGCTGATCTAGTGAATAAGCTATAGTTCATCTGAAACTCATAGTTTTGAACTTTAAACCCAGTAAAACATATCAACTATGTATTTTACTTTCTTCATCCAGCTTAGAAAAGGCAAATGTAGCACAAGCCATGGGGGACACCAAGCAAGAGATGGATCAGATTTTGCAGAGCTTTGCTGTAGTTAGCCATTTGCTGATCAAGTACAACGTGCTGAACGAAGTCGCGAAAGATAACATAAGAAACATTACAAATGCATGAAATAAAGATTGCATTTCCATAGAAATGAATATAGGAACTCGGTTTTGGCCTATGTATTTGTAGGGAAGAAAAAGCAAGAAAGTTGCTAAACCAGAAGTGATAATCACAATCTTGGTTGCCGTTAGTCGATCTTCTTCAATTGATGTTAGGAGCAGCAAAAGGTTATTATCTCTTTGCTTAGTCTGTTTCAGAATTCTCTTAAGGAGTTTTTCGTAATCCATGCATGCAAAATATAAAGATTGATCTATTTTGTATGGCTGTTGGATCGGTAGAAATGCTAGTGTTTGTGTTTATTTATCATGGTTACATGATGTGATGAGTTGACTTAGAAAATTTGACCCCAACAACTGGAGGTAACTCATAAAGCTAGAATTGCTAAGAAAGATTTAACAAAGGGGGTTTTCCCACAACTGCATAGAAAGTTGGAAGAAATGGAAGTCCAAGAATTTGTTGTAGACATAACTCATAAAGTTAGAAATTGTTTAAGAAAGTTAGATTTCATTTTAGTAGGTTCGGGGAAATTGCGGACGAAATTAAGGGAAACTCATGAAGCTAGAAAATATTAATTGAAGAGGAAGATGTGAATTTCTGGGCAGCACAATAGAAGTTTACTGACCCAACAGACAAAAATACTCTGAACATGATGTAATATTAAATATTTTAGGTCAAACTCGTACAATTTTCTCCAAATGGCATCAAATCATTAAGAAATTCATACACCTTATATTTAGCTTCTCAATCTTTTTAACTATAGAACTTAGTTTGTACGCACAAAATATATAACAATATTAAATTTTGAAACCAATAAATGACTAGTGGTGCAAACAACATCTCAAAATCCATAAAATTCAAATGGTGAATCCGCTTAGAACATATTATCGTTGTAAACTCGATCATAAAACTAGAAATTGCTAGCAACGATACTTCCAACAAAGATTCTTAAACTTCCTATACTTTTCTTGACAACTGCCACTACTAAAAAGTTTGCTAATTTCGTCCAGAAAAATCAACCGTAATTCCGGTCGCTTTTAATTAGTCAGAAAAATAATGGTCGTTAACGATTGCAACTAAAATCGTTCTAAATTTTCTGACCGAAAACGATCGATCAGTTCTATACGTTTACTGACATTCAAACTATATATACCAACCGAAATCACCTTGCTGTGCATATACTGCATTTCGCGAGTTGCATCTATTATAGGATATATATTGGTTGCATCTATCACCTAGTTCAATGTTAGAAATTGAACGGCAATAGTTTGATTGTGAAGAGATTCGCTTCTTGATAAATGAAGACATTGACACGGATTTCGCGTCCAACTGTACTAATTTTCCAGCCGTAAAGATTGTGATTGCTTATTTGTCGAAAGAATTCAAAACAAGATTGATGGAGATAACACTCGGAATCAAAGGTCAGGCAGCCGTTTCCCTCTTGGCTTATGCAGCAGCTTCAATATCTAGCCTGTTCTCGGATTCTCTTCGAGGGCTGCACTTTGTGGTGGCGGCTAACTGGGATTTATTGGCACTTTCGTTGGTATGTGGTTAAGAAGGAGCAAGAAACGGGTGGCTCCGGCTGCATCTATCATTGTGGAAAAAATCGGTGCCATTGCAGCGGCTTGTGCTGTCATTGTCGCCATGGGACTGTTCCTTCCTGCCAATTTTATCTCTATCTGGACTATTGGATTTGCATGCCTCTTCCCTGCTGTGGCTGCGGCGTTCTATTAGGCAAGGGATAATGTTGCTAATTGTGATGTGGCTAACAATTGGTTAACAGTGATGTGGTTGATAGTGGTAGTTGGTGACAACGGCTGATTAGTTGGGTAATTCTGTCCCTAAATGGTGGATGGTATTAATTGATAATGATAATTTATGATAATAATAATAATAGTATAATAATAATTAATAATGGTGGACGGTGACAACGACCAATAACGATGAAAAAGGATGGAATAGTGAACTATCATCTTAGCAAAAATCTTTGACCGGATAACGCGTTAATGATATCGAGACATCAAGATAAAAAATAAAAAAATACACTTGGAGAAAATTTTGTTTAAAAAACAATTTAAAAGGGATGCAGGATTTGCAATACATAGATTATTTTATGTGAGGCGCGTTGTTGGTTGTATTAGAAATTCAATATACATGATATAACATAAATATGTATTTGGTTTTAAATGGTATAATATTTTGTTTGTAATTATACTCTTGAGATTTCTAATACTTCTTCAGTTCAATATTGTTAGAGTTAGTTTGATTCAGTACGAAGTTTATGAAAAAAGAAGAAGACTTTTGAAATTTGTGGTCTTAAAAGTTTAAGGGGTAAAAAGTTCGTGGGGTCATATCAATTGTGTGACTATAAAAAATTTTCATTAAAAGCGAAAAAGATAAAATAAAAAATTTAAAGTTGAATTATCTTGAAATTTAAAAATATATCATTTATTTTCGTATAGTCATTTGATATGTAATGGAAATAGTAAATTACAACAACTCTGATCTCCCTGAAAATGAGAAGGCCAAATGATCGATACGTTCGGCGAACATGATCTTACATTCTCAGAAGATCTGTACATCTCCTCTTTTTTAGGTTAAATATCGTGTTGTGAAGTCGATGCTTCATGTCTGATTTTATCTTTGTCACAAAAAATTTATTTTTTATGGCAACTAACTGTACGAAATCATTTTTATAAGAGTACTCTATGAACTCATCAACGTCATCGGCAAGGGGAGTTCAATAAAGAGTCATGAAACTTAAATTGTGCCCTTATTGGCAAAACATATATTTTTTATTAGAAAAAGTTATATAAGTACATAAAATATAATATAATACTGTATTTTATTTTAATAAAAAATTAACTGTGAAAATTAAACATAATAGTATATTGTAATTTATTAAAAAATTATTTTTAATAGAAAAATAACTTAAACATAATATTATATTGCATTTCTCTATTTAAATTTGTAAAAATACAATATTATATTGCGTTTGTCTGCCTCCTGCGTTTCCCTCTGGATAACAGTGGGCTCTATGCTTCAATCTAAGATCCCAAAGCACCTACCTCCTGCTAAGTCCTTTACCTTCCATCACCCCTAGGCCCCCCATACCGTACTCTTTCTTGTTGCTTTTGCCAGCTGCTACTGTAACCACACTTTTATTAATAAATTATTAAAAATTATACCTCACTATTTTAATTCTATTAAGGAAATGCATCTCTTTTTCCCGAAAGCGACCACTATATTATTGAAAACTTAAATTTAAACATTCCAACACATTCAAATTAAAATGAAAAAATTGCTCTCTTTGTATTAAAAAAGATTCTTCGAGTACAAAGAATTAATAAATTTATATTTAAGACTACAAAATTCCTAACTTGTTAACATATTAATTGACGGATTAACGAAAAATCAAGGAAGAAGAAGAACAGTAGACGATGAGAGAGAAAAGAGAAAATGAAAGACTGAAATTGTATAAAACTATCTCGAATCTTCTGCATCTACTCTGTATATACAAAATCCAATAAAATCTAATATGTGTGTGTGTGTAATTACATTTGTGTCCCTCTCTTATACACAAAGTTATACAACAGTTAAATAAACTAGCTACCCTTGGGCTGCTGTGATGTTGGGCTGGCTGATTTGGTATTGGGCTGATACTGCAGAAGCCCAACACCCCCCTGCAAGCTGGAGGGTGAACAAACACCCAGCTTGGACAAGAAATGATGGTGTAAAATCCCTGTCAGTGGCTTGGTAAAAATATCAGCCAATTGCTTACCAGTTGCAACATGATGTAAGGAAATGAGTCCATCTTGAAGCTTGGTACGAATGAAATGACAATCAATTTCTATATGCTTAGTCCGCTCGTGAAACACTGGATTTTTGGCTATATGAAGAGCAGCCAGGTTGTCACAATACACAGGAACAGCAGAACCAATGGGAACCAAAGTCAGAAAATAACCTGACCAACCAGGTAAGCTCACCAACAGCCTTACCAATGGCCCTATACTCAGCTTCAGCTGAAGACAAGGAAACTACAGGTTGTTTCTTAGTCTTCCAACCAATCAAGGAACCCCCCAAGAAGATGCAGAAACCAGAAACAGACCTCCTAGTGTCAGGGCAAGATGCCCAGTCACTATCACAGAACACAGACAAAGATAGATCAGGAGTGTTGTTCAGGAAAACACCCAGGTCAGAAGTACCCTTAAGGTATCTAAGAGTGTGTAAGGCAGCATCCATATGGGCTGAAGTGGGCTTTTGAAGAAATTGGCTAAAGTGTTGCACAGCAAAAGCCAAATCAGGCCTAGTGTGAGTGAGAAAGTTGAGCTTGCCAACTAGACTTCTATAAGATTCAGGAGAGGAAAGGGGAGTATCCATGTCAAGCTGCAGTTTAACAGAAAGATTGAGAGGGGAGGTGACAGGAGTAACATCAGAACAATTGTGGGAGATGAGAAGATCATTGATGAACTTCTTCTGATGAAGAAGAAGGCCATCTGGAAAATAGGCAACTTCAATACCAAGGAAATATTTAAGAATACCAAGATCCTTTATCCTAAAAGTAGAATCCAAGAAAGACTTCAAAGAAGTTATCTCCTCAAGATCATTGCCAGTGAGGATTATATCATCAACATAGACAGCCAGAAGTACTACAGAATGAGCAGACTTCTTGTGAAAGAGGGAGTAATCATTAAGGGAGGAGGAGTAGCCTTTAGAATAAAGAGCCTGAGAAAGTTTGGCATACCATTGCCTAGAGGCCTGCTTGAGGCCATATAATGATTTTTGAAGGAGGCACACAAGAGAAGAGGAAGAAGAAGAAGGTGAAGAAGAATAAGAAGAAGAGCAGACAGAAGAAGGAGAAGAAGGAAGAGAGATACCAGGGGGCAGCTTCATATAAACCTCCTCATTGAGGTCACCATGGAGAAAGGCATTATTAACATCCAATTGAAAAAGAGGCCAAGACTGCTTTACAGCAACTGCCACCAAGGTTTTTATAGTGGAGAACTTCACAACAGGTGAAAAAGTTTCATTGTAATCCACACCTTCAGTTTGAGTATCACCTCTCACCACCAACCTTGCCTTATATCTTTCTACACTCCCATCAGCCCTGTATTTTATCTTGTATACCCATTTACACCCAATAGGCTTTTTGCCAGGAGAAAGAGGAACCAAAGACCAGGTGTTATTGGCTGCCAAGGCCTCAAATTCCTTGGCCATGGCATCCTGCCAGGCAGGATCAGAAGCAGCCTGTTTGAAGGATGTAGGTTCAACCAATGCAGTGTTAACAGTGTTATTGCAGCAAGAGGAAAGAGAGCTGGTGCTAGAGATTGAAGGAGGAAGGTCACAAATGTATTGAGAGAGGTGAGCAGGGGTAGAATGGGGCCTGTTAGACCTCCTTGGAGCAGGCAAAAGGTTAGGAGGAGAAGGAGCAGGAAAAAGATTGTGCAAAGGCATACTAGGGGAAAGAGGAATAGGAGAAGATTGTGATGGACTGATGAAAGAAGGAGTAGGAGAAGAAGAGTGGACAGGGCTGGGAGGAGGAAGAGGAGAAGGGACAGGTACAGAAGGATTGTCATCAGGAGGAGGGGGGATAGAAGATGGGACAGTGGAAGTACACCAAGGATAAGCAAAAGGGAAGATATCTTCATGGAAGGCAACATCCCTGGAGAAGAGAGTAAGCTTAGTTTGGAGGTTGTATAGTTTGTAACCCTTTTTACCCAGTGGATATCCAATGAAAACACAGGGATCAGCCCTTGGTTGGAACTTATCCTTATGTTGCTTTGGGACAGTGGCAAAACAAAGGCAACCAAAAGTTCTGAGATGTAGATAGGAAGGACTCCTTCCAAACAGAAGCTCATAAGGGGAAGCATTGTTAAGAAGTTTGGAAGGGAGTCTATTGATAAGGTATGTGGCAGTAAGGACACAATCCCCCCAAAATCTGAGAGGTAACTTGGACTGAAAAAGCAAAGCCCTGGCTGTTTCTAAAAGGTGTCTGTGTTTTCTCTCAACAACTCCATTTTGTTGTGGAGTGTGAGGGCATGTTGTTTGGTGAAGAATACCATTATCAGTGAAGAATTTTGTACCAGCATGGCTGGACCCAAGTTCAAGAGCATTGTCACTTCTAATAGATTGGACAACACTCTGAAATTGAGTTTTAACCATAGCAACAAAAGCTTGGATAATTGCAAAAGCATTGCTCTTGGACCCCATAAGGTGAGTCCAAGTGGACCTTGTGTTGTCATCAACTATGGTCAAGAAGTATTTGGAACCATTGTGAGTAGGGGTGGCATAAGGCCCCCAAGTATCCAAATGGATAAGCTGAAAGGGATGAGAGGATTTAATGGAACTTTCAGGAAAAGACAGCCTGGATTGTCTAGCCAGTGGACAAATAGTACATACAAAGGGTTGTTTATTTGCAAATTTACAGGGAATAGAAGAGATATCTTTCATTCTAACAAAAGGAATGTGTCCAAGTCTATTATGCCACAGTATTTCCATTTTATTCAATGCAGTATGAAAAGTACAATGAGAAGTAGAGTTAGTATCTAATGGGAAATGGGAAGGTGGAGGAGAAAAAGAAAGAGATGATTGTACAAGCCTGTAAAGACCATCATCCAATTTACCAATTTCCAGTGGCCTCTTCAGAGAAGGGGCCTGTATTAAACAAGAAAATTTAGTAAATGAGACAATGGAATTCAGTTGTTGAACAAGCTTGGAAACAGATATCAGATTGTATTGAAAACTAGGAATGTATAGAACATGATGTAAAGTGAAGCAAAGAAATTTAAGGGACCCAGTACATGTAACTTTAACTTTATACCCATTGGGAAGAGTAACTAGATAAGGGACAATTAAAGGTTTGATGTCAAACAGAAGGGATTTATTTGAAGTCATGTGATCAGTGGCACCAGAATCAATGATCCAAATACATGCACTAACTCTAGTTAACATGCAAGCACCATAAGAAACATCCTTTAAAGGTTGAATAGAGGAAGAGATTGTACCAGCAAAGTTGGCAGACCCCATCACAGTTGGCTGATTTTGAGATTCAGACACTTGAGTTTGTTGAAGAAGAAGCAACAGCTGAGAATATTGTTCCTTGGTCAACCCAGGAATCCCAGAGTCTAAAAGTGCAGAATGTTGAGCATCCTCACCCACATTAGTATTTTCCACAGAAACCACACCTTTGTGTACATCAGCAGTAGCAGCAGCTCTCTTGTCCCTGGTAAACTTAAAATCTGGAGGAAACCCATGCAACTTATAGCACTTTTCAATGGAGTGACCTGGCTTTTTGCAATATCTGCAAACTATGTCTGACTTGTTTGCATCAAATCTAGCTTTGTGAGAAAATTGTCTGGGATTTGATTGGGCTCCATAAGGTTTTTTCATAAACTGAGTACTGAAGGCACTAGACTCATTGTGAAATTGAGAAGGTGTATGAGTAACTTGTCTTTGCCTTTCATCCTGAAGAAGAATGTTATAGGCAGTATCTAGAGAAGGTGGTGGCTTCATCATAAGTATGTTACTCCTAACTCCTATGTATATCTCATTCAACCCCATTAGGAACTGATGCAATTTATTTTCATCATCCTCCTTCTGAATTTCAACCCTAGCACTACATGTAGCACTACAACCAGATATAACACATCTTGAGGTTCTCATAAAAGCCAATTCATCCCATAACTTCTTCAACTTATTGAAATAGGAAGCTATGTCTAGCGAGCCCTGGGTGGTGGATGCAAGATGTTGTTTCACCTCAAAAATCTTAGTACCATCGACTGACCCATATCTATGATTGAGTTGGACCCAGATACTATGAGCAGTGTCGGAATATTGAACACTCTCTGCTATTTCAGGAGTAAGAGAGTTGGTGAGCCATGATATAACCATATTGTTACACCTGTCCCACTGTCTAAACTGTGGGGAATCCTCAGGGGGTTTGGGCACTGAGCCATCTATGAAACCTATTTTGTTCCTAGCAGACAAGGAAACCATCACACTTCTTCTCCAACCCCCAAAACCAACACCAGAGAAGGGATTGGCAACCAAAGAAATACCAGGAACATCAGACGACATGAGGAATAAAGGGTTCGAGGGACTAGGAACAAAACTAGGAGAAACAGAAGGAATATCATCAATTACACCGGCCATTTTTGACTGCTAATGGCGTTTAAACACAGAAATACAACAAATCGCAACTACACCAAACGATTAGCACATGAATCAACTGAAACACCAAAAAATCTACAATTTCTGATATCCAAAAAATACATGCAAACCATTATAATCAACCAAATACAAGAGATTTTGAAAGAAAACTAACCAATCGAAGAAACCCTAATTTGTGAACCAACAGAAACCTCAACGAAACTTGACGAGGGTAACATCGATCGAAAGGTCTTGACGAGTAGAGTCGGAATATGCCTGCTCTGATACCATGTTAACATATTAATTGACGGATTAAAGAAAAATCAAGGAAGAAGAAGAACAGTAGACGATGAGAGAGAAAAGAGAAAATGAAAGACTGAAATTGTATAAAACTATCTCGAATCTTCTGCATCTACTCTGTATATACAAAATCCAATAAAATCTAATATGTGTGTGTGTGTAATTACATTTGTGTCCCTCTCTTATACACAAAGTTATACAACAGTTAAATAAACTAGCTACCCTTGGGCTGCTGTGATGTTGGGCTGGCTGATTTGGTATTGGGCTGATACTGCAGAAGCCCAACATAACTACTTATAAATATTTATTTAGAAGTGCATAAGATTATTTAAATATTTCAATGAATATGTGGCATTTATTCCTAGGACGTGTCTCTAACTCTAACCAACTCTTCGATAGGTCAGCTTTTCAGGTATGTAGACATGCACACAAGCCGCCGCATCTCATTAATGTTAAATTTATATTTTATTGGTTCTAAATTTAAAAGATAAAAATGGTATTAATGATTAAAATTCAAATTTAATTTTTATATATTTAACAATTTTTTAAATTTATATTATATTAAAAATATGAAGAATAAAATATTGCTCATTTTTTTACCCTTCATAAACGGATTTTATATTGGACAAAATTGACATTCAATTAATTTTCCTATAAATTAAGAGTTTAAAAGCAACTAAAACTTTGGTCATTAAATATTTTCCTGTTTGAACTGTGTAGCAATTCCTAATATTAGAAATTTAAAATCGATTATATTACTCTTTATAGAAATTCTTCCATATTTTAAAACTTTTTACTTAATAGAAAAGATGCATTTATAAAATTACAAAACCTTGAATAGTTGGAAGTTGTAATTACAAAACCTTATATAATACTGATTGGTGAGTGAAAATATTTTTCAAATTATATTTTATAATATTTGGTTAGAAAGTAAAAAAAAAAGTTTTAGAAAAATAATTTCTTATGCCACTCCCTTCACCACCCACTCCCCTTCCCCCACATCCCCATATTTCATGTGCTCTACTCCCCCACCCCGACCCTCCAACCACAAATACCCAATATGTTCGTGACTTTATTTTTTTTAATAATTTAATTATTTTTTAAAAAAGTCATACAAATCCAAAAGAATGAATATGTTGCTTTACTTTTCAAACAAAAATAATGTTAAAATTTATTCTCCATAATTTAGAAGAAAATACTTTTTTTAGTTGAATAAGAAAATATTCTTTCTACAACATGAAAAGAAAGAATTTTAAAAAATATTTTACCTTTTCTTGATAAAAAAACAAATGGAGGTGAGTTCAAAGAAATATTATTAATAATATTTAAACAAATCAAATACGAAAAACTAAAAATACAAAAAATATTTTTTTTATGCCAAACACTCCCTCTATGTCTTGTCATTCTCCACCGATCTAGATATATTCAGCTTAGGACTTTTTTTCAAGTGGTAATGTAGTTATAGGGACATTTTTTTAGTTTTTGTACCAACTGGTCTTTCAAAAATGAGGACGATAAACATATATTAGTACAGTATTGATACGAGCTCGAAATTTTCTAATTATTTATTGGATAAAAAATACGTTTTTACTATTAGAAAAAATTACGTAATTATTTAATTTGTAGTACTATACTTCAAATTACTTTAATGGAAATTTAGTCGTTAAAATAATTGCAGTATAGTACTGCAAATTATTTTAAAAAATAACTAATTTGCAGTATTGTATTGCAAAATTACTTAATCACAGTATTGTACTGCGATTACTCTTCTAAATTGGCCCCACCAATAGTTAACTGACGTAATAATAATTCAAACACATAAAACGTAGTATTGTACTGCGAATTCCTTAAAAAAGATTCTGCACCCCAAGCTCGGACTTGCCTTATTTAAAGGCATTTCAATTTTATAAAAATTCATTCAATACAAACTTCAAACTTCCGTTCATACTTCTCTCTTTTTCTTATTTATTATTTTTATACAATGTCTGAAGAGCCAAAAATAAGGGTTTCATTATATTTGAGAGGTGAGGTTGTGCTGGAGAATAACTTTGTGAGATATAGCTCACCTCCACAGTGTCATGTTAAATTGCCGCTTACTATGGAGTATGATAAATTGATTTTGTTGTTATGTAAAAAAAATGAGTGTGGGAAAGAGTTCGGTTAACCTTAAAGTAACCGGTAGGTTTCCATATTCAGTGACTCCACAGGGGTTTGCTTATTATTTTGAGTTTAACATCGAGGATGATGAAACTCTTAGAGTTTTTTGCGAAGTCCAGATGAATACAGGAAACTTATTGTAATAAAATTATTGGAAATGTACGTCAAGATGGAAAACGTTCCCAATAATGAGGGCGTGCATAGTAGGGATAACCCCCAATCATCAGGTGGTTATTCTAGAGCAGTTTTTGCCCGGCAGAGTACTGATGAAAAAGCTTGCCTTAATTTAAACTTGTCACCACCTGCGAATGAGCAGCCACAATATAATTTTTCGACTTTATATAATCTACAATGTGACTGGTAAACTTCAATTTTACTACACTTAATGATGTTTTTTATGTTTTAATTGGATTTGTATTAACACTTATATGTTTCATAGGGGGTACCATCCGGATATAAATTTTACAAGTTATGTCCCCGTCCCTAGTTGGAATATGCGTAATTCTGGAATATTGGAGCACGGTGGTCCATCCGGGAGTCATCACCAAGAAGAAAATATCTATCATGAAATGTCAAGACAGTACGACTTGTAAGTAAAGTGATATAGCTATATCAAAAGTATTTATGTAGTTGGGTAACTTATTATTTTGTTCTTTTTCAGTGAAAACGAGCTTCTTGATGTTCCTGATCTCACACAGTTTCCCATAGACGATGTATTTACTCATGATTTGGCTGATGTGCAGAGTCAAGAAGATGATAATGATTATGACAACAATGCGGATGAGTCTGGGATGACACAGCCTTCCATGATAAGGGTGATGATGAGGAGGAAGTGAATGTTGAACCTGAGCTGACGAGGGAGCATGTTTCTCCACCTCCTGCTAGACAAATAGTGTACGAGTCCTACGTGCCATTTCATGAACGGAATATTCCCTACCTTGATAATTTTCCAAGTATGCCGAACATGGATGCCCTCACAAAGGATGATGACGAAATTTGGTCAGTAATGTGGGATGATTCTAGACCAGTTATTCTAACAAAGGGCATGTATTTCCCCGACAAAGCTCGCCTAATTAGGGCTGTAAAAATCTATAGTATAAGAGAATGACGTGAGAGAACGGTAAGTGAGTCATCTACGGAGGTATACAAGGTTGTATGCCATAGGTGGTTTCTGGTTTGTCACTGGATGTTGTGCCAGCAAGAAGAAATCAAGTTTGTGGAAAGTGGGTAAATTTATCAACGAGTACATATGTGAAATGGATACATTCAATGAGAATTACTTCAACATGGATGTGGACTTGATTTCTCTTGTCTTGATTACATATTTTGGAAATGTCCATTAGGTTCAAGATTACAGAGTGTATTACAGCCGTTCACTAGCAGTATGGTTGTACTACAGTCCCGGTCGCGAACGTGCCTTTGAACTTATTTATGGCGACTAGGATAAGTCTTTTTCAAATCTGCCCAGTTACATGGCCGCACTACAACACATTAACCCCGTAACTCTTGTTGAATGAAGGCTTGAGTAGAGTTCGGACAGACCCGAATATATTTTTAATTATGTGTTCTGGTCATTTTGAGCAGCAATTGATGGTTTTGTGCATTGTCGTCCTGTAATTTTCATAGACGGTACTCATGTCTATGGAAAGTATGATATTAAGCTTTTGATTGCAGTTGTAATTGATGCCAACAGACAAATATTTCCACTAGCTTTTGCCATATGTGCCAATGCAAGTGAAGAGACGTGGACGCTTTTTTTGATCCACTTGAAGCAGCACCTTGTCAACAGCATTCAGGTATTTGTCTAATATTTGATTGGCATTGTGGTATTTTAAGTTCTGTACGTCACTTGCCTGAATGGCAGGAATCATATGCATACCACCGTTATTGTGTGAGGCACCTGAAGACCAATTTCCTGAAGAAATTTCCTAACAAGTCCTTGCATGACTTAATGTGGATGGCTGCAACTGAGCACCAGCAGTGCAAATTCACGAGGCGCATGGAAGCGATCTGGCAGATAGATCCACGAGCCTATACTTGGTTGATGCGACATGACCTTCACATGTGGATATTACATGTTCATGCAGAAGATGATAGGGAGCCCTCACTACAAACATGTCGGAGTCATTCAACGGCTTGTTGAAGTCTGCCCGTGGACTACGTGTCACTGCCATGGTTCGTATGACATTCAAACAGAGTGCGGATAGTTTTGTTGAAAGGCATGCAGCTATATCGGCATTGATGGATAGGTGTGTTCAATTTATGCCAATACCCATGAAAAGATTTGAAGGGTCCAGGAGGTGAGCACATTGGCTTTCATTTCTTCAGTACGATCATGAATGGGGTATTTTGAAGTTAAGACCGCTATCCGCAAACATTGTGGGAATAATCTACAGACGGTGAATGAAAATAGAAGGTTATGTTCATGTGGGAAATGGACCATCTACCACATGCCGTGCGCACATACGTTGAAGTGCTTTCAACAAGTTAGATATGGGCAAAAAACTATATTGATAGGAAATACAGTGTTGTTGCATACATAGACACGAATAGTGGGAAGTTGCAGCCATTAGATGTTGAGCATTATTGGCTGCCGGAACCTTTTACGATGGTATGTAACAAGGACTATTTGCGCAAGCTATAAGTGAAAAAGAGAACGCATATACGAAATTAATTGGATGTTGGTGACACCGTTTATGCGCGTAAATGTGGCATATGCTCGCAAACAGGAGACGATTGTCTTAAATGTCCATGAGATGGTGTGCGTGGCGGAGGTAATCCGGCTCCTGGTGCAAGTTCGTCAAATGTACCCAACTATCAAGGATACACCTAGTCTTTTTTTTTGGTATTATTTTGTAATACGTGTTTGTACTTGTGTATTTTGCAATATATATCAAAACTTATATTCCACAATCTAGAATGAGTGAAGAAAAAGCTGTTTAATTGCAGGAAAATGTAATATGTAAAGCGTGGTTTGATAGTTTCATATAAAAACGCAAGCACTTAAACTTAATTTTCACTTCAATTAAAATAAAATTTAGTACAACAAACAAAGAAAACATTACTACAACACAAACACATAGCAGGCATACATAATAAAAATACATGAAACATGAAAAATACACTACACACATACATGCCAATGTTTAGTCCCGGTTGCCGTTTATTCTTTTTTTAAAGCAAATTTTAGATTTTATCAATAGAAGATAAAGATACCACAAATAGGTGAATTACGAGTAAGGGAGTAAAATTGCCGGAGTTGTTACCCATATAACACAACCGGTCTAACCTTACCGTATTCAACCTATTATGATAATATTACAGAGAAGAAGGTTTATATGATAAGGGGGGAGTCACCAGTATTGTCACCCATATAACAATAACCGGCGAAAATCTTACCTTATAAATCCTATCGAGACCATAAAAGGCTTCAAGAAATACAAGCCATAAAGCGAAAATAAAATAAAAGAACATTAATGTGATGGTACAGAAAGAAGATATATATCGTTCTTCTCTTCATATTTGTGAACAACTACCTCAAATTGTCTTTAAAAATCACGCTTGTTCCTTGACCGATGAGGCTTTAAAACAGATGGATGGACTATTTGTTTTTGCTTTGCGATTCTCATCGGGAGCCTTCGGATGTTAGCGTCTACGTACAAATTGTTGTCACAACTTTTATCTCTTTCACGATATTTCTTATTTGCTTTGCAATGCATTGGAGATAAATCTCCATTTCTCGCTGCTTCAGCTCGGTAATGCGATAAAATTTCTTTTTCCTCCCCTTCTTCATAAATATGTCTTCCTATCTCCTCCTTTAGAAATTGGCTATTCTGGATATTGAATTGTGAAGCACTTACCACAATCTGTTGCTGTCCCTTCTCCATGGGTGTGATTGACTTAGATGATATAATCTGATTTTGGGCAACTATAGGCGATGAAGTTGCACTTCTATTAACATCTACGGTTGCACCAGGTATCGCAGTATTTTTTGGAAAAAATATCGGTGCATTATGGTTCAGTGTGGTCCTTCTTTTGAACCTGTTGGCAAATTGGCAGTGTACTGGACTGACGTTATCTTCCTTTGTGTTTTGTACTGATTCTCATACTCTTCTCCAGAATTGTCAACTTCACAATCTTGTTCATCATCTGAAGAGAAAAAAGCAGCAAAGCCTTCTCCCCAGCTCTCTTCATCGTCATACTCTCGTTGGTCTTTCCACAATTTAGAATTTACGACCATGTCCCTCATAGGACTTTATTTGTTAATTGCAGATGACGATGATGGATCTCCATAACATTTGATCATTGTCGGCTTCTGTCCAGAAAAATCACTGGGCAGATTAGAGAAAACAGCAGCCTTGCCTGCATTTGAATGTTTATCTGAGGAGTTTTCC
The DNA here is from genome assembly GCA_034376525.1 of Nicotiana benthamiana. Lineage (NCBI taxonomy): Eukaryota > Viridiplantae > Streptophyta > Magnoliopsida > Solanales > Solanaceae > Nicotiana > Nicotiana benthamiana. The sequence continues at coordinate 53,138,113 of CM067330.1, read as the reverse complement.
TTAGTATGCATTCTGTTACGGAGTTGTGAATTTGGATTTGTTTTGGATATGGATGGGCATGTATTTGTTGTATGTTGGCCGACTTGAAGAGTTTGTTGAGATACCTCTTCATTATGTGATTGCAATTCATTTTGATTTAACAGTTCAACAGACAGTGAAGCTGCTGGAACTGTAGAGGTATGTTGACGATTCTGAGCAACCTCTTCTTTTGTAATGCTTCTTAACTGTTTTTCAGCCTCAACATTAGTGTTCACAGATTTAGCTCGATCATTTGAAACTTGCAAATGATTTTCCAGATGCAATGATGCATCCAGTGGTTCGACCAGTGTACTGAAATGCTGGTCAATTTGCTTCAGTTGATTTTCTTTTGCATTGTCATTTTTACATTGTGCTGGCTCCCCTTTTGGACTATTAATGGTTTGTGCAGGATCAGAATCAGTTGTTTGACCTCCTACCATCTGCTTGTTGCATCTGCTAAGTTGGCCTTCAGGAGCAAACAAATGCTCCGTCTGTGCAGAAGAAGAATTGTGGTGTGTTATTAACTGCATTGCCCTTTCTGCAGAAACAGATCCAGTAAAACCATTCCTTTCTGCATTGTGTTTAATTGCAGCTAAATGTTCAGTTTTTAGCACATTAACCTCATTCACATTGGCCATGTTTACAGTGAGCATAGCTGGTGGATTAGTCCATTGACTACAATGTTGTAGTGCAGCAATATGGGAAGTGTCACAGTAGCTTAGAACTGTTACATTATCCACTGACTCAGATGGAGTATTTTTTGGAGTAGTAACTACATTGAAAGCCACTGATTCTCCTACGTTAGTACTCTTGCAATTGTTGTCGACTTTGTTTATTAAATGTTGCTCGATGGTATTATCCTGTGTACAAACATCATTTGCTTTATCGGCCGAAGAATTGTTATGTCTTTTATTAGTGTTAACAAATAGCTGCTGCTCGAACCACTTAAAATCGTTCTTCCAGTTGTTCTTTTTCTTCTTCTACCTCTTTTAGTTTCACAGTCACCTCCACAAGTTTCCGTTTATATTTTTTTAAGTTCCTTTTGTGCTTCACAATTCCATTGCGCTTTCCATTTTTCATCTTCCACCTCCTTTAGTTTCTCCCTCATTTATGTAATAATTCTATCGCTTTCTCTTTGTGTTTCCTGTTGGCATAAACACATATTATGAAAAAATTGCTGATATCTGTAGCATTCCTAATAACATGGTTCATCAACTTATTCCTCAAAATCACAAATAGGTTCGTCGGGAACCTTGTAAAACTAGTTCATACAACACCAGTAACGGCATCCAACTTCACCACTGTCCCACAAATTTTGCATCAAGCATTCTTTTTCATAGTTGCACTTTGGTGGACATAGAGGTTGAGTCATTTTTTAAAATATGTGATTTTAGTAACAAAAATCTTCTTTTAATGAAATATTTACTTTTAGTAAATTTTTAGCACACAAACTAACTACAATGAGGCTGTTATCTATAGGCAAGACAAAATACATAAAGCGTGGTATAGTACTGTGTGTTTATGGAGTTGTCTTGTCGGTCTGAAAAAGATGAAAACCATACGAAAAAAGCTGCTTTCTTGCAGAAACAATTAATAATTAATTTGCAGTATATTACTACGCTTTATGGAATTGTCTCGTCGTTCTGAAAAGATAAAAACCATGTGAAAAAAGCTGCTTTCATGCAGAAAAATTAATAATTAATTTGAAGTACAATACTACATTTTATGGAGTTGTCTTGTCGTTTCGAAAAAGATAAAAACCATGTGAAAAAGCTACTTTATTACAGAAAAAATTAATAATTAATTCACAGTATAATACTACGTTGTATGGGGCTGTCTTATCATTAAGAAAAAGACAAAAACCATGTGAAAAAAGCTACTTTCTTGTAGAAAAATTTAATAATTAGATTGCAGTATAATACTATGATTTATGGAGTTGTCTTATCATTCTGAAAAAAGATGAAAACCATGTGAAAAAAGGGCTTTCTTGTAGAAAAATTAATAATTAATTTCAAGTATAGTACTACGTTTTATGGAGTTGCCTTGTCGTTCTGAAAAAGATGAAAACCGTGCGAGAAAAGCTACTTTCTTGCAGAAAATGTAATAATTAATTTGCAGTATAGTGGTATAAACAACAACAACTACAACTACTACTACTACCTAGTATAGTCTCACAAAGTGGGGTCTGGGAAGGGTAATATGTAGACAGCCCTTACCCCTACTCGAAAAGGCAGAGAGGCTGTTTGCAGTATAGTGCTATGTTATATGGTTTTAGTTATCCTTTGTGCAGTGATGGTTTTAGTTCTACTATTTTTTGTGTTATTTTTGCAAGGTTTGTGTTTATATTGCACTGTTTAAGTAAAATTGTTGTTCAAACGTAATTAAAATAAAATTATTTTTAAAAGATAATTGCTACCATTATTTACATAATGCACTATTTACACAAAGTAAAAACATAAGTAAATCAGTGAGTCCCACAGCCTGTGTTTCAGTGTTGTTTCCGGCCTAAGTCACATCCTATGTCGCCCGAGTACACTATCTGGATCATCGTCATCAAGGCACCTCTTTATGTGAGGATGTGCAGCAGCACCAACACCGCAGCTGGCAGGATAAGAAGAATATGTCGTCGAGGCATCAGCAACCTACAAAACAAGTAGTAATCTTGGCTTGTGAAAACATATATTTGTATTGTACGTGTTGAGTCAAAATATATTTTCTCACCGTGGTCTCGTTGGCCGCCTGAGTATATGCATTCGTGGTGTCCTCGTCAAAATATGTAGTGACCTTAAAGATGGGTTGGAATAAAACCTCATAAGAAAGTTAACAACTAATTAATGTCAGCTCATTAAGGAAAAGATAACAAATTGAAATTTTAAAGTAATACAAACATACCTGTGCCTGTGGTAGATCCGCATCAACCGCCGGGGATGAGGCATAACTCAACCTGCGCCCGCCATCCACGTCCCAGGCGGGCCCATCTTCAGCTATGGTAGATAGGCATGGAAAGTACTGGTCTACATTCTAGTCGAATGTACCCGTGATCGACAATGCTTTTAAACGGGGTGACCTGCGATGCTAGCAGAGATAGCTGAAGGTTGTACGACGACATACTGATGGAGGGCTCATCTACTTGAGGTCCATAAGCCGACTGATAATCTCCAAGAGCCTCATATCAAAAATCCTCATCATGTCCCTCAACAAGTGGACCAACAAGTGCCTCATAGCCCTCTTGCTAGGGACCACATCCTCGCTATCCCCCACGACCCTCGCGACCCCGTGAGGTACCCTTATCACGTGGGGCACCCATTTCTGGCGCCGCATAGTGAGCCTCGCGACATCTCTCGCCTGAAACAGGGTCCGACGAGCCACCTGTCCCACCCGCCGGCCATAGTCAACGAGTGCAACATTATCGACATGCTGCTGCATCTCCTATCCCAACTGGTAGAGGTGATGATGTCCAATAGCTTGTGAAACATTTATAATATTACTTAAATAACGTAATATCACAATTATAAGATATTAATAAGCCACCAAAATATACCAGTGCCTCGTACCTCCCGACGTATGGTCTGTAGCGATCGCCAAGTAAATTAATGGGGTTTTCGATCATCACTCGGGTGTGACGGTGGTACCATGACGTATACAAATGAATAGTGGCCTCCTGGGTAAATGTAGGCTGTGGCGGAATACGGTGATCTTGCTTCTCCCAAGTATGGACCTGCTGCTCTAGCCATCCCATATATATATATCGTCTACCATGGAACGGCCGTCTCCGCTGATATTGTGTAGGCCCCCATCCAGGCTCCCCTGGCATAGGCTGGGGATAGTGAAACTGGCCAAACACACGCTCCGTGGCATGATACTTCATCATATCAAAGAAGATCATCGGGACGGAGGTGCTCCAAAGTAGTCTGTCGACTGAGAAAATTTGGGGAAGCTGAGCTAGCACCTCGTCGCTGTATGGCGTCCAGATGAACTACCAAATAATAACATAAAAATGAGTATATACAACATAACTCAATTTAAAACAAGCAAGGGTACGTACATATTTACCTGTCCGTCCACTAATATATCTAACACATCCCTAACTAGGGTGAGATTATGATGAACATTGATCCCTCAGTAGTTCCCACACCGGAGAATCCACCTAGAAACTAGAGGGAGAAACAGATAAGCCTCGCCGAGCACAAGTAGTGGTAGAAGTGGCTGCAATGGCATGATTCCCTGGCAGGCCCAAACCTAAGATAAAAGGTTGATATAAAATTTATGAGTCATTTCAACCATATAGAATTCAGAGTAATGAACAGAATATTAATGTTGTTACCTGTAGGAGGAGCAGAAAACCACACATGTCCACCGCTGGGCCCATGCTCGCTCGGCACATGCTCCTATACAGGTATGTGAGAACAGCAGCACCCCAGCTGTATTGGGGTAAATCATCCAGTCGTTGAAGATGATGGAGAAAGCGCATACTCACAATACTCCCTGAAGTGTTCGGGAACAAGACTCACCCGAAAAGTAAGAGCAACACCAACTGCGTGTACCTCTCAATGTGGAGATCCTCCGTCTCGTCTGTACCGGGTGTAAAAACGCCATATGATCTCTGATGGCTGACAAAAGAACATAACTGCCCCTAGCTCCACCCTGAGGTATATAACCAGTAAACTGACCCATCATATCCAAAAACTGTGCACGCATCATGGATTTAATATACTGGGGCAGTGCCACGGCCCGTCCATCTACGCACATCCCGTACAAAACCTGAGCATCCTCATGCATGATGGTGGCCTCTCCAGTGGGCAAGTGAAAAATGTGTGTCTCTGGTCGCCATCACTCTACCACGGTTGTGATAAGAGACCAATCAAGCTGCATCCGTCCAAGCTCAAAAATCGTGTAGAAGCCCGTAGACTACGGGGGCGCGACTACACGAGCATGGAAAGGATGCTCTACGATGAACTCCCACATATCGTCAGGTCTCCTTGGGGCGGAGAGCCTGCTCCGATAGTTGTCCCTCCCATATATAGGAGGACCTATGGTCGCTTTGCAACACTAATAGCTGATCCTCGGCAGGTCCAAGATGCGCAGGCGGAGGAAAGGCCATGTCGTCTACTATAATTTAAACAAAATTAATTGTGTGTGCTAGTTTAATAAATTATATAATTATTTTTAATATTGGACTAGGTAATTATCTATGGGTTCAAGGCTCGATATTTGAGGCTCGATAGCACCAATCTATCCTTAATTATTATATGTGTCATTTTCAACATTTTTTAGAAATTTGTTATTTACGAAATTAAATTAAAAATTCTTGAATTGGACTTAATAATTAGGTATGCCCTTCCAAGCTCGATATTTGACGTCTGGTAGCACCAAGCTATACTTAATTATTATGTGTGTCATTTTCAATATTTTTTTGGAAATTTTTTTGTTTAATAAATTAAATTAAAAATTCTTGAATTGGACTTAAAAATTATGTATACCCTTCCAAGCTCGATATTTGAGGCTTGGTAGCACCAAGCTATACTTAATATTATGTGCATCATTTCAAACATTTTGACATATTTAATTATTTAATAAATTAAATTAAAAATTCTTGAATTGGACTTAATAAGCCCTTTCACGCTCGATATTGGCGGGCCAGTAGCACCAAGCTATACATAATTATTATGTGTGTCATTTTTAATATTTTTAGAAATTTGTTAGTTTAATTAATTAAATTAAAAATTCTTGAATTGAGCTTAATAATTATGAATGGCTTCCATGCTCAATATTTGAGGCCCGATATCACCAAACTATACTTAATTATTATGTGCGTCATTTCAAATATTTTATTATAAATTTATTTATTTAATAAAGTAAATTAAAAATGTTTGAATTGGACTTAATAATTATGTATGCCCTTCCAGACTCGATATTTGAGGCACAATAGCATCACGTTATACTTAATTATTATGTGTGTTATTTCAAATATTTTTTCCAAATTTATTTATTTAATAAATTAGATTAAGAATTCTTGAATTGGACTGAATAATTATGTATGAGGTTCAGTAGCACCAAGCTATACTTAATTATTATGTGTGTCATTTTCAATATTTTTTAAAATTTTGTTTGTGTAATAAATTAAATTAAATAATTTTGAATTAGACTTAATAATTATGTATGTCCTTTTAGGTTCGATATTTGAGGCTCGGTAGCACGAAGGTATACTGAATTATTATGAGTGTCATTTGAAATATTTTTTTAAAATTTTTTTGTTTAATAAATTAAATTAAAATCCTTGAATTGGACTTAATAATTATGTATTCCCTTTCAGGCTCGATATTTGATGCTCGGCAGCACCAAGCTATACTTATTTTTTATGTGTGTCATTTTCAATATTTTTTTAGAAATTTGTTAGTTTATTTAATTAAATTGAAAATTTCTCGAATTGGACATAATTGTGAATGGCTTTGAGGCTTAATAAATTAAACAATCAATTATTGAATCGGACTGAATAATTATCTATGAGTTTCAGACTCGATATTTGAGTTATTTGATAATATATATTAATTCGTTACTTTTGTAAGTTTATTTTTATAAATTAAATAATTAATTTTATAAAATGCTATTGGATAGAGTTTGCAGTTACTACATACTTAAGGCTCTATATTTTACTAAGATAAAAATCTCTATATTTTGCACTCTACGCTAAAAGACTCTATATTTTACTAAGCTAAAAGGCTTTATATTTTACTACACTAAAGAGTTTTTGTTTTACTACGTTAAAAGGTCATTATTACATATAAAAACAACAAACATAACATACAAATATGAACAACAAACTAAATAAATAATATTTATTTATTATTTAACCAAAGAAAAATATAACATTAATAATACAAATTATTTATTAAATTTTAACATTTTCTTTTTATCTCAAAGCTAATAGATCAATCTGGGTATAAATAAGATACAAATTTAAATACAAACATAACACAAATTAACATAGAAACACATTAAATAATACAAATATGCATGTACTATACGAGTTTCAACATAAAGAAAATCGAAATACCTCGATTTAAGTTTTTTGAATTTGATTGAAATTGAATTTTTGCATCCTAAAGAAGGAATTCAAAGCTTGTCTTATGTGTAGGACCTACACGCTTTGCTTTTAGGCAACGAGTGGAGCCCAAATTTTTTTTTTTTGCGAGGGGAAACCGCTGGGGGGAGCATAATATTTTGTAATTGGGGGGGGGGGGGGGGTCAGCGAATTGCGTTGAGGAAGAAGAGGGAGGGCTTAATTTATTCATGCAATTCACAGTACAATACTGCGAACTGCTTATACGTAGTATAGTACTGCGAATTGCTGGACCCAAAAATCTTGCTCAATTCGCAGTACAATACTACAAATTAGTTAAATTCTTTTTAATAATTTGTAGTACTATACTGCAAATTAATTTAACGGATAAATTTTCGTTAAAGTAATTCGCAGTATAATACTATGAATTAGGTAGTTACGTAACTTTCTTTTAATAGTAAAAATATATTTTTTATTCAAAAAATTATTAGAAAAATTTCGAACCCATATTGATACATATTATTTCTCACCAAAAAACAAGAAAATGAATTTAACCCTAGTGTTATGATGACAGTGACCTAGTACACAAAAGGTAGATTTAGAAAAATCTAATAATTGCAGGAGCAGATGGCACATTCCAAATCTTCATGCTTTCTTTCCATATAAATGCATTTACCGCGGAAACGCATTATAATATTGCATTTTCTTAAAATATACTATTATAATGCGTTTTTTATAAAATGAATTAATTTTTTAATTAAAAGCGGTATTATATTGCGTTTAATTTTAACGATTTACTTTTCGTTAAAATAAATCGTAGTACTATACTGCATTTTATGTATTTATGTAACTTTTTTTTAAATAGTAGAAAGGTAATTTGTGCCCAAAAAGGCACTATTTAAGTTTCAGACTCGTTCAATAGATAGGGTTTAATATCTATGATATATACTATCTCGATTTTAATTTAGATGAGGTAGTTTAACTTAACACAAAGTTTAAGAAAGGAAAAAAGATTTTTAAAGCATGTGGTCCTAAAAGTTTAAAGGGTAAAGCTTTCTGAGACTATAATACCTATGTGACTATAAAAATTCACATTAAGGGTAAAGTAGGTAGTTTAAAGTTGACTTGTTACTAAATAAAAAAATATTTCATTCTTTTATAAACAGACTAATAAGGAAAGTATATCATCTAAATTGAAACAGAGGGAGTAATAAATAGAAATTTTGACATTTTATATCTTTACCCGTAAATGGAGCACTAAAATTTATAGCGTAATTTATAGACAAACGAATTGATTTGATCCCAAAATAAAAAATAAACTACATACAAAAATATAAGACTTAGCGTTTAAATCAAAATAAACAGCATGTAGCCTGGTTTTGGGAGCAGGGCTTCCGACGACATTGATAAGAACAATATTAGACAAAAAGTAAAGCATTATTTAGCTTGAGAATAATGTATAGCATATTACCCTCGGGCAGGGGTAAGGCTCGTCTACATATTACCCTCCCCAGACCCCACCTTGTGGGACTATACTGGGTAGTTGTAGAATAATGTATAACATAAGTTTTGCCAGATATTTTTGTCCCTTACAATGGTTGTTGAAGCTACTATTTATAGTTATACCTATGGAACAAGCTACTAGGATCAAGCCTCTCCTAAAAGACAATAATGGGGGTCACCGATGAATATGTAACAGCACGCTATGAATGTCAAAATTTTCTGCAGTGATTGTATATTCAATACTGAGAAATATTTTCATTAAATTTCCTCTGATGAGAAATATTCGTTTGCTTCCGTTGATGGTGTTCGCCTTGGTATCTACCTAGTGTAACCTGAAGTTGTTGTCCTCGGTTTTCGTTTCTACTCGCTTCATCTTCCGTCTGCCTCCGGTTTCACGTGTCACGATACGATTTGAGCTTTTAATATAAATAAATTTTACCCTATACAGATAGTCCTATGCTTTTCTTTAATGCATCTTTATGTCATTGAAAAGTTGGTAAAGATCTCTTTCTTGGCGAGAAAATTTCTGAACCCTTCTAAAACATTTCTAGCGCTTGATAAAACACATATCTTCTAGCCCTTCTAAACATGTGTTACTCCATGATTCAGAAATACTTTTTTCGATTCTCGAGGTAATAATGGCCCCGAATTTAGCCACATATTCTTTTACTTATATGCCTCATTCTTCTTCCTCCACTTCTAACAGTTTCATAAAACTCTCTGTACTGTTTGCATTTAAATCCCTTCTAATTTCATCTCATTTTGTTCTTTTTTAAATCTATCATGTCCTTCTCATTATGGCTTCTTATATTGATTCTTCCAAGATTTTTGGGTTTTTCTTTGGTAGGGGGTCCGAAGAGGAATAAAGATAAATAGATTGATGTTGATGTTGATCCTCCCATTGTAAACACCATCATCCCCAAACATCTAAACACTGCAAGGACTTCGAAGAGAAGTTCCTCACTTCAAACTCTTGTACTTGGGATGTTGGCAAATATCCTTCTTCTATTTGTCCTTCCAGTATTCCTGCTGTGAAGGAAGACTGTGATTGCCACGCCCAAAACATAATTTCTCCTGACCCGATGGAGCGAGTGACCTTCACTAAGAAAGGTTTTACATACGCTAACACGTATCCCTTCACTTTTGGTCTATTTCATTTGAGCGGTAGACTTGGCCCTGTGATTTTGGAATTGTGCCACCGGTACCAGGTTTATTTTGCTCAAGTGGGCCTTTGGTGTGGCGAATGGTGGCCTGTCTCCGATGGCTATGTCTGGGAACGAATGAGCCTCTCACCTTGGCTCATATAATGAACCTATACTCCCCCAAAGTCTTCCGTGGGGGAGTAATAAACGTTAGTAAGTGTGGCCACCATGCTTTGCTTACTGACATGGATTATGACAATGACTATGGATGGATGGAGCGATTTATCATCAATCCTACCAGCATATCATCCCGGCCACCGCTCCATTCTTCCTTGAATTCTAGACTTGTTCAGGTAAGTTTAAGGTCTATATCTTTCTCAGAAAATAGGCTACTTCATGTCATTGCTAACCCTTTTTTTCATTATTTCAGCAACTCGATGGATTTCATTAAGGGTTGAAGGCCGGAACCAATAGGTTTAGAATATCCTAGATATCACTACGCCAGAGACCCGCCAGTTGAAGGAAATGGACGCTATATATAAGTGAAAGTCCAAGAACTATGGTAAAGTGACTCTGCCTTCGTCCTACCTTTATACATAAGAAGAGTGGCTGACCCAACCTTTTTGTTTGGTTCATGTCTCCCGCAAGGTTCTGTCTCCATCTATGAGGTGGATAATTTGATCGATCCCGTAGAGGCTATGAGGTTATTGAAAGAGGCTCTCACCTAGGATGGTGCTTAGGTCTGCTTCCAATGCAGGTATTTCATCAGAGTCTCCAGCCAGAGAACAAGAAACCTAAAACGCAACGTTCTTCCTTGACTAAGGGTAAGAATAAGGAAGTGAAGAAATCCATACCCGAGCCAGCTGTAGCCACTTTGGTAATTGACAATGATAGGGAAGCCAATTATAAAAAGGCTTCCCTTCAAAGGAGACAATAATCTTCATCAGCTCAACATAATGCTCAACCTGGAGAGCTTGAAACCATAACTGAGGGTGGGCTCTTTGAAATAATGGATTTGAGGGAGAATGTTGATTCTCCTTTTTCTATTTTAGTGGCTGTTTTCTATTCTATGAGGCCAGATAATAGGCCTCTTCTTCTTTCAGTAGGTGAGCAACTAATAAACAACCCCTCCTCTGACAAAACTACTTCTTGACCTACAGCACCATTAGCTTCATCTCCCTCTAGATTGGTTATAACATCATCACCAGCAACTACTATATCTCCAACTCCGATTGCAAATGCCCGAGAGGAAGATGTCCCTCTTCTCTAGTCCCCTGTCCACATGAATTTGAGGCATAATTATTCACCCTCTTCTGCAAATCCCCAATGGAGGAGAAGTGTTTCCTTTTCAGTTTCAAAGGAGTGTCATCTGCTGTCTAGGCTGGTAGAGCTCGCCAATTATCTAAATCCTTTGGCTTCAAAGAAATATAAGAAAAAAATATACTCTCTTTTAGGGAAGTGTATGATAAATAATGCCATGTACAATGCAACAACGGTATTGTACTTGTTCTTTTTACTAATTGGTTTTTCTTTGTCTATTACTACAGGGTTTTTGACTTTGATATTTGCTTTACAGGACAATTTCCTGCTTCCGATGCCTTTAGAAATTTATCCTTGAAGGGTCTCAAGTTCGAGAAGGATCAACTGTTGGCAAATAGAAATAAACTTGTCGTGCGTCTCCTGGCATTAGATGCGAAAGCCACTGAGACAATGTCGCGACCCGAATTTTCTTTTGTTGGGTATCGTGATGGCACATATTTTTAGAGACTAGGTAAGCTTAACATTAATTGAAACAACAACAATATTAAATATCATCTAATTATTTGAAATAGAAATCTCTTTTAAAGTGTACAACCCCAAAGCCGGTAATACAAGTCATAAGCTCTTTGCTAAAAACCTCTAAAATACAACTATCTCGAAATAAGTGTGAACAATGTATATAACAAATAGGGAGGTGATTCTAAAGCATGCAAATGCAGCAATAGGTTTACCTTGATTCTCCTCAGCAACAATCCACACATCCAGCTAATTATCAACTGACTTTGAAATACCTAGATGTGCACAAAAATGTGCAGAAGTATAGCATGAGTACACCATAACGGTACCCAGAAAGTATCAAAGCTAACCACGATGGAGTAGTGACGAGTAACTGTCAAGACACCTACTAGACGAAATAACGTGAACGAATATAGGTGCAGAAACAACATAGTACGATATCTATATAAGGACTATGCAAATGACAAAGATAATAATACGGTTATTGCAGTTTGAAAAATAAACAACAACGACCAGTGGAACACCATATAATGATACAGTCGGGTAAGCTGAACACAGTCTAAATCCGATGAACAAAATTAAAAGGAAGGCAGGTAGCAACCAGATAAAATAACCACTTTGGCATTATGATTTATCCAATAACCTTCACGAGGTCTCGAATCTCAATTATTCATAACTCATAATACTTGGCACCTTGTTCCCCCATTAGAGCCAACAACTGCACGGACGACGCACATGCTAGTAGAGCAGATGATGGTGTGTATAAATGATCAATAACATCAAGGTCCATTTTCATAACCGATAAGAGTGATTAACAACGTGTATGCTTGTGCAAGTTTTCTAACATAGTTCATGCTAGCTAGTAAGTATAGAAAAATGAATGGACAACATGTAAAAAATTTTCCCACTTTCTTCCACAAGATAAAAATCACACAGGTAAGTGCACCACTACACAAATATAAAAAATAAGAATACCCCCAAAGCATCACAAGTCATCACAAATCAATCCCTGACATAGCCCACCTTGTCATGCCATGTGTGCAATAATAAAGTAATTGCCCTTCTTGTCTCGCCACACGTGCATAATAATATTCCCACCTTGTTTCGCCACATGTGCAACCTACATATATATAGCATGCTTTGTCATGCCGCATGTGCAAATATCAATAGCATCAATAGCATGACAGAAACCCTATGCAGCCCAATAACACTCGCGCGATAAATGTTGTGCATCACAATAACAACCACATGTTAGAAACCTCGTGCACCACAATAACAATCGCAGGACAGTACCCTCGTGGATATCATGACAAGTACAACAACAACAGTGACAATAATACCAGAGTACGGCAATTAATCAACTCAAGAACTTTCGATCATAGCGAAATAATAGAAATAGTTCACTAGGAATAACCACAATAGAGAATAATAGGCGCAATAAGCACAACTTAGCAAGGGAGAAAATAATATGTAACAACAATCCCACAATATATAATTCAACAACAATGGTGCTAACACGAGTCAAATATTTCCAGAGAAGGACATTTCAACCAAGATATAGGTTAACTAAACTTATTTTATAGTTAGGAAATTACGAAGAAGATACAATAAATTCAATTAAGGATAAGCAACGGAAAAATAATCATAACCTCAATTAAGCCTCAACAATTATAGGAGAGATAGTAATAATTTCAAATAAAGATAAGCATTTATGAAAAGATAACATGACAATAGAAGAGGTAAAAATCTTTAGTGATGTCAAATAACTATCAAATAAGACATAAAAGTAGATCATGAAGCAATTAATTCCAATTAAAGCAAGTAGAGGTGAAACTAATAATTAAGAAACTCAATAATAACAAAAATAACTTCATACTCAGTGAATGTAAGGATCCAAGAACCTTGAAAGGCCAACCTTCCACTAATAAGCTCGAGCATGTACTCGTCCCCTCGTGTACACGGACTATAATAAGCATAGAAGATTCAAAGCCTAAGTGGGTAGTTCCTCCACACAAGGTTAGGCGAGACACTCACTTTAATAAAGATAGAGTGATACTCAAAAATGATCTTCGGGTGGAAAGACTTTCGGGTGGCTCACATCTAGTCAAATTAACTTCAAAGCATATTAATAAAATTTACAAGAAACTATTCTGGATCATAAAGATTCAATTTTTATCAAAATCCAAAAATAACCCCAAAGGTCGATCCCTAAGCCCGCACATCGAAACCCGACAAGTTTTACAAAATTCGAACACCCATTCCGATATGAGTTCGAACATACAAAAATTATAAAATTCCGATGCCATTTAGCCCTTCAAATCAACATTTTTCATTTTGAAAGTTTCTTCAAAAATACCATTTTCGTCAATCAAAAATACTAATTAAATGATAAAAAAAAGATAAAATCATTGAATATGATTAAAAAGAGGTGAAGAACACTTAACCAATTGATTTACTTGAAAACCCCACGAAGAATCGCTCAAAACTAAGCTTTACAATTCAAGATATGACAAAGATGGCCTAAACCTCGATTTGAAAAATATATTCTGCTTACCAGGTCAAAGTATCACGATCGCGGAACATCAATCACGATCATGAAGAAGCAAAAAAGTATTACCGCTCTTGTGCTTCGCGAACACGGCAACACGCTTGCGAACGCGGAGAAGAAAAGTTTGATAGCTCATCACTGGCTTAGACGAACGCGTGGAATAGTACGTGAACACAATGAATGGATGAAACACCTTCGTGAACGCGAAGGGACGGACGCAAATGCGAACGCAATAGAGGAAAAAGCAGGCTTCCGCGATCGGGGGAAGAGACTGCTGAAGACGGAGAACAAATAATTCATCTTCCAAGATTACACTACGCGTACACAGAGGAAGTAACAGGAACGTGATAAAGGAAACTAGATGATAGAAAACAGTAGTCTAAAAATAGAAGGAAATGGCCCGTAGCCCATCCAAAACTCGCCTAAGGCCTTCGGGACCTCGTCTAAACGTACCAACAAATCCATAACTTAACACGGACTCGCTCAAGGTCAAAATTCACATCAAACAATGGCAAAACTACGAATTCTACCATGAATAAAACATATAAACTTTCAAATGTTCTAACTTCTAAAACTCTCGCCGAACCCTATCAAATCAATTCGTAAGATGCCAAATTTTGCAGACAAGTCCCAGATAACATAATAGAGATTTTCCAACTCTCGGAATTGCATTCCGATATCGACATCAAAAAGTCAACTTTTGGTCAAACTATTTCTTCTTCCAAACTTCAACTTTTTCCAATTTTTTGCCGAAATGCTTCAAATTACCCTACGGACCTTCAAATCCAAATCCGGACACACGCCTAAGTCCCAAATTATCATACGAAGCTGTTGAAATCATCCAAACCCCATTCAAGAGCTGTTTATGCAAAAGTCAAAATTTCGGTCAACTTCTACTACTTAAGCTTCCAAAACTAGAATCTTTCTTTCAATTTGACTCTGAATCATCTGGTAATTGAACTCGACCACGCACGCAAGTCTTAACATATAATATGAAGCTTCTCAAGACCTTATTCCGCCAATCATGATTTTACTCTTTAAAATGACCGGCCGGGTCATTATATCATCCTCCTCTTAAACAAACATTAATCCTTGAACGTGCCAAGATTTGCCTCGAAGTCATCAAATCACTGAATGCACACTTCCAACATACACCCCCGAGTGACCCCAATCTACATAATCTTGGCGACACTATCTCAACTGAAATTTAACCCTTCCACTAATAAAGAAAATCCTTAGAGTCAAAATTCTCACCTTCTATTCATCTCCAATAGGTTTGATTCTTACATTCACATCGGTATCACTCTCCACCAGCTGCAAAAACTTATGCCTACACCTACAAGGTACAACCACACAATGTGAAACATCACACATAGGCCCATAATAACATTTCGTATCACAATAGCTACCCAGAATCACACCCAGCACTAGCAATTAGCCTCATTCCTTTAGAATTATGTTTCAAACCTCCACAACACTGACAGCAACGCAAGGAACATGAATACTTTATAACTATACATCTGAATCGATAAGTCACAACTAACATCACCGGGCACACACCCCGTAAGCTAAAATTCAAGAAGCACAGGACGAAAATGGTTGAATATGTAAGGAAAAATACATAAGAGAATTATAAACAGGGGAGACAGGCACAACTCTTTATCAGTACTATCCTACGAATCAATATACAAGGCAAAATCAAAGTATATGAAAAAATTCACAAGGATCTCATCGTAATATGTCTTCTACCGTGATACACAACCTGGTTCAAACATATCAAATCATATGAAATCATAAGTGTCTCACCCTCTACTTCGAATCACAATTAGAATATATATCAAACCAACTAAAACCTTCCACTACATCAATTATGTCAATAAAATTACAACACGTACTGCCTCACACACCAGTGGAGCATCTAAATCACAACCCGTAACTAAAATACTCATGAATCACATCAAATCTACCGTAATAGACAACATGAATTCGTTACTAGTCTCGCAACGCTCAATAACGAATAGAAATAAATGATAGACACGGGCTACCACTCATAAAATCTCCCAACAGGGAAAAACACGTATACATAATACTAAGTCATGAACTTACCCATAAGTGGAGCATCAAATAGGGGAACTCACCTGAATAAGCAGAACTCTAACAAAATTTGGATGGTTCTCCTCTACAATAAACCGAAAGCATACCTATATGACATTATCTAGCGCAACAGCCTCAAACCTACTGTATGCAACGCATCAACAGGTTGGGCCTTCCCCGCTTTGGCACCCTCTACTCACTTGGACACCCTGTTGTGACACACTTGTCCGGAGTGTGAGACAATTTCTCACCATGTGGCTGGTATCTCTGTACACAAAGCAATCTCTCTGCTGACATAGTAGTGGAACTGTACGGTGTGGGTACTTTGAGATACCTGAGAACCTGAAACATTGTGTGAAACCTGAAGTACAAACTGAACTGGCTGACCCATAAAAAATCTACCATGCCGCACCTTACCTCTGAAATAAGGACCGGTGGATATGTCTGGTCTACGAGGCCTCCTCGCCTGCCTTTCCCCTCTCTCCTGACCTCTTTTGACCTCTCTTTCCTGTACCTGCTTGTTGGCTCTCTCTTGGTCATACATACCCTCTATCTGGCAAGCGATCCCTACCACCTGTTGAAACAAAACATTCGACTCTAACTCCCGAGCTATGCTGAATCGAATATCATGCCTAAGCCCCTTAATGAACCTATTGACTCGCTCCCTAACTGTAGAGACCAAGGCAGGTGCATGTCTAGCCAAATCACTGAATCTATCTACATACACTAATACCGAGATAGTTCCCTAGCGCAAGCTGCTAAAACTTCGCACGCCATGTACCCCGAAGGGACTGAGGTACAAACTCTCTCAGGAATATCTCTAAAAACTGAACCCATGCAAGTGAAGCTGCATCGACTGGGCTACCCAACGCATACGCCCGCCACAATTGATATGCCGCATCCTTAAGTTGGAATGTAGCAACCTCACTCGTCTCTACAATACCCATAGTATGAAGAATATGATGGTACTCCTCTAGAAAGCCATGTGCACCCTCAAAAGCCAAACCACTGAAAGTAGGAGGGTCATATTTCTTGAACCTTGCAAGTGTAAGTGGCTCTTTCTCAGATGTTGTTGCCTAACCACTGGCTGAACTGGAACCAAAAGTTGTGTCGCCATGATACATAGAACCTGACCGACGTGAACTCGCTTCCTTGAAGTGTAGGCGGTGGGAGTTTGAGTACCTCCCCTAGTCTGTAAAGTAGCTGGAACAACAGGAATCAACCCTGCTTGAGCCAATGTACCGAACATGCTCAGGAACTATGCTAACGTCTCTTGAAGTCTGAGGGTAACAGTAAGAGCTTCCAATACTTGTCCTTAACTAGAGCTATTGGCGGATACACAACTGCTGCTCTGGTAGGTGATCTAGATGCACCACGTACTCCTTGTTGGCCTCTGCCTCTTCCTCTAGAGACAGTTTCTCCGGGAGCAATATCATCGGTAACTATAATCCGTGTCATTACCATCTGTGAGAGAATGGAATGATAAAATCTCAAATTCATATATCAATAGACTCGCACGATAGGGATGAAAAAAGTGAAACTATCTTTATAGTTCTGTATCCTCTCGAAGATAAGTACATTCGTCTCCGTACCGATTTGCAGGAATCTAGTAAACTCGAATATCACTCGTAGAACCTATGAACCTAAAGTTCTGATACCAACTTTGTGACGACCTAATCTTCCCTTTATTAGGTGTCATGATGACACCTAGTCTTAAACACTAAGTAAGCCTAACATTAATTGAAACAACAATAATATTCAAATAACATCTAACAATTTGAAATAGAAATCTCTTTAAAATTTACAACCCAAAACCAGTAGCACAAGTCATAGGCTCTACAGAATTTGCTAGAAAAACATTAAAATACCACTAACTTGAAATAAGAATAAACAATGTAAATACAAAATAAGAAGGTGACTCCGAAGCCTGTAAATGCAGCAACAGGTTTACCTTGAGTCTCCTCATGAATAATTCACATAGCTAACTAACGATCAACTGACTTCGAAATACCTGGATCTGCGCAAAAATGCATAGAAGTATAGCATGAGTATACTACAACAGTACCTAGAAAGTATAAAGACTAACATTAATGAATTAGTGATGAGGAACAATCAAGATATATACTGAACTAAATAACCTGAAGGAATATAAATTTAGAAATAAAAATGTATGATATCTATATAAGGAAAATTGAGCTTTTGACAAAGTTAGCCGCTCGACGAAAACTATAAACAACCGCCTAGCCCACAATTGCGCATTACAACTTGTAGCCAAAAATAAATAAACTATGTTAACCTGCATATCTGTGCCGCCCCGCCAATAGTCACCAAAGCCAAAATTTTCTTGCATTCTTTCCTCTTCTCCTAATTTATTTCATCACTACAACTTTACCAATCTTTGGTCTCATATCTTCTTCTTTCTTTGAAACAAATCATTCACCCAAAAGGAATTGTAATAAAAATGAACAATAAAAACTCAATACTTCTTTTCAGGCCAAAACTTTTATTCCGTCACTTAAATTCTTTTTATACAAAATTTCGTCTTGCCTTACAAAAATCACCTAGTACAAAATTCACTTGTTAAACTAACGTTTATTATCCTGATTAGGGAGGTTTTATTCTCCTTAGTTCTGCCGCCAGGAAGGATCCTAGAAATCCTTTTCCTTGTAACCTCGTTCTTTTATGTGTATTATTAAGGAACGACTGTATTTTTGTTTAGAACAAATATTTGGTATATAAGTTTAAATAATTTTATTTTAGGTCCACCATTAGTATATATTTATATGGATATTTATCTATTTCTTTCAGTGAAAATATATTTGAATTTTGGTATATCTCAAAATATATACACAATAAAATGTCACTATACAAAATTATACAAAATAAATTGTCAGTATACAATTTATATATAATAGACTGTCACAATACAAAAACATGCATAATACACTGTCATTATACAAAAAATACACTAAGTAGACTGTCATTATACAAAATATACTGTCACTATTCTAAAAGATTATAACTGTCGCTATACAATTTATATATATTAGACGGTCGCTATACAAAATATATAGTAAATAGATTGTCACAATAGAAAATATATACAAAATAGACTGTCACCATACAAAACATATACACAATTGGCTATCAATATACGAAAATATACAAAATAGACATTTCCGACCATTAAATGTAATATGTTTATTTCACGACTAAAAATCAAACCCTGTCATGATGGAGTCTATCATGGTACTAGGAAAGCAGACACACTTCCAAAACAGTTCGATATTTCCTCAAAAGATAAGTACAATTCAACTCGAGAACAAAATGCGGAAAGATAACCAGACATTAGGGTGTCACTAAGTCATGAGCAACTACCACAAACTGATTTAAAAATACCAAAACTAACATAGTATGGATATAACCAAAATACATTATAGGGAAGATAAAGAAGGAAAAAAGCAAGATTGCAATCATTAAATAACTACCTTGCTATCTCCGATGATCAGCTACTAAGTAAATTAACAACCTCTATCGTAGCAAGAGATACCTGGATCTGCACATAGGGATGGCAATGGGGCAATACGTGTGCGGGGTTGGACAGGTTTGAGATCGTGCTGGCGCGATATAGGTACTGACAAATGTGGGCGGGGCGGGGCAGGGTGGGTTTGAACATCTTTTAAAAACTAAAAGCGATTACGGGATAGTTGCGGGTTGATAATCATGTGTGATGGGTTCATCAGTTTCCAATAAATTTGTCACTGAGTGTACATACAGTTGAATCAATTATTCTTATACTTTTCCCTAAAATGAGACTTCGAATGTTTAATATTAAAGAATGTGATTATTATTTGTTGGAAACAACTAATTCTTCTTTTCCTCTTTTCTTTTTTATTTTCCCATTCATGTTTTTCCACTTCTTCTCTTCTGAAATAAATCTGCTCATGAAAAATAAAATAACAATGAGAAAAAACAAGTTAGCCAACTCTGAAAGTGTGAATTTTTGTAGAGTGAAAAACATTTACCCTCTCTAACTTTTTGTTAAAAATCAAACTCTCTCTTAAACTTTGAACGATAATCATTCGTCCCACTTTATCCTACACAATACCTTTTTTTCCATCGAATTTTCAATTTCCTCCTTAGTCAATACCTTTTTATTATATGATATATTTTTTTTATGGTTTTAGCTATAACTTAAATTATGTAATGTCTATTATAAATTGTAATTATAATTAAGAATAAGTAATCAGAGCCAATTAAATGTACCATATCTTTATGATTGTTATTTAATATAATGCATATTAAATATATATTTAAGTTATATTTTCTAAGTGACAGAGCTAGAAATTCATATAAAAGGATTGAAAAATACACCAATTTTTTTTAATTTCGGATTGAACTTGTGAGCTAAGATAACTTGGGATATTTTTCAATCCTCTTATATGAAAAACTCGGATTGAACTTGTGAGCTAAGAAATTAAAATTTGTGAGCTGAGATAATTGAGTTCTTTAATTTTTTAGCTCACAAGTTCAATCCGAATTTTTCATATAAGAGAATTGAAAATACTCCAAGTTATCTTAGCTCATAAGTTCAATCAGAAATAAAAAAAATTAGGATATTTTTCAAGGAAATATTTCATTCCTATACAATATTTGAAACTTTATTACCCTTAATATTTACGTTTAGCTAATTACCCAGCATAACCAAGTTTTATTTATGAAATATACAATCCACCATAAAATGCTCTCATTTCATTATCGGTGCCTTCAATCAAGGTATTTAGTTACACCTTTATTCCTTTTTCCTCTCCTCTCTCCCCTTGTCTCTCCAAATTCTCTCTTTCTCCCCTATAGATGCTCCTGCTACTCTTAACCTTACCTCGCATCTCATCAATTAGGACTATGTTATCCGCAAATAATAAGGAACAAGGCACCTCCCATTGAATGTGACGCGTCAAAGAATCTATTGCCAGGGAAAACAAAAACAAGATGAGTGCTAATCCCTCATGCAACCCTATCTCAACCAAAAACTAGTTAGAGTCTCCTCCTGCTGTCCTTACCCATGTCTTAGCCCCATCATACATGTCCTGAATCACTCTAATATATGCTACAGGCACACCTCCCGCCTCCAAACATCTCCATATTCTCTCGGTACTTTGTCATAGGCTTTCTCCAGGTCAATGAACACAATATGCAAATCCTTCTTCACCGCCCTATGCCGCTCTACCAATCTCCTCACTATGTGTATAGCCTCAATAGTTGATCATCCATGTATGAAACTGATATGGGCGGGTGCAAGATACGTGGGGGATAGGAATGGGATGTGGAGAGACAAACTTGGGGGAGTGAAAGATATGTTAAAGTAATTTAGGGCACTAATTATTATAATTAATTCCCTTAAACAACAACAACAACAACAACAACAACAATAACGTACAGGGGGTAACGTGAGTACGCCAAGTCAGTAAGGAACTAAGTCCAAACTATGGACTGATGGTAGTGACGAACTTAACCTCAACAGGTAACAAAAATAAATTGTGCAAGAAAAGTAGGCATGCTATCAATTCAAGTATTAAACTCAAGCAACAAAATAAATATTTGTCTAAACAATGTGAGATATAAAGCTCAAATTACACACTACATGCTAATGCACTGAATGTACGAAATGCATCATGTACTTCCACTCTCAAGTGCTTAACCACTCAATACTGCATATGGCCATTTGGCCAAGGAAAATCTATATAAAACCCTGATTGCAAGTCAACCAGTACTGAGGAAGAAGGGAAATCCAACCCTAAGGAGAAACCCATCTCCAGGTATATATATACACACTCAACCACTCAGTACCGCGTATGGCCATCCGGCCGAGGGAAATCCATCCCGAACATACCCAGCGCTAATTATAAGTCACTCGGTACCGAGGAAAAAGGGTATTCCAACCTTGTAGAGAATCCATCTCCATATATCAACACTTAGGACAAATCTATGTCTAGGGAAATCTATCCCTCGATAATATCATCTACGCTTACTAGGTGTCTGTTACAGATTCCAGAGGTGTTCCTATAGCCCAAGCGCTACATACTCATTAACATAACCACTGCGACATGTAGCCTGATCCCATAACTGTCACTTGTAATCAGGCTCTCGCCCGCACTCACCACTCTCCAGTCTCTCACATAGGTTCACAATACCATGAAAACTAGCCCTGAACAATAATATGATGTGCGAATAAATAAAGCCTAAGACTGAACATGCTATAAAATTTATGAATAAAACTGAGTACAGAATATCAATAAAACTAGTGAAATGACAGCAAGAAATGACCACTAGGGGTCCCAACAGTATCGGTGTAAAGCCCTAACATGATATCTAGCATGATTTACAGCTCATTTCTTAATCACATGATAAAAATACGGATATCAACAAGAAAGAGTAACTAAACGGTGCCATGGAATGAACAGTTCCTGATTCTCATGGTGCACGCCCGCACGCCCGTCATTTGGCATATGGTCACTGAATGCTAATCACATAACACATAGTTCAAGGTTTTGAATCCACATAACCAAATTTGGAAGCGTTATTTACCTCAATCCGAGAAAAATCCTACTCCGTGATACCTTTGCCTCTCGAATCGACCTCCAAATTCTCTGAATCTATTCACAACCAGTACAATACCATCAATATATTCTAAAGGAATAAATTCCACAAGATAACTAATAAATTAGACCAAGAACCCGAAATTGGTTAAAACCCGATCCCTAGGCCTATGTCTCAAAATCCAATAAAAGTCACAAAACTAGAAAGCCCATTCACCCACGAGTCCATACATACGAAAATTTTCAAAATCTAACTCCATCCCTCAAATCCTTAAATCAAACTCTCTAAAGTCCCAGTCGTAACCCCTCATTTCACCCCTAATTTCCTAATTGATTGATAAAACAACATAAAAACACCATATATATTAGTACTAGAGCTCAAGCAACTTACCTCACTGAAAACCCCTTGAATCTCCCTTCAAAATCACTCCAAAAGCTCCAAAAATCAATTTGAAAATGGTAGAAATGAACCAAAATTTGTGAAGTGCTTTGTTCCAGGTATTCTGCACCTACGACCATATATTCGCTCCTGCGGAAACGCACTTGCAGTCACTTTCTTGCACCTACGAAAACCACTTAAATCCTCAAAACCGCATATGCGCTCCAGGTATCGCACTTGTGGGCTCGCAGATACGACCAATCTTACGCTTCTATGGACCCGGCCCTGGCCTTCCACTCCCGTATCTACGGCTAACCAAGCACATCTTCGACTCGCACCTGCGGTTCCCTCTCCGCATGTGCTAAAACACGAGCAGTACCAGCTTCAACTGCATAATTCAAATTTCAAACTCTCTGTTAGTCATCCAAAATCATCTCGAGGCCATCGGCAACTCAACAAAACATACCAACATATAACATCAATCAAACTTAGTCAAACCTTCAAATCACTCAAAACAACATCAAAATACCAAATTATCCTCGGATTCAAGACTAAGAACTTCTAATCTTTCAAATTTCACAAACAATGCCAAAACCTATCAAATTACGTCGGAATGGCCCAAATTTTCTACACGTCAGAAATGACACCACGAACCCACTCCATCTTTCGGGATTCCATTCCCACCCAGATATCAAAATTTTCACTACCAGCCAAAATTGCAAAAAATCCATCTTTCGCTATATCATGCTGAATTCTACCTCATACCTCCAAATCATATTTTAGAAATGCCCCTAAAGTCCAAAATCACGTAACGGAGGTAACGGGACCATAAAAATTCAAATCCAAGGTTGTTTACACAGAAGTGAACATCTGGTCAACTTTTCTAACTTAAGCCTTTACAAAAGAGACTAAGTGTCATATTTCATTCCTAGACTACTCGGAACCCAAACCAACTGACCGGGTGAGACATAATACAGCTGAAGGACACAAAATGAAATAGAAAATAAGGAAATAGGGTTGTAACTCTAGAAACAATTGGCCGGGTCGTTACAGTTTAGGCCGGAGGGACATTTCATGTCAATGGGGAAAACATGGGCTATTAAAATTTTGAGGGGTTATAGAGGGTCTTTTTCTCTTTACATTTGGACTAATTTTCAGTACAAAATGGTCCATGAGTAACTTTGTCAAATATCTTAGAGTTTCTTTTCTTATTTGATATTTTATATATGACCATGACAAAATAAAAAAACGTATTATTTTGTAATTATGCAATTCATAAGAAGACAATACATATTACTTAAAGCTTGTTAAAAGTTGAGCGGATTGGCTTATGACCTGAATTTTAGCTCATTTTGACCTAGGACATCTCGGCCCAATAATTTTAGAACGCTTATTTATTGATTCAATCTATTTAGCCCGCTCAAAATTGGTCCAACCCTCCCATTTGAGGGCCCTATGTATATCCAACAATCAACCATCTCAAGCAAATAGCTTAAGTCATGAAATATCGTAGCACACGATTAATTTATTTTTCAATATAGAATAGGGTCAGAAATGCCCTTAACATTTGTGATTTGTCATATACTATATGCCTTTGAAATTTCTCAAAGATCCTTTAATTTTCATATAGATCTTTTTAGATAAACTTAACATTTTGAGAGGAGTTACTCATAAAGCTAGAAATTCCAGAAGAAGATACAATCAACAAATTAAACTCTGGACACAAGCACGCCATTAATATCAACTCATTATATCCATAGGCTACTTGTAATGACCCGACCAGTCGTTTTGCGCTATAGCACATCTTTCAAGAGTTTGAGGTCATGAGTAGATTCACTACAGATATTGTGATTTGTACGCATGGTTAGAATTGAATTTTGCGAAGCTCAGAGTTGATTTGGAAAGATACTTCTCATTTCGGAAGATTTAAGTTGAATGAATTAACTAAGGTTTGATATTTGAGTAAACGACCTTGGAATCAAGATTTAAAGGTTCCAATAGGTTCGTATGATGATTTTGGACTTGGACGTATGTTCGGATCGGGCTTTGGACGACTCGGGAACGTTTCGCCACCTATTGTGAAAGTTAGCATTTTTGGAAGAATTTTATGATTTTGGGTTCAAGTGCATTTCAATGTTATCAATGTATGTTTGGGATTCCAAGTTTGAAAATATCTTATATGGTGATTCTGGTATTAGAAGCGCGATTGGAAGTGAATTCGGATGTTCGTGGGTCATTTTGGAGTCATTTGGCTAAAGATAGAAATTTGTAGGTTTTTGAGGAGTTTGACCAAAAGTGGATTTTTTGATATCGTGGTTGAAATCTAATTTCAAAAGTTGGACTAGGTTCGTAATGTCGAATCTGACTTGATGCAAAATTTGAGGTCAATCAGACGTGATTTGATAGGTTTCGGCATTGAATGTAGAGATTGGAATTTCTTTGTTTCATTAGACTCAAATTGGAATGTGATTCATGCTTTTAGCGTTGTTTCATGTGATTTGGGGCCTCGACTAAGTCTGTGTTTCATTTTGCGACTTGTTGGTACATTCGAACGGCGTCCCGAGGGGCTCGGGTGAGTTTCAGTGTTTGTTTTAGACCATTTCTAGGCCATTTTTAGATGCTGGTGTTTGGCTACTATAGAATGCTATGTGTTTGCAGGAAATTGGTTGCAATGGCGATGAGTAAAGTGGGAGAAAATGGCTAGTGATTCACGATTGCGGAAGGCTTTTCTCGATTGCGTAGAGGAAAGTTTCTACTGCCTTGATCCGACTTTGGAAGCTTGTATCCTGCAATTTTTATAAAGAGTTTGGAGATACTCCAAAAATAAAAGTTGTAGAATTTTGTGTTTTGTTTTCAAAAAATTAAACTATTTGGAATTTAGAGCTGTATACAATAACTTTTGAGTGGTAAATTACAGCCTACCCGGGAAGAGTAGAAATTTGTGTTGCACTGAGCTGACTTTAGAAGCTTATATCTTGTAATCTTTAAGAAACTGGGATATGAGCAAAGCATTAAAGTTTTATTCCTTGTAATCTAGTTTTCAAAAAGTTAAACCAGTTACAATTTGGAGTTTTGTTCAAAAAGTTATGTCCATTATACTAGAGACCGTCTGGAAGAGCTGGGCATTTGTCCTTCACAATCGCAAAGCATATTCCGCGATCATGGGCTGAGAAATGTCATGCTTCGCGATTGCAAAGCATTTGCCGCAATCACAAAGAGTAAATACCACAGCAGAAGCTGTATTTCGAGGTTTCAACCATTTTTAACATATTTCAAGCTATGGAGCTCAGATTGAAGCAATTTTTGAGGCAATTTTCTCCATATGGATTATGGTAAGTGTTCTATTTCTGAAAGTAATTATACTTCAAGATTATATGGTGATATTCATCATTTATTTTAGATTTAAATGGCAAGATATTTGCAAAACTTTTCGAAAATGAAAATTCATGATTTGGAGGTCAAGTTGTTTATCGGAATTTGGTAAAATTGGTATGGTTGAACTCGTATCATAATTAGTTTTTGGACTTTGTGAGTGTTTTGGAATCCGGGCAGATGAGCGCGAGGGAGATTTTGTCAACTTTTCGAACGGAGTTAGGAATTTATCTAAATTAAATTTTTGTGAGTATTAGAGCATATATTTATGGATTTTCTCACTTATTGGCTAGTTTTGGAGCATTGTTCTTTGATTTGAGTCGTCATAAGGGCTTGGAAGCCGAATTTTGAACTTCGGAGCGAGGTGAGTCTCCTTTATAAACTTGTAAGAGGGAATTGTCCCCATAGGTGAGTTAATTGGTTATCTGCTCTATTTCTGGGGGCTATGTACACATTAAGTGGCAAGAGTCCGTGCGTAGCTACTATTATGCTTAAGTCTGGGTAGCTTAGGACCCAAAAGCATGCTTTACTTGTAATAATTGTAACCTTAAGTGATAGTTTAAATTACTTTAATTACATCAAAGTGGTAAATGATTTTCTAAAAGAGTTAAACTTCGTTTTCTCTTCTTGTAAAAGTGAAATTGAAACTTCCTTGAATAATTGTCTCCCTGGTGAAGTTTTTATTGACTGTTTGAATGTGTGTGTTTATGTGTACCTATGTCATATGTATGATTTGCCAGTGGGGTGATTGTTTATTTATGTTTGACCGCATCGCATGCATGATTTGCGAGTGAGATAATAGATGCATCTATGGTTCGCTCCACTCGTCCTCTTGCAGTGAACAACTTAAATATTTGTTGGATTAAGTTGTATGACCTCGACATTATTTGCGCATGCTTATACTATTTGCCTTGAGATTTATGGATGTTGATATTTGATCTCTCTGGATTGAGATAAATATATAAATGATGAAAATAAATTTGGAAATTTCCTATTAATAAAAAAATTGATTACTTGATTCATGTTGTTGAGTTACATCCATCTTTATGAAAATCCTCAATTTACTATATTAATTGTATATTATTATTGGACCACTAGTGAGTGTTTAATTCAACCTCTCGTCTCTACTTCTTCGACAGGATACTCACTAGGTATACATTATTTTCGTACTCATGCTGCACTTACTGTGTATTTTGTTGTATAGGTACATGCATATCCAGTGGCCTCATTGTGTGCAATAGCATGGTTCACATGGAGACTTATGTGAGTTGCATCTCTCGAGATGACCTGTAGCCAGCAAATTCTCTATCAGAGTATAGTAGTTTTGTTTCTGTCTAATTGTATTCCAGACAGTTATCGTATTGTACTATATTTCATGGAAATTGCTCATGCACTCGTGACAACATTTCTGGGATGATTATGGGGTATTTATATTAATGTCTAATTATTTTATTTATTTTGTAATGACTATATTTTACTAGTAAAATTGAAGGAAAATCACAATTATCAAGATTATTAAAACGAGAGGTTACTAGTTATTTAGCGTTGGCTTACCTTATAACGATGTTCGGCACCATCACGACCCATAATGGATTTTAGGTCGTGACAACATGGTATCAAGCACTAGGTTTCCTTTGGTATCACAAGTCTTGAGTGAGTCTAGTAGAGTCTTGCGGATCGGTACGGAGACATCTGTACTTATCTTCCAGAGGCTACATGGCTATTAGAAGCACTTCCCTTCTTGATTTCTCATCGTGCGTCTTGATTCCTTTGTGTCTTATGCCTTTATTTCCTTCTCATGAAATCTTATACGACGTAAAGCAATAGTTCTAATCGGGGATCGAGGAATTGTAATGGTACTGCAGATGTGGTTCGTGGTGTTTCCTCATATGTATTTGACTGAGCAGCGAAGGATGAGGAAGGGTGTGTTGGAAGTGTCTTATGGTTATTAAACTGCTAGAAGGCCAAGTGCGGGAAACATGAGTCAAGTAGTTGCCTAAAGGAGTGAGTTTGATCAAAGCGGGAGAGTGGCAGAGTAGCATATGAATTCAATGGCAGGATAACTGCACACCTTGAGGAAAAGTTTAAAGTGATTTGAGAATATTAGTGGATGATGATTGGGTCTGCAAGATTAATTTAAAATATTGGCTATTATACGATGGGATATTGGATGCAACAGAAAGGGAGCTGCTTGATACAAAGAAGGATAAAATGTAACTCTAAATTAGAAGATATTGCCGCGCATTTAGTTGATGTCCATAAGAAGTAAACGAGCTAGTATAGTTGGTAAACATGCACTTGATCAGAATGGGTTATTAATGTTGTAGTTATTGTACCCTGTGCAATGACGTTGGAAGATGTCAGCATGTAATTCCCATAGGTAAGTTATCTCATGTGAGCAGATTAGCGGTTGCATGGTCGGTGAAGCTCATGCGAAGGATTTTACTAACTATCTAGTAAGAGGCCGAATATGCATATATTGGTAGAGATTCAAAGTGTTCATGAAACACTAACAGAAGAATTTCAAGGGATCTGGCCGTTTGATTGCGCAAGGTCATGTCAATAAGAGATAAAGAATGTTATTGGGTTCTAAAATTGTGCAATAGTGGGTTCTAAAGTTTTGCAATAGTGGCTTCAAGCTAAGTAGGAGAGTCCCACCGCATAAATTTGGATTATATGGTTATGTACTTGTGAGGTCGGGTTATCAGCGCAATTGTGAGTTATTACAGCTAAGGGAAAAGAACATAAGTGGTTATTTGAGCAAAGGAATTGATAAATGTGCGCTATATTTGGCCTTATTGACTAGCATTCATGCTTTGGGAAGATTCATGATTTATGCTTCGTATAGAAGTTATTTACAAAGGAAGTGATTCGGTCGAGTTCTTTATTGAGATGGGTGTTCATATGCCAATGGAGCCTTGGAGCTGATTATACACGAGACCAAGCCATAATAGGTGACTCTCAATAACGGTCCTAGTGAATTCAGATGTTAGAAATGTGGTGCCTAAGGATTCAAGCCCGGAGTATGGTTAAGAATCGAGCTTTTGTAGAATATTATGATAACAGACTCGGAATGTTCTATGATATTTTTGACTTGTACTGTAGCATTAGGAGGAAAATGATAAAAATATTTCGGATGCGTAGAGGAATTATCAGAATGGGTGTATCGGTTGAACATGCGAATGTGCATGTAAAGAGGGTATGAAACAGTTCATGGGTTTGGAGACAATGCGGTCTCGTGGAATGGGGTCACTCAAGATGAGTGAGGATTTAGGTTGGTGATGTAAGGAATGGATATTATTATCTCTAAGGCAAGATAAGAATGAATTAGAAGAAGTTAGATTGGTTAGCCATGGTTGAATAGGCATAATGGTAGCGGTGATTAGTTCATTCAGCGTGATCAAGCTATGCATGTGATTTGTGATGGTACATGCGAGCCTTGATGGCCATCGTAATTGATTTTCATTAGAAGTATTCAAGTATTATGGCCTTGTTATGTGTAGGAGAATCCCGGAAGGTTCATGGTGGTTTAGATCACTACCTAAGAATTTAAATGTTCTACATTTATGAGAATTCACTCGTGTGTCACTGTGGTTCTCTTGGAATAAGTTAAGTAAAAAGTTTCTATGTGATGAAGTTTTTACTCTAATTAGTGGTTTAGGAGTTATGATAAAAATTTTGTACTATTTCATATTGTCTTGTTAGGTGTAGTGAGCAGTATGAAATTTGAAAGTGAGGATCAAGGTTGCGGTTTGGCATTTGACGAGGATGTTGCGATCTTGGATAAGCAAGAAAGTGATTTGTATATTTGGAGTAAGCTGGTGTTGTCTTCAACGTCACCTAACCATCTGAGATAGGCATTTTGTGTTGGAGGCTTTGTATTTGGTTACAGATTCTTGATACGATTTACAATATTAGTGTCATCGGTGGTACGTATATGCAGACTCGTTCTAGTGCGGAAGGTCATAGAAGCGTATCTCATGGGAAGATTGTATATGCATGATATTTAGTCACTTGATTGACTGAAAATTTAATCCAAGTGTGAAGATTGTACTAGTATCACTAATTTGAGAATTTATGCCTGGAAGACACTCAGTTTATTGGGCTATGGACTATGGAAATTTGCTACGGATATGAGGGTTATTCTTCTGATTCATGGGAAAAGGGGTTATATGGACCCTTAAAGGTTATTAGCCTAATATGGTGCTGTCAGAATCGGCTTGAGGTCGATGGGAAGATTTAAATATAAATATGGGCTCTATATCATGCCAGATGTGTTCGTTTCAACATAGCACTCCTTATGGAGGAGTATTCATATGTTGGATGTTATCTCGTCATCGGCTATTTCATTTCATACTATAGCGTGCCATGTGATTTGTGAACCGCTTGATAATTTTCTTATGTGTTGAGGCTCCGCGTAACGATGGTGTTATGTGAGAAAGATGGCTCTTGAGTCTCAAAACATATATTGCACCTCAGTTGTGCTTGCGTTGTTAGCTTATGACGCTATATGTCTCTCTATGGATGGTATTATGCACTTAGCGTGCTTGTCACTGATATTCGATATTTTGTAATAATAAGCAATTTAGTTCGATGTGTATCTTCTTATGTGAGTTCTATATGTGGATCGGGTGGTACGCCGCCACAGGTGTGTTTTCTAGATCGGATTGTACGCTGCAACAGTATGATGTTGATTATAGTCCCTTATATTGTATTTTGTCTATTTTGTTTCCCTTTGTTTAGGGAGGTTTATAACACCTTCTCGGTTGTGTAATTAGTTTTGTGAGTTGAGTAGTCCCTTCCAGAGTTCATTTTCCTTTTGTATCATATTGGAGTTGGTAACCTGTTGGTACATTATGGCATTATATGAGACATTTGGTCATGTCTGGAGTGTTTTATTGCCTGAGCAGTTTGTACTGGGTAAGATAGGGTTAGTGGATCTAGGATCGATTTGATCGGATTATACGAAGTATATTAAAGAGCAAATACCATTATTTGGCTCAAAATAAGGTAACGGTTCTTGTAAGGAGTGTAGCCTCAATGATTTGTTGACTCGACAGTTAGCTATGAATTTCTACACATCTCTTCCGGCACTGCGATATTGTAAGAGTTAGAACAAGACTTATATGACATGGGGTGCATTGTGAGCATCAGATTTAGAAAATGACGGTTATATGATCAGAGAATATTTTAATGGTCTTGTGAATGACGTGGTGCACGGTGATAATTCAGAAAAGGCATGCAGTCATGTTCTGGTACCTCGTGTAGTAATTGATTCAGTGTTCAAATATTGAAAGCTGGCCTGGTAGAGAATTCCGAATCTCGAATGTGGGCTCTAAGTTTATTTGTTTGAATAAAAAGGGAATGTCTTCAGAATTGATCGAGCTAATATGTTCAACTAGGTTGTAATGGCACGGGTAAGTGAACGAGGTGTTAAATAGTAATTTCGGACAACTCCAGTGCAGTTCTTAGCAAGTTCTAGGATGAACGCATGTTTAAGTGGGAGAGAATGTAACGACCCGACCGGTCATTTTGAGATCTAGCGCATCATCCAGCAGTCTGAGGTCATGAGTAGCTTCACTTCAGATATTATGACTTGTACACATGGTCGGAATTGAATATCGGAAAGTTCGGAGTTGACTTGGAAAGGGAATTCTCATTCCGGAAGCTTTATGTTGAAAGAATTGACTAAGGTTTGATTTTTGAGTAAACGACCTCGAAATCAGGATTTGAAGGTTGTAGCAGGTTCGTATGATGATTTCGGACTTGTGCGTATGTCCGGATCAGGCTTTGGAAGACCCGGGAACATTTCGACACATGTTGTGGAAGTTTGCATTTTTGGAGGAATTTCATGATTTTGGGTTGAAGTGTATTTCAGTGTTATAAATGTCCGTTTGAGATTCCGAGTCTGCGAATAGCTCCATATGGTGATTCTCGTGTTGGAAGCGCGATCAAAAGTGAATTAGGATGTCTGTGGGTCGTTATGGAGCCATTTGACTAAAGATAGAAATTTAAAAGTTTTTGATGAGTTTGACCAGAAATGGAATTTTTTATATCGGGGTTTGAATCCAATTTCGGAAGTTGGAGTAAAGTCGAATGTGACTTGTGTGCAAAATTTGAGGTCAGTCGGACGTGATTTGATAGGTTTCGATATCAAATGTAGAAAATGAATTTCTTAGTTTCATTAGACTAGAATTAGGGTGTGATGCATTTTTTTAGCATTGTTTGATGTGGTTTGAGGCTTCGACTAAGTCTGTATTATGTTTTGAGACGTGTTGGTATGTTCGGACGGGGTCTCAAGGGGCTTAGGGTGAGTTTCGGGGTGGTTTTGGACCATTTTTAGCTCTTGGCGTTTGGCTACAGAAATATGCTACGAGATCAGGGGGAATTGGTCGTGATAGCGATGATTAAAGTGGGAGAAAATGGCCAGTGATTTGTGATCGCAAAAGGCCTTTCGTGTTCGCATAGAGAAAAGTTTCTACTTTACTGACCCGGATTTGGAAGTTTGTATCTGGCAATCTATAAGGAATTTGGAGATGATCTAAAAATAAAAGTTGTAGACCTTTGTATCTAGTTTTCATAAAATTAAACCATTTAGAATTTGGATATGTGTACAAAAATGTTTTGAGCAGTACACTACTGCCTATCCGGGAAGAGTTTGGAAATTGCGAAGAAGAAATTTATATTGCACAGAGTTGACTTTGGAAGCTTATATCTTGTAATTTTAAGGAACTGGGAGATAAGAAAATCATGAAAGTTATAGTCCTTGGAGTCTAGTTTTCAAAAAGTTAAACCATTTGAAATTTGGAGTTTTGTACAAAATGTTATGTCCATTATACTAGAGACTGTTTTGAAAAGCTGGCCATTTGTTCTTCGCGATCGCAAAGAGTAAATACCTGGGCAGAAGCTATATTTCGAAGTTTCGGCCATTTTTATCCTATTTGGAACTATGGATCTCGGTTTGAAGCAATTTTTTAGGTGATTTTCACCATGAATTGGGATAAGTGTTATATATCCGAAAGTAATTATACTTCATGATTATATGGTTATATTCATCATTTATTTCGGATTTAAATGGAAAAAATTAAGATTTTTGTAAAACTTTTCAAAAACGAAAATTCAAGATTTGGAGGTCAAGTTGTTATAGGAATTTGGTAAAATTGGTATGGCTTAACTCGTATCTGAATGGGTTTTCGGATTTTGTGAGTTCTTTTTGAATTCGGGCGTGTGGGCCTAAGGGCGAGTTTGTCAACTTTTCAAGATGAGTTAGGAATTTATCTAAATTAACTGTTGTGGGTATTGAAGCATATATTTATGGATTTTCTCATTTATTGCCTAGTTTTGGAGCGTTGTGCATCGATTTGAGTCGTCAGAAGAGCTTGGAAGCCGGTTTTGAAACATCTGAGCGAGGTGAGTCTCCTTTCTAACTTTATACAAGGGAATTGTCCCAATAGGTGAATTAATTGGTTA
The DNA here is from genome assembly GCA_034376525.1 of Nicotiana benthamiana. Taxonomy (NCBI): domain Eukaryota; kingdom Viridiplantae; phylum Streptophyta; class Magnoliopsida; order Solanales; family Solanaceae; genus Nicotiana; species Nicotiana benthamiana. The sequence continues at coordinate 53,104,155 of CM067330.1, read as the reverse complement.
TCTACTCATTTGTGGGGGCTATGTACACATTAAGTAGAGAGAGTCCCTGCATAGCTACTATTATGCTTAATTCCGGATAGCCTAGGACCTAAAAGCATGTTTTACTTATAATAATTGTAACTTTATTGACAATTTAAATTACTTTAATTGCATCAAAGAGGTAAATAATTTTCTAAAAGATTTAAACTCCGTTTTCTCTACTTGTAAAAGAGAATTGACACTTCCTTGAATAATTGTCTCCCTTATAAAGTTTTGATTGACCGTCTGAATGTATGTTTCTATATGTACCTGTGTGCATGTATGATTTGCGAGTATGGTGATTGTTTATTTATGTCTGACTGTGTCGCATGATGATTCGCGAGCGGGGTAATAGATGCATCTATGGTTCGCGCTATTCGACCCTCTGGCAATACACAGTTTATATATATTTATGGAGCGGGCCACGACCTCGACATCATTTGCACATGCTTCCTTGAGATTTATGGATGATGATATTATTCTCCCTGGCTTGAGATAAATGTATAAATGATGAAAATGAACTTGAAAATTTCCTATTAATAAAAAATTGCTTACTTGCTTTGTGATGTTTAGTTATAACCATCTTTATGAAAATCCTCAATTTTCCATATTATTGGTATATTATTATTGGACCACTAGTAAGTGTCGAAGTCAACCTTTCATCTCTACTTCTTCGAGATTAAACGAGAGACTCACTAGGTAAACGATTGGTACTCATACTACACTTGCTGTGCATTTTTATTGCACAGGTACATGTACGTCTAGTGGCCTCGTTGGGCGCAAAAACATGGTTGACACGGATACTTAGGTGAGTTGTATCTCTTGAGACGACCCGCAGCCACCAGAGTCTCTTTCAGAGTATAGTAGTTCTTTTCTGTCCAATTGTATTATCTATAGTTATCGTATTGTACTATATTTTCTAGAAATTGCTCATGCATTCGTAAAACCGGTTCTGAGATGATTATGGGGTATTTTGTATTGACGTCTAAATATTTTTATTTATTTTATAATGACTATCTTTTTCTAGTAAAATTGAAGGAAAATTACAGTTTTCAGAATTATTAAAATGAGAAGTTACTAGTTATTTAGTGTTTGCTTGTCAATGGTGTTCGACACCATTACGATTCTTATCGAATTTTGGATCGTAACACTACAATTTCAACCGTTTCAAAAAGATTGGTACTATTTTCTTATTAATATATTTGTAAGAGATATGAACTATATTCTTATTAATCTATTTCAAAAAGATTGCCACTCTTCCCTCGCCATTTCTGTATACCTTAACTTCAGCTCTAAAAATTATTATACTCAACAATATTCACTAAAAAGAAAGGATCCAAAACAGAAAAGGAACAAAATCTTATGGTCATGACTAACAAGTAATGAAATATTGTTCCCATTTATTTCGTACAACAAACAATATATCAAATATTGTGATATTCCTTAAAACATAATCTTCAATAGCGAAATAAGGCATTTAATTAGATTCATATGAGCAAACTCCACCAACATTAATACTTTCGACCAAGGCCACCACCTTCTTAATCATTTGAATTAGCACAACAAATGCATATCCTGTTTAGAAAAATTAATATCCCATCGACGCATTTTAAATCGTATATTAAATTGTTATAATTCGAATAATAAATTTTTATTTTTGGACAATTGTCACTTCAAATTTATTTAGCTTAAGTGTAGCAAAATGTTTGTTGCACTTCAGGCCTTTAGCCTTTTGCATCTGAAATGCAATTTTTCACTTTAAACTTATTGGTCTTAAATGCATGAAATCATTGGTTACACTTTAGACCTATTTGACTTTAAGTGCATCTGAAGTGCAAATTTTCACTTCAGACTTATTAGCCTTAAGCGAATGAAAATGTTTGTTGCACTTCAGACTTTTTGGCCATAAGTGCGTCTGAAGACAATTTTTTCACTTCAAGCATATTTTTTAACTTAACACCAAATAAGTCTGAAGTTGCTCATCAAGTGCGTATGCTTGCAAACTTTTTTGCAAAGTGGTATAGGTTCAATTGTGACTCCAAAACCTGGTGTAGATGCAAAAGCTTCGATATTGTTTATTTTGGGTCTAGGCCTGCACAACTTTAAAACGTGTCACTTTAATCTAAAACATGTCTATTTATATACCCAACATCTCTCTCGTATTTTATCGATTCCCGTATATTATCGACGTGAGATTGACTTAGGTCTCACATTACTCGACCTTTCCCTCGCCATGTCTGAAAACGTGAATAACTTCAGCTCTAAAAATTATTATACTCAACAATACTCATAAGATAGAAAGGATCCTAAATAGAAAAGGAACAAATTGTTTTGGTCATGACAAACAAGTAATCGAATATTGTTCCCATTTATTTCGTCAAACATTATATTATCAAATATTGTGATACTCTTTAAAACATAATCTTCAATAGCCAAATAAGTTATTTAATTAGATTCATATGAGCAAACTCCACTGGCTTTAATACTTTCCACCAAGGCCACCACCTTCTTGATCATTTGAATTGGCACTACAAATGCATATCCTGTTTAGACAAATAAATATCCCATCAACGCATTTTAAATGGCAATCTTTTACCGTCGTACACTCATCATCTGCTATCACCACATCTGAGGATTAAGAAGTTTGTCGTTAGCACCTTGAAAAATCATAATTGAAAATAGTGGGCGTAAATCAAAGGCAAATTGAGAATTTGAATTTTATGGGTCGCGTTGCAACTAAACAAATCGATCGTTAGAGTTACTATGTTCGAAAATTAATGGTAGTTGTACATTTTCATTAAATTTTTTACACATATGCGTACATGGTTTGAGCCAAAATAATGAGTTGAACACGTAGTTTAATTGTAAAATCATGCCCTAGTGCGACCACATCTATTATTTATGGCTACCATGTTTTACAAGTTATATTTTATCAATCAAAAGTAAATAATTAAACACTGTTAATTAAGGTTATAACTTACGTTTCAGTATTGTGTCATTGTGTGTTTGTGAGTGACTGAGTTAAAAGAGGGGAGAGACGGAGACTATAACAATATACTCAGTGAAATTTCATAATTGGAGTTTGGGGAGAATATTATTATCTTATAAAGATAAAAAAAATTTATTTTTGATAGACCATGATCAAAAAAATATATAATCACGACAGTTGTAAAAAGAAATTACCGGGTGAAGAAGAGAGAATGAGACTGACCACATGAAAAGATCAATAAGGTGACTAGAAAAACTGTAATCACCGAAGCCTTGTCCATTTTATGTGAAAGAAAATCCTTTTGTAGTTTAGACTGCTTCATATAGTAGCAAAATATATAATACTTAATTCATTAAAAACTTGTTAATTCGTAAACAGAAATTAATGTAGTTATTTCCATTTGTAACGTTGATCTTGATCTTCAATTTCGGATAACGAATCGACAAAAATCTTTTATTCATGGAAGGTTTGTCAATGAAAATTGTCTAGTATATATAATGTACCACATATAGAGATTTACTGCATCTTTATCAATCACCGATAGCTGTCTCTCCATTTCAGATTAGATGAGCTACTTTCTTTTTTAGTCTGTTTCAAAATAATTGACATATTTTTAAATTTAGAAATAATTCAACTTTATACTCTTCATTTTACCCTTAATGAGAAATTTTTATAATCAAACAAATATCATGACCCCACAAAACTTTTATCCCTTAATCCTTTAACACTACAAGTTTTGAACATCTTGTTTTTTTTCTCAAACTTCGTACCGAGTTAAACTAGTTCATCTAAATTAAAATGGAGGGAGTACAATAAAACACGGGCGGAGCTAGAATACGATTTGCGTTTGCTGAACCTAGTAGCTTTTATCCAAAACTTGTCTTAAGAAATTTATTAATATGTATAATTTATTAATTTACATTATATTAATTTAAATAAATTAAATTCATGAACTCATAAACTTTAATTTTTTGGCTCCAGGTCTATCATAGAACATCTATTTGTTGAGATACAAGATGTAACATAATGTAATAGTGTATACACAATGTATATATATTGTATCTTTGGTATACAATTATTGGGCAGTGATGAAATGTCTGGATTGGGCCTCTCTTGAGCCCAATCCTTGAGAGTCATATCTGAGCCCGTCTCATCCGAGACCCGAGACCCATTCACTTTGGGTCTTCGACCCGATCCATTGTAATAACTATATATTTGGGGTCACAGATATTTGTGACCCCCCGGATTTCATTTGGTGTGTTTTTGTTCCTCGGTTTAATAAACTTTCTCTCTGACATTCGAGAGACTTCTCACATACTCCTCCTTCTCTCTACTTTCTCTCTCTATAATTTCTATGATCTATTGGTTTAATCTTGATGTTAACTCCACAGCAATAAGACACTTGACAGAAGTCATTTTAATCACTGGGGAAAAAGTTTCAGTAAAGTCAATCCCCTCAACTTGAGTGTCACCCCTTATGACCAACCTGGCCTTATACCTTTCAACAGTGCCATCTGCCTTATATTTAATTTTGTAAACCCATTTGCAACCAATGGGTTTCTTACCAGGAGGAAGAGGAACAACATCCCAAGTCTGGTTTGTGTCCAAGGCTTCAAACTCCTGTCTCATGGCAGCTTGCCAAGCTGGAACAGATGCTGCCTGAGAATAGTATAGAGGCTCAAGCTCCAAAGAGGAGGAAGAAGATCCAGAGGAGGCAGGGAGTTGACACACATAATCCTTAAGATAGGAATGAGGATAATGAAGTCTGGTAGACTTTCTGGGAGCTGGGACAGAAGGAGGATCCAATACAGGAAGGGTGACAATAGGACTGATTGGGGCAGAAGAAGGTAGCTGGACAGGTGAGTCCGAAGAGGAAGGAGAGTGTGGAAGAGGAGAATCAGAGAGATCATCATGCTCTCCAGAGTGAAGAAAAGGAAAAGTAGTAGCAGATGGTTTAATCTTGATGTTAACATCAAGATTAAACCAATAGATCATAGAAATTATAGAGAGAGAAAGTAGAGAGAAGGAGGAGTAGGTGAGAAGTCTCTTGAATGTCAGAGAGAAAGTTTATTAAACCGAGGAACAAAAATACACCAAATGAAATTCGAGGGGTCGTGACCCCCCGGATTTCATTTGGTGTGTTTTTGTTCCTCGGTTTAATAAACTTTTGCTCTGACATTCGAGAGACTTCTCACCTACTCCACCTTCTCTCTACTTTCTCTCTCTATAATTTCTATGATCTATTGGTTTAATCTTGATGTTAACATGGTATCAGAGCCTCGACGACGATCCGATCATGTTTCTGTGCATTTCGTGGTCTTGGATGAAGTTGTTTCGAGGTTTTTGGGGGTGATTTCTGAGACCGCTTCGTCGATGATAATTTCAATCTATCGGAGACTTCTCTGAGTGTCTCTTCATGATATCCGAGTGTGTTTTCCTCTCCTAAACACTCTGGAAATATTTGTGATGATTTTGGTTGGTTGATTTTGGGTGACCTATCGGCTTCTAGGGTTTCTGACGGTTTAACCTGAGGTTTTACCGTATTACGGTGGCTTGATATCATGAAGAGACACTGCCCTGACACCAGGCGCTCTGTTACTGAGTTTTGTGTGCTCTTGGGTGGTTGTTTGATAAGCTGGAAATCGAAGAAACAGCCTGTTGTTTCTCTTTCCTCTGCTGAGGCAGAATACCGAGCCTTAAGCAAGGTTGTGGCTGAATTGACTTGGTCGTGTCGCTTGTTGGGTGATCTTGGGGTCCCTGTTTCGACTCCTGAATCTGTTTATTGTGATAGTACGGCTGCTGTTCATATTGCTAACAATCCTGTTTTTCATGAACGCACCAAACATATCGAGGTGGACTGCCATTTTGTCCGGGACTTGTTGCTCTCTGGGTTCTTGCGGTTGTTCCATGTGCCTACTTCTCGCCAGCTGGATGATTTGCTCACTAAGCCTCTGCCGGGTACTTTGCTGGTTCTGCTGCTTTCCAAGTTGCAGGTGGTTCCCCCTCCAACTTGAGGGGGGGTGTTGAGATACAAGATGTAACATAATGTAATAGTGTATACACAGTGTATATATATTGTATCTTTGGTATTCAATTATTAGGCAGTGATGAAATGTCTGGATTGGGCCTCTCTTGAGCCCAATCCTTGAGAGTCATATTTGAGCCCGTCTCATCCGAGACCCGAGCCCCATTCACTTTGGGTCTTTGACCCGATCCTTTGTAATAACTATATATTTGGGGTCACAGATATTTGTGACCCCCCGAATTTCATTTGGTGTGTTTTTGTTCCTCGGTTTAATATACTTTCTCTCTGACATTCGAGAGACTTCTCACCTACTCCTCCTTCTCTCTACTTTCTCTCTCTATAACATCAAGATTAAACCAATAGATCATAGAAATTATAGAGAGAGAAAGTAGAGAGAAGGAGGAGTAGGTGAGAAGTCTCTCGAATGTTAGAGAGAAAGTTTATTAAACCGAGGAACAAAAACACACCAAATGAAATCCGGGGGGTCACAAATATCTGTGACCCCAAATATATAGTTATTACAATGGATCGGGTCAAAGACCCAAAGTGAATGGGGTTCGGGTCTCGGATGAGACGGGCTCAGATATAACTCTCAAGGATTGGGCTCAAGAGAGGCTCAATCCAGACATTTCATCACTGCCCAATAATTATATACCAAAAAATGCAATATATATACATTGTGTAAAACACTATTACATTATGTTACATCTTGTATCTCAACACTATTTACATTGGTTTCTCACTGTTATGGAACTAATTCTAGTTGCATTAAGTGCGATCACTCTTATTTACCAAACACTACCAAAAAATGCAATTTACCAACAAAACAAGTTGGGTGAATTATTGAAATCGATCGGTTAGTAAGTCTGGGTTACCAATCGTTGTTCAGTTGCTATTCTGTTGTTAAATTTATTAACGGATATAAAATCAGTTATTAGTTGTGTTACAAATTCAAAGTTGAATGATATTTATGTGATAAAAAAAAGTGATATTACAAATACAAAATTAAATGATCAACGGTGAAATTTACTCCAATTCAATTACAATATAATTTACTCTTTATGTCATGTTGTGTGACTTATCTCACTTCTTGTAGGGTATTTGTTTAAAGAAAATCATTTAAAATATAAAAATTAGTAATTTAGAACATTGTAACTTGATAGCTTGAAAGGAGCGTTCATTTCTTCATGTACAACCCAATATCTCGACACGCTTATATCAACAACAAGAACAATAATATACTCATTAAATTTCATTAATGAGATCTGAGGAGAGTAGAGTACATATACTTTACCCCTACCCCGAAAGGAATAGAGAGGCGGCACGCCTATATCATGAAGATAATAGCAGAAATTCATTTTTGGCTCCGCACACATTATTTTCTTTAATGTTATATCATTTGAAGATTGAAGGGATCTGATTACTAGTACTCTGAGTAGATGACAAGAATCCATTGTTGAGTAACAAGCTATAAGCATTTGTATTATTACGATCCAAGCTCATGACGCGTATTGTTCGTTTTAGCTCTAGGCTCGCATTGATTTGTCTTCGAGCTACGGTACATCGAGCCTCAAAAGCGTGCCTATCATGCGAATTGTAACATGCTTTATAAATCTCTTCACTTTCCTCTCCTATTCCAATGTGAAATTCGCTCGAGATGATATGTGCGTCGCTTTTTCAGAAGCTTGCCAGCCTAGAAGCCTATCGGTCCTTCTTGACTCATCCTTATACGATCACCCTCCGTCATGGGCATCACATATATGGAGCAAATTTGTTTTTTTTTAAACTTCATGTTTAGTAAAAAAAACTTTGCATCAAATTGGAAGAAGGAAGTAATAACGCACATAAGAAATGTAATATCCAAAATAGTAAAGGAACAAAAAAATTTGTCATGAACCAACGAACAAGTAATTCAATTTTATTCATAATTTGTTTCAACAAGCACAAGTAATTAGACATCCAGTACCATGATACTCCTCAATGTAGCTTGAGTTACTGAGGGACTATTATATTACCATCTTTTACCATCCAAGCAAGGGAATATGGTTACGGATCCTTTGAGCAGAAAGGCCGAGAGTATGGGTAGTTTGGTATTCATTTCGGCAGAGGATAGACCATTGGATTTGGACATTCAATCCTTACCTAAAAAGCTTGTGAGGTTGGATATTTCAGAGCCCATTCGAGTGGTTACATGTGGTGTGGCTCAGTTTTCATTATTTGATCGGATTAAGGCTCATTAGTACAATGATCCACACTTGTTGGTTACCAGAGAGACGTCAATACATGGTGGTGCCAAGGAGGTTTCAATCGGCGGGATGATGTTCTGCTACTCCAGGGTCGCCTATGTGTTACTAATATTGATGGCTTGAGCGAAAAAATTCTTGAGGGGGTGCATAGTTCTCGGTATTCTATTCATCATGTGCTACGAAGACGTTCGCAATCTAAGGCAGCATTATTGGTGGTGGTGGATAAAGAATGACATAGTTGAGTATGTATCGAGATGTTTGAATTCCCAGCAGGTCAAGTATGAGTACCAGATGCCAGGCGGCCTACTCTAGCAGAAGGTTTTACTGGAGTGAAGTGGGAGTACATCACTATGGACTTCATAGTTAGGTTGTCACGGATTTTGAGGAAGTTATGTTCTATTTTGGTCACTGTTAATAGGCTGACCAAGTCGGCACACTTTATTCCGGTGGTGACTACTCAATCTTTTGCAAAGGTTGGCCCAGATTTACATTCATGAGATTTTTCGGTTGCACGGTGTGCCTATTTGCATCATATCAGATTGAAGCCCTCAATTCATTTCACATTTTTGGGGAGTAGTATAGAGCGAGTTGGGTACCTGAGTAGAGCTCAACACAACCTTCCATTGACAGATCGATAGGAAGTAGGAGCGGACAATTAAGATTTTGGAGGATATGCTCAGAGCATGTATCATTGACTTCAGAGGGCAGTGGGATAGATTCTTACAGTTGGCGGACTTTGCTTATAATAACAGTTATCAATCCAGTATCGAGATAGCTCCATTTGAGGTTTTATATAGGCGGCGATATCAGTCGCCTATTGGAGGGTTTGATCCCGGCGAGGTTAAGTTATATGTCATTGATTTAGTGAAGGATGCTTTGGAGAAGGTAAAGTTGATTCAAGAGCGGATTCACACGGCAAAGTCCAAACATAAGAGTTATGCGGATCAGAAGGAGCGTGACTTATCATTTATGGTGGGCAAGAAGGTTCGCTTGAAAGTATCACCGATGAAGGGCATCATGAGGTCCGGGAAGAAGGACAACATGAGCCCAAGGTTTATTGGCCCATTTGAGGTGCTGAGGTGAGTTGGGGAGGTTGCTTATGAGTTTGCCTTAACTCCCTGTCTATCGGGAGTTCATCCCGTCTTCCATGTGTCTATGCTCCGGAGTTACCATGCCGACAGGTCCCGCATGTTATATTACAGCATGGTTCATCCAGATGAGAGTCTGGGTTCTGAGGAGTAGCCCTTTGCCATTGTTAACAAGCAGGTTTCATAGTTGAGGTCAAAGAAGATTTAAGAGATAGAGGTCTAGTGGAGGGGTCAACTAGTCGAGGAAGCGACTTGGGAGGCCGAGGAGGACATGAGGAGCATATCTTCACTTATTTAGCACTCCAAGTATGATTCTAGACCCGTTCAAGGATAGATATTTTAAAAGGTGGAGAATGTAACGACCTGACCAGTTGTTTTGAATTTTAGATCCATATTCCCCTAATTAATACTCCTCGTATCTGCTTTTAGTGTTTTACGACTTGCGAAGATAGTTGATTTAGGTTTGGAAGGGTTCCGGTTGAAATTGAAATACTTAGTTTCTTAATAGTTGACAAGTTTGACTTGAGCCAATATTTTTTAGTAAATGACATCGTAACTGGAATTTTAAGATTCCAATAATTTCATATGATTATTTTGGAATTGGGCATGTGTTTGGATCAGATTTCGTGTGTTCGGGGAGCGTTTCGGCGCTTAATGTGGAAAAATTGGTTAATTGAAGCTTTTCTAGTTCTTTAAATTTGGTTTGGAATATACTTTGGTGTTATGGAGGTCCGTTTGGGATTCTGAGCCTGTGATTAGTTCCATATAGTAATTTAAGACTTGTACATAAAATTTGGCGTCATTCTGAGTTGATTTTATAAGAATCGAACACACGTAAGTGTTTTTAGAAGTTCTTGAGTTTCATGTTAAAATCATACATTTTTGTATCCAATTCATGATTCTAGATGTTATTTTGGTGTTTTAATCACGTGAGTGAGTTCGTATGATATTATTAGACTTGTGTAGATATTTGGTTTGGAGCCCTAGGGGCTCGATTGGGTTTCAAACGCAGTTCAGAGTGTTTGGAAGAACTTCAGTTTTACTGGTTTTAGTGTGGTGCTTCAGGTCACGCAAATGTGAGATTTTGTTCGCATTAGCAAGGAGAGCTGCACATTTGCGAGGTTGGGGTAGCACTGTTGGGTTTGTATTTGCAAAGGAATTTACCGCATTTACAATTTCACTAGGGCGTAGCATTTTTCGCATTTGCGGTCCTTTTTTCCCCGATTTTGCAAGCTGCATAGCTTCGCATTTGCGAGCTTTTGTGTCACATTTTTTATTTAGGCAAAGTTGGTCAAGCTTCCATTTTGCAATGTCATTTTTGCATTTTCAACCATCGCATTTGCGAGCCTCATGTCGCAAATGCGATATGTAAGGCTGGTATAAGGACATTTATTATGGGACTTAGCCTATTTTTCCTCATTTTTCACTTGGTATTGGGACATTTTGAGAGCATTTCATATGGGATTCTCATCAACATCAAGAGGTAAGTTAACCCTATTAATTTTTGAGTTAAATATATAGATTATGGGTAGATTTAATATGAAATTAAAAGAAAAATTATGAGATTTTCTTAGAACCTATGGTTTGGTAAAAATAAGATTTGACCATAAAATTAATTATGTAACTGGGAATAAATTACATATTTGAGTTCATGAGGTTTTGGGTAACATTTATATTTAAATATTTCCAAAATTCGAGCGCTTGGGTGGATTTTAGAAATCTTCCAGATTCGGTTGGGTAATTACACTATATCTAAATTATGAACTTTTGAGCATATATTTGTTTGTTTATACAACTTTCGGTTAGTTTTATAGTCTTCGGCGTCATTTGAAGAGTTCTAGTGAGGTTGAAGAGTCAGATTGAGGACTTGGAATCGAGGTAAGTCTCTTGCCTAACCTTATGAGAGGAAACTTATCCCTTTAGGTGTATTAATATTTTGTGCTACTTGTCGTTGGGAGCTACGTACACACAAAGTGACGAGACTCCGTATGCCGCTATATTCATGTTCTGTCTGGGTAGACTTAGACTTACATCATGCCTTTAATTGTGCTATTTTATGCCTATCATGTATATTAATTATCTTGATTATGACTGAGATTGAGGATTTTAATTAAGGATACCGACTTTGTCCCTTACTTTGAAAAAGTTGGGAAAAATTTGATAAGCTATAGATCCGTATCTTCTCCTCTCGCATGTGTTTCCGCAAGCGAAGTAAATTTCTCTACTCTTATGAGATCGAGCCATCGCCTCGACAGTGAAATTAATTACTCTTATGGGATCGGGTCATTTGCCTCAGTAGTGTAGTAACACTAGTTTTATGGGATCGAGCGGTTCTCGGCAGGTTGGTACCACTATTCTTATGGGATCGGGACGCTTGCCTCGACAGTACTGAGTACCATTATTCCTATGGGATCGGGCTATTCGCCTCGGCAACTTCATTCTTAATAATCGGAAATGAATATGATTTGGTAATAATTGAGTTAGCACCTTCATGGCCGGTTATGATATGTTTAGTAATTTGACATAGACTTATGTGTGAATTTACTATAATTATTTTTATTTGCTTTATTGCTACTTGTTGTACACTCACCATGTCTACCTCATGTATTTATAGTATTATTATTTGACCTCTAGTAGGTGTCAAGTTGACCCATAATCACTACTTCTTTGAGGTTAGAGTATATATTATTGGGTATGCATTATTTTTTGTACTCACGCTACACTTTTGTAGTAATTATACAGATACTGAGACATGTATTACTAGTGGTCACGCATGCGCGTAACCAATCATCTGTAGAGACTTAATGGTGAGTTGTTTGCCTTGCTACGATCTGCAGTACCGAAGTATCCTCTTCCTCGTTTATTATTTCTGTTTATCACTTTCAGACAACAGTTGTATTAGTATTGTATATTCTCTAAGTTGCTCATGTATTTATGGCGCTAGATTTTTTTTTTGGGAGGGGGGAGGGAGGAAATTTAGCATCTATGTACTGTTGTGCTTATCATTTCTATCACTACAATAGATGTACTTATTATGCTGGTAATTTATTAAGAAAAGAGTATGTACGGTTGCATGAGATCTTACTTATTTTGTTCTGTTAAAAGGAAAATTTTTGCTTTAAATGTTAAAATATAGGTTCACTTATAGGCTTGCCTAACCGGAGCGCAAGGTGTCATCGCGACTTATTAGAAATTTTAAATCATGACATTACAATAACAACAACAATAACAATCCAGTATAATCCCACTTAGTGGGGTCTGGGGAGGGTAGAGAGGCTATTTCCAAATAGACCCTTGGCATCCTTTCCTCCAAGAACTTCCCACCTTGCTCTTGGGGAGACTCGAACTCACAACCTCTCGGTTGGAAGTGGGGGTTGCTTACCATCAGAGCAATCCTTCTTGTCAAAATCATGTCATTATAAAAAAAAATGTATATATATATATATATATATATATATATATATATATATATATATATATATATATATATATATATATATCAGCTATAAGAGGCTATACAGTGTCATTATTCTTTTATTTTGGTAGAACCTTGGCTGGTAGTCGTGTTAACTAACCATAAAGTGAATATATATCCGATTTTGAGGCACCAGTAAAGTCGTATCTATATTGTACAAATATTTACAATACCCACTTTAGATCACAATTAGAACAAGTCTCTGAAGTTTTAAAAATTGGGCGTTTGAAGTGTCGAAATATATGAATAATATATATTTGTAATGAATGACATTGTCAGAATACCGTAATCTAACTTTGTAAATCGTTAGGCTTACTGTACCTTGTACAGTATAATATCAATATTGATACTAGTGGTGGTTTTTTGACAAATATCTTTGTCTAAATTGTTAAAAATGTTGTCATTAACCATATCTTTTCTTGGCATTCTAGCATTTTCCACTACATGTCATAATCTCAGCAGATAAAATAAATTTGTTTAATTCTACATATAAATTGGTTCAACTTAATTTAATGGGACAGCATATCAAAGGAAACAAGATTAGAGATTTAAAACACAAGACAACAATTTCAACAAAGTGACAAAGGTGAATCACTGCTACAAGAAAGGTAACAAAGTGACAGACAATTTATCTAACTATGGTTTGAACTGCAACTGTAATACCCCATAAATTTCAAACAAGGATATATGGGTTATTTAACAAACCAAGAAAAAAAAAAACAAACTAGAATAACTAAAACGAGAGGGCCGAATCAGCCCATGAGAATTAACCTAACAGAGGTAAGAGTTCTGCAAGCATAAGAAGTCAACTAAGAGAAGATATTGACGCATAGGATCTGATTTCCATAGTTTGAGGTAAAGGTGACAAACGGTTCAACCGGTCCGGTCTGGGTCGTGATTTTTTCGACCCGTCCGGGTTCCGGTCCGGGCCGGGCCGGGTTGAGCAGTACCGATTTCTTAATGGGCCGGGTTTGTTCGGGTTAAAATTAAACCATACGGGTTACGGGTTGAAGGGGGCCGGGCCGGGCCGGGTTTAGTGTATTTTCAATTTTTTTTGAAATTAAGTATAACTATTAAGTTATAATTATTTTAATACTTTCTAATAATTGAATGAATACAAGTAAGATGGGAAAAAATTGCACTTATTGCAAGTGCTACTTTATTTCTCAATTTCAAATTAATAAGTAGAAAATGAAATGTTTACATTTTTTCTAACAAGTAAACTAGTGAAGTAGTAATTTCAAATGTTTTGCATCGCCTTAGCAAGTTCATCATAATCAATATGAACCGATTGACCTTCTTCTGGGGAGTTAAATTCCGATGGGTTTCCATGGGTTAATATATCTCCAAGTTCTTCGTCTTCTGGGCTATCAACATCTTTCTTTCCTTGATTTTTTCGTTCCGCTCTAATCCAATCTCTGAAACATACTAAAACTTCCAAAGCATTCCTTCCCAATGATTGTCGGGTGTCTCCAAGTTGTTGTCTTGCTTGGCTAAATGTACTCTCCGATGCAATAGTAGAAATTGGCATATTCAGCACGTCACGAGCCATAGCAAAAAGAACAGAAAATTGCTTTTCATTTTCATGCCACCATCCCAACGGTGAAAAGTCCTTTATGCGAGGAATTACTCAATACATAATCTATCCTTTAACTTCGTCCTCCACCATTGATTTTCCTTCCGTGAAGAATAATAAGGTATTTTAATATTCTACTTAACTTAAATAATTTGTTTCAGATTCTCTTCCTTATTACTCAATATATAATCTATCCTTTATTGGTTGGTTAGTTAATTATAAGTAGACATAACAAAAGGGAATATAATGGCTTAAGGAATTTCTATTGCCAAGGAATTTCTATTGCCAAGGTACTTGTTGCAGAGTTCCTGTATTCATGAATTCCAGAGAAGAAATTATCAAATTTTTGCACCAAAGAATATATTTTTTTCTTTTCAAATAAGAAAAACAAACTTTGTGCCTTAGAGGTGGCAGTATCATAAAAACAAGGACAAAAATAGAAATAGGTTATCTCCATTTTAATTCACGTACTCTTACATATATATATATATATATATATATATTAGTGATCACACTCCAAACAATTGGCTCATGATATCGATATCATGTAATTATAAATTGATTGGCGGAATTGTATGAATTGCTCGAGGTGAAGCATTTGGTATTTCGGCACGAGTACTATGAGTAGTAATCTTACCGCAATTTGTGTTTTCATAACTTGCATGATTTACACATGATTTTTAATAAAAATATGTTACCGATTATTTTGAGTTGCATGTGTGATAAGTCTTTTACTTGATATGATACAGGAATAGTTATTTGAGATGAATAACGTGGTTTTAAATATTTTCATTGTCACTAGATCTGTTTGACCGTTACTTGAATTTATTGTATCAAAAGGAAATTACATGATTTGATAAGAACTGAAATGCCCTATATTGTTTTAAAATAGCTTCTTCGAGTATATATGAATTACAACGACAAGTATAAATGGGAGTAGACATTGAAAGATCACGTATTTAACGGCGGGTTCGTTAGACATGGTGCACCTTGTAATTACCGATTACCGTTATAGCCCCCGCTAGTAGGAAGGTAGAACTAGCATACCGTTACCGATTTTCCTCGAGTAGGGACTACCGTTATATTTGACTTCATACGAGAAGTCCACAGTTATACTGATTACATGATCCGTTCATTGAAACCTCCCAAAAAAATGTGAACACTGATATTATACAGTGGTTACCGAGCTTATTACTGAATTGTTAATTATATTTTACTACAAGAAAAGCGTGATGAGACAGAAAACTAATTATTATTTCTGAAAGGGCATTTTTATATTATTTTCTCTTTGAAATACTAGCATATTTTTGACTTGTCTCCAAATTAACAACGGTTGTGGTTAAGTGTTATTACTCACTGAGCTAGCGACTCATTCCCTGCTAATTTTTTTCCGAGACAGCAGTTGACGCATGCACGGATTTTGTTAATTAGAGGTCAAAGGTTGAGAACTCTTGGTGAGCCTCGCACTTGGTCGCATGAGCGGAGATTTTTATCAATTGTTATGGTCTTTATTTAAATTCTTAGAGTCTTTCCAAAGTCAATAATTTTGTATCATGAGTATTCTTTTATTATTATAATCTTATGTTGAGTATGGTCTTTAATTATGAAAGTTGGAGGTAGATTAGTATTTCTGGTTGTTAGTGTGTTGATTAGTAATGGTGGAGACTTATTTTGACTAATTGGTAAGTTGTCAATTGCCAGTTGAATTGCTATTAGGTTGTTTGGTTGCTCATTTGCGACACAAAATTTTTGGGATGGTCCAAAAAACAGGGGAAACTCTGCCTGATTTTCTGTAAAATTACCGATGAGGCTTACTTGGGGGAACTTGCTCCTAAGCACCGGCCACGATCCTAAATTGGATCGTGACAAAGTTGGTATCAGAGCTTAGGCTTTAAGTCCTAAGACATGGAACAATGTTTAGTAGAGTCTTGTTCATGGGTATGTAGGCGCCCATACTTATGATCTTGAGGCTTCTCAACGTCTAGGAATGTTTTCCCTTCTTTTATTATTTGATCGTGCGTTGAGAAAATTTGAGATAGATTTTGGAATATTTCTTTCGCAGATGGCTAGGAGACACACACCCTCATATGCTGGGCGTGGTGCTCGACGTGGTACTAACATGGATGGTGGTTAAGTTGGGGTTCATTAAACTAGGAGACAGACTGCTCTTCAACCTCAGGTTGGGAACATGGGTCAAATCCAAGCTGTTATGCCAGATCAAGTGGAAGAGCAGGGAGTTCAGAACGCTCCACCACCAGTGCCAACTGTTGCCTTTCCTATAGATATAGTGGCAAGGTTATTGAACGTCTTAGAGGCATTGGTGACTACTCAGGGAGAAAGTTGAGCTCCTCACGCTACTTTACAGACACAAGCACCTACACAGCCTCAGCCTTTTGGAATAAGGAAGTATCCGTAAGTTCCTGAAATTGAAATCACCAAAATTCACAAGTTCCGATAATTCATCAGATCCTCAAAGTTTCTTGGATGGCACACTTAAGCATTACGTGCTCTTAGATGTTCTAGTGAGAGAGCCATGGAGCTCGCAACATACAAACTATAGGATATGTCCAACACATGGTATGAAACTGTATTATTAGAAAGGCCGGCAAGAGCACCACCATTGACATGGTACGAGTTCACTAAGTTGTTCAAGAATCATTTTCTTCCAGACAGTCTGATGCAACAACATGCTAGAGACTTTAAGAGATTGGTTCAAACTCCAGATATGGATGTGTTAAAATATAACACTAAGTTTTCTAAGCTGGCTATATATGCTCCTCACTTAGTGCCTACCGAAGAAGCTCGAATTCAGAGGTTTGTTGATGGATTGGTTTTTCACATATACACTGCACTAGCCCTATGAAGACTTTATCCTACTCTGATGTAACCGACCTTGCTAGAAAGATTAAAAACAAGGGACGTGAAGATCGTACTGCTAGTGAATTAAGTAAGAAGGCCAAGATAGGAGGGGCTTTCAATGGCGGTTTTAGTGAAAATAGAATAGCAGGAAACCAGGGACAACAACATGATTCTCAGACAGGGACACACATGTCTTCATAGTCTACATACAGACTACCTCACAGATAGGGTAATAAGGGACCATCATCTTTTGGATATCGTAATTTTGGGCATATATATGCCACTACTCCAGTCTGCCAGACTTGTGGTAGATCACATTTGGGTAAATGTCATGTTCTAACTGGAGAGTGATTTCGGTGTGGCCAGCTGGGACATCACTTGAGGGATTGCCCTCAACCTCCGAGAAATTTCAACCAGGCTTCTATTCAGTCAGGTGCACTGACTCAGACTACTCGTAATACTTCAGGTGCTACAGGTACAGGAAATAAAGGTCAAGGTGCTGTAGACTGTGCTACTATGAATCAAGGACAAAGGAATGCTGGTAGAGGTCAGGCGAGAGTTTTTTCACTTACTAGACAGGATTCTTAGGCCTCGAATGCAGTGGTTACACGTATTCTTTTTGTCTATTCATTTGATGCATTGCGTTGATTGATCCGGGATTTACTCATTCCTATATGTCCTCATACTTTGCTTCGAGATTTAGTAGATAGCCCGAGCTATTGAATGATCCTTCCCTAGCTGCTACTCCTGTTGGAGAGTCTCTGTTAGCTAAATACATGTATCGTGCTTGTCAGATTTGGGTTGAGGGTAGAGATACTTTGGCTGACCTTATTGTACTTGATATGATTGACTTTTACATGCTGATGAGAATGGATTGGTTATCTTCTTGCTATGCCATAGTCGATTGTCATGCAAAGATAGTTAAGTTTGTGATACCAAATGAACCTAGTTTTATTCTAAGAGGGAATCAGGTTACAGAGACTTGCAAAATTGTATCTTTTATGAAAGCTCAACGACTTCTGGAGAAAGGTTGCTTGAGTTTCTTAGCTTTTGTAAATGACACATGAAAGGAAATAGTTAGTATAGAAAATTTACCAGTAGTGAGAGAATTTTCTGATGTATTTTTTGAGGATTTACCAGAATTGCCTCCAGTACGAGAAATAGACTTTGGTATTAATTTGCTACCTGACACACAGCCCATATCAATACCCCCATATCGAATGGCACCGGCAGAGTTGAGGGAGCTAAAGCAACAGTTACAAGATTTTTTAGATAAGGGTTTTATTAGACCTAGCGTATCACCACGGGGTGCACCAGTACTGTTCGTAAAGAAGAAAGATAGATCCATGAGAATGTGCATTGAATAGAGGCAGTTGAACAAGATAACAATACGTAATAAATATCATTTCCCTCGTATAGATGACATGTTTGATAAGTTACAAAGAGCTGCCCACTTTTCAAAGATTGACCTCCGTTCTGGTTATCATTAACTTAGAATCGAAGATAAATATATTTCTAAGACTTCTTTCAAAACTCGATACGGGCACTATGAGTTTCTTGTGATGCCTTTCGGACTAACAAATACTCCAGCTGCATTCATGGATTTAATGAATAGGGTGTTCAAACCATTTCTGGATAGATTTGTAATAGTATTTATTGATGAAATCCTGATATATTCTTGTAGCCAAAGAGAAGATGAGAATAATCTCAAGACTGTGTTGCAGACATTGCGAGAACATCAGCTTTATGCTAAGTTCTCAAAGTGTGAATTCTGGCTAGACTCAGTAGCATTTTTGGGACATGTTGTATCCAAAGATGGAATTATGGTAGATCCTAAGAAGACTGAAGCTGTGCAGAAATGGCCCAGACCTACTTCTCCTATAGAGATTCGCAACTTTTTAGGTTTAGCAGGCTATTACAGGCGTTTTGTGCAGGATTTCTCCAGAATAGCAGCGCCGCTGACCAAGCTAACACAGAAAAATGTAAAGTTTCAGTGGACGGAAGAATGTGAGCAGAGCTTTCGAAAATCAAAACATGTTTGACAACTGCACCAATATTAGTCTTACCATCAGGTTCCAGAGGATTTACTATATTTTATGACGCTTCAAGGGTGGGATTAGGATGTGTTCTAATGCAAAATGGTCGCGTTATTGCTTATGCTTTGAGACAATTGAAAAAGCACGAGCAAAACTATCCTGCACATGATTTGGAGATGGATGGAGTGGTATTTGATCTAAAAATTTGGAGACATTATCTATACGGCGAAACTTATGAGATTTATACTGACCATAACAGTTTGATGTATATCTTTTAGCAGAGAAATCTGAATCTTCGGCAACGTCAGTGGATGGAATTACTCAAAGGCTATGACTGTTCTATTTTGTATCATCCTAGAAAAGCCAATGTTGTGGCTGATGCATTGAGCAGAAAATCTATGGGGACTCTGGCACACATAGCTCCTGCAAAAAGACTTTTGGCCAAAGATATTCAGAGACTAGAAGATATATGTATTGGATTTTGTGTCAAAAATTCAGAGGCATTCTGGGCTTGTGCTCAGGCTAAGTCTTCATTAATTAAGCGTATTAAGGCCACCTAATATGACGATGAACGATTATGCAAATATAGGGATGACGCCTTAGTTGGTAAAAGCAACGATATGACTGTTGAAAGTGATGGTGTTCTTCGAATGGTGACATGCTATGTGTAGCAAACGTAGATGGGTTGAGTGATGCTATTCTTATAGAAGCTCACAACACTAAATACACTATACATTCTGGATCCACAAAAATGTACCATGACCTGAAGCAATTTTTTGATGGGAAGGTATGAAGAAAGATGTTGCTAACTTTGTTTCTAGTCGTTTGACTTGTCAGTAGGTCAAGGCTGAGCATCATCGACCCGTAGGACTACTACAACAAATTGGGATTCTAGAGTGGAAATGGGAAAGAATTACTATGAATTTTGTCACCGGACTACCACGAACCCTTAGAGGTTATGACTCGATATGGGTGATTGTGGATCGACTGACGAAATCAGCATACTCTTTGCCTGTAAAGACTACATATGGTAGAGTCAGATATGCATAGATATTTATGAACGAAATTGTCTGACTTCACAGAGTTCTAGTATCCATCATCTATGATAGAGGATCACAATTCACTTCACGCTTTTGGAAATCTTTTCAAAAAGCATTAGGTACACGAGCAACTCTTAGTACTGTATTTCATCCATAGACAGACGGACAATCTGAACATACTATTAAGATCTTGGAAGATATGTTGAGAGCTTGCATTCTCTAGCTTGGAGGTAGTTGGGACACTTATCTACCATTAGCTTAATTTTCTTATAACAATAGCTTCCAGTCCAGTATTCAAATGGCACCGTACGAAGCATTATTTGGTAGAAGATGTCGTTCTCCTATCGGATGGTTTGAACCTTGTGAGACTAACTTATTGGGACCCGACCTAGTACAAGAAGATGTGGACAAGGTTCAGTTGATCAGGCAGAGATTGGTTGCAGCTCAAAGCAGACAAAAGTCTTATGCTGATAAGAGAAGAAGTGATTTAGTATTCACAATTGGGGACAAAGTATTCCAACGAGTCTCCCCTATGAAAGGTGTAATGCAGTTTAGGAAAAGAGGCAAGTTGAGCCCCAGGTTTATAAGACCGTATGAGATATTAGACAGAGCGGGAGCGGTGGCTTATCGTTTGGCACTTCCTCCTGAATTTTCCTTTATTCATCCAGCGTTTCACGTCTCAATGCTAAGAAAATTTATATCAGACTCATCTCAAGTGATCGAAGCACCAACTACACCACTCGATTAGAAGTTGTCTTATGAGGAGGAGCCAATGGCTATTATTGATAAACAAGAAAGAAACCTACGGTCAAAAGAAATTGTATTCGTTAAAGTTTTATGGAGAAATCATACTGTTGAAGAAGCTACTTGGGAACTACAAAAAGATATGCAAATGAAGTATCCTCATTTGTTTCAATCTACAGGTACCCATTTAAGTTAAATACGGGGACCAAATTTTATAAGGCGGGAAGGATGTAATACCCCATAAATTTCAAACAAGGACATATTGGTCATTTAACAAACCAAAATAAAAAACAAATTAGAATAACTAAAACGAGAGGGCCGAATCAGCCCATGAGAATTAACCTAACAGAAGTTTCGGAGAGGAGTGCTTAGCACTAAGCAGTAGAGCGTGAAAAAATTTTTTTTAACTAAGAGAAGATATTGATGCATAGGATCTGATTTCTATAGTTTGAGGCAAATATATATATTATTTATGGAAGAGAGGATTGATGATTTAGAAGCTTGATTGATCTTGAATGCTTTGCTTATTACTTAATTGCAAATGAGGGGTGATACCTCTATTTATACTACACAATGGAATAATCTAGAACACTTCATCATCTACTCGTATCTAGATAATTCCTATGTATTCTCATGATAATTCTAGACTTAGATGTTTTACAAGATTATTCTACACACTTTGACTACTACATATTACAAGAAGTTTCTAGATAATGGACTATAATCTTGATATAATATACTTGGATACTTGCAAGCCCAAATCCAAAACCCATAACCCAAAATCAAGTTTATTTTTCAACAGCCCCCCCTTAAACTTGATTTTGTCACTCTGAGCATATTCCGTAATCTCTGAATCGTCTCGTGTTTTAGAGGCTTTGTGAAAATATCAGCAACTTGGTCAAATGACTTCGCGTACTTTATCTGCACCTCTTTATTTGTAACACACTCCCTGATGTAATGATATTTCGTATCGATGTGCTTGCTTCGATCATGGAAGACTGGATTCTTTTCTAGAGCAATCGCAGACTTGTTATCCACATATATCTCTGAAGCTTCCTTTTGAGAAAACATAAGCTCATTTAGTAACTTCCTGAGCCACACTGCATGAGATGTTGCTGCTACATACTCGGCTTCACACGTTGACAGATTCACAATGGGTTGCTTCTTCGAACTCCATGTGAACGTCGTATCTCCCATATAGAACACGAAATCACTCGTACTCCTACGATCATCTATGTCTCAGGCCCAATCACTATCACATTATCCATCTAGCTTGAAGTGATCAGAAGGCGAATAAAATAGACCATAGTCAATCGTACCTTTGATGTAGCGAAGTATCCTCTTTGCTGCCTTCAAGTGATTTATTGTAGGTGCTTCCATATATCGACTTACTAGTCCAACTCCGTAGAGAATATCTGGCCTCGTGCAGGTTAGGTACCTCAGACTTCCAACCAAACTCATGTATTGTGTTGGGTCCACCAAGTATCCTTCATCATCTTTTGACAACTTGAGATTGCAATCCACCGGTGTGTTCATCGACTTGCAGTCATTCATCTTTAACTTCTTTAGCACCTCCTTCGCATAACCTTCTTGGGATATGAATATTCCTTCTTTCTTTTGTTTCACCTCGATCCCAAGATAGTAAGCCATAAGTCCAATGTCGGTCATCTCGAACTCCCGAACCATTGCTTTCTTGAACTCCTTGAACATTTTGGGATTACTACCGGTGAATATCAAGTCATCCACGTATAGGCACACAAGCATAACATCTCCTTCCTTCCTTACTTTGGTGTAGAGGGCATGCTCATGTGGGCATTTTGTAAAGTCATTCTGCTGGAAATACTTGTCTATCCCGCTATTCCATGCCCGAGGCGCTTGCTTCAACCCGTATAAGGCCTTTTTGAATTTCTGCACCTTATTCTCTTGGCCTTTCACGATGTATCCCGAAGGTTGTTCTATATAGACTTCTTATTCTAAGTGGCCATTAAGGAACGCGGATTTGACCTCCATTCGATAAATCTTCCAATTATGCTGAGCCGCAAGTGAGATCATCAATCTTATAGTTTCTAGACGAGCGACAGGAGCAAATACCTTGTCATAGTGTATGCCGGCTCGTTGACTATATCCCTTCACCACCAACCTTGCCTTGTATCTTTCAACTTCACCTTTGGAATTCTTCTTGGCCTTGTACACCCACTTTACACCAATAGCCTTATGCCCCTTTAGTAGAGTAGCGAGATCCCATGTATCATTCCTCTTGATTGCTTGAATTTCTCGTCCATGGCACCTTTCCACTTCTCGCTTTTTGCTGCGTCTTCATAGCTTATTGGCTCACAATCGGCAAGAAGGCAGAACAATGTTAGATCCTCCATAGGCTGAGTTACCTCGTACAACTCCTCAATGCTCATTGTGCGATGTTGTAGCCTACTTGATTCTTCTCCTGATGTTGATGTCGCTTTATTTGGTGTGGTTAGAATATGTGGAGAGTGCGGAGATGGTGTACTAGAAGGTTCTTGAACCTCTAGATATTCTTCGTTCCTTATAGTACTCTCGAACGGATAAGGGAGAAAATCGTAGTTCTCCTCTTCGGGAACATTCCAATCCCATGTTGCTTCTTCATCAAACACCACGTCTCGACTTGAGATTACTTTACTGGTCTTGGGATTGTATAGCTTGTAACCCTTTGAACTTGAGTCATAGCCCACGAATATGAGCTTCTCGCTTTTATCATCGAGCTTCGTCCTCTTCTGATCTGGCACATGAGCATATGCCACACTTCCGAATACTCGTAGGTGTGAGACGCCGGGCTTCCTTCCACTCCAAGCTTCAATGGGCGTTATGTTCTTGACGCTTTTAATGGGCTGGCGATTTGCTAGATAGATCGCACAGTCCACTGCCTCGGCCCAAAACTCCTTAGGCATCCTTTTGCTCTTTGACATACTTCGGGCCATATCAAGGATGGTCCTATTCTTTCTTTCTACAACACCATTTTGCTGAGGTGAATACGGAAGATTTAGAGGACGTCGTAAGCCATTGTTGTCGCAAAATTCCTTGAATTCCTTGGAGGTGAACTCTCCTCCACGATCGGATCTCATCGCCTTTATGGTGAGACCACTTTGATTCTCCACAAACGCTTTGAACTTCTTGAACATTACAAAGACTTCCGACTTCTCTTTTAGAAAATAGACCCATGTCTTTCGACTAAAATCATCAACGAATAGAAGAAAATATCTATTTTTACCAAAATATGGTTGATGGATGGGTCCACACACATCCGTGTGAATAAGTTCTAGAGGTTTCTTCGCTCTACTAGAAGCCTCTACTGGAAAACTTTTTCGAAAGTGCTTTCCTAGAAGGCATCCCTCACATATTTGATCCGGATGATTAATTGGAGGCAAACCCTTCACCATTCCTTTACTTGATAATAACATTTAGCCTCCAAAATTAAAGAGCCCGTATCTCATGTGCCAAAGCCAAGAATTATCTTTGAAACATGCTTTTAAACATCTTGGAATGTCATATTGAATATTTAGCAAAAACATCCTATTCGTTGACATTGGCACTTGAGCAATCAAACCTCCTCTTTGGTCTCTTATAGAAAGACTATGATTTATCATGTGAATATCATAGCCTTTCTCTAAGAGTTTTCCAACACTTAGTATATTAGACTTCATATTGGGCATATAATACACGCTAGAGATAAATTGATGCCTTCCATTTTTCAAGCGGATGAGGATATTACCTTTGCCTTTAACCGGGACTTTACAGGAATCTCCGAAGGTGATATTTCCACTTATTGCCTCGTCTAACTCCACAAACATGCTTTTTTCACGGCACATATGGTTGCTTGCAACCGTTTCGAGATACCACAAATTCGATCCTCCGTTGTCTCTACCTTTGCATACTAGTAACAAAATGTTTTCCATGGCTTCGGTATCTTCTTGTGCAAAATTTGCTCTTTCTTGCACGTAATTGTTTGACTTCTCGCATTCCGAAGCATAGTGGCCAAATTTATGACAATTATTGCATTTAGTTTTGAGAGTTTTCATACCTTGGCCTTCTACTTGTGTAGCCTCTCCCGCGACCTCTTGTCGAGTGAAAATCTTGGCTTTTTTCTTCAATTTTGTAAGAACTATAGCCTCCACGTTTGATATATCTTCGCCCTCGTCCTCGGCCATGTACTTGACCATGACCTCGTTGACTCGTTTGATGAGTCTTTTCACTACTCTCTTCCTTAAAAGAGAGTTTTGATTGTAAAGCTTGCTCAAAAGGCTCCTTATTTTTCTTATTGGACCTCTCTTCATGGGCTTGTAGTGAACACATGAGTTCATCGATAGTTATTGATTCAAGATCTTTAGATTCTTCGATGGCTACGACTATATAGTAGAATTTTGAATCTAATGATCTAAGAATTTTCTCAATGACTCTTACATCGCTTAGAGTTTCACCATTCCTCTTTAATTGATTGACAATCGCCAAGACTCTTGTAAAATAATCGGAAACTGATTCAAAGTCTTTCTTATTTAAGGATTCGAACTCACCTCGTAGGGTTTGTAGTCTACCTTTTTCACCTTATCAACTCCCTTGTGAGAATTCTCTAAGATCTCCCATGATTTATTGGTGGTGGTTGCACTTGCAATTTTCTCAAAAGCTCCATCATCTACACTTTGTTGGATGATGGAAAGAGCCTTTTGATCATTGATCATGTCTCGCTTTTCTTCTTTTGTGAGTGAGCCATTGTCTTTAGGCTCCTCATAACCTTGCTCCACAATCTCCCATAGGTCTGTCCACCTAGGAAGGTCTTCATTTGGATGCTCCATCGATCATAATTATCCTTTGTGAGGCGAGGAAACGTGATGACATTGTTGGCCATCATCTTGTCAAACCAAGCTCTGATACCAATTTGTTGGAAATAGGAGGCTATATATATATATATATATATATATATATATATATATATATATATATATATATATATATATATATTATTTGTGGAAGGGAGGATTGATGATTTAGAAGCTTGATTGATTTTGAATGCTTTGCTTATTGCTTAATTACAAATGAGGGGTGATACCTCTATTTATACTACACAATGGAATAGTCTGAATACTTCATCATCTACTAGTATCTAGATAATTTCTAAGTATTCTCATGATAATTCTAGACTTAGATATTTTACAAGATTATTCTACACATTTTGACTGCTACATATTACAAGAAGTTTCTAGATAATGGACTACAATCTTGATCTAATATACTTAGATACTTGCAAGCCCAAATCCAAAACACATAAATCAAAATCAAGTTTATTTTTCCAACAATTCGTCGTCCACCATTGATTTTCCTTCCGTGAAGAAGACAAGGTATTTTGATATTCTACTTACCTTAGATAATTTGTTTCAGATTCCTTTCCTTATTACTCAATATATAATCTATCCTTTATTGGTTGGTTAGTTAATTATAAGTAGACATAAGAAAAGGGAATAGAATGACACAGAATTTCTATCGCCAAGGTACTTGTAGCAGAGTTCTTGTATTAATGAATTCCAGGGAAGAAATTATCAAATTTTTGCACCAAAGATTTTTTTTTTTCCTTTTCAAATAAGAAAATCAAACCTTGTGCCTTAGAGGTGGAAGTAACATAAATTTAAGGACAAAAATAGAAATAGGTTATCTCCATTTTAATTTACGTACTCTTACATTAAGTAATTTTAAAATATATATATTAGTGATCAGACTCCAAGGAATTGGCTCATGACATCGATATCATATAATTATGGATTGATTGGAGGAATTGTACGAATTACTCGAGGTGAAGCATTTAGTATTTCTGGCCGAGTATTGTGAGTAGTAATCATATTTGTGTTTTTATAACTTGCATGATTTACACATGATTTTTAATATGAATATGTTACCGATTATTTTGAGTTGCATGTGAGATAAGTCTTTTACTTGATATGATACCGAAATAGTAATTTGAGATGAGTACCGTGGTTTTAACTATTTTCGTTGTCACTAGATCTATTTGACCGTTACTTGAATTTATTGTATCGAAAAGAAATTACATGATTTGATAAGAACTGAAATGCCCTATATTGTTTTAAAATAGTTTCTACGAGTATATACGGATTATAAAGACAAGTATAAATGAGAGTAGACATCGAATGATCCCGTAGCTAACGACTGATTCGTAAGACCTGATGCACCTTGTAATTACCGATTAGCGTCCTCGCTAGTGGGAAGGTAGAACTAGCATACCGTTACCGATTTTCTTCGAGTAGGGACTACCGTTATATTTGACTTCTTGCGAAGATTCCCAAAGTTATACCGATTACATGATCCGTTTATTGAAACCTCCCAAAAAATATGAATACTGATATTATACAGTGGTTACCGAGCTTATTACTGAACTGTTAATTATATTTACTACAAGAAAAATGTGATTAGACTGAAAATTTATATTTATTTCTGAAAGGACATTTTTGTATTATTTTATCTTTGAGATACTAGCATGTTTTTGACTTGTCCCCAAATTAAAAACGGTTGTGGCTCGCTGAGCTAGCGACTCATTCCCTGCTCCATTTTTTTCAGAGATAGCAGTTGACGCATGCGAGGATTTTGTTAATTAGAGGTCAAAGGTTGAGAACTCTTGGTGAGCCTCGCACTTGTTCGCGTGGGCGGAGATTTTAATCAATTGTTATGGTCTTTCTTTAAATTCTTAGAGTCCCTCCATAGTCAATAATTTAGTGTCATGAGTATTCTTTTGTTATTATAGTCTTATGTTGAGTATCGTCCTTAATTATGAAAGTTAGAGGTAGATTAGTATTTCTGGTTGTCAGTGTATTGATTTTAGTAATGGTGGAGACTTATTTTGGCTAATTGCTAAATTGTCAATTGCAGTTGAATTACTATTAGGTTGTTTGGTTGCTGATTTGAGATAAAAATCTTTGAGATGGTCCAAAAACTAGGAAAACTCTGTCCGATTTTCTGCAAAATTATCAATAAAGCTTACTTGAATACACTTGCTCCTAAATGCAGGTCACGATCCTAAATTAGGTCGTGAAAATAACGCCATCATCTGTATTTTGTATTCCTTTTCAGAATGTAATAAAAACAGGTCCGTTGATTTTAAAACCAAAAAAAAGTATTTCAACAAGCTCAAGTAAACATCATTTAATATTGTGATACTCCTTATTTAGAACATAATCTTTATTAGCCATTAATTAGGCGTTAGATTTACATAAACAAATTCCAATAGCTATTAACAACTATGTTGAGTCTTCCAAAGTCAATATTTTGCGGCCGAGGTCAATGCTTTCTTCACCAGCAGAGCATGATTCGGAAAAACAACACTTACAAACGCCATTAATACATTGGCGAATTCCAATTCTGCATCTAACAGGACAATCATTTACTAAAACACAGTGCTCTCCCTCTCCCATTACAGTGTCTGTGGATTAAAAATTTATTAGCACAAGCATAATTTCAAGAAAATATATAATTCATGAGATATTAAAAGTATTTGAATGAATTATGATGGACGTAGAGCTCATGCAATTAATTGTTTATACATTTTAAAAAGGCTATTATTGTTTTATGTTATGATTGAAAATAAAATTGTGAGTGCGAGCGCACCTGCCATTTGCAACGCAAAGCTTGTGAAAAGTCAAAAGTAGTAATTCTTTTTTTTTTATTTTTAATTTTAATTTTATTTTTAAAAGTGCTTATTTTAAAGAGTTGGTGTGTTAGTCAATCTTTTAGGGAAAAAAAATTAAGTGTTTTTGTGTAATAGCAGAATCCACTTTTAAAAATTGGAAAATTAGTTTTCACTAAGTTAAAACCACGTTTGGAACCTTGGCAAATACAACTTACTGCTCTAATATTGACAAAAGTGTTTTAAATTAATTAACCAGCAACAAATTATTATTGTCCAAAAATATTTTTTATAAAAATACTTTTAACAATATCCACTTTCAAATTAAGAAAAATTTTAAAATTTAGCCACAGAGGTTATTGAGTAAGAGAGACCTAGGAGGGAGAGAGAGAGAGATAGAGACTAACCAAATGAAAAGATCAATAAGGTGGCTAGCAAAAGCAAAATCATCGAAGCCTTATCCATGGTTTACAAAGGAAATTGTAATACTTTTTTACTTGAGAGTACTTCTTATTGTAACAATATATAGTAGTACCTAGTTTATTAACTTGCAAAATTTTGATATAGTTATTTCCAAATGTTGAATTTTGTTTTCGATCTTGAATTTTGGTTAGTGGATCAAAGAATATATCTTGCATATGGTAGGATAGCCAATGAAATATTGTCTATGTAGTATATATAATCTACTTATCGAGATTTACCTGCATATATTTTAGAAATTTTTTCATAAAGCACCATTTTTAGTCCTAATTAGTCCTTTATAGATGCCCTTTGTTATATTACGTTTTATAGATATTTTTTATATTTTTATACAATGTATTTCATGTATTTAAGGTGTTGTGTTCATTAATATAAGAAAAAAAGAGGCAAAAAGGGGAAATCCAGCTAAATATTATCTGTATTTAGTTGTATTCAAGCGCAATTTCAGTTGAATATAGTAACATTTTTGCGCAATTTCCGGAAACGTGAAGTTGTTAAAAACGGAAGGAAATCAAATCACTGATAGTCTCCTAATTTAACTCAAAGAACTAAAAAGATTAAACACTAATATGTATTCTGGTCAAAGAGAGCAACAAAAAACCGTGAAAAGAAGGAAAAACAAGAGCAACAGCTGATCGAAATTCTTCAATTCTCTTCTTTTTTTGCTATTGATATAAATTATATAGAAAATAAGATGTAGTTGCTGTATGCATATGGCAACTTTAACAGTTTTGTTCCCTCATTCTGCCAAGTGGAACGTTAAGGGCAATTATATCGATTTTTCAATTGAGGGAATACTGATTAAGGAGTATGCCTCCTTCAATAATCTAGTTGCTTCAATTTCTAATCAACTAGGTATTGATTTGAGCTCAAAGGCCATTAAAATACAATACAATGTTGAAAGAAATAGCACGCCAATGGATGTAGAATTGAAAAAAGAGAACAGAGAATTTGGGGTGTATCCTTTGTGCATAACAATCGAAAAAGAGCTTATATCTGGAGGTAGTGTAAATCAAGGCGACATTGTGCAAATAAACAAAGCAGTTGAAAGGTACGATTGCGATACAGATGATACACTAGCTATAAAATTTGTCAATTCAGGAGAAGCGATTGGAGAGTTCGAACTCCACAAGGATTTGATAATTTCAAAAAGTAATCAAAAGGAGGATATGACTGGAGAAGTTTATAAGGATAAGGCTACATTGGAAGAGGTGATGGAGAATTAAGCAATAGCTCAAATGTTTCAATTTCGAGTTGATTGTTCTAATGCTTTAAGGTTTGCTCTTTGTTTAACTTTATTGTATTTATGCGTATTTGTGTGTTTTCTCCTAATGAACACATATGAAAACATATGTTTGTTTAGGGTGCTTAAATACATGTATTCAAATGTATTTTTGCTGCTGTAAAAACACAACAGTGTCTCTAATTATTTTCTTATTTTGTCTACTGTGGTATTAAGTGTTTACATATTCATACAAATGTATTCAGTTGTATTCATTGTGTTTAAGAGCATGTAACTATATTGGAATTCAGTAGTATAGAAAATTAATTATACACTTGCAAATTTGTTAATATGTATTCATGATGTATATTTGTCAGATTCTATTTGTCTGATGTATGAACTGTATTTTTTGTAAACAAGATGCTAATCAAATGTAAAATGATTAATTCTTTGTAGCTATGCATTATTATGTATTTCAGAAGATTGTGAATGGAGGTTTAAGGCTTCAAGCATTAACAAATCAGAAATATTCAAGGTGAGATAATTCAATGATAACCATACATGTCTGCTAAAGGATAAGGTGTACGAGCAGCGGCATGCTAGTAGCAGCCTTATAGGTGATATTATAAGGCCAAAGCTTACAAACCATACGAGGAAATACACTCCGAGGGACATTACTGATGATGTGAAATCAGATTTAGGCGTAGATGTTAGCTACATGTTAGCGTGGAGGGCTAAAGAAAAGGCAATGAATTTTCTTAGAGGTGAACCGACTGATTCATACAAAAAATAACCAGGATACTTATATACAATAGATACGACATATCCAGGTTCCCATATCAGAATGGTAATATCACCAAAGAATGAATTCATGTACGTGTATATATAATTGTATGCCTTTATAAGGGGCTTTGATCATTGTAGACCAATTGTTGTCATGGATGGAAGTCACCTAAAATCTTACTACATAAGGGCATTCGTTTCGACAAGCACGTTGGATGATGCAAGTTAGTATGTGAATAATAATACAATCAGTTAACATTTTATGTATTCAGTTATATTGTGGTGTATTCAACTATATTCATGTATGGTTAGTTGCATCGAATTGTATTAACCACTTAGCATCAGTTTTATTCAATTGCTATATTCAGTATTATTCAACATATGTATTCATTTGTATTAAGGTATTTTTAATTAAATTCAACTGTTTGAATCCCCTGAATTCTTTTGTAATCAAGGGCATTTGCATACATACTTATTAAACACATTTATTCATGTGTATTCAGCTAATTTCTGTATGCATTTGTATTAAGCTTTATTAAACATCTTAATTTATCTATTGTATATACATTTTCCAGTTGAATTTAACTGCTTTAGTCAGCTGAATTCTATTGCATTTAGCATAAGCTCCTTTCAACTTCTAAATTCAGAAGTATTTCTAAACATCTGTATTTATCTATAGTAGACATGTATTTCTCTGTATATTGGCAATATTATTTCTTAGTTCAACAATTAAAATTACACTATTTAAAAATAATTATACTCAATTGTATTTACAGGTCATATATTGCCACTAGCATATGGTATTATTGATTCAGAGAACGATTCTGCTTGGACGTGGTTCTTTGAGCAATTCAAGATAGCATACGGTGTAAGGGGAAACATGTACATCATTTCAAATAGAAATGAGAGCATCATTAAATATTTATCAAGAGTGTATACGGATGTACCACATTTGGCTTGTATATGGCATCTATTGAACAACGTATATCAGAAATTTAAAAAGAGCCATGCCAAGTTGAGCAAGATATACTTCTCGATGGCAAAAGCATACACACAAGCTGAATTTAACAGTCTGATGGAGAAGGTGGAGAAGGTAGATATTAGGGTGAAATAATACTTAGAGTTAGCTGGTTACGAAAAGTGGGCTAGGTTGTATGCCCCTGTTAATAGGGGATGGACAATGACATCAAATATTGCTGAGTCAATCAATGCCGCACTAGTTTCAGCAAGGGAATTGCCAATATATTATTGGAAACACGTTCTCAAGGCATTATACTAAACGTGTGTTCATATTTGTAGGTTTTGATGAATGACAAACTATGCGCAAATTGACATATGACGAGGTCCAAGCACAAGCGCAAAATTGATATATAACGAGATTCAAGCACAAGACAAAGATCGAGATTAAGTTTTATATGAGTCGGTATTTAATTGTGATCTTGATCCGACAACTTAAACTCAAGACTTGGCTTCTCTCGTAAAAATATTTTTAACAAATCATGCATATTTAATTTAGAGCAAAATGATTTTAAATAATGCATATTTACTTTAGTCAAAATGATTTTTAAACATGCCTCTAAAATCTGGACTAAGATAATCGATTATGTACTTATGATAATCGATTATGTTTAAGTCAGCTGCTTGACAATCGATTGTGAACTTATGACAATCGATTGTGTTAAGGTAGTGAGCATCAGATTTTTCAAATCTGCATGACAATCGATTGTGAACCTTATGACAATCGATTGTGATGAGGCAGCGTCCATCAAAGTTTTTCAAAGCTCAAAATAATCGATTGTGAAGCTAATGACAATCGATTGTGAAGAGACAGTGTCCATCAGATTTTTCAAAGACACAAAATAATCGATTGTGAACTTATGACAATCGATTGTGTTGAGGCAGTATCTTCCAGACTTTTTCAAAGTTATTAAATAATCGATTGTGTACCTATAACAATTGATTGTCAAGAGGCAGTGTCTAAATTGATTTTTCAAGACTATATATAATCGATTGTTAACTTAATATAATCGATTGTATAACTGACCGTTGCCAAAATGTTTTCAAATACCGTCAGGTAATCGATTATTGATTTCTTATAATCGATTGTTTTTATTAAAATCTGGAAAGGATTTTTTGAACGTTGCTGAGTAATCGATTATTGATTTCTTATAATCGATTGTTTTAAGTAAAATCTGGAAAGGATTTTCTGAACGTTGCTGAGTAATCGATTGTAGATTTCTGACAATCGATTGTTTTACGTAAAATCTGGAAATGATTTTTTGAACGTTGCCAGTAATCGATTATTGATCTTAGATAATCGATTGTTAAGCGTAAAATCTGGGATTGATTTTTGGAAGAACTGGAAAACAATCGATTGTGGAAATTTGACAATCGATTGTCACAGAGTAAAATCAGCAATTCTTAATTGGCAATTAGGCAACGGTAATACAAAGTTTTTCAGCTATAAATACAGCTTCAAATCAGTCTTTTAAGAACAATAACATACAACAACTGATCATACAATTGCTAAAGCTTGCATACTTTATTGCTTATCATTTTATATTCATTACATAAGCTTTTGAGAGCCAAATTCTTGTCGAAAGTTGTTGCGATCTTGAGCGTATTCTTTTTACTCATATCTACTCTTAAAGGAGTGTCTTGTTTGAGTGCTAAGTGTTTTTGTACACTTGAAGGAAAGAGTTAGTCCCTTGTGTTGTAAGAAGGAACTTGTGTTTCCTTGGTTGAAGTCTTGGAGTGTTGTATCTCCGAGCAAAGGTTGTTGAGGCTTGTGTCCTCAAGTTGTAACGGTTTGTTGAGCACCCGTAAGCTTAACAAGTTAGTGGAAATCTCGAGAGAGTCTCTCGGGGACTGGACTAGCCACAGGTTGTGGTGAACCAGGATACATCGGTGCGTTTGTTCTAATTTATTTACTTATCGCGCATATTTATTTCCTGCAATTTTTAAATTCCGCAAGTTTACGCTAATTTTTATTATAACGCTATTCACCCCCCCCTCTAGCGTTAAGCATATTATCTAACATATATGACTTCCTAGAAGAAGTTAGGAAGATTTTTGGATGTTGGAATTGCAGTAACTGCAAAGAAGCTACACAAAAATACAAGACGCTTGGCAAAAATACCAGGAGATGCTGGAGTTTAATGGGACAATGTGCACACGTATGACTGTAAGTTAATTGTTACTGTCATTTGTGTATATTTTTTTTTTAGTTATTTTCAGAATTACTTATATGAATGCAACTGAATACAATCATTTTTAAGTAGAACTACTATTAATATATATACGAATACAACTACATTTAAGCACATATTAGGCATATTTTTTCATAGATCTGATATGAATACAACTGAATATAACTAAGTTACATGCTGAAAAAACTATTGGAATACATTAGAATATAACTAGCTGTATGATATTTAATTTTAATATGTATTGTGAATATGTATGATTCTAATGATTTTGGTATCATACTGTTGCCTAAAGTATAGCAAACATTTGATAAGTTCTGCAATTCCCCCAGCTGATATTTTGCTGGTATAATATCTGTTGTATCGATATATATATGCAGTAGGGGTCTGTTGTATGTAAATTATTAGTTCTGCATTATACATTTTGTAATTCAAGTATATGTGTTCAAAACTTATATTTCTATTTTTAAATTTAGGTGGTACCATCAACTTAATACTTACATACAGTTAGATGGAAAATGTTTTTGTGGAAGGTTTCAAACTGATGAATTTCCATGCCCACATGCTTGGGTTGTATTGGAGACCAAGTTTCTAATGCCGGAAGAATATTGCTCTAACTATTATAAACCAAGTACAATTATAATAACATACGATGTGCCAGTGTACCCGCTACCGAACAAAAATGACTGGAATATACCAGAACATTTTGCAGATGAGGTTGTACTACCACCCATATGGAAAAGACTTCCTGGAAGGCCAAAGAAGAAGCACGATAAAACTTTAAGTGAATTGCTGCAGCCGAAAAATCAACATTCATGTAGCATATGTGGGCAGGGAGGACATAAAAAGCGAACGTGTAGAAATGCTCCACGTAATAAATAGTTGTATTCTGACATGCATTTGTGGTTCAACGATTTGTCAGTACTTATGATGACACTATCAGCTATAATAAATTCTCTTTGTCAAGTAATATATTTTTAAATGACTTTCGCTAATATTTTCTGAGTACTTGTAGTTGAAGTATTTTTATACATATAAATATATTTGAAACATATAGTTGAGTGTAGTTGATTATATTTGAATACATAAAAATTAAAATCGTATTTTTAAAAAATACAGTTGTGTCAGCAACACTTTTTGTAAATTTAATATACAAAGATACAACTGAATACATCTTAATAATACACTTAAATACAACTAGCTAATACTGAATAATACACTTAAATGCAACTGAGTACATATGAATATATATGACCGAGTGCAACCTGCTTAATACATCTAAAGTTGTGTTCTTTAATATGTATTATCTGAACTTGAATGATGTATCTGAATGGATAACTTCATCATTTTGGCCTTTTGGCATCTGATTGTCATGCAAAACATTATGTCTAATTTCGGAAACACAAACAAGAGGAATGTTGGGCTAATATTCTGTTTCATTATGGTGCCTTTCGTGTTCCTTGCTTGGGGCGCTGATGAAGATGGACTAACAGTTGCAACATGTTTCTTCTTAAGTGGAAGACCGGGTGTCGGAGAATAGTCATCCGAATCCTCTCCCGATTTGTCTGAATGAGCAGGAGTAGGTCTATTCTCAACATCGGCGGCTACAGGAGGAATCTGAATAACGCCAAGCTCTATATCTTTTGGACTGATGTCCTATAAAACAATCTGAAAAAAGAAATATAATAAAAGTCAAACTAAAAACTTCCAGATGCAGATATTGAAAACAAAATGATATTTATATTGAAGATAAGGCAGAGTCGATGATTTGGAATTAATATGCATATGTATGAAGAATTAATAATGAAGCTACAATAGTTGTATATTGGTGTATGCATATGAATAGTATTATATGCAGTCGATGTATTCAACTGTATGCAGAATCTGTATGGATTTGTATTCAAGTGTATGCAGGTGATTATTAGTCCATATGCATTTGTATACATGTATATTGAATCAAACATGCAAGTATACATCTGTATGCATCAATATCTGTATACAGCTGATTATACAAGTATTTTCATTTGTATGTATATGTATATAAATGTATTTTGCAAGTGAATGCAAAAAACTACAGCAATTATTGAAGTATCAACAATGTATATGAATGCAACTGCACACTTCTATATGCAAAAATATTCCAATTAATTATTAATAAAATCAAAATATTAGTGATACAATTTGTATATTACCATGTTTCCAGTGTTATTGAACATGCCGTTCATCAGATAAGAAAAGGTTGGCTGATTTCTGGTGATTCTACAATTGAGTATTTTGGGGACCACGTAATCAACTCGGAGTGCAATTTTTGAATCAACAGAAGAACAACACTCATAAAACCACACTTGCAAAGCTAGGGGCATCCCAGCTATCCTGTAATACTTCGTCACAGTATCCATCTTCTTGCTAACAGATTTGTCAATATATCAAATGCTTTTAAACCCCAATGATATTCATAATAGCACCCACTCGCTACTAAGTCAAAATATAGCCTTGGTATAGTTGTACTATTCTTTTCGGATGAAAAAATAAAGGTGTGTATGAAATACAATAACGATATCTTCAAGGCATCACCATCATTATCGGGACCCCATGTTATGTCATAGAAGCATTTATCAAATCTTTCTTCTTAACAAGATTAACACCCCAAAGTAAGCCTCAATAAGTCAGTTAGGAAGCATTTCACTAAACTCAAAATCTTCATCATTACCAACACATTTGAGGCCAGTCACAAGCGCAAACTCCCTTAACGTGAAATGTAATTCAGTACCATTGACATGTACTGCAAATACATTTTTAGGATTTCCTTCTAACTGGAGAGACATGAAGCATATGAAGAGTTGATGTTGAACTTCACAACGCTTCATTGAAGAAATGAGCCAAAGCATGTATTGCGAAACTGTTGGTACTAAACAGGAGTATGTTTCTCTTTTAGCTGGGAGACTATATCAGTGTTAGTATAAACACTAATATGGGGTGAAAATTTTGGTTGGTGTTTCACAAACAAATTGATTGCCTGCAATTAACAATAATAAATATATGTTAATAGACTTGAATACATTGCATATTTCATATTAAATCAGTTATTGAATTACATATCAATACAACTATAAACACTTACAAAAGACTAAATACAGTGACAAGGCTAAATACATATTAAAAAATTAGATACCACATACATGACATAAAAAATAAGTAAGATGAATACATTTGAAAACTTTCTGGAAGATTGAATAGTTGCAAACAAAAATAACCAAAGCTAAATACAGATGAATCCATATGAATATAGGTAAAACTGATATTAAATTTGAAAAGTTGGAAACTACCAAAAACTATATACCACACAACTGACATAAAAAATAAGTAAGATGAATTCATTTGAAAACTTGCTGGAAGATTGAACAGTTGCAAACAAAAATAACCAAAGCTGAATACACACGAATACATATGAATACAAGTAAAACTGATATTAAATTTGAAAAGTTGGAAACCAAAACTGAATACACATGAATACAAGTAAACCTGATATTAAATTTGAAAAGTTGGAAAACTAAAGCTGAATACACATGAATACATATGAATACAAGTAGAACTGATATTAAATTTGAAGAGTTGGAAACTACCAAAATACATAAGAATACATATACATACTTAAACAAAAATAGAATATAGTATACCAAATAGTACAAAAATACAATCATATACATATGAAAACAGCATCATACATGTAAAAATGATTGATAATTATGAACACATATAAGTTTCTTTGAATGCATATTGATACAAATAGCAATTAACTTTTGGTGTCGTGTATCATTCATAGGTTTTTCCTCTTTGAAGCAACT
The DNA here is from genome assembly GCA_034376525.1 of Nicotiana benthamiana. Lineage (NCBI taxonomy): Eukaryota > Viridiplantae > Streptophyta > Magnoliopsida > Solanales > Solanaceae > Nicotiana > Nicotiana benthamiana. Next base: position 53,065,869 of record CM067330.1, on the reverse strand, counting down.
GGAATTTTTGCTGCAACTGGAATATGTTTCTTTTGAAGATTTCTCAAATTGGACTTCTTTCAACTTGTCATTGCGTAATTTAGTTCTTCTCTCAGCAACTGGATATGCTGATAAACCTGTAAAATATGACTCCTCTTGAGTTATTTGAAACGAGAAAGAGGACCCATGAATATTGAGAATTTTGGTGGGTATACCTCTAGTCATTCTGTTGTGTGGCATTGAATCAGCCATTGGAGAGAAAAATCAAAGCTTCCTGGTAAGAAAACAATACCAAATGGTTATTGTTTCAGAAATTTATGAAAAAATGGGTACAAAAATCGAAGAACAAAAAAATCGTATCAAAATCGAAGAGCAAAAAAATGCTGTCAAAATCAAAGAACAAAAATTACCAGTCGCATGGGCGCAATTTGCGTATAGCGTTTGGGCGCAATTCCAGTGATTCACTAGTGATTCCAGTGAATTTGGGTGGGAAAATAGTTAAGAACGTAGTTATGCGGGAGAAGAGAGTAAACTGTATGCAAAAGATAGAGAGAGAACGTGTATACATGAGTTATAGGTGATTATGTGAGAGATAATACTAAAAAGGAGAGAGAAAAAGATTATTTAGCATATATGGTTCCTTAAATGTAGGATATACCTATAATTAGAATTTTTGATATAGAGAATAAAAGGTATTTATAGGATGTAATATTTTAAAATGGAATTTATTTAATATAAATAGGATACTAAGGTTTTCTATAGGGTGTAAAATTTCCTATATTTTAATGAGTCTCCTGTAACAAAATTCACATTTAGTGTAAAATGATAGTAATTGACAAGGATTTATATCATTTGTTGAGAATTGCTAGTAATTTACAAGTTTATATATTTTACGAGAAAAGAATACATAAACCTGTTTACACCAAATCAAATACGAAAACCTTGGGCCATATGCATTCTTAATTTGTTTGTAACTCTTAAGAGTAAATTATTTTGTGCAAGTAAGTATTTTTCTTTTTTTTGTCTTTTTGTGTTAGCGATGCAAACACAACGGGACTGCTTGCAGAAAATAAATAGATAACGAGCATGCGAGGATTGCTCAGTTAAACATCCTTTACCTCTCTTCAAGATTGTGGGTTCTTATCATCAACAGAGCAAAAGTGGAGAGCTTCTGAGAAGATATGGATAAAAGATTGTGGGTTCGAATGAGAAAGCAAAAGATATATAGTTAGTCCTCTGATAATAATTTCGTTTGTTCCAAATATTTTTGAATATTATAGCAAAGTGCTATTATGTAGAATATATATTATAACATAACATGAAAATTAGTTCCAAAAAGACTTGGCTTTCATAGTGAAATGTTGTTATATACAGATGCTATTATTGGGAAGCCTGACTGTATGTGTGTGTGTGTATATACAGGCTAAAAAATACAAGAAAATACAGATTTTGCAAACGGACTAACTAACTTCAGTGAAAATCATCAATACATTAAGGCTTCTAATGCTCTTGGGGCCTGCGGGACATTATGGCTTCTAATGCTCCTGGGGCCTGCGCGACATTATTCGGTCTCGCCGTAGGTTTGTGTGCTAAATCCCCTTGGAGGTGGTGGAGGTCTTCCATCACCTGCAGAATAAAGGTCATTACGGTGGCAAAGAACATGGATCTTTTCATATATTCACAATGGCTACACTTTATGGTGATGTATAAGCGATCATCCATACCCTCTCTCATATAGCACCCTTTTCTTGCAACAATCACCCAATCTGCTGGGCCTTGGTCTCCAAAGTTTGTTTGACCACATGATTTAGTTCTTGAAATTGTTGCAAATCTATTTTCAGCCGTGCTATTGCCGTGTTACAATGCTCTATCTCAGCCTTGAAGTCTTTTTCCTTCTTAGCCATTTTTTCTAAGTCTTGATGACCCTCTTCAGCAACCCCGCAACCTCGTTGTCATACCTTTCTTTCGGTTATTCAATCATACGTGCTCGTTCCTCTATATTTTTGGCCTCTACTTTGTTCAAGTTAAAACCATGTTCTCCTACCTTCCGCCTTAGATTGTCTATGTGTTTTTTTATCTTCGCACTTCTGGTGGGATTCTCTACAGCTATCCCTGGGAACAATTTAGCACCTCCCTAACTGACTTAGGACTCCGTATGGAGCATAAGGTTTGGTGCTCCGGAGACCCATCAAACGAAAATGAGGGCCAGTAGCTAGCATATGTATAATTTCATCAATGGGGAGCCACCCGAACGTCCACTCTATTTGACTTGCACTTATGGTACAGAGATGTGAGACCCATTCTATGACTCCTTCTAGTAATATAAACCCATCAACCCCGGTATAAAATTCCTCTATGCAGCTCTTTTTCGATGACCCATAACTCATGAATTGAGGCTGATGACACAGGTGTTCGACCATCCACATCTGTAACAATAAATTGCATCCTTCAAAGAAATCTCATCTGGCTTTACAGGCTGTAAGGGCACAAAAGATTTCAGATAATATCATGGGTGCGAGGGTGCTCTTGGCCTAAGTGAGCAAGGTTCTAACAATCCCTGCAATCCGTATACCAATATTCCCGTCTCTCCTTGGAAACACAAAAAGCCCATGAATAATACCATAAATGCGAAACACTTGTGTTCTTCCCCTTTGAGTCGGTTTCCCTTGCTACAACTTTTGTTTTCGGGTCATTAAACCCTCCCCTATGTGCCCATTCCTCTATCATATAAATTGTGGAGTACAAAAACGTGGTGACAAATCTGGATTGTGAACGCCCTACTTATCTTTAGTGAATCCAAGAATTTGTGTATAGCGACGGCCCTTCGCGCAATCAAATACTGGTGTCTCAGAGGAATTTTGGGGTCCCTAATATATCGGGCTATTTCTTCTAGGGTTGCGGTGATTTCAAATTCTAGGAAATGAAATACGTCGGGGGTGGGTCCCAGAATGTAACCAACTCCTTTATGATATCCGTTCTAGGATTAATCTTCAACTACCTAGTAAGTCCTCCTAAATCTGCATTGACCTTGTTTTGCCCTGATTCACCAAGATCATTCCACCACATGTGCAACTTCAAATGGATCTTGTTCATGACTGTTATTGGAAAATTTTGGTTCGTGCTCATTCTGCACATTTATTAGGATGATTAAGCAAAAAACATGATATATTGGATTCCAAAAACAAAGTTAAAATTTTCTTCAAACTTTCATTTCAAAATAAAATCCAGCTTTGATAATACGGCCTTTCAGCACTTCCGGGGGAAGGTCTTAAGGCTGCGCTTGCTACCAGCCAAAATTTGGAAAATAATCCAAAGCGGTGTTCTTGCAAAAGCAACCTTCCAGCGCCCTTTTGGGGACACTCGACTAATGTTGACAAGAAATACCTTATTTATTTATCATAAAAAAATTTAGTTTTTTTTGGCTTTTTTTTTTTTACAAAAATGAAATTAGACCTGATGGGGTTTGCCGACGTATCTCACGCCCTGTGAGATGGGCAATTCTGATAGAATTAAAAACCAGCTTCTTTTTTTCCTTTTCTTTTTCCTTTTTTCTAAAATAATATCCCTTTGTTGTTTTTTAATATTTATCAAAAATAAACTCATGTTTTTTTTCAAAATTGCGGCAGCATTTCAGCATCAATATTTGAAATAGGTAAATTCCTTCCTCAACCCACACACTATCAAATTTTCCTCTCTTTTTTTGATCTTTCTCTTCTTTTTGTTTTTCAAAATATGGTCAGCATGCGAATCCGAAATAAATGCACAATTAGCACGCAAGATGAATCAAGATGGTCCATTGTTTTGGGTGCACCTGTCCTAGACGGACCCAACCCCCGTATTGAGTCCCTGAAGTCAAATACATGATGCAAATAAGCATTTCTACTAGGGATCCGGGCATGAGGTTATGTTATTCTAGGTTCAGAACCTGGGTATACGTCCTTGATTGTGTACCCGAGCGGACAACTCGAGTCGATGAGGGGGCTGCGTACCGGGAACCAAAAGGCCTTCCGGATTTATAACTTGTCCAAGCCCCTTTCTTATTTCAAGGTACGACACTAACAGAATAGAGAGTCTCAACCAGCGAGAGCATCCCCGAAGGTAACAAGAGAAGGGTTACACGGCAGTTTATATTCAACTCAGATAATATTAAAGGGGCAAAAACATCATTTAGCACATTGGGCACAATCATGTAATAAAATGAGATAATAAATAAAGCCAAACATAACAATTATTCTAAGCTTGAATCCTGAAACCTGAACCAGAGATTCTGGATTCAATCCCCAGCAGAGTTGCCAGAGCTGTCACACCTCATTTTTCACACTACACCCCGTGAAGAACGTAGGTAAGGGAGTTTTTCCAATTAAATGACAATCGAAATGGGATTTAGTTATTTAAAGATTTCAGAGTCACCACTTGGTATAATTAATGATGTCCCAAGTCACCGGTTTAAATCTCGAGTCGAGGAAGGTTTGACTCTGTAATACAGTCTGCGAGCTAGAAATCCAGGTAAGGAATTTTGTTAACCCGGGAGAAGGTGCTAGGCATTCCCGAGTTCTGTGGTTCTAGCACGGTCGCCCAACTGTTATACTCGACTCAAATATTTGATTTTAATTTATTTTTATTCCTATGTGCAAATTTTCATTTTTAACTACTTTTGTTTAATATTAAGAAGATTGCAACATCGTTAAAATATATTTTGAACCATGTCACATAAATGCACCCGTAGCTCGCAACATATTTTATCTAACGTTGAGATTCAGATTTGGGTAACATAAATATGCACCCGTATTTAATTATGTAACTAGCGCGCCTAAGGAAATTGTGTGTTTTCAAACTTGCGAGGGCCATGAAAGATTCACTAAGTTGTACACCTCGAATTCTATGGATCAATACAGATTTAATTAAACGAGGGCCATGCGATTGGAGATTTAACTAGACGCGGTACGCCTCAAATTATTCCAAAGGGGTTTACTCAATTATAACAAACTAAGAATGTTTCGAAATTGTCTCCCGAACTACTTTGAGATTATAGCAACGTATGATTATGAAAATTATTGTGAAAGGTTTGTACGTTTGTTCTTATGCTTATCTCAATCGGATCCAGCCAAAACTCATATTCGCGTAACAACAAATCTAACAAATCTCTTATACCACTTATGAACATGATTCCGGTTCTATCAAATAGAACAAAACATATTAGTTTTCAAGACTACACTAGAACTATAGCACATTATTATTTAAAAGAATTCGAAAGTTTAATCCCCAAAGATTTCACTAATAAAAATTGAAACCAATCAACTGAAGGATTAGATTATCAAATAAAAATTGGACTAATGAGTCAATTGCTTCAATCACACAAACATTACGTATTTATCCAAATGAAAGTCTGTATGGGATATATAAGAGAAAAACTCACACCTAACTATAATAAGCGTGGAAATAACCAATATCAGAGGATTCTAACTGTTGGAAGAGGATTGCTATTAATATTTGGAGGGAGGTTTTAGGCTAAGGGAATTTTGGAAGAGTAGGAAGATTTTGGAGAAGAGAAACTTTTATTACTCAAACTTGTTTTTGATTCTTTTGGCTTGATATGTTGTGTGTTGTGTGTTATACAAATGCCAAATGTCATCCCATATTAATAGGGGAGGCTTGCCAAGCTCTAGAGTGTCTAGAGAGTTCTACCATTTCCTAGCTATGTACATGTGCTAGAATTCTATGGAGAATTCTAGAGAGTCTAGAGAGTTCTATTACTTTCTAGCTAGGTACATGTGCTAGAATTCTATGGAGAATTCTAGAGTATTTCCAAGCTCAAATGAACTAGAGTTCTCTAGAACGTTCCGGAATCTAGAGTTGCCTAGAATGTTCCGGAATTGGGCTATTTATTTTTCATAATTTCTTAAGCCCAAATAATTATAACAAAATCAAGTTTATTTTATTTTCAACACCACCCCTTAAACTTGATTTGTCATTCCAAGCAGACTTCTTAACTTGATGAAGTCCTCTTGCTTGAGTGGCTTGGTGAAGATATCCGCAACTTGGTCTTTCGACTTCACGTACTCTACTTGTACATCCTTTCTTGTGATGCACTCTCTTATGTAGTGATAGCGTGTGTCAATATGCTTGCTTCGATCATGGAACACCGGATTTTTCGCCAACGCCAACGTCGACTTATTATCCACACAAATTGTAGTTGGATCTTCTTGTGGCCATCCGAGCTCCTTTAGCAAACTTCGCATCCAAATTGCATGACATACACAGGAGGTAGCGGCAACGTACTCAGCTTCACATGTGGATAGAGTGCCAATTGGTTGTTTCTTGGACATCCAAGTGAAGGCGGTGTCTCCCATGAAGAACACGAAGCCTGTGGTACTTTTTCTATCATCAATGTCTCCGGCCCAATCGCTATCGCTATAACCAACAAGCTTATAATCATTAGAAGTTGAATAGAATAAGCCAAAGTTGATTGTACCTTTGAGGTAGCGGAGAATTCTTCTTGCAGCCTTCAAGTGTGTAGTAGTTGGATTCTCCATGTAGCGACTTATGAGGCCGGTGGCGTAGAGAATGTCGGGTCTCGTGCAAGTCAAATATCGTAAGCTCCCAACTAAGCTCTTGAACATCGTCGTGTCCACTTTCTCAGCTTCATCATGCTTCAACAACTTGATCCCGCACTCCACCGGTGTGTTGACTGGGTTACAATCATCCATCTTGAACTTCTTTAGGATCTCCTTTGCGTAGCCCTCCTGTGAGATGAAAATTCCATCCTCAAGTTGTTTGACTTCAATGCCAAGATAGTACGCCATAAGCCCAATGTCGGTCATCTCGAACTCTTTAGCCATCGCTTGCTTGAACTCATCAATCATCCTTTGGTTATTTCCTGCAAAGATTAAATCATCCACGTACAAGCAAACGATCAAGATATCTCCATCTTTCATCTTGGCATAGAGCGCATGCTCATGTGGGCATTTGGCGAAGTCATTTTCTTGCAAGTACTTGTCGATCCTACTGTTCCACGCCCTTGGTGCTTGCTTTAGTCCATATAACGCCTTCTTCAATCTTAAGACTTTGTCTTCCTGCGTCTTCACCTCATAGCCCATAGGTTGTCGAATGTAAACTTCTTCCTCAAGGACTCCATTCAAGAACGCCGACTTTACATCCATTTGGTGTATCTTCCATTTATTTTGAGCTGCCAGGGAAATAATTAGTCTTACAGTTTCTAAACGGGCTACAGGGGCAAATACCTCGTCATAGTCGATGCCGGCTCTTTGACTGTATCCTTTTGCAACAAGCCTCGCCTTGTATCTTTCGATTTCTCCCTTACAGTTTTTCTTTGCCTTGTACACTCACTTGACATTGATCGCCTTTTTCCCTTTTGGAAGTGAAGTCAGCTCCCAGGTGTCGTTCTTTTCGATGGACTGGATCTCCTCATCCATTGCATCTCGCCATTTCTTACTTTGTACGGCTTCTTCAAAGGTAACTGGTTCACAATCAGCAAATAGACAAAGAAGAGTTAGGTCCTCTAACCTTTCAGTGTCTTCATAAATGTCTTCCAAACTCCTTGAGCGTTCCTCGCTCCTTTCATTCAGAAACGATGGTGGCGAGTCATCTTGAACTGCTGTTGGCGAGGTAGGTGGAGTAGTTAGCTCTTGCTGGGCATCCTCTGCTGTAGATCTTTGTTCTTCTTCTTCGATTGGAATAATGGAATTAAAGTCCTCGTGAGAACCAAAATTCCATTCTCCTTCTTCATCAAACTCCACGTCCCGACTTATCACAAGCTTGTTAGTATCTGGATTATATAATTTGTAGCCTTTGGAGTTGGAATCATACCCGATAAAGATGAACGCCTTACTTTTGTCATCGAGCTTGCTCCGTGTCTCGTCAGGTACATGTGAGTATGCTTTGCTTCCAAAGACTCTTAGATGGGAGATTCCTGGTTTCCTTCCACTCCAAGCTTCTTGTGGTGTCTTTCCCCACACGCTCCTTGTTGGTGATTGGTTGAGTAGATAGACTGCACATGCTACTGCTTCGGCCCAGAATTCCTTTGGTAGCTTCTTGCTCTTTAGCATACTCCGCGCCATTTCTAGAATTGTCCGGTTCTTCCTTTCCGCCACTCCATTTTGTTGGGGGGACCTTGGTACCGTTAGTGGACGCCTTATTCCATGCTCCTCGCAAAAATTCTGGAACTCTCTAGAAGTGAACTCGCCTCCACGATCGGATCTCATGGCCTTTATGTATAGTCCACTTTCTTTTTCCACTGCCGCTTTGAATTACTTGAATACTTCAAATGCCTCCGATTTTTGCTTCAAGAAATACACCCATGTCTTTCAAGAAAAATCATCAATAAATAGAAGGAAATAGTTGCTTTTACCGAGGGAGCTTGGCTTGATCGGACCACATATGTCGGTATGTATGAGCTCCAATGGCTTTTGGGCTCTCGAGCTTGACTCCTTTGGAAAACTCTTCCGAAATTGCTTTTCGAGTAGGCATCCTTCGCATAATTGATCGGGGTGTCTAATGGATGGTAGTCCTCGCACCATGTCCTTTTTGGATAGTAGCTCCAAGCCTCCAAAATTCAAGTGCCCAAATCGAAGATGCCAAAGCCAAGATACATCTTTGTAGCAAGCTTGAAGACACTTTGCAACATCATTTTGAATGTTCAACAAGAACATTCTATTTTTGGACATAGGCACCTTAGTGATTAAATTATTTTTATTATCTCTTATGGAAAGACTATGATCTTTCATGTGAATGTCATAGCCCTTCTCTAAGAGTTGCCCCAAACTCAATATATTATTTTTCATGTTGGGCACATAGTAGACATTTGAGATAAATTGGTGATTTCCATTCTTCAAGCGGATTAGGATGTTACCTTTGCCTTTCACTGGTATTTTGGATTCATCACCAAAAGAAACATTACCACTCACCGATTCGTCGAGCTCCACGAACATGCTCCTCTTTCCACACATATGGTTGCTTGCCCCGGTGTCAAGGTACCAAGTGTTGTCTTGTCTCCCTTCTTCTCCTTTGTATGCTAGAAGTAGGGTCACGTCTTTTTGGCCCTTATCCTCCACAAGGTTGACGGTCTCTTCGACTTTGGTTTGAGACCCTCTACATTGTGAAGCATAGTGTCCATATTTTTGACAAGAATAACATTTGATTTGAGATTTATCGTACCTTGCACCTTGGTTGCCTCTCCCACGACTTGGGTATTCTCTTCTTTCTTCATTGATGTTGAAACCTCCTCGTCCACGTCCATGGCCTCGACCTCGTCCACGACCACGACCTCCTCCATATTGACCTCGTCCATTTCTGATATTTTCTTCCTTATCTTTTATTTGCATCTTGAGTAATTGCTCCACTATATCTTGTTTTTTCTTATGCTTTTCTTCATATGCTTGTAAGGATCCCATTAATTGATCAATTGACATCTCCTCCAAATTTTTAGTTTCTTCAATTGTTATGACAATATGCTCGAATTTGGAAGTTAATGACCGGAGTATCTTCTCAATAATTCTAACATCTTCCAATTTTTCACCATTTCTTTTCATTTGATTTGAAACCACCAAAACTCTTGAAAAATAGTCGGAAATGGACTCCCCTTCTTTCATATGTAAAGACTCAAATTCTCCTCTTAAAGTTTGGAGACGTACCTTCTTTACTTGCTCGGCACCTTTGCAAGACGTTTGGAGTTTCTCCCACGCTTCCTTAGCAGTGGTTGCACTTGAGATCTTCTCGAACCCATCATCATCCAATGCTTGGTAGATGAGGTAGAGAGCTTTCTTGTCTCTCTTTCTTGAATCCTTCACACCATCCTTTTGAGTTTGGGATAATGTAGATTCATCTAGGGGCTCATTGTAGCCTTTCTCTACAATATCCCAAACATCATGTGCACCTAGGAGAGCCTTCATCTTGATACTCCAATTATCATAGTTGCTCTTGTTGAGCATAGGAACTTGGAAGGATGCAACACCATTTGCCATGATATTAGAAATTTTTTTGTTAGAATCTTGTGGCTCGGATACCACTTTGTTGGAAGAGGATTGCTATTAATATTTGGAGGGAGGCTTTTAGGCTAAGGGAATTTTGGAAGAGTAGAAAGATTTTGGAGAAGAGAAACTTTTATTACTCAAACTTGTTTTTGATTCTTTTGGCTTGATATGTTGTGTGTTGTGTGTTATACAAATGCCAAATGTCATCCCATATTTGTAGGGGAGGCTTGCCAAGCTCTAGAGTGTCTAGAGAGTTCTACCATTTCCTAGCTATGTACATGTGCTAGAATTCTATGGAGAATTCTAGAGAGTCTAGAGAGTTCTATTACTTTCTAGCTAGGTACATGTGCTAGAATTCTATGGAGAATTCTAGAGTATTTCCAAGCTCAAATGGACTAGAGTTCTCTAGAACGTTCCGGAATCTAGAGTTGCCTAGAATGTTCCGGAATTGGGCTATTTATTTTTCATAATTTCTTAAGCCCAAATAATTATAACAAAATCAAGTTTATTTTATTTTCAACACTAACACCCAACTAAAGTCATTTGAATTCCAACATTCAGCACTGAACCTCCTTTAACACAACTAAACACTCCTGATTCCCGGCAAACCACATACGTGACTATACTACACACAACTTTAGATAACCTCTATTATGTTGATATTAACATTCTATATTACATGATACTCGCAACAATTCTTTACAGTTCATGCTACTTGATTTAATACAGGCGACATTCAGGGATAAGAGCAAAGTAAAATAACAGACGGAGTCCAATACCCAATACCACCACAAACTGACATGGTCTAATTAACTACAAACGCTTTTTGACAAATACATCAAACCAAGCTTCAAAGCCACAAATCAACCATAAAAATAAAAGCAAAATAAGTTCTACGTACATCACCACCTTTACTCCTTCTTTAACTCATGCTATACATTACATGTCAAGTGAAATCTGTGAAGATCAAGATATACCTGGAAATTGAAAGGGAAGGAGGTGAAGAAATAGTAGGTAACAACACAACAAGCCAGCAATGAGATAATGTCTGCAAAAATTAACTCCACCCAGCCCGAGAATTGTAAGCAAAAGCCAAACTCAAGTAAAAACTCTTAAAACCCCACAGATTCAGCTAATTTTTGAAATCCAACCCAAGGAAATGACAAATCCTTTCCAGATCCGAAATGATCAATTCTTACTTCTGATTCAAACTATTTTAATGCTCCAAAACGAATCTTAAATTGCTTCGGCAGTTGAAAACTACATGGAATCAGAGAAAAGAAATTCAATAGAACAATTCTTTTTGAACATTTCTGTGGTTTTGTTAGTTTTCACAATTTTTCTTCTAAAATATATCTAAACACCAATGGAACAGTAGAGTTCTATCGATTTTCGTATTTTCAGGTTATTTTCTCCTTACAATTCAGGTTTGCATTTTAGTCCCTAATTTTATAACTTGTTAACAGAGTTATAGCCTTACATTTACAGGAAACCCTTACTAGAGGCTTCCTATTATTGTTACTATAAGATTTCCTATGTAATCTACCCAATTTACCCTCACATACCCTGAAAATTACTTCAGAACAAACAATACTAAAATGGCTATGGGTCATGAACTCGATGGAGTCAAACATGGGCTTTAAATCAGCCCAGAGAAAACCTTCTGGGAGTGGGGTATATACTAGCACAAACTAGGAGTTCTAATCAAGTAACCTAATTGACTGATTAATTGCAAAAGAATAGGAGGTGAAATAAAAGACTAATCATGCCATTTAACTAAGTAAAAGAAAGTCAAAGATAACACATCGAGAAGAAGGGTTTTGGGTTCAGAATATTTGGCCCTGTCTCTACTTGAGATTGATCTTCAACCAAAAGGAGAAGAACAAAAATAAAAGGATAAGAACAAAGCAAAACAAAAGAAAAGGGACTTACCGGATCAAAGCCTGAAATCTATTGGCAACTCGAAGCTCTGATTTTTCCCTCTAAAAACATTAGTTGTTTATTCTTAGTACAACAATCAAATAGTTTTATGATAGGACAAAACAGTAGTGAGAAAAATTGAGACAAAAACCTAAGAACCTCCATGCATAAGTCATATTCTTCAAACTATGATTCGAGCCATCTGAGGGGTATTTGAAGAACAATGTTTGTGGATTTTTCATGAGGGAAGCATGGGGTTTGCAGGGTGTGAATTTGTGGTGATTTGGAAGCGGTTCCAATGGACACGGTGGAGGAACCCACGGTGGCGCCCTAGGGTTTTAAATATTTGACGGTTTCTGGTGAGATTTGAGGGAGATAAATGGTAGCATGGGCATGAGGGGATCAAGGCGAGCTTAGGGTGTGATTTTTGTTATGATTAGATGATTGCCGCCGGCGGAGGCGATTTTTGGCCGGCAGTTTTTGACGGTGGACGACGGGGTTAAGTCTTTAAGGTTACTGTTGTGAGAGATAAGGGTAGGGGTTCGGGGGGGGGGGGGTTGGGTCCGTTTGGACATATATATGCTTAAGGCGCCTCAGTTCTCAGCTGTTGGATCAAAGATCCTCGACGACTGATATTTATTTTATCCAAACGACGTCGTTTGGTTTATTGGGGGGAGGGGCGGGATAGACTGGGCAATGGGGCGGGTTTGGACAGGGTTAGGTTGTATTTCTCTTGGAATTTAATAGAATTGGCCCAATTTGAGTCTATTATTAAAAAAGTCCTATTTTAATTTTTCTCTTTTTTTTCCTTTTCATATTAAAAACCCCTTTTATTTTCTAATTGAAATAAAAATCTAATTAATAATATAAAGCCAAATCAACCTACCCAACATGCTAATTAATCCTAAATAATGATTATCACAAACAACTAAAAACAATTGAAAGAAAAATCACCTAAAATAAAAGTTAAAATTAAAAGTGCAAATTAAACTATTTTTTTATTTTACCTTTTTTGGAAAATGACTAATTGCTAAATAATTCTTGAAAAATGTCAACTCAACTTCTAAGTAGACATGCAACATATTTTTTGTATTTTTTTTTATTAAAAATGGTAAAACAAGATGCAAAAAATTATCAGAAAATGCCACAAAAATCCACAAAATTGCAAATAAATAAAAGATTTTTTAAATTTGTGGGAGTAATTCAGATAAGGGAGAAGTCATATGCGCAGATATAGTATGGATTTGCAGACTTATGTGGTGCAGAAGGTCATGGGAGCATGTCTTACATGGAGGTTGTATGAGTGCGACATGTAGTCACTTGACTGAGTGGAAATTTAAACCAAGTATGAAGATTGTGGTAACATCGCTTTTGAGAATTTCTGGCTGAAGGGCGCTCGGTTTATGGGGTTGAGGATTGTGGAGGCTTACTCGGGTTACGATGGCTGTTCTTGGGAATTATAGGGAAAAAGGGATATTTATGGACCCTTGGAAAGTTATTTGCCTAGTGCGGTGCGATCGGATTCGGCTTGAGGTCTCTGGATGGATTTAAAAATGATAGCGGGCTCTATATCAAGCCAGATGTGTTCATCTCGACATAGTGCTCCCCATGAAAGAGCATTCGGACGTTAGATTTTATTTCAGCATTGACTATTTCATGTAATGCGTTATTGGTCCTTGTAAGTTGTGAAACGGCTCGATGAAATTCATAATTGTTGAGGTCCTGCGTAGCGATGGTGTTATGTTAGCGGATGGCTCTTGTGATCCAGATTATACATCACACTTCAGTTGTGCTTGAGGTTTGTAGCTTGTGGCGCTATCTGTCTTCCTAGGGATGGTATTATGTACTTAGCGTGCTTGTGGCCGATATTCGATATTTTGGGGTAATAAGCACTCTAGCTCAGCATGTATCTCATTACATGGATTTTATGTTCTAATCAGGTGGCATGCCACCACAGATATGTTGTTTGGATCGGGTTGCACGCCACAATAGTGTGATGTCGAGCACAGTCCTCTATATTATTTTTTGTGTTTTTTGCTTCGCATTCTCTTAGAAAGTCTTAAATTAGTTGCATGAGTTTATTAGTCCCCTCTAGAGTTATTTTCACATATGTATCACGTTTAAATTTGTGGCCTATCAGCATATTTTTGCATCATTTGAGACTTTTGGTCATGTTTGGGGCGACTTGTTGCCTGAGCATTTCGTATACGGTGAGAAGAAATTATTAGATCTTGGATCAATGTGATCGAATTACATGAAGTATATTAAAGATAAAATACCATTATTTGGTTCAAAATGATGTGATGGTTCTTGTCAAGAGCATAGAGTCAACGATTTGTCGACTTGGCAGTTCGTAATGAATTTCTAGACATCTCTTCCGCCCTGGCGGTATTTCAAAAGTTTGGACAAGATTTTATATATGTCATGACTTGCATTGTAACCATTATATTCGGAAAATATCAGTTATTATGATCCGAGAAGGTTATTATGGTCCGTGACTGATGTGGTGCATGGTGAGAATCAGCAAAGGTATGCAGTCATCTTTTGGTGAATCTGGAAGCAGGCTTGGCAGAGAATTTCGGGTGTTAGAATTAGGTTCTAAGCTTATTTTTTTAGAATAAAAGAGAATTTCTTCATATGTGATCGAGTTAATGAGCGCAACTGAGCTGTGGTAGCACGGGTAGGTTCTTAAGGCGTTAAGCAGTGATTTGAGACAACTCAAGTGCAGTTCTCAGCACTTTCAAGGGCGAATGTATGTTTCAATAGGAGATAATGTAACAAGCTGACCGGTCATTTTGTGCTTGGCGCGTCATTCGGATTATTGAGGCGATGAGTAGCTTCACTTTAGGCATTATGACTTGCACACATGGTGTAAACTCAATTTCGAGAAGTTCCAAGTTGATTATAAAGAAAATTCTCATTTTTGAAGGCATACGTTGAAAGAATTTACTAATGTTTAATATTTAAGTAAACGGCCTTAGAATTGGGATTTGAAGGTGCCAATAGGTTCTTATGATAATTTTGGACTTGGACGTATGTTCGGATCAGATTTTGGATGAACCGGGAGCGTTTTGACGCCTATTATGCAAGTTCACATTTATTAAAAGAATCTTATAAGTTTGGGTGGAACTGCATTTCGGTGTTATTGATGTCCGTTTGGGATTTTATGTTTTGGATTAGCTCCGTACTGTCATTCTGACATCGGGAGCGCGATCCCAAGATCATTTGGAGGTCGGTAGGTTATATTGGAGTCATTTGGTTAAAGTTAGAAATTTTAAGATTTTTGAGAAGTTTGACAAGAAGTCGACCTTTTGATATCGGGGTCGGATTCTAATTTCTTAAATATAAGTAGGTCTGTAAAGTCAAACATGACTTGTGTGCAAAATTTGAAGTCAATCGGAGGTGATTTTATATGTTTTGGCATCAAATGAAGATGTTAGAAGTTCTAATGTTTACGATGTTTGAAATGGAGTGTGATTTGTGATTTTAGCATTGTTTGATGAGATTTGAAGGCTTCACTATGTTTGTAATGCATATTTGGACTTAATGGTATGATTGTACAGGGCCTCGGGCAGATTCTGGGTGATAAACGGATAAAAATTTGTGGTTAAAGAAGAATAAGGTTGTTGGCTTCTGGTGTAACTGCTGTGAGCTTTTGGCTGCAGGTGCGGAGCCACAGAAGCGGCCTAGAAGCCGCATAATTGAAACAGGGCCGCCCAGGTAAAAGACTGCAGGTGTGGAGCCTTGACCACATATTTTCAAGAGTAGAAGTGAAAAGGAAGGATGCAGAAGCAGGAATGGGTGCATGTCTGAAGGACAGTTTGAAGAAGCAGCGAGATGCCCACAGGTGCGGAAGTCGCTAGGCAGAGCGCGCTATATAGCTGGGTTTGGCCATTTTTGCTCATTTTGTCCATTCTTGGGCAATTTTGGAGCTCCTTGAGAAGGGCTTCTTCCTACAAATTTGGAGGTAAGTTAATCCTAACTATTTTGAGTTAAATACATTGATTATGTATATATTTTAACATGAAAATTAGTAGAAATTTGGATTTTGAGGAAAACCTAGAAATTTTATATTCTTGGATTGTGACCACGATATTGGGCATGGAATTGGGAGTAAATTATATATTTGAGTTCGTGAGGTTGTGTGTAAACTTTATCTTCAAAAAATTTCAGAATTCGGGCACGTGTTCCCGAGGGCGATTTTGTCAATTTTCTGAACGGGTTTAGAAATTATATTAAATTGGATTATAATGGGTATTCGAGCATATATTAATGGGTTTATATAACTATTGGCTAGTTTTGGAGCGTCGAGCATCAATTTGTGCAGTCAGAAGGGCTTCGAAATTGGTAATGCAACATCGGAGCGAGGTGAGTCTCCTTTCTAACAATGTAAGAGGGAATTAACCCCATAGGTGATTTGATCAATTCAAATATGTGCTCCTGATTGTTGGGGGCTACGTACACATGAGGTAACGAGAGCCTGTACCTAGCTGCTAGCTATGCCTATATCGGAGTTGTTTTAGGCCTAGGGCATCCCTTGATTGATATTGTTGTTAATTCATGTTTATTTTTTGATTTGAGATGAAAGAAGATTAAGGATGCGTGATATTTGGGTTGAAAGTTATTTGAATTGAGGAATTTGAGATTTTAAAGAGTTTCTATTAAACTTTGAATCTAGGGAAAGAAATGATAAATATCTAAATAACTTAAGAAACTATTATTTACCCCATAGCATGTATAATTCGCTAGCAGGGAAGTCCCTTAAATTATAGTTGACTATGTCACATGTATGGTTCGCGAGCGGGGTACTACCTTTTATTACGCTCATGGGAGCGGACCGACCCCCTTGGCAGGTTAACAGATGTATCTACAATTCGCATCATTCAACCCTCTGGCAGTGAACATTTACTTTTGTGTATCAGGCCGTACACCTCGGCATTTCCTATATATATATATATATATATATGTATGTATGTATGTATGTATGTATGTATATGTATCATATTCATGGAATCTGTAACACTTGGCCAGAAGGCAGTGTATTTTAGTGATTCTCCCAAATTTGAATCATGATAACTTCCTTGATGGAAAAAATTATAATTGCACATATATGATCCAGTTACGGAGGCAGTGCACATTTTACTTTTATTTTTCAGGACGTACACCTCAGTATATATATATATATATATATATATATATATATATATATATATATATATATATATATATATATATATGTGTGTGTGTGTGTGTGTGTGTGTGTGTGTGTGTGTATCATACTCATGGAATCGAATGTAACACTTGGCCAGAAGCCAGTGTATTTCAGTGATTTTCCCTGATTTGAATCATGATAACTTCCTTGAGGGAAACCATTATAATTGTACATATATGCTTCAGTCACAGAGGGAAGTTACTAGCTGAATACTCGAGTAAAACTTTGAAGCAAGGGGATGGTACTATGTTTTTTATACATGGTTGTTTCGTATATTTTCCCTATTTCATACTTGTTCACTTCTTTACTATTATTATATTATTGGATAATTAGTAAGTTCTGAAATCGACCTCCTGTCACTACTTTTTCGAGTTTATATGAGATACTAACTAGGTACATGTTTTTGTAGTCATGCTACACTTGCTGTGCATTTTTGTTGTACATGCATATATATATATCTAGTGGCCAATTGGGTGTAGCAACACAGATGATATACAGACTTGGGGGAGTTGCACCTTTCGAGATGACCTGCAGTCAGTAGAGTGTCTTTTGGTGTATCATATCTTCTCGTTGTCCAAGTTTGAATTTTGGACAGCTATTGTACTGCATTAGATTTCTTAATAATTGCTCAGCACTTGTGTCACCGGGTTTTGGGATGATTTCAGGAATTTTCAGTAAATTAATCTTGTAACGACATCATTATTTATTCGGTAATGTTTATTATTCATTATTTAGTGTTTATAAGAAATGATTTTGAAAATAATAAAATGAAAATTTACTAGTTATATGGTGTTGGCTTGCCTGACCGTAGTGTCCGACGCTATCACGACCTTTAGTGGATTTTGGGTCGTGATAAATTCTCTTGGAAAATCCCTCTAGGGTGTTTATGGTTGAGAAATTATGAAAAATGTGCTAAGTTCTATTTTCCCCTCTTTACCCTATTGTAGCTGTTGCAAATTGCAGTATCGTGTTCGGAATATTGATGTCTTCTTCGCAATTGCAAACATCACAAATGCGAGATAAGGATCGCAAATGTGAAACCTATCTTAGGGCTTCAGATGTCAGAAATGCAACATTTGGTTCGCAAATGTGAACTCCCAACCTTTTCAAATGCGAACAATTTAGTAACAAATGCCTAAAAGCTCAAGGACTATTGAGTCACAAATGCGACTCTGATATCTCAATTGCAATCACTGATAGTTCAAAAATGCAAACATAATCCTTACAAATGTGGAACCACCGAATCCAACCCATGCTCGCAAATGCGAACACTTGTTCACCAAAATATTGAGGCTCGCAATTGCAAGCCCCAATTCACAAGTGGGATATCTGCAGTCGAGCATCAGCTATTACACCCTTAATTTAACTCCTTCGAAACACGTCTGAAAACAACCTTAGACCCTCGGGCTCCAAATCAAACACGCACACAAGAGTAATGGCATCATATGAACTTAATCGCGATCAAAATTCTAAAATAACACCTAGAAACATGAATCTGACACTAAAAATAAGAATTTTTTAAAGAAACTTAAGAACTCTAAAATTTACAGTTGGACGCCCGAATCATGTCAAATCAATTCTATTTTGCACCAAATTTTGCAGAAAAATCATAAATTGTGAAATTAACCTATAACAAGTTCAAAAACCAAAATCCGAACCTCACAGCAATAAATTCAACATGCGTTCAAACATAGAAATTGTTTAAGCATTAAAATTTTTTGGCTTTCAAAAAACCACGATAAATTAAGTTAGTAACTTCAAAATTCAATTTCAAGCATACACCCAAGTTCTAAATCATAATACGGACATATCGGGACCATCAGAATATTGGTCCGAGTATGTTTATATAAAGTATTCCCCATAATCAGCTCAAATAGTTTTCAAGGCTAAAATTCACATTTTTCTTTAAACTTTTCCCTAAATTTTTTCTAAATGTAAGACACAGACTGCACACGTAAGTCAAGAAATGCTAAAAATATATATTCTAGGCCTTAGAACAAATAAATAAAGGCCAAAACTCAAAACAGTTTGGATTGTAAAGTTGGACTAATATTTTTTCATTTGATAACTCTACTTATGATAAGTTTCTACATATATATGGAGTTGTTTACCTTTGAATTAAACAAGAATTAATGGTGGTTGTTATTTATGGATTTGATTATTGTTAAAGTTCTTGAATTTGTCGGAGGATGTTAAATTTAGTGTAATTTTATTTGTTATCTTGTTTATTAGGAAGAGGAACAATGTGATGACCTAAAAGGTCATCACCTGCGGTGCAAGTAAATTTTGTGTTCCGAAGCCTTAGAAGCCTCTTTTTTCCTCACATCAAGTTAAGTGCATTGTCCGTGCCTATATCCGAAATGCTTTTATTTGAAAATTTGATGATAATGCTAATTTGAACTTTAAAGTTTAATTTAAGGTTACTTCAGTCAACATTTTGGGTAAACGGATCCAAAACCGTGATTGAATGTTCTCGGAAGGTTCGTAGTAAAATTTAGTACTTAGGTGTATGCCTGAAACTGAATTTCAAGGTCCCAAGCCTGAGAAATGAATTTGTGCAAAAATTGTTTGACTGAGATATTAAGAGTTTTTGGAAATTTTAATGTGTTTGAATGTGGTGGTATCAGGCCCGTATTCCAATTCTGGAGTCCGGTGTAGGTCTTATTTGGTATTTCAGTTGTGCCTGTATAATTTGGTAAGAAACGAAGGTCAAAAGACGTGATTCGGGCCCTTAGTTGTAAAATTTGAAACTTTGAAAGATCTTGAAATTTTCATTGATTTTGATGCTAAAATCGTAGTTGTTGATGTTATTTTAATGCTTTACCCGCATGAGCAAGTCCTCATGATGTTTTTGGATTTAAGTGTATGTTTGGTTTGGAGCCTTGAGGGCTCGAGTGAGCTTTAGATAGGCCACAGAGTTGAATTGGACTTATAAAAACTTGTTGTGTGTTGTAGGCCCGCAGGATTTGCAATTGCATAGTCTGACTCACAATTGCGAGCTTTTATTTGCGAAGACTTGGCTAGATAGGGAACCTTCGCAATTGAAAAGCTTATGTCGCAAATGCGACCTTAGCTGTTGCGAACAGTTGTTCGCATTTGCCATGAAATCAGAAGCAGGCCTTCCTTCACATCTGCGAAGCTTTGGCCGCAATTGCGAGTTTGCATGTGCAAACCTTACATCATAAGTGTGATACCTACGCGTGTGTAAATCATAACTTAGCCAAAAATTATTTAATTTTTCAACTCCCTCAAACCCTAAGCTTTTTTAGGTGATTTTCTAAACATAATTTCTTCTCTAAATCGATTGTAACTAATTCATTTTGTTTAAAGTATAACATCTGTTTACATTATTTCAACACAAAACCAAGGGTTTTCAAGGGGAAGTTGGGCGTTTTTGGCAAAACATACGATTTTCAAATTTTTGGGATTTAGACCTCAATTTGAGGTTTGATTTCAAAATAAATATATATCTGAGTTTGTGGGTGAATGCGTACTCGATATTTTGTTCAAAACTCGTGTTTTGACCATGTGGGCCCAGGGTCAATTTTTGACTTTTGGGAAAATTATTGGAAAACATATTTTCATGTATTAGAATTGATTCATTCTGTATTTATTGACATAGTTAAGTAAATTATGGTTTGGTACAAGCGAATTGGTTGTGGAAATATGAAGTAAAGTGGTAGTTAATGCTTGAGTTGTGTTCCTATAATCGAGGTAAGTGTTTGGTTTTACCTTATCTTGAGGGATTAGGAGTTGTGTCTTATTTTCTATGTGTTAATTGTTGAGCACGACCTATAGTCATGGTGACGAGTATCTATATGTCAACGCCAATCACGCACGTGAGTCTTATACTATGATTAATGTGACTCTATTTCATATGGTTCATGCTTTCTATGATGCTTTCCATTATTGAACAAGGCTTGTGAAATTGTTAATGGTAACTGAACATCGTAAAATGTTGGCAAAATTTGGGAATTGAGTTGTGAATTAATTTTGGAAAAGAGAAGAGGTTTATGATATTGTCTCCATTGCCGGGATGGTATTGTTTTTGATATTATCTCCCTTGTCGGGATGTTATTAATCATGATATTTTTTCCCATGCCGGAATACTATTTTTCCCTTGCCGATATCTTGTTGTGAAATTATTGATTCTCTTGCACAAATTTCTTTGTGATTTTTGCTTGAGTAAGGAAGAGTGTAAAGCATGGGTGATGTTGTGCATAATTTTGAGAGTGTTAATGCACAAAAGGGTGATAGTGTGTTAATATTGTGAGGTAAAAGCATGAAGTATGATTCTATGTCGCGTTATGTACAATTCCATGCCATAATATGAGGGAATAATACACGAAGGATTCTATGCCATGATTATGTGAAGTAAAAGCATGGAGGGTGAGGTTGCTACCTTCAGGCCATTAGGCAGCCTAAGGTAGTCCTGCAGGCGTCCACAAGCCTTGGCGTCTCCTTCAATCTTTCCATACTATTATGTATACCTAAAATTGCTTAGTATTTATCTTTTGGACCTCTATTTGTAGTATTCCTAGAGAGTTTGTGAGATTGTGACACCAGTGTTGGGTAGATTATGTTTATAGATTGTGTCGGTGTTATTACTAAATTGTTGCATTTCAGTCTTCCACTTTATTATTTTCGTTGTTTATAAGATGTTAATTCACAATTGTTAAGCGATTAAAAAATGAAAAGGTTTAAATAATTGGAATAATTGGCTTGCCTATCTCTCACTTGTAGGCACAATCATGACTCCCAAGGGTGGAAAATTTGGGTCATGACAAGTTTATATCAAAGCACTAGGTTGATTAGGTATAACATTTTCACGGATAAGCTTTGTACAGTATGAGGGATTGGTGCAGAGACGTTTGTATTTATCCCCCATATGCTACAGATTAAGGAAACACTTCATATGTATTCTTTCTCATAGTGCGACTTCATTTCTCCATGCTGATTGAACTTTCACACTATTCTTTCATAAATGGTGAGAACATTTACTGCTTCATCAGCTGACCAGCAGCCGGAGCCCCTAGTTGCAGCTCTTGAGAGGGGCAGAGGTCGAGGCCATGGTAGGGCCCTGAGGTAGAGGAAGAGCTCAGTCCAGAGCTAGAGCATCAGCACCTTAACAGAGCCTCAAGTTGAGTTTAACGATGAGGTTCCAGCCCAGTAAGTTCCAGTAAGACCAGCTCAGGCCCCAGAGGGGTTCATCACCACCGTAGTACTTCAGGATGCTTTGTTCCATCCGGTGGGCCTTGTTGAGAGTGTTACCCATGCAGGATTGATTCCTGTAGCACCAACTATCTCTCAGGCTGGAGGAAGAGCCCAGACTCCTGCTACTCGCACTCTGGATCAGATGACTACCAAGTTTCATACTCTAGCAGCTCAGCCATTTGGTGTAGTTCAGCCTGGTATCATGGCACAGACTAGCATAGGCCAGCTATGTCTTCTAATGCCTATAGAGATTGGATAGGTTCACCAAGCTCTTTACTACTACTTTTGGTGGTACATCATCTGAGGATCCCTATGATTATTTTGGTAGCAGTCATGAGGTTATTCAAAACATGGGGATAATGGAGATAGTGTATTGTGAAGCATCTCGTATTGGACTTGATGCGGTATTGACAATACAGGATTGCAAGGTCAATGTGCATGCTTCACGACAGCTAAATATTTATGAGAACAATTATCCAGTTCATTATTTTGAGTTAGAAGCCATTGTTCACGCATTAAGGATTTGGAGGAACTATTTGTATGGTGAGTCATGTGAGGTGTTCACGGATCACAAGAGTCTACAGTACTTGTTTAATAAAAAGGAGCTAAACTTGAGGCAGAGAAGGTGGTTGGAGCCATTGAAAGACTATTATTTCACCATCTTTTATCATCCGGGAAAGGGCAATGTGGTGACTGATGCTTTGAGTAGGAAGTCAACCAGTATGGGCGGTCATACATATATTCCGATCGGTGAGAGATCGCTTGCTTTGAATGTTCAGGCTTTGTCCAACCAATTCGTATTGCTGGATGTTTCTGAGCCTAGCCGTATGTTAGCTTGCACAGTCTCCCGTTTAATATTATTTGAGCGTATCCAAGATTGGCAGTATTTTTGGGCAGCACGGAGGTGCCAAGCAAATTGGAGTTGGAGATGATGGATTTTTTAGGATGCAGGGTCGTATTTGTGTGCTTAATGTAGATAGACTTCGAGAGTTGATTTTAGAGGAAGCCCATAGTTCTCGATACTTTATTCATCCAAGCGCCAGTAAGATGCATCGGGATTTCTGGCAACATTATTGGATTAGGAGGATAAAAGAAGGATATTATTTCATATGTGGCTCGGTGTTTGAATTATTATCAAGTAAAGTAATCATCAGAGACCTGCTGGTTTGTTCCAGAATATTCAGGTTCCTATGTAGAAGTGGGAGCGTATCACTATGGACTTTTTTGTGGGACTCCTAGGACTCAGAGGACGTTTGATGCAGTGTGCGTTATTATTGATAGGCTGACTAAGTCAGCACATTTCATTCTTGTGTCAATTTTGTATTCTTCTGAGAGGCTAGCTGAGATCTATATCCGAAAGATTGTTCATCTTTATGGTGTGCCTATGTCTATCATTTTTGACTGAGGTGCGCAGTTTACCTCACATTATTGAAGGGCAGTTTAGTGTGAATTGGGAATACGGGTCGAGTTAATCATATCATTTCATCCTTATACGAATGGGCAGTCCGAGCATACTATTCTGATTTCTGAGGATATGCTTCAAGCTTGTGTCATCGACTTTCGAGGCTCGTGGGATCAATTTTTTCCTTTGGAGGAGTTTTCCTAAAACAACAGCTACCTGTCAAGCACACAGATTGCTCCTTTTGAGGCTTTATATGGTAGGCGGTTTCGGTTACCGGTTGGGTTGTTTGAGCCGAGAGAGGCTTAGTTGTTGGGTATAGATCTAGTGCAGGATGCCTTGGACAATGTGAGGATCATTTAGGATAGTCTTCGTACTCCTCAGTCCAGGAAAAAGAGTTATGCCAACTGTAAGGTTCGTGATGTGGCATTCATGGTCGGTGAGCGGGTGTTACTTTGAGTGACACCTATGAATTGCGTGATGAGATTTGGGAAGATGGGAAAGCTAAGACCAAGATTCATTGGTCCTTTAGAAATTCTTGATCGAGTGGGAGACGTGGCTTACAAACTTTCGTTTATACCAAGCTTATTAGACGTTCATCCAGTTTTCCATGGGTCCATGCTTCGAAAGTATCAGGGTGATCCGTCCCACGTGTTATACCTCAGCACTGTGTAGTTGAACAAGCACGTGTCTTATTAGGAGGAGCCGGTAGCTATTCTAGACCGACAGGTTTTTCAGTTGAGATCGAAGAGTTTCCCTTCTATCCCTTTTCAGGACAGAAGTCAGTCTATTAAGGCAGTGACCTAAGAGTCTGACTTCGATATACGGGGCCAATATCCCAAATCTTTTCTCCGACTCAGATACGTAATTATTATGTTCATTCAAGGATGAACAATTGTTTTAGAGGTAGAGGATGTGATGACCCAAAAGGTCATTACTTGATTTGCAAGTAAAGTATGTATTTCGAGGCCTTAGAAGCCTCCTTTTACCTCACCTCGATTTTCATGCATGGTTCGGGCGTATATCTGAGATGCTTTTATGTAGAAATTTTATAAAGGATAATTTGCCCTTCAAAATTTAATTTAAGTTGACTTCGATCAACATTTGGGTAAACTGACGCAGACCTATTATTTGACGGTCCCAATGGTTCGTAAGAAAATATGGGTCTTGGGGGTATGCCCGAAATTGAATTCCGAGGTCCCAAGCCTGAGAAACAAATTTTTTAAGAAAATTGGTTAACTAAAATTTTAAGAGTTTTCTAGAAATTTTAGTGTGTTTAAATCATGTGGTATTGGGTCCGTATTTTTGTTCCGGAGCATGGTACAGGTCTTATATGGTATTTAAGTAGTGCTTGTAAAATTTGGTATGTAACGGAGGTCATATCATGTGATTCAAACCCTTAGTTTTAATATTTGAAACTTTATGAGTTCTTCAGTTCTTTTATTTTGATGATGAACTCGTTGTTGTTGATCTTATATAGATAATATGATCACGCAATCAAGTCCGTATAATGTTTTTAGACTTCCAAGCATGTTTTATTTTGGAGCCCCGAGAGCTGGGGTGAGTTCTGGATAGGCCACGGAGTGTAATTGGACTTAGGAAAAATGTTGTGTGTTGCATGTCTGCATTTCTGGCTGGCAATTACAAGCTTGCATTTGCGAAGACCCATCAGGATAGGGAACGTTCTCAATTAAGAAGCTTATGTCACAAATGCGACCTTAGAAGGCACCGCATTTGTCAATAGTTGTTCGCATTTGTGAAGAAAGCAGAGACAAGCCTTCATTCGCAATTGCGAAGCTTTGGCTGCAATTGCGAGTTTGCATTTACGAACCTGGCATCACGAATGTGATATTTGCGCATGTGTAAGTCATAACTTATCCGAAAATTTTTAATTTTCCAAACTCCCTCAGAAACCTTAAGTTCTCTTAGGCAATTTGCTGAAGAAAAGTTCTTCTCCAAATGGATTGTAAGTCATTTCTAATTTATTTTCTTTAATATATAAAATTTTTTACATGGTTTTAACTCAAAATCAAGGGTTTCCATTGGGGAAATTAGATGTTTTGGGAAGGACCTAGGATTTTCAAATTTTTGAGGATTTGGACCTCGATTTAAGGTCCGATTTCAAAATAAATTATATATTTGAGTTCCTGGATGAATGAGTAATCGAGTTTTAATTCGAATATCGGGTTTTGACCATGTGGGTCTGGGTTAATTTTTGACTTTTGAGGAAATCTTTAGAAAACCTATTTTCATTCATCAAAATTGATTCATGTATTGATATTGTTAAGAAAATTGTAACTAGATAATTGTGGTGGAAACAAAAGGTAAAGCGATAGTTGAGGCTTGAGTTGTGTTTGTACCATCGAGGTAAGTGTTTGGTCTAACCTTAGCTTGAGGGATTAGGAGTTGTGTCTTAGTTTCTATGCATTAATTATTGAGTATAACATACTGGTATGGTGGCGAGTATCTACACGTTTGTGTAAAGCATGTCCGTGAGTCTTATAATATGATTAATGTGACTATGTTTCCTATCATTCATGCCTTATATGATGATTTCTATTATTGAACAAGGCTTGTTGAAGTGTTAATGGTAATAGAACATTGTAGAGCGTTGGATCAAATTGAGTATTAAGTAGTGAAGTAATTGTGGAAAAGAGAAAAGGTTTATGATATTGTCTCCCTTGCCAGTATGTTATTGTTTTTGCTATTATATCTGTTGCTGGAATGTTATTACTCAATATATTATTTCCCTTGTCGGGATATTGATGTTATGCTATTGTTCCCAAGCCGGGATCTTGTTGTGAAATTATTGATTCTCTTGCCCAAATTGTTTTGTGATTGTTGCTTAGGTGAGGAAGAGTGTAAAGAACGAAAGGGTGAGCCGTGCATGATTTTGAGAGTGTTAATGCACGAAGGGTTATGTCGTGCTGCGTGATGTACAATACCGTGGCATGATCTGCTTGAGGCACCTAGGATAATTCCATGGCATGATTATGTGAGGTAAAAGCACGAAGGGTGATGCTATTCCAATTCTATTGATTTTATGGTAAGGATGAGAGTAATAGAACTAAGGATGATGTCGTGCACGTTTTATTGAGTTCTTGATTCTTGTTGATTATTGAATTATGGCTCTCTTTACCTTCCTCTGTTGGTTTTTCTGCTGTTACCTGTTATTCCTTGCAACATGTTTCTCCCTTCTACCTTTAACTGTAAGTACCTGCCTTTATTTTCCGTTGTATATGATTTAATTGCATAGGTTTATTTGCTAGTCTTGTCCTAGCCTCGTCACTACTTCGCCGAGGTCAGGCTAGGAACTTACCAGCACATGGGATCGATTGTGTTGATACTACACTATGCACTGTGTTCAGATCTCGGTACTGCAGCTTTTGGACTATGGTGAGGTTGCTGCCTTCCGCCCATATGTCGACCCGATGTAGTCCTGCAAGCGTTCGCATTCCTTGGTGTCTACTTCTATCTTTCCATACTGTTTCATTAATGTATTCCAGAAACATGTTTGTATTTAACTTTCGGACCTCTAGTTGTAGTATTCCTAGACTGTTTGTGAGACTATGACACTTGTTCTGGGTAGCTTATGTTTATGGTGTGAAGAACCAAACAGTCATCACTTATTTTCTTATCCATTATGTGCTTATAAGGCCTCAAAAACCTCATTTAGAATTTTCTCGATTTGTGCATAGTCCGAGCGCGTAGCTTGAAAGCTTAAATGTGGAATTCTATGAAAAATGCTAATTTTTTGTATTAAAATAAATAAATATGAGTTCGGTCAATATTTTAGGTAAACGGACCCGGATCCATAATTGATGGTCCCGGAGGGTCCATAGAAAATTATGGGACTCGGACATATGCCCAGAATCGAATTGCAAGGTCCAAAGCCTGAGAAATGAATTTTTAAGTAAAATTATTTTTCTGATGTTATTAAGAAAAATTGAAATGAAAGTTGATTAGAACGTGTTGGTATCGGGCTTGTATTATGGATCCTGTACCCGGTAGTGGTCTCATATGTAACTTAACATATTTCTGTAAATTTTGGTTGAAATCGGATGTCATTTGATGTGTTCCCGACTTAAAGTTCTAAATTTGTAAGTTTGTGAATTTTGAAGAAAAACTCTTGATTTTGAGGCCTGATTCTATGTTTTATTAGTTGTTATCGCGATTTGATCGAACGGTTAAGCTCGTATGATGTTGTTTAGTTAGTGCATGTGTTTTGCTAGGAGCCCCGAGTGCTCGAGTGTGATTGGGATGTGTTTCGGAATGGTTTTATTCTTAGAAAATTTGCAGATTTTCTTTAGCTATTGCAGACCCAGTTTCTTCTACGCGTTCACATCGTTCCTCTTGCATTCGCGATGCTCTACTTTTTCCTCCTTCGCATTCATGTCCTAGCCCTCGCGTTCGCGTAGGGTTACATGACCTTGAGGGCTCAGTCTTCTTTGCTTTTTCGTGTTCGCATGCATGTGACTCTGTTAGCGTAGCCTTTCTTTGTTTCCTCATCGCGTTCGTGTGGCAGCCTACGCGTTTGCATAGAAAAGATTTCTAGACCCCAGACTTTTAGTCTATGCATTAGCATTCTCTAGCTCGCAAATGCGATGGTCAGTTAGTGCTACCATTAACGAACGCGACCAGCCTATCACTAACGTGATGGCAATTTCACCAAGTTGTATTTCTAATTACAAAACAGTATTATTGCGGGATTTTTCACAAGTTCTTTCTTCTCCAAGGTCCTTAGGCGTCCATTGAAGCTTTCTTCACCAAAACTTCATGGGTTAGTAATCCTTAGCTTGTTTTCTTCATTTTTCATTAACATCTAATGAATCCCGAAGCCTAAAACATGTAATTAAGGTTAGAAATTGGGGATTTAGGTAGAGTTAGGGATTTTTGAATTTTCTTTATTTAGACATCGTTTTGGGATCGAATTTGAAAATAAGTTATATATTCGGGCTCGTGGGTGAATGAGGGATTTGTTTTTCGTTCGAACCTCGTGTTTTGGCCAAGCGGGCCCCGGGTCGATTTTTGGGATTGTGAGAAGAATGATCGTAAAGGTTGTAATTGAAGATAAGAATTGATTTGTTCAGCTCTTATTGATGGTATTGAGTCATTTATGCAAAGACTCAATTGGGTTGGATCCGGATTCGATAGGGAAAGCGATGATTGTGGATTGATTTAACCGTGGAAGTTGAGGTAAGTATTTGGTCTAACCCTAGCTTGAGGGAATAGGTGTTGAGTCTTACTTGCTTCTTGTTAATTGTCGAGTGCGATGTATAGGCATGGTTACGAGTACCTATACATTGATGTATATCATGACCGTGAGTCCTTATATTGCGAATATTTTGATCTTTGTTGTAACTTCCATGCTTAATTGATGATTTCAATATGTTGTAAAGAGCATGTGAAAGGATTTGTGGTCTTTAAACTTCGAGGAGCATTGGCTCGAGTTGAAATACAAGTTTTGAAGGTATATGAGATAACTAAATCCTTGAAGCATTGGCTTATGTGATAATGTGAACTATGAGATGAAAAAGAATGATAGAGAAAGAGTTACAAGTTCATTCCCTTGCCGCGATATTTTGTTGTTTTGTTGATATTCTCCCTCATGGGGACATTTTTTTGTTTTGTTGATAATCTCCCTTGCCGGGACGTACATAATTTTATTGTTGAGTTCCCTCACCGGGATAGTATAAATTATGGTTAATCCCTTGTCGAGATAGTATAAATTATGGGTAATCCCTTACTAGTATTGTTTCCATGATCAATGTAACTTGTATATTTAGATATTATATTGGATCCGGTTGCACGCCACAACTGATATTATATTGGATCGAGTTGCACGCCACAAGAGATATTATATTTGATTGGGTTGCACGCTGCAATAGATAACATATTTGGATCGGGTCGCACGTCGCAACAGCTATATGTACATGGATAGGGTTGCATGCCGCAACAGAGTTAATTGATAAGGGATGAGATTGCACGCTGCAACAGTAGTGTTATTGAATTGTTGTAGATGTTGTACTACTCTTTAATGTATATATTTGGTTTCTGTTAGGTTGAGATTGTTCCCTGAAGCATGTACCCCCCTCCATTATAACAGCTCATTACTTTTTTAATTTTCTGCAATATATTACGTAGCTGCACAGGTTTACATGGTAGTCCGGTCTAGCCTCGTCACTACATCGCGGGGTTAGACTAGGCACTTACTAGTACATGGGGTAGGTTGTGCTGATGCTACACTTTTTGCTCTTTTTCATAGATCTAGGTCTTGGACAACAGCAACAGTAGCACTAGAGCCAGCCTTCAGTCTAGTGAAACACCAAGGTAGCCCTGCAAGTGTCCGTAGGCCCGACGTCTCCTCTATCCTTTATTTAAGTTTGTTATCTCATTGTATTCGAGACAAACAATTATATTTTCTTTCAGACGATTGTATTTAGTACTCTTAGTAGTTCGTGATTATTGTGACACTAGTCTTTGGTAGAGGATTGTGTTGGATTTACGCATTTTAACCAGCTCCTTTAATTAAAGACTTCCACTAATTTACTTATTTATTTTAGTTTTTTCGTGATATTTTTCATAATTATTTAAAAGGAGTATATTGTAAAGAAAAAAAGTGATTAAGGTTTGGCTTGCCTAGCTCCCATTAGTAGGCACTATCATGATTCCTGAGAGTGGAAAATCCTGGTCGTGACAAGTTGGTATCAGAGCTCTAGGATGCATAGGTCTCACAACTCACGGAAACGCTTGGTAGAGTCTGAGGGATGGGTATAGAGACATCTATAATTATCCCAGAGGCTACAAAATTAGGAAATGTTTCACATTTGTTCTTTCTCGTGGTGCGGTTTTGTTTCTCGATGCTAATTGAATTTATGCTATGCTCTTTCGCAGATGGCGAGAACACATGCTTCCTCATCTTCTGATCAATAGTCCAAACCCTAGGAAGCTTCTACAAGGAGCACAGGGCGAGGCCGAGGCTATGCTAGAGGCCAAGGTATGGGCAGAGCTCAGTCCCAAGCAGCAGCACCACAGATGGAGTCTCAAGTTGACATTGACGAGGAGGTTCCGGCTCTAGCTCCAACAGTTTCTGTGGGCCCAGCTCAGGTCCCAGAGGGGTTAATTGCCACCCTTATTCTTCAGGACGCTCTAGTCTGATTGGCGGGTCTTATGGAGAGTGTCACCCAAGCAGGTTTGCTTCCCGTAATACCAACCATCTCTCAGGCTTGAGAAGGGGCCAAAACTCTTACTACTTGTACTCTGGAGCAGGTAGCTCCCTAGATTTAGACTCCAGCAACTCAGACATTTGGAGTAGTTCAGTCGAGTATGGTAGCCCAGACCAGTGATGGAGTAGCTATGTCTGCCGATGCTTTGTGGAGGTTGGGTAGGTTCACCAAGCTTTTCACTAATACCTCCAACGGTGCATCTACCAAGGATCATCAGGATTATTTGGACAACTGCCATATGGTTTTTCGGAACATGGGTATTGTAGAGACTAATGGGGTTGATTTTGCGATATTCCGATTGTCTGGATCTGCCAAGACTTGGTGGTGGGAATATTGTTTTGCTAGACCAGCAGGATCTCTAGCCTTGACCTGGGATCAATTCATGCATATATTTGTGGAAACGTTTCTCCCTATTACACAGTGAGAGGCCTATCAGAGGCAATTCGAGCGTCTCCATCAGGGATATATGATAGTCACCCAGTACGAGACTAGGTTTATTGCTTTGGCTCGCCATGCTCTTATTATGCTTCCCACTGAGAGGGAGAGAGTGAAACGGTTTATTGATAGACTCATTCAGCCTTTTCGTCTCAAGATGGCTTGAGAGGCTAGGAGTGAGATATCCTTTGAGGAGGCGGCCAATGTGGCCCGGAGGATTGAGATAGTATTGTCAAAAAGGGGTGGTCATAGGGCAGATAAGGGACCCTATCAGTCAGGCCGATTTAGTGATGACTCATCTGGAGGCAAAGATTCATATGATAGAAATCATCCTTCTAGGCCCTTCCAGTCAGCACTCCAGGTTTCCCATGGTGCATCAGGTAATAGTGGTTTTTATGGGCAGTATTCTGACCAGCAGTCCTATAGTGCACCATCAGCTCCTATCAGTGGACCGTAACTTTAGAGTTTCCGGGTGGTCATTCAGGCCACCGGGGTCAGTCTCTGTTTCCTCAACCACAACATTCGAGTGGATATTGTGAGTGTGATGAGTATGGTCATATTAGGAGGACTTGTCTGAGGTTGAGGATAGTCAGTCGCAGGAATAATGTCCCCGCCCTGTGATTCATGCACCAGATGATCCAGAGGTCACACAGCTAGCTAGAGGCAAGGGTAGAGGTACTAGAGGTGGAGGTATAGGTCATAAAGGTGGAGCTTAGGCTGCTAAGGGTGGAGGCCAGCTTAGGCTGCTAAGGGTGGAGGCCAGCCTACAGCGGGCCGTCCCAGGTATGTAGATCAGAGTGGTGGGGTCTAGCCCCGATGTTATACTCTTTAGGCCTGGCCCGAGGTAGAGGCTTCAGATACGGTTATTATAGGTACGATTTTTTTTTGATCGGGGTGCTTCAGTTTTGTTTGATGCAGAATCTATGTATTTGGATGTGTCATCATATTTTACCCCATACTTGATCATGCCTAGTGATGTATTGGGTATTCCTATTTATGTGTCTACACCAGTGAGTGACCCCATTTTGGTCGATCAAGTCCATCATTCATGTGTTGTGGTGATTTAGGGTCTTGAGACTCGTGTAGATTTGTTACTCTTAGACATGGTTGATTTCGACTTTATATTGGGGATGGACTGGCTATCACCTTATCACGCTATCTTGGACTGCCGTGCCAAGATTATGACCTTAGCTTTACTGGGTATGCCTCATTTAGAGTGAAGAGGGACTCCAGGTAATTCTACCTATAATGTTATATCGTATGTGAAGGTTCGGCATATGGTCGAGAAGAGGTGTTTGGATTATTTGGCTTATGTTGGGGATTCTAGTGCTGAGGTTCCCTATATCAACTCTATGCCTGTTGTTTGTGAGTTTCTTGATATTGTTCCTTCAGACATGCCGGTATGCCGCCCGACAGAGATTTGATTTCTATATTGATCTGGTTTCGAGTACTCAGCGAATTTCTATCCAGCTATGTTCTGTGGCCCCACTAGAGTTGAGGGAACTAAAGGACAAGTTGCAGGATTTGCTTGAGAAGGGTTTCACTAGATCCAGTGTCTCGCCTTTGGGTGTGCCAATGTTATTTGTCAAAAAAGTGATGGGTCAATGAGAATGTGTATTGATTACCGGCAATTAAAAAAGGTAATGTTCAAGAATAAGTATCCACTGCCGAGGATTGATTATTTGTTCGAATTCAGGGTGCCAGGGTATTTTCAAAGATTGACTTGCGATGTGGCTACATCAATTGAGGATTAGGGCATCCGATGTCCCTAAGACAGCTTTCCGCACCCGGTACGGGCATTATGAGTTCTTAGTTATGTCATTCAGTTTGACAAATTCCCTAGCAGCTTTCATAGACTTGATGAATCGAGTGTCCAAGCCTAATTTTGATTCATCATGATAATGTTCATTGATGATATATTGATATATTCCCACAACAAGGAGGAGCACGAGCATCACCTTAGAGTGGTTCTCCAGACTCTGAGGGGTAGTTAGTTATATGCTAAGTTCTCAAAATGTGAATTCTGGTTGTGTTCAGTTACATTTCTGGGTCATGTTATATAATCAGAGGGTATTTAGGTGGACCCAAAGAAGATTGAGGTAGTGAAGAGTTAGCATAGACCAGAATCAACTATAGTGATTCGGAGTTACTTGGGATTTGCAGGCTACTATTGATGGTTTGTAAAGGGGTTTTCGTCTATTGCAGCCCAAATGAACAGATTGATCCAGAAGGGTGCCTGTTTAAATGGTCAGATGATTGTAAGGCGAGCTTTCAGAAGCTCAAGACAGCTCTGACTACGTCACCGGTGTTGGTTTTGCCCACGGGTTCCGGACCCTATACAGTCTATTGTGACGCTTCTCGTATTGGGCTTGGAGTAGTGTTAAAGCAATATGGAAAGATTATTGACTGTTCTTTGAAGAAGTTAAAGATTCATGAGAGGAACTATTTGGTTTATGATTTAGAGTTGGCAGCCATAGTTCACGCTTTGAAGATTTGGAGGCATTATCTGTATGGCGTGGCATGTGAGGTGTACACGAATCACAAGAGTCTTTAGTATTCGTTCAAGAAAAAAGAGTTGAATTTCATGCAGAGGAGGTAGTTGGAGTTGTTGAAGGATTATGATATCACCATTATATACCATCCGGGAAATGCCAATGTGGTGGCCGATGTGTTGAGTAGGAAGTCCGCCAGTATGGGTAGTCTTGCTTATATTCTTGTCAGTGAGAGGACGCTTGCTTTGGATGTTCATGAGTTAGCCAATCAGATCATGAGACTAGATGTTTCTAAGCCTAGTCGTATGTTAGCTTGCACGGTCGCGCGTTCTTCATTATTGGAGCGTATCCACGATCGACAGTATGATGATCCCCATTTATGTATCCTTAGAGACATGATGCAGTGCAGAGGTGCCATGCATGTTTCCTTAGATTATGATGGAGTTTTGAGATTGCAGGGTCGGGTATGTGTGCCTAATGTAGATGGGCTCTAAGAGTTGATTTTGGTGGAGGCCCATAGCTCCCGGTAATCGATTCATCGGGGAGCCGCGAAGATTTATCAGGACTTGCGGCAGTATTATTGGTAGCGTAGAATGAAGAAGGATATTGTAGCATATGTGGCTCGTTGTTTGAATTGTTAACAGGTTATGTACGAGCATTAGAGGCCTGGTGGTTTTTTTTCAGATGATTGAGCTTCCCGAGTGGAAGTTGGAGCGGATCACCCTGGAATTTGTTACCAAGCTTCGACGGACTCGGAAGAAGTTTTATGCGATATGGGTCATTGTTGATAGGCTGACCAAAACGGTGCATTTCATTCCTGTGGCAGTCTCCTATTCTTCTAATAGGTTAGCTGAGATATATATATTCGAGAGATTGTTCACCTCCATGGTGTGCCCGTACCTATCATTTTAACTTAGTGTATGCAGTTTACCTCATGCTTTTGGAGGGCGGTTTGGCGAGAGTTGGGCACACAAGGTTAGTTGAGCAGGCATTTCATTCTCGGATGGATGCTCAGTCCGAGCGGGCTATTCAGATTTTAGAGGATATGCTCAAATCTTATGTTATTGACTTTGGAGGTTCGTGGGATCAGTTTTTGCCTTAACGAAGTTTGCCTACAACAGCAACTAACAATCGAGCATCCATATGGCTCCTTAAGAGGCCTTATAAGGTAGGTGGTGTCAGTCTCCGGTTGGATGGTTTGGGCCGGAAAAGGATCGATTGTTGGGTACGGATTTGGTTCATGAGGCCTTGTACAAGGTCAGGATCATTTAGGATAAGCATTTCTATGGTTGGTTACCGGGTATTGCTCCAACTGTCGCCTATGAAGGGCGTGATGAGATTTGGGAAGAAGTGTAAGATTAGCCCTAGGTTCATTGGTCCGTTTGAGATTGTTGATCGAGTGGGAGAGGTGGATTATAGACTTGCCTTGCTGCCAAGCTTATCAGTCGTGCATCCAATGTTTCTTGTGTCCATGCTTTGGAGGTATCACGGAGATCCAACCCACGTGTTAGATTTCAGCACTGTCCAGTTGGACAAGCACTTATATTACGAGGAGGAGCCGGTAGCTATTTTTGATCGGCAGGTTCATCAGCTAAGATCCAATAGTTTTCCTTCTTTCGTGTTCTGTGGGGAGGTTACCATCCTCAAGCATCGACCTGGTAGTCCGATTACGCTATGCGAAGCCGTTACCCTCATCTGTTCTTCGACTCATGCACTTCCTTCTTCTCTCAGTTCAAGGATGAACGATTATTTTAGAGGTAGAGAATGTGATGACCCAACGGGTCATCATCAATCTTCTTATCCATTATGTGATTTCGAGGCCTCGAAAACCTTATTTAGAGTCTCTCCAATTTGTGTGCATAATTCGGGCGCGTATTCCGAAAGCTTAAATGTAGAATTCTGTGAAAAATGCTAAATTTTGGTGTTAAAATGAATAAATTTTACTTTGTCAATATTTGGGTAAACAGACCCGGACCCATTATTTGATGGTCTGGGAGGGTCCGTAGAAAAATATGGGACTCGAGCTTATGCCCGGAATCGAATTCCAAGGTCCCAAGCCTAAGAAATGAATTTTGGAGTAAAATTATTTTTTTATGAAATTATGAAGGAAAATTGAAATGAAAATTGATTTAACGTGTTAGTATCGGGCCAGAGCGTCATAGGGACCTTGGGTACTGCAAGCGCATTAGGGTAGAGGAGGTCATGGTGGGTTCTGCATAGGATGAGTAGGGGTCGAGCGACCGGGCCTGACGAGATCCCGGTGGAGTTCTGGAAGTGCATGGGTAAGTCTGGGGGGGGAGCGGCTCTCCAGGTTGTTCAATGCGATCTTCAGGACCAAAAGGATGCCGGACGAGTGGAGATGGAGTACAGTGGTGCCCTTGTACAAGAACAAAGGGGACATCCAGTGCTGCAACAATTATAGGGGTATCAAATTAATAAGTCACACCATGAAGGTTTGGGAGAGGGTGATTGAGACGAGGGTGAGGGGAGTGACAACTATATCTGGGAACCAGTTCGGTTTCATGCCGGGACGCTCCTCTACTGAGGCTATCCACCTCGTCAGGCGGCTGGCGGAGCAATTCAGGGATAAGAGGAAGGACCTTCACATGGTGCTTATTGACCTGGAGAAGGCGTATGATAAGGTCCCGAGGGAGGTGCAATGGCGGTGTTTGGAGGCGAAGAGCGTGTCGGAAGCCTACATCAGAGTAATCAAGGACATGTACAATGGAGCTAGGACTAGGGTTAGGACGTTGAGTGGCGATTCAGGCCATTTTCCAGTGGTTACGGGGCTCCATCAAGGATCGGCGCTGAGCCCGCTCTTTTTTGCATTAGTGATAGATGCTTTTACCCGTCATATTCAAGGGGATGTGCCTTGGTGTATGTTATTTGCTGATGATATAGTATTGATAGAGGAGTCGAGGGCCGGTATTATCGAGAGGTTAGAGGTATGGCGGCAGACTCTCGAGTCTAAAGGCTTCAAAATAAGCAGATCTAAGACAGAATACCTGGAGTGCAAGATTAGCGCCGATCCGAGTGAAGTAGGGAGGGACGTGATGATTGGCTCTCAGGCCATCGCCAAGAAGGAATGCGTCCGTTACCTTGGGTCGGTGATTCAGGGGGATGGAGAGATTGACGGGGACGTTACGCATCGTATAGGAGCAGGGTAGGCTAAGTGGAGGCTTGCATCAGGAGTCCTGTGTGACAGGAAAGTTCCACACAAACTCAAGGGAAAATTCCATAGAGCCGTGGTTAGACCTGCAATGCTGTATGGGGCGGAGTGCTGGCCCGTAAAGAATTCCCATGTTCAGAGGATGAGGGTCGCGGAGATGAGGATGCTTAGGTGGATGTGCGGGCATACCAGGCTAGATAAAATTAGGAATGAAATTATTCGGGAGAAGGTGGGGGTGGCTCCGGTGGACGAGAAGATGCGCGAAGCGCGGCTGAGGTGGTTCGGGCATGTGCGGAGGAGAAGTCCCGATGCACCGGTGAGGAGCTGCGAACGGCTGGTGATTGCTGGCGGTCGGCGCGGCAGAGGGAGGCCCAAGAAATATTGGGGAGAGGTGATTCGGCAGGATATGGCTAGAATGCAGGTTTCAGAGGACATGACCCTTGATAGGAAAGCCTGGAGGTCTAGTATCAGGGTTGTAGGATAGGGGCACCTAGAATTTCTCGTCCGCTCCTCCCGGGGTTGGGGGTGGGGTAGCAGGGTTATTCATAGATGATATGTGTTTACTGTACGATACTATTACTTGTTATTGTATTTTGGTATTTTGTTTCCTTTGTTCAGATTATTTCTAACGCTATTTATGTTGGAATTTCTATTGCACTAATGATATACTATTTCTGTTTTGTTGTGTTTCTGTTTGTTTTACTACTGTTTTTCACCAAACCCTATGAGCCGAGGGTCGATTGGAAACAGCCTCCCTGCCCTGTCGTGTAGCGGTAAGGCTCGTCTACATATTACCTTCCCCAGACCCCACCTGGTGGGAATACACTGGGTAGTTGTTGTTGTTGTGTTAGTATCGGGCCTGCATTTTTGTTCCGGCGCCTGGTACAGGACACATATATAATTTTACATATTTCTGTAAAGTTTGGTTGAAATCGGACGTCTGTAGACGTGTTCCCAGCTTAAAGTTCTAAATTTGAAAGTTTATGAAGTTTGAAGAAAAACTCTTAATTTTTAGGCTTGATTTTTGGTTTTGGATATTATTATGGCGATTTAATCGTACGGTTAAGTTTGTATGATGTTGTTGAGTTACTGTAGTGTTGGTTAAGAGCCTCGAGGGCTCGGGAGTGATTCGAATGTGTTTCGGGATGGTTTTAGACTTAGAAAAATTGTAGATTTGCTTCAGCTGTTGCAGGCCCAGTTTCTTCTACGCGTTCGCATTGTTCCACTCCCGTTCGCGATGCTCTAATTTTTCCTCCTTCATGTTTGCATTCGTGCTCCCGCGTCCGCGTAGGGAAATTTGA
Source organism: Nicotiana benthamiana (assembly GCA_034376525.1). Lineage (NCBI taxonomy): Eukaryota > Viridiplantae > Streptophyta > Magnoliopsida > Solanales > Solanaceae > Nicotiana > Nicotiana benthamiana. The sequence goes on along the minus strand of CM067330.1, from coordinate 53,027,533 downwards.
CCCTGAGGGCTCAGTCTTCTTTTCCTCTTCGCATTCCCATGCATGTGACTGCGTTTGCATACCCTTGCATTGTTTCCTCATCGCGGTTGCATGGTAGCCTACGGGTTCGCATAGAACGAATTTCTGGACCCCACCCTTTTACTCTACGCATTTGCATTCTCCAGCTCGTGAACGTAATGGTATATAAGTGCTACCCTTCACGAACGCGACCATCCTGCCGCGAACGCAAAGGGCAATTTCGCCCAATTATATATTAAATTCCAGAACAATGTTATTGCGTGGTTTTTACACGTTTTCATGAGCTCTTTCTTCTCTAACGTCCTTAGTCGCCCATTGAAGCTTTCTTTCACCAAAACTTTGTGGGTTGGTAATCCTTAACTTGTTTCCTTCTTTTTTCATCAATTTCTAATGAATCCCTAAGCCTAAAACATGTAATTAAGGGTAGAAATTGGGGATTTGGGTAGAGTTAGAGGTTTTTGAATTTTCTTGATTTAGACCTCGTTTTGGGGTCAAATTTGAAAACAAATTATATATTTGGGCTCGTGGGTGAATGTGGGATTTGATTTTGGTCCGAACCTCATATTTTGACCAAGCAGGTCCAGGGTCAATATTTGATATTTTGAGAAGTAGGATCGGAAAGATTGTAATTGAACATAGGAATTGATTTGTTCATCTCTTATTGATGTTATTGAGGTATTTATGCATAGATTCGATTACGTTGGAGCCGTATTCGAGAGGTAAAGCGATGACTGTGGATTGATTTGGCTGTAGAAGTTGAGGTAAGTGTTTGGAACATTAGCTTGATGGAATATGTGTTGAGTCTTACTTGCTACTTGTTAATTGTTGAGTGCGATGTATAGGCATGGTGATGAGTATCTATACATTGGTGTCTAGCATGATTGTGAGTCTTTATATTGCGAATATTTTGATCTTTGTTGTAACTTTCATGCTTAATTGATGATTTAAACATGTTGTAAAGAGCATGTGAATGGAATTGTGATCTTTATACTTCAAGGAGTGTTGGCTCGAGTTGAAATACAAGTTTTTAAGGTATATGAGATAATTAAATCCTTGGAGCATTAGCTCTTGTGATAATGTTAACTATGAGATGAAAATGAAATAAAGAGAAAGAGTTACTAGCTTATTCACTTGCCCGGACGTATATGCTTGTACTATTGATATCCCTTACCGGGACAGTATAAATTATGGTTAATCCCTTCCTGGGATATTATAAATTATGGTTAATCCCTTCCTAGGATATTATAAATTATGGTTAATCCCTTCCTGGGATGTTATAAATTATGGTTAATCCCTTGCCGGAATTATTGTCATGATCAATGTAAGTTGTATATTTCGATATTATATTGGATCGGGTTGCACGCTGCAAAAAATATTATATTAGATCGAGTTGCACACCGAAACAGATATTATATTTGCTCGGCTTGAACACCGCAACGAATATTATATTAGATCGGGTTGCACACCGCAACAGAGTTAATTTTCGTTGTTTCATGCTATTTCTGATAATTGTTAAAAACGAGTATATTATAAAGACAAAATTGATTAATTTTCGCTTGCCTAGCTCCCATTAGTAGGCTCCATCGCGACTCCTGAGGGTAGAAAATCCGGATCGTAACATATGTTCGTATTGGTATTTTCATTAAATTTTTACAGTTCAGTCTTCCGCGTTATTATTTTTCGTTATTTCTAAAATGTTAATTCACATTAAGGGATAAAAACAAAAAAGGGCTAAATAATTGGAATAATTCGCCTCCCTAACTCTCACTAGTAGGCTCCATCACGACTTCCTACGGTGAAAAATCTGACATGACAAACAAACTATCGAATATTGCTGACACATGCCTTAATTTATTTTTGTGGTTTTTTAAAGTTATCGAAAAAGATTTGAGATCCATTATTTGAATTAAGATTGGAAAGTATTCACTAGAAACTTCTCTTAGATCTTTCTTACAAAAAGATTCTTGCATGTTCATTGTACTTCACATTAGCTTGCTCGAACGATTTAGGTTTAAGCGGGAGAGGAATCTAAATTAGAATAAAAAGATAATAGCATGTTGAATAGAAACAATAGAACCTTATGGGGTCGTTTGGTTGAAAAGATATTATCCCAAGATTAGTTACCCGAGATTATTTACTTTCCCCTTTAATGCATATTAACAAACACGACAATTATGGGATAACTAATCTCGCTATTAATTATACAGTAACTGTTGCCTAACCTAATATGGGATGACTTTCCTTAAATCTAGTCCAGAAATTAATTATTTTGTATCCCTCATACGAAACGAGTCCAAAGAGCAAAATCTAATAATGTCAATTCTAAGACATCAATCATGCACCTATCATGTCATGACTCTTATTTTTTGCACGAATGACAACCTAAGTTTACTACTATCTAGTTCTATGTGATCAAGTTCTATGTCATCAAGTATTACTTGCTTTAATTTTAATTTATTAGTTTTAGTATTTATCATTCCAAATCAAAGTACTTAAATCCTATTCATGTGACAATATTTTACTATCTTATTTTTAGCTAACACATTAATTTTCATGTTGTGTTTTGCTCTCATCACATATATTAAGAGATAATTAAATTATTTATTTATTAAATCTGCCACAAAAGGAGATAAATTAGCTATTTGGGAATAAATATAGTATTTGCTACCTTCTTTTTTTTGGCAACCCCTAGGCAAAGCCTAGGGTTAGGATTTTATAAATAACAGAAAATAAAAAATAAAAAATGAAAAAACATGATGGTGCCAGTTGAAATATGATCATCTCAGAGTTTATAATTACTCTCTGATAATTTTACATTTTGGGAAATTAAGACAGTTGATAAATTTATGAAAAAGCGACGGATGTCATCGTAATTCATGCTTTGTTATTTGTTCTTTGTGTCAACTGTTTTTGTTTTGCGATTCTCATTGGGGGCCGTTTTATGTTTGCTTCTTCTATCACCCTGCCGTCCCAGCTTCTATCTCTCTGACGACACTTCTTATTTGTTTTGCTGTGCATTGGAGATAAATCGCCTTTTCTTGCAGCATCTTTACGACATTGCATTAACATCTCGTCTTCCTCCCTTTCTTCATATGTTATTTCCATATCATTCTGGAGCTGTCTTTTGTCTGAAGAGATTTGTATAGCAGATGATTCATATTGACCTTATCGTTGTCCAGTGTGTATAGGTGTAACATGCTTTTGTCCACTGTTATGTTGGTACTGTTTTGTTTCCAGCAGTTGAAGATTCACCCAAGAATTAGATCACCTTTTGTGATGTTTCTTTTTGGTCGTTCTTTGAAGTTGCTATCCTTGAATCACCTGTAGTTGTATTAGATTTTGGAATGTAAGCTGGAGCATTATGATTTAATAAGCTGCTTGAGTTTGCCGCGGATGGAGTTTTTGCATTCCAGATTACGATTGCAGCTTTTCCTTGAGAATCCAATTCTTCTCTTGAGCTATCGTAATCATCTTCTTGATCTTCCTCTTCTGATGAAAAACCAGTAGAGCCTTCTTCCCAACTCTCTTCATCACCGAATTGTCGTTGGTCCCAAAGTTTCGATTTAATTACCAACTCCCTCATGTTAGCTAAAACTAGCTTTTTGTTCTCTCCATTGAATATTGAAAAATCTTCATGATCCTTGTTCTCTATATATGTGTAGGGAACGGGAGGATAACTTTTGACAACCTGTAGCTTCCCTCCAGCAACCATTCCCGAAGAATTTGAGCTGGGTATTAGAGCTGTATTTTCCTCTGCGATTTGCTTGCTTTGTTTCAAACAAGAAATTGGAGTTTTTCCTCTTTGTTGCAGAGATACCTCAGCGTGATTTTTGTCGAGTGCATCCCTGTTGTTTCCACTTGTTTGAGCAGGCATACCAGCCTTGACAACCATCTGTTTAGACATTTCCTGTTCATTCAGTTCTGCAGATTTCCAATTTGATTTCAAATTTCCAGATTTTACATCACCAGATCCTTGGTTCTGCAAGTTGTTGCTGTGCTGCATTCCTTCAATATCATTCAGCTGCCCATCCTGTGCATTATGCTTATGAACTGGAAGATCACTGTGATTTGTAGCATGGATTGCATTTTTATGTGCAGCCTTAGTATATGCAGCAGCCTCAGTTACATTAGGACTACTCCCAGCAGAAATTGATACTTCACTGGAGAGCTCACTTTGGATGCAACAGTAGCAACACTTTTATATGACTGTGTAGTATCATCGTTAATTTTTGAGGCAGTTTCTGCAGCTGAACCAGAAACTACATCAGCACTCACAATGATCCTTTCAGTAGCTGTAACCAATTTAACAGAATTTGCATTGTCATTGTTACACTATCCATGTTCCTTTTCTGGATTTGGAAAAGTTTGAGCATTCTGCAAGTTACTGCTGTGCTGCATTCCTTCAACATCATTCAGCTGTCCATCCTGTGCATTCTGCTTAACTGGAAGAATTGTATCATGACTTGCATTGTGTGCAGCCTCAGTAGATGCAGCCACAGTCACATCAGGACTAATCCCAGCCAAAATTGATACAACTTGTTCACTGGGAAAGCTCACTTTGGATGCAAACATAGAAACATTTTTACATGACTGTGCAATATCATCGTTCATTGTTGAAGTAGTTTCTGCAGCACCAGAAACTACATCAGCAGTCACAAGTTGCATATTATTTTTTTAATTTTATTAGATGTCCTATAATGCATACTAATAATTGATGTAACTACTTACGTAAGAATCAACTCTACTATCTTAAAAAATTGTGTTCCTTCTTTACTATAAAAGGAAGAGCTCGCTTTCATCGACAAGCACATCAATAGAAAAAAATAAGAGTTAAAAATCAAAGTACCTATAGTTATAACAAGTATAATTGTTTTTGATGGCAAAATCAACCAATGTTTTTGTTTATATGATTTTTGTCATGTTTGTTCTCTTTTCATTAACTCAGGCGGTGCCACAGTCTTCGTATGCATCAAAACCATCATATGTACCAGAACTATCATATGCGCCAGAAGCAACATCACCAACAACATCACTAGAATTATCGGTTGCAACTCGTAACACTCGTGTATCTATTACAGGTATATCTAATTTTAATTTTCTTTTTTTTTACTTTTTTCTTTTGTTTTCTCATTCTTCCGTCTATAATTAATTTGCATACCTTAAAAATTAAAGGATCTTACTCGATACTAAATAACTCAAAAAAAAAATATTCCAGTGGGAGGTTTGAGACTGATGTTTAATATTGAAATTTCAAGATAAATTTTCTTTTACTTCTTTTTTGAAGTCACGGTTTTGGCACTAACAGATTCAATTTCTTCTTATGTGCATAATAATTATTTTTATAATCACGATTACAAATACGTGTTTTTTGTTTAGAAACACGTAGATTCGGCTTTCTACTGTTAGATTTACAGCCTTTATTTAATTTTTATTCAATTGTATATGAAATACGTTTGTTTTTTGAATTTCAGGTTGCGCTTTTGCATCACAATGCAAAACCAAATGTTGCATTTGTGATAAAGGCGCATGCATTCAATGTTGTTAAGATGGTATAACACCAATTACTATGTAATGGATGAATAGCTAGCGTACTAATAGAAATTAGTTACCATCAAAATATATGTATTTGTAGCCATCATAGCACCAAAGAAAATTTTCCATCTTCATGCTTAACAGAGTTTACTTGCACATTCTTCTTTTTTTTTTGCGCATTTTATTTTATTTTCTTTGTAGCATTTGTCATAATTTAATGCCAGAGGTTCATGACGAGCCCTTAACTAATCATTTTGTAACATCAATAATAACACGCCATCTTATAACAAGTCTCCAGATACACAAACCATCTTACATTACATATAACTAAAATCGATAAAGTGACATCAACATCATTATCATAATAAAATAAGTCTCCTGCCGATGTTAAGACGAATAACTAGATATTTAAATTATAAAAAAGATGAACATTTGTGCAGCAATTGTCTAATTTAAAAGATTCTAGACCCTAAACGTCTAAGGTAAAGATGGAACTCCCATGAGTTTCAAGCAAATTCATGAACAATGCAATAACTCTAAAAACGTGCATAAATACAGTTGCAGTAATCCGATAGGTGTCATTTTCAATTTTAATCTTTATTTGTGTGATCCGAAACCTCGAATAGCTCCGTTTAATCTTTTTCGATTTACATAGGTAGCATGTGCAGTTTTTAAAAAAAATTATGTGACAAATCCATAAAACAATGAAATTTAGCTTTGAAAACTCATTTGAGTTGACTACGGTCAATGTTTTGTGTAAATAGATCCGGATCGATATTTTGACGGTCCCAATATGTCTATATTTTGATTCGGGACTTGGGCATATGTCACAGCCCAAAATCCACAATACATCATGATGGTACCTGACATTGTTGTCAGGAAAGTCAATGGTGAATTATCAACTTAATTACCCATTTCATTAGTTGAAATCATAAGTCCCATGAGATAAAAAGAGTAAAACTCGGTACTCGTAGAAAATTCATGATTTTCTTATCAATTTTCATATAAAATTTAAATTACATGGTGAAATATGAGTAATTACATGAACTAATAATGAACATCCATTAGGAACCTATAAAACCCGGTGCCACAAGTGCATGATCATCTACTATAAGGTATAACAATACTACAACGTCTATCTGGAATACAAGTTAGACAGAAAAAATAATTAAATCTTATGGAGACTATGGATGTTGCAAATCGTAACATGGGATGCAACTCACTATAAGTCCCCTCAATAGTTGTGCCTCTACACCCAAAAAACAATCATATATATATATATCATGTATAATAAGTGTAGAATAATAGCATGAATACGTAAAACAATATGTAGCCAGTAAGTATCTAGCCTAATGTAGTAATGATGAGGCATCGACATTGAAATTACTAATTGTTCAATAAATCAGTACACCGAAAAATAAATCTTAGCATGACAGTCTAGAATAGCACGACATGGAGATAACCAGTCCATGCCAAAAATGATATCGAAATCCACCATACTCAATAATAATAAATCAACATGAGTTTCCAAACCCCTAGTACTCACAACACTTGACCGGTACACACGGTCTAAAACAATAATATCATTCACCGGGGTAGATACATGAACAGGTAAAGCAAGAAACTCACAGGGCACACCCAAATAACGAGCAAAGTATGATGACACATAACAAAAGGTGGATCCGGAATCAAATAATATAGAGGCATCTTAGTAGTAGACTGAAAACAATACCTGTAATAATAGCATATGAAGAAATAACACCGGGTCTTCCTGGAAGAGCATAAAAACGGGCCTAACCGCCCCACGATCCACCCCTCCCTCTGGGGTGACCCTTGGCTAACAGACCTCCACCATTAGCTGGCTGAGCGGGTGGTGGTTGAGTAACTGATGCTGAAGCCGATGACTGACCCCTCTACTGGGATGAACTAGCAACACAACGAGGACACATCATCCACATGTGGCCCACCTTGTCATACTCATAACAACTCCCAGGTGCTAGAGAAGAGGACTGAAGGGAACCCCTCGCACCAGATTGACTAGCAAATGTACTCGGCATTGAATAACCCTAAACTGAGGGAGCACAGGATGAACTGAGCTGGAAGGGCACTAAGTGATGACTGGCCCTGATGTGACCTGTGAGAACCATGACCCAATAATGCCCCACTTAACCTGGGCATGATGACTGAGCAGGCCTAAATGGACGGCCTCTACCATGCTGAAACTGGCCCCACGAAGAAGCACCAATGTAACTACAGGATCCTCGAGGCCTCTTGGCCTCCCTCTCCTCTCGCTCCTGACGGTGAACCGACTCAATCTCCTAGGCAATATCCACAACTTCCTTGAACGTAGCACCAGATATCCTCTCCCTGGTCATAAGAATACGGAGCTGATAAGTAAGACCATCAACAAAACTCCTAATCATCTCTCAATCTGTCCGAACCAAGCAAATGGCATAACGATCCAACTCAGAAAACCTCAACTCATACTGTGACACTATTATCTCCTCCTGATGCAACCACTCAAACTACCAATAAAGTGCCTCTCAATGAGACTGCGGCACATACATCACCAGAGAAGATAACGGAGAATTGCTACCAGGTAAGGGGTGCTGAACCAATAGGCCTACGCCTGTCAAAATCTTCCCACCAAGTGAAAGAAAGTCCTGAAAACGAATAGGTAGTCAAAGCGACCCTACTGGTCTCTAGAATACTTGCGATATGAAGCATCCTATGACACTTGTCCAAAAAGCACTAGGAATCCTCTCCCTCTACGCTACTGAAGGTTGGAGGCTGAAGCCTATCAAATCTATTCAACCTATGATACTCGTCCTCTGGCATAATAGGAACTACATAGTCTTGAGAAACTACAACTAGCTAGGCGAGGTGTGCCCCGGCATCTGAAGCCCCGACACGACCTGCGCAGGCATGCGAGTGGCAGGAGTCTAACTACCTCCCTCGGCCTGAGAAGTAGCTGCGGCTGTAGTGGCTGAAACCGAATGAGCTAGGCCAGTGCAAACTGATAAGATATGAGCCAAGGACTCTTGAAGACCCCAAATCATAATGGCCACAACTGGTGCCTGAGATGGTGCTGCTGTAGCACCCATAATTGGGACCTAGTCCTGAACTGGGGCAGCTGGGGGTTCTACAGGTGCTGCCCTCGCTGCTCTGCCTCTACCACGACCATGACCACAACTGCATCCTCGGCCTCTGGTGGCACTGGTGGTCGTTTAGCACGTGTCCTCACCATATGTGAGAGAATAGAATAACAAAAATTTTTTACTCAGCTCAACAAGTTCGCATGACAATAATTTCAAGAATATGAAGTTTTTCCTAAAGGTTATGTAGCCTCTCGAGGGTAAATGCAGACGTCTCTGTACTGATCTGCAAGAGTCTACTAAACCTGCACATAAATCTTGAGACATATGTAACCTAGGCTCTCATACCAACTTGTCACAGCCCAAAACCCAAACCCTATCGTGATAACGCCTCTCGTGAAGACAAGTCCAACCATTTAGACCCAATTCAGTTATTAAAATAGTTAGCAACATAAAGTAGTCTAAACCCTTATTTAATAGTACCAAGTAGCATGTAATATCAATAAAGTGCGGAAGTATAGGCCAAAACAGCCCGAACCAGGGTGTCATAAGTCACGAGCATCTCACAACACCGAATACTCAAATGTAACAACATAGTTTGATACTAAACTAAGAACATAAAAGAAAGAGATATGGAGGAGCTTTGGCTGCGAACACCAACCACTACCTAAAGACTCCTTGAAGAACCGTCTGAAGCTGGGATGAATCAGCACTCGACAGTAAGACCAGCTACACCTGAATCTGCACATAGGGGTACAGGGCGTAAAGTGAGTAAACCAACTAAGTAAGTAAAAAATGTATATAATGACTGAAAGTAAGAAAACACGTAAGGCACAAGGCACTCTATAATGAAGCTACAAAACTATTTGAAAATAATGAACCAGTGAAACATCAAGTAAAATCCTCTTTCAACGAGTAAACAAGTAATTGACAAGTAACTAAGGTATAGAAACCAAATAGAAGATTGCCACTCGGGCATAGTATCACCACATCTGCCCTTCGGGTAACATCTCAGAACAATAATAGCCCCTTGGGCTCAATCTCACATCATAATGGGTACGCGCGCTTACTGAGGGTGTGTAGACTTCTGGAGGAGCCCTTTACGGTCCAAGCACAATAACAAGTCATCTCATGGTACCAAATCTAGGCCCTCGTCCTCATATCAATCAAGCCACCTCGTGGCGTACATATCTCATGCCCTCAGCCTCAAATCGATATTAGTGTCTCCTCACAATATAGGCCATCAGTCTTACTCAGTAAAAATCATCACAAGCCCATCAGGCAATAGTAAAATGGTACTTCTCAGTCCAAACATCATTTAAAATATCATTTAAGTCTTAAAACTAAGTAAAATGGCCGAGTATGAAAACAGTGGAAAATAAAATGACCGAGTTCAAGTAATAAGTCAAAACAATGAGAAAATATTAATGAAAAGCCCCAAACGGTTCAAATAGTTGGCACTATGCTCGAATATGGCATTCAGCCCAGTTACTAATGATATAAAATAATTTTAAATCAAATAGGGTAAAAAAAAAATCAATCGGGACAAACAAGGTCATAAATCCCTAATAGTGTTTGAATCCACGCTCATCATGAAGTGTGTGCCTCACCTCAATATACCACTACGGTGTGCAGTTTGGGGTTTCAAATTCGCAGAACATTATTTACAATCATTACTCACCTCGAACCGACTAAATCTCTAGCTCGCGATGCCTTTGCCTCTCAAATCGGACTCCATGCACGTCAAGTCTATCAAAAATCAGAACGAGGATGTAAAATTATGCTAAGGGAATGAATATCAAGCGAAACTAATCAATAAAGGGCACAAATCCTGAAATTACAAAAACTCGACCCCAGGACCCATGTCTCAAAATTCAGAAATTTTTACACCAACAGACTCCTTATTGTTAGGATTTATGCCCGTCACTAGAGCGGGGGGTGAATAGTGAGGCACGAGAATGTCGGTATATTTTGCGGAATTAAAATTGCAGGAGTAAAATAAGTGCGGTAAATAAAAGAGTAAGGAAAGAACACACCGATGTATACTGGTTCGCCACAACATGTGGTTATGTCCAGTCTCCCGAGAGACTCTCTCGAGTTTCACTAACTCTGTTAAGCATACGGGTGCTTAGCAAACCGTTACACTTGCTCGTACATGTACGCTCTACAAGACTTCACCTTGCTCGTGGATACCGCACCACAAGACTTCTTGCTCAAGGATACCTCACCTCAAGACTTCACACACCAAGATTGAGGGTACTTAGCAAACCCAACGCTCAATGAGAAGAGTTGGTCCTCTCAAGAACTTCTCTCTTTTACAACAAAGACTCTCTAAAGAAGAGTAGATAAAGAGATACAATATAAGCTCTATGAACAACACAAAGTTGTCTCTCAAATGGCTCAACAAAAGCTCTAAGTATGATGCACAAATATTATCAATATGTTTATAAGAATTGAGAGATGCTTTTGTTCCAAAATAAGCTCCAAAGGCCTCTATTTATAAAGTTTAGAGGTGTTATGTCTGTTGCTCAATAGTTAAACAATAATTCTGATTTCTGACAGAATAATAGATTATCCTAATCACATAATCGATTATCTCTTTTAAAACGTTCAAAAAACTAGTCGTTGGATGGCAACAGATAGTTGGAAAATCGATTATACTATTATGATAATCGATTATCTATAGGATAATTGATTATCACAGATAGCATAATCGATTATTTTACTTCTCTGGACTTAAAGGTGTAAGCTGGATTTTGCCCAGATACTCGATTATCTCAGGATGATAATCGATTATCTTGGCTCTCTGGAATTTCCAGTTTTGCTGGAAATTTCAGGATAATCGATTATCATCCCAAGATAATCGATTATCTGGCCAATCTGTCCAGAAGTGAAAACTTACTTCAAAAACCATTTTGGTTAAAACGAAAACGTTCAAAATCATTTTGTTTGAAGTATATCAAAAATGTTTATGATATTTATGATTTGATAAAATGATTTTATGCATATTAATGATGACCTATGTTGAGCCAAAAGACGAGATAACTTAAACGTTGCTCTTACATTGGCTCTACCTAACGACCTACGCCTTGGGTCTTCGGTCTCGAACTCTTGAGCTCGTCTTGCCTTGTCTATGCAATCCCTTCATCAATATGCTTCTTGGCATTCAATCTTGATTGTTTGATTCATCATCATTGATTTGTCAACCATCTTGATTGTTTGCTAATGCATCTTCATTGTTTGTCATACAATAACATTGTTTGACAGTTGACTTCATTGTTTGTCATTCATCAAAACCTATACCTGGAAATCATGCTCATACAACCAAAGCACACATATCAAAGATATCAATGATTTCCAACAATTCCCCCCTTTTTGATAATGACAAACAATAGGAGATATGCATATTGGATTCCCCCTAATAACATGCTATATCTCAACACACAAGTCATGCAAAACATTCCCCCTTAATTGAGTATTCCCCCTCAAATAAGGCATACTAGAAGGTAGAGACATTCCCCCTTATTAGATGCATATCGCCTAATCTCTTCCCCCTTTTGGCATTAGCAAAAAGAGAGTATACTAAGGCTACTTCCCCCTTTCGACACTTCCCCCTTTTAGGCATACAAATGTCAAAATAAAATAGGAAAGACAATGAGGAATATACTTGATGAAGATTTTCAAATAATTAAAAATCATACCAATTGTTGGAAAAACATAGCAAATGTTATTTTTATCAAAAAGATACCAATTGTTATTTTTAGCAAAACGTGTTTCCATATCAACTATAAATATAACAAACCAAGAGTTATATTCATCAAAACATGAATCAATTATTATTTTTAACAAAAATATACCAACTGTTAACACATATCAACTGTTAGGTTTTTATAAAAAAATTATAACTAACCGAACTTCCCCCTTGATGCAATAAGGTTTCGTGCTTGGTGCATCTACTACAATATTGTTGTCTTCAAGAACACCTGCAAATGTACCTAAAAATAGGTTTTAGGTACCCAAACACTTTTGGGTCCTTGGGGGTTAGGCAAATAATAATCATAGCCAAAAGATAAATCCATATGTTTTGTAAAACATACGGGTGCCATGTGTCCTACCCGGTTGCAATAATGACATACTACGTTCGGGTTGTACATGTGCCTAGGTTGAGCCAAAAACATTCTAGGTGATCTAAAGTCATTATTCCTAGAAGAGTTGAAATTCCTAAAGTCATTTCTAGGTGGTCTAAAATTATTAATTCTAAACTCATTGATAGAATTCCTAGAATCATTTCTAGGTGGTCCAGCCTTATTTCTATCATCCTTTCTAATAGTATTCTTATTCTTCCTACGCCTTTTATTTTTCCTGGGCTTTTGTTTTTAATTTCTTCAACTGTTTTAGGATCATCTACACTACGTTTTCTAGTGTGTTCCTAAGTTCTATGTTCTCTATTTTCAAAGAATCACAAGAAGAACAATTAGAACTTTGATCAATTGAAGAGGCTTTATTCATCTCCTTAATTTTATTTTTAAGATCAATATTATCATTTTCGAAAAATTTATTTTCTTCTTCTAAAACATTAATTTTAGCCTTGGCCTCTTTGGAGATTTTTGAAGTCTTTTTAAATTCACCATATAATTCTTGAAAAGCTTCTTGTAATTCTTCAAAAGAGTAAGAGTTAGAAGTACTTACCTCTTCTTCCTCGTTGGCCATGAGGCATAGGGCGGCCGTTTAATCACCCGAGCTGTCCGAGTCCCATGTCACGCGCCTTTGGTGTTTGTTCTTCTTCTTGTTCTTGGGCTTTGGACATTGTGACTTGGTGTGGCCAAGTTTTCCACAATTATGGCATGAAGAACTTGGTTCTTCCTTCTTAATTTCCTTCTTCATAAAGTTATAAAACTTTTCGATCAAGCCATTGGAAAGAGTATCATCATCGCTTTCCGAATCACTTACCTCTACTCTTGTAGAAGATGAGGCTTTGAAGGCAATTGCCGAACTTTTCTTATTTCCAAAAGAGGGTTTAAGAATAGTGCTTTCATAAGTTTTGAGGTTACCTCTTAGTCCTTCAATTGTTATGTCGGTGATTCCCATCGACTCTTGGATGGCATTGGCTTTGGAACACCATTCGGGAGTGAGACTCCGCAGGATTTTTCGAACAAGATCTTTGTTCGAGTATACTCTCCCAAGAGGATGGAGATCATTGATGATCATTGAGAACCGATCAAACATTTCATCTATGCTTTCAGGCTCTTTCATTCTAAAGAGTTCATATTCATGTGTTAGAAAATCAACTCTAGCTTCTCGGACTTTAGGCGTACCTTCATAAGTGACCTCAAGCTTGTCCCACATCTCCTTGGCAGTTGTGCAGCAAGAAATCTTCCGAAAGTCATCCGGGTTCACCGCACAGTATAACATATTGATGGCCTTTGCGTTATTTTCAACCTTCTTGATATCCTCGGCATTATATTCATCTTCCTTCTTTGGAACCATGGCTTCCCCAACTTTCTTTGTCGGTATTTGTTCACCGTTCTTGATGATTTGCCACAAGCGAAAGTTAGTTGATTGGATGAAGATTCTCATCCGCTCTTTCCAATATGTGTAATTTGTTCCATCAAATAGTGGAGGCCTAATGGTGGAGTGTCCTTCGCTCATCATTCCTGCGTTCAACATTCTCAACAAATATATGGAACGTTCTCTCAACCGGTTAAGGCTTTTAGAGAGTTAGGCTCTGATACTAACTGTTAGGATTTATGCCCGTCACTAGAGGGGGGGTGAATATTGAGGCACGAGAATGTCGGTAAATTTTGCGGAATAAAATTGTAGGAGTAAAATAAGTGCGGTAAATAAAAGAGTAAGGAAAGAACACACCGATGTATACTGGTTCGCCACAACGTGTGGTTACGTCCAGTCTCCCGAGTGACTCTCTCAAGTTTCACTAACTCCGTTAAGCTTACGGGTTCTTAACAAACCATTACACTTGCTCGTACATGTAGGCTCTACAAGACTTCACCTTGCTCGTGGATACCGCACCACAAGACTTCTTGCTCAAGGATACCTCACCTCAAGACTTCACACACCAAGATTGAGGGTACTTAGCAAACCCAACGCTCAATGAGAAGAGTTGGTCCTCCCAAGATCTTCTCTCTTTTACAACAAAGACTCTCTAAGAAGAGTAGATAAAGAGATACAATATAAGCTCTATGAACAACACAAAGTTTTCTCTCAAATGGCTCAACAAAAGCTCTAAATATGATGCACAAATATTATCAATATGTTTATAAGAATTGAGAGATGTTGTTGTTCCAAAATAAGCTCCAAAGACCTCTATTTATAGAGTTTAGATGTGTTATGTTCGTTGCTAAATAGATAAACAATAATTCTGATTTCTGACAGAATAATCGATTATCCTAATCACATAATCGATTATCTCTTTTAAAACGTTCAAAAAACTAGTCGTTGGATGGCAACGGATAGTTGGATTATCGATTATACTATTATGATAATCGATTATCACAGATAGCATAATCCATTATCTTACTTCTCTAGCCTTAAAGGTATAAGCTAGATTTTGCCCAGATAATTGATTATCTCAGGATGATAATCGATTATCTCAGGATGATAATCGATTATCTTGGCTCTCTGGAATTTCCAGTTTTGCTGGAAATTTCAGGATAATCGATTATAATCCTAGGATAATCGATTATCTGGCCAATCTGTCCAGAAGTGAAAACTTACTTCAGAAACCATTTTGGTTAAAATGAAAACGTTAAAAATCATTTTTTTTGAAGTACATCAAAAATGTTTATGATATTCATGATTTGATAAAATGATTTTATGCATATTAATGATGACCTATGTTGAGCCAAAAGACGAGATAACTTAAACGTTGCTCTTACATTGGTTCTACCTAACGACCTACGCCTTGGGTCTTCGGTCTCAAACTCTTGAGCTCGTCTTGCCTTGTCTATGCAATCCCTTCATCAATATGCTTCTTGGCATTCAATCTTGATTGTTTGATTCATCATCATTGATTTGTCAACCATCTTGATTGTTTGCTAATGCATCTTCATTGTTTGTCATACAATAACATTGTTTGATAGTTGACTTCATTGTTTGTCATTCATCAAAACCTATACCTGGAAATCATGCTCATACAACCAAAGCACACATATCAAAGATATCAATGATTTCCAACACTTATCTCCCCACGAGTTCATACATACCAAGAACGTCAAAATCCATCCACACATGACAATTCAAATTTCAAATGTTGGGTCTCCAATTTCAAGCCCTAGTTCTTGAATTTTAGGCTTAGATTTTATGATTTTCTATGTGGAATTCACATAATAATCGAGTTCTAGACAACGAATTTTACCTCTAAACGTTTCCTCCTTGAATCCCTCTTCAATCTCCTTCAAAAATCTCCCAAAATGACCAACTATGGAGGAAATGAGCCCCAAAATTGCGAACAAGATGAGCTTAAAAACATCCTGCCCAGGAACTTTTTTTTTCTTCACGAACGCGGTCAAACCCTCGCGTTCGCGAAGCAAAAAACTTACTTTGACCAATTTTTCCTCTATGCGAACGTGACATGACCAACATGAATGCGATGGTTCCTGCACCTTACCCTTCGCAAATGCGTCCTACATATCGTGAACGCAATGAGTAACTTGACCTCAAACTAGCTGACCAAAAATACCCTACATGAATGCAATTTCCATCTCGCAAATGTGTTGCACAAGCCTCCACCCCTTCGCAAATGCGAAAGAAAAAATCACACTAACTTCCTCTTACTCTTCACGAATGTGAGGGTCCACTCAAGAACGGGAAGAGTAAAATCCTGCAACAGCTAAACCTACAATTTTTTTAACTCAAAAATGATCCGATTGACCACCCAAAACTAACCCTAGGTCCCCGGGACTTGAAACAAAGGAAGAAACATATCCTAATACCTTATTCAAACTTGTTCTAATCGTCAAAACACTTCAAACAACATTGTTTCAACCAAAACACATCGGATTCAAGCCTAAGTTTCTAAAAGTCTTCCGTATTCCGCTTTTGATCAAATGCCTTACCAAACAATGCTCGAATGACCTGAAATTTTTCACACACAACGCAAATCACACAGTGGAACTATTGCAACTCTTGAAGTTTTATTCTGACCCGTATTCAATATCTCGCCTATCAACCGAAAATTGCCAAAATATTAACTTCGCCATTCAAGCCTAAATCAACCCGAATCTCCAAAAACCATTCCGATCACACTCCTAAGCCATAAATAACCTCCCGAAGCTAAAAAACCATCAGAACTCACTTCCAAGCCCTTTAACACATAAATCAACATCCGATTGACTTTTTCAACTTAAACATTCTTAAATGAGACTAGGTGTCTCAAATGGTACCAAATTCTATTCGAACCCAAACCAATCAATCCCATACATAGGAACATAATGCAAAGAAATTAGAAGTATAAATAAGAGAATTAGAGCTTAACTCATGAGACGACTGGCCTGGTCGTCACAATGCAATTGTTTGATTACATTGTTTAACGTTGACTTAACCTCGATTACAATTCGTTAATATATGATTGTTTATTCTATTCTGTGATTAATTGCTTAATTGTCAAGCCAGCAGTTAAATCCTATTTATTATCTATGATATACTTAGGAAAGCCATGTTTATATTAGAAAAGAGTTGAAGAGAGCATGATCTTAACCCTTAAAGGGGAGGAGGGGGGGGGGAGGGGTTGGTTAGGATAGGAATATACCTAGTCACCGTGCTTTATTAAATATGATAATCTTAATGCATTCTTAATAGTTTGATTCCATAGGAATATAGGCGTTAATCTATTTTGAATAGGCGAGTAGTATTTTGGGATAAAGCTATGAGAAACGTTATCGATTAATTAGGAACCAGAGTGAATTGCATGATATAAAGAGTTAACTAGAACACAATAGGATTGATGAATCGATCACAATCCTGGAATACATGTCTCCATTGAATACATAATAAACATTCTATTGCTTGATAATTTAGCTATTCCTTAGAATTTTAGTATAGTATAATTAAACTTTTGAACTAGAATTTAGCTTGATGGAATAACAATACTGGTGAGCTAGTGAAAAGTTAGTATATGTCTCTATGGGTTCGACACTCGACTTATCATTTTATACTTGTACGACCACGTATACTTACATATACAGCAACAGAAATTGTGGAAAGCATATTGACAAGTCTGGATAACCTCTTGTTTGGTTTCCGTGCAAAACTTTTGGAAGAAAATGGGATATAATTCATCTAGGCAGGGGGATTTTAGTGGTTTGAAGGAGTACACTACCTTGGTAATTTCTGAATTAGATAATGGACAATTAAGTGTTTGTTTATCATCATCAGTGAGTGAATCAGAGAAGGTAGGTATACATTCTTTTTGGCACTATGTTAATTGACTGGTAAATAATTTTTTGTAATAATTAAGGATTGTATCATGTATATCATTACTGTCATAGGTCCAATATCCTAATTACTCATGTAAGCTTAGAATCCTATTACTTCTTCTTCTTATTATTGTGAAGAGATGAAAGAAGGAAGTATTTGCATCACCTTCATTTAGCCATTGGACCCGAGATTTTAATTTCCAGAATTCTTCCTCACTCCATAATGGGTTGTTGAATTCAGTGATTAGTTCATTTTCGAGGTTGTAATAAAAAGAATTTTTGGTGTGTGGGTCCATAAGTTGTAAAACTTTTATACGAGCAATTAAAATCTTCTACTTGTAAATATGTTTCCAAAAGTGTGGATATTCCATCGATTAGCTAAGTTTGTGAATTTTTTTAGAACTATTCTCCCTGAGTCATCTTTATTAGCAATAAGTTTTTTTAAGTAATTTTTATCGCCCATTGCATCCTCATGTGGGATTCCTTTCTGGTCCCCTTTTCGTTTGATCTAGAGCATTTCTCGGGGTAGTTTTGGATCTCAAGAAATGTTATATCGTCACCTTGTACTGCTACTTGAATGAGATTTGTGCAGTTGAATTCTACAAGTAGATCCATGTGGTCTTTTATTTTTATTTTCGTACGATATTGGATTGATGGATTGTTCCATGATAGCGAGAAATGCAGATTCTGGCGGAATTCTCTGTTGTGAGCTCCCCGACAGTTCCGAAGCATGATCTTTATGTGACCTTCATGTTGTGGATTTCTCCCCTAGTGATAATTCCAAATGCATTAACAGATATGGTGGGTTGTATAGTGTTGTTCGTAGCAAGTTGCCGTGTAAGGTAAGAATCATCTCTCCTCCAAGGATAAAGGATCTAGACATATATCATGAGGTTTTATGGAGATTTAGGGGGATGCAGATGAGATTTGTTTTCCATATTTCCTTACATAGATCCTCAGGAAGTCGTTCAATATCATTGACTCCATCAATATCTCCGACAGGCCGTTGTCTTCTACTGCATGTTGATGATTTTCCTAGGGTTGTGATGGTGGTGGCGAGTTGGTATTCTGAATATTGATCATCTGTTGCTGAAGTGGCCCTAGAAATAGAGATTGTGGCCTCTCCAATGGATGCTGAGCGATTAACCATATCCTCAAGTTATTTAGTGGGAGTATATTCAGAGAAAAGGATGATGGCTCGCTTGAGCTTGCCATTGTTGATATTGCACGGTGGTGTGTTTACAACTACAAGACTGTGATATCTTGTTAATAAATTAAATTCAAGATTTGATCTAGTTGTGCTTGATTTGGAGTTTCCTCTTGGAGTGAGAATCCCATTTCCTCTAATCTTTCTAATAGAAGTGAGACATGATTTTGAAGTATTTGAAGATCTATCTGTGGTATTTGATGCATGGCAGGGATTTGTTGTTGTAGGGTAAGCCGGGGTTGATGCATGGCTGGGTTGTTTGGTTGCAATACCGCCCAATGATGTACATGGGGGTTGTGATGAGGGATGACTATGTGTGGGGGTAGAAGATAGTGGTATTGATTCGTATAAACATTGTTTATGAAACGCATATGCCTGTGATGATAGGTATTCCTATTGTTGTGATAATGAAACATTATTGATGTAATGAGAAGTGTACTAGGTTGAAGTGTGAGTGGTAAGTTTGTGATGGAAGAAGGGTTATTTGAAGAGATTTGAGGGGTGGAAAGGAAAGTTGCATTAGTGTTTGGTTAATGGAGACCAGTTCGCGACAGAGAATAAGACAACAAACAAACATACTTTTGTTCGCTTATTCTCCATCACGAACGAATGTCTAAGGATAACTCTAGGTCGATGGCTACATATGAAAACTTCAATTCGATCCGTCCACTGGCTGGAAGGTATCTATCTCATTCCGATCACAAGGAGAGGTTCACTATGATGGGGAGGCTATTGCCATTGGTTATGGGAATATAATTTTCCCTTGTCCGTGTTGTAGATTGTTAAGGTAGAGTTGAAGGATTGTTGTAGATAGTATCTAATGAGTACTCATTTTGGATTAGTGATGATGATGGAGGGAAGTGTATCGGGAGGGGTATGGAGATATAATGAGAGGGGTCAGTTATTTAGGAGTTGTAGTAAGGTTTTGATTAGTTTGAATTGGTTCGTATTGTGGTTGAAGGGGATTTGTCAATTAGTTAAGTATTTTCTTGTGTATCATTGGAAGTAGGGAATCGTGTATGGTAGTGTTATGATTGTTGGGAAACTTAGGTGGTTTCCTGTTGGTATTATATTTTGTAGGTAGCCTTTTAGACAAGGCCATCCTAGTTAGGGGATGTATAGGGGGTGATCGATTAAGATAATGATTTTTTCCTAGGTCTATAGTGGGCATGAATGTAGGTATTTAGAAAGGTGATGATGATGGTATGAAGGGGGTTGAGTGCCGTTATTTGATTGGGTTGTAGATGGTATAAGCTTAGCGTGCGTGGTTTTTGGCATCATTTGGGGTGGGTCCAATGTGGTGTTCTGGTTTGAAAATATGACTTGATTGTGAATTGCAATATAATTGGTTGAGTTTGCAGTTTTGTGGGGGCCAAGTGGGTATTAGATTCCTGGCGAGTGTTATTGGGAATCTGAGGGTGGTTTCTATTTTTTGGTGTGATTTGAGAAGGATTTTCCATTTCTTTTTCTTTAAATTTTTGGGTTTTTGAATATGAGACAGTTTTCGATTGGCTGGCTTGATCTTCATCACAAGATGATATGGGAGGGGGTGTCCTGAGATTGATTCAAGGTAGAAGGAGTTGAAAAAATTGGACAATAGCGACTCTTTTGCCTTTAAAGGGAGAAGTTCGTAAATTTTACTAACATTTAGCGAATGGAATCTTTGGCTACCATCTTAATGGGAAACGAATAATTACAATAGAACAACTTTTTACCGAGAATGTTAATACTATTCTACTGCTATAGTAGTTGTAGAATTTATTAACTGTGTCATTACTTATTAGTATGCTAAGAGGACTAAATATTTTTGTGTGTATGCTCAAGGTAAGTAGTAGACTTTTGAGGTAGTTGATAGGTTTTTACCCTTCGAAATTTAACTGTAAATAAACATTAGCTTTTGAAGTCTCAAAAAGGCTAATAGATGGGACATGCAACTACAAAACGCATATGATTTTCTCTATTGAGAAATTAACTCCTTTGAGAGGAGGTCGTAAATATTGCATGTTTCCCCTAGAAAGCTACAATATTATTATTATATCCATATTTCAGAAGAGGTAGCAGAAGTGCATGAAATACTATGAATAAAATGATATATAAAAAATTAGGACAAATGTGTAAAATACTTACACGCATTTAGAAATGCAAATTCAAAATTCAAGTTATATGAGTTCAACATTTAAGGTTTTTGGACTTATTATATAGTCATGATTATGAGTTCATACATATTATTTATTGCAATTTTGAGCTTTTACACATAAATTTATGTGTTGCACCAAAAGTATTGGATTCAGATGAACCCGGCACTGAAAGGTTATATCCACCTCCGCTCGCATTACAAGCTAATTTAGATGCTTATACGTGCCTTTTATAAACCGATTTGGTTTGAACAAGTCACCACGCTTGCCTGTGTCTATTGATTAATTCTATTGCGTGCTGGTTATCGAAAATTCTTATATTTTCCCCCAAAATACACAAATGTGAAATTTTAAATATAGCAAATCTCGATAAATATGAACTGCATTATGGGAGATTCATAAGAAGATCCAATACATACATATATATATATATATATATATATATATCTCGATATAAGGTCGGCTCAATTATATAGACTAGAAATTTTTCATTCATTAACCTTCCATACACAAAAGATTTTCTTTGTCCCGCTATTCAAAATTCAAGATCGTAATCAAAGTTATAATTGCAAATAGAGGCAGCTCACCTGCAAAATTAGTAAGCTATTAGTGAACTAGGAATTTTATATATATGTATATATATATATATAGTGACAATACGAAGCACTCAAAAGTAAAAAGAGAATACATAAATTTACTCAACATGAATAAGGTTTCGATGATTATGTTCTTCCTAGTCACCTCATTAGTCTTTTCAAATGGTTAGTCTCTCTCTGTCTCTCTTTTAACACATTTACTCACAATTCGAACAAGGTTTAATAAAGTTGTAACTAGATAGAATCTAACCCATAAAATGCAAATGAGAAATTTGGAGCAACACTAAAATTGTCTCAGCTTAACCTATCTGTCATGTGTTTAAGAAGTAAAAGCACCTAATAATAATTGCATTAGAGTATTTTGATGATTGGTAAGTTTCATTGATAATTCCCTTTGTACGTACTAACATTAGGTCCACTTCAACCATACAATAAATAAAAAATTTCACATTCTTAACTAGAACACCTCTCACTTGTTATATGGCGACATAAATGCACTCATTAATACTTGCATTAGCGTATTTATTTATCTTTTTAAATATATTTTATCTTCAGAGTTGCAATGGGAGAGCAATGTATTCTTGCATTAGATTGCCACAGGATATGCAGAATTGGAATTCGAGTATGTATGATAATACATCCAGTTGTTGTGTTTCACCAACGTGCTCTGCTGATCAAGAAAACATTGGCGTTGGCCGCAAAGTCCTGACCTAAGGCCGTTGGAGTTTGTTACTGTGGATTATCTTTATTGGTTATAAAGATAATTATGTTTTAAGGGGTATTGTTATGAAAGATGATGTTTTATTAAGTGAGCTTCTTGAAATGAATGGAAACGAAATTGCATTACTTGTTGGTTCTTGACAAGAAAATTCGTTCCCTCTAGTTTAGGATCTTTAATTTCTTATGACTTTTGTTACTTTCTCTGGTTCAATTTTTCGTGATTCGCCAGGATTTGTAAATAGTTATTCTAAAGATACGCCACAATTTGTACTAAAGTCTTAATGATATGTCTATACTTGCATGAACGATCTAACGAACAATAGCCATCGTTTTATTATGACAATTTCTCATTTTTTGGTATTTTAGTGCAATAAAATCAGAATTCATGACGATCCCAAATTTTTGTGTGTTATAGTCGCACACAATCTGCATGAATTCGGATGACCGTCCCCAAATCTTGTAAAATTGATGGCCAATAAAACACGTTCTAATGAACAATATTAATAGTCAACGCTTCGCCATGACTGTTCCTTATTGTTTAGCATTTTTGAGCCATAAAATATAAATTAAGGACGGTTCATAGATTTTCTTGTGTTACAGTTGATGATAGGCTATAATTACATATTTTAGTCGCTTATTACACTCTAATTTACTGCACTTTAGTTGAGTTTGCACTTTAATCGCTCGTGTTTTGTACTAATTATATGTTTTACACCTTGTATGTGTGATCTCGAGCTATATAGATATTATGGAATGAATTAAAGCGATTTGGAGCTTTGACGTCTGAGTAAAAGTCTAAGGAATTAAGCCAAGATCGTATTCGAGGATCAACAGATGATAGAGCAACAAAATGAAGAATTGAGTAGGCCAATTATGCATTGTATAAAACGCACATACTGTTTTGCTCAGAACTCCATTTGGGATTGAAAATATATGGTTGGAAAGCTAACTCAAAGGGCTATAACTATCATGTTTTACGTTTTCCCATATACTAAACAGAACAGGGTAAATGACGAGGCCAAAATAGCAACCGTGGACCTGAGGCGGGCTGAGGTTGTATACTTGCAAAATATAGCGGTCGCGGCCATCCAGGTATGAAAACTTGTCCTTTTTCGAGTAGGAGAAGGTATAATTATTTGGGTCTCACCCTACTTGGTATATATACATGGAAAAATTCTATTTTGAGGGGAGGAGACTGATTTTTAACACAGATTCAACCTAAGGAGGTAGAGACATAATAGGAGCTAGGCGGGGAATTCTTCTATGAGTTTTTCCTTCCTCTTCTTATTTTTTCATTGCGAGTTATGACTTTTAATATTGTAGTTTTACGTACTATTATGCATAGATAATTTGTTATATAGGGTTTTACTGGAACATTTTGTAGGATAAATTCTTGTTAATGTTTTTATATGTATGAGACATTGGATTTCTCTACTTGTTCAACTATGTGTTTATTTTTATTGATTGACTGGCCATCGATTGACTGTGCCTATTTATCATGTGTTGTTTGAAAAAGGATACATATTTAGGTGGTTGCTGGACAATGTCACGTCTAACATATGTGAGAAATCAATATAACGGGTTTAATGGCAGGTTCAAAAATAATAATGTCTTGACGTGGTAATAATAAGTGGTTTGATAAAGACAACTAGCGTAGTTCCAGAAAATATGTCTAGTAAATGCATGAATTCGGGTCACCGGCTTCGAATCTCGTAATTTTGCGGGTCCATAAAAATAACTTAATGAACAATTATCTTCATTTCGGCATGATATTCCTTTTATTGGGGGGGGGGGGGCATTTTAGGGCCATAAAATAGGAATTCACGACGATTACCATATGCTCGTGTGCTATTAGTCTCGACATTTGCATGAATTCAGGCGGCAAACCCCGAATATCCTAATATTTTATGGGCTTATCAAAAATAACTTTAGAAACAATAGTCATTGCATCACCATAATCATTCCTTATTTTTGGTGTTTTAGGGTCCATAAAATAAGAATTCATGATGATTCCAAGAATTTTGTGTGCTACAGTCCATACCATTTGCATGTATCGAGCGATAGATCCCTAGTCTCCTAAATTTTACAGGCCCATAAAAATAATCTAGCGAACAATAATAATCAATTTTCCATGACCGTTACTCATTCTTTGACTTTCTAGGGCAATAAATAGGAATTGAGGGTGATTTTAATATTTTTGTATTCTATTGTCTACGCTATTTGTATTAATCCAGGTGACGACCCCAAATTTTCTAAGATTTTGCTGGTCCATAAAAATGACCTAATAAAAATAGTCGTAGATTTACCATTACCATTCCTTATTTTTTGGTATTTTAGGGCGATATAATAGTATCTCAAGATGATTCGTAGATTTTCATGTATAATCCATGCCATGTGCATGAATTTGGGAGACCGACCCCGAATCTCCTGAAATTTTGTGGGCTTGTCAAAACCAACTTACTGAACAATATTCATCACTTTCCCATGACATTTTCTTGTATTTTTTTTTAATTTAGGGCCATAAAATAGAAATTTAGGATGATTCCTAAATTTTCATGTAATATAGTCCACACCATTTGCATGAATTCGAGGGACCAGTCTCGAATTTTCTAAAATTTTGTGCGCCCATAAAAGACGGCCTAATGAACCAATAGCATAAGTTCACCATGTCTATTCATTATTTTTGGCATTTTAAGACCATAAAATTTAGGAAGATTCCCAAATTCTTTTGTGCAATAGTACATGCCATCTACATGAATTCCGACCTTGAATATCCTAAAACTTTTCATGCCCATGAAACATTATCTAACGGATAATGGTCATAGCTTGGCCTTGAACCTTCCTCATTTGGTTTTATGGCCATAAAATAAAAATTCAAGATGATTCCAAGATTTTTATGTGTTATAGTCCATACCATCTGCAGGAACTCGGACGACCGATCATGAATCTCCTAAAATTTATCGGGCCTATTAAAAAGATCTAATAAATAATAGTCATCGCTTTGGCATAATTATTTGTTGATTTTTAACATATTAGAGTCATAAAAAATGGAAATTTAGGACGATTACTAGATTTTTGTGTACATCTACATGAATTTAGACGAACCAAACCTCCTAAATTTTTGCGGGCCCATAAAAATAACCTAATGAACAGTAGTCACATAATCGTTCCTCATTTTTGGTGTGTTATGGTCATAATATAGAAATTCAAGGAAATTCCTAGATTTTCATGTGCTAGTCCACGCCACATGCATGAATCGAGCGACCAGCTCCAAATCTTTTAAAATTTTACAGGAATATAAAAACAACCCAATGAACAATAGTAATCGCTTCTCAATGACAGTTCCTCTTTTTTTTGGTGTTTTCGGGCCATAAAGCAAGAATTCAGGACGATTCCATATTTTTATGTGCAATAATTCATGTCATCTGTATGAATTTGGGCGACTGACCCCGAATCAGCTAAAATAATGCAAGCCCATAAAAATGACCTAATGAACTATAGTCATCGTTTTGCCATCGGAACTCATCATCTTTTGACAAGGGCCATAAAAATGTCATTCAATACAATTCCCAAATTTTCGTGTGGCGGTCCACGCCCTCTTCACTCGGACGACCGACCCTGAATCTCCTATAATTTTGTGTTCCTATAAAACACAACCTAATGAAAAATAGTCATTTCTTTGCTATGATCGTTCTTTATTTTTTGTCATTTTAGGACCATAAATAGAAATTTACGATGATTCCCGGATTTTTGTATGTTATAGTCCACACCATCTACATGAATTCAGGAGACCTGTCGTGAATCTCGTGAATATGTTTTAGGCGTATCAAAAAGGAAAAATGAATAATAACCATCAGTTTGACATAACTGTTACTCTTTTTCCCCCTAGAATTTTAGAGTTGTAAAATAATAATTTGGGACGGTTCCCAAATTTTTGTATGCTATGCCATCTGCAAGAATTTGGGAGATCTGTCCTGAATCTTTTAAAATTTTGCGAGCCCAAAAAAAGACCTAACGAACAATAATCATTGATTCATCTTAACGGTTCCAAGGTTTTTGGCTTTTAAGGCCAAATAAATAGGAAAAAGGATTCTCAGATTTTTGTGTTCTATAGTCTATGTTGTATACATGCATTCGAGTGATCAGTCCCAAATATCCTAAATTTTGCAGGCCTATAAAAATGACCTAATGAATAATAGTCATCTCTTCGCCATGATGCTTTTTATTTTTGGCGTTTTTGAGCCATAAAACAAAATTCAGGATGATTCCAGATTATTATTTACTATAGTCAAAGCAATCTGCATGATTCTGGAAATCGACCTCAAATCGCTTTAAATATGATGGGCCCATTAAATAACCTAATAAATAATAGTCATCGCTTTGCCACATGTGTTCTACTTTTTTGGGACATTGGGGCCATCATAAAGAAATTTAGGATGATTCAGAGATTTTCGTGTGCTATATTCCACGTCATCTACATATATTTGGGCAACAGACAGCGAATATCGTAAAGTTTTGATGGTTTTTAAAAAATAACGTAATGAATCTAGTCATCATTTTTCCATGATTGTTCCCCATTGTTTGGAATATTAGGGCCGTAAAATAGGAATTCAGAGCGATACCTATATTTTCGTGTACTATTGTCCCCGTCATCTACATGAATTCGGTCGACAAACCTTGAATCTCCTAAAATAATTTGGGCCTATGAAAAATGACCTAAATGAATAGACCAGATCACTGTTTTGCTTTCCAAACATCCCTTTTCCTAATTAAAGTCCCCGTATATGCTTTTACTATTTTATGACTTGCAAGGATGCTTAGTTTGGGTTTCAAAGGGTTCTGGTTAAAATCGCAACAGTTAGGTTCTTAATATTGGCTTAAAAGAGTTATGTTTGACTTGAGTTAATATTTTGAGAAAACAACCTCGGAACAGAGATTTGACTATCTCAATAAGTTTGTATAATTATTTTGGACTCGGGCGTATGTTTGGATCGGGTTTAGGATGGCTCGGGAATATATCAACGCATAATGTTGAAAGTTGGCGCATTGAA
Organism: Nicotiana benthamiana; assembly: GCA_034376525.1. Classification (NCBI taxonomy): domain Eukaryota; kingdom Viridiplantae; phylum Streptophyta; class Magnoliopsida; order Solanales; family Solanaceae; genus Nicotiana; species Nicotiana benthamiana. Next base: position 52,999,748 of record CM067330.1, on the reverse strand, counting down.
GATTTTCAATTTCTTTTAATTTAGTTTGAAGTAGGTTTTTGTGTTATCGAGGTCTGATTGGGATTTCAAGCTTGGGAATATTTCCTTATGGAGATTTAAGACTTACACGTAAAATTTTGTGTCATTCTGAGTATTTTAAGTATTATTTGGTGTTCGGAGCAAGTTGAAAACTTGAAATTAATGATTCCATTTGGTTTTGGGGTACAATTCTTGATTTCCTTTTCTTTACGTGTTGTGAGAGTTCGAGCAGGTCCATATTATGTTTATAAATTTTTTGGTGTAGTTGGACAAGGTCTCGGGTGGCTCCTGTGAGTTTCGGACCACTAGGAGTTGAGTTCAAAAATCTGCTATATGTTGTTCCAGTTTCGTTCTTCGCGAACGCAGAGAAGGCCCCGTGTTCGCAATGAAAGAATTCGTACGGGTTGGTTTAGTGCTTCGCATACGCGAAATTTTGGCCTTGTTTGCAAAGGCTTGGGGTTAGTGTCCTTCACGTTATATTGTCGAGGGCCTACGCCTGGGCAACCTAGTTGCCTTATGCATTCGCGAGTTCCGTTACACGGCCCAGTGCACCATATTCGCTCGTGTCCTATTGCTATCACGTAGAGTAATTTTCATGCACTCTTTAGTTTATACTTCGCATTTGCGTGAGCTTGTCTGATCGCGATCAAGGCATAGACCTAGGCAGAATATTTTAAAAACAAGATTTAGGCCATTTTCTATCATTTATCATTTCCTTGGCAAATTTTGCAGCTTCTTGAAGAGGGATTTTTACCTAGCTATTGAAGGTAAGTAATTCTCACCCAATGAAAGCTAAATACATAGAATCTGGATAGCTTGTAGCATGTAAAATTGTGAAAATAATGGGTTTAGTTTCAGAACTTATGTTTTGATAAAAATAAGATTTAACCACCAAAATTATTATGAAAATGGCTAGAAATTTGATATTTGAGATTGTGAGGTTGTGGGTAATATTGTTGTTCGAAAATTTCCAGAATCTGAGCAAGCGGGCCCCGAAATGTTTTTAAAAATCTTCCAATTTTGGTTGGGTAATCACTCGAATAGCTAAATAATTAACTTTTGAGTGTATGTTGATTAATTTCCATAATATTTAGCTAGCTTTGGATTGTGCGGCACCTAGTTGAGACCATAGAGGGAATTCAATGCTGGAAAGTGAACTTTGAGACGAGGTAAATCTCTTGCCAAACATTGTAAGAGGGAATTTATCCATAAATGATTTAAATTACTATTTGCTTTTATTTGTGGGATCTACGTACGTATGAAGTGAAGAGAGTCTATGCATAGCTATAAATCATGCTAATTCAGGGTAGGGATAGGACCCAAATCATGAAATACTTGTACTGTTTGCACTTGTTAATTTAAGTGCCTAAATTATATTAAAAACTTGATAAAGAATTCATAAAACCCGAACTTCACTTAGTTTTAGTTTTGGCGGATTGCTCGACATTTAATAGAAATTTTGTTCTTCCTTGTGTATTAGTTTTATGGTAGCTCTTAAAGCAGATATCCATAGAGTTTTCTCTCTTCTTGTGGAGCGGGTCGAGCAGCTCGACAGCATAATAGATTCATCTATTGTCCGTGTTGCTCGACTCTTGGCAGTGTACATATTATTCTGGATCGGACCGTACGACCTTGGCGTAAATCATGTGTGACAATGTTTTGAGCCCGAATACACTTGGTATTAATTTGTAACTTGAAAGGTTATAATTTGGTTAATGGCCTCAAATTGTTGAAGCTAGCATATATCAATTGGAGATATTTTTAAAATTGACTATCAGTTAAGGAACCAATTATTTTGTTGCTGGTTATTGTGTTAATATTATGATTCATGTATTCCATGCCTATTTAGAATTTTAGTATTTTATTATTGGCCCTTAGAAAGTGTTGGTGTCGACCCCTCATCACTACTTCTTCGAGGCTAGATTGGATACGTATTGGGTACATATTATTTATCTACTCACGCAACACTTCTCCACTAATCGTGCAGGATCTGAGGCAGGTGCATCAGCAGTAAGTCTGGCGTACACCCCTTTACCTCGATGCATAATGGCGAGCTACTCTCTAAAGCCGTTCTGCAACACCCACAATCTGTCTTTTGCCTTTACTTTTTGGCTACCCTATTTCAAACAGTAGCATAGTATGTTGTATATTTTACTAGTTGTTCATATATTTGTGATACAAGATTTTTGAAATATGCTAGTAGGCGCTCAACGACTTTTGAGTATTTATTTCACCGCACTTTCTCTTTTATTTGTTTACGCTTTATTTTTTTTAAAAAATTTCACTTTTTATTTGTCACACCTCATTTTTCCCCGAGGATATAGGGAGTTTTTTCAATTTAATTGGCATTAATCGAAGTGAGATTATTCATTTATTTCAGAGTCGTCACTTGGGATATTTAAGGTGTCCCAAGTTACCAGTTTATTTTAAATCTCAAATCAAGGAATTTTTTACTCTTATTTATGGTCCTCGAACACTGAAGACTAGGTAAGGAATTCTGTTAACACGTGAGAAGGTGTGAGGCACTCCCGAGTTCCGTGAGTTTAGTACGATCGCTCAACTATTCATAAATGACCTTATTATTTGATTAATTACATGTTTTAAACCTATTGCACATATTTAACTTTTATAACCGTTTGAATTAATTATGGATTTGTTTTCTAGAACAAGTCACGATTGTCGTACACTTGCCGTTTTGGTATACATTGCAAACTGCGGTATGAAATGCACCCACGATTTGCCACATGTTTATTTTATTATTAGTTTGAAGTTGTCGTTGCATCATATGAAATCCACGCGCGAATGTGATTTACATATCGTATCCATGCCACCGAACCGTACCTATAGACACAATAATTTATTAATTGCACCTAAAACAAACTATGATGATTCAAAAATTATAATTTTCCTAAACTTGTTTGAGTTTTCATGTACAAGTCATGGATTATGGAATATAAACTTGAATGGATTTCAAATGTTAAGACCAAAATTTCCAACATACTGTACCACTGCGAAGCATAAGTCTCAGATTGAACTAAACATATTCAAATAGAGTAAAGGACATGACGAATCTAAGAACTAGAATGCTCATACAAATAGTACATGAATATTCAGATTTATACAAAATTATACACGCGATAGACAAATGATTCTGAACTTTTACACCTATTTCCCAGCCATTTGCATTTTTACTTTGCTATCTAATCTTTGCTCTAACATTTAAACTCATAAATTATTTCAATTACAATTACATGGCAAAACTTCGTATTACAGTCTTAAATATCTAAGGATAGCCAGGGTTTGGATTCACAAATTTAGTAGTAACCTATAAACTACAACCCAGTTTATTTGCAACAATAGCCTTTCCATGTCATGAGTTTACTACCAACAATACTTAGAAAAACATTAGGAATATATTTGCATTAGAATTCATGCTCAAAATTTCCCAAAATATCATAATAGGACCAAACAGAGATAACAAGTTTTAAAGTAATTGAGGGATAGTAATGCAACAGTAACGTCAAAATAGGTTTCCATTCCAAACGCTTAAATATTTACGACATGTGACGATCCGGCCAGTCGACTCAAGAGTTACCATTTAGTTTCCCCAATTTATGATTTTTATTACTTTGTTTATCCGTTCTATGTATGATCAGGTTGGTTGGCTCGTGTTAGGAAAGGTTTTGGTAAGGTCTGAGATACTTAATCTCTTTTGAGGAAACTTATGTTGGAAAAGTTAATCGGATATTGGCTTATGTGTTACATAGCTCGGATGTGAGTTCCAATTATATGGATAGCTTCGGAAGGTCATTTGAGACTTAGGAGCGTGATCAGAATGTATTTTGGAGGCCCGGACTAGATTTAAGCTGGAATTAGCAAAATTAGTATTTTGGTGGATTCTAGTTGGTAGGTAACATTTTTATATAAGGGTTGAAATTGAAATTCTGGGAGTTGCAATAGTTCTGTTTTGTTATTTGGGATCTGTGTAGAAAATTTGAGGTAATTCGAACGTGGTTTGTTATATTTTTTGATCAAAAACATAATTCGGAAGATTTTAAAACCTTAGGCTTGAATTCAATATGTTTTGCTTAATTCAATATTGTTTGAGGCGTTTTGAGGATCGGTACAAGTTTGAGTAGAGGTATTTGGTATGTTTGTGCTTTTGGTTGAGGCCCCTAGGGCGTCGGGGTGATATTGGACGGTTGGCAGAAAGTTTGGCAGTTGGTTTTGCAAGCTGAAGATGTTCCATTGCTGTCATAACTGCATATGCGGCTAGGGGACCGTTGATGCGGTCTCGCAGAAGCAACAAGGGAGCCGCAGATGCGGCCATGTGGAAGGTTGGCAGGAACCAGACCTTCGATGGCGCAAGTGTGGGTTGCATATGCAAAAGTGGAGGTCTTAAGTAAGGACCGTAGATGCGATTGTCTAGACCACGAAAGCGGTACCGCAGGAGCGGGATTATTTTCGCAGGTGCAAAATAGCTGGGCAAAAATGTATAAATTATTTCCTTCGCAATTTTTTTGGTTATTCCACCATTTCTAAGTCGGTTTTGGAGCTTTTTGGGAGATTTAGAAGAGAGAATCAAGGGATATCATCTGGAGGTAAGATTTTTGAGCCTAATCGATCCTACGGTGTTATTTCACAGATTCAAAGTTGTAATTAATAGAAATTAGGTGTTAAGATTTTTGAAAACTAGGGTTGGTATTGGAGACCTAGACATGAGGATTTGAGGGGTCATTTGTGGACGGATTTTTAGACTTTAAATATGTATAAACTCATGGGGAGATAAGGAGTATAATCATATAAAATGTATCAAGTTCTGAGACTTGTACTCGGGGGTTGGGTTTTTTGTAAATTTTGGGATTTGTGTTGTAAATTGATTATTTTCGCATGGGCTTCGTTCCCTTAGGACATTTTGACGTTTTGATTCTGATTTTTGATAGATTCAATGTGAGTTGAGGCCGATTCGAGAAGGAAAGGCGTCGCGGGCTGGAGTTTGTACCGGATTAAGGTGGGTAATGATTGTTAATGAGTTAATTATAGTATGGAACCCTAGATTTCACATTGTTATGCTATATTGATATAAATCACACGCTAGATGACGAGCGTAGGTCGTGCACTGTTGGGAATTGTGACTTAGTCCATCTCGAATTATTGTTTTACCTCGTATTTGATTTAAAACTGTTTGATATCATCATGTTTTGGGCTGAATGCCATATTTGGTCTCATGCCGACTATTTGGACCCTTAGGGGACTTTTTACTGATATTTCCTCAATGATTTGACTTTATACTTGTACTCAGTCATCCTATATTCTACTATTTTCATAACTCAGCCATGTTTACTCTATTATAACACATTATATGATATTTTGGCTGAGTATAATATTTTTCTATTGCCCGAGTGGCTTATGAGATTCTGATTGAGTAGGGCCAAGGGCTTGTGTGTTGAGGATACTTTTGGGTCGGGCTGCACGCCATAGCAGTGATACACTAATAATGATTATGAGGCTGAGGGCCTGAGATTGTACGCCGCGAGATGGCTTATTGATATGAGGCAAAGAGCATGTTGATTATGCCACGAGATTGATTGATGTTGCTCTTAGGCCGTAAGGGGACCCTCTCGGAGTCTGTATACCCCCAGTAAGTGCGGGTACCCATTGTGATATGAGATATAGACCGAGGGGCTGGTATTGTTCCATGTTATTGCCCGAGGGGCAGATTCTATTGACATTGTGCCTGATGGTCAGATTCTTATGTATTTATCTTTTATAGCTGCCTGTAATTTAATTACTTAACTCCTAATAAGGCATTTTAAAGAAGATTATACTGAACAAATGTGACTTTATATGTTTTCACCGTTTCCTTGGTTTTACTGGTTTTTAGTGCTTCTCTATAGCTTTTTGATTTGCCTTTACGTGATTTCTAATTGTTTAGTGTTTATTTATTATTATTACTCACTAAGTTGGAGTACTCACTTTACTCCCTGCACCCCTTGTGCAGATTCAGGCGCTTCAGGTGCTGCTTGCGAAGGTTGAGAGCTTCCAACAGATTTGGAGATTCACTAGGTAGCTGCTCGTCATTTGTAGCCCAGTGCTTCTCCCTCTATCTTATTTTTTCCTGTTTTAGTTCTGTAATAGATTATGTAGACTCTTTCTGTTTTATTTGGTTTTTTTTATGCTCATGACTGATGACACCCCAATGACGGGCTATCTCTATTCCGCAAACTAAACCATTGTACTATTTCTATCGGGGTTCTATTATGCTAATAACCTAGTTATGCTTTTCTTATCTTTTTAAAATAAATTGTGTGTGGTGACGGCTGGCCTTAAATTCACGAGAGGCGCTATCACGACCAATCTGGGTTTATGGTCGTGACAAGTTGGTATCATAGCCTAGGTTACATAGGTCTCATGAGTCATGAGCATGTTTAGTATAGGTTCACGGATCGCTATGAAGACGAATGTATTTATCCTTGAGAGGCTACAGAAACTTTAGGAAAAACTTTACAACTTACAACAACAACAACCCAGTATAATCCCACTTTAGTGGGGTCTGGGGAGGGTAGTGTGTACGCAAACCTTACCCCTACCCTTGGGTAGAGAGGCTGTTTCCAAATAGACCCCGGCATCCTTTCCTCCAAGAACTTCCCACCTTGCTCTTTGGAAAACTCGAACTCACAACCTCTCGGTTGGAAGAGGCGGTTGCTTACCATCAGAGCAACCCCTCCTGTCCCTTTAGGAAAAACTTTATATTCTTGAAATTCTTGTTGTGCAAATCTGTTGATCCGAGTACTAAACTTATGTTATTCTATTCTCTTGGTGAGGACACGCGTTAGTGGTCAGGATGGAGGACCACCAGTACCACCAGTTGTGTCCACCAAAGGCTGAGGATGTGGTTGCGGTCGTGGTAGGTGTAGGGGTGTGGCTCGTAGAATAACTAGGGCAGCACCTACAGATCCACCGGCCACCCCAGTTTAGGAACATGTTGGGCGCTACAGCAGCACCAGCTGAGGAACTAGCTATGCCCATTGTGTTTCCAGTTCTTCAGGAGACCATAGCTTAGATTCTATTGGTATGGACTGGCTCAGCTCAGGCGGTTTCAGTTACTGCAGCCGCAACTACTTCTCAGGCCAGGAGAGGCAATCTGAATCCCACTACTCGCACACTTGAGCAGGTTGTGCACTTACTTCAGACATGGGGGGCACATCCAGCCTAGTCGATTGCAGTTGCTCAGGACTTTGTAACTCCTGCCATGCCAGAGGATGAGCAACCCCGGCTGGAGAGGTTTGGTAGACTTCAGCCTTCGACCTTTAGTTGTTTTGAGGGCGAGGATGCCCCAGGTTTCTTAGACAGGTGTCAGCAGATTCTTCACACAGCGGGTATTCTGGAAACCACTGGGGTCACTTTTACTACGTTTTAGTTTTCTGGAGTTGCCTTCACTTGGTGGAGGTGTGTGAGAGTTGTAGGTCTGTTGGTGCAACACCACTTACCTAGCAGCAGTTATCCGTTCTCTTTTTAGAGAAGTATGTGTCACAGTCACGTAGAGAGGAGCTACGCAGCCAATTTCAGTGGTTGAATTAGGGAGAGATGATTATGATGCAGTATGAGATGAGGTTTTCTGAGTTAGTTCATCATGCTATTTGTTTGGTTTCGATAGATACAAAGAGAGAGAGAGAGAGAGAGAGAGAGAGAGAGGATTACGAGGTTTATTGATGGCCTCACATATTAGCTTCGTATCCTCATGACCAAGGAGAGGGTGTCTAGTGCTACATTTGAGAAATTTGTAGACATTTATTGAGAGATTGAGATAGTCTATCGCGAGGAGCGAGGTGAGAGGGAGGCCAAGCGGCCTCGAGGATCTGGTAGTTATGGTGGTGCTCCTTCAAGAGGTCAGTTTCAGCACTGCAGAGGCCACCATTTAAGCATGCTCAGCCAGCTCCTCCAGGTTATCATGGGGCATTATCGGGTCATGGTTCTCACAGTTCTCATCAGGACCAATGATCACTTAGTTCCCTTCTAGCTCAAAGTTCGTCCCGTGCTCTATCAGTGTAGGGCTCTTGTATGCCAGGTGCATCTACTAGCTATTCCGCTGGTAGGGGTTCCCTTCAGTCCCCTTCTCTAGCACCTGGGAGTTTCTATGATTGCGGAGAGATGGGTCACATGTGGAGGCAGTGTCCTTTTCATCTTGGGGATTCATCTCAGCGAAAGGGTCGGCTATCAGCTTCAACAATAGTTGCTTCACGACCACCCACCCAACAAGCTAGGGGTGGGGGTCAGCCAGCTAGGGGTAGCCCTAGAGGGGCAGGTTGCTCGGGTGGCTATCAGGCCCATTTTCATACACTTCCAGCATGACTCGATGTTATTTTCTTCTAAAGGTGTTATTACATGTATTATTTTAGTCTACCATAGAGACGCCTCTGTATTATTTGATCCCGGTTCCACTTATTCTTATGTGTTCTCATACTTTGATCTTAATTTAGATTGGCCTCGTGAGTCTCTTGCTTTATTTGTTTATATATCTACTCTGGCGGGTGATACTATTGCTATAAACTTTGTGTACCGGTCATGTGTTGTGATTATTAGGGGTCTGTAGACTCGAATGGCTCTATTTTTGCTATGTATTATAGACTTTGATGTTATTTTGGGTGTGTATTGGATATTTTCGTGTCATGCTATTTTTGACTGTCATGCTATGACAGTGAAATTGGCTATGCCGGTTGTTCCACAGATTAAGTGGCGAGGTTCGACTGATTATGTTCCCAGTAGGGTAATTTCATTCTTGAAAGCCCAAAATATGGTTGGTATGGGTTATCTTTCATATCTAGCCTTTGTGAGTGATGTTGGTGAGAGACTCCCAGTATTGATTCTATTCTAGTTGTAAGGGATTTCCCAGATATGTTTCCTGTAGACTTGTCGGTCATGCAATTGGACATGGATATTGATTTTGGTATTGATCTGGTGCCGGGCACTCAGCCCATTTCTATTCCACCGTATCATATGGCACCATCAGAGTTGAAGCAATTAAAAAAGCGGCTTCAGGAACTCCTTGATAATGGGGTCATTCAGCTTAGTGTGTCACCTTGGGGTGCATCAGTTCTATTTGCAAATGAGAAGGATGGCACTATGAGGATGTGCATTGATTAAAAGAAGTTGAACAAAGTAACAATTAAGAACAAGTATCATTTGCCTCATATTGATGATTTCTTTGACCAGCTTCAAGGAACTAGAGTGTTTTCCAAGATTGATCTTTGTTCAGGTTATCACAAGCTGAAGATCAAGGACTAATATATTGATAAGACAGATTTTGGGTGACCAATACCCTAATATCGTTCATGCATTTGATCAACAGCATGTTCCAACCCTATCTAGACTTGTTAGTCATAGTCTTCATTGATGATATTTTGGTATACTTGCGTAGTCAGGAGGAGAACGCGGAGCATTTAAGAGTTGTGTTGCAGATATTAAGAGAGGAAAAGCTTTATGCAAAGTTCTCTAAGTGTGAGTTTTGGCTTGGTTCAGTAGCATTCTTGGGGCATGTGGTGTCCAGTGAGGCATTCATATTGATTCGAAGAAGATAGAGGCGGTTCAGAGTTGGCCCAGATTGTCTTCAACCACAAAGATTCACGGTTTTCTTGGTTTGGCATGTTGTTATTGTCAGTTTATTCAGGAATTTCCATCTATCACATAGCCCTTGACCAAATTGACTTAGAAGGGTGCTCCATTTGTATGGTCAGATGAGTGTGAGGAGAGCTTTCAGAAGCATAAGACTTCCTTCACCACAACTACAATATTTGTATTTCCATTAGCTTTCGGTTCTTACACCGTGTATTGTGATACTTCGAGAGTTGGTATTGTGTGCATTTTGATGCTTGACGGTAGAGTTATTGCTTAAGTTTCTTATCAGTTGAAGCCTCATGAGAAGACCATATTCATGATTAGGAGTTGGCTTCCATTTTGTGACGCATTGATGATTTGGAGGCATTATTTTTATGGTGTGTCATGTGAGGTGTTTACTGATCATCGTAGTCTTCGATAGTTGTTCAAGAAGAAGTTTCTTAATTTGAGGCAGCGAAGATGGTTAGAGTTGCTAAAGGATTATGATATTACTATTTTGTACCATCTAGAGAAAGCCAATGTGGTGGCCGATGCTTTGAGTAGAAAGGGAGTGAGTATGGGAAGTTTGGCCTACACTCCAGCTAGGGAGAGACCTCTTGCAGTTGATGTTCAGGCCTTGGTCAATCGGTTCGTAAGGTAAAATATTTTGGGAACCACACGGGTATTGGCTTGTGTGATTTCTCAATCTTCTTTATATGATCGCTTCAAAGCACTAGTATGTTGATCCTCATTTACTTGTCATTAGGGACAGAGTACAGCACGATGATGCCAGAGATGTGACTATTGGTGAAGATGGAATGTTGAGAATGCAAAGCCAGACGTGGTGCCCAATATAGATGGGCTTCCAGAGTAGATTCTGGAGGAGGACCATAGCTCGCGGTATTCCATTCATCCGGGAGGTGTCTCAATTGTCAGCAGGTGAAATATCAGCATCAGAGACCGGGTGGCTAACATCAACAGATAGATATTTCTAGAGTAGAAGTGGGACTGGATCACTATGGAATTTGTAAGTGGGCTTCCATAGACTTTGAAAAAGTCTGATGCAATTTGGGTGATGGTGGATCGGCTGACCAAGTCCGCGGACTTGATTACTACGTGTACTACTTATTCTTCAGAGAGGTTGGCAGAGATCTATATTCTTGAAATTGTTCATTTGCATGTGTCCTAGTTTCCATCATTTCAGATACAAGCACTCGGTTTACTTTGCAGTTTTGGAGGTCCGCGTGGCGAGAGTTGGGTGCTTAGGTTAAGTTGAGCATAACCTTTCACCCTCAGATGGACGGGCAATTGGAGTGCACTATTTAGATATTGGAGGATATGTTGCGTGCTTGTGTCATTGATTTTGGAGGGTCATGGGATCAATTTCTACCGCTCGTGGAGATTGCTTATAGCAACAGTCTCCGGTCAAGTATTCAGATGGCTCTAATTGAGGCTTTGTGTGGGAGGCGGTGTAGATCTCTGGTTTGTTGGTTTCAGCCGAGCAAGGCCAGGCTATTGGGTACATATTTGGTGTAGGATGCTTTAGACATGGTGAAGGTGATTCTGGAGAGGCTTCATACAGCGTTGTGGAGGAAAAAGAGTTATGCTAACAGGAATGTTCGGGATGTGTCCTATAAGGATGGTGAGAAGGTTTTGTTGAAGGTCTTGCCCCTGAAGGGTGTCATGAGATTTTGGAAGAAAGGTAAATTGAGTCCAGGGTTCATTGGGCCTTTTGAGGTACTTTTGAAGATTTGGGAGGTGGATTATGAGCTTGCTTTGCCACCCAGCTTATCAAGTGTGCATCCGATATTTTGTATTTCTATGCTTTGAAAGTATATTGTGGATCCGTCTCATTTTCTAGATTTCAACACGGTTCAGTTAGATGGTGATTTGACCTATTATGTAGAGCCAACAACTAATCTGGAGCATCAGGTTTGAAAACTAAGATCAAAAGATATAGCTTCAATAAAAGTGCAGCGGAGAGGTCGGCCCTTGGAGGAGGCTATCTGGGATACAGCAGCGAGAGCTGCGGAGAAGATATCTACACCTGTTTGAGGCTTCAGGTATGTTTCTTGACTCGTTCGAGGATGAGCGTTTTTTAAGAGGGGGAGGATGTGGCAACTTGGCCAGTAATCTCATGCGTTACAACTCGGTTTCCCCCATTTCTGCTTTTTATTGCTTTGTATATCGGTTCTATGTACGATTGGGTTAGTTGGCTTGGGTTCGAAAATTTTTTGGTAAGGTTCGAGACAGTTAGTCTTTTTTGTGTAAGCTTAAGTTGGAAAAGTCAACTAGATGTTGATTTATGTGTTAGAGGGATAATATGTGAGTTCCTATGATTCAGATAGCTTCGAGAGGTGATTTGGGACTTAGAAGCATGATCGGAATGTGTTTTGGAGGCCCAGAGAAGATGTAGCCTTGAATTGGCGAAATTGGTATTTTTGCGGTTTCCGATTGGTAGGTGAGATTTTGATATAGGGGTCGGAATGGAATTTCGAAAGTTGTAGTAGTTCTGTTGTGTCACTTGGGATGTGTGTGCAAAATTTTAGGTCATTCGGACGTGATTTGGTATACTTTTTAATCAAAAGAGAAATTCGAAAGATTTTGGAACCTTAGGCTTGAATTCGATGTGTTTTGGTTGATTCAATGTTGCTTGAGGTGTTTTGAGGATTGGCATAAGTTTGAGTAGTGGTATATGATATGTTTGTGCTTTTGATTGAGGTCCTGGTGGCTTCAGGGTGACTGCGGATGGTTGGCGGAAAGTTTCGAAGTTGGTTTTGGTAGCTGAAGATATTTTATTGCTATCATAACCACACCTGCAGCTAAGGGACCGCAGGTGCGTTCTCGCAGAAGAAAAAAGGGAGCCACAGATGCAGCCAAGTGGAAGGTTGGCAGGAACCGCCGATGCATTTAAGGAACCGCACCTGCGATGGCGCAGGTGCAGGTTATGTTTCGCAGATGCAAAAGTGGAGGATTTAAATGAGGTCCACTATCCCAACCCTAAAACCGAACCCGGTCATGATGGCACCTCTCGTGAAGACAATGACAACCGATACTTGTTATGTTCAAATTATTAATAGCTAAGCATTAAGAAATAGTCTAAACATGAATAGATAAACCAAAGCATAACCAAAAGATAGTATATGCGGAATACCGCCCATACATAGTTTGATACTGGGGTGTCACTAGTCTTGAGCATCTATATGTCATAATACAAGTCTACTGAGTCAGTAAACTAGTATAACTATCTAAAATAAGATAGAAATGATAAAGGAGGAGAAACACGAGACGGCGGACGCCAGGAAGGTACCTTGTGAACTCCGAATGTCCGCATGAAGCTGGGAGTATCAGCACCAGAGAGCGGAACCAGCTACGCCTAAATCTGCACACACGGTGTAGGAAGTAAAGTGAGTACTCCAAAAATCATGTGCTCACATTTGCAACTCTTTGCTTGGAAACATTATGAGTTTTCAGGAAAAGATAAAATGAAAAATTATGAGCGATTTTTTCTCGTTTGGATACTCCCTAGAAAGCATTTAAAAAGTTTGACCAAACCTTGCTTTGGAGGTTGTCTATATATCCTTAGCTATAAAGGAATTAGGTCAGTATAATTCTAGAAGTTTTTGTAGCTAGTACTGACGAATAGCTATGATTTCACTGTAGTTAGTGTTGTTTCTGCTTGCTGAGCACCTTATTTCATCAAAATAAAAATGAAAAACTTAACTAACTAAGCCTATTAGCTACAAGCTACAACATTCCTATATATAAATCTTATGAAGATTGATCTTGAGTCTTGGCTGGTTCTTCATGCGCACTTTAATCTAAATCTTGATGCTTGTCAGCTGTGAGTGCTGGTTCATTCTTCTTCAGCTTTTCGGATCAAGGTTGGACATGCAAATCTTGTGACTTCAATCATGTCTTGAGCAGTCAACATCTTTCTCTGCTTATGCACTTTGAGTTCACTTCTTTTTTTCATTATTTTTCTTTATGTTGGATTGAAACTTCTTCTTTTGGCCGTCTTTAAACCCTTTGTCTCGAGATGATAACCTGCTCGGAGACCAAAATAAACAACACGAACAATATTTTTCTAACCTTATTTTCACTAGGAAAATTGCCAGAGTTATTTGTAACTAAAACTTTATACAACTTCATTATTGAAAGCAATAAAGATTAGGATTGTGTAAGGAAAACGAGATTAGGAAATGGAAACCCTGTATCTAAATAAGATCTACTAGGGACCCTGGTCTTGAAAAATCACTAGGTTATGTTAGCCTCAATTAGGGAGTGACACCCTATGTTGGAAAAGTCATCAGGTTATGCTGGCATCAACTCGACCCTATGCTGAAAAGTCATCAAGATATGTTGTCATCAGGTTATGCTGGCATCAAATAAGGAACAGAAATGTTATGTTGGCAAATAATCAGGTTATGTTGGCATCAACTAGGAAGTGAGACCCTATGTTGGAAAAGTTATCAGTTTATGTTGGCGTACTAGGGAGTGGGACCCTATGTTGGAAAAACTATCAAGTCATGCTAGCATCAACTTTGGAATGAGACCCTATGTTCGAAAAGTCATTAGGTTATGTTGGCATCAACTAGGGAGTGAGACCGTATATTATAAAAAGTCATCAGGTAGGCTGGCATCAACTTGGGAGTGGGGCCCTATTTTGGAAAAATCATCAGGTTATGCTAGCATCAACAAGGGAATGGAGACCGTATTGGAATGTCATCAAGTTATGGTGGCATCAACTAGAGATTGGGACTCTGTGTTTGAAAAGTCAATAGGTTATGATTGCATCAGCTAGGGAATGGTACCCTATGTTGGAAAAAGTCATTAGGTTATATTGGAATCCACTAGGGAATGAAGACCTTATGTTAGAAAGGTTATCAGATTATGCTAGCATCGACTGGGGAATGGATACCCTATGTTGGAAAGTCATCATTTTATATTGGCATCAACTAGGGAATGTGACCCTATGTCGGAAAAGACGTAGCTAGGAATTGGAGATCCTATACTACAATGATTTGAACTTTTCTTCTTTTCTTTCTTTTCATTTCACTTATCATGTCTTATTTAAAGAATGAGTAATGAATTTGGTAGGAACCTTCCTTTTGGGTTGACTATTGCTGCAGACCCATTTTGGTATCTACATAATTTGCTTTTGTTTCACCTGCTTCTTGCAAGGTTGCTCTAAATTACACCTATTTTACATGTTTTTCAAACAAAGAACAATTTATCAGTTTGAAACAGTGGTTGGTTTTGTGGCTTTGAGCATTTCAATCACTTGATATTGGCCCCACTCCTTCAATAAAAATCTCCATTGATTGCTTGCTTTCTAGGGATTGGTATCATTCCTAAACCCGGGGATCTTGACTTTTCCCAAACGTTACCGTGATGGTTAACCCATATGGGACTTGGATTCTTTCGACCTTATTTTTCCTTTTTGGGAACTTGACTTTGATTTTCTTTCTTTTCAGGAGTTTCTGACTCCGAAGCATTGGCCATCATGGCTAGTCGAGGTCAATTTGATGCACCTGCTGAGGCTAGCTGTATTTTCTTGAATATTGGCTTTTTGTCAAATAAAATCATGTAAACCAATCTTGACATATTTTCTTTGTATTTGTTCGGAACAAAATTATGTCGAAAGGGATTAAAAGAAAAATAAATAATTGACCTGATAATGAATTTAAATGAGAGGTGTCCCTTTCGGGGAAAGGAAAGAATGACTTATCTAGATACATGCAGACTTCAATGAATTCAAATGAGAGGTGTCCAATTCTCATATACCCAACATAGCTCGTACCTCAAAACTGAGAAACCTTGCCCGGACTTTGTCGATACCGATGGCTATGAGGATCCTCTTTTCGATCAGTGGCGCCCTTTGCAGGTTTTCAACTGTTTATCTCTTATTTCTTCTCTCACTGTTTCTTTATAGTGCTCTTTGCAAGTTTTCACTAACAAGACTATCTCATTCTCAATTTCTCTACTTACCGTCACCCTATAATTCTCGTGTGGGACTCTTTCATTTCATTTCTCTTATTTGGTTGTATCAGACCAAAGTAACTATATCCTCCAATTTTCAACATCTTTTACGATTGATCCAAAGGAGTTGAAAAATATTTGGGGTAAAAAGATTTTGTATTGAATTACAACTTTGGAAACTTTCAGCCAATACCATCACCAAGCCGTTATGACTTCTTGCCCAGTTTCAACTTTGGAAAAATATGGATATTTGTTTTGGTGTGACTGAACCCTAGAGAGAGGCTACCTACGTATCCTTTTGGAATCAAGTCGAATGTAGTTCAAGGAACTTTGTTTTTAATTTTTCTTTATTTTTCTATCTTCTTTTTAACAACATTTTTGGGTTAAAAAGAGGGTAATCAAAGAAAAGTAACCAACTTAAAAAATTTGCAAAGAGTTGACAATGTTTGGGTAGCGAGAATGAAGGGCCCATTAAAGCTTCTTATTCTTATGGTATTGGGTCGTTCGCCTTATAAAGCTCTTTGCGAGTTTTCATTAACAAGATTCTCTCAGTCTCAATTTCTCTACATACCATCGCCCTATGATGCCATATGGATTTTTACCAATAATACTCTCTCCTTTTATTTATCTCATTTGGTTGTATCCGACCCAAGTAACCATATCCTCCGATTCTGAATATCTTTACCGACTGATCAGAAGGACTTGAACAATATTTGGGGTAAAAAGAATTTTTAATGAATTACAGCTTTGTAACCTTTCTGGTGAAACCATCACCGAACCATTATAACTTTTGCCCAGTTTCAACTTTGGGGAAATGTGAATTATAATTTTGGTGGGACTGAACCCCAGAGAGATGCTACCTACTTATCCTTTCGGAATCAAGCTGAACGTAGTTCATGGAACTTTGTTTTTTATTTTTCTTTTCTTTTTCTATTTTTTTGTTTTTTAATAACATTTTCGAGTTCCGAAGAGTGTAATCAAAGAAATTAACCGGTTTAAAGAGTTTGCAAAGGGTTGATAGTGTTTGGGTATCGAGAATGAAGGACTCCTTAAAGCTCCTTATTCTTATGGTATCAGGTCGTTCTTCTTGGCAATGTCATATTCTTATGGATCGGGCTATTCGCCTCAACAGTATCATTTTTTATGGGATTAGGTTGTTCGCCTTGGCAGTATCATATACTTGTAGGATTTGATCGTTCGCATCAAAACTATCTTATTATTATGGTATCGGTTAATTCGCCTTGGCATATTTGTAAATACTTTTATGGTATCGAGCCATTCGCCTCGACAACATTGTGCGTATCCGTGTGTTTTCGTGATTTGAGTGGTGACGTCCTATCTGGTGGAGACCATTTTATATGTACACCGATTGTGGAGGCAACTCATAATTGAGAGATTGTGATTACTATTTAGAGGAGGATCGTACCACATAATTAAATTTGTTTTCATTGTTTATTTACCATGCCTCATACTTTTTTACTTTCTGTTGCACTTGATTTATTGGACCACTAGTAAATATTGATATCAACGCACCGTCACTACTTCTCCAGGGTTAGGCTAGATACTTATTGGGTACACGTTGATTTATGTATTCATGCTACAGTTTTGCACTTACTGTGCAGACATATATTTTGGTGGTCTTTTCGGGCGCAGATATGCAACTATTGCGGTGGCTGACAGTGAGTTGCATCCCATGTTATGATCCGCATGATATAGAGTCTCCATCAGAACTATATACATTTGTCTGTCTAACTTGTATTCTAAACAGAGGTTGTAGTATTATTGTACCTTCTAATAGATGCTCATGAACTTGTGATACCGAATTTTGGGGGTTCCTAGAGGGTGTTTATTATTGTAGTTCACATTATTATTTTCATGTCACCTTTAAATTTATATTTTATACGAAGATTGGTAAATGAAATAACAGGTATTCTACGAGTACCAAGTTTTACTCTATTTATATAATGGGACTTGATTTCAAAATAATGAAATGAGTAATTAAGTTGATAATTCACCATTGGCTTGCATGACGGCGACGTCGGGCACCATCATGACCCATTATGGATTTTGGATCGTGACAGCTTGGTATCAGAGCTTTATGTTCACTTAAGTATGATAAATAATAAGCAAGTCTAGTAGTGTCTTGCAGATCGGTACGGAGACGTTTGTACTTATCTTCGGAAGGCTATAGGGCTGATAGGAGCACTTCCCTTCTTGATTGCTCATCATGCGATTTGATTCAATTGAGGTTTATGCCTTCCTCTCCTTTCTATCCATTCTTATACGATGTGGAGTGCTTACTATCAATTGAGAATCGAGGAGTTATAAGGGTACTGCATATGTGATGCAAGATGTTTGCTATTATCATTGCCATATGGAGGGGTGTTCTTTCATTTAAGTATAGTATTTTTATTGCCCATGATCGAGATTTCATCCGTTCAAATTTGGATAAATTTTGTTAACATTGTTGTGTCACCATCCCTGGTTGAATGCGTTGAGTCTCATCAGCATGTTGATCTTTATTTGTTTTATTTTTTGTATAATGTTGTGAGATGGAACCGAAGATGATGCTATTACAGATGGTTGTGTGTTGCAGCTTTAGGATTCACTTGGCGTTTCCAGTGTTGATGACTTGAGGGAGATGATCTCTAAGGTAGTTTCTAAACATAGGAATTTTTAATGTGGCCAGAAGGGCTTGATAATATATTGTTGAACCTTCGGTGATTCTAATGAACAAAGGGATTCTTATGAATTGTGGGTGAGTATATGGGGATAAACAGGTGGGCCATATCATATGAGGTGTTAGAAGTTGTGTGATTTATAGTAAAAGCCTTCTGAAGAACTTTATTTTTTATCTAACATGAAGTATGTACAACACCATTAGTTGACTATCACTCAAAAAGATGGTATGACTGACAAGAGTTCGAGTGCACGGTTGTGGATTATAATTCGAGATGTGATATGATTAGTGCAACAAAAAACTCCGGAGAAATTTCATTGAGAAATAGTGTGAGATCATGGTAGCTAAGGAGGATGAGTCATTGTGACTTATGGAATTATGTAGTTTTGGCTTAAAGCTAAGTTGGGAGCCGACCGTCTAGGATTATATGCCTTTGTAGTTTCAGGTTATCAGTACATTGGCGGATTAGCTATTACTAAGGAAAGCAAACATTAGGCTATTACTCGGCACAGTTCTTATATATTTTCCTACAGACCCTACGGGACCGTCAAAATCACGGGTCCGAGTCCTTTTTACCCAAAAAATTTAAGCGAAGTCAAATTTATTAATTTAACTTCAAAATTTAGCATTTGTCTCACAGAATAAGATGTTAAGCTTTTCGACTACGCGCCCGGACTGTGCATGCAAAGCGAGGCAACCCTAAATGAGATTTTCATTTCCTCGAATGCACAAACTATATCAAGAAACAAGTGATGACCCTTTCAGTTGTGAAAATACCGTGATCTGGGACTTGAGCATATATCACGGCCCAAAAATCCACAATGGATCGTGATAGCGCCTAACGTCGCCATTAGAAAAGTCAGCGGTGAATTATCAAGTTAATTACTCATTTTGTTATTTTTATATCATAAGTCCCATGAGATAAATAAAGTAAAACTCAGTACTGTAGAAAATATATGACATTATTCATCAATTTTCTTATAAAATATAAATTACACTGTGAAATGATAATAATTACATGAACTACAATATGAACATGAACTAGGAACCTACAAAACTCGATACAACAAGTGCATGAACATCTACAAGATGGTAAAACAATACTGAGACTCCGTACATTGCGAATCATAACATGGAATGCAACTCACCGTAAGTCCCCGCAATAGTTGTGCCGCTACACCCAAAAGATCACCAGAAATATATCCCGCACAATAAGTGTAGATTTATAGCATGAGTACATAAATCAATATGTACCCTGTAAGTATCTATCTTTACCTTAGAGTAGTACTGACGAGGCATCGACATTTACACTTACTAGTGTTCCAATAAATCAAGTACAACATAAAATTAACAAGCATGAGGCATGGTAAATAAACAGGTCAAACAAATTTAAGCGCGTGGTGTGATCCTCCTCTGAATATTAAATACAAGCTCTCAATTATCAATTACCTCCACAACCGGAGTATACATAAAATGTTCCCTACCAGATAGGTCGTCAAAACTCAAATCAGGAATACATACAAATATGCTAGTTTCTTGTCAAATATTATGCAATACGCTAGAGAGGTGGATGGCCCGATCCCATAAGAGTGTTTCATGAAGCTGTCGAGGCGAACAACTGATCTCATTATTGTATTTACAGAAATGCTAATCCCATAAGAATATGATATTGTTGAGGCGAACGAACCAATCACATAACAATATAATACTGCTAAGACGAACGGCTCGATCCTATAAGAATATAACATAGCCGAGGAAAATAGCCCAATCCAATAAGAATATGATACTGTCGAGGCAAACGGCCCGATCCCAAAAGAATATAATACTGTGGAGGAGAACGGCCTGATCCTATAAGAATTTGATACTATCGTGACAAATAGCCTGATACCATGATAACAAGAAACTTTAATGGGTCCTTGACACCACTCACAAATATATGTGTGAGTTATGAACTTTAAGGAAAATTCTTCGATAAAAATGCACGACGTGGAAGAAATTGGTAAAGGAATAATAATTTTTCTGCGTCTATTCATGTATCTCATTAAATCACGAGTCTATCTACGCAAGCCTAGTCTGAAGTCTTAATACGAAATAAAAATATTAAATAGGCAAAAATAACTCAAAAAGTACAATTAAAGCATGGGGTGATAGTTCTACCTGAAAATAATAAGAAATTCTAGCATACACATGGATACTCATCACCTCATATGTGCATAGCTCCCACAACATGTACTATATAAGAATATAATATATACGGGTTAAATTCTCCCTTGCAAGAATAGACATGAGACATACCTTACAATGAAGTTCCATTGCCAACTCCAATGCCTTTCTAACTCCTCACGTCAAATCCAAATGATTTAAACCTTGTCAAACAACATGCAAATAAATCAAAATATACTCCAATGATTAAAATTCAATAATTTATAATATTTCTCAACCCCGCTCAAAAAGTCAACCCTCAGCTCACGTACCCAGATTTAAAAAATTTTCAAAGATAAACATTACTCATAACATTTCGAAGTCAAACATATAATTTATTACTAATTACTCTTCCAAAATGGTGGTCAAAATTGAAAAATTATCAATGATAGGGTTTCTTCAAAATCCCACAATTTTTCAATAATCTGCATGTTAGATCCTTATGAAATTCTTGAAATCAACATACAATATGTGGGAACTACTTACCTTGCAATAGATGATGAGAATCCCCTCTTGAAGAGCTCAAGAAATTGCTAAAACCAAATCAAAATGTAAGGAAATGGGATAAGTTACGAATTAAAAGCATCCGACTGCCCAGCGACCACAACACCTATGGCCACTTATCCACTTTTGTAGTTCTGCATCCCCTTTGCGATTCCAATGAGGCCTCCGCTGCAACACATTTGTGGGCATGAACCTCTGAAGGTGCACCTATGCCCATCCCTCCGCATCTGCAAAAATACCTCACTTTCCCCACGCCATTTTTACGACAAACAGCCCGCTCCCGCGAGCTTGCACACGCATAAATTCCCTCGCACCTACAAACCTACCCCCTCTCGCCCAGAATCACTTATGTAACACTTTTGGCCGCCTGTGCGTCTCTACACCTCCTTCCAAAACCTCACATGTGTGGTTACACCATACCTACTGCAACCGTAACTTGCATAAAACCAAATTATCACTTTAATTTAAACCTGAATCAAACCCGAGGCCCTTGGAACCTCGTCTGAACATATCAACAAGTTCAAAAACATAACTCGGAGTTGCCCGAGGCCTAAAATCACATCAAACATCGCCAGTTATGAATCAATGATCAAAACCTTTCTTTCAACTTTAAAATTTTAAAACTTCACTAAACGCGTCCGAATTACACTTAAACATTCGGAATGACGCCGAATTTTATGTGCTAGTCATAAATCACATCGAGAACCTATTTCAAGGCTTGAACACCCGAACGGACATTGATAACACCAAAATTTCACTTCAAATCAAACATAAGAAATACTTAAAACATTCAAAATGCAAACCTTCCACAATAGGCACCGAAAAACTCCTCGATCACCTGATACTCAATTCGAACATATGCCCAAATCCAAAATCAACATACGAATCCATTAGATCCTTCAAATCCCGATTTCATTGTAACTTACTCAAAAATCAACCATTGGTCAACTCTTGCAATTTAAAGCTTCCGAATCAAGAATATTCCTTCTAAATCAACTCCGAACTTCCCAAAATCCAACTCCGACCACACGTACAAGTCATAATACATTAATTAAAGCTACTCAGGGCCTCGAACCACCAAATGACACGCTATATCTCAAAATGACAAGTCAGTTCGTTACATTCTACCCCACTTAAACATATGGTCGGCCTCGAACATGCTATGAACTGCTTCGGAGTTTCCCTAACAACATTGTAAACACCTACCCGTGCCACCACAACTCAGTTGATCACATTAGCTTGAGCCAAACTTAAGATCCTTCCTTTTATATTAGCCAACAAGCCTTATTCCCAAATTAAAGCCTTTGAATTCTCTACAAGACTTGGTTTGAACATATAAACACCATATCAATCTCCACACGCTGAACCCACACATTATCATGCACCCATGCTGACATCACACAATGCACCACAACTCATTTGCCCATAGTAACTTCTCAGAGCACAACAATCAAAAATTCACTGACCTTATACCCATAGTATTCATGCTCGGTATCAACCCTCATAATAAAGCAACACACTAAGAGATGTGCACGAACTCATAACCACTTGGCAAATTAATAACTCATGGAGTTCCTCCGCTTGAGAAGAACTATTACCTCATTCTGAACTAAATAGTGATATTTTCCCTTTAATATACCTTACATAAATCCGATCGCACCGATTTTAGGTCCAAAAATCTCGTCTCACCCTGTATTAAAACCTCGTCTCACCCTGTATTAAAACCTCGTCTCTCTCGAAAAGAACTATACAACCCACTTAATGAATAAAATAGCCAAATAGATGCTACGAACCTTTTAGAGAATGACAAATAAAATACACAGAAATAAATATGGGAAACCATACTCAACATCTCATTCTTACAACATGAAACTCAATCCACACATGATACCATTGCGACATACAATCTAATGCAAAAAACATACTCATGGCGGTGTGCCACCCAATCTACATATAATAATAAATAAGGAAGTATCCATCAAGATATAATGTATATACTTACGAAATACCCAAATTTTGTGCACAAGCATGCCTAGTCCAAAAATACAACCTTGGGGAGACGGATAGTGCCATGCGCTACAAAACTCGAGCTTGACTAAGGTGAAATAATGACATGCTATACAGGACAACAACACACACAAATAATCAAGCTATCTCATAACCTGCGTCCTACAATATAGTGTTACACAGGATAGCTGATGAGAGGAACAATATCCAACACCTGAAGAATCCTCCGTAAACATTGTTATGTTGAATTAATGCATCCGACCTGGCGTAGGGCATAATATTAGATCATTTAGCAGCCTGCAAACCAATTTCAGTCATCCTATACTGGGCCAATAACCTTCCAAGAATCCACAATGATCATATTCATGACACATAAGAGTTACCGTCAAATCCATAACAAACTCCCACAGTTTGCAACCAAAGAAATATAGCGCATCTTAGTCATAATCGCACCCATTTGTGACAGTACCAAAATCTTGATTTAAGTTTTCAATAATCTGATGACTAACACGTCCCACTAATAAGATCATTCTGTGAAATTTACTCCCACAATCTTCGGCACCAGGTAGAAAAATATGAACCTTAATGGCCACCAACCATGTTGTTTCTATAATACTGGCCAAACATCCGCATTTCAATACCTAACACTCCTAAAACAAAACAAAACATCCTCAGGGTGCCCGAAAATAGTGTTAGCACACTCTGAACATCTGAAATCCTCCACCGCTCCTCCAAGCTTATGATGTCCTTATCAAAATCGAACCATAACATTGATCTTTAACTTTCAATTTCCGTACTGGTCGCTGCACTTATCATCTTGATACACGAGAATACAAGAATTCCATCATAACTCTTGAACCACCAATAAAATAAATACACCTTCATCTAGAACCCTTTCACTCAACACATTTCAGAGGAACAATTGCAACATGCAACTGAATTCCCATAGCCGCAGAAAATACAAACTTCAAGTTGTGGTCTAAAGAACCATAAATCTTCTAGAATCTATCCACACATAATAGCGCCTCATGATCAAATACCTCCAACCAATCCAATTATGGTGGCTTTCAAGCCCGCATGTACAACCACGAATCACTTGCATAGCTTAAGATACCGAAGGAACTTCTCATTGCTACAACTATGTTGATTTAACCCATCACTAACTGACCATGCCTCTTTCAATTTGTCTTTGCTTGCCTTCGAAATAATAATATCTCATCTCAAATGCATAACAAACCTCAAGCAACACTAATCACTCAATATTAGTGACCCTAAATTATGAGGCCACATTGTCCAAACATCCATAATCCATTATACACCTTCTTCATGCACTCAATATTATCTCCAACATATATACCGAGTTGATTAGATGCTCTACGAATATGAATTTGTTTATCCCACTTCTCTAATACTGCACTGCAAACCCGATGATGACATAGAATACTGAAAGCACCCTTCACACTCTACTGCAAAACCCAGTCTTCAATCATATAATGAACCTGAAAGATCCATAGGAACCACATATTAAATATTGAGTCTATTAGAACCATTATTGATAGTCGCCCACTCTAATCCAATCTTAATATTTAACCTAACCACTAGTGCTTCATTATCATATGAGCGCTACAATGGCAACTAGATGAATTTTTTGTTACACCCCATATTTTCGTACGTGAAAGTATGTCATAAGTAAATTGATGTAAGCCCAAAAATGAAATGTTGCATTCTGCATTTTCATACATCAAAGATTCGTCATAATTTAATCGATATAAGTTCGGGAATGAGAATTATTTTGAAATTACAAGTATTACGCTATTTCATACAAGTGATAAGTTAATTCATGAAGATAAGAGGGGAAGTGATCGAAGAAAAATGAGTTCCATCGAAGGTTGGCAATTTGGGGATAAAATGCACTCTAAGCTATAATACCTCATTCATAGACTAATGCCATATAAGGTACCACTTGACCATGATAATAAGGTGTATTAAAAGTTAGCAGCATTTTCAGTATTTTGAGATAAATCTTAATTATGTGAATAATTGGATAATTATGGGTTCTCATAGGAGATTAATTAATTGATTAAGTTATCTAGATAAAGAATATTTGTGGATAAGTTTGATAAAGCCCTTATCCCCAAACGTGGCAGCCAACCTTGCCAAATTGATGGCTCTTAAAAGTCATTTGATAAGGCTTAGTCATCACCTTTTGAAGGCTTAGTCATTTTCCCTACTCCGATCTTGCCGATTACATATTGCCGCAATTGATGTGTATTAGAGAGGTTGTCAAAAGAACCGTCTCAGGTACATTAAGGCTATCCCTACTTTCTTTTTTGCATTATCCATAGGATACAAATAAAACGAGAAAATGCACAACTTCCATAAATTGCTCTACTCATAGAAATGCTAGAGATGATTATGTTCTTGATTCCACATGTGTCCTTTTATTCTATCATATGCTCATGGGTCTCAGAAATACATTAAGTTGATAAAGTTTACTTCATGACATTAATCAAAGTCATATTGGTCTTATGACATTTTGAGAGATTTATTGACGCATTTTCTCATGCATTACATTCATTTATACATGTACATTAACCCATGATCGGATGGCGTTATATATATATATATGATATGGGAAAATGGTTATGCCGTTATATATGCACCACCACCTGATCAACTAGTGTAAGTTGATGATTTTGCCCACAGTGGCCAAGATGATATAATGAGATGCCCTCAGAGGCTTGATGATGATATAAACACATGTACCTATGCACAATACGACATTCATACGCATATTCATGACACTATAACTATTTCATAAGTGCTACAACAAAAGACTAACTGAGGAAATAAGGAAGAAGACTTTAACCTAAACATGGTAAATTGAAAGAGAAATGGTCATGTAAAACAAAAACTCTCAGAACGTTGTACGAACTTCTTCAGAAGGTGGAACCTACCATGGCTATGAATGTGAAGAAAAAAAATCAAAAGGTGGTATGAAAGATCATATGGGTTGTACGGATTTCCAATATGTGTGAGCACAAAAATAAGCCAAATATTCATGCAATAAGCGGTAGAACGACCAAAAAAATTAACTGCTTACATTTAAAGAAAGTTGAGAAGGAACAAAAGAAATTATTCGATCAATGATCCAAAGTTAGGTACATTATGAACGCACTTATGATTTCAGAGTATTATTTGTGCTACATATATATTGAAAATTATAAAGTCATAGAAGACTATTGTATAAGTTAAAAGAAAACGTTGATCCCATGGCATCGACAAAGGATCAAATCGTTAGAACATTGTATCATGGATATTCCTTGACGCCCATGAAAAGCTAAAATAATAAATGATACGATGAGCCGCATATCGATAAATAGCTTAAGCCTACAAAAGGATGATCAAACATAGGAGGAGACTAAAGATTCACATCAATGAATTAAATTAGGAATCTGATTATTGGACCCAAAACATTATATACCTCGTGATTGAGAACATTACAAGACTACTTTTAGGTATCCGAGGTACAAGAGAGATAGTACAGTAGTCATATTCTATAATGTCTCTACAACAAAGCTGGCTAAAAGAAGTACCCGACTTATATCAATCTTGCATAAAGCTCCCAACGAGTTGTGTATGCACCAAAGGTGCAAGTAGTATAATAAAGCTTCAAGTTGTGGAGGTGAATTATACCTATGTGAAAGGAAGGTCAAGAATGAGACAGAAGATATGATGCGAGATTTTAATGTAAATAAGGTAAAGCTGAACATAGTACGAGACACTTAGGTGCAGAAGATTATGAATAATCCATATTTCATATAGAGGACTAGAAGCATTGCGAGCCAGTATCGAGGAAGAATAGCAGTGTCATTAGTGGCATATCTTCCAGCCTATGGTTTCTATATATCGAGGGGTCTAGTTAAAAAAGTAAAGTAGAGTTTGACACAATGTGATATCTCCTTTGATGTTCCAGAATAACATAAGGAAATATATGGTGCAAGCAAGTTGAGAGAAGGTTTGAGTAGTATAGTAAATATGTGTATGTCACAAGTTAAGTATGGTTGAACGACAAGGTTTTAGGAAGACAGGAGTAAGGATAAGAAAAGACAAGTGATAAGGTGACGAATATGGATAAGTCCTCAAGATTAAACACATGAAAACAAGAAGAGCTAACAGTTTCTCTAAGTTATAGAATGCTCAATATAGCCTAATATACTCAAAGGATTGTAAGACTAGTAGAATTTTAGAAAAATGGAATATGGCCTTGGTAATATAATAAGGGTGTAATTTTGACGAATAAAGTGTGATGTTCGGGACTTCAATTGAGTAATTACTTGAAGAGGATTTCATGAAGTATACGGGATTAAGATACCCATGTAAGGTGAGTCAAATTGGGATGCTATAAAATATGGTTATGGAAGTATAGTATCTCCCCTAGGTGGATCAATTTAATTACTCCATATGTCCCCGATAAGACGTGAGCCCAAACGACATTGTTACATAAGAGATCAAGTTATCAGTGGTAGATGATAGATCAACATTAAGGTGAATCAACAATTGATGGATGAAAGTAACAACATTAGTCGTCAACTTTTGAAGGCATAGTCATCACCTTTTGAAGGCATAGCCATTTATCTTTAAGAGATGGATATAAATTAACTTTAAGAGATGTGGATATAAATTTACATGGTAATGCAAGCCTTCTCTAAATTCACAAAATGATTTGCTCATCTCTAATATTTTAAGAGATGAAGCTTCAGCAAACTAATTCATGAAAGGCTAGATATTAGCAATGTAATGTTACTACCAAAATCATACGAGACTATGTAATATAATAGCAATAGGACTTTGCGATTCTAAGAGACTACGGTGCAATCTTTCTCAAGAATATCATACGAATTCTTCCCTACTCCGATCTTGCCAATTACATGCTATCTCGATTGATGTGTATTTGACGGATTGTCAAAAGAACCAGCTCAGGTATGCTAAGGCTATTCCTTCTTTACTTTTGGCATGATCCATACAATACAAACAAAACGAGCAAATGCACAACATCCATAAATGGCTCTAATAAAAGAAATGCTAGAGATGATTATGTTTTTGATTCCAAATGTATCCTATTATTATATCATTTATTCATGGGTCTCAGAAATATATATAAGTTGATAAAGTTTACTTCATGACATTAATCAAAGGCATAATGGTCTTATAACATTTCGAGCGATTTTATTGATGTACTTTCTCATGCATTACATTCATTTGTACATTTACATTGACCGTTGATCAGATGACGTCATATACGCATATATTTGAGTATTATATGTATATGGAATATGGTAAAATTGTTACGGTATTATATATGCACCACCACCTAATCAGCTAGTATACATTGATGATTTTGCCCACAGTGCCCAAGATAATATGATGGGATGCCCTCAGAGTCTTGATGATGCTATGAACAAATGTACCTATGCACAACATTACATTCATACGCATATGCATGAAACTATAACTATTTTCATGATTTATAGAGTTATCTAGACTTAAAGGCTGAGTCATTTACTCTATATTTCTTCCATATTTTTTATGTACTTATTTATGTGGCTTACAAACGAGGCACATTATTCGTACTGACATACATTTTACCTAGGGACGATGTGTTTCATTCCTGATAGACAGGGAGAGAATTCTCCAAGTAGGGTATTTACTCAGTAGAAGATGTTGGTATGCAGCATTTGCTCCGGAGTTGTTTGTTTGGTCAGTATGATTTAGACGCGTATTGTTTGTTATGGTGTGGCCCTGTCCTGACCTTTATGTTACGTGTGTACTCTTGAAGGCTTGTAGATAAATACCATGTATATGAGTGCTTGTGTTACCTTGCCAGCCCATGTTTGAGATTAAAAATGATCGTATTGCCCTTATAGGCTCGTATATCACATGTATAAGTTTTATATCAGGTTGGGTCATCCTATATAGAGCCCCCTATGTTTATTATAGTTACACCACGATGGTCCATTTGGCCTATTTGTCACTATAAGTATAATAAGAAAGATATCTTATGTTAGTACTCAGTTAAGTAAGGTACCGGGTACATGTCGTGGCCTATTGGTTTGGGTTCTGACTTATTTTCCATGCACTACACATCCATAAAATCCCCTACTCAAATTACCCTGATGTTTGCTTCCCTTAGTAATAGCTAATCCGCCAATGTACTGATAACCTGAAACTACAAAGGCATATAATCCTAGACGGTCGGCTCCCAACTTTGCTTTAAGCCAAAACTACATAATTCCATAAGTCACAATGACTCATCCTCCTTAGCTACCATGATCTTACACTATTTCTCAATGAAATTTCTCCGGAGTTTTTTGTTGCACTAATCATATCACATCTCGAATTATAATCCACAACCGTGCACTCGAACTCTTGTCAGTCATACCATCTTTTTGAGTGATAGTCAACTAATGGTGTTGTACATAC
Source organism: Nicotiana benthamiana (assembly GCA_034376525.1). Classification (NCBI taxonomy): domain Eukaryota; kingdom Viridiplantae; phylum Streptophyta; class Magnoliopsida; order Solanales; family Solanaceae; genus Nicotiana; species Nicotiana benthamiana. The sequence continues at coordinate 52,970,278 of CM067330.1, read as the reverse complement.
TTCATGTTAGATAAAAAATAAAGTTCTTCAGAAGGCTTTTACTATAAATCACACAACTTCTAACACCTCATATGATATGGCCCACCTGTTTATCCCCATATACTCACCCACAATTCATAAGAATCCCTTTGTTCATTAGAATCACCGAAGGTTCAACAATATATTATCAAGCCCTTCTGGCCACATTAAAAATTCCTAAGTTTAGAAACTACCTTAGAGATCATCTCCCTCAAGTCATCAACACTGGAAACGCCAAGTGAATCCTAAAGCTGCAACACACAACCATCTGTAATAGCATCATCTTCGGTTCCATCTCACAACATTATACAAAAAATAAAACAAATAAAGATCAACATGCTGATGAGACTCAACGCATTCAACTAGGGATGGTGACACAACAATGTTAACAAAATTTATCCAAATTTGAACGGATGAAATCTCGATCATGGGCAATAAAAATACTATACTTAAATGACAGAACACCCCTCCATATGGCAATGATAATAGCAAACATCTTGCATCACATATGCAGTACCCTTATAACTCCTCGATTCTCAATTGATAGTAAGCACTCCACATCGTATAAGAATGGACAGAAAGGAGAGGAAGGCATAAACCTCAATTGAATCAAATCGCATGATGAGCAATCAAGAAGGGAAGTGCTCCTATCAGCCCTATAGCCTTCCGAAGATAAGTACAAACGTCTCCGTACCGATCTGCAAGACACTATTAGACTTGCTTATTATTTATCATACTTAAGTGAACATAAAGCTCTGATACCAAGCTGTCACGATCCAAAATCCATAATGGGTCATGATGGTGCCCGACGTCGCCGTCATGCAAGCCAATGGTGTGTTGGAAACACGTTTCAAATGCAATATACTAAACGTGTGTTCTTTTGTAGGTTTTGATGAATGTCAAACAAAGCAAAAAGCGATATATAGCAATGCTCAAGGACAAGCACAAAATGGATGCATTACAAGAAGCTCAAGACAAAGTTTAGAAATGTTATAATTGAGTCAATATTAATTGTGATCTTGATTCCTCAACTTGGCTCATAACATGGCTTCTCTACTAAAATTATTTTTCCAAAATCATGCATATTTAAATTAAGTGTCAAATGATTTTAAACTATGCATATTTACATTTGTTAAAATGTTTTCCAAGCATGCCTCAAAAATCTGGGCTAAGATAATCGATTATGTACTTATGATAATCGAGTATCTCTAAGCCAAGACTGCATGACAATCGATTGTGAATTAATGATAATCGATTGTGAGTAAGTCAGTTAACATCAGGTTTTTGCAAACTGCATAACAATCGATTGTGTACTTATGATAATCGATTGTTAACTGAGGCAAAGTTTTCAAAACTCATAAAAATCGATTATGAACTAATGGTAATCGATTAGAATGAGAAAAATGTCTCCCAGTGATTTTAAATAAAATGATAATCGATTGTGGCTTTTGATAATCGATTATATATGAGACAGAGAGTTTTGAAATTAATTAATAATCGATTATTCCATTTGATAATCGATTGTTGAAGCTGACCGTTGTCATATATTTTCAATTACCATCAGGTAATCGATTGTTGATATTTAACAATCGATGTTTTGCGTAAAATCTGGAAAAGATTTTCTGAACGTTGTTAAAATAATCGATTGTTGATTTCCGGACAATCGATGTTTTATGCCAAAAATTGGAAAGGATTTCTTAACGTTATAAATAATCGATTATTGATTTGAAGTAATCGATTGTTGACATAAAATCTGGGATTGAATTTTTAATCTGATAGGCAAACAATCGATTGTTTAGTCTTGACAATCGATTGTCACTGAGTAATTTCAGCAATCCTTAATTGGCAATTAGACAACGGTAAGACTGAGTTTTTCACCTATAAATACAGCTTCAACTTAGTGTTTTCACAACAACAACATATACACTTTGAGTATTTTCATTGCTAAAAGCTTTCTTACATTGATCATCATTTTCCATTCATCCATAAAGCTTTTTGAAGAGCCATTCCTTTGAGCTAAGTTGTTGTGATCTTGAGCGTACTATTTCTACTCATATCTACTCATTAAGGAGTGCTTTGTAAAGTGAGTGTGTTTTGTGTTTGTAAGAGAATTGCGATTCTCGTTTGTTGAGGAACTTGTGATTCCTCGGTTGAAGTCTTTGGGATTGTTATCCCCGAGCAGTTGAAGTCTTTGGGATTGTTATCCCCGAGCAGTTGAAGTCTTTGGGATTGTTATCCCCGAGCAGTTGAAGTCTTTGGGATTGTTATCCCCGAGCAGTTGAAGTCTTTGGGATTGTTATCCCCGAGCAATTGAAGTCTTTGGGATTGGTATCCCCGAGCAATTGAAGTCTTTGGGATTGTGATCCCCGAGCAACTAGGTGAGGCTTGTGTCCTCAGCTGTAACGGTTTGTTAAGCACCCGTAAGCTTGACAAGTTTAGTGGAAATCTCGAGAGAGTCTCTCGGGGACTGGACTAACCACGTTTGTGGCCAACCAGGATACATCATTGTGTAAGTTTATTCTACTGCACTTGTTTTAATTTCTGCAAAGTTTTTAAATTTCGCACTAAAACGCTTAATATTTTTAAAACGCTATTCACCCCCCCCCCCTCTAGCGTAAAGCGTATTGTCCAACAATTGGTATCAGAGCCATACTCTCTGAAAAACTTAACCATTTGAGAGAATCTTTCCATGGCTTCTACTCTAGACTCTTTTGCAGGTATTGATGAAGGACAGTGCCCCACAAGACCTCCTTTGTTTAACGGGACTAATTATTCATATTGGAAAGAAAGGATGCAGATATTCGTCAGATCAAACAGCCCTTACCTGTGGAAGGTGTACACCAAAGGAAATGACGTTCCTGTCAAAAAGGTGGAAGAAGAATGGGTGCCAAAATCAGAAGAGGAATTCAACGCCGAGGATAATCGAATGGTCCAAAATAATTTTAAAGCTATTAATTTATTACTTTGTGCTGTTAATGCTAATGATTACAGGAAAATCTCCTGCTGCAAAACAGCGAAAGAAATGTGGGACAAGCTTGAGGTCACTTACGAAGGGACTGACCAGGTAAGAGAAGCTAAAATTGACTTTTTAACTCATGCTTACGAATTGTTCCATATGAAGGAAGGCGAAAAGGTAGACGAGATGTTTGAGCGGTTCTCATCAATAGTGAATGATCTCCACGCGCTCAAGAAGACGTTCACAGACAAAGAACTAGTTCGAAAAATCCTTAGGAGTCTAACACCGGCATGGCGATCAAAGGCCGATGCGATTCAAGAGTCAATTGGAATCACGAACGTCACCATAGACGCTCTTAGAGGTAATCTTAAGACTTATGAATCCACTATTCTTAACCCTGTTATTGATGAACAAAGAAGGCAAAAGATTGCTCTAAAGGCGAGCACAAGTCAATCACCAATTGAAGAGGATGGAGATAGCGAATTCGGACTCATCAAAAAGTTCCAAAAATTCATGCGAAAAGAATATGACCGCAAAGGGAAAAAGCAAGGAGAGCAAGTTAAATGTTATGAATGTGGTGAAACAGGGCATATCAAAACAAACTGCCTAAATCTTAAAAAGGAGAAGAAACCCTTCAAGAAGCAACGAGCATACATATCTTGGGGAGGAGATTCCGGAGACGAATCCAGTGAAGAAGAAAATGAAGAAGCGGCAAATCTCTGCCTCATGGCACAGGAAGAAAATCAAAGTGAGGTAAGTCAAATCTCTTCTCAAAATTTTTATACTCTTGATGACATGAGAAATGCCTTTGATGAATTGTATGCTGAATTTCTCAAAGTTACAAAAACCGTCACTAGTTTAAGAGAAAGTGCTTCTCTAAAAGAACAAGATTTTCAAAAACAGTTTTCATTAAAAGAAAAAGAATTAGAAAAATTGGTTTTGGAAAATGAGAAGCTACTAGATCAAAACAAGTTTTATGGGAAAAGAAGTTCTGACAAGCCCGAGAGTTCTACAAAAAATTGTGCTTCTTGTGTAGACCTTAAGAATGAAGCAGGTAGATTAAAAGGCACACTAGATAAATTCAACTCCTCTCATAAAAACTTGAATGTGGTGCTTGATAACTTGAAATCAACCAAGCATGGAATAGGCTTCATAAATGAAGAAGAGGTTGATGCAAAAACCCAACCACCTAGAGCTCAATCTAGGATTAATAACAAAAATGCCTTTCCTAAAACAAACATGCATGCTAGACAAAATATTAGGAGACCTAGACATGACCTTCCGCCTAGCAATCGTCACCATAGACATGATGCATATTTTAGGCACAACAGTGATCATGCTAGAAGATCCCGAAATGTTCAACCTAGAAATGATTATGGTGCTCAAATTAGGAGAAATGAAAATAGAGTAAACAATGTGAATTATTCTAGCTACTATGAGCCTAGACGCATGCATAATCCAAATGTGACATGTCATTATTGTAGACGAATTGGTCATATTGCTCCCGCATGCTTTACTAGACATAGACATGCTACTCAAACATATCATTATAGTATGCATAACCCTCAAGGACCCAAAATGGCATGGGTACCAAAAGAGCATTGATTTGTTTTGCAGGTGTGCTTGAAGGAATCAAGTGTAGTGGATACTCCAAACACTTGACGGGAGACGAATTCAAAATTCCTTCAATTAAAGCACAAAGAAGGAGGAAGAGACGGAAAAGTCGATTTAGGCTTTTTTTTCAAAATCGGAAGTATTTTCGAAAAATTTAAAAGACAAAATACAAGGAAGACAAAGGCAAAATTGTGGAAGAAGCTTCTTAAATTGAAGAATGAGCCAAAAGACCAAAATGAACGGAGGATGTTCAAAATCAGGTAATTGGCAAAGTCGAAGGGAAGGTAAGTACCCTAAACCCTCTTAAGAATATCCTAGGACAAAATTCTTAAGAGTTCACGTTTTTCACCCGACTACACTAGTTTCAAAGTTATTATTTCATTTATAGATTACTGACTTGAGCGTCGGAGATGTTTAATTCTATTTTGCAGGTATCCCCCAAAAGGTAAGAGGAAAGTATAAATTGTCTTGATACAAGAAAAATCGATCATAATCGATTATTTATGCTTCCAATCGATTATCAGTATCAATAATCGATTATTTGTTGATTCATATCTTTTTGTCATGAAATCTTGTTGAATGTTTACATTGCTTGATAGAATTAAGTCTCATCATTTTAGCATCCCCCTTCCAAACAATCGATTATTTGTTCTGCCAATCGATTATTTGCCAAAATCCAAACTCTCTGTGAGTGAAATAATCGATTACTATATATTGACAATCGATTATCTGTTTTAAACTTATGTTACCGTTTTGGCTCTACAATCGATTCCTGTCAGGTCATAAATATGAAAAACAATCGATTACCAAGTTTGACAATCGACTATCTTTTTCAAATTTTTTACCGTTCTGGCGTGTAATCGATGTGTCAGATCATTTTCATTAATGACAATCGATTATTCTATTCAAACAATCGATTATTGAACGGTCAGTGAATTTATTTTTACCGTTTCAGACTTCAAAGCTCTTCAAATCTCTTCAAATCTTTTCAAATAAGTGTAAGATTCATTCCTTCTCTATATATAGGCTGCACATATGCTCTTGTATACTCACTCAAGCCTCCCAAGCATCAAATTATCTTGTTATCTTTGAAAAATCCTAGCACATCTTTTTCAAAAATGTCAAGCCGCAACTCCAAACGTGCTCGTTCCAAACAAGGTGCTTCTTCTTCTCGCCATCCATATCAAGATGGATCGGTTCTATTCTTTGAATCCGATGAAGAGCTCACCCGTTTCTTAACCAAATTTGAGAAACGCCTTATTCTCCCTCCTCGCTTTTCAACAAACGCTCTTGTTGCACCATTCATTCCAGCCGCGAATATGCTAAGAGAGTGCCAACTTTTCAATTTCCTACTCCTTACTCACCCCTACTACAACATTACTTTGGTTGAAGCTTTTTACTCCAACCTTCACAAAGATGATGAGGGTGAACTCGTTACCAATGTTAACGGCATTTCCATTCTAATTTCTGAAGATAACCTCCACCTCATTGCCGGCATTCCGCATGATGGTGAAGACATCTACCAGTACATAAATGATGCCGGGGACATGATTGATGAAGCTAATCTCTTCCGCCAAGCCGGAGTCGCCTATGATGAGTCTTCTTCCCGTCGTCCCACCATAAAGGGTATGGACCCGAATTATCGTTTCATTCTCTATTTCATCACTCGTGTTCTCAAACCCCGTAAACTCAATCACACCACCATTTCCCAAGAGGATGCCAAATTTCTTCATGCCATTATCACCGGTGTTAAAATCAATTGGTGCAAGCTTATTCAATCTCATATGTTCAATGCCACCAGAGATGACATACCTCTCCCCTATGCCCTCTTAATAATGAAATTTCTTGAAGCTTCCGGGGTCAATATTGCTAATGGTCCTCTCAAAAAGAGCACCAAAATCTGGGAAATTTCGGAGTCTTCCTTTCATCATGATGGTGATCATGCTCCCGCTCCTCCTCAAAATCGGCAAGCCCGTCGTGCTCATCCTCCTCAGGAGCCTACCCTCCGGACTATCTCTGACCAAATTACTCAATTAACCCGTGAGGTCCATGGTTACTTTGATCACGTGCATTATGCCTATGCTCAGGTGGTGCCATATCAAGCGCCTCCCAATGATGATGAAGGGGATGGGTGTGATGAATGATGAAATTGTTGTTTTTGATGATGTGAAATTGTTGTTTCTGATCTGTTTTTCCTTGGTTGGTTAGTTGTTGTTCGTTTTATTGTGTTTGGCTCCACCCATGTAATGTTATTTTCCAATAAATAAACTTTTGTTTATTTCATATGTTTTTTTTTTTGCATATTCTTCCCTTATATATTTTTGCTAATGGCAAAAGGGGGAAGAAACGGGATATCAAGAAGTATGCTATATCACTCTCAACTTCATTCATGCTTAAAGTGAGGGGGAACATGAATTGAGGGGGAACATCAAATTGCATACTTTACACTTGTCTTGGATTATCAAAATAATTAGTGCATATATCCCGCTTATGTTTGCCATTATCAAAAAGGGGGAAATTGTTGGAAACACGTTTCAAATGCAATATACTAAACGTGTGTTCTTTTGTAGGTTTTGATGAATGTCAAACAAAGCAAAAAGCGATATATAGCAATGCTCAAGGACAAGCACAAAATGGATGCATTACAAGAAGCTCAAGACAAAGTTTAGAAATGTTATAATTGAGTCAATATTAATTGTGATCTTGATTCCTCAACTTGGCTCATAACATGGCTTCTCTACTAAAATTATTTTTCCAAAATCATGCATATTTAAATTAAGTGTCAAATGATTTTAAACTATGCATATTTACATTTGTTAAAATGTTTTCCAAGCATGCCTCAAAAATCTGGGCTAAGATAATCGATTATGTACTTATGATAATCGAGTATCTCTAAGCCAAGACTGCATGACAATCGATTGTGAATTAATGATAATCGATTGTGAGTAAGTCAGTTAACATCAGGTTTTTGCAAACTGCATAACAATCGATTGTGTACTTATGATAATCGATTGTTAACTGAGGCAAAGTTTTCAAAACTCGTAAAAATCGATTATGAACTAATGGTAATCGATTAGAATGAGAAAAATGTCTCCCAGTGATTTTAAATAATATGATAATCGATTGTGGCTTTTGATAATCGATTATATATGAGACAGAGAGTTTTGAAATTAATTAATAATCGATTATTCCATTTGATAATCGATTGTTGAAGCTGACCGTTGTCATATATTTTCAATTACCGTCAGGTAATCGATTGTTGATATTTAACAATCGATGTTTTGCGTAAAATCTGGAAAAGATTTTCTGAACGTTGTTAAAATAATTGATTGTTGATTTCCGGACAATCGATGTTTTATGCCAAAAATTGGAAAGGATTTCTTAACGTTATAAATAATCGATTATTGATTTGAAGTAATCGATTGTTGACGTAAAATCTGGGATTGAATTTTTAATCTGATAGGCAAACAATCGATTGTTTAGTCTTGACAATCGATTGTCACTGAGTAATTTCAGCAATCCTTAATTGGCAATTAGACAACGGTAAGACTGAGTTTTTCACCTATAAATACAGCTTCAACTCAGTGTTTTCACAACAACAACATATACACTTTGAGTATTTTCATTGCTAAAAGCTTTCTTACATTGATCATCATTTTCCATTCATCCATAAAGCTTTTTGAAGAGCCATTCCTTTGAGCTAAGTTGTTGTGATCTTGAGCGTACTATTTCTACTCATATCTACTCATTAAGGAGTGCTTTGTAAAGTGAGTGTGTTTTGTGTTTGTAAGAGAATTGCGATTCTCGTTTGTTGAGGAACTTGTGATTCCTCGGTTGAAGTCTTTGGGATTGTTATCCCCGAGCAGTTGAAGTCTTTGGGATTGTTATCCCCGAGCAGTTGAAGTCTTTGGGATTGTTATCCCCGAGCAGTTGAAGTCTTTGGGATTGTTATCCCCGAGCAGTTGAAGTCTTTGGGATTGTTATCCCCGAGCAATTGAAGTCTTTGGGATTGGTATCCCCGAGCAATTGAAGTCTTTGGGATTGTGATCCCCGAGCAACTAGGTGAGGCTTGTGTCCTCAGCTGTAACGGTTTGTTAAGCACCCGTAAGCTTGACAAGTTTAGTGGAAATCTCGAGAGAGTCTCTCGGGGACTGGACTAACCACGTTTGTGGCCAACCAGGATACATCATTGTGTAAGTTTATTCTACTGCACTTGTTTTAATTTCTGCAAAGTTTTTAAATTCCGCACTAAAATGCTTAATATTTTTAAAACGCTATTCACCCCCCCCCCCTCTAGCGTAAAGCGTATTGTCCAACATGGTGAATTATCAACTTAATTACTCATTTCATTATTTTGAAATCAAGTCCCATTATATAAATAGAGTAAAACTTGGTACTCGTAGAATACCTGTTATTTCATTTACCAATCTTCGTATAAAATATAAATTTAAAGGTGACATGAAAATAATAATGTGAACTACAATAATAAACACCCTCTAGGAACCCCCAAAATTCGGTATCACAAGTTCATGAGCATCTATTAGAAGGTACAATAATACTACAACCTCTGTTTTGAATACAAGTTAGACAGACAAATGTATATAGTTCTGATGGAGACTCTATATCATGCGGATCATAACATGGGATGCAACTCACTGTCAGCCACCGCAATAGTTGCATATCTGCGCCCCAAAAGACCACCAAAATATATGTCTGCACAGTAAGTGCAAAACTGTAGCATGAATACATAAATCAACGTGTACCCAATAAGTATCTAGCCTAACCCTGGAGAAGTAGTGACGGTGCGTTGATATCAATATTTACTAGTGGTCCAATAAATCAAGTGCAACAGAAAGTAAAAAAGTATGAGGCATGGTAAATAAACAATGAAAACAAATTTAATTATGTGGTACGATCCTCCTCTAAATAGTAATCACAATCTCTCAATTATGAGTTGCCTCCACAATCGGTGTACATATAAAATGGTCTCCACCAGATAGGACGTCACCACTCAAATCACGAAAACACACGGATACGCACAATGTTGTCGAGGCGAATGGCTCGATACCATAAAAGTATTTACAAATATGCCAAGGCGAATTAACCGATACCATAATAATAAGATAGTTTTGATGCGAACGATCAAATCCTACAAGTATATGATACTGCCAAGGCGAACAACCTAATCCCATAAAAAAATGATACTGTTGAGGCGAATAGCCCGATCCATAAGAAAGAAAAGGAGTTATTATTCCTTTGCCGGCATGTTTTGTTGTTTTGTTGAAATTCTCCCTTGCCAAGACGTATATAGTTACATTGTTGAGTTCCCTTGCTGGGATAGTATAAATTATGGTTAATCCCTTCCCGGTACTATTGTCTTGATCAATGTAAGTTGTGTATTTAGATTGTATATCGGATCGGGTTGCATGATGCGATTGATATATATAGTGGATCAGGTTGCACGTCGCAACAGATATTATATTTGATCGGATTGCACTCTGGAATAGATGTTATATTGGATTGGGTTTAACGCTACAACAACTATATGTATATTGTATCGGGTTGCACGCCGCAACAGAGTTAATTGATAAGGGATCGGATTGCACGTCGAAACAGTAGTGTTATAGAATTGTTGTTGATTATTTACTGTTCTTTTGTATATCTATTGGGTTTCTGTTAGGTCGATATTGTTCCCCGAAGCATGTAACCCCCCCCCTTATAACTACTCATTTCCTATTTATTATACTGCAATATATATTACGTAACTGCTCAGGTATACATGGTAGTCCAGTCTAGCATCGTCACTACTTCACCGAGGTAAGACTAGGCACTTACCAGCACATGGAGTTGGTTATACTGATGCTACACTATGTGCTATATTGCACAGATCAAGGTGCCACAGCAGTATTAGATTGAGAGCCAGCCTTCAATCTAACGAGACACCGAGGTAGCCCTGCAGGCGTCCGCAGGCCCGGCGTCTTCTCTATCCTTTATTTTATATGTTATCTCTTTGTATTCGAGATAAACATTAATATTTTATTTTAGACTATTGTATTTAGCACTCTTAGTAGTTCGTGAGTATTGTGACACTAATCTTGGGTAGAGGCTGATATTGAATATTCCGCATTTCGATTCAGTTTTCTATAATTAAGACTTCCGCTTATTATTTAATTTTGATTCTTTTATATTATTGTTGATAATTATTATGTTACTGACGGAAAGTAATTACTTTTGGCTTTCCTAGATCTCATTAGTAGGCGCCATCACGTCTCCCGAGAGTGGGAAATTCGGGTCATGACAAGTTGGAATCAAAGCTCTAGGTTGCATAGGTCTCACAACTCACGGACAAGCTTAGTAGAGTCTGAGGGATATGTATGAAGATGTCTGTATTTATCCCCCAGAGGCTACAGAGATAGGAAATGTATTATATTTGTTCCTTCTTGTCATGCGGTTTGGTTTCTCAATGCTTATTGAATTATTACTCTGTTCTTTCACAGATGGCGAGAAAATGCGCTTCCTCATCTTCTGATCAGAAGTCTGAGCCCTAGGAAGCTCCCACTAAGGGTAGAGAGCAAGGCCAAGGCCGTTCTAGAGGCCGAGGTAGGGGCAAAGCTCAACCCTGAGCAGCAGCACCAGTGGTGGAGCCTCAGGTTGACTTTGACGAGAAGGTTCCGGCTGCAGCTGCAGTTGTTCTGGTAGGCCCTATTCAAGTCCCAGAGGGGTTCATTTCCACCCCCGTTGTTCAGCTCTAGTCCGATTGGTGGGTCTTACGGAGAGTGTCACCCGAGCATGGTTACTTCCCGTAGCACAATCCCTCTCACAGGCTGGAGGAGGGGCCCAGACTCTTGCTGTTCGTACTCCGGAGCAAGTAGCTCCCACGGCTCCAACTACTCAGCTAGTTAGAGTAGCTAAGTCGGGTGTGGTAGCCCATTCTAGTTATGTAGCAGCTATGTCTGCCGATTCTTTATGGATATTGGATAGGTTCACCAAGCTTTTCACTACTACCTTTAGCGGTGCATCTACCGAGGATCCTTAGGATTATTTGGACAGCTGCTACGAGGTTCTTCAAAACATGTGTATTGTGGAGACAAATGGGGTTCATTTTGCTACATTCTGGTTGTCTAGATCTACCAAGACTTGGTGGAGGGATTATTGTTTAGCTGGGCCAGAAGGATATCCAGCCTTGACCTGGAAGCAGCTCACGCATGTATTTCTGCAGAAGTTTCTCCCTATTACTCAGCGAAAGACCTATCTGATGCAAAACGTCTCCATCAGGGATTTATGACAGTCACCCAGTACGAGATCAGGTTTATTGAGCTGGCATGCCATTCCATTATTATACTCCCCACTGAAAGAGAGAGAGAGTGTGAGACGGTTTATTAATGGACTCATGTAGCTTATTTGTCTCTCGATGGATAGAGAGGCTGGGAGCAAGTTATCCTTTTAGGAGGTGGCCAATGTGCCCCGGAGGATTGAGATGGTATTGTCATATGGGGGTGGTCACAGGGCAAATAAGAGACCCCGTGAGTTAGGCCGATTTAGTGGTGCTTCATCTGGAGGCCGAGATTTGCATGATAGGGGTCATCTTCCTATGCACTTGCAGTCAGCGCTCCAGGTTTCCCATGGTACATCATGTGATTGTGGTTTTTGTGCGTAGTACTCCAACCAGCATTCTTGTAGTGAACCATCAGCTCCTATCAATGCACTCCCACTTCTGAGTTTCCGGGGTGGTCATTCAGGTCGCCATGGTCAGCCTCAGTTTCCTCAGCCACAACATTTGAGTGTATGTTATGAGTGTGGTGAATATGGTCACATCAAGAGGGCTTGTATGAGATTTAGGGGTACACACTCGCAGCAGTAGGGTCCCAGCCCTATGATTCAGGCACCAGATGTTCCACAGGTTGCCAGCCAGCTAGAGGTTGGGGTAGAGGTACTAGATGTAGAGGTAGAGGCCATATAGGTGGAGCTCAGACCCCTAGGGGTGGAGGCCAGCCAGCAGTGGGCCGTCCCAGGGATGTAAATCAAAGTGGTGGGGGTCCAGCTCCAATGTTATGCACTTCAGGCTAAGCATGAGGCAGAGACATCAGATACGATTATTACAGGTACGAGTCTGGTCTGTGATTGGGGTGCTTCAGTGTTGTTTGTATCAGGGGTCTACGTATTCGTATGTGTCATCTTATTTTTCCGCGTACTTGATCATGCCTAGTGATGCATTAGGTATTCCTGCTTAGGTTTCTACACCAGTGGGTGACTCTATAGTGGTCGATCGAGTCCATCGTTCTTGTATTATGGTTACTGGGGGTCCTGATACTCGTGTAAATTTGTTTCTTTTAGATATGGTCGACTTTGATATTTTATTGGGGATGGATGGATTATCACGCTATCTTGGATTTCCACACCAACACTATGACCTTAGCTTTACCGGGTATGCCCCGTCTAGAATTGAGAGGGGCTCTAGGTCATTCTACCTGCTGTATTATATCGTATGTGAAGGCTCAGCGTATGGTCGAGAAGGGGTGTTTGGCCTATTTAGCCTATGTTCGAGATTCTAGTGCTGAGGTTCCCTCTATTGATTATGTGCCCATTGTTCATGAGTTCCTTGATGTCTTCCCTTCAAACCTGCCAGGTATGCCGCCCGACAGGGATATTAGCTTTTTCATTAATGTGGGTCCGGGCACTCAGCCCATTTCTATCCCGCCATATCATATGGCCCCACCTGATTGGAAAGCGTTAAAGGATCAGTTGTAGGAGTTGTTGGAGATGGGCTTTATTAGGCCAGTGTATCGCCTTGGGGTGCGTTAGCATTGTTCGTCAAGAAGAAGGATGGGTCAATGAGAATGTGTATTGAATACGGGCAATTAAACAAGGTAATGATCAATAATAAGTATCCACTATCAAGGATTGATGATTTGTTTGATAAGCTTCAGGGTGTAAGTGTATTTTCCAAGATTGACTTGCGATCTAGCTACTACCAGTTGAGTATTAGGGCATCTGATGTACCTAAGATAGCTTTCTGCACTCGGTATGAGCATCATGAGTTCTTTGTCATGTGATTTGGGTTGAGCAATGCCCTAGAAGCATTTATGGAGTTGATAAACCGAGTGTTCAGACCTTATTTGGACATGCTCGTGATAGTATTTATTGATGAAATATTGATATACTCCCGCAGCCAGGAGGAGCATGAGAAAAATCTTAGAATGGCTCTTCAGACTCAGATAGACAGTCAGTTATATGCCAATTTCTCCAAGTGTGAGTTCTGGCCAAGTTCGGTAGTATTTCTGTGTCACGTTGTATCGACAGAGGGTATTCAAGTGGACCCGAAGAAGATTGAGGCAATTTAGAAGTGGCCTAGACCAGCATCAGCTACAGAGATTCAGAGTTTCTTGGGGTTGGCAGGCTACTATAGTCGGTTTGTGGAGGGGTTTTCATCTATTGCAGCCCCGATGACCAGGTTGACCCAGAAGGGTGCCCAGTTCAGATGGTCGGACGAGTGTGAGGCGAGATTTCAGAAGCTCTAGATAGCTCTGACTACAGCACTAGTATTAGTTTTGCCTACAAGATCAGGGCCTTATACAATCTATTATGATGCTTCATGTATTGATCTTGGCATAGTGTTGATGCAGGATGGTAAGGTTATTGCCTATGCTTCGAGGCAGTTGAAGATTCATGAGAAGATCTATCCAGTACATGATTTGGAGTTGTCAGATATTGTTCATACATTGAATATTTGGAGGCACTATTTGTATGGCGTGGCATATGAAATGTTCACTGCTGAGAAGATCCATCAGTACGTTTTCAAGCAAAAGGAATTGAATTTGAGGCAGAGAAGGTGGTTGGAGTTTTTAAAGGATTATGATGTCACCATTTTATATCACCCGAGGAAGGCCAATGTGGTGGCCGATACTTTGAGTAGGAACTTAAAAAGTATGGGTAGTCTTGATTATTTTTCGAGCAGTTAGAGGCTGCGTGCTTTGGATTTTCAGGCTTTGGCCAATCAGTTTGTGAGACTAGATGTTTCTGAGCCCAGTCTTCTGTTGGATTGCACTATTGCTCGTTCTTCATTATTGGAGCATATCCGTGATCGGCAGTTTGATGATTCTCATTTGTGTGTTCTTACAGACACGGTGCAGCGTAGAGGTGCCCAGAAGGTTACCTCAGATGATGATGGAGAGTTGAGATTGTAGGGGTGAGTTCCTTGCCCAATGTGGATCGGCTTCGAGATTTGATATTGGAGGAGGCCCATTGTTCCCAGTATTCTATTCATCTAGGCATCACGAAGATGTATTAGGATTTGCGGCAGCATTATTGGTGGCGTAGAATGAAGAAGGATATCGTAGCATATGTGGTACATTGTTTGAATTGTCAGCACTTTAAGTACGAGCATTAGAGGCCTGGTGGTTTATTTCAGAGGATTGAACTTCCCGAGTGGAAGTGGGAGCGGATTACTATGGGCTTTGTTACTGGACTTCTATTGACTCAGAAGAAGTTCGACGCAGTTTGGGTCATTGTTTATAGGATGACCAAGTCAGTGCATTTCATTCCTGTGGCACTCTCCTATTCATCCAAGAGATTAACTAAGATTTATATCCGAGAGATTTTTCGCCTTCATGGTGTGCCGGCGTCTATCATTTTGGACCAGGGTACGCAGTTTAACTCGCGCTTCTTAAGATCAGTTCATGGAGAGTTGGGCATATGGTTTGAGTTGAGCATATCATTTTATCCCCAGACGGACGGGCAGTCCGAGCGGACTATTCAGATTTTGGAGGATATGCTCAGAGCTTGTGTTATTGACTCTGGACGTTCCTGGGATCAATTCTTGCCTTTAGTGGAATTTACCTACAACAACAACTACTAGTCGAGCATCCAGATGGCTCTTTGTGAGGCTTTATATGGTCGGCGGCGTCGGTCTCTGGTTGGATGGTTTGAGCCGGGAGAGGCTTGGTTGTTAGGTACTGATTATGTTCATGAGGCCTTGGACAAGGTCGGGATCAGTAAGGATAGGCTTCATTCAACTCAGTCATGGCGAAAGAGCTATGTAGATTTTAAGGTTTGAGATGTAGCATTCATGGTTGGAGAGTGGGTATTGCTTCGAGTGTCGCCTATGAAGGGTGTAATGAGGTTTGGAAAGAAGGGCAAGCTTAGCCCTAGATTCATTAGTCCGCTTGAGATTCTTGATCGAGTTGGAGAGATGGCTTATAGACTTGCTTTGCCACCTAGCTTATCAATCGTACATCCAGTTTTTCATGTATTCATGCTTCAGAGGTATCACGGCGATCCAGCCCAAGTGTTAGATTTCAGCACTGTCCAGCTAGACAAGGACTTGTCTTACGAGGAGCCGGTCAGCCTCCTTAGGCATCGACCTAGGAGTCTGAGTCTAATATGCGGAGTCGTTATCCTCATCTTTTCCTCGACTCACGTACTTCTTTCTTTTGTTTGTTCGAGGATGAACTATTGTTTTAGAGGTGGAGTATGTGTTGACCCAAATCACGTATTTCCTTTCTCACTCTATCCTTTCGAGGCCTTGAAACCTCATTTAGGATTGCCTTGATTTGCATGTGCAATTCGGGCGCGTAGCCGGAAAGCTTAATTTTAAATTCTATGTGAAAAATTTTAAATTTTGATATTAAAATGAATAAATTTAACTTCAGTCAAATTTTTGGGTAAACAGACCCGGACTTGTGATTTGAAGGCCCTGGAGGGTCCGTAGGAAAATATGGACATGGGCGTATGCACGGAATCGAATTCCGAGGTCTCAAGCCTGAGAAATGAACTTTGTGTGAAACTGTTTACTGGATATAATTAAGGAAATTAGAAATGATGTCTTAGTAGAAAATGATAGTATCAGGCCCGTATTTTGATTCTAGCATCTAGTACAGGTCTTATATATGGTTTAAGCACTTTCTGTAAAGTTTGATTGAAAACAGACGTCGTTTGACGTGTTTCAGACTTAAAATTGAAATTTTATGTTGTATGAAAATTTGGAAGGAATCATGGATTTTGAGGCTTAAATTTATGTATACGATGTTGTTTTGGCGATTTGACCGCACGAAAAATTCCATAGGATGTCTTAGAGGTTGTGTATATGTTTTGTTTGGAGTCCCGAGAGCTCGGGTGAGTTTTGGATAGGTGTCGGAGTTCATTTTGAACCTCAAAGAAAATATGATATTCCTAGTTCTGCAATCTTCGCATTTGCAAAGTAGGACTCGCCAATGCGAGCTCGCAAATGCTAGCCTAACATCACAAATGCAAAAAAGGGAGTCTCTGCACCTGGGTCGCAAATATGACCTTTTGGTCCGCAAATGCGAAATCGTGCTTGTCGCAAATGCGACACTTCTGCTCACAAATGCAAAAAAACCTAGATTTTTTAAGAGTTCGCAAATGCGTACTCACCTTCACAATTTCCAAGTATGTAGAGTCGGGGTTCGCAATTGCGATTCCCAGTTCGCAATTTCCATATCTACAGCCCAGCATATTTTATACTTAGTCTAATTTTGCAACATTTTGCACCACACTTAAAAAATACAACTCCTTGGGCGACTTTTCAAGAAAAAGTTTCATTCCAAATCATTTGTATGTCGATTTTTACTCAATTCTTTAAATTATTAACATTTTTAACGTGTTTTTAACTTGAAATCAATAATTTTCACGAACGAAATTGGGGGTTTCGGGTAGAACCTAGGTTTTCTAAAAATTGGTGATTTGGACCTCAGTTTGACATCCGTTTCAAAATAAATTATATATTTGGTTTCGTGGGGGAATGGGTAACCGAATTTTGGTTCGAACCTCAGGTTTGACCACGTGGGCCTGGGGAAATTTCTGAATTTTTGGGAAAAAACTTTAGAAAATTCATCTTTATGCATTCAAATTGATTCATTTAGTGTTTATTAAAATTATTAAGTAATTTGTGGCTAGATTCGAGTGGATTGGAGGTAGAATCCCTGGGTAAAGCTATAGTTGATGTTTGAGTGGAATTCAAGGAATCGAGGTAAGTGTTTGGTTTAACCTTAGCTTGACGAAATAGGTGTGGAGTCTTAATTGCTACTTGCTAATTGTCGAGTACGATGTATAGACACGGTGACGAGTATCTATACATTGGTGTCTAGCATGACCGTGAGTCCTTATATTGCGAATATTCTGATTTTGTTGTAACTGTCATACTTAATTGAGGATTTCTTTATGTTGTAAAGAGCATGTGAAAGGAAATTGTGAAATTTAAATTCCGAGGAGCATTGGCTCGAGTTGAAATACAGGTTGTGAAGGTATATAAAATAATTAAATCCTTGGAGCATTGGCTCACGTGATAATGTGAACTATGATATGAAAATGATCGAAAGAAAAGGAGTTATTGGTTATTTCCTCGCTGGGATTTGTTGTTTGGTCAAAATTCTCCCTTGCCGGGACGTATATACTTGTTGAGTTTCCTTGCCGGGATAGTATAAATGTTATGGTTAATCCCTTACCGGGACTATTGTCATAATCAATGTAAGTTGTTTATTTAGATATTATATTGGACCGGGTTCCACGCCGCAACGGATATGATATTATATCGGGTTGCAAGCCGGAGCAGATATTATATTGGATCAGGTTGCACACTGCAACAACTATATATATATTAGATCGGGTTGCACGCTGTAATAGATTTAATTGATAAGGGATCAGGCTGCGAGCCGCGAAAGTAGTGTTATTGAATTATTGTTGATGTTGTACTGTTCTTTCGTATATCCATTGGGTTTCTGTTAGGTTGATATTATTCCCCGAAGCATGTACCCCCTCCCTTATAACTGCTCATTTCCTGTTTATTTTTCTACAATATATGTTATGTAACTGCACAGAATTACATGGTAGTCCAGTCTAGCCTCGTCATTATTTCGCCGGGGTTAGACTAGGCACGTATCAGCCCTCGGTCCAGCTAGACACCGAGGTAGCCCTGCAAGCGTGCGCAGACCCCGCGTCTTCTCTATCCTTTATTTTAGTCTACTATCACTTTTATATTCGAGACAAACAATTATAATTTCTTTCAGACGATTGTATTTAGCACTCTTAGTAGTTCGTTAGTATTGTGACACTAGTCTTGGATAGAGACTTATATTGAATATTCCACATTTCGATTCAGTTTTCTATAATTAAGATTTCCGCTTATTATTTAGTTTCGATGCTTTTATATTATTGCAGATAATTGTTAAAAAGAGATTATGTTATTTACGGAAAGTAATTATTTTTGGTTTGCCTAGCTCCCATTAGTAGGCGTCATCATGTCTCCCGAGAGTGGAAAATTCGGGTAGTGACAGATACGAACACACCAGGATCGTCAAAATACCGATTCGGATCCATTTATACAAAATATTGATTGTTGTCAACACAAATGAGCTTTTAAAGCTAAATTTCATTTTTTCATGGATTTGTCATATAAAGTTTTTAAAAGGTACATACTGCCTATGTAAATCGAGAAAAATTAAATAGAGCTATACAAAGTCTCAGATCACAAAAATGAAGGTTAAAATTGAAAATGATTTATCGGGTCATCACTATTGTATTTATGCACGTCTGTAGGGTTATTGCATTTTTTATGAATTTTCTTGAAACTCATGGGAGTTCCATCTTTACCTTAGATGTTTAGGGTCTAGAACCTTTTAAATTCGACAATTACTGTACGACTATTCATCTTTTTTATATTTTAATTATCTAGTTATTTGTCTTCACATCTGCAGGAGACTTATTTTATTATGATAATGATACTGATGTCACTTTATCGATTTTAGTTCTATGTAATGTAAGATGGTTTGTGTATCTGGGGACTTGTTATAACATTGTATCATATTATTGATGTTACAAAATGATTTGATAAGGGCCCGTCATGACCCTCTAGCATTAATTTATAACAAATACTACAAAGAAAACAAAATGAAATGCTCAAAAAAATGAAGTTGCAAGAAAACCCTTTTACGCATGAAGATGACAAATTTTCTTTGGAGCTATGATAGCTACAAATACATATATTTTATTGGTAACTAATTTCTATTAGTATGCTAGCTAGTGTAATTCATGTTATACCCTGTTAACAACATCGAATGCATGCGCCTTTATCGCAAATGCAACATTTAGTTTTGCATTGTGATGCAAAACCGCAACCTGAAATTCACAAAACAAACGTATTTCATATACAATTGATTAAGAAAAAAAGGCTGTAATCTAATAATAGAAAACCGAATCTAAGAGTTTTGACAAAAAAAAAGACGAATTTGTAATCATTATTACAAAAACAATTATATACACATAAGAAAAAGTTGAATCTATTAGTGCCAAAATCGTAACTTCAAAAAAGTAAAAAAAAAAACTTATCTTGAAATTTCAATATTAAACATCAATTTCAAACATGCCATAGGAATATATTTTTGAGTTATTAAGTATATTTGAAGATGTATGAATTTTTAGGGTATGAAAATTAATTATCGACGGAAGAATGAGAAAACAAAAAAATAAAAAATAAAAAAATATTAAAACTAGATATACCTTTAATAGACATACGAATGTTACGACTTGCAGCAGAAAATTCTAGTGATATTGTTGGTGATGTTGCTTCTGGTGCATATGATAGCTCTGACATATATGATGGTTTTGGTGCATACGAAGACTCTGGTACCCCGTGAATTGATGAAAAAAGAACAAACATGACAAAAACCATATAAACCAAAACATTGGTTGATTTTGCCATCGTAAACAACTATACTTGTTATGACTATAAGGACTTTAATTTTCAACTCTTATTTTTTTCTATTGATGTGCTTGTAGAGGAAAGCGAGCTCTTTCTTTTATAGTAAAGATGGAACATAATTTTTATGTTAGTAGCGTTTATTTTTGAGTAAGTAGTTATATCAATTATTAGTATGCATTATAGGAGATCCAATCAAATTACAAAAAAAAATAGGCAATCAAATAAATTTGAATATGAAATCATTGACTAACTAAACTGAATGTAGCAAATACTATATTTATTCTCAAATAGTTAAATTTATCTCCATTTTTGGCGGATTTAATAATTAAATATTTAAATTGTCTCTTAATATATTTGATGAGTGCAAACTCAATATGAAAATTAATATGCTCTAGCTAAAAATAAAATAGTAAAATATTTTCTCCAGGAATTGGATTTCAATACTTTGATTTGAAATAATTAATATTAAAACTAATAAATTAAAATTAAAGCACGTAATACTTGATCACATAGAATTAGGGAGTAGTAAACTTTGGTTGTCACCAGTGCAAGAAATAAAAGTCATGACATGATAGGTGTACGATTGCCGTGATTGATTGGATATTATTAAATTTCACTCATAGGACTATGTATAAGGGATAAAGAATAATTAATTTCGGGATTAGATTTAAGAAAAGTTTATTCCATATTTGGCTAAGAAAAAACTACGGTATATTTAATACTGGGATTAATTATTCCATAGTTATCGTGCTTTTTAATACCCATGAAAATGAAAAATAATTAAGACTCCTCTCTTGATTAAATTTAATCCGTTTCACTAAGCTAATGTGAAGTACAATGAACCTGCAAAATCTTTTAGTAGGAATGATTTAAGAGAAATTTGAGGTGAATAATTTCCAATCTTAATTCAAATAATAGATCTCAAAAGTTTTTCAATAACTTTATTATAACTACAAGAATAAATTAAGGTTTGTGTTGCATCAATATTAGATATTTTGTTCCTCTTCCTAGTAAACAAGATAAAAAATATAATTACATCTAAAATTAAAGATCCTCCAACAAATTCAAGAACTTAAACAATAATCAAATCTATTAACAACAACAAAGTCACTAATTCTTATCAAAATCTAAGGTAAACTCCATATATATGGAAAAATTAATCACAAATAGAGTCAAAGAATAAAAAAATATTAGACCAGCTTTATAATCCATCTGTCATGACTCGATAGATAATTTTGAGCTTTAGCCTTTACTTTTGTATTCTAGACCTAGAATAGATTTGTTTAGCATTTTTCGATTTGTGTGTGCAATCTGTATCTTTTTTTGAATAATTTATTTTAAAAATTAAAGAAAAATATTATTTTAGCCTTGAAAACTATTTGAGTTTACTATGGTCAATATTTTATGTAAACATACTCGGATCAATATTTTGAGTTTACGATGAGTCCGTATTTTGATTTAGGACTTGGGCGTATGCCCGAAATTGAATTAGGAAGTTACTAACATGATTTAACATGGTTTGTTGAAAACTAGAAATTTGAAGTTTTAAAGCATTTCTATATTTGACCGCATGTTGACTATTTTTGTAGCAGGTTCGGATTCCTGTTTTGGAACTTAGTATACGTTCATTTCACTATTTATGATTGGTCTGCAAGATTTGATGTAAAACGAAACTGATTTGACGTAATTCGGACGTCTAGTTGTATATTTTAGAGTTCTTTACTTTCCAAAAAAATCTCATACATTTTAGTGTTAGATTCATGTTTTTAGGTGTTATTTCAGTATTTTTATCGCGAGCGAGTACATATGTTGCTAATACGCTTGTGTGCATGTTTTATTTGGAGACCGAAGGGCAAAGGTGAGTTTTAGACCCGTTTCAAAGGAGTTTAATTAAGTCTAGAATAGCTAGTGCCCTACTACAGATTTCGTACTTGTGAGGTCTGGCTCGCAATTGCGAGCTCGCTTTTTCTGAAAACAAGTGTTCGCATTTGCGAGCATGGGCTGGATTGGGTGGTTCCACATTTGTGTGGATTAAGTTTGCATTTGCGAACTGTGGGTGATCGCAATTGCGATCCAAGAGTCGATTTGCTAGTCAGTAGTCCTTGATCTTTATTAGCATCTGCAAAGGAATGCTTCGTATTTGCAAAGGTTGGAAGTTTTCATTTGCGAACCAAATATTGCATTTACGACTTCTAAGGTCTGAGATTGGACATTTGTGACCCTCGTCTCGCATTTGCAAGCCTTGTCTCGCATTTGCAAGCCTTGCCTCGCATTTGCAAGCCTTGTCTCGCATTTGCAATGTTCGCAATTGCGAACAAGACATCGAACTTCTGAACAAAATATAACAATTGTGGCATCCGCAGATGAGTAAAGAGGGGAAAACTAGGAGTTATCTCACTTCTTATAATTTCTCAACCCTAAACACCCTAGAGTCTATTTTCCAAGAGACTGTTCTTCCTAATTTTATTGGTAAGTGACATTAATCCATTTTCTTTCAATTACATATTACATTTACAGAGATTTCAATATCAAATATAGAATTTTCATCGTATAAATTCAAAATTTTGGTAGAACTAGAGCTTTTTGTTAAATTAGGATTTAGACCTTGAATTGGGTCAGATTTCAAAACACATCAAATAACAGGTCTAGGGGGTGAATGAAAAAAATGGGTTTTGGTTCGAATCTTTTGTTTTGACCAAGTGATCCCCGGGTTGACTTTTGTCGTCTTTTTAAAAAAAATATTAAAGGTTGAATCTTTTTCACTCATGGGTAGATTCTAAATCTTATTTTGAATTATTTGAACTATATTTTGTGAGATTTTATTAATTTGGAGGATAATTATAGAGGCAAAGCCCAGGTTGAGCTCTGATTTCATTGCGGATCAAGGAAAGTGTTGTTAGTTTATTTGACTTGTGGGATTATGACTTGTTAGTTTATTTGCTACATATATTGTGTGTGGGAAAAATGTACATGTGAGGTGACGAGTACTTATACTTCATTATTGAGTTAAAACTTGCGGGTAAAACTTGTTTCTTTGTATTTTATTGCTTTCTAATTTGTATATCCATGCTTAGGTTATAGTAGTACTTCTTTGGTTATTCTTTTCATATTATTGCTAATTTTGTAGTTGTTTAATATTTTGAAAGTTGATATTAGGTACCATGGTGTAACAATCCGGCCGATCGTTTTACGAATTAACTCTTCGATCCCCTATTAACTGAATTCCTCGTGTTTGCTTTTGCAATTGTGAGTTGCCAGGATGATTTATTTGGATTTCTGAGTGTTTTAGAACACTTAGTTCCGAAATGAGAGTTAAGCTTTAGAAATTAGACCTTAGTTGGAACAGTGTGAAGATGGACTCGAAATGCAATTATGTCTGTTCTGTTAGCTCCGTTGGGTGATTTCGGGCTTAGGGTCGTATTTGGATTGTGTTTTGGGGGTCCGTAACTTATTTACGATTGAAATGTCGAAAGTTGAAATTTTGAAGTTTCTAAATCAATAGTGAGATTTTGATATTGCGGTCGGAATAGAATATTAGAAGTTGGAATGGGTCCTTTGTATCATTGGGCACGTGTGTGCAAAACTTCAGGTAATTCGAATGAGGTTTGGTAGGCTTTTTGGTCAAAAATTTA
Source organism: Nicotiana benthamiana (assembly GCA_034376525.1). Taxonomy (NCBI): domain Eukaryota; kingdom Viridiplantae; phylum Streptophyta; class Magnoliopsida; order Solanales; family Solanaceae; genus Nicotiana; species Nicotiana benthamiana. Next base: position 52,946,346 of record CM067330.1, on the reverse strand, counting down.
AATTTGAAGTTTTTGAATCCTTAGATTGAATCTGAGGGTGGTTTGATGATTCGATGTTATATTGAGTATTCTCAAGGTTTGTATAGGTTGAATAGTGGTATAGGATTTGTTCGTATTTTTGGTTGAGGTCTCGAAGGCCTCGAGATGATTTTGGAAGGTTGTCGGAAGAATTGGGAGTGGCTTGAAGAATCTGAATTTGTTGATCTTCTATCATAACCGTACCTGTAGTTGAAGATCATAGGTGCGAAGCCGCAGAAGTGACACTAGCATTGTAGAGTCGAAAAAAGGAGAGCCAGCAGGGATCGCAGAAGCGAACGCTTCATCGCAAAAGAGGCACCGCAACAGAGAGAATTAGACGTCTCCGACGCTCAAGTTAGTCATTTGAAACGAAATAATGCAATGAGAACGTGATCTCTTAAGAAGTGTGTCCTAAGGTGTTCTTAAGAGAGTTTTGGGTACTTACCTTTTCTCCGACGTCGCCAATTACCTGTTCGAGAGGGTGATCTTTTATTTTCCTCCACTTGTTAGGCATTTTCGTTTCTTTCTCCAATTGTGGCGTTTCCTTCGTTGATTGTTCCAAGATTTCATCTTGAATTTCCTTAGGAGTTTCCTCTTGTACTTTGTCTTTTAAACTATTTAAAATACCTGCAAGATCAGAACAAGAATCCTTTCTCGCCAATCGAGCATTATTTTCGGAAAACACAATATGAGGGGATTCCTCAACAGTTTTGGTTCTATTATAAAATACTCTATATGCTTTGCTACGTGAAGAATACCCAATAAAAATTCCCTCATCGGATTTGGCATCAAATTTTCCCAATTGATCTTTTCCGTTGTTATGAATAAAACATTTACAACCGAATACTCTAAAATGGGAGATATTTGGTTTCCTTCCCTTGTAGAGTTCATAAGGGGTTTCCATGAGTATTGTCCTTATGACTACTCTATTTAAAACGTAGCATGCGGTACTCACGGCATCCGCCCAAAAATGTTTGGGAATCTTAGCCTCTTCGAGCATGGTTCTAGCCATCTCTTCGAGACACCTATTTTTCCTTTCCACCACCCCATTTTGTTGTGGTGTTCGTGGAGCGGAAAAGGTATGCTCGATACCGAGTTCGTCACAAAAGTCCGCAAAGAGATTGTGATCAAGCTCTCCCCCATGATCACTTCTAATTCAAGTGACGGTTGTTTCCTTTTCATTTTAAACACGTTAAAGAAAATATTTAAAATTCTGAAAAGCATCACTTTTATGGGCAAGAAATAAAGTCCAAAAATCTGGAATAATCATCAACAATAACAAAAGCATAACGATTTCTACCAAGACTTTCAATGCGAGATGGTCCGAACAAATCCATGTGAAGCAATTGCAATGGTCTAGTAGTTGAAACAATATTTTTCGATTTAAAAGATGCTTTTGTTTGCTTCCCTTTTTGACAAGAATCACAAATAGAGTCATTTTCAAATTTCAAATTTGGAAGACCAACAACTAAATTTTGTGAAACCAATTTGTTCAAAAGATGCATGTTGATGTGAGCTACTCTACGATGCCATAACCAAGAATCATCCTCTTTGCTCATTAAACAATTCACATATTCGGGTGAAGAATTTGCAAGATCAACCATATAAATGTTATCCATTCTAAAACCACGAAGGATAATTTTAAAATCGCTACGTCTAAAAACTAAGCATTCATCCGAATCAAATAAAACAAGATTTCCCTTGTCACATAATTGACTTATGCTCAAGAGATTATGTTTAAACCTTTCACAAGTAATATATGCTTAATGGAAGAAATTTCATCCTTACCGACCGATCCGATGCCGATAGTCTTTCCTTTGTTGTTATCACCAAAAATAACACTTCCCCCTTCCTTGTGTTCTAGTTGAAGGAATTTGGATTCGTCTCTCGTCATGTGCTTGGAGCATCCACTATCAAGGTACCATAGTACACTTGATCCCTTCAAACATACCTACAAAACATATTAATGAGTTTTAGGTACCCATGCCATTTTGGGTCCTTGGGGGTTAGACAAATCATAGTGATGTGATTGAGTGTTATGTCTATGTCGTGTAAAACAAGCAGGAGCAATATGTCCAATTCGTCTACAATAATGACAAGTCACGTTAGGATTATGCATCCTTCTAGGTTGATAGTAATTGGACGGACGAAATTCATTTACTCTATTCTTGACAATATAACTATTGCGCAAATCATGAAAATCATTTCTCCTACCATTTTTTCTAGGATATGCATCATTTCTAGAATAGTTGTTTCTAGGTTGGAAGTCATTTCTAGGTGTTCTAAAAGGTTCAAAATTCCTTCTAGTGTGTGGCCTAGAATGTGCATTATTTCTTGCATGATTATTTCTAGGTTGCGATTGATGAAAACCATTTCTAGGTTTGTTGTATCTAGGATGAACATTTGTTTTTTTTATCCTAGGTTGAGCCTTAGGTGGTCGGGGGTTGGCTTCAACTTTCTCTTTAGGCTCGTTTCTAAAACCTATGCCATGCTTGGTCGACTTCAAATCAACAAGCACTTCATTCAAATTTTTATGAGAAGAGTTAAACTTATCTAAGGTGCCCATAAGCCTTTCTACTTCATTTTTGAGATGCATGCAAGAGGTACAATTTCTAGAACTCTCGGGCTTGTCGGCGCTTCTCTTGCCAAAAAATTTGTTTTCCTCTTTCAACTTTTCATTTTCTAAAATCAGTTTTTCCAATTCCTTTTCTTTAAAAGAGAGTTATTTTTGAAATTCTTTTTCTTTCAAAGAAGCATTTTCTTTTATATTCTTAACAGTTTTTGAAGCTTTAATAAATTCGCTATACAACTCATAAAAAGCATTATGCATTTCTTCAAGGGAAAAGAAATTTTTGGAAGAAATTTGACATACCTCTTCTTTGTTGTCTTCTTGTGCCATAAGACAAAGATTTGCGGCTTCGTCTTCTTCTTCCTCACTTGACTCGTCACCGGATTCGCCTCCCCAAGATATGTATGCTCGTTGCTTCTTGAAGGGTTTCTTCTCCTTTTTAGCATTTGGGCAATTTGATTTAATGTGCCCGGTTTCTCCGCACTCATAGCACTTTATTTGATCTCCTTGCTTTTTGCCCTTTCGTTCATACTCTTTTCGCATGAACTTTTGAAATCTCTTGATAACGAGTCCGAACTCGTTGTCTCCGTCCTCATCATTTTGAGGTTGGCTTGTGCTTGCCTTGAGAGCGATTCTTTGCTTCCTTTGATCATCAACAAGAGGGTTAAGTATAGTAGATTCATAAGTTTTAAGATTACCTCTTAATGCGTCGATGGTGACATTTGAAATGCCAATGGATTCTTGAATCGCGTCGGCCTTGGATCGCCATTCCGGAGTGAGACTTCGGAGAATTTTTCGGACAAGTTCCATATCCGTGAAGGTCTTCTTAAGAGCATGTAAATCTTTTACGATTTTTGAAAATCGTTCAAACATCTCATCGACCTTTTCGCCTTCCTTCATGTGAAACAATTCATATGCATGGGTTAGGAAATCAATTTTGGCTTCCCTTACCTGGTCCGTACCTTCGTACGTAATTTCCAGCTTGTCCCACATTTTCTTCGCCGTTGTGCAACAAGATATCTTCCTGTAATCATCAGCATTTACAGCACAATATAATAAATTAATAGCTTTAGCATTATTTTGCACCTTTCGGATATCATCTGCATCGTATTCATCTTCGGACTTTGGGACCCATTCATTTTCAACCTTCTTGGTTGGAATTTGTTCTCCATTCATTATGACCTTCCAAAGATGAAAACTATTTGATTGTACAAATATTCTCATCCTCTCCTTCCAGTATGTATAATTTGTACCATCGAATAGCGGTGGTCAGGTGGAGCATTGTCCTTCACCTATTCCTGCAAAAGAATCACGAGTAGAAGCCATGGATGTTTCTCTCAAACGGTTAACTCTTCAGAGAGTTGGGCTCTGATACCAATTGTTAGATAATACGCTTAACGCTAGAGGGGGGGGAGAATAGCGTTATAATAAAAATTAGCGTAAACTTGCGAAATTTAAAAATTGCAGGAAATAAATAAGTGCGATAAGTAAATAAAATAGAACAAACGCACCGATGTATCCTGGTTCACCACAACCCGTGGCTAGTCCAGTCCCCGAGAGACTCTCTCGAGATTTTCACTAACTTGTTAAGCTTACGGGGGCTCAACAAACCGTTACAACTTCAGGACACAAGCCTCAACAACCTTTGCCCGGAGATACAACACTCCAAGACTTCAACCAAGGAAACACAAGTTCCTTCTTACAACACAAGGGACTAACACTTCCCTTCAAGTGTACAAAAACACTTAGCACTCAAACAAGACACTCCTTTAAGAGTAAATATAAGTAAAAAGAATACGCTCATGATCGCAACAACTTTCGACAAGAATTTGGCTCTCAAAAGCTTATGTAATGAATATAAAATGATAAGCAATAACGTATGCAAGCTTTAGCAATTGTATGATCAGTTGTTGTGTTTAGAAGACTGAATTGAAGCTGTATTTATAGTTGAAAAACCTTGTATTACCGTTGCCTAATTGCAAATTAAGAATTGCTGATTTTACTCTGTGACAATCGATTGTCAAATTACCACAATCGATTGTTTGCCAGATCTTCCAAAAATCAATCCCAGATTTTATGCATAACAATCGATTGTTTAAGACTCACAATTGATTACTGGCAACGTTCAAAAAATCATTTCCAGATTTTACTTAAAACAATCGATTGTCAGAAATCTACAATCGATTACTCAGCAACGTTCAAAAAATCCTTTCCAAATTTTAATTAAAATAATCGATTATAGGAAACCAATTATCGATTACTCAGCAACGTTCAAAAAATCCTTTCCAGATTTTAATTAAAACAATCGATTATAGGAAATCAATAATCGATTACCTGATGGTATTTGAAAGCATTTTGGCAACGGTCAGTTATACAATCGATTATATTAAGTTAACAATCGATTATATATCAGTCTTGAAAAATCAATTTAGACACTGCCTCTTGACAATCGATTGTTATAGGTTCACAATCGATTATTTAATAACTTTGAAAAAGTCTGGAAGACACTGCCTCAACACAATCGATTGTCATAAGTTCACAATCGATTATTTTGTGACTTTGAAAAATCTGATGGACACTGTCTCTTCACAATCGATTGTCATTAGCTTCACAATTGATTATTTTGAGCTTTGAAAAACTTTGATGGACACTGCCTCATCACAATCGATTGTCATAAGGTTCACAATCGATTGTCATGCAGATTTGAAAAATCTGATGCGCACTGCCTTAACACAATCGATTGTCATAAGTTCACAATCGATTGTCAAGTAGCTGACTTAAACATAATCGATTATCATAAGTACATAATCGATTATCTTAGTCCAGATTTTAGAGGCATGTTTAAAAATCATTTCAACTAAAGTAAATATGCATTATTTAAAATCATTTTGCTCTAAATTAAATATGCATGATTTGTTAAAAATATTTTTACGAGAGAAGCCAAGTCTTGAGTTTAAGTTGTCGGATCAAGATCACAATTAAATACCGACTCATATAAAACTTAATCTCGATCTTTGTCTTGTGCTTGAATCTCGTTATATATCTATTTTGCGCTTGTGCTGGGACCTCGACATATGTCAATTTGCGCATAGTTTGTCATTCATCAAAACCTACAAATATGAACACACGTTTAGTATGATGCCTTAAGAACGTGTTTCCAACAACTTGATCCATTTATATCATTGTTGCAGTGTGCAACTCGATCCACGTATACAAATTAACACAAATCATAACAAAAGTCCCAACAAGGGATCAATAAGGAAACAACACTATCTTGGCAAGTGAATTTAACGTATAAGTAAATACGGCCCCGCATGGAAAAACCATCTATAACAAAACTTGTTCCAACATCAAACTACCTCAACTAGCACTACTACTCAATCATAAGTAACCTCCACGAGAATAATCATAATCCTTCCTCCACAGAAACAATGAACAACTTAGGATTCATAGCATTTATTAAGAACATAACAATTTTTCTTTAAGACTCGTGGTCATGCTTGACACCAACGTATAGATACTCGTCACCATGTCTATACGCCGTACTCAATAAGTAACATGCAAAAAATAGGACACAACTCCTAATACCTCAAGCTAAGATTAGATCAAATAGTTACCTTAAACTTCTACGGCCAACTCCAGCCTCAAACACCGCTTTTCCTTTTGAATTTGGCTCTAAATCGATTGTATCTAGACATAATCGAGTTAATAACATCAATAAACGCTAAACAATTCAATTCCAATCCTTAATTATAGATTCCTATCATTCTTCCCAAAAAGTAAAAAATCGACCTTGGGCCCTCTTGGGCAAAATACGAGGTTCGGACCAAAACTTAATCACCCATTCACCCACGAGCCGGAATATGTAGTTAGTTTCGAAATCCGACCCCGAAACTAGATCTAAATTCCATCTACACAAAAAGCCCTAACTCTACCCAAATCCCTAGTTTTCTACCCTTAAGAATATAATTTAGGCCTAAAACTCTAATGGGTGTTAATGAAAATTGAAGAAATGAGTCTAAGATTACATACCTATAGATTTCTTGTGAAGCTCTATTTCAAAAATCACACAATTTGGAATTTCGAAGAAGAAGTTATGAATTTTTGGTTTAATCCCGTATGTTTTCTATTATTGTTTTGTGAGTGGGAAAATTTTGTCTCAGCGATCGCAGAAAAGGGTATCTGATCGCATTGGGTGGGGGACTGGGTATCACTATCGCGGAGCATGTATTGCGATCGCATAGAGCAAAATAGGTTCCCTTCCCTGGCTTGGTTTAACCCTTTACGATAGCGAAAGAAACAATGCTATCGCATAGAATAATTGGTGACCCTCGGACTTAAATCTACGCGATCGCGAGTGAAGATATGTGATCTCTTCGTACAAAAAAGGACCCCCTCAAATTACATTGTGCAATCGCAAACATTCCTAGGTGATCGCATAGAACAAGGAACTGGACACCAGCAGACAATAGATTCTGCAATGTTTTCTAAGTTCATAAACCTCCCTAGACCTATCTGAAACTTACCCGAGCCCTAAGGTATCAAAACCAAACGTGTACACTACCTCAAAAACACCCTACATACTTACTCGTGCATTCAATTCACAAAAATAACACATACAACTGTGAATTTAGCATCAAAATTATGAAATCTCTTAAGAGCCTCAAATATTCCATTTTTCTCAAATATGGTCCGATTTACGTCATTTCAAGTCCTTGTCTTACCAATTTTCACAGACTCAACTTATACCACATATAAGATTTGTACCGGGCTTCGGAACCATAATAGGAGCCCGATGCCATCAAATTTAAAGCACATTTCATTTCAAAAACTCATAAATAATTCTAGAAAATAATTTTCTTTAAAATTTTATTTCTCAGGCTTGGTACCTCGGAATTCGATTCGGGAATACTTCCAAGTCCCATATTTTCCTACGGACCCTCCGCGATCATCAAATCCTAGGTTCTGATCCGTTTACCCAAAATATTGATCGAAGTCAACTTAAATCCATTTTAAAGTTAAAATTCAATATATTTCACAAATTTTTACATAATGTCTTTCCGGCTATGCACTCGCACTTCACTGACAAATCGAGGTGATGCTAAAAGAGGTCTTTAATGCCTCAAATGCAAAATTTATTTCAAAAACAAGTGATGGCCTTTTGGTTCATCACATTTGCAGAATAACTTTTCTTTAGAAAATCACCCAAGAGAGATTAAGGTTTGAGGGAGTTTGAAAAATTATGAATTTTTGGATATGTTATGCGAACTCGCAATTGCAGCAAAAGCTTCGCAATTGCGAAGGAAGGCTTGCCTCTGCTTTCTTCACAACTGTGAACAACTGTTCGCAAATGCTGTGCATGTTAGGGTCGCATTTGCGACATAAGCTTTTCAATTGTAAACATTTCCTATCTAGCCAAGTCTTCGCAAATGCAAGCTCCCAATTGCGAGCCAGGATTCGCACTTGCAAAGCGTGCAGACCTGCAACAGTTTTTCCTAAGTCCAATTCCACTCTATGGCCTATCCAAAACTCACCCGAGCCCTAGGGGCTCCAAACCAAACATGCACGCAAGTATAAAACCATCATACAGACTTGCGCATTCGATCAAATCATAAAAATAACATAAACAACTATGAGTTTAGCATCAAAATCAAAGAAAATTTCAAGAACTTTTAAAGTTTCAAATTGTACAACTAAGGTTCTGAATCACGTCATATGACCTCAATTTCTTACCAAATTTTACCGGCACTACTTAAATACCATATACAAACTGTACCGGGCTCTGGAACAAAAATACGAGCTCGATAAACCAGATTCAAATACATTCAAATTTCCAAAACTCTTTATATTTCAGTTAAATAATTTTCTTCAAATATTCATTTCTCGGGCTTGGGACCTCGAAATTCAATTCCAAGTATACGCCCAAGTCCGATATTTTCTTACGGACTCTCCAGGATCATCAAATTACAGGTCCGGGTCCATTTACCTATGATTTTGATTGAATTCGACATAAATTAAACTTTAAAGTTCAAATTTGCATTTTCATCAAATTTCCATATAAAAGCGTTCTGGATAAACACTCGGAATGCGCGTGCAAATCAAGATAAGGAGAAAGTAGGCGTCTAAGGCCTGGGAACACAGAATTTACTTGCAAATCAAGTGATGACCTTTTGTGTCATCATATCCTCCACCTCTAAAACAATCGTTCGTCCTTGAACAGACATAAGAAAGAAGTACTTGAGTTGGAGAAAAGATGGGGATATCGGCTTTGTAAAACTGACTCGGACTCCAAGGTCACTACCTCAACAAGCTGACCTCTCTGCTAAACACGAACATGAGAAACTCTGTGATCTTAGCTGACAAACCTACCGGTCTAGAATAGCTACCGACTCCTGCTCATAGGACAAGTCCTTGTTCAGCTGGAAACTGCTGAAGTCTAACATGTGGTATGAATTACCGTGATACCTCCGAAACATTGACGCATGGAACACTGAATGCACGGATGATAAGCTCGGCAACAACGCAAGTTTGGATGCCGCCTCTTCCACTCGGTCAAGAATTTCGAAAGGAGAAATAAATCCTGGGCTTAGCTTGCCCTTCTTATAAAATCTCACACACCCTTCATAGGCGACACTCGTAGCACCGCTCACCGACCATAAATTACACATCACGAACCTTACGGTCGACATAACTTTTTTGCCTTCGCTTAGCTGTACCAAGCCTATCCTGAATGATCTTGACCTTTTCTAAGGCATCCTGCACTAGATTTGTACCTAACAACTAAGCCTCTCCTAGCTCTAACAACCCAACTGGCGAGCGATATAGCCTATAATATAAAATCTCACAAGAAGCCATATGAATGCTTCACTAGTAGTTGTTATTATAGGAAAACTCTACTAAAGGAAAGAACTGATCCCATGAGCCTCCAATGTCAATGACACAAGTTCAGAGCATATCTGCCAAAATCTGAATAGTACGCTCGAACTTCCTATTTGTACGAGGATGAAATGCTGCGCTCAACTTGTTGTGTATGCCCAACTCATGCCGAACAGCCCTCTAGAAATGTAAGGTAAACTGTCTACCGCGGTCTGAAATGATAAACATCGGAACACCATGAAGATGAACAATATCCTAGATATAGATCTCATCTAACCTCTAGGAGGAATAAGAGGCTATCACAATAATGAAATGTTTGACTTAGTCAGCCTATCAACAATAACCCACACTACATCAAACTTTATCCAAGTCTATTAGAGTCCAACGACGAAGTCCATAGTGATACTCTCTCACTTTCACTCAGGAATCTCAATCATCTAGAAGAAACCACCAAGTCTTTGATCCTCATACTTTACATACTGACTATTCAAGCATTGAGCCACATATGCAAAAATTCCCTTCTTCATCCTTCTCTATCAATAATGCTTCCACAAATCCTGGTACATTTTAGTAGAGACCCAATGAATAAAGTACCGAGAACTATGGACCTCCTTTAAAATCAACTCTCAAAGTCCATCCACATTAGGCACACAAATATGACCATGCGTCCTCAAAACTCCATCATTTCCAACTACAACCTGCTTGGCATCTCTATTCTGTGTTGTGTCTCTAAAGACACACAAATGAGGTTCATCATACTACAGATCTTAGATACGCTCAAATAGTGAAGAACAAGTGACTGTGCAAGCTAACATACGACTAGTCTTTAGAAACGTCCAACCTCACGAACTAGTTGGCCAAAGCCTGAACATCAAAAGCAAGTGGTCTCTCTCTAGCCGGAATATATGCAAGACTGCCCATACTGGCTGACTTCCTACTCAAAGCATCAACCACAATATTGGCCTTTCTCGGATGACATAAGAGTGTGATATCATATTCTTTCAATAGCTACAACCACCTTCTTTGACTTATGTTTAGATCCTTCTGCTTGAACAAGTAGTGTAAACTCTAGTGATCTGTGAACACCTCACATGACATGCCATACAAATAGTGCACCTAAATCCTCAGCACATGAACAATGGAGGCTAACACCAAGTCATGAACTGGATAATTCTTCTCACGAATCTTCAACTATCGTGAAGCATACACATTGACCTTGCAATCTTACATCAACACCGCACCAAGTTCAATACGAAATTAATCATAATACATTGTATATGACCCATAACTGTAGACAATACAAACATCAGCACCGTAGTCAAGCTATCTTGAGCTCACGAAAACTCACCTCACACTCGTAAGACCACCTGAACTGGGCACCCTTCTGGGTCAACCTGGATATAGAAGATGCTACGAATGAAAACCCCTTCACAAACTGATGGTAATAGCCTGCCAAACCAGAGAAGCTTCAGATCTCTGTAGCTGACGCAGGTCTAGGCTAGTCCTTGACTATCTCTATCTTCTTCAGATCTGCCTGAATACCCTCTACCGATACAACATGACCCAAGAAAGTATGTGATCTCAACCAAAACTCGCACTTCGAAAACTTAGCATACAACTGACTATCTCTCAATGTCTTAAGAAAAACTCTCAGATGGTGCTCATGCTCATTCCGAATGTGGGAATAAATAAAAATATCATCAATGAAGACTATCATAAACAAATCCAAGTAAGGCTTGAACACTCAGTTCATCAAATGCATGAAATTTATTGGGGCATTAGTCAACCCGAATGACATCACCAAGAACTTATATTACCCGTACTGAGTGGAGAAAGTTGTCTTAGTGACATCAAATGCCCTAATCCTCAATAGATGGTATCCAAATCTTAAGTCAATATTTGAAAATACCTTGGCATCCTGAAGCTGATCAAACAAATCATCAGTCATCGGCAATGGATACTTATTCTTGATTGTAACCATGTTCAACTACCGGCAATCTATGCATATCCTCATCGATCCATCCTTCTTGCTAAAAAACAACACCAGCGCACCCCAAGGCGAGACACTAGGTCTAATAAAGACCTTATCAAGCAAGTCTTGAAATTTCTCCATCAATTATTTCAACTCCGGCGGGGCCATACATTACGGCTGGATAGAAATAGGTTGAGTGACCAGACCCAAATCAATGCAGAGGTCAATATCCCTGTCTGGAAGCATACCCGGCAGATATGAAGAAAAAACCATAGGAAACTCAAGAACAACATGCATACAATCTATTGAAGGAACCTCGACACTAATATCACGAACATACGCCAAATAGGCCAAACAACCCTTATCAACCATATGTCGAGCCTTCATATACGAGATAACCCTATAGGAAGAATGACCAAGAGTCCCTCTCCACTCGAAATGAGGCAACCCCGGCAAGGCTAAGCTCACAATCTTGGCATTACAGTTCAAGATAGCATGGTCAGGCGATAACTAGTCCATCCCTAATATGATATCAAAATCAACTATGTCCAAAAGTAACAAATCTACTCGAGTCTCGAGTGCCTTAATCACAACTATACAAGAACGATGAGCACTATCCCCCATAATAGGATCACTCACTGATGTAGATACATGTACATGAGCACTCAAGGAATCATTAGGCACGGCCAGGTGCAGTGCAAAATACGATGACACATAGGAATACGTAGATCATGGATCAAGTAGAACTGAAGCATCTCTACTACATACCAAAACAATCATGTGATAACTACATTGGAAGCCTCACCCTCAGGCCTGGCTGGAAGAGCATAACATCGCGGGTGGACCCCACCGCTCTAAATTACATCTCTAGGACGGCTTGCTGGCTTTCACCTCTCTGAGCTCCACCTATTATACCTCTACCACTACCTCAAACACATCTACCTCCACCTCTACCTAGATGAGTGGATAGTGGAACACTCGGTGCCTGAACCATGGCATATGAACTCTGATTCTGAGAGTTGCTTTGTGCTTGAGGGTAAAATCTAGCAATAAGCCTCGTATCACCACAAATATAACAAGCCCTCGGCTGCTGAGACTGCTGAGTCTGATGGCCTGATTGAACACCCTGAAAACTCTAGAACGACAGTGCACTAATAGGATCTAGTAGTGCACTGTAGGGAAATCAATCTACTATATATGAGAACCACGACCACCTAGAGCACTTTGAGAATCTTGAAGTGCTGAATGAAACAACCTGGAAGAATGGCCCATACCAAAAGAATCCATGCCTCCTGATGACGAACCACTAAACCTGCCCGAATGATGAGGCCTCTTTTCAGTACCCTGACCAATCCCCTAGGATAGAATTATCTCAATTCTCTTGGCCACATTAGCTGCATCCTGAGAAGAAATCTCACTCCCTGTATCCTTTGCCATCTGAAATCGAATAGGCTAAACGAGTTCCTCAATGAACCTCCTCACTCTCTCTCTCAAAGGGAAGTCTATGAAGAGCATGACGGTCCAAGTTAATAAATCTGGTCTTGTACTAAGTAAAAGTCTTAGAAATCTGCTGGATACACTCAAACTGCCTCTGATAGTTCTCTCTCTAAGTAATAGGAAGAGACCTCTCATAGAAAGAGCTTAGAGAACTGATAAGTGAAACCTGGTGACGCAACTTGTCTAGCCAAAAAATAATCTCTCTACAAAGTCTTGGCGGATTCACACAGATGAAAAGCAGCAAAGTCAACCCTATTGGTCTCCAATATCCCCATGTTCCAAGAACTTCATGACAGCTGTCCAAATAATCCTAGGGATACTCAAAAGATGTACCACCAAAAGTAGTAGTGAAAAGCTTGATGAACTATATAATCTCCATACGGCACAAGTAGACATAGCGGGGCCCTCTCCAGTTTTTGCCACAATATTCGGCTTAACTACCCTAACTGGCTTAGCTCTGGAGTTTGAAACTGGGGAGTCATCTGCTTCGGAGTGCAAGTAGCAGGAATCTGGGCTCCTCATCAAGCCTAAGAGATGGCTGGTGCTATCGGAAGCAAGCATGTCTAGGCGACACTCTCAATAAGGCCCACTAGACGGACCAGAGCATCCTGAAGTACTGGGGTGGCGATTAACCCCTCTAGGACCTAATTTGGTCTTGCTGGAACTGATTGGGCTAGAAACATGTCGTCAAACTTAACTCGAGGCTTCGCCACTAGTGTTGCTGCTCGAGCTCTGGGCTGAGATATACTTCTACCTCGGGCCCTAGATCGGCCTCGACCTCTGCCCCTTGCGGGAGAACCTACTAGGGGCTCGGGCTGCAGGTCAGCTAATAAAACGGTACGTGTTCTCACTATTTGCGAAAGAATTGAGTGGTAGCCCAATCAGAATTGATAAATCATGTCGCACGACAGGAAAGAATAGATGTGAAGTTTTTACTAACACTGAAGGCTCTTGGGATAAATACAAACGATTTCTTACCAATCCCTCAGACTCTACTAAGCTTGTTTGTGAATTGTGGGACCAAATCAACCTAGTGATCTAATAAACACTTGTCACGGCCCGGATTTTCCTCCCTTGGGAGTCATGATGGCGCCTACTAATGAGATGTAGGCAAGCCAGTTATTCCAATTATTTAACCCTTTTCATTTTTATTCCCTTAACAATTGTAAATTAACATTTTATAAACAGTGGAAATATAAAGTAGAAGACTGAAATATATCAATCTAATAATAATGCCAATACGAATATATATACATAAGCTACATAGAACTGCGTCACAATTTCGCAAACTATCTAGGAATACTATATATAAAGGTTCGTAAGATAAATACAAGGATGTTTTTTAGGATACATAATAGAGATAGTATGGAAAGATAGAAGGAGATGCCAAGGCCTACGGATAGCTATAGGACTACCTTGAATCGCCTGATGGTCTGAAGGCAGCAACCTCATTGTGGTCCAAAAGCTGCAGCACCGGGATTTACGTACAATGCATAGTGTAGTATCAGCACAATCGACCCCATGTATTAGTAAGTGCCTAGCCTAACCTCGATGAAGTAGTGACGAGGCGAGGACTAGAATACCAAATAAACCTTTGCAGGTAAATCATATACAACAAAAAATAAAGTCAGGTATTTACAGGTAATGGTAGGCAGGGGAAACATGTTACGGGGAATACCAGGTAACAACAAAAAAATAGAAGAGGAATGTGAAGAGAGCCATAATTAAATGATCAACAATAATCAAGAACACAATAACACATGCACGGCATAACCGTTTGTGCTTTTACTCTCATCCTTACCATCAAAGTCAATAGAATCGGCACGGCATCACCATTCATGCTTTTACCTCGCATAATCCTGGCACGAAATTATCCTTCGTGCATTATCACTCATATCATGGCACGTCTTTGTACATCACGCAGCACGGCATCACCCTTTGTGCTTTTACCTCGCATAATCATGGCACAAAATTATCCTTCATGCATTAGCACTCATATCATGGCACGATTTTGTATATAACGTGGCACGACATCACCCTTCATGCTTTTACCTCATAATATCGGCACAACATCACCCTTTGTGCATTAACACTCTCAAAATCATGCACGACATCACTCTTCGTACTTTACACTCTTCCTCACCCAAGCAACAATCACAAAGCATTTTGGGCAAGGGAAACAATAATTTCACCACAAGATCACGAAAAGGGAACAATAGCATAACACCAATATCCCGACAAGGGAAAAAATATCATGAGTAATAACATCCCGGCAAGAGAGATAATATCAAAAGTAATGACATCCCGAAAAGGGAGACAATATCATAAACCTCTTCTCTTTTCCACAATTACTTCACAACTCAATTTTCAACTTGAGCCAACGCTCTACGATGTTCTATTACTACTAAAACTTCCATGAGCCTTGCTCAATAATACAAATCATCATATAAAGCATGAACAATATGAAATGGGGTCACATTAATCATAGTATAAGAGTCACATGCATGCTTGACACCAACGTATGGATCCTCGTCAATATGCCTATACATCATACTCAACAATTAAAATATATCAAATAAGACACAACTCCTAATCTCTCAAGCTAAGGTTAGACCAATCACATACCTCGGTGCCACGAACAAAACTCAAGCCTCAATTACCGCTTTACCTCTTGTTTCAATCACCAATTCGCTTATATCTAGCCATAATTTACCTAAGAATATCAATAAAGGTAAATGAATCAATTCTAACACATGAAATTAAGTTTTCCAATTATTTCCCCAAAAGTCAAAATCGACCATGGAACCACATGGTCAAAACCCGATGTTCGAATAAAATATTGATTACCCATTCACCCATGAACTCAAATATATACTTTGTTTTAAAATCGAACCTAAAATTGATGTCCAAATCCCCAATATTTAAAAATACTAGGTTCTACCCAAAACACCCAATTTTCCCCCATGAAAACCCTTGATTTTGAGTTGAAATAATGTAAAAAGATGTTATAGATTAAAGAAAATGAGTTAGAAATGACATACAATCGATTTGGAGAAGAACCTTTCTTTAAAAAAATCTCCCAAGAGAGCTTAGGGTTTGAGGGAGTTTCAAAGATGAAGAATTTTTAGCTACGTTATGATTTACACAGGGAAAGATATCGTATTTGCGATGCTAGGTTCACAAATGCAGACTCGCAATTGTGGCAAAAGTTTCACAATTGCGAAGGAAGGCTTGCCTCTGCTATCTTTGCAAATGCGAACAACTATTCGCAAATGCGGTGCCTGCTAAGGTCCCATTGTGATATAAGCGTCGCAATTGCGAAGGTTCCCTATCTAGCACACTCTTCGCAAATGCGATGGGTGTTCGCAAATGCGACCTCACAATTGCATGTCAGGCTTTGCAATTGCGAAGCTTGTAGACCCGCAACATACAATAGGTTTTCCTAAATTTAATTCCACTCCGTGGCCTATCCAAATCTCACCCGACCATCGGGGATCCAAACCAAACATGCACGCAAGTCCAAAAATATCATACAGACTTGGTCATGAGATCAGATAATAAAAATAACAACAATAAATACTAGTGTAACATCAAAATCAAAGAAAATCTCAAGAACTTTCAAAGTTTAAAATTTTACAACTAATGGTCCAAATCACGTCATATGACCTTCGTTTCTCACCAAATTTTACAGGAACAACTTAAATACTATATAAGACATGTACCGTGCTTTGGAAACAAAATACAGACCTGATACCACCAGATTCAAACACATTCATATTTCAAAAAACTCTTAATATTTCACTTATATAATTTTCTTTAAAAATTCATTTCTCGGGCTTGGGACCTGAAAATTTAATTTTTGGCATATGCCCAAGTCTCATATTTTCCTACGTACCCTCCGGGACCGTCAAATCATAAGTCCGGATCTGTTTACCCATAATATTGACCGAAGCCAACTTAAATTAATTTTAAAGGTCAAATAAGCATTTTTATCAAATTTCCATTTAAAAGCGTTCCGAATATACGTTTGGACTGTGCATGCAAATCGAGGTGAGTAAAAAGGAGGCTTCTAAGGCGTCGAAACACAAAATTTACTTGCAACTCAAGTGATGATCTTTCGGGTTATCACAGTGTTCCTCTTCCTATTAAACAAGATAACAAATAAAATTACACTAAAATTAAAGATCCTCCAACAAATTCAACAACTTAAACAATAATCAAATCCATAAAAAAACAACCACCTCTAATTCTTCTAAAATCCTAAGGTAAACTACTCCATATACGGAGAAAATCATCACAAATAGAGGTAAAGAATGAAAAAATATTAGTCCAGCATTCCCAACTGTAATGACCCGATAGGTCATTTTGAGTTTTCGCCTTTATTTATGTGTTCTAAGACCTAGAATAGATTATATTAGCATTTCATGATTTGCAAGCGTAGCCTGTGTCTTATATTTAGAAAATGTTTAATGTAAAAAATTAAAGAAAAATGTGAATTTTTGCCTAGAAAACTATTTGAGTTGACTATGGTCAATACTTTAGTAAAAATACTCTGATCAATATTCTGACGGTTCTGATGGGTCCATATTGTAATTTAGGACTTGGTTATATGCCAGATATCGAATTTGGAAGTTACTAACCTTGATTTAACATAATTTTTTAAAAACTAGAAATTTGAAGGTTTAAACAATTTCTATGTTTGACCGATTATTGATTTTATTTCTACCAGGTTCGGATTCTGGTTTTGGTAGTTGGTATAGGTTCATTTCACTATTTATGATTTGTTTGCAAAATGAAATTGATTTGCCGGGATTAGGAACGTCATGTTGTAAATTCGAGAGTTCTTAAGTTTCATTAAAAATTTCATATATTTCAGTGTCTGATTCATGTTTCTAGGTGTTGTTTTTGCATTTTTATCGCGAGTGAGTTCGTATGATACAATGACACTTATGTGAATGTTTGATTTTGAGCCCAAGGGGCGAAGGTGAGTTTCAGACGTGTTTCGAAGGAGTATAGTTAAAGATGGAATAGCTGGTGGTCTACTGCATTTCTCCCACTTGCGAGGTCCGGCTCACAATTGCGAGCCTTGTTTTTTTTTTTTGCAAACAAGTGTTTGCATTTGCTGGCACTTGTTCGACATTTGTAAGGATTTGCATTTGCAAACTGTCAGTGATCACAATTAAGATATTAGAGTTGCGTTTGAGACGCAGTAGTCCTTGTGCTTTCTTTGTATTTGTGAACAAATGGTTTGTAATTGATAAGGATGTATGTTTGCATTTGCGAACCAAATGTTGAATCTGCAACTTCTAAATCCCTAAAATAGGTTTCGCAGTTGCGACCCGTGTCTTGCATTTCAAATGTTTGCAATTGTGAAGAAGACATCAAAATTCCGAACACGATATTGTAATTGTGACATCTGTAGTAGGGTAAAAAGGGGGGAAACAAAAAAAGGTCATTTTTCATAATTTCTTGACCCGAAAAACCTTAGAGGCAATTTTCCAAGAGACTTTATGGCGACCCAAAATCCAGTAAGGGTCGTGATGGCGCCGGACACCACTGTCAGGAAAGCCAACGCCATATAACTAGTAAATTCTCGTTTCAGTATTTTCGAAATCATTTCTTGAAAACATTGAACAATAAATAAGAAACTTTACTGAATAAATGATGATGTCTTTATAAAATTTATTTACTGAAACATCCCAAAATCATCCTAGAACCCTGTGTCACAAGTGCATGAGCAGTTAGTAGCAAATCTAATGTAGTACAATTACTATCTGGAATTCAAACATGGAAAGCAAGTACATACGATACACTAAAAGACACTCTGCTGGCTGTGGATCGTCTCGAGAGGTGCATGTCACCCAAGTCTCTGTATTATCCATGTTGCTACTCTATTAGGCTACTAGAGGTACAGGTTTCTGTGCAACAAAACTGCACAACAAGTGTATCATGACTACGAAAACAACGTGTACCCAGTTAGTATCTCGTCTAACCTCGAAAAAATAGCGACGAGAGGCTGACTTCGAAATAAAACATGAAATAGGGCAAATATATGAAATAAACATGTATAAAACACATAGTACCATCCCCCATTCTTCATAGTTTTACACAAGTTTTCAGCTAGCAAGTTCCCTCAGTAACCGGAGCATATATGTACAATTAAAGTGGTTTCCATCAAGAAAGTTATCTTGATTCAATAGTTAAGCTTCCACCAGCCCCAGCTCCTCTTCACAAACGCAAGACCCTACTCATGAATGCGAAGAAGGAAAACAAAACTGGAGGCATGCTGCATTTTCTACAATTCCTCAAACATGCATTTGATTCGTTCAACCACCCGAAAATCACCCAAGGCCCTCGAGACCTCAACCAAACATGCCAACATATCCTAAAGGATCATTCAAACATGTTCCAACCTTCGGAATTCTCAAAATAAAATCAAAGCACCAAATCAACATTGGATTCAAGCCTACGAACTCCAAAAACTCTCAAATATTTCTTTTGATCAAAAAGTTTATCAAACTACGTCTGAATGATCTAAACTTTTGCCAGCACGTCACATCCAACACTATAGAGCTACTCCAACTTCCGGAATCCTATTCTGATCCTATATCAAAATCTCACTATCGAACCAAAAACTTCCAAAATCCCAACTCTAGGCATTTCAAGCCTAAATAAACTACGGACCTCCAAAACACAATATGAACATGTCCCTAATACTGAAATCACCCAACGGAGCTAACAGAATCAACAAAATTCCATTTTGAGGCCGTCTTCATACCTCTCTAACTACAGATTAAATTCTAAAGCTTAATTTCTCTTTTAGGGATTAAATGTCCCAAAACATTCCGAAATTCAAAGTGTACCTTCCCCACAACTTACTATAGCAGAAATAAACACGATGTATGCAGTTAATAAGGGATAGGGGCGTTAATTATAAAAGCGTCTGGCCGGAACGTTACAATAGGTGTTACGTTAGCTTGAATAGGCGATTTTTACTGTGGGAGAAGGCTACAAGCAATATTAACCTTGTCAACCAATAAACCAAGTAAATTAGTTAGACGATTTAAGTGGAAAACTCAACACGGTTGTAAGCTAACCCGTAGCTATAAATATTCACTAGCATTAAATTTGCCTCTATTATTTTCCAACTTATTTTCTTTCATCTATTAACTTTTTACTCTAGATTAGTTTTAGCTAAATACTCATATGTTACGATTAACTTGAATAGATTAATTGTTTGGTTTAATTTGGTATAGTTAATCGCAAGTCCATGTGTGTACAATATCTGGACTTACAATCATATATTACTTGTCCACCATGTATACTTGCGTGTGTGTTTGGGAGCAACACAAATCTCTCAGACACTCATATACATCCCCTCGGGCACATCTCATATCACTCATAGTTAGGATACCCGGTGTGCAGACTCTGGAGAGGCTCCTTCAGCCCAAACGCTATAACAAGCCACCTCGTGGAGTAAATCAATCAAGCTCTCAACCTCACTTAATCATAAACCAGTAACAACATGCTGCAAAGTGCGGCCCATCTCATAAATAACCTCACAAATCAGGCCCTCAGCCTCACGCGGTTATAATCCACTCAAGCCACTCGGGCTCTCAATAAAAACAGGGCAGCCTAAAAATTATTTTATATGCATCAAAACGGAGTAATAAATACTGCATTATGAAATCAATAAGTATAACATGACTAAGTATAGATTTCAACCAAAAACTGTGAGATGATAGAAAGAAAAAGGCCCATAAAGGTCCAAACATCTCTTGCACAAGACCAAATACGACATTCAAGGCAACGTTTAGAAACTCTTTCTAAAATACATAAGTGTCACATAGTTTCAACCAAATACACAACTTTATAGTTGCTACGAGGTGGACTAAGTAACAGTTACCAATGATGCGCCCACACCTCTATCACCTAGCATGCGCATAACCTTAAAACAGTAAAATGATATAAAATCAGGGGTTTCATACCCTCAATACTAAATTTACAATCGTTACATACCTCAAACTGATTAAATCTCTACTCTGTAATGCTCTTACCCCTCGCCTCGCTTCCAATTGCTCCAAGTCAATTCACAACAAGAACAATACCATCAAAATGCGCTAATGTAATGAATTCTACATGAAAAACAAGCAAATAAGGCACAAATCCCGAAATTCGCTCGAACACGGCCCTCGGGCCAACGTCTCGAAATTTGAAAAATCATAATCTAGCCCTTTCATCACGAGTCCATCCACACAAGATTTATCAAATCTGACCCCTCAAATCCTCAATCAAATTCAAAATCCCAAGCCCTGACCGGTCATTTTTACCCTTTATCAGCACTAATTACTTGATTAAACAATGGGAAATTTCCATTAACAAGAGTATTAGGGGTCAAGTTGCTTAATTCAATGAAAACCACGTTGAATCCCTCTTCAACTTGCTCACAAAAGCTTTGAAATTAGATGAAAATGGTGAAGAATGACCTAAAATTTGCGAAGTCCACAATGTATACTGTTCGCCCAGAACATTTGCATCTGCGATGCTGCACCTGCGGACAATCCATCGCAGGTTCCGTTCCCACATAAATCCTCAAAATCCGTTTATGTGGTTGAAATGTCGCACTTGCAGTCTCACAGGTGTGCCCCAAAGCTCGTACTTGCACTTCCAGTCAACATATTCTTGGTCGCATCTACGGTCCCTTCTACGCTTCTGCGGGCTCTGTATCGACTCCAGTTCGCCCTCTATGAACCATCGTGATGCCACCTAGTCTCTATGAATAGTTAAGCCTAAATTGCGAAAGAAAAACCAAAACTTGCTGAAGTAAAAGAGTTTTAAACGAAAATAAAGGAATAAACAACTTTTGGAAGTGCCTCTCGAGATATTGAATATTTAACTCTCAATCCAATACATAAATCCAAGACCCGAAAACCCACAAATCACAAGCGAAGAAATACTATATAAGTCTAACTCAAGAATGTCTAACAAGAATGAAAAATACAGAAGGGCTAAATACTAAAAGTAGGAATAGGAAGGGACTCCTTGTAGTGCGGACGCGGCAAATGTACCTCAAAGTCTCTAGGGCAGATGCCTCCATCAAGGATGGTAGGCCTATGTAGCGGTACTTGTATCTGCACATGAAAAAAATGCACAGAACGGGCATGAGTACACCACAGCGGTACTCAGTAACAACCAAGCCTAACCTCGATCGGGTAGTAACGAGGAAGGTCAGGGCCCTATTGAGATAAGATCATAATATAAGGTATCAAAGAATAAGATAAGCGATGCAGTTGAAAGCTGACAATAAGAATTTAATACGAGAGAGTAAGAATCGCAATAACCGAACGAAGGCTAAGACAAACACAAGGTAATAACCAGGGATATCTTAGTATCCTAAGGATCTCTTAGTACCCTCAATCCATAATAGGTATCTCTTGGTATCCTGAGGATCTCTTGCTATCCTTAATGTATACGAGGGTTGTCTTTGTATCTTCATTATATGCTAGGGATCTCTTGCTATCCCGAGGATCCCTTGGTATGCTCAATGTATGATAGGGATCTCTTGGGATCCCAAGAATCTCTTGGTATCCTCAATGTATGAGAGGGATCTCTTGGTATCCCAAGAATCTCTTGTTATCCTCAATATATGCTAGGGATCTCTTGGTATCCCGAGGATTTCTTGGTATCCTCAATATTCATGCCAGGGATCTCTTTGTATCCCGAGGATCTCTTGGTATCCTCAAGATATGCTAGGGATCTCTTGATATCCTCAATATTCTTGCCAAGAATATCTTGGCATCCCACACCTCAGTTTAATCCATAAACGTACAGTGGATCTCCCGGGATGTCGTCCCGTAGTCCCTAAGTAAAACATGCAGCAACAACACATGAATACTAAATTATGTTCAATATCGTACCAAGAAAATATTTAATTCGTGCCTAACATGCTTCACGTAATGCAATTAAGGAAGTCCAAGCAAATAGGCAATTAAGTGAATTAAACATGCTTTTATAAACTAAGAGTAGGCTAAATTCGCAAGTAGAACAAACAGGAAAAAGGAACCCAATTGAAATGCTTAAAGAAAAAAAATAGATTTCCAACAATTAGATCAAGTACCCACTCGGCACCTCACGTACAAGGAACTTCAATTATCAAATATATCGTATCCTAAGGGGGAGGTCCCCCACAAAAGGTTAAACAAGCCACTTACCTCGAACCAATACAAAAACAACCTGACACCACGTCTTTTCTATGTGTACTCTACTTCAAATAGACCAAATCTATTCAATTCAATTGCATAATATAATAACATTCAAGTAACTCATTCAACAATTAAATTCTACACTAATACGCAAAATTAGGTGAAATAACCAAAATACCCCTCGGTCCCACATTTCAGAATCGTGTAAAATTTACATTTTCAGAAACCTCATACTCTCACTATTCCAACTATATCCAAGTTATCCAAATCTGATATCAAATCCCCAATCAAAACTCAATTTCTTGGTCCAAGTACTTTTCCCCAATTTTCCTAATTTTCCCGAAATTAAAGGATGTATTCATGTTTAGATTAATGGTTTATAAGAAAAAAGGATTTAGGAATCGATACCCAATTGATATATCTGAAAATCCCTCGAATTCTCGCTCAAATATGAGCTCCCAAGCTTAAGTCTTATGAAAAATGGCTAAACCCTCATTTTGAAATTTTATATTCTCCCCAGCTTTTCCCTTATTTGGGATTGCAGAAGGCTAGTCGCGATCACGAAGAACAAGAAATCACGCGCCTCAGGTTTACTCTATGTGAACACAGAACCCCGTCCGCGAACACAATGCTCTAACTCCCTTAGTCTACGCGACCGTGGTTGACTCAACACGACCCCATAGAGGAACAATTAACAAAACTCCACCGCTGTATTTTTTCTATGCGAACGCGGCCTAGCCCACGGGTTTGCGATTCAACCTTCCTCATTGATACATGTTTGTATCCCCTTTCATGCGAGCACAAAGGGTAAAATTCCCCTTGCCTCGCCTAAGCCTTCACGGCCGCAATACTCTCCATGTGATCGCAAAGAAGAAAAAACCTGCAACACATACCAGCAAAAATTGATGCCCTTCCAAGTCCAAAAATGGTCTGTCGGTAGTCCAAACACACCTAAGGCCCTTGGGACTTAAACAAAACCTTCCAACCAATCCAAAAACATCTTTCGGCTAACCTAGCCTCCTCCGTCCCTCGGGACCAACAAGGGGCAGTACAGGAATATTCACCTGTTGTCCATCGACTACGCCTTTCGGCCTGATCTTAGGCCCTGACTCACCCTCCGTGGACGAACCTTGCGGAGGAACCCTTAGGTTTTCGGGGCATTGGATTCTCACCAATGTTTGCGTTACTCAAGCCGACATTCTCGCTTCCGCTTCGTCCACTAACTTGTTCCAACCTTCAAAATGCTAAAAACATCATCAAAACATCTACTTTTCATCGGATACAAGCTTAAGAATTCCAAAAACTCTAAACACACGCTTTCCATCAAAAAGTCTATCAAACCTCGTCTAAATGACCTGAAAATTTGCACACACATCCCAAATGACACAACGGAACTACTAAAACTCTCAGAATTCCATTCCAACCCTCGAATCAAAATCTCACTATCGAACCGGAAACATCAAAAATTCAACTTTCGGCATTTCAAGCGTAAATTAGCTACGGACCTCTAAATAACAATTCGAACATGCTCCTAACCCCGAATTCACCCAATGGTGCTAACATAATCATAAGTTTTCATTCAGAGAACGTCTTCACACTGTTCCAATTATGGTCAAGTTTCCAACATTTAAGCTCTTATTTAGGGACTAAGTGTTAAACTCTGCGAACTTCAAATTGTATATCCCAGCAAATCAAAAGAGCAGAAATAAACTTGGGCTAAATAGTTAATAGGGGATGCGGGCGTTAATTCTTAAGACGACCGATCAGGTCGTCACAACTTCCTACACATAAACATTCTTTCATCTTCGAATGGGCATAGAGACATACTTGTAGTAGTGTAAAGATGAGGGTAACGACTCCGCATATCCTGCTCGGTCTGCCTCTTCCACTGATGCAATGTTCTTTCACCTCAGCTTTCTAACATGCCTGTCCAATATTGCCATTGCTTTCTCAATATAGGATAGGTCCTTTTAAAACCGGACTAAACTAAATTCCAACATGTGCGACTGATCACAATGAAACCTCCGGATCATCGAAACATGAAATACCAGATGAACTCTTGCCAAGCAAGGAGGTAAGACAAGCTCAAAAGCAACCTCTTCAACACACCTCAATATCTCAAAAGGGCCAGCAAGCCTCGGACTAACTTCCCTTTTTAAAAAATATCATGATGCCCTTCATAGGTGAAACCCAAAGCCGAACCCATTCTCCAACCATATAGGAAACATCACGAACCTTCCGGTCTGCATAACTCTTCTATCTACACTAGGTTGTGCGGAGTCTATCCTGAATCACCTTATCCTTCTCCAATGCATCCTAAACTAAGTCTGTGCCCAATAATCTAGCCTCACTCCACTCAAACCAACCACTAGAGACATACACTACGTGCTATATAAAGCCTCATACGGTGCTATCTGAATGCTACTGATAGTTGTTATTGTAGGGAAACTCTGCCAATGGCAAGATTTGATCCCAAGACCCTCCAAACTCAATCGTACACGCACATAGCATATCCTCAAGAATAATCATAGTGCGGTTGGACAATCCGTCCGTCTGAGGGTGAAATGATATACTCAACTCTACCCGAGTATCCAGCTCATTCCGAATGGCCATCCAGAATCGTGATGTGAATTGAATACCCCTATCTGAAATAATGGAAATCGGAATACCATGTAGGCAAACAATCTCCCAGATATAGAAGTCCGTCAACTGCTCCGAAGAATAAGTAGTACACATGGGAATGATATGAGCAGACTTGGTCAGCTGATCCATAATCACCCAAATAGCATCAAACTTTCTCAATGTCCGTGGGAGCCCAACTACAACGTCCATGGTGATCAACTCCTACTTGCACTCCAGAATCTCTATGTGCTGAAGCAACCCACCAAGTCTCTGGTGCTCATTCTTCACCTGCTGATAGTTGAGGCACCGAGCTACAAACCCCACTATGTCTTTCTTCATCTCCTCCACCAATAGTGTTGCTTCAAATATTGATACAACTTCTCGGCCCCCGGATGAATGGAATACCACGAACTATGGTACTCCTCTAAAAACAACTCTTGAAAACTATCAGCATTGGGTATACAAACCCAACCCTGCATCCTCAATACCTCGTCACCACCTATAGTCACATCTCTGGCATCACCATGTTGGACTTTGTCCTTGAGGACAAGCATATGAGAGTCATCATACTGACATTCCCTGATGCTATCAAATAAGGAAAACTAAGAAACCACGTAAGTTAGAACCTGACTGGGCTCATAAAGATCCAACCTCACAAACTGACTAGTTAAGGCCTGAACATCCATCGCCATAGGCATCTCCAATGCTGGTAAATAAGCCAAACTTCCCAAACTCTATGCTTGGCAACTCAAAGCATCGGCCACCACATTGACCTTGCTCGGATGATACAAAATAATGAAGTCATAATCCTTCAGCAACTCCAACCATCTACTCTGACGCAAATTTAGATCCTTTTGCTTGAAGTGCTGCAAGCTCCCATGATCCGTATAAAAATCACAAGGCACACTGTGCAAATAATGACGCTAGATCTTCAAGGCGTGAATAATAGCAGCTACCTTAAGATCATGGACAGGATAACTCTTCTTATGTACCTTCAACTATCTAGACTTGTAGGCAATCAACCTAGTGTCTTGCATCGAAATCCCTCTAAGGTCAATAATAGAAGCATCACAATAGACAGAATAAGAACCAGAACGTGTAGGCAATATCAAAATAGGTGATGTAGTCAAAGCTATCTTGAGCTTCAATAAACTCGCCTCAACTCTTCCGTCCACTAAAACGGAGCACCCTTTTAGGTCAGTCAGATCATAGGGTCTTCAATAGTTGAAAACCACTCCACAAAATGATGGTAGTAACCCGCCAAACAAAGAAAACTACGGATCTCTGTAGTTGAGGATAGTCTGGGCCAACTCTACATAGCCTCTATCTTCTTTGGATGCACTTGAATACCCTCATACAATACCACGTGGCCTGAATGCCAAAACCAACCGAAAATCATATTTCTAGAACTTAGAATAAAGTTTCTTCTCTCTCATAGTCTGAAGCACAGTCATCAGGTGCTGCTCATGATCTTCCCGTATCTGAGAATACACCAGAATATCATTAAGAAATGCACTGACGAACTAGTCAAGATTCGGTTGGGTCACACTGTGCACCAAATGCATAAAGGCTATAGGGGCATTGGTCATCCCGAATGTCATATCAAGAAACTCGTAATGACCATACAGAGTCCTGAAAGCAGCCTTCGGAATATCTGGCTCCCGAATCTTCAACTAATGGTAACCTGAGCACAAGTCAAACTTAGAAAACACTTGTGCGTCCTGAAGCTAGTCAAATAGATTATCAATACTAGGCAAAGGATAACAGTTCTTCATTGTAACCTTGTTCAATTGGCGATAATAAATACACATACGCATAGAACCTTCCATTTTCTTCACTAACAAGATAGGATCACCCAAAGAGGTACACTAGGCCAAATATAACCCTTATTAAGGAATTCCTGTAATTGATCCTTCAACTCTAAAGGAGCCATACGATACACAGGAATAGAAATGGGCTGAGTGCTCGATTAATGCCAAAATCAATATATCTATCAGGTGGCATGCTTGGAAGATCTGCTGGAAACACATCGGAAAAGTCTCGTACTACATGAACTAAATCAATTGAAGGGGTATCAATACTGATATCTCTCAAATAGTATAGATACACGTTACACCCCTTCTCTACTATACACTGAGCTTTAAGGAATGAAATAACTCTACTAGGAGTGTGATCTTAAGCATCTCTCCACTCAAC
This sequence comes from Nicotiana benthamiana, assembly GCA_034376525.1. Lineage (NCBI taxonomy): Eukaryota > Viridiplantae > Streptophyta > Magnoliopsida > Solanales > Solanaceae > Nicotiana > Nicotiana benthamiana. Next base: position 52,918,394 of record CM067330.1, on the reverse strand, counting down.
ACACGGTACACTTGGCATAGCCAGCATCACGGTCTTGGCGTGACAATTGAGAATAATATAATGGGGTGACAACCAGTCGATGCCAAGATAATATCAAAATGTTCAATGTTGAGCAATAATAAATCGACTCTTGTCTCAAAAACACTAAGAGAAACCAAACATGAATGATAAAGACGTTCTAAAGTAGGAGAATCTCCTATAGGAGTAGAAACATAAACAGAGAAACTCAAAGAATCCCGAGATACACCCAAATGCGAAGCAAAATAAGAAAACACATAAGATTAAGTGAAGCCTGGATCGCATAGAACCTATGCATCTCTGTGACAAACCAGTACAATACCTGTGATGGATGAATTGGATTGAAACAACCTCGGTGTGGGCAAGAAGGGCATAATATCTGGCTTGGCCTTCCTCTCTAGCTAATTGAGTGGTGGGGTAGCAACTGGTGCTGTGATTATAGCCTGAGAACTTTGCAGAGCGCGCTATGGCTAAGAAGTCCATGAAGATGCAATCCGCAATCCTACCAAGCCTAGGGCAATACCTCACCACATGGCGTATGTCACCATACTCAAAGAAACCTCGCGGTTGATGTGGCAATGGTGACTATGCGGCACGGGTACTCCGAGACCCCTGAACACCTGAATCACAATGTGAAATCTGACACTCAAACTAAGCTGGATAAACCACAAAACATCTACCATGTTGTACTCTTCCTCCAATTTAAGGACCAGTAGGTCTCTCTAGTATATGAGGCCTCCTCACTCCCTTATACTCTCTCTCCCTTGGCCTCATCTTTCCTCTTTCTCCTGGACCCACCTATCCTCTACTTAGTGAGAGGTCCTCACCACCCGCTGAATTAGGGCCACAAGCTGTGTCTCTATGAAACCTGGAACATAACGAACGGGAACTTGCTGCTCTAGAGTGGGTGCGGTAGGAGTCTGGGTCCCTTCCCTAATTTGTGAAATAGTTTGTACAACATAAATCAATCATGCCTGAAATAATGTGCCAAACATGCTCAGGAATTGTGCTAACGTCTCCTGAATTGCTGGAGTAGTAGTAGCAATAGGAGTATCTGGTGCCTGGGCTCTGGTTGAAACTGCTGGTAGTTCCCTGGTGGAAACTCGCACCGGTGCTATGGCTTCACCGTGTATGCATCCTCGGCCTCTACCCTAGCCTCAACCTTTACCGGCTCTCGCAGGTGGCACGGGTCTCTGATCATATCTAGTGGCACGTATCCTCACCATCTGTAAGAGAATGGAAGATAGAGCTTTAGGACTGTGATGTCTAAAATCTCGTACGACAGGGAAATCAATGAGGTGGAATTTTCCTAATGGTTACAGAGCCTCTCATAGATAAGCACAGACATCTCCATACTGATTAGCGAGACTTTAAAATTTTGGCTTATGATCCATGAATCCTATGAACCTAGAGCTCTGATACCAATTTATCACGACCCTGGTTTGCCCTCCATGAATTATCGTGATGGTACCTAGTCTCTACGACTAAGTAAGCTAAAATTGCGAAAGAAAAACCAAACTTGCCAGAGTAAAATTGTTCTAAACAGAAAAAAGGAATAAACAACTTTTACAAGTGCCGCTCGGCATATACAATATTTGACTCTCAATACAATACATAAATCCAATACCCAAAAAACTCACGAATCACAAGCTAAGAAATACTACATAACTCTAACTCTGGAATGTCTAGCAAGAATAGAAAACACAAAAGGGCTAAATACTAAAAGTAGGAATTGAAAGGGACTACTCGATCTGTAAACGCGACAGATGTATCTCGAAGTCATTAGGGCAGAAGCCCCCCTCAAGTATGGTAGGCTTGAGTAGCGATACATGGAGCTGTATATGAAAAATATGCACAAAAAGGGTATGAGTACACCACAGCGGTACTCAATAAGTGTTAAGCCTAACCTCCGTCGGGTAGTGACGAGGAAGGTCATGGCCCTACTGAGATAAGATAATAATATAATGTATGATAGAATAGGATACACAATGCAGTTGAAAGCAAACAATAAGAATTTAATACTAGAAAGTAAGGATTGCTATAACCGAATAGAGGCTAAGACAAACACAAGTTAATAACCGGGGATCTCTCAGTATCACGAGGATATCTTAGTACCCTTAATTCATAATAGGGATATTTTGGTATCCTGATGATCTCTTGGTATCATTAATATATACGAGTGATCTCTTGGTATCCTCAATATATGCTAGGGATCCCTTGGTATCCCGAATGTATGTTAGGGATCTCTTGGTATTCTCAATGTATGATAGGGATCTCTTGGTATGACGAGTATCTCTTGGTATCCTTAATGTATGATAGGGATCTCTTGGTATCCTCAATGAATGATGGGGATCTCTTGGTATCCTCAATATATGCTAGAGAACTCTTGGTACCTCAAGGATCTCTTGGTATCCTCAATATTCCAAGGATCTCTTGGTATCCTCATTATATGCCAGTGATCGTTTGGTATCCCAAGGATCTCTTAATATCCTCAATTTTCATGCCAGGGATCTCTTGGTATCCCGCACCTCAGTTCAATCCATAAATATGTACGCGGACCTCCCAGGATGTCGTCCCCTAGTCCCAAAGTAAAACACACAGCAGCAAATCATGAATACTCAATTATGTTCAATTTCTTACCAAGTAATCAGTTAATTCTAGCCTAACATGCTTCATGTAATGCAATTAAGGGAGTCCAAGAAAATAGGCAATTAAGTCAACTAAACATGTTTTTCTAAACTAACAACATGCTAAATTCGCAAGTAGAATAAAATAGGAAAAAGGAACCCAGTTTAAATAGATAAAGAAAATAAAATTAGATTTTCAACAATTAGCTCATGTACGCACTCGTCAGCTCACGTACAAGGCATTTCAATTATCAAATATATCATGTCCTAAGGGGGAGGTCCCCCACACAAGGTTAGACAAGCCACTTACCTCTAACAAGCTCAAAATCAAGCCGGCACCATGTCTTAGCGAAATTATGTAAAATAATCAAAACGCCCCTCAAGCCCATTTCTCGGAATCGTGTAAAATTTACATTTGCAGAAACCTCATACTCTCATGAGTTCAACCATACAAAACTTATCCAAATCCTATGTCAAATTCCCAATCAAAACTCAATTTGTTGGTCTAAGAAATTTTCCCCAATTTTCATACAATTTCCAAAATTAAAATATGAATTCATGTTTAGATTAATGGGTTATAAGAAAAAAGGAGTTAGGAATCGTTACTCAATAGATAATACCTCAATTCTCGCTCAAATCTGAGCTCCCAAGCTTATGTTTTCTCAAAAATTGCTAAACCCTCGTTTTGAAATTTTATATTACATCCAGCTTTTCCCTTAATCACGATCGCGGAAGGTCAGTCACGATCGCGAAGAACAAAAAATCACATGCATCGGGTTTGCTCTATGCGAATGTGGAACCTCGTGTTTACACCTCCTTTTTACATACACACCCGCAAAGGGGCATATAAAGGAGTTTTTTCTTACTTAATGTGACAATCGAAATGGAATTTATTTATTAAGAATTCAGAGTCGCCACTAAGGATAATTTGATAGTGTACCAAATCATCGGGTCGAATCCCGAACCGAGGAAAGATTTACTCTAAGTTACAGTCCGTGAACACAGAAATCCGGGTAAGGAATTCCGTTAACCCAAGAAAAGGTGTTAAGCATTCCCAATTTTCGTGGTTCTAGCACAGTCGCTCAACTGTTATAATTGGCCTATTATATGATTTTAATACATAATTTAACATATGGTTTAATTATGACTTTAACCGCTTTATTTAATTATTTATAGAGAAAAATTGTAACATCATTTAAAATACGTCTCGAACCACGTCACATAAATGCACCCGCAGCTCTCGACATTTTATCTAACATTGTTGGGATTTGGATTTGGATTTCATAAATGCGCACCCGAGTTTAGGAAGGAAAATTATTATAATAACACGCCTAAAGAAACTATGCATTTGCAACTTTGTGAGGACCATGAAAATTCACTAAATGGCACACCTCGATTTCTAAGGATGAACGAGATTAGCTTAATGTGGGCCATGCAGTTGAGATTTTATTTGGCACGGAACATCTTGATTCATTCTAACTAAAAGAATTCTAAACTAACTCTTGAGGGCCAAAAGTTATTTGTATATATAATATGGCTCGCCTCGATTATTAACAAAGTCTAATTAATTAGCACTAGGTAAATTGGGATTTTTCTCAACGTGGCTAAAGGGCTGGCATGAGGAAGAAAGGCTAAGTCAATTAACAAATGGCCTAGACCATCGTAAACAAATAATGAAGACTAGGCTTAACAAAAGTGAAACAACCCCATTCACGAATTACTTCAAATTTGGGCTCAAAATGAGCCCAATCATGATGAGAATAGATGATCAAGACGGCTTAGGATCGTGCATTCATACTTGGGATGGATCCCATGAATTGGGCCATCATTAGGCCCAGATTTTCATAAGACAATAACGATACACAGATCAATCAACTAAAAGTATATGGGATACACGATTAACCCGCACTTCAGCTTATGGATCTTTGATTACTTAAAAGAAGGGCAATTAAACTGAATTTCTGATTTTTTTAACATACTTTGGGCCAAAATTGATTTCAAACTCACATGGCAGCATCACTTGGAAAAATAAATGTTGGGTCTAAAGAGCCCAATTCAGCTTTCAAAATTTATTGCAGGTGGGCCTGGGACTCACGATTGAATCCCTTCAGAGGGGAGGCAATGGGTGATTGGACTCCAAACCAAAATATCAAAGGGATTTTTACCTATACATCCCATATACCAAACCTTACTACTATTATTGTGCATTGTTTGTTTATTACCCTATATCTCATGTTTTTGTTACATAGTATGTACCAAACAAGATATTTGCTGATTTTTCATCCTAAATTAACACTAGACAATTAAGGCTAAAACAGAATCTTAATAAATTAGACACCTACAGTAACGCCAATCAGTTTTGAATGATAATTAATGTTTGATTTTCTACCAAATTAATGCCAAATCATGTAAGGTAACATATTAAATGCTCCAAATATCTCCTCTAAACTAAACAGATTATGTCCTCTAAACGGAAGATCCATTGGATTTTTTTGACAAAACAGTTTCGAAATTGATTACTGTCATTCCTCCAGACCGAAATTCGTCAAACTGTTTCGAAATTGAGTACTCTCATTCCTCCATTTAAAATTCGACAAAACTGTTTGGAAATTGACTACTCTCATTCCTCCATTCAAAATCATATTTTCTTGTTATTCAGTGATAGCCTAATTCCTCCAGATTCTCTCTTATTTTTTCATATTTTGTAGTTCTTCCGTGACTGGCAGTAATGAGATTCTACAATGTCAAAAATTCCGATAATGCTTAAATGTAATGGCTATTGGGATAACTATGGCAGTTTCAGAGATTTTGAAGTTGACGCCATTTTGGTTGATGAAACTGCAAGCTACGGAATTCTCCAATCTACAATTGCAGAACAATTATCGATTGATACATCTGATAAAGTTGTAGAAATAAAATACATTGTGAATGATAATTGTCCTCCGTTGCAGATTAGAAACGATATGGCGTTCGTGTATATATGGAAACGAAAAAAGGGAATAAAAACTTAGGTTCGTATCCGTTATGTATTAGCATGAGAGATTTCAATATGGAATTGGCAATCACCAATGAACGCCCCATCAGTATAGGTAAGTTTGCGTCGAAACCGAATTCGTAGATTTTTTGTTCTCTAATCAACTACAATTTGACGCAAATTATCTATAATGAATATACAATATGAATGTATTGTCTGCAGGTTCTTCAGGATCATTAAGGTTATTAGAAATTCCATCTTCACCAGTTATTGAGGAATATCAAAGTCAAATAATAGTTGAATCTTCTCAAACATGTATTGAAGAAGGTCAAGTGTACCAGGACAAGAAGACGATTGTTGCTGCAATGAAGAATTATGCAGTTATGCAGAAGTTCGAGTTCAGAGTTAAAAGGTCAAGTTGTAGAAGGTTTGTAGTTAGTTGTTTTGTTTCAAAATTAAAGTATTATTTTTATTTATGCAGTTGCATACAATTGTAGTTAATGTAGTCAATTGTAGTTAATTGTAGTTAACTGTAGTCAATTGTAGTTCATTGTAGTCAATTGTAGTTGTTTGTAGTCAAATGTAGTTACGGAAAAACCAGTTTGTCGGTATTTGTAGTTAGTTGTAGTTAAATGTAGTCAATTGTAGTTCATTGTAGTATTTAATAAAAATGTTTGAAAATTGGATTTTTTTGTAGCTACTGGCTTGTATGTGTTGCGGAGAACTGCAAATGGCACTTCAAGGCAACATCTATTCATGATTCATCATTGTTCAAGATAAGAAGTTTTAGCCGACAACACACATGTTGCTGAATGGACGAAACATTCATAAAGCGCAAGTGTACTGCAACAGTAGTTGGTAGCATTGTCGTTCCAAAGTTTTGTGATCCTAAGACTGTTTACACGCCAAAGGACATACAAACTGACATGTTATCCGAACATGGAGTCAACCTAAGCTACATGCAAGCATGGAGAGCAAAGGAAAAAGCATTACGGTTTCTGCGAGGGAATCCGTGTGACTCATACAACAGATTACCAAAATATTTTTATATTCTTGAGAAGAATTATCCCGGTTCTGTTGTTAAATTGAAGAAGGCAGCAGATGATTTCTTCTTGTATGCATTTGTTGCTCTTTCTACATCAATAAATGGTTGGCAACATTGTAGGCCGGTAGTAGTAGTTGATGGGACATTCTTAAAATCATCATACAGGGGTATAATGCTGACATCAAGCACAATGGATGCAGCAGGTAACAGATGTAATAATGTTGTAGTTACAATGTAGTTAATTATAAATCAATGTATTTTAAATTGCCTAAATTATCCATATATATTTGTATTTAATAGTTAATCTCAAGTTATGTCTACAAATTGTAGGTTCTATTTTTCCCTTGGCATATGCTGTTGTTGATTCTGAGAACGACGCGTCTTGGAGGTGGTTCTTTGAACAATTCAAGGAGGCATATGGTGAAATACCTTCTATGTGTGTTGTCTCAGACAGGCATGAGAGTATATCGAAGGCAACATCCGTAGTCTATCCTGGAATGGCACACTACTTTTGCATGTGGCATATATGGACAAATATAAGGTCAAAATTCAAGAAGGCGCATCTACAATTACATGAATTGTACTTTGCTACAGCACGGTCATATACTCTGGATGATTTCAATGAAAGAATGATGAAGATTCAGGAGGTAGACCCACGTGTTTCGTCTTATCTACATGATATTGGCTATCATAAATGGTCAAGAGTACATGCAACGGCAAATAGAACTTTTACTATGACATCAAACATTGCAGAGTCGTTGAACGCTGTTACAAAAGAGGCAAGAGAGCTGCCAATATTTGATCTATTGGAGTATATGAGGACTATTACAGAAAGTTGGACAAAAGACAAGTTATTGAAGGCAAAGGGTACTTTCACATTACTTGGGCACAAATTCAACAAAGAATTGGAAGATAATAATACATTATCCCAGAAACTAAAAGTAATATATTATTGTTTCGTGCATGAAAAAAAACAAAAAAAGTAGTAGATGAAAATGTTGTTTCCAGAGAGTTTTAAAATGTAGACGATTGTAGTAAAATGTAGTTAATTTTTATGAATTATTTCCAGAGAGTTTTAAAAATGTAGACGATTGTAGTTAAATGTAGTTAATGTTTTATGAATTATTTCCAGAGAGTTCTAAAAATGTAGACGATTGTAGTTAAATGTAGTTAATGTTTTATGCCGTTTATTTGTAGCTGATTTGTAGTTAACTGATTGTTGCTAACATAGTTAACTTATTGACACCTTATTATTTTCTTTTTGATCTTGAATTGTAGGTGAGAGCGTCAACCGATCATATACACACTGTGTTAGATGGCGTGAAACGGTACATTATATGTTTAGAAAATAAGAAATGTAGTTGTGGACAATTCCAACTTGATGAACTTCCATGTGCACATGCTTTGGCATCATTAAGGCATAGGAATGAAAGGCCGGACAACTATTGCTCACCGTATTACACAACTAAGAGCCTACTACTTACATATGAATTGCCAGTTAATCCTCTTCCTGATGAAGCAAAATGGGATGTTCCACAACATATTTTGGATGATGTAATAAAGCCACCGGCTGGAGATAAAAGCCAGCCAGGAAGACCTCACAAGGAAAGATATAAAAAATGTGATGAAATAAACTCAAAGAAGTACAAGGTGTCATGTGGCAATTGTGGAGGTGAAGGGCATAACAAAAGAAGTTGCAAGAATGCGCCGAAAAAGGCATGAATATAATGTAGCTACAATAGTTATTCAAGATAAATGGTAGTTATCCCAGATTATCGGAATTTAATGTGTAACTGTAATACGTTTTTGACGATAATAAAGAAGTTTACTAATATACTTGAGTAATGTAAACTGTTTGCAGATTGTTGTTATAATGTACTTTAAGTGATTTCTAAATGTGTTATCGACATATTAGATAAAGACAGAATGTTGTAGATAAAGAAAAACTATTGTAGTTCATTTTCATGAAATCTAAGTAAGAAACACCATCATGTTTATCTGAAAACATATATTGTGCAAATGTACTGCAACAGTGCATGTAGCGTTGGACTTCCAACAATTTGTAGTTATGTAATTGTAGTTATATGCAGAATAAATGTGTAGTTATATGTAATTGTATGTAATTGTAGTCACTACATTAATAATGTCTAATGTATTCATGAAGCTATTGTTCATTACAACCAAATGACTACATTTACAATACATATTGCCTTGAGGAGAAGAGGGAGCATGATATGGAATTGTAGATAATTTTAGTTTCCTTTAAAAATGTTATCATTATCAATAGAGTTAACATCTGTATTGAGGCAATTCTAAATCATCGAATAGATTTAACTGGCTTCAAATTTTATTTGATAGTTTTTAGTTCAGACCTGTAAGAACACCTTGGATTCCAATCCAAGAAGTTGGATAATGCAAGCACTGGCATGATAATGTCTAATGTATTCATGAAGTAATTGTGCATTTAGTTTGCATTTCTGAACAAATATGTTCTAAACTGAAATGGGAGATCAGAGTTGTAATCAGAATAAAAACAATCTCACAACAAAAGTGAACATACAGTGCAACTAAATGCACAGTTGAATCTCAGAAAAATGGCAAACAGAAATGCAAACTTAAGGTTATTTTTCCAAAGCAATTGTTCAGTACAACCAAACTGACATAATTCTCCACTAACTACAAAATTGTTCAGTATCCATGAAACATTGTGGGTTACAATCAAAGTTCATTACAACAGTACACACTATTTCCTCTTTCGTTCCACTTTAGTTCTCTCATTTTTTGGCGGTGGACCCCTTCTCCTTGCAAGCCTGCCTGTAACCTCGCTCTCACTGATTGAACCATCATTTAGCTTCTTTGTGGCGTAGTCCCACAACAGAGCTCCATAGCGTCTACGGTGTTTGTTAATATCATTAAGATCCTCCTTTGGTATAGACAAATCACCATTGCTAATATATTACGCAAATGCAGCCACAAATACACCGCAATCCCTGCAGATTATGAGTAATTTTCATTAAATACCAAAAAACAAATAAATTTTAATTAAACATATAGAAAGGGAGTTTAGTTTTTTACAGTGAGCCTTCCTTTTGTTGTGGAATCTCGGCAACCATCCATTGTATGTCTAGAGGGTCCGTAACTGGCTTCTCTACGTATGAATTTGTAGTCTTGAAGTCAATGTCCTTCCGTTTACCGTAGAAACCAGTGCATAACAAATAAAGAGGAATAATTGTTGAAAATTTTTCAGCCAAAGCTTGAACTATTTTGTTAGGCTTTGCCCTCACCAATGAGTCATACACATACAGTTGCGGTCCTTTATGTCAAACACTAACAACAACCAATGAAAGTTATCTACAAGGTTAACAGGCATTACCACATAATCCACAAGATCCCATGCTACATTTGCAAGAATTCGATAGCCCATAATGTATTCTCCAATATCGTCATCGGCTTTTACAACAGAATTCTTTTGATTAATTGGAGCAGCAGAGAACTTATCATAGATACTTTCAACTTTTGTCTTGAACAAACAGTCTGTTGTTGTAAATCTACAGTTGTTGTTGGGGCCATATTTCCCCTTCTTTCTCAAATAGTACATTATAACATCGATGTGCTGGAAAAAGTAAAAGTTGCATTTATAATATGTAGTTCAAGTCTGTACATTAAGGCAATCTGTCTTTAAAATGCTGTCAACAGTGTTCAATAAACTACATGTTGTAGTGAATTGTAGTTAAATGTATTGAATTGATTTTAAATGTAGTTAAAGCAATCTGTATTTAATGCAATTTGTAGTTAATGCAAATGTATTCAATTGTAGTCATTTGTAGTCAATAAGAACTACATTTGCATATAACAAGACATACTTAAAGATGTTGAGATAGAATAAGCTATTGGATATCAGTTGTTCAATATCAACAATTAACAGAGCATACAAGATGAAAGAAAACAAATAATGGCTGTGTATAACAGTTTGACAGCTACAAAAGTGAAAATAACAGCTACAAGATGCAAATAAGAGCTAAAAAATATGTAGTTCATGTCTGTGTATTTCAGTTTACTTATAACCCATTCTAGTTATGTGTAATCTAGTTATAAGTCTGTACACATCAAGGCAATCAGTATTTTAAATGTTGTCGTTGGTAGTTAACTGTAGTGTTCAATAACTACATAACAGTGAGCCAGCTACCAGATAAAGACAAAACTGCAATGATAATCCATATACTTACTGTACAATTTATTAGCTGTCCGGGGTGAGCAAGGGCGTAGAACCAGTCCTTCTTATCTATTTTTTCGCAACCCAAATCCAACAAAGTATTGAGATGGTTATCCTTCATGGAATAGAAGTTCTTCCTCCTGTAATAATATTATAATTAAACAAACAACTACAAAAAACAAAAACATTGACAACTTTAAATTCTAAATTCAATAGAAAGAAAAGTAAAACAAATACATACAACATAAGACATTTAAGCACCATACCTCCTAGATGATTTGTCACTTCGATGGTATAACCAGGTAGTAAAACTATCTATTAGTTGAGGATCAACATCTTCACCAATGGGACTTGTGAATGGGTGCTTTATGTAAAAAAATTTTGGCCCAAAAGACGTGCTGCCTTCAGTACTGTAGAGTGGCGTGAATGGTGATCGTGCATGTTTTCCAGGTAACCTTGTTCTTCCTTGATGAAGAGGGGTTAAATCAACTTGAATTGGGTCACCATACATGACCATTTGTGATAGGTTTTCTGGAATTTCAAAATCATCCAGTGTCACACCTTTATTTTCAGTTCCTCCACACATCACTCCAATCTCCTCTTCTTTTTCAATGCATTCTTCGACAATTTCAGTCACAGTTACACCATGAATTGGTGACTGTGGAACATTGTCTTGTTGTTCAAGTTGTTGAGGAGAAGAAGGAGCTGAACAGGTAAATTTATTTTTTATTAGCAATTCAAGATGGAAGTATATATGTATGTATGAATTATCTAGATACCTGTTGTACTGGGGCCTGCACGGACTTGAGGACCAAAATTGAACTGAAATTCTTTGTTTTTCTCTGCTTCATTATGTTCGTTATATCTTTTTGAACTAGCAGCAAACTACATTGTGAGATGAATGTTTTAGTATTAGAATACATTATCATAAATATTATATAGTGTTAGTTACAAATTACAGTGAGCCAGCTAAGTCATATGAAGTTCAAGTATGCATAGTGAAACAGTGAGCCAGCTACAAAATACAAATAACATATACACAATATTTATTTCAATTCAATTCTGTATACACAATATTTAATTCAATTCTGCAATCTGTAGTTACTGCATTGTAGTTTATGAAATCTGTAGTCAATTGTAGCCAGTAAGGACTACATTTGGATATAATAAGACATACTTAAAGATGTTTAGGTAATAGAAGCTTTTGGATACCACTTGTTCAATATAAACATTTAAGAGAGCATAGAAGAGGAAAGAAAACAGGAAGAAATCAAAATACAAATGCCTACAAATGACTACAATTAACCCCTGTTAAATATCCAGTTATTGAACACTACATTTAACTACAAATAACTACATTTAAAATACAGACTTAGACCAAATGTGATGACTTATAACTAGAATACATATAACTAGATTTGGTTATAACAAAATTGAAATACACAGACTTGAACTATATATAGTGTTACTTACAAATAATAGTGAGCCAGGTAAGTCATATGTAGTTCAAGTCTGTATATTAAAACATTGAGCCAGCTATAAAATACAAATTACATCTACAAAACTACAAATAACAGCTACAAAATTGTAGTTCAAAACTGTACATTAATGCACACAGTAGTTTTAGTGTATTCAATTGTATTGAAATGTATTGTTCAGGAACTACAATTTATGTAACAGCAAACTACATTTTGATAGTAATGTTTTAGTGTTAGAATAGATTATCATAACTATTATTAGTGTTAGAATAAATATATGTAAATTCTTACCTTGGACTCATCCAATTCATTTCTATTGTTGACAACATTCACTAATCTTTTCAAAGATTGATCTATGAACTCTCGAAGTTTTGAGAGTTCATCAAAAACATCATTCCTCAGCTGATCTAACTTTCTAGCCACCTAAAAATTAAATATGTATGTGAGTTGGTAAGAATATTCGATTTGTTACACTAAAATAAAAAGAAACTACAATGTGGAAGGAATGATTTCAATTGGTACTAAACAATGACTACACAACTGTAAATTCTAACAGTACCTGCTCAATCTTCTGTTCCAACTTCCTCGTCTGGCTTCTTACAGATTCCATATCATTTGAAGATTTAGCCTCTTCATGTTGAACTGTCGGAGAAGCAGCAGATGGGACTTTTGAAGGTTGAGTAACCTCTTCATCTTCATAATTAAGGTTTACTGGGAGGTTGAGCGCTCCAATCTCGGCCCCGGATGCAACCAAGTTTGAGAACTGAAAGAAGGATGAAGACAGTGAAGTAAATTTGAAAGAAATTGTAGATGTCATGTAGTTACTATAGTAGTTATTGAAGAATTACACAAAGGTTAACAAGAATACCTTGAGCCACTCAGGCTTGATGAATTTTTCTTCAAAAACATTCAACCAAATCTGTCCTTTTGTAGCCGACCATCTTAAAATACGGGGAATGGAGTCAGGGCACCGTATAGCAAGCTCGGTGCTGACAGAAGAACAGCACTCGTACAGCCACACTTGTAAGGCTAACGAGCATCCCCGTATAAGATAAGAATGGACGTTGGGACTGAGACGATGTCTGACAGACTCAAGAACTTGCTTAAAAGATTTTGTACCCCATGGGTACGAATCAAAATGACCACTCTATAAGAAAAAAAGAAAATTTGTCTATCAAACAAACATTGTCCTTATCAGAAGGACAAACAAAGAATTCCAACATATACAAGACACACAACTGTACAGCATCCAAATCATTTGTCCAGGATTTGGATGTCACTATATTTCTCAAAAGCGATTTCTCTACCCGAGATTTGTCAGGGAAGTATTTAGTCATTAAATGGCTAACATAACTAGAATTGTAACCATGGTCCGATAAACTATCAACACAGTTAAACCCAGTTATCAAACAAAAATCCCTCAAAGTAAAAATCAATTTTTGCCCATTTAAAAGAACAGAAAAATAGTCGCCCGTAGACTTTGATAATTCATACTTCATTAGAAGATGAATAGATTGGTTCTGCATGCAGATAGGGGGCATATCTAGTAAATAACCAAAACAAGTGTTCTTGAAAGCACATAATTGTGTTGGGGATAATAAAGACTTTATCTGGGATGGTATCGTTGCATCGCACAAGCTATGGAACCGTATCACACCATAATCAACATTATGTTGTGCATAGTAAGGTCCATTCTGCAAAAAAAGTACATTAATGGTCGTTAGAATGAAGCTAGATTTCAGCATTACAATATATAATGTAACATATCATATAACTACATTTTAAACACATAAAATACATTTTTAACATATAAACTACATTTTTCCTACATTTTCTGTATATTGAAACAGTGAGCCCATATGTATTTCAATTCTGTATATTTCATTTTACCTATATACAAATGTAGTTAAATGTAATGTAGTTATAGGTTTCTGTACACTAATGCATTGTGTAGTTTAAATGCAATCTTTAGTGTTCACCTACATACAGATTTTATTCAATTGTAGTTATATGTAGTCAGTTGTTTTTAAATTTTGTTAATGCAATCTGTAGTTACTGCAATTGTAGATAATGAAATCCGTAGTCAATTGTATCCAGTAAGGACTACATTTGGATATAATAAGACATACTTAAAGATGTTTAGATAATAGAAGCTTTTGGATACCACTTGTTCAATATAAACATTTAACAGAGCATATAAGATGAAAGAAAACAGGAAGAAATCAAAATACAAATGCCTACAAATGACTACATTTAACCCCTGTTCAATAGCCAGTTATTGAACACTACATTAAACTACAAATAACTACATTTAAACTGCAAATAACTGTGTATAACAGCTACAAGATACACATGAAACTACATTCAACTACAACAAACTACAGTTAACAGCTACATATTTGATTCCACAGTATACCAAATCAATGAAATTTAGGTCAACTAAAACAGTTCCAAACAATCATTGCATTAAACTACATTAAACTACTAAAACGACAAAAATATACAATTTTGATTCAGCTGTGACATTGTCAAATAAAACATTACATAACACTACACTAAACTACAAAAACCAACAATTGACTACAAATTTTTTTCAACACTATATTCTGCCAAACAATTACACATTAACTTCGAATAATAACAATTAACTACAATTTGTATAAGCAACCCTAACATGCAATAATACATTAAATTTATACAAAAAAACACTTAGACGACAAAAAAAGAATTGATTTCTAATTTTTTCCAAAAAAATATTAAACTACAAAACATTGTAGATAAAAAAAAAGTTGTTCACCTTAACCGAAACTTGTTGTTGAACCAATTTTGTGGGTTTTTTAGAGGGTTTCACCTTTTTTTGCTTTGAGGGTGAATGAGACACCTTCTGTATTTTTGTTTTTTGAACTTTGGGTGAATCATCCACAAAATCATCATCATCCGCCATCAAGCTTTTCCCCTTTCGCTTGCGTTGTTTGTCGGCTTCAATTTCAACACCGGTTGCATCAACCTCCTGCAAGTGCTTTATTCGAGTTTCAACTCGTATTTGTCTCGGCGATGCATGAACACTTTCATTTCCACTTGCATGGACAGATTGTTGTCTTTTTACTGGAGATTTAGGTGTTAAAACACCCAAATCAAATGATGGAATTTCGCCTATTTTTTGACGTTTGGGGGTATTCTGTTTTTTCACCATTTTGAATATGGATAAGTTTTCTTTCACTGAAAATGTGTTTTCTTTGAAGAACTTTGAAGATTTTTGGCGAGAGAATGCTGCTAATGGAGAAGATGACAATGGAGAGAAACAGTGAAAAGAAGAGAAAGAGGTAAAGGTATATGAAAGTACACGGGGGGTGGGGTGTAGTTTTTATTGGGAAATGTTAGCAGTTTATGGAAGAAATATAAAAATTAACAAAAAAAAACGTGGGGTTAATTAATAATGTTAAAAATCTGGTGGAAGAAAGAGAAAAAAATGGGGAAAGAAAATGTGGAAATATTATTTTGTTCCACAAATAAAGCCCCTAATAAATGATTGGCAATTAAACCTTAAAATTCAATTTTGGTACATATATTGAAACATGGTATACTAAAATGTAATAAATACTAACCTTAAACATGAGTGGTTATAAGGTTTGGTATATGAGATGTATATGTAAAAATCCCAATATCAAAACTGGAGAGTTCAAGAATTCACTTCCCACTGGACTAAGTGCGTAGAGACCTTTAACAAGATCAATAAGCAACTTAACTACCAATAAACAAATTAAGCTAGCAATGAACAAATCAAACTATGCATAAATATCAAATCATTCCCAATACGGATCTGGAAATCACAATGACCATTCCTCATTAAGGCTAAATATAACCTATTCCTGCAAATTTCAAAATCATTTAACCCAAACACATTAGGCCTTTCCCATCACAGTTCATGCATAACAAATACCAAGACCAAACTCTATGTATACCAAATGGCTAACACACAATTTACTTTATATTACAAGCCAAGCTTACAACCAATCAACGAATAAATTAAAATGTAACATATTAACTACATGAATAGGTGATTGGAAAGAGACAATATTCATTAAATAATATATTCTTTATTTCAACCTCAATCAATCATATTGTATTCCTCAACTTCACATGTCAAAGATGTGAGAAATACCTGGAAATAAGAAAAAAAAACAGAGCAAGGAAGAATCAGTGGATAGCAGCAGCAAAAGAAGATGAAATTCAATAGCTTAACAACAATAGTCCTAGTTTTCTCAAATCATTTCAAACCCAGAAAGAATCAGAATTACTTCAAGCTTTTAAGAAATCAAAAGAAAACACACAAAACTTAAATGAAACGGTGCATTTTGACTATAAAGGAATCAGGTCAGTGTAGTTTAGAAAGTTTTAATAGATGGAACTACCATGAAGCTGTGATTTCACTGTGATGTTGCTGCTGCTACTGCTCACTGAACTCCTCAATACATCATGACAAAATAAAAGAAGCTAGACTAAATTATGATATATGAATTACAAGAGTCATATCCATATCTTCAAACTTTATCCTGCATTTATTGTTGCCTTGTTGACTTATATTTTATAGGTGATGGTAAGCAACCTCCACTTCCAACCGAGAGGTTGTGAGTTCGAGTCTCCCCAAGAGCAAGGTGGGAAGTTCTTGGAAGGAAGGATGTCGGGGTCTATTTGAAAACAGCCTCTCTACCACAGGGTAGAGGTAAGGTCTGCGTACATACTACCCTCCCCATACCCCACTATGTGGGATTATACTGGGTTGTTGTTGTTGTTGTTGAAGTTCCTTTGAGATGCTTTCCCTTTTCTTCAGGTGGGCGCCTAATTACCAAAACTTGAACTATATTCCCTTGTTCTCCAGGTTGACGCCTGATTGCCAAAACTTGAACCGTATTCCCTTGTTTTCCAAGTGGGAGCTGATTGCTAAAATGTTGAATTCTATTTCCTTGTTCTCTAGGTGGACACCTAATTACCAAGAACTTGAACTGTATTCCCTTGTTCTTCAGGTAAGCGCCTGATCACTAAAAACTTTAATTATATTCCTTTGTTCTCCAGGTGGGCGCCTGATTGCCATAAACATGAACTATATTCTCTTGTTCTCCAGGTGGGCGCCTGATTGGCGAAAACTTCAACTATATTCCCTTGTTCTCCAGGTAGGCGCCTGATTGCCAAAACTTGAATCGTATTCCCTTATTCTCGCGGGCGCCTGATTGCCCAAAACTTGAATTGTATTTCCTCATTCTCTAGATAGACGCCTGATTACCAAAAACTTGAACTCTATTGCCTTATTCTCCAGGTGAGCATCTGATTGTCAAAAATATAAACTATATTCACTTGTTCTCCAGGTGGGTGCCTAATTGCCAAAAACTCAAACTGTATTCCCTTGTTTTCCAAGTGAGCGCATGATTGCCAAATACTTTAACTATATTACCTGAAACTACTTCCGTTGAACGTCATTACAACAAAGCAAATAAAACAAAAGAAATTTTCCAAGCCTAGTTTGGTGCTGGGCGCATCTGTGAGTGTATATCACACCTCCTATTTTCCTACAACCTAGAAAGGAGTATATAAGGGAATGTTTTCCAACTTAAAGTGACAATTGAAACGGGATCATTTTTATTAAAATTCATACTAGCCACTTAGGATAATTGTATGAAGACCCATGTCACCGGTTTAGATCCCGAATTGAGGAAAAGATTTATTGTGTTTTACAGTCTGCGAATACGAAAATCCGTGTAAGAAATTCTGTTAACCCGGGAGAAGGTGTTAGGCTAGCATGGTCGCGCAACTATTATTGTTGGCCTAATTATCTGATTTTAAAATACTTTTAAACCTATGTGCATTTTAACTTTAAACTGGTATTAATTATTTTCAGCAGAATATCAACGTCATCTAAAATACGTCTTTAGACCACGTCACATTAAATGCACCCGCAGTCCGAGACACATTTTATTTAATGTTGTTAAGATTTGGATTTGGGCCACATGAAATGCATACCCGAGTTTAGGAAAGTAATTTTTAATAGCACCTAAAGCAACTATGCGCTTTCAACTTTGCGAGAGCCATGAAAATTTAACTAAATGGCATGCCTCGATTTCTAAAGATTCAAGATTAATTAAATGAGGGCCATGCATTTTGAGATTTCATTTAGTTTGACACACCTCGAACTATTTAACTAATTTTAATAGCTATGGATAATCACTTTTAAAGCTAATTCAAAATTAATTACCGTGACTACACCATGAGAACCATACTCATTGTCATGATGTTCAATTACATGCTTAAGGGTTTGCCTACCCGGGATCCAGCTAGGCAATTCATCTATCAATTTATTCCTTAACAACATCTTAGGATTTATTAAACAGAATCAATTTATTAGCACAAAGGATCACCTAAATTTCATTTCAAATCACAGAGTTGAAGTAAAAATTAAATTGAAACCACTTCAAATATCTAGAGGCTCCAGTTAATATAATTAGTTACTTCAAAATACAAAAACACTTATTAAAATACGTGGATCATTATTCCGAAGGTATTCGTGCCAATATCAAGATTTGATTTTTAGAAAAATGAAAAATAGTTGAAAGGTTGTTTCCTAAAGCAAATTTTCCAGTCTATAAGCAACTGGTTTTTTCAAAGCCATACTCAAGCAGACATTATTTTCCAAAAAACCAAATAACACTAAAAACAAACCAACAATAAAACTGTTTTGCAATTCGAACTCCATTTCACCGACGCAGAAGACAAACCTAAGGTACAGTATCAAGTTCTTACCATTGGACGAATATCGACTAATCATCTAAACAATAAGATTACAAGTCGACTGGCCGGAGAGTCGACCTCGACAAACCGAAAAAGAGAATGTCACTGCGCCTTTCAACCTCAAACGGCAACAGGGCTCGAATCAGAACCAACATCGAGCAACAACTCATATCACATCCATCTCAGATTCATGCTCAAAGTTTCTGCTGGATTTCCAGCGAGTTATGGTAGTTGTTGCTGCTGGTTTCCAGCGAATTCTGGTGTGAGGTGATGGAGTAAGATCGTCGGCTGATAGAGGACTATTTTGGTTTTCAAAGGTCGCGCTGGTGTTTATGGTGTTCGACAGTAGACGGCGTTGGCTGGAAATGGAGGAACTCATCACCGACAAGTTGCAGAAGAAGAAGGTGGCGATGGGGAGGAAGGTCGTTTTTGGATTAATTTCTGGCAGTTGCTCCTTCATTTTCGCCAGTTCGATTTGTGGTTGGAGATGCTCTGCTAGCTTCAATAGAGTCTAGGGTTTTTCCTTTGGCTCTTTCATGAAGAAGACGTTGAAGCTCCGCGGGGGGGGGGGGGGGTCTCGTGGATGTTATGGCTGCTGAAGATTTGTTGTTGTTCAAGAAGAAGAGAACGGGTGGGGGGTCATTTTTGTGTTGAAAAAGACAACGTGAAAGGGGGTTGGTCTTCCTGAAGAAGATAAGGATGCGATGGGGGATCTTTTTTTGATTCGCTGGTTTTTCCAGCAGGACATGAACGATGGGGCTGGTCTCCTGTATATCTGTATTGCGACAGATTTTGAGGGTCTTATAGGTCTAGTGTCTACGTTTATATTTTATGTATTTTGCTAATTAGTCCGTAAGTTTTTTTATGTTAAATCATTGGGATCTTTTTATTTATTTTTTGTTCTAAAGAAGAGTCTAGAAATGTCTCTAGGATTAACTTGATGGGTATGTGATATTGAGCGTAAGGAATGGACTAGAAATTTTGACATTTATGACTAGCTATGCTTAAAATTAGCTTAATTAACTAAAATTATTATCAAAAATATTAATTAGCTCTACTTTATTAAAATAATTATTAAAATAAGACTAATCATTAAAACAAAACTATTTTTTGTTGTTTTTATGACTACAATATATTAATTGAACTTTTTGTTTTTGTAATTTTTGTTGCATTATAATAAAATAAAAGAAAAAGAGTAAAACTGAGTTGAAATAGTTATATTAGGCCTAAGTTAAAGATTTACATGCTAAAAATAAAAAATCTTGAGGAAGGTCAAAAATCAAATATCTACAGTTGCTCCTTTTTGACTGGAATGCAAAGAGTTTTCTGACATTGAACGACTAGACAGGTTTTTTGAGCCGATCGTTATTTGGAGAAACAAAAACAAAGAGAAAAGGGGAATGTGACCGAGCCCTAGTATCTGAGCTGCCTACATATCCTTGGGTATAAAGGAATCAGGCCACGCGTAGTTCAGAGATGAGTGAGATGATGGAGTATACCGAGGTGGAGAGCCGGTCGAGGTGCTATTCCGTCGAGGTTCCAGTCCGCGGTCCTGCTATTACATCAAAAATTAAAACATGAGAAGGACTAGTTAAGCCTGTCAACTACGAGTTACAAGATTTCTATCTACAAGCCTTCTGAAGCTTCGTCTTGAGTCTTGAATGGTTTTTTTTGCAGACTTTAGATTTGAACCTTGACGCTTCTTAGCTGCATGTGCTAGCTCGTTCTTCTTTAGCTTTTTGGATAAAGACCGGACATGCATTGCTTGTGACCTCAACCATGTCTTGAGAGGCTCACATCTTTCATCTGCCTTTTATTTGGATTAACTTCTTGCCTTTTCTCTTTTTTCTTTATTGCAACTAACTTCTGTTGATCACTTCAGACTGTTGATTCGCATTCTTGCCATGAGCCTTCTTTTGTTGCTGACTTGAATTGTATTTTGAAATGAATTCCTATATTCTCCAGGTGGCACCTGATTTCCAACATTTGAACTGTATTCCTTTGTTCTCCAAGGAGGCACCTGATTACCAAACCTAAATTGTATTCCCTCTATTACCTTATACTATTTTCCCTTGAAAACTGTTTTGTCTTCCTTTAAAACTTGAACTGATTTCCTTATTCTCCAGGTGAGCACCAGATTACCAAAATATTAATTGTACTCCCTTACATTCTTGGTAGGAGCCTGATTGCCAAAACTTGAACTTTATTCCCTTGCTCTCCAGGTAGGCACCCAGTTGCAAAACTCTAGTTGTCTTCTCTTGCTCTCCAGATGGGCGCCTGATTGCCAAAACTGAACTATATTCCCTTTCTCTCCAGGTAGGTGCCTGGTTGCTATATCTTCAACTGTAGTGCCTTAATCTCCAGGTGGGTGCTTGATTGCTAAAACTTTAACTTTATTTCTTTGTTCTCCAGGCGGCTCCTGATTGCCAAACCATGAGTTGTATTCCTTTGTTCTCCAGGTGGGCTCCTGATAGCCAAAAACATGAATTGTAGTCCCCTGTTTTCCAGGTGGGCTCCTGATTTCCAAAACTAGAACAATATCCCTTTGTTCTCCAGTAGGCGCCTAACTGCCGAAAACTTGAGTTGTATTCCCTTGTTCTTAAGGTAGTCTCCTGAATGCCAAAACTTGAGTTG
Source organism: Nicotiana benthamiana (assembly GCA_034376525.1). Classification (NCBI taxonomy): domain Eukaryota; kingdom Viridiplantae; phylum Streptophyta; class Magnoliopsida; order Solanales; family Solanaceae; genus Nicotiana; species Nicotiana benthamiana. The sequence goes on along the minus strand of CM067330.1, from coordinate 52,896,625 downwards.
CATTCCCTTATTCTCCAGATGTGCTCCTTATTGCCAACTTGATTTGTATTCCCTTATTCTCCAAGTGGACTCCTGATTGCCAAAACTTAAATTATATCCCCACGTTCTCTATCTGGACGCCTCACCGCGAAAAACTTGAGTTGTATTCCTCTGTTCTTCTGGTGGGCTCCATATTACCAAAAGTTGAATTGTATTCCCTTGTTCTCCAAGTGGGCTCTTGATTGCCAGAACTTGAACTGTATTCCCTTGCTCTCTAGGTCGATGCCTGATTTCCAATGCTTTAATTGTATTCCTTTGCTCTCCAGGTGGGCACCCGATTGCCAAAACTTTGACTGTATTCCCTAATTCTCTAGGTGGGTGTCTGATTGCTGAAACTATAACTATATTCCCTTGCTCTCCAAGTGAGCACCTGATTGCCAAAACTTGAACTGTATTCCCTTGCTCTCCAGGTGGGCGCCTGATTGCCAAAACGCTAACTGTATTCCCTTGTACTCTAGGTGGGTTCTTGATCTCCAAAACGTTAGTTGTAGTCCCTTATTTTCTAGATGAGCTCCTGATTGCCAAAAACTTGAGTTGTATTCCCTTGTTCTCTAGGTGGGCTCCTAATTGGCAAAACTTGAACTATATCCCCTTGGTCTCCAGGTGGGCGTCCAACTGCCAAAAACTTGAGTTGTATTCCTGTGTTCTTTAGGTGGGCTAATGATTGCCAAAACTTGAGTTGTATTCCCTTGTTCTCCAAGTGGTCTCATGATTGCCAAAAGTTTAATTGTATTCCCTTGTAATCCAAGTGGACTCCTAGTTGCCAAAACTTGAGTTGTATTCCATTGCTCTCCAGGTGGGCTCCTGATTGCCAAACTTAATCTGCATCCCCTGACACTATTGCCTTTCATCCTGATTACGAAAAAAATAAACAAATGAAATTTCCCTGCCCCAGTTTGGTGTTTGGCGCATTTGTGAGTGTTAATTGAATCATGTTACCAAATATTTCTAAGAATTTGAAAATGAAATCTCGTTATCTAGGAGGGTCCTGAAAACTTCTAGTTAAATGAAAATTTTAAATCTAAATTATATCTTCTAAAGGTGTGACTTCCGCTAAATCGTGTTACCTAAGACAGTCATAAAGCTACCTCTCATTATACATGAGGGTCTTGAAAAAAAAATCAAGTCTTATATTAAGAGTGACAACTTTTACAGCTGAATTTTACTACCCTACAACAAAACTTACACTAGATCTTGTTGTCTAATAGAAATCTTTAAGCTAAGTCTCATTATTCAGGTGTGTCCTGACAACTCCTAATTTGATCCTCTCTCAAGACTGAAAACTGTGAAACCGACTTATATTCCTTTGGGGTACATTTATGCTAGATCTTGCTACTCATGATTCATTTGAACGTTAAACTAAGTCCCATTTTTCACGAGGGTCCTGAGAATTTACGATCAAACTTGTATGGTTCTTGCCTTTCATACGGTGGGTTTCTCCAAAACAAATAAAATTTCTACCCTTAGTTCAAATCAAACAAAAATCTTGTCAGTTTAAAAATATGGTGGTTGGTTTGTGGGCTTGAATTTGAGGGCGGCTGCTCCATCACTTCCGATGATAACTTTGATTTCTGCTCGAAGACCTTGCTTGTTTATTAACTAACCACTTTCTCTGTCATCCTTATCACAGAAAATGCCTCTTCTCCATTCAGACCCAATACCCTCAATTTGTTGCATTGCTCATGAACTGACATTTACCAAACCTTTGTGTCTCACATGCATCCCAAAGCTTGTCAATTGCCACACACTTAGTGTGTATGTTGTTCCTTCTTGACTTAAACCACTGGCCTTGGCCTTGAGGTCTGTTGCTCCATCACTTGCCATGATAGCTTTGGTTTGTGCTTGGAAGACCTTGCTTGTCATTGGTTAGCCACATTTTTTGTCAATCTTATCACAGAAAATACCTTTGATCCGTTCACCCTAACCCTCCATATGTTGCATTGTTCATAAATTGATATACACCAAACCTTTGTATTTCACATGGATCCTAACGCATGTTGATTGTTACTAACTCAGTGTGTACATTGTTCTTTCCTTACTTATGCCCCTTTAATGTCCTAGCTACACCCTGCTTTATGCAATTTGGAAAGCTGGTGGGAAATTTTTAAGTCGTTTCTCACTTGTTCTGACCAAACAGACTTAGGAAGATGAAGTAAACAAGACAAAAGGAATAGATTAAAGGACAATGTAAAGAGATGATTCCTAATAAGAAAACTACAAAGTAGAAACCTATTAGATATGGATACCAAATCTAATGACCATGACGTGCACCTGTGGAGTAAGTGGCCTATTCTATCAAGCAAGTCTGATGTTCAACTCTAGTTGTACCTCTAAAATTCGAAACTGGGCTTCAATGCTCCGATTATCTAATCTGATTCACGATCCTTATTCAATTTATAGTGCCTGAAGGGTTTTCACCATCAAGCCTCTCTCATTTTGTTCTTTTTCTCAACTCGCCATCTCCTTATGGTGCATGTGAAGGTTTTCACCGATAAGATTCTCTCATGTTGTTCTTTCATCTTTCCATATCCTTTCGGTGCCCACGAGGGTTTTTTACCAATAAGAATCTCTCATTTTCATTTTCCCTACACAGACCGGAGTGTTGCCCCTGATATGAATCACCTCTACTTGCTTGACTTTGCATCACTCGAAGACTGATCGGAAGGTTCTTTGGACCGTAATGTGGGATTTTGTATAAGGTTAGAAAGAAAGTATATCAAAAAGGCTCAAAACAACGAATGGGTTCAAACTTACAACTATTGGAATAGGATCTTTTAAATAACCACAACTTCTGCCCCAGTTTCTTTTCTTGGGGAATTTTTAAATTTTCATTTTGATGGGAACGAACCGTAATGCTACCTAAGTATCCTTGAAAGGAATCAGGCCGAACGTAGTTCATGTGATAGGAATTACTTCATTTGGGATTTTCTCTATCCTCTTTCATTTTTCTTCTTCCGTTTTCTCTCTTTGTTGTTTTGTTGTTGTTGTTTTCTTTTATTTTCCTTTTTTTCTCCCTTTATTTCTTTTTCTTCCTCTTTTGTCTTTTTTTTCTTCGATTTTTTCTTTTACATTTTCACTTTTTTTATTTTCTCTCCTTTACTTTACTTATCATTCGTACCCATTCTAATTAAAATGTCCAAACACTGTAACACTAACCTAAGACCCCGATGCTATGTCATCCTTTTCACTCTCATCTCTCACCACTGCTGCCGCCACCGGTAATCGCCATGCCGCGGCGTTTAACCTCCAAATCCCTTAAAAACTTGACCACATGACCGCCTTCACACCCCTATTCCAGATACGCCATTATTTCTTTTCACAAACCACTCGTCTTCTTCAAATCTGAGATCAAAGGCATCACTAAAATACTCTTCATCTTCCCTCTTCCAATCTCCGATCTGGTTTTGTGCATTGACCATATTCGATGGAGAGCCAGGTAGTTGGAGGCTCGTTTGTGCATGATGGACAGGCATGGTTATAAATATCCGACAGACTCCCTCTCCGTTTATAATTGTCCAAACAAAGCCTGGGTCAAATGCTTCGCTCCACTTCATCTCCTCCGGCCCCATACCCCAAGTGCCGCCCTGATTTGATTCGCCGCTCCGGTAGCAAGCTTCACTTCAAACACCACCTAAAATCTCGTCATTTCATCCAAACACCCACATTCTTTGCCTTTTCCACATCCGAACCCTAATCTGCCATTGTATCATTCTTTAATGCCCGATCCATGTTACTTTTGGAGTTTCATAGTTTCAGAACTGAATTTTGGGATTATGTTAGGTATTTTCTCTCTTTCTTGTCATATTCATTTCCTCATGTCCTCTTCATTTGTTGTTTTTTTTGGTTGTTTTTGTTTCATCTCTGGATGCATCTCAATTGTGCTAGCAATACATGTTGCACGTTTAGAATCCAAGTCATATCAGTTATAATCAGAATCTCAAATGCGTTTAACTCCCCCATTTCTTCAGCTTTTGATTTCATTTTTTTGCCTGTTTCTATGTGTTTTGATCTGTTTATCCTTTTTGATGATAATGTCTGAAATGGGTTGAATTCACCTTTATTGTGGCCTATGATATTTCTTATCACATTTTGGGCCTCGAGAGTCCAGGTAGCCCTAAGGCTGTTGGAATATGCTGATACAGTAGCCCATGGACCATAGGTTAATTCGAACTATTTAGTGGGCTAAGGTAATAACGGGGCTATTGAGGGTAACATGGGTAGTGTAAGTATTTTAGTAATGGAATATAAGTATCTGGAATTTTCTAGTGTCAGGGTTCAAATAGGGTTTTCAGATTTTTTGGTAATAAAACTTGGTCCACAAGTTAAAAACAAAAAGACCAAACTGCAAAAATAAGTGTTAGGGCTACCTACTTACCTTGACTATAAATGAGACCTATTCTTACCTTTGAAGGCAAGGGTGGATCGTCAGAATTGAGCATACATACAGCCAATCAAATTTTCACTGTTTCATTGATTTATCTATTTCTAAAAGCTCCCATTTCTGATACATCCTCTAGTTTCTTTTAATATTGGTACAAATCAATTTTGGGGTTTAGGAATTGTTGCAAAGTTGAGTTCTAGGATTTTTGTTATAGACCACTTGGTTTGAGTCAATTTCTTGGATTTTAATTGTTGGAACTGCTGCTGCTGGGTCACTGTTGCTCGATCCTTTTAATCTCAGATTTTCCTTGTGCATTTTCTATACTAGGTAACTTCCAGAACTCCATTGACATTACTTGATGTACAGCTTGAGCTACGAGTTTGAATGAAGTGAAATTGATGCCATACTATTAAATCCGCTGTTTGTTTTTGTTTTGTCTTTCAATCTATGATTCTTGTGTTGTCAAGGATAGAATGTTAACAACGTGTCATTTAGTGAATTTTCATGGTCTCCTACAAAATTAATAACCCGTAATTGCTTTAGGCGTTAGTTTAATAATTTACCTTTCCAAAATTAGGGTGAACATTTATGTGACCCAAATCCAAATTCCGACGAAGTTGAAATGTGTCAAAGATCACGGGTGCATTTATGTGACGTGGTTCGAGGCATGTTTTAGCGACGTTGCAATTCTCTTCAAATAATAATAAAAATATCTTTAGAAGATTAAAAAATGCACATAGGTTCATAATTGTATGAAATCAGATAATTTAAGCCAAATATAATAGTTGAGAGACTGTGCTAGAACCACGGAACTCGGGAATGCCTAACACCTTCTCCCGGGTTAACAGAATTGCTTACTCGGATTTCTGGTTCGCGGATTGTTAAATAGAGTCATTCTTTCCTAGATTCAGGATTATAAACGGTGACTTGCGACACCATAAATCTCCCAAGTGGCGACTCTGAAATCCTCTTAAATAATTGAATAATTGAATCCCGTTTCGATTGTCCGTTAATTGGAAAAACTCTCTTATCTACGCCCTTTGGCGGGTTGTGGATAGCCAAAAAGGAGGCGTGACAGATTTGGCAACTCTGCTGGGGACGGAACCCAGAATCTCTGGTTCAGGGTTCAAGAATTTGAGCTTAGAATAATTGTTGTATTTGGCTTTTTATCTGATTTTATATGTTTGCTTAATGTGCAAAATAATGCTTTTACCGCTTTGATATTATCTGAACTGTACATATAAACTGCTACGAAACCCTTCTTTTCTCACCTCCGGGGATGTGCTTACTGTCTGAGACTCCCTATTATGTTAGTGTAATACCTTGAAATAAGAAAGAGGCCGGACAAGTTACTAAGCTGGATGGCCTTGTGGTTCCCGGTACGTAGCCCCTTCCTTGACTCGAGTTGTCCGCTCGGGTACACATTCTAGACCCTATTCCAATGTTTTAACTTAGAATAACTTGACCTCATGCCGGATACCTAGTAGGAACGCTTATTTGCATCATGCATTTGACTTAGGGGGCTCAACACAGGGGTTGGGTCCGTCTAGGACAGGTAACCCGAAATGAAAAGACCATCATGATGCATGTTACGTTTTACTTGTGTATTTAAACTGCTTGGGATTTGCATGTTGACCGGCTTGCGAATAAGGAAAGAAATTGGGAGGATAAGTAGCATTAGTCATTTGTCTTGTAAAACCAATGCTCAAATAACGCCGAAATGCTGTCGGATTTTTGACAAAAAAAACAAACAAAGAAAAACAAAAGAAAAAATGAAGCTTTTTAAAAATTTATTTTGATTCATTATTTTGCCCGAACTACGCCGGTTTAATTCTCGTCAGGAGAGAGATACGTAGGCAACCCCCATCGGGTCCAACCTCTCTTTTACAAAAATAACCAAAACTCGAAAAACAATTGTCTGATTTTATTCATTTTTTAGAATAATCGGGTGATGCCGTTACTGCTAGAAATAGCCAAACGTTAAGGGACGCCAGAAGGCTGATTTCGCATAAATGGCCGCCTTTGAGTCTTATTTTGGTGGGCGAACGAGCACAACCCTAAAACCTTCCTTTGGAAGTGCTGCAAGGCCGTATTTGCAAGCTGGACCCTGGTTTTAGGAAATAAATTTCACAAAAACGAATACCTGCTTTAATATTTTCTGGAGTCAAATAGTCAAATTTTTGGATACTAATTCACCTTAATTAATGTGCAGAATGAGCACGATAACATTCATGAACAAAATTCCCTTGAAGCTGCACATGTGGTGGAATGACCTGGGAGAAGCAGGGCAAAATAGGGTCAACATGCATCTGGGAGGACTTATCGGGCTGTTGAAAATTAACCCGAGGGGGGATATCATAAAGGCATTGATCACATTCTAGGACTCAGCTCACAATGTTTTCCATTTCGCGTATTTTGAGCTCACACCGACGTTTTAAGAAATAACTGGATATATTGGGATCCCTACAATTCCTTTAAGAAACCAATACCTGATTGCACCAAGAGCCCTTGTCGTGCACAAATTCCTGAACTCCTTGAAAATCAGTACGAAGGTTCACAACCCGGACCTATCAGCCGGCTTCTGTACTCCGCAATTTATATATCAGAGATACGCGCATATAGGGGGAATCAATAACCCGGAAAATTATATTTGTAGCAAAGGAAATCAACTCAAATGGGAGGAGCATCGATGTTTTGCATTCATGGTATTTTTCCTGGGTCTTCTGGTGTTTCCGCAGAAGGACGGAAATATTGACATACGGATTGGGGGTCGTCAGCACTTTAATGACTCAGGCCAAGAGCATTCTGGCTCCTATGATCTTGTCTGAAATCTTCCGTGCTCTCACCACAGGTACAGCGGGAGGAGACTTCTTTGAGGTATGTAACCTATTGTTACAGATATGGATGATTGGGCATTTTTGCCACCGGCCTCGGTTCATGAATTATGGGTTGCCAACAAAGAGCTGCATAGAAGAATTCTACAACAGGATTAACGGGTTTAGGGTGCCTGAGGGTGTCACAAAATGGATATCGCATCTCCGGGTTATCACTGCAAATCAGATAGAGTGGACATTCGGGTGGCTCCCCATGGATAAAATTGTGTATATACCAGCCACCGGACCTCATTTCCTTTGAATGGGGCTCGAAGTATCCAACCTTACGCACCATACATAGTGCTAAGCCAGTTAGATAGATGCCAGATGGTTCCTAGGGACGAGGATATTAGTCACCACGCAATTGAGATTATCCCTAATGGTCAATTCCCTGAAGTCGTCGTGTGCCAAATTTGGAGCGAATGTCAATATTTGACATCAGATACTCGAGTACGCGACATATCTAAAGGCGAGGTTGCTCCGGTGTACACTACTTGGATAGAAAAGAGACAGATCTTGGGAGGCCATCTAAAAGACCACATCTCCAAGAATTTAATGAAACATCACAGGAACAATGGGATTGCCTAGCCAAGGAAAATGAGTACAGAGCCACCATAGGAAGATTAGAAAAGAAATTCCAAGAACTGCAATTTGAAAAATGTTTTGCAAGACGCAGCAGATGAGGGATAGAAGAAAAGATTAACAAAAGAGAATGAGGCGCTGCAAGCCAAAATCCAGTAGATGAAAGCAGTCGCAGAAAATCCTACCAGGAGCACGAAGGATGAAAAACTCAATTTGTGGCGAAAGGTAACCGAATATGGGTTTGACCTGAATAAGGCCGAAGGTGAGCTGTCTAGGGTTCGGAAACAATTACCTAAAAGTGCGGAGGAACGAGGCCTCATCATTGAGAAATTATAAGAAAAGCATGAGGATGAGTTAAAATTGAGGGTCATCATGGTTGAGAACAAATTAGCCAAGCAAGTCGGGGATCTCAAGGCCGAAAAAGAACATTGTTATGCAGCAATAGCTAGGTTGGAGAGGGATTTGAGGTAATTCAAAGAACTCAATCAGGTAGCGCATCGAACTTTAGAGGAGAGGGCTGAACAAATTGGGTGTTTGTTGCAAGAAAAAGTTGTTATTAGGAAAAGAGTACGGGCGATCACAGACTACATCACCACAAGGTGCAGCCATTGCGAGGATATGACAAAATCCATGTTCTTTGCCACCGCCATGACTTTTTTCCGACAAGTGATGGAAGACCTCCACCACCTCCAAGGGAGTCTAGCACGCAAGCCAGCGGCAAGGGAGAATGATGCCCCACAAGGCCCAGGAGCACTTGAAGCATTAATATATTCATAAAGATTGCACTGCCTTTTGTCAAAATATGTTTAACCAGGAGTCTGTATTCTTTTATGCATAGTTAGATGTTTGTCAAGTCTGTAGTTCGTTTTATCAAAGGTTGTTCATTTCTTGTTTAGTTGCAACCTTCGAGTCCTTGTAATCGAAGTTTGTTGTTTTGAGAATGGAAACTTTCCCAAATATGTTATGCTTCGATTTTTATTTGCAAGAACTACGCTCGGTCTGATTCATGCGGGGACATGATACATAGATAATCTACATAGGATTCGGCCATAATTGAATAATAGACTGAATAAATATGGGGGAGGGAGAGAGCAAGGCTAAAAAGCTTTGCAAATAAAAGTCGGGATGACGTAAGCAATCGAATCATTTAGGGACCGACTATGATTTATGTGCATGCACACCCCATATGTGGCCGCTTACGTGTTAGAACCTAACCACTAACGATCTTTTGATGTTGTGATTCCAGTTCCAAATTAGACAGTTGACTAATACTCGAGTCATTCTGGCAACCCGCTCCTACAACACACGGTCGAAAAGCAAACAAGTCATGGCCAACCAAGAAGTTGATGTCAGCATTATTGACCCCTCGAAGGAGGCAAAGGAATTGGATGTTAATGCTATGAAGGAGGAAATGTATAAGCTTAAACACCAAATGGACAAGATGTACCAGGCATGGGCAAGAGGACAGCCGCCCCCGACCTATCCTGCCAATCCAACCTTCATCCCGCCACTGGCCCAAGCACCTGACCAGTCCGTTACTGATCCGCCTCCAAGTTTTCTTATATACGCACAGCATCAAGGTGATACCTCGCAGCCACTAGCCCCACTACCCAAAGTCACTCTTCACCTTCCCCCGCCAATCGCTCCTATCTATGTGGTACCTCTACCTCCTACACTGCATAGGTCATCAAGTGAACCGCTGCTTCAAGCTTATGACCCTCAATACCACCCACTAGAACCTGCTTACAAAACCCAGGAACCTTATCCCTATGCTCCTCGTCCTCAAATCCCAATGGGAGCTAAAAATGCAATCAAAAATTCCGAACAAGAAAAAATGCTTAGAAAGGTCCGTAGTCTGGAACAATCCTTCAGAGACATGCGGGGATTAGGTGGACAGATGAGCGTGGCATTCAAGGATCTTTGCGTATTCCAGGACATGCAGTTGCCTCCAGGTTTCAAAATGCCTAAATTTTACTTATATGATGGTCACGGCGATCCAGTCGCGCATTTGAGAGGGTATTGCAGCAAATAAGAGGAGCAGGGGGGAAAAGATGAATTGCTAATAGCATACTTTAGCTAGAGTTTGAGTGGATCATCATTGGAGTGGTATACTCATTAGGATCCCAATCGGTGGTATACCTGGGATGACTTAGCGGAAGAATTTGCATGCCACTTTAGATATAATCTCGAGATTTTCCCGGATCGTCTATCTCTGACAAAGCTGGAGAAGAAACACAAGGAGAGTTTCAGGGAGTACGGTTTCCGGTGGAGGGAACAAGAAGCTAGAGTTGATCCTCCCATGAAAGAGAGTGAGATGGTTGACTATTTTCTGCATGCTCTGGAACCTACCTACTTTGGTCATTTGGTATCAGCAGTAGGGAAGTATGGTTGAGGAAGGCCTCAAATATAATAAAACCATGAACTACTCTGCAATTAAGGCAACTACTCAAGCCATCCAGGATGGAGCTGGGGGAGCTCTCGGGAAAAAGAAGAAGGAGGAAGTAGCGGCAGTGGAGTCTAGAACTTGGTTCGAGCCTCGGGCACCATCTTGTTACGGCAAGCCCCGTCCTCACCACAAGACATACCCACGCACTCCATATGGCCCACCACAACATTACTTTCCACCACCAGAACCTTACTTCTCATTCCATCACGCGCAAGCATATACCCAACCTCCCGCTCACGTACAATGGTGTGGGCTACCCCCTCAAAGCACTTACCCAACCCCACAAAACCAATACACGCCTCCAAGTGCTTACAAACAACCCCCGAGCATCGCCTTCTGAAGCAATCAGGCCCTGAGAAATGAGAGGGTATAGAAAAAGAAGACATTCACTCCGCTGGGAGAATCTTACACTAGCCCGTTCCACAGGCTGCGACAAATGGAGATGTTGAGACCAATTGAAGTGAAGCTGCCAAATCCCCCTCCAAAGAATTTAGATTATATAGTAGCTGCGATTATTATTCTGGTGCACCTGAGCATCACACCGAAAAGTGTTGGCATTTAAATAACGCTATCCAAGAACTTATTAACTCCTACATGATTGAGGTGCAGACTCCGGAGGTGCCCAATATTAACCAATACCCGTTGCCGACCCACCATGAAACCAACATGATTGAAATTGAGGATTGAAGGGGAGAGTCCAGAAGACCTTGACAAATAGTAATGATGATCAAAGCCAGTGAGCCAACCAAAGTCGCAACCAGTGAGAAGCTGGTAACTGGGGCAAAAGAAGGCCATAAAAATGTCGTAGTTCAGGGGAGCTCAGCATGCGCGGTTGCGACAAAGCGAGAACGAGCAAAAGTAACGGTACATAGGGCGACTAGAGAACCCATCATGGTTGTGGAAGGTGTCCGCATTGAGCCAGTTATTGTGAAACCACTGATCCAGTCACCAATCATCAGCAACAATGTCGTTCCTTGGAGATATGAACAAGAAATAGTGATGTACAAGGGAAAACAAGTGAGAGAGGACGTGTGTGAGGCACAAGGTTTAACTAGCTCTGGAAGGTACTTTGCCCCAGAAGAATTGAGGAAGGGAAGAACTGCTAAAGATAACCCAGAACCGGTAAAAAGGGCTATGTCAGAAGAAGAGGCAGAAGAATTTTTGAAGAAAATGAAAATGCAGGACTACTCCATCATAGAACAGTTGAGGAAGACACCAGCCCAGATTTCTATGTTGTCCTTACTAATCCACTCAGATGAGCACCGTCGGGCGTTGATGAAGATTTTGAATGAGGCCCATGTCCCAGACAAGATAATGGTTAACCATCTGGAAAAGATTGCAAACAAGATATTCGAAGTGAATCGGGTCACATTCTCTAACGATGAATTGCCTATGGAGGGTACTGAGCACAACCGGGCTCTTTATCTGACTATGAAATATGAAGATGTTGTGGTCACCCGAGTTTTGGCCGACAACGGGTCCAGCGCAAATATTTGTCCACTATCCACATTGATCAAGCTAAAGGTGGAAAATGAAAGGGTTCGCAAGAATAACATCTGTGTTCGAGGCTTCGATGGCGGAGATAAAGACACCATAGGGGATATAATGTTGGAAGTAGCTATAGGGCTCGTTGAGTTCACTATGGAATTCCAAGTACTGGATGTATCAGTCTCCTATACTATTATTGGGCAGGCCCTGGATTCATATAGCCAAAGCAGTGCCATATACACTGCACCAGATGGTCAAATTTGAATGGGACAGGCAAGAGATTGTGGTGCATGTCGATGATAATCAGTGTGCTTCAAGTGACATGATCGTACCTTTTATTGAATCTGAGGATGGCAAATGGCCATAGGTCTATCAGGTTTTTGATACGGTGTCAGTACAGAAAATCCTAGAAGGTGAAGTCGTCATAACCCCAAAGATAGCAACTGCATCCGTCACGGTGGCATCAGAAATGTTGAAAAATGGTTTCAGGCCCGGCAAGGGGTTGGGGGTTTCTCTGCAAGGCATTGTGCAACCAGTGTCCCTTCCCAAAAACCTAGACATTTTTGGCCTGGGGTTCAAGCCCACAACCGCAGACATAAGGCGAGACAAGAAGCTGAGACAGAACGCTTGGGTTCTCCCGAAACCTATCCCAAGGTTGTCCAAATCATTTGTCAAATACAGTATTAGAAATGGCCCAAGACCAAAGATTTTCGGCCCGCTGATCGACGCGGACAGAGATCTTGATAAGGGGTTAGAAAGGCTATTTAATAAGGTGAATATGGTCGAGCGGGAGAAGGATCGAGCGGTGCAGACGCGCAGTTTAAGGGAACATGCGCAAAAATCAATAACTGGAAAGCCACTCCTCTTCCCACTCGGAGGGAGTCATTGTAGTAGGCTTTGATTTTCCTTTCAGTCTAGTTTGTATTAGCGTCAATGTTGTCAACTCTATTGTTACTTCCATCTGTTTGGATGTGCAAACTCTATTACCTTTGATTCTAATGAATGTAATTTCCCTTTTAGCAGTGATCTAACATGCATAAGGACTACTCGGCCCAATCTTCAAAACAAGTCTAGTCCATAAATAATAATTCAGGAAATGGAACATGAGGATGAACCAGGGTATGATGAGGAAGGGGCGTGGGATGAGATTAGTAAAGAGATGACCCCATTCGAAGAGAAACCCAAACCAAACCTGAACGATACAGAGGCAATCAATCTAGGAAGTCCGGATAATATCAGAGAAACAAAAATAAGTGTCCATCTGGAGCCACAACTTAGGGAAGAAATAATCGAAGTATTGCTGGAGTACGAAGATTACTTCACATAGTCCTACGACGGATTAAGCACTGATTTGGTAGTCCACAAGTTACCTAATGACCCAGCTTGCCCCCTGTTAAGCAAAAGTTGAGGAAATTCAAAATTGATGTGAGTGTGAAAATCAAAGAAGAAGTGACCAAGCAGTTTGAGGGAAAAATCATTCACGTCACACGATACCCCACTTGGTTAGCTAATGTTGTGCCTATGCCGAAAAAGGACGGAAAAACCAGGGTGTTGCCGATTGCCGCGACCTCAACAGAGCAAGTCCAAAGGACAAATTTCCCTTTCCAAACATCAACATATTGATTGACAATTGCGCAAAGCATGAGATTTGGTCATTAGTGGATTGTTACGCCAGGTACCACCAGATTTTAATGGACGAAGAAGATGCGGAGAAAATGGCGTTCATCACACCGTGGGGGACGTACTATTATAGAGTCATGCCTTTTGGTTTGAAAAATGTTGGGGCCACATACATGAGGGCTATGACAACCATTTTACATGATATGATACATATGGAAATTGAGGTCTATGTGGATGATGTAATAATCAAGTCTAGAAAGCAATCTAATCATGCCAAAGACCCGAGGAAATTCTTCGAGAGGCTCTGCAGGTATGATCTCAAATTCAACCCGACAAATGTGCATTCGGGGTCCCCTTTGGAAAGTCGTTAGGATTTATAGTCATTCGCTGAGGCATCGAGCTAGACCCATCAAAAATCAAAACTGTACAGGAGTTGTCGTCGCCCAGGAACAAAACAGAAGTAATGAGTCTACTGAGAAGACTGAATTACATCAGTCGATTCATCGCCAAGCTCACAACCATCTGCAAGCCCGTCTTTAAACTATTGAGGAAGGATGTTGCGGTTAAATGGACGAGAGAGTGTCAGGATTTGTCAAACCCGACGGTATTGGTCCCTCTGGAGCCAGAAAGGCCCTTGATCTTATATTTGACAATCCTGGACAACTCATTTGGGTCCGTGTTGGGTAAGCACAATGTTACCATGAGAAAATAGCATGCCATATACTACCTCAGCAAGAAATTTATGGTCTATGAGATTACGGACACTCATCTTGAAAGGACATGCTACGCCTTGACGTGGGTAGCCCAAAAGTTGAAACATTATTTGTCGTCATACACCACTTATCTTATCTCACGGCTGGACCTTTTGAAATATATTTTCCAGAAGCCCATGCCTATAGGGAGGATCACAAAGTGGAAGATCTTGCTCACTGAATTCGATATTGTCTACATGACCAGGACTGCTGTGAAGGCACAAGCATTGGCAGACCATGAAGCAGGGAATCCGATAGTTGAAGAATATGAGCCCTTGAACACATATTTCTCGAATGAGGAAGTGATGCATATCAATGAAATGGAACTGAATGAGAAGTCAGGATGGAAATTATTCTTCGATGGGGCTGCCAACATGAAAGGCGTCGGAATAGGAGCGATACTCATTTCCGAAGAAGGGCATTATTACCCAGTTACAGCTAAACTCCGCTTTTATTGCACCAACAACATGGCTGAAAAGAGACATGCATTTGGGTTTGAGATCAGCAGCGGATATGGGTTTCCAGCAAGTCTTGGTCTTGGGAGACTCGGACCATCTGGTACACCAGATTCAAAGGGCGTGGGAGACAAGAGATTTAAAACTCAGACCATACCGGCAATGCTTTTGATCTCTGTCAACGATTCCGGTTATTAGAGTTCAGGCACATTCCCAGAATTCACAATGAGGTTGCCAATGCCCTGGCTACTTTGGCATCAATGTGAAATCACCCGGACAAGGCATATATTGACCCGATACATATTTGGGCCCATGATCAACATGCTTATTGCAACATGGTGGAAGAAGAGCTTGACGACGAGCCTTGGTTCCACGACATTAAGGAATATATCAGGAGAGGTGTGTATCCGATGCAAGCCACGAGTGACCAGAAGAGAACAATACGTCGTTTGTCAAGTGGGTTCTTCTTCAGCGGAGGAATATTATACAAAGGAACACCGGATCTTGGTTTGCTAAGATGCGTAGATGTTGGGCAGGCGACACTCATCATGAATGATGTGCATGCTAGCATCTGCGGGCCGCACATGAGCGGATATATTTTGGCAAAGAACATTCTTCGGGCAAGATATTTTAGGCTTACCATGGAGCGCAATTGTATCAGCTTCGTGCGCAAATGCCACCAGTGTCAGGTACACGGAGACCTAATTCACTCTCTTCCGTCTGAATTGCATACAATGTCGGCGCTATGGCCTTTTGTTGCTTGGGGCATTGACGTCATTGGGCCCATTGAGCAAGCAACTTCTAATGGACACATATTTATCCTGGTTGCTATTGACTATTTCACCAAATGGGTTAAAGCCAAGAATTTCAAGACAGTGACCAAGAAGGCTGTGGTCGATTTTGTGCACACAAACATCATTTGTCGGTTCGGGATCCCCAAGACATTCATCACTAATAATGGGGCTAACCTCAACAGTCACCTAATGAGGGAGGTATGTCAGCAGTTCAAGATCGCACATCGAAACTCTACCCCGTACCACCCCAAGGCAGACGGAGCAGTTGAGGCAGCAAATAAGAACATAAAGAAGATACTTCGTAAAATGGTGGAGGGATCTAGGCAGTGGCATGAGAAGCTGCCTTTTGCGCTATTAGGGTATCGCACCACTGTCCGCACTTCAGTGGGGGCCACTCCATACTTATTGGTATATGGAACATAGGCAGCAATCCCGGCTGAGATTAAAATCCCCTCTCTTAAAATCGTGGCCGAAGTAGGAATCGACGATGAAGAATGGGTCAAAGCTCAGTTGGTGCAGTTGAATTTGATTGATGAGAAAAGATTGGCGGCGGTCTGCCACAGCCAGTTGTATCAACAAAGAATGGCCAAGGCATATAACAAGAAAGTGCGCCCCAGGAAGTTTTAAGTAGGTCAACTGGTACTAAAGCGCATCTACCCTCACCAGGCCAAGGCGAAAGGCAAGTTCGCTCCAAACTGGCAAGGGCCATTCATCATATCAAGAGTACTGTCCAATGGGGCATTGTATCTGACGGATATGGAAGGGAAATGTGTGGAAACGGCTATCAATTCGAATATTGTCAAAACATATTATGTATGATTTTCATTAGATTATTGTTCATACTCGACATCTGTTTGTACTCGGCATATTTTGAAAATTGGAATGACGAAGGCATTATTCGGTATCTAAGTACTTTATCCTTTTCTAGCCCTTTTGAGCTTTAATTATTTTTATTTCATACCCCTCTTTCGGAATCCATAATAAAAGTCAAAAAAATGCAAGTGCGAGAAGACAGTAAAAGGAAAGGGAAAGAAAGAATGAAAAGAATGAGAAAAAAAAAGAAGGAAAAGAAAGGAAAAAAGAAAGGAAAAAGAGAAAAAAAAGAAAAACAAAACAAAGAAAAGAAAAGGAAGAAAGGAAAAACAGAAAGAAAAGGGGGAATAGAAAAAACAACAACAAAAAGTAAGGAATCGGCATGAACTACGTTTGACCTGATTCCTTTTAAGGATATGTAGTCAGCCTCACGGTTCGGTCTCATCAAAATAAAATCCAAAAGTCCCCAAGCAAGAAACCCGGCAGAAGATGTGGTTGTTATAAGAAATCTGATTCCGAAAGAGGTAATTTTGAACCCATGCGAATTACTTTGAGCCTTTGATACCCATTCTTTATAACCCTATCCCAAAGACCACGTTACAGTTCAAAGAAAGACCTTCTGATCAATCTTCAAAAGATGGCGAATCAAGCAGGTAGAGGGTATTCATGTCAGGGATAGTACTCTGAGCCAGACGAGAGAGATAATAAAATGAGAGAGTCTTATTGGTGGGCACCATAAGGCGATGAGAGTTTGAGAGAAAGAAAAAATGAGAGTCTTATCGGTGAAAACCTTCACGAGCACCGTGAGGCGAAGGTAAGGCAAAAGCAAAACTCAGAAAGTGTCTATCGATGGATGAACACTGCAGGGAAAGACGAGTTAGGGTTTGGTTAAAAGGATTGGTTTGGAAAGGTCACAACGACAAAAGAGCGGCAACACAAGGTCGGTCATCGAAACAGATTGGGTCAAATGTGTCGCAATGCATGTCATGATCGCAAGAACCAGCGATTCCCTTTCAGATAAGTCTTCTTTCTTGTTTTTTCAACGGTTGGCAAGTTTGGAACTCTTCACCCTAAATGCCGTTCGGAGTCCTTGCATTTGATTTTTCTTTCGAGACTAAAATCTTTTGTCTAAGCGAATGAAAGGAATGTCAAAGCCATTTATCAAATACCCAAAAGAACAGTGTGCATGACGCCCAAAGGTGTAAAAAAGAAAAAAGTGTGGAACAGCAACGGGAATGATTCATAAAGCTGCAATTGATGGAAGAGACAAGAATCGGTAAAGTGAAGGAGCACCACACAGAGAAGGGTATGCAAAGTGAAACCACAAAGATTCTAGGGTCAGCCTAGCGCCATACGCCGATTGGGCTATCCCAGACGGAATGTAAACTTGGCACAACATTAAAACAGGAAAGGTCGCAATGCCGCAAGGTTTGACTAAGCATAATACCTCAGTCACTGGGAAACACATAAAGAATTCTGGTGAAAAATCGAGAGTGCAACACGAGGTGGCGAGGAATGTAAAAATCAAGAGTCAGTTAAGCATCATAAATAGACCGGGAAATGTCGAGAAAGGGATAAGGATTCTCTGGCAAAGGCTCGGAAATGTAACACCAAGATGAGAAATAAAATGAAGCTATCAGCCAAGCATAACATCATAACTCAGCAATTGTCCCCGAGGGGCATAAGGCTTCTAGCAAAAGAGGCAAAAGCACAACACAAAGGTGGAAATGACCATAAGGGTTGACCCTACCTGATACATCAACTCATCAATCATCGGGGAAGGACACAGAGAGTTTTGGTCAGGGATTAGTAATGCAACACAATGATGAGCGGGCAAAATAAAGCCTAGAGGTCTCGAGGGGTCAGCTGAGCAGTTCGAGCAACTCATTTTCAATATGGGAAATGGAACACAATGGAACACGACAACAGGAGGATATTTTCAACAAGAATGCTGCGAGCCAACCACCACTTTTCAAACTGACAAGTTTTATTTTATTGACATAGGGGTAGAAAATTCCGGAAGAGCCTAAGGGAGGCTGTCTACAAGAGAAGGAAGGCGCATGGCAGGTATGATCGAAATCTCAGGGCCCATCTGGAAGTGGGACTCGATTGAAACTCAAAAGGGACATAGTCCGTCATAAACACCCTCCCCGGCAAAGAGCACAATAGGACAAACTTTAACTAACAAACCCCATCAGGAACAACTGAGGGTTAAAAGAGGATGAAAGTTGAGATGGAACACAGTTTAATACTCAAACAGGTGCGGGTAACATAAGCAAGTGTCAACACCTCCCCATTAAGAGTCGCAGAAACAACTAGAAATTAGAATTGACATTTAAGTTGGAACTCTCAGGACCCTCCTAGATAATGGGACTCGTTTCAAGGGTATGAGTAATCATGGATAACAAATGGCACAGAAGTGACTTGTATGTCAAGGTAGGATTTAGTTGGAGTTATTAGGATTTTCCTGGAAAATGGGACTTAGCTTAGAACACAAACAGTTGGGGGCATGATCAAACCCAAATATTTCCTCAACCCGAGTCAATAAGAGTCATCAGGACCCTCCTGAAAATTAGGACTTAGAGCAAATATTTCCCCAGCTAGAGTCAATAAAAGTCAATATAAGTCATCAGGACCCTCCTGAAAAATGGGATTTCCCCAGCCAGAGTCCATAAGAGTCAATAAAAGTCATCAGGACCCTCCAGAAATGGGACTTAGCTTAGAACGCAAACAGTCGGGGGCATGGTCAAACCCAAATATTTCCCCAACCCGAGTCAACAAGAGTCATCAGGACCCTCCTGAAAAATAGGACTTAGATTAGATATTTTCCCAACCAGAGTCAACAAGAGTCATCAGGACCCTCCTGAAAAATGGGACTTAGATTAGATACTTCCCCAACAAGAGTCAACAATAGTTGTCAGGACCCCCTGGATAATAGGATGTAGCCCTAAATACTAACCCCCAGCTGTCACCTTTTGTCATCAAATAGGGAGTTGTCAGGACCCGCCTGAATAATGGGAAGTAGTTTTAATCACCCGTCACAAGTAGATACAACTCATAACAAGGCATAGTAGAAAATAATACCTTTTCAGAAACATAACATAGTCTTAAAGTTGTCAACAGTTAAGAATTGTTAGGACCCTCCTGGATAATTGGACTTAGCCTTAGAGATATTTGGTAAGGAGATTAGATTAACAATCACGGATCCGCCCTGTACCAAACTGAGGCATGAAGAATTTCTTGTGTTTTGTTTGTTTGGTTTTGTTGCAATCAGGCGCCCACCTGTAGAACAAGGGAATATTTTTCAAAATTTTGAGTTTTTGTAATTAGGCGCCCACCAGTAGAACAAGGAAATATTTTTCAAAATTTTAAGTTTTTGCAATTAGGCGCCCACCTGTAGAACAAGGGAATATTTTTCAAAATTTCAAGTTTTTGTAATCAGGCGTCCACCTGTAGAATAAGGGAATATTTTTCAAAATTTTCAAGTTTGGTAATCTGGCACCCACCTGTAGAACAAGGGAATAGTTTTTAAAATTTCAAATTTTTGGTAATCAGGCGCCCACCCGTAGAACAAGGGAATATTTTTCAAAAGTCAAATATTAGCAATCAGGCACCCACCTGTAGAAAAAGGAAATATTTTCCAAAGTTCATGTCTTGGTTATTAGGAGCCCACCTGTAGAACAAGAGAATATTTTTCAAAAGTCAAGTTTTAGAAATCAGCGCCCACCTGTAGAACAAGGGAATATTTTCCGAAAATTCAAGTCATGGTAATCAGGCGCCCACCTGTAGAACAAGGGAATATTTCTTAAAATTTCAAAGTTTTGGTAATCAGGCGCCCACATGTAGAACAAGGAAATATTTTCAAAAGTCAAGTATTAGCAATCAGGCGCCCACCTGTAGAACAAGGGAATATTTTCTAAAAATTCAAGTCTGGGTAATCAGGAGCCCACCTGTTGAACAAGTGAATATTTTTAAAAATTTCAAGTTTCTAACAATCAGGAGCCCACCCGTAGAACAAGGGAATATTTTTCAAAAGTCAAGTTTTAGCAATCAGGCACCCACCTGTAGAACAAGGGAATATTTTCTAAAATTTAAGTGTTGGTAATTAGCCGCTCACCTGTAGAACAAGGGATAAAATTTCAAAGTTTTGGTAATCAGACGCCCACCTATAGAACAAGGGAAAATTTTTCAAAAGTTGTAGAACAAGGGTTCAAAAGTCAAGTTTTAACAATTAGGGGCCCACCTATAGAACAAGGGAATATTTTCCAAAAATTTAAAGTATTGGTAATCAGGCGCCCACCTGTAGAAGAAGGGAATATTTTCAAAAGTCAAGTTTTAGAAATTAGGCGCCCACCTGTATAACAAGGGAATATTTTCTAAAAACTTAAGTCTTGGTAATCAGGCGCCCACATGTAGAAGAAAGGAATATTTGTAAACATTTCAAGTTATTAACAATCAGGAGCCCACATGTAGAACAAGGAAATACTCTTTAAAAAAATTTCAAGTTCTGCAATCAGGCGCCCACCTGTAGAACAATGGAATATTTTCCAAAATTCAAGTCTTGGTAATCAGGCGCCCTCATGTAGAACAAGCGAATAATTTTTAAAATTTCAAAGTTTTGGTAATCAGGCGCCCACCTGTAGAACTAGGGAAAATTTTTCAAAAGTCAAGTTTTAGAACTCAGGCGTCCACCTGTTGAACAAGGGAATATTTTCTAAAAATTCAAGTCTTGGTAATCAGGCGTCCACCTGTAGAAAAAGGGAATATTTTCAAAAGTCAAGTTTTAGCAATCAAGCGCCCACCTGTAGAACAAGGGAATATTTTCTAAAAATTCAAGTCTTGGTAATCAGGCGCCCATCAGTAGAACAATGGAATACTCTTTAAAAAAAATTCAAGTTCTGCAATCAGGCGCCCACCTGTAGAACAAGGGAATATTTTAATATTTTTAAGTTTTTGCAATCACGTGCCCACCTATAAAACAATGGAATACTTTCAAAATTTCAAGTTTTGGAAATCAGGCACCCACCTGGAAAACAAGGGCATATTCTTCAGAAATCATGTCTTGATAATCAGGCATTCACCTGTAGAACGAGGGAATGCTTTCAACGGAATATATCTCATGTTCAGCAATTCGGCATCAAAAATAGAAGAAGAGAAAACAAGAAGCCACCAAGGCAACAGGGAGTTTACAGGAAGAAATACCAGTCAACAAGGCAACAAGAAGATCTACAGGAAGAAATACCAGTCAATGAAGCAACAAGGAGTCCACATCAAGAAACACAAGACAACAAAGCAACAAGGATTCAGAGAAAGTCGGAGGATATAGATAGGTTTTCTTGTAATCCATAGTTCATAACTTAGTCTAGCTTCTTTATTTTTTCACAATGGTGTAATAAGGGGGTCTAGCAGCAATAGCAGCAGCAACAACAGTAAAATCACAGCCTCGGTAGTCCCATCTACCAAACACTCATGAACTACACTTACTTGATTCCTCTTCAGCCAAGGATATGTAGGCCACCTCTGAGGCAGGGTGCGGTCAAGCTTTTCAAAATGCTTCTCACGGAATATTCAAACGGGCAAAAATCACTCGTGTTCGTTCACTTATCTTTGTATGAAAATTTTTCGTGTTTCCGTGCAAAGAGGGGCAGCTGTGAGCATGTGATTTTACCCTATGTGAACTACTCCCATAATTCCAAACAAAATAATTTCTTTTCACTAGTTCTAATTATTTTTTTTGATTTTGTTGATTTCTGTGACATACTTTGTTAATTGTTTGTATTTTGTTTGTTCATTTTTAAATAACGAAAATACAAAAATTCATGAGGCATGTGCACTTAGGAGTAATTTTGCATTTCTAAGAAATTAATTAGTAATTGGTTCATTTAATAGGAAATGAAATTAAAAAAATAGCTTAATTTGCACTTAAGATCAATTTTAAGTAATTCTTTTTCTCTTAATCTTTTTAATTATGTGATAATAATTATTGTATGACTAATTAGGTTTTTTATAGGTTAATTAGGAATTTTAGGTTTTAAATGATATTGAAAAAAATGAAAAAAAGGGTAAAGGAAAAACTGAAATTCAATTCAAAAAAAAAATACCCAATTGGTCTATTTCTCACTAAAGCTTCAGCCCAATAAATCCCATACCCGGTCTAGCCCACATTCTATACCCGGTCCAAGCCCCAACCTCTGAGATTCTTGAAACGAAGTAGTATGGGGTTAATATTACGTCGTTTTGAGTTAGTGCGACAAGTTAATCTTGGCCCTCCGTCTTACCTCATCTAAGGGCTCCAATCACTTCCTCATTCTAATTAAAATGTCCAAACACTGTAACACTAACCTAAGACCCCGATGATACGTCGTCTCTTTCACTTTCATCTCTCACCACCACCTCCGCCACCGAAAATCGCCATGCCGCGGCGTTTAATCTCCAAATCCACTATTAACCTGACCACTTGACCGCCTTCACACCCCCATTCTAGATACGCCATTATTTCCTTTCACAAACCATTTGTCTTCTTCAAATCGGAGATCAAAGGCAACACTGAAATACTCTTCGTCTTCCCTCTTCCAAGCTCTGATCTGGTTTTGTGCATCGGCCATTTTCAATGGAGAGCCAGGTAGTTGGAGGCTCGTTTGTACATGATAGACAGGCATGGTTATAAATCTCCGACGGAATCCCTCTCCGTTTATAATTGTCCAAACAAAGCTTGGGTCAAACGCTTCGCTCCACTTAATCTCCTCCGACCCCATAACCCTAGTGCCGCCCTAATTTGATTCGCCCCTCCGGTAGTAGGCTTCACTTCAAACACCACCCAAAATCTAGTCAGTTCATCCAAACACCCACGTACTTTGTCTTTTCCACATCCGAACCCTAATCTGCCATTGTATCATTCTTCAACGCCCGATCCATGTTACTTTTGGAGTTTCATAATTGATTTTGGGATTATGTTAGGCATTTTCTCTCTTTCTTGTCATATTCATCTCCTCATGTCCTCTTCATTTGTTGTTTTTTTGTTGTTGTTTCATCTCTGAATGCATCTCAATTGTGCTAGTAATACATGTTGCATGTTTAGAATCCAAGTCATATCAATAATCATCAGAATCTCAAATGCGTTTGACCCCCCCCCCCCTTTCTTCAGCTTTTGATTTCATTTTTTGCCCATTTCTATGTGTTTTGATCTGTTAATCCTTTTTTATGATAATGGCTGAAATGGGTTGGATTCACCTTTTTGTGGCTTGTGATATTTCTTATCACATTTTGGGCCTCAAGAGTCCAGGAAGCCCTAAGGCTGTTGGAACATGCTGATATAGTAGCACATGGACCATAGGTTAATTTGAACTATTTAGTGGGCTAAGGTAATAACAGGTCTATTGAGGGTAACTTGGGTATTGTAAGTATTTTTGTAATGGAATAGAAGTATCAAGAATTTTCTAGTGTGAGGGTTCAGATGGGGTTTTCAGATTTTTGGGTAATAAAACTTGGTCCACAAGTTAAAACAAAAAGACCAAACTGCAAAAATAAGTATAACGGTTGCTCTACTTACCTTGACTATAAAAGGGACCTATTCTTGCTTTTGAAGGCAAGGCTGGATCGCCAGAATTGAGCATACAACCATCCAATCAAGTTTTCACTATTTCATTGATTTATCTGTTTCTAATAGCTCTTATTTCTGATAGGTCCTCTAGTTTCTTTGATGTTGATACAAATCAATTTGGGGGTTTAAGAATTGTTGCAAAGTTGAGTTCTGGGATTTTTGTTTTATACCACTTGGATTAAGTCAATTTCTTGGATTTTAATTGTTGGAACTGCTGCTGTTGTTCGATCCTTTTAATCCTAGATTTTTTTTGTGCATTTGCTATTACCAGGTACCTTCCAGAACTTCATGGATATTAATTGATGTACAGCTTGAGCTATGAGTTTGAATGAAGTGAAATTGATGCCATACTATTAAATCCCCTGTTTGTTTTTGTTTTGTCTTTCAATGTATGGTTCTTGTGTAATTGTCAAGGATATACTGTTAACGATGTGTTATATTTTTTACGGAACATTAATTGTAGTCCATTATGATGCCAATATCTGTTACTGATAGTAGTGTAGGATCTGGGTTCATATGCTCAATTTTATTTCATTTTCAAGTCAAGTCCTATTCTGTCAAGTTAGTTTGATTATAGCTTATGTAAGTTAACATTGGGTCTACTATTGGTCGATGACGGGATGGGAGTTATGGTACTAGATGAATTAATTGATTCATACATGTTTAGACCTGTTTTAGTCATGCTTGAAGTCAACATATATGATGTTAAGTTGCATTCATAATTCATGATTATGGAAATGACGAAGGTAGATTAGACGAATTCAATTGCGTACTTATTATCCTGGAAGCCATGCCAATGTCTTTTTGTTCAAATATTTCGCATGATAGTATATGCTACACACCAAGGTAATAATGAGTAAATTGTTAATGGATTATGTCTTTATTACGAGTATGATTCAAGAGGTCTCATAAGTTAGCACTAAAATCTGATTATCTTTAGGTATGATATTAGTACTTCGCAGTCTGTTTATGTGCAATAAGCTGTTAGGCTGGGCTATCGTATGAATTATATGTGCTATAAAAGCATTAGTTGGATCACTGTCGCGGGGGTTCGAAGCAGACTCCTTTTGGGAAGACTGCTTTTGCCGTGTTTTTTTAGTCCCAAACGTAGCAGGTCATGGAGCCCAAAGATGCTCACCTTAATGACTTCGTTAAGTTAAGGGACTTTACACCAAATGTAGCCCAATTTCTGAAGTTGAAAATCAGGCTATATTAATTTCGCCACTCACATATGGCCTTCACGAATTAGTTTGGAAATACCTTAACTAGGATAAATTGAGGTGTGCCACGCTTAAATAAATTATGAATTCGTGGCCCTCGTTAAAATACTTAGAATTCGGGACGTGCCATTTAGTGAATTTTCATGACCTTCTGCAAAATTAATAACGCGTAATTGCTTTAGGCGTTCGTTTAATAATTTACCTTTCCTAAATTTGAGTGCACATTTATGTGACCCATATCCAAATTCCGACGAAGTTGAAATGTGTCAAAAACCACGGGTGCAGTTATGTGATGTGGTTCGAGGCAAGTTTTAACGATGTTGCAATTCTCTTCAAATAATAATAAAATCTTTTTTAAATGATTAAAAAATGCACATAGGTTCATAATTGTATAAAATCAGATAATTTAAGCCAAATATACAGTTGAGCGACCGTGCTAGAACTGCGAAACTCGGGAATGCCTAACACCTTCTCCCTGGTTAACACAATTCCTTACTCAGATTTCTGGTTCGCGGACTGTTAAATAGAGTCATTCTTTCCTCGATTTGGGATTATAAATGGTGACTTGGGACACCATAAATCTCCCAAGTGGTGACTCTGAAATCCTCTTAAATAATTTAATCCTGTTTCGATTGTCCTTTAATTGGAAAAACTCCCTTATCTACGCCCTTCGCCGGGTTGTGGATAGCCAAAAAGGAGGTTTGACAAAATTAATAATGAATTTTATAAAAGAGGGCCCTTTTATATCCGAAAATTAATGAAAAAGACATCTCAACTTCATAACGATGTAAATATACGATAAAAGAAATAGGAATACACATGTTTCTTAAAATGACTTTGACAAGTTTTTATTTAAACTTTGTCTAATTTTGAATAACATTTTACATGTATTTGGATTACATCTATAACTTTCTCATATAGCTGTTTTTCTTACAACAAATTTTAAAGAGAGAATGTACATATGGTTTTTACATATAACCTGTTTCAGTACATTTCAAAGAAGATAAATACAAGGTTTTCATTCATAACTCGTTTCAGTATATTACCTTTACCCTAACTATTATAGGGTTTTTTTTGGTTTTAGCTCGTGACTTTTCTCTACACTTGATTCATTCAATAAATGAACTCTTCAGTCCGTGATCTTTGATTATTTCTCAATCTTCTTCTTTGCCTTCTTAATACACGTTTCTATATGTATTACATAGTCCCCCAAGTATTTGAGAATTGAAGTATGAAGCCTCAAGCACTTGATTGTCCCTCTCATTTTGATCCTTTTCTAGTAAAAGGAAAAGCATACGAGACTCGAAGGTCTTGAAGACTTCTTAACCCGTGTTAATTTCTATCAAAATAATTATAACCCTGGGCTAAAAATTTTAATTAATTACACGTTCCTTGCAGGTCGTTACTCATCATTTAGTACGGGTTAGCTTTTTGCCTATCATTTAAAATCGTTAGTAAAATTTTAACAATTCAAATAAAAGATTTAATTGAGGATACCTGCCCGTGGATATTCTTTAGAAGTAATATCTCTTTAAATGAACAACATTCCAGTATGAGGGTAATATCTTGCCATCTATCGTCTCTAATTAATATGCTCCTTCCCACCCCCCCTCCCCCCCCCCCCCCCCCGCAATGTCATGAATCTTGTAAGGTCCTTCCCAGGTCGGACTGCATTAGCAGACTTGGTAGATTTTGTTTTTGAGTAGGAAGTCCCCAATCTTAAAGAATCTTAGACGAGGTTTTGGATTGTAATATTGTTCCTACATTTGTGTTGCCATTATTTTTAACGCAGCTTCTTTTTTCCTTTAAGTAGCTAAGGATTTATCCGCGTTTCTTCATCGCTAGACTCTTCTAACATTTGGGTAAACCTTGTACATAGCTCTCCTATCTCAACCAGAATTAAAGCTTCAGTTTCATTAACTAATGAAAATGGTACTTCTCTCGTACTTATTTTTCCTGTTGTGCGGTATGCCCATAAAACACCAGGTAACAATTCTGTCCAATTATCTTTAGTTTCCTCTAAACGTTTTTTTAAATTATTAGTAATGACTTTGTTTGTTGACTCCGCTTGTCCTTTACCCACCGGATGATAAGGTGTGGATGTAATCCTTTTGATCTGCCAACTTTGAAAAATCCGTGATTTGCGCGCCAATAAATTGAGGGCCATTATCACACACAATTCCTTTAGCACACTGAATCGGCATATGATCTTCCGCCAAATAAATCTCTATCTTCTATTTCTCGTGCATGTTTGAATGCTCCTGCCTCCACCCATTTAGTAATATAGTCACTGAGTACGAGCAAGAATTTTACATGTCCTTTTGCTTGAGGTAGTGGACCCACAATATCTATGCCCCTCTTCATAAATGGCCATGGTGCAATGACCGAATGTAATAACTCCATAAGTCTATGCATGTTATTATTGTATTTTTGACATTTATCACATTTAGCCACGAAATTCTCCGCTTCTTCTTCCACTTTGGACCAATAGTAACCTACTCTAATAATGGTTCGTACCAAAGATCTGCCTCATGTGTGGTTTCCACAATGCCCCCGGTGTATTTCTCTCATCACATATTCCGTTTGAGAAGGCCTAAGGGAACCTTGCTAAAGGGCTACCAAACATATTTTAGAAAAGATTACCTTGTTGTAAGAAATACCGAGTAGCCTTTTTTCAAAGCGTGTAAGTTTTTTTCTTATCTTCAGGGACGGTACCATACTGCAAAAAAGCGGCAATCTCATTTTTCCAGTCCCAAGTTAAGTTATTGAATTTACCTTCTTCTTATCTGATCAGACGCCGAATGAAACAAATGAATTACATAAGCATTTTCATTGCCTTCCACGTCTGCATCAGATGCGAGATTAACTACGCATCTGCCTCAACATTTTCATCTCTGGGTATTTGCTTAACCTTCCAGGATTGGAATTGCCTGGTCATGTGCCATACCTTCTCTAAATACTATTGCGTTTATGATTCCCTGGTTGAATAAGTCTCCAGCATTTGATTAACCACAAGTTGCGAATCGCATTTGATTACAATTTTATTAATGCCAAGTTCTTGTGACAATTCTAAGCCTACAATCACAGCCTCATACTCTGCATCATTATTAGTTATAGAATAATATTTAATGGCTTGTCGAATGGTCTCACCCGTGGGTGGTACCAAGACAATTCCTAAGCCTGCACCATTCATATTAGATGAACCATCAGTGAATAAAGTCCAAATCCGTATATTAGACTCGGTTAGAACTTGCAATTCTTTTCTACTCCTAATTGCATTCCTTGGCTAAAATCAGCCACGAAATCTACTAACACTTGAGACTTAATCGCGATTCTAGGTTGGAATGTGATGTCATATTCACAGCCCACTTAGCTAACCTTCCTAATAACTCATGCTTATACAATATATTGTGTAAGAATAAGCAGTTACTACTACGATAGGGTGACATAAGAAATAAGGCCTTAGTTTCTTAGATGCCATGATTAATGCAAGTGTGAGTTTTTTTAATTATGGATACCGCGTCTCCGCATCTAGTAACGACTTACTGACATAATAGATTGGAAATTATTTGTCTTGATCTTCACGGTAGATAAGCAATCTTTCCCCGGCCTTTGGATTTGCAAGAAGGGGCGGAATTTGATAAGTATGTCTTCAAATTTTTGAGTGCATGTTGACATTTCGCATTCCATTCGAAATGATCCTGCTTTTTAGGAGCTGAGAAGAATTTAATGCACTTTTTTGTTGATTTAGAAATGAATCTCCCCAAGGCTGCAATTCTTCCGGTCAAACTATGCACTTCTTTTTTCTCGTAAGCATGTCAGAGATTTCTTCAATGGCCATAATCTATGCAGGATTCACTTCAATACCATGGTTAGACACAAGAAAACCTAAAGACTTACCTGATGCGACACGAAATGCACATTTCTCAGGATTTAATTTCATATTAAATCTTCAAAAAAATTGAAACGTATTAGACAAGTGTGATATATGATCTCCTAAATGCTGAGTTTTGACTAGCATATCATCTATATAAACCCCCATAGTTTTTCCTAAATTTTCTTGAAATATTTTGGTCACCAGTCTTTGATATGTTGCACCAACATTTTTGAGACCAAAAGGCATTACCTTATAATAGTAAGTCCCCCTATCTATTATAAATAAAGTTTTTTCTTCATCCTCGGGATCCATTTTAATTTGGTTGTATCCTGAGTATATATCTAAATAACTTAATAACTCATAAACTGCAGTAGTATCAATTAGTTGATCTATATGGGGTAACGGAAAAGATTTTTTTGGATAAGCTTTGTTAAGGTATGTGTAATCTACACAAACTCGCCATTTTCCATTATATTTTGGTACCGTAATATATTGGATAACCAGTTAGGATACTTTACCTTGCGGATAGATCCAATCTTTAATAATTTTTGGACCTCATCTTAAATTACCCGATTTTTGAAAGTTCCTTGCTTCCCTTTCTTTTGTTTGACAGGTGGATATGATGGGTATTAATTTAACTTGTGAGTCATTACCTCCGGTGGTATTACTGTCATATCAGAAAGGGACCAAGCAAAACAGTCTACATTAGTTTTCAAAATTTTAATTAACTTACCATTCATGTCCCAGCTTAGATTGGCCCCTATTTAAACTTTCTTTTCAGACCATTGTGTAAATAACACTACCGCCTTAAGTTCTTCAATCGTTATTTTTATATTATCGTTTTCCTCTGGTTCTTGAATGACATCGGGCCTTGAGTCCACATCTATTCGTCCTTGTTCAGTTGAGGTTTGTATCGTGATATCCCTAATTTGATTATGTAACTGCTATTTTTCTTCATTTCTCGTACTTGAATCAACTACGGGTTAATGCTCCTAGATGTTTGTTGATCTCCACGGATTTGACATATTCCCCACGGTAATGGAAACTTGATAACTTGATGTAAGGTTGATGGAGAGACATCCATCTCATGGATACAGGGTCTCACAAGAATCATGTTGTAAGCCATCTCCATATATACCACCTGAAATTTTGAATCCTTGATAACCCCTTCAGCAAATGCAATGAGTATTACCTCTCCTTTTGTCACGACGCTAGAATTGTCAAATCTAGAAAAAGTATGCGCCTTTGGTACTAATTTGTCTTCAGCTTGCATCTCACGTAATACTTTTAGCAAAATAATGTTCAGGGAACTCTCTAGATCAATCAAAACGCGTTTCACATTAGAGTCATGTACACATAGAGATATTACCAGTGCATCGTTATGTGGAGTTAATACGCCATCCACATCTGCATCATCGAATGTAATACTTTCTTCCTCTAAGACATGTCGCACCCACTTCCCATGGGTAATTGTGACTTTGGAAGCTTTATTAGCTGATGTGTACGTCACCCCATTGATTTCTTCACCTCGACTTATAACATTGACAGTTCTTTTGGGAGAAGGTGGTTTAGGAGGCTCCTACCTATTTTTTATATATGCTTGCTTACCTTTCTCACTGAATAATTCGGAGAGATACTCTTGCTTCAATAGATGATTAACTTCCCCCTGTAACAACCTACAATCTACCGTTTTATGACCATAATCGTTATGAAATTCGCACCAATGATCAGGATTTTGTCTGTTTGGATTTCATCTCATTTCTTTTGGCCACCGTACCTTATCTCCCAAGATTCTTAGAACAACTACGAGCTCCGAAGTGCTTACATTGAAATTATAACCACTAAATCGTGCCTTTAGGTTCCTATCATCATCCCGTGTCTCTCGCGTGTTTCGATCGTTCCCAAACCTTGATGATGAACCCGACTCTCTATTCCTTGATCTATGATCATACCTTGAATTGTCCTGTTTTGATCGTAAGTCTTTTCCAGTTGGACCCATATATGGTTCATACCTGTTTTTACCGGATCTTTTTTTTATTTCTGCCTATCTTTGACTTACCTTTTCCTCTCTTTGAGATTGTAAGATAATATCTTCTTCGATCCTTAACTTCGTGTTATACCTGTAGTAAACTTCATTCTATGTTGTTGTGGGGAATTTGCGAAGAGATTCCTTAAGTTGCCTCGTGGCTTCTGAGCTTTTCTCATTCAGATTACTAGTGAAAGCTCTAGCTTCCCAATTATCTGGTACACGTGGCAGCGTCATTCTTTCACATTGGAACCTATCCACGAACTCTCTGAGTAACTCGGAGTCCCCTTGTTTGATTTTAAAAAAATCTTCCATTCTTTTTTCGACTTTTTGAGCTCCCGAGTGTACTTTGATAAATGAATCTGAAAGATCAAGAATTTATAGAATTTTTAGGTAACAGAGAATACCATGTTAATGCTCTCTAGTGAGTGTTTCATCGAATTTTTGACCAATACTGATTCAATTTCTTGTTTGGTCAAGTCATTGCCTTTTACGCCAGTAGTGAATGCAGTCACGTGGTCTTGTGGATCAGTTGTTCCATTGTATTTGGGAATATCAGGCATTTTGAATTTTCTTGGAATAGGGAGTGGAGCAGCACTTAGCTTCCAAGGTTGTTGTGAATATTTATCCACATCGATCCATTTGATTACAAGCGGTACACCAGGTATTTGCTCTATACGGTCTCTTTGCTCCTTGAGCTGTTTCTGCAAGGTTAGTACTAAATTTTATAAATTAGAATTAACCAAGTTACTTGGTTCTCCATCTCGTGACTTGCTTGGAGTTCACTACCAGAATTTACAAGCCCAGAATGAAGGTTGTCTAGAGTATTGATATTTGGAATTGGTGTTGGTGGTGCAACAGGTAATTGGCTGGCGAAAGCTTCAAGAGTTTTATTGACCTGTTTAGCAATTAGCTTTTGCAAATCTTTATTGACAACTTCTTAGTTTTCAGATCGATCATGTGCATTTGATTGAGATCCATCAGTAGTGCCTTCACGAGATCGCCGAGGGGAGCTTTGTGGAGAAGGAATTGGGGTGTGGTTATCTTGAAAATTCTCCTGGAGTTGAGGGTTTACCTGGTCATTTGGTTGTTGTCATTAACGTTTCACTCGGTTGTTGATGCAACAAAAAAGATCAGGTTTAGAAAGGATAGATTATCAGACTCCCGAAAACGGAACCAATTTGTTAAACCAAAAAATAAAATTTCGGCCAAAGCTTTAACTGAGAAGAACTTGGGTTACTGATAATAAAAGAATGAATAATGGAAAATAATTTTGCCATAATAAGATAATTAGAAGAAAACAAAATAAATCAATGTATTCAGATAATATCTCATGTCCCTACAAATGACTCATTTCCTCCTTTTTTATAGTTATCTCTAAGATATGCGTTTTGCCTTTATCATAACTGAGTTATTATAGACAATTAAAGGTATTAAATGCTATGTTACATAATCTTTATAATTTAATACAAATTCTCTAACATTTTCAATATTTAATGCTCATTAAATATTGTATCTGTACTTCCTTATACTATCATGTTCATTCTGCTAAATTCTTGGATTTATATAGATATGAGTGTTGAGTCTACTCGTGCCTCTGCTCGTGCCTTTGTTCGTGCCAGTGCTTATATCTGTTGCAACTCGTACCTCTTTTGTAATCATCATTCTTTGGCCAACTTTCATGTCATGATTTGTCATCCTTAAACACTTCGATATGTGTAAACTCAATTTTTCTCAATACACTCACCACTCCATTTTGCGTGTTTACTTTAGTAGGAGTTTGTGATTGTGTGGTAACTTCTCTTAGCTCCTCTTACTTATCTCTCTTAAATGCATCGGGTCAGTCCATATAGAGCGACCCACGACCCATAATCCAACAGTTGTCAAGTATTCTAAAAACAAGTATTCATTTTTACTTGTCACTTTTAGCATATCAAGAGAAAAATAATTTATTGTTCCTGCTTTGCTCTTAGCATTAGCTATTCATTCCAAATTATTTTTTAAATCCATTAAGACTATACACCATTTAATATGATCGTAGTAAATTATGCACTTTATTTATTATTCCTTAAGAGATGTGCAAAGTCAATAGTGAACAAGTAAAAGTAAATAGAGAGAGTAAAAATTAAAATATAACAATATGCTATCAAGGGAAAAATCCAGCAAAATTAATGTTATTTATTATTATTCAATTAGGTCAATTAATAAATACTTAATTTTACCGTAATTTATGCGAGAATAAGTTTTTTATCTACTATCATCTCAAAGACTATATTCTTTGCTCTATGTTCTACACAAGTAGAGAAACCCTTTTTTGTTTGGATTCTCCAAAAATATTATCGTTCTCATATCTAATTATCCAAAAATATACTACAATCGAAGAAATATGATTTTTTTTGGAGAGTGCCGATGAACTGTTATTACTCACATAAAATGAAAGCAAAATATGAGTTGCCTCGCAGGAGATTCATAAGAAGATTTTTTTCGTCTAATACATGAAATCATGATATATATTGTAATGTTACAAGTACTAGACATTCTTCTTTGACTAACCCACCATAGATGAAACTATTTCTTTGATACGCTAAACAAAGTTCAAGATTTCAAATTAAAAACAATTCCTAATTTGGAATGGCGTTAAATTATATAATGTGGTGATCAGAAGTACTCTAAACTAAAAACACATTCTTCTATACAAGATGGCAAAGACTTTGATGACACTATTTTTGGCAGTCGCCTTCTTTATCATTTCACAAGGTCAGTCTTAACCTTTTTCAATCACTCAATCTTTCTCACACACACATATATGGTTGTTTTAGCATGAGAAGCACCTTTTAGTTGTCACATATCCTTGATTTATGTACCTAGATCCTCCAAAAATTTATGTTTATGCTATACGCTAACGAGTTTTGTGATCTTCAGATGTGGTGACAGCACAATGTCAGTGTAGAGGAGATTGTAATATTACATGTGAATCTGGTCTTCCAACTTGTGTTGATGGGTTTTGTGTATGTTTAGCTCTCGAGACATATTCCACCATTCATAAAGGTTTCTCTTTCCTTCCCTCGTGCTCACCCTATCTCTTTGTCTCTTAAATCTTTCTCATATTCTGTCACTTATGGACATAATAAAGTTATAACATTAGCATATTTTGATGATGGTACCTAATGCTTTCAATTTGCAAACCATGTATGTATAAGTATGAAATTAGAATGTGTGTATACTTAGTTACACCCCTCCGAGTGTCGATTGGAAACAATCTCTCTGTCCTTTCGGGTAGGGGTAAGGCCCGTCTACATATTACCCTCCCCAGACCCCACTTTGTGGGACTATACTGGGTAGTTGTTGTTGGTGTTTGTTGTATACTTAGTTACACCGCAACTGAATCCACCAGCTTTAATTTGGTTATTTATGTAACTATGTCGTCCAAAAGATTATGACTATACCAGATGATAACGCATTTTTTAACTTTCAGATGTGGTGAAGGAAGGGGAATGTGATTGTCAAAAAAAAGCAGATTGTCGTCAGCCATGTGAATCTGGGCTTCCAACATGTGTTGATGGGTTTTGTGTTTGTTTAGCTCTCAAAACGGATTCCACCAATTATAAAGGTTAAGGTGGTGGTTTTGGTGGCAAGTATTAACCTCGCAAAAATAAAGAATGCTTCACTAGCGGATGAGGTTTATATTTAATTTGATGGTGTTTACTCGAGAAAATAAATGACAATGAAATTGCATTACTTGGTTGATTTTATGATATGGTTTGTAGAAAAACAAATTAATTTGATCCAAAATAATAAATAAATTAAATTAAATATAAAAGTTAACGTTAAAATAGAGATAAGACAGAAAATAGCTTAGTTCTAGGAGCAAGACTTCCGAAGACAGCAATAGAAATATCAATAGACAAAACATATCATATTTATTGAGCTTAGAATAATAAGTAGCATAAATTTGTCAGAAATTTCCTCCTCTTACAATGGAAGTCACTATTTATAATTATTCCTCGAACAAGGTGTTAGGATCAAGCCCTTTTTAAATGATAATTACGGGGACCGTTGATGAATACATAACGCCAACCTATGAATACCAAAATTCTCCATAACGGATTGTGTATTTAATACTGATGAATATTTTTCACTGAATGTCATCTGATGGAAAACAGTCATTTGTATTCTTTAGCAATATTTCCTTCGGGGTATGCCCGGTGACAACTAAAACTGTTGTCCCTGATCTTGGTTTTCACTTGCCTCGCTTTCTATTTGCCTCCGTTTTTACATGTCGTTGAGTATTTAATATGAACCGATTTTATCCTATACAGTTAATCCCCCTACTTTCAGGCGGTACATCTTGTCATATCGCCTTTTTAAAACCAACTTTACTAACCCTCTTAAATTAATAAAAAGAATTTGTAAAGTTCAATGGTTTTTTCAATTAGAACGTGACAAAATTGTGTTCAAAAGAAAATAATTCAGAGTCGCCACCTGACATTAACTTCGGTGTGTCAGGTCACCGTTTTTATAAAAATAATTTTTTTCCTTTTAAAATATTTGGGACATCAAAACTAAGTCTACACCAAAAATTTGGGTAAGGGGGTTCATTTGACTCGGAAAGAAGGTGTTAGGCACTCTCCAAGTCCCGTGAAAGTTATAGTTGCGTACTCGATCTAGTTAGCTCTTAGAATATTCAAATTGAGGTAAAAATAAATACGGAAAAGCAAATAAACAAATACGAGGCACGCGGTCGTCCCCACCTAATAAAATCAAACAAAAGTAAAAATAAAAGTACTATTCTATGCTTCCTCAAAGTGTTCCATCGCTAGCCTTCAAATACAAATACTTCGGGACCTACCCCGGGTAAAAATATATACAAATTCTTTGGGGCATTTTTCCAGATAAATTTAACTAAGGGAATGGCCTCTCGCCTCGAAACTAACAATAATTCTAAGACTTGCCTACCAAGTATTGTCGGCCTAAACATGCTACTAGCATTAAGGAAACAACCCATTAGTCTTTGTTCTACCTAATTCAACTTTGCTCAACAAGCAAAAATACACAAAAAGCAGCCGCAAGCAACTTCGTATACTCAGAAGGTTATCAATAGGAATATCAACAGACAGAAAATAGAGTATTTATTGAGCTTAGAATAATGTGTAGCATAAGTTTGTTAGAAATTTTCTCCTCTTACCATGGCTGATGAAGTCCCTATTTATAGCTATTCTTACGGAACAAGGTCCTAGGATCAAGCCTCTCTTAAATGACAATTATGGAGACCAAGGATGAATGTATAACGTTAGGCTATGAAAACCAAAATTTTCTGTATCGGATTGTTTATTACTGAAGAATATTCATCATTGAATATCATGGGGAGACAAACATTCCTTTGTATTTGTTAGCAATATTCCCTTCGGGATCTGCTTGGTACCAACCAAAGTTGTTGTCCCCGGTCTTCATTTCCACTTGCCTTGCTATTCGTTTGTCTCCGGTTCTAGGTGTGCCTCCATTATTCAAATATTTAATACGAACCAATTTTACCCTATACAATTTATAACTTTACAAGTTTATGATTTAACAAGATCTATTTATACCCAGTATAACTAAATTATAATTATTTAGTTTTGCGATTCCACATGTCAAAATATTCGAAAAAGGTGTTCAAATTTACCAATTAATCCTTCTTTGAGAAATCTATATGATATACTCTGTCAATGGGAATTAACTCTATGTACCTTTGAAATTTTTATTTTACTTTGTGTACCTACTATATAAAAGTTTATTACTTTTTAAACATTTAATATCATAATATACCATTAAATAAATCTCATTAAAAGGAACGATCTCTTACTCCAACTTAATAAATCTCTTAAGATACTACAACATTCCATGTATTAAGGAATTGGAATAAAGCTCATATTTTAAGGAACTAAATTATTTATCACTCCAACTTATAAAATTCCTTGAAGCACTCCATTATTCCACGTCTTAAGGAATTGGAATTATATCTATTGATTACCAAAAAGTTCAGACCTCAGTAATTTCTTTATGAAGTCCTTCATATATATTTTTCTTCTTTGTCATCTATGTAATCAAAAAAATGGGAAAATAACATTGTATATTTCTCTATAGATCTCTTTACTCACATTACCTTAACTATAAAAAAATTATCACGCATACCCATAAAGAAATTGCATCAAATATTTTGATAAAGAATCTTATGCGTGTAACAACTACTATTTGTAAGGGGATAATATCCCTTAAATATATCTTTAATTATTGAAACAAGTACTCAATAATTTTGCGATTTACATTTCTCCTAATTAAATTATATTCTTATTTTCCATCACGACTTCATTTATGATATTGTATACTCTATAAAAGTTTATTACTTTTTAACTTTTACTATTATTATATGCTATTAAATAAATGCCACTTTTTAAGCAACTAAATTCTCTCTTTCCACTTTAACGAATCCCTTAAAATACTTTATCATCCCACGTTTAAAGGAATTGAAATTATACCTATTTATCAAAAAGTTCAGACCCCACTAATTTCTCTATGAAGTCCGTTGTAATCTTTTTGTTCTCTTTATTACGGTGTAAACTTATCATCCAATATACGTTGGAGCTCATTTACAACTTTGCCAACAACATGGGTATGAATTATCCCGAAGTATAACATGAATTAACATGATTTTATGGCTCACAAATATTATAAAATATATATTTTTTGATTATTATTTTGCAAGCGATTATATAGTATTATTTTTTGCAAAGTTTCTTTATCTTCCAAACACCTACAGCCCTAACAAAAACAAAATAAAAAAATTCAGCCGATTTTGGTGTCCGCTTTGCAGCTCGAGTAATTTGAATCGCTATGAATTCAATTTGTTTTTATATTGTTTTACTTGCTATCTCTGCTTACATTTCAGTGTCTTGATATTTTATACCCATCTAAAAATAGAAGAAATATGTAAATAAATAAATTTGACAATATGTAATTCAATGGAAAACTTCTCCTAATAAATAACTTTCATTTCATGAAAAGAACATGAGTCAATCAATCACTCAGTTACACCTCAATTCAGTAGTATCATATAATGGAGAAGTTAAGATTTTTGGTCTTTGGAAATTCTAGGGTTTGCGAGAGGGTGGAAGGGATTTGTTTAGAGGTAAAACTTAACAGTAAATACTTACCACGCAATCCGTGCTTACACAAAATTAAATAATTTAATAGTAGCAATTAATAATTAGGGAGTCTATATACAGTGTTGGAACTATATTTTTCACTCAGGGGACTAGAATATAAAAAATTAAACAGATAATGAAAGTCGAGAATTTAACAGACTGTATATATACATAAAACTTTAACCTAATTAAACAGTATAATTTTAATTTGAAGAATTAAGGGTGGCCGGCCAGCATTTGCTTGAAATGAAAAGCAACATATAAATCGCATTTTCAGGAGATTCATTTAATAAAATGCATCAAATCTTGATATATATGGTAATGTTTTAACTATTAGACATGTTTCTTTGACTACCTTCCATAGATCAAAGAATTTATTTGATTCACTAAACAAATTTCATGATTTGAAATTTAAAAAATAAAATTACTAATTGGTAGTGACATTAAATTAACTCTCTTTAGAAAGAAAATTAGCAGGTTTTTGGTGAACTAGATATTATATAATATGGTGGTCAAAAAGCAGTCTAAAAAGTTTTTTTTTAAAAAAACATTCTTTGACACAAGAAGGCCAAGACCTTGACGACTTTGTTTTTGGCAGTCTCCTTCTTGCTCTTTTTATGTGGTAAGTCTATCTCTCTCCCTCCCCCGCCTCCCCTCCCCCCCCTTACATATCGGTCTATACAATCAATAACGGAGGCAGAATTTCACTAAAATATATCAAAATATAAAATATTAAATACACAAAAAAGTCAAGAAAATCTAATATATATGCCTAAAACTCGAGCATAACATTATGTATCTAAGTTTTCCAAAACATATGATCTACATGTTAACGAGTTTTGTAATTTTCAGATGTAGTTACAGTAGAAACATGTCAACAAACATGTCAAACTAGAGAAGATTGTAGCTTATCGTGTGAATCTGGGTTTGCAACTTGTGTTGATGCGATGTGCGTATGTTTAGCTGATCTCAAGAAATATTCTGCTCACTATAAAGGTTCCTCTCACACTCTTTATCTTTCTCTTATTCAATCACTTAGTGACACATAATTAAGTTATAACATTAGCAAATTTTGATCATGTGATTTTAATCGGTTACACAATATTTTTTTCAGCTGACGAAATAGATCTAGGATAATTTGCTTATGTTGATGACGCGCTCCGTTTTTCATTAAAAGTTAAAATATAAAGAAATAAACGCATTAAAAAGTCAAACTATATATATATATAGCTACACACTACAATTTCCATCGCAGGGTTGTCCATTGACACTCTTTAGGTCATTGGACGCACCTAATGTCACTTTTCAATCTGCAGACCATATATTTAAACTTAATAAAATTAGAATATTTGAGTATAATCACTCGTAAAGTCACATGTGATATATATATGGCCGTCTTAGCATGAAGCACCTTTTACTTATCATATGTTGATAATACATGTTCAGTGGAGCGCCAGAGTGCGAAGGTTGTTAAGTTGTTCCACATCGGAGGGATTTGAGATCCTTGGTCTCTGGCTTGGGCAATCCTCACCTCATAAGCTAGCTTTTGGGGTTGAGTTAGGCCCAATGCCCATTCTTTTTATGGTATCAGAGCCAGGCCCATCCCAATTATTGTTACCGATGTTCGGCTCCCATTTATGTTGTCCACGCTCCAGAGATCTGGGCGTGAGGGGGGTGTTGAGTTATCCCACATCGGAGGGATTTGAGGTCCTTGGTCTGCTTATATGGCTTGGGCAATCCTCACCTCATAAGCTAGCTTTTGGGGTTGAGTTAGGCCCAAGGTCCATTCTTATCAAAGGTTGTTCCCATTATTGAAGTCAGGGTGTAGGATTGAGCCTTCTAAATGAGAAA
The DNA here is from genome assembly GCA_034376525.1 of Nicotiana benthamiana. Lineage (NCBI taxonomy): Eukaryota > Viridiplantae > Streptophyta > Magnoliopsida > Solanales > Solanaceae > Nicotiana > Nicotiana benthamiana. The sequence goes on along the minus strand of CM067330.1, from coordinate 52,856,627 downwards.
GAAGAAAAGTATTTAGTTTCGCTGGAAAAATCAACGCAAATATCATATTGACTTTCTCTCGTCCTACTTCTAAAGATAGATAGAAAACATTGAGGGTTAGGTATGGTTCGAGTTGAAAACGGATAATGAGAAAAATGAATAAATTATTGAGAAATTTTCATAAAGCACTATCTTTTAGTAGTAATTAGTTATTTATAAATATCATTTGCTATACTACGGATTATAAATACCTTTTCTATGGTTATATGATGTATTTAAGTTATTGTATTCATGAATACAGTACCAAAAATAGGCATGAATCAGGGAAGTCCAGCTAATCAGTTGTTGTATTTGGGTGTATTCGACTATATTCATGGCGTGAAACATGGAATTACAACTGGACATATTACTGTATTTGATTGTATTCACGGCATGAAACAGGGGATTGCACTGTTTTAAAACGAAAAGTGTATCAATTAACATAATAGACTACTAATATAACGAAACAAACTCAATTATAACACACAAAATTTATATTTTTGGTTATAAAAAAATTTTTCAACTGGAAAAAAAAAACCCTTTAAAATATAGCAATCTTCAGAGAAATAATATAATACATATGAATACAAAAATTATAGTAATTGAAAAATATATGAATACATAGAATACAGCGGAATACATTGAAACACAATGAAAAAAAGACAATGAATACAATGAAATACAACGAGATACAATGAAATACAATGAAAAAAGGATAATAAATACATGGAAATATAGCGAGATATATTGAAATACACTTAATAAAGGTAATAGAATCTTCAAGTTGCTCAACCACAAATTCTATCATCTTTATTCAAGAACAACCCTAATATCATTTCATCAAGTTACAGCCGTAATCAAACATCTTTTGCAGCAAAAATACTATTTCATCATCTTCAAATAACCAAAGCCCAAACTGAATAAAACTTGATTCCAATATTTGACAGTAACCTAATTTCCGCCGTTACAAATCAACAAATGCCAAACATCGCCCTTTTTCCTTTTCTTTTAACAAATAATTAACCGCATCATGAGCAAACATAATCAATAAGGTAAGCAAATAGAAAACTTTGCCTTTGGCACTGCAAACATGATATCCTCAAAATCGTCAAATTCAACGCAAGGAACGGCCATCGACGAAGGAAGTGACTGGAGAGAATCCATGGGTTTGTATTCATAAGAAAAACTAGTTTTGGAAAAGAGAGTGGAGAAAAAATTAAAAGAATAAGAAATAAAAATAATATAAAACGTATTTTATGACTTAAGGGTAGGAGGTGACCATAATAGATATTTGGCTATAAAAATCAAAAGATAGCTATGAAATATAATTTTTTTAAAATGATATTTTTACAATAAATAACTTCGCTATAGGAGGTAAAAATTCATAAATTATTTGATCCGGCCTATATTTAATACGGTTAAAAATCCGGTTAATCGATGGATAATATATGTAACCATATTATCCATGATTTCTTGCATACGATCTTTTTTGGGGGAATTCTTAGTCTCACTAACTTGAGGAATCCTAATTTGAGGGTTTACAAATATAAAAGTTATACTCATTAGTTATCCATTGGTTACCCATTGGTTATCTATTTTCTAAATGGATAATATAGTTCTTATCTATATTTGATCTATTTTTAAAAAATTCATTATCCAATCCTTTTTTAATGAATATAATTTGAATACTTAACTATTTTCTGTTAACCATCTTGTCACCCCTAAATATAACTAAGTCCTTCAAAAATTTATATCATTGATATTAACAAGTTTTGTGATCTTCAGATGTGGTGACAACAGATACATGTGAGTGTAGAGAAGATTGTCAAATAGCATGTGACTATGGGATTGCAACTTGTGTTGAAGGGAGCTGCGTATGTTTAGCTCTCAAGATACATTCCACCAATAATAAAGGTCCCTCCTTCCTTCCCTTGCAATCACTCCCTCTCATTATTTTTGTCATTCTCATATTCAATCACTTTGTGACACATAATTAAAATAAATGCGAATCCAAAATTTTGAAAATATAAATACACCATTGATACTTCACGAAAACTACATTAAAAGGATGTGTTGCTGTAAAAAAAAAAAGTCTTAAGAATAAGAAATTAAAGGGAATCGATCCCATGACCTTAAGTTAGCAAGAAATAATGAGCCAAAATCAATAAATCACTTTGCCTCTTTTGATTATGGGAGTCATCATGTTGGAGAATTATGGGTTCACGTGAATCATGATTTACACCATAAATTCATCCCGGATTAAAAGGTTATAAAACATTTGTTTCAACTGATGATAGTATCATATATAGTCGCACCTAATGTTTTAGCATTATGCATCTTTTACTTGTCACATAATTTATTATAACTAAATTTTTTCCTAAGGTGCTAACGATTTTTGTAATTTTCAGATGCGGTGACAGGAAAGATCATGTGTAAGACGACATTAGACTGTCCTCGTGATCTGAAATGTATAGTTGGGTTTCCAATTTGTGTTGAAGGGGGATGCATTTGTAGTGATCAACTCGGGCCAATACTCCATTAGTCATCATGGTGGCAGTTTTGGTGCCAAGTATTAAGAGTCTTCGTTGTTATTAAGAATATAAAATTCCTTAATGGCGGATGAATATTGTATTTAATTGGATGATATTTACTTGGAGAAATAAATAGCAATGAAATTGCATTACTTGGTTGGATTATAACTAGAAAAAGAGATTGTTTTTTTATTTTAGATCTTATGTTTTTTTTTAAAGATATTAGTAATAGTATGAACTTTGCACCTCTAGAATGCAAGGTTTTGATATCATTTAGTTCACGTATTCTGTCACAGGACACCTACCTCAAATTTTTTGGATGAATAACGTAAAGCTAAGTAATTAATGTTTACGCGGTTATTATTTGTCAGCTCGAATGTCCTTCGTATGCTAAACGAGATTATCAGTAATGTATGAGAATACACAATGTCAAGAGCAGTTGATAGAATAAAAAAGAGAATGAGAATGGAACAAAGCTTGATTACATTAATAAAAGCTAATGTTTTCTTACTTGAAAGTTTGAGTACTTGATTCCGCTTAGTAATGCTTAAACAAATAAACCGAAATTACAAAATTTGACATAACTAAGCTAGAAAGACATAATGAAAGTATAGGAAATAAAACTATTCTATATTTACAATAAAAAGGATTTAGATTCCTACAAAGTAAAAGCAGGTACGTTGGCAGCAACCTTGTCCTTAGCATCTGAATCTGTGCGCGGTGCCGTTGGCATCTGCATGTGGCTGGGCGCTGGCGAGGCTATCAATGGGGCAACGTAGGGACATAATTGTTTGGCACTTGGCACGACCAAGACTACGAGGCCTTCCATGGAACTAGGCATTGGGAGGCTTGCCAGGACGTCATGTGGCGCATCCAAGGGGTCATGGGGCATGGCTGGAAAGCCGCCCATGACAATTCACATGATTATGAATTATTTTAGAATCGGAAAAAGTGAGGTGTCACGCGGAAGCTAGTAAAGCAACAATTGAACGACGATAAATAAAATAAAAAAAGAGAAATATACCAAAAAGACACAGACATATAACACGGTTCGGTCAACTAGCGTACATCCACGGTGAAAATGAGCAATACACTATATAAAAGAGAGTATAAAATATCGAGAAAACAACCTCACAAAGAGGCAAAGACAAATGACACACTAACACTTGTCCCATAAAGTTCTCTCCTTAAACACGACTCACAAACACCATATGACTACTTTGTGGTGCTACCAAAAGAGAAGGACGGATCTTCAATTTATGGAACTCCAAACATTTTCCTACAAGAAAAAGGACTAGCCAAATATGGAAAAATTATATTTTTTCACTAGGAAAAGTAAAACACAATTATGGTAAAAATGTTGTCTTTTGCATCATGAGATAGGAAAATCAATTATGGTAAGAAAATCTAGACAAATACTTAAAAATTGTCCCCCTTGACCTGAATTTTCTGACAAAATAAACTTGATCCTCGTTCTTCACATAATCTTCCACAAGTTACATCTTCAAATCTCCATCGCAAAAGTTTTCCTTAACGTGCGTATAACTCTAATAAAATTTCTCAAACAAAAATCATGATTACAGTCAAATAGGTTGCGGCTAGAACTAAACCCGCCAAGATGAACTTGTCTTAAGCATCCACTATATAAAAGAGATTACAAAATATCAAGAGAACAACCTCACGAAGAGGCTAACACAAGTGACACACTAACATTTGTCCTGTAAAGTTTTCTCCCTTAAACACGACTTTCAAACCACATATGGCTACATTGTGGATGTTACTAAATGAGAAGGACGGGTCTTTAATTTATAGAACTCCAAACATTTTCCACAAGAAAAAGGACTAGCCAAATACGGAAGAATTATATTTTTTCTTAGTCAAAAGAAAAACACAATTATGATATGAATATTGTGCTTTCCTTTCTAAGATAGAAAAACCAATAACGGTAAAATAATATGGACAAACACCTAATAAATTAATATCAAAATATTTACGAAAATATTCATTCACCTTTCTACTTTCTGTTACAGTTCAAAATTATCATCTTATACACATTGGAGCGCAATTAAGGTGCATCAAATGCTTTGCTAACGATAAGAAAACGAACGACCTCAAATAAAAGCATTAATATACGTGCTCGATAACCTTGTTCTTCTTGTTAATAGCCAAGAATTGATTTCGTTTGGGTATATACCTTAGCCACTTTTATATTGGGTTTCACTGTATCGCAATCTACTTGCCCACCAAATCATAACACAACGAAGCTACTGCAATCTCAAAATTTTATTCCAATCTTTATATCAAAATCTCGTTTAACAACCAGAAAAAGTCAAAATCTCAATTTTGCCAATTCAAGCCTAAATCTTCCACGGACTTCTAAAATACATTCCAATCACGCTCCTGAGTCCAAATCCTCTAATGGAGCTGACCAAATCATAAAAATTTAAATCCAAGATCATGTACAATCAAGTCAAATCTTGGTCAAACCTTTCAAATTTAAAGCTTCAAACTGAGAATAATTCTCCCAAATTTATTCTTATTACCCTGAAAACCAAAACCAACGATTTACATAAGTCATAAATACCTCACATGAGGCAAGTCATGCTCGAGAACTGGCGATCAAGGTGCAAATGCTCAAAATAACTGGTCGGGTCGTTACACTCAGTTAATTTTAAAGTCCTAAATATTAGCGTGCAGTATTATTTTCTAAATCTAACAAGATTATAAATCTAATATCTAGAATTTCGATTTTGTCCTCTTATTATGAGTTATTATACTTAATACAATAAGGTTATTTTTGTAAACCAACATTGTATTCATACTTTTATAATAATAATATATAAATGAACCGAGTATATATATGAATCGTTTTATTAGATGAAGTAAAAAAGTGGGGAGATAGAAAGCAAAATGAACCCGTGGGGATGAATATGAAGTGTTCCTAAGGTTATTCGACAATTGATATAGTTCAATTTAATGAAAACAAAGACTAGAAATTTGGATTTAACGGTAAGCGCATCATATGAGAATTGAGAATAACAACCTAACATGCTTTTTTGGTTGAAGGCATCAAATTTTTATTAAACAGCCAACCCAAAATAATATTGTGTCATAGAAACACCATTGTTATCAAAATGAGAAGCGTAAAAAAATAAACTTGAATGACAGAAATCCCAAGTTTACACCTAGTAGTATCTCTGAAGAACAGGAAAATGCTCAGTATTCTAATAGTATTTGCCTAATATCGAATTAATGTAACAAAGATGAATACACGCATATATATATATATATATATATATATATATATATATATATATATATATATATATATATATATATATATATATATACACACGCGCGTGTAGGAGTAAAACCAATTGGAGGCTTTTGCTTCACACCAAGATCACGTATTCAAGAATAAATACAAATAGAAAAGAATACATAAAATATGAATAACAATGTTTATACCTCTACACATGAGGGAGGATAGTTCTTCCTAGGCTATAAAAGTGCGAAGAGCTGAGATCTATAATATAATAGAAAGATTATAAATTCCCCCTTAAATCGTCAGAAAATTTTATCTTTGAAAAATATTGAATATATAGTTCAATAAGTTGCATGTACATCCTAAAATGAATTCCGTTTGCTTCTTTTCGTCACTGCTATCAACTCCATATATGCTTTTAATGTTTTTTTCTTCGTAAAACAAATCTTTCAAGAATTAGTAAATAGTTGACTGAAACTGCAACAATACAGTAACTTGTTACATTCTTTTTTCGCTTTTCTATGAAATAAACAAATAAGCAAATAGAAATAATATTTACAAATATGAATAAAATATTCTTCTGCAAGTCATATGAAATAAACAAATTAATAACAGTTATATAGAAGATTAAATATCAAGCAGTCATATGAATAAAATAAAAATTGGACAAGATTATTCTAGACAAAAAGATAAATTTTTGTAAGGTACTTGGTTAGAATTTTCAAGTACGGTTAAGGGTCAAAACTGCCCTCAACCTATCGACTCCGGAACAAAATTGCCCTCCGTTTACCTTTGGCGAAGAAAATGCCCCCACCGTTAACTTTGTGGCCTATTTCTACCCCTAAAATCTAACAGAATCTTGAATTTCATTTTTAATTTTTTTTAATGCCACGTGTCACATTTTGATTGGGACATATAAAGAACGAAAAATTGGGACATATAAAGAACGGAAAAAGGGTCAAAACTGCCCTCAACGTATTGACTCCGGAACAAAATTGCCCTCCGTTAACCTTTTTTGGGTCGGGTCGGTCGGGTTGAAGTGTAATGTGATTTCCTGCTTTCTAACAAATGTAAAGAGCTTGATATATCACATATATTCATCTTCAGTTAAAGTGGATTGGTCATTCCTATCCAATGGGGGGCTGGTTTTTCATGGCTTGGTTATGGGGGATTGGTTGGACGCCTGGTTCGTGATGGAGGGGGGCTGTTTGGTTGTGAAGTTTTTCGGCGATGTGAAGGTGACGGGGTGGACGGAGAAGATGAAGCAACAGAGCAGCCATGAGAGGTCGTTTGGTGGTTTAGGGTTAGAGAGGGTGTGTTGTAAGGAAGATGAAGAGAGGGTTTGGTGTTTTTTGGGTCGGGTCGGTCGGGATGCTTGTATTTAATTTTTAATTTTTTTTAATTCCACGTGTCACGTTTTGATTGGCCATTAAATAAACTTGACCCAAAATCAATTCTAACCCAAATTCTGACACAACCCGACCTAACCCGACCGACCCGACCCAAAAAGGTTAACGGAGGGCAATTTTTTTCCGGAGTCAATACGTTGAGGGCAGTTTTGACCCTTTTTCCGTTCTTTATATGTTCCAATTTTTCGTTCTTTATATGTCCCAATCAAAACGTGACACGTGGCATTAAAAAAAATTAAAAATGAAATTCAAGATTATGTTAGATTTTAGGGGTAGAAATAGGCTACAAAGTTAACGGTGCGGGCATTTTCTTCGCCAAAGGTAAACGGAGGGCAATTTTGTTCCGGAGTCGATAGGTTGAGGGCAGTTTTGAACCTTACCCGTTTCAAGTATAATAAATGAGTCAATAAAATATAGTTTCACTGAAAATTCATATAAGAACTATAAATTAGCACAAAACTCACAAAAACTAACAGTAAAAGAAAAAATTTATTTGATTTATGTTACAAAACTTAGCTCAAAGTAATAAACAAAAAGATAGACAATAAAGTAGAGAGAAATAGAGAAGAGAATATATTTCTTCTATGTATCCAAGTGCATTACAAAATGATTTCTCATCCTCAATATATAGTACTACGTAGAGGTATACTAAAAGAATTCCATAAATATATCATTAAGCTTTTGAGATCATGGAGGAAGATCATGTGGGAGATCATGGAGGTGTGGGAGTTACAACCATAAGTATTGGAGTAGTGGGAGTTATGGAGATAATGGATAAAAGTAGTGAGTGTTATAGGAGTTATGGACATCCACCATAATCTAATATTTCATAACACTCCCCCTTGGATGTCCAAAGATAATGTGCCTCGTTAAAACCTTAACTAAAATAAAACCCAATGGGAAAAAAAAGATTCTAGAAAAGGAAAAAGAGTACACATATCTGACAAGCATTTTTGTTGCCTCGTTAAAAACCTTGCAAGGAAAACCCAGTGGGACAAAACCTTGTAAGGGAAAAAGATTACAACGCGCATTAACTCCCCCTGAAAAGAGCATCAATTCACATCCTTTGAGCCTTCGCATTCCAATCTTGTGTACCAGCTTCTTGAAGGTTGATGTTGGTAGAGATTTTGTGAACAAATCAGCCATATTATCACTTGAACGAATCTGTTGCACATTGATATCACCATTCTTTTGAAGATCATGTGTGAAAAATAACTTTGGTGAAATATGTTTTGTTCTATCTCCTTTTATGAATCCTCCCTTCAATTGGGCTATGCATGCTGCATTGTCCTCATTCAAAATCGTGGGTAGTTTGTCACATTTCAAACCACATTTGTCTCGAATATGATGTATTATAGACCTCAACCACACACACTCTCGACTTGCTTCATGAATAGCGATTATCTCGGCATGATTAGATGAAGTAGCCACAATTGATTGCTTAGTCGATCGCCAAGATATGGCAGTGCCTCCACAGATAAACACATAACCTGTTTGAGATCGAGCCTTGTGTGGGTCAGATAAATATCCAGCATCAGCATAACCAACAAGATCAGGACTGCAATTATTGCCATAAAATAAGCCCATATCGGTAGTCCCTTTTAGATACCGCAATATATGTTTGATTCCATTCCAATGTCTCCTTGTGGGAGCAGAGCTATATCTTGCTAAGACATTGACTGAAAAAGTTATGTCAAGCCTTGTAGTATTTGCAAGATACATTAGTGCGCCAATTGCACTAAGATATGGTACTTCAGGACCAAGTAGCTCTTCATTCTTTTCTTGCGGTCGGAATGGATCCTTATTCACATCAAGTGATCGAACAACCATCGGAGTACTTAAAGGATATGCTCCATCCATGTAAAACCGTTTCAATACCTTTTCTATATAGGCAGATTGATGAACAAAAATTCCGTTTGCCAAATATTCAATTTGCAAACCAAGACATAATTTTGTCTTTCCGAGATCTTACATCTCGAATTCCTTATTTAAATAATCAATTGCCTTTTGGAGTTCTATGGGAGTTCCAATAAGGTTTATGTCATCGACATATACGGCAAGTACAACAAATTCCGATGTTGTTTTCTTTATAAAAACACATGGGCAAATGGCATCATTTATATAGCCTTCCTTTAATAAATACTCACTAAGACGATTATACCACATTCGTCTTGATTGCTTTAGACCATACAAAGATCTTTGCAATTTGATTGAAAACATTTCCCGGAACTTTGAATTATGAGTGTTTGGCATTTTGAATCCATCGGGAATTTTCATGTATATCTCATTATCAAGTGAACCATAAAGATAGGCAGTAACCACATCCATTAAATGCATGTCAAGCTTTTCAAGGACAGCAAAACTAATGAGATAACGGAAAGTTATAGCATCCATTACGGGTGAATATGTCTCTTCATCATCGACACCAGGCCTTTGAGAAAATCCTTGTGCAACAAGGCGTGCCTTATATCTTTGTACCTTATTTTTCTCATTTCTCTTGCGTACAAAGACCCATCTATAGCCAACAGGCTTAACACCATTAGGTTTTTCAACTATAGGCCCAAAAACTTCACGTTTTGCAAGTGAATTCAATTCTGATTGGATTGCTTCTTGCCATTTTGGCCAATCAAGTCTTTGTCGACATTCTCCAACAGATTGAGGTTCAAGATCCTCACTTTCTTGCATAATTCTAGATGCAACATTATATGCAAAGACATAATCCACCACTATATCCACTCGATTAAAATTTGTCTCGATATCGATTGGATTTATTGATAGTTCCTTATTTTCCTGAGTCTCGGGCTCAATGGATTCTTCATGAATCTCAAAATTTATTAAATCGTGAATTTCCTCATGAGATTCTTTCGTAGTGTCATTTTGATCATTTGCTTTCCTTTTTCTAGGATTTCGATCTTTGGAACCTAATGGCCTGCCACGTTTTAGGCGTGCTTTCGACTCATTAGATATGACACTAGAAGATTGTACAATATGGACATCAATACGGATTGGAACATTCTCTGCGGGGATGTGAGATTTTGTTATCCTTTTCAAGTCCGTGAATGCGTCATGCATTTGATTTGCTATTCTTTGCAAATGGATAATATTTTGCACATCTTTTTCACAAATAGAGGTATGTGGATCAAGATGAGATAATGATGGATTTTTCCACAAAATTTCCCGTTTGGTTTCACCAACTTCTCCCCCTAATTTTGGGAAAAGTGTCTCATCGAATCGACAGACTGCAAATCGTGCAGTGAACAAATCCCCTGTCAATGTTTCAAGGTAGCGAATAATGGAGGGCGATTCAAACCCAACATATATTCCTAACCTTCTTTGCGGACCCATTTTGGTGCGGTATGGCGGTGCTACAGGCACATATACTGCGCATCTAAAAATTCTTAAATGGGATATATTAGGTTCATGACCCAAAACTAATTGCAACGGGGAATATTTGTGATAATTCGTCGGTCTGAGACGAACTAGCATTGCTGCATGCAAAATGGCGTGACCCCAAAACGAAGTGGGCAGCCTCGTTTTCATGAGTAATGGTCTTGCAATCAACTGCAGACGTTTAATTAAAGATTCTGCAAGACCATTTTGAGTGTGAACATGAGCTACAGGATGTTCCACTTTTATCCCAATTGATAAGCAATAATCATTAAATGCTTGGGATGAAAACTCAGCAGCATTCTCTAATCTAATAGACTTAATTGGATTATCAGGAAATTGTGCTCGTAATCGAATTATTTGTGCCATTAATTTTGCAAACGCAAGGTTGCGTGATGACAATAGGCACACATGAGACCATCTAGAGGATGCGTCTATTAAGACCATAAAATATCTAAAGGACCCACTAGGTGGGTGAATAAGTCCACAAATATCCCCTTGTATACGTTCCAAAAACGTAGGTGACTCAGTTCCAACCTGTGTTGGTGATGGTCTAATAATTAACTTGCCTTGATAACAAGAAGTGCAAGAAAATTCATTATTTAAAAGAATCTTTAAATTCTTTAATGGATGCCCATATGAGTTTTCTATAATCCGTCTCATCATAATTGATCCAGGATGTCCCAATCGATCATGCCAAAGTACAAAAGTATTGGAATCATTAACCTTTTGGTTTACTGTGGAATGTGCCTCAGTTGCACTAATTTTTGTCCAATACATGCCACAAGATAAAGATGGGAACTTCTCAATAACCCTCTTTTGGCCAGAGACATTCTTTGTAATGATGAGGTATTCTAGATTATTCTCATCTATTGTCTCAATATGATATCCATTTTGACGGATATCTTTAAAACTCAACAAGTTCCTCTTGGACTTGGAAGAGAACATTGCATTCTCTATGATAAATATTGTTCCTTTAGGCAGAGTTATAGTTGCTCTTCCGGAGCCTTCAATCAATTTACTACTACCAAAAATTGTAGTAACATCTGCCTTACACATACTTAAATGAGATAAATATTTCTTCTCTTTGAATATCGTATGTGTGGTACATGAATCAATTAAACAAATATTTTTACAATTGGACGTTGATCCAAGTTTGCTTTGTGAGATATCCATATTTGCTTCCCATGGTTTGACATACAAAAGAAATATACGAAAAATATTAGTATTTTTTTTATAGATATGAGAATAAACAAATTTATGTCTATGATTCAACATAATAGTTTCAGTGCGGTCATTATGAAAAAAAAAATCTTTTATCATAGTTATTCTCCTTTTAATACTCTTGTATCCGTTGCTTAATAATTAAACAATATTCTCAAAATCTGCTGAGGTTAGTCGATTGACTAAATCGGATAGTCGACCAACATGCCTTGCGGAAAAGGTCCAGTTTAATAGAATATATTGGTTAAATCGATTATCTGTTATGTTAATCGATTAACTTACTGAAAAATCATTACAAATAAAGCATAAGATGAATGTATAATCTAAAGTTATATAATTTAAAACCATAATACAGATTATTTGTCAAGTTAATTAAACTCTTAAGGTACATATCGATATTTGATCATTGATTGAATTGTTTTGAACTGAATGTTTCGCCTAGAATGATTCAACTAATTGAGTTAATAGTTGTTGGCAGTGAATCTGTTTCAGGTTCATAATACTACTAGCATAATAACACCTTTAATGTGCTAACACATTAACACTGAGCAGATTAGAAAGGATTACAAAAAATGAAACTGATCATTCTTTTTAATACATTCTTTTTTTTATTTCAAGCATATTATAATTTTAACGAATACTTGCTTGATACTTAGCTTTACTAGCTTAAAGCAGAAAATATAAAATTTGAACCATATCACAATAATAGATAACTTATGTAAACTATGATAATTGTTTATTCATTAACTACTACGAATAAGTAAAAATAAAAATATCAAACTGCTCAATCTTCTTTAACCATGGATCCATCACCGATCAAGTGATCTATTTTCCCCTCAGGGTGCTCAAAGAAGTCTGCCACATCTAAGTGGGTGATGTCAAAATTATTGTCAGAGACAAAATTGGTTTCAGGGCCTTTACTCTTTAGAGATGCTTGATAAAGCTCAACCAAATGTCTTGGTACACGGCAAATTTTTGCCCAGTGCCCTTTTCCACCGTAACGATAACATATAGTTTCTGAACTATTTTCTTTTGGATTCTCATAATTCTATTTCCGCTTTTGGTGGTTATATCTCTTTGGGGGGTGACTAACACCAGGAAAATTTCTTCCTTGTCCACGTCCACGACCATGACCCCGACCACGACCACGACCATGATTAAAACCATAGCCTTTTCCACGCTTAGCATAATGGGAATACACCTTATCTACTTCAGGCAATAGTGTAGACCCATTGGGTCGATTTTCGTGATTTCTCATGAGCAGGTCATTGTTTCGCTCAGCCACAAGGAGAAGAGAAATCAGCTCAGAGTACTTTTTGAAACCTTTCTCTCTGTACTGTTGTTGCAGAACCATATTGGAGACATGAAACGTTGTAAACGTTTTTTCAAGCATATCATAATCAAATATAGTATCTCCACAGAGTTTCAATTTAGAAGTAATTCTAAACATTGCAGAATTATATTCAGAAACAGACTTAAAGTCTTGGAGCCTCAGATGAGCCCAATCATATCGTGCTTGTGGCAAAGTGACCAATTTTAAGTTGTCATATCTCTCCTTTAAGCCATTCCACAAGATAAGTGGATCTTTGATTGTGAGATATTGAATTTTCAAACCTTCATCAAGGTGATGGCGCAAGAAAATCAAGGCCTTATCACAGCCTTGGGTGGATGCATTATTTCTGTCTTTAATGGCGTCTCCAAGACCCATTGCATCCAAATGGATTTCAGTATCCAACACCCATGTCATGTAGTTCTTGCCCGAAATTTCAAGGGCAACAAACTTTCTTTTCATAATGTCAGACATAATTAAAACAAAATTAGGAGGAGAAAAAATACCTTAATTTTCTCAAAGAGATTCTTGAGATAGTAGAACTTCGTGCTGATAACGTGTTACAAAACTTAGCTCAAAGTAATAAACAAAAAGATAGACAACAAAGTAGAGAGAAATAGAGAAGAGAATATATTTCTTCTATGTATCCAAGTGTATTACAAAATGATTTCTTATCCTCTATTTATAGTACTACATAGAGGTATACTAAAAGAATTCCATAAATATATCATTAAGCTTTTGAGATCATGGAGGGAGATCATGGGGGAGATCATGGAGGTGTGGGAGTTACAACCATAAGTATTGGAGTAGTGGGAGTTATGGAGATAATGGATAAAAATAGTAGGTGTTATAGGAGTTATGGACATCCACCATAATCTAATATTTCATAACAATTTAACATTTGTAGATTGATTGTGTGCAAATAGTAAGTAGATTTGCCAAATACTGATTGCGTGCACATAGTAAGTAGGTTTGCCAAATAAAAGAAAAATATTTATTTATTGAAAAGAAAATTCAATAGACAATGATTTGATAAGGGAAAGAATTGTTTAATTGACGTAGTTTTAGAGAGTGACAGAAAAGATGACAAAAGAATGAATACTAATAATTATTAGAAGCCGAAAAGACGAATATTGAATGGAATTTTGAAGGTTTAGGAGAATTTATATATTTTTGCAATAATGTAAGGAAAATGAAAGCGCACTAAAGATTTGAATTGGCTTCACTAATTGATTGTACAGAAATTCACTCTTCGTATTTATCAAGGTAATACAAATCTATTATTTAAGTAATTTACTTTTTAGTACAAGAATATTATAGGAATAATATTTAAGTCAAGGGTAGAATGATTATCAAAAATTTTATGAACATTCTCATCTTTCAACTTTTGATATTAGCACCTTCCCACTTTTAGTATATATATATATGAGATTAATGTTGTGAATTTTTTAAAAGGGCATGCATTGAGTACAAAATATCGTTTAATGGGAAACAATTTTAACTTTAGATAGAGAATAATTTGACTTTTCAATTTTTGAAGGTTATTATGATAAATTAACTTCACTTAAAAGTTTTTGTACATAGTAAGATGATTGATATTTTTACGTTGTGTTTGATGAATATTGTTATTATATTTCTTCGGAGAGGTACATTTGGCGTCTCTAGCTAGATGCAAGGTTGAAGTTTTAACATTGAATTGTCACTCAATTTACATCTTCAAAAGATTATGGTCTAACTGAGATCTATTTTATAATTTTGTAATACCGTAAGATACAACTTGATTACTATTATTTAATCTAGTGGGTTTGACATGTCAAAATATATTGCGAAAAGAGGTTCAAATTTACAATATTTTTTATCACCCGCAAAAGAAAACCTGATTTTCTTCAGATTGGCGTTATTAGAATCAGGGACAAATATAAGATAATTTTTTACTGATGTTTAAATAAATAAATCAGAAATGTAACATAAATAGACATGATTCATGGCGTACTACTATATATTAATGCAGTACAATTCTTGAAGGTTAGGTAACCTTGTTCG
Source organism: Nicotiana benthamiana (assembly GCA_034376525.1). Classification (NCBI taxonomy): domain Eukaryota; kingdom Viridiplantae; phylum Streptophyta; class Magnoliopsida; order Solanales; family Solanaceae; genus Nicotiana; species Nicotiana benthamiana. The sequence continues at coordinate 52,841,420 of CM067330.1, read as the reverse complement.
CAGGGGTGTACATGTAAAAATATTAGGAGTACGGAGAATAAGACGTGTTAAGGATATTGAGTCTAAGTATATTTTGCTTATATTGTGATAAATAAAATTAGGCATATTTTGTACAATTCAACAAACACTTTTAATATAAATATTTTTTTTGCTCTTATTCTAGTATAAATTAGGAGGAGAAACAACCAAAATTAACAATTTTTTTTTTACTTTTTTCTCACACTTTTTTCATACATCAAAATGATCACAAAGCAATATATATATAACTAGTCCAAAAATATGAACCTCTGATGAAGATTTATGCCATTTAGGGCTTAATGTAATAAACGTTAAAAACATGATAGCTATTTAAGATTAAGGCTACACAATATGCCAAACGATTGTAACTGTGATGATTCACAAGGTCAGCACTTGCTCTTAAATTAAAATTTGTATTTTCGAGGCCTTGAAAATTTCATATAGAGCCATCTCGATTTGCGTGTACGGTCCGAGCACGTAGCTGGAAAGCTTAAATATAAAAATCTGTGAAAATGGTAAAATTTGGTTATAAAATGAGTTAATTTGACTTCGTTCAATATTATGGATAAACGGACCCGGACCCTGATTGGAGGGGTCCGTAGGAAAATATAGGACATGGGCGTATACTCAGGAACGAATTCCGATGTCCCAAGCCTGAGAATTAAATTTCAAAGAAAATTATTTTCTGAAATTGTTTAAAGAAATTTGTAATGAATTTTGATTAGAACATGATTGTATCGGGACTGTATTTTAATTTCGTCGCCTGATACATGTCTTATATATAATTTAAGATATTTTTGTAAAAATTGGTGAAAAACGGATGTCATTTGATGTGATTCGAACCTTAATTGCAAAAGTTGATGTTTTATGAAGTTTGAGAAAATTCTTTGATTTTAAGGTGTAATTCGTTATTATTGATGTTATTTTTCCGATTTGATCGTATTGATAAGTCCCTATGATATTCTTGAGTTAGTACGTATGTTGGTTTGGAGCCCCGAGGGCTCGGGTGAGTTTTGGATAGGTATCAGAGTGCTTTAGACTTAGAAAAATCTGGATTTTTCTGCTGCTTCTGGTGTTCAGTGATTTAGTGCTATGCGATCGCATAGCAAGTCTCGCGACCGCATAGAGTAAACTTCTGGGATTCTATTTTGTTATTTGCGATCGCATAAGTCCTTGGGGGATCGCGTAGAGTAAATTCCGGAAGTTCACATTTCGTTCTATGTGATCACAATCATCCCTTCGCGATCACAATGTGTTAAGCCATAGCCTTCATTTCTTTCTACGTGATCGCATAGTGTTGTTTGCAATCACAGTGCTCAATTATTCTTACCCTCTACGACCGCAACCCATTGTCCGTGATCGCATAGACCAAAATCCGCCCAATTATTTAAGTCCCCAAAAACAGAACAGTTACAGAACTTTTACAAATTTTCACAAACCTCTACTTCTCCAAAGTTCTTAGGCGATTCTTGAAGATTTTCTTCAACATAATCTCTTGGGTAAGGAATTTTTATCTTATTTCTTCCATTTTCATCAACACCCACTAAATTTCTAGGCCTAAAATATGAGATTAAGGGTAGAAAATTAGGTATTTGGGTAGCGTTAATGCTTTGTGATTATTTATTATTTAGACCTCGTTTTAGGATCGACTTTGAAAACTAATTATATATTGGGGCTCGTGGGTGAATGTGTAATGTTTTGGATCGAATCTTGTGTTTGTACCAAGCGGGTTCGGGGTCGATTTTTGGATTTTTGGGAAGAATGATTGAAAAGCTATAATTAAGCATTAAAATTGAATTGTTTAGCATTTATTGACGTTATTAAATCGATTATGTATAGATACAATTGATTTGGAGCCAAATTTGAAAGAAAAAGTGGTGTCTGAGGCTTGAGTTGGCCATGAAAGTTTGAAGTAAGTGTCCAGTCTAACCTTAGCTTGAGGGAATAGGAGTTGAGTCCTATTTGTTAATTGCTTCTTGCTATAGGCGTGGTGACGAGTATCTATACGCTGGTGTCGAGCATGACCGTGAGTCTTAAACTGATATATGTTGTGTTCTTAAATGATTCCATGGATGCGTTAATTATTGGTTCTCGATATTGGACAAGGATTTAGTTTATTTCCATGAAATTTATTTACGACTAAGTATTGGTATTAATTTAGTTGAGTAGTAGTTGAGTTAAGATTGGTTATAGCTGATTCCCCCTTGCCGGAATATTTGTTTTGATATTTTTGTTCCCTCGCCGGGAAGTTATTATATTGCTTTTTTCTGTTGCCGAGATTTCCTTATGATTTTGTATTGGTTTGAAATAGGAGCAGGCGGTACGCCTACTACAAGTTATAGTAAAATGCGAGCGGGTGGTACGCCTACCAAAAGTTATAATGAATTGAGAGCGGGTGATACGCCTACCACAAGTTATAATAAAATGGGAGCGGGTGGTATACATACCACGAGATTTAATAAAATGGGAGCGGGTGATACGCCTACCACAAGACTTTCTGCAATGGGAGCGGATGGTACGCCTACCACGAGATATGGAAATGAGATCGGATTGCACGACTGCAACAGGATGTGACCCGAAAGTGAAAGTTGCCTTTGTTTTCTTATTCCTTGTTAGAAGTAAAGTTTGGTTTTCATTATAATCCTTTTGAGATTTGTTTTTATCTATTAATTCACCGAAGCATGTTCCCCCCTTCTCAGATTTAATTATTGTATTAGTTAATTTTTCGCTATGTGTGTATGTATATATATATATATATATATATATATATATATATATATATATATATATATATATATCTGGTCCTAGCCTCGTCACTACCTCGCCGGGGTTAGGCCAAGCACTTACCAGCACATTGGGTCAGTTGTGTTGATAGTACACTCTATACTCTGTGTAAATACCGGAGCAGTACTTGGTCAGCAGTAGTAGGGGAACCAGCCTTCAGTCCATCAAGATTTCGAGGTAGACATGCAGGTGTCCGCAGGCCCCGGTGTCTCTTCTATCAATTTTTATGTTCTGTTATCATTTGTAATCGACACAGTCTATGTTCTTTCTTTCAAACACTTATATGTAGTAATCAGAGATAGTCCTTGAATGTCGTGACACCAGTTTCTAGGTAGAGGCATATGTTGCTTTCAACATTATCTTAGTATTATAACTGTTTAAGTCTTCCACTTAATCTCATATTCCATTGTGATTTAAATACTTATCACTTGTTAAAATAAGTTGTTAGAAAGTCTAAAACAAGAGAATTAAAGATACCTAATTTCGTGGCTTGCCTAGCGTCTACAATTAAGCACCATCACGACTTCCAAGGGTTGGAAATCGAGGTCCTGGCAAGTTGGTGTCATAACCCTAAACTGGCCCGGTCGTGATGGCGCCTCTCGTGAAGACAAGGCCAGCTGATACAACACTCACATTACCCTTTAATCAATAAGAGTGATTTTTAAATCTTTAATTAAAAGCAATATTTCATAATATAAATTTCAATGAAACAGTGCGGAATGTCTACACAAGCCTGACATCGGGGTGTCACTAATCATGAGCATCTATCAAGGTCTGAATATAACAAGAAGTCTAATATAATGTAATAATTACACTTATAGCAATGCAAGGAAAGGAGCGGTGTTGCGGACGTCATGCAACCCCCTGTTAACTTTGATGACTCTGCGTCTGAGCCAATCAACACCCGCTACCGCGTTCCGATATACTTCCATCTGCACACGAGGTGCAGAGAGTAATGTGAGTACTCCAACCCAGTAAGTAATAAGAGTAATTAAAGACTGAGCAGTAGGAAACAATAAATCCACATTAACGTAAGGCTCAATAAATACAACATGCTTTCAAATCATAATACTAGTCAACCTTCCCTTTTAAAGTTTGGATTTTAGTAAAAAGTATTTTGAGATACTTTGCAGCAGTTTCAGTGGGGGTTCAATACCATTTAAAATAATTATAGAGATTAAAGTCATAATCGGCCCCTCGGGCAAACATAGTTCGTAAAACAGCCTCTTGGGCAAAACAATAATCATAAACACTTCGTAACTTGAAAATCTCAGTGGAAATAGTCAAATTCCTAATCCGTGATTAATTTATGAACATCTCGTAAACCCCAATTTAAATAAAAGTTATTTTAAAATATTTGTTCATCTCTCGATAAAGGCTTAACATAAAGATGAGCGCAGATAATCAATAAATCAACATATTCTATAGAAACTCACTTTAAAGAGGAGTAAAATCAATAAGTTCATAAACAGGCCTTTCAGGCAAAATATCACTCATACGCATGTATATATCTATCACCCCTCGGGCTAGACTCTCTGTCACTCGTGACTTCTCTCTTACCAAACAATACTTGCACTCAGCATTCACGCTCAATAGGTACCATATAGTAACCGCTGCGGCATGCAGCCCGATCCATATATAGCTGCGCAGTAAAGCCCGATCCATATATTTTGTCGACGGCGCTCACTCGGGGTGTGCAGACTCCGGGAGATACTACTAAAGCCCAAGCACTACATCGTTGAGGCGTGTATCTCGATGCAACATATCGATGCGGTGGGCAGCCCGATCCTAAATACATACATATACACATATACATATTGCTACGACGTGCAGCCCAATCCATAGATATATAATCTTCACAAACTAGGCCCTCGGCCTTTCTCATTCATTGACCTCATGATCAGGCTCTCTGTCTATCTCAGTCATCAATCTCATCATACCCTCAGTCTATCCTAGTAAAACAGGGAACTTAGACCAAAACAGTTTCCACAATTTTAAGAATATTGTGATAACCCAAATTTGAGTAATAACAGGTAAAACATGACAGAGGATATGCTTTCAAACAAATAGAGTGAGGAAAGATAGTAAAAATGCCCCTAGGGTTCTCAACAAGTCGATGCAAGTCCCCAAACATGGCTACAGCCAAAAATATAGTGACATCAAATATTTAAGTATCAAATACGCATGAAAATAATCGTTCGGGATGAACTAGGTCACAATCCTCCAGCGGTGCTCTACTCCACACTCGTTATCTAGTGTGTAAGTCATCTCAAAGTAACACAATGATGTGTAATCCAAGGTTCGAAACCCTTAAGACAGTATTTACAATCATTATTTACTTTGAACCGGCAAAATCTCTTGCTCGTGACGCCTTTTCCCCTTAAGTCGGCCTTCACGCGTGTCGAATCTATCAAAAATCAGAGCAAATACATCACAATATGCTAAGGAACAAAGCCCAAGCGAAAACAATCAATAACTGGCACAAATCCCGAAATTACCATAACCCGAGCCCACTTATCGAAACTCAAAAATTTTCACATCAACGTGTTCCTTACTAGACACGAGTCTATGCATATAAAGAGCACCAAAATCAAAGTCTAAATTACTCCTCAAATCCCAATTTAAAATCTCAAAATTCCAAGCCCTAGTTCTTTATTTTTTGGTTTAGTTTCCATAAAATTCTAGGTGGATTTCACAATAAGAATGAGTTTTAAGTTCAAACTCTCGTGTTCGCAATGCACATCTTACCTTGACCAGATTTCCCTTCTATGCAATCAGGATACCGGACTCGCGAACGCGATGCTTTGCCTGAGCGACCCTTCGTGAACGCGACAATACACCTGCAAATGCGTAGCACAATTCAAGTAACTTAAATGCTTCTATGCCAACGCGAATAACCACATGCGAACGCGATACACTAAGATCACAACCCTTTGCAAACACTATGCCTAACTCGAGAACGCGAAGGCAAATTTCACACCCACTCCCCCTACTTTTTGCGAATACGAAGACATAAATTGCTGCAACTGCTGAGACAAATTTTCTGCAACTCTTCAACATAGAATATGACCCGATTGACCTTCTTAAACTCACCCGAGGCCCCCAGGGACCTCAACCAAAAGCACCAACACATCCTAAAACCTCGCTCAAACTTGTTCCAATCATCAAAACACCTCATACTACACCAAAAACATCATTTCACATTGAATTCAAGCCAAAGTTTTCCAAAAAAAACTTCCGATTGGCCGAACCAAACCACGTCCGATTGACCTGAAATTTTGCACACACCTCAAAAATGATATAACTCAACTACATCAACTCTCATATTTCCATTCCGACCCTCGGGCCAAAATCTCACCTATCAACCGGAATTCACCAAAATACTAACTTTGCCAATTCAAGCTAAATCCTTCCACAGACTTCCAAAATATATTACGATCATGCTCCAAAGTCATAAATCACCCAACGAAGCTAACCAAATCATAAAATTTCCGATCTGAGCTTATATAAGATAAGTCTACTCTTAGTCAAACCTTTCAAATTCAAAGCCTTTAACTGAGATGTTTTCCTCCAAATTCCTTCTGATTACTCTGAAAATCAAAACCAACAATTTACATAATTCACAATACACCTCTCGGAGCAAGTCATGCCCGAGAACTGGCGATCAAAGTACAAAAGCTCAAAATGATCGATCGGGTTGTTACAGTTGGTATCAAAGCTCTAGGTTACATAGGTCTCACAATTCACATACAAGCTCAGTAGAGTCTGAGGGAACGGTACGGAGACGTATGTATTAATCCCCCAAAGACTACAAAGTTATGAAAAAAAACTTCACATTTATTCTTTCTTGTCGTCCGATTTTGTTTCTCAATGATAATTGAATTTCTACTTTGCTCTTTCGCAGATGGCGAGAACACGTGCTTCCTTATCCAGAACTGAGCAGCCTGAGCCCCCAGCAACAACTCCTACCAGGGGTGAGGGAGAGGCCGAGGCCATTGGAAAATTGCCGTCACGGAGGCAATTTACGGGCGTCGGCAGCCGGCGGAGGATGGTGGCGAACGCTGGATTCACATTTCTGGTGAGAGGGGTCTGAGATGGTGAGATGGGGGTAGGAGGGGTAGTTTAGACATATATATATATATATATATATATATATATATATATATATATATATATATATATACACTTAATATTGTGGGCTTAAGACAGTTGAAAAATTAATAAATATTTTGGGCTTAAGGACGGTCTGATCAAAAAACCTCGACGCTCCTGATTAAAACCCACAAAACGACGTTGTTTCAGGTGGGGGGTTTTGGACCGGGTTAGCTGTGCGATTAGGGCAGGTCAGGGTGCTTTTTGGGATGGTTTTTCATTAAAACTGGCCCAATTTTGGTCTTTGAAACAAGACCACATTTCACAACCTTTCTTTTTCTTATTTATTTTTAATTACTAATTTATTTTATTAAATACCAAATTAACATTAAAATAGCAAAGACTTGATAGAAATCTAAAATTAAGCTAATTAAATTCCAAATTAACTAAATCCTAATTAAAAGGAAATTAAAACAAATTTGAAACTTCAAAAGTAAAAATACAAGAAGAATCGATTTTATTATTATTTTTATTTTTCCATGCTATTAATTAATCTCTGAACCTAAAAATGTTAAAACCGGTATCCTAAATGCAAAATGCTATTTTTTGTACTGTTATGAATTAAAATGCACTCAACATGCAATCAAACCATTCAAAGCAAAGAGGGGTATTCGACAAGGGGATCCTATGTCACCTTATCTCCTTGTATTGGCCATGGAGTATTTAAACAGACTCTTGCAGCAGCTGCATAAGGATGGAAATTTCAACTTCCATCCTAGGTGCAGGAAGCTTAACATTTCTCATGTATGTTTTGCAGATGATTTGCTCATGTTCTGTCGTGCTGATGAAATGTCTATTCAGATATTGCACAACACATTCCTTAAGTTCTCAGCAGCCTCTGGCCTTCATGCTAATATTAGCAAGAGTGCTATTTACTTGGCTGGGATCCAACAGCAGACTAAAGAGCAGCTGATTAGTCTCTTGGGATTTACTGAAGGACAATTGCCATTTAGATACTTAGGAATCCCTCTGGATTCCAAGAAGCTGGCCATTCGACACTACTTGCCTCTCATTGAAAGAATTACAGAAAAAATCACCTGTTGGTCAGCCAAATTCCTTTCTTATGCTGGAAGAAGCCAACTGATAAAGGCAGTGGTGTTTGGCATTCAGTCATATTGGGCTCAAATCTTTATTCTGCCTAAGAAGGTCCTCAAAACTATTGATGCTATGTGTAGAACATTTCTTTGGACTGGTAAGGCAAGTATCTCAAGAAGAGCATTGGTGGCTTGGGATAAAGTTTGCAAGCCAGTGTCTGCTGGTGGACTTGATATACTGGATTTATCTATGTGGAACAAGGCTGCCATATCAAAGCTATTGTGGGATTTGGCAAACAAAAAAGACTGTTTATGGGTGCGATGGGTTCATGCTTATTACATCAAGAAAGACACCATATCTTCTGTTAACATTCCTAACACAACATCTTGGGTTATAAGGAAAATAATGGATTGTAGAAACTTCATTTTGGAATGTCCTCAGCTGCAGGGTGATATTACTGTTCGATTGCAAAGTGTATGCAAACTTAACAAGTTCAACATACAAAAACTGTATACATCACTGCTGCCCAGTTTTACAAAAGTCACATGGAAAAATTTGTTGCTAATTGATAATGTGCTGCCTAGGCACAAGTTTACTGCCTGGCTTGCAGCTCATCACAGTCTTCCTACTGTGGATAGATTGCAGGTAATGGGCATTCATATCCCAATGGACTGTGTATTCTGCAAGTCTCAAGTGGAAGATTTTAATCATCTCTTCTTTGGTTGTGTAAGAACAAATAGTCTGTGGAAAAGAATTTGCAAATGGTTAGGATATTCTCGGAATGTAGACTGCTGGGAGACTGAACTAAACTGGATATGCAGTTTAGCCAAGAGCAGGCAATGGCACAAAAGGATTACAGCTGCTGCATTCATTACTACTATTGCACTCATCTGGAAAATGAGGAACCAAATGAGATTCGATGGTGTCACATATTTGGAGGATCTGTTATGCCGTGAGATTGTTCTGTTGATTCATATGCGAGGCAGAAAACACAAGAAATGGCAATTAGGACTTAGCAAACTCAATTATTTTCCTTAGCCTTTGAGTTTACATACTATTCTATAGATTGTATATACATAGTTAGACTAGAGAATATGATTCTTGTATTAGTATAGTAGTTAGTCCAAAACTACTCTCATGATCACTGATGTACATTACTTTGTTATCAATGAAAGCTAAATTTTTTTAAAAAAAACATGCAAGCAAACACATAATTATACAATTAAATTCTAAAAATCACACAGATAAAGAAAAATCCTAATATTATGAATTTATAGGAGTAATTTAAACTAGGCAAAAATCACATGCTCACAACCCTCATGACGAGTGTCACCCGGGCAGGCTAGCTTTCTGTAGCACCAGCCATCTCTCAGGCTAGCAGAGGAGCCTAAACTCCTACTACTCGCACTTCGGAGCAGGTAGTTTCCCAGATTCAAACTCCAGCAGTTCATACAATTGGAGTAGTTTAGCCGGGTGTGGTAGCTCAGACCGGTGAGTAGAGCAGTTATGTCTACCGATGCTTTGTGGAGGCTGGATAGGCTCCTAAGCTCTTCACTTCTACTTTCATCGGTGCATATACTGAGGTTACCCAAGATTATCTAAATAGCTGCCACGAGGTTCTCAGGAACATGGGAATTGTTGAGAACAATGGGGTTGATTTTGCTACATTTCACTTGTCTGGATCCGCCAAGACTTGGTGGAGGGATTTCTGTTTTGCTAGACTAGATGGATCGCCATCTTTGACTTTGGAGGCATTTACACAGCTATTTCTGGAGAAGTTCCTCCCCATTACTCAGAGAGAGGCCTATTAGAGACAGTTTGAGTGCCTCTAGAGAGTTCTATGACGGTTACCCAGTATGGGACCAGATTCATCAACTTGGCTCGCCATGCTCTTGTCATACTTCCTACCGAGAGAGAGAGATGGTGAGGAGGTTTATTGATGGCCTTATTCGGCCAATTCATCTTCATATGGCTAGGGAGGTAGGGAGTGAGATATCGTTCTAGGAGGCGGCCAATCTAGCCAGGAGAGTGGAGATACTTCTATCACAATGAGGTGGTCATGGGTCAGACAAGAGGCCCCGTCATTCAGGCAGATTCAGTGGTACCTCGACTGGAGTAGAGATTTATATGGTAGAGGCCATCCTCCTAGGCCCTTTCAGTCATCTCTTCAGGTTTCTCATGGTGTTTCAGGTAGTCGTGGTTCTCAGATGCAGTATTCTGATCAGCAGTCCTACAGTGCACCACCAATACCTATCAGAACACTACCGCTTCAGAGTTTCTAGGGTCAACAATCCTAGAATTTGAGATCTTGTTTTAATTGTGGCGACACGAGGCACATTTCTAGGTATTGCCCTCACGCACAAGGTAGCTCTCAGCATCTGAGTTCTCGTGCTATGGTTCCGGCACCAGGTGCCCCACAACCTGCCCAACCAGCTAGAGGTAGGGGTAGAGGTGCTAGAGGTGGAGCTCAGACCTCTAGAGGTAAGGCCAGCCGGCAGCAGGTCATCCCCGGGATGTAGTTTGGGGTGGTATGGCCCAGCTCCGATGTTATGCTCTTCCACCCAGGCTCTAGGCTGAGGCTTCAGATGCGATGATCATAGGTACTGTTATGGTTTATGATAGAGACGCTTCAGTGTTATTTGATCCAGGGTCTACATACTCGTATGTAGCATCTTATTTTGCACTATATCTGGTTATGCTTAGTGACTCATTGAGAGTTCCCATTTATATATCTACACTGATGAGTGATTCTATCATGGTTGATCGAGTCCATCATTCTTGTATTGTAGTTATTTGAGGTCTTGAGATTCGTTTGGATTTGTTGCTTCTAGATATGGTCGGTTTTGATATTATATTGAGGATGGACTAGTTATCACCTTACCATGCTATTTTGGACTGTCATGCCAATAATGTGACCTTAGCTCTATTGGGTATGCCTTATTTAGAGTGGAGATTGACTCATGGTCATTCTACCTGTAGTGTTATCTCTTATATGAAGGCTCGGCACGTGGTCAAGAAGGGGTGTTTAGCCTATTTAGCATATGTTCGTGCTTCGAGCACTAAGGTTCCTTCTATCGATTATGTGCCCATTGTAAATAAGTTTCCTGAGGTATTCCCTTCAGACCTGCTGGGTATGTCGCTCGACAAGGATAATGACTTTTGCATTGATGTGGCTCCGGACACTCAGCCTATTTCTATCCCCTCGTATTGCATGGCCCCGCTTGAGTTTAAAAAGCTAAAGGATCATTTGCAATATTTTCTTGAGAAGGGTTTCGTTAGACCCACTATTTTTCCTTGGGATGCAACAGTGTTGTTTCTTACAAAGAAAGATGGGTCAATGAGAATATCTATTGATTACCAGCAATTGAAAAAGGTTACAATCAAGAATAAGTATCCGCTACCGAGGATTGATGATCTGTTCAATGAGCTTCAGGGTTCCAAGGTATTTTCAAAGATTAAATTGAGATCATGCTAGCATCAGTTGAGGATATGGGCATTTGATGTCCCTAAGACAGCGTTCCGCACTCGCTACGGGCATTATGAGCTCTTGGTTATGTCATTTTGGGTTGACTAATGCCCCAGCAGATTTTATGTATTTGATGAACCGAGTGTTCAAGAATTATTTGGCTGATAGTCATCATTGACGATATTTTGATATATTCCCGCAACCAGGACGAGCACGAGCAGCATCTCAGGTTGGTTCTTGAGACTCTGGGGGATAGTCAGTTATATGCTAAGTTTTTGAAGTGCAAGTTCTGGTTGAGTTCAATTGCATTCTTAGGTTATATTGTATCAACAGAGGATATTCAGGTTGATCTAAAGAAGATTACGACAGTTAAGAACTGTCCTAGACACGTATCAACAGTAGAGATTCGGAGTTTAATAGGATTAGTAGGCTACTATCGTAGATTCGTAGAAGGTTTTCATCTATTGCAGCCCCGATGACCAGGTTGACCCATAAGGGTGCCCAGTTCAGGTGGTCGGATGAGTGTGAGGCGAGCTTTCAGAAGCTCAAGATAGCTCTGACTATGTCACTGGTGTTGGTATTGCCTACAGGTTCAGGGCCTTATGTGGTTTATTGTGATACTTCTCATATTGGGCTTGGTTCAGTATTGATGCAGGATAGAAAGATATTGCCCATGCTTCGCAGTAGTTGAAGATTCATGAGACGAACTATCCAGTTCATCATTTGGAGTTGGCAGCTATAGTTCACGGATTAAAGATTTGGAGGCATTATCTGTATGGCGTGGCATACGAGGTATTCAGAATTCACACAAATCTTCAGTATTTATTCAAGCAAAAGAATTTGAATTTGAGGCAGAGGAGGTGGTTATAGTTGTTGAAACACTATGATATCACTATCTTATATCATCTGGGGAAGGCCAAGAAGGTGGCCGATGCTTTGAGTAGGAAGTCAGCTAGTGTGGGCGGTCTTGCTTATATTCCGGTCAGTGAGAGGCCGCTTGCTTTGGATGTTTAGGCTTTGGCCAACCAGTTCATGAGAGTGGATGTTTCTGAGCCCAGTCGTATGTTAGATTGAACGGTTGATCGTTCTTCATTATTGGAACGTATCCATGATCGACAGTATGATGATACCCATTTATGTGTCCTTAGAGACTTGGTGCAGTGCAGAGGTGCCAAACAGGTTACCTTAGATGATGATGGAGTTTTGAGATTGTAGGGTTGAGTTTGTGTGCCTAATGTGGATGGGCTCCGAGAGTCGATTTTAGAGAAGGCCCATAGCTCTCGATACTCCATTCATCCGGGGTGCCGCAAAGATGTATCCGGATTTCGGCAACATTATTGGTGGCGGAGAATGAAGAAGGATATTGCTGCATATGTATCTCGATGTTTGAATTTTTCAGTAGGTTAAATATGAGCATCAGAGACCTAGTGGATTGTTTTAGAGAATTGAGCTTCCCGAGTCGATGTGGGAGCAGATCACTATGGATTTCGTTTTTAAACTCCCGTAGACTCGGAGGAAGTTCGACGCAGTATAGGTCAATGTTGATTTCCTACGGCAGTCTTCTATTCTTCCGAGAGGTTAGCTAAGATCTATATTCGGGAGATTGTTCGCTTTCATGGTGTGCCCGAGTCTATCATTTCGGACCTAAGTACGCAGTTTACCTCGCATTTCTGGAGAGCAGTTCAATGGGCACACGGGTTGAGTTGAGCACAACATTTCATCCCCAGGCGGAAGGATAGTCCGATAGGACTATTCAAATATGGGAGGATATGTTAAGAGCTTGTGTCATTGACTTCGGAGGCTCGCGAGATCAATTCTTACCATTAACAGAGTTTGCCTATAACAACAGCTACCAGTCGAGCATCCACATGGCTCCTTGTGAGTCTTTATATGATAGGCAGTGTCAGTCACCTATGGTATGGTTTGAGCCAAGAGATGCTCGGTTGTTGGGTATGGATCTGGTTTATGAGGCCTTGGACAAGGTCAATATTATTCAGGATAGGCTTCGTATAGCTCAGTCCAGGCAAAAGAGTTATGCAGACCACAAGGTTCGAGATGTTGGTTTTATGGTCGGTGATCGGGTATTCCTGCGAGTGTCTCCTATGAAGGGCGTGATAAGATTTGGGAGGAAGGGAAAGCTTAGCCCTAGGTTCATTGGTCCGTTTGAGATTCTTGATCGAGTAGGATAGGTGGCTTATAGACTTGCGTCGCCACCGAGCTTATCGGCCGTTCATCCAGTATTTCATGTGACCATGCTTCGGAAGTATCACGGCTCCATCTCACGTGTTAGACTTCAGCACTGTCCACTTGTAAAAGGACTGTCTTATGAGGAGGAGCCGGGCAGGTTCGTTAGTTGAGATGAAGAGTTTTCCGTTTGTTCGTGTTCAGTGGGGAGGCCATCCTCCTGAGGCATCGACCTGAGAGTCTGATTCCGATATGCGAAGCCATTATCCTCATTTTTTCCTGACTGAAGTACTTCCTTCTTCTGTCTGTTTGAGGAAGAATAGTTGTTTTAGCGGTGGAGGATGTGATAACCCAGAAGGTCATCACTTTCTCCTAAATTAAATTTTGTGTTTCTGAGGCCTTGAAATCGTCATACATAGCCACCTTGATTTGTGTGTGCATTCCGGGAGTGTAGCAAAAAGCTTAAATATGAAAATCTATAAAAACAATGGTAAAATTTTGTTATAAAAATGAGTTAATTTAACTTCGGTCAATATTTTGGGGTAAACGGATCTAGATCAGCGATTTGACGATCCTAGAGGGGCCGCAGGAAATTATGGGACTTGGGCGTATGCCCAGAATCGAATTCCGAGGTCCCGATCCCGAGAAATAAATTTTCAAAGAACATGATGGTATCGGGGCCGTTTTTTGGTTGCGACATCCGGTACAAGTCTTATATATGATATAAGACATTTTTGTAAAATTTTGGTGAAAAACGGATGTCATTGACGTGATTCGGTCCTAAATTGCAAAAGTTGATGTTTTATGAAGTTTGAGAAAATTCTTTGATTTTGATGTGTAATTCGTTGTTATTGAGGTTGTTTTGGAGATTTTATTGCACGGATAAGTTCGTATGATGTTTTTCAGCTAGTACGTATGTTTGGTTTGGAGCCTTGAGGGCTCAGGTGAGTTTTGGATAGGTGTAGGAGTGCTTTAGACTTCGACAAATCTATATTTTCTCTCTGGAATCTAGGGGTGGGGGTATAGGTGGAGGTAGAGGTGCTAGAGTTGGAGTTCAGGCCGCTATAGGTGGGGGGCAGCTAGCACCATACTGTCCCAGAGATGTTGTCTAGGGTGATGGGGCCCAACCCCAATTTTATGCTCTTCCAGCCAGGCCGGAGGCTGAGGCTTCCGATGCAGTTATCACAGGTACAGTTATGGCTTGTAGTATGGGTGCTTAAGTTCTTTTTGATCCATGGTATACTTACTCTTATATGTCATCTTATTTTATGTTGTATCTGGTCACGCCCAATGATTCTCTAAGTGCTCCTATTTATGTGTCCACCGCGGTGGGCGAATCTATTATAGTAGATCATGTCCATCGTTCTTGCATGGTTGTGATTAGAGGTCTTGAGACCCGAGTAGAATTATTACTGCTGGATATGGTCAATTTCGATATCATACTGGGGATGGACCGGCTGCCACCTTACCACGCCATCTTGGATTGTCATTCGAAGACTGTGACCTTAGCTTTACAGGGTTTAACTTGTTTAGAGCGGAGACGGGCTTCCGATCATCCTACATGTAGTGTTATCTCGTATATGAAGGCTCAATGAAGGATCAACAAGGGGGTTTTTGCCTATTTGTCATATGTTCGTGATTCCAGTGCCGAGGTTCCTTCTATTTATTCTGTTCCAGTAGTTTGTGAGTTTCTCGAGGTATTTTCTTCAGACTTTTCGGGTATGCCACTTGATAGGGATATTGATTTTTCCATTGACAAGGCTCCGGGAACTCAGCCATTTCCATTCCGCCACATCGTATGGCCTCGCCTGAGTTGAAAGAGTTGAAGGAGCAGTTGCGTGACTTGCTTGATAACGGCTTCATTAGGCCTAGTGTCTCGCCATGGGGTGCGTCGGTGTTGTTTGTCAAGAAGAAGGACAGATCAATGAGAATGTGTATAGATTACTGAAAATTGAACAAGGTCACAATCAAGAATATGTACCCATTGTCGAGGATTGATGATTTCTTTGACCAGCTTCAGAATGCCCAAGTGTTTTCGAAGATCGACTTGAGATCTGGCTACCATTAGTTGAATATTAGGGCATCTGATGTCCCTAAGACAGCTTTCCGCACTCAGTGCAGGCACTATGGGTTCTTGGTGATGTCATTCGGGTTGATATTTCCCCGACAACTTTTACAGTTTTGATGAACCATGTTTCATACCTTACTGAATTCGTTCATGTGAGTCTTCATTGATGATATCTTGATTTATTCCCACATTCAGGAGAGCATGAGCAGTATTTGAGAGTGGTTCTTCAGACTCTGAGAGATAGTCAGCTGTAGGCAAATTTTTTAAAGTGCGAGTTCTGATTGAGTTTGGTTGCTTTATGGGGTCATGTAATTTTAGCATAGGGTATTCAGGTAGATCCAAAGAAGATAGAGGCAGTCAAGAACTAGCCTCGACCTGCATCAACCACGAAGATACAGAGTTTCTTGAGTGTGGCAGGCTATTATCGTCGGTTTGTAGAGGGGTTTTCATCTATTGTAGCCCCAATGACTTAAATGGTCGAAGAGTATGAGGCGAGCTTCAATAAGCTCATGATAGCCTTGAATACAACACTAGTTTTGTCTTTGCCTACAAGATAGGCCCATATACAGTTTATTGTGATGTATCTCGTGTTAGGCTTGGTGCGGTGTTGATGCAGGATGACAAGGTCATTGCTTACGTTTCACTCCAGTTAAAGATTTATGAAAAGAACAATCCATTCCATGATTTGGAGTTAGCAGGAATCGTTGATGCGCTAAATATTTGGAGGCATTATATGTATGGTGTGGCACATGAGGTGTTCACGGACCACAAGAGTTTGCAGTACTTGTTAAAGCAGTATGAGCTAAATTTGAGGCAAAGAAGGTAGTTGGAACTATTGAAAGACTATGATTTCACTATCTTATATCATCCGAGAAAGGCCAATGTGGTGGCCGATGCTTTGTGTAGGAAGTCAGCCAATATGGGCAGTCTAGTGTATATTTCAGTTGGTTAAAGACCGCTTGCTTTGGATGTCCAGGCATTGGCCAATTAGTTTGTATGTTTGGATATTTCTAAGCGCAACCGAATATTAGCTTGCACAGTTGTTCACTCCTCTTTATTAGAGCGTATCCAGGATCGACAATATGATGATCCTCATTTATGTTTCCTCATAAACACGGTGTAGAACAGAGATGCCAAACAGGTCACGCTAGGAGATATTGGAATTTTGAGAATGCAATGTCGCATTTGTGTGTCTAATGTGGATGGACTTCGGGAGTTAATTTTAGAGGAATCCCATAGTTCTCGGTACTCTATTCATCCGGGCGCCTCCAAGATTTAGCAGGACTTAAGGTAGCATTACTGGTGGAGGAGAATGAAGAAGGACATTGTCACATACGTGGCTTAGCGTTTGAATTATCATCAGGTTAAGTACGAGCATCAGAGGCCTAGCGGTGTGTTCAAGAAGATTGAGATCCCTGAGTGGAAGTGGGAGCGTATTACTATGGACTTTGTTACTATGCTCCAACGGACTTAGAAAAAGTTCGATGCAGTGTAGGTCATTGTTGATAGGTTGACCAAGTCAGCACATTTCATTCCTATTGGCAGTCTCCTATTCTTATGAGAAGTTGGTTGAGATCTATATCCGATATATTGTTTGTCTTTCATGATGTGCATGTGTCTATCATCTCAGACCGAGGTATACAGTTTACCTTACACTTCTAGGGAGCGGTTCAGCGAGAGTTAGGTACACGGGTTAAGTTTAGCACAACGTTTAATCCTCAGACGGCGGTCAGTCCAAGCAAACTATTCAAATTTTGGAGGATATGCTCCGAGCTTGTATTATCGACTTTGGAGGCTTGTGGGATCAGTTCTTACCTTTAGTAGAGTTTTCCTACAGTAACTGCTACCAGTCGAGTATTCAGATGGATCCGTATAAGGCTCTATATGGTACGCGGTGTTGTTTGCCGGTCGGATGGTTTGAGCCAGGAGAGGCTCGGTTGTGTGTATGGATCTAGTACAAGATGCCTTGGACAAGGTCAGGATCATTCAGGACAGGCTTCGTACAGCTCAGTCCAGGAAAAAGAGTTATGCCGATCGTAACGTTCGTGATTGGCCTTCATGATCGATAAACGAATATTGCTTCAGGTGTCGCCTATGAAAGGCGTGATGATATTTGAAAAGAAGGGAAAGCTTAGCCCTAGATTCATTGGCCTATTTGAGATTCTTTATTGAGTGGGAGATATGGTTTAGAAACTTGCGTTGCCACCAAGCTTATCAGCCGTGCACCCAGTGTTTCATGTTTCCATGCTTCGGAAGTATCACAGTGATCCATCTCAAATGTTAGAATTCAGCATTGTCCAGTTGGACAAGGACTTGTCCTACGAGGAGAAGCCGGTAGCTATTCTAGATCGACAGGTTCATCAGTTGAGGTCAAAGAGTTTTCCTTCTGTTCGTGTTCAGTGGAGAGGTTAGCCTACTGAGGCATCGACCTGGAAGTCCGAGTCCAATATGCGGAGCTGTTATCCACATCTATTCCCCGACTTAGGTGCTTCCTTCTTATGTCCGTTCGAGGACGAACGATTATTTTAAAAACAAAGTGTTCTGAGGCTTGAGAACTTCCCTTTTACCTAAACTCAATTTGCGTATGTAGTCCTGGCGTGTAACCAGAAAGCTTATATGTGAAATTTTGTGAAAAATGATAAATTTTGACTATAAAATGAATTAAGTTGACTTCGGTCAATATTTTAGGCAAACAGACTCAGACCCATGATTTGGTGGCCCCGGAGGGTCCGTATGAAAATATAGGACTTGGGAGTATGCAAGGAATCGAATTCCGAGGTCCGAAGCTCGATAAATAAACTTTTAAAGGAAATTATTTTCTGAAATTGTTTATGAGATTTGTAAATGAATTGTGATTGGAACTTGATGGTATGGGGCTCTTATTTTATTTTCAGCGCCTGGTACATGTCTTATATGTGATTTAATATAAATATGTTCAATTTGGTAAGAAACGAACTTGAAACGATGTGAAGCGGATTTTTTTGTAGAAAAAATGGAAATTTGAAGTTCTTAAGAAAATTTGATGATTTTGATGCTAAATTTATTGTTTTTCATGTTATTTTAGTGATTTGAATGCACGAGCAAGTATGTATGATGTTTTTAGGTTGGTGTTCATTTTAGTGGGTAAGTTTTTGATAGGCTACGGGGTGAATTTTTGGACTTAAGGAATTGTAGGCTTCAGTTATTTCTGTGCAGGCATGCAACCTTTGCATATGCGAAGCTCGACTCACAAATGCAAGGGCTTGGTCGCATTTGCGAAATCAACATAGGCCAGCCTATCATCGCAATTGCGAAGACTTTGATTGCAAATGCAATTCCTTAGCTTGAGGCTAGTCATCGCAAATGCAACATATGGATCGCAATTACCAGCTCGCAAATACGAGCCCTTTTTCATAAATGCGAACCTAGCAGAGGTCGGGGTTCGCATTTGTGAACCATGTTCACAATTCCCATATCTGCAACCTACAAAGTTTTATACTTAGCCGGAAATTAATAACTTTTCACATATTTTCAAAACACAAACTCCCTAGGGCAATTTTTCAAGAACAACTCTTCTTCCAAATCGATTATAAGTCAATTTTAACTCGTTTCCTTCAATCATTAACATCTTTTAACATGATTTCAACTCAAAATCACTTATTTTCATGTGGAAAATTAGGTGTTTTTGGTAGAACTTAGGTTTTTCAAATATTGGGGATTTGAACCACGATTTAAGGTCCGATTTCAAAACAAATTTTATATTTGAATTCGTGGGTAAATGGGTAGTCGGATTTTGATTCGAACCTTGGGTTGTGACCATGTGGGCCAGGGGTCGATTTTTTACTTTTTGGGAAAACTTTAGAAAACATATTTCCTTGCATTAGAAGTTATTCTTTTTAGCAATTATTGATGTAATTAAGTAACTTGTAACTATATACGAGCGAATTTATGGTGCAATCAAGGGGTAAAGCGATAGTTGAGATGTGAATTGTGTTCGTGGCATCAAGGTATGTGTTTGGTGTAACCTTAGCTTGACTGATTAAGAGTCGTGTCTTATTTTGCAACGTGTTAACTATGGAGTACGATGATAGGCATGGTAATGAGTAACTATATGTCAGTGTCAAGCATGCCCATGAGTCTTGTACTGTAATTGTTATGACTCCATTGTGGTTTATAATGCTTCATATGAGGATTATCATTATTGATCCCTTGTCGGGATGTTGGTGTTATATTACTGTTCCTTTGTCGGGATGTTGTTGTTATATTATTGTTCCCTTGCCGGGACTTTGTTGTTATATAATTGTTCCCTTGCTGGGAGGCTGTTGTTATATTATTGCCCTTGCTGAGATTCTTTATGGTTGGTAATATATGAAATGGGATCAGGTTGCATCTACAACGGTAATATATAAAATGGGAGCGGGTCGCATGTTTGCAACAAAAATATATGAAATGGGAGCGGGTTGCATGCCTGCAACGGTACTATATGAAATAGGATCGGGTTGCACGCCTGCAGCGGTAACATGTGAAATGGGAGCAGGTTGCATGCCAGCAACGGTACTATATGAAATGGGACCGGGTTTCACGCCTGCAACGGTATTACATGTGTACTTGTTCTTCTTATTTCCTTATCTTTGCTGGTAGTTGATTTATAGAATTCCTTATATTTATCTACTGTTGTTCTGTTATTATCTGTTACTCTGTTTCCGCCGCCCAACTTTAATTGTATTTATCTGCTTCTATTTCTGCTATAAATGAACTAATTGCAAAGGTCATCTGGTAGTATGGTCCTAGTCTCGTCACTACTTCCCCGTTAGGCGAGACACTTACCAGTACATAGGGTGGGTTGTGCTGATACTACACTCTACACTCTTTTGTGCAGATCCCAGTGCTCCGAATTTTGGACCGCAATAAGGTTAAAGCTTCTTGATTATCAGGTGGCCTGGGGTAGTCATGCAGGTGTCCGTAGGCCTTGCCGTCTCCCTCTATCTATTTTCCTACTTCTCTCATGTAGTTCCAGAGACATTAATTTGTTATTTCTTTCAAACACTTATTTTTTGTACTCTTCGACGGTTTGTGAAGTCGTGACACCAAATCGTGGGTGGTTTTGTTATGGTACTAGTAGTGCTATTAACTTGAAATTTATTCTTTAGGTTGTTAAATTATTATGAGCCGAGAGTCTCCTGGAAACAGCCTCTCTACCCTTTTTGGATAGGGGTAAGGTATGCGTACACTCTACTATCCCGAGAACCCACTAGTGGGATCTTACTAGGTATGTTGTTGTTGCTGTATTGATTGTTGGTTCTAACTTGTTAACAAATTTAAAAATGAAAACAAGTCAGATAATTCAATTGATTTTCTTTCCTAGCTCCTACTAGTAGCCGCCATCACGACTCCCGAGAGTGAGAAATCTGGGTCGTTACAATATATATATATATATATATATATATATATATATATATATATATATATATATATATATATATATATATATATATATATATATATATTGTGTGTGTTTGTGGTGTGTATGTGTGTGTGTGTGTGTGTGTTTGTGTGTGTGTGTGCGCACGCGCGCATGTGTATGGAAAATCAATTAGCATAAGAGGAGCATAAATTGTTCTATGATTAATCATGAAACTCGAGAAGTCTCTACAATAGTGAGTCTATCATTATACGCATGTTTAGTCTCATGTCATAGCGTGAAATAAAACAATTTAAACAAGCAAAGATAATCCCTATGGGGCAAGTATAGCATAGTGCGAACCTAAGTCTAGCCGGACAATAACTTGAGTCTAACTTAGAAGTGTGCATTCGATTTATCGATTGGATTTTGACTCTTATAGATAATTACTTATCGATTATCGATTTCTACATATGCTTAGCGTTATCGTTTCAATAAGGTTTCGATTTATAGAATTTGGGGGGTATATCGATTCGGTTATCGATTACACCAATAAAAACATTTGCGGGATTCCACAGGAAAGGATATCGCTATAAACGAACCTAACTAATATGGAAAAAAAGAAGCAAAACAAGACGAAATAACCTAACTAATATTATTGGTGGCTAATTCTCCATTTATTTGAACTTCACTCCCTTGATCTTTAAATATGATCATTCCTTAAATGTGGTAGAGGAAATAATAGGATAAGGGTCTTAGGGTAAAGGAAAGAGTATAGATTAGGAAAAATAATATTGTATAGCCGCTTTCAAAATAGTAGCGGAATATATATATACATATATATATATATACATATATATATATACATATATATATATATATACATATATATATATACATATATATATATACATATATATATATATATATATATATATATATATATATATATATATATATATATTATGTATGTTGTATTAATCTTCACAAATAGGTAATTACTCATTTAACAAATGTCTACAGTCTAGGGGTGTGCATTCAATTTATCGATTCCATTTTGACCTGTATCGATAATTACTTATCGATTATCGATTTGTTCCCCTCGCAGAGTTAGATAAGAGACTTATCTCATTCTGAAGTTCCACAACAGACTCTAAAGCCCATCTAACACCTCAAATAGATGCTCGTCCCTCCAAAACTAGTCAAACAATGTGCAAACCAATAAAAAAAGATACTTTAATACTCATAACAAATTAATTTGGATAATTTCCCAACTTCGCTCAAAAAGTCGATAAAGCGACCCTTGGTCCTACATACCCAGATTAGGATATATTTAAAAGATAAACGGTACCTATAACATTACTAACTCAAATATATAATTTATTCTCAATTTCATGCTCATATTCGTGGTCAAACTTCAAAAATACTAATTTCAAGGCTTTTCTTCAAAATCCTAAATTTCGACAATTCTTTTATCAATATTTATGTTAAAATCAATATATTATCCATGTATTTAACTCACAATACACGGAAATCACTTACCTCTTGCTGTTTATGGAACCCCTCCCAAAATGCACTAAAAATGGCCTAAGTCCAAGTAGGAAGCGAGGTAAATGAGATAAGTCTCGTGAAAAAAAAACCCTTGCTCTAGTCAAAGATGCCGCATTTGCGACAGGGAGTTCGCAAATGGACCTTCCATTAATGTGGACAAGGCATTGCAAAAGCAACATTGACAGACTAGGGCTTCATCGCAAATACGATACAAAGTTTGCAAATGCGAACTCTTTAGGCTTCACAATAGCAACAATATTTTCGCAAATGTGATCCCTTCCCTAAAAGCGCAAGTTTTCAGATGCGAGGACGACCTCGTAAATACGGTAGTCGCATTTGTAACCAAAACATCGCAAATTCGATGAAACCGGAACTAGCAGTAAAAATTCTTAAAAAAATACTATGAAGCTAATCTAAAACTCACCCGAGCCCCTAAGGCTCTAAACCAAACACATAAAAAAGTCTAAAAATATAACACAAACTCGCGCATGCGATCAAAACACTAAAATAACCTCTAGAACTATGAATCGGATGTCAAAACTCATGAAAATCACAATGAACTTCTAGAATCGAAACCATGCATCCAAACCATATCGAATCAACTCCAAATGACACCAAATTTTGCAAGTCTCAAATGACCTAACAGAGATATTTCAACTCTTCGAATTACATTCTGACCCGATATCACCGAAGTCAACCTTGGTCAAACCGCTCAATCTTCCAAACATCAATTCTTTTCCAACTTCCGCCGAAATGCTTCAAATTACCCTATGAATCTCTGAATCCAAATCCGTAAGCACGTCTAAGACCAGTATCACCATAAAAAACTATGCCCAGGCTCGAAAACCCAAACAAACATCGACAACATTGAAATGCACTTCAACCCAAATTTATGAAATCCTTCAAAAATGCCAACTTTCACAATAGGTGTTGAAACTCTCTCGAGTAATCCAAAACCCAAGTCGTACATACGCTTAAGTCCAAACTCATCAGACAAACCTGTTGGAACCTTTAAGTACTGATTCCGAGGTCGTTTACTCAAAAATCACACCATAGAAAATTCTTCCAACTTAAAGCTTCTGAAATGAGAATTTTCTTTCTGTTTCAACTCCGAACTTCCCGAAACTCAATTCTGACCACAATACAAGCCATAATACCTGAAGTGGAGATACTCATGGCCTCCAATTGCCGAACGATTCGCTAGAGCTCAGAACGATGGGTTGGGTCGTTACATTCTCTCCCACTTAAACATGCGTTCATCCTCGAATGTGCTAAGAACGGCCATGAAGTTGTCTGAAACCACTAGTTGACCCCTTGAGCACATACCCATGCTATCGCAACCAAGTTGAGCACATTATCTCAAACCAGTTTGAAGATCCTCCCTTATTCAAATAAGCTATAGATCCAAATTCGAACATCCAGAATTCTCCACCAGGCATGTTTCTAACATACAAACACCGAATCAACTCACACTGCACAAAACACAATCATATAACCTTACTCAATTCATGCCATTCACCATGTAGCTAATTTTCCAAGGGCAAATCTTTACCAAGCACAACAGCAAAAATTTCCACTGACTTGAAGTCAGTAGTATACTTTATGAATATAATCTTTGCTTCGACTCTTGCAATACTGACACGACAGAAAATGTGTGTACAACTCATGTCCACCTGCCGAATCACAATTCATGGAATCTTTCCTCTCGACAAGAATCATTAAATCATTCTGGACTAATTAATGATATTTACTCTTTAATGTGTTTCATATAAATCTGATCGCACTACTCCTAGGTCCAATAATCTCGTTCCACCCAGTACAAGTCGTTCCAGTAGTACTCCACCACAAATCCTACCTAAGATCTCATATGGCGCCATCAATGCGCCAACTAGCCACAACTTGAACATGAGACATAGGAAAACAAACTCCGGATGAATTACCCAACCCACGTAACTGATTAAACAGCTTGAAAGATGTTATGAACCCTCCCAAAAATTGAGAAACAAAACATACAAGAATAAATATGGGGAGATGTACTAAATATCACGTTGTTGAGACGTGCAACATGATCCACACATGATACTGTTGCGGCGTGAAACCTGATCCACCATGTTACTTGTGTCGGCGTGCCACCTGACCCAAACATCATACCCGTGGGAGTGTTCCACCCGATCCATACATAATAATCTATAAGGAAATACTTATCAAGGTAGAATGCTTATACCTACGAAATACCCCCAATTTCAACCACAAACACATGAAGTGAAAAAAATAGAATCATGGGAAGACAGATAGTGCCATACTCTACAAAACCCAAGCAGAACTAGGGTGAAATAAATGACACGCATCTCAATCGCCATTTTGCTAATATAACACCACAAACTATATGGGATCACAATACATGTGTGAACAATCAAGCCACCTCACAACCCACCTTGCAATATTTAGATTACATAGAATAGATGACGACATAATTAACATCCAACGCCCGAAAACTTCTCCTTAAATTATTCCATGCTAAAATGAACACATCCGTCTCGATATAGAGCACATAATCACATTTAGATCCACCCACATATCTCAAGCTGATTATGATCGTACCATACTAGGCCAATAACATTTTAAGGATCCACAATAACCTTTTCTCATGACACCAGAACAACCATCAAATCCGGAACACACTTCCATAGTCCACAACAAAATTAATAGAGCTCCATTCGGGAATAAACTTTGACATTAGCAATTGTAGCCCATTCTCAATACTTGGTTTAAATCTTTAATCAAACAAGTGACTACAAGTCACACTCATACAGTTTTCCTGTGAAATATGATCCCATGACCTTTCGCACCAGATAACAAGTTTGCACATCCATACCATCAATCACACTAATGATGTAAAGCAAATTGGGAATCCGCAAATCGGTACACCAAGCCTCTTACACAGGACACTTGTCTTACGTGGCGCTAAAGACAAATACCAGGTTACTCTAAACATCTGAATTCTTCCATGCTCCTCTGAGCTCTGAACATTCTTGTCAACACCAAACTGCAACCTTGATCCTCGACTTCAAATTCGCAAGT
Organism: Nicotiana benthamiana; assembly: GCA_034376525.1. Classification (NCBI taxonomy): domain Eukaryota; kingdom Viridiplantae; phylum Streptophyta; class Magnoliopsida; order Solanales; family Solanaceae; genus Nicotiana; species Nicotiana benthamiana. The sequence goes on along the minus strand of CM067330.1, from coordinate 52,815,701 downwards.
CGCTCACTGAACCTATCATGCCAATACGCGAGAATATAAGAATTTAATCATAACTCATAAACCACTAGTAAAATGCACACTTTATCATATAGGAACCTTTCAATTAAAGCATTTCAGAAGAACCATAGCAATTGTAAAATCAATTAGCATAAGAGGAGTATAAATTGTTCCATGACTAATCATGAAACTCAGGAAGCCTCTACAATAGCGAGTCTATCATTATACGCATGTCTAGTCTCAAGTCATAAAGTGAAATACAAGAATTGAAACGAGCAAAGATATTCCATATGGGGCAAGTATAGCATGGTGTTAACCTAAGTCTGCCCGGACAATAACTTGAGTCTAAATACGTACAAACTCTTGTCACCTCGTACGTTCGTAGCCCCCGCAAAGAGTTACACATATTAAATATATCATATAGAGGTAGTTTCCCCCTCATAGAATTAGACAAGAGACCTATCTCGCTTCGAAGATCCACAACAGACTCTAAAGCCCGTCTAACACCTCAAATCGATGCCCGTCTCTCCAAAACTAGTCAAATAATATGCAAACCAATAAAAAATATACTCTAATACTCATAGTAAATCAATTTGGATAATTTCCCAACTCTGCTTGAAAAGTCGATAAAGCGACCCTCGCTACCACATGATATATTTGGAAGATAAACATTACCTATAACATTATAACTCCAAAATATAATTTATTCTCAATTCCATGCTCAAATTAGTGGTCAAACTTCAAAAATACTAATTTCAAGGTTTTTCTTCAAAATCCTAAATGTCAACTAATTGTTTATCAATATTTACGTTAAAATCAATATATCGTCCATGTATTTAACTCACAATACACGGGAAATCACTTACCTCTTGATGTTTATGGAACCCCTCCCAAAATGCTCTAAAATGGCATAAGTCCAAGTAGGAAATGAGGCAAATGAGAAAAGTCTCGGAAGAAAACCCTTGCTCCAATCAAAGATGTCGCATTTGCGACAGGGTGTTCGCAAATGCGCCTTTCATAAATGTGGACAAGGCATTGCAAATCCAACCCTGACAGACCAGGCCTTCATCGCAAATGTGATACAAAGTTTGCAAATGAACTCTTTAGGCTTCACAACAGCGATAATATTTTCGTAAATGTGATCCCTTCCATAACAGCGCGGGTTTTAAAATACAAGGACTACCCCGTAAATGCGGTAGTCGCATTTGCGACCAAAACATCGCAAATTCGATGAAACCAGAACCACCACTAAAAATTCTTAACAAAACACTATGAAGCTAATCTCAAACTCACCTGAGCCCTTGAGGCTCCAAGCCAAACACCTACACAAGTCTAAAAATATAATAAAAAACCGCTCACGCGATCAAAAAAATAAATAACCCCTAGAACTACGAATCGGATGTAAAAACTCATGAAAATCACAATGAACTTCTAGAATCGCAACCAAGCGTCCGAACCATATCGAATCAACTCCAAAAGATACCAAATTTTGCAAGCAAGTTCCAAATGACCCAACAGAGCTATTCCAACTCTTTGAATTACATTCCGACCTTATATCACCAAGGTCAACCTTGGTCAAACCTCTCAATCTTCAAAATATCAATTTTTTTCCAACTTTCGCTGAAATGCTTCAAATTACCTTACGAATATCTGAATCCAAATTCGGACGCACGTCTAAGACCAGTATCACAATACAAAACTATTCCCAGGATCGAAATCCCAAACGGACATCGATAAAATTGAAATGCACTTCAACCCAAATTTATGAAATCCTTCCAAAATGCTAACTTTCACAATAGGCGCTGAAATGCTCACGAGTCATCCAAAACCCGATTCCTACATATGCCCAAGTCCAAACTCATTATACGAACCTATTGGAACTTATAAATACTGATTCTGAAATCGTTTACTCAAAAATCACGCCATAAAAAATTCTTTCAACTTAAAGATTCCGAAATGAGAATTTTCTTTCTATATCAACTCTGAACTTCCCAAAACTCAATTCTAACCACAAGTACAAGCCATAATACCTGAAATGAAGCTATCATGGCCTCCAACTACCGAATGATGCGCTAGAGCTCAAAACATTGGGTTGGGTCATTACATTCTCTACCACTTAAACATACGTTCATCCTCGAATGTGCTAAGAATGGCCATGAAGTTGTCTGAAATCACTACTTAATCCCTTGAGCACCTACCCATGCTACCACAACCAGGTTGAGCACATTAGCTCAAACCAGTCTGAAGATCCTCCCTTCTGTTTATTCAAATAAGCTATAGATCCAAATTCTAACATCCGGAATTCTCCACCAGGTATGTTTCTAACATACGAACACCGAATCAATCACCACACACTGCACCAAACCTAATCGTATACCCTTACTCAATTCATGCCATGCATCATGTAACTAATTTCCCCAGGCCAATCTTTACCAAGCACAACAGTAAAAATTTCCACTGACTCAAAGTTAGTAGTATAATTTATGAATATAATCTTTGCTTCGACTCTCGCAATATTGACACGAAAGAAAAGGTGTGTAGAACTCGTGTCCACCTGCCGAATCACAATTCATGGAGTCTCTCCTCTCGACCAGAATCATTAACACATTCCAGGCTAATTAATGATATTTACTCTTTAATATGTTTCATATAAATTTGATCGCACTAATTCCAAGTCCGATAATATTGTTTCACCCAGTACAAGTCATTCAGCAGTAATCCACCACAATTCGTACCTAAGATCTCATATGGCACCATTAACGCGCCAACTAGCCATAACTTGAACATGATACATAAGGAAAACAAACTCCAGATGAATTACCCAACCCACATAACTGATTAAACATCTTGAAAGATGTTATGAACCCTCCTAAAAAGTGAGAAACAAAACATACAAGAATAAATATGGGGAACTATACTCAATATCACGTTGTTACGATGTGCAACAAGATCCACACAAGATACTGTTGCAGCGAGAAAACCGATCCAACCATGATACTCGTGTCGGCGTGCCACCTAACCCAAATTACATACCCTTGGCAGCGTGCCACCCGACCCATACATAATAATCTAAAAGGAAATACTTACCAAGATAGAATGTGTATGGCTGTGAAATACCCCCAATGTCAACCACAAACACACGAAGTGAAAAAATAGAACCCTGGGGAGACAGATAGGGCCATACTATACAAAAGCCAAGCACAACTAGGGCAAAATAAATAACCTGCATCTCGATAGCCATTTGCTCGTATACCACCACAAACTATATGAGATCACAATACATGTGCGTTTAATCAAGCCACCTCACAGCCCACCTTGAAATTTTTAGATTACATAGAATAGATGACGATATAATTAACATCTAACGCCCGAAGACTTCTCCGTAAATTATGCCATGCTGAAATGAACACATCCGGCTCGAACTAAAGCACACAATCACATTTAGATCCATCCACATATCACAAGCTGATTATGATCATATCATACTAGGCTAATAACCTTTCAAGGATCCATAATAACCTTTACTCATGATACCAGAACAACCGTCAAATATGGCACAAACCTCCACAGTCCACAACAAAATAAATAGAGCTCCCTTCAGGAATAAACTTTGACATTTGCGATAGTACCCCAATCTCAATACTTCGTTTAAATCTTTATTCATTCAAGTGACTACAAGTCACACTCATACATTTTTCCTGTGAAATACGCTCCCACAACCTTCCGCACCAGGTAACAAGTCTACACATACATACCATCGGTCATACTAATGACGTAAAGAGAATTGGGAATCCGCAAATCAGTACACCTAGCTTCTTACACAGGACACCGGTCTCAGGTGACGCAAAAGACATATACCAGCTTATTCTAAACATCTAAATTCTTCCATGCTCCTTTGAGCTCTGAACATTCTTGTCGACAACAGACTGCAACCTTGATCCTCGACTTCAAATTCCCAAGCCGCTCACTGCACCTATCATGCCAATACGCGAGAATATAAGAAATTAATCATAAACCATAAACCACTAGTAGGATGCTACACTTTATCATATAGGAACCTTTCAATTAACTCATTTCATGAGAACCATAGCAATTATAGAATCAATTAGCATTAGAGGAGTATAAATTATTCTGTGACTAATCATGCAACTCGGGAAGTCTCTACAATAGCGAGTCTATCATTATGCACATGTCTAGTCTCAAGTCATAATATGAAATAAAAGAACTGAAACGAACAAAGATAATCCATATGAAGTATAGCATAGAGTTAACCTAAGTCTACCCGGACAATAACTTGAGTCTAAATACATATAGACTCTCGTTACCTCGTATGTTTGTATCCCCCGCAAAGAGTTACACGTATTAAATATATCATCTAGAGGTAGTATCCCCCTCATAGAGTTAGACAAGAGACTTATCTCGCTTCGATGTTCCACAAAAGACTCTAAAGCCCCTCTAACACCTCAAATCGATACATGACTCTCCAAAACTAGTCAAACTATATGCAAACAAATAAAAAATATACTCTAATACTCATAATAAATCAATTTAGATAATTTTTCAACTCCGCTCAAAAAGTTAATAAAGCGACTCTGGCTACCACATGCCCGAATTTTGATATATTTTGAAGACAAATATTTTCTATAACATTACTAACTCCAATATATAATTTATACTCAATTCCATGCTCAGGTTCATGGACAAACTTCAAAAATACTAATTTCAAGGTTTTTCTTCAAAATCCTAAATTTTAACTAATTTTTTATCAATATTTATGTTAAATCAATATATTAACCATGTATTTAACTCATAGTATATGGGAAATCACTTACCTCTTGATGTTGATGGAACCCCTCCCAAAATGCTTTAAAAATAGCCTAAGAACAAGTAGGAAATGAGGTAAATGAGATAAGTCTCGGGAAAAAAACCCTTGCTCCAGTCAAAGATGTCGCATTTGTGACAGGGAGTTCGCAAACGTGTCGTCCCTAAATGTGGACAAGGCATTGCAAAAGCAACCCTGAAAGACCATGCCTTCATAGCAAATGCGATACAAAGTTAGCAAATGCGAACTATTTAGGCTTCACAACAGCGACAATATTTTCGCAAATGTCATCCCTTCCCTAACAGCGCAGGTTTTCAAATGTAAGGACTACCTCGTAAGTGCAGTAATCGCATTTACGACCAAAACATCGCAAAATCGATGAAACCAGAACCATCACTAAAATTTCATATCAAAAGACTCTGAAGCTCTGAAACTCACCCGAGCCCCTAAGGCTCCAAACCAAACTCCTACACAAGTCTAAAAATATAACACAAACTCGGTCACGCGATCAAAACACATAAATAACCTCTAGAACTAAGAATCGGATGTCAATACTCATGAAAATCATAATGAACTTCTAGAATTACAACCAAGCATCCGAACCATATCGAATCAACTCCAAATGACACAACATTTTGCAAGCAAGTCCCAAATGACCTAACAGATCTGTTACAACTCTCCGAAATACATTTTGACCTGATATCACCAAAGTCAACCTTGGTCCAAGCTCTCTATCTTCCAACCATCAATTTTTCCAACGTCAGCTGAAATGCTTCAAATTACCCCACGAATATCTGAATCCAAATTTGGACGCACGTCTAAGACCAGTATCACCATAAAACACTATTCCCAGGCTCGAAATCCCAAACCGACATCAATAACATTGAAATGCACTTCAACCCAAATTTATCTAATCCTTCCAAAATGAAGTGAAGCTATCATGGCCTCCAACTGCCGAACGATGCGCTAGAGCTCAAAACATTGGGTCGGGTCGTTACATTCTCTCCCACATAAACATACGTTCATCCTCGAACGTGCTAAGAATGGCCATGAAGTTTTCTGAAATCACTACTTAATCCCTTGAGCACCTACCCATGATACCACAACAAAGTGTAGCATATTAGCTCAAACCAGTCTGAAGATCCTCCCTTCTGTTTATTCAAATAAGCTATAGATCCAAATTCTAACATCCGGAATTCTCCAGCAGGCATGTTTCTAACATACGAACACCGAATCAATCACCACACACTGCATCAAACCTAATTGTATACCCTTACTCAATTCATGCCATGCATCATGTAACTAATTGACCCAAGGCCAATCTTTACCAAGCACAACAGCAAAAATTTCCACTGACTCGAAGTGAGTAGTATACTTTATGAATATAATCTTTGCTCCGGCTCTCGCGATACTGACACGAACGAAAAGGTGTGTAGAACTCGTGTCCACCTGCCGAATCACAATTATTGGAGTCTCTCCTCTCGACCAGAACCATTAACACATTTCGTACTAATTACTTATATTTACTCTTTAACATATAAATCTGATCGCACTAATCCCAGGTCCAATAATCTCGTTTCACCCAGTACAAGTCGTTCTAGTAGTAATCCACCACAAATCCTCCATAAGATCTCATATGGCGCCATCAACGCGCCAACTAGCAACAACTTGAACATGATACATAAGGAAAACAATCTCTGGATGAATTACCCAACCCACGTAACTGATTAAACATCTTGAAAGATGTTATGAACCCTCCCAAAAAGTGAGAAACAAAACATTCAAGGATAAATGTGGGGAACTTTACTCAATATCACGTTGCTACGATGTGCAACAAGATCCACACAAGATACCGTTGCAGCGTGAAACTCGATCCAACCATGGTACTCGTGTCGACGTGCCACCTAACCCAAATTACATACCCTTGGCAGTGTGCCACCCGATCCATACATAATAATCTATAAGGAAATACTTACCAAGACAGAATGCGTATGCCTATGAGTACCCCCAATGTCAACCACAAACACACGAAGTTAAAAAATAGAATCCTGGGGAGACAGATAGGGCCATACTCTACAAAACCCGAGCACAACTAGGGCAAAATAAATGACCTACATCTCGATAGCCATTTTGCTCATATACCAACACAAACTATATGAGATCACAATACATATGCGTGTAATCAAGCCACCTCATAATCTACCTTGCAATTTTTAGATTACATAGAATAGATGACAATATCCAACGCCCAAAGTCTTCTCCGTAAATTATGTCATGCTGAAATGAACACATCCGGCTCGATATATTGCAATTCCAAAATTTTCTTTTCCATCCTTCCTATGGTAGCACGATATTCATGTTCTTTTGCTAACCAATCACATTGTTCTTGTGTTGTCCCGATGAACTCTTGGAGGTGAGGCCTTTTGGAAGGTATTTCGTGCTCAATTTCTCTCTTATACCAAGCAAGGTACCCTGGAGACACTTCATCTCTGGCAAGATCATGTACACAAGTATCAGGTATTGGCATTCATTCCAGATTTTGTGAACCATGGCTTTGGGGAACTGACTACCAGGCCAAATTTCAACTACCCGGATGCTAAGATCTTCTTCTTTTGGCACTATTTGGCATCTTCCGAGTTGTCTCAAGACCCGATGCGGGGTGTACGTCTGGATGCTTCTAAGGCCCATCAAGATAAAGAGTGGTTCTGTTGCGGGCATATACACAATTTTGTCTATGGAGAGCCAACTGAGCATCCATTGTATTTGGCTTGCAGAAATAGACCGGAGATGTGACACCCACTCTGCGACACCCTCTGGTATTTAAACCCATTCACCCTTGTATCCACTTCTTCTATGCAACCTTTTGTTGGTAACCCACAATTTACGAACTGAGGCATGTGACACAGATGCTCAATCATCCAGATTTGTAATAGCAAGTTACAGCCTTCAAAGAAATCCCCTCATGATTTACAAACGGTAAGGGCTCGAAAGATATCAGACATCATCGGAGCAAGAATGCTCTTTGCTTGAGTCATAGTAGTGAACTAGTGCTATTTTCTAAAATATAGTCTATTACACATTTTAGGAGTATGAAATATCCTTATTGCGGTACATTAGCCCTTTTCATTGACCTTTATATTAGTTATGTCACTTTTCTTTGCTGGAAGATGATTAGTTGTTCACTGATAACATATGTGTCTTTGAACCTCTAGCAAAATTCTGTTATTGGATGATTGGTCCTAGCCAAATCCGAACAAGATAAAAGGTGACATATTGAGTTATTTGGCCCTAATCGTAACATACATAATGAGGAATAAGAAGAAAAACAAGACATATCCTATCACGCCTTCGAAAAATTACGATTATGGGAATGACCGGCTACATAACCATAATTGTGGTTCTACTACCGATATGTGCTCCATTACCCATAAGAATAACCTAGGGATCTGATACCATCTTTGTCACTACCTAATAGAATCATCACCGGCGCTTGGGAGCAAGTGCCCTCAAGTAAGCCTCATCGGTAATTTACAGAAAATCAGACAAAGTTTTTCCTTATTTAGGACTATCCAAAAGTTTTCCTGTCTCATAAATAAATAATAACCAACCCATATTCACCTATATCAATCACAATCTTCACCAACTAATCAAAAAACGAGTCTTCCTAATGTTACCGACCTTATCAATATAATAATACTAAACGCATCCAAAAAATACGGAAAGAAATACAATACTAGTAACTAGTCCAATATAACAAATGAAAGCTCGTGACACTAATAAAAATGACTATGGAGCGACTCTAAGAGTTCATAAGAAAAGGCAATAACAGATAAATAAACTCTTTGCCCACGCGAACAAGTGCGGGTCTCACCAAGAACTATAAAATCGTGCACTCTAATTAAAAAAAATTCTCGCTCGCGTCAACTGCTGACTCTACTTTAAAAATAGCGATGAGTGCGTCGCTAGCTCAGTGAGTAATAATACTTAACCACAACTGTTTTTAATTGGAGACAAGTCAGCAAGCATCCCTGTTTAATAATAATCAAAAACTATCATAAATGAAATGCTCTCTTAAAAATGGTATATACAATCAGTCAATTCATGTACTTTCTGTGACATAAATAAATTTAGCAAATAGATAATAAACACGGTAAACACTGTCTCATAGCAAATTTTTATTTTTGGGATGTTTCTAAGAAAGGATCATGTAATCTATATCACTGTGTGTACTCCTCCGTAAATGGAGTAAATATAACTTGTAGGTCCATACTCGAGCAAAAAGTATAATTGTATGCTTGTTCTACCTTCCTACTAGCGAGGGCTATAACTGTAATCGGTGATCTATAAATACAAGGTGCACCAGGTCTAACGAACCCGCTGTTAGATACGGGGTCCTTAAAAATTTCCTCCAATTTATACTTTTTCTTGTAACCAGTAAATATTCATAAGAAAGCTTTTTCAAAATAATAAAAGGAATATCAATTCTTATCAAATCATTTAGATCCATTTCACTAACGATAACCATATCTCAAGTAGCAGTAAAATATGTCTAGTAACAGAGAGAACATTTTGAATAATGGTAAGCATATCCAGTAAACTGTTCAGTACCATATCAAGTAAAGGACTTGTCCCACATGCAATGTCAGACATTCAGTAATACATTTTATTTTCAAAATAATAAACACAAAGTGTGGTAAGATGACTACTCACAGAACTCGTGTGCCAAACTCATCACGTTGAGAGACCCATATAACTTCCTCAGATCAATGTACAATCACGTTATCAATCTCGTGTTAATTCTTTGTTTAGGCTAAATCATAGTTAATTTAGATTACGCAATCATCGAGGTTTATGTTTGAGTCTTAATTTGTGGATTTATATTTACTCGCATATCAGTAAATTAAATTAGTCCAAAATCTTTTAAATTAAAAAAGACATTTATATGGTTTATTCCCTATGCTGTTCAATTTCCTTAATCGTGTGCATAAATTGAAACTGAAATAACATTACTATCCATAATATTCCTTCTTAATTGGTACTTATTTTTTGTAGTCAATACTAGACTTACCACATTAAAATCCAACGTCGATATTGTTATTGCAATACATTTAAATATCAAAACTCAATCCTTGCACCCGAACTTAATTTACACCTAACAAAGATCATATATAATGAGACTAGTATAAGTACAAATACATCAATACCCTTCTTCTTCTTTTCAAGTGCATTTATCCTACAGTAACATTGACCAACTTCCAATTGCATAATTTGCTCAAAATAACTCTTATTAGTATTAAATTTCTTATACCTTGTGAAACTCTTCAAATATATGAACTGAGACAACAAAAGATTACAAAAAAAAAACCAAGATAAAAAATTCAAATATTACGTGTAAAAACCAATACGTATTTAAGATTTCTCAAGGTTTCATCTAGCTTTTTTTCTTCATTTCTTCTCCTCCACCTCCTTTTTTTAAGCGTTTTCTGAAGCTTCTGCTTCGACCCTTTTTATCCTTTCTTTCTTTCGTTTGTTTTGCCATCACTTACAATGGGCTTTTGCCCATTTAATTAGCTAGTTTTTTGTTTTGTTTTGTTTAAGTAACATTAAATAACAAGAATACCCTAACTTGAATGTGAAGTATTACAATTGCATTCCAAATTTCTTTAGCTACGCACTGATGTTGGCATGTTGTGTCAATAATGAGTGATGATTGTGTAAGAGTTACATGGAGAGATGGATACTAACCACATGAAATGATCAAGAAGGCATGTCTATATTGTGTAAAAGAATGTCTTTTTGAACTTTTATGTAATAGCTACTAGTTCATTAAGAACTTGATAAGTTTTTCTACTTAAAGAGAACAAATATTAAAGTGTTATTTTCGGTTAGTGATTGTTTCGTTCCGAATCTTGAAATTTGGTTGGTGGATAGAAAAAAATTATTTGGGCTATGGAAGGTTAATCAAAGAAAAATGGCTTGCTCATACAATATTAGCTTCTATCGAGATTTCCTGCATCTTTTTGTAAACTTCACGTAATACAATTTGAAATTTCCTTTCATTTCAAGTAGGGGCATATAATTATTCTTTTTTTCCCCATACTAGAAGCTCATTTCAAGTTTGACTAAAAGAGCCGGTTGTTCCTATTAGTCGTACTCTCCTATGCGAACCTATTTTTTTTTTTTAATTCGTGAGAAAAAAATAATTACTTTCCTTATTTGCAAATATTTATGTTTATTCAATAATTTATAGCCAAACTAAATATATATGCTTCATTTTATATCATAAATTCAGAAGTCTTTTCTCTTTTCTTAAATTTTGTGTCTAGTTAAATAGATTCACATAAATTAAAACAAGAAAGAATAATTTTTGTTCTGCATTTTTGAGATATGTATTTATCTAATGTTGTTTTTTTGTTCGTCTATTTTACCTTCCGGTTCAACATCACTTCCAATATGACAAAAAAAAATCCAAAAGAGGCGATGCAAAACCCCCCTTGTAAGTGTGCTTTTCGTCAAGTGTGGAAATTTGCATCTCCATTAGCCCACATTGTATGGTTTTATATTTTGACAAAGTAAACATTTAAAATTATATTGGTTCTAATTTGACTGGCCACGACTTATAGTGAACACGACAAACGAGCATGCTTCTCGCCAGCGTCTCAAAAGAAACGATCTTATAATGAAAGAGAAGAATGTACGATCCGTGTAATATTGTAAGCCCGTTAGAGGGCTTTGGGAATATTCTACCGAATATACTTAGTAGTTTGTGTCTCTGATAACCTAGGAGAATCTCTCTTAGTATATAAAGGAGACTAAGGACTTTATAGAAAGGGAGAGACAGAACTGTGTAAAGAAAACATTATCTAAGAATAAGACAAAATATATTACCGATCATATCATCGTTTTGCATAATCTAGTACTTATTATACTCAGCTAAGATTTACCCCTTATTCTTTTGATTGATTTGTTCAAAGGAATTCTTGTATCTTTTGAGTCAAATAATTTGGCGCCGTCTGTGGGAATTTCTATAGACGAAATTATAGTTGTGTATCTAGATTCTGAAAACGATAACTATTTTTTCTCATAGTTCATAAGAACCAACAATGGCTGAAAAAGGGGAAGCAAGGCTAAAACCAACAGCAGATGTCGCGAACAAGCTCCTAAGTTCTTTCAACAAGGCCGGCAGAGAAAATAATGAGAATACAACGCCAAGCGCCACACTAGAAGGGGAAACCTCACCCCTTTCGCACGGAGATCTAACGATTTTACGAGAAAGGAGAGCATCAACATCCACGGCGACGGTAGCACCACCAACAGTCAAGAAGCTGCTAGAAGAATGGTTGAAAAGCGCTCTGAGCGACATGCTCAAGAAATCCACTCAAGGAGATGTCGAAGACGTAACATCTACAGAATCGCGGCTGCCGCCAACGAGCCAAGGCTATACGAACGGGCAGCACCAACATTGTTACTAATGCTAAGCGACGACGCACTCATGCCTATCTTGAAGAAAATGGAAAACATGGAAAATGAGAACAAAACACTCTGCGACCAAATGAAGGAACATCAGGAGACGGTTGACAAATACCAGGTGCTCCGAAGTTAATGCTAAAATGCGACGTGGGCCGGTTCGTCAAACAACCATACAATGAAGGGGTTGCTCCTCACCCCATTCCAAAGACCTTCAAGATGCCACCATACTTGAAAAAATACAAGGGGACCACGGACCCGGAGGATCACCTAATCTACTATGTAACTGCAGTAAAGGGCAATAATCTACTGAAAGAACATGTATCGTCTGTGCTGTTAAAAAAGTTCGGCGAAACCTTGACAGGGGAGCGTTGACATGGTACTCCCTGTTACCATCGCAATCGATATAAACGTTCAAAGAGATGGAAGATAAATTCTTCACCGCCCATGCAGGAAGAAAAATGGTCGAAGCCGGGGTCAACAATATCTTCGCCATCAGACAAACAATGGGCGATGGGCTTTGAGATTTCCTGGGTCGATTCAATAGAGTAAGATGAGTCTACCAAATGTATCGGAAGATATGGAGGTAACAGCCTTTCAAAATGGGCTAAACAGGAGCGGATCACAGCCAACCAAAATATTGCTCAGTAGAATCATGAAATACCCCCTACCACATGGGAGGAAATCAACAACGCCTATTGCGCCGAGGTAAAGGAAGACGAGAAAGACTTGAACGGGCTACTTCAGCGATTAACATCAGTCCAAACCGAGGCAAGAAGAGACCGACGTAACAAAGGGCGACGAGATCAGCCACCACGTTTGAGTTGAGAAAGGCATCAGCCCTATATCCGTGCATCCAACCTGCTCCCTCAATGATACGCGGACGCCGTGTCATGGCACACTGGCCCTCTCCGGAACAAAAGAGGCATGCCTCTATTACTATCTGCTCATTATTTCTATGTTTCCCCATTAGAGATAGTGTACACATTGGAGAAGCTGGGCACGAAGGTACAGTGGTCGTAGAAAACAAAATCGGATCCAAGCACTAGGAGATCCAACGTCCTCTGCGAATTCCACTTAGAAAGAGGACACGAGACCGATGATTGCATAGGTCTGCAGGAAGAAGTAGTCCGAATGTTGAACCAAGGGTTTTTGAAAGAACTGCTAAGCGACAAGGGAAGAACCAATTTTGCTAGAGGACGCGACACATCCCAAGGACCTTCGAAGCCACCCTCGCTAGCACATACCATACAAATGATCATTGGCGGCGGCGACGACATGTTAATCAACCATATAAAGTGAACCACCACATGAAACTCAAACAGACAGCCGCCCATGAACGGTATGACAAACTCGAAGATAGTATCATCTTCTATAAGTCACATACCGACCGTTTATCTTTCCCTCACTACGATGCCTTGGTCATAGCTTTACGCATCGCTGATATTGATGTAAAAAGAATCATGGTAGATGACGGAAGAGGCTCGAGGATAGGATAATACTGTGTTGCATAACACTAACGAGTTTTAACAATGTAGTAGAGCTTACGTTCGGAGAAATAGTGCTACCTGTGCTGGCGGGAGGAGGAGGGGGGAGGGTCACCCCAGAAACAACACTTCACGTTATGAACTAGGAGACGGCCTACAAATCCATCATAGGACGACCATGGATATATGCCATGCGAGCACTCCCCTCAATCTTCTACCAAGTAATCAAATTTCCCACCCTATGGGGGATATACAGTATTCGAGGTGAGCCACGCACCGCCCAAGAGTACTACCGAATTTCCTAGGACTGTACGCACACCAAAAAAATGAGAGGGGCAAGTGCTGAAGCATAGTAATTAGTTGTATCGGGTACCCAATCTGACGTACAAATCAAAGCCATCAGGGACCCCGACATTGTAGCAGCCTGCAAGGCCATTGTGGAGGAGCTCGACCCCGTCCAACTGGACCACACCGATATCACAAAAAAGGCTTGCATAGGACAGAACCTCTTAGAGCCAGGTAAGTACTGTGAGTTTTTAACTAACAATTCTGATTTGTTTGCTTTCTCCCATTTAGATATGCTAGGAATCCCAAGGGACATCGCCAAAATACATGCTGAAAGTCGACCCACACTATCCGCCAGTTCGGCAGATAAGGAGAAAATTCAATGCCGCAATAAATGAGGCAATTAGCGAGGATGTTAATAAATTACAAGACAACGGTTCCATCAGGGAATCGAAATACCCCCAATGGGTCGCCAATATGGTCATGGTCAAACCAAAGAATAGGAAATGTTGGATGTATGTGGACTTCACAGATATTAACAAAGCATGCCCAGAGGAATCCTTCCTATTACCTCACATCGACAAGCTTATCAATGCAACAACAGGACATGAATTGCTAATCTTCTTGGATGCCTACTCCGGCTATAACCAGATTCTGATGCCTGAGAAAGATTAGAAAAAGACCACCTTCATCACCCATCAAGGGACGTACTGCTATAAGGTTGTCATGCCCCAACCTCGGGAGGCATGATCGGCGCTCAATTGAGTGAACCTAACTGAGAAAGCCTTATCAAACACTTTCTAACCAACTTAATGCGGATAAGGAAACCATGATTTCATTGTTTAGACAAGTAAAGACAGTGTGTTCAGCCTTTTTAGTCCATTTTACATCACAACGTTAAACCGTAGATAAGTTCCAAGATTTCATACATTTATACTTTAGAGAAGCGAGGGCTAGAATTCCATCCAACATCCACACATGACCCACATATATGTCTACGGAGCATTTTAGGATACCAAAGATAAATGTGACAACGTCGGAAACAAGGCCCTCACTATACCTCAAAAGGGAAAGTCCAAAGTAAAAAGATGTGCGATATAGCCCCTTGAAAGAGAAGGGGCTCACCAAGATCTTGAGAAGAAGGGTGATCCTCTACACACGATCGATCTTATCTGCTGTGGAGCCACCTACATTCATTTAAAAATGTAGCGTCCCCGGCAAAAAGGGACGTTAGTACTATGGAATAGTACTAGTATGTATAACTAAACACCATTTTACTAGAAAGAACTATCAAGAAAGAACAAGTAAATCACAAGAATAAATCAAGGTTTTAACCAAACACCACATCATCACATAAATGAACCATGTAATGTTTCATATAATTTCCATAACTTGGTTTGGGGCATTTCCTTCATATGTTCATCACTGTCCTCAATACCACCGCTATCTTGAGGAGCCCGATAACGACCCGATCGGCTAGGTCGCCTCATTTGAGGCATGTATCTCAATCACCATTTCATTTCTCTTTCCAAAATTCTATGATAGCACATTAACACCATGTGTGCGGCATGGTGTCCGATCATGGCCTGATTGGCTAGGCCACCTTATTTAGGCGTGGTTCCTTTCTCATCAATCGTCTCACCTAAATCTTTATTTCACATATATCATATCCATTCATTGGCACTTAGGGCCTCAATTATCACATTTTTCTCCATTTTAAATGTTCATCTTGCAATCTGTGATATTGGGCACATACAAAAGCATTTCAAGCTGCAAATATAAGTAAAATTTCACATAGTTAGCATGTCAATCTCAGTTTCAATCTTGGCTCATAGCCCAGGCATGTAAACACATGATTTGAATAAATATATATATATATATATATATATATATATCAGATTGCAAACCAATTCATGTGAAATAACAATTGGTACTTCAACAAATTCTAGACTTACCACATTTGCGAAAACACCAACGAACTCAATTTCTAATAAAGGGGATTTTAGACATACATACGTACCTCAATATAGTTTCCTTACTCTTTACAAAATTCTGGAACTCTTAGCACTTCGATCTACTGTGTAAGAATTACAAATTGAATTGGGAATTAGTGACGAGATTGAGATTCTAGCTCATTTCGAGCATAATATCAAACACTAAAGGTGCATTTGTGATCTTAAGTCCTTTTTGAAAGAAATTTTTATCATTATATTCCCAATTTACTTTCTTTTTAGTTTTCTTCCTCCCAATACACTAAGATTTGATATGAATGTACGGAATTCATTCTTATAACCATGAATTACCACACTAATCACCCCTTATAACTGTGTGTAGAAGTAAGAGCTGAGTGGTGTAGTCTTACCTCTTGGGATTAAGATTTATATGCCTTCACTTGGTTATCTTCAATGTTTTAGTAAGATTCACGGATAAATGTCTATGGGAAGCACTTTCCATTTCTAAGACCCCCATCTCTCTCTCTAAAAACATCAGGAAATATGCTCAAAATGAGCCATAGCATCGAATATATTGATAAGGGGGTCAGGTTTAAAATTTAGAAAATTGGAACCCCGAGTCAGATCTGCGATCACAAAGTCAACATGTGGTGCACATAATGAACCACAAAATGCTTCCCAAACTGGACACGGTGGCTGAGTTTGCGGCAGAAATGCGGTCCGCATACACGTTCTGCAGCCGACAAGTGCACCGCCGAGCTGACCTTCACAAAATTCCAAGAAAGTTATGCGATGACTATGTGATCCACATTTTGATTATGCAATCGCATAATTGACCGTATAGTTGACTTTAATTTTGCCAAAAGACTGACTTATTCTGTGGCAGATATGCGGTCTGCATACATGGTATGCTACCGCATTCTGGACTGCAAAATTGCATCTTTCTGAAAAACTGTAATTCTTGATTTTTAAATGAATAGATCAGTACAAAAAGGTCCGAACTGTGCGAGCTAACTCGCCGCAAAGAATTTTACAAATTCCTAAACAATATTCATAGTTTAGCACTACGAGCTTTTATGTTTTGAGTGGACATTGTTCACGGGGCCTCACATCCTCCCCAACTTAAGATCATTTGCCCTCGAATGAGGATCAAGGTTCACTTATTAGGAATGCTTAAACAACCTCAGACTTTCACAACATGAAACATATCCATAGTCCTATATTTGGTTAACTCCCTAAATTTCCAAAAACAATTCGCCAGAGATTCCTTTGCATCTAGGCCTTATCCACCTGTCAGAGAGCCCCAGAATTACATCCTTACACCATATACATGTTCCATTACATAATATAACTTTCACAACATCAACCATAGACGTATATGCAATCATATTACCAAAAAGGGGACGATTTTACATAGATCAAGCAAAAAGATAAGAGTTCATAGGAGCTAAATGCATAAAAGACATGACATAACTATTCAAACAAATGTGGATACTTATTGTTCATTTCATCCTCGGCTTCTGAAGTAGCTTCCTCAACTTTCTATTTCCACCATAATATTTTTACGGATGCTATTTCCTTCTTTCTTAGTTTTCGAACTTGCCTATCAATAATTGCAACTGGAACTTCTTCATATGACAGTTCTTCGTCAATTTCAGTAGTCTCAACTGGCACAATAGTGGACGGGTTCCCGACCACCTTTCTCAACATGGACACATGAAAGATCGAGTGTACTAATGACATTTCAGGTGGCAACTCGAGCTTGTATGCCACCTGACCAATCCTCTGAATGATTCTGTGTGGTCCGACATACCTCAGACTCAAGTTTCCCTTCTTTCTAAGCTGCACGATACCCTTCACAGGGTAAACCTTCAAAAATAACCAATCATCTTCTTTGAACTATAAATCCCTGTGACAAACATCTGAGTACGACTTTTGGCGACTCTGAGTAGTTTTCAACCTCTCCTTAATAATCTTGACTTTCTCTACAGCCTGATACACGAGTACCGGCCCTATCAGTTCTGTTTCTCCAACCTCAAACCACCCAATGGGAGATCTACATCTCCTACCATACAATTCCTCAAATGGTGTCATTTGGATACTAGCATGGAAGATGTTATAAGCAAATTCTATGAGTAGCAAGTGGTCATCCCAACTACCCTTGAAATCAAGAGTACAAGCACGCAACATGTACTCAAGTGTCTGAATAGTTTGCTCTGCTTGCCCATCAGTTTGCGGATGAAAAGTTGTGCTAAGATTTACCTTCGTACCCAAACCTTGCTGAAACTTCCTCCAAAAGTTGGTTGTGAACTGAGCCCCTCGATCTGAAATGATTGAGACTGGAGTGTCATGCAACTTGACTATTTCTTTGATATACAACTGAGCATAATGTTCCGCTGTGTCGGTATATTTAACTTGAAAGAAGTGCACTGATTTCGTGAGTTGATCAACAATCACGCAAATTGAGTCGTACTTGCGCGGAGTGCGCGACAACCCTACCACAAAATCCATGTTAATCATCTCCCATTTCTACATTGGAATTTCTATGCTTTGAGCTAATCCTCCGGACCTTTGATGTTCGGCCTTCACTTGTTGACAATTAAGACATTTTGCCACAAATACCGCTAAATCTCTCTTCATTTTGTTCCACCAATAAATTTCCTTAAGATCATGATACATTTTCGTAGAACCTGGGTGCACGAAATACTTGGATATGTGAGCATCTGCCATGATCCTTTCCTGAAGACCGTCAATATCAGGAACACATATACAGTCTTGGTACCATAGGTTACCATCATCCATGCCAAGGGAAAAAGCTGAGGTCTTGTGTTTATGAATACCCTCCTTCAGTTATGCTAACAACGGACCATTGAATTTCTTTTCCTTCACCTCCGCCACAAGCGATGATTCAGCCATATTCTGTACAATTACCCTTCCTTCATTAGAGTCCGCAATGTGTATCCCAATCTAGCCAACTGGTAAAACTCCTTGGCTAACGGTCTCTAATATGCCTCCAAATGAGTCAAACTTCCTATAGATTTTTGACTAAGTGCGTCAGCCACAACATTATACTTTCTTAGGTGATAGAGAATACTAATGTCATAGACCTTGAGTAACTCTAGCCATCTTCTTTGCCTCGGATTTAACTCTTTTTGCTTGAAACTATATAATAGGCTCTTATGATCTGTAAATACTTCCACATAGATCCCATACAAATAATGTCATCAAATCTTTAGCGCAAACACCATTGCTGCCAGCTCTAAGTCATGGGTTGGATAGTTCTTCCCATGATTCTTGAGTTTCCTAGAAGTATAGACTATAACCTTGCCGTTTTGCATTAAAACACACCCGAGCCCGATTCTCCGAGCATCAGAAAACACCACAAATCCCTTTGTACCCTCTGGCAGGGCCAACACCGGTGATGTTGTCAACCTTGATTTCAATTCTTGGAAACTCTTTTCACAAGCATCGGACCATTGGAATTTAACTGCTTTCTGCATCAATTTAGTCAATGGTGAGGCAAGAGTAGAAAACCCTTCCACAAACCTCCTGTAGTACCCTGCCAAACCCAACAAATTTTGAATCTATGTTGGTGTGGTAGGTCTCGGCCAATTCTTCACTTCTGCAACCTTTTGAGGATCATCCTTAATCCCTTCCCTGGAAACGACATGACCAAAGAACGCGACAGATTCAAGCCAAAATTCACATTTTGAAAACTTTGCATACAATTGATGTAGCTAAAGAGTCAGTAGAACAGCCCTGAAATGGATAGAATGGTCCTCCCGACTTCGAGAATATACCAGAATGTCGTCAATGAACATTATCACAAAAGAGTCTAGAAAGGGCTTGAAGGCGCGATTCATAAGATCCATGAAGGCTGCCGAAGCATTTTTTAGTTGAAAAGACATAAAGGCTATTTGGAGAATATCCTGCTCCCTTAACTTCAATTGATGATACCCGGACTGCAGGTCAATCTTTGAGAAACACGCAATACCTTGCAATTGATCAAACAAGTCATCTATTCTTGGCAGAGGATATTTATTTTTCATTGTGACTTCGTTGAGTTACCGGTAGTCAATACACATCTGCAGCGATCCATCTTTCGTTATAATAAACAAGACTGGTGTGCCCCATGGCGACAAACTCAGCCGGATGAAACCCTTCGCTAACAAATCCTTCAATTGCTCCTTTAGCTCTTTCAATATGATGGTGCCATTCTATAAAGTGGAACTGATATAGGCTGTGTGCCTAACATCACATCAATCCCAAAATCAATCTCCCTATCCGGGGGAACTCCAAGGAGTTCCTCTAGAAAGAAATTTGGAAATTCATTCACAACTGGTACAGACTCAAGGCTAAGTGCCTTAGTATCGGTATTTGCAACCCGTACTAGATGATAGATACATCCGTTCGTAATCATCTTCGCAGCCTTAAGGTAAGGAATAAACCGACATCTAGGAACTACATTATCTCCTTCCCACTCATCAATGGGCTCAATGGGAAATTCAATCCTCATAGTTCTAGTGCGACAATCAATCTTGGCAAAACATGAATAGAGCCAATCCATTCCCATTATTACATCAAAGTTGACTATTACTAACTCAACATGATCGGTCGTGGTATCCCTACCCCGTACCAATACAATACCCCGTCAATAGACTTGAGCAGCTAAAATTGACTCACAAACTGGGATGGACACCACAAATGGCTCATGAAGCGGATTCGGATCTATCCTAAATTTCATGGCAACAAAAAGGGTAACATAGGACAAGGTGGAACCATGGTCAGTAAGTGCATACACATCATGAGTTGGACAGTCAGAATACCAATAACAACATCTGGAGAAGCCTCTGCAGTTTGGCAACCACTCATAGCATAGAACTGACTGGGTCTTCCTGAACTCTGTGCACCACCCCTAGCTGTGTCACCCCTACGGCTGGGGTACCTCGAGCTGGAGAAGGGGCTGAAGATGTAGTAGCTACTAGGATGGATTGCTGAACTGTGCCCCTACCCGCTCCCTGGTGGGATACACGACAATGTCTCTAAATATGACCCATCATCTCACATCCATAGCATATAGGTAATCCATATAGCAAATCCCCGTGTGCATCTTCCCCCACCTGGGGCACGGGGACCTCTGCTGCTATAGGAACCTTTCTCCTAATCTACCCCACTGATGGGATCCCCTATTGCCCTAGCTGGGCTTGAAACGACTCCACTGCAGTTGATTTGGCCCTGATGGTGGTGCACTGGCGAAAAAATGTGCAATAGACTTAGAAGGCCCTGATGATCCTCTCTTAAAAACTTATCTTCCCCCACTTAGTGACTCTCCCATGTTGCCCGTAGACTGGGCCTTGCTGTTACCTTCTCTCTCCATCCAATTTTTCAATTTACGGTTCTCAATGGCCTGAGAAATGCTACAATCTTCCCATAATTCATATCAGAATTAAATGCAGCCGCAGAAGCTTCATAAATGGTTAAAGAATTAAGGCCCTGAAAAAACTGGTGCACCCTGGCCTCCATCCTGGGCAACATATAAATAGCATACTTGGACAAACAGGCAACTCCATGTGGTACTCCCACACGCTTCTGTTACCTTGCCTCAAATTTTCAAACTCTACTACATGGGCTGCCCTTATCTCAGCAGGCAGAAAGTGATATATAAAGGCATCGGCGAACTCACTCCACCTCGCTGGAGGGCTCCCGTCCTCTCGGAATCCTCCCACAACTCAAACCATGAATATGCTACCCCTTTCAGACGGTAGGCGGCCAACTCTACTCTTTCGGTGTTAATCGCACGCATAACCCTGAGGGTCTTTTGCATCTCGTCAATAAAATCCTGAGGGTCCTCTGCTGGATTGGCACCCCTAAATACCGGAGGTCTAACTGGAGAAATCTATTAACCCTAGAACTAGTAGAATTCCCTTGCTGGCTAGACCAATTGGGCGCAACATTTTCCCTCTGAGCCTGAAAGGTCACTAACTGGGTCAACATCTGAATAGCTCCCCTAAGATCCCCATCCGACATATCAGAACCAGAAGTTGGGGCTGAAGGTGGGATATGAGTATCAACGGGAGGGGTAGTAGTACCCTCTACAGGTGTGGGAACTGGTGTATCCTGTTCTGGAATAGAAGGATCAGTCGGAGTAATAGTAGGGCGACTACCCTCACCCGTAGCATCAAGTAGTGAATCATCACCCAATCCTGGGGTGGCATTGGCTTCTTGGCCAATTCTCGCTTTCTTCTTAGGTGTCATATACTGAAAGATAGAATAATGAACTTAATTAAAGAGGGAACAGTTTCAACGCATGATCCAGAATATCAAAGAAGGGCGTTATTCCTAAATCCCCAAATAGTCTCCAACTTATAGATATGGTCAACTACACACCGATAAGAAAGGCTCTACTAGACACGGCTCTGAGACATCCTAGGACACTTTAAAACCTTAGGCTCTGATACCAAGTTTGTCCCGCCCCAACCTTAGGAGGCACGACAGGCACTCAATCGAGTGAACCCAACTAAGCAAGCCTTATCAAACACTTTCTACCTAACTCAACGCGAATAAGGAAACCATTCTTTCGTTGTATAGAAAAGAAAATATAGTGTATTCAACCATTTTAGCCCATTTTACATCACAACGTTAAACCGTAGATAAGTTCTAAGATTCCATACCTTCATACTTAAGAGAAGCGAGAGCTAGAATTACAACATAGTTAGTACACCCATCCAACACCCGCACATGACCCACATATATGTCTACGAAGCCTCTAAGGATACCAAAGATAAATGTGACAACGCCGGCAACAAGTCCCCAGCTACACCTCAAAAGGGAAAGTCCAATATAAAAAGATGTGTGATATAGCCCCTTGAAGGAGAAAGGGGCTCACCAAGATCTTGAGAAGAAGGGTGCTCCGCTACACACGATCGACACTATCCGCTATGGAGCCACCTATATTCATTAGAAAATGTAGCGCCCATGGTAAAAGGGACGTTAGTACCATGGAATAGTACTAGTAGATATAACTAAACACCATTTTACTAGAAAGAGCTCTCAAGCAAGAACAAGTAAATCACAAGAATAAATCAAGGTTTTAACCGAATACCACATCATCAAATAAATGAAACATGTAATCTTTCGAATAATTTCCATAACTTGATTTGGGGCATTTATTTCATATGTTCATCACTGTCCTCAATACCACCGCTATCTTGAGCGAAGTCCGATCACGACCCGATTGGCTAGGTTGCCTCATTTGAAGCATGTATCTTAATCAACATTTCATTTCTCTTTCAAGAATTCAATGTTATCACATTACCACCATGTGGGCGGCATGGTGTCCGATCACTGCCCGATTGGCTAGGCCACCTTACTTATGCGTTGTTCCTTTCTCATCAATCATCTCACTTGAATCTTTATTTCACATATATCATATCCATTCATTGGCACTTAGGGCCTCAATTATCTCACTTTTTCCATTTTAAATTTTCATCTTGCAATCTGTGATATTGGGCACATACAAAAGCATTTCAAGCTGCAAATATAAGTAAAATTTCACATAGTTAGCATGTCAATCTCAGTTTTAATCTTGGATTATAGCCCAAGCATGTCAACACATGATTTGAATTCTTCACACATCCTTAAATATCAAAGATAGTTCAGTACACACGTTGAAGCACATCCTCCATGTAGATATATATATATATATATATATATATATATATATATATATATATATATATATATATATATATATATATATATATGCACATACATCAACAGATTCTAGTCTTACCACATTTGCGTAAACACCAACGAAGCTCAATTTCTAAAAAAGAGATTTTAGCCATACATACCTCAATATAGCTTTCCTTACTCTTCATAAAACTTTGAAACTCTTAGCACTTCAATCTATTGTGTAAGAAATACAAATTGAATCGGTAATTAGAGACGAGATTGAGATTCTAGCTCGTTTCAAGTATATTATCAAACACTAAAGGTGCATTTGAATCTTAAGTCCTTTTTGAGAGAAATTTCTATAATTATATACACCATTTGCTTTCGTTTTAGTTTACTTCCTCCTAGTACCCTAAGGGTTGATATGCCTGCAAGGAATCCATTCTAATTCCCATAAATTACAACATTAATGACCCCTTATAGCTGAGTGTTGAAATAAGAGCTGAGTGATGAAGCCTTACCCCTTGGGATGAAGATTTAGGTGCCTTCACTCGGTTATCTTCAATGTTTTAGTAAGATTCATGGAGAAATATTGATAGGAAGAACTTTCCCTCTCTAAGACCCTCTCTCTCTCTAAAAGCATTAGGAAATATGCTCAAAATGAGCCACAACACTGAATATATTGATAAAGGGTCAGGTTTAAAATTAAGATAATTGGACCCCCGAGTCGGATCTGCGATCGCATTTGTAATTGCAAAGTCCACATGCAATCGGCATAATGGACCGCAAAATGCTTCCCCAAAACTGGACACACTGGCTGAGTTTGCGGCACTAATGCGGTTCGCATAAACGTTCTACGGTCGCAAAGTGCACCGCAGAACTGACCATCACAAAATCCCAAGGAAGTTATGTGACAACTATGCAATCCGCATTTTGACTATGCGATCGCATAATTGACCGCATAGTTAACTTCAATTTGGCCAACACGCTGACTCATTCTGCAACAGATATGCGGTCCTCATACCTGGTATGCGTTGATATTCTTGACTCTGCAATTGCATCTTTCTGGAAAACTTTAATTCTTGATTTTTAAATATATAGATCAATATAAAACGGTCCGAAACCGCGGTGAGCTTGCTCTCCATAAAGAATTTTACATATTCCTAAACAATATTCATAGTTTCGCACTACGAGATTTTAAGTTTTGAGTGGAAATATTTCATGGGGCCTCACAAAGGTGATACCCGTAGGGCTCAAGAATGCAGGGCCACATATTAGAGGCTACTCACCAAGATGTTCAAAGGACACCTCGGTAAGACCATGGAGGTCTAAGTTGATGATATGCTGGTAAAGTCAGCAAAGAAAGAGGGCTATATTGGCCATCTGAAAGGAGCCTTCAAAATACTAAGACAGTACGAGATGAAATTGAATCTTGAAAAATGCACCTTCGGCGTAGCTTCCGGAAAGTTCCTCGGATTCTTAGTATCACAAAAGGGAATCGAGGTTGACCCAAATCAAATCAAAGCAATAGATGCTATACCAAAGACACTAACTAGTAAGAAGCTAGTGTAGAAAGTAAAAGGATGAATAGCTGCCTTATCAAGGTTCATTTTGCGATCTTCGGATAGATGCCATAGATTCTTCAACGTGCTAAGGAAAGAACATGGGCTGCAATGGAATGATGAATGCGTCGATGCGCTAAGAAAGGTGAAAGCGTACCTGTCCTCGCCCCCAGTACTCGTCAAAACGAACCCGGGCAAATGCCTACTGGTGTATCTTGCAGTTTCCGAAGTTGCGGTAGCGCGGTCCATGTCCATGAAAATAAAGGTACACAATCCTCAATTTATCATATTATTGAAACGTTAATTGACGCCGAGACGAGATATCCTCACCGGGAAAAACTAGTTCTAGCATTGGTCGTAGCTTCACTAAAGCTTAGACCATATTTTCAATGTCATCCCATAAAAGTGGTGACAATGTTCCCCCTAAGGGGAATCCAACACAAAACCGAATTTTGGACATAGTTGTCAAATGGGCCATAGAGCTAAGCGAGCACAACATAACGTACCAACCGCGAACCGCCATTAAGGCGCAGGTACTCGCGTTCGTTGCTGATTTTAGCACGTAGATATTGCTCGAGGTAGAACAGGAAGCACTACGAGCTTCTACGTGTACTGACCTCTGGACCCTCTACACCGATGGTGCGTCTAGCGCTTCGAGATCGGGACTGGAGTCATCCTCAAGGTCCCAATAGGCAACGTAATTCGCCGGTCTATACAATGCCTTGAGATGACTAAAAATGAAGCTGAGTATGAGGTTGTGATTGCAGGTTTGACATTAGCCCTAAAATATGGTGCTCGACGACTCGTCCTCCACTGCGACTCCCAACTCGTGGTTAAACAGGTCATCGGGACTTTCCAAATTAGAGAAAAAAGGCTACAACTTTACCAGTCGAAAATTCACAAATTACTACCAGAGTTTGACGAGTGCCGCCTCGACCAAACACCCAGGGCACAGAATATCGAAGCAGATGGACGTGCGAAACTAACTGAGGACACCAAAAACATTAACAAGGAATATGTGGTCACGCTCCTTCACTCCGCGATAGACCACATCGAGGTGCATTCTATAAACTTAGCTTGGGACTAGCATAGCCACTTCATAGCCTATTTTCAGGATGGAACACTCCCACAAGACAAAAGAGAAGCCAAAAAAATCCGAGTGCTAGTAGCTCGGTACTGCCTAGTGAACGGAGATATCTACAAAAGAACATTCGATGGTCCCTTAGCCAAGTGCCTTGGACCACACCAAACTAGACAAGTATTGGAAGAAGTATACGAAGGGCACTACGGCGCCCATATAGGAAATTGTGCCTTTGTTCGATGCCTTATCCGTGCTGGGTATTACTAGCCCACCATGAAAAAAGAAGCCACTGACTACGCTAGGAAGCATGAACAATGTCAAAGGTACGCCCCTATGATACATCAAGTAGGAGAACTCCTTCACTCCATCACATTGCCATGTCCGTTCATGAAGTGGGGAATAGGTATAGTCGGTCCCCTCCCAGCAGGGCGAGGTAAAGTACATTTCCTCTTAGTTTTAACTGACTAATTTTCTAAGTAGGTTGATACACTCAAGTACGCGAGCAGGAGGTCATTGTCTTCATATGGAAAAACATCATATGCCGTTTTGGCATCTCGAAGAAATCAGCTGTGACAATGGTCCTCAGTTCATCGGAAAAAGGATGACCGCATTTTTTTGAAAAATGGCACATTAAACGAATACTCTCCATGCCATACCACCCTGCCGCCAATTGCCAAGCCGAGTCCTCCAACAAAACAATACTAAATATATTGAAAAAGAAGCTTGAGAAAGCTAAAGGGCCACCGCATGAACTGCTACCAGAAGTATTATGGGCATACCGTACTACGCTGAAAACTAGCATAGGCGATCGCCATACTTGCTAGTCTACGAAACCAACCTAGTTATAACCGTCGAGGTCGGGGAGCCCAGTTTGAGATACTTCAATGACAGCGGAATAGCTAACATGAAAGCAGGTTACAAGACCTAGATGAAGTTCAAGAATGAAGAGACATGGCGCACATAAGAATGGTGCCTCAAAAGCAGCAAGTAGAAAGATTCTACAGCAAGAGAGCTAGGGTAAGACCGCTCAAAGCCGAAGACTACGTCCTCAAGCCTAAAACACAAGCTTCAAAAGACCCTAATAAAGGAAAGCTAGGATTAAACTGAGATAGACTGTACAAAATTATAGCTACAACAAACAAAGGAGCATTCCAGTTAGAAACAATGGATGGAAAGATACTCCAAAATAACTGGAATGTCACCCATCTCAAGTACTTCCACTTCTGAAAGGAGGCCTCACCTAAGTCGTACTCTTTTTCCATCATTCGAGTTTGGTCCAAATCAGGTTTTCTCGAAGTGATTATTAATGAGGCGGCAAGGAGACGCATCAAGGATCAAAGTGTTGTTCATTACCTTGATCCGTCAACAGGTTCTCCGGAGCGAAGTAATGAAGGGATAAGATATATATAAGCAAATCTCCATCATATATCTAAACGGATCTCCATTTTACATGTGGAATCAACATGTGATTCTCATGAGAACTTAACCAAATCTCCATCATATATATAAATGGATCTCCATTGTACGTGCAAAATCGACATATGACTCTCACAAGAACTTAGTCGAATCTCTGTTATATGTGCAAAGCAAACATGTGACCCTTATCTCCATTACACAAGCAAAATCATGTCTTCCTATGGGAACACGACTGAATCTCAAAACGAAGAATGGCCAAGTCCATCTACGACAATATACATTCAACCTCGTTCAAACAACGAAGGGACTCTACCTAGATGACAATTCAAAGTAAGATCCCAATGGCCAAGGCCATCGACGACAATACACATTTGACCTCATTCGAATCATGAAAGGACTCTACTTGACGATTGTTCGAAGTAACGTCCCAATGGTCAAGGCCATCGATGAGAATATACATTCGACCTCGTTCGAAACACGAATGGAATACTTCGACGCAGTTCGAAGCAACATTCCAATGGCCAAGGCCATCAACGAAAATATACATTCGACCTCATTTGAATCACGAAGAGACTCTACTTTGACAACAGTTTGAAGCAAGTCCCAATGGCCAAGGCCATCGACGACAATATACAATTCGACCTCATTCAAATCACGAAGGAACTACTTAGACGATAGTTCGAAGCAATGTCCCAATGGCCAAGGCCATCAACAACAATATATATTCAACCTCGTTTGAATCACAGACTACTTCGACAATAGCTCCAAGCAACATCCCAAGGGCCAAGGCCATCAGCGAAAAATATTCATTCGACCTCGTTCGGATAATGAAGGGACTCTACTTCAACCACAGTTCGAAGCAACGTCCCAATGGCCAAGGCCATCGATGACAACATACATTCAACCTCGTTTAAATCACGAAGAGACTCTACTTTGATGACAGTTTGTAGCAATGTCCCTATGGACAACGCCATCGATGATAACATACGTTCGACCTCGTTCAAATCACGACGGGACTCTACTTTGACTACAGTTCAAAGCAACGTCCCAATAGCCAAGGGCGTCAAAAATATGACACCCGCGATAAGTGCAAGAAAAAATAAGCCAACAAAAGAAAAATTTATATTATAATAAAACCTCATATACATTTTCTCCTACAAATAGGCCTGAGTAGGACCAGTACAATAATCCCTAAAAATATCATATACAATCTGTCTACCCATCATTCCTAGTGGGACAAGCATCCTCGACTATGAATCTGAAGCCAGATGACCCACGTCGTTAGAGTTGATATCGCCCCCATCGGTAGTATGAGGTTCATATCTACAAGCCTCATGAACACGAGCTGCAGTATGAATGGCTTCAAGATCTGCCTCGATCACCATTCCCTTATCAAGAAAAGCCCTATACACATCCAGCCGAGCCTTAGAGTGAACCCACAACACATATGAACGACGAGGTACGGTTGGGTCGGCTATAGGGTAAGACATGGAAGGCTGAGAGCGTCGGCTCGCCTCCTCCGCCCCCAGCAAGGCCATTTGACCGCTTAGTGTATCCAGCTCCGCCTCTAAATCCCTGACGCATCCTTCGATTCCTACAACCCAATAACTAGAGTTCTCCCTATCCTCAGTCAGTTTCGATCAGGAAATATAGGGGACATCTTCCAAAAGACAGCGATTCAGAAATGGCCGCCGCCAGCTTATCGACCCTAATATTTAGTTTTCCCTTAAGCCTATATATCTCATTTGTCATAACATTCTGTCAAGCCACCAATCCACGCTTGCAAGTTGGCGCTCTCAGGCGTTACCCATTTGCTCAATTTGAGCTCATACTCCTTCGCCTTGAGAGAGGCATCCAGTTCACTGTTACGGGCAATGACCCTCACAAGCTCTTTGTCCCTCCCCCTCTACTCTTATCTGGTGCTCCAATTGTCCCTCTCGCTGCTTAAGCCTTTCACGGAACACTTGAAACTCAGGTTCCTGGCGATTAATATTAGATATCGCCCAATGGTTAGTATGATACTACTAATACTTGGATGATATCTTCTTGTAAAGATCCGTCCTCCTTCACTATTAACGATCTTTCTCCACCTCCAGGACAAGGGTCTAACAAAAGAGAAGGGCAGAAGTTAGAAGCACACTAAATAGCGACGATTAATGCACCAACCCGGCGACATGAAAAAGGGGGAAACGAAAGGAACCTACTATAGAGCCATATTAGTGACATTTCGAGATAATTCCACATCGCTCATCGTCCCAAGCATCTCGCTTTCAGGAGCGGCACACAGGGAAGCCAGGGCCAATGCCACTTGCTTATTATTCAGCACTAAGTTATGGCTCCCTAGAACGACTACATGACGATCAGATCCATTCGTCCTTACCCCACTTGGGTATGACAGCCCACAAATTTTTTAACCTCCTCTGTGTCGATATCAGAATCTGAGTCACCACCCTCAACACGGTATCCCTTAATGTTAGACGACACCCTGAGTATACCGAGCCAACCCTTGGAACAACTCCTTCAACTCGGGGAGATCACCCCGACAAGATACCATCAGCCATGAACACGGGCACCAGGCTGTTCGCGATGCCCGGCTGCCATCGATATCCGTGGCCACAGCCTTCCCCAGCTCCAGCCTTCTCTTTTTTCTCTCTAATGGCTCATTCCCATAAGACGATTCGCCCAACAGAAATGGGGCCAGCACCTAAGAGACTTCCTCCCTCGCGGCCACGACTCGAGATGAATCTACCAACTGAACAGGATAAGGACGATCCTCCGGAACATAGTCACTCAAGATAAACTGCTTATTTGCAGTAACAACAACTTGCCTAAAGGAAAGAATTGGTGCCCTACGCCTGGATGCTCCTTGACCTGTCAAAACAAAGGATCATACCATTAAAATACTATCACACAACCAATAGAGCAGTAAAGCACGATATTTACCGGAAGAAACTTTAGGGCCATATCATTTCATAAAGGCATGCCAAGTTCGAGTTTCTTCTGCATAGTATAACAGACAGGCTACCTAATCCCTGAGGCCTGTAGTAGTGTAAGACTGACTGCCCATCACTTCAAAATGGCAAGAAAATGAGCTTTTACAGCAAATACAAAAGAGAAGATAAAAATGTGCAATGACACGTACATTTCTCGTTCCACCACTTCGGGAAACCGGCAGGATCAGAGATGACTTGCTCAGTCATGACAAAGAAATACTTATGCTAAAACTTACAACTTGACCGATCATACGTCCCAACCATGAGACCCTTTGTACCGTGAAGTCTTCAATTCACCATGGTACCCCTGATAAAACCATGCGTGAATAGATGTAGAATGTGGTGAATAGAGGCATCACTATCCAATAATTCCGCATATTTGGTCAGTAGCAGGAGCACCTTAAGCGTATACGGAGAGAGCTATATTGGGAAAACCTGATAAAATCCAAATAATTCCTCTCTTAGAGGGAATAGAGGAAGCATGTAGCCAACCATGAAGGGATACTCGTAGAAAGTGCAGTACCCTAGTCTATGGACATCCATGTAATCTCCTCTCGTCGAAACCATTTCTACATGAGCAGTAATGCCATACTTTATATGACGGGTTTCGAGATGGATTTGATCAATCTCTGAAAGCACGTGGCTCGGAGTGGGAGGAGGGTCCTTAAGGAAGTCACTCCGAGATAGTGGGTGTCTCGATGATAAATCCCCCAATGTAAGAAGATTGTCTCCCTCTTTCGCCGCCATATCCCCACTGTCAGACAGAGGCACCGTGGATAATAGAGCAGACTCAGAAACCTCTTCATGAGGGCGATGAGATTTCGGCATAATATTGGTCAAAGGAGTACTAGCAAGAGAGAAGAAGGTAGCGGCTTCAGGCAAAGAATGAAAAAAGAAGCTGGAGGATATGAGAGAAAATAAGGAAAAGTGAAACATGTCTTTCGAAGAGAGAAATGGCCAAAGTTATTCAGAAATACAAATCCCCACTTACTTATAGGGTTGGGTGGTGCCAAAATTAAAGCGGCAGGTCTCAGAGCTGCGCAAGAATCGAAGCATCAAGCCGTCAAATCCATGTCTCGAAGACTTGTGTAATGATGATACACGTGGAGTTGACATCATTTCACAGCGAAAGGTATCACCCGTATCTTTCTTGAGCATGATGAACACCCCCTATTGACCGGATCCTAATGTTCCAATGGGCCAAATTCTTTCAAGAGAGGGTGACGTCCACTCATCGAGGATGCGTCTATTCGCAACTCTAACAAGAGGAGGGACTAACTTAATAGGTCTGAATTTGATCTGCTATGACCTATGGTGAACACGAAAAACAAGCATGCTTCTCCTAGCCAACGTCCCAAAAGAAATGACCTTATTATAAAAAAAAGAACGTACGACCCTTGTAATATCGTAAGCCCGTTAGGGGACCTTGGGAATATTCTTAGTATTTTGTCTCTGACAACCTAGGAGAGTCTCTTTTAGTATATAAGGGATACAAAGGACTTAAAAGAAGGAAAGAGACAGAACTTTGTAAAGAAACACTATCCCAGAACAAGAGAAAATATATTATCGATTATATCTTCGTTTCGCATAATCTAGTACTTATTATACTCAATTAAGATTTATCCCTTCTTATTTTGATTGATTTGTTCAAAGGAATTATTGTATCTTTTGAGTCAAATAAAAATAAAATAAGAAAAAATAAAAATTGGCTAAAGTGATCTAGCGCTAGATCTCGAAATTTGTTAGAACAATAAGCATTTGGTAGAGAGAAAGATTTGCACTACAACAGATTTGGTAGCATTTGGTAGCTAGCATTCACGTTTATAATTTTTTTAAAGCAAAGGTTGAATTCGCCCCCGCAAAATAGTTTGGTGGGCAAGAAAGGTAGTGGAATTCAATGAAAGTGAATCCCAATATATAACTAATTATGTTATCCACAAAAGAAATCAACTCTTGACTATTAACCAAAAAGAACAAAGTTACCTATGCTTACCCTAAAATCAGACAAGAATTAAATTTATAGTGTGATTTTAAGGATATATGATTTCACCCAATACCAATTGATAAGTAAGAAAAAAAGAGGTAGAATTAAACTGTAAATAATCCAAACCAGTATGCAAACTAAGCTTCAGCCTTGAATTAAGTTACCCTCGAGGTGATAACAATATGAGAACAACAAAGATTGGATAAATTGATGAACAAAAATGCTGGTCAGAAAAGAAGAGCTATATTGCTTATGTTTCAGTGAGTGATTCCTCTACAAATGATTGCAACTCCTCTTTATATAGTATAGGAAACCTAATTATATTATGTCTCTAATTACCGAAGGAAATCATATAAACAACTAATTAACCGCTTCAGATTTGGTCCATTTTGAGATTCATGCCATGATCCTCGACAAATCAAAGATATCTCGCTTTTTCCACTACTAAGCTATCCCCCATGTTACTGGAAATCTATCTCCCTTGGATTCTATTGAATGATATCAACCTCGATCTCGAACTTGATGCCTTAGCTCTTCGATGCAGCGTCCTTGTTTTGATCGAATAGTGAAATCAGGTAGCCCAGATTTTAATCGTATATAGATAGTCCCCTTGTTTTTTGGAGTACAATGACAAGAAACTGATTGAGCCCTCGATCTTTACCCTGATTTTCCATGATTCCATCACCGTGACGTAAGCGATAGAGGAAACAAAAGCTTAGAAGTTGGACTTTCCTGAGGGAGACGACGAGAAACTCTAGCGAGTCTGGAAATGGAGAAGATTCTGAGGGTGAAGACACTTCTACCGATAAGGATCTTGCTTAGGCTATGTCCTTTTTGAAAAATTTTGCTTTTATTTTGAGGCTGATTGACCCCTGTAAATAATTCTTGATCGGGATTTATAGCCCCTATAAAAAGGTTTTTACAAATATATAAAGCTTTTTCCCTTCCATGGCTTTTGAATCTGTTACCCTTTTGAGCGGGTTAAAGCACCTTATCAAAAAAGTTCTTTTGAAGATCAAGAGTTCGGGATGGATTGATCGACAATAAGTACTGCCCTCGAATGTTTCTAATCAATGGACCACGAATGACCATTTGAACATGAGTTTAATTAGATCTTAGGCTCAATAGTCTATATGCTCTATATTGAGGTAAGGTAGCCCTTGGTCTTGATGGTTGAGTGAGTACATGCTCGACTCGAGATAAGGTGGCCTTTGGGCTCGAAAGATAGTCCCCGAGTGAGAAGTTTTTTGAATTCGGGTAGCCCTTGGGCTTCGTAGTCGAGTGAGTACTTTCTCGAACTTGAAATGAAAATATCCTTAGGCTTTATGATCGAGCGAGGACATGCTCGAACTCGAGATAAGATGGCCCTTGGGCCCAAAAGATAATTCCCAAATGAGAATTGTTTCAAACTCGGGTAGCCCTTGGGCTTAGTAGTCTAGTGAGGATTTTCTCGAACTCGACGTAAAGTTAGTCCTTAGGCTTTACAGATAATCCTTGAGTGAGAGTTTGCTCGAACTTGGGTTAAGATAGCCATTGGGCTTTTATAATTAAGTGAGACTTGCTCGAACTCAAAGTGAAGTTAGACCTTAGGCTTTACAACCGAGTGGGGATTTGCTGTAACTCAAAGTAAAGTTAGCCCTTAGGCTTTTATTGATAGTCCCCGAGTGAGAGTTTTCTCGAATTTAGGTTAAGATAACCCTTGGACTTTTATGATCGAATCAGGACTTGCGAGAACTCGAAGTGAAGTTAGACCTTAGGATTTATAGTCGAGTGAGGATTTGCTTGAACCCGAAGTAAAGTTAGCCCTTAGGATTTATAGATAGTCCCAGATTGATTGTTTGTTCGAACTCGGGTTATTTTAAGATAGCCCTTGGACTTTATGATCAAGTGAGGGGTTTCCCGAACTCGAAGTAAAGCGAGACGTTATGCTTTATAGATAGTCCCTAAGTTAGAGTTTGTTTGAACTCGGGTTAAGATAGCCCCTTAGGCTTTATGATCGAGTGAGGGCTTGCTTGAACTCGAACTAGAAGTATCCCTTAGGCCTTTGAATTTGTTACAGATTTTAGATGTCTCCGATCCACATTAATTTGGTCGTAGCTTCTTTAGTTCGGAACTTGCCTTTTGGGTTTATTTCCGCTTTATTTCGAGCTTTTCCGAAGTGTTAGTCCCCGAGTGGGTGGTTGTGGCCTATAAAATCGAGGGTTGCCTTTAAGGTCTTATGGTCTCAAAATTTTAGTAGTTCGATTTAGTTGGTTTCTGGGACCTCAGTCCTCAAACATGTGGTTAGTTGTTTAAGCTTCCATCATAATCGGCCCTTAATCCTATTTACGCAACAGATCAAGGGTATGAAATAGGAAATTTTCTAAAGGCATGAGATATCGCCAAGGGTATGAAATAGGAAATTTTCTAAAGGCATGAGATATCGCCAAGGAAAAATACTTCTCCTAATAGTTGATTATATATGCGCGCATGTTTGACGTTAGGGCTTGAGTAACCTATATGGCACGGTTCATTTGATCGTTTGACCTTACAACATTTTCCCATCGAGACTCCGTTGTCATGAAGTAATTTCCTTGCAATAAAGTAGACATTTGAGGGTAATTCCCTCCATTACTCGAAGCTTATTGTAGGGAACCTCGGATACTATTGAATTACTCTAAGTTAGCACGAAAAATTTATGCCTCATTAAGAACCTTACCGAAAAAACCCACTTGGAACAAAAACCAGTCTAAGGAAAAAGAGTACAATGCGTGCTTTAAGATCCAAAGCTTTCTGTCGATCCTTGCCGATAACCTGCAAGTATTAGTCAAAAAAATAGAAAGAATTGGAATGTGTTCATACCTTTATTCGGAGTTTTGGATATTTAACGTGATCTTCCTTGTCATCAAGCCCCCGTGAATTTTGACCTCGACCATTTCTCCTCTCATTTTGTGCGAAGCTTCGCCCAGACCCGCAACCTCTCTGGTATCCGTTTTACCGTTGATATCAATATCTATTCGACCATAGCTCTCAATTGATGTCCCTTTTGTTCCTATCCATGGCCTTTCTAGGGTAAATGGACCCCGAGGATTCCTAAGTTGATCGTCCTCGATCCTGATCTTCGACTGATATTGATTATGTACGTCGGCCCAAGTGACAACCGAGTACTTGATTAAAATTTTCTTTAACTGCTTTGAATATGTGGAACTTCAAGTGTTGATTCCTTCAGTGAAAGCTTGAACAACCACGTCATCGGTGATCGAAGGCCAATCCATTCTCTCCGCTTAGAACCGAGATACAAATTTCCTAACACCTCGTTATTTTTTTGCCTTACCTTGAAAATGTCCGACTTCATTGTTGCAATTTTAATGGCTCTGTCGTGTGCCTTGACAAAAAAAAATTTTGAAGCATAGCAAGCGAATCAATAGAATTAGGGGGTAAGTTATGATACCATATTAAGGCACCCTTCGATACAATTTCCCTAAACTTTTTCAAAAGAACGAATTCAATTTCGTCATCTTCCAAGTCATTTCCTTTGATGGCGCATGTAAATGAGGGTATGTGTTCATTCGAATTGGTCGTGCCATTATTCTTGGGGATATCGAGCTTACGGAACTTCTTAGGGATTGGCTTCGGAGCCGCACCAGGGAGGAAGGGTTTTTGTATGAACATTTTAGGATCTAGTCCTTCCAATATCGGTGGTGCCCCCAGAATTTGATCAACTTGGGAGTTGTGAGCTTCTACCCTTTTGTTGTTTTCCTCAATCTTCTTCTCTCTCGATTCAATTCATTCGGTGAGCTCCTCGAGCATCTTCATAACTGTGGGGTCACTCCCCGATTTACTAGTATTCAACCTTTTTGGTACTGGCTCGGCTAGGCGGACGACCTTCGGTTCAACCTCGCTCGGCGTTCAATGTTGATTTTGTTGCTGTGGAATAGTGGCTAGAGCCCGTGACATCTCGAATATCATCTAGAGTCTGACTCCTCCATCTCCTCCACCATGTGAACCTTGACTACCAGTTCCTCCTTTTTGTGTATACTCCCTTCGTGGTCAGCACCAAGGTTGGCGTTTAGAGAAATGTATGAACTTACATAAATTGGGTTGCCCTCGAGATAGCTTGTGGAACCTCGACCACTGAAACGATTATATTGACATTTTCTCGGCGGAATCCGAGGCCATTATCACCATGGGTGGGTGCTGTCTATTTAAAAACTTTTATCCCGGAAACAAAAATACTTGGCAAGAACAAGTGTGATGTAGTGTGTGTTATTCGAATCAACATTGAATAGTCACTATTATTCTTATCCCCAGGATGGGCGCCAAACTGTTTACCCTAAAAATTGGATAACAATTAAATTTATTATGTAGTTTTAAAGGATATGTAATTTCACCCAATACCAATTGATAAGTAAGAAAATAAAAGGTATAATTAACTGTAAAAAATTCAAACCAGCATGCAAACTAAGATTTAGCCTTGAATTAAGGTACCCTCAAGGTGATAACGGTATGACAACAGTAAAGATTGGATAAATTGATGAACAAAAATACAGGTTAGAAAAGAAGAGCTATATTGCTTATGTTTCTGTGAAAGATCCCGCTACAAATGATTGGAACTCCTCTTTATATAGTAGAGGATACTTAATTATAGTATGTATCTAATTACAGAAGGAAATCGTATAAATAGCTAATTAACTACTTCTAATTTGGTCCATTCCAAGATTCACGCCATGATCCTCAACCAATCACGGATATCTCGCTCTTTCCATTACTAATCTATCCCTGATGTTACTTGAAAACTATCTCCCCTGGCATTGATTGGATGATATAAACCTCGATCTCGAAAGAGACTTTGACCTTGAACTTGATGCCTTAGCTCTTCGTTGCAACGTCTTTGTTCCGATTAAATAGTGAAACCGGGTAGTCTCGATTTCTACCGTACCTCACAATCACTCGCATAAAGCCCCTCGGGAATACCTCACCATCACTCATACTAAATGGTACCCGCACTCACTGGAGTGTGGAGATTCCGGAAGGGCTTCTTCAGCCCAAACCTATAACAAGCCACCTCGTGGCATAAACCAATCAGGCTCTTGACATCACTCAAAAATGAATCAGTAACAACATTCTGTGGTGTGCAGCCCGATCCCATAAATATCCTCACAAATCAAACCCTCAACCTCAGTCAGACATAAACCTCTCAAGCCACTTGGTTTCTTAGTAAAAGAGGATACTCAGCCCAAAAAAATATTTACATGTATCAAAATAGAGTAATAAAGACAAAGTTATGAAATCAATAAGTATAACATGATTGACTATAAATTATCAATAAAAAATAATAAGAAAAATGCCCCTAAGGATCCAAACAACTTTGGCACAAGGCCCAAACATAGCATTCAGCCTAATTAACAGAAACTCTTTCTAAAACATATAAGTATCTGTTGATACCCAATTTTTTCCTATATATTGTTATACTCAAAATACCTTCAAAATGGCATGTGTATGCATATACAAGCATGCCCAAGAGCTTTGATATTTTTTCCAAATTTTCAAGATTTTTAAAATCAATACATTGTCTATTTTAACATTACAAAACCCAATAATTATTCCCAAAATTATCATTTTGGTGAATAATTTATTTCCATCCTCGTATTTACGCCAAAATATAATTAAGATGATTTTGCATATTTTTACAAATTTTATTTGATAAGCTAAATTGCACAAAATTGTAATTATTGCCTATATTATGATTAATAGCGTTTTCCAATTATAAAATTATTTCTCGTATTTTTAGTTGAATGTTTATATATTATTAATTAGTTCAGTACTTTTAATTTGTTTTAAAATCATTTTAACTATTTTCATTAAATTAAAAGGGGAGAAATTGGCTATTTAACATATAGCCCATTATCGTTTCAATTTTTAGCGCAAAATCAAACCCCAATTCCACCAAATTAAACAACCCAATTTAATTTTTTGACCCGACCCCTTGACCCAATTACTTAACCCGCCCGGTCTCTCTTTTAAATCCAGGTCGTTGATCATTTTGATCAACGGCCATAACCCATTCTTTCCTTTTTTAATCCCTAACCCCCTAACCCTACTTCATTTACCCAAAGACAGCCGCCTCTAAACTCCCTTCATCTACCAAAAACCTCTCAAGCCCTCCGAAACCCTAACTCTATTCCACCGATCTCCGTCTCATTTTTCATCGGAATCCATGGCAACCCTGGCGATAGGTGGCATGTGCTCACTCTCCATCACTATTAACTTAAGCTATTCAATGTTTGGAGGCCTGACTTGCATGTTCTTCTTTAGATTTGTCTCAGATCTACAAGATCCATGGCCTCTCCGGCCAATTTCCGGCATGTTAAAAGAAGTATGAGCCTCTCGGACTCAGGATCCGACTTTCCTCAAGACCTTCTCATCCTAGGGTCTTCTCCGCCATTTTTAAGCCTTCTAAGGTTTTTTATTCGTCTATTTCTTTCAGATTTGTGACGTGTTTGGTTTTTAACATACATTTTAGAGCTTTTTCCCAAATTTCCTTTTCCAAAATTGTTTGAATCTGATTTTTAGGTTTTCTGGAAAAAGCTTCTAAATGTTTTCTGATGTGTGTTTATGCTCGCTTGTTTATTTCTTATTATGTTTAAGTCTGTTCTCTTATTTCTTTCCTGATTTTGCAAAAATTCTTTTCTGTTCTTTGTTCACATGCAAACTTAGGTTGTTGCTCCTCACTTTTTGCCATATGTATTTAAGTTCATGCTTTGATTTTGTTTCACTTTACTAAGTTTCATTGATATTCCTGCTCAGCATGTTTTTTTGCCTATCTTTTGTCTAAAAACTCATAATTTCTCTTTCTTCTGCATTTTGTGCGTGTATGACTGCCTCTCTTAATGACTTTGAATGATTCCTCACCCCTGATTCCATTTGAAACCCTAAATCTCGAGGTTTTTCTTTGGGTGGATAGAACTAGGGTTTCGCTTTGAATCCCTAGGTTTACATACTCACGGGAGCCTGCAATCGAACTCAAAATCTACATTGCCTATGATCTTGAAAATTTCATCGTTAGGATTTTCTTTTGTTTGAACTGTATGCTATATATATGGGGAAAAAGCTTCCCTTTTGAAAGATTCCACCAGGACTAATTTTGAAATCCCTTTAATCATGCTAGTGATTCAGCACTAATTTCTTTTGAGTGGATCCCTTTTACCCTACTGGCTGTTTATTTTGATCGTTTCGCGTAGAAATCCTAGGCTTGTGATGTTTTCCTTAAATAATTGGGCTTGTGTATCTCTTCTATGATTCTTTACCAGCGTTTGAATTTATTCTTTCCTTAATTCCTTGAGGTCCTTTATGATTGTAATTGGATCCGAGATCCTTTTACTGATTGTCAAACCGATACCTTTTTTTTACTTTATGAAGAACACTATTATTCCATCTTTCCTTAATTACCAACTCCATACTTGACCTTATTTGTGCACTATATGGTTTCCTTACCTTAATCAAGCCTTAGAAAATTGATTTTTCCTCCTTGTTCCATCTTGATTAGCCGTTTGACCTAGACCCCTTAATTAAAGGAGTCTAGTTATTTTAATTGATACTAATTGATTGGTTTCTATGTTTGTGCACTCTTTGCATGCCTTACTTATTTTCAAAAACTATATAAGGACCTAGTCCTCCCTCTTTCCATCAGTTGTCAATTCTCAATAACTGAAAATACACCACTCACACACCGAATTCACTTTTCTGGCAATCTGTTTTCTAATCCTGCTTTGCTTGAGATCTTTTTGGAACTGCTATTTGCAATTTGGCTCTTTCAAGGCTACTTTTTCTCACTTATTTTCTTTGGAACTGGTATGTCCTTTCTCTAAATATTCTGCCTCACTCCTATGTGATTACTTTATAGCTTCAGGTTTCTTATTATTGTACTGCTTATATGTTGTAACTTGTGCTTCATATCTCCTTTCTTTTCTTTTATTTCTATTATGAATCCTCTACCCCCATTCCTTTTTATGTGTTGACTTAAGCTATTGGCCTGACAGTATCCTAATTACTGTCCAGGCCTTGGCTTGATCCACAATGGATCCTAACTCCCAATGCTTGACTAACAGGCTGGTCAGGGGTGTGCCAGGATCTCAATTGCTCGGCATGAACGCTAGCTTGCCTTGTCTCTCCCTGTTTCCCTTCCCCTTTGTGAATTTACACCTATTCCTAGAATCTTATGTTCTGCCCATCTCTTTTGAACCTTGCTTTGGGACCTTCAGTTCCCTTTGAACTTCGACATATGAGAGATGGCCTTTCCACACTGCACTATGTTTTTTATTCTAAAATTTTTTGCGGTGTAAGCACTGCCCAGAGCCTTTTGAGACTCTTGGGAACTTTGACAAACCCCTAAATATGAGAAGGTCTTTTGGAAATCTGATCGTAGAAGTTGGTTTATCTCATATTGTTTGACTTTGAG
This sequence comes from Nicotiana benthamiana, assembly GCA_034376525.1. Taxonomy (NCBI): domain Eukaryota; kingdom Viridiplantae; phylum Streptophyta; class Magnoliopsida; order Solanales; family Solanaceae; genus Nicotiana; species Nicotiana benthamiana. Next base: position 52,774,544 of record CM067330.1, on the reverse strand, counting down.
TATGAATTAGGCTGTTTGGATATAGCTAGAGCTTCTGATGTAATTTTTACTTTTCTTTCTTTCTGATTCGTTCAGTGTATATTAATTTTGTTATAACTATTAGGGTGGATAGTGGAAAGGGATGGGGAATGAATGCATGTGAAGGGGTAGAAAACATGCCTATAGGGTCTTTCATAATTCTGCATTTTCTGTACTTAGAAAACATGCCTATAGGGTCTTTCATAATTCTGCATTTTCTGTACTTAGAAAACATGCCTATATGGTATATTATAATTTTGCATTTTGCACTAGGAAAACCTGCCTATATGACCTTTATAATTCTGTATTTAGCATCTAGAAAGCATTCCCATAAGTCTTTCAGTACTTCTGCATATATACACCACTAGGAAAATAACTTTAGGTCTAATAATAATCAATTCGTTTAGAAATCATGTCTATAGGACTCTTGCAACTGTTAAAATCAATAACACTTAGAGACCTTTCCTATAGGACTATGTTAACCGAATCAACCTCATTTGAACCTAAAATCAGTCTTAAAATTTGCAGATTCATTCTCTATAATCAGTAACATTTTTTAGAATCAGTACACCTTTATTAGATGTCATGCATGTAGGCTTCACATAGGCAAACTGTTAGGTAATTAATCAACTGTGTCCGTCCTTGACAACTACATCTAAACTAGGCTAATTCGGACTCTTCATCTGAGAATATAAGATGAATCAACCTACCCTACGCCTTAATTTAATTCAGATCAAACCAGTATCTGTAAGGCATGTTAATTGATTTGCTGCTTTGAGTGAGGAGGCTTATCTTAGCCCTAACTGTTCTTTGTTTCCCCTTTAGGTGCTACTTGTTATTATTTGTCGCTTAGATTTTTATCCTTTTGAAAACTCTGAAAAGCCCTAATTCTCTTCCCTTTAGGATTGTCTTAATGCCTCTGAGACTGATAGGATTGGGACGGGTAATAGCATGCAATAAGCAACGATACCATTTCAAGTTTAATACCTAACGGTGGGAAGGGTAGATATGGAGATGATGACCAATGCACTAATATCTCATGTAGCCCCTCTTCCGAGGAGTGATTATTGGATATTGCATTGACGTGATCCATATAAATTATAAACCTAGGACTCCCCTCCCTTTACTTGCTCTTTATTTGTTTCCTCACAAAGGCTTAAATCTTTTCCACAAAAATCTGCCTTCTTTATTTTTCTCAAAGTTTCAACTTATTTGCAATGTTGTGTGCCAGTCCCTTTATTTGAGTCTTAATTGCCTATTTGATTACATAAAGTAACAATTATAACATGGTGGGGAACCACACTAGTGGATCTTGAGGGGTGCCTAACACCTTCCCCTCGAGATAATTTCTAGTCCTTACCCAAACTCTGGTTTCTTTAACTCAAACCCTTCTTAGTGTCCTAATTCACTTAATCATTAGGTGGCGACTCTCCAAATCCAAAACTCAATTCCTAAAAGGGAACGAGTTGTCCTCCAAAATGTCACAAGACCAATTTTACATATATATATATATATATATATATGTGTGTGTGTGTGTGTGTGTGTGTGTGTGTGTGTGTGTGTAGAAAAAAGGGGCGCGCAACAGTATCATATAGTTTCAACTAAATATGCAACTTTATATATTCTACGGGACGGACCAAGTCACAATCCCCAACATTGCACGCCCCCACACCTGTCACCTAGAATGTGCATCACCTCAAAATAAAATGTACAAAATCTAAGGTTTCATACCCTCAGGACTAGATTTACAATCGTTACTTACCTCAAACTGGTCAAATCTCTACTTCGTGATGCTCTTGCCCCTTGACTCGGCCTCCAATTGCTCTAAATCTATTCATAACCTGAGCAATACCATCAAAATACACTAATGGAATGAATTCCCCAAGAAAAACTATGAAATTAGGCACAAATTTTGAAATTCTCTCAAACCCGACCCTTGGAACAACATCTCGAAATCTGACAAAAGCCACAAAACAAGAAATCCTATTCACTTACGAGTCCATACATACGAAATTCATCAAAATACTACTCCATTTGGCCCCTCAAGTCCTCAAATCAAACTCTCCAAAATCCCAAGCCCTAACCCCCTCATTTTCACTCCTGATATTCACTAATTACATGATTAAACAACGGGAAATTACAATAAACACGAGTATTAGGGCTCATGTAACTTACCTCAATGAAACTCCCTTTGAATCCCTCTTCCAATTACTCCCAACAGCTCCAAAACCGAATACAAATGGTGAAGAATGAACCAAAATTAGCAAAGTCCACAATTTATACTTTCTGCCCAGAGATACTGCATCTCTGGTCCAATAGTCGCTTCTGTGATGCCGCACCTACAAAAAATCCCTCTCAGGCATGGTTCCCACTTTTTCCCTCAAAAACCACTTCTGTGGTCACATCATTGCACATATGGTCTTGCAGGTGCGCTCTACTATTCACACATGTGGCTTATGCCTACCACAGCCTTTGCGGCATCTTCGGCTCCTTCTCCTCTTATAAGGGCTCGCACCTGCGGTCTCCTCTCTGCAGATGTGGTTATGACAGCTGAATTCAACTTCAACATTCCTCAAATTCCAATCTAGTTCTGTCAATCACCCAAAACCATCCCAATGCCCTAGGGACCTCTACCAAACATACAAAAACAAGCCAAATAGAAACATACAAACTTAGTCAAACCTTTGGAACACTTAAAACAACATCAAAACACAAAATTACCCTCATATTCAAACCTAAGAACTTCTAAATTTCCAAATTTCGCAAACAATGCCGAAACCTATCAAATCACCTCCGAATGACCTGAAATTTTACACACACATCACAAATGCCACTAAGGACCTACTCCAACTTCTGGAATTCCATTCTGAACTCGATATCAAGTTTTCCACTATCAACCAAAATCGCCAAATTTTTAACTTTCGTCAATTCAAGCCTAATTCTACCTCGGACCTCCAAATCACATTCCGGACGCTCTTCTAAGTTTGAAATCACCTAAAAAATCTAAAAAATCATTAGAATTCATATCCAAGATAATTTACACATAAATCAGTATCTGGTTGACTTTTCCAACTTATGCTTCTATATACGAGACTAAGTGTCTCATTCCACATCGAAACTACTCCGGACCCAAAGCAACAAACATGATACGAGGAAATACAGCCGAGGAACACATAAGAAAGAAGAAATAGGGAAAACTGGACTATAATTCACAAAATGATTGGACGGGTTGTTACAGAATCAAAATCCAATCCCGATATGAAAAAGTTCACTTTTGGTAAAACTTATCAAAAATTCGACTTTTTCCATTTCAAGCCTTAATCAGCTACAGACCTATAACTCAAAATTCGGTAATTGTGCTAAGTCCAAATCACTCAATGGAGCTAACGAAACCGACGAAGCGTTCCATTCTGGAGTCGTCTTCACACATTTCCAACTACAATAAAAATCTTAAGACATAAGCTTCCATTTTAGGAACTAAGTGTCCCAAAACACACCAAAACCAAAACAAAACCTCCCGGCACATCACATAAGCAGAAAATGATACGGGGGAAGTAGTAAATAGGGGATCAGGGCTAATACACTCAAAACGACCGGCCAGACTCTTACATGCACTTGTTTATTCTACTCTTGATAGTTTCTAAATCCACTGGATTCAACCTTATTAAAACTTGTGTAGATACATGACCACATATTCTATGCCACAATACAACATCTAATTTTCAGCTTCAAATGTCTTATTACTTCTTGTAGCTAGTGCTTCCATTTTCTTCTTTTCTGTTGTTTCAGTATATAGTAGGTAAAGTCCACCATCTTCCTTACTAATCATGTTTACTTACCCAGTGAAGAGCTCCTCAAACACACAAAAATCAGGAAAGAATGTAGCCGAGCGCTATAATTTTTAGTTTAGAAAGTGACCGTAGATTGTATTCGAATTGAGGAACATAAAACACATTTGCTATCATGTTTATTTCTAATATTGAACTAGACCATGCATGATTCACTACTGTAATGTCACCATTTGGTAATGGGATTTTCTTTTGATTTCCTATTTCATCAACTATTTCTTTCGTTAGCAAGCTAATATCAGAAACCATGTGATTTGTAGCCGCTATATCTATATTCCATTGTCTAATGCAATCAGTAACTAGTAAAGCTGTGTCAATACCTGCTACATTATCCACGAGGTAGTGGTTTTTGGCACTGTGTTTTTGTTCAGCATTTGAAGAGTCTCCTCGTATTGACACTCTAACTGTATTAGATTCATCCAACTCAAAGTTTACTTTTTGACTTCTTCTGCTTTACCAGTCGCTGACTATGCCCATCTTGCCACGTGTCAACTACTGAATGGGCCTTGCGTTAAGTCGAATCTTTACAACTACAATAATGTTATTTATTAAACGGTCATTTTTAACTGGAAGTCCTGTCAGTAAATTTACCTAATCCCAATTTTGTAAATTTATTTACAATTGAAATCCTATACTAAGTTGTAAGAAACCATATTGTCACGTCCTAAAACCGACCTGATCGTAATGGCATCTATCGTGAAACTAGGCCAGCTGACACAAATCTCAAATCAAACTATTAATTCATAAAAGATAGTTTTAAGCTATTAATTGACAATATCTCATAATCTGGGTCAAAAAAGCAGTGCTGCAAAAATAACAAAAGCCCGATAACGAGGTGTCACAAGTCACAAGCAACTATAAGGTTTGTCTAAGTAAAATAAGGCTATCACAGTTCGAAAATAAAGATACTAAGAACAATATAAGTAAGGTAAAAAGGAGAAGTGCAAGGATGTGAACGCGAAGCAGCTACCTTGTCGACTTCGAAGACCTGCTGAAAGAACAATTAGCACTCACTATCGTGACCCATAACTCCTGGATATGCACACAAGTCGTAGGGAATAATGTGAGTATGCCAACTCAGTAAGTAATAAAAGTAAATGAAAATTGAGCTGTAAGAAATATGATAATTCCACGTCATAATACTACAACAGAATAGTATGTTTCCAAAAATAGTACAGAATCAATTATCCCATAAAAACTCAGTTTCCGTAAAATATTTTAAAATATCCTTCAATAGTTTTCAAAACAAGTGATGGAATAGTGAGTAAAAATGATGAAAACTTAAATAGCCCATCGGGTAGAACATATATCATAAATCGCCCCTCACGCAATCTCACAATCACTCGTAATCGGCTCCTCGAGAAATAACATAAATTAAGAACAGCATCTCAGGAAACATCATATCACTCACACAGGGTAGCCGCGCTCACTGGGGGTGTACAAACCTTGGAGGGGCTCCTTCAGCCCAAGCGCTATAACAAGCCATCTCATGGCATAAATCAATCAGGCCCTCGGCCTTACTCAATCATGAATCAGTAATAACATAATGTGGCGTGCAACTCGATCCCATAAATATCCTCACAAATCAGGCCCTCGACCTCACTCACTTATGAATCAGTAACAACATGCTGCGGCGTGTAGCTTGATCCCATAAATATCCTTACAAATCAGGCCCTCGGCCTCACTCAATCATAATTCTCTCAAGCCACTCGAGCTCTCAGCAAAAATAGGATACTCAGATCAAAAAAATATTCCATTTATATCAAAATAAAGTAATAAAGACTGAGTTATAAATCAATAAGTGTAACAAGACTGCGTATATATTTTCAACCAAAAACAATGAGAGAATAGTAAGAAAAGGCCCCTAAGGGTCCAAATAGCTTTGTCACAAGGCTCAAATATGGCATTCAAACCAAATTACATAAACTCTTTCTAAAACACATAATTTATATATAGTTTCAACCAAATACGCAACTTTATAGTTGCTACGGGATGGACCAAGTCACAATTCCTAAAGGTGCACGCCCACACGCTCATCATCTAGCGTGTGTGTCACCTCAAAATAGTACCATAATGTGAAATTTGTGGTTTCATACCCTCGGGATAATATTTACAATCATTACTTACCTCAAACCAAAATAACTCTACCTCGCAATGCCTTTGCTTCTCGACTCGGCCTCCAAATGCTCCAAATCTAACCAAAACTGGACTATTATCAGTAATATACACTAAACGAATGAAACCCATACGAAAGTTATCAATTTAGACTAAAAATCCCGGATTTGGCTCCAACCTGACCCCTAGGCCCACGTCTTGGAATCTGATAAAAATCACAAAACTAGAAAAACCATTCGCTCATGAGTCAACCCATATCAAATTCACCAAAATTTTATGTCAAATGGTTATCCAAATCCCATAAATTCACTCTCCAAATTTTCTTCCATTTTCCCCAATTTTCACCCCAAATTCCCAAATTAAATGATAAAAATCAAGACATAATCATTGAATTTAACAAAAAAAATAAGTGAAGAAAACTTATCTAAATCACTCCTCTGAAAATTCCCTCTAAATTTGCCTTCCCCCGAGCTCTCTAATGAATTTCGAAAATATGGACTAAAACCCTTGTTTTTAAACTTAAACATTCTGCCCGGACGTCTTCTTCTTCACGAATGCGGTAGCTCCCTTGCGTTCGCGAAGCACAAGCTTCTTCAAACCAAGATTCCATCCTTCGCGAATGTGAGGTCCCACTTGCAAACTCGAAGATCAAACAGCTCGACCCTACACGAATACAAAACACCCCTTGTTAACGCGTAGGCTTAAATGCCTGAACTCCATATGACCGTTGACTCTACGCGAACATGATGCCCATGTCGCGAACGCGTAGCCTTAAACTCATGCACCTTCGCGAATGTGGGACCTACACCGTGAATGTGAAGAAAAACTCGGGTGCCTCTCTCATCATCCCTTCACTAACGCGAGATCCCTTTTGCAAACGCGAAGAAGGATTTCTCTGGAACAAAATACCAGAAAATCTGCCTACTTCCAAAACCAAGAATTGGTCCGTTAATCACCCGAAACTCACTCGAGGCCCTCAAAACCTCAACAAAACATGCCAACAAGTCAAATATCACCATTAAAATTGTTCCAACCTTCAGGACACTCAAAACAACATCAAAACATCAAATCACAGTCGGATTCAAGGCTAAGGATTTCCAAACTTCCGTATTCTGCAAACGATGCAAAAACTTATCAAACCTCATCCGAATTACTTGAAATATTGCAAACACGTCAAAAATGGCATAACATACCTACTCCAATTTCCAAAATTCCAATCCGACCCCGATATCAAGTTTTCCACTGTCGACCAGAAAATGCCAAATTTCTAATTTCGTCAATTCAAGCCTAAATCTACCACGGACCTCCAAAATATATTTTGAACACGCTCCTGAGTCTTAAATCACCTATAGAAGCTATCTGAATTATAAAAACCCAATTTCAAGATCGTTTACCCATAAGTCAACTTCCGCTTGACTTTACCAACTAAATAACCAACTTAAGAGACTAAGTGTCTCATTCTACCCTATGAACACTGCGAACACAACACCACCTACACGATATGATAAAATACAGCTGACTAACACACAAGCAAGAAAAAATGGGAAAAACAGGATAGTAACTTATGAAACGACCGACCGAAACGTTACACATATTGACGACTCTACAATAGTCAATTGTAAATAATACGACTCTACAATATTCCAGTTGTAAATAACATGGATCTACATCTTCATCAATCATATTTAATTTATATACATGTTAACCAGTTAAACATTAAGAAATAACTAAATTTAAACTCTTAAGTATATTTAAATATTTTTATGTGGAGCACGGTCTAGCCCAACCCAACATCATTCAAGCCTTGCAGACCACGGGCTCACATGGGTCGGGATAAAAAGCCTCGCTGTTATATGGGCTCCAAAAATCTTGGCTAACCCTATCAATTCACGGGATAGGTTGGGCGGACCAGCAGGCCAAGCCCATATTGACGGCTCTATATTATATCGACAAATACTCAACAATAGTGATGTTGTTTATTACCACTTTATAAAGAATTTTCGTTAGTAAGTGAACCAACCAATCAAAATTGAATGCTTAATTATATTGTTTTCTGGTTTACGCTTTATGTGTCTTCTTCCTTCATACTATTATTTTCTTATAGCTATTTTGCATTGAATTAAGATGTTGGAGTACTGGGTTTCCTCAATACATAAATAGAGATATCAACTAACGTTGTTGAGAATCCAGTGAAATCAGAGGAGTACCTAGGATCTGAACAGTGCAAGGGCATCATCATCTTTAATATTAGTTGCAATAAAGCGTGCAACCCTTTGAAAATTTAGTGATTACAAGTCCGTGGTAGAAATTGTGTTAAAAATATATAATAAAACTTAAACAAAATCAAGACTAATAAAGGTCCATAAGTAGTCAAAAAAAGTCTCGACCGACATCGCAGAGTCAATGGTTACTTGCTACTTTGATGAAGTAAACGTTGAAGGGAGAAGGGTTTTAGTTATCTTTATTTTTTCTAAATGAAATAATAATAAAAATTGATTAAAGATAATTATTATTGACTAATGGAACTATTTAATGAAATATTTGATTACCCATCCTATTGTCTTTAATAATTATTTTTATATCTCTCTATTAACTTTTCTAAGTCTAGAAAGATGTATATCTGATAGAGTTGTCAATCAATATCAGTCTTTCATAGTATAGCGGGTCTTGAGCTGGGACGAAAAAAGTTGTTTATTTGTTCTTCCTCTAAGGTAGGTCTGACCTTAGCAACTTTTGATCTCCAGCGAGTAGCATACTCGCGGAATGTCTCTGTGGACATTTTTTTAGGTTCTGAATATAGTACATATCTGGTGCATTTTCTGTGTTGAACTTGAAGCTGTCCATAAAGTCAGATGCCATACTCACCCAGTTCGACCACTTTTTTGGGTCTTGTCTAATGTACCAAGACAGAGCATCTCCTTTCAGACTCCATATGAAAAGTTTCATTTGGATCCTCTCGTCGTTCCCTACTTCGACCAACTTATCGCAGTATGTTCTCAAATGAACTCCCGGGTCACCTGTACCATCAAACATCTCGAACTTAGGAGGTTTGTACCCCTCGGACAGTTCGAAATCCGATTGTATGCAAAGGTCTTCGTAGTTCAACCCTTTGATCCCCTTACTTCCTTTGATGCCCTGAATTCAGCTAGTTAATTTCTTGAGTTCTTCAAACAGGTTTATGATGAGTGAGTCTTCATCATCAGACTCGGGTGTGCTTGAGATGGGTCGGGTGGAATGTGGCATGGTCTCCACGTAGATTGGGGTGCTATGATAAGTATGGTAGTGGTCATTTGTGAAGTTCAAAGGTTTTGGGATGAGCAATAGAGTACTGTTGGAAGTGTGGCCAATATTGTAGTGGTGGTGAGAAGTAGGATGGCTTTGTAGTTTTGGGATGTTTCATGGAGGTGTTGGGTTTTGAGTGTTTGGGAAATTAACGTCTGGAGTGGTAAGGGAAAATGACAATTTCGCCAGGTTTCGAACCTGATCAAGTTCTTCTTGGAATTTCAGCAGCTTTTGTTGAGGTTGGGATGCATTTTCCTTAGGAACTAGAGTATCATGACCATGAGTGACCTCTACTTGTTCAGTTAAGTTCTCCTTTCTGGTATTGTTCAAATCTTCCATTTTTTCTTTGTTCATGTTTCTGATAGGACTAGGAGGAAGAGTGGGTGGAGGGACCTTGGATCTTGTGGAGTAGGATGATGATGCCAGAGTTCACAAACTAGCCTTTAGGGAGGGGAATAAAAAATAAAATAAAAAAAGATAACAAGTTAGTGAGGATTATAAGAAAATATTGCGATATTTAAACATATAGTGCAAGAATGTATATCGTGTCCTAATTAGGGGGAACCTCTTTGTGCCCGAGGTAGGCCTAGCGACAAATTGACTTGAAGAACGTAGAATGCTAAATGCTTCATTTTATTGATAAAAATAGTGGAATCCCAAAATGATACTAAATAATAGGAAATAAAATGTCATTAGCAGCCATTGCCCTTATTACATTTCTCAAAGTAAAAAAGAAATGACTCATATCTATTTGGTCCCAGAAGGACTTTCCCTAGACTCGACATCTTTGGCTCCATCGAGCAACTTCACCAACTCGCGAAGTCCCAACAACAAGTAGGCTCTGGCTAGATGTCTTCCCTCGTTTCCTTCAGCATTTTGGCAATCCTCAATCCTTTTAAGAAATTTCCTTTCCAGCTCCACTAAACCCCGCTCCACGTATTCCACTCGCTTATTGGCACTAATAGTCATGTTCTTCCACTCTTAAATCAGCTTTTGGTTGGCTTATTATATCTCACGGTGCTCGCTTTCGCATTCTCGGATTCTCTTTCGCGAATGGTTGTACTTGGCCTGTACTTTGGCCTTTTCGTCTATGATCTTATTATCTCAAATGATTCTAGGCTGTCCTAGTCCGCAATGATTATTCTCCAACCAGCTTGAATAATAAGGAGCGCAACCTGCATGGTATCTGTCCAGTTTGATGGTGTCCCTTCCTAAGACAATCTTGCAGTGCCACATGTGCTGAGCCTGGCACTTGTAAGGACTATCGTCATTCTGAAAGTCAGCCCAGAAGGGATCATCTTGTTGACCCTGGGTATAACCTGCTTCCTGCCCCGCTTGCCTCATAATTCGAAGAGGTACGTAAGGGTATGTACCTGTTAAGCCAATTAGTATCAGGAAAGGTTCGTACCTGGACCGGATGATGAACTTCTCAAATGGGAACCACTCGAACATCCATAGTACCTGGTCCTTAGTCAGTTTTTCGAAGAGTTCAACCCATTCTCTGGCATTCTCCAGTTGGGCGAACATGTTTTGCATGTAATTCATTCACCTTGGGTGATGAAAAGTGATATGATCATCCCAGTCCCTTCGATGGATCTGCTGTCGGTACTCACCCTTTTGGTGATGTTCTACGAGCCAAAGTTGAAGCAGAAAATTTCAACCCTCAAAGTGTTTGGCTCCTTGTTGACACTTCTCCAAGGCTTAGTATATCTCTGCAATGATCATGGGCACTATGATAAATGTTTTTTCTCCAATTCCTTCCATTAAAGTTTTGGTTATGATTGCTGGCCTAGTATGGATCCTCACTTACTTTGTTGGAAACACTATCATCCCCAAGAAGCAGAACATGAAGACAAAGACCCTTCGGTGAATATGCCCCAATGATGTAAAGGTGAACTCGTCAAGATAAGTACGATAGGATTTGTTGTGACCGTATCTGTCGTACAAATAGTCGAAGGGAATATACGACTCTTTCAATCATTTCAAGTTTGGATTTTTCTTTAGACCCATCGTCTTGAGGAAACCTCTGCCATTGCGGTTTTCCAGCACCAACAACCCCGAGTTTTCCATGGGATTCCAGCCAATGCTCCTATTTCCGCTAGTAGGGGTGTCAGCTCAACGTCTCTGAAGCGGAACACGGACCTATCACTATCCCATAACAGAGTAACACCTTCTATGATTTTGTTGTTGGGTTGGACTTCCAGGAGATAAAGTATATTTCACAGGTATTTCCGAACAAGAGTCTGATCACTGGAATGAAGATCTTCCCACCAGCTCAGCAGTTTTGGGTGGATTTTGGTGACCATGCTGAATCTGGGGACTTCGTCCCTCATATTTCTGCAAGACAAAAGGTTTAGGCGCTTACCCCCACCGGAATCGACTATTAAGTATCAATAATTGGCATAAGACATTCAGTTCTCCAAATTAATGAATAGAACATGGTAGTGTCTCTTTGGTTTTTGGGAAAATCCAGTGGACTTTGGACAAGGCTATCTTAAAGAATCATTATACGGACAACATAACTGACTTGGCTAGGTTTGACCATGATACATGCACAATTAAATAGAGTAAGGTTTTTTATGGAGTTTTATATAAGTACCCTTGAGCGGACAACTCAAGAGGGAAAGCCACGGAACTGTCAACCACACCGTTAATCGACTGGTTTTATCACAAATACGCATTTTCCGGATTTAGGGGGAGATAATGTGGGAATAGCGGAAGCACTCATTATAAGAGTTGCTATAGGATTTGTTTGGAAACAGTGGAATATGATGTTGAAATCATGCTTATGCAATAATTAAAATAGGTTGTCACATATTTTCACGTTATAAAGCAATAATTACAATAGTTCTTCATAATTTAAGGAAGTATACAGTAAAGGAAAGCAATAAAAGAAATAAAGGAAAGAAACAAAAAGACATGTCAACTTTGTAATAGGAGAGGAAATTAAATAATTAAAGGCATTAAGAAAATAGAGACACATAAAGAAATGCAAAGTCACAATAATAGCCTAAAATGGTAAAAACATAAAATAATTCCATAGTAGAGTCGCCATGTTGTCGCCCACCTTTTTTCTCGCGAAATCAGGTTTATGACATTCGGGAGACAACTAATTCCCTTTTTGGGAGTTGGGTTTTGAATCAAAAAGTCTCCACCTAATGATTTAAGTGTATTAGGACACTAAGAAGGGTTTGATTTGAGTAACCAGAGATTAGGTTAGGGTTTAAAATTATCCCAAAGGAAAGGTGTTAGACACCCCTCAGGATCCACTAATATGGTTCCCGATCAAACTATTATTGTGACTTAACTGCAAATAACACATAGGCAAATAAAAACTTCAAGTAAGAGGGGATTTTCACATAATGGTTACAAATAAGCAAAGTTAGAAAGAACGAAAGGGAGACTGATTTTATCCTTAGGGAAATAGTTTAAAATTTGGAAAAGAAGCAAAGAATCAAAGAAACATGGGGAATGGGGTCCGAGGTTTATAAATAATGTTGATCACCCCACACAACATTCGGTAATCACTCTTCAGTGAGGTGCTACACGTGATGTTATTGTGTGGTCATCATATCCGTATCTACCCTTTCCCACCCCGTTAAGGTATTAAAGCACGGAATGGTCTCCTTTACTTATTGCACGCTATTACCTGCCCCAATCATATCAGTCCTGGAGGTAGTTAGGACTACTAATCTTAAAGGGAGGAATTTTAGGTTTATTTTTAGTTTCAACGGCAAAATTCTAAGGTGACATCCAAAACACGTATAGCAAATTAGGGGAAAGTACATAAACAAATAGAAGGGCTCAGATAGACCTTCTTTAAGCTAAAGAAAGCACATAATTTAGCATGACTTACACATATTGTTTAAGATTTGATTAAGAACTTAAAGGCCGAGGCAAATTAATTTATTACATAATTCAGATAAGAAAATATTCTATCCTAAGGCTTGCCTAAGTGTTGGACGAAGACTCTATAGGCATGATATCTACTGATGTCAAAATAATGAAGTAAACTGAATACATACTGACTAAAAAAAGTTGTCAGTTATTAAAGAAAGGCGAGTTTTAGCAAAAGATCATAAGTTCTGCAACAAATCGTACGTCATTATTACTGGTTTTAGACTTATAATCGAGTGAAGCGATTCAGACTTGATTAATAGCTCCTATAGGTATGCTTTCTATCAATTTTAAAACACCTTTACAGACATAGTAAAATGTAGAAACCCTATAAACATGATATCTAGGTGCTGAATTTTGTTTAAAAGACCTACGAACATGATATCTAATCAAGGTTGGTTATTTAAGACCTACACATATGATTTCCTAAAAAGGGATGGATATGTAAGATTGGCAAGACCTATAGCCATTTTTCTATATGCATATGCAAAATTCAGAGTTTTAGGTAATTATAGAAATCATATCTATATGAGAAGTGCAAAATGCAGAAATCCTGTAGACATAGTATCTATATGAGAGTGCGGAAGTGCAGAAATAACCTATAGGTAGGATATCTATGTGGGAGTGCATAAATTTATAAATTCCTATAGACAAGATAACTACCTTTTGCATAGATAGTTATCCCTCCCTTTTTCACTAGCCATTCCCAAGAGTTCATTACAATATTATTAATCCCAGAATAAAATAAAGCAAAGAAAATACATCGTAAATTAAAAGTACAACCAAGGAGGGCCTGATTCAGACTTCATGTCTAAAATATGAAGTAAACCATCTCCCGAAGATCATATTCTTAAACCTTTCTCCTATTTGGATGTGTCAAAGTTACCTCAGAGTCTCATATGAACCCCGCAGTGCTCACACCCAAATGTATCACCAGATAGTGACATAGTGAAATGTGGAAGGGCCAGCCCTCAAGTCCAAGTTTAGAGGGAACTTAAGGTCCCAAGGCAAGGTTCACAAGAGGGGGGGAAGAACTTAGGGACTAAGAGAGAATACATGTGCATAAATAGAATGTTGAAAGGGGAAAGGGAGAACGGAACAACTTAAATCAGTACACATAGGGGTATAGGGGAATGAGGAGGTTGCAAGTAGGCAAAAACAGCCTGGTGGGTAAACCCAGCAATAGTAGATGTTGGCACGCCCATAAGCCTATTAGAACACATCGTATAGAGGTCAAACCACAAAGGGACCAAACTTAACTCATGGACAACAACTTACATTACCATGCCTTAAGTCATAACTCAAAACACATATGGGGGCAAGGGTTTGGGGGTTCATAATAAAACAAACAAAAGGAAATCAGCTTGACAGTTTAAGTGCTGAAATATACAGAAACAGTAAGTAGTCATGGATACAAAAAACAATAAATACACATTGTTGTGATGCTGAAGCTTAAATTAGGACATACCAGTTTCAAAGAAATAAATAAAGGGAAGCAATAGGTCGTGTATAACAGGCAACGGTGAAGACGTCAGAAAGATTGTCCAATCCCCCCTTTCAATCTATGAAAAGGGTCGTGCCTTTAGAGTGTGAAAATTAGGCAGAAATATGGTAAGAAAATAGTTAAGGAACTGAATATCAATTAAGAATCAATCACATAATACTTCCTTTAATTAAGGAATTCGGATTCAAACGGGTAAAAATTTTTAAGAAAAGAAATTAAACAAATACCTTTGTGTAGAGTAGGCAATCAGGGACAAATATATAAAAAGTTATTTAAGGATAAAATTTTGAAGTACACGGTCGTACAAACTAGGTAAGAAAATCAATTAGTAGCTAGTAAATCAATGGTCAGAGATCTTGTAATTGCTGATCCATGAATGAACCAAGTCATAAAAGCTGAGAAGGGCTTCAAAAATAAGTCGAGCCATAAGGAAAATTAGCAAACAAGGAAGGAAAATCAATTAGTCCTATTTAGAAGGAAGTCTGAGCTAATCACAAATTGAATACCCCTTTATAGGGAAGTTTGTCATATATAAAGAATATACAAACATATGAGAGAAGAGATCGTGTCATTGTGAGAATTAGTAGAAATAAATCCAGTGTGGAAGAGTTTGGCAAAAACTCAGAACCATATGAAAACAGGGATGTCCAAACTCTATTCAAAGACTCGAAATTTATCTAAAATAGCTAGGCGTTTCGAAATAAAACCCTAGTTCAAGAAAACCACATAACCAAACTTGGAAGAACCCCAAATTCTAGGGTTTCCACCTTTAATCGAGTGCGGAGTTGAGAGGGAAAGTAATTAAATAGAAACAAGTTCAGAGGCCTCAAAAAAAGGCTGAAACCTCTAACATGTCGCTTTTAACAACAAAAACTCATAAGAAAACATGATAGAAAAGTGACATGCAAAACACAGTAGAAGAGCTCAAAGAAATTAGAGTAGAAGAAGCTAATACGAAACATAATGGGAAAAATTGATAAGAACCATAAAAGAAGCATGCTAAGAAGTTCTAGAAGAAACTTAAACAGAGCTCAGTAGGTGGAACTTAATAAGAACACTTAAGGACATACTAATGGAAAATACAGTAGGAGAAAAACACAAGAACAAAGTAGAGAAAAATACAGTAGATAAAGCACACGAGAACACAGTATAGGAAAATACAGTAGAAGAAGCATACAAGAATACCGTAGAAGAAACATACAAAGAACATTGTAGAAGAAGCATATAAGAACACCGTAGAAGAAAAAACAAGAATACAGTAGAGGCAGATACACATAAAAATAGAAGAAAAAGAAAGTTAGAAAAACATTTAAATACTTTTTAGAGAACCCTAGATCGGAAAAGAAACGATTTTAAAAGTAAGTTTTTTGGAAGAAAAGCTAGAAAAAACTTTTAAAAGCTTAGGGAAAACATAGATATACAATGGATCAGAAAAACCTCAAAAGGTTAGGGTTTCAGAAGAACCCCAGTAGTGAGAAAGGCTTGGAAAAGTCACTGATATAAGCAGGAGAGGTCGAGTTCACGCTCGAACAACCATGGTTTGCCGGAGCAGGTCGTAGGTGGCCATAGATCATGAATCAAACGAAGCCTGGACCAAGATTCTTCGTGGTTTGAATCCTTAGAAATCAGGCATGTGGGAGTCATAGGAGGTTGGTGTAAAACACTGATGGCATAGGAAGCCATGGATTCCAGTAATTTTAGGGTGGAAGTGGTGGGAGGAGGCTAAGGTTTGAGAAACTTTGAGAGAGTTGGAGAGAATGGGAAGGGGGGTTAGAGGCGGCTGGTAGGTGAAAAATGATTTAGGTTTAGGGGTGTTGGTAAATTAAAAAAGGAAAGGGAGAATTGTGGCCGTTGATCATTTCGATCAACGACATGGATTAAACGGAAAGTCGGGCTGGTCGTTTAGACGGGCTATGGGTCGGGTAATATTAGGTGTTGGGATGGGTGATTTGAAATTTAAATCGGGTTGTATTAGGTGTGCCAAATCTGGCCAAAATCGAAATAAAAACAGGCTAACAATTAAAGATACCAAATTAAGTAATAATATTAGATTAAAAATACTGGAGCCAATTTTGTAATTATAAATGCAATTAAATCATAAAATAGGATAATATTGTAATTATATGCAATTTAATTTTTAAAATACTAAATAAATTTGTAAAAATATGCAAAAAATCATACTAGCTATATTTTAGTATTAATATAAGAGTCTGATAAATGAATTACCAGAATGCCAATTTTGGAAATACTTATTGAAGTTTTCTTGATAAAATAAGGCAATAACATTGATTTTAAAATCTTTAGAAAAACTGAGAAAAATAATATGACCTTGAGAAATACATATATATGTATATACATGTTATTTTGAAAGGTATGTTGCATATGAAAATATACAGGAAAAAGTTGGGTATCAACAGTTAGCACATAGCAGATAAGACAACTCCTAATCCATCAAATTAGGTTAGACCAAAGACTTACCTCAATGCCACGAACACAATTCAAGCCTCAACTATCGCTTTACCTCTTGAGTTCACCACCAACTTGCTTGTATCTAGCCTCAAGTTACTTGATATTAATAAGTGCTAAATGAATCAATTCTAATGCATGGAAATAAGTTTTCTAAAGATTTTTCCCAAAAAGTCAAAAATCAACCCTGAGCCGCTTGTCCAAATCCAAAATTCGGACCAAAACTCGATTACCCATTCAAACCCGTGCTCGGATATATAATTGTTTTTGGAATCCGACCTCAATTTGAGTTCTACATCCCCAAATTTTAATATTCTTTGGTTTTACCCAAAATTCTCAATTCCATCATGAAAACCCTAGTTTCTAGGATGAAATCTTGTAAAAGAAATTAAGGAATAAAGAAAATGAGATAGAAATCACTTAGTAATATTTTTGGAGAAGAAAGGTTGTTTGAAAAAATCGCCTCTTATGTTTTTGGGGTTTTCAAAAATAAAAAATAACTGAAAATATCGCTTAAATATACCCCTCTCAGACCTCCTGTGCGGACCTCACAAAAAGGAGAGCGGCCGCGGAGCTCACAGGGTTGACTGCAGTGACATACTTTAGTATTTTGGTTATAACTTTCTCTACAGATGACCAAATTATGACTTCTTTAGTTTTCTGAAAAGTAGACACGAAGGGCTTTCGATTTTGAATCATCTCAAGATTCCTTGTAGATAAAAAGATATCGGCTTCCGAAGTCGGATCAGTGAATCTGTGTGGATCGCACAAAATCGAGTGCGGCCGCAAAGCCCCAACCACGGACAACACAAAACCAATGCGGACAGTACTGGCAGGTTTAGAGATTCGCACTTCTCTGAACCTGCAACATCCAAGTTTTCAGCCTAAGACATCCGGAACCTATCCGAAACTCATGTGAGCTCTCGGGACAACAAACCAAATGTGCATACTAACTCGCTCGGGTGATCACATCATTAAAATAACATGTAAAACCATGAATTGAACCTCAAAACTCATCATTTTCATCAAGAACACTTAAAAGTTCAAAACTCTTCCACCGGAAGTCCAACTCACGTCAAATAGATTCCATTGTTTTTACAAAATTTCACATTTATCATTCAAATACTATAACAAGTTTGTAACGGACTCCGGAATAAAAAGTACGAGTCTAATAACAATGATTTCAAACATTAATTCTTTTCTTCATTGCTTAGATAATTCAACAAAATAATTTTTTTCAAAAATTAATTTTAAGGCTTGGGACCTCAGAATTCATTTTCGGGCATACACCCAAGTCATATATATTACTGCGGACCTCCTGGAATTGTCGAAACACGGATCCGGATCTATTTGCTCAAAATATTGACCAAAGTAGTCAACCAAAATTAAATTTTTAACTCTAAAAATTTCTATTTCTCATTTTTTTCACATAGAAGGCTTTTCGGATATAGGCTCATAACCGCATACAAATGAAGGGGAGGTAAACGGGAGGTTTATAGGCCTCAAAACACTGAATTTGTTTCTAAAACAAGTGATGACTCATCACACTTTGTGTTATTTGTATTCGGCCTATTTGTTAAATTGTTCACAAATTCTACCTGAATCGCATAATTTATTTGTGTTGTTCAACAAAGTATTCTTTAAATTCACAGCTTTATTTTTTATCCAACCACCCTAAATCTGTTTGAAATAATCTCAAGTTTGGTATAGACATGCGTATGTGGATAAATTTTTACCAGCACTTTACTATCATTACTATCAGAGATTAATCTATGCTCTATTTGAGATGAAAGCTAAATATAAATTGCATTACAGGAGATTCATTTAAGAAGATGCATCAAATCTTGATATATATGGTAATGTTGTATGTATTAGACATATTTCTTTGACTAACCTTCCATAGACCCAAAAATATCTTTGATCCGCTAACCAAAATTCAAGATATGAAAATTAAAAAAAAAATCCTAAATGGAAATAGAATTTTATTATATAATGTGGTGTAATAAGCATTCTTAACTCAAAAAACATTCTTCTGCACAAGATGGTCAAGATTTTGATGACACTATTTTTGGTAGTCGCTTTCTTTATAATTTCACGCGGTCAGTCTCTCTCTCTCTCCGTCTTATACAATCACCTATATACACAAAATTCGAACATAAATGTGTTAGTAATGTTTAATTAACTAAGTTATGAAGGGAGTAAAAGTTGTATAAAATGTTTCGTTCAAATGATGACCTTTACTCAAACAATCACAGGCGGAGCTTGTATGGGTCAAAATCCTGCTTAGGAAGTTAGGTGTGGGAATCATTAAGTGAGAAGATTGTGTTTCGATTTAGATCGATAGGTCGAAGTCGACCAAAGCCCAACAATGAGCAGTCGCTAAGCAAGCCGTAAAGGTCGAGGTCGAGTAGCGAAGAGTTGTAACAACGGCTAGTGTAGTCTTAAAACTAGTGACATGATTATTCTCTTGAATATCTTTTTGTTGTACTTTTTAGAATTTTTAGAGAATATTCCATATAAATAGAAAAGGCTTGAGAGAGAGGAAAAGAGGCACGCAAGATTCATTTTGAGAAAAATTATTGTAAGAAGTTGACTCTTGAGACAAAATACGAAAGTTTATCGTTCCATGGTGATTGATTTTATTGATTATTCCTCCTTTCTACTCACACGATCCAAGAAGTGTTATTCATTTTCTTACAAAGTTTGCATATTAATCAATCAGAGGCGGAGCCAGTACTTAAATTTTGTGAATTTGGACTTCTAATTCGATTATGTTATTGAGTTCTAAATTAATAATGTTAAAACAAATACAAAGTTTGCACCAAAATTATTGAGTCCAACCGAACCCGCAATTCTCACGCTAGCTCCGTTCCTGCAAACAATATAGTAGATTGTACTTGTACATAATTACATTTATAAAAATATGTGTTCACGTTTGTTTTACAATAAAACACCTTTAACTTGTCATATGTTAGAAATTTATATAACTAATTCCTCGAATATTTATGTCATACAATACAAGATGCTAACGAGTTTATGATGTTCAGATGTTGTGACAGAAGCGGTGTGTCATAGCAGAGCAGATTGTCATATGGCGTGTGAATCTGGAAATGCAACTTGTGTTGATGGGACGTGCATATGTTTAGCCAAAAGCCCAAAATATATTCCACCGTTCGTCGAGGTCCTTCTTTTCTTTCCTCGCACTCCCTCTCCCTCCCCTCTCCCCCCTTCAATTATTTATCTTTTTTTTTTATTCGGTATCTAATATTCACATTAGAATCAAGAACAAATACACCATATAATTATTAAATTCAATCGAACCTAGTACTTTTGACACGGAATATAAGTTTATGTATAAAAAATTATTAAAATTGTAATAAATAGTAGATATGAACACATATGTTTAAATGCTGAACCCGTAGAACTAAAAGACTAGATCCGCTTATAATTAGGGCCCGACTAAACCAGATTCATACCCAAAAATCCCACATTAAAGGTAATGTGCTCCCTAAAAACAGAGACTTCATAACCAGAGACTCGATTATGGCTAAGGAAAAAGAAATACTTACTACTCCACCACAAGTCTCGTCGGTCTCTCTCAATCACTTATCAACACAATATTAAGTTATAACATCTGCAAATTTTAGTGATTTCATTTGAAAATGTTACAAAAGATTTCTTTAAAGTTACGGGTTTTCTTTAAATAATATGGTTGGAGGCAGGATCTTCACAAAGGGGTTCAAAAGATTTATTTTTGTAGTTAATAGGAATTGAACCTATAATCTTGTGAAGGTTTTGAACATCCTTGACCGCTAAACTACACTTTTGGATTGTATAGGTAAAAATCAAGTTGTCTTATATACACAGTGTTATTTTTTGGCGAAGGAGGTTCGGAAACCCCTTCCGTTCCCCTAAATCTGCTCCTGGCTTTATGGGTTCAACTTTTATGATTTATAGTATTAAATTCGTTAAAATTTTTAAGTTATGGGTTCAAGTTCTACTATTTATTGTAATTTAAATAAAGTTAGTAATACATATATTTAGGATTCGTGCCCAATGTTATGAGTTCAGTGAAACCCATATAAATTATCGTAAATGTTGACAATTTATATACGAGTAACTAAATTCTTCAAAAACTTTTATCTGTGGAAAATACTAACGGGTTTTGTGATCTTCATATGCGATGACAGGAGAGAGGTGTAAGAGTAAAGAAGATTGTCATTTGAACTGTAGAGGTGGAGTTCCATTCTGTGTAGAAGGGACTTGCTTATGTATTTGAAACAAGAAATCCTTTTTCCTTGATCGTGGAGGTGGCATGTATCGACTTTGCACGAGTATTGGATTATATTTTAAGAAGCATCACTGTATAAGTTAATCTTTACTTGAGGAAGTAACAATAACAACAACTACCCAGGTAGTCCCACCAGGTGGGGTCTGGGGAGGGTAATAGGTAGACGAGCCTTACCCCTGTCCGAAAAGGCAGAGAGGCTGCTTCCAAACGATCCCCGGCGTATAGGATGTAGGAGGAAAAGCTGCATTACGAAAACAAAGGGGAAATTAGAAACACAAGCAAAACAAAATAAAATAATAAAGCATAGGTACTCCCCCAGAAATAAAGTAAATACGTATGAAGTAAATGGAATAAAATTTGTTAGTTGCGTCATGATCAGAAAATTTTGTTTTATTTTAGATCTTGAATCATTAAAAAAAATGGTAGCCCCACGCAGAAGGTATTCCACATTAACATCAAAAGGATCAATACAAATATTAGGGGCTGCTTTTACGACTTATCTAGAAAGCCTATGCTTGAGTTTAGAGAAACAGAGAAGTATGAGTTTTGCACCTTAAAAGCCAGCTCATCTAATTTGCCCGAATAAAAAAAATTTAACAATCAAAAGAATTGTTAATTAGCAGATAAAAAAGCGGTATCTCTGGGATGCATTCATAGACTAAAAACTTAAATGCTGATATCTAATTATAGAGAAAAAGTGGTGTATTTGCGGAGGTCGAACTTGCGATCCTCTGTCACAAATGCTACATTTGCAACTGGAGCAAAGGTTTTTATTCCAAGACTAAGCTCATTTTCCTCATTTCTCATTTGGACTTGGGCCATTTTTGAGAGAATCTTGGGTGGTGTTCCATAAACATCAAGAGGTAAGTAAATTTTTGTGTATTGTGAGTTAAATACGTGGATTATATACTGATTTAACATAGTAATTCATGAAAAATTAATAAAAATTTGGGATTTTGAAGAACACCTAAAATTAAGTATTTTTGAATATTGACCACGAATTTGAGAATGAAATTGAGAATAAATTATAAATTTGAGTTAGTAATGTTATGCGTAATATTTATCCTTATGTGGCTCTCTTGTCTAACTCTATGAGCTACCCTTAGGTGATATATCTAATATGTGTAACTTATTGCGGGTGCTACGTAGGTACGAGATGACGAGAGTCCGTACATAGTTAGACTCATGTTATTGTCTGGGTAAGCTTAGGTTCACACCATGCTACACTTGCACCATAGGGATTATCTTTGCTCATTTAAATTCTTTTATTTCATATCATGATTTGAGACTAGACATGCTTAGAGTGATAGACCCTCTATTGTAGAGACTTCATGAGTTTCATGATTAGCAACAGAACAATTGCACTCTTCTCTTGAAATTGTTTCTGCAATATAAATTTTATATATATATATATATATATATATATATATATATATATATATATATATATAGGTTTTTCGTTAATAAAATTGTAACTCACACATTTATTCGTGAGTGGAGTCAAGGACCCATTAAAACTTCTTACTCTAATTGGATCGAACCGTTCGCCTCAGCAGGATTTATGTACAACACTCTCATGGGATAGGGCCGTTCGCTTCTACATGGATATCTCCACTGCTGGGCTATCTCCTATGAGCAGGTTAGCGGTTGCGTGGCATTGATGAAGCTTCTACAAAGAATTCTACCGGCTATCTGGTAAGAGATCGAATAAGTGAATGTGGCTAGTGATTTAGAGTGTTCATAAAATGTGTAACCAGAATATTCGAGAAGTTTGGCGGGTCAGTTATGCGAGATCATGATAATGAGAAAGAAGGAACCTTGGTAGATTCCAAGGGTATGAAATTGTAAATTCAAGCTAAGTGAGAGAGTCCTATCATCTACGATTGGATTGCAAAGTTGTCTACTTGTGAGGGTTCAGGTTAACGGCATATTGGTGTGTCATTATGACTAAAACAAGGAAACATTAGTGGTAATTTGAGCAAAGGACGTAGGGAACGCGTGCTATATTTGGGCTTATCGATCCATGTTCAGGCTTTGGGAAGATTCAAAGTTTATGCCTTCATGTAGATGTGATGTACAAGGAAAGTGATTCGGCTGAGTGCTTCTTTGAGAGGGTGCTTGTACACTAGCAAAGCCTTGGAGTGCCTATGTTATCATCTGTCTGCGGTGTAGCATTTGAGGAACGAGAGAAAATACTTCGGATTCATAAAGGATTTATCAAGATGGGTGTACTAATTAAAGATACGAAGATGTGCACAAGGAGGGTATGAGATGGTTTATGGGTTTGGAGATAGCATGGTCCCGTAAAATAAGGTCACTTAGGACGAGTGTAGATTGGGTTATTTATATTTTTAATGGAGCGATTATTTTTTCTAAGGCAAGTCTTGAGTAAATTAGAAGAAGTCGGATCAGTTAGCAATGGTTGAATTGGCATGGTGATAGCAATGATCAGTTCTTTCAATGTTTTAAGTTATGCACGTGATTTGTGGCAGTATGTGTGAGGCTTGATGGCAGCCGTAATTGATTTTATCTGGAGGCACTTGAGTATTATGGCTTGTTATGTGTAGATGGATCTCGGAAGAGTTATGGATGTTTAGGTCAGTGCTAGAGGATTGTATTTTCTGCGGTTATGGGAATTTAGTCGAGTGTTGCTATGGTTCTCCTAAATGAGTTAATTGAAAGGTTCCTATATGATGAAGTGTGTATCCTACTAGTGGTTTATGGGTTATGATTAAATTCTTATATCTCACGTATTGGCATGATAGGTGGAGTGAGCGGCTTGGGAATTTGAAGTCGAGGATAAAGGTTGCAGTTTGGTGTCGACAAGAATGTTCAGAGCTCAAAGGAGCATGGAAGAATTCAGATGTTTAGAGTAAGTTAGTATTTGTCTTTAGCGTTATCTGAGACCGGTGTCCTGTGTAAGAGGCTAGGTGTACTGATTTACGGATTCCCGATTCGCTTTACGTCATTAGTATGACCGATGGTATGGATGTGTAGACTTGTTACCTGGTGCGGAAGGTCGTGGGAGCGTATTTCACAAGAAAACTGTTTGAGTGTGACTTATAGTCACTTGATGGATTAAAGATTTAAACCAAGTATTGAGATTGGGGTACTATCGCTAATGTCAGAGTTTATTCCCGAAGGGTCCATTCATTTGGTTGTGGACTGTGGAAGTTTCTTCTGGATTTGACGGTTATTCTTGTGTCATGAGAAAATGTTATTGTGGATTATTGAAAGATTATTGGCCCAGTATGATACGATTAGAATCAGCTTGAGATCTGTGGATGGATCTAAATGTGATTGTGTGCTCTATATCGAGCCGGATGTGTTCATTTCAGCATGGCATAGTTTATGGAGGAGTTTTCGGGCCTTGGATGTTAATTATGCCGCCATCTATTCTATGTAATCTAAATATTACAAGGTTGGTTATGAGGTGCCTTGATTATTCGCACATGTGTTGTGATCCCATATAGTTTGTGGTGTTATATGAGAAAAATGGCTATCGAGATGCAGGTAATTTATTTCACCCTAGTTTTGCTTTGGTTTTGTAGAGTATGGCGCGATCCGTCTCCCTGGAGTTCTATTTTTTTCACTTTGTGTGTTTGTGGTTGACATTCGGAGGATTTCCTAGGCATAAGCATTCTAGCTTGGTAAGTATTTCCTTA
Source organism: Nicotiana benthamiana (assembly GCA_034376525.1). NCBI lineage: Eukaryota > Viridiplantae > Streptophyta > Magnoliopsida > Solanales > Solanaceae > Nicotiana > Nicotiana benthamiana. The sequence goes on along the minus strand of CM067330.1, from coordinate 52,749,458 downwards.
TAGATTACTATGTGTAGATCGAGTGGCACGTTGCCACGGGTATGTTGTTTGGGTCAGGTGACATGCCGATACGAGTACCATGGTTGTATCGGGTTTCACGCCGCAACGGTATCATGTGTGGATCGTGTTATACGTCGCAACAATGAAATATTGAGTACAGTTCCCCATATTAATTCTTGCATGTTTTGTTTCTCACTTTCTGGGAGGGTTCATAACATCTTTCAGGCTGTTTAACCAGTTACGTAGGTTGGGTAATTCATCCATAGTTTGTTTTCCTTATGTATCATGTTCAAGTTGTGGCTTGTTGGTGCATTGATGGCACCATATAAGATCTTAGGTAGTATTTGTGGTAGATTACTACTGGAACAAACTTGTACTAGGTGGAACGAGATTATTGGAGCTGGGATTAGAGCGATCAGATTTATATGAAGCATATTAAAGAGTAAATATCATTAACTAGTTCAGAATGAGGTAATGGTTCTTGTCGATAGGAGAGACTCCATGAATTGTGATTCGGCAGGTGGTCATGAGTTCTACAAACCTTTTCTGTCGTAGCAGTATTGCGAGAGTCAAAGAAAAGCTTATATTAATAAAGTATACTACTAACTTCGAGTCAGTGAAAATTTTTGTTGTTGTACTTGGTAAAGATTTGCCTTGGGCAAATTAGTTACACGGTGCATGGCATGAATTGAGTAAGGGTATACGATCATGTTTGGTGCAGTATGTGGTGATTGATACGGTGTTCGTATGTTAGAAACATGCCTGGTGGAGAATTCCGTATGTTAGAGTTTGGATCTAAAGCTTATTTGAATAAACAGAAGGGAGGATATTCAGATTGATTCGAGCTAATGTGCTCGACTTGGTTGTGGTAGCATGGGTAGGTGCTCAAGGGGTTAAGTAGTGATTTTAGACAACTCCATGGCCGTTCTTAGCACGTTCGAGGATGAACGTATGTTTAAGTGGGAGAGAATGCAACGTTCCGACCTGTTGTTTTGAGCTCTAGTGCATCGTTCGGCAGTTGGAGGCCATGAGTTGCCTCACAAAAGGTATTATGGCTTGTACTTATGGTCAGAGTTGAGTTTCGGGAAGTTCAGAGTTGATACAAAAAGAAAATTCTCATTTCGGAAGCTTTAAATTGGAAGAATTTTCTATGGTGTGATTTTTGAGTAAACGACCTCGGAATCAGTATTCAAAGGTTCAAACATGTTCCTATGATGAGTTTGGACTTGGGCGTATGTACGAGTCCGGTTTTGGATAACTCGAGAGCGTTTCAGCACCTATTGTGAAAGTTGGCATTTTGGAAGGATTTCATAAATTTAGGTTGAAGTGCATTTCAATGTTATCGATGCCCGTTTGGGATTTCTAGCCTTAGAAAAGTTTTGTATGGTGATACTGGTCTTAGACGTGTGTCTATATTTTGGATTCAGAGATTTGTAGGGTAATTTGAAGCATTTCGGCAGAAGTTGGAAAAATTGATGTTTGGAAGATTGAGACATTTGACCAAGGTTGACTTTGGGGATATCGGATCGGAATGTATTTCGGAGAGTTGGAACAGTTCTGTTGGGTCATTTGGGACTTGCTTGCAAAATTTGGTGTCATTTGGAGTTGATTCTATATGGTTCGGACGCTTGGTCGCGATTCTAGAAGTTCATTATGATTTTCATGAGTTTTGACATCCGATTCGTAGTTCTAGAGGTTATTTATGTGTTTTGATCACGTGAGCGAGTTTGTGTTATATTTTTATACTTGTGTAGGTGTTTGGTTAGGAGCCTTAGGGGCTCGGGTGAGTTTCAGATTAGCTTTAGACTGTTTTTTTTAAGAATTTTTAGTGATGGTTCTGATTTCGTCGAATTTGTGATGTTTTGTTCGCAAATGCGACTACTGCATTTACGAGGTAGTCCTCTCATTTGAAAACCTGCTCTGTTAGGGAAGGGATCACAGTTGTGAAAATATTGTCGCTGTTGTGAAGCCTAAAGAGTTCGCATTTGCTAACTTTGTATCGCATTTGCTATGAAGGCATGGTCTTTCATGGTTGCTTTTGCAATGCGTTAACCATATTTATGGATGGCACATTTGCGAACTCCCTGTCGCAAATGCGGCATCTTTGACTGGAGCAAGGGTTTTTTTTCGAGACTTATCTTGTTTACCTCATTTCCTACTTGGACTTAGGCTATTTTTAAAGCATTTTGGGAGGGGTTCCATCAACATCAAGAGGTAAATGATTTCCCGCGTACTGTGAGTTAAATACAAGGATAATATATTGATTTAACATAAATCTTGATAAAAAATTAGTTGAAATTTAGGATTTTGAAGAAAAACCTTGAAATTAGTATTTCTGAAGTTTGACCATGAATTTGAGCATGGAATTGAGAATAAATTATATATTGGAGTTAGTAATGTTATAGGTAATGTTTATCTTCAAAATATATCAGAATCCGGGCATGTGGGAGCGAGGGTCGCTTTATCGACTTTTCGGGGGGGAGTTGGAAAATTATCCAAATTAATTTATTATGAGTATTAGAGTATATTTTTTATCGGTTTGCATATTGTTTGACTAGTTTTGGAGAGACGGGCATCGATTTGAGGTGTTAGAGGGGCTTTAGAGTCTGTTGTGGAACTTCGGAGCGAGATAAGTCTCTTCTCTAACTCTATGAGGGCGAAACTACCTCTAGATGATATATTTAATATGTGCAACTCTTTGCGGGGGCTACGAATGTACGAGGAGACAAGTGTCTATACGTATTTAGACTCAAGTTATAGTCCGGGTAGACTTAGGTTAACACCATGCTATACTTTCCCCATATGGATTACCTTTGCTCGTTTCAATTCTTTTATTTCACATTATGACTTGAGACTAGACATGCGTATAATGATAGACTCGCTATTGTAGAGACTTCCCGAGTTTCATGATTAGTCACACAATAATTTATACTCCTCTTATGCTAATTGATTTTATAATTGCCCTAGTTCTCATGAAATGAGTTAATTGAAAGGTTCCTATATGATAAAGTGCGCATCCTACTAGTGATTTATGGTTTATGATTAATTTCTTGTATTCTCGCGTATTGGCATGATAGGTGCAGTGAGCGTCTTGGGAACTTGAAGTCGAGGATCAAGGTTGCAGTCTGATGTCGACAAGAATGTTCAGAGCTCAAAGGAGCATGGAAGAATTCAGATGTTTTGAGTAAGCTGGTATTTGTCTTTAGCGTCACCTAAGACTGGTGACCTATGTAAGAGGCTAGGTGTACTGATTTGCGGATTCCCGATTCGCTTTACGTCATTAGTATGACCGATGGTATGTATGTGCAGACTGGTTACCTAGTGCGGAAGGTCGTGGAAGCGTATTTCACAGGAAAACTGTATGAGTGTGACTTGTAGTCACTTGAATTATTAAAGATTTAAACCAAGTATTGAGATTAGGGTACTATCGTTAATTTCAAAGTTTATTCCCGAATGGAGATCTATTCATTTTGTTGTGGCCTGTGGAGGTTTGTTCCGTATTTGACGGTTGTTCTGGCATCATGAGAAAAGGTTATTGTGGATCCTTGAAAGGATATTGGCCTAGTATGGTACGATCAGAATCAGCTTGTGATCTGTGGATGGATCTAAATGTGATTGTGTGAGTAGGATGGAAAAAAACTAAAGCTTTAGAGGCCCCATACACCTAAATTGGCAAAGATTATCAAAAATAAAGATGTATCCTTAACAAAATTCCTAAAGTTTAAAGTTTCCAAATTTAACATATTTGATAGTTCAAATGATCCTCAGATAATATAAGAATTTTTTTTTTAGCATTGTGGGCTCTAGAATAAACTAGCAAAAGGTTCATTTAGCTAGAGTTTACAGACCAGAGAACCGGCCAATTAGTGGTATAATATCATATTATTTAGGAACATCGATAGGAGCAACAAATTTTACTTGGGATTGAGTTCTCTGAACTATTTATGAATCGGTTGCTTCTTGTAATCCAAAAGCGTGAATCTACTAGGTAAGAAATTGGTTAAAAGAATAGAAGTACCGATATATGCCATTGGACTTCCTCAGCTAGCTAAATACACATTATCTAAAGTTTAAGGAATTGTCTAAGGGGTGATTAACCTTTTAAATAAGGCAATAACCTCATATTCAAAGAGTATGATCCAATTTATTGTAATCGATTAGTTAACATGTTGGTTAGCCATATTCTAAAACACGGGAAATAATTATTGGCTTATTTAGGAGGGTCAAACAATTGGAAACATGGACTATGGGATATTGAATGATATCTTTGGCTTGTTACTCATGTGGGAGGATCTAAGTTAACTGAATATATTTAACGAGCATGCCAAATTTAAGTTCAAGATAAGGATATCTTAATCTACTTGATATTACTAATATGATCTATTTCAAATGGATAGTTTATATTCTTGCCATGCCACCCTCGTTTACATACAAAGGAAGTGGAGTTTGCGATACTGAACTAACCCAATTTTGTCCTTAGAGGAGAACAATTTCCAAAGATAAATAAGGTTATATTATGTATCAAGACTCAATGTTACTAAAAATTGGTGGTTGGGATCCTTAGCTATAATAAGAGACATAAAGAGACAAGACACCTAACTCGAAAAATAGTACCAATAGCTAGAGAATTCTTTGATATATTTTTTAGGATTTACCAGGACTAGCTAATACAAGAATAGACTTGGGCATCGATTTGACACCTAACATGCAACCCGTATCGAAATCCCCCTATTGTATGAAACCAACGGAGCTATATAGAGATAAAGGAATAGTTGCAAGACCTATTGATAATAATTTCATCAGATCGAGTATATCTCTATGTGGTGTACTATTACTATTCGTAAAGAAGAAATACAGATACCTAAAAATGTGCATTGACTATAGGCAGTTGAACAATATGACAATATGCAATAAATATCATTTGCCTCGCATAGATGACATGTTTGATCAGCTATAAGGAGCTGCCCACTTTTCAAAGATTGACCTCCATTCTGGTTATAATCAACATAGAATCAAGGATAAAGATATTTCTAAGGCTGCTACTCGTTACGGGCACTATGAGTTTCCTGTGATGCCTTTCGGACTGACTAATGCTCTAGTTGCATTCATGGATTTAATGAATAGGGTGTTAATCCATTTCTAGATAAAGTTGTAATAGTATTTATCGATAATATCCTAATATATTCTCGTAGCTAAGGAGAACACGTGAATCATCTCAGGACTGTGTTGCAGATATTGTGAGAACATCGACTTTATGCTAAGTTCTCAAAGTGTGAATTTTGGCTAGACTCGGTATCATTTCTCGGAATATTGTATTCAAAGATGGAATTATGGTAGATCCTAAGAAGACCAAAGTTGTGCAGAAATGGCCCAGACCTACTTCTCCTACAGAGATTCGTAGCTTTTTGGGCTTACAAGTTATTACAGGCATTTTTTGCAAGATTTCTCCAGAATAGAAACATCACTAACTAAGCTAACACAAAAAAAAATGCAAAGTTTTAGTGGACGGAGGAATGTGAGCAGAGCTTTGAGAAACACAAAACGTGTCTGACAACTGCACCAATATCAGCCTTACCATCAGGTTTTGGAGGATTTACAGTATTTTGTGACACCTTGACTTTGGAATTAGGATGTGTTATCATGTAAAATGGTCACGTTATAGCTTATGCTTCGAGAAAATTGAAAAATCATGAGCAATACTATCCTACACATGATTTGGAGATGGCTGCAGTGGTCTTTGCTCTAATGATTTGGAGGCATTACCTATATGCCAAAATTTGTGAGATTTATACTGACCAGAAAAGTCTAAAATATATCTTTTAGTAGAGAGATCTGAATCGGCAACATCGGTGGATGGAACTACTCAAGGAATATGATTGTTCTATTTTGTATCATCCTGGAAAAAAATGTGGTGGCTGATGCACTGAGCAGAAAATCTATGGGGAGATTGGCACATATAGCTCCTGCAAAGAGACTTTGGGCCAAAGATATTCAGAGACTAGAAGATATAGGTATCATATTTAGTGTCCAAAATTGAAAGGCATTGTTGTCTTGTCCTCAGGATAAGTCTTCATTATTTGAGCGCATTAAGGCCACCCAATATGAGGATGAACAATTATGCAAATACAGAGATGAGACCTTAGCTAGAAAAAGCAAGGATATGATTGTATAAAGTGATGGTGTTCTTCAAATGTGCGACAGTCTATGTGTAGCAAACATAGATGGGTTGAGACATGTTATTCTTGAAGAAACACACAACTCTAAATATACCATGCATCATGTCAATGCCCCATTTTTCTCGCGAAATCGGGTTTATGGCATTTGGGCGGACAACTCATTTCCTTTTGAGAATTGGGTTTGCAATTGAAGAGTCGCCACCTAATGATTAAGTACATTAGGACACTAAGAAGAAATTTGATTTAGAAAATCAGAGATTGGGTAAGAGCTTGAAATTATCTCGAATGGAAGGTGTTAGGCACCCCTCAAAATCCACTAGTGTGGTTCTCGGTCATGCTACAATTATGACTTTAAGTGCAAACGACAAGTGGACAAGTAAGGGTTGCAAATATGAGGGGTTTCACATAATTGTTGCAAGTAATTTGAAGTTAAAATGAAGTTAAAGAATCTGAAATTTGAGAACAAAGAAATTTTAAAATTCAGAATAAGCGAGTATAAAAGGGGAAAATTTTCACTTAGTTGCTACATGTAATTGAAATTGAAAGAAGTTAAAGAAGCTGAAATTTGAGAAAAAGTAGTTTTAAAATTCTAAAAAAACAAATAAGTAAAGGGATGGGGTCCTAGTTTTATAAATAATATGGATCACCCCACACAACACCCGATAACCGTTTATACACGTGGTGTTATCACGTGGTAATCAAATCCATATCTACCATTTCCCACCTCGTTAAGGTATTGAATGCAAAATAGTATCGTTACTTATTGCTTGCCATTACCCATCCCAATCATATCAGTTCCGGAGGCATTTGGGACTACTAGTATTAAAAGGGAAGGAGATTGGGGCTTTTCGAAGTTTGAAAGGATTAAAATTCTAGTGCGACAAACAAAATACATAAAGCAGTTAGGGGAAACACATAGCAGTTAAAAAGGCTCAAGCAGGCCTCCTCAAAAGGAAGCAAATTGTCTAGCATGACTTCAGATACTGGTTTTAGTTTAAACTAAATTTAGCGTTAGGATAGTATGCTTCATCACATATTTCTCAGATGAGAAGTCTGAGTTAGGCCTTGTCTGGTTGTTGTTTATCAAGGACTGACACAGTTAATCAATTACCTACTGCTTCCTAGGTGGAAGTACACAGTCTTTTTTTAAAGAAGGGTTACTGATTTTAAAACCAACTAAATTCTGCACATATTAAACAACATTACTACTGATTTCAGACTTATAGATGAGATAGACGAATCAGATCCAAACGATTGCCCTTATAGGCATGATTTCTAAGCGTTATTGATTTTAAAACGATTGTCGAGATGCAGGAATCCTATAGGCACGATATCTAGGATGCAACTTGTTATTATTTTAACCTAGAGACTGTTTGCCTAATGACAGGGATATATGCAGAAGTGCAGAAAACCTAGGATCATGATTTCTATATGCAGAAAAACTTATAGGCATGGTCTCTATATGAATTAATGCAATAACTTATAGGAAGGATTTCTACATGTAATGTATAACTTATAGACAGGATTTCTATATGCAATAATGAAACAGCTTATAGGCAGGATTTCTACATGTAATACATAAATTATAGACAGGATTTCTATATGCAATAATGAAACAGCATATAGGCAAGATTTCTACTTGTAATGCATAATTTATAGACAGGAATTCTATATGACATGCATAAGCGAAAGAGCAGGTTGTGATTGTAGCAATAAATACCTAAATCATAATGTCTACCCACATGCATACATGAGTGACCCTCCCTTTACTAGAACCCCATAGTTATTACAAATTATTACAGACCTGGATGAATCAGAAAAGTAAAATTACATCAGAAGCTCACGCTACAACCAAATAGCCCAATTCAGACTCAAGGTCTAACAATATGAGATAAACCAACTTCCAAGATCACATTTCCAAAGCCTTTCTCTTATTTGGGGTGTGTCAAAGTTCTCAAAAGCCTCAAGGGGACTCTGGGCAGTGCTTACATCCCAAATATATTTCAGAATTAGATTATAGTGCAGTGTGGAAGGGCCAGCCCTCAAATGTCCAAGTTCATAAGGAACTCAAGGTCCTAAGGCAAGGTTCATAGGAAGGGGGAAGAACTTAAAGTCTAAGAGAAAGTGTAAATGCATAGAGGGGAATTAGGGAAGGCCATGGCAAGGTGGTGGTCATGCCCAGCAATTAAGAGTGTTGGCACACCCCTGACCAGCCTATTTAGCCAAAGTTGGGAGTTAGGATCCATTGAGGATCAAGTTCAGACCTGGGCAGCAATATAGATACTGCCAGGCCATGAGCCTTAACTCAAACACATATAAGCAAATAGGGGTAGGGATTCACAACAGAAATATATGCAAGGAAAGAACATACATAGTTAACATTAATCATTGAACATGAACAACAGAGTAAAAAGGATTGCAGAAAACTATAAATAAACACATAGGGGTGAGGCAGAAAAGTTAAATTAGAACATACCAGTTTCAAGGAAAACAAACAAGTAAAACAGTGGTCTTGAAAAGCCAATTGCAAGCAAACAATTTCAAAAGATCTCAGAAAGAACAGAATATTGTGAGAATATCGAACTCAGAGCAGTATTGTAAGTGTGTAGTAAGTTGAAAGTATTGAACTAAAGGTTCGAGGTATTGAACTTGAAGTCCTCTCAAAAGTGCAAAAGGGTAGTCCCATTTATAGTGCAGAAAACGTGTAAGAAGGTTAACGGAATAACATTGAAAGCAATCGCTCTTTAATTAAGGGAGTCTAATTTCCAACGGGTGAAAGAAAATTAAGGAAAGAGTTAACCAAAAAAATTTTCCAAGCAGTACAATGAAGGGTAAATACGTAGGAGTTATTTAAGGCGAAATCCAATGGTACAAGGTTTGTAACAAAAGGAAACGGAATCAATCAAACAACCATTAAAAATCAAAATTATAGGCTTAACTCGAATGGACCAAGTCAGGAACTCTGTTTTAAAAGGCAGAATTGGGACTCGCCTCGGGGCGGAGCACTCGTAAAATGCTCCCAGGCTTATGTGTGGGACTTCGTTCCATGAGACTTACACCTCGGCCATCAGGGCTTACGCCTCAGACACGCCCAACGCCCAGCGTACTGGGCTCGCCTCATAGAACTTTATGCAATTGTATGTAACTAACCTTGTAAATTCTCAAATTTTCTTAATAAATTGTTGACTATTCAAAATTAGTTTTTTCTTAAGCATAAATCGTTAAGTTGAGAGCATTTTATGTCGTAATTAAAATAAAAATTAATGCATGTTATCCATTAAGACTACTATGATAGTTAATTTTAAATAAATTTTTCATTTAAAAGTATTTATCTATTAACTTTTGTTTGTCTTTACTATATAATAGTCCATAACTTTTTTGTAATTATTTTTTTTGTTCACATTTTCGAGATAAGATACTTATTAATTTAATAGCTCATTATTAGCAAGTAACTATTTATAATTAATAATTAGTTATCATGGTATTGTATGGTGAATTATGTGTCACTTTATTAACTTGTTGAAATTTAAAAATAAATGATGCTAGAGAATCATATTTAAATTGTGAATTATAATTTTAATATAAATTCACTTTCAAATAAAAAGAGTATTTTAAGAAAAATATCAAATTATAATATCGAATTCTTTCAAGACATATTATTCTTTAAGAGATACATATAAGATTTCATATCGAATACATCACTTTTGATATTTGAATTGTAATGACGTTGCAACTAATTTACGTATTATGATATATGTCATACTTTTCGTATTATTCATAGTTGAAATATAATTTATAAATATTTCATTTGTTATAATTTTATGATTTTAATGTAGTTTTTATAATTAATTTTTTATTCTATACTATCTTAAAATTCTTGAAATTAGTAAAATTTAAAGATCTGTGAGACTTACGCCTCATGTCTCAGGGCTTATGCCTCGCCTCGTCTCACGTCCCCGCCTTTTAATACATTGGTCAGGAATAGGTAAAGAGGATTCAATTAGGGAAAATCAATAGCAATCAATCAACGCTATTAGAGGATTTCAGAATCAATGAATTAGTTGGTAAAAACTTTTGAAAGAAGAGTTCTCATATATAAAGCACACAAATATGTGAATCAAGAAGAGGTTGTCAAGTTATTTAGAAGAGAATTTAATTAAAGAGAAGTTCAGAATCATAAACAAAGAGATATAGGTTCAATTTGTAGACTCATAGTGAGTCTGAAAGTCCAGGGTCCCTAAGTGGAATCCTAACTCGAACACAAAAATTAAAATTTCCAAAGGAAACCCTAAATACTAGGGATTCAAATCGAATCAGACAATAGAGATGAGAAGGAATCAGCGGTAAACACATGTAGTAGAAGAGTAAGGAAAATATAACACGGATTAACGTGTGAGCACATGAATAGAAAAAGAAAAGTAGAAGGACAGTACATGTGTAGTAAAGAAGCCATACGAGCATAACACAGATAAAAACACATAAAGAAAGAATCAGATAGAATCAAAAATATCTTTTGAAAACTTTTCCAGAAACAATTTTGAAAAGAATTTGGGGAAAACACTTTAGGAGCCCAGTAGAACACAACATACCATAGATCTAAGAAAATAAACAAAGAAGAACCTCGAACAGCTTAGGGTTTTGGAGAAACCCTAGAAATGGGAAATACTTGGAAGAAAAATCAGATCCTGGATTGAAAAGGTCAAAAATCAGGCTCCTAATGATTGAGTATGCCGGAGCATGGCCGGAGAAGCCATAAAACTACAAATTTGAGAAGATCTTAAAAGAGAACCGTCGAAGTTAGCCTTCAAAACCTCGAATACCCAAGGTCTAATTGCGGATGAGTACAGACCATCCATGGCCTGGGAAGCCATGGACTCCGGTAAAAACATTGTGAAATAAGGTAGGAGGAGGCTAGGGTTTCAAAAAGCTGTTGAGAGGATTTGAGAGAGTTTGGGATTCAAAGGCGGCGACGCCAGGTGAGAATGAGGGATTAGGGTAGGTCATTGGGGTTAAAAATGGTAAGGGGAATTTATGGCCGTTGATCAAAATGATCAACGGCTTGGATCAATAACGGGAACCAGGTAGGTTTTTAAATTGTGCCGGGGGCGGGTAAAAAAAGAAAATTGGGCCGATTTAATTGGGTAGAATTGGGTCAATTTAAGGGCTACAATTGAAAATATAAAATAGGTTGTAATTGAAATAAATGAGGCTAAGTATTAAATAGCAGTTTACCGCTTTTTATTTTATAAAAATAGTAAAAATAATATTAAAAGTACTGAACTAATTAATAATATATAAATATTAATTTAAAAATACTAGGACCAATTTTATAAAAAAAAATTCTATTAATCTTGAAGTAGGCTAAGATTGCTACTATATATAATTTATTTTTAAAAATCTCAAATAAATTTGTAAAAATATACAAAAATTACCTTAACTACATTTTGGTATAAATATGAGAATAAAATAAGTTATTCACCAAAATGATAATCTTGGGAATAATTATTGGATTTTTGTATGGCTAAAATGGACACTAAATTGATTCTTAAAATCTTTACAAATCGAGAAAAATACTAAAACACTTGGGTATGCTTATGTATGCATATATATGTTATTTTGAAAGTATTTTGTATATAAAAACATAGGAAAAAATTGGGTATCAACACATCCGGGATCCACAAAAATGTACCATGACCTGAAGTAATTTTATTGGTGGGAAGGTATGAAGAAAGATATTGTTAACTTTGTTTCCAGTTGTCTTGTCAGCAGGTCAATTATGAGCATCTACGACTCGTAGGAATACTACATCAAATTGAGATTCCAAAGTGAAAATGGGAAAGAACAACTATAGATTGTGTCACTGGTCTACCACGAACCCATAGAGCTTATGACTCTGTATGGGTGGTTATAGATCGCTTGAACAAATCAGCACACTTTTTGTCAGTAAAGACTACATACTGTGGAATGAGGTATGCATATATATTTATGAACGAAATTGCCCGACTTATCCATCATCTCTGATAGAGGATCACAATTTACCTCACACTTTTGGAAATCTTTTCAAGAACCATTGGATACACGAGTAGATCTTAGCACTGCATTTTATCCATAGACAGAAGGGCAGTCTGAACATATTATACAGATATTGGATGATATGTTTAGAGCTTTCATTCTTGAATTTGAAGGTAGTTGGACGCTTATCTACCTTTAGCTGAATTTGCTTACAACAATAGCTTCCAGTCCAGTATTCAAATTGCACCGTCGAAGCATTATATGGTAGAAGAAGTCGTTATCCTATCGGATAGTTTGAAGCTGGTAAGAATAACTTATTCGGACCAGACCTAGTACAAGAAGCTAAAGACCAGGTCCAGTTGATCAGACAGAGATTGATTACAGCTTAAAGTAGACAAAATTCTTATGCTGATAAGAGAAGAAGAGAGTTAGTGTTAACAACTAGGGACAAAGTGTTCCAATAAGTCTTCCCTATGCTAGGTGTGATGCGGTTTCGGAAAAGAGGCAAGTTAAACCCAAAGTTTATAGGACCGTATGAGATACTAGACCGAGTGGGATTATCGTTTGGCACTACCTCCTGATTTTTTCTTTATTCATCTAGTGTTTCATGTCTTGATGCTAAGGAAATGTATATTAGACTCATCCCAGGTGATTGAAGCACCTTCTATACCACTTGATGAGAAATTACCTTATGAGGAGGAACTGATGGCTATTGTTGATAGATAAGTAAGAAAGATACAGTCAAAAGAAATTGAGTTCGTAAAAGTTGTATGGCGAAATCATACAGTTGAAGAAGCTATTTGGGAAATAGAAAATGTTATCCAAGTCAAATACCCTTATTTGTTTCAATCTAATGGTATGCACTTGTTATAAATTTGGGAAGTGAGTTTCATAAAGTAAGGTGAATGTAATACTTCACATTCAAGTTGGGATATTTTATCATTTAATGTTACTTAAACAAAAACAAAAAAAACAAACAAAAAACCCTAGCTAATTAAATGGTCAAAAGCCCATTGTAAGTGACGGCAAAACAAAAGAAAGAAAGAAAGGGGAAAAGGGGTCGAAGCAGAGCTTCGGAAAATGCAAAAAAAAAAAATCAAAAGGAGGAGAAGAAAAGAAGAAAAAAGATAGAACAAAACTTTAAGAAATCTTAAATAAGCATTAGTTTCTACGGGTAATACTATAATTTTTTATTTGGGTTCTTTTTTTTTTATATTTCTTTTTGTCTCACTTCATATATTTGAAGGGTTTCACAAAGTATAAGAAATTTGATGCCAATAAAAGTTATTCTAGAAAAATTATGCAATTGGAAATTGGTCAATGTTATTGTTAGAAAAATTCACTTGGAAAAAAAGAAGGGTATTGATATACTTGTACTTAAACTAGTCTCATTATATATCATCTTTGTTAGGTACAAATTAAGTTAGGGTGCAAGGATTGAACTTTGATATTTAATTGTATTGCAATTACAATATCAAAGTTGGGTTTGAATATGATAAGTCTAGTATTGAGTACAAAAAATAAGTACCAATTAAGAAGGGATTTTATGGATAATAATGTTGTAGCAGTTTCAATTTATGCACACATGAAATTGAACAGTATAGAGAATAAACCATATAAATATCTTTGTTAATTTAAAAGATTTTGGACTAATTTAAATTACTCCTTTGTGGGTAAATACAAATCCACAAATTAAGATTCAAACATGAACCTCAATGATTAGGTAATCTAAATTAGTTATGAATTAGCCTAAATAAGAAAATTAACACGAGATTGATATGACGAGATTATAGATTGATCGGAGGAAGTTGGACAGATCACTCGAGGTGAGGAGCTTGGTATTTGACACGGGCACTTTGAGTAGTAATCTTACCACAATTTGTGTTTTCATAACCTGCATGGTTTATACAATATTTTTAAAATAAATTGTATTACCGAATGTTTAAAATTGCATGTGGGACGAGTCCTTTACTTAATATGGTACTGAACAATTTATTGGAGATGTATAATGTTATTTAAAATGTTCACACTATCACTAGACATGTTTTAGTGTTACTTGAGATATGGTTACCATTACTGAAACAGATTTACATGATTTGATAAGATTTGATATGTCCTTTATTATTTTGAAAATACTTCCATATGAATATTTACTGGTTACAAGAAAAAGTATAAACGGAAAGAGATTTTGAAGGATCCCGTAGCTAACAGCGGGTTCGTCAGACTTGGTGTACCTTGTATTTATAGTTTATCAATTACAGTTATAGTCCTCGCTAGTAGAAAGATAGAACTTATATACAATTACAACTCTCCCTCCAATAGAGACCTACAAATTATATTTGACTCATTTTATGATGGGATCCACAAAGTGATACAAATTACATGATCTTTTTTTAAAAACTTCACAAACAAAAGATTTGCTATGAGACAATGTTTCTTTACCGTGTTTATTATCGATTTATTAAATTGATTTTGTCACAAAAAGTGCATGAATAGACTGATTATATTTATTGTTTTTGAAAGAGAATTTTTTTTATGATAGTTTCTTATTATTATTATTAACAAGCATACTTTCTGACTTATACCCAATTAAAAGCAGTTTGGTTTAATATCATTACTCACTTTTCGATATATACTTTTACAAAAATAGCCATTGACACAAGCGAGAATTTATTAATCAGAGTACACGATTTGATAGTTCCTGACGAGCCCCGTATTTATTCGTGTGGGCAAAGAATTAATTTATTTTATCTATCATCTTTTCTTATGAACTCTGCTTCATAATTATTTTATTAATATCATGAGCATTCATTGATTATATTGGACTAGTTACTAGTATTATAATTCTTTCTGTATTTTTGAAGTAAGTTTAGTATTATTATTTTGATAAGGTTGGTAATGCTGGTGAAAACTCATTTTTGATTAGATTATAATTAATTTAGATGAATATGAGCCGATTGGTATTTGTTTACAAGACACAAAAACTTTAGTATAGTCTTAATTAAGGAAAAACTCTATCCGATTTTTATAACATACCAATGAAACTTACTTTGGGACACTTGCTTCCACGCACCGATCCTGGCCCTAAATTGGGGTGTGGCACTAATATTATGCACACAACAGTAATATACTTTTAACTCATTAATTAAATATTAAGGAACAAATCATAAAGATCAATGTAAGAAACACACTTTTTAATGAAAGCTTACCTCAAAGATAATTAGTCTAATTTGCAACAATACCAAAAAAATTAGACATTTTATAACAATCTTACATCATAAGAAAAGCTATTATTCAACCATTGTATAATCTTTTACCGTCGCCTCTGTATTCGTAAGCATGACAGTGTTCATCGAATTAATGGTACTGCTCAATCTGTAACCATTTATGTAAAAGTGATGGAAGATAAAGGTCAAAAAATCCAATTTATGGTGTAAATTCAAACATAATTCAAAATAAATTTAAAAGCAATTTAAAGACTAAGGGTCGTTTGGTTGGAATATAATTTACACCAGTATAAGTTATGCTGAGATTAATTATAAAATTTTGCTTTTTTTTTTGTTTTTCCTTTCCTTCACTGAGCCGAGGGTCGATTGGAAACAGCCTCTCTGCCCTTTCGGGTAGGGGTAAGGCTCGTCTACATATTACCCTTCACAGACCCCACTTTGTGGGACTATACTAGGTAGTTGTTGTTGTTGTATTAAAAATGACAATTACATAATTTCTAAAAAAAAAGATATAAGTTATATCCAGTGCTAATTGTCCCACCTTCTATAAGGTATAAATTATCTCAGTGTTAAAACTAACACCAGGATAACTTATACCTGGTTTGCTATCCAAATAGAATATTAAGGTGATATTAAATTTTGGGATTTTTACCTATCTATACCATATAGCAAATCTTATTACAAAAAATGTTCATAATATTGTATTTACCCGTCTAGTCCATAGTTTTGCTACAAAATCTGTACCAAACCAAAAATAGATAAATTTTACCCTAAAAAGGCGCCAAATTTGTAAGAATCGGATTTAATGGTGAATCTATCACCATTAATTTCGAAATTTAAAACGGAAGAGAATCCATTGCAACGTAATTCTCTCCTTCTCCATATATTTTCCACCATTGATATTAAGGCTGTAAACGGGGCGGTTCCGAACCGGAACCGGACCGGAATCGCGGCCCTGGCGGTTCTGCCGGTTCCGGCGGCCCGGTTCCGGCGGTTCCCTGGAATCGTGGCGGGGCGGTTCCACCCGTTGGAACCGCCAGAATCGGAACCGGAACCGGAACCGGACCGGTTCTGGCGGTTCCAAACGGCTCCAAACGGTTCCAAACGGTTCTGGCGGCTCCAAACGGTTCCAAACGGCTCTTTTTCAAAACTAGCCATTTGAAAGTTTAAAAAATAGTCATTTGGCCCCCAAACTTTAGTTTAACCCCAAACTTTATATAATTACACTATTTCCCATTTCTCAATTATAAATACCCCCTCATTCTTTCATTTTTATTCACCAATTCATCAATATTTCTCAATACCTCTCAATCTCTCTCAATCTCTCTCAAGCTCTCTTTCAATCTTTCTAGTGCAAGTGCTTAATTTATTGTTGCAAATTCGTGAAACATTGTGAAGTTGTTGAATTGAAGTTTTCAAGTGTTCAATTTCAACGATTTTCAATTTTCAAGAAGTTGTTCGTCAATCCGGTAAACTCGTTTCAACTCTTACGTGCTAATTATTATGACATTTTCGTTGAAAAATATGTTCGGTAAAGAAAAATCTAAAATCGGTAAAAGTAGTGGCCAAAATACTACCCCTTCCCCGGTTGATGACAATCTCAACATAAAACCGAAAGTTGAATTCTTGCCTGGTAGTAAATTGGTGGAGGGAACATCTCTAGAGATTTTGGAGAAAGAAGATACAAAGGACAACGTCACACCATCTTTGCAACACCATGTTGATGGCTTGGAAAAAGGTGCAATGGAACATGTGATTTTATCTCAATGGGGTGGTTCAAATAAGGCAGGATTTAAAGTAGTGCCTTCAAACACTAAGAAGTCTGTTCACCTTGATGGTGTGTTCAACATTGTATCGTACGACATAGTCCCTAAACTTCAAGATCTACATATGGCTTCAACTTTTAAGGTAAGTCCAGTACATTATCTATGGGATCTGACATTTGCTGTAATTCAATTCTCTAATACCTGAACAATTTGGATCCTTAGTAACTAATCTTTTAATGGACCTTGACATTGTATTCAACATGGCTCAGTATATGTATTTGTCTATTATTGTGAGTGATATAACATGACCGAAAAGTTAAAAGACCTTTTTTGTTATCTGGATTTTATTGCATTATTATTGTAGGGTCTGAGAAATCAATGGAGGCACACAGGACAGGGAAGAAGCATATGGCTCGGACAGGGAAAAAGCATATGGCTCGGCTCCAGGAACTCCAAAATATGTCGAAAAAACTGAAGTGGCCGATGATGTGGGTGCAACTGTCAATATAATTAACCCCAAGGAACAAGAAGAAGCGTTCACCACAGGGGATAACTGAGTTAAGTCATGTTCAGGGAATAATGCATAAATTATGATGTAACTTGTACATTGGCATGTCTTCTTTTAGTTTTTTTTCCATTGGTGGAAGGAAGACTAAGAAATATATGTCATTTTGGTCAATAAATATGCTCTTTACATATCCTTGAATATCTTTTGTCTCAATATTTCTTTGTCTTTACTTCTATATCAATCCTTGAATATTTATATAACATACAATATATAACATACAACACAATATACTAATGACAACATTCTTTTATCAATATATACTACTTATATACAATTTATACTAATTACTAACTAACACAATATACACTACTTATATACAATATATACTACTTATATACAAAATATACACTACTTATATACAAAATATACACTACTTATATACAACATATATTAATTACCAAACACAATATATACTATACTACTAAAATAGTACACCATATAAAATATATTCTACAATATACTAATGACTACTATACAAGATATTGATTTAATAAAAAAAAAATTCAGAACCGCCGGGAACCGCCGGAACCGCCGGGAACCGCCGGAACCGCCGGAACCGCCAGAACCGCCGGAACCGCCGGAACCGCCAGAACCGGAACCGGATGGTACCCGAAACCGTATGGTAGCGGTTCCGGCTCCGGAATCGCCAGAACCGGAACAGCAAACCCAAATAGACCCAGAACCGGAACCGGATACAGCCTTAATTGATAGCCATTAAAAAGCTTGAAAACTTTGAATTCAAATTTGGATTTTCAAAACTCATTACTTGTTTGGATTGGGTGTTGTTGTAAATAATTCGAAATATATTTAGGAATTTATATCTCAAATTTGAGGGTTTTTTGTGAAGATTAGACTTGATTTTGACTGAATTTCAGATTGAAACTCGTCGAAAAAGAAGAAGACATATTCTTCCAGAAATTGTAGTTAAATTGTAGAATTGTAGATAAAATGTAGATAAATTGTAGATTGGGAAGAGTAAAACTTCTACAAGCCTTCTACAATTATGTCGGAAATGTCAATTATGCTACAATTGAAATGAGAATTTAAATATTAAAATTCAATGTATTCAGTTTGTAGATACAATTTCTACAAATAAACTATGAATAAATTTAAGTATTGTATAAAGTTGTACTGTTACATTTATACTACAACTAAACTACAATTCGAAATATGTTTAGAAGTTTATATCTTAATTTTGAGGGTTTTTGGTGAAGATTAGACTTGGTTTTGACTGAATTTAATATTGAAACTCGTCGAAGAAGAAGAAGACATATTTTTCCAGAATTGTAGTTAAATTGTAGAACTGTAAATAAATTATAGATAAAATATAGATAAATTGTAAATAATTTGTAGATAAATTGTAAATTGGAAAGACTAAAACTTCTACAAATCTTCTACAATTATATCGAAAATGCCAATTATGCTACAATTGAAATGAGAATTGAATATTAAAATACAATGTATTCAATTTGTAGATACAATTTTTATTTATTTATTTTTTTGTAAAAAAACTATTTTTGCAAAAGAATAATTTTTTTTTTGAAAAAATCTACTTCAAATATCTAAAAGATATTTGTGTTTCTTTTCTTATGTGACTCAACAGAACGAACTCTTTAAACTCATTTGTACACTAAAGAATAATTGATATCCGAAAGAATAAATAACAACCACATTTCACAAGTTCCCATAACATAATTTTTTCTGTTCATTCGAAATAAAATAAAAAATTTTGCTAGGTAAAAACAATTTGTTTGGAAAGATTCGATTTTGTTTTAGAAGGCCAATTTTTTATGCCATTTCAATTTTTGATAAGAGAGATTGTCGCCCTTTCCTAAGCTATTTTGGCTTAGAAAGAGAAGAGGAGAAAAAAAAGGGAAAAGGAATACATGCTCCTAAAATCATGCCTAGAATAAATGAAGCAATAATTATACTTTTAATTTGAATTATGGTACATAAATTGAATTTGGTATGCTTAAGTGTATAAACACAAACCTTAAACATGGGAAGTAATAATGTTTGCTATATTGTATAGATAGGTAAAAATCCCTTAAATTTTTATACCACCCTTATACCTTCTTATACACCATACCAAACAACCCCTGAGTTTTGACACCTAATGGCACCAATTAAGGATCCCTGTTAGAGTATACAGAGTCAAGTGACAACACAGAATAAGATAACCTCTATACTTGGATAATGAGAAAATTTAATATACCAACTATTGTATAGTCTAAGGGTCATGGAAATTAGTGAAATGAGGGACATTAAAGTTTAAAATGTAAGATTACAACTCTACCATAGAACCATCATTCAGCTGGTTTACAAATGTTGGTTATATAAGAGCCTATAAGAACAGCGGACCAAGCTTATAGCTTAAAAAATGCAAGATGTGTCGTTCTTATTCTAAAAATATCCTTAGCCACTGATAGAAAATGAAGATTCAAGTGACAACAGATAATAAGAAATACTTGATATGGCACCATGCTCGTATAGTCTGAGGGTAAGTATAAGTCGACAGACTCTGTATTTTGGTGCTCAAAAACTTTTACATCAGTCAAGTCAACTAATTTATCTTCAAAGAATTAGATAATAGAAGCAAAAGCAAACAGCAATCCTCTTACTTTTCTGTAAATTTTCTCAATATAACTAGCACCTTGTTCTGTTTAACCGAGTTAAGGATAACAGAAAAGATACTTAAATGTATCCTAAAAATGTAAACATATCGTTGCCATCTCTCCAAACACTATTGCCTGCTATTTTTGGGCAAATATCTTACAGGTCTTACACCAAAAAAAAAAAAAAAGGCAAAGAATGCTCATGATTATACTTTTCCATGTAACCTTTTTTAAGAAGCAATTAGTGCCACTTTAACATTATTTTCAAATCAGGGGAACCTGCACCCTAGCTCTATTCTATTATAGTACTAGCATTCCATTGGAGTGGAAGTTCACGGAAATTAGGCAAATGCAACAGGGCAAACAGTAACAACACATAAAAATAAGGAATGTGATTGTAGTTTTAAAATGTGATCGATGTATTTCTTATTCACAAAACATCCTTTGCCGCTGATTTAACATGAAGAGTCACGTAGCAACAGATAATAAGAAAACCTTAATATAGCACCATGCTCGTATAGTCTGACGATAGTATAAAACAACAGACCATGTATTTTGGTGCTCAAATCCTTCCCGTTAGTCAGATCAAAACTTCCAACTGAAAATACCCCAAAAACCCCTAAACAAAGTTTAACTTGTTTTTCCAACTAACTAGATAATTACAGAAGGACAGCATTATATCCACCTTTATTTACCTCAGACACTCGAATCACATCATCAAAACAAATACTGATGATCAATGAGCACTCGCTTTGGCAACCCCATGGAAGGTCCTAACTAAATGAGGTTGCAAGGAGCATTATGTCATAGCTAAAGTAGATACAAAGTACTCATATTACAATTTATACACAAAATAAGACAGCTTAATAATATTCTCTCTATTCTTTTTCTGAGGAAAAGTAAGGTATTCTCATTAATATCAGCACAGCATATCGAGGCCAGTGGCAAAGCAACATGGTTACACTGACTACCCTTCATCCAAAGATTACACTGGGTGTATAGGTAAAATATTACGTTTTAGAAGTATATAACACATATTGAACACTCTTTGTCACAATGTTTTTCACTTCTTCAAATTTGAATATCCTTGAGAAAATTTATCGTTTCACAATTGATCAAGGCCGCTTAATAACACGAATAACAAGATTAACAGTAATATCACTCTAACTAGCATCAATCAGAGAACTTGAAGGCATATGATATGTTGCTTCAACATAATTTTCAGCTAATAGTTCCTCATCATTTTGCTTTGCCAAGTTTATGCATATCTGCTCTAACATAAAGAAACAAGCAAACAAGTAGCACAAATATTTAAACAATTCCGTCCATTCAATTTAAACAAGTATTTATTTGGTAGCACTATAATGATTGCCTATAAATTGAGCAATGCAATCAGAGAACTTTGAAGGCTATATATGCAAATTCAACATATAATTCAGCTTATAGATTCTCATCATTTTGCTTGTCAATCTTAAATTCAACATAAACACGAAATTTAAACTATAACAACAAGCTTTTATTTTGACAAAATACAGCTGAATAAATGGCTATATATCCAGCCAAAAGTTTTGTCAAAAAAATTAGCTTTGCACCAGAAAGTACCTTAGCTCGTGTTTTCTCTGCAATAATAACTTCATATTGCAAAGGGCTATTTGGGGCACACCATATTCCACGCACTACTCTGTGTGTATGTGTATACAGACAATTTACTACCATACCAGCGCTCAGCGACGACTGCAGATTTTTCTAGGTTATGCTCCAATTCTTTTTGTAAGTTCCTTCGACATTTTTTATTGCTGGAAGCCATGACTCCAAGCTCTTCAGGTGTTGAGGATTATAATGGCCATTTTATAGGGAAGGATTAGGGTTTTGGTTTGGTTTAATAAGTGGTCCACCTAAACGACAACGTTCTCAAGACCTTTAGGCTTTACCCTTGGATACAGAGGTCCTTGGTTAATTTGGAATTAGGATATTAATTTGGAATTGCTTTTATTCCATGTTTGACTGCGGGTATTTGTTAGTATCAGAATAATTGTATACCAAAATCTTAGTATAAAATTATCTCAAACCTCACTTTGTGGAACTATACTGGATACTTGTTATAAAATCTTAGTATTAACTATATCATATTGGAAGTGGATAATAATCCAGAAATGATAACTCTCGGATATTTTACGTTAGAACTAACTATCATTACTGGCTTAATTAGGGGTATTCAAAGTGAGACTGAATCAGCGCAACTTAAGAAATTAACATATGTTTAGTTTGATTTGACTTTGGTTTTAAATAAGAAAAACATCGTATTAAATAGACATATAAATATATTATTTTATGAATAATTTTAAATTATGTGTGATTTTTTCTTTAAAACTTGACTACATTTTCGTGATTCTTGCTTTGGACACAATATTTAAAATAAGTATTATAGAAGATTCCTTTTTGTTTATTTAAATGCTTGATTCTATCATATACTATTACCAAATTAACTACTAGTAAAATTTGGTTACTAATTACTAATATTTGGTTAGATTTGAAAATATATAGAAGCGAGCGGAAGTCAGATAATGAAAGGTATAATTATCATGATTTAGGGAGAATATTATCTTGAATTTGTATTTTATTTGCAACCAAAAAGATTCGAACGTAAATTGGTTTGCTTTTGGTTCAAACAAGAAGAGCGGAAGTTTTATATTCCACATGAAGGCAAAATGAATTCAAGAGAATGTCCATCTCCTCTCATTGCCTTGAATGGTAGCAGTAAAGCTGTATTAAGAGCCTTACTACTGTTTGAATAAAATAGCTAATTAAGAGTCATTCTCACCTTTTTAATTTTTATGTTTAATATTCGCATACCATCACCAAAAATTAAATGATAAATATGACAAATACATTTAACATGGAAAATACTACTAAATGCAGGATTAAATGTTTTTGTTAGCATGCCTATTGCACTTGTATTGCTAGAAGCATTATCCATAGAAATTGTCATTATTTTATCACTAAAGCAAAAATATCTACATATATCTGAAACAGTATTAGCTATAAACCTACCCGTGTGTCGTGAATTAATTATTCTTGCATTGTTCAGTCTTCATCTATCCAATGACTTGTTACAGTTAGATAATCACAGTCATTTCCACTTCTACCAATATCAGTTGTAATAGAAACACGATTAGGTATATGAGTAAATAAATAGCGCAAATATTGTTCATATTCATGCTTGAATTTATAAATATCGGCCTTAACTGTTGCGCGAGGCCAACCTTTATAAGTAAGATTAAAGACTCTTCTAATATAATGAATCCATGCACGATTAGAAGCAAAAGTATTAGGCAAGCACATAACAATAATCATTTTCGCTAATTCTTCACGATCCTTATTTGGATCAGAATATAAAATACCTCCGGTGACAGTGTTTATTCCTGGTTGAACTAGATTTGAACCATTACTTGGGTTAACTTGAGAATCAACACTTGTCCCCCCCCCCCCCCCCTCCCCCCCTTTTGTTGCGCTTTCATTTGCAAAAATCTAGCCTTATCTCTAGGATGTAATTTTATATGCTTAGTCAAACTACCCGTGCCGCTACGATCTCCAGTATACCTATGAACAAGTAATTTCCCACAAGTTTTACACTAAGCCTTATTTTGTTCTCTTACTTGAGTAAAAAATTGCCAAACTAATGATGTTTCTGTACGTTTCGGAGGTTGTCTACTAAAAGTGGGAGTTTGTATAGGTGGGTATGCCGATTCATTACCTGAGTGATGAGCAGGACTAGTAGGTGTATCATCTAAATCTGGTGCTTGGGTTTCATCATCATCATTTTCCTCTAAGATAGGTTCATTAGGATAAAGAGCATTCATAATATCATCATCTAATCTATCACCTACTGCAACATCATGTAGAAATTCACTATCGGTAAATTGAAAACAAGGGTGATCACTATCAAGGATTACGAAGTGTTGATTAGGACATCTAGGTTGACTACTATTTTCAACTTGCTTATCTTTTTTAGGTCGGGGAGCCGGGGGAAGGGTAGCATTTTGGCCACTACTTTCACCGGTTTTACCTTTTCCTTTACCGAACATATTTTTCAACGAAAATGCCATACTAATTAGAATTAAGCAAACTAAAAACACAAAAAAAATACTATTAGCACGTAAGAGTTGAAACGAGTTTACCGGATTGACGAACAACTTCTTGAAAATTGAAAATCGTTGAACTTGAACACTTGAAAACTTCAATTCAACAACTTCAAAATTTTTCACGAATTTTCAACAATAAATTAAGCACTTGCACTAGAAAGATTGAAAGAGAGCTTGAGAGAGATTGAGAGATATTGATGAATTGGTGAATAAAAATGAAAGAATGAGGGGGTATTTATAGTTGA
The DNA here is from genome assembly GCA_034376525.1 of Nicotiana benthamiana. Taxonomy (NCBI): domain Eukaryota; kingdom Viridiplantae; phylum Streptophyta; class Magnoliopsida; order Solanales; family Solanaceae; genus Nicotiana; species Nicotiana benthamiana. The sequence continues at coordinate 52,724,707 of CM067330.1, read as the reverse complement.
GAAATGGCAAAAAGTGTAATTATATAAAGTTTGGGGTTAAATTAAAGTTTGGGGGCCAAATGCTATTTTTTAAACTTCCAAACGGCTACTTTTTGCAAAGAGCCGTTACTGAATTTAAAAAAAAAAAAATGTCCGCTGGAACCGCCAGAACTGGACCAGAACCGCCAGAACCGGTCCAGAACCGCCAGCCGGTCCCGGGTCTGGCGATTCCGGTTCTAGCGGTTCCGGATATTAGAACTGGCCCGTCACGGTTCCCTGGAACCGATAGAACCAGAACCGCCGGAACCGGCCCATCGGAACCGATAGAACCGGCAGGGCCACATTTCCAGTCCGGTTCCGGTTCGGAGCCGCGACATAATACAGCATTAGGTAGTAGTCGCCGACAACCCAACCTACGTTCACTCACTAGCGTATGCGGGAATTTTTAAGAAATATTAATATTTGAAAAAATAAATAAATTAGTATACTGATAAGCGATATTATTTTTTGTATTTATCCACAATATATAAATTTTATTTATTATTTATATACGAAAAAAAGATTGACAAAGTTGTGTCATCCAAGGTGCCTATGCCCTTGCATTCACCATAGGCTCGGCGAACTGTCCTTCTAGATTAAGCGATGCTAATATGAAGGTATTTTCAGTACCGACGACTCTACCAAAAAATAGTAATATGTGACGATAAACCATAAATTAAGACACCAAATGCTCCATACAAGGAGATATTAGGAAACATAATAATAATAATCCACTTCTATAGTGCTTCAAATAAATAAATAAAAGAACAATCCACAAGTACTCATTCCATTAAAACAATTGCTTCAAAAATAGCTCTATCGTCATCTTATAATACTCATTCCGCTAACACAATCGCTTAAAAGAATTGCTCTATCTTGAGATTTGAATTAAAATAAGAGATCACAACAACATTTACAGCCAACAGAAGAAGACACTGAACACAAAACAATTAAAGAATCTGTACAAAGTATTCCAACAAGTACTAGGATGTCATTTAACCATCAACCAGTCAAGGATGTCATTACTGTTGTCACGGAAGTATACTCCTAACGTCGAAACTAATAAGACGAGGATGGCCATGATAATGTACTTGTTGTGGCGTTGCATTGGCTGTAGCTGAACCTCGGTTTCCTCTGACGTAACAAGCATATTAGGTTCTTCATTTATCGACACAGAAGACTTGCTGCCTTGATCAGTAGGTTTATCAGGTAGTAACTCGTCCACCTAAATAAAGAACCAACATCTCTATTAGAATTATAGAATGAGGTCGGTCTCTTCTTGTTTTTTATCAAGTAGAATGAGGTCAATCTCTTTATGCAGCAAACACAAACAAACAGGGAAATGGAAGGAATTGTCTTATTCTTGTTGCTTTTTCTGGTCTTGTAACTAATGGCAAAGAAAGATATATAATGGAACCTTACTTTGTGACACAGAATAGCATACTGCAGATTCACGAAACAATGTTACGGAACTATAACAGGTAAAGAAATAGGAAACTGGGGTAACATAAGTTAGACCCTCTGACTTTACTAAAGCGGCAGCCATACATGATCGCAATCAGAACAGCAGATTATGGTCATTAAAACTCATTTAAAAGTTGAAGGAGCTTTACTCCTGTAATGAAGGTATCTGTCACAGGGAAGACACTGAAGGAAACAATAGAAATTACTTAAAATATGTAACATGTCGCATTGCCTGAAAGCTATGTCCAGATGAACACATACAAACATTTGCATAGTCTGAATAATTTCATCTGTGAGCATCTATCTGCAGAATTTGGTGAATCGAGGGATAACGTCAGAGATTTCAGAGAAAGAAATTATTTAACATAGAGCAAACAGTGGTTAGTATACGAGTTTCAGACTATTTTTTTTACAAATGGTTCAAATCTGTCAATTTCCCATCTTGAGAAGCAGTGACCTCAGAAAGAAAAGACCAGAAGGAGTTGGCAGATGACTAGAGAAACTAATTTTGACAAGAGAGGTTGCTCTGATGGTAAGCAACCTCCACTTCCAACCAAGAGGTTGTGAGTTCGAGTCTCCCCAAGAGGAAAGTGGGAATTTCTTGGAGGGAAAGATGTCGAGGGTCTATTTGGAAACAGCTTCTCTATCCCAGGGTAGGGGTAAGGTCTACGTACACATTACCCTCCTCAGACCCCACTAAGTGGGATTATACGGGTTGTTGTTGTTGTTGTCTTAGAATAAGATCACTAATCTTCAGAACCTTAATCAGTAAGTGCTGCTAGTTTCTGAGGTTAGGTGAGGTCAGGCATTGTGTCTTCAAAGCATCCAAGGCGTCAAACTTATATGGTACTAGCATCTTTAGACTACTTTTGTCAGTGGGTTAGACATAGAAAAGGAAAGTTTTGGTTTGAGCTTAGTGATTGTTATGTTTAGGAGGAAAGTTTAAAGCAGAGTAAATGATAAATGTCATCTGGAAGAAACTTAAGGAAAAAAGTATCTTCACAGACGAATAAATCTGGATAAGCTAGAATTCAGTGTGCTTTGCAGAAGTATAAGACCTCATCACCTCAATTCTGAGGCTAAGACCAAAAGACATATGAGGTGCCTGGTCAGGTTAAGATCTTTAGACTTCACATATAAGGTGCAGGTCTGTTCATGAAAAGAGAGCAACGAACATGCAAACAGATTGTGTCTAAATATGAGAGCATACAGCATATTTCAGTCTGGACTCAGGATAATTACTACTTAAATAGCACCAGAATGTTCCTATTTTTTGTTTGACAACCGAGAAATCTGCAAGAGCAAGTGGTTCACAGTTTGAAACCGGTGAATAAAGGGCCCACACTTCTACCCTTCTTCACTTAAATACCAGGCTTATTCTCTACAGCAGGGTTCAAACCTGTAATGTGCACCTAACCCACAAATCATGTGTTGCGTTCTTATCACTAAACTAAAGCCCTGGGAGCAATAGCACTGGAATGTTGTCAAAGAGTATAGCTAAATAAGACATAACACTGTATTTTCAAGAAGAAACATTCATATAAGTCATATATATAGCATGCAATAACTTATTCCAGATGATCTTCCTTCTGAACTCCAGAGAGAATCCTATGATCAGATTGAACAGCAAACAACGCCAACTGTGTCTTGCTACCGCAGTAGAATAATAAGTGGCATACATCGGAACGCAACATATTTAGGAAATGATGTATGCAATAAAACGAAATAAATACCTGGGAGCTTTTCAGTGTGGATTCTGTTTGAACTTCATGAGAACTATCTGTAGAGATAGCGATTGTTGAGACAACTCTAGAAGATGAGAGCTCAGTATCAACACCTCCATTCTCAAGTACATGTATGGACGGTTGCTTCTCTTTCGTCTCCAACTTCCTGATCAATGATTTGTTTTCCTTGGTCAAACCAAATATCTGCCTCATAAAAGAATAAGAAGAAAAAGGAAAACAGTCAGTACTTAAGATCGTTTCTAACTGCAAACTTGTATACAAAAGGCAACAAAAAAATGAAACTAAAGCACCTGTTTTTGTACTCGTTCCCTTTCTATAGCTAGTTGCATGACCAAATCCATGATAAAGCTGGTTTTGATATTAATGTCTTTTGCGCTTGCAATTTTCTCAACAGTAGCTTGATTCAAAGAAGTCTCCAACCCTTCAACTCTTGATCTTAGAAACACTACTTCTTTGTTAAGTTCTAAATTAGCTTCGGACAATGTAATGCACTGTTCCTCCGCATGCTCAGTCTTGCTTTCAGATTTTAAGACCTTCTGTTTTAGTTCATCGATTAAAGTTTCCATATCCCAAATGGCAGAATACAGCATATTCTGTTGTTCTTGACTTGCTTCAGATGATGCCTTAGCATTTTGTAGCTGAATTTCTAGTTCCCTGACCTGCTTCTCGAGAATGCTGACCTTTTTAGCATTACTCTCGTTATTACTCTTGTGAAAATCCAACTCTTCATGTAGTTCCAAGTTTGTCTCCGTCAAGTGTGCTACCTTTTCCTCCGCATTTTCAGCCTTATGTTCTGCAATATCGATGTCCTCTTTCTGAGATTCTACAACACATTCCAGTTCTTTAAGCCGCTCTTCACTTACTTCATTCAGTTCATTTGCTTTCAACAACTTTGACTCGGATTCTTTCAACTTATCTTCTAAAATTTTCAGCTTGTCCCTTAAAGAGGATACTTCGGCATTTTCAGCAGTAAGTTGTTTAATGCTGCTATTAAGGTTTTGGATGGTAATATCTTTGGCATTTACCTGTCCTATGCAATTATCAATCTTCATTTTAAAATCGCGCTCTCGTTGAAGTGAACCATTCAAATTGAAGTTAACAATCTGTAGTCGGCTCACCATCTCTCTGGAAATTCCCATAAGTACCTCCGCTGCATTTTCCGACTCTAAAAACCTACCCCATATAACTTCTGCACCCTCTTCCATGTGCAGAGCTACTTGTTCTGTTAAACGCAGCTTCAACTTTAGATCATCTTCATTTTGTTTAAGCAGCGTCAACTTCTTCTCAAGATCCAGCTCTCTTTCAAGGGATTTCTCCAGCATTCTTAATGTACGTCTTTGCTCAACTGTCTGCACGTGCGGCTTCAATTCTCTTGCTGAAACATTATTAGTTTCTGATAAATCCAAACTCATCCTTTGTCTCCCTGTTAATACATGAACCAGAAAAACATATAAAGTCTTTAACATGTTAGTAAAGAAAGAAAGAATGCGTTATTGAACTTAATAAGTTTCATAACTTACATTCATTTTGGTCGAAAGCTAATGAGGTCATCTGCGACTTGGCAATCTGCATCTTCATTTCTAGGATACGCTCCTTTGATTGTCTCAATAACTCCTCAGTATCATGAAATTTGTTCTCCATTATCATATGCAAATCACTCAATTCTCTCCACCTTATCATTTGCCTCGCACCAGTGATTAGGTCTTGAAGAGTGCCTATGAAATTGTCCAGTTGTCTTATCTCGGAGCTCAAAATGGAAGATAAGTGATCCAGCGCCAGTACTTTCTCAACTGACTCAGGAGAAATGTCATCATTCTCGAAAGAAATTGCCTCAACTTCATTTTCCCAGGTCAAGATACGCATCAAAAGATTGTCAAGATTCGTCAATTTCTCATCAGAATACGCGAGGTCCAGATCTACTCTATTCAAGATTTCCATGGAACTCCTCATCTCTTCCATCTCCTTAGCTTCACTTGAGAGACTTTCGATCACTAAGGTTTCCATTGCTTGTGGATTGATAATATCAGTAGTACGTGCAGCTAATTCTTCAATTTCCATTGATCAGCACTTCCGATAGGGAAGCTGCAAATGGGACATCATTACACGAAGCAAGTACATATTAATTTCTAAAGCGCATAGACCAAGTGAATAAGTAGGAAGCTAAGAAACGAAAAGAACTTGAAGGAATGTATAGTAAAGGCAAGGTGTTTATAATTATATTTGCTAAATTGCCATCTGTATATGTCTTATACTTTGATCGGTGCCAAGGTTATTGGTCATCTATTGATGGTTTTGAGTAATTTAACAGATACCACTTTTCCTTGTATAATATGTGCTTGCTATCATGTAGACTAGTCAAGTTTCGATAGGAAAACAACAACCCAAGAGCGAAACACTGAAACCAAATAGATCATCCCAATGCTTATACAGATGCACAGATACTTTAAATTTTTACACCATTTTGAGCCCTCAAATATGTCTACCATAAAAGCACGTTTTTGCATTATCTAACCCCGTAACATCTTTTATCCAAGCGAAGGAACTCATCAGTCAATTCGTTACTGCTAACATTCTGATTTTTTCACTCACGCTTCTATCAGACCTTCATGATTTGGTAAAATGTTTCATAATTGTTCAGTTCCTTTCTTTCCTTTAGACCATCTTCTCACTTTCTCCTCGCAGATAACTAAAGCATTGTTGCAATTGAATACTTAACAAGGACAATGTGCAACAATCTGTTAGCTGTGTGCTCTTTGAGAAACATCAGAAAAGCTAAATAACCATCAAGAAGATTCATAATTACCTAAAATGGTAAGGATCATTCAAAAGGCTTATCCTTAGTCTCTTATAGGTAGTTTATTTCTCCGCACTCTTCTTGATTATGATTTCGTACAGTACATTAAAGTAGCAACCAAGTAATATAGACATCAAATTGTTTATCTATGTTGAGAATTCAACTACAGAACTTATATTCTACGTATCCATTAAACAAGAAATCATACAAACTGTCAACAGGCTCTTTTAATCTGCTGCATCTAGTAGCTTCAGGAGCCGAACTGTTAGCCTGGTTACAGGTTCAGACTAACCAGTAGCTTTTGTTCAGACAATGTATTTTTATTAAAAAATTCATTAAATATATACATATAATATTAAATTTAGACCCCAGTTATTAACACTTGAAGTCATCCTTCTAAATTCCAGAATCCATAAGGTCGAAATTCTAACTCGGCCTCTGAGTAGCTTTACATTTGTCACAGACTCACAGGAAAGCTAAAAGAAAACGTGGAGCTTCAAGTATTAATTGCCTCAGATTCATAGTATGCGAAGCATACAAACATGTAAATGTTAAGAGACACCATAATTCAACTTCCTCCATGCTCAAAAAATAGAAATTGCAGTGCCCATCTCTTTGCTTTAGTGAAAATTAAAGGCTTTTCCACGAGAAATTATGGACAAACACTAAGCAACAAAACCTTATATCCACCAAAAACACTACAATTATACTATTATTAAGGGCACTCCCGCTATACGCAAGTTCTAGAAGTACCCTACCACAATGGTCTATTGTATGCAGCATTTCTGATCATGGCAGCAACTTTAGCCAATACTCCCCTTCAACAATTATACTACTAAAGTAAGTAATTCTCAAACACTTACGCAAACTATGAAAAACTAAGTCAAATTATGAAAAGAAAGCTTCAAATTTTCAAGAAAGAAAATAAAACAAGATTATCACTACATACCTTTGTGAAGAAAATCTTATGGGGGTTCAGATTGAATGGTCACAACATGAAGATAAAGCTACTCAAGAGTCACGTTTTCTCATTTAATCGCTTTCCTTTTTCATAACTTGAATACAGTTAAATTTGGAAAGTGGCAAAGAATGCTGTGATCTATAAGGACTAAAGGGTCAACCTGAGGAACGTTGGCTATGGTTGGTTGGGAGGTGGCTAAATTGTACTAACATGGGGTCCACAACCTTCAGATCAACCAATGACATCTCGCCACGTCAGCTAAATATCAGATTGAGCTTCATAAAATCTTGGTCACGAAATTCACCATTTGTTTCAGAAGAAACATTATTATTCTTGTACTTTGTTCGTCTTCTGGAATTTCTTGATTTTGTGAAGAAATTTAGGATTTGAAAGGAAAAGAAAAAGGAGAGAGTTTTTAGTGGAAAGGAAATGAAATAGCAGGAGCGCACGTTGGCCAGTGGTAGGATAAATCAATAATTGAGGGAGGAAGATGTTGGGGTACAAACAATAATAACGTACAAATAACAAAATAGTGCTCAAATACAGCTTAGAAATTGTCATTACTCTAATGTTTTATATTTGTACCAAATTAACGATCTTTAATCATATAATTAAGTATTACCAATGTACATGTCATTGTCTTAATTGGACAGTCCACAAAATAGATCATCAAAGTATATTCCTTCTAGATCCTTATCCCAAATGAAATTGATTACCAAATTAGGAAAATGATTAAAAAATTTGAAAGTGAACTTTGGAAATTTTGAAATTTAGACCATAAAAATATAACTCGTCTAATCTTAGGTGGGTTGAGGTGAATTTAGTTTCGGGAAACTTACACAAGTGTCTTAAAAAATAAGTCTAACTTATTAACCTTTAGGTTCCAACCATAGACATAGACTTAGCAAAACTAGTCAAACACATATAAAAATTGTAAACTCAAATAAATAAATTTTTTTCTCTCAAAACATGCAAAAATCTCCTTCTATATTTTAAGCGTAATTAGCAACATTAGATGCAAGACGGGAAGAAAATTTCATGGATGAGATAGCAAATAAGGCGATGAAATACAAAAAGAATATATTCGGTATTCTAAAATTTCTAAGCAAAAAATAATTTTTTCAATGGGTATAGTTGAAATACATTGAAAACATATAGATAAGTCAATATAAAAAATTTAAGGAAGATTGGAGGTGATTTGAAGTTATTTTATATCAAAAATTGTAATTAAATTCAATTAAAAAAATTCTTCTGCGACGCATGTATCACGCAATGTATCTCACATACAATGATACAGGTATACATAGATATTCATGTGATAGACAATTGATACACAAATGATACATAGTGTCACACAAATCATTTTTCATGTTCAGTTTTTACTTCGAATTTTCAATTCAAACCACCTCAAAATTTCAAGAAATCATTCCAAAACTTACATCCAAGATTCCAAGCTCTTTAAAATGTACCCAATATATTCCTAATAACATCCACTCAAAGAAAGCAAAAATTTAATTTTTTATTACAAATAACTAATTGATTAATATTAATAATATCTTATGAATTGATCAATTTTCATAATCGAGGTCATTTATTTAATAGCTTCGACCAATTTTGAATTGCATATATTGATAAAAATGATCCGAGTTTCTTTGTTGAGTCTGTTTTGCGAACTTGCCATAGTTCAATCTGGAAATTAAATCTAATTAAAACTTTGTAAAAAAAATAAAATATCCTATCCATCCCATTTTAATTGCTGTTTTAGCTCAAAAAAATTGTAATATTGCAAAATGGACCTTACATTTGCAGTTTCCATAAGACAGTAAAATCATGATTCTCGAATACTGCAGAGAATCAGAGAATTGATTGTCCTTTTCAAGTTTCAAGAGAACCTAAAGAAACACAACATACTCCACAAAAAAAAATTGGTTTTGCCTACTTTATGATGTAACCTATCAACGAAGATGATTGAACCTCTTTTCTTCAACTTAACTTTGCTGGTTGGTATAAATACTGAGTGTGAGCGAGTATTTTTTGTCTAAAGTTATTTACCCTTAACAACTTCTTTGTCATATTCTCTTGAATTTGGGAAGCTAGAGTTCATCAAACAAACAATGTCTTTTTTAAGGAATTTTTATATTCCTATCACATATAAGAAATTATATTATCTTTAATATTTAAGGTTAAATATAATTTATATTAAATATATTTAATTATTATTTTTATATTATAATGTATTTTAACGGTACATTAATTGTACTGTATATCATTCCTAAATTAATAGTATTATATTCCTCCAAATCTCCCCCCTCCCCCTCACATTTTTCTCTCCCAAATCCACACCCTCATCCACGTATCACCTCATACCCACGTTTCAAAACCATTATTCCCTCTGCTAAAACCAGAGAAACATATGTAACACCCACCATTAGCATTTCTACAACCAGTCAAAATTGAAATTAAATCTTCATAGTTCATACAAAAACTTTTACCTTCAGCTTTAAATTTTCACAATGAAGAAGAACAAACATTCAAAGCACAGCCCTAAAAAAGTTAGAGAAGCTGATATACCTTCTTTCGATTTGGGTGTATTATCACCACATTCACCCAAAAAGCAAAGAAAATTTGCACATGCAATTGTAGATATGGAGCATAGTCTTTCTTCGAGTCAAATCAGGGCTGAAGCTAGAAATAAACAAAAATATAATTTCGATGCTAGAGAATCTTCGAGGCCAATCAAACAAGTGGAAATGAAATGAAAAGAAATAGTGTTTGATGATGATTTTGTAGAAAATATGCCTATCAGTAAACCTGGAAGAAAGTGAAGGGGGCTCACAGTTCAAAAACTTCTAAAAAAAGAAAAAATTCAAAAAAATAAGCTCCAAGTGTTAAATCCCCTTAAAATGATCGAAAACAATCATAAGTGAAGGTAAAAATTTAGTAATTTCTTCCTTAGTTATTTCGCTTGGTTTAGTATTAAAAATCTACATAATCTGTATTGTTTTTGCTTTGTAGATTTCTTGTAGAAATATTGTATATAAATTGTAAATGTATCTATATTTTTTAAGCACTGAATTAATGTAAGATTATTTGTATTAATTTTGAAGATTAATTGTAGATTTATTGATCTGTTTAAAATTGTTGATATTTTGTATATTTTTTGAAGTTATTTTGTAGATAAAATGAAAATGTATCTATGTTTTTTAATCATTGTATTAATGTTAGATTATATTTTTTAAATTTTGCAGAATGGATATTTTTTGCATCCCATAATCCTGATTATAGGGTGCTTAGATTCCATACATTATGTGACCCTAGCATTCCTAGCCAAATTAAAGAGCTTTTGTCTCCAAATGGTTGGAAGCTATTCAAGAAGACATGCTTTGATTATTTACTGTCATTTCCCAATTTATGCATACAAAATCAAGCTATTCATCTTCTTATGAAGTATGAATTGAATTCCTCGTCCAATGCGTCCTATTTTTCAGCTGAGTTAAAAGGTGAGAGGTTAAAATTTGGATTGAGAGAGTTTGCAGTAATAACCGGTATTAGACATTATATCGAGGTGACAGATTTTGGCTACACTCATAATTATGTTAGTACGATAATGAGCAGTTACTTTCCAAACAAGTTAAAAGTGGAGAAGACATACCTAAAACAGATTGTAAACAACAAAAGCTGGGTAAATGATGAGGATGCAGTAAAGTTATGTATTTTATATCTCATAGAATTCTTCATTTGTCCTTCAGAGAGAGACCATATTGGGTTGGTAGATCATTTTAGGTTTTATTTGATGGAATTCAGTCAGTACGAGACATTTTCATTTCTTACAGGCAATTGATTGAATCAGTTAGGCACAGGCTAAATCATTTCGCTCATTCTTATCTCATTCGAGGATTCCCACTAGCCATGCAAGTATGGTTGTATGAGTATTTTTCCTCCGTCAATATTGATATAGCTACAAAGATTTCTAATTCGATCTCTCGCATATTTAACTGGTTAGCTAGTAAGGGCAGATTTGGTTAGCTATAATTCAAGATAGAATGATCAAGCCTGAATGGATGAAGGTTAATGGTTTTTATTTATGATTATATAATTTACCTACAAAATATCTACAAATTTTATACATATCCTGCCTTAATCAAGCTAATTTATTTTTTTCATCATTTAGTTCACCAACATAAAAGAATCACTTGAAGAGCTTTCAGTAATATATTTGCCCGATAAAGTTGAGTACATAATTGAAGAGGTTGAACATGTTTCTGAGGATCCCAAAGTTGATGCTCCTCCATTGGAACCCAAAGAATCAATTGAAAAAGAGGAAAAAGAGTCTATTCTTCGTAAAATAAGAAAGTTAAAAAAAATATCTTGAGAAGGTAACATGTATTCCTAAATAGTATTGTGATGTATATATAATAGTGCATCTATTCTTTAATGTATGTTAAAGCATATTCTGAAGTTAACTATATTTTTTTTTACTATGTAGGTCGATGAAAAGCTTGAAAATTTTATGAAATATGTATTTGAAGAACTAGGTGGCCTTCGAGACCTAATAAAGGAGTCAGTCAAGATTATTTTGTAGGTGATAAACAATCCAAATGATCAAGTTGATGCAAAGGTAACATTTGAATTTTATTCATGTTAACAAATTTATGTCACCTCTAAAATATATATCCTAACTAATATTAAACTTTCAATTTGCTGGGAGTTCAACCAAAAATACTGACCAACCAAAAGACATGAACAATCACAATTTCAGTTCAATAGTGTAGAACCAGTACAGGTTAGCCCCAGCAAAATAGGTATCTACAAAATAACTCCACTTTATCTATAATTATCTACAAAATATCTATAAGTTATCTGCAAAATATCTACAATTTGTCTATACTATATATACAAAATATGCATAAATAAATACATCATATTGTCACAGCTCTACAGATTTATGTAGATCTTACAACACACTTACATATCTTATTAAATTGTCAAACTGCTACTATCCAATATGATTCAACATTTTTAATGACAAAAATAGAACATGTTGAAGGTGCACTTGGTGAAGAGGTTCATCCAGCACGTGTTGATTTATATACACATTTTGAAGGTGCAATTGATGTAAAGAATGCAGGTATTAAATTGTATTCAAAGATATTTTCTTTATGTTTGAATATTTTTAATCTATATTGACATGGTGTTACAGCGAGGGAAGATATGCATACACAATCTCCACTTCACGAAGTGACAACAGCAGCTCGAAGTGAACCTCAGAATGAGGAAGATGACAATGTAGGTGAAGAGGCAGAGTATGTGAATATAGGTGATTCAGAACACTCTGGAGCTGAGAAGAAGGACGCTACAATTGATGATTTCGAGATACATGATAACTTCACCCTGTTGGTTAAGTTCGGAGAACCTATACAAGATGAAACAACACTCATGCATCAAGGTAGAATAAGGCAGCCGGAATAACATGCCCGATCAACATTTCTCCCTTTATACAATTCTAGTGACAGCACCTCTGTTGGACCTCAAATTTTTTACCTCGAGCACACATTTACTAGTGTTATTGGTGAAGATGTAGATCCTGAGTTGGTAGATCAATTCTAGAAGTGGTTATACCACAGTACCGACAAAGGTTCAAAGAGGTTAGTTTCCACAATTTGACACTTTTATTCCAGTATTCATCTTTTATATACCCACTTTATTCAATAATTTTATTTTAATTTTTATTTGTTTATATAGGAGGATGACTCAGTATTCTATAAAGGACAGCCAAATTAATCGATGGTTGGATATTTGAGTGGAAAAGGTTGATAAGAAGGAGTAGTTCTTTTCCCAGGCACACCCAGGACAAGTTCTCAATGAATTGGTAAGATTCAATGTATTTTATTTATAGATGTTTTGTAGATATTGTTGTCAGATTGTTGATGCTTTGTATTATGATTGTAGATGAATTGTAATTATTTTGTAATTTTGTGTAGATTATTTGAAGATAACTTGAAGTATAAATGCAATCTGTTTTTGTTGCAGTACATTATTATTATAATATATTACTTGAGTAAAAGAGGCAAGTATGGCCCCCACAACAAGACCAGGTTTACTACAGCAAATTGTTTGTTCAAGACTATGATTGATCAAATCTATAAAAAGTTCCAAAATTCTCCTCAAGAAAAGAAGTTTTCTGTTGCCAAACCTTAGGACGTTGTAGCAGAATATATATTGGGATATAGACTACTCGCAAATGTTTCATGGGATGAAGTTGATTATGTCATCATGCCTGTCAATGTTGTAGAAAAATTCCACTAGGTGTTGGATATTTTTAACTATGATGACCCAAAAGGTCATCATTTGTTTTTGAAATAAATTCTGTGTTCCGAGTCCGTAAAAATATCTTTCAGCATCACCTCAATTGTGTACTCAGTTTGGGCTTGTAGTCAGAAAGTCTACATATGAAAATCTGTGAAAAATAATTAAAGTTGGCTTTAAAATGAATTAAGTTGACTTCGGTCAATATTTTGGGTAAAGGGACCCAAGCCCGTGATTTGACGGTCTCGGATGGTCCATAAGAAAATATGAAACTTGGGCGTATACACGGAATCGAATTCCGAGGTCCCAAGCTCGAGAAATAACTTTTTAAAGAAAATTATCTTTTCAGATTATTTATGAGATTTGAAAATGAATTGTGGTTAGAACTTGACGGTATCGGGACCGTATTTTGGTTTTGGTACCCAGTACAGGTCTTATATATGATTTAAGATAAGCCTCTGAAGCTTGGTAAGAAACAGATTTGAAACGATGTGAATCGGATCGTTTTTTGAGAAAATTGAAAATTTGAAGTTCTTAAGAAAATTTCATGATTTTGATACTAAATTCATAGTTGATGATGATATGTTGATATTTGATCATACGAGTAGGTCCATATGATATTTTTGAGTTAGTATGCACATTTAATTTGGAGTCCCGGGGGATCAGGTGAGTTTCGAGTAGGTTCCGAGGTTTCTTAAGCTTAAAACATAGATATTGGAGGTTCAGAGAAGTGCAAATCTATGAACTTCCTAGTACGGTCCGCAATCCATTATGTGTTGTCCGCACTGGATGTTGTGCGGCCGCACTCCATTTTGTGAGGTTCGCACTGGTTCACTTATCCATCGTTAGAAGCCTATATCTATTGATCTACAAGGAATTTTGAGATGATTCAAATACAAAAGTTGTAGCCCTTTGTGTTTATTTTCCATAAAGCTAAAGAAATCGCAATTTGGACATATGTAGATAAAGTTATGGCCAAAATACTAAAATATGTTACTGCAATACATAGAAAGGGCCGTGCGACCGCAGTCCATTTTGTGTGACCCACACAGGGTGTCAAAGAGAGGTATATTAAAACGGGATTTTTAGTTATTTTTATTTTTTATAACCCCAAAAACATAAGAGGCGATTTTTCAAACAACCTTTCTTCTCCAAAACATTGGTAAGTGACTTCTAACTCGTTTTCTTCTATCATTAACATCTTTTCACGTGATTTAAACTCAAATCAATAATTTTCATGGGGAAAATTGGGTGTTTTGTGTAAGACCTAAGTTTTCCAAAAATTGGGGATTTGGACCTCGATTTGAGGTTGGATTTCAAAATAAATTATATATTCGAGTTCATGAGTGATGGGTGATCGGGTTTTGGTCCGAACCTCGTGTTTTGACCAAGCAGATACTGGGTCAATTTTTTATATTTTTGGGAAAAATGATTAGAAAGATGTAATTAAGAATTGAAATTAGATTGTTGAGAATTTATTGATGTTATTAAGTCGATTATGTATAGATACAATTGAGCTGGAGCAAAATTCGAAAGGGAAAGCGATGTTTGAGGCTTGAGTTAGCCGTGGATTGTGTTCGTGGCATCAAGGTAAGTATTTGGTCTAACCTTAGCTTGAAGGATTAGGAATTGTGTCCTATTTGCTATTTGTTTCTTGTTGAGTACGACATATAGACATGGTGATGATTATCTATATGTTGGTGTCGAGCATGACCGTGAGTCTTATATTGTGATTTTCATGACTTTGTTGTATTATTCATGCCTTAGTGAAGATTTCTATTTGTTGTGTATAGTTGTGGAAAGAATTGTGGCCTATAAACATTAAGGAGCGTTGGCTCTAGTTGTATAACGAATTGTGAAAGTATAAGTGATAATTGAAACTCTAGAGCACTGGCTTCAGTTGTGAAGTTAATTGTAAAGTAAAAGTGAGAAAGAGAAGAGATGATTATGTTGTCCCCCTTGCTGGGCTATTATTGAGTTGTGGTTCCCTTGCATTGTGTTCTTAATTGATATTACGGATGCTTAGGTTGATGATTCTTTGTTTCGGGTAAGGATTATGGTTATAGATGTGGTAGTTAGAGGTTGGAACAAGTTTGGTTATAACTATTTCTCCCTTGTCGGGACGTAATTACTTAGACTGGTGAATCCCTTGTCGAGACTCTTATTATGATTGTTGACAGTATTATATGTGGATTGGATTTCAAGCCACAACAATATTATATATGGATTGGGTTACACGCCGCAACAATATTATATGTGGATCGGATTGCACGCTACAATAATATTATATGTGGATCAGGTTGCATGCAACAACAATATTATATGTGGATTGGGTTGCACGCCACAACAATCATATGTGTGGATCGGGTTGCAAGCCGCAACAAATATATGTGTGGATCGGGTTGCACGCCGCAACAATGACAAATGATATGGATCCGGTTGCATGCCGCAACGGTATTGATATTATATATTATGATTGGGTTGTGCACCGCAACAATTATTGATACAGGTGTGTTTATTTTGGATATTAGTTTTCTTTTGTTTGCCGTGAATCCTAACCTGCCCTTAGACTGTTAGTCTTGATTTTCTGTTGATATCGGCATAGCAATGTGGCATGTTTCCCCCTCCCATCCTTACTTGCTCATTCCTGCGTTACTTTCCACTGCATATTATATAACTGCATAGGTTTATTTGGTAGTCTGGTCCTAGCCTAATCACTACTTCGCCGAGGTTTGGCTAGGCAATTACCAGCACATGGGATCTGAAGTCTACCACACTAGGGTCTGAAGTGATAACCTAAAAGGTCATCACATGTTTTTAAAATGAATTATCCGTTATGAAGCTTTAAAAACCTCTTTCAACATCACTTCGATTTGTATGCAGAGTCCGGGCACGTAGTCGGAAAGTCTATATGTGAAAATCTGTAAAAAAATGATAAAAGTTGGCATTAAAATGAATTAAGTTGACTTTGGTCAAGATTTCGATAAACGGACCCAAGCTCATGATTTGATGGTCCCGGAGGGTTTGTAGGAAAATAAGTGACTTGGACGTATGCCCGGAATCAAATTCCGAGGTCCCAAGCTCGAGAAATAAATTTTTTAAGAAAATTATTTTCTGAGATTATTTATGAGAACCGAAAATGAATTGTGATTAGAACTTGACGGTATCGGGCCCCTATTTTGGTTCTAGCGCCCGATACAGTTCTTCTATGTGATTTAAGATATGCCTATGAAGTTTGGTAAGAAACAGACTTGAAACGACGTGAATCAGATTGTTTTTGAGAAAATTGAAAATTTGAAGTTCTTAAGAAAATTTCAAGATTTTGATGCTAAATTCATAGATAATGATGTTATTTTGATGATTTGATCGCACGAGTAGGTGCATATGATGTTTTTGAGTTAGTATTCACATCTGGTTTGGAGTCCCGAGGGCTCGGGTAAGTTTTTTTTTTTTTGATCAAACTGTCATTTCATTGATTTCAAAAAGTATGTACAATGCATTTCTATGGTAGTAGTATGGACATTCTACTACTCATTTACATTTAGTTCTAGCTAAACAATCTCATATAGACTAATCAATCATATAGCTATTCATCTAAGCTAAGGATAGCAATTGAGTTGACGTAGCCCCTCCTGCCACTTTTTACATTTTCTGCTTCTTGTATGAATCAATACTGCCACCTCTTTACAGAATTGATCTTCAGCAAAAAACTTGTTCTCAAATCTAATAGAGTTTCTGGTTCTCCATATCAATGCAACAGTAGTGACAAAAGCAGTAGCAGTAATTGCCTTATGCCAGCTTCTGCTTCGAGCCTTACTGCAAATCCACTTTAATTCTTCCTCCCAAGTACTAACAGCTCGCTGGTAACCCATCCAATAGCATATTCTGAGCCATAATCTGTTTGTGACTGGGCATGAAAAGAAAAGGTGTTCAAAACTTTGTTCTTGCTGTTTGCAGAATGCACAATCAACAGGTATATCAACTCCAAATTTCTCCAGTCTGTCAATGGTAGGCAGTCTGTGTTGGGCTGCTAACCACACTGTAAACTTGTGTCTTGGTTGTACATCAACAGCCAACATCACATTCCTCCAATCAACCTTACTGTAGCTAGGCAGCATAGTAAGGTAGAACTTGTGGATTTGGAACTTGTCCAGTTTGCATTGTGACTTCAGTCTGTTATAGAGATTGCCTTGTAGTTGGTTCTCCATAACATCAGTCCTGCAATCCAATATCTTCCTAACAATCCAAGAGGCAGTTTTTGGCAGAGGTGCAGTGCTAACATCATTCTGTTTTATGTAATAGCATTGAAGCCAATTTATCCAGAGGCAGTCTTTTTTTCTGGCTAGATCCCAAAGAAGTTTGGTAATGGCTGCCTTATTCCAGATAGCCATATCAATGGTGTTAAGACCCCCAGCAGATATAGGTTTACAAATTTTTTCTCATGCAACCAAAGCTCTTTTAGATACAGAAGCACTACCTGTCCATAGGAAGGACCTGCAGATTGCCTCAATAACCTTCAGAACCTTCTTTGGCATTATAAAAACCTGTGCCTAATATGTCTGGATGCCAAATATCACAGCTTTTATCAATTGGCATCTCCCAGCATAAGACAGCATTTTGGCAGACCAACATGTGATTCTAGCAGTTATCTTCTCAATCAGAGGAGAATATTGGTGTATAGCAAGTTTCTTTGAGCTAAGAGGGATCCCAAGATACTTAAAAGGAAGTTGTCCCTCACTGAACCCCAACTGCTCCATGAGTTCATCTCTAACAGATTGTTGTACCCCAGCAAAATAGATAGCACTTTGTTGATATTTGCTTTCAAGCCAGAGGCTTCAGAAAACTTATGGAATGCCTCTTGCAAAATCTGAATAGAAGTCCTATCAGCTCGGCAAAGAATGAGAAGATCATCAACAAAGAAAATATGCACACAGTTTAGTTTTCTGCATTTAGGATGGAAATTGAAGTCTCCATTCCTATGTAGCTGTTGCAGTATCCTGTTGAGGTACTCCATTGCAAGAACAAACAAATAGGGAGACATAGGATCCCCTTGCCTAATCCCTCTCCTTGCACTAAAAGGTTTAGTGAAACCCCCATTAAGCATCAAGAAGTATGAAACAGAAGATACACATGCCATTATCCAGTTGAGGAACTTTGCTGGAAATCCAATATCTATGAGAACCTGCTTAAGGAAGCCCCATTCTAAAGTATCATAGGCCTTCCTTAAGTCCACCTTAAGGACACATCTAGGAGATACACCTTTTCTTGTATATCCCTTAAAGATTTCATGACTGAGCAATATACTATCAATGATGCTCCTCCCTTCAATAAATGCTGATTGGGCCTGGCCAACTATGCTGCCAATAACAGTTTTCATCCTCTTTGTAATGATCTTGGAAATGATTTTGTATACAGTTGTACAGCAAGCAATAGGTCTATACTCTTTGACAGTTGTAAGATTATTGCTTTTAGGCACAAGTGCAATTGCTGTAGTATTTATCATGCTGGGCAGGTTGCATGTAGTAAAGAAATCCATAGTAGCAGTAACTATATCCTCTTGTACTATCTCCCAGTTGCTTGTGAAGAACTTCACAGGAAAACCATCCACACCTGGGGCTTTATCCTTTGGCATCTCCTTGATAGCTTCTATAATCTCTTCCACTGTGACTTCTTGGATTAATCCTCTCTGTTGTACTGCATTGAGGCAAGGGCCTTCTTTCATAACAGCAGTATTGATACAAGTAATTTCATCAGCACATTCTCCCATCAATGATTTGAACACTTAGATAAATTCCTGTTCTACAGCTATTGGATCTGTCAGTTTATCACCTAGATCAGTATATATAGAGCTAATATTATTCTGGCTAGTTCTGATCTTCCATTGAGCATGAAAATACTTTGTGTTAGCATCTCCACACTCAATTCAGGTGGCTTTGGATTTCTGCCTCATAATCTGTTCCTCTACCTTGCTCCATTTCTCAATTTCGTACAGTGCATTTTTCTCAGCATTTAACAAATTCTGTGCAAATGGACTGTGTTGCATCTGGCTCTGTACAATATCCAATGTTTCTTTAGCTTGAACAAGCTTCTGCTTATAGGAAGACATCTGGCTATTTATACCTTTCAGTTGTTGCTTCAAAATTTTCAGCTTAGTCCATACCTTTTGCTTAGGTGGTCCTTCACAGTGCTGTGCCCAAGCATGTTCCAGAATGGATTTGAACTGAGCATCCTCCATAACTGCATTGTAGAATCTGAAAGGTTTGGGGTGTAATAGCCTTTGACTGCCAAACTTGATAAGTATAGGAGAGTGATCAGATACAGAAGGGTTCATGTATTCAGCCTTAAGATGCCCATACTGTTGAACCCATTGGAAGTTACCAAGTGCCCAGTCAATTTTACTATATACTCTAGT
This sequence comes from Nicotiana benthamiana, assembly GCA_034376525.1. NCBI lineage: Eukaryota > Viridiplantae > Streptophyta > Magnoliopsida > Solanales > Solanaceae > Nicotiana > Nicotiana benthamiana. The sequence goes on along the minus strand of CM067330.1, from coordinate 52,705,007 downwards.
ATTAGCATCCTGTTTATTAGACCAAGTATAATACCATCCTTTGGCTCGGAGGGGAGTAAGTTGAATGGCATCTACAGTCTCTTTAAAATCCTTGATTTCAGCAACAGTGACAACTCGGGTAAGTTTCAGGGTGTCTTAGGCTTAAAACATGGATATTGGAGGTTCATAGAAGTGCGAATCTCTGAATACGGTCCGCGGTCCATTTTGTGCTGTCCTTAGTGGAGGTTGTGGTGCCGCACTCTATTTTTTGCAGTCTGCACAGGTTCACTCGTCCAATGTCAAAAGCCTATATCTTTTGATCTACAAGCAATTTTGAGATGATTCAAAAATGAAAGTTGCAGCCCTTCGTGTATAGTCTCCAGAAGGTAAAGAAATCGCAATTTGGACATCTGTAGAGAAATTTATAGCCAAAATACTAAAAAAATGTCACTGCAGTAGGCCACAGTCCATTCTGTGTGGTCCGCATAGGGGGTCTAAGAGGGGTATATTAAAAAGGGATTTTCAGGTATTTTTCATTTTTCAAAATCCCAAAAATATAAGAGACGTTTTTTTCAAACAACCTTTCTTCTCCAAAATGTTAGATAATACGCTTAACGCTAGAGGGGGGGGGGGGGGTGAATAGCGTTATAATAAAAATAGCGTAAACTTGCGGAATTTAAAAATTGCAGGAAATAGATGAGTGCGATAAGTAAATAAATAAGAACGAACGCACCGATATATCCTGGTTCACCACAACCCGTGGCTAGTCCAGTCCCCGAGAGACTCTCTCGAGATTTCCACTATCTTCGTCAAGCTTACGGGTGCTTAACAAACCGTTACAGTTGCTCAAGGATACCGCACCTTAAGACTTCACTTGCTTGAGGATACCTCACCCCAAGACTTCAACCACTAAGACTTTGGGTACTTAGCAAACCCGACAAATGAGAAGATATGTTCTTCTCAAAACAACTCTCTTTTATAACAAATACTCTCTCAATAGAGTGGATAAAGAGAAACTAAATAAGCTCTATGAACAACACAAAGTTGTCTATCAAATGGCTGAACAAAAGCTCTAAAATGATGCTTGAAAATGATCAATATGTATATCAATATATGCAAGAGTTGTGTGTTTAAAATCAGCTCAAAAGACCTCTTTTTATAGGTGAAAAAGTGGTGCTGACCGTTGCTTAATTAACAAATAAAATCCCTGATTCTGTGCTCAGACAATCGATTGTTTGACCAACGTTCAAAAACAGATTCCTGATTTTAGGCTAAACAATCGATTGTTAACTCTAAATAATCGATTGTATTCAACGTTCAAAAATCAATTTAGGATTCTGTGGGAACGGTCAAAATATAATCGATTGTATGAAAATGACAATCGAAAGTGGGAAAAAGACAATCGATTGTTTTGATATTTAAAAACTTCGGTTGCACACTGTCTCAAAATAATCGATTGTTAAAAGTAGACAATCGATTGCTGACTTCATATAATCGATTGTTTACTTCATATAATCGATTATGTTGTTCCAGTGTTCAAAACTTAACGGATCTATTATATACCATTGATATACACTTGATATACACTGTGTATACCAGAATTGAAAACTTACTTCGAAACCCATTTTGGTTAAAAATGAAAATGTTAAAATCATTTTGTTTGAAGTATATTAAAAATATTTATGATATATATGATTTAATAAAATGATTTACTTTAATAAAATGATTTTATGCATATTTATGATGACCTAATGTTGAGCCAAAAGATAAGATAACTTAAACGTTGTTCTTACATTGGTTCTACGTAACGACCTTCGTCTTGGGTCTTTGGTCTTGAACTCTTTGGCTCGACTTGGCTTGTCTATGCAATCCCGTCATCAATATGCTTCTCGCCATTTGATAGTTTGTCATATTATATCGTTGTTTGACGCTTTGACTTCATTGTTTGTCATTCATCAAAACCTATACCTGAAAATCATGCTCATACAACCAAGGCGCACACATCATAGATATACATGATTTCCAATAATTTCCCCCTTTTTGATAATGACAAACAACGGAAGATATGCATATTGAATTCCCCCTAAATAGATGTTATATCTCAACATACAATTTATGCAACCAATTCAATTCAATATAATTCCCCCTTAATTAAGGCATGCATATCGCCCATATTCTTCCCCCTTTTGGCATTAGCAAAAAGACTATACCAAAAAATTTTAAACCATTGACGATACCAATCGTTATAAACAAGATCATATCAAATATTAGTAAATGGCATACTAATGATAACTGTCATTTTTCTCAACAATGCCAATTGTTATTTAAACTAAAAATATTCATCAAAACATGAATCAATCATTTATTATAAAACCAATTGATACTAATTGTTATTCAAAAATAAAACTTGTTAAAGCATGTATCAACCAAAACTGATATAGATTATTTGCACATATCAACTTATGCGTTTTTATTCAAAATACGATAACTAACCGACGTCCCCCTTAATGCATTAAGGTTTCGTGCTTGGTGCATCCACTACAATATTGTAGTCTTCAAGCACACCTGCAAAAAGAACCTAAAAATAGGTTTTTGGTACCCAACTTCTTTTGGGTCCTTGGGGGTTAGGATAATAACAATTATAATCAACACATAAATCTCTATGTTTAGCAAAACAAACGGGTGCAATGTGTCCTACCCGATTACAATAGTGACATATAACATTTGGATTGTGCATATTCTAGGTTGAGCCAAATGCATTCTAGGTGATCTAAAGTTGTTCCCCCTAGAACCGTTGAATTTCCTAGAGTCATGTCTAGGTGGTCTAAAATTATTCATTCTAGACTCATTAGCAAAAGTCCTAGAGTTGTTTCTAGGTTGTCTAAAATAATTAATCTTAGACTCATTTGTGAGGTTCCTAGAATTCTTTCTAGATGGACCAACCTCATTACTAATATCATTTTTATTCACTTCAATTTTAGGACTATCAACACTACGTTTTTCTAGCGCGTTCCTAAGTTCTATGTTCTCTAATTTTAAAGAACTACAAGAAGAACAATTAGAACATTTATCAATAGAAGAAGCTTCATTCAATTCCTTGATTTTATTTTTGAAATCAACAATGTCATTTTCCAAAAATTTATTTTCTTTTTCTAAAAATTCAATTTTATTTTTAAGAACGCCATTTTCATTAGTCAATTTTTCAAAATCTATTTCTTTCAAAGAAGAGGATTTTTCAAAATCTTTTTCTTGTAAAGAAAGTGTTTTCTGAAAATCTGTTTCGTGCAAAGAAAGTGTTTTCTGCAAAGAAAGTTTTTTCCTCAAATCTTTTATTGTTTTGGAAGCATTAACAAATTCACCATACAATTCATCATAGGCATTTTGTAATTCTTCAAACGAGTGAGAGTTAGAAGTACTTACCTCTTTTTCGTCGTTTGCCATGAGACATAATGCGGCGGCTTCATCGCCCGAGCTGTCCGAGTCCCGTGATACTCGCCTATGGTGTTTCTTCTTTTTCTTGTCCTTCTTCATAGACTTACAAAACTTTTCAATTATATCATTGGAAATATTATCCCTTTTCGAATCACTTACCTCTTCTCTTTTAGAGGATGATGCTTTGAAGGCAAAATTCGAATTACTTCTAAGATAAGGATTGAGAATTGTGCTATCATAAGTTTCGAGGTTACCTCTTAGTCCATCAATTGTGATATTCGTGAATTCCATTGACTCTTGGATGGCATTGGCTTTGGAACGCCATTCGGGAGTGAGACTCCGTAGGACTTTTCGAACAAGATCTTTGTTCGTGTAAACTTTCCCGAGAGCATGTAGATCGTTGACGATTTTTAAAAATCGTTCAAACATAACACCAATGGGTTCCTTCTCCATTTTAAAGATTTCATATTTATGTGTTAGAAAATCAATTTTAGATTCTCAGACTTGAGGCGTACCTTCATAAATGATCTCGAGTTTGTCCCACATCTCCTTGGCGGTTGTGCAGCACGAGATTTTCCTATAGTCATCCGCATTCACCACACAATATAATACATGGATGGCCCTTGCATTATTTTCAACTTTCTTGATATCCTCGGCATCATATTCATCTTCGGATTTTGGAACCGTGGTCTCTCCAACTTTCTTTGTTGGCATTGGTTCACCGTTTTTGATTATTTGCCACAAATGAAAACTGTTTGCTTTGAGGAAGATTATCATTCGCTCCTTCCAATATGAGTAATTCGTTCCATCGAAAAATGGAGGGCAAGTGGTGGATTGTCCTTCATTCATCGTTCCTGCGTTCAATAATCTCAACAGAAAAAATATATATTGCTCTCAACCGGTTAAGGCTTTCAGAGAGTTAGGCTCTGATACCAATTGTTAGATAATACGCTTAACGCTAGAGGGGGGGTGAATAGCGTTATAATAAAAATAGCGTAAACTTGCGGAATTTAAAAATTGCAGGAAATAAATGAGTGCGATAAGTAAATAAATAAGAACGAACACACCGATATATCCTGGTTCACCACAACCCGTGGCTAGTCCAGTCCCCGAGAGACTCTCTCGAGATTCCACTATCTTCGTCAAGCTTACGGGTGCTTAAAAAACCGTTACAGTTGCTCAAGGATACCGCACCTTAAGACTTCACTTGCTTGAGGATACCTCACCCCAAGACTTCAACCACTAAGACTTTGGGTACTTAGCAAACCCGTCAAATGAGAAGATATGTTCTTCTCAAAACAACTCTCTTTTACAACAAATACTCTCTCAATAGAGTGGATAAAGAGAAACTAAATAAGCTCTATGAACAACACAAAGTTGTCTATCAAATGGCTGAACAAAAGCTCTAAAATGATGCTTGAAAATGATCAATATGTATATCAATATATGCAAGAGTTGTGTGTTTAAAATCAGCTCAAAAGACATCTTTTTATAGGTGAAAAAGTGGTGCTGACCGTTGCTTAATTGACAAATAAAATCCCTGATTCTGTGCTCAGACAATCGATTGTTTGACCAACGTTCAAAAACAGATTCCTGATTTTAGGCTAAACAATCGATTGTTAACTCTAAATAATCAATTGTATTCAACGTTCAAAAATCAATTTAGGATTCTGTGGGAACGGTCAAAATATAATCGATTGTATGAAAATGACAATCGAAAGTGGGAAAAAGACAATCGATTGTTTTGATATTTAAAAACTTTGGTTGCACACTGTCTCAAAATAATCGATTGTTAAAAGTAGACAATCGATTGTTGACTTCATATAATCGATTGTGTACTTCATATAATCGATTATGTTGTTCCAGTGTTCAAAACTTTGGCAACGGATCTATTATATACCATTTATATACACTTGATATACACTGTGTATACCAGAATTGAAAACTTACTTCAAAACCTATTTTGGTTAAAAATGAAAATATTAAAATCATTTTGTTTGAAGTATATTAAAAATATTTATGATATATATGATTTAATAAAATGATTTACTTTAATAAAATGATTTTATGCATATTTATGATGACCTAATGTTGAGCCAAAAGATAAGATAACTTAAACGTTGTTCTTACATTGGTTCTACCTAACGACCTTCGTCTTGGGTCTTCGGTCTTGAACTCTTTGGCTCGACTTGGCTTGTCTATGCAATCCCGTAATCAATATGCTTCTCGCCATTTGATAGTTTGTCATATTATATCGTTGTTTGACGCTTTGACTTTATTGTTTGTCATTCATCAAAACCTATACCTGAAAATCATGCTCATACAACCAAAGCGCACACATCATAGATATACATGATTTCCAACACAAAATATTGGTAAGTGACTTCTAACTTGTTTTCTTGAATCATTAACATCTTTTCACATGATTTCAACTCAAAATCAATGATTTTCATGGGGTAAATTAGGTGTTTTGGATAAGACCTAGGTTTTTTAAAAACTAGGGATTTGGACCTCGATTTGAGGTTCGATTTCAAATAAGTTATATATTCGGACTTATGAGTGAATGAGTGATCAGGTTTTGGTCCAAACCTCGTGTTTCAACCAAGCAGGCCCGAGGTCAATTTTTGAATTTTTTGGGAAAAATGATTAGAAAGCTATAATTAAGTATTATAATTGGATTGTTGAGCATTCATTGATGCTATTAAGTCGATTCTGTATAGATACGATTGAGTTGGAGCCAAATTCAAAAGAAAGCGGTGTTTGAGGCTTGAGTTGTCCGTGAATTGTGTTCGTGGCATCGAGGTAAGTGTTTGGTCTAACCTTAGCTTGGGGGAATAGGAGTGGTGTCCTATATGATATTTGTTTGTTTTTGAGTATGGCGTATAGTCATGCTGACGAGTATCTATACATTGGTGTCGAGCATGACCGTGAGTCCTATATTGTAATTTTCATGACTTCGTTGTATTATTCATGCCTTAGTGAAGATTTCTATTTGTTGTGTAAAGTTGTGGAAATAATTGTGGCATATGAACATTTAGGAGCGTTGGCTCCAGTTTTATAACAAATTGTGAAAGTACAAGTAATAATTAAAACTCTAGAGCACTGTCTCGAGTTGTGAAGTGAATTGTGAAGTAAAAGTGAGAAAGAGAAGACATCATTATGTTGCTCCCCTTGCTGGGATATTGTTGAGTTGTGGTTCCCTTGCATTGTTTTGTTAATTGATCTTGCGGATGCATATGTTGATTTGTGTCGGGTAAGGATTGTGGTTATAGCTGTGGTAGTAAGAGGTTGGAACAATTTTGGTTATAGTTGTTTCTCCCTTGCCGGGACGTAATTACTTAGGCTGGCGAATCCCTTGTCAGAACTCTTGTTATGATCGTTGATAATATTATATGTGGATCGGGTTGCATGCCACAATAATATTATAGGTAGATCGAGTTGCGCATTGCAACAATATTATATGTGGATCGGGTTGCACTTCGCAAAAATATTATATGTGGATCGGGTTGCACACCACAATAATATTATATGTGAATTTTTTTGCACGCGCGTAATGATATTATACGTGCATCATGTTGCACGTCGTAACAATATTACATGTAAATAAGATTGCATGCCGCAAAATGATATGATTGGATCAGGTTGCATGCCACAACAATGATAAATGATATGGATCGGATTGTACGCCACAACAGTGTTGATATTACATATGAGATCGGGTTGCACGCCCGCGACAACTATTGATACGAGTGTGTTTATTTTTTATATTAGTTTTCTTTTGTTTGTGGTGAATCCTAAGCTGCCCCTAGACTGTTACTCTGGATTTACTGTTGATAGCGGTATACCATGCAGCATGTTTCCCCCTCCCATCCTTACTTGCTCATTCATGCTTTACTTTTCGCTGTATATTATATAACTGCACAAGTTTATTTGGTAGTCTGGTCCTAGACTCGTCACTGCTTCACTGAGGTCAGGCTATGCACTTACCAGCATATGGGGTAGGTTGTGCTGATACTACACTCTGCACTCTTTTGTGCAGACCCTAGTGTTGTAGACTTCGTACCGCAATGAGATTTCTGACTCTATTTCATCAGGCGGCCTGAGGTAGCCCTGCAGGCGTCCGTAGGCTTTGGCATCTCCTTTCTATCTACTTTCCTGCTTTTTACCTGTATTTCCAGATACAGTGTTGTACTAAATTCTTTCAGGCCTTTATTTGTAGTATTCTTAGATCGTTTGTGAAACTGTGACACCAGTTCTGGGTAGTCGAGACTCAAACAGTTTTATTAGATATTCATGTTCAGATGACTTATTATTTTTCTTCCGCTTATATTAAATTTTGCTATTTAAATATTATTACATTCGAAATTGTTAATGAATATAAAATGGGTAAAAAAGTAAATTATGCTATTAATTGGATTTCCTAGCTCGTATTAGTTGGCGCAATCACGACTCCCTAGGGAAAAATCTGGATCGTGACATTGACATTGCAGAAATACAACTTTATGTGTATGATTTTATGGTCTCTTCATGCAATCACCCTATTGTTGAATCTTGTCGACATGTTTTCTGTTATTATCCCTTTGTATTTGTCATGCATCGATTTTTACGGGAAGCGTAAAGACATCAACTTCAAGAATACTAAGGCATACATTGAGAACCATGTTACCGACCCTCTTAACATTCAGTGGATCGTCAGAGAGATACCACAACAAAAAGAAGGTTCACTGTAATAAAAATATTCTTTCTTTCTATACATTTAACCTTTTTTTCTAATGATTTGGTAAATATTGACATTTTTCATCTTTGCAGCGATTGTGGTGTATTTGTTGCTGTTCTTGCAGAGTATGTTAGCTTGGAGAGTTCTTAATTCCGACAGAAGACCTTTCTTATATTGACCAACACAGTAGACGCTATGGAGTGCTACTTTGGGACTATGCTAGAAAGAAGCAGGAGCATAGGGCAATTAGTGAAAATAAGGTGACACGCAAATTGGCAAAGAGAAAATGTGCACCAGCTTTGAATGAGAAAACACGAGTCCAGAGGAAGAAGTAGTAGTTGTAATATTTTTTACGAAACATGTAATACAATTATTTAGTTGGTGCTAGTTTAGAAGAAAGATGGTAGATAAGTTTTTGAACAATTTTTGTTGTTTTAATTGTAGCATACTTGCGCTACAATTATAGCAGCCTTTATTTTTTTTCTTATCCAGTATAGTTGTTCAAATGAAAATAGTATGTTGGTTTTATATTCACTTGTTGAATCTTTACAGTACTTGATCTTTATTATTTTTAGCATATAAATCCTTTCTAACTGAATTTTTATACAATTATTCTGTCAATGCAAAAATATGTAGTTATTTTTTTTTTGTATATAAAGTGTAAAAATTATTAATTAAACATTTTGTTGCTTTTACATTCAATTTGTTGAATGCATAAAGTAACTTATGTACAAGATAATATTTGACAATGTGTTTTGTTTCTTTTATATTCATTTATTGAATGCAAACAATACTTGATCTACAATATTTTGGTATATAACTACTTTCTAACTGATTTATAATGTAGTTACTATGTAAATTCTAGTTATTTTTTTTTTGTAGTTTTATTGTAGATAAACTGAAAAAGCACATTAACAATTGTGCAAAGGATTTCAAAGATAGTAAATAAGTGGTAGATTATATATATAGAAACCAATCATAAATAAATTAGTCTATGAAAGTATTATCCCAATATAGAAAATTTTTAACTAACTACATTATGATCTTAAAAAACCTCAACAATTACACATCAAAATCTGTTATCCTTAACTCACCAACAGTTTTTATGAAATATTTTGTTAACTACATAAAATTTTATTTCTTTTTGGGTGCATTCTTGCAAGATCTTTTGTTATGTCTCTCTCCTCTGCAATTGCCACATAAAACCTTGTAATTCTTTGAATTTATTTCATCATATGTTTTATATCTTTCTTTTATAAGTCTTCTCGGCTGCCTTTTACCTCATGTAGGTGGATGTACTACTTTTTAAGATATATGTTGTTGCTTTTATCAGGCAGAGGATTTACTGATATTTCATAAGTACGCAAAGGTTCACCCTTGTGTAATAAAGAGAACAATATTGTTCAAAAGACTCATCATTGTGTCTTAAAATAGCCAAAGCATGTGGATAAAGAAGTTTTTCAAGCTGGAATTGCCACAACTACATCTCTTGTTTTCAAGACAAACAATATAACGCCTTACACCATCTAGTATTGTATGGATGTAGTCTGTTGAAGCCTTCACCTACGATTACATTACAAACAAAAAAATAATTCATATACGGTTAAACTCAAGCTATATACAAAATATCTATAAAATATCTACAAGATATCTATATTATCTTGTAAAATTAATTTGATTCAATAAATGATCAGATCTTACTCTAAGCTTGTACAACAATATTCTGTTGTCATCCAACTCATTGTTGAATTTGAACCCAAGGTATGTGAAAGTACCCTTTTGATTTCAATAAATTTTCCTTCGTCCAACATTCAAGAAGGGTCCTCATATATTCTAATAGTTCTACTATCGGCATCTCTCTTGTATATTTTGTTCTAACATTCAACGACTCTGCAATGTTTGATGTCATAGTCCAAGTTTTGTTAATCGTAGCATGTACTCGAGACCATCTATGATAGCCAATATCGTATAATTATACTTTAACACGGGGGGCTAATCTCTTCTATCTTTGACATCATTTTATTAAATTCATTAAGCGTGTATGACCGTGCCGTGCCAAAGTATAATTCACTTAAGTTTAGGTGTCCCTTCTTGAACTTTACCCGTATATTTGTCCAGATATGCCACATGCAAGAAAAATGTGGCATGCCGGGATAAGTAGTATATGTTGCCTTCAAGATACTCTCATTCTGATCCGAAACAACACACATGTTTGGCCTTTCACCATATGCATGTTCGAATTGCTCAAAAAACCACTTTCGTGATACGTCATTTTCTGAATCAATAACAACATATGCCAATGGTAATATGGTACCTAAATTATGTGGCAACAAACAATTAATTGGTTGCAAAAAAAATGCAGAAGAAGACATATACATACAAACTATAACTTTTCTACAATAAAATTGCAAGTACTACAAAAACATACAAGCTACAATATTTCTACAATAAAACTTCAATACGTGATGCATCCATTGTACTAGTTGTTAGCATTATTCCCATGTATGCGAACTTTAAGAAGGTCCCATCAAGTATTACTACTGGCTTACAATATTTCGATTGACGTACAAATCGCAAGAAATACATATAAGAAGCAGTCATTGTCCGTCTTCTTCAATTTAACTACAGACCCCAGATAAGTCTTCTCTAGAATATACAAATAACTAGGCAATTTGCTATAGGAGTCAGCAGGATGACCTCTCAAAAACTTTAAAGCCTTTTCCTTTTCTCCAAGCTTGCATGTAGGTTAGATTCACGCCGTGTTCAGAAATATGTCAAATTGTATGTCCTTTGGTGTGTAAATTGTTTTAGGATCAGAATATTTTGGAATAACCATGCTACCAACAACCATAGCAGTAGGTTTACATTGTATGAATGTAGTGTCCATTAAAGAGCATGTGTGCTGGATGTTGAAATTTCTGGCCTTAAACATTGCAGAATCATTTATGCTAGTTTTCTTAAAGTTCCATGTACAGTTTTCACCAACACATGTCAACCAGTAGCTACGAAATAAATACAATTTAAATATTGATTTAAAATGTAGATTTAAAAAAACATTGTTTTAGCTTAAACGATCACATTATACAATCTATATACAACATAACTACAATTTATCTACAATACTGATAAACATTATCACAAGAAAAAACTGAAGAAATATAAAATTACAAATAAACTACAAAATTAAAAAAACAATGATCTTTGACCATTTATGTTCTTAACTTCTAGCAATAGATCTTTTAACCCTGAATTGGAACTTGTGCATGACAGAATAGTGCTTCATTGCAGTTGCAACTGTTTTCTTGTCTTGGTATACTTGTCCTACTTTAATAGAACTTGGTATACTATTTGTTATTATTATACTTTCATATTCCTCTATAACGGAAGATGTTGACATATCAAGTAACTTTATTGTTCCAGATGAACCTACATGAAAATAAATATAAATACTGTTATGAACAGTTTGTAGAAATTTTGTAAATAATTTGTAGAAATATTAAAATTCTGTATTTCATATCAATTTTTAAAATAATATGTAATTTTATTGTAGAATAAATGTAGAAATTTTGTAGATATTATGAAAATCCATACTGATATATATTTACTCTAACGTGTAGCTTATTTGTAGATAACGAGTAGTACATTGATATACAACCAGAATTTGATAGAAAAATTAACACCACAAACCCGCATATGTGTTCTCATTGGTGATACTCAATTCCATATTGAAATCACGAACAGTTATATATAACAGATATGATTCTAGGTTTTTATTTTCCTTTTTCATCTCCATGTATACACGAACACCCATATTGTGCCTAATTTTCATTGGAGGACAATGCTTGTTGACAATGTATTTGATTTCTATCGTTTTTTCGGATGTATCGATCATTAATTGTTGTGATAATGTGGAAATCAATAGACTATAACTCGCATCCTCATAGACTACAATGCCATCGACTGAAAATTCTCTAAATCTCCCATAGCTATCTCAGTTCCCATTCAATTGTAGCATAATTAGAATTTTGGACATAATTGCGTTTGCTGTAGAAGAATTATAGAAGATTTAGTTGTTTTTTATTTGTGAAATCAGAAAAAAGGTTGACACATAGTGTATCGCAAAAAACAGAGACGCTAAATTTGAAACGAAACAGATGATAATTATTAACGTGCGCGATTTGTGTTGTGGAAGATCTAGAAGAATATTTAATTCCCAATTTTAGCGTACCTAAATAAGGAAGCCTACAGCTACTATAATTTCTTATTTAATAAATTATCTATATTTTGTAGAAATACTATTAACTTAAAAAATAATATGTAAACTACAAACATATTTAGTAATATAATTTCCTATATGGTATAGGAACAAAATTTCCCCTTTTTCAATATAATGGGCCTTAATATGAAAGTGATTAGTGGTCCATAATTGGGTAGGCACAAGAAGCAGATGGGCTATTTGTTCGTGTTTGATATAGGTCACTCATGTTAGAAGTCCATTTTATATTGGAAAAATTAAGCAATACATCAAACATTTATATTGTTTTTATCATTTGTAGCTATAGTTTCAGCAAATTTACTATTCATAGCTATATTCAAATTTTATAGTAAATTTATAAAATAATAGATTAAGTGTTTTGAACTAAAACAAGAGAGCAATAAGCTCAGCTCAAGTAGTTAGAGTGCTTGTTTAATTAGCGAATATATTAAGTTCGACTCTCAACAAGAGCATTTTACTTTCCTGTATTCCTGTATTTCACCTTAGCTATATCATTTGCGTGAATAAATATATGTTGCATCCTTTATATATACCTTGTATAATGTTGATACAAGTTATATCCTTTGTATACACCATTGTATAAATTCAATACAAGTTATATCCTTGGTAACACTGCGAATGAATATAGTTGATAAATGTTATATTCGTTGCGCAAATGATTACCATTGACACATGTGTTGTATACGTTGGGCATTTTAATATAATTAATACAAATTAGTAACAATTGAATAGTAACTACGAATAATAATTAAGCAAACTATAATTACTAGGTTTTAAACTATAATAATTTACGAAAATTTCTCTTTTATATTTGAGGGCCGAGACTATCGATTTGTAGATGGGCAATACAAAACTGGAAAATCAATTGAAACTAATTTCATTCGCTAACCGAAAAATATAATTTCACTTAAGCATAGTATATTGATATGATTAACAAAATATCGGATATAACAAAAGATATAGATATCAGGTATATTAACGTGATTAACGTAGAATACTTTTTGTTGCAGAAGTTCATTCATAATACAGATGCTAGCTTGAACTAAGTATATTTTTGGAATTTTTACATCATATAAAAAACATTAGTACTCTATTTATTTTAAATAAATATCATTTTAATATGTTACATTCTATAGATATCTTTTATACTTTATAGCCAAATATCTAATTATAGTTACATCCTATATTTAAGGCACCATATATGCTAAATAATATTTTTCTCTCTCCTTTTTAGTCCTTTCTCTCACATAATCACTGTAAAATTGACTACCCACGTTCTCTCTCTCTTTTTGTATATACTTTACTCTTTCTCCCTCAACCAAAGATTCATACCTCTTCTCCCACCCAAATTCTCTAGTTCTCCTCCATTATCACTCCATTACAATCGCTTAGGGTAAGTTTAATTCGTTGATTTTGATAGACGAAGAGCAATTGGTTCAACTATAGCGGTTCGACTCTGCATGGTAATGATCGTCGAAGTAGGGTTCACAACTTTTGCGTAATTTCCGGCTTCGTTTGTGGGATTTGAGGGCTGAGGATTGTTTGTAGTTGTTGTAAGAGGTTGGGCAGATGTGTTAGGGGGCTGACCAGCCGAAATTAATGGCTGGCCGCCGGCCGGCGAAGCCATAAGGCTGTTTCTCTCTCTAGATCGCCCAAATCGCCTATTTGTATTAAGTTGTATTCGAATATATATTTCAAATGTATTCACTTGTATTCAGGTTTAATCAGTTGTATTTAACTATTTTATTCAGCAGTAGTTAGTTGTATTCAAGTGTTTTATACAACTGTATTCAGTTGTAGTTAGTTATATTCAACTATTTTATTCAGCAGACATTAGTTGTATTTTGTTGCATTCAAGAGTTTATTCAGCTGTATTCAGTTGTATTTTTGTTGTATTCAAGTGTTTATTCAAATGAATTAAGTTGTATTTTGTTGTAATATTCAACTGTATACAGTTCTACTCAACTGTATAATTCATATGTATTTCTCTTTATTCAACTATAATCTTTATTATGTATCTTTCAAATATAGATTAATGAGGGATCGTTTTAGTTCGTTGAGTTAAATTAAGAGAATATCATTTGATTTGATTTCCTTCCGTTTTTAGCGTAGATACGTTACTGTATTTAATGTTAATGCCGCGTGAATACAGCTAAATACATGTCAAACTTAGCTGGAATTCCAGTTTTTACGTCTATATTTTTTGTTGTATTAACGAATACAACAACTTAAATACATGAAATACATTGTATAAAAATATAAAAGATGTCTATAACACGCAATATAACAAAAATATCTATAAATGACTAATTAAACCTAAAAGATGGTGCTTTATGAAAAATTTACTACATTTTTTGGTTATCTTAGCAAAAATAATTACACAAAAATATTTGTTATGCGGGAAAAAAAGTTATGTAGTCAGACTAAAGGAGAATTGGAAAGAGTCGTAAAATATCTCAAGCAATTCAAATATGATACTCCTTTATGTTTCAGGTGAAACATCAAACATATAAGAATCAAAACGGTTTAATTAAGAAAGACTAACGCATCATACTCTCCATATCTGATCCACTTACTCAAAATCATTGACTTATTCTTATTAAATAAATGTGATTAGACTTCTATCTTAACCTTATATTGGGTACATTTTATGTTGAGTTTCAAGAAAGAAATTTAACAATTCAATTGTTAAATTTCTTTGAATTTGGACTCAAATATCTAAATTCTCTAGTCCGAAACAGCAAAGTCGTTTAGTAAGCAGGACAGAGCTCAAATGTTAATGTACGTATTCGGATGAATCTAATAATTTTTGCTTCAATATATATTTATATTAAGAAATTTACTAATATATATTAATTGTGAACTCAATAATTATTTTCATTCAGAACTCCGACACTTAAAATCTTGATTTTGTCTTTGTAAGTGACGAACAACAGTTCAAAGAAGGGCAGGGGCACTGTCAGACAAATCTTGTCTGAAATGAAGAAAGATATTTCTTGACAATATTTTTTCGATCTTCAATCAAACATCAGAAAATAAGTAATCAAAACACTATCAAATTTACTAACATGCATCAATGATGTTTGGTTGTTAGATGTGAGAGGAAAAGCTTCAATTTTCCATCTCACCACTTTTTTCCAAACCAAACAAAGGATAGGAATTAGAAAGATAACCTCCAAAAGGATAGGAATACTCATTAGGAAGATAAATTCCAATTTTTGCAAACTCAAAAGGAAAAAAAGAATTCCTCCCCTCCCCCCTCCCCCTCCCGCCGCTCAGTTTTATCCTTAATACTACGTATTACGTTAGAAGGGAAGCCTTGAAGCAACAGAAAAATTATTTTCGTGTGATTTATAAGTTACGGGTTCGAATCGTGTAAGCAGTCACCAATGCTTGCATTAGGGTAGGCGGTCTACTTCACACTTTTTTGGATGCGGCCCTTCCACGGACAAAAGTGGATATAGAGTTCTACCGACGGGTATAACTGAGCCTTATAACTTTCGAAGCGAAACAAAAATTTGTGTTTGAAAATTCATTAAAATTGTAAAAATAGTAAATATGAACCCGTAACTTTAAAAATATAATGAATTCAATACTAAAAATCTTAAAAGTTAAACACACAGAGTTTAAATTAGATCCGACTCTGTCCCCGGATCCTACTTGAATGATGCAAACTTTGTGCATCGAGTTGCATGTTTTACTACATATTACCTTATAAATTAGTTGACCTGTAAATTGTACTCAGCCAGCTAAAACTCAGTCATTAAGTTACTTAACAATGAAAAATTTCCTGAAATTACCAAACTCCATATAGTACTTCACAACATGCATAATATTTTGCAGAGTGGTCTGTACAATCTTTCTTAGCTGTAACCTGTAGTTTTCATTGACAATTTGGTTTATTAACACTTTTCATTTGTAGGGAACAAAGTTGTGAGTATTGGCACTGTCAGTCAACATCAACCTGCTAATTATTGGTCCCCATTTATATCCTAAGGACTTGGCTATTCAAAGTGGGGCCGAGTATCTTTGGTTTGAACTCGATATTATATGTTAAAAATTCACTAACAAACAATAATAATAAACTCAGTTGAATACAATAAATAAATATTATGGAGGATAGTATTTACAAGAGTTCCTTACCTTATATTACCTTACATTTACCTTGAAACGTTAAAAAATCTACAAAAATAGTACAACAATAGATGGAATCCAATAAATGAAATGGACTGTAATAAAATCCCGATCCCCAATACATATATGTCCAAATCTTGGATTTGCTTCTATAAATGGTATGCACCATTAATTCTCTCACGATACATATTTCAGAATTACTCAAGTTGTGTAGAATTTTTTCAAGAATATGATTTTTGATCATGGTTTCATGTATCACCAAACTTAGAGGCGGATGTAGTGTCTCATCAACGAGTTCAACTCAACCTATAAATTCTAATATAAAGTAAAAAATTTGAATGTAAAAAATATTAAAATTGTAGAAATAGTATATATGAACCCATAATTTTAAAAATGTAATGGGTTCAATACTTAAAATCTTAAAAGTTGAACCCATAATTTTCAAAGGGAGGTGCCATGTATGCTATTTGCTGATGATATAGTCCTAATTGACGAGACAAGACACGGCGTCAACGAGAGGCTAGAGGTTTGGATATAGGCCCCTGAGTCTAAAGGTTTCAGGTTGAGCAAGACGAATACGGAATATCTCGAGTGCAAATTTGGGCCCGAGCCGACATACGTGGGAGTGGAAGTGAGGCCTGACTCCCAAGTCATCCCTTAGAGGGGTAGTTTCAAGTACCTTGATTCCGTTTATTCAGGGGCCCGGGGAGATCGACGAGGATGTCACATACCGTATGTGGGTGGGGTGGATGAAGTGGAGGTTAGCATCAGGAGTCCTGTGTGACAAGAAAGTGTCACCGTTACTAAAAGGTAATTTTTATAGAGCAGCGATTAGACCGGTCATGTTGTATGGGACTGAGTGTTGGCCAGTTAAGAACTCACACATCCAGAAGATGCAAGTAACTAAGATGAGGATGTTTAGGTAGATGTGTGGGCGTACAAGGATGGATAAAATTAGGAATGAATATATTCGAGAAAGGGCGGGCGTGGTGTCCATGGAGGACAAGATACGGGAAGCAACACTCAGAATGTTCAGACACATTCAGTGGAGGAGCGCTGATGCATAGGTGAGAAGTTGTGAGCGACTGGCGGTTGTGGGTATATGAGAGGTAGAGGGAGACCGAAGAAGTTTTGGGGGGAGGTGATCAGGCAGGACATGACGCGACTTAGGATTACTGAGGACATGGCCCTTGACGGAGGATTGTGAAGGTCGAGCATTAGGTTGTAAGTTAGGGGGAAGTTGAGAATATTTCTACAGTGCGCTAGAGTGAGACTAGACAGTTATGAGTTAGGCTTAGGATGCTACTGATCAGCTGCTGATGCAGGACTTTATATTCTAGATATTAGTATACTTTTCTCTTTCTCGTATTTCCTATATTCCTTATATTGTTGTTATGTTGTTATTTTATGTTATCTTGTGTATTTTATGGTATTTATTATGAGTTTATTGCTAGTACAAACATATTGTCACTTGTTTCTATTACTTGATTCCTTCTTGAGTCGAGGATCTCCAGAAAACAGCCTCTCTGTCCCTCTGGAAACAGCCTCCTTGTCCATCTCTAAACTCCACTTGTAGGATATACTGGGTTATTATTGTTGAACCCATAGTATTTAACTCCTGAATCCGCCTCTAAACAAATATTTATATCTAAATCATTGACGGTTGTTGAAGTAATTGTGTTAAGATTCAGGACTTTTAAAACTTAGGTTCACAAAACGCTTTGTAATTTGCAGGTGAATTCTGTTTTAAAAAGCTTAATGTGATATTTCTGTAAATAAGCAATAACGATGATAAATATATTTTTTGTTGTTTTACTTAAACAGATTAGAGTAATTAATTAAACAAGTAATATTGCTAAATTACTAGTTACTATTTCGTGTTAATTAGCGTGAAATTTATTCTTGATTTTTTTAACACAGTGCATTAGTTTTCTTGATTATTATTTCGTCTGAATATTTTTGGCTTTGCGACGATGTACTCCCCGAAAAAATTTAAAAAGAAAAAATAATTGCAGCTTTTTAATCGAGTAAAAGGAGGGCCTTTTTTGAAATTTAGGGTTTGGCCGAAAGGAGCTGAAAGAGTTAGGTTACAATCATATACACTATCAATCATGTTTGTCCCATGAATTTTTGCATGAAATTCATCAACAACAACCAATAAGAAAAGGTAGGATAGTACTATAGTCATTTCCCCTGTCAGTCCAGCTAATTTTCAAGACCTTATTTAACTTTCCCATATATATTTTTTATTAATTATGCCTCTAATTTAATACTCCTATATAATAAGTTAAAACATTATTTACATAGAACAGATTGTAAGGAAAAACATTGACCAATAGCTGTTGCGTAGTCGGTTTGACTATTAAAAGTACAATATATATAAAATCCTATGTTCATACTCAATTAAATATTACTAGTACGAAAGATTCACTTTTTATAATAAGCTCAATGTTCTATGCCTTTTTTTAAGTATGCCTTTAGATTGAGATAATTCAAACACTCTAGACGTGCAACCTTTAATTGATTAAAGTTTTCACTTTACTAATATTACTAAGGCATGCACAAACACACAGAATTTGGGGTGTCTTTTTTAGAGATGAATCTAAAATTTAGAGTGCACTTAGGTGATTTCATATCATGTCTGTGTGCTATTTGGAATCATGTCTGTGTGCTATTATTATATATTTATATTTTAACTTTTGAATTTATGCATACATGATTTGAACGAGAAATAATGAATTTAGCTAAATGAATAAAATTGTGATGACCCAAAAGGTTATTATTTGTTTTAGAAACAAATTTAGTGTTTCGAGACTTAAAAACCTCCCTAAATCCGAAATCTTAAATACTAAACATTATTATCTTACCTTGATTTGTGTGTGTAGTCCGGACCTATATCTGAAAAGCCTTCTATGTGAAAAGATGAGAAATAAAAATTTCTAGAAGTAACAATCCCAGGAGGTCCACAGTAAAATAAGGGACAGGGCCCAAGCCCTAGAAATTAATTCTTGAAAGAATTTATTTTACCAAAATTATCTAAGAAATGAAGAAAATAATTAATGTTTGAAACAATTGGTATCGAGACCATATTTTGGTTCCGAAGCCCGATACAACTTGTTTATTATTTAAATGATAATTGTGAAATTTGGTGAAAATGGAGTCTATTTGACGTGAGTTGGACTTACGATGGAAGAGTTATGAAATTTAAGTGTTCTTGATGAGAATGATGAGTTTTGATGTTTAATTCATAGTTTTACATGTTATTTTGATGGTGCGATCACACGAGTAGGTCCATATGATGTTTTTAAGTTAGTATGCACACTTGGTTGGTAGTTCCAAGGGCTCGGGTGAGTTTCGGGTAGGTTTTCAGATGTCTTAGGCTTAAAATATGGATGTTGTAGGTTCAGAGAAGTGCAAATCTCTGAACCCGCCAGTGCTAATCGCATTGGTTTTGGTGTTGTCCGCGGTGGGGGATGTGCGGTCCGCACAGATTCACTTATCCGACTTCGAAAGCTTATATCTTTTGGTCTACGAGGAATTGTGAGATGATTCAAAGATAAAAGTTGTAGCACTTCGTGTCTAGTTTCCAGAAAAGTACAGAGATCACAATTTGGACATCTGTATAGAAAGTTATGGCCAAACTAATGCATGTCACTACTGTCCATGTGGAGAGCTGTGCGGCCGTACTCGATTTTGTGTGGTCCACACAGGGGATATGAGGGAGGTATATTTAAAGGGGATTTTCAGTTATTATTCATTCAAAACCCCAAAAACATTAGAGGCAATTTTTCAAATCACATTTCTTCTCCAAAATATTAATACGAGCAAGTTGATGGTAGACTTAAGAGGTAAAACAATAGTTGAGGCATGAATTGTGTTCGTGGCATCGAGGAAAGTGTTTGGTCGAACCTTAGCTTGAGGGATTATGATTCAGGTCTTAATTTCTACATGTTAAATGTAGAGTATGATATATAGGCATGGTGACGAGTATCTATACGCCGGTGTCAAGCATGTCTATGAGCTTTGTATTGTAATTGTTATGACTCCATTGTGGTTTATTGCGCTTCATATGTCATTATCATCATTGTTCCCTTGCCGGGATGCTATTGTCATATTATTCTTCCCTTGCCGGGATGTTTGTTTTGATGTTATTATTCCCTTGCCGGGATGTTGTTGAAATATTATTGCTCACTTGTCGGGAGTTATATTTCTCTTGTTCCTTTCCTAGGATTCTTTGTGATTGTTGTTGATTGATAACTGGGATCGGGTGGCACGTTGCCACGAAAATTTATGAAATGGGAGCGGGTTGAATGCCTGCAACAAGATATATGAAATGGGAGCAATGATAATAGGCTAAATTCATGTAATTTGGTTACTGTTTATGCCCCGGCTTGACTATCTATCACTGTTATAGGATAGTTAAATAATGATAAAGTGGCTCTAATTGTGAATTTCTTATTTTTAAAGGAGCGAATTACGTGTATGAGGACTTAGAATTGTAGTTGGAGCTAATTGCAGCAAAGGAAGCCCCTCGGAGCTGAGTACGTTGGAAGCGGAGAGAAAGAAAGGCTGAAATGATGACTCAGACTAGTGCGACCACGCTATCCTAGGTGTTCGAGGCAGAATATTATGCCATATGCACAGTCGGTAGCGCGGCCGTGCTAGTCCAGTTCCAAAAAATAAAGTTAGGGGTAAACTTGAAAGTCTAGGGTAATTCCACTTAACCATAGAAGGTCTAGCTCACCCAAGGGAACATTATCAAGGTTTTCATAGCTTAGTTGAAGGCAAGGAGAGGCAAGACGCAAGGAGGATAATTCAACATCGAGTTCTTCCTTTCTTCCTTTTGTATTTTACCATTTGTGATGAATTTGGCTTTTGTTATGATGAACACCAGTATGACTAGCCAAATATTTAGTCCAAGATTTTGATGGAACCTATCAAATGAAGAACTTCTTGTTATGTTAATATATATTTTCCAGCTTAATCTCTATTTCTTCAACTACGTTCTTGTAGCAGTTAATTGATAGGATCCTCAATTAGCTATACCTATTTAGTATGTATTACTCGGGAAAGAGTGCATATTTAGGTCAACACCACCCCAAAGTATATGAGGGATCAATAACCGAGGGTTTAAAGGTGGGACTAGGGATAACGAAGCCTTGGGTGCAATCTAAAGTGAGCTGTAATATATAAAGTCAACTAGCATAACTCGGGAGAGTACGTCTAGTAAATTATTATGATTACTCGGAAGAGATTTACGTTAATAAGATTGATCATGATAGATAGAGATGATTAGGAAAATCTTTGTGAAACATAAACCGGAGGGGATTCCATCCATAGGAAAAATCATAACCTTAGACCCTTCTCTTAATTGTTTACAACTTAATCATAGTTAGTCGTTATTTGCTTAACCGCAGTCAGTCTTAGATAGTAGAAATATCCTCAATTTTTATTCAAAACGTCTGGGAAACTGATTACATAGAATTTTGCAAATCTAACGAGAGTAATTGATAGGTTAATTCCTTGTGTGTTCGACTCTGGCTAAATACGCAGATTATATTTGCAATGTCCGCTTAGTCCTTTTTTATAAGGCATAGTTGGGCGTAATCAAATTTTGATGCCATTGTTGGGAAATTAACGGTGTTATCAATTACAATTGAAAGAAATACAAAAATTCTTCTCTATACCCAATCTATAAAATTTAAATGTTTATTGACTTGGTTGTAAAGGTGCATGCCTAGAAACTCATCGAGAACTGGTGAAATATTTGAAGCATTATCAGATCTCGAGAAAGTTTTCAAGGCCTTGAATAGGCCAACCAGAAAAACAAATAATTGAACAATTATAACCATACATGGGGGACCACATAGTAGACCCAGCTGCACCAGTAGCGCCAATAGCACCACTGACACCTCTTGTGCCAGAGGCTGCACTATATGACTGGGTACAACCCACGATAGAGAACTTGGCCACAACAATTTTAGTCCCACAGATACAGGCTGAATCATTTCAAATCACGAATAATATGTTGCACTTGTTTCAAAACAGGGGACTATTTTCGGGGTCACAAATCGAGGATCCTCAACAACACTTGAAGAATTTCCCGTCAATCTGCAAAACTCAAAGGCAGCCCAACGTAACTCAGGAATCAATCAAGTTGTTGTTGTTTCCATTCTCAGTGACATGAGCTGTCCAGACTTGCATAAACTCTCTCCCCATTAATTCCATAAAAACTTGGGAGGAGTTAGTCAAGCAATTTGTAAACAAGTTTCATCCATCCAACAAGACTGATCAACAATTTGATGAAATTTTAAGTTTCAAACAGAGACTAATGGAAACAATGCAAGAAACATATAACGATTCAAAAATGCTGGTTATATGTATGCACCACGGTATTCCAGATCAGATGTTAGGCAGCAATTTTACATGGGTTTGGCAGATGGCATGAAGAGTAATGTTGATGCTTCAGCTGGTGGAACATTTTTGAGTAAAACATGGAGGGAACGCAAGAGTCTGCTTGACAAGATGGCATAGAATTCGTGGTGGACAACCAGGAATGCACCTATCACTCCAGTAGTTCACTCAATGCCCCTAGATCCGTCAAACACTCTTGCTGAAAATATGGTCACATTAATGGCACATATGAGTATATTCACCAAAAAGGTGGAATAGTTAGGGCATAAGTACAGGTACATTGTAGATACTACAATGTGAATGTTCTTTGTGAGAGTGAGCGAATTTTATCTATCTAAGCTCTTAATTGTTCTCAATATTAATATTGTGGAACTATTCTCTTGTGTGATGTGAAGGCATGTGATTCACGAATGAAAGGTAAGTCAAATATTGCAAGACATGCGAGAGTCGACTTCTGAGGCAAGATTATTCACTACTAGGTGTAACTTTGGTGATTAGTTCTTGGTGTGATACGTTAGGGAAGAGGCTTGGTGAAGGAACCTTTATAGAGTGTGGTGGATTGCTCGAGGACTAGAAATGATTTAAGTGTGGGGTATTGGTAATAGGCTAGATTCAATTAATTTGGTTATTGTTTATGCCCCAGCTTGACTATGTTTCACTGTTATAGGATAGTTAAATGATGATAAATTGGCTTTAGTTATGAATTTCATATTTTGTAGGAGCGAGTTGCGTGTATAAGGACTTAGAACTGTAGTTGGAGCTAAATTGAAGCAAGGGAACCCCCTCGGACCTGAGTATGTTGGAAGAAGAGAGAAAGAAAGGATGAAATAATGACCCAGACTAGCACGCCCACTAGCGCGATTGCGCTAGCCCAGCTATTCGAGGCAGAATGTTATGCCATATGCGCAGTCGGTAGTCCACTAGCGCGATCGTGCTAGTCCAATTCCGAAAAATAAAGTTAGGGGTAAACTTGAAAGTTCTGGGGTAATTCCATTTAACTTATAGAAGGTCTAGCTCGCCCAAGGGATAATTCAACATCGAGTTCTTTCTTTTGTATTTTACCATTTGTGATGAATTTGGCTTTTGTTATGATGAACACTAGTATGAGTAGCTAAATATTTAGTCTAAAGTTTTGATGGAACCTATTGAATGATGAACTTCTTGTTATGTTAATATAGTTTACCCAGTTTAATCTCTATTTGTTCAACTATGTTCTTGTTGTAGTTAATTGATAAGATCCTCAATTAGTTGTGCCTATTTAGTATGTATTACTCGGGAGATAGTGTATATTTAGGTAATTATCGAGAAACACCACTCTAAAAGTATATGAGGGATCAATAACTGAGGATTTAAAGGCGGGATTAGGGATAATGAAGCCTTGGGTGCAATCTAAAGTGAGATGTAATAAGCAAAGCTAGCTAGCGTAACTCGAGAGAGTGCATCTAGTAAATTAAGTGATTACTTGGGAGAAATTTACGGTAATAAGAGTGCTCATGATTGATAGAGACAATTAGGCAAATCATTTGAAACATAACCGGAAAGGATTCCATCAATAGGGGAAATCATAACCTTAGATCCTTCTCTTAATTGTTTATAACTTAATCATAGTTAGTCAGTATCTGTAGTCAGTCTTAGTTAGTAAAAACATCCTCAATTGTTATTCAAAACGTTTGGAAAATTGGTTACGAAGAATTTCATAAGTCTAACAAGAGTAATTAATAGGTTAATTCCATGTAGGTTTGACTCTGGGCTAAATACTCAGATTATATTTGTAACGTCTGTTTAGTCCTTTTTATTGGGCATAGTTGTGCGTGATCAAGCGAGTTGCACGCGGGCAACAAGAAATATGAAATAGGAGCGGTTTGCACGCCTGCAACAAGATGTATGAAATGGGAGTGGGTTGCACATTTGCAACAAGATATATGAAATGTGAGCGGGTTATCAAGATATATGAAATGGAAGCGGGTTGCACGCCTGCAATGGATATGTGAAATGAGATCGAGCTGCATACCTACAACGAGATACATGAAATATGATCGGGTTGCACGCCTGCAACAAGATGTGAAATAAAAGTGAATTCTGCCTTTGTTTTTTTATCCTTGATAGTAATTTGATTTTGGTTGCTTTATAATCCTCTTGATATTCTGTTGTTACATGTTCTTCCCAGAAGCATGTTTTCCCCCTCCCACCTTTAGATGTAATTATTTGTTTTTTATTTTTCCTGATGTATATAATTTAACTGCACATGTTTATTTGGTAGTCTGATCATAGCCTCGTCACTACTTCGCTGAGGTTAGGCTAGGCACTTACCGACATACATGGTCGGTTGTGCTGATACTACACTTTGCATTGTGTGCAGATACCGATACTGGAACACTTGTACTACAGTGTGTTGGAAACACGTTCTCAAGGCATTATACTAAACGTGTGTTCATATTTGTAGGTTTTGATGAATGACAAACTATGCGCAAATTGACATATGACGAGGTCCAAGCACAAGCGCAAAATTGATATATAACGAGATTCAAGCACAAGACAAAGATCGAGATTAAGTTTTATATGAGTCGGTATTTAATTGTGATCTTGATCCGACAACTTGAACTCAAGACTTGGCTTCTCTCGTAAAAATATTTTTAACAAATCATGCATATTTAATTTAGAGCAAAATGATTTTAAATAATGCATATTTACTTTAGTCAAAATGATTTTTAAACATGCCTCTAAAATCTGGACTAAGATAATCGATTATGTACTTATGATAATCGATTATGTTTAAGTCAGCTGCTTGACAATCGATTGTGAACTTATGACAATCGATTGTGTTAAGGCAGTGAGCATCAGATTTTTCAAATCTGCATGATAATCGATTGTGAACCTTATGACAATCGATTGTGATGAGGCAGTGTCCATCAAAGTTTTTCAAAGCTCAAAATAATCGATTGTGAAGCTAATGGCAATCGATTGTGACGAGACAGTGTCCATCAGATTTTTCAAAGTCACAAAATAATCGATTGTGAACTTATGACAATCGATTTGTGTTGAGGCAGTGTCTTCCAGACTTTTTCAAAGTTATTAAATAATCAATTGTGAATCTATAACAATCGATTGTCAAGAGGCAGTGTGTAAATTGATTTTTCAAGACTGATATATAATCGATTGTTAACTTAGTATAATCGATTGTATAAATGACTGTTGC
Organism: Nicotiana benthamiana; assembly: GCA_034376525.1. NCBI lineage: Eukaryota > Viridiplantae > Streptophyta > Magnoliopsida > Solanales > Solanaceae > Nicotiana > Nicotiana benthamiana. Next base: position 52,678,859 of record CM067330.1, on the reverse strand, counting down.
CAAAATATTTTCAAATACCGTCAGGTAATCGACTATTGATTTCTCATAATCGATTGTTTTAATTAAAATCTGGAAAGGATTTTTTGAACGTTGCTGAGTAATCGATTATTGATTTGCTATAATCGATTGTTTTAAGTAAAATCTGGAAATGATTTTTTGAACGTTGCCAAGTAATCGATTGTAGATTTCTGACAATCGATTGTTTTACGTAAAATCTGGAAATGATTTTTTGAACGTTGCCAGTAATCGATTATTGATCTTAGATAATCGATTGTTAAGCGTAAAATCTGGAATTGATTTTTGGAAGAACTGGCAAACAATCGATTATGGTAATTTGACAATCGATTGTCACAGAGTAAAATCAGCAACTCTTAATTGGCAATTAGGCAACGGTAATACAAAGTTTTTCAGCTATAAATACAGCTTCAATTCAGTCTTTTAAGCACAACAACACACAACAACTGATCATACAATTGCTAAAGCTTGCATACTTTATTGCTTATCATTTTATATTCATTACATAAGCTTTTGAGAGCCAAATTCTTGTCAAAAGTTGTTGCGATCTTGAGCGTATTCTTTTTACTCATATCTACTCTTAAAGGAGTGTCTTGTTTGTGTGCTAAGTGTTTTTGTACACTTAAAGGGAAGTGTTAGTCCCTTGTGTTGTAAGAAGGAACTTGTGTTTCCTTGGTTGAAGTCTTGGAGTGTTGTATCTCCGAGCAAAGGTTGTTGAGGCTTGTGTCCTCAAGTTGTAACGGTTTGTTGAGCACCCGTAAGCTTAACAAGTTAGTGGAAATATCGAGAGAGTCTCTCGGGACTGGACTAGCCACGGGTTGTGGTGAACCAGGATATATCGGTGCGTTTGTTCTAATTTATTTACTTATCGCACATATTTATTTCCTGCAATTTTTAAATTCCGCAAGTTTACGCTAATTTTTATTATAACGCTATTCACCCCCCCCTCTAGCGTTAAGCGTATTATCTAACACAGTGAGGATGTTGTCTTCATTCCACACAGACGAGCCGATGTAGTCATGCAGACGTCCGCGGGCCTTGGTGTGACATCCTATCTTTCCTTTATTCCCGTTTCATTTCTTTAATTCAGAAACATCTTATCGTTATTTTCAGACTTTGTATGTAGTATTCTTAAATCGTCTGTGGTACTGTGACATTAGTTCGGGGTAGTTGAGGCTGTTTTGTTCAAACAATTGTTTTAGATACATGCTCAGGTATTATATTTCTTTTTTTCCGCTTATTTTAAATTTTTTCGTTGTTTTCACGTTATTGTTTTTAATTGTTAAAGAGGTAATTTATTAAATATTCAGTTTGCCTAGCTCATACTAATAGGCACCATTGCGACCCTCAAAGGTGAAAAATTCAAGTCGTGACAATCATAACTTCGTCTCTAAATTACTCTAAAATGCGTGGATAAAATAGTTTTTAGGAAGAGAAAAAGGGCAGCACGGTGCATAAAATATGTTATATTTGCGCATAGTCGAGAGAAAGATTCATGGGTGTCAACCGGACCGGGTTGAACGGGATCGGCCCGGACCGGACCGGACCGGTAAAACCCGGGACCGGACCAGTTAGTAGTGGCCGGGCTGGGCTGGGTTCGAGGGGGGTAGGGTGTTGTCCGTTTAAATTTTTTGGGGTTTGGAACCGGACCGGACCGGTCCGGTATATGTGAACAGTACCTTGAACCGGTTGGACCGGCCCGGTTTAACGGTAACTTTTTTTTTGTTTTTTTGTTTTGTCGATTTTTTAATTTATGGGGCCCACATTACCGTTGGCAACGGTACAGATCCGTTGGCCAACGGAAAATTTTGCAAAAATGGCCATTTTTTATTATTTTTTTGTATTTATTAATTTACAATATTAACCCTTCTTAAAATCTATAAATACCCTCATCTCTCCTTCATTTCTTCACTCAAAATTCTTATCTCAATCTCAATTTTCAAATTATCAATCTCTCCCTTCCCTTCAATTTGCAAGATTTGATATTCTAAATTTATAATTTTATTTGTCTCTCTTTTCCCGAATTTAATTTATCGCAAATTGTCATTCGGAATTTGAAGCTTGAAGTTCAAAATTGAAATACTTGCTTGACGTTTGTTTGTGGTAAAACCGGATTTGCGTAATCAAGTGCTCAATTTATTGTCGAATTCGGTGCACTCCCTCCAACTCTTTCTCTTATTTAATATTTTAATTGCATATTTAATTTTAGGCTTTTAGCTTATATTTTCATTTTTACAATATGTTTAATGCTGCTAAAAGAGCGTGTAGGGAAGTTACTGGTATGGGTGGAAATAAAAAAAGAGGTAGTCTTGTAGTTTTCGGTGGTAATAGTAATGACTCAATAACACATGTTTCTGAATCATCGCCTAATTTGCAAGATGTAGAGATTGATTATGAATAATTACAAGAAGATTTTGGAATAGAAGATAATGAAATTGGAATAGAAGATGAGATACCACCTACACCTAGTAGTGGAAATGTTGGTAGTATTGGAGTTGGAGTTGCTAGTGCTACAAGAGGTAGTAGACCACCAGTGGCTCCAACTTCTAATCGTAAAAGAAGAAGTCCGGTACTAGTCGACACAAATATCAAAGATTGCACTCCTAAGGGGTTTACACAAAATATATGTATACATTTTAATTTTTCATTTATGTATACATAATTTGAATGAAAAAAATAATGAGTTCAGTTAAACAACAAAATTTGTCATAATTTTGTCTCTAAATTACTCTAAAGTGGTGGATAAAGAGGTTTTTACGAAGAGGAAACGGGCCGTCTGATTGACAAAGCATATCATATTCACACATAACTCTGGAAAAAACCACAGTCCAAATTAAAAATAAGATATATATATATATATATATATATATATATATATATATATATATATATATATATATATATATATATATATAGTGTTCCTTAATTTGTAAGTATATGCAATTGTTTCTACGATTACAACCCGTGGTAGAGAGTAATCATCAATTTGAACAGTTTATTATTCGAGTTAAAAAGAATTCTAAAGCTCACATGAAGATATCTCAGATCCCCAACCCCACTCCCATGTTTGTTTTGAATGGATTTGTTCGTTAATATCTCCCTTACATTATTTTTGTTTGCTTCATTGTGTTAGCTTTCCCAAAAGAAGAGCCATGCCAACCTTGATCAACCTTTACCCCTTACATAGTTTAGTTACTATTTGTAAAATTATTTAGTATTTTTCACTTGTACAACATTATTTCAATTAACAGATGTTGCACTTCATCACACGTGTCAGTATGTCATTGGTGTCATAACCAGCTTCGTGGTTTTCTAATTGGAGAAAGATTATTAGGAATCTTAATCACCTTTAGTTTATTATAAGGGATGGCAATGAGTTATTCATCTGACTTCTTATTGGACTATTCTTTGATGGGATTTTGTTCTTGGGTTGTTGCATATGTACGCGTATAGAAATATTTATTATAGAAAAAATGATATTGTGTAGTTGTTATCAAAATAATAGTTGATATATATATATATGAATTTTTTTATCCTTTTTCGACTATCATATAGCACGAGTTTAAAGCGAAAAATTCTAATATTATATGGGATCTATTTTTTGAATAAAAATAAGAAGACAATGTATTTATATTTGTGTATAATACTTAATTGGCTCTCCATTTGATAACACCTAGTAAAACCAACCCAATCAATACAAATCATTTCACCTCTTACACTGTCTCGTTTATTAGTTTTAATAATGTTGCTGTATAGCTTAAACATAGAGTACTAGGAATTTTATAAAGTAAAGTTTTGTAGAGATTCTATTATTCTAATAAGGTTTAGGTCTCTGAGATTGCAAGTCCCAAGGCCAACTAATAATGCCATAAGAGAAAGAAAGAGGGACAGTCCATCAATACTGTAGCATATATTTTTTAAAAAAAGTAGAAAATTAAAGTGACCAAAAAAATACTTAACAATTAGTATTAGGTGTACCGATTATGTCAAAATATTTTATAATATAATAATAAAAATATATTTTATAATAAATATTATTAATTCGTAATTTTTAAAAAAAATGTTCAACTAATAGCTTGTCACTAATTAAACCATATCAAACGGTGCAAATAGTCTTATATTATTAGTATATATAACTTAAATTTTAATATTATTAATAAATATTGTGATAGATTGATAAATATTCCTTCATCATTCACTAAAGTTTCAGGTTTGAGCTTCAAATATGCAGTCATCTTTGTCAGAGAGTACTTACTCCTGAGTATAGGACTTTCAGACGTAAATTCGAATTTAATCGAACCTCAATGCATGCATCGAAAACCTAATGAAAAACTAAAAATAGATCTTTAGTATTAATGGGATGAAAGTGATTAAGAATTTTAAGCACGAGTCAACTTTGATAATAAGATTTTGAAGATCTAAGCCAGGAGATTATATTAAGGTAAATACTTATTTACACCGGATGTTTACATCAAATTATATTAACTTATTATGATTAATTAATTTTATTAGATAAGAATATATATAATTTACCATGATTAAATGATTGAAGTACATATGCAATACATATGTATTTATTGATTTGATATAAATACACAGTATAGGATAAGTTTTTATCTTATATTAATTACCTTTTCTTGAAGATGTTACCAAACCCCCTGCAAAAAGCTTAAGAGATTTCAGTCAAAAAAAAGATAGAGAATCAAAGTGGTAAAGAGAAAGTCATCTTGCAAGTTTGACCATTTGCTGTAGAGAAGCTGGCTATCTGCTACTAACCCCCCCCCCTCCCCGGGTGGGAGGGCTCTTGCCAGCTATGGAATCAATCGTGTCTTTTTGTTTTTTATAAATAATTTCCTCCAATTTTCAAGTCTCAATTTAACCTCTCTAGAATTCAAATTGCAATTTGCTCAAGCTAATGTATACATGAAGTGTGAGATGCAAATGGGGAAGTTAAAAAGAGAAAAAACAATTAACCTAAATCATTTCATGTTCGATCGCTTAAACTAAATATATTCGACGATTAATATATAACATATGAAAAATTCATATATAATTTCTGTATATCAGCTATAAACAATTAATCCGACAAATAAAAAATCCTTAAAAAAAATGTATTGAGATCATATGGTCAAAACTTTTTTTTAAGTACTACGTAGTATCTGAGCTTATTCGTAAATACGACTATGCTATCAAGTATTTGTTGTATTTAATTTATTGATTCAAATAACGGATCATAATATACATTAAAATTTAAAAAGATGAAAACAAATCACCAATAATTTATGTTGTCTTGATTGAAATTAAATCCCGTCTCGATTGAACTAAGAAGAAAATTGTGTTTTTACGTGTTTTTCGTTTTTCGTTTTTCTTTTTCTTTTGACTTTTCTTTTTCACATAACTTTAAACAACTCATGCTAAAATCAAGAACTGGCTTAGTCTACGTTAACTGAAACTTGAATTTAAAAAAATGAAATTTTAAGATAAAAGCTAACGTAACGAATGTAATGTACTTTGTCCCGAGGAATAAAAGCAAAGTGCAAATTGGACTCATTATTTTAAAGCAGGCCAACAGTACTTTTCTTCCTCTTCTTCTTTAGGCTAAAACAAATTGCATTCATTAGTATATAATAATATATACTATTAATTTCGAGAGTGGCTAAATATATCTATATATATCTTTTTTTAGGTGTGGTTCGTTTAATGGTACGTATATTTGGTTGTAGGATTTATGAGAATACTTCCCACAATTAATATATGGGAATTTAACCTGAGAATCACTCCACTTTTCCAAATACAGGACTACAAAAGTTGGCGAGAAAAGGAAAAAAAATTCTAATCTACGTAAGGATTCCAACAATACAAAATCTAGTCTTGAAGACAGAATCCAAGATTTCAAGTATAATGTTAAGTAGTAGTCGTGCTACCACTATATATATATATATATATATATATATATATATTTGTTAACAAGGAATCCACAGCCGCTACTTTCCGAGTACGGATACATATAATAAAAGGCAGACTAGAATTTAAAATATGTAAACACTACTATATTTGACATAATCATAACTCATGCGAATTATCATATACAAAATTTGACGTGTACTTCTCCTACGTCTTTGATGATTATGATATGTTCTTAACTTCAATTTTTAGCATAGAGAGAAGTTTGGAATTTTGAGGAGTTTAATCAAAAGAAAAGGGTGTTTACGGCGGAAACTTAAAAAGTATCAAACTACCTAATATATATATATATATATATATATATATATATATATATATATATATATATATATATATATATATATATATATATAACCTCTCGCGGCATATAACCTATATATACATATAAATATAGAATTTTTTCCGAGTTTAACGGGTGTCCGTAACGCATCTACCTTCCACGTAAGTTCACCTCTACAAAACGTCGATCTTATGTAATAGTTCACAAACTACACAATAAAATTAATCGCACAAGGCAAACTCCATACGACGAGCTCAACCGAAAAGATATAAAAATACATTTCGAACCCTATCTCCATTTGGAAGTCCTCTTCTTAACCAACTCGGAACTATATTATTAATCTAGAAAAATAGCAAAATCAGCAACATCGTAGTAGTAGATAGAGAAACTAACCCTATATAATAATTTTCATTTCATGTTTTTTAGTCATAATAATGTCTAGTGTCTTTGATTTTGTTGCACTTTACATTTACGTTAGCCTGAAGCATGGATAAGTTGGGGAAGTTATCAATGTTAAGTGATAAAAAAAACTAGTGTAGGTACAACTCTAGAAGCAACACAAGTGGCCATAAAGTTAGTGTGAAAACAAGCTATATCTAGGTGCCTTGACCAAATTAAATAAACCTAATTAAGATTATATTATAAGCTCTTCCTCCTAGGTGTAGAGAAAGGGCAGGACAATTATCACTAATTACGGGCAAGAATTGGCAACGTAACTTGCTGGCTTATTAATTCTTCATTAGAGTTTTCTTTTAATTATTCGGTACTTGAAATTTACAAATTTAATTACTTTATTCGTGTAAATAGAATTTTTATGTGAATAAATACCTTTTATTTTTTGAATTTTGAACTCGAGATATCTAATTAAGTATAAAGAAATTATAACTATCGCACTTACCATGTGTGGTTCAGTTTAATTTTTAAATATTCTAATATGGCTTCTAGTGGTCTCATTTTCAAATATTTATAAATGGATTTATGAACTTTAAAGTTATCACAATAATATTTGAAGTGTAAATAGTAGTACTATTTTAGAGTTAAATGTAGGTAACATGTAACATGTACCCTCCTTTAATTTCCAATTGTCTGAATTCTGAACTCATCATTCTCTGCTGATCACACTTTGCTCAATTTTATTTTTTTAATAATTTACGATTCCACAACGTACAATTAGGATTCGTTTTCATGTTCTGTTTAGTTGATAGCTTATAAGCCAACATTTGACATGTTATTTGTATGAATCTTTAAATCTACCATCAGAGACCATCACTAGAAATATTATTACTGAAACAAAAAAAATAAACAGTGGTTAGTTTTGGAGCAAGAGAGTGTCTACCCATTTAATATTGAATGCTAGTTAATTTTTAAAATGAAAATTAGTAGTAACATTTAAACACTAAATGTATTACTCCCTCATGAAAAAGCATAATATTGTTTCAGCATTAATCTGTTTAATAAAAGAATGACAAACATTTACTTGCAAAGAACTTTTACTTTAAATTTGATAATAAATTTTCATAGTCACATAAATAGAATAATATATATATCATAAAAAATTATAAAAATCTTATTTACTTTTTGAAACCTTTATGTTAACAAACAAATTAAGCCATGTAAATTGAAATTCGAGATAGTCTAAGGTCCCGTTTGATCATGAGTTTTGTCAAAATAGATTTGAAATTTATTTATTCATGTTTGGCCATAAATTTTACCTATATTTTGAAAAAATTTCAAATCCCAAACTCCAAATCTCAAAATCACCCCATTGCTTATTTTGGGCAAAAATCCCAAAACTTGGGAATTATATATATATATATATATATATTTAAAATAAAGTTAAAAAATATATTTTGAAAATATATGTCCAAATATATTTTAATCTTCAAATTAAATTTCATTAAAAATTTTAAAATAAATTTAAAATCTATTACCAAACGTTAGCTAAATTATATTAGCTCTAAGTATCTATACTTAATATAACTAGTAGTATAAAGTAGTGATCTAGTAATGTCAGAGACCTAAAGTGAGGTACATATCACTAGGCAAGTAAATAAAGCTAGGGTAGGCTATAAAGTACTACAAGATAGTTAAAAGAATCAAACAAATAAACAAGTACTTCAAAAAAGATGCTAGAAAAAACAAACAAATGGGAAAGTTTCACTGTTTTATTTATGTTTTATTTTTTAATATACATTTATTCGGTATTCAGTTATCATATGATTATCTGGATTAAATTTCACTTTGAAAGTATAATGCTTCCTTCCAAAAAAAATCTTATTCCCATAACTTAGAATTCAAACCTCTAGTTAAGTATTTGATAGATACTTATTACTTCATCAAAACTTTTGATAATTACTGTTTTCTTTTGTTTACTCCATCTAAGGATGTTGTGGACGAGTTTGAATTATAAAAATAATTATAAATTATTTACATTAGAATAAACTGTATACGTCATATTTTACTGGTGCAGGTCTTTCCAGGGCCGTGCATGAAAGAAAATCTTGGAACAAGGATAAAATTATGTTCGCGTGACATATAGATCACGAGTTCGAATTGTAAAATCAAGATGCATAGTAGCCTTCAAAGATGACCCTTTGGCCTTTAAACTCGCTTCGACAACTTCTTGCAATAAGATCGAAAATTTCATTCTCTTTTTTACCATTTAAAATTGAAGAAAAGGAAAAAGAACGAGATGAACAAATAAAGAGCTAATTTTCATATAATTCACTATAGAATAACAGTTAGAGGTTCAAGATTCGAGTCTTGCCGCTACTTATTAATAGTGGAGGTAAGAGATTCCGTTAAGAAAAAGGCTAGGTCGCAAGCTATTAAGCATCTCAACGTCTATCTATGACATTTGTATTAAAATAAATTGTCTATGATACACTTCTTGGATGCCGTCATTCCCAAACCTTTTGTGAATACAAAATATTTTATACGCTGAAGTGTCTGTTTTACTCCATCTTTATTAATTACTACTACTAATGTTTTATTTGAATAGTACTTAATTTGATTAACAGTAGTAGAGGCGGTGGTTAATCATTCAAAGATCTTTTATTTTAATGCAGGCGTGGGTATAAATGCAGGAGGGTACCTTAGTTAGTAATCTTTCTTTTTCGGTATCCTCAAATACCCATATTTCTTCTTAACTTCTTTCCCTCTTCTCTTTGGACCCTTTTGACTGTATACTTTTTCAATTTGTATCTTCATTGCCTGTTTATTTTTATTTTCCATATAGAAACTAACTAAATAACTCTTTCAAGAAAAACAGAAGCCAACAAGTTAAAAAGATTTGATTTTTATCCCTTCCCTTCAGTAAAAAAAAGCTGTTCAAGTTCAAGAATGGTGTACTAGAGTATCAAAAGTAGTACACAATCTGAACTAAGGTATCTTTTTCCTCTTCACCTACTTTTACTCTGGCTAGGTTTTTTACTTTGAATGAGTTATATTTATGATGTTCAAAGTTAATGACTTTGTTCAATTTACTGCTTCTGAAACACTTTTTTGAGCTCTTTGTTGAACTGGGGTTGTGTTTTCTTGGACATTTGGGGGGTAGGGGTGGTTGTTTGGGATTTTGTGAAATGCTTTGGAACTAGCTGTTTCCTTTTCTGTATGAACTTTTGGCACTTGGGGTTTTTCTAATTCTCACAAAAAATTTATTTTGTTTCTTTTTAGCTTAGTCTTGGTTCAAAAATTAGGATATAAAGAAAAGTCTTGATCTTTGTGGAACATAGTCAAATAAGGGACAATGAGAACTTCTTTAGGTATCCAGCATGTTGAATTTCAATGTTTTAGGTTGTTTTCTTGATACTCAAAAGTGCTGTTGTGTGGTAAAAGAGGAGTTTTTCTTAGATTGGGTAAATTTGCTACACTTTCATAATATGGATATAGCTAGCAAGAATGACAGTGAACCAGAAAAGAGGAATAATGAAGAAGTCATGAATTATCAATCACCAAATATTTCCTCAGAATGGCAATTAGGTGGGAGCAATTTGACTAATGTATCTATGGGGATGGTTGATTCATTTTGCCATACTACTTGGGACCAGCCTACGAATTCACCGAGCTTAGGCTTTTGTGATGCTAATGTTCAAATAAATCCTAGCACTTCAAATCCATTGGGAACGATCGGTAATAATTGGACTCCATCGAATGCAATGTTGAAAGGGGGAATGTTTTTACCTCCTGCTCCTATGATGCTTCCTCAAAGCTTAGCTCAGTTTCCAGCTGATTCGGGTTTTATTGAAAGAGCTGCAAGGTTTTCTTGCTTTAGTGGGGGAAACTTTGGTGATATGATGGACCCTTTTACCTTGCCCGAGTCGATGAATCTTTACTATAGAGGACCCCCACCAATGCAGGGTCATCAAGAGGTTTTAGCAAGTAATGGGTTGAAATCACCTTCTGCTCAGAAGCAGCATTTGAGTAATGTGGGTGAAAGTTCCAAGGATGTTTGTATAACTGTTGACCAAAGGGACAAAGACAGAAGCCCCCTCAAAAGTGAGAAGAAGAGTGAAAATTTTGATGAAGTAGCTGGAGTCTCTGGTAATGAGTCCGGTGAGGCCGAATGTAGCGGCCGTCAAGAAGAGATGGATGGTGCTGGCGAGGAGTCTTATGCAAAGAACATTGGCTCAAAGAAAAGGAAAAGAGGTGGTAAGGTAGGACATTGTTAGTGTATTTTGTTTGATTGTCCACAAGATAGTTCCTTGTTGAAAGTTCTTTGTCTTTTTGGCAGGATACTGAACCACAGCAGCCACCGGCGGAATCTGGTAATGATCAAATTGAAATTCAGAAAGGGGAACAAAACTTGAAATCAGTTGCCGGCAAGTCCGGTGGAAAGAATGGTAAACAGGGGTCTCAAGCTTCAGATCCAACAAAAGAAGATTACATACATGTTCGAGCTCGAAGAGGCCAGGCAACAAATAGCCATAGTCTTGCAGAAAGAGTAAGACTTCATATTAAAACTTGTATGTTATGGTATCTCATAGTTTATTTGTTTTGGGATTGACTTTTGAAGTGATTTTGGTTACAGATAAGGCGGGAGAAAATTAGCGAACGGATGAAGTTTCTTCAGGATCTTGTACCTGGTTGCAACAAGGTTGGTATTATTGGAATCAACTAGCAGTGGTGTATCATATATTAGAATTTTTAGTAGGCATTTTCTGTCTTAAATTACTAAAAAAAGAGGTGGTGACTTTGCAGGTCACGGGCAAAGCTGTAATGCTGGATGAAATTATTAACTATGTACAGTCTCTGCAAAGGCAGGTTGAGGTATGCAACTAATAACTTATTTTTCTTCTTCACATTTTTCCAATATCACTTTTCACGTTAATTATAATGCTTGTTTTCTTCAAAACCCCCCCAATTTCAAAATATTTATTGATGAGTTAATTGCTTCACATATGCTGTCTTGATTATCCTGGTGGCTATGAAGTCTTAATACATGTGTTCGAGTTACTAATATGTGAACTCTAGCTTTTGATTGGTCTAAATGTTTTTGTTAATCTGTGTTATAATCTATGTTTCTCGGATCTTTCTAAATTTTCGCCGCACTCATATCGTATCTTATCGTTTAGTCTATGCTTAAGGATGACTAGACTTCTTTTTATTTCAGTTCCTCTCAATGAAGCTTGCAACAGTAAACCCACTGCTTGATTTCAATATTGATGGGCTCCTGGCCAAAAATGTAAGTAGTTCACTCTTCTGAGCATGACATGCAGCTGAACATTGTGGATAAATTTCCTCCTAATGCTTGAATAAACAAGATGGGTATGGTAAGCAACCCCCACTTCCAACCGAGAGGTTGTGAGTTCGAGTCTCCCCAAGAGCAAGGTGGGAAGTTCTTGGAGGGAAGGATGCCGGGGGTCTATTTGGAAACAGCCTCTCTACCCCAGGGTAGGGGTAAGGTCTGCATACATACTACCCTCCCAGACCCCTCTAAGTGGGATTATACTGGGTCGTTGTTGTTGTTGTTGTTGTTGCTGTTGTTGTTGTTGTTGCTTGAATAAACATATACCTTTTTGTTGCAGATCCTCCAGTCTCGAGCAGGTCCTTCATCCTCACTCGCTTTTCCACCTGATATGACCATGCCGTATCCTGCACTACATCCACTGCAGCCTGGTTATGGAATTCCAAGTGATGCATCTCGTAGAGCTATCACTCCCCATTTAGCCACTACTAGTAGTGGGCCTAGTGACTACAAGGATCCTTCATCTGAGGTAACGTTTGTGATTCCTGTATGTGTGCTTTAGGTTGTAATGATCATATTCTTGAGGAATATAACACGCAAGCTGTAATGCTGGCATATGCATGATTCTTTGGACTATTGTAGCATAAGCAATCTTGATCAGTGGTCTGACTAACCATATTGCATTAATTTGTATAATCCAGGGACAGAGTGTATGGGATAATGAGCTACATAATATTGTTCAAATGGGATTAAATTCAAGTATACCTCTATCTAGTGAAGATTTAAGTGGTAATTTAATGCTCCCGCATGATTTTTGTTTTCTGAATTAGCGTCAGCTTCTCTAATAATCTCAAACATCTTTGTTTGTAGGTTCTTTGCCAGCAGGCCAGATGAAAGCAGAACCTTGAACTCGCTATAGATACCAAATGCTTAAAATTACCCGTTGTTGGGGGATTGATGTGCGGTGACTATGTTTTTTGTGTTGGGGAAAGAAAAACATCCGAGAAGCTATTGCATCGAAAGCTCTTCCTATTTCACATTGTGCGCACTTGTACAGTAAGTCCAATATGAGTTTTTATTAATTGTGCATTCACCTCCTATAAGTGACACAATCGGCTGCCACGGAAGTGAAAATTTATTCCACGAGATTGATGTTCTTCCATCAACAGCAACAAATGAAGAATCAAGAATTGATGTTTTGCTTCTTGAATCTTTTGTTTTGGGGCTAGAGGGAGGGGGATGGTTATATTCTTGTTCATTCCATGTGAAAGAACCTGAAAATTGTATGGCCTGGGAAAAGTAAATGAAGTTACACACTTCTTAAGCATTCTTTACATAAAAAAACTGTCTAGTTTCTTCATATTAATGAACAGTCTGTCGGAAATAATCTCTCTGCCCTTTCAGTATAGGGATAAATTTGCTTACACGCTATCCTCGCAGACCCCATTTATGGGAATTCAGTGGATTTTTGTTGTTGTTGGTGTTGTTGTTGCATATAATGAACACTGGACCAGTGGTCCTTTTTTATCTGCTATAAATACTGAAAACATGGTAGAAAAGGTTTCTGAAACTTTCTTACATGCATTATCATTTCAATCAGGCAAATTGGGGTCCATGGAATTCATAAACAATTGAAATAAAATGCTGAGTTGATAATCTTACAAACTTTCTGTATGTCAGATGTTTGATCATCTTACAAATTCCAGAATTTAAATGGAAAAAAAACATCTTGGTAGGAGCTATGATTTTTATTAACGGGGGTTAAAATATGACAAAATAAAATCACCAAGAAATTAAGGGATGTCAATATTATATATAGTAAGTATGTACACATATTTTGTAAAATATTAACTTAGCTACACAGTATAAGTTTTCGACGAAATGTATGTGATTCTGCCATTGAATATATAAATGCACTTCAAGATATAGCGTAGTGGTTAATAAAGTAATGAAAATCACGAGAGAATAATGCTTAATTTCCTACATAGATAATATGTGGCACAAAAATAATCAGACACCCATTGTTATTAGTATGTGGCACAAAAATATATCTCAAACAATGTATAGCATTGCTGTGTCCCCAGATTCATCAATTTTTTATGATTTCCAATGTGAAAAAAATAATTTTCAGGTCTCTATCTAATTGCCAATTGGCGGTGCCGTCAAGTTATTTTATTGTTCAGCTTGGTGTTGTTAAAGTTACTGTCCTTTATTGACTAAGACTAAACAATAATGACTTGAAATATAATTAAAATTAAATTTCTTCATTGGGCATGGTAAAACAAGAGTTGTGTTACTCCATGAGTGTTCATGAAGCTTCACATGAAAAAACAACTACATACATGGAGTTATGGATGCACAATGTACTTGCTTCTGTATCGAGATTAAGTTCTATGTACTTAGAGCGTAAAATATATTTACACAATAAATTACTATTAGGTAATTATTGGTCAATCTCTTAATAAGTATTCATTAATAATCTGATAAAAATAATAACACACTATCATATATTGAATTTATGGATAATAAAAAAGAAATTACACGGTTGGTCTTAAATCCATCCAACAAAAGCTGAGTAAGAAATATCTAAAATTTTGGACACATGTCATAGTACCCTGCAGGCCCCTCTCGGGTCCTTGGCCATTAAGATTAATGATGCAACAATAAAAAGAAAGAGAAATATATATTTTTTGCCCGTTTTTGAAAACAACAGTCGGTAAAATATTTTTATATATATGTGTATATATGTACATATTTTGTATATTTTTTGATTAATAAATATTTTACCGGTCAATCGGTAAAATAATTAGTTCATGTCAATCGGTCAATTTTGTATTTTGCCCAAAAAAGCAAACATCTTCTCCAATTCAATAGTTAAAAATATCCTGGATTTTTTTTTTAATAAACAGCTTTCCATTTTATTTCGTCAAAAAAGTATACTTACAAAGCATAGATGATGACCATCTATTCTCGTATGCTATACACAATCACTACTCTATTATCAATCTAGGAAAAAACAAAACACACTATGATAATACGTGTGATACAACTATCGTGAATAAAGTCTATCTCATTTAAACTAAGGAAAATGATCTAAGCTATGTAGGACAACCCTCCATTTATGCCTTGAAACCCCTCTGCAATGAAGATGGACTACGATTTCCTTGCATACAGTGTCATCCATCAACATGCCTCCCTGGAATCTCAATTTATTCCGCTCCCTCCATATCGTCGGCACCAGAATCCCAAATAGGCATGCTGTAATTTCTGCTAAGCCATTCCTACTCTTCACAGCTTACTAATCCACGCACATTCCTCTTGCCAGTCAGCAATGGTACGCTTATGGCCCAACCAGTTGAGGAGTCGATACCAGAGCTCTTTGATTTTCAAACAGTCAAAGAAAATATGCTCAAATGTCTCTCGATACAACCCACAGAAAATGCAATCTTGCGGAACCACAATATTTAGCATTTGGAGTCGATCCACAGTTGCAAGTCGTTTATGTAAAGCCAGCCATAGTATAAACTTATACCTGGGATGTAGTTGAGACTGTAATATGATTGATTTCCATTGAACCTTGCTGCATTGAGGAAGAAGCTGTCTGTAGAGCTTGTTAATGCTGAAAGACCCTCCCTGTTGCACCTGCCTCAATCTGTTATACATATTTCCACTAAGTGTTGCTATACCATTAATCAGACTCCTCGATTCAAAGATTTTTCTCATTGCCCAGGCAGCAGTCCTTGGTACCAACATGTCTTCAAAACAGTGGTTCTTGATATAGAAAGTATGAACCCACTTTATCCATAGACTATCCTTCTTCTTCGTGAATGCCCACAAATGCTTGACCACAACAGCTTTGTTCCATTTAGCTAGGTCTAAGACATTCAGACCCCCAGCACTGTAAGGCAAGCACATAGTATCCCATGCAATCAGGGCTTTCTTGAGACAGTGGCAGCACCAGTCCACAGATAGGATCTGCAGATGGCCTCTGTCATCTTCAAAATCTTTTGGGCAATAAGAAGATCTGGGACCAGTAGGCTTGAATACCAAACAAGAAAGATTTTATCAATTGAAGCCGATCAGCATAAGATAGGAGCCTTAACGACCAACAATTAACTTTCTGATAATTTTCTCCACCAGTGGCCAGCATTGTGCAATAGACAGCTTCTTCGAGTCCAGAGGCATCCCCAAGTACTTGAAAGGGAGATTGCCTTCTAGAAATCCTAGTATCTGAAGTATCTGCTGTTTCTGCCAGTTGTTTACACCTGCTAAGTACACTTCACTCTTGTCCACATTTGCACCAGAGACCTTAGAGAACTCCTGAAGAATATCAGCCTTGCAGAACAAGAGGAGATCATCCGCAAAACAGACATGTGCTACACCCAACTTCTTGCATTTAGGATGGAACCTGAAGTCTTTCCTCATCATCACTTGCACAAGCTATCTATGTAGATACTCCATTACCAGAACAAAGAGGTATGGTGACATCGGGTCACCTTGTCGCAGACCTCTTTTCCCTTTAAATGGAGCAGTGAGACCTCCACTGAAGTTGAGAGAATAGGTTACAGCTGATATACATTCCATTATCCAACCTATAAAATTAGAAGGAAACCCCAGCCCCTGCAACAATCTACTAAGAAACACCCATTCAACTGAGTCGTAAGCCTTCTTTAGGTCCACCTTTAGCCCACACCTAGGAGAGAGGCCCTTCCTGGAATAGCCCTTGAACAATTCTTGTGTGAACAAGATGTTATCAATAATGCTGCGACCCTCGATGAAAGCTGACTGTGACCTGCCCACTAGAGAGTCAATAACCCCTATCAACCTAGCTGTAATAATCTTTGTGAGGATCTTGTATACAGTTGTGCAGCAGGCAATTGGCCTGTAATCCTTGACTTTGGTTGGATTCTGTACCTTGGGAATGAGAGTTAGTGCAGTGCTACTAACTCCACAATTTAGTTTCCCAGTTGTAAAGAAATCTGTCACAGCTTCACAAATGTCATCCCCTACAATATGCCAATGCCTGGTGAAAAACTCCACTGGGAAACCATCCACCCCAGGTGCCTTGTCATGTGGCATGTCTTTTATTGCCTGTAGTATTTCCTCCCTTGTTACTGGTTGTACAAGAGCATCCTTCTGTTGTAAAGTGAGACAGGGCCCCTGGTGTATTATTTCAGTGTTTGGACATTGGATGATGCTATTGTTCCCCCCAGTAGTGACTTGAAACATGCAACAACCATTTATCCAGACAATTTAATTGCAGTTGGATCTGAATGGTTTCTAGCTTCTGCCTTGCCTCATTGAGATGTAATCTATACTTTTCCATATAAGTATTCAGCTCATTTAACTCCAGTTTGAGGGTCTTCAGTTTACCCCATATTCTGTTCATTTACCCTCCCTGCTGATGCTGATTCCATGCTCTTTCCACAATGCCAAAAAATTCAGTATGGTCCATAATAGATGAATAAAGTTTGAAAGGTTTAGGATGATTGTTCCTTCTCTATTGCTCAGTGTTACACTGCAATAGGATAGGGGAATGATCATAGACTCCCGGGTTCAATACATCAGCTTCAATGTGACTGTACTCCTGCATCCAGTGTACATTTCCAAAGGCCCAATCAATTCTGCTATATATTCTTGTCTCAGACTTCTGCTTATTACACCACGTATAGAAACAGCCCATGGTCTTCAACTGAGAGAATTGAAGAGCATTAAGAGTGTCCTGGAATCCCTGAATCTCCTGCTGAACAACTGGGGCACCTATTCTGTCATCCGTGTGAAGTACATTATTGAAGTATCCACTAATAAGCCAGCTGCCCTGAATAGTAGCCCCTAAAGCCACCAGTTTTGCCCATAATTCCTGCCTATTACTCAATTCATTGTTAGTATAGACAACTGTTAGCAGTGTTCTGAAAGTAGAACCCTTTTCTTTAACCTCACAGTGAATAAATTGCTCATCAACTTTCAAAACCTGCATCTCCACTTTTGAATTCCACAGTATCCAGATTCTCCCATTGGCATGCTCACTAAAATTTCCAGTATGTCTCCAATCATTGCCCAGTTTTCTGACAATCTGATTCACCCTAGCTTCCTTTACTTTAGTTTCTACACAACCCATACAATCTACTTTATGTTTATTCAGAAAGAGTCTCAACTCCTTCTGTTTGTGGGCCTTATTTAGACCCCTAATGTTCCATGTGCAGACTATAATTACTGGGTGAAGCTGGAAGGGCCAGCGTCCCCTGGATCATCACCTATCTGCAACAAAGAGAAGCTGTTGGTTGTATTCACTGAAACACCATCACATTGTTGTACAGTCTTGCCGTTTACTAAACCTCTGTTATTCACCCTGCCGTTAGCATTTTCATTCTGCTTGCCATCCTCCTCTGATCTGTCAGTTCTTGCCTTCACATTATCCTTCCTTGTTTTTGGTAGCCATTGCCATATCTCACTCTGTACTTTCTGCTTTACCCCTGCAGCCCTGTGTCGGATCTTTGCTTCCTCCTCATTGCCCTGCCTCTTTTTATACCAGCAGTCCTCAGTGCTATGACCAAACCTAACACAGTCACTACAATATTTTGGCCTCCATTCATATTCAATCTGTTGTATGATAACCCCCCTCTTAGTATGTAATTCCAGAGTCTCAGGAAGAGGTTGGGCAATATCTGTTTCCACCATCACTCTAGCAAACGAAATCCTCTCCTGTTCAGCAGTGATTTTATCGGTGTACATAGGTTTCCCAACTACACTTAACAGCTTCCTAAGAGCTTTAGTGGACCAATATCCCAAAGGTAGACCAGGGAAAGTGACCCATAAAGGAACTACACTCACATTGCCTGGTTCGTACTTGAAATCCATATTTGTAACACCAATGGTTTATTATGAAATGTGTAAGGGCCAGCCTGGAGAACACGATCTCTCTCTTCATCAGTATCAAATCTGAAAATATAATACCCTTCGTCATGATGCAGAATTTGAGGTTTCAGAACAAAATCTCAAACGTTTGTAATGAAATTGTCCATAGCTCGCTCATACGGGTCTTCTCCTAGTACAAACCCTATCAAAGCATTTCTCCAGTAGGTCTCCTGATCCTTAGTATCTTCATCATCAATTTGAACCACAAACGTACCATCTCGCAGTGCAGGTGGTAAATAGCTTAGTGATTTCCCTTTTTGAGGGCTTCGATTATGTTGCATGGTGTCTCTATTACCATTTTCAGTCACAGGAACTCCAGAAGTCTAAGCAATCTGAGTTTGCTTTGCTTGTGCAGAGAAATGGAGCCGACGATGAACTGAATCGACTCGTTCCAGTTCTTACAAATCCCCCTCGCCTTCAACAATTTCCTCACTGATAGGTTGGAACTTCAACGGTAGAAAACTGCCAAACGTTACTGGTACCCTCTGCTGGACACCAATTTCCGGTGTTATCTGTGTCCGGACTTTCCATTTTTGGCTAGGGTTATGGAAAACTGTCGGTGCCGAACCCATTCCAGTTAGCCACTGAGTAGGCTTATTCACAGCTGGTGTTTCCACTTTCTCCATCTCCGGTATCACCTGTTTCACCGGATTCTTCTTCCTTCCTCTCGCCATGGCTGGAAGCGTAGGTTAGCGTCCTGCTAATCTGCGCCGAGAGCTTTTAGAGAGAGAAAATCGTTTTTCCAATATTCAAGTTTAACAGGATTTTTCTATAGTAAGCAATGGAAAAGTTTTCCAAGCTTGATAACTGGGATCTATTGTTTCATTATCGTTATGTTTCAGCAACAAAAATAATTTTCCCTTTAGCTTTTGTTTTAATTTCTGCTGTTAGTTTGAATGTCGGTCACGTTAAAATATATTAAATTAACTTTATGTTAGGGCTATATGATCAGAGCTAATTGTAGTTAAAGTACCAAACACACCGTAACTTAGCTTTGCTTTTACTTTTTTCCATGAATAAGTATGAATGCATCAATCTCCCTCTGCTTTTTTTTTTTTGGGTTTATTTGTGGCAAATAGAAAGTACAAGAGAACAACATGCTGCAAACGAAAAACCGTACCAATCACCAAATTTAAAACGAACTGCCAAACATTAAACTTTGCCAATGAAAAATTGCAGGGAACAGATAACGGGACACTCTGCATACCATTTTACAGTTAATAACGACATCTCAGACTTTCACGAAAAAATTTATTTTATGACAAGTTATATGAGGTAATTTGTTTGTCTTATAATTTTGTAGACTTAAGAAGTGTAAGATTGAAATTTACAATTCTGTAAAATAAAAAAAGTATCATATAATCAGTATTAGTTGTATGAGACACAAAAAAATTAAAAGTCAGAGTGATTTTTTTTTTTTGCTAGAAGACTATCTTTTCTTGTCCAAGCACGTTCTTTTTTTTTTTTTGAATTAAACAGAACAATCAAATTACAAAACAAGTATCTCAAAAATATTTAGGATATTAAAAAGACAGGATCAGTCCATAGATTAAAGAGTCACAAATTTTGCTGCCACCTAATTCATGAATCCTATCCCCTTAGGTTATTTTAACTGAAAACAATAATTTTACCGGGGATTTATATATTCGTTTTTTGGGCTACATTTTAATTTGTGTTTACTTTATAAAAAAAATTACAAGTGTATGTACTTTTTCGAGTAACTTAAACATACGGGGATGAAGTAGCAAAGGCAATCACCCAATATTTCAACATTCTAGTAGACGGGCCTGAAGTAGAAAAGGTAATACGCTGAAGTTTTTTTTGTTCCGGATAAGATGCTGAAGTTATTTAGTTAATTTGTAAAAACTTCAGCATTTAAATACCTGAATTTTTTTTGTCATGGAGTTTTGTCATAAAACATTTTCAAAAACTTCAGCAAAAGATACTGAAATTATTTAGTTCATTTGTAAAAACTTCAGTACTAATAGCTGAAGTTTTTTTTGTCCTGAATAAGGTTTTTCAAAAATTTCAGCAGAAGATGCTGAAGTTATTTAGTTCATTTGTAAATATTTCTTTCAAAAACTTCAGCAGAAGATCCTGAAATTATTTAGTTTATTTGTCGAGTTTTTGAAAAAGCATTCTAACATACAAGATAAATAATCACTTTATTCTTTCATAGTATATACTATAAAATAATCAGATTGCCAACAATATCTAAATCATAAATTTTGAAAATAATAAACGTGATAAGAAGGGCTTGCTCTGATGGTAAGCAACCCCACTTCCAACCGAGAGGTTGTATGAGTAGTTTGTAAAGAAAAAGGAAAAAAGATTTTCTGATTTCTGGCCATTGCTTATAAAACTGCCCAACTACCCGCCAATTTCCCTTTGGCACACTATGTCCCACATTTCCAACCACTACTGCTCTCTGCTCAAACTTTGGTGTGAAACGCAAAACCAAAGCCAAATCAAGAAGCTCCATTGCTTCATTCTCAAAAAACATAGCAAACCCAGAAACCTTTTTGCTAAACAATCTCATAAACACATATGGTAAAACAACAAAGAGTATGTACACAAAATGTTTGAACAAATTCCCCAACCAAACCAGTTCTCATGGAACACCGTTCTTTCTGTTTATTCCAAGTCCGGAAACCTGCTACGAATGCGGGAGGTGTTTAATATGATGCTAAAACGAGATTGGGTGTCTTGGAATTTGGTTATTTCGGGGTATGCATCTCAGGGTTTGTGTATTGATGCATTAAAGGCGTATAAGTTGATGTTAGAAGATGGAAGAATGAGTTTGAATAGAATAACATTTTCAACAGTGATTATATTGTCTTCGGACAATGGTTGGATTCGGATGGGTAGGCAAATTCATGGGCAGATAGTGAAATATGGATTCGAGGAGTATGTTTTTGTGGGTAGTCCTTTGGTCGATATGTATGCTAAAGCAGGGTTCATTTATGAGGCTGAAAAGGCTTTCCATGAGTTACCGGAGAGAAATGCGGTGATGTATAATACGATGATTATGGGTTTTTCGAGGTGTGGGATGGTGAGAGAGTCGAGAAGTTTGTTTCAGGATATGCCTGAAAGGGATTCGATTTCTTGGACAACGATGATAACAGGTTTAACACAGAATGGTCTTGATAGGGAAGCACTTGTATTGTTTAGGAAAATGAGGTTAGAGGGGTTGGGTATCGACCAGTTCACATTTGGGAGCATATTAACTGCTTGTGGAGGTGCTCAGGCTGTTGAAGAAGGAAAACAGATCCATGCTTATATAGTCAGAACCTCTCACAGTGATAATGTGTTTGTAGGTAGTGCCCTTGTTGACATGTATTCAAAGTGTAGAAACATCAAGTATGCCGAGACCACTTTTAGTAGAATGTTGAACAAAAATATTGTCTCTTGACTGCAATGGTCGTTGGATATGGACAGAATGGTTATAGCGGAGAAGCTGTTAAGGCTTTCTGTGATATGCAAAGAAATGGGGTTGAGCCAGATGATTTTACTCTAGGAAGTGTGATAAGCTCATGTGCAAATTTGGCGAGCTTGGAAGAAGGAGCCCAGTTTCATGGACGAGCATTAGTCTCAGGCTTGATATCTTTCATTACTGTTTCTAATGCACTTGTGACCCTCTATGGTAAGTGTGGAAGCATAGAAGATTCTCACCAGCTTTTCGATGAGATGTATGTTAAGGACGAGGTCTCTTGGACAACATTAGTGTTAGGATATGCGCAGTTTGGAAAAGCGATTGAAACAATTGATTTATTTGAGAAAATGCTGGTACATGGTCTTCAACCAGATGGAGTAACTTTTATTGGGGTTCTTTCAGCTTGCAGTAGGGCAGGCCTTGTGGATGAAGGAAAAGTCTATTTTGAATCGATGGTGAAAGAACATGGAATTACGCCAATTCTTGATCATTATACTTGCATGATTGATCTATTCAGCCGAGCTGGGCGTTTAGTTGAAGCAAAAGATTTTATAGAGAAGATGCCTTGCACGCCAGATGCAATTGGTTGGGCTACACTGTTGAGCTCATGTAGAACCTGTGGTAACATGGAAATTGGCAAATGGGCAGCAGAGTCCCTTTTACAACTTGAGCCAGAAAATCCTGCCAGCTATGTCTTACTCACAAGCATGTATGCTGTGAAAGGAAATTGGGCTGAAGTGGCTCGTTTAAGAAGGTCCATGAGAGATAGAGGTGTGAGGAAGGAGCCGGGATGTAGTTGGATCAAATATAAAAACAGAGTGCACATTTTCTCTGCTGATGACAAGTCAGGTCCATTTTCAAATCAAATATATGCAGAACTGGAGAAATTGAATTCTAAAATGATAGACGAGGGTTATGTACCAGATGTAACTCATGTCATGCATAATGTTGAAGAGTCCGATAAAATTAAATTGCTTAACCACCACAGCGAGAGGCTTGCTATTGCCTTTGGTTTGATCTTTATCCCCCCTGGGCTCCCAATAAGAGTGGTTAAAAACCTAAGGGTATGTGGTGATTGCCATAGTGCAACTAAAATCATTTCTAAGATCACCCAGAGAGAAATTCTTGTAAGAGATGCAGTTAGATTTCATTTATTTAAGGATGGAAAATGTTCTTGTGGAGATTTCTGGTGATAATTTGCCCATAATTTCAGATCAGTAACGAGGTCCACTTATCCTCTTTTCAATCTCTTACTCTCTCGTGCGATTAATTTTCAAGCCATAGCGAACAACGGAACAAGTAAAGGAGTGACAGAATGAAGTCGCTAAAGTCAAGAATCCATCCTTCCATTTGATCAAAGGGAACTGTTACATGCGTCATGCTGGTTCCTGTGTTTGCACGTTATATGAGAGATGAATAATCTCACTGATTCTTTTAAAAGTATTCATTTGCTTCCCATGAGAGGACTTGGCTATGTCTGCTATATATTGGCTCAGATTACAGAAGACTGCGGAGCCATTCTCAGAAGCACCACGACTCAGAGCTCATCAATTTCCATATTGAGTAGCATTCAAGCGTGAAACATGGAGTATCTGATTTATGAGGCCCAATCCTCTTGACAATGTAAGTTAACCATAATATAGCTGATTATGTTGACAAATTAGAGCCCTTTAGACATTGACATTTTTATCCAATTATGTTAGTTTTGGGAGAAAAATATCGTTCTGTTGGTAACTTTTGATTCATAAACACATCAATATGAGAAAGCTTTAACTTTCAGCTATTGGCTTTTGGATAGGAGAAGCAGATGATTTTTATTTATCTCGTAAAAGGGAGTCAGTGTTCTGCTCTTCGGATGAAAAGCTACTGATTTTTGGGAATTTTCTTTAGTTGCCTTTCATATTGTTGTATGAGATGATTTACAATCTTTGTCCTAAGTGTTCATAAGTTACCAACGCATACCTGATGTACTAGTTGAGTACAATCTACATATCGGCACTTCTGGCCTTATGTGATTCAAAAGAAATTGATATATTGACCGTCTGACTAGATTCTAACACCAATACAATTCCAGTATCATCAAGGAATTTACTGTGGGTAATTATACGTGCAACAAAAAAGCTGTGATAATGAAACATAAAATTTAAAGTTTGAACGAGATATAGCTTCTTTCAGCTTGAGATTCAAACAAGGGCTTTTTCCCGTTGTTGTAATGATGGGAGCAACTCTGACTGACTTTCCGGTGGATTCTAGAATATTTGAAGAAAAAACTCATCAGACTAAAATTTAGGGGTATGCTATAATGAGATTATTAGAGAAGCTAGAAAACTTTACCTGCAAACGGTGACAAATCTCAAAAACTTCAGCAAGGGGTGCCCAGTCTCCAAAATTCCTCTCAATAAATTGATAAGCAACTCCACTCTTTCCTTTGCCGACAATGAAAAGTCCTCCTTTTATCTCACCTTCACCCCTGAAGTTCTGCTCCACCCCCATGGCTTTTGCTCTCTTATAATTTGCAATAGCTCGAGGATTAAATAGAAAGCCTGATATGAACCTGTCTTTTAGCAGATTTCCTCCTCCCAGGGCTTTATAAAGAGCCATGCTTTTGTCAAAGAGGACTATGCCACCCCAGTATCGTGGCCAGAAATCCTGTAACTGGATTGCAAAACCCAGCATAATGAACCAGGTCCTTCCAAAGAAATGTCAGCAAAAAACTAGTAAAAGGTTACCTCTGATTCTATTTGCTCGTGAAGAACAGCAAATAATTGAACACCCAATGCGTCAAATATTGGTTTCTTTGCATAAAGTTGGTGGGCTTCAGCTCTGCACATAATGCACCTGTTTCCATCATCTTTTTGGGATTAGATTGAGTAATTCATGCTCATCGAATAAGATTTAATATCGTCTTCTTATAAAATTAAATACCATTTGTTCTAAAGGGGAAAGACATTCCTAGGTTATGTCCTTCATCAATGTATCCAAAGTCTAGTGGGATCGTATGCATTGTTGGATCTTCTATTGTGCTTGAAGTTTTATGCAGGTACTGACTTGAGTTTCCTTGTGAAATTCTGTTTAACCTAATATCTGTAATATCCTATAAGAGGCAGTGTCTGAGACATTGCATATACAGCCTCTGAGACATAGCATATCCTTTGAACTACAATTAACAAATTATAGGTGTTAGATGCAGAAATGATTTGATGCTTTACCCAGGTCGACGAATGCATAGAATCACTGCTGGTTTATCACGCCAGAGCTCTGAAGCCTTCAGTGGTGGAGTCTTTGTTTTCACCAAATGCTCCATTCCAATCTTGTACTCTGGTGTTAGTTTCTGAACTGAGATATTCTCAATGGTAGAATAAGGAGCAACATTCTCAACTACTGGGGTGGCCTGCACACAGCCGCATGCTCTAGGCTCATCTGGCATTGAAGCTACAATTCCCTTAAAAACATGTCCATCTTTAATTTTGAAATCAGACAATGATTGTTCAAGGGATACATCATTAGCTGTATTGGTTCTCCTAAGGGATCTCGTCATACTCTGCTTCCTGGAGTTGACAGCAGAAATCTCTCTCCTGTAAAGACTCTCATTCCTCGAGGCACTTCTTCTCCTCACTTGGAGATCGTTGAATTCTGGCAAAGAATCTCCCCCGCGAGCTGTAGTTCTGTCTGTAAAACGGGCAACATCGCCTCTTTTCATTCCATACTTTGCAGTAAGATCTACTGTGCTCAAGTTAAGAAGCTCAGAAAGGGAATTCCCGGACTCCTCAAGCTTATCTGCATATTGCATCAGTGCATGATCATGCAGGTATGACCTTATTTCCAGTGCATCCTTGAGTAGGAAAGAAATAAATCATCAGAACAATATCTTATTTTGTTTCTATAACTTTTCAGATGTGTAGAAAACCAGCTTGACAAATTCCTTTCCAAAGTTTATTTTGCGCAAAACCATTTAAATGGAATCGAGTAGTTTAGGATTTTTAGTTAAGCACAAAGAAGTGTTAAATGATCTCTTATATCTTTTGTTGGAACTTTATTTTTGTGATACTTTATATTGTCTAGAGAAACACAAGAATTAGCTAGTTGTTTACAAAGATTTGCAAAAGAATATGAAGAACCGCAGATGATTTTCTTGAGGTATATACAAGAAGGGTGAATTATCAGTAAAGAGAACCTTTTGCCGTTGAGTCATGTTCAACTCGTTCATATCGTCTGCATTCATAATCTTCAATGTTGGTACATCATCCCACCCTTCCTCCAACAGCTTTGGAAGAAGTCCCTGCAGCGATCCATTTCCAATAAAGTCCTCAATCGCGAAAGAAGCCATCTCCTTTCTCAAGCAGAGAAACAGAGAGACTTGGAAGAAAGACTTGTGTATATAATATATATGCAATCAATGAATGGACACACTTAGTTTATATGTCCAAGTTTGAAATACATTCACTTCGACAATGTCTATGGCTGTGGTTAACTCCTGTCCCAATGTAACGTGCTGTCTTATAGTGTCATACTGATTGATGAACTACTTTACTCATGAGATCTTTCCATTGCTATGATAAAAGAAATTATCTTTTTATTGAAGAATTCTACATAGATATCAAGTTTTGTAGCAGATATCTCTCACTCTCTCTCTAAAAATCAAGACGGCCATTCATTTCGACATGGAATATTTTCCAAAAATTAAGATAATGGAATGCTTCGTGCACTGGGCTTATACTTACATTAGAATAGGTTGTCTACATCACACTCTCTTGGGATTTGGGCCTTCTCTGAACTCTGCGTAAATGCGAGATGCTTCGTACAATAGCTGCACTCTTAAGATAACGGGTTTTCGTCATGGCTGAAAAATGGGAATATTGACAAAAGGGAAAAGATAACTTTGCTCTGAAATCTTCTTTAGTTTAATCAGAGAGGAGCAAATAGAATATTTAAAGCTTTTAATAAACAAGATTTAAAGCTTTGTTGGCAATTATGTCACAACTGCCGGCCAAATATATTTGCCAAAGTTGAACCAGTTGTGCTCTTTAATTTAGCCAGACAAGTTCACAATCGACTGTTTATCATTTAGGATGTTCAAGAAAAATCGAAACAGAAATTCAAGTTAAAAAACCAACTCGTCGTGAAAAAATTGACATGTGTTTTTTCTAAATTATATCCACTAAGAGTGCATGATTTTTTGGTTTGTATATAGGATGTTCATTATATCCACAAAGAGTGTAACGATTCTTTTACACGTTCATTAAATTTTACCAGATTATCAATTAATAATTATCAAGACATTTATCTAATAGCTGACATGATTGTGTAAATATTTTTTAACTATTGTATGTTTTTTAAGTTGACATTGTATATTTGTTTTCTTTTTCCATCAAGTATGGAACCAAAAACACTCTTAATTGTCGAGTCCTTGTCATACGATACTGACCAAAATTCGTTCTTTGTCAAATAACAGCTGCTTTTACCGAAATTATTTACGTAAAAAAGAGTATACCGACTGAATATTGTGAAATCAGAAATGTGAATACCAGTTACCCAATTATATATTTCCATACTGATCAAGATTCAAGATTTTCACCATTAATAATGGGGCAATATTTTTAAGTAATTGCTACACATAGAAATATAAAGAAAAAGGCTATTCGGATTTCGAGAGTCAAATGAGTTTTTTTTTTACCAATTCTTTCTTATGCATTTTAAATATTTTGAATTGTTAATCATTGTGACTTATAATGGCGTTTACGTAGTTTCAAATATATAAACTTATTTCAAAAACTTAAAAGATTACACGTCCAAAACAGCTAAAATTAAAATGTTTGACTCTCGAAATCCGAACGATGCCAAATAATAGGGACAAAGGGAGTAACGAATTCTGAACTAAAAGTAAAATGAGCCAAAAGTGATGTGAAACAATTTTATTTACAAAATGGTACTACAGATTTTATGTGGTAAAACTTGTAGTATTGGCAAAATATGGCATTTTGTTCAAATGCATCAAAATTTTCTCAGCCATTTGTCTAGTACAAACATCTCCATGTTGAAATGCACTGATAACAGTAGAAGGAAACAACTTGTCCTGTGATATATCTGAAGCAGATTTGTCCCCACCTTTTGAAAGAAACTTCTCAATCAACCAAAATGATTTGTGCCACAAAACATCTTCTCTATGCTCCTTCACCACATTCAGCACATGCTGAATGGTTTGCATCTCAATCAGTAAGTTAACACTCTTGTCCATATCAACTTTATCATCTAGTAGCGTCGATATAGCTGATAATGCTGCTTCAACTAGTTCAACATTCTCATGGTGCAAGCAAGATAGTAGCCTTTCAATTGCTTTAGCATCAACTAAGCAGAAGCTCTCTTCAGCAGAACAAATGCCACGGTGAACTGAGCATAAAGGTACTTTCTCAGTCTTTGAATGAAGAGACATACATCTTCTTAGCAGAAAAGATTTTATGTACTTGTTCTTGGTTGGTGGCGGTTTTGACAAATTGACTGATTTCTTTGATAAGTTCCGGACACCAATTGCTGATAACTTCTGGACCTCATCGCTCGATGTTTTCACGAGTAACTCTGTGAATATGTACGTGAAGTTGAACGTTCTTACTACATGCAAAATTTGATGATCGTACAGGGTGTTGTCAATCTGACAAGAATTCCTACTAGACCATCAAAAAATGCACTTGTGTACCTGCTTGCTCTTGTCCCGCATACATGGATTTTGTTGATTTGTTCTATGATTGTAGGAATTGTGTTTTTATTGACCAATGCTAGATTGAGTGTCATATTTTGGTGGGGAAGCTTTGCTAAAAGAGTGGCGGAGACTGCTTGTTTTTCTGTGATTCGAGGACTTCCAACTGAAGTGTGAATTAGGCTCTCGGGTTGTCCTTTGGTTTTGCATAATCTGTCTGAAATCGTATGCCCCATGAAAGGGGAGAGAGCAATAAGAAGCTTCAGCGTTACCGTGCTGAGTTCTTCGTTGGGGTTATTTATGAGCTCGATCAGATTGTAGCTCGCATCTGTCTCTTTGATCACAGAAATAATGGTGGATGATGCTTTGGGATACTTCATCAGGTATATTAGGATTCTGACAATGTAAAAATTCATTTCTTCAGGAGTCGAGCTTTTGATCATCTGAATGAAGTTGAATATCATGTAGTCTGAAGCCAATGTGTGGCCACGCCCATTAACTTGAAGGTTCTCTAGTTCTAATCCGGACTCGAGCACATTTGCAAGTATACCGGCTGCTTCGGTCTTCGAGTTAATTTTCTCATCGTGAATCATTTGAGCGAAAATCTCTTCAACCATGATTTGGACAAGGCCAGCTTCGACAAGTGTGTTAGCATTTGAATGGTGAGAAGAAATTTGTTGTAGAGCTCTAAATGCTGCATTCCTGCTCATGGAATTTCCACTCTCTACCATTTTGATCAAAGAAGGAGAAGCTTTCTCAGCAACATAGATTATGCTGTCAAGTCCAAGCACTATTTCACCGAGGTATCGTGCCATCTCCATTTTCGTCTCTTCACTGCCTATATCAAGTTTTTGGTAGTAGAAGTAACAGTCAGTTCCTTGAATTCAGAATTGACATTAAAAAAAAACTTAATTTCGTGTCTACCTTTTGATACCTGTATATAGTTCATGTTGTCTCTATCAAAACAGAAAAGAGTACATGTTTACCTTCAATAAGATGATATAAAAGTGGATCTAGATATCCATTTTCAGCCATGTGTTTGATGTTGCACGGATATTTCTCCAAGCTTTTCAAGACTTCATCAGCTTTATCTGCGACAAATGCATCATCGGAATGTCTGTATTTGACTGTTATCAACATGAGGATGGCTCCAGGAACTTCCCCAATATTATCACACAGAAACCGGGAGTTCGAGACCTCAAGCAAAAGGCGTAGTGATGCATGCCTAATAGGTCTGTGATCACTCGACAGCATCCTTGTGACTGTAGAAATATTGATAATTTAGGCAATTAATTCCTGCATTTGTGAAGCATCTCAACTCAGTACATGTCCACAGGATACTCTAATTCTGTACTTCTTGTTGTATATATACATGAAAAGTAGCATTAAAAGCAAATGTTGAGTAAACAAATAAAATATGAAATGTTAGTCGTAGTTGTTTGCCTACTAAAACTTAGAACTTTTCAAGGATAGAAAAAAAAATGACCTATACCTCCTCATCATCTTCAGCCAAATGTTGCAACAATTCCAGTGTTGCACATCTTATGCTTCTGCTTCTGTTGTCCAGTAAAATTCCAAGCAGTGGTATTATACCAATGCTACGAACTTGTACCTTATTGTATGGCTTTCTAAGACAGATGATTTGCAAATCTTCGATTGCTTTGAGTATCGAGCCCTGTGTACTGCTGGCTGAAGACAAAGCTGCTCTTGCAGCTTTGATCCTTGCTGTTTCATTTCTTTCTTTCCATTCGTCTATCGTTGCTTTCAACGCCACATTAGTGCTCAGATTTCTACTCTTTAGCTTGTGGCCTGACTTTGGACAGGATATTTCTTCGCGTTTATCAAACTTGTTGATCCACTCCAAAATGGCTTCCCTCTCATATGTTACTCCACTTTCTATCGTGACTGGATCCTCCATAATCTTCTTTGTCAACGGACAAAAGAATGTTTCATATAGAGGTTCCATGTACTCAGGTTCAGAACAAGCGCCCCAGTTCCCATGATTCTGAAGATGTAAGCTTCTGCTGATACTGCTTCTGGAATTGTCACTTATATAAATATTGGTTGAATCAGCTAACCTAATGTTTTCCATGGAAACATCAATATCGATGGAGTAAAGATCTGTTTCTGTGTCTGTTTCTGCTGTTTCATTTGTCAAAAATTCCCTTGAGGTCAACATGTGAACTTCAAGCTCTTTTTTATCTGAAGCCAGAATTTTTCTGGCTACAAATGCTGAACCTTTCATATCTTTCGAGAGAGACTTAGCTGCGATTTCTGCACATTCTTTTTCTCCATAAATAGAAGATGGTATGAGACTTAATCCTTCCGCGACATGTCTGTTCACAACTTCAAGTTGTTCTATGACAATATTTGGATCAATTAGCTGATTCTTCTGCCTATAGTTTTGGCATTTTTTAATAAGCTGATTAGCTAGATGCACACTTTCTAACATAGACTGTAATTTGTCTATCACATTTGATGTTGCATTTGCTCCTATTTGCAACTCCATTATGACTGCAGAAGCGCGGTATAAGTAGCTTCCTATCTCAATGAAATTCTCCTTTTCTACATCTATTGAAACCACTGATTTTGTAAGCTCTGAAATATTTACCAATAAAGATTCAGCAAGTATGCCAACTCTGTCCCTTTCTCCATTGATCTGAGGAAGAAAATGTGGCATTGTTTCAGCTATCATCAACCTAAAATCCGAGCTTAGAGAATTTAACCACACCTTTTTTATGAGTTATAACTAAAGAATTTATTGGAAGGAGGCCTTGGCAAACCGGTAAAGTTGTTGCCATGTGATCCAGATGTCACAGGTTCTAGCCGCGAAAACAGCCTCTCGTAGAAATGCAAGGTAAAGCTGCATACAATAGACTCTTGTGGTCTGGCCATTTACCGGACTCCGCGCATAACGGGAGCTTAGTGCTATCGGGCGGCTTTTTAAAAAAAAAATTCTTGGAGTCATTTGAAAAAAATTTCTCACAAGAATAGTTCTGAGCTTGAAAAAAGTTGGATGAGAACTAAATAATTTGTTATCAGTGTAATAGACTTCACTATTATAACATGCTTTTTAGAACCTCTTACTACTATGTATTCAATCAAACATAAGCAAAAACAACTAAAGGAATTTTTTTTGAATGTGGAAAAATTGCAGGGAAAAAAAAGATAACTTACCTGAATGAAATCAGAGTCTGTACTGCCAGAAATGGCCATCAAGAAGAAGATTTCAGTGTTTTGCAGGTTCTGAAAAACCATAGTAGTATGCTGCTACTCCAAATCAAGAAGAAGACATTTTTAGGGATGATTTTGAATCAGTAACTTTTAAAATTTCCTTGGTACATTTATTCATTTCACTGAGGGTAAATTTGACTTTCCTGTGAACAACTACTCTATACTAAAATCTTCTGATGTCAATTTGAGGTTTCTTTGCTTATGTAGTTTGGCTGATGAAGCAATCAATAGTCAAAGACTTAGACTTAGGGGTGTTCATCGGGCGGATTGGGCGACTTTCTATCCTTAACGGTTTGGCTTAACGGTTATCGGCTTTTAAATGTATTCATCCGTTAGTCACCCGATAAGATATCGGGAGGATTGGTATCGGGTTAGCTCTTATCGGGCGGTTACCGGACGGTTTATCGGTTTAATATGTAAAAGAAAACACAAACAGAGGTAACATATATTATGATGGCAAAAGGGTAAGATATGTACAAGTAGCACTCAATATTATCACAAAGATGGAATTTGCTAGGCAATTTCCTGTAGACAGTTCACCTTTTATTCCTTCCTAGGGCAAATGACCTTGTGAATTGAATCAGACAACAGGTGATCTTTGTGACCGAATGTATCCGTCAACCATGAAGCTCCTCTTCTTCTAATGTTACGATTCAATAAAAGCAAGACATCAAACGAGCATGTGAACTTCAGCAGGCATTATCCAAAAAAGATGGGAAACGATGCTTATAGCCAGTAGTGATGTGATAGACATAGACTACATTTCAATGTGCACGAAATTGTTATACACTTATACTTATTCATTTTTAAGGTTTTTAGTTTTTATATTTAATATATATAATTATGTAAGTAAAAATAAATTTTATATATATATTTATATTTATATTCTTAACGGGTTAACGGATTATCCTTTAAGAAAATTGAATAACCCGCCCCCAAACCAATAAGCCGTTAATAAAAAAAATTCAATCCGTCCTCCGTCCGTTAAGCCGTTACCATTAAGCCATTAAGCTTCGGTTCGGTTCGGTTTTCGGTTTCGGATCGGTTTTGACCACCCCTACTTAGACTCAGTCAGCTGTGCTAAGACAAGATACTATTAACTTTTCCAATGGTTTTAATTTATTTTATTTGATATCTAACTTTAGTATTTGAGTCGGGGTGATAAAATGGTTCAAAGAAAATAATTAATTATTCATATTATCCACTAAAAAATGGGTTGGATAATAAATTCTTTAAAAACGGGTCAAATATAGATAAGAACCATGTTATCCATTTAAAAAATGGATAAACAATGATTAACCAATGAGTCTAACTTTTATATTTGTAAAACTTCAAATTGAGGGTTTCTCACGTTAAAGAGACTAAGGATTCTCCCAAAAGTGATCATATACAAGATGTCATGGATAATATGGGTAACCCATATTATCTGCCTGTTAACCCGTTTTTTATCCGTATTAAATATGAGTCGAGTTGGATAATTGATCCGTCTGCTCATTATCCATTTTCGACCCAAACCCGACCCGCCGGTTTGCCTCTCCTATATTTGAGCAAGTAGGATCATCAACTTGATCTCAGCACCTGAATATTAACAATTTGTAGTTGTGATGCTCATGACAGAGGCCGGGCTAATGAGGGCGGGGCAAGCAGGACTAACAGGATTCTAGACCGGCAAGCTTTTGAAGAAAGGTACACATGTCACCTTAGGAGAATCACACGTCGGAATCGAAGAGGAACGTGAAAAGCTTTATAAGGCATGACACAAGTTCATATGTTACGCGCGCTTTTGGGCTCGATATGGTGTAGTCCTAAAGACAAATCCCTACGAGCCTAGGTCCAAAGCGGAGAATATGTACCATGGGCTTGGGTCATGACAAATATGGTATCAGACCAAATCTCCCTCGGTACATGGGAAAACCTCAGCGAGCTGCGTCCCGGGGGCGAATGTGATTCCCATTAGACAAATCTATATCACCTTAGACAAATTTTACGTCGGAATGAGAATGTGCGCTTTTGGGCTCGATGTGCTGTAGGTCGAAAAACAAATATGTGTAGGTTTAGGTCAAAGGCGAACAACATGTGTCATGGGTATGGGCCGTGACAATTAAGGGAGGGAGGGGGATTGGAAACAAGAGAAGAGAAGGAGAAAGAAGAAATTATTAACTGGACTTCCTTTTCTATGGAGTTGTCACGTAGATATTGATTGGGTGGAGAGTTGCATCAACTTTGATCAATTCAACTCATAAGATATAATTGATCAATTCAACTCATAAGATATAATTGATGTGTTATCAAATCTCATGCCTGTTGCCGTTATCTTATAATGGCTGACACTTTTATTTAGTAGTTTAAAAAATTGTTGAGAATGAAATTTTATATCTTAATATTATCAATTTCTTTTCTTTTTAATTTTATCTTCACTGACTTTATGTCTAGAAGGTGGATATTAAATGTCAAGTTACTGTTGATTTAGAAGTTTGTGATGAAGTTGTTCATTCAACTCTAGTTACTTCTACTAACCTAAATCAATAAACGACTTAACTTATATACGCTAATAATGTAACAAGTTTTACATTATCATATTTGTATTGGTTATAGCATGTTATTTATTGTATTTCTAACGTTACTAAATCATAATTATAATAGACAATTACCTACTGTTGTAGGTCATCTGCGTCCGATGGTGTATAACAAACTGCGCACTATCGGTGCAGAAAAAAAGAGCCTTGAATTAATGTTAAAGTTATCTCCGTGTGACCTATAGGTAATGAGTTTTAACCATGAAAGCACCAATTAATATTTGTATTAGGCTAGGCCGTGTAGATCACATTCTTTGAGGTGCGACCCTTCCCTGAATCCTGCATGAACGTGAGATAACTTCTGCACCGAACTACCTTTTTTTTTAACTCATCAGTAAATAGCACTAGTCATTTCATTTTATCATTATTATTATTTTGTGGTGCATACAAATATTATCATGATTCGTGCAAGAGAATAAATTTATTTTTCTTTGAACAAAAAGATGGCATAAATGCAAAATCCAGGAAATGGCAACAGTTAATTTGTCTTGTTTTGGTTGGAAAACAAATATGTTATCTGTTTTCACATATAAGAGTAGGGATAGTAAAATATTCAAAAAAAAATAGTTAATCATTCATATTATTCACTAAGAAATGAGTTGGATAGTGAACTTTTTAAAAACGGATCAAATATGGATAAGAACCATATAACTCATTTAGAAAATGGATAATCAATGAGTAACCAATGAGTCTAACTTTTATATTTGTAAATATTCAAATGGGGTTCATCAAGTTAGGGAGACTAAAAATTCTCCTAAAAATGATCATATACAAGAAGTCGTGGATAATATGGTAACCCATATTATCTGCCGGTTAACCCTTTTTTATCTGTATTAAATATGAATCGGGTCAATTAATTGATCTAATTTTTCATTATCCGTTTTCGACCCTAACCATATCCGACCCGATCCGCCCATTTACCAATCCTATATAAGAGCATAAGCCTATCACATAACAGAAATTCTGGGCTCAACTTTAATTGATCAAAGGATAGTCATTTCACTTGCACGGCCTCTACTTTCGAGTCTGAAACTTAATTAATGCTTTTTTGGATAAAAAGTGTCTTTTTAGTGTAGAAAAAAAGTTATACAAATAGCTATTTCTTAAAATTATGCTGCGAATTACTTTAACGGAAATTTGGACGTTAAGGTAATTCGCAATATTATATTACGAAATATCGCATTATTATACTGCGAATTAGTAATTCGCAATATAATACTGCGAATTGCCTTAATAAAATATAACCCTTCTTCTTCACAGAAGCGTCCTTCCCAATTAAAAAACCAGATCATCACTGGTCCCCCACGTTCCCCCCCCCCCCCCCCCCCGTTTTTTTTAAAAAGAATTTAGGGCCCCATACATCACCTAAAGAGCTAGGAGTGTAGGTCTCACAGACAAGATAAGCATTGGATTTCGTTTTTCGGGTGAAAATTTCGATTTCAATCAAATTCAATAAACTTAAATCGAGGTATTTCTATTTAGTTTATGCCGAAACTCGTATAGTACATGTGTTTTCATGTTAATTTATGTTATGTTTGTGTTTAAATTTGTATCTTTTATATACCCGGATTGATTTATTTGCTTTGGGACAAAAAATTACTAAAATTTAATAAATAACTTGTATTAAAATTTTATAAATACTTTGTATTGTTAAATAATATTATTTATTTTATTTAATTGTATTGTTAATGTTATGTTCATATTATTGTTGATAAATT
Source organism: Nicotiana benthamiana (assembly GCA_034376525.1). Classification (NCBI taxonomy): domain Eukaryota; kingdom Viridiplantae; phylum Streptophyta; class Magnoliopsida; order Solanales; family Solanaceae; genus Nicotiana; species Nicotiana benthamiana. The sequence continues at coordinate 52,642,347 of CM067330.1, read as the reverse complement.
TGTATATAGCCTTTTAGCGTAGTAAAATATAGTGTCTTTTAGCGTAGTAAAATATAGAGCCTTTTAGCGTAGTAAAATGTAGAACCTTTTAGCGCAGTAAAATATAGAGCCTTTTAGCATAATAAAATGTAGAACCTTTTAGCGTAAAGTCTCTGTAATTAAGTATGTAGTAACTGCAAACTCTATCCAATTAAACTTTACGAAATGAATTATTTAATTTATAATAATAAATAAATTAAATATAATTATTTCTTTAAGCTAATAAAGTTCTAAAGATATTCAAATTGACACGCACAATAATAAAGGATAAGTTGATGTTACCGGGCCTCAAAAATCGATCCTGGAGCCTATACTTAGTTATTCCGTCCAATATAAAACATAATTAATTATTTAACTTATTAAGCTAATAAAATTAAAAAAATATTAAAATTGAGACGCACAATAATTAAGGATAAGTCGGTGCTACCAGGCCTCAAAAGTCAAGCATGTAACCCATGCATAACTATTCACTCCAATTAAAAAAATTATAATTTAATTCTTTAAGGCAACAAAATTCTAAAAATATTGAAATTGAGACGCATAATAATTAAGGATAACTCGGTGCTATCGGACCTCAAAAATCAAGCCTGGAATCCATACATAACTATTCACTCCAATTCAAAAATTTATAATTTAATTCTTTAAGGTAACAAAATTCTAAAAATTATTGAAATTGACACGCATAATAGTTAAGGATAACTCGGCGCTACCGGGCCTAAAAAATCAAGCCTGGAACACATACATAACTATTCACCCCAATTCAAAATTTTATAATTTAATTCTTTAAGGTAACAAAATTTTAAAATGTTGAAATTGAGATGCATAATAATTAAGGATAACTCGGTGCTACCGGGCCTCAAAAATCAAGCCTGGAACCCATATATAATTATTCACTTCAATTCAAAAATTTATAATTTAATTCTTTAAGCTAATAAAATTCTAAAATTGTTAAAGTTGACACGCACAATACTTAAGGATAAGTTGGTGCTACCGGGCCTCAAATCGAGCCCGGAGCCCGTACTAAGTTATTCATTCCAATATTAAATATAATTAATTATTTAATTCTTTAAGGTAACAAAATTCTAAAAATATTGAAATTGAGTCGCACAATAATTAAGGATAACTTGGTGCTATCGGGCCTAAAAGATCAAGCTTGGAACACATACATAACTATTCACTCCAATCTATGTGGGAGTATATCGCACTGAATCCTTTCCATGATTGCATAGTAGCGCGCCTCCAGGCTACAGGCTTATATACGATTTTTGAGCTTGGACGGATGCAGCTTGATTGGTCTCTAATCACGGCCTTGATAGAGAGGTAGCAACCGGAGACGCGTACTTTTCACTTGCCCACGGGAGAGACCACCATCACGCTGGAAGATATTCAGGTTTTATACGGGCTGCGCATAGATGAACGTGCCGTGGCACTGCCCTAGTACATTAGAGGCATGGCGCGTGCATGGTTTTTGGATATGATGGGGCAATTGACTGTTTTAGACCTCAGGGTGACGTTGGGAGCAGTCGCTCTGCATTGTCAGCCATTAGATATCAGATGGTGTTTTTGCACCCAGACATTACTGGCGAGACGGAGGATCTTTGGATTGATAGGTACACGCGGTTGGCGTTGCTCCTGCTTTTTGGGTGTGTCTTGTTCCCGGACACTTCGGGGAGTAGAATGAGTATGCGTTTTCTCCATCATCTTCAGCAGTTGGATGAGTTACCCCAGTACAGATGGGGTACTGTTGTTCTAGCATACCTGTATAGGAGCATGTGTCGGGCGAGCATAGGTCCAGCGGTGGATATATGTGGTTTTCTGCCCCTCCTACAGGTGACAAAATTTCCGAATACTTTGTTCTTTACTCCGAATTCTATATTGTGAAATGACTCATAAAATTTACATCAATCTTTTATTTTAGGTTTGGGCCTAGCAGCAGATCATGCCATTGCATCCACCTCTACCACTATTTCCGCCCAGTGAGGATTATATGTTTCTCCCTCTAGCTGTCAGGTGGATTCTTCGACGTGGGAACTACCGAGGGACCGATGTGCATCATAATCTCCCCAATCTCAGGGATGTTTTAGATATGTTGGTGGACGGACAGGTAAATACGTACCTAGACTTGCTTGTTTTAAATTGAGATGTGTTGCGCGTACTCACTTTTACGTTATTATTTGGTAGTTCATCTGGACGTCGTACAACATCGAGTTGCTTGCTCAGCTACCCGCTTGTTGCTCAGTCGACCGGCTGCTTTGGCGCACCTCCGTCCCGATGATCTGCTTCGATCACGTTGAGTATCATGCCGCAGAGCGTGTGCTTCGACAGTTTCACCATCCCCAGCATATACCGAGGGAGCCTGGATAGGAGGCTACACACTATCAGCGGGACGACCGTGCCAGCATGGACCAGCAGTATATGGGATGGCTACATCATCAGATAGTTTATTGAGAAGAGCGAGTTGAGCGTATTCCGCCACCACCTACATTTACCCAGGAGGCCACTATTCATTTGTATGCTGAATGGTACCGCTGTCAGACCCGACTGATGGTCGGGAACCCCATTTATGTACTTGGCGACCGCTACAGACCGTACGCCGGGAGACACGAGGCACTAGTATGTTTTTGTGGCTTATTAATATCTTATAATTGTGATATAGCATTATTTAGCTAATATTTCAAATGTTTCACAAGCTATTGGGCATCATCAGCTGTACCAGTTAGGATAGGAGATGCAGCAGCGTGCCGACATCCCTGAAGTGGTTGAGTATGGCCGACAGGTGGCATAGATGGCTCGTCTGACACTGTTGTAGGCGAGAGATGCTGAGAGGTTGGACCACGAGGCTCAGTATGCGATGCCAAAGGCCTACCATCAGGGTAGGGCAGTCCCACGAGGCAGGGGTAGGACACGAGGGATGGGTGCCCCATGAGGCAGGGTTTCCCCACAGGGTCTCGGGGGACGACGAGGAGGTGGTGCCCATAAAGGGGGCGTTAAGGTACCTGTCGACCCACCTGGTGAGGGACATGACGAAGACTTTGGAGTTGTGGCGCTCTGAGATGATCAGCAGGGTTATATGCCTCATGCAGACGATCCTTCGAGCAGTATGCATTCGTATAGCCTTCAGCTATCTTTGCCAACATTACATGTCACCCTGTCAGGAGCATTGTTTATCACAGGTACATTCGACGGGGATGTAGATTAGTACTTCACATGCAATCTACCGCAACTGAGGATTCGCCGACCCGGGGCATGGATGGCGGGCGCAGGTTGAGTTATCCCTCATCCCCAGCGGTTCATGCGTATCTACCACAGGCGGCGGTATGTTTGTATTACTTTAATATTTCAATTTAAATTCTTTTCCTTAATGAGCTGCAATTAAATAATTTTAATGGTCTTATGCAGTATTCATCCCAGCCCATGTTTGAGGAGACTACATGGGATGATGCATATACCTAGGAGGCTGACGATACCACGGTGAGAAAATATTTTTTTACTTAAACACAAAAATCTAAATAATACGTTTTCACAGGCTAAGACTACTTTTTAGTAGGTTGCTGACGGCCTGACGCCATCTTCTACCGATCCTGCCATTTGTACTGTCGATGCTGCTGCACAACCTCCATAAAGAGGCAACTTGATGATGATGTCCAGATAGTGTGCCCGGGCGACAGGGGATGCGACTTAGGCCAGCAACAGCACTGAAGCACACAGGCTGCGTTGCTCACTGATTTACTTATGTATTAACTTGTGTAAATAGTGCTTTATGTAAATAATGCTAACAATTTTGTTTTAATAACAGTTTATTTTAATTCCGTTTGAACATCAATTTTACTTTAACATTACAACTTAAACACAAACCTTACATACCTAACACAAAAACAAATAGTAGAACTAATGAAACCACTTAACAAAGGAAACATGAAGATACACTATAACACTCAACACATAAATGCCATTGCTTAGTTACGACCGCCTAGTATTCTCTGTTTCATCCTCTCGAGCTCTTTTTCCAAATTTTTTTCTCTTCTTCCACCTCCTTGATCTACGCCTTCAAATCTTTAATTTCTTGCTTCGATTGGCGCTCTCTGTCCCACTGTCTTTTACTCACATTATGAATATGATACAACTTGTCTTTGCAGTATTCTTATTTACATGGTTTGTCAACCCATACCTTAAAATTGTATATAGATACGTCGGGTTGCCTATAAAACTTGTTCATACAACCCCAATAGCAGCGTCCAGCTTCTTCCCAATCATAGTACATCATGCTTTTGATTCCACAGTCGCACTTTGGGGAACGAAAGGGTCGTTGAGACATTTCTTAAAGAGAAGTTTGGTTTTATGGAAAAGCTCGACTATAGGTTGTTGTTAAGTGCAGAGAAAATGCGCTATTTATTTATAGGCAAGAAGTTGCAATAGATCGTAGTATTATACTACGATTTACATATACAATTTTCTGAGATTTACATATCAAAATTATTTTGAAAAAGACAGCTTTCGTCACATGGTTTTCAGCCTTTTCCGAACGACATAACAACTCAACGACATGTAGTATTATACCGCGATTTAAATATTAAATTATTCTGAGAAAAATAGATTTTGTCACATGGTTTTTCGCCTTTTCGGAACGACATGACAACTCAATGATACGTAGTAATATACTGTGATTTACATAGACATTTTTCTTTAAAATTTTAAGATTGGTGTTCTTTAAAAACAATAATAATTTGAACATTTGAACAATTATATGAATAAAATAATATATTATGTAAATAATGACAACAATTGTATTTTAAAAACATATTTTTTGTAACAGAGTTTGAACAACATTTTCATTTAAACGGGTTATCACAAACTCAAACACGACAAATCTAAAGATACAAACAGTAAAACTAATAAAAATACTAGACAAGGGAAACATAAAGATAAACTACTACGCTTATGACGTACAAGCCACTGCTTAATCACGATCTGCTTCCTACAATTCGCTCGAACCACTCGAGTTGGTCTTCCAACCTTTTTTTCTCTTCTTCTACCTCATTGAGTTTTGCCTTCAAATCCTCAATTTGTTGGTTGGTTTGGCGCTCCTGCTCATGTTGGCTCGAACACATAACATGAAGATCATAAATTTTTCCTTTGTAGTACTTTTGTGTACACTCTTCATCCATCCATACCTCAAATTCACATGTAGGCTTGTTGGGTTGCTCGTCAATCTTGTTATTACATGCCCAGTAGCGACGTCCACCATCTGGCCACCATTTAAACAAATTGCATTTTTCTCCACAGTAGCACTTTGGGACGTAAACGTTTTGTTCAGACATTTCTTATAGAGAAACTTTGGTTATTGTTAAGCGAAGAATGTAAGTAGCATGCGACCATTATTTATAGTCAAAACTTCACACAAAACGTGGTATACTGCGATTTACATATTAAATTATTCTGACAAAAAAACAGGATTTTCACATGGTTTTCAGCTTTTTCAAAACAACATGACAACTCAACAAAGCGTCGTATTATACTGCGATTACATATTTACTTTTTCTGCAAAAAAACACTTTTTCTTCAATCATTCAAGCTTTTGAACCACGCTTTACAGCATTTTGAGAATGACAAGACAATTGATAAAATATATTATTGTACCACGCTTTACATATTTAATTTATTTTTTAATACGAGATTTTCTTATACCACATTCTTAGTCATGATTACTAACAACCATATCAAAATATAACGTTAAAAATAAGATGTACCAACATTGTGAAAATTTATTTTATTGCACATATATTAAAACAAACACAAGTACAAACATGTATTATAAAAAATAATACCAAAATAATTCACTAGGGGTATCCTTGATAGTTGGGTAGATTGGACGAACTTGCACCAGGATTACCATCGCCACGCACACTACCTGAAGTACATTTACGACGGTCTTGTCCTGTTTGCAAGCATATGCCACATTTATGCGCATGAACTGTGTCACCAACATCCATTTGGTTCTGTATGCGCGTTCTCTTGTTCACTTGCAGCTTGCGCAAATAGTCCTTGTTAGAAACCATCTTAAAAGGTTATGGCGGCCAATAATGCTCAACACCTAATGGCTGCAGCTTTTCACTATACGTGTTTACATATGCAACAATACTATATTACCTATCAATATAGTTTGTTGCCTCATATCCAACTTGTTGAAAGCATTTCAATGCATGTGCGCACGGCATGTGGTCGATGCTCTATTTTTCACATGAACACAACCTTCAATTTTCATTCTCCGTATGTAGATTATTCCTACGGTGTCCGCTGATAGTTGTCTTAACTTCAAAAACACCTCGTTCATGATCGTACTGAAGAAATGAATGCCACTGTGCTCGCCTCCTGGACCTTTCAAATATTCTCATGGGTATTGGCATAAATTCAACACCCCGATCCATCAATGCTGAGGCAGCTGCATGCCTTTCAACAAACCTCTCCGCACTCTGTTTGAATGTCATGTGGACCATGGAAGTGAAAGGCAATCCACGGGCAGACTTCAACAAGCCATTGAATGACTCCGACACATTTGTTGTGAGGGCTCCCCATCGTCTGCCGCCATCAGCATGCAATGTCCATATTTGAAGCTCATGGCTCATCAACCAAGTATAGGCTCTTGGTTCTAACTGCCGGATTGCTTCCATGCGCCTCGTGAATTTGCACTGCTGGTGCTCAGTTGCAGCCATCCACATTAAGTCATGAAAGGTCTTGTCAGGATATTTCTTCTGGAAATTGGCCTTTAAGTGCCACACACAGTAACGGTGGTATGCATATGGTTCCTGCCATTGAGGCAAGTGACGCACAGAACTTAAAATAGCACCATGTCGATCAAATATTAGACAAATACCTTAATGTTGTTTGACGACGTGCTGCTTCAAGTGGTTCAAAAAAAGAGTCCATGTCTCTTCGCTTTTGTTGGAACATATAGCAAAATATAATGGAAATATTTGCCTGTTGGCATCTACTACAACTGCAATCAAAAGCTTAATATCATACTTTCTATAAAAATGAGTACCGTCTATGGAAATAACAGCACGACAATGCACAAAACCATTGATTGCTGGTTTAAATGACCAGAACACACAGTTGAAAATATATTCGGGTCTGTTTGGAATCCGCTCACGCCTCCATTCAACAACAATCCTGGGGTTAAAGTGTTGCAGTGCAGCCATGTACCTGGGAAGATTTGAAAAAGACTTATCCCAGTCGCCATAAATAAGTTCAAAGGCACGTTTGCAATGGAGATATGCCTTTCTTTTGGTTATAGTACAACTATTGGTGGATGGCTGTAATACACTCTTTAACTTGAACCTAATGGACACTTCCAAATATGGAATCAAGACAAGAGAAACCAAGTCCACATCCAAGTTGAAGTGATTCTCATTGTATGTGTCAATTTCACATTTGTGCTCACTAATAAATTTACCAACTTTCCATAAACCGGATTTCTTCTTGGTGGCACGCAACATCCAGTGACAACCCAAAAACCACCTACGGCATACATCCTTGTATTTCTCCATAGTTGACTCACTTACCGTTATCTCACGACACTCTCTTATACTATAGATTTTTACAGCCCTAATTAGTCAAGCTTTGTCAGGGAAATACATGCCCTTTGTCAGAACAGCTGGTCTAGACTCATCCCACAACTGTGACCGAAATTCATCATCATCCCTTGTGAGGGCATCCACGTTCCGCATGCTTGGAAAATGATCAAGGTAGGGAATATTCCGCTCATGAAATGGCATGTGGGACTCGTACACTCTTGGTCTAGCGGGAGGTGGACGAACATGCTCCCTCATCAGCTCAGGTTCAACATTCACATGCTCCATTGTCAGCTCAGGTTCAACATTCACATCCTCCTCCACCTCATCACCCTCATCATGGAAGGGTGTGTCATCCCCAGACTCATCCGCATTGTTGTCATAACCGCTATCATCTTCCTGACTCTGCGTATCTACCAAATCACGAGTAAATACACCGTCTATGGGAAACTGTGTGAGGTCAAGAGCTTCAAGAAGCTCGTCTTCACTGCACACAAAAAAAACAAAAACATAAGTTACCCAAAACTCCAGAAAAATACTTTAGATAACGCTATATCACTTTACTTACAAGTCGTACTGTCTTGACGTTTCATGATGAATATTTTCTTGTTAGTCATGACTTTCGGATGGACCACCGTAGTCCAGTACTCTAGAACTACGCATATTCCAACTAGGGGCGGGGTCATAACTTGTAAAATTCATATCCGGACAGTAACCCCTATGAGAAATATGAGTGTATATACAAATTCAATTAAACATAAAATAAACATTGCTAAAGCGTAGTAAAATTGAAGTTCACCAGTCCTCTTGTTGATTATATAAAGTCGAAAAATTATTTTGTGGTTGCTCATTCGCCAGTGATGACAAGTTTAAATCAAAGCAGACTCTTTCATCAACTGCTCCAGAAAAATCACCCGATGACAGGGGGTTATCCCTGCTATGCACGCCCTCATTACTGGGAATGTCTTCCACCTTGACGTACATTTCCAATAACGTTATTACAATAAATTCCCTGTATTCATTAGGAATCCGCAAAAAATCTCTAAGAGTTTCATCATCCTCAATGTTAAACTCAGAATAATAAGCAAACCCCTGCAGAGTCACTGAATACGAAAATCTACATGTTACTTTAAGATTAACCGAACACCTCCTCTCACTTATTTTTTTACGTAACAACGATACCAATGTATCGTACTCCATAGTAAGCGGCAAATTAATATGACACTGTGGAGGTGAGCTATACCTTACAGAGTTATTCTCCACCACAACCTCACACTCCCCCCCAATATAGTGAAACCCTTATTTTTGATACTTCAGACATTGTAAAAAAATAATTGATAAGAAGAAGAGAGAAGTGTGAACGTATGTTTGAAGTTAAGTATTGAATGAATTTTCATAAAATCGAAACGCCTATAAATAAGGCAAGTCCGAGCTTGGGGTGTAGAATCTTTAAAGGAATTCGCAGTACAATACTATATTTTATGTATTTGAATTATTGTTATGTCAGTTAAATTATTGGTTTGACCAATTAATATGTAATTCACAATACTATACTGCTTTTAAGAAATTCGCAGTATAGTACTTCGAATTACATTTTTTTTAAAAATAAAATAGTTCGCAGTACTATGCTGCGAATTACCTTAAAAAATTTAAAATAATTCGCAGTACTATACTGCGAGTTGCTTTAACGGCAAAATTTTCGTTAAAATAATTCGTAGTAAAGTACTGCGAATTACCTATTTGTGTAACTTTCTTTTAAATATTTAAAAATGTGCTTTGTGTTCAATTAATCATCATTTCAATTTCGGACTCATATACTTTCACATAATCGTCGTTTCATGTTGTCTTCTCATAGCTACAAATCTTGTCTTTGTGGTTGTTTTGGAAATTAATTATTCAAGTGGTCACTCAACTATCCCAAATTATCTCCTAAAGTTACTTTTCTTTCTTTTGTAACAACAAAGTCATTGAATTATACTTATTGCACTTAGAAGGTCACTCAACTAGATTTTCCAAATCTTTGATTACCAAATACCTATTTTACCCTCTAAATTATAAATATTATCTTATTTTTATTTTATTTTTAAACTTTTTGGTATTAACAACAGAAATTCAAAAAATTATTTATACAGTTCAGAATAAAAGAAAATAAAGATTATAAAATATATATTCTACGCATGTAATATAAAAATTATTATTGAAATAAAGATCTTTTTATAATATACATTATATATTCTTGAAAATTATGCTCAATTATATTATTATGTTTCTACCAATTTTCCAATGATATAAAGTTATGTCACCAGAAAGCAGAGGGGCTTTCTGTATAGGGTAAAATATGCTATGTTAAGTCGTGCATGAAATATATAATATAATTGAGCATAATTTTTAAGATATATAATGTATATTATAAATTACCTTTATTTAAATAATTATTTTTATATTATGTGCATAGAATATATATTTTACAACCTTTATTTTTTTTTTATATGAATTGTGTAAATAAATTTTTGAATTTTTGTTCTTAATATTAAAATTATTATTACTAACAAATTATTCTAATTAATTTTGTTTATGCTCATTATTTTTTTGTTCCAGCATTATATATGCTTAAATACTTTTATACTTAAAGTCCGTAATGTAAATTAAAAAGGGGAAAATTAATCAAAATATTAAAAAGTTTTAAAAAATAAAAAGAAGATAAATCTCTATAATTTAGAATGTAAAATAGGTATTTGGCAATTCAAAATCTGAAAATTTTAGTTGATTGACCATCTGAGTGCAATAAGTATAGTTAAGTGAGTTTGTTGTTACAAATGAAAAAAATAATTTTAGAAAATAATTTGGAATAATTGAGTGATCATTTAAGTAATGGACTTATTTTGCCTGTGTTTGCAAGTCAGGTGGCCATTCCGTGAAGTTGATCTTTCTTTGCTATTTTCTGTAAATAGCCTGCAATTATCTTGGCTGAGAATCACTGGGTTTGGTAGTTAAATCTTATAGGTAAAATTTCAGATACCTTACAAGCTTGAGGCTTCCTCTCGTGTGAACTACTAGTGGTCTAGTTTTGTTCTTTTTTCTCGGGTAAAATACATTAAATCATTCTTAAATTTGGTTCAGATTATTATTATTTTTCCCGAATTATGTTCGGTCTTAATTATTCCTTTCAACTTGACCTTTTGAGAGTCACTACCCCTCTAGATGTTGATGTGGCAAACAATATGGGTGCACTCACCTGCCACGTGGATTTTTCTGTCTATGTGGCATTTTTTTGAAAAATAAATTATTGTTTACCTTTTTAAGAGTATTATTTTTTTAGATAATTTTTTTCAAATAAAATTTATAATAAAACTTGGATATAATTACATTATTTAGGCTAAATATTTTTATTTGGCCAAAAATAATAAAGTTTTAGTTAATCTTTTTTTGAATTTGACCTGAAAATAAAGATTTATACAATTGAAATAAATAATCAAGATATATATAGAAAGTTATAAAATACATAGTTGAAATAAATAGTCATTGCATCAAAAGAAGAAATAAAAAGAGTGTACAATTGCAAGAAATTACAAATGCAATTGTACACTCTTTTTATTTCTTCTTTTGTGATGCAATAACTATTTATTTCAACTATATATTTTTACGTTTTTACGTAAAATCTGTGAAAATTTAAAAAAAAAAATTAGAGCACCGTAATTTAGAGCTATATAAAAAATTATAGTAAAAATAATTAATTTCAAACTATGTTTTATAACTTTTTAGATTCCTTGACTATTTATTTCAATTATATAAATCTTTATTTTCAAGTCAAATTTAAAAAAATTAACTAAAATTCTATTATTTTAGCCAAATAAAAATATTTAGCATAAATAATGTCATTCTATCCATGTTTATTATAAATTGTATTTGAAAAAAATATCTAAAAATTAATATTCTTAAAAAGGTAAAAAATATATTTTATTTTTCAAAAAAATGCCGCATAGACAGAAAAATCCACATGACAGGTGAATACACTCACACTTTTTGCCACATTAGCATCTAGGGGGCAATGACTCTCAAAAAGCCAAATTGAGGGGGTAATTAAGACCGAGAATAGTTCAGAGAGGATACTAATAATCTTAGCCAAGTTTAGAGGTGATTTAAGGTATTTTGTCTTTTTCTCATTACAAATATGCAAAAAATAAGACCGAGATGGTTCGAACATGTGTAGGGAATTAAGGAGGTGCAAGTGGTTGGCCTTGGTAGGTATGACAAGAGGTAGAAAAGGGACTAAAAAATATTGGGAAGAGATGATCAGAGCGATTGCAACTTACCGAAAACATGACCCTTGAAAGGACGGTGTGGAGATCGAAAATTAGAGTAGAATGTTAGTAGATAGTCGAGCGTATTTCTGTTATGTAGCAAGGGCATTAGGGTTAGTAGGGTAGTTTTTTGCCTTAGATTGCTAGTATTTCATGTTTTCCATTTTCTTTCGCTTCAGTCTCTTAGTATCTTGTTGTTGTTACTACATGTTGCTACCGTTTCTTTCCATCTATTTTTCTGGCTTTGAGATTGTTGTTACAATCTTTCATGCCATATTTGTTGATATTACTTATTTTTACTATTTCTTTTTTATCTTTCTTGAGTTGAGAGTATGTAAGACATGTATACACATTACCCTCCCCATACTTCATTTATGAGAGATTCCACTGAGTTTGTTGTTATTGTAGAATATGGATTATCACTAAATTGAGGGAGAGCGGAAAGAAAAGAGTAGATCTATGCTTGGCAGAAAATGTAATTGTAAGCACAATGAACAAGAGAACATATCTCCTTTCTATAAAAACATGAGAACTGTGTTCTTATTACAACAAAGCTCAGGACAAAAATCAGAGGTATAAAAAAATGAGGTGACATTCCACCATAAAAGATATATACAACCTGCTATGTAAATGGTACAAAGCAAGTAACAATCAAATTTTATTGAGTAAAAAGGGAAGAAATTATCTTACTGTTCTACTCAGCACTCTGTAGAGTCATCTAGGTCAGTCTTCATAAGTTTGTTTTTCCAGTATTATTGAAGGAAGTTGATGCATCATGCAGGTTCCTTGCTCTATGTACAGAAGCCTGAGGCTTTTTCGCCTTAGCTTACACCTCTAGATGCTTGTACACAAATAATATTTCACCGAAACCAGTTGCCGACTGCTTTCACCCGGTGCAACTTTTTGTAGAGCAGCTTATATGTCCCAAGAGCATATAGTCACAGCAACCCAACTCATACCCAGGTATCCTTAGCTTGTCTAACATGAATGGTCAATACGGCCCTCTGCGGTAGCATATGGCATGGTCATCTAGGCTGAGCAGCCAATGTGTCAGTACAGGCTCGTGTTCCCTCATTTGCAGGGCAATGGATCCAAGCGTTTGAAGTTCCCATGAGTTTCGTCATTATAAGGGACAAAGGAAATACTCGACAACACAAAATTAAAATATAAGACTGCAGGACTAGTTGAAAAAGTAGGGAGATTCCAAAACTTCTCTTAAATCGAAATCACCCCGCTCCGGTAAGGGAGGAAATTGCAAGTCAGGGAATGACTCCTGAAAACTCTCCAGTAACTGTTAACAATCAGCAGTGGTGTTAATAATTTGTAACACAATAAACTTTAGCAGTCTTGACTTGAAGAAAACATAAGCAAAACCCAATGCAAATTTGATGAGGATAAGAGAAGCTATACAGTAAGTTAAAATTTCTTTATTTGAGAATCATGAATGTCTTGAAAGGAAACTTCTGCAAAAGCAGCAGTAAATGATTATCTTTTTCCCCATAAAACTTACATTTTCCAATATGGGTGCGCCGTAGAGTTCAACAAATTTCTCTCTCAAGATTTTGTTCATTTGATCAACATCACAAGCATGTGTCCAGTATGAATCATGCACACCTGCCACCAATATTGGGTAAAAAGCATTAGCATGTCTAGTCAGATGCTTATTCACATAGACAGTTGACATTTCATGCGATTGGAACAAAAATAGGCAGCACTACAACAACAACAACTACCCAGTATAGTCCCACAAAGTGGGGTCTGGGGAGGGTAATATGTAGACAGGCCTTACCCCTACCCGAAAGGGCAGAGAGGCTGAAAAATAGGCAGCACTACAAACCTGCAAAACTTAAACCAGATTCTTTGCAGGCAATGGCAGTCATCATCATGTGGGAGCCATCGAGAGAGTGAACGAAATTTGGAGGGAATGCTGTTCTCTGTCGCTTAACCATTACCTGTAATTTATGATAACGAGCATGAATAACCGATAACACCACTTGAAACATACAACTTATTGTCCAAGATATTCAATTCACAGTACAATGATCCAACATCTCCAATATTATTCACACTTTCGAACAGTGGTATTGTATGTGGATTCCGTCCATGTTTTAATTGTATACCTTTTTAAAATTTTACCTCTCCAAGAGATAGTAGAAGGAGAAAGTTGCATAGAAGGATAATCAATGTGCTATGAATCCAGAATAGCTTCACTAGAATCCAAATTATTGCATCCGGAAAAGCATTATCAATGAAGAAAAAGCAAAAACGGAAAAGACATGTTACTGGATGCAGAGGCAACCTTATCTGTTTCTCGCTGTAATGTCAAAATCTGAAGAGAAGTTTTAATCTGCATAGAGTTCAGTGACAAATAGTCAGTGACATTCAGATATGAAATTTTGTCAGAGACTAGGCTGTTCTGAAATTTCATGCAATTTAAGGTTGAATACATCAGAACATTACAAGATGCCTTCCTAATTTGCGGTAAGGTTGCACAACAGGAAGTCCAAGTGGAGTAGTCCATCGTACAGGATGGTTTTCCATGGCGATAATCTGGAGAATGAAGTTCTAAACATTAGTAAAAAAGCAAATTATCCAACATAAAAACTTCAAATCCATCCTAAATGAAAAATTCAGAAGCAACATATTCAGGTGATACTGGTCTCAAAGAGTAAAACAGACATGTTATCCGAGCCAGATGAAGTAAACTGAATTCTACTGAAGAAAGGGGATTTGACTGAACTCATGATGCAGCTTTTAAAAATGTTTGTACTAGTCTGACATTTCTTTTCATTCTTTTACTTACAAAATCTTCCCCGTCTGAAGAGGGTTTTCCTCCCTAAAGTTAAAACTTAAATACTATCAAATTCATTGACTAACACCTATGTTGCGCGGACTCTCGAAAATGTTGCCGCACTTGTGTCAGATCCTCCAAAAATGCACTATATTGGAGGATCCAACACACATCCGGCGAGATTTTCGGAATGTCCGAGCAACATAGACTAACAGCACATTGAGTATAAGAGGGTAACATAATACAATTTATTTTTTGTTATATACAATTTAGCCTATGCCACTGCTTTTCACATCAAGTAGATAAGAGAACTAGCAGAAGCATCAGATAATTTTTTAATTCCCTTTTATTTATACCTAAAGATCAGCTTCTGTACTAATATCATAAGAAGGAAGTCACTGAACTAGGATCCGAGGATCGGCTAGAGAGCCAATAAACAAACAACCCACTGACACAAATCATGCATCATACATCAATCTTACAATTCTGAACAGCAGGTTAACTACTCCAATTTTAGTTAACAATATAATTAATGTACTAACTACAATATGACAATTGGAATAAAAGCAAACCTTTGCACAATCTCCAAGCCAACTCATGATACTTCTAGCAGCTTCAAACATCTCTCCTAAGGCAGTCAAGGTGGTCTGACCATGTGACAAAAGATAATTAGACCAACTATAAAAGCAGATACAGAACAGCATTGGAAGGTCATATTGCAGAAACATCAACGTTAGATAGACACCAGAAAGTATAGACACGTAATTCAACAGCAATCGCATGGACCTCCAAATGTAGTTTACACATGTTGCAAACTACTCACCCCTTCCCCAAACATTTCCCAATTTGACTCCAAAAGATCAAGGTCGGTGCCGGTCAAAGCCAAATTCAAGACTAAATGCCAAAAAAAAAGTTTCATATTCAAGACTAAATTTTAATATTACCATAAATCCACTATATTAAAATTGCATAGAGAATCATGAAAAGACAATCCATATTACTAGTAGATAATATTAAAAGCATAATATTTTTTCCTTCCAAAGAATGTAGACGCACTTTCAGGACTAACCACAAGGAAAGTATTATCCTTTTGAGATATATAAAGCTTTATTTACTATGCCATGCACAACATTACCATAAATCCACTATATGCATAGAGAAAAGCCCAAGCAGATTAAAATAATATAAGTTCATACTTTTGCAGCATAGCAAGCTGCTGCAAACAACTCGTTATCATCTTCAATAACACCACGCTCCTTCAATCTTCTCTTGATTTGGTCACGAGCACCAATATATGTGACACCATACACTGATGTCATAACTGTTTGCTTGACCAACTTCCTGTCCACCTGAATTAGCACATCAAAAGCAATACAATACAGAAGAAATATTATTCAGCACCTACGAACAATTATTAGAATATAGAAACCAATTATCGAAGTAAGCTCATTGTGTATTACTCCATGACATTCAATAAAGTTACAATTTTCCATCAAGGACAGTATATAAACCAGAAGAATTTAGACACGTCAGAGGCAAACCTGGTTAATTAACAGCCTGGCACGCATCACATTAGGATCATTTGCTGGATCTTTAGCTGCATCTCTCTTCATAATATCAAGAACTCTGGTTGAAGAAAGGAACTTACAATCATGATACAGAAAAGCATAGTCTCCTGTCACAGGTTGACTCAGAACTAAGATTAATCACAAAGGTATTTCTATCAACCGCCAACCAAGGAAAGGAAATTGTTGTTCCAACCAAGCTGTTTTGGCAATTAAATCCAGAAGCTTTTACATAGGTTACTGAAATAGGAAAGGAGAACCCTTCTCATGCGGTAAAAATCATATTATACTGTTAACATAACTACACAAAAAGATCCTCTCTATATATGCAATTTACATCTAATCCTGAGCCCATGAATCACAATTACAACAGCTTATTTCTATGTATAAGCTATCACTAGTTAACCGTTGTAGAAATGTTATCAATCGATAATCTTCTTAAGCCAAAGACGAGACACAAAGTGAATTTTTAACAAACATACAGTGACATTTCTACAGCTTGTCTCAGATTAGAATCTCCTAGAACTGAGAGCCACGTTGAAGATTCTAGGATTCATATTACTGACCACAACTGACTGAGGCATACTTGTTATATAGAAAGCCACGTTGAAGGAGGGAAGAAAAGGAGGGGAATTACGGTTTGGTGGTCAAATAGTAACTTACCGAGCAGCAATTCCAGAGTAAACATCAGCAGGTTTGTCTCCAGCAACAAGATTGACTGCAGCTGCTCCTAACTGTAAAGTAATCCAGACTGAGTCAAAACTATGCCAACTCAAAACATGTTAATCTCAGAACTCAAGCCCAGAGCAGGCGTACTTGCAATCAAACAGAGAAAGCTTGTTCAGTGAGCAATCCCACAGAGTCTCAAAGAAGACAACTAAAGAAGACATGCCATACCTTATCCCTACCAAGGGCAGCATAATGTTGTAGCCCATTGCACGAACCATCCTTCATTAAAAAGTCATAAGCAGACAATCAGATTCAGATTTTAGGTAAAACTTCAAAACATGTCATATGCATGCAACTCAACATTTAGGTAAGGCTCATCACAGAAAACATTTAGGTAAGGCTACCACAGATTAAAATGTATAGTTCAGCTTCATCCTTGTGATTAATAGTTGGCTCTTCAATAATTGATAATCTTAAGTTCTTAACCAGTGAGGATCTATTTATTCACGAGTTTAATTTTTTCTATAGATTTCATGAGAAATATTAATTATCACGTATTTTTTGTTAATAATAACAACAACAACAACTACCCAGTATAGTCCCACACAGTGGGGTCTAGGGAGGGTAATACATACACGGGCCTTACCCCTACCCGAAAGGGCAGAGGCTATTTCCAATCGACCCTCAACGAAAAAGAGAAAGCAAAAGAAAAGGAAAAAGAAAAACAAAAGAGCCTTAGTGACTCCTACAGAAATTGCATAAATAATTATCTAAACATAAAATCATAAATTAAATGGCATGCAATAATATTGACCAGTAACTACCATAAGGGGGGCACAATACAATACGCAAGTCATCTATGGAGAGTCCTACCAAACCCCACCTAGCCCCGGGAATGAAGTACGAAAAGTTCTAGAAGCCCCTATTCGACAACCCTGATACTAGACCTCGCTGACCTCCAGACTTTCCTACCAAGGGTCATATCCTCGAAAATCCGCATTCTTGCCATGTCTTGCCTAATCACGTCTTTCCAATACTTCTTAGGCCTCTCTCTGCCACGACTCGAGCCAACCACTGCGAGCCGCTCACAACTCCTCACTGAAGCATCAATGCTTCTCCTCCGCACATGCCCGAACCACCTAACCCTCGCTTCTCGCATCTTCTCATCCACTGGGGTCACCCCCACCTTCTCCCGAATAACTTCATTCTTATGGTGCGCCCGCACATCCATCTGAGCATCCTCGTCTCCGCAACCTTCACTCTCTGAACGTGAGAGTTCTTAACCGGCCAGCACTCCGCCTCATACAACATGGCAGGTCTAACCATAGCTCTATAAAACTTCCCCTTGAGTTTCGGTGGCACTATCTTTTCACACAAGACTCCTGATGCAAGCCTTTATTTCGTCCACCCCGCCCCTATACGGTGACTGACATCCTCGTCGATCTCTTCGTCCCCTTGAATCACCAACCCAAGATATTTGAAACTGTCCCTCTTGGGGATGACCTGTGATCCAAACTTCACGTCCCTGTCTACTTCGCTCGACTCTGCGCTAAAATTGCACTCTGTCTTAGACCGGCATAATTTGAAACCCTTAGACTCGAGAGTTTGCCTCCAGACCTCCAACCTCTCGTTAACACCAACCCTCGTCTCGTCTATCAAGACTATGTCATCAGCAAATAGCATACACTGTGGCGCATCCCCTTGAATATGGGGTGTTAGTGCATCCATCACCAAGGCAAATAAGAAAGGACTAAGTGCGGATCCTTGATGAAGCCCCGTAACCACCGTCCTAGCCCTAGTCTTGGCACAATCGTACATGTCCTTGATCGCTCTTGATAAGAATGGACATTGCGCCTAACTCAACCCCAAAAGCTAGCTTATGAGGTGAGGATTGCCCAAGCCATATAAGGATACCAAAGACCTCAAATCCCTCCGATGTGGGACAACTCAACACCCCCCCCCCCTCACGCCCAGATCTCTGGAGCGTGGACAACATAAATGGGGGCCCAACATCGGTAACAATAATTGGGATGGGCCTGGCTCTAATACCATGATAAGAATGGACATTGAGCCTAACTCAACCCCAAAAGCTAGCTTATGAGGTGAGGATTGTCACTCGACCCCTATTTTTTATTAACTGAAAACAATTAGCTAGATGTATTATCCACAAAGCATGGACACTAAAATCAAATAAAATAGCACGGTTTCTGTAAGGTTCTCCTTTTCAACAAAACCACTTAGTTTTTGCAAGATATCTGGATAATAGTGAACAATACTGACATAGTGTAGGTGAAATTTCTATTTCACTAAATTAATGAAAAAATTAAGGGATATCTCAGAAAATCAAAATGAAGGAGAATTTACAGCATCATATAATCATCGATAGTAAGCTAAAACAAAGATCACCCAGCAGTATGTTGGCAGTTCTACAACAAGAATCACTTTACTCAAATGTCTTACTGCTTATGTAAACATGCCGAAAATGCAAAAGAAGATCCAACGTATGTAGGTATTAGTAACTCCAATAATACAGAACTAAAATAAAAGTTTCATTGAGCAAAAGCACTATCGACCTGAATAATTAAGGAAAACATATCAACTCAGTGTTTCAAGGAATTTAACCAGTTTTCACTATGAAACTCAATTTGCATAATTCAGCTTCAGAAGCTTTCATTCAAAAAATTGGAACCAGCACAAAAAATCTACAGTCACTAGTTGGAACTTGTTGCATGTAAATAACGAGTATTTTGCGAAATTTTAGCCAACGTTTAATATGTTTGCCTAATGATTAACTCCCTATGTGATAGCATATAAATACCATGCAAGTTAAGATATCAGTTTGATTTATATACAAGGAAGCTATAATTCAAAAGTTAATTATCAAACAAAGATCACATCAAAGGTTGAATTTGGTTAAGAGTCTTTTCTAAGTAATTTGGTTAAATAAATTTGAGTTACCAAAACTTGTGAAAGTTGTACAAAATAATCTTATTGATAGAACGGCGAGGATCATAAGCCTGAGGACTGTGCTCCAGACCTTGAGATAAAAGAAGCTATATGCAAAATTATTGAAGTGTGAGTTTTGGCTAGACTTACTGGCATTTTTGGTTCATTTAATATCGAGTGATGGGATCAAGGTGGATCTGAAGAAGGTGGAAGTAGTGAAAGTTGGCCCATACGGAGATCCAGAGTTTTCTGGGTTTGGTGGGGTATTACCATCGATTTTGAATTGTTGTTATATGGTGTCTCGTTATTGATATTTATATGTTGATGGATTTCTCTGGTTGTTGATATGTGGTATTAGAGGAGGCCCTTGTTATAGGGGATTTTCTGCCCAAAATTACGTAAATGAGCTACTAGCTTAAGTTACAGACTTAGCCTTTCTTTTGGAACTCTCCAAAACAGATTCCAGTCATAGTTTTCAGGCCAAAGTAAATGAAATGTACTCTAAACAATGAGATTGTAGGAGAATGCCACATGACTATGGCACCAGGGTTGTCAAAGGCTCTCTTGAGGCATGCGCTTAAGCCCCGAAGCCAGGTGCAAAATGGGTTATGAGCTAATCCTTGTTTAAGCAGCACTTTAATGCAGGCACTTGGTGCTTGATCAAATAAACGCAGGCATTAAGGCATGCACCTTATGGCCTGTGACCTCTGCCTTCAAGAGAGCGACACCAAATAAAAACATTTCACTTAATTCTGCATTTTTCAATTCTTTTGACTGCATAATTGTGGAAGTGATTGAGGAAGCCCTGAAACCATGATTCACAGCAATTTACTAGACAGTCACAAGCTATACACCCTGCATGACCATCTACACTAGTTGTACACATCATTTAGAATTAGTAAAACAAGAAAAATCACACAACATCAAAGTTAGCTTTTCTTTCTTGCAGTCCTTTCATCTAAGGAGCCTTCAATAAGTTCAAACTAAGCGACCATACATTATACACCAAAAACACTCTCACAATATCTATTACCTGGTGAATGGGCATATAAGATATAGCGGTCTCTGGAGATGGGCTTCTCAATGCTTCAGCTATATTAATACATGTTGCTAAGCATTGAAAAGGATCTTCCGCCCCCAACCACCACCGCTTTCCTTCCAGTGGCCTTTCTGCAGAGTCAAAAATATCCTCCACATGGTTTTCACTGAATGCTACACGACCTTCATATGATAACTTATCAACACCACCACCGTATACATTCGCTAGATGTATCTTCAGCCAGCGTAAACCGGACGTTCCAAGTGGACGCCCCTCTGCGAATTCGAGGATTCCACGGCACAAATCAGAGCCAAGATGGTTCAAATATGGGTGCATAGGGTATGCGCGACCACGAAAATCAAGATTATGTGGATAATAAAAACCATCTTCATCCTTCATTTTCCTTGCAACCTGCTCTTCAAAATAAAAGGCCATGGAGTTCTGTTCATGAACACAAGGAAAAGAAGTAAAAGAATTTAAGATGAGGATACAACTTACGGCTAGTTTGAGTTCTATATCACACCGCTGAGAATGCCTCTCGCAGTTCTCTTTTTTCACACCTTTACATTTCCACTTCCATTTCCTGATTTCTGCTTCATCTTCTGTTTCCGGCTCTCCTGGTAAAGGTACCTGAAATCAACTCACCTCTAAGAAAACATGCATGTAGGTAAACAAACCTCAAGAAGCAACGGAAAACATAATCTCAACATCATGTAGTGTTGTCACCCACATCTTCCCTGTCGACTAAGTCAGCAAGACGGCCTCCACTAGCCCATATTCTGTCTACTATGCCAAGTACCTTTCTATTCACCCTCCATTTGGTATTACCAAGAGTGTCAAGTGCCTGAACCGCCAAAATATAGAAGTGAAAAACGAGGCCTGAATTCTTTTTTCTCCATTTGGGGGGGGGGGGGGGGAGAAGGGGGGGGGTTATGAGATGGAGTTGGGCTAAAAATCTATTGAATACTATGTAGAAGAAACAAAACAGAAGGGGAACATCTGCCTGACAAACCTGGAATACAGGTTCCAATTGCTTCTTTGGAACTCTTTTAACTGCTTCACGCTGCTGTTTTGCTCCATGTGTCCGCATAATGTATGATGGTAAAAATAAGTAAGCACCTTTGTCATACCTGCCAGAAAATTTGGAACTTTAACCCAATTCATACATGGTGTTGAGCCCCAGTGAGCTGGAATTACCAAACCAGGCAACCGATGCTCATATGTGCTCATATTGACAACCACAGAAAGTCAATAAGCCTTATTCACATATCACTATATCAGCTTAGCTTTATCTGAACAGATATCTAACTACCATTGGAGCAAAATTATCATATGAGTCTTTAAAGCTCAACCATATGCTTCAGGAAGAAGCAAATACCAATAACAGATTACACAAAACAATAATTCTAGCATTGGGAATACGTGAGAAATCTCATTCCATAAACTATCTTGAGAATGGATTTGACACATCACACACCTGAAAGTTACTAAAATTCAAGCCAACAGGGAACAAAAGCCTTTATTCTTTTTTTTGAAAAGAAAATAAAAGCCTTTATTCACTAGGGAAGAAAGGAGAAAATAGAATACAATAATCATCTAAACTCAAGTATCTAACATACACACTGGAAATAAGAAAAGATATACAAACTAACCCTAACCAACTCTGTGGAGGAACCAGCATCGGCATATATGGAATCACCATGTGTCTAGCCTGTTCACAAGCACAGATTTACTGTAATTACAATTCCTCTAAGAAAGATTGATTAAGCAGGAGAATCACATTATCATCGAGCAGGCAATGAATAACCATGAAATACTGTACTCACAGTTTTATCAAGGCCTTTACGAACAAGTGGATCACATTGAATCACGCCGTATCTCCTGCTACCTTTCCTGTAATCACAGAAGCCATAAAAGATATCAAACAATGATCTGATGATGTTATCTACAGCAAACCCCTTGTTGAGAAGAGTGTGGATTTCTTTTCTTCGTCTCCTCTACTTCTCAATTGGAGCTACTGAGGGGAAGGGCTTCATCGTATTAAGCTTGTACTCACATTGTTTCTACAGTTTTGAGGGTGTGCACAAATGCTGGCCGAATATCTGGTGGACAATCATCTAACTGATCATTTGGAGGCTGTATATAGGCGGTTTCCATTAATATCTGAATCAATCGGCACCCAACCTATAAAAGGTATTATTTCAGCAAAAGCATCATAAACTATGATAAGTACACCCACAAGGGCAGGCAAGAGAAAGGAAGCTTCAATACTGATCGTACAAAGGTGATAAAGAGAAAAATGTGTTAAAGAAAAACCTTGACAAGGTTATCCTGACCCCAAGGCTTTTCATCATCCTGCTTCTTCACTATCTTTCTAACCTGCTGCAGCTTTTGTTTCTTCATCAAAATTTTTACTTTTTTCCTTAGCCTCTCTCTTTCTTTCATTATATCACCAGCTGTTTCTTCCAAGTCGCCACTCAATGCATTGCTTTTCTTGGTCTTCTCCAAAAATCTATGTATTCTGGCCTGAGAAGGAATTGAAAGAGTAAATGATTGAGACAAGCCTGGCTGAACAGCTCTTTTTTATATATATATATACTAATATTTAAATAGACATGAGGAATGCCTATAAACTTAGGCTGACAAATTGAGACAACTAACCAAGAAAAGTTCCCAATAGCCTAAAAGATTCACTTAAAGCAAAAGCCATGATATGATGACACTATATACAAATAGCCTATTGATATAGCAGAAGAACATACAATACAAGAACTAAGAAGAACAGCACAATGTTTATTCACTTTAGTTGATAGTTGATACTACGGGTCAAGAACCATAATTCCGGGCTCAATGTGATAGATGAAGCAACTTTCTTGTGAATTGGAGAGGCAGTAAATTAGTAAATAAATACAAAGCACTCACAGAGGTCATATGATGAAATAACAGCACCCTCGTTCGTTGCCCAAACTCTGAAAGAGGAGGGCGCAAAGAATACTAAAGATGACAGACCTGTTAGTCCGGGGGAAGCATCTACAAGATCATCTCTTAGGTGCTTGCAATAGACTGCACAAGGTTGTATTTGGTGGACAATATTTGGTTGGACAGGAATTCCAGATGTTTTGAAGATTTAGCCAACACGGAACAGAAGATCAAAGGGGGTCTATTTGGAAACAGCCTCTCTACCCAAGGGTAGGGGTAAGGTCTGCGTACACACTACCCTCCCCAAACCCTACTAAATGGAATTATACTGGGTTGTTGTTGTTGTTGTTGGAACAGAAGATCAAAATGAAATGCATATTTTTGTTTCACTTTTGGTGTAAAGAAGCTTTAGTGCAAGATGTAGAGTCCCTAGTTGATCTCATTGGGTCCTTGTAACTGACACAAGTTTTGCCTTTCTTTTTTACTTTCTGGAAGTCTTGTAACTAGGGCCTGTTTCCATTAGCACTATCATTGTGCTAAGTTCAATTTTTAATGAAATATGTTACCATTTCAAAAAATAATAGAAATATGTTACCATTTCAAAAAAAAAAATAGACTGCACAAGGTACTCGAAGACAGTGTCAACTTCCCAAAATGTATTTTTGTGCAAAGGAAGAGAAACATGCAGCCTTGGTGGCACGAGCTAGAGGACTCCAAGAGAAAGGACGGCATCCATGGCAGAGGCGGATCTAGGATTTAAATTCTATGGGTGCAACTTTTAAGATTTTAGTATTAAACCCATTATGTTTTTAAAGTTGTGGGTTCATTGCAATTTTAATCAATTTTTACATATAAATTTTTACTCCGCATCAAAACTTATGGGTTCAATTGAACGCGTCGGTAGAACACTACATCCGCCTTTGATCCAATGGATTCTTGGAACGATAAAGTTGTCAAAGCGAGAAGCCCAAAAAAGGCCAAAGTTTGTTGGAGCTTTTAAGCGGAAAGCACAATTAAAACATGGGCTTTAGGCGAAGAAAAAATAAAAATTAGAAATGTAATGCAAAAACGATAATTATTTGGACCAAAAAGTGAAAAAGTTGTAATTGAGCTATACATATGTTATGCTCTCAAAGACATAACCTCATCGGTGAAAGTGCACACACCTTGATGCTAACATTAAAGCGCCAACTAAGCGAGGCAAAACACACAACATGGGTTTCACTCAGCTTCTAGAATTAAGCGCGTTTTAAGTGAGCCTTTAATGATACTAGACAATACCAATTGCAACTTCTGAGCAACTATGATGATGAAGACGGGCTTCGAGGAAAATTGGAGGAAGTGGGCATATTTTTGCTTATCAATCAGTTCCCCTGCTATTACCAGAGACCTGAGACAAGGAGACCTACTATCTTGATGCTTTTTATCTTGGAGATAGAGGCATTCGACAAAATGGAACGAGTCGTGACGGGGAGCTACATAAACAGCTTTAAAGCTAATGTGGGAGGACATAATGCAATCACAGTCTTGCACCTATTTTTTGTTGATGACACTAGTTTTTGCAATGCAGATCATACATAGCTACAGTCCCTCAGATAGGTAGTGATATGGTTTGAATATCAAGGTTGACGATCACTTCAAAGAAATGTGAAATCATACAAGTAAACGAGGTGGACAACATTGCGAAAATGGCAAGTCACCAATTGCAACATTGGTTTGTTGCACTCAACCTAGGTTTGTCGTTATGAGCTTAAGTAAGGAACTCACAATGATAGAAAGAGTGGAGAAAAGGAGAAGGATAGCAGAAGCGATACTTATCGAAAATGAAGTTTTGATCAAGAGCATATCTTTCTTCTTTTTTATAAGGTTACCAAGAGCATATCTTGCACATCCAAACTTACTATATGCCGTAGAAGAGTCTTCCAAACTTCCGATAGTGAAGAAGTTCCACCTGGAAGATTGAAAGACGGTGACAACCCCAAAGTTTGGAGAACTTGGGCTGAGGGACTTATGGATTTTCGACAAAGCACTCCAAGGATATAGAGGTTAGGAAATGAAGAAGAATCCAAGTGGAGAATGGTCATAGCTAACAAGCACGACACACAGGAAGAGAGTAGAGGATGAATGAGAGCAGTAAAGTAAATGTTGTATGGATGCAGTTTATGGAGGATCATCATAAAAGGGTGGGAGAATTTGACGGGAACATAACATTAAGAGTTGGTAAACATGGAGTCAGCTTTTGGAAGTAAAGACAGTTCTGAGCAACAATTTCCAAATACTTTTCCCTCAATATACAATATATCGAGCCAAAAGATCATCAATGGCACAGGTGTGCAGGTTGCAGCGAGGAGAAATATTTAGGGATTTGGGCTTCAAAACATACTAGTAGTATTGAGAGTAGTTTGATGACTTTCGACGAGTACAGGAGTTGCTTTATAATCAATGAATGATGCTAACGGAAAAGGACACTTGACATTAACAGCAAGAGAATCTTTTCTATGAAATCTTTTTATTGCACGTTCCTCATAAGAGAGGGGAAGTGGTTTTGCATACCACAAGTTGGATACTGGAGCTCAGGGAATGTGTGTTTCTTCACATGGTTTGGTAGTTAGGAGTGTTATCCTAGTGGCAAATAATCTGAAGAGGAAACTTTTATATACTAGTTGGCGTTGTATGTGCAAATTATGGAGACGGCGAGAATTATTTGTTGCTCCATTGTCAAGTAGTGAACCACTTACGTGAACACCTTTGAACCTTTTTGGAATTCGACGGGTGATGCCAAGGAGAGTGAAAGATGTATAGGCCATCTGCACCATTAAACAAAAGAATTGGAGTAAGAGAAGAAGGCTTGGGAGATTGGCATGGACATTGATTCCTTGGAGCGAGAGAAATAGGAGAGCTCTTAAGGGTGTTGAAAATACACTTGTGCATATTCTATTTTCAGTCAATTTTTCGAGCACGAGCACCCATTAAATTTCTGTGAGTATTAATGATTGGGTGCTCTTTGTGGGGAACCATGGTTTCTTGCAGGTTCTACCACCTACGTATACCACTTGTATAGCAGGTTTTTCTCTGAATTTATCAATGCAACTATTACTTTATCAACAACAAGAAAGAGATAATTTTGCAGCATCATTTCACCCATATTGATGCTGCAACATACTACACTTGAATAAAGAAATGCAAAGTTATAGCAAGCCCTCCCTAGTTCCATTAACAACTTTTGGCGAAAAGACTTCCCATAAAGATTAAGCAAGCTATGGCCTGCAGGACAGTATATTAAATCAACCAGACTATCTAAGCAGCTTCCACTCTCCTCTACGGATGTAATCTTTTAATCTCTTTCAGTTAATGTGTTTGTGCTTCACTCAATTCTGTCAGCTACCTATACTTTCTATACGAGAGGGGAGTGCCTTAGCCCATGGTCACCATAAAATAAGTAACATCCACACAAATGTATAGGCTGCAATAGTTAGTAGATCATAAACTGCACTTACAAATGAAGAAACTGTCCATGTAACTACATTGCTCTGTTGGTCGAAGAAAAGGAACCTAAGAAACCTAGAGAAGAAAAAAAAAATACAGGAACGAGCAACCTATATAGGGAGTGTTGGTATCGTCCTCTTCTTCTTTTATATTTGGTCAGTATAGCATGCTAGAATCTTATCCAAATATATAAAATTGCATGCAATGTACATATTCAAACAATGCAATACACGAACCTCATTCTCAATAGCTTCACCAATGTGGGAAGCAGCTTGTACAACTCTAGAACTACCAGTTCCTCCACCAGTCATTAGCAAACCCATCAACTTGTGCATTGTAATCACAGCCATCATTTCAGCAGGCAATTGATCAAAAAACGGAGCATATGCCCCACGGTTCTTCCCTTCATCACACAACTTCTGCTCAGCAGCTATAGCATCCCGCAACGGCTCAAACCAACCCAAGAACAACGATTTCATGTAAGGCAAGTTCGGTGCCAGCTTTTGCTCACACATATCCATCAGTAGCTCCTGATACTCCTTGGCCGCCTCTTCCCACGCTTCAGTTTCTACCTTTATCTGCCTTCTCCTAAGCAAATTGTACTTCCCAACCCCCATCCCACCTATTGTTTTAGGCTGCTTTGGTTGCAAATTGGTCTTCAAAGCCTCATTTTCTTTGTTCATTTCCTCTATCAATTCTTGAATTTCATCAATATCTTCTTCAGATGTAGACACAATCGCTTCTGCAGCACTGCCATAACTCCTCAAAAATCCTAAAGATCCACTACCCCTCTTACCAAAAACACAAAAATCTACTTTAACACTTGAAAAGATTGAATTTTGAGACAAACCCAAGTGAGGATTTTTAGAACTTTCCTCACAAATGCCTTCTACATGCCTAATTTTACTACTAACTCTAGAAAAGGTTGAATTTTGAGACAAACCCAAGTTGGGGTTTGTAGTACTTTCTTCACACAAGTATTGTAAAGGTCTGGTTTTTCCAAAAGAAGAAGAATACTGAGAAAAACCCAATAAAGCTGAATCATGGTTGTTTCTGAATTTTCTTGAATAAGCTTGTTTTGATATATATCTCCACATACTCAGTGGATCTATTTTATTGGAAAACTGAAGAAAAAAGGTTAGACTAATTGACCGATAAGTTGAAATAAAGATGTAGATAACTGAGTAAAGTGTGAAGATAGCATCAACAGGTGAACATGGAGAAAAAACAATGGGGGAAAAGAGAAGAAAAGGGAGAAGGAGGAAGCGGGGTTGGCAATGGAGGCTGCCTTAAACCCTTCCAAGACCTATTCTTTCGTTGCTAGGAATTAACTAATCATTTTCGGGTTTTACTTTTACCTTATCGAGTGACCAGTTTGACACTAACTTTGTTTTATGTCATAAAAATAACCAATTTGCTTTTGTTATTACCTAATGTTTTTAAGTTTCCAAAAAAACTATTAAAAATTGGAGACCTTTGCCCATTGGGGTCGCTTTTCTTTAGGACTTTAGTCCGTGACAAGGCTCGAAGACCTCCGGCTGGATTTGAAATGGATCAGGTAAGGCATCCATTTACGACGTGGGTGGGATTAGCAGTTTTCTCTATTTTCTTCAATGGTAGGAAATACGCATCAGCGGGGGTATATGGGAGGAAAGCAATCTGCAGTAATTCAAATAGCTCCTTCGGATCACTAAGTAAAATCTTGACTCACACATACCGCGGTGTATTGTTGTCAACTCACATAGTCGCACCTACCAGCAACAAGATGACTACTCCCTGCAAACGGCGCCGTTGTCACCTATGTTGAAGAAAGGTTTGGAACCCTGTAGAGAATGAAGAGGGGCCGCCTGTTCGGACATACGGTTCCCGCGGAAGATCAAGTTGGTGAGCCGTGTGATGGGAAACCTTCCCGCACGGTTCGGAGAGCACTGAATTAGAATGAGAGGTTTACCACCACATCATTGCATGCAAGGGGAGCTCGCTCGATTCGCAGATTGGTCCGACTCGTAATTCACTTCTAACCCCGTGTTCGATAGCCCGACCGTAATGATGTTAATTGTGGTTACATTCATAAGTAGCTACATCCTTCCCTCTACTAAAAATCTATATTTCTTCTTCAGGCTACAAAGAATAATGGATTTGAATGTATCTGAAACGAAAGCAGCACTCGAAATACCATAAAAGAAGAAAAGCAAGTTCAGTAGTACGCCTGGTTCACGAGGTTCTACCACCGCAGAGCCCAATCATAATAAAAAAGAAAGAGTTCTCTCTTTTTTTCTCTTGGTCAACAACCAACCAAAGTGATCTATACTTCTTCACTACTCGTACAGGCTTGACGGAGTTAATCTGTATTGAGGGAATCGTTTTGTCTCAATCAATCAAGAATGCCTCAACTGGATAAATTCACTTATTTCACACAATTCTTCCAGTCATGCCTTTTCCTCTTTACTTTCTATATTCCTATATGCAATGATGGAGATGGAGTACTTGGGATCAGCAGAATTCTAAAACTACGGAACCAACTGGTTTCACACCGGGAGAACAAGATCCGGAGCAACGACCCCAACTGTTTGGAAGATATCTTGAGAAAAGGTTTTAGCACCGGTGTATCCTATATGTACTCAAGTTTATTCGAAGTATCCCAATGGTGTAACGCCGTCGACTTATTGGGAAAAAGGAGGAAGATGACTTTAATCTCTTGTTTCAGAGAAATAAGTGGCTCACGAGTAATGGAAAGAAACATATTCTATTTGATCTCTTTGGTAGCACACCTCGGCATGTCGGGCATGGAACATGTTCACAAGGATCTTGGCATGATGGAAGGCCTAGGAGTATCATGGGAGCACGAGGGTGCATGTGGAAGAGTGGCCAAGACAATGCCAAGAACACGTCAGGCCATGGAAGCACAATCTTGCGCTATGGAAGGTTCTAGAAGGTTCCGGAGTGATCTAGGAGTTGGTGGAAGCTCCTTTCTTTTTCCATTTATCTTTTATTATTTGTTTGGGTTTGTAACTATGTGACCACCGGAAGTGGAAGAGCTATTTGATGAGACTTCATCAGATGATTGTACAAGAAGGAACTAGATAGATTAGAGAGAAAAAAAGAAGAGATGAGAAAAAATAATAATGATAAATAAATAAAGGATGAACCGGATATGGACAGTTCCAATAAGATTTCATTCTCGAACAAAAAACCATTTTTTGATTTATTTCATCTATTCCATGACCGGAACAGGGGAGGATACACGTTACACTACGATTTTAAATCAGAAGAGAGATTTCAAGGACCGCACTTGCTTAGTCTTTTTCTAGCTTGATTGCGAAGCATGGTTTGGAAAGGTCAGTTGAAAGACGGTATATATCAACATTCAAACCTATCCTTTGTGGCTGGCCCCAGTGCTTAACGTCATGTTCCCTCCACATACATATGAAAAGTACGCCAGCCGAATTAGCTCATCAACTCGCCTTAACGCACCCTCACTATATAGGTGCGGACTTGCGTACGGTGTCACTTGCCTAACAGCTGCCAAAAGCGGAAGCTTCAATATTGACGGGCTTATTGTCTTCTTTCTTATCTTAAAAAAAGGGAAAATAAGAGAGGGATCACTCATCGGGCAGTCGTTAACCGTTGCGCCTTCCCTTATGCTTACACCATTTCTTTGTGAATGCTCCACTTTGCTCTTTGTCGCGCTACTTCCGCTAGCAACCAGCTTCGGATTCTCCTTAAGGCACCGTGTTGAGTAGGGATTTGAATAGAAACTCTATTTTTGGGCTCAATGTTGCTGGACTCTACTCCTCTCCCCGGGCTCGTCCGCTCTATGCCCAAAGCTTTATAGTCGCGACTGTTGTCATGGAAAAAGAGTTTGTTTTCTGTCAAAGAAGCATGCTTAACACAGCCTATAGCATAAAGGCATTCGAGCCGCGTCTAAACTAAATGTTGGTCAAGGGCCCGTACTCTCTCTTATGTGGATATGCTATCCCTTCCGGCAATGGTATGGGGAAGGGGAGGTGAGATATACTCATTGATTATATTAGATGAGCGGCCGTACTAGATCGTTCGGGAGACATGGGCCCACGCGCTACACACAAGAATGAATTGTTATGCGGTCGGTAAACTCTTTCCTTTTTGGGGGCAGCCTATCAGATCTATTTGTTTATCCTAAAAACGGATAATAATTAAATTTATATGCAATTTTAAGAATACTTGATATAACTCGATACAAAATAAGAAGATACATAAATTGATATTGAAATTAATTGTAAATAGAAACAAACGCAAACCAAAAGAAATATATAGCTTTGGCCCTCGAGCTAGATCGCCCTCGAGTCAAGCGAGTATTTCACTGAAAAATATGAACAAAGTAACAGAGTATTGAGAGCTTAAGAGAAAGATAGTATATTATTTTATATTGCATGGATATGATGATGTTTACAAATGATCAGATCCTCTTTATATAGTAGTAGGGTTCTACTCTTGATACAATTCTAAATATAATAAGAAAGTCCATATTTGGCTAATTAATCGACCTTTTCTTGATACATACATGGATGCGATCCTCGCCCAATTGCAGTTATTTTGTCTTTCTGTTATTCGGCTCATTAAACTTCCCTCGACCTCCAGCTTATTCGGTTTCGATCTTGGTCTATCTCGATCTTAGTCGATCTCGATTTTAATTGGCATCGATCATAATCAGTTTCAGGGTACGGTCCAATATAATATGGGATCAAACCTTGGCCTGTCACGTTCCAGGACAAGCTCGATTTTGGCCGTATGCACTATTTCAAGCGGGGTCACTATCATATATCCCCGCCTTATTCGAGCTAGAAATAAAAAATTTCCTAGTAAAGATTACTTCTCTCTTAATTGGATTGTTCCTACCATAAAACTTTAATTTATTTTTTCTTTTCCTTTTTATAATGCTTAAATTAGTCGAGTCACTAGATTTCGTAAATGGTTAAGCGAACAAACCTTATTTTTGCACAAAACTCAAATTTATAATATTCTCCAAGTTCAAAAAAAAAAAAAAAAAATAATAATAATAATAATAATAATAATAATAATAATTATTATTATTATTATTATTATAACTTTTGTTATCACTTGATTGAAGTTTGGACTTAAAATGTTGAGGTGAAATTGAAGTTGGACGCTTTCTCTAAAATATATCTAAGTAATTCTTAGTTCAATTATTTTTTTGGCTTATCATCTATATTATATTAAAAGCACGAAGACTCTTAGCGAAATGTCATTTGCCTTTTTTATTTTTCATTGTATTTAAAGTTAGCTAAAATTGTAAATACAAATGTACTTTTTTTTTGGAGAAAAAATATTCGTATCACAAAAAAGGAAAAAGAAGAAGAGAATAAGTGAAGAATTCCTTCGTCAATTAATATATGTAACAAAGAGTAATTATCTTAGGTTAAAAAGGAAGAAAAAAAAAGCATTAATAGGAGAATAAATAGAAAATATTTAATTTCCTTAAAATGGGTCAAAATTTTCGTTATTTCAAAAGGAAAAAATAATAAGAGGATAAGTAAGAAACGTGTTATTAATTAATATCCCCATTAAAAATCGTTAAGAAATATTAGTTAATGTATCAAACTTTTTTTTTTTGTGAGACACTAGGATTTAGTTCTCTGGTTGGTTAATGAATTCATCAACCTAATATGTTTGTTGATGTATTTCTTAAATACTAAAACCATTGAATAAAGAGGAGCTGAAATAATATTAAAATTTAGAATACCCAATCAAGATTGTTTATTCATAAGAACTTTTATCTCTTGCATATTTATATCTCTTGCATATTTCTTTCATAAGAACTAAATAAAGAGGATTTGGTGTTTTTGCTTCTATTTATTATCTCTCTTTTTTTCTTAACTTGATATTATCCGCTCCACATGTTTTCTTTCTCCCAATTTTAGATTGCGGATTCTAAATGATAGAAGCTTTTGGATGCTTTGAAACTAGCACAACAAAATACATTGAGGTAAATTCTTTTTTTTTTTTTCGTTTTTCTTTATTATTCCTCACCATCAACTTTTGTAATTATGTGGATAATATTTAAGAATTTAAAGTGACATGCGGTTTTATTTTTATAAATTTTTTCACTATTTAAATTATATAAAATAATAATAACTCCTTAATTTAATTGATGCACAATAATAAAAACTAAATATTTATTTTTAATCTATTATTTATCAATATATAATGAACAAATTAATATTTGTATGAATTCTTTTAAATTATCAAATAATTAAATAAAAATATATTAGTTCTTTTAGTTGGTTAAAATTCTATTTTTAATACCATGTTGAATCTTGGTAAACTGGTCTAGCCATAACCTTCAAGGAAAACTATAAAATAAAAAGAGAAATATGGGAGTAAAACTAAAGATAGTACTAAAAGCCATGGAATATAAACTACTAACCACAAAACAAATACCATTCTCGTAAAATGGAACCCGCAAGAACAAAATAACTATAAATTGAATATGGATGGATCATGCAGTGGCAACCCGGGTAAAGGTGGAATCGGGGGAATCATCAGAAGGGGCTACAGGGAATGGGTATTGGGTTACAACATGGGTATTTCACATGCAACAAATATTTATATGGAAACACTAGCACTACTGCATGGCCTGAAATTAGCTATACAGAACAAATATCTACCCCTCTCTATTGAAACAGATTGTAAGGAGCTCATTAACTTAATCCATGATAAGGACTGTGCATTTAATCTGATTGATGACTGCAAATGCCTACTGAGTAGAGCAAGTGACCCGCCACTACAGCACGTCCACAGGGAGGAGAACCAAGTTGTTGATTCAATGGCGAGGAATGGAAGAAGATCAACAACTTTAGAAAGCTTAACAACTTATCTTATTCCTCCTACTTTTGTTGCTAATATTTTGAAAAGGGACATGCTAGGAACTACGTATCGTAGAATAGCTCCCGTTTGTAATGTAACTTGTAATAACTCTTACTATGTATTTTTAATATATGTCTTAGTTATAAAAAGAAAAAGTACTAAAAGTTTTGAACGGCTAAAGAGCACTTGCAGAAGATCCAGCCAATTGCCCTCCGTATTCATTCTTACTCCTTTTTTATCTAACACTCTTTCTTTTATTTTTATTTGGTCCTCCTATTTTCATGATATTTAGTACTTTTAATTTATTGTTATACAATTAACAAGATTAAATTAGCAATTACTCTCACACAGAATTTTCTCATAAGTTCTGTCTATTAATTATTTAGTAGATTTTCGGTTCACCTTTGGACTATATGCAAACAGGAGAATGCAAAGCTTTGCATTAAAGTCAAATAGGGGTGCATATATGTGTTTGTACAGTTTTAAAAGTATATGCTATTATGGTTTAAAATCATATGGTAATTTAGTAATTTTATTGTAAAATTACTATAGACGTGCAACATTAACATCAAAAACATCGTATGCAACTTATTATTTTTGTTTTTACTACAAAGGTCAATGACTAAAATATGAAAATGTTTTTCATTACATTGTTTTCTCGATTTCTCTGCTATTATTTTTATTATTTGCGTATGAATATGTTTAATATTTTATATCATAAATTTTGTGATTATTTATTTATTTGTAAGAATAGAAAAAAGGCAATAACATATATAACGCGTACGAACAAAATGCGTGAAGCTATTAAAATTTCTCCCATTATGCGAATCTTTTTTTTTAAAATTTAGTTTTGATTACATATGTGATATGTATAATAAACATGAGATTATGATTTAGAGAAAAATGCATGAAGCTATTCAAATTTCTCCTATTTATGCTATTTTTTTTTTGAAAACTAGTTTTGGTTACATATGTATAATAAACATGAGATAATAATTTAGAGCGAAAAATTAAAAACTTTGATCAACTAACATCAAAAACGCAAAATAAAGATTAGAGCTAAAAATTAATTTTTATTAATTTTATGAACATTTATTTTACATTTTTAATTTTTTCTTTTATAACTCAAGTATATTACTATTACTTATGTTATTTAAAAAAATATATATTTATAATATAGGATACACGCGTAACGCGCGTGCCTTAATACTAGTTAAATTAAATAAATAAGGAAAGAACACTAGACATCACATAATAGGAGTAAAATCAAACAGCATATACAACTTATCCTCTTTTAGATTTTGGAAAATAAAAATTGCTAATAAAAGTTAAAACTTAATATGATAATTTTTTCGACAAAGAAGTCATGCAAAACTGTTTGATCACGGACCACAGCTACTTCATGGAACTAAGACCACTTAAAAGTACCAAGGAAATGTTATTTATTTTATAAACAGATGCACACAACCACAAATAACCTACAGCTTCAATCTTTGATTTCCACATCTATAATTTAACTAAATTGTAATTTAGTTTGAGCCACACTTTTTATTCACCATTTTTGCAAACTCATATTTTCTTTCTTTATGTTGGTTTACTTTAGTTTTCTTTTAATATAACTTTTGTCGAAAAGAAGCTTAATACTATTTTAACACCACTAACAAAAGTTAGATTTTTTTGCATACTCACACTTATAAATCACATAAAATAATTGTCAACATCAAACATAAATCGCAACCTGAAAAGATTGGTAAATAATCTACTCAATTTAGTCAAATTAGAAAAAAGAATATCTTAAAAATAATATTAACCGCCCAAAAACAAAGTTGAAATTTTAAGCAACACTTTCAAACGCAAGCAGTGAGACTCATACCAAGAGTCCAAGAGGAACATGTTTACAGTATATGTGAGGCTAAAGTCATCAAGCAAAAATCTCTCAAGCTTTTGGTCCAATACTAAGAACGCAACACGTGTCAAATTGTACTGCTGCCAAAAGCCTAATATTTAAGCAAAAATATAGAGAAACGGACCTATTATCCATCAAATTTCAAACCGTTCGCTCTCTTTGATTACAGAGAGAGATAGAGTATAACATAAGAACAATGCTGCATTTTATATTGCTGCCTTTGTGGTAGTATAGTGGTTTGTGTTTACAGGAGATAACATAGTAAACTTTAATGCAAGAGGGGGCAAACCAAACAAATCTTACTAATTCTATAACTAATTTATTCATGCCAAAATTTCTTTAATACAATTTCCATTTTCTCCCCTATAACATTCTAGTACCCCTTCCAAAAAACCAAATATGCTCTACTCTTCTGGCAGTTCCTGATGACATGCCAGAAAGAATGCCTAAACAAGAATGACAAACACTTTAACATCACTCCCAGTAATCGTTGCTCTCGGTCCTTACTTCTGATGGCTCGACAACTTGTACCTCTGAGGCTTCAGCAGCGCTAGCATCTGATTCCACTGAAGTTTCCGCTGACGCCTCTGTCTCGTTTTCCTCGAATCTACCCCATCTTCCTCCAAGTGCCATTGCCATCATCTCGTAGATCTTGTTACCCAACTCAGCTGGACTATCAGGCTGTTTCCAATTTCCAATGTCAAAAATTCATGTATCGAGTAGAAACAACTTATTTAATACTTGTTCTATTAAATCGAGAGAAGGAAAAAACGATGTTCTGTTTGACAGTACTTACAGTAAATCCACTGGAGATCAATGCTGTGTCATACAATAATTCTACGGCCCGCTTGGCATCAGAACTGTCAGGCGCATTCTTGCATGCAGCCTGCAAGAAGTTCCACAAAAATCATCAGTTGATAAATATGTGGATTCTTAATCGAACTTTACTGTACTTAAAATGGGGGGAAACAGTTCTTGTGAAATCACTAAGATCTCCCCAAGCCCACTATATGGTCTTTGGAGATAATGCCAAGTGATAGCATAGCAGCAATGCACAACAATCAAAGTACACTTCATCATACTACATCATATATTACTTTAAAAAAAACTTTTATGAACTTAAAAGATTGATATTCTTCAATGAATTTATAGCATTAGATGAGTAACTTCACGATACAATCTTAGAACTATCATCCCTGGCATCAAAGTGATCATCATACTACTGATGATCAGAATAACATTCCAACATGTTACCAAAATTTGTGCATGTAAAATTGTTTCCATATAAACTTTCTGTTTCTATTTTGTCTTTTAATTTGTAATAGAAAATATTACTAAATGATAAGCTCAATATATTTTATCGTTAATAACTTCTTACAACTTCAGATACCTTTTTTTTTCTTTTCACAACACTTGTTCTTAGAGTCGAAACAAAGGAACTGGCCCATGCAAATCCAGCAGGGAAAACTTACATTTAGGTCTTTGACAATTGGGTGATCAGGATTAACCTCCAATATTCTTCTCCCTCTCATAAACTCTAGGGTTGAAGTGTCTCCCAAGGTTTGCGCTCTCATCAACCTATTTCATACACAAAGGAAACAAAGATCTTTAGCACATAGTCTTGCAATTTCCGAAATAAAATATACTGATAAAGAATAGAAAAAGAAGATAGAAATCATAACCCACAGACCTTTCCATGTTGGCAGACCAACCGAACTTTCCAGATACAAGCACACATGGTGATGAACTTAAACGCTTCGAAACTTGTACCTTCGCCACCTTATCACCCAATTGTTGCTTTATCCAATCACATAGAAGATTGTACTCTTGCTTGGCTTCCCTTTCTTTCACCTCATCGTCATCATCTGAAATCAATTCCGGAGATTAAACTATGTCATCACTCTGGAATGAGGTCAAATTTTAATGACCATTCCATTTCTATTTCTCCAATACTCATTCTGTTGTTTGTTTTTGTGTTTACAAAGTGGAGAAAACACATTAAAAGAAAAGGCAGAAAATATAGAAAAGAAAAATTAATACTGAATCCCAGCCAATGCGAGAAAAATTGAGCTTACCAAGCTCTAGGTCCTCTTTGCTTATGTCAACAAACTTCTTTTCCTTGTATGTTTGTAGATTCTGGATAGCCACCTCATCTATTGGATCGACAAGGTACAACACCTATATCACAGCAACACAAGCAAATGTCAGAACAGTGTACAAACAGAGGGTATTCTAGTGAGAACTTAAGCCAGATAAGCTCATTCTCCAACACAGCTTCCCCCTTAAATGCATGGTTTTGTCTCCCATTGGACATCCTACTACGACATGGCATGCAGATTAAGATGAGAGTTGAAATTATGTGTTGTTTAGTACCATATGGGGAGAATGTACTGGCCACATGTTCTTTTTTGCTCTATCTAGAAATAGATTGACAAGTTCAAAAGCAGGACTCATACAACTTTTTGTGATATACACATATAATTCCATTTTTGTTACATTTTTCGGGGATGAAGCACATACCTCAATACCTTTTTGAACCAACTTCTCCAAGAAAGGAGCAGTTCTAGCACTCTGTAAGCTATCAGTAGCCAAATAGTAAATGGCCTTCTGGTTTTCGCCCATGTTCTCAATATAGTCATCTAAGCTTATCAACTCTTCTTTGCTTTTGGAAGAGAAAAATCTCAGTAGTGGAGTTATTCGCTTGTGATTGCCAGTGTCTTCAATACATCCCAACTTTATAAATTTACCAAAGTTCTCCCAGAATTTTTTGTAATCCTGTAAACAAATAACACCACTGTTACAGAATTCAAAAAAACTATTTTTGGACAAGGAACCAAAGGAAACTACCAAGGTAAAGAAAGCTTTGCTGATAGTTTACCTCCTTGTTCTCACTTTCAGAGAGATCCTGAATCATGTCAAATGCTTTTCTCACTAGTCTCTTTCTCATTATCCGAACCTGGGATGAAATAAATAAATGTGTTACAATCCAAGAACAAGATCTTCCTTTTCAATCAAACTGCAAGGGATAGCTTGAGTAATTGGCCATAGTGCAGATTGCTCAACAACAATACAGTTGGCATAGAAAATGTCTAAATTGGAATTCATTCAAGCACGAAATTTTGTCCTTACGATTCGGCTCTCTTGCAAAATTTCTCGTGAAACGTTAAGAGGAAGGTCATCTGAGTCCACCACTCCTTTAACAAAGCTCAGGTACCTCGGAAACTGAAAAAATGCACAGAAATTAGTATCAACTGATTAAAGCCACTACATCGGCCCCTAATTGGCAACCGAAGGAACTCAAAAGTCAATTTAGAACAGCACAATCTCTTCTTCTATAAATTAACACATATATCATTCTTTTACTCTACAGTACACTTGTCGAACGTGATTCGAAAACCTCACTTCTCTTCGTGTGCATATTAATGTCAAATAGGCAGCTCAAAGAATGAGAGACTATGAATTAGTTAAGTCGATCGTTCGTCCCCAACGACCGCCTTAAAAATGGCCTCGGTACGACCACTACTAGAGACCTATACTTTGGAAGGGCATGGGACAGCATAGCAGAACTTAGAAAAACAAAACACAGCAGTCCAAACACCGTACAAAAGTTGTTCATGTGACAACCTCCTTCACACGAAGCAACATTTTCTCAGGCTGTTGGTGCAGAAGTACAAAAGAAACAGGATCTGAGAATGGTTGCCTAATTGCCCTTGTATGTGCCAAAAAATTAGTACTCATTTGGATCCACAAGTAAAAAAAACTAGTAACTCATTTGATTAAGCAACAATATCTACTAGAAAACAGGAAAGACAACAAAACTAGAAAACCAACTAATCATCAAATCAGAAAAAATGAAAAGAAAAAAAAAAGAACTGCTTATTTTTTATTATGTGACTTGTGTCCATTAGTTTGACGTTCTACCAGTCATTATAATCAAATTTAAGTTCTTGATACGGCTTGGCGAAGCATACAAATGAATAACACACAAATTGAAGTTACATCAGAAGGTTATTCTAAGTGTTCCCACACCAGTAATATAGCAGGTCCAATTGACCATCCAGAGCAAAACCGATAAAAGATTTAGTTCATATAACGAAACACAATTACCGTGTATGAGAAACTACACAACAAGACAGGAAATAGATATCAGTTCTATTGACATCCCTTTTACAAGTTGCAAATAGCGCTAAACGTAGAACTCACCAACTCTCCATCGAAATCATCAGAAATAAAAACACGCTTCACATGCAAGCGTATGTTCTTAGTCTTGGGATTTATGACTTCTTCATTGTTAAGAGGAGCCATTCCAGGTATATACAGGACACTTCTAAACTCCACCTCACCCTGCACAAATTGTATTATCAAAATTAATATACCAGTTTCAAAACCCGACAAAATGACAAGTCATCAATCCAATATGAGAAGTAAATACCTCTGTAGTGAAGTGAGTGTAGGTAAGTGGATCCAAGAACTCATTAAAAGTTTTCTTGTAGAATTCCTGGTACTGTTCTTTCTCGACTTCTTTTGGATTACGCATCTACAATTTATTATGAGGAAAAAAATTCCTAATTAGAATAACCATTAAAACATATATCACGCATAAAAATAAGAATACAACATCAAGAACTCTCATTGTAGCCAATAACTTACCCATATAGGTTTTGTCTCATTTGTCAACTCCCAATCCCAGTACTTCTCAGTTTTGGTCTTCTTTGTCTTCTTCTTTTCTTCCTGTCATAATAAAGGAAAAGGGAAAAAGAACCCCATTGCCATCAATAAACTGAGAGGTATAGACACACACTGAAGATAAACACTGTAAGCAAATAAGTCCGAAACCATCACCTCTGTTTTTTCTTCTCCTTCCTTTGGTTCTTCCTCTTCCTCTACCTGTCAAAATTTACCATTGAATATTAGGACTAGAGGCAACTAGCATTCGGAAACGAGTTGAAACCCCTTTGTCCTCTAAAAATAATAATTATATCAACGAAGTTATCACATTAAAATGCAAATTAGACATACTAATCTTAATCATAACACAAGCAGTACAACAACCTCTAACTCTTTTTATAAGAAGTATATTGTATAAAAGATGCAAGTGTATCAGTTTTCTAAGCACCAACTGGCGCCCTATAGATGCCCCTGGCAATGCTTTTTCGAACGTGAAAACTTTTAAATGTCTCAAAGTTAGAAATTTATCTGATCCCCCTTCACATCATCAAACTAAGTGCTGAGGTAGCTTTGCTAATAAGAGTACTAATAGATGGAAAAGCTCTGGAAAATATATTCATGAACAGGAAATTAACCATTAGCTGAAACCACAAACAATTTCTCCTCAAACACCAGACAAAATAGATGAGATAAGGTTAAAACAGCTTTAGAACATACAAGAAACTTACCTCAATTGTTCTTGATTTCTCCTGCCATGTGTAAATTGGGAAAGAAATAAACTGTGAATAATTCTTCACCAAATCCTGGATCTTCTTGGGCTCCGAGTACTCGTATTTGTCGTCGTCCTACAAAAGATGATAGCCTATCAGATTGCATCTAACGTAGGGAACAAAAACATTGACAATGCTCTCTACTTATCCATCTTAATAGAGCGAAGAAAACAAATAACACGGGTATGATTCTCAAAGTTAAATGTCTTATAATTCTCAACCCATTGTCATACAGAGAAGAAATCAGATGACATGGTCACTGATGAATATTAAGAATTTATCTTTACTTCGTTATAATAGTCTATAGTTCGATAAAATTAGGAGATGAATCGAAATAAAAGATTGACGCTCGCACATGCCAAACCCAGGGGATTTAGGAGCAAAGACATCAAGAGAAAGGCACAGAAATATTTCAGTACCCTCAAATAAAGTGTAATTTGTGTTCCTCGAGATAGAAGGTTTTCAGGATTAGTATCCTCTCTGATGACATACGAGCTACTGTCAGCTACCGACTCCCAAACATACTGTTTATCTGACTTTGGGCTCTTTGTGGATACTACGACCTGATTGTACGAAAAAATCAAAAGATAACATAATCAGTGGAAATGCAAAGGCTATTTTTTTATAAAACCATATAGAATGAATAGCTACCTTTTGAGCAACCAGAAATGCAGAATAGAAACCAACACCAAATTGACCAATCAATCCATTTTCAGCTCCAAGATCTTTGTTTTCCTACGGAAAGGAGAGCAGCATAATTCTTAGAGACAATAACTTCAAATCACAGATTCACAACCAACGTCAAAGACACTGTGAAGTTACTCCACAACATGAAGATACGCCCAGTACCTTAAGTGCCTTCAAGAACTTTGAGGTACCACTTTGGGCAATAGTCCCGAGACAGTCTATGAGCTCCTCCTTAGTCATTCCAATACCAGTATCCCTGCAATATCAATTAATTAGTTCCTTCTAAAAGGAAAACATTAATGCAGCTAAATAATAAGCCACTTACGTTATGGTAATAGTCCCATTGTCTAGATCAGTCTTGATGCGAATCTCTAGCTCACCAGAATCCCCAAGTAAAGAAGGCTCCGTCAAACTCAGAAACCTCAATTTATCAAGAGCATCACTAGCATTACTGTCCAAAAGAAGAAGCCAAAGTCAGCAATAGCACATAAAAGGACAAGAGGGAAGTTTAAAAAACAATTACAAAGCATCCTAAAGACTTACTAGGGCATTGGAAAAAAGAAAAAGAACCCTTTGAATAACAAAAGAAACAATCTTTTGGTAATGGCGAGAGTTAGATACCAACGGCAAGTAAGAAAATGAGACACTTAATCTATGACAAATAGATGGTTTTGGACACAAGCATGCATCATGATGTTTATGCCAACTATAAGCAGTAACTTTTAATACGTAACGATACACGATCAACAAATGTTGATGTTATCGAGAAAACAATGAAATAGTATTCAGAGGTTTCGCCACTTGGGAAAAGAAAAGGAGGAGAGAGATGTCCTCACCTCACAAGCTCTCGCAAGAAAACCTCCTTGTGACTGTAAAGACTGTGAACAATCAAGTCTAATAGGCGACTGACCTGCAAAAAACAGTATTTTAAGTTTTAACATCTGAATAAGAGGCTTAGAGAAATAATTACAAGGACAAGGATAATAAGCTAAACTATACTAAGAATTCAAGAACTTCTACAACTAAATAAAGATTAAATCTTTACTATGTTAGAGAGCACAACAATTATTGTTTTGGTAGATTGATTTCCTTATTGCTAAAAAGGAACATCTAAATTCGAACTGCCCAATTCCTCTTCATTCAACTATAACACAATAACAAACTGGCCGGAACTGACATTATGAATGCATCCATTCAATGTTTGGAAAATTCATGATATTAGAAAACAACAACTACTACTACTATGACTCAGTCCCAAAGGATCCCGAACAAAATTGGGGTCGGCCAAATCACCACGGACCACGTTACTCCA
The DNA here is from genome assembly GCA_034376525.1 of Nicotiana benthamiana. Taxonomy (NCBI): domain Eukaryota; kingdom Viridiplantae; phylum Streptophyta; class Magnoliopsida; order Solanales; family Solanaceae; genus Nicotiana; species Nicotiana benthamiana. The sequence continues at coordinate 52,598,814 of CM067330.1, read as the reverse complement.
TTTAAACTTTTATCTCCTGCCAATATTACGCGAATACAAAATTCATAACATTATAACTAGCCAAAATTAGTATAATCCAAATCCACCCAATAAAACTAAAAAACTGAAAAATACAAACTAAAAACTTAAACTTTACTCAAGAAAATAAAAAACCCACCTCAGCCTGATACTCATGAGTCTCCCCAGGACTCTCAGAAGCTTCCTTTTCAGCTACAGCAGAAGCCTCACATCTAACCACTACTCTACTGTCCCTCTTTTCTTGTAATTTCCACTTCAACCCAGATTGTAAAAATCCATTCTTTAAGTTATTTTTAGGTAAGAAAGCATTTTTAAGATAGACCCTATTTGTACTACCACTCCCCAATACAATAGAAGGGGAGTAAGGCACAGAAGCCATAGGAGCAGAGCTCAAACTCCTGCTAACTACAGGGGCCATTAGCTAAACTATTTGGTGTTTCTATTGAGTTTTTCAGTGCGAGTATGTGTGTGGATAAAGGGTGTGAAGATGGGGCAAGAATTCTCGGCGGTTTGTCTAAAAACCCTGGAAGTGTGAAGAAGGGGGTTTAAGGGAAAAGAGGAATGTTCTAGAACTGGAAATATAATTGGGGGGTTTAGTTTGGATGTTTGTGTGTGGGGAATTATAAGGTGAGGATGCTGCCATGTCAGCAATTACAATATCCTGATGTATGTTGTTAATTTTTATTCTTTGTAAAAAGTAATCTTTGCGTCTCGCGAGGAAATCACACAAGTGTTGAAACTTCTCATCTTGCAAGTGAGAAAAAATGAGCAGAGGATTTGCTAATTAATTTTTGTGACGTAATTATGGCTAGTGATTTTCATTGAATATATGCTAGACTATTTTATTGTCAGTATATTGTGATATAGTGATTAGAAGCTTTTATTCATTAGTTTAAAAAGCAAGAAGTTATAGGTCCTAAAATGAGCTTTTCAACAAAATATTGGACCGATATGTGAAACTTTAGGTGAAGTACCTTGAATCCGTTTGTACACGTCGCTCTGAAGCTTACACGCAAATTTACGTGGTACTATAAGTAATAAAATGATAAATCAGATGTTGAATTCATATAGACTTGTGTTAATTATTCATTAGTTTCACCAAAATTATTATTTAGTCAAGTCAATCAGTGTGATTATACTAAGCAATAATTCTAGCAAGTAACTAATTTATTAAGTAGTAAAATAATTGTTGTGTATTCAATAACGACGAATATTCCATGGTTGTAATCAATTCACCAATCCTACTATGCTTTAATTAACTCCCCTTTTCATACAATTCACTCATGATTGCTAATTAGTCGAACAATTGCTCCGGTAATATTCTTCTGAATTCCTACTCGCCTATTCAACGCATATATTCCTATGGAATCAATCTATTATGAATGCATTAAGGGTGTGTTCGGTATGAAAAAAAATAATTTTCGAAAAATATTTTTCAGTTTTCCCATGTTTGGTTGGATTAAATATTTTGAAAAACATTCTTCTCATGAACTTATTTCCTCCAATTGGAGGAAAATATTTTCCTTATCAAGAGAAGGGAAAATATTTTCCAAAAATCATTCTCAACCTTCCCTATCCCTCACCAACCCAACCCACCCCATCCCTCTCCAAAAAAGGCTCTTTTTTTAAATAAAAAAAATCTGTTTTTTCCGTTACTACTCACCCTACTACCTCTCCACCCCACCCTACCTCACACCCCCCAGCGAAAAAATATTTTTTTTTACCTTATTTTTTTTGTAATTTTAAATTTCTATTTTTTTCCGTTTTTCTGCACCGCCCACCCCAATCTCCTCCCTTCCTCCCCTCCCCCCTCCCCCGTACAATTTTTTTTTTGTAATTTAAATTTTTGTTTTATTTTGTTTTACTGGCCCGCCTCCCCTCCCCCCCCCCCCAATTTATTTTTTAAATATATTTTTTTCAGTTTTAATTTTTTTATTTATCGGTTTAAAGATTCAACATTTTATAAGTTCCAAAGTTATGAGTTTGGAGGTTTACGTGTTTGGAAGTTCACGGGTTTAGAAATATAAAGTTTACGGGTTCGAAATTTCGTGGTTTTGTAATTAGTTGTTCGAAAGTTTATGAAATTTGTGAGTTCGGAAGGTTATTGGTTTAAAAGTTTATGGCTTCATGTCTATGATATCTAAATTATTGATGAATACTCTTGAGAAGTCATTTTTCTTAATTTGCGTATCAAACACCGGAAAATAAATAAGATTACTACTTGTTTTCCAAGAAAATATTTTCCTTTATACCAAACACACCCTAAGATTACGATATTTAGCTAAGCACAATGACTATGTATATTCCTATCCTAATCATAGATCCGCCCATCACTCAGAGTTAAGATCATGCTCTCTTCAATTCTTCTAAAATCTAGACGTAGCTTTCCAAGCATAACATATATAGTAAATAGAACCTAATTGTTGGCTAGAAATTAAGCAATTAATTATAGGATTGAAGAAACAATTATACATTGGTGAATTTTAATCAAGGTTAAGTCAACTTTAAACAGCAATATTCATGGTTAAATTACAACTCTGGTGTTATGGGTTTTAGTCACTCATGATAATACCAAAATAAATTCACAAGTATTGAATAATTAAGAATACTAAGAAAAGATGAAGAAAACTGAGATATCCTCGCTTTTGGATGTTCCCCGTGTGTATTTTTACTTCAAAGTGGCGTTTTTCCTCCCAAAATAGACTTAGTCTTGCTTTTATACGCATTGATTAGGTCTTGGGCCGAAATAATCTTGTCCCGAGCGAAGTAGGAGAGATTCCTGTCACCAGTGCCCAAGGTAGTTTGGGGCGCTAGCTCTGGCACTGGCTTATTTTAGATTCAGCAAAGTGAGCCACATGTAGCATCTGCTGCTACATGTGGCGCTAGAAATGGCCATTTTATAATTTTGCTCCTTTTTTGCTCCAATCTTGCACTTTTCTCCCTATATTGCCTCCGGATGATTCCTTCGCATAAATAACCACGAATTAGCATAAATTATTATATTTCACATCTGAAATCTATGAAGCACGAGGAAAATGCAATGCGATATACCTATAAATATATCTACTTCAACATAAATGTCAACACCCCACACTTAGACTCTTTCTCGTTCTTGAGCAATGAGACTATCAACTACACCCAATAATGTACACAATTCAACTAGAGAGGGGCACTTCAATTTTAACCGTACACTCTACCGTTGACTATAATCGATACCGGCAATAAAGCACGAACATACAACTTCTATATTCTTTCCATTTTCAACATGCCTAAGTATAAATATTTCAATTCAATCAATTCAAATATCCTATCCGTCACCACCCTATCTCGAGAGTCGACTCATTACTACTAAGCACCATCAACTCGCACACTTACTCAACAAGAGAAATTTACAATATTACCAATCCTTCATGAGATAATGTGCCCTCGCCAACAAACAAAAGAGTGAATATAGAATCATCTTCATGAGATAATGTGCCCTCGCCAACAAACAAAAGAGTGAATATCCTTGCACTTCGTGTTATCAATGCAAGTTGATTATCAGGCCATCACCAACAAAGGTTGGGACTGAGTCACCCACGTTTCTGGAACGTATACAAGGGGACATTTGTGGACCTATTCACCCACCTAGTGGATCGTTTAGGTATTTCATGGTCTTGATAGACGCATCCTGTAGATGGTCTCATGTGTGCCTGTTGTCATCACGCAACCTTGCGTTTGCGAAATTAATGGCACAAATAATTCGACTACGAGCACAATTTCCAGATAATCCAATCAAGTCCATTAGACTGGATAATGCTGCTGAGTTTACATCCCAAGCATTTAATGATTATTGCTTATCAATCGGGATAAAAGTTGAACATTCTGTAGCTCATGTTCACACTCAAAACGGTCTTGCAGAATCGTTAATTAAACGCCTGCAGTTGATTGCAAGGCCATTACTTATGAGAACGAGGCTGCCCACTTCGGTATGGGGCCACGCCATCTTACATGCAGCAATGCTAATTCGTCTCAGACCGACGAATTACCACAAGTATTCCCCGTTGCAATTGGTTTTGGGTCATGAACCCAATATATCCCATTTAAGAATTTTTGGATGCGCAGTATATGTGCCTATAGCACCGCCATCCCGCACCAAAATAGGTCCGCAAAGAAGGTTAGGAATATATGTTGGGTTTGAATCGCCCTCCATCATTCGCTACCTCGAAACATTGACAGGCGACTTGTTTACTGCACGATTTGCAGACTGTCGATTTGATGAGACACTTTTCCCAAAATTAGGGGGAGAAGTTGGTGAAACCAAACGGGAAATTTTGTGGAAAAATGCATCATTATCTCATCTTGATCCACATACCTCTATTTGTGAAAGAGAGGTACAAAAGATTATCCATTTGCAAAGAATAGCAAATCAAATGCCTGACGCATTTACGGACTTGAAAAGGATAACGAAATCCCACATTCCCGCGGAAAATGTTCCAATCCGTATTGATGTCCCTGTTGGACAATCATCTAGTGTCATAACCAATGAGTCGAATGCACGCCTGAAGCGTGGCAGACCATTAGGTTCCAAAGATCGAAATCCTAGAAAGAGGAAAAAGAACGATCAAAATGACACCACGAAAGAATCTCATGATTTAACAAATTCTGAGATTCATGAAGAATCCATTGAGCCCGAGACTCTGGAAAATACGGAACTATCCCTAAATCCAATTAATATTGAGGCAAATATTAATCGAGTGGATATTGTGGTGGATAATGCCTTTGCTTATAACATAGCATCTAGCATTATGCAAGAATGTGAGGATCTCGAACCTCAATCTGTTGAAGAATGTCGAAAAAGACAGGATTGGCCAAAGTGGCAAGAAGCAATTCAATCAGAATTGAATTCGCTGGCAAAACGTGAAGTTTTTGGCCCTATAGTTGAAACACCTAATGGTGTTAAGCCCGTCGGCTATAAATGGGTCTTTGTACGCAAAAGAAACGAGAAAAACGAGGTGCAAAGATATAAGGCACGCCTTGTTGCACAAGGTTTTTCTCAAAGGCCTGGTGTCGATTATGAAGAGACATATTCGCCTGTAATGGATGCGATAACCTTTCGTTATCTCATAAGTTTTGATGTCCATGAAAAGCTCGACATGCACTTAATGGATGTGGTTACTGCCTATCTTTATGGCTCACTTGATAATGAGATATATATGAAAATTCCCGATGGACTCAAGATGCCAAACGCGCATAATTCAAAATCTCGGGAAATGTTCTCAATTAAATTGCAAAGGTCCTTGTATGGTCTAAAGCAATCAGGACGAATGTGGTATAATCGTCTTAGTGAGTACTTGTTAAAAGAAGGCTATATAAATGACGCCATTTGCCCGTGTGTTTTTATAAAGAAAACAACATCGGAATTTGTTGTACTTGCCGTATATGTCGATGACATAAACCTTATTGGAACCCCTATAGAACTCCAAAAGGCAATTGATTATCTAAAGGATGAATTCGAGATGAAAGATCTCGGAAAGACTAAACTATGTCTTGGTTTGCAAATTGAATATTTGGCAAACGGAATTTTTGTTCATCAATCTACCTATACAGAAAAGGTACTGAAACGGTTTTATATGGATGAAGCACATCCTTTAAGTACACCGATGGTTGTTCGATCACTTGATGTGAACAAAGATCCATTCCGACCTCAAGAAAGGAATGAAGAGCTACTTGGTCCTGAAGTACCATATCTTAGCGCAATTGGCGCACTAATGTATCTTGCAAATACTACAAGGCCTGACATATCCTTTTCAGTTAATGTCTTAGCAAGATTTAGCTCGGCTCCTACGAGGAGACATTGGAATGGGATCAAACACATATTGCGGTACCTAAAGGGAACTACCGATATGGGCTTATTTTATGGCAAGAATTGCAGCCCGGATCTTGTTGGTTATGCTGATGCTGGATATTTGTCCGACCCACACAAGGCTCAATCTCAAACGGGTTATGTGTTTACCTGTGGAGAAACCGCCATATCTTGGCGATCGACTAAGCAATCAATTGTGGCTACTTCATCTAATCATGCCGAGATAATTGCTATTCATGAAGCAAGTCGGGAGTGTGTGTGGTTAAGGTCGATAATACATCATATCCAAGACAAATGTGGTTTGAAGTGTGATAAACTACCCACAACTTTGTATGAAGACAATGCAGCATGTATAGCTCAATTGAAGGGAGGATTCATAAAAGGAGATAGAACGAAGCATATTTCACCAAAGTTATTCTTCACACATGATCTTCAAAAGAATGGTGATATCAATGTTCAACAGATTCGTTCAAGCGACAATATGGCTGATTTGTTCACAAAATCTCTACCAAAGTCAACCTTCAAGAAGCTAGTTCACAAGATCGGGATGCGAAGACTTAAGGACATAAATTGATGTTCTTATCAGGGGGAGTTTAATGCGCGTTGCACTCTTTTTCCCTTACAAGGTTTTGTCCCACCGGGTTTTCCTTGCGAGGTTTTTAACGAGGCAACTAATAGGCGCATATTCAAACATGTGTACTCTTTTTCCTTACTTTAATTTTTCCCATTGGGTTTTGTTTTAAGGTTTTAACGAGGCACATCATTGAATAGACATTCAAGGGGGAGTGTTATAAATACACTTCTATTTAAGGTGAATGTCTTTAATTAGAGAGATTCTAGAGTCCTATTATTGGTAGATAAATCATCATCCTCCCTATAAATAGAGGTGCCCTCTACCATTGTAAATCACTCCTAACATTCTCTAAGTATCAATAAGAAGAACTCTCTATACTCTTCTCTCTATTGCTCTTGTTCTTGTATTATTGTTCTTGTCTTTTATATTATTTCATAACAATGTTATAAATACACTTCTATTTAAGGTGAATGTCTTTAATTAGAGAGATTGTAGAGTCCTATTATTGGTAGATAAATCATCCTCCTCCCTATAAATAGAGGTGCCCTCTACCATTGTAAATCACTCCTAACATTCTCTAAGTATCAATAAGAAGAACTCTCTATACTCTTCTCTCTATTGCTCTTGTTCTTGTATTATTATTCTTGTCTTTTATATTATTTCATAACACGTTATCAGCACGAGACTCTACCGTCTCAAGAACCATTCTCGAAAAATCTAAGGTATTTCCCTCTTCCTAATTTAATTTTTGATTATGTCTGACATTACGAAAAGAAAGTTCGTTGCCCTTGAAATTTCGGGCAAGAACTATATGACATGGGTGTTGGATGCTGAAATCCACTTAGATGCTATGGGTCTCGGAGACACCATCAAAGATAGAGAAAAAGCATCCACCCAAGAATGTGCGAAGGCCTTGATTTTCTTGCGCCATCACCTTGATGAAGGTTTGAAGATTGAATATCTCACCGTCAAGGATCCACTCATCTTGTGGAACGGCTTAAAGGAGAGATATGACAACCTGAAGTTGGTCACTCTGCCACAAGCACGATATGATTGGGCTCATCTGAGGCTCCAGGACTTTAAGTCCGTTTCTGAATATAATTCTGCAATGTTCAGAATTACTTCTAAATTGAAGCTATGCTGGGATAATATCTCCGATTATGATATGCTTGAGAAAACGTTTACAACGTTTCATGCCTCCAATATAGTACTGCAACAACAGTACAGAGAGAAAGGCTTTACAAAGTACTCTAAACTGATTTCTTTTCTACTAGTGGCTGAGCGAAATAATGACCTGCTCATGAGAAATCATGAAAATCGACCCACTGGGTCTACACCACTGCCTGAAGCAGATAAGGTGCACTCTCATTATGCCAAACATGAAAAGGGCCATGGTCATGGTCGTAAACGGGGTCATAGCCAGGGACGTAGACAAGGAAGAAATTCCAATGAAGTCCGTCAACCCCCAAGGAGAGATAACCGCCGAAAGCAGAAACGGGGTCATGAAGATCCTAAGGCAAATGGTTCAGAAACTATATGTTATCGTTGCGGTGGGAAAGGGCACTGGTCAAAGACTTGCCGTATACCAAGACACTTGGTTGACCTTTATCAAGCATCTCGAAAGAGAAAAGGCCCTGAAACAAATTTTGTCTATGACGACAATGAGGACATCACCCACCGGGATGTGGCAGACTTCTTTGAGCAACCCGAGGGGAAAATAGACCACCTAATCGGCGATGGGTCCGTGATGAAAGAAGATGGAGTTATTTGATTTTATTTACTTATTTGTATTAGTTAGTGAATAAACTAATAGTCATTAGTATTAGCTCGTATTAGTTAGTTCATGATGCAATGTTAGCAGTAGTTCTTTAGAATATCTTCAATATGCTCAAATATCAATAAAATTTTTATTTTCCAGTAGGGGTAATCGACTAGCCTGAAAAACTAGTCGATTATCTACTATTTTCGCATTAAAGCTGAAAAATAATTGATCAACAATCGATTGTCTTTGTCTAACAATCGATTGTCGTTGAGACAGTGTAATCTAAAAATTTTTCAAAAATCATGGACAATCGATTGTCTTTTTCTAACAATCGATTGTCGTTAAGACAGTGTAATCTGGAATTTTTCAAAAATCATCCACAATCGATTGTCTATGCATAACAATCGATTGTCTTAAAACAGTGTGTTCTGGAATTTTTTAAAATAGCCAACAATCGATTGTCTATACTTAACAATCGATTGTCTTAAAACAATGTGCTCTGGAATTTTTTCAAAATAGCCAACAATCGATTGTCTATACTTAACAATTGATTGTCTTAAAACAGTGTGCTCTGGAATTTTTTAAAATAGCCAACAATCGATTGTCTATGCATAACAATCGATTGTCTTAAGACAGTGTGATCTGAAGTTTTTCAAAATAGCAAATAATCGATTGTGTGTGTTTAACAATTGATTGTCAATGTTCAACAATCGATTGTCAATGTTTAACAATCTATTGTTTGAAGAAAATGCTTAAACTGAAATTTTCAAACTGCAAAGTAATGGATAACATATCTGTTTTTGTTAGTCAACTGTTAGCAGCAGATTTTGAAAATATTATGTGACACAAACGAATTGAACTTGTTTATTATTATGTTCGTGTATCTCTTTTGTATGTCAAACTATGGGATAGCAAATATGGATATGTCACAAAGCGAACTTGGACCAACGTCCAACTATAAAAGTATTTGCCTAGTTGATTCATGTACTACACATACAATACTCAAAGAAAGGAAATATTTCTCTCAACTAAATATGTGTAAGGCAAACGTTACTACAATCTCTGGAAGTAGTAAATTGATTGAAGGCTCCGGAAGAGCAATTGTAACTCTGCCCAAAGGCACGACGTTAATCATAGAGAATGCAATGTTCTCCTCCAAGTCCAAGAGAAACTTGTTGAGTTTTAAAGATGTACGCCGGAATGGCTATCATATTGAGATAATGGATGAAGATAATATTGAATATCTCGTCATAACAAAGAATGTCTCCGGCCAAAAGAGGGTTATTGAGAAATTCCCGTCTTTATCTTGTGGCCTGTATTGGACGAGAATTAGTGCAATTGAGGCACATTCAACAGTAAACCAAAGGGTTACTGATTCCAATACCTATGTACTTTGGCATGATCGATTGGGACACCCAGGATCAGTCATGATGAGACGGATTATAGAAAGCTCATATGGGCATCCGTTAAAATATTTCAAAATTCTTTCGAATAATGAATATCCTTGCACTTCGTGTTATCAAGGCAAGTTGATTATCAGGCCATCACCAACAAAGGTTGGGACTGAGTCACCCACGTTTCTGGAACGTATACAAGGGGACATTTGTGGACCTATTCACCCACCTAGTGGATCGTTTAGGTATTTCATGGTCTTGATAGACGCATCCTGTAGATGGTCTCATGTGTGCCTGTTGTCATCACGCAACCTTGCGTTTGCGAAATTAATGGCACAAATAATTCGACTACGAGCACAATTTCCAGATAATCCAATCAAGTCCATTAGACTGGATAATGCTGCTGAGTTTACATCCCAAGCATTTAATGATTATTGCTTATCAATCAGGATAAAAGTTGAACATTCTGTAGCTCATGTTCACAATCAAAACGGTCTTGCAGAATCGTTAATTAAACGCCTGCAGTTGATTACAAGGCCATTACTTATGAGAACGAGGCTGCCCACTTCAGTATGGGGTCACGCCATCTTACATGCAGCAATGCTAATTCGTCTCAGACCGACGAATTACCACAAGTATTCCCCGTTGCAATTGGTTTTGGGTCATGAACCCAATATATCCCATTTAAGAATTTTTGGATGCGCAGTATATGTGCCTATAGCACCGCCATCCCGCACCAAAATGGGTCCGCAAAGAAGGTTAGGAATATATGTTGGGTTTGAATCGCCTTCCATCATTCGCTACCTCGAAACATTGACAGGCGACTTGTTTACTGCACGATTTGCAGACTGTCGATTTGATGAGACACTTTTCCCAAAATTAGGGGGAGAAGTTGGTGAAACCAAACGGGAAATTTTGTGGAAAAATGCATCATTATCTCATCTTGATCCACATACCTCTATTTGTGAAAGAGAGGTACAAAAGATTATCCATTTGCAAAGAATAGCAAATCAAATGCCTGACGCATTTACGGACTTGAAAAGGATAACGAAATCCCACATTCCCGCGAAAAATGTTCCAATCCGTATTGATGTCCCTGTTGGACAATCATCTAGTGTCATAACCAATGAGTCGAATGCACGCCTGAAGCGTGGCTGACCATTAGGTTCCAAAGATCGAAATCCTAGAAAGAGGAAAAAGAACGATCAAAATGACACCACGAAAGAATCTCATGATTTAACAAATTCTGAGATTCATGAAGAATCCATTGAGCCCGAGACTCTGGAAAATACGGAACTATCCCTAAATCCAATTAATATTGAGGCAAATATTAATCGAGTGGATATTGCGGTGGATAATGCCTTTGCTTATAACATAGCATCTAGCATTATGCAAGAATGTGAGGATCTCGAACCTCAATCTGTTGAAGAATGTCGAAAAAGACAGGATTGGCCAAAGTGGCAAGAAGCAATTCAATCAGAATTGAATTCGCTGGCAAAACGTGAAGTTTTTGGCCCTATAGTTGAAACACCTAATGGTGTTAAGCCCGTCGGCTATAAATGGGTCTTTGTACGCAAAAGAAACGAGAAAAACAAGGTGCAAAGATATAAGGCACGCCTTGTTGCACAAGGTTTTTCTCAAAGGCCTGGTGTCGATTATGAAGAGACATATTCGCCTGTAATGGATGCGATAACCTTTCGTTATCTCATAAGTTTTGCTGTCCATGAAAAGCTCGACATGCACTTAATGGATGTGGTTACTGCCTATCTTTATGGCTCACTTGATAATGAGATATACATGAAAATTCTCGATGGACTCAAGATGCCAAACGCGCATAATTCAAAATCTCGGGAAATGTTCTCAATTAAATTGCAAAGGTCCTTGTATGGTCTAAAGCAATCAGGACGAATGTGGTATAATCGTCTTAGTGAGTACTTGTTAAAAGAAGGCTATATAAATGACGCCATTTGCCCGTGTGTTTTTATAAAGAAAACAACATCGGAATTTGTTGTACTTGCCGTATATGTCGATGACATAAACCTTATTGGAACCCCTATAGAACTCCAAAAGGCAATTGATTATCTAAAGGATGAATTCGAGATGAAAGATCTCGGAAAGACTAAACTATGTCTTGGTTTGCAAATTGAATATTTGGCAAACGGAATTTTTGTTCATCAATCTACCTATACAGAAAAGGTACTGAAACGGTTTTATATGGATGAAGCACATCCTTTAAGTACACCGATGGTTGTTCGATCACTTGATGTGAACAAAGATCCATTCCGACCTCAAGAAAGGAATGAAGAGCTACTTGGTCCTGAAGTACCATATCTTAGCGCAATTGGCGCACTAATGTATCTTGCAAATACTACAAGGCCTGACATATCAATTTCAGTTAATGTCTTAGCAAGATTTAGCTCGGCTCCTACGAGGAGACATTGGAATGGGATCAAACACATATTGCGGTACCTAAAGGGAACTACCGATATTGGCTTATTTTATGGCAAGAATTGCAGCCCGGATCTTGTTGGTTATGCTGATGCTGGATATTTGTCCGACCCACACAAGGCTCGATCTCAAACGGGTTATGTGTTTACCCGTGGAGAAACCGCCATATCTTGGCGATCGACTAAGCAATCAATTGTGGCTACTTCATCTAATCATGCCGAGATAATTGCTATTCATGAAGCAAGTCGGGAGTGTGTGTGGTTAAGGTCGATAATACATCATATCCAAGACAAATGTGGTTTGAAGTGTGATAAACTACCCACAACTTTGTATGAAGACAATGCAGCATGTATAGCTCAATTGAAGGGAGGATTCATAAAAGGAGATAGAACGAAGCATATTTCACCAAAGTTATTCTTCACACATGATCTTCAAAAGAATGGTGATATCAATGTTCAACAGATTCGTTCAAGCGACAATATGGCTGATTTGTTCACAAAATCTCTACCAAAGTCAACCTTCAAGAAGCTAGTTCACAAGATCGGGATGCGAAGACTTAAGGACATAAATTGATGTTCTTATCAGGGGGAGTTTAATGCGCGTTGCACTCTTTTTCCCTTACAAGGTTTTGTCCCACCGGGTTTTCCTTGCGAGGTTTTTAACGAGGCAACCAACAGGCGCATATTCAAACATGTGTACTCTTTTTCCTTACTTTAATTTTTCCCATTGGGTTTTGTTTTAAGGTTTTAACGAGGCACATCATTGAATAGACATTCAAGGGGGAGTGTTATAAATACACTTCTATTTAAGGTGAATGTCTTTAATTAGAGAGATTCTAGAGTCCTATTATTGGTAGATAAATCATCCTCCTCCCTATAAATAGAGGTGCCCTCTACCATTGTAAATCACTCCTAACATTCTCTAAGTATCAATAAGAAGAACTCTCTATACTCTTCTCTCTATTGCTCTTGTTCTTGTATTATTGTTCTTGTCTTTTATATTATTTCATAACAATTGTTAGTATATTGTGATATAGTGATTAGAAGCTTTTATTCATTAGTTTAAAAAGCAAGAAGTTATAGGTCCTAAAATGAGCTTTTCAACAAAATATTGGACCGATATGTGAAACTTTAGGTGAAGTACCTTGAATCCGTTTGTACACGTCGCTCTGAAGCTTACACGCAAATTTACGTGGTACTATAAGTAATAAAATGATAAATCAGATGTTGAATTCATATAGACTTGTGTTAATTATTCATTAGTTTCACCAAAATTATTATTTAGTCAAGTCAATCAGTGTGATTATACTAAGCAATAATTCTAGCAAGTAACTAATTATTAAGTAGTAAAATAATTGTTGTGTATTCAATAACGACGAATATTCTCCTACTATGCTTTAATTAACTCCCCTTTTCATACAATTCACTCATGATTGCTAATTAATCGAACAATTGCTCCGGTAATATTCTTCTGAATTCTTACTCGCCTATTCAACGCATATATTCCTATGGAATCAATCTATTATGAATGCATTAAGGGTGTGTTCGGTATGAAAAAAAATAATTTTCGAAAAATATTTTCAGTTTTTCCATGTTTGGTTGGATTAAATATTTTGAAAAACATTCTTCTCATGAACTTATTTCCTCCAATTGGAGGAAAATATTTCCTTATCAAGAGAAGGGAAAATATTTTCCAAAAATCATTCTCAACCTTCCCCATCCCTCACCAACCCAACCCACCCCATCCCTCTCCAAAAAAGGCTCTTTTTTTAAATAAAAAAAATCTGTTTTTTCCGTTACTACTCACCCTACTACCTCTCCACCCCACCCACCCCCACCCTACCTCACACCCCCAGCGAAAAAATATTTTTTTTTACCTTATTTTTTTTGTAATTTTAAATTTCTATTTTTTTCCGTTTTTCTGCACCGCCCACCCCAATCTCCTCCCTTCCTCCCCTCCCCCCTCCCCCGTACAATTTTTTTTTTGTAATTTAAAATTTTGTTTTATTTTGTTTTACTGGCCCGCCTCCCCTCCCCCCCAATTTATTTTTTAAATATATTTTTTTCAGTTTTATTTTTTTATTTATCGGTTTAAAGATTCAACATTTTATAAGTTCCAAAGTTATGAGTTTGGAGGTTTACGTGTTTGGAAGTTCACGGGTTTAGAAATATAAAGTTTATGGGTTCAAAATTTCGTGGTTTTGTAATTAGTTGTTCGAAAGTTTATGAAATTTGTGATTTCGGAAGGTTATTGGTTTAAAAGTTTATGGCTTCATGTCTATGATATCTAAATTATTGATGAATACTCTTGAGAAGTCATTTTTCTTAATTTGCGTATCAAACACCGGAAAATAAATAAGATTACTACTTGTTTTCCAAGAAAATATTTTCTACAAAAAATATTTTCCTTTATACCAAACACACCCTAAGATTACGATATTTAGCTAAGCACAATGACTATGTATATTCCTATCCTAATCATAGATCCGCCCATCACTCAGAGTTAAGATCATGCTCTCTTCAATTCTTCTAAAATCTAGACGTAGCTTTCCAAGCATAACATATATAGTAAATAGAACCTAATTGTTGGCTAGAAATTAAGCAATTAATTATAGGATTGAAGAAACAATTATATATTGGTGAATTTTAATCAAGGTTAAGTCAACTTTAAACAGCAATATTCATGGTTAAATTACAACTCTGGTGTTATGGGTTTTAGTCACTCATGATAATATCAAAATAAATTCACAAGTATTGAATAATTAAGAATACTAAGAAAAGATGAAGAAAACTGAGATATCCTCGCTTTTGGATGTTCCCCGTGTGTATTTTTACTTCAAAGTGGCGTTTTCCTCCCAAAATAGACTTAGTCTTGCTTTTATACGCATTGATTAGGTCTTGGGCCGAAATAATCTTGTCCCGAGCGAAGTAGGAGAGATTTCCTGTCACCAGTGCCCAAGGTAGTTTGGGGCGCTAGCTCTGGCACTGGCTTATTTTAGATTCAGCAAAGTGAGCCACATGTAGCATCTGCTGCTACATGTGGCGCTAGAAATGGCCATTTTATAATTTTGCTCCTTTTTTGCTCCAATCTTGCACTTTTCTCCCTATATTGCCTCCGGATGATTCCTTCGCATAAATAACCACGAATTAGCATAAATTATTATATTTCACATCTGAAATCTGTGAAGCACGAGGAAAATGCAATGCGATATACCTATAAATATATCTACTTCAACATAAATGTCAACACCCCACACTTAGACTCTTTCTCGTTCTCGAGCAATGAGACTATCAACTACACCCAATAATGTACACAATTCAACTAGAGAGGGGCACTTCAATTTTAACCGTACACTCTACCGGCAATAAAGCACGAACATACAACTTCCATATTCTTTCCATTTTCAACATGCCTAAGTATAAATATTTCAATTCAATCAATTCAAATATCCTATCCGTCACCACCCTATCTCGAGAGTCGACTCATTACTACTAAGCACCATCAACTCGCACACTTACTCAACAAGAGAAATTTACAATATTACCAATCCTTCATGAGATAATGTGCCATCGCCAACAAACAAAAGAGTGAATATAGAATCATCTACACATTCAAGTATGCCTTAAAAATATTTTAAACACATCACACAATTTGAACAAGAAAATCACTTACTCTCACGAAGAATTCACGTGCATCCCCTAGTCGTATCATAAACCGGAGTGTACATCTCTACTAATCTAAACTAGCCAAATCTAGGATCAATTAGGACTTTAAGGTTGTAATATAGGTTAATGGATGGGTAGAATACATTTAAGAATAGCGACTAACCCTCCTAGGACTTTAATACACAACACTTAAAAATCGAGTACATCTTCTTCTCAACTAATTCACTCGCCATAAACCATATATAACATAGCCCTCTTTTCAATTATGCACTTCTTTACTCTCATTAGCATTAATTGGTAAGATTAGGGAGGGTGTTTTTCTCTACATTGTTTGAACTGTTATTTTTTCCCTTCTTGCAATTTTTTTCTTCTTTTTTCTCTCTTCTTTTTCTTTTCTACACACTTTCCATATATTAAGGTTCATCGGCTAGTGATATTTTTCACAATTTTAGTGCACTTTAAGGGCCCTTTCATGGTTTCGCTCGAAAGCTACTTTTCAATCTCTCACCTGAATTCTTTTAGCGACTAAGTGCCTTAGGAGGCTAAGGTTCAACAATGTCAAATTAAGAACAAAATAAGGATATGACTTTGTAATGTGGGTGCCAAGAAAAGGTTATAAGTTCAAAGGGGAAGCTATGAAAAATTTCATTTTTAGTGACAAAGCACATCTATGATCAAGCAAGAAACACATACGTCATCTCTTTGGCTAGAACAACTAAAATGATTTTGCTTCGATTAACATATGGGGCAAGTTCTAGACTACACAGGATAGCACAGAAAATCACAAATCCTCAAATACACATTCCACATGACTCAATCGAGACAGTTCTGTTCAAATCTCAAGTCAAGCAAGTACATATAATTGAGAAATTTTAAGCAATATTGCACTATGTGACATACAAGTCAAACAATTGAGAAAAGGCGTCACAGAATAGGCTATTATTTTACTCGGGAATCACAAATTAATTCAATTGTATGGAAAGACAAAGCGGATGTCATAACCTAATGTGGAAGCACCAAACACGTTAATAGGTACCTCAGAGCAACTCAGTTTCTCCCTAACCTACTCCTAAAAGAAAAATAAAATACCCGGTTCGAGATACACCCTTTGAAAAGAACCGGCACCCAAAGAAAAACTAAGGGATACTACCTAACTATCCTTAAAAAATTATATCGATGTTTTTAATAGGACATTAAAAGATCCACTACCAGGAAAAGACTGAGCTTTTTCTGATTTTTTTTTCTTCTTTTTTTCTTGTCTAAAACTAGCCTAGGTCTACTACAGGTTCCTACAAAAAATAACTACTAAAAGAAATAAATTTATACAATTTAATTCATAATAAGTAGTTCTCCTACCCCCACACTTAGCATATGTATACTCTCCGATCCATGTAAGAATGTAAAGCAAACTAGGGTGAAAAGAAAAACTCCTTGCTAGTCGGATTCCTTCTCCTTAGAATGCCCGCTAGCCGCAACTACGGGCTCATCATCATCAGTTACTAGGGGCACCAAATCCATGAGCCCCATGATTTTATCACCAATCTCATCCTTAGCTTCGAATCCTTTAGGAGTGTTCTCATCCTCTGACGGGTGAACGAGACTACCAGGTGCAATCCCCAACATCTCATTGCATGGCTGCATACGCTCCTCATCTGATACACCCAACCTGCTCATGATCATATTTAGGAAGTTGTAGAATACCTATTGAAGTTCTCGTTCCTCTCATTACATGCTGCCTGGTTCAACTTAGACGTAGTCTCCAACAAAGATGTGATGTCCACCAACCCCTTAGGAGCCTCTACAACCTCGTCCTAATCGGGGTATTCAGGCACCCCCCGAGAAACCATGTACTACATGAGCAAGTTTCCAAAGAAGAATCTCTTGATCTTCTGCCCAAATCGTGTGCGTTCCATCTCCCCTAGCATGATCTAGCCCATATTGATGGGTCGCACAGTCATCATAAAAAATATCTCACACACACTTGAGCTCGAGTGCATTCATTGTTGTGCTCAACTAGCATGAGTCTGACCTGCACAATTTTTCATACCTTGGCGGTCTTGTTAAAATCGAAGTGAATCATCTGAAGATGCGCATCACTCTTAGTTCTAGTCCACTTGGCATTCGAATTGATTCTACAAAGAGCGTCATGTATCACCGGGTAGCTTGGTCATTTGACAAATTTTGTAGTCTCCGCTAGATAGAGTTATCAACTCCCAAAAATTCACTTAAATATTGCGTATCCATTGGCACATTCTTTCCGCATACACATGACGTGAACGAGTCCCGCATTACAATTGGCATACAATTCTTGCACCATGCTCAATTTTGCATGGCCGATTCACTCTATGAACTTATCCATTTTTATTTCTCGCAACCGGGAAAGCATGTCCAGAAAGTTCTTTTCCAAGGTTTTCACATTATAACCTATCTCGGAGACGTACTACTCACATGGCAAGAAGTCGTTCTACTATTGTATGGAATTATCACGAACGAGATCCAAATGAGGCCTTGGTTCTAATGGTGCCTTCTTCGATCCATAGGCAACTTGTTTCTTTTTCGCTTGCTTATATGATTCGTACTTTTGCTTGCAGTTTTTGGGAGCAGGAGCAATGGCTGAGGACTTCACCACTCCCTTTGCCTTTGTTTGCACTATCACGAGCCATAGAAACCTACAACACAAATAATCAT
The DNA here is from genome assembly GCA_034376525.1 of Nicotiana benthamiana. NCBI lineage: Eukaryota > Viridiplantae > Streptophyta > Magnoliopsida > Solanales > Solanaceae > Nicotiana > Nicotiana benthamiana. The sequence continues at coordinate 52,580,420 of CM067330.1, read as the reverse complement.
GAATGTGAGAATGAATCAAGAAATTCGCCTAAGGTTATCGTGAGAGTCAAGGATAACCCCACACTTAAAATCAAAGGCTTAATGTACTATACTCATAATCGTGGTTTAAAACGCATAAGTGTTGCACCATTAGGTGATGGGTACTCAAGACTTCCCCATGCCGCACAATTATAATTCACTAACTATGCCACACAATGGTCTATCATGCGATGTGATTTAGCCTTAATGCAAGCAAATGGCACATGGTCCGTAATCTCTACAACTAATACATTACACTAGCTAATTCTAACAAAGTACTACAAAATATGTAATACAAGATACATGGTGTGGGTGATATGTACACATCAAATCCAAGCTCCAAATTATGTAAAACGACTCCCAAACACCCCACACTTAGCCTGATATCACATACAAGTATACACAGTTACTCAGATTTCACCGGTGCGCAAAATACTCATTCAAATATTTTATCAAACACATAGTGGGCATTAAATGTGTGCAATTAATTCAACAATTGTGTTACATAGTAGCCCTCCCAAATTTTAAGGAAGTAGAAAAAATTTTAGTTTACTACTCCATATACAATAAAACAACTAAATTTTTTCAACCAATTTCAATTCACAATATACCACCCACTATAGAAAAGAGTTCTAAAGAACCACTAATGGGGAATTAGGGTTTGGGACGGTTGGGAGGAGAAATGGGGAACTTATTTACAAAATTAAAATAATGTAGAAGAGAAAATATACCTTGAGGGTTGATGATGAAATCAAAAGAACAAAAAACTTGAAAAAAACCTCGAGTGAGAGAGAGATAAGAAAAGACACGAGAGAGAGGAGGAAAATAGCGGGAGAAGAGAGAAAAAGTTATGGGTGAAAGGGGGATGGGTTAGAGTTATGTTAAATTTGTTTTTAAGTGAAGATGGTTGGGTCATTGGATATAGGTTATAATGTAAGGGTACATGGGTAGATGGTTCAATTTTTATGGGTATGAGTTAATAAATAAATAAAAATAAAAAGGAGAAAAAAATCACATACCTTACCCCCAGCTTACCGCTCCACGCCAGGCCTGGCGCTCGGGGTTCTAAGCTTACTGTAAAAAGTGCACATGCAGCGTGGGGCATTGGCCTGGTGTTGTTTTGCCGATTTTTTTGAATGAAATCCCTGATTCCCCCGAGCACTTTATGTATCCAATTATATATCCCACATCATTCTATCTATAATTTCTATGTATGTAAAGAAAATTAAAAAACTCTATTCTACTCTAATTAAAAAATTGAAAAACTAAATTGTAAAAGCAATAAAATTGGGTTGCCTCCCAATATGTGCTTGATTAAAATCATAGTACGGCGCATGGCCTCGCTTACTCATCAACGAGTACTAACTTGGACATTTCACGATCATTGACACCTCCCTAATAGTGCTTGACTCTTTGCCTATTTACTAAAAGTTTTATTTTACCATTTAAAGTTTACGGCTCAATTACACCACAAGTAGTGACTCTCACCACCTCAAATAGACCTGAACACCTCGATTTTAACTTTCCAAGAAATAACTTGAGCCTAGAATTGAACATTAGTACCTTTTGGCCTTGTTCAAAGTGATGTGGCTTGATACGCTTGTCATGCCATCATATTGTCTTCTCCTTGTAAAGCTTAGCTTTTTCATAAGAGTGCAGCCTGAACTCATCTAACTCATTAAACTGCAAAAACCTCTTGTCGCCCCCGCTTCAAAGTCCATTCAATTTTTTAATTGCCCAGTACGCCTTGTGATAACTTATATGAGTCCACTAAACTATAGAGTACATGGTCCCGTATGACTAATACGTAGAATACCATAAAGACTGAATGTAAAGGAGTCTAGAGATTTTCTACGTGGAAAAATCCCTCATAAGGGGATCAAAAAACCACGACCTACTCTTGCAGGCTTGTAACTCAACTAAGTTGTAATCTACTTATTACAAACCACTTTACAATGCTGCCGATTGCAAATACTTCAAACTAACTTGTGATTCAAGCACCACAAGCTACTCTCTAACTCTCCTAATTACAGAGGAATTAACTTATGGCTATTTCTAGTCACAACTAGGGATATTCGTGGTTCGGTTTGGATCGATTTTCTCCGAAAAAAAATAAACCAAGTAAACCAGTTTTCAAAAAATAGAACCAAACCAAGCCAATTAAGTCGAATTTTTCTCGATTCGATTTATGTCGGGTTTTGTCGATTTTTTTATTTTTTCGGTTATTTTTTGGTTTTTTCTTAAATATACGACATACACTACCAAAACACATATTTCGATGACCATATTTTCAACGTAATACTATCAAATCAATTGCACTTTTATAAATCTATTATTTACCAAGATATATTGATGATAATTGAATTAAATAGTGATGAATAATTAAGGACTCTATCAAAAATATATTATTTTTAACATAAAATGGATTCTTACACTTAATAAAAAAAAACTATCAATTAAATTACAATATAAAGGTAATGAACTATACTAAAAGTGTAAATACAGACATACATACATACATATATATATATATATATATATATATATATATATATATGTGTGTGTGTGTGTGTGTGTGTGTGTGTGTGTGTAATAATGAATTTGAAATAGCTACTTATGTAGTTGGTTTTTTCGGTTTTTTTTCTGATTAAAATCGTAACTAAATCAAATTTGATCGTTTTTAAAATTCAAAACCAAAACCAAACCAAACGAAAAAGTATCGATTTTTTGGTCGGTTTGGTTTTGTTTTTCGGATTTTTATGAACACCCGTAGTCACAACATAAACTCTAAAGTTTATGAATTTGGTTTGTTTCTAAAGCAATGCTTCTAAGAAATCAAATAGGAATTACAATATAGAACAATTAACAATATTACAACTCAATTGTGGATGTACATAAGTCTTCGTTCTTCTTGTTCTTGACACACCAGTGATTTCAATGCCGGATGGATGCTTCTTCTTCTTGAGAGAATATCACTTAATGCACACCGGATCTTGCACTAGGTTATTCTATCACAATAGATAGTGGTGTCAACTCTTGGTTTATTTCTTGTCAGTGAGAAGTGACTGCTGCACTATCTGCACAACCACTTCTGGGCAGGTGCGTTCCAGCTGGACTTTGTGCTTCTGTTAGGACATACTAATAAACCAGGTCCTAGGACATACCAATGGACCAGGTCCTAATTATGTTCCTCTTCTGTAATAGTTGCTTGATGGACTTTCTTCTGCTATGTTCTAGCTGTGCACTTTGACCGGTACTTCTATCAGAGAACCCCACCGGAGCAGGTCCCTATTGTGTTTCTCTTTATCTTGAATGTGTATAGTCATTGACTTGTGCTTTTGTCGGAGAACCTTAAGGGACCAGGTCACCAGGTCCCTATTGTGTTTCTCTTTATCTTGAATGTGTATAGTCATTGACTTGTGCTTTTGTCGGAGAACCTTAAGGGACCAGGTCACCAGGTCCCTGTTGTGTTCCTCCATATGGTCGTTGATCCATTTGATGATGTTCAAGCTTTGATCAGTTCATATGAGATGTGTATCCTGTGGAGAAGGTTCTCTATCTGGTTCATTACGATAAGTTTGTTATATCATCAAAACATAATAGGCATAAGGTTAAATAAAACCCATCAATTTTCCCTTTTTGATGATGAAAAATTTAAGTATGGATAGTATTTGTTTAGAGTGTAAAATAACCAGATGAGATGCCAGAGCTACACGAGTTCCCCCTTAATTTCAGATCTCCCTACACAAGAACCCATGTTTACTGAGATGCCAGAGCTACACGAGTTGCCCCTTAATCTCAAATCTCACTACACAACCCATGTGTACTTTTCCCCTTTTGGCATCATTAAAAAGAACCGCTAGGAAGGAGAACACAAGCAGGTAATAAGCATAAAAAATTTTAATATAGCTAGCTCATGCCACATATGTGCACACAAAATGACAGAAAATAGAAGCCAGAGGAACACAGTGTTGTACATGCAGGAAAGATGGTGTTGTTTTATTAATGTTTACATTGGATTGATAAAGTTAGGAGCAGTATGGTTAAGTTCAACATGCCATCAAAACAAAAACAAGTAAACATAAGTAAAACAGTAGCCACAAGAGCAAAAATAGCTAGATACTAGGGAGAATTCTAGGACACACTAGAGGAGGCGGGTTTAGAGGAAGAGGCATTAAAGGTTTTGAGAACCAGGTCTAGTCTAGCATTTGCAATCAATTGTTCTTTAAGTATTTGATCATGAAGTATCTCATTTTCCCTTTTTAGTTGGGCAACTTCCTCATGTACAGAAACAAGTCCCTGATCTGCTTTGCTAAGCTGGGTTTCCAGTATGGCATTTCGACCCCTCACTCTTCTCAATTCCTCAGAGGCTATATTTTGAGTGTTTATCAGCTGAGAAAAGGTCTAGATGCTTCCACAGACATTTTCTATACATTTACATTCTTCTAGAGTGGTCTTGGAGAAGGTCTTTTTGTGTGTGCCCACTCTAGGATTTCCTACGGGGGCCTTGCAGAATCTGAACACTTGAGCGAGGAGAAATCCATAAGGTAACCCATGATTTCCACCCTTAATATTTACCACCTTCTGCATATGATCTATCATGATTGCTGGCAAATTGATTGCCACAAACACATCAAGCACCTCCATTAGGACCAAATCTGAGTAGCAATGGAGCACCTCTCAGAGCGGGGTAGGAGTACTTTATTGACCAATTCAAAGAGAAGCTGGTACTCAGGAAGCAATACCTTCTTATGGACCTATTCCCCATGTTGAATAGCTTGCTCTTTCATGATGGATCTCCGAAAATTTATTCTACAGACATCCTTTACTGAGGGCACACCTTCACACGGAATTCTGAGAATTTTACCCAGTGTTGAGGCGTCAAATACAATATCCACTCCATTTACAAGTGCACTGATGTGATCCCCATTAACAATAAAAAGAGATGCATAGAAGGTTTGCATTGCATCTTCGTATACTAGAGCCATGCTCCCTTTAAACAGGTGTTCCCATTATTTAAACTCTATAATCTCCAGAATTTGTCTCATGTCTGCCATCTCCAAAATTGTTGGATCAAATGTTCGGCCCCATAACACAATTTGAGTTCTTAACCTTTGCCGTCATAGAGCACTATCACAGTTTAAGGACTTTAAATAACTTGGTTCCTTAACGGGTTCCCTCTTTTGTTTGCTAGTCCCTTCAACAGAATTTCCTTTCCAGCCTACTACCCCCAGAGTATTGTCTTCAGACACTACTAGCTCAGTTGGACTCTGTTTAGATTTGCAACTATTTTTCACAGATGACCTTTTCTGTTTCTTAGCAGTTTCGTTAATTGTCATCGACTGTTGCACTGATGAACCAGGTTCCCTAGAAGCATCTTTGTCTGTCCAGCTTACTGACACACTCTTGATGAACTTCTTTGGATTCATTTTCCTCTTTTTTACACTCCTCTTACATTTCTTTAATGAGGATTCATAATTCTCTCGCTGAAATGACCTGGGAATGGGTGATTTTGAGGAGGACTCCAAGCGATTGGAATGTATAGGAGGTGCAGGAATGGATTTGCATAGAAAAGAATCGGGTTTATTGGGAGCCTTTTCTGAGAGTATCTCATGAGCTAACGACTCTAGGAAGGTTGTGGTTCTTATATCTTCTCGGAATGAAATTTCTTCCCACTGGTATTCAGACGAGATATATTCTCCTTCATTTATCAATCTCCCAGTAGCTATAACCATGATGCTATGAGTTGCTTCCTTTTCTGGTGACTCTTGTCCCTGATTCCAACATAGATGAGTTCAAATACTCATCAGGATCATCCTCAAGGACTTATGACACTTGAGGAGTAAAACTTTCCGTGTGGTCCTTGATGAGATCATAGGGTTGACTAGTCATAGGGTTCCCAAAATAATGGTAGACACGATTTGTCGGGAATGAGAAAACTATAGGAGTAGAGGAGGAATCAAGAGCGGAGAAGGTGGTATAAGGCGTGAAATAGTGTTGTTCAAGGAATGGTTTCAAAAGTGATAGTGAATTGGGAGCGGTGCTAATGGTGGGAGAGTGGTATGATTGTTTAATCGTTATTAGATGAGAGCTTGGTAGACGAGCAAGGAGAAAAATAGAAAGATGAGAGAGGATCCTGGTTCTACAAAGGGGATGAAGGTTCACGACTTGCCGTGAGAGAGAATAAGAGTTTAATTGGAAGAAGAACTAATGATGAGTGGAGAGCGAAACAAGTTTTGAATAGTTCTGAAACGGCGGTAAGTTTGCGGGGAAGTGTTACCGTATAGAGGAGGTGAAGGGATTTGACAGCCAAGACATGACACACAGACACTGAAAAGTCAAATGATGTGGCAGCTGAGTCACAAAATATTGATATGTTTTTTTATTTAAAAAGGTCATGAAAAATTAAGCACATTAGTACTAACATGGGATGCAGGGACCTGATGCTAGAACAAAATTTTTGAATAAGTTTTTGGTTGCTCCTTTCTCTTCACCTTTCACACCCGTGTCTTTTGCTTCTATGATCGTCCTGCGTGTTTACCTGCAACAATATTGATGTGAGCTAGGCTTGGTCAGAAAACACTTTAGATGTTTTTACCTGATACCGTCTTACATAACCAACTGATGGCAGATCATGTTCTTTATTTGGTCCTTGTAACTCCATCTTCATATTTGGTTGATCTAGAGTTCTCTACTCGAGGCTTTGATGCAGATATCTAGAAGTTTGTCTTCTGTTCATTCAATATGCTTGATCTTATTCCTTTTTTTTTAATTTGAAAACCTTCTTCAGTTGTTGATGAAGCCATTTGAGTTCTGCTTCATTGTTTTCCAAGGGATGATGCATGAATCATGACAAGAGAACGATTCCAAAAGTGCTTTCCGTTTCTACCACAGTACAAAGGAAACAGAGAAGAGACTCCAAGAAAGCAAACTATACCATAGATAAGAAAGTTTTCCTATTAAAGGGGGCTGGATTCAACAACCTATAAGGGACAGCTTGCCAAGCTACACAAATAGTTAATTTGATTATAGTTGCAAAAGTTTCCCTACAAAAGGGGCTAGCTTCAACAACCCATAAGGGTCGGCTTGCCAAGCTACACAACTCAGAAAAATTTTGTACTATATCCAACGTTAGCTGTGCATAACTCAGAAAATTTTCGTACTACAATAAGCTAACTTTCTTGGAGTATTCTTACTCTATTCATTCGTATATGGACTGACCTTTCCATCCATTCGAAGGAAATAACAAGAGGAAAATTTAGAAAACACTCATATGTAGTATATCACAGAAGATTTACAAAGATGATTGTAATATTCTAAGATATGAAAGATTCTAAGATATGAAAGATTCTAAGATGATCCTACTACTACTGCAAGGCCTCCTTTATATTGGGCTAGGAGGTTATTACAGGACAAACTAACATAAACCTATCTTACATGGCAAGCTTATCTTACAAGTGGGTCCTTCTAAGCATGTGAATGACTTTAGGCAAAACAACTAAAAAACAACTGAAAAGATGTGACAAAGGGTAAAATATACATGGTTTAGCATGTGGGAGAATGTGACGCCATATGAAAGTAGGGTTTGGCATGTGACGAAGCATGTGGAAACATGTGACAACAAGTTAAAGTGGGGTCTGGATAGTATGGAAAGGTGTGGAAATTTGTCTTGGCATGGGTAGGATATTTTGTAGGATTTTTTTGGTGGCTAATAGAGGACTATGGTGTGTTTAGCAGGGATTTAGGTAATTATCCTTCATTGATTCTAGGGTTGTCTGCTAGGCATCTTTTCAAGGACCTTGTGTAGTAATATCTGGAATTTAACGACCCTTATCTGCTGTGTTCTTTCTCCTCTGGATTGAGAGATTTAATCTGCAACTTTAGTCTGGAAATGTCTTCAGTGATCTTTTCCAGGATGACTTCGTATGGCGTTTGATATTCTTTTGCTGCTTCTCAGACTTTTTCCTAGTGAGGATGATTGCTTGTGTAATTCCAGCTTGCCCAATCTTTTGGCCATATCTCTCTCGGGATGCACCCGTTTTTTTGAAAAAGGATTCTTTGTGCCTTGCTATATTTTTTTTCCATTGATAAAATTGACACTGGAAATTTCCACTAGAATGATGCCTCTGCTTGTGCCTGGACTTTTCCATTAATAATCTTCATTGGCCTATGAAACATAAATACCTTTGCCGAGTAGGAATATTGAAGCATTTTAACCAATATCTTATTGGTTTGAACCATAACAAAAATAATTTAAGAGTCAGTGCAATGCTATCAAAATCCTTGAAGACGTTGCATTTGAATTCCATAAAAATATAATACTGATGGCATAGGTACCAGAAAAACCATAATAATTCTTGTGGAAAATCCTCAGCTTGAGCTATGAATATATGGTAGAACGGGTATTCTTGATTGACCTCATATGGCTTAAGGATGGATCCTCCATGTTGCCGAAAAACTTGGAGCTCATAATAAGTTCTTCTTTCCATAATAATTGACGGGTCAAATGGATCCATGAGGTTGAATAACTCCGGTGGATGATCTGTTTGTTGTGATGAACTTGTTCCTGGAATACTTGAAAACATGAAGAAGTTGCCAATTATCTGTTGCTTTGGCTTCAATTTTGCTGGGAAAAATCTCTTTGAGAATTCTTCCGGTCAAGACACAAAATCCACAAGAATATTATCTTTTCCTTTTAGGTGCCTGACTTGAACCATTGAGCCTACCTGAGAATCCAAGGATTGGGAATAATTTTTGCATTTAGCTTAATCATTTTTGGGAAGGCCTTCATGTCCATTTCTATCTGAAATTCTGTATGAATAAGGAAGAAATTAAATTTCTTGATTCCATTCTTTACTGCAAGAATTTCCTTGAAAGTGGAATGATAATGTTGCTCGGCATCTTTGAACCTTCCACTAGCGTATCCGTATATTTTCTTGTGGCCATCTTTCTCTTCAAACAGAACAACACTCCAATATTCATTGCTGGCATCAGTTTGTAATATCTTCTTACCGTCTGTAGGGATATAGAGAGACTTAACATTTTTGAAAATCTCCTTTATTTCCTTGACTGCATCATCTTGCTTCTTTCCCCATGATGGAGCATTTTTCTTTAGCATCTCTGTGAGTGGAGAAATGTATGTAGAGATATTCGGGATAAAATATCGCACATAATTTACTATACCCAAGAATTGTTGGATTTTTTTTTGTTGTGAGGTTGGTATCCGGAAATTTGAGTAATTCTTGACATATATGTAGTCCTAGACTGTATTCACCTTGGACAAAATGCATTCCAAGAAAATCAATCTCCTTTTGAGCAAGAACCATCTTTTTTGCTGAGAGCATGATTCTGTATTGTGTTACCAATGACTCAAATTGACGAAGCAAGTTGATATGTTACTCTAATGTATGACTAAATAATAGGATGTCATCAATGTAAACTAAAAAGGTATGGATGATGGGTTGGAATATTTTTATCATGGCTTTTTGGAACAAGGAAGGTGCAGTTTTTAATATGAAGGGCATGAATTTCCACTCAAAGTGATGATCGAGGATGCAAAATCCTATTTTGGGTCTTTCTTCAGGGTGGATTCCCAATTGCCAAAATCTAGACTTTAAATCAAACTTAGAAAAATATTTGGCCTTGGCTAAGTGGGAGAAAATAGTGAGTTTATTTGGGATAGGGAATTTATCTTCTTGGAGGAAATGGTTAACTGGTTGGTAATTGATGACTAACATGAGTTTTCCTCTTGTCTGCTCAGCTCTTTTGTTGCCATAAAATGCTTCGCATGCCCATTGTGAATCAGATGGCTCTATCATATCAAATTCCAAAAGTTCTTCACATTCTTTCTTTGCAAGCTGGAGGTGATCTGGATTCATCCCTGAATGAGTGGCTTTTGTTGGATTGATATTTTCATTCTTTTTGAAAGGGAGCTTGATAAAAAACTCTTCATTTTTCCATAACGGGTGTTTCCCTTTCTTCATGAAATCCTTTTGTGATTCAGCACATGAATGCTCAATGAGATTTTGTTCAATCTCTTTGATTTGTTCGTTATTGGTGATTTGGAATAGCCTCGGCATCTCAGAATAAGGTCTGAACTGCTTTTTGAAAGCTATCCTGTTAGCCTTGATATGGAGTTGATCTCTGAGTTGTCTGTAAATGTTGAATCCAATAATAAGATCCTTTCCTGGTACATCATATCCTAGCAGCTTCGTTCTGTACTTCAATCCTAGAAAGAACTCAATTATGATGGGTGCTTTCTAATGACAGTTGTGGTCAAGATTGCATTTGACGCATTGTTGAAATCCTTAAAATGCGGCATCCATTGATCTTGAGGGAGAACAACAGGATTTATGAGTGAGGAAGCAGCTCCGGTGTCTATGAAAGCAATAACCCGAGTTGGTTTATCCCATTTGGATGAATAGACTTTGAGTTCTACTTGAGGAACAACCGCGAGAGCATTGATCTCATCCCGAGATTCGATAACTGGTTCTGAAATTTGGTAGTGATCACTGCCTTGATCTTCATAGATATCAAGAGAGAATAACGTTTCTTAATTAGGTTCATCATCTACAGAGAATATAGATTCAAAGTCCTCCCCTTTCCAAGATGTATGCCAGTATAGTCTTCAATTTCTTCAATGAGTTTTATAGATCTTCTTGATTGTGGACAATTTTTTGCAAAATGTCCAATCTTGTGGAAAATAAAACACCTGTTTTTCTTATTAAAATTTCCTGGCCTTCTCCGTCTGAAATATTTTGTACGTCTCCTGGACCTTTCTTTTCCGTCTGGAATTATTGGCCACTTGAACCTCCTAAAATCTCTCCTTCGCCTAGATGTGTGGTAGGAACATCCTAATCCGGTGATTAGACCAGATTTGTGGCATGCATTGTCAAGCGCTGGATTGTGTTTGATAATTTGCTTTAGGGAAGAGCGCTTTGTATAAATATCATCCAATGCAACGAAAATTGCTTGCCTGATATAACCAATTTATGGGATTGTTATGGACTTCAATGACGGTCATGGTTCGACTTGCTAGCAACTTTGGAAGGGAAGATACAAAGGCTTGCTTCAGATTGGTGTCTCCTCCTATCTCGAAGTATATCTTTGCCATTTTTTGAAAATATCTATCAATGTCATTTTGTTGAATGATATACACTTCATCTCAAAGAGTTGTCTTCGCAGTATCTCTGCAGAAAACTTCATGTAGGATCCTGATGTTGAAGGCAAAATCTTGGGAAGTAAGAAAAGTATTTTTGTCTTGAATTCCACGTGAGTTCCACCAGTCTCTGAGGATTCCGGAGAACCGGGAAGTTAGTTATGACAGGATGATATACTTTTCTCGTTCCACCAAATTTTTGGTCACCATCCAAGTATAGAAGTCTTGGATCCTTTGAGGCCATTTTGAAACCTTGACATCATCTAAGGTGAAAGTGTGGAAACCCGTTCCAACTGGTTTTAATGCCATGGGCTCATTTCTTCTTTCTGGGATTGGTTCATCAGTCATGCCTTCTTGTTCCTCGTCTACTTCGGATATTTCTGGGTCTCTTGGCTGGTTTACAAATATTAGGGGATCATCTTCCTCGGAAGAGTTTGCTTCGGATTCATTGCTTGATTGAGAGCTATCTTCCATTGTTTCATCTTTTGATGAATTTAGAGATTCCGACCATGGTGTATCTTCTTCTGACATGTATCTTGGTTGGGAGACCTAGAGGTCTGGAGCCTTTTGGTCATAAATCATCAGATTTTCGAGGTTCGACCCTTTTGAACTTTCTCCTTGGTCTCGTCTTTTCTTGGTTTGTTTCTGTGCTGCAACCGCATCTTTTCTTCCCAAACCAATTTTGCGATGTCAAAATCATTTTCTTCTTTTGGTGGTTGGGTGAAAGAGATTGGATTTTGTGAGGTAGATGGAAAGGTAGAAAAGGTGTAGTCTAATTTCGTTGCAGAATATGATCGTTGAGACATAGGGAAGAAGGTATGTTTTGGAGGGAAAACGAGGGTTTTTTGTGGCTCAAAGTGCTAAATTCTCAAAAGTTGAATTTGTTCCTTGATGGAAATCGTCTCCTTTTGTTGTTGTTGGAAAAATTGGAAAAGTGAAATTCCTGGCGGACAAATCTCATATTGTACATTTGCTAACCTTAGTTCCAAGGCTTTGATTAGTCCTGCATGCTGAGACGATGTCTGCGCCATCTTCTTCTCAATCGTTTTCACTTTGCCCATCATTTTATTCTATGTATGAGCCATGTTCCTTATGGTGTTGCCAATGTTGTTCAACACTTTGTTTTGGTATATGGAGTTTTCAGATTGCCAGTTCATTGTTGCTTCAATGTCACTTGGTTGGGGTTTTTCTCAAGAAGGTAGTATTATGTTCTTTTTGGGGATTTTTGGTGCATAACTGATACCCTCTTTTTCAAAAGGTTGAAGTGGAGGAAAATCTTGGGGGTGGCTGGAGCTTGTAGGGACCATCATGAATATTTGTGGGTGTGTGGACTTTTGGGTTGATAAAGTTGTAGGTTCAGGTGGTTTTTTGGATTCTGGGGTATGAAGTGATGTTTGTTTGGATTTGGGTGTTGTTTCACTGTCCTCCCAACTTGGACTGAATTTTTCTGGTAATTTTGGCCATTCTTGGGGTTTGTAACTGACAAGAAATTCATATTTACCTGGACGACTTAATGATCCAATTGAAGGATCTTTATTTTCATATTTGGCTCGGAATTGTATTTTCAGTGGTTTTCCCTTTTTCTTGGATTTTGGTTTGGTTTTGTTAAGGTCGAACCTTTCCCGATGACGCTGGTGGTGTTCATCATATTCTCCAGTTGGATCTTCCAAACAGTCTTGGCAGTCGCAATCAAGATCCCATGGGCAGTGTCCGGTGAAAGGGCATTTGAACCACCAAACTCTTTTCCCTTCTCTATCAAAATGTTGACACCAGTCATGTTCTTCCATGATGCTTTGTATATTCTAGAAAATGTCTTCGTCAGGTTCAGGGTATGTGTCTATTGTATCTTTGGGTTGAATCATTTGGCAAGAGAAGATGGTTTTATTGGGTTTTTCGAGATGGGAATGGTCAAATCTTATGGAAAAAGTTTTGTCATTTCTTTTGGTAAAAGTTGGTTCACCAGATTGCAAGGGTTCTTCTGTTTCTCTTAGCTTCTTGTAATTTGTAATCCAGGAATCAGGAAGAATTTTTACAAGCTCATCTCTGTGAATCTGTCTGGGTATTTGGGTTCACATGGTGTTTCCTTTGGTAGCATCAATATTTAAGAGTAAGGTGTTTTATCCTCCGGGTAGGCAAAGATCCATGGCATGATTTTTGACTCACCATGCAATTTGGTGGTGAAGGGTAGCTTGGATGGAATCTTTGTCTTGTGGGGCTCCCTGGATTTGGACTTGGATTTCTAGGGCTTCGGTTAGGTATGGGTCATAAAGGGACATGTTGAAATTTGAAAAGATAGTTATGAAGACAGTTCCAGCATTCAGGGTAACTTCAGCAGTACTCAGATTTGCATGTTAGTGCTCCAAATATCTCGTGTCCAGAATAGAAAGTCGAGCTAAAACATGTTGAACTTTTCTTCCATGATATGTTAATGCGATTTGGATAGTACCAAAATGGATATGGGCAAAACCATGATCTCTCCATTGTCTGGGAAAATCATTTGGTATTTGAAGGGTTATAAATTGTTCTTCTCGAGTGGAAAGAATAGGATGTTGGTCAAGTTTTGAGGCAACAACATGTTCTTTGACTCCTTTTGGTATGTGTTGGACTAAGGAACGAATTTGGCTCCATGGTGCAAAAGATTTTTTGGCAAAAACAGAGTAGGGTTTATGAGGGCTAGTTCAGTGGAGGATACATTTTGTTCATCAGGTAGTATATCTACTTCATAGAGGTAATCATATTTTTGGACAAGATTTTATATAGAGTAGGGGACATATTCATTTTTTCAAGTGAAGAGGATGATGGAAATGACTTAGACATATTTTGTAAAACTGTTCCTCCCTCCGAAAGGATGGCCTGGCTTTGATACCACAGTACAAAAGAGACAGAGGAAGAGACTCCAAGAAAGCAAACTATACCATAGATACGAAAGTTTTCCTACAAAAGGGGGCTGGCTTCAAAAAGCCATAAGGGACGGCTTGCCAAGCTACACAATTAACTTGTGCCGTTCCATGAGCTGCATCCTTACTTCTCTCTCAGCTTCAATGGTAACGGGTGACGTACCAAGTTCTTTGTGAGACATGTAGAATGATGTTGCAGTGCATTTCACCAATCCCCTTTATCTTGCTTATTTTGTCATTGTTTCTTTCTTGGAAAGAGGAAGTGTCTTGTTGTAGATCCCATGAGCACCCCCTATCATTCAGTGTGCCTTTGTTGAAGACATTCTGGCCTTGTTTAGTGGATTGTATTCCAAAGGAATTCATTTGCTCATCCCTTTTCATTGAGATTCCCTAGATAATCCTTCATATTGTCAAGAACATGGAACTCTTGTCTGTTCAGTTCTTTCTTTCAGCAGTATCACTTTACTATGAAGTACTTGATTGCTGGGAAAATATGCTCAATCCCTTCTCCCCTTCTCCTTCCTTTTGTGAACTCATGTCTAGGAACACTTGAGCCAACAAACAATGGGCCAGGTCCTGCTGAGTTAATTTATTCGGAGGTGAGAGGTTTGCATATACCAATCCTTCGTGCCAAGGTTACGACTTCACTCATCTCATACCATCAACTTGTGGGAATTTACACTTAGTTGGAGTGGATGTTCTTGTTTCCTTTGTCAGCTGAGACCGCTTGGCAAGTTATCAGATTGGTGACTGCATTCTTTAGACTATTTATATAGCGCACATTCTCACTTGCGTGCCAAAAGAACTTATCTACCTTTTCATGTACTTGAAAATGTACCCTTTACTTCTTTCTTAAGGATACATTCCCTTCCTTCAAGGTTGTTAGTGAGAAGAGATTCATGTTATTTTTAGTTGCATGCTCTATGTATCCATTGTCCATGATCCATAGTAGCCCGCTTCCTCTCACTATTCCTAGCTCATGAAAATCAAGGATTAGATTTAGAAACACAAATTAGTATGAGTCTCTTGTTATGATAAAAAAGGATGAATAAAGGATATCCTAATCTATGCAGGCAACATCCGCTTTTTGAGAGTGGTACCTGGTCCATTTTTAGTTGTCACTCCATCAGAGAACACTTTGTTTTTCTGGGCAGACTGAACCCTGGCCTGGCAATTTTCCTTAAAATGCCCATTGTTCCCACAGTGAGTATATAGCCAGTTATCAAGTACAGTAACATACTTGCTGTGCGGGTTATAAGGAGTTTTCTCCCTTTGAAACCCGATGTCCTGCTTGTTCCCACTATCGTTGAGATACATAGTAGTGACAACATCTGAGGACCAGTTCGAGATCTCTCGAGGTCATTTCTCACTTTCTCCAATTCAGCTTGGAGTTGCTGATTCCTCTTGAGTTTACTGCAAAGACTGGTTTCCACAATGGTTTAACTCCTTTTCAAGCATAATGTGCGTCTCACTAGCTACTTTCTTCCCTTTCCCAAGACTCACATTCCTAAGTTCTTTATTGAGGTCCTCAATGGTTTCCTCTAGATCAATGCACATTACTAACACGTCATCCATTTCCTCTTCAGTTGATGTATGTTTCTCGTTGTTAAGGCCTTCTATTGTTTCATTTAGATCAACTACTGCTACTATTAGATCATCTCTTTCATTCTCTACACTTGTTATCTTTTCACTCAAGGCTTCCTTTTCTTTTTCAAGATTTGTTATGGTCTAATTTAAGTCCATTACACATACAACTAGATGATCTCTAGATTGCTCTTCTTCTCCTAGTTTTGTGTTTACGATCTCCTAATCATTTACAAGGCTATAATAGGCATCAATTAGGACATTAGATAAATATCTTAGCTTCTTAGAAGAGTAGGATTTCAGATTTCTCTGAACATCCCTGAAGTTTACCTCATCGTCTTCATCTTCTTCTTCATCATCATCATCTGACTGAGCCATCAACGCGAGCAGTGAATCGTACTTCATTGCTTCAGTTTCCACTGCCATTATGGAATTGTTTTCTGCATCAGATTCCCTTTCAAATTCACTTGAAGAGTCTCCCATTAAGCAAGAGCCCACATAACGATATTTTCTGCAACAATTTTTCGATTGAATCCCTTCTCTGGAACCAGGTTCCTTTTTCTCGCTTTGTCAGGATTTTGCCTGTACTGCTCATGTTTAACAAGAGGGCAGTCTTTGATGAAATGCCCTGGCTTTCCACATCCGTGATAAAGATCGGTGTTCCTTGTTTTACTTGAACTGCCCCACTTTGATATGCCACCATTCTTCGAATCATTTTTTGAAATCTCTTAGTAAGATAGGCCATGTCACTATCTTCATCACTTGAATCACTCCTTTCAGCCTTAAGCACCAAGTTCTTTTCCTTCTTAGGCTCTCTTCTTTCACTATCTTTCTTTCTTTTCATCTCGTATGTTTTTAGATTTCCAATCAACTCATCCATGGTCAAAGTCTGTGGATCTTTAGCTTCAGTGATAACATTTACCTTATGTCACACCTCCTTTTTGCTATCCACAACCAGGCAAAGGTCGCAGATAAGAGAGTTTTTCCAATTAAAGGACAATCGAGACGGGATTCAATTTTGAGAGAATTTTAGAGTCGCCACTTGAGAGATTTATGGTGTCTCAAGTCACCGGTTAGAATCCCGAATTGAGGAAAAGAATGACTTTGTTTATAGTCTGCGAACCAGAAATCCGAGTAAGGAATTATATTAATCCGGGAGAAGGTGTTAGGAATTCCCGGGTTCCGTGGTTCTAGCTCGGTCGCTCAATTGTCATATTTGACTTAAACTATCTGATTTTAGAACATGTTTTAACTTATGTGTTTTTTAATTTTAAACTGCTTTTACTATTATTTTAAAGAGATTTGAAACGTCGTTAGAACATGCCTCAAACCACATCACATAAATGCACCCATGGATTTTGACACGTTACATCTTCGTTGAGATTTGTATTTGGGTCACATAAATGTGCACCCGAATTTAGGAAAGTAATGTTATTAAACACACGCCTATAGCAACTACGTCTTTGACATTTATGGGAAGGCCATGAAATTTGCTAAACAGCACCTCCAATTCTTTCTACGTGTTCTAATGAATTAAGGAGCCTACGCACGGTATTTGGTTTGAATTAAACTGCTCAATTTATTTTATGAAGATATTCTAGCATATGATAAATTTGTTAAAGTTGTGTTTAAATCAACTAATTATTTCACGTATGATCCATGTGCTTGGAAAGATTATATGTGCCTTGGCCTCGTTCATGACCAAGTGACACACAAATAATTTGAGTTTTGGACAACCCGGAAGCACATAACGCTCAAGCTATAATTGATAACCATTTTGACAGGTTTGGGCTGCGAATCACTTAGCCCAACAAATCGTATTAAATTTCAGCATTTGGATGCTTACTGAGCCTCACACATGAGCCCAGTATTGATTTGAGCCAAAGAATCCAATGTCTAACAACAATTTGGTTTGAAATTATGTACATAGAACCGAATCTTTATGAAAGAACTAATAACAACTATTTTTGTACTATCTTTCTAACGTCATATTTGAATCAGATGATTCATATACCCATAAGTCAGAGTATATGAACCTAACTCTTCAAATTTTGAGCATGACTTAGACTTACAGCTTATAGATCAGGAACACACTGCTAATATGTTAAAACTTAAAATAGCCAACACAATGCATGATATTGGGGCTTTGGGTATTTACTAAACTGTGATTTTTGGAATCCTTATTTCAAAACAAAACATGACTTATGAGCAACATCACCTAGTTGATTACACAATTAGTCACTCATGTGAACCAACCTGGCTAAGCTTTAAGCTAGCTATTCATTATACACATGAAAAGGGACAATTCAATCAAACGTCCAAATTATTTATATTAAAACAGTCCCAAGTGTCCATTAAGTACAGAAGTGGATCAGCCTAAAATTGAATTATAACATGATAATTATCCTATCACTACATCTATATCAGAACTAAACAGGGAAATGAGGGAACTAAATAAAAATAAAAATTGCAAATGACAACAAGATCTTCACATCTGAAAGTATATTTCACTTTGAACTTTACATATACATAAGCTTTAAGTGGTACCTGTAATGTAGCAAAGGAAACAACCTATGAGTAAAATAAAGGGATCAACCAATCAATCAACAACCAAATGCAAAGTGCACCCAGAACTTCAACAAAGTATTTAGAGAATTCAGCTTTCAGAAATTGATTCAAAACAGCACTAATAGTGTTTTCAGATATAGATGCAGTATTTCAGCTCTAGTATTGAAGAAAATAGGTTTTGGATCAGTATTTCCAGCTCTAATGTTAAATATCAAGGTTTCCCGGATCCTCTCTAATGCCCCAAATGATTCAATTTATAGCAAAACTGTTAGGGCATCAGATTTTTACTAGTTTCTTTTTAGTCCTCACCTTAAATTGTATTTTTTGCCTAAGTAGTCCTTCAATTTTTAACTTGTGCCTCAAGTTTGAGGCTGGAATTATGTATCAGTCCCTGCTAGAAGGTTCTAAAAGACTCTTATCAGATTTTAAAAGACTCCAATTCCTTTTGTACCCTTAGTAGCTTTCTTAAATTACCCTACCCCTGAATTTGACCCTAGTCAATCCTTTTAACCCTAGTTCAGCTCTAATTAGCCTTGGTTAATTCTTTGACTCCAAGTCAAA
This sequence comes from Nicotiana benthamiana, assembly GCA_034376525.1. Lineage (NCBI taxonomy): Eukaryota > Viridiplantae > Streptophyta > Magnoliopsida > Solanales > Solanaceae > Nicotiana > Nicotiana benthamiana. Next base: position 52,561,634 of record CM067330.1, on the reverse strand, counting down.
CACAATCGACCTTGGTCGACCAAACTTGGGTCAAATTTAGATTAGCAGACTCATAAAAATCAGAATTAACCAAAAATTAGCAGGCTTCTATATAGGATTAACAGAACAAGGGATCAAATATCCACAAATAGTGCATATATCTATCAAACTTAGCATTCAAAAATGATTCAATCAATGATGTTCAAAAATACTTAAGAACAAGAAGCAAAATGAACAATCAGCTTATGAATCAAAACCTTAGGAACATGAGTCAACTAGGCATATCAGAAATTAAAGAAAAATCAACAGAAGGAAGTCAATTAAGCCCTAAAACCATATTATTGAAGACTAAACAAAATTGCTTTCTAAAATCAGGGGACCAATACTTAGCAAGATATCAGTATTGCCCAAGAAAGGCTTTCAGAGAGGTGACAAATAGTCATATGAATATTGAAACCATTTTCAAATGAGTTTGTGGATAAACAAACAAACCACCAAGAGAGAATCCAAAAGAAGTTCAAACTATCACACATGCAACTACATGATCTAAATAATCATTATAAACAATTAAGCAATTAGTCAGCTAAAATGAAAAATTTGCAGGAAACACTTAGCTTTCATTTTGCTCTCATTTAAACCATCCAGCTGGACCTTGATTCTCCCACAGGGGTTCTGAAATGCTCAGGACAATGTTTAATCCATTTCGAAGCTCGGGGGGGGGGGGGGTTCATGAAGTCCTGAGACCTCAATAGGTCTCAGATTTGGGATTTTGAGCGGTTGGGGGTTGTTTGAGACTCGAAGGTGGCATGGTTGGTGTTAAGGAGGGTCAAAGACTGTCTGGGAGATTTTTTAGGCTTTTCCGTCAAGTTTGAGATTTAGGGTATAACTTAGGATGAAGATTCGAGGAGTTCCACGGGGATTTGAGGGTGGCGAGGTGCATGGTTGGAATGGGGAAGTCAGGGTGTCTCAATGGTGTAATTTTGGCCGCCTTTGGAATGAGGTCGCCGGAGGTAGGGTTTTCGGCGACCTTTGAATGGATATTCGATGCGGAGGGGTAGTGTTCGGAGGGAACTGATTATGGGACGGGGTAGAGGAGGCCATGGTGATTAAAGGGTGTAATTTTTGGGTCATTTGGCTTTTGGCCGCCGCCGTGAGGTGATTTTCAGCGGCGATAGTGGGGTGGTCAAAGGCGGTGGTCAAAGGCGGAGCTGGGGTGGTCAGTGGAGGGGCTAAGGCCGGCGGCGGAGATACGAGGAAGGTGAATTTGGTTGTGTGTATAGTGAATGTGTTTGGACATATGTATACATAAGTGGAGGGGCTTCTGTGGCCGTTGGATCGGGTAAAATCAACGGCTGTGATGGGAAGGGCCTTAAACGGCGTCGTTTGGTGATGAATGTGTGGAATGAGTTGGCTGGTTGCATTGGGCTGGTTTGTGGACTCAGAGAAAGAAACAAATTAGGCCACTTAGGTCTGGCTCAATTATGGCCAGCCTGAGTGGCTGCCTACATATGTATACATGTATTGTATTTTTTTGTTATTATTTTCTTTCTTTTTTTAATTAAAATTAATTACTAAATTTATTTAAAAACCAAAAATCGCAAACAAAATTAAAACCAATCAAAATTGAACAAACACAGCTTCAAGTGCTGGCACATATATATTTTTTGTATTTTAATTAATGAAACAAGTTTATTTAACAATTAAAACCCTAATTAGTCCTGACACGCAGTAATGAACATGCATATGCAACTAATATCCAAAAATTAAAATCCTAATATTTTAAAAGAGAAAATCCTAAACTTTAAGAGTCTTGTAGGAGTTCGACTGGTCAAAAATCATGTGCTCACACCTTACTTTCCCAAGACCTGGTAGAACACTGAGAATTTTCCTTACAAGCTTGTTTCTGGGAATGACATCTCCAAGAGAGTGAAGCTCATTTATAATGGAGGTGAATCTGATTTGCATATCTTGTATGGATTCATCATCCTTTATCCTGAAGAGCTCGTATTCAGTGGTGAGCATGTCAATCTTGGATTGTTTGACTTGAGTGGTTCCTTCATGTGGAGTTTGTAAGGCTTCCCATATTTTTTTGGCAGTAGCACAAGCTGATACTCTGTTGTACTCATAGGGTCCTGTACCACACATCAAGATTTTCTTGGCACGATAGTTCTTTTCTACAGCTTTTCTGTCAATGTCATTGTACTCTCTTCCCCCTTTGGGCACAAGTGGTTTTTTTTTTCTTCAAGTTTCTTCATGGGAACATGTGGACCATCACAAATGTTGTCCCACAACTCTGAATCTTCAGCCATTATGAAATCATCCATCCGAGTCTTCCACCATCGTAGTATTGACCATTGAATCTGGGAGGTCTATAGGTTGATTGTCCTTCTTCAAAGCTTGGTGGAGCAGCTATTTAGGATCCTTCCTAGGTGTTAGCCTGATAGGAGGAACCTGCTCTAATACCAATGATAGCTTATATGAGTCCACCAAACTATAGAGTACCTGGTCCCATATGAGACTAATACGTAGAATATAGTAAATACTGAATGTAAAGTAGGCCAGAGATTTTCTACATAGAAAAATTCCACACAAGGGGATAAAAAAACCACGACCTACTCTTGTAGGATTTTAACCCAACTAACTTGTAATCTACCTATTACAAGCCATTTTACAATATTGCCGATTGCAAAGACTTCAAACTAACTTGTGATTCAACCACCACAATCCACTCTCTAACTCTCCTAGTTACAAAGGATTTAACTTATGACTATTTCTAGTCACAACATAAACTCTAAAGTTTACGAATTTGGTTTGTTCCTAAAGCAGTGCTTCTAAGAAAGCAAATAGGAATTACAATGTAGAACAATTAACAAGATTACAACTCAACTATGGATGTACATAAGACTTCATTTAAAAATTGATTCTTAGTGGAGTTGTCTTTTTGTTCTTGACAAACTAGTAATTTCAATGTCGGACGGATGCTTCTTCTTCGTGACAGAATATCACTTAATGCACACCGGATAGTGTGTCTTGCACCATATTATTTTATCACAAATGATATCACAATAGATAGTGGTGTCAACTCTTGGTGTATTTCTTGTCAGTGAGAAGTGACTGCTGAACTGTCTGCACAGTCCTTTCTGGGCAGGTGCATTCCAGCTGGACTTTGTGCTTCTGTCAGGACATACCAATGAACCATGTCCTAAGACATACTAATGGACCAGTTCCTAGTTATGTTCCTCTTCTGTAACAGTTTCTTGACGGACTTTCTTCAGCTATGTTCCAGCTGTGCACTTTGACCTGTACTTCTGTCAAAGAACCTCAAGGGAGTAGGTCCCTGTTTTGTTTCTCTTTATTTTGAATGTGTACAGTCACTGACTTGTTATTTTCTCAGAGAACCCTAAGGGACCAGGTCATCAGGTCCCTGTTGTGTTCCTCTATGTGGTCGTTGATCCATTTGCGGATGTTCAAGCTTTGGCCAGTTCATATGAGATGTGTATCCTGTGGAGCAGGTTCTCTATCTGGTTCTTTATTATAAGTTTGTTAGATCATCAAAACATAAGAGGCATAAGGTTAAGTAAAACCCAGCACCTTGTGTTCAAGTTCGACAAGCAAATGACATGCCTTTCCATAAACACGCTTATACGAGAATGCCCCAACTGGTGTTTTGTATGCTGTTCTATATGCCTATAAGGCATCATCTAAATTTGTAGCCTGATCCTTTCTATTCACACTCACAGTCTTCTCTAATATTTGTTTTGTTGCTTTATTAGACACCTCAACTTATCCACTTATTTACGGATGATATGTCGTGGAAACTCTCCGGCATACCCCATATTTAGCTAGAAGGCAATTCAATAACCGATTACAAAAATTGTACCTTCATCACTATTCAAGGCGCGTGGAGTCCCAAACCTCGAGAATATGTTCTTCTTCACACAAAAAATCTGTCACTATGGCACCATTAGTTGGCAATGTGATCGCCTCTACCTATTTTGACACGTAGTCAACTGCTAACAAAATATATTTGTATCCTCTGGACATTGGTAATGATCCCATAAAGTCTATCCCCCACATATAAAAAATCTCTACCTCTAGGATATTATTCAAAGTCATATCATGCCTCTTTGTGATTGTTCCTGTTCTTTGACACTGTCACTCTTCTTAACAAATGCATGTGTATCCTTGAACAATGTTGGCCAAAAGAACCTAGATTGTAGCACTTTTGTAGCTATCCTATCGCCTCCATGATGGCCCCCATAAAGCGAAGCATGTCAATCATACATCACTAATTCCACCCTATTTTCTGGAATGCACCTCCTGATCAACTAATTAGCATAATGTAACAAGAATAGATCATCCTTGTAGTGGAAGCTTACATCTTATAGAAACCTCTTTCTAGCTTAAGATTCAATTTTAGGATGAATTACCCCACTGACAAGATAATTCACATAATCCGCGTACCGTGTGGGAGGGTCTTGGTTGATAGCAAAAAGTTGCTCATAAAGAAGTGCCTCCTTAATTTGTCCACCTTCCTCCCCATGCTCATGATTTTCCATCCTTGATAGGCGGTCGGCTACTTGGTTTTCTGTACCCTTCCGATTTCGTATTTGTATATCAAATCCTGCAGCAACAAAATCCAGCCTTGGATTCTCTTTTTGTAAATATACACTTGATTTCCTATGATCGGTATAGAATATGACTTTTGTTCCCACCAAGTATGCCCGAAATTTCTCAAAGGCTCACACAACAGCCAATGACTTCTTTTTCAGTGGTGGTATAATTCAACAGTGCATCATTAAGAGTCTTGCTCACATCCTTTTCAAACAACATGCATAACGGAGTAGCAATTTTTAAAAATCTTTAATAAAGCATCTATAGAATCCCCGTGTCCCAAGAAACTCCGAACACCCTTCACAAAAATGGGTGGAGGTAAGTTTTCAACTGCCTCCACCTTCGCCTTATCAACTTCAATGTCGTTCCTTGACACTCTATTGCCCAATACGATGCCTTCTTGTACTATAAAATGACACTTTTCCCATTTTAGCACTAAATTCTTTTCTTCACAACAGGCCAACACCTTGCCCAAATTCTTCAAACAGTCATCATAAGAAGACCCAAAGACTGAAAAATCATCCATGAAGACTTTCATAAAATTTTCCACTATATCAGTGAAAATAGCCATCACGCGCCTCTAGAAAGTGGCAGGTGCATTACAAAGACCAAACGACATTCGCTTGAAAGAAAAAGTACTATAAGGACATGTAAAAGTGATATTCCCCTGATTCTTTGGGCATATGACAATCTAATTGTATCTCGAATAGCCATCAAGGAAGCAATAATATTCATGCCCTGCTAATCTGTCCAATATTTGGTCAATGAATGAAAGTGGGAAATGATTCTTGCGGGTTGCTTTGCTGATCTTTCTGTAGTCAATGAAAACTCTCTATCCCATCACAGTGCGAGTATGAATTAGCTCATCTTTCTCATTCTCTACAACAAACATCCCCCTTTTAGGCACACATTGCACTTGGCTCATCCAGTTACTGTTAAAGATAGGAAAGATGATACATGCATCAAGCCACGTAATTCTTCCGTTTTCACGAAGTTTTTCATAATAACATTAATCTCATTTGTTGCTCGACATTGGGGCGGTGTCCATCTTCCAGAAAGATTTTATGCATGAAAAATGATGGACTGATTCCTTTGATGTCAGCAATTGTCGACCCAATAGCCTTTTATGCTCGTGAAACATTCTGAGAAATTTTTCTTTTTGCACATCAGTCAAGCTAGATGAGATAATCACCATCAATATATTAGAGCTTCCCAAAAAAGCTAGCGCAGATGCGCTGGAAGAGGCTTAAGCTCTAGCTTTGGAGTTTCTTCAATAGGTGGCTTAGGAGAGGTCAAAGTAACATGCCTGTCAAACTCCTAAAATATCGCAAACCCACTGACATAATTGCAAGACATGTTAAGTACTTGCTCATTTCTTCCACCATCCCATCTTCATTGTCTTCTTCATCCCTAACCAAGGCTCGTTCAAGAGAATCTATGAGGCTCATATAAGGTACCAATCGTTAGATTACTTTCCACCATAGAAATCATGGATATCTCTTCATAGGGGGCTGATAATATGAGTGCTTTATACACATCGAATACCTCCACTGCATTACCCACTCTTATTCTCATCTTTCCTTTGCATACATCAATAATAGCTCGGACCACGACTAAGAATGGACGCCCAAAAATAAATAGAACTTCCTGATTAGGTTCATATTCAAAGATATGAAATCAGTAGGGAATATAGAAAACCCACTTAAACTATCACATCTTCAATCACTTATTTAGGATGAGCAAAAGAGCGACGAACCAACTATAAAATCACTGTGATTGGGCGCGGTTCACCCAATGCCAACTGTCTGAACGCAGATAGTGGCATCAAAATGGTGCTCGAGCCAAGATTACACAAATCTCGCTCGACTAATTGAGATTTAGATAGTGAAACTACATGGACCCTTCAATTTCTGAGGTGGATTGCTTTAAATTCTTGAGCTAGATTCTTCATTGAGTGCCACAATCTCGAACTCTGTCAAACTCCTTTTGTTTGCCACTATGTCCTTGACATATTTGAGCACTTTTTACAAGATGTCTACCAATGAAATATTGGTTTTCACCTGCTTTAAAATATCAAGAAACTTTTTATAAGCGACATTATCCTTCACTTTCTGCAATTTCTGAGGGAACGAAGGTGATGGCCTTGCAACTAATAGTGGATGTTGCTTAGCCACCGCCTCTTCAGATGGATTCTTTGACTCATTTTCTTTTTCTTATTATGCTTCTATGGTGGCTGGTTTATTAGTAAAGGTCACTTGCTTTCTCTTTTATGGGACTTCTTCTAGCTGTCTCCCATTCCTCAATGACAGAACATTGATAGATGCCTTAGGATTAACCTGAGTGTCACTTGGAAGAGCTCCAACTGGTTGAATATTTTGAGCACTGGCAAGTTGCCCCACTTGTCTCTCAAGATTTTGAGTCACTACAGTATGGGTTGTTGCCTGTGCTTGCTAATCACCATCAATTTCTTCAGCATCTCCTTAATGTGACCCGTCGGGTTTGTAAGTTGTTCATCTTGAGGTGGTCTATATTGGTGTTGAGGAGCTTTTGGCCTGCAGTGGTTCTAAGCACCTTGGTTTCCACCCCAAGAGAAGTTTGGGTGGTTCCTCCAGCTAGCATTGTAAGTGTTCCCATATTGATGTGTCTAGCCCTTATTTGCATAACCCACAAAACAGAAAGACTCTGGATTAGCTGGGCATAAGTCGCTCGTGTGGCCCTCTCCACATGCTTCAGAAAATATCTAAACCTGTTGCATTGGCTGAGCTTGTTGCTTGTTAATAACCAAGGTCATCTTATTTACTTGGTTGGACAATGTGGCAACTTAAGCTGATAATGTAGAGATAAAATCTAACTCGAGAACCCCTATAGATTTTTGCACTGCGTGTCTGCCCATCTCTCCTTGCCAATCAGGATTAATTTTGGAGAATTTGTTTAATAATGCATATATCTCATCGAAGACTTCCTTTAGCACTTGAACTCCAGCTGCACAATCCACCACAATCTTTGTCTTAGGATGTAGCTCTATATGAAAGTGTGAGCTAATACTTTATTTGTCTGATTGTGATAAGGACAATCTCTAAGCAGCCCATGGAACATTTGAATATAAAGATTCACCTTATTTCTGTTTGAAGGCGACTATCTCACTTATGATCTTTGTAGTTTGCCCAAAGGAAAGAACCTTGCAAAAAATTTCCTCACCAGATCATTCCATGATGAAATAGAATTAGCAGGTTTAGCCTTCGACCATCGTTTGCTTCGCCCAACAAAGAAAACGGGAACATTGTGAGCCTCACATAGTCTAGAGTCTGGAGTGACTCTGTTAGTGATGTAAGTATCACAAATCTCTAAGAAATTCAGGGTGTTCTATGTGGATTCTCGTGTGGAAGACCCATAAATTGCCTATTTGCATATAGTAGTTGGATCATGCTCTATTTTAGCTCAAAATGCCCAGTGATTCTGGGCTTAACGATGCTGGAGGTAACATTAGAAATGCTGGGCATCACCACATGTTGAGCAGCCATATGTTGCTCCTTTGCCATGTCCATAGGAAATTGAACAAGTGCTTGAAGATTATCTGTGTCCCTTGCTTCCCTCAACCGTCTGTAAAATGTTCTCTCAGGTTTGGGGTCAAAGCCTTGAAGTATATCATGGCTTCTGAACCTTCGTAATCGATCAAAGTTCCAGAGAGCAGAGCGATCAATAAGAAACGCTAGACTTGACGAAATAAACAACTAAAGTAAAAACCAAAAAGTAGTCAATATTCAAATCCCCGACAACGACGCCAAAAATTTGTTGCTCCCAAACGCACACGCAAGTATACGTGGTCATACAAGTAATAAAATGATAAGTCGAGTATCGAACCCACTGAGACTTGTGTTAACTACCCACTAGTTTCACTAAGATTATTCAGTCAAGTCAATCAGAGTTCAAAAGTGTGATTATACGAAGCAATAATTCTAACAAGTAACTAATTTATCAAGCAACAAAATAGTTGTTGTGTATTCAATAGAGACGAATGTTCCAGGGTAGTGATCGATTCACCAATCCTATTATACTCTAATCATCTCCATTTCATACAATTCACTCATGGTTGCTAATTAATCGAACAATTACTCTCGTAGTATTCTCCCAAATTCTTACTTGCCTATTCAAAATAAATTAATGCACATATTTCTATGGAATCAATCTACTACGAACACTTTATGATTATGATATTTAATTAAGCACATTGACTAGATATATTCCTATCCTAACCACAAATCTGTCCCCCACTCAGAGTTAAGATCATGCTCTCCTTAATTCTTCTCTAATCTAGATGTAGCTTTCCCAAGCATAGCATAGATAGTAAATGACATAACTATTGGCCAGACAATTAAGCAATTAATCACAGAATTGAAGAAACAACCATATATTGGTGGATTGTAATCAAGGTTAAGTCAACCTTAAACAATAACATTCGTTGCTAAATCACAACCCCAAAACAATAGGTTTTAGCCACTTATGATAATATCAATATAAATTCACAAGTGTTGAATAGTTGATAATACTAATAAAAGATGATGAAAACTGAGATATCCTTGCTCCCGGATGTTCCCCATGTGCATTTTTCCTTCAAAGTGGCGACTCCCTAGAGCAATAGACTTAGTTTTGCTTCTATACGCGTTGGTTAGGTATTGGGCTGAAATTGTCCCTGGTGAAGTTTATCACTAGCGCCCAGGGTAGCATGGGGCGTTAGCGTTGGTGCTGGCTTATTTTAGATTCTGCAAAGTGCGCCATTGGTAGCACCCAATGCTGCCTGTGGCGCTACAAATGGCCATTTTCTAATTTTGCTCATTTTTGGCTCCAATCTTGTACCTTTTGTCCCATATTGTCTCCGGATGATTCCTACACATAAAAAGACCACGGATTAGAACCAATTATTACATTTCATAATCCAAAATCTACAAAACACGAGTAACATGAAAGGTGGCATAAATATAAATAGATATACTTTAAGCTAAATCTCAATACACAAAATAAAGCTCAATTCCCTTTTATTTCCTTTTTAAAATTAAATGAGGATTCTCTTTAAGGCTTTTTGGTACAAGAAGAGAAGTCTTATAACCTCTCCGCATATTCATACTCATTCAAATCCACGTAAAATCGATTGGTGGTAAACCATGCTTGTAAACCGTTCTTAGTTTTAAAAAGCAGATGATGAAGAGAGCAAGTTACGTATGCTAGCTTTGCTCATGATATATTTTCTGTGATTAAACCTTGTGGCAACCACAAGGATCGTCGCTATATGAAAGTACTCTATGTTTAGCTCATATATATATAGAGTTTGACGACAAAATATTGGGCTCTGCCAAACTCACGAACCCATGGTTGATCTCCGCCACTTTTTGTCTGGTATTGAGCTACCAAGAAAAATTCTTGGTCTTTGCCTTACTAACTCTTGATTGTATGCTTCATTTAAGCTTCTTAACTCATTAGCTACTAAGAATTATGCAAGTGAGTAGTGATATAATCAGCACAGCATGGGGTACACCTTATCCTGGGAAATGCTAACCAATCTTCAAATCAAAATCATGGTCAAATGTTTGTTATAAAACAAGATTTTGGAATATTGCATTGATAAGATCTCTCCTATGCTTTTTCTTTGTCAATGGATAGTAAAGGTGTTACTCCATTTAGCTAGGTTGTTCCCAACCCATTCCCCAACATTGAAATCATGATCTTTGTGGCCCCCCTTAAAGAGCAAATGCTGGAGTATAAAAGCATATTCTTCTTCTATTTATAATTAAGAACGTCATTTACTGGCTCTTTAATCACTTTGTCTTGCTTTTGCTTCTTTATTATAGATCTTCTAATCTTCAAAAACAGTAAGGGGCTTGGCGTAATTGATAACGTTGTTGACATAGGAGGTCACGGGTTCAAGCCGTGGAAATGGTCTATTGCATGAATAGAGGGTAAGACTGCTTACAATAGACCCACAATTGCATAATTAAAGAATGTGAAGACTGAAGAATGTTTCAAAAAGAACTAACAATCTTTAAGAATGGACTGCAAAATATAGGGGCCAGTACTAAAATTTGAAAAAAGAAGACACTCAAATAACAAATATGTAGGTGATGGAATAATATTCAATGTAGACCATACATTATGCAAATGGCTTCAGTTTCACCTTTCTTTCCTTTACAGATCTCTTCTTCTTTTTATCCTTTTCCTTTTGTTGTTGTGTGCCACTCACATTACACAAGAACTATCAGAAAAAATGCCATTCAAACAAAGGAAAAGGACAACAATATAATAAATTGCTTTTGCAGATACTAATAGGAGTAAAAATTTAAAGACTTTGGTTATATTAGTCCTCCTCAGATAGTGTCTGCTTCAAACAGTCAATATTGCAATATGCTACTGATCTCATCATATCTCCAAATCTGCAATTATTCAAATTCAATAGTCAAAATAAAGCATGTTGATATGCTAATCATATTGTAAAACTATAAGTTAAAAGCATTTACAGATTAAAAGAATTTTACTCCATCAGATCACCTTAAAGATTACTACGGATAATCAATATATAATAATAAATAGGATCAGTTAACATGAAACATAAGGTAGGTCAACTGCTACATGATGTTAATATATATGTTGCTCGGAACCTCAAAAATTACCATTGCACCTGTGTCGTATCTTCCAAAAATGAATAAATTCCATAAACCCTATGATATTTTTGAAGGATCCGAATAATAGGTTAAAATATATTGATAGTGTAAAAATCCTTTACCGGTCAATGCTGTTTCTCCCCCTCTCAGCTAGATCAGTGCTAATTCTTGATTTTCCAAAGTAATCCATGCTTTTTCTTGGGTTTTCCCTCTTGTCAACACTATTTCTTGGCTTTAGTACTCTTCTGTCTGTGCTAGGCCTTATTGCAATGATCTCTTTCTGTTCAGTACTGATTCTTGATTTCTCTATCTCTTCAATACTTGGTCTGCACTTAATTTCATTTGTAATATCAAGAGTATAATTTAGGTCTATTATACTTTCCTCGATAGTTTGGCAATCTGATTGTCTTTCCACTGAAGTTATGAACTTTTTGAGATGAGAAAAGAACTGAGGAAATATTTGTAAGTCACAGTGATTTCCTCCATTTATCCATAAGGGCTCGTATTTCATTTTACTGAGCTCCCAAAGTTTCCTACCATGTGAAATATCAACTACTTCATCTTCTGTTCCCTGCAGACCAAAATGAAAATGTCTAATGGTATCTTCTAACAATTTATTATAAGTTGCAAATTCAAAATAAACGGGAGACAATCATCAAAATCTTATCCATGATTTAGTCATAAGGCTGAAGGGGAATGTTAAGTGGTAAAGTTGTTGCCATATATTCAGAAGATTATGGGTTCGGGCCGTGGAAGCAACCTTTTGCAGAAATGCAGTTATTCATAATTTAGTCATAAGCCCGAAAGGGATCCTCGGCCTAAGTGGTAAAGTTGGTGTTATGTGATCAGGAGGTCACAAGTTCAGACCGTGAAAACAATCTCTTGGAGAAATGCAAGGTAAGGCGGCTTAAATTAAACCCTTGTGGTCCGACCATTCCCTGGATCCCGCACATAACTAGAACTTAGTGCACTAAACTCTTTTTCTTTTTCTTTTTAGGTCATAAGCCTACTTAATTCCACTAAATATTATGTGCCAGCTAATTAAGTTGTTTAAACTAATTATTATTCTAAAAACTAATCAAAGTCTGTGTACCTGAGGCATGCCATAAAACAAGAATAATTGATAGTCTTTCGGTCTATCTGCCTTTTAAAGTTTTTCTAAATCGTCAAATATTCTAAAATAAATTCCCTGATCAAAACGACTAATATTTGGAACCCGATATATAATATATATATATAAGAAGTGCAGTCTGGTGCATTAAACGTTCGCGGAGTTTAAAGAAGGATAACACTACAAGGGTATATTGTACGCGTTCTTATCCTTAATTTTTACAAGAAACTATTTTCCCGACTCGAACTTATAACCTCTTGATTATATGTGAATAACTTAATCGGTTACGCCAAAGCGGGAACCTGAAAATAATAGTAATTCTTTTATACTAGTTGAGTGTTTGGACACTTACATGAATCACAAGAATGGGACAACTGACATATGGGATTTTGTCAATGTTCTGCAGAAAACAAAGATAAAAAGAACTGTTACTTTAACAATTAAATTAGGAAACTTAAAATAAATCTTGAACTGAAAATTTGACTAACCTTGTATATGTCAAGCCAGAGAGAATACTTTATACGGTACATAACTCGAAGTCCAGAAAGTATCGCACTTTGCAGAATTACAGCCTTAATTTTAGGCAATTTTGTGGCCAATTCAAGAGTTGGACCACTTCCAATTGATTGTCCATATAATATAATGTCTTCCTCCTTCACTTCATAAATCTCTTTTAAACATTTGTATACAGCTTCTATATCAGCATATGTATTTTGCTCACTTGGCTAGTTATACAAAAGCAACACCAAAAATTTAGATCTCACTTTAATTTCTATACACTAACAGTATAAACAATTGTTACATGTCACCTAAAATGTAATTGTAAGCAACTATTTATAATAAGTTAAACTAGTTAACTCGAAAATAATATAGACAATATGCTACAACACACAATTGTTATAGGTCACTTAAAAAGTAACTGTAAGTAACTATTTATAATAAGTGAAATTTGTTAATTCGAAAATAATATAGACAATATGCTACAACACGTAAAATTACATTCTTTATGCTATCATTGTCAATAACAAAATAACAAACTCAATCTAATCACACAAACAAAGTTCGAGAGAATAGTATATATGCAGTCTCATTACTACTTTGTGAACGTAAATAGACTATTTTCGATAGACCTCTGGCTCAAGAAAATATAGTCATAATATTATAGAAAAGAAAACAATAATGTATAACCATGGAAAAGAAACAGTAACACTAAACAATATCAACAAATTAAAGCAAAAGAGACTGACTAGTAATGATACAAATTTAAGTATAAAACAATTAAATTAGTTATCATTGTATATTAAGTAAATCCGTCCAAGAATTAGTTATCTAACCTCCCTAAGAAAATAAAAAGTGAAAGGAATGGAGTGATTGGATCGCATGTTTCAGTGACATAAACGTGATTACCACTAATCAAAATTGAAACAATACTATTTGCTAAGAAAAAAGAAGTTAATCAAGCCATAGAATAAACACTTCTTTAATAGTATATATTATTGGCTAAATCTTGTTGTAAAGCTCAAAGTATAGTTTGAATATTACTGTTCCAGCTCAAAAATAAGTCATAATCATGGGCGGAGCTAGAGTTAACGGATTCGACCGAACTTAATAGTTTAAGTGAAAATCATATATTTATCTTAAGAAATTGATTGAATAAGTACAAATTCTTACTCAATAACATAAAAAAGACTAAAAATCACAAACGCAATAACTTCAAATTTTAGCACCGTGTCATAGCAGAACATAGTAATAAATGAAAATACATACCTCTCCATTAGACCTTCCATATCCAGCATAATCATATCTGCAAAAATCAATCTAAATTCAGCTTAAAGATGACAACAACACCACGAGTAAAATCTCATAAGTTGGGTTTAGATAGGGTGGTGTGTACGCAGAGCTTACCCCTCTTCAGAGAGACTGTTTCAGCTTTAAAGATGAATCAAGAAAATAACAAAAAAGACCAAAAGAATTCACAAGAATGCGATCAAATTACCCCATGACATTAACGCGTAATCGAACACTAAGTTCGACGAAAAACTGGAACATTTGGCCAATATCAGCAGCATTACCGTGAGAATAAAGAAGTGTCAAAGTTGCAGCTTTGTTTCTTACAAAAACTGCAAAAATATAATGACCTCTCTTTGTTTGCAGAATTGAAACTTCACCCTTTTCACTTTGAGGAACACCTAAGAGTTTTAGCTTTTGTGTTTGCTCATCTAAATCAACTTGATATGATGGCTCTGGTGGGAAAAATGCTAACTTTGCTGCAATTGTTGATGCTGCACCACCCATTTTTACAAGATTTTCTAAGTCTTTTTTTTTTCATACATGAAGAAAAGAACAATAGATATTATGTTGAAAGGATTTTCAAGAACATATTTGGATCATTTTGGAATTTGATGTTTTTGTTATTGTCATGTTATAATGGGAAAATGGCTGATTTTGAAGATTAAAATGTCAAATGGAGAAATGGACTATGGAGCAGAGCTGTCCTTAAAAAGACACTACCTTTAAAAGTGTGCTAAACAAAAACATGATAATAACACTAATTAAAATGGTCAAAGCTGCTTTGATGAAAATTTCAAATTAATTTAAGTGGATGAGTTTGAGGCCTTGTGATAAAGTGGGTTTTTTTGGTGATAAAGTGGTTGTATGTTTGATTCTCGCTAGAAATAGTTGTTTAATCAGAACTCTTCAAATCTGCAAGTTATTTATATTCTTTTTGAGTTATTACTAACTATGGTCAAACGGTCAATAAACTAGATGAAAAAATTCAAGCAAAAGACACAAAAACGCTAGACGATTTCTTTCATCTGCTTAAGTTTTGGTGGGCAGAATTATGTTATACCTGAATTGATAAAAGATAATAAGGTATGAAACATAGCTGAATCACACATTGACAAAATAGAATAGAGATATTGAATATATAAGTAAATATGCCTTAGATCCTAGTGACACATTTTAAAGCTGTGCGAGCCTAGATCGAAAACAGACAATATCACTAATGATCTAAGTACATAAGGATCAGACGAAATACTCAAGGTGCACATAAGATTATCCGGTCGATGGTCACCACTTTTTTTAAAGAAAAAAATACTTAATGTTGTTTAATTTACAAACTCTTGTGCAATTGTGATGTCTGCAAGTAAACCTCAACAGAGATTATGAATTAACCACATTGTTGTCTGATGGTTTGTGTGAATGATTTTAAGTGAAATCAAAGTAATAATCATGAGGTTTTAACATGGTATAGCCACTAAAGCCGAAAGCAATTAAGATGTGTTTAGATCAGTAATTAAATATTAGTCAAAGGAAGCAGAAGGATCTTTGGTATTTGAGAAGATCAAATCAGTGATTGCATTTGAAAAGATACGAACAATAAAATCACACTTAGCACAAAATTAAAGAACTTGCTGATTGACAATTTCTAAAAGAGAATTCATAAGTCATAAAGAACCTAAAAATGGCCCCATTCTAAAGCAAATATTCATAACATTGTGGGCCTAAGTTGTTAAATTATTGGGGAACCAATTAATATTCTTGTATGATGACATTTTTTTCCTTTTTGACCTAGCTGTTAGTGCACTTGTGAATGTTATAATTCTATTTTTTACATTTTTCAAGTATATTTTTAAAATAAATTCTTGTTAGTTTCACGTGAATAGTTGTTACAGAAATTCATGAACTAACTTCAATATCATCTTAAAACTAATTGATGAGGATTTGAATAATTACAAACATTTGCAAAGACAAGAATTTTGCTAAAAATACTCAGAATATTATAACATATATGTACAAAAAGTAATATCCGATTTATATATATAAAATAATGGACAATAAAAGAATAATTAGTTTCTTATTAGTCTATTACTATCATGTATAAGTGCAACAACAACAACAACAACAACTACCCAGTATACTCCCACCAGGTGGGGTCTGGGGAGGGTAATATGTAGGCAGTCTTACCCCTACCCAAAAGGGCAGAGAGGCTGCTTCCATGCGACCCTCGGCGCATAGGACAGAATGAAAAGCTGCATTGGAAAACAAAGACAAAATTAGTAACCAAGGCATGGAAGTGTGGTGGAAGCTGTATAAGTGCAAATGTCCGAATAAAATAAGGCATGCAAAATTATTTCCTAACGCGATTAAATCCAAATTATTCAGTATACCTTTTTTTTTGGTTGTAAATTAATGTTTTACTTTTTGTTCATTCTCGTCCTGAAGTACTCTCAACTTGTTCTTATCCCCTTTTTCCCCCACATATTGTGTCATTTTTTAATTTTATTCTCATTCTGTTGTTTGCAGGGAGTGTGGTGGAATTTTTTTTTTTTTTTTTGGAAGTCTGTTTGAAGAAGACGAACTGGTGTTGTCGATTTTGCTGGCTGCTCGTTACAAATTGGTTACTGGGGTTTGAACTTAAAGTTGTTGGGAAGTCATAGCTGAAGTTTTGGCTCATTTGGAGGAGGATCGAGCAAAAATCAAATTTCCTGCCATTGAAGCTCGAAGAACAGTTGTTTCGATTGAAGAACTTTCCGAACTGATTCGAGTCAGTTCGGGCATCTGGTTCTACTCGCCGCGGCGAGGCAGTTTACGGCGATTGGGAGTGAGGAGCTAAGCAACACCGGCCGGGACGTGCAAGAGTTGGTAGCAGTTGACCTCGGGCGCAGCAAAGCCTATTTTCAGGTTTTTCCACCGGGAGTTGGTACCTCCCGCTCTCTTGTTTACTCTGTACACCTTTTTACGTATTCTAGCTAGCATTCCGTGTGAGGTTTACTTTGTTGCTATCTATTTGCATCTTTTTGCGTATTCTGCTATAGTGCGTGTGTGCGTCACTATTCTCCATAGTCGGTTGGAGAGATAGTGACCGCGGCGGGGGATGATAGTGCAAGGTCATATCCTCGGGGGATGGAGGCGGTGGCGGGGGTGAGTAGGGGGCAGGGAGTGATCCTGCGGGTAGGGCGGGAGGTAATGGTGGGAAGAGGGTAGCGGACGCTCATAGATTAAGGATTGGGTCGTGGAACATAGGCACTCTGACGGGTAAGTCCATTGAGTTGTCGAAGGTTCTTCTGAAGAGGAGGGTTAACATAGCCTGTGTCCAGGAGACTAGGTGGAAAAGGTCGAAGGCGAGGAATGTATACGGGTTTAAGCTGTGGTATTCTGGGGTCGTGAGAGGTAAGAATGGAGTGGGCATCTTGGTAGATATGGATCTAAGGGAGTCCGTGGTCGAGGTTAGGCGACTGAATGATATGTTAATGTCTATTAAGTTGGTTATTGGGGGTTGCGTCCTCAACGTCATCAGCGGTTACGCGCCGCAAGCGAGTTTAGACGAGGAGGTTAAGAGGCGCTTTTGGGAGGGCTTGGATGATCTGGTGAGTAGTATTCCCCAATCTGAGAAGTTAGTTATTGGATGGGACTTTAATGGTCATATTGGGGCTAATGCTGGTGGTTATGGTGAGGTGCACAGTGGCTTCGGCTTTGGGGTTAGGAACGGAGGTGGCACGTCACTGCTTGATTTCGCCAGGGCTTCAGAGCTTCTGATTGCGAACTCGACATTTTAGAAGAGGGAGGAGCATTTGGTCACCTTCAAGAGTTTGGCGGCGAGGACTCAGATTGATTAGCTCCTCCTCAGAAGGAGCGATAGGGGTATGTGCAAGGACTGCAAGGTTATTCCGGGAGAGTCCCTTTCGACTCTTCATAGACTCCTAGTGATGGATGTCAGTCTTTGGGTGAAGAGAAAGAGGAGAGTGCTCGGGGACAACCGCGAATTAGATGGGGTATTTTGACTAAGGAGAAAGCATAAGAGTTGGAGAGGAGGTTAGCTGAGGGCGGAGCTTGGAGAAGTTCTGGGAAGCAGACGCTATGTGGTCAGAGATGGCGAACTTGGTTAGGGAAGTAGCACGGGATGTGCTCGGGGTAGCCAAGGGCTATTCAGGCAGACATCAGGGTGACAGGTGGTGGAACGATGTAGTCGAAAAGTGGAGGTGAAGAAGGCGGCGTTTGCTAAGTTGGAAGGGAGCACAATCGAGGAAGAACGGAGAGCGGACAAGGAGATCTACAAAGTGGCGAGGAAAGAAGAAAAGCTGGCAGTTACGGAATCAAAAAACGCGGCATTTGGTCGCATGTACGAGGAATTAGGGAGAAAGGCGGTGACAGGAAGTTATTCCGGTTAGCTAAAGCAAGGGAAAGGAAGACGCGTGATCTTGACCAAGTTAGGGGCATCAAGGGCGAGGATAGAGTTCTGATGGGGGAGTCTCAAGTCAAGCAGAGGTGGCATGCGTACTTTCGAAACTTACTTAACGAGGAGGGGGATCGTAATATAGAGCTGGGGGAGTTGGGGCATTAAGAGCAACATAGAGACCTTGGGTACTGCAGGCGCATTAGGGCGGAGGAGGTCATGGGGGCTTTGCGTAGGATGAGTAGAGGTCGAGCGACCGGGCTTGACGAGATCCCGGTGGAGTTCTGGAAATGCATGGGTAGGTCAGGAATAGAGTGGCTCTCCAGGTTGTTCAATGCAATCTTCATGACCAAAAGGATGCCGGAGGAGTGGAGGTGGAGTATAGTGGTGCCCTTGTACAAGAACAAAGGGGACATCCAGTGCTGCAACAACTATAGGGGTATAAAATTAATAAGTCACACCATGAAGGTTTGGGAGCGGGTGATCGAGGCGAGGGTGAGGGAGATGACATTTATATCTGTGAACCAGTTCGGTTTCATGCCGGGTCGCTCCACTACAGAAGCTATTCACCTTGTCAGGAGGCTGGTGGAGCAGTTCAGGGATAAGAAGAAGGACCTGCACATGGTGCTTATCGACTTGGAGAAGGCGTATGACAAGGTACCAAGGGAGGTGCTTGGAGGCGAAGAGCGTGCCGGAAGCCTACATCAGAGTAATCAAGGACATGTACGATGGAGATAAGACTAGGGTTAGGACGGTGGGTGGCGACTCAGACCATTTTCCAGTGGTTATGGGGCTCCATCAAGGATTGACGCTTAGCCCTCTCTTGTTTGCCTTGGTGATGGATGCTCTAACCCGACATATTCAAGGGGATGTGCCTTGGTGTATGCTATTTGCTGATTACATAGTCTTGATAGACGGGACGAGGGTCGGTATTATTGAGAGGTTAGAGGTATGGAGACAAACTCTCGAGTCTAAGGGTTTCAAAATAAGCAGATCTAAGACAGAATACAAGTGCAAGTTTAGCACCGAGCCGAGCGAAGTAGGCATGGACGTGATGATTGGATCTCAGGTCATCGCCAAGAGGGACAGTGTCAGATATCTTGGGTCGGTGATTCAGGGGGACAGAGAGATTGACGGGGACATCATTCATCGTATATGAGTGGGGTGGTCAAAGTGGACGCTTGCATCAGGAGTCCTGCGTAACAAGAAAGTTCCACAGAAACTCAAGGGAAAATTTTAGAACTGTGGTTAGACCTGCCATGTTGTATGGGGTGGAGTGCTGGCCAGTGAAGAACTCTCATGTTCAGAGAATGAATGTGGCGGAGATGAGAATGCTCAGATGGATGTGCGGGCTCACCAGGTTAAATAAGATTAAGAATGAAGTTATTCGAGAGAAGGTGGGGGTGGCCTCGGTGGATGAGAAGATGCGAGAAGCGAGGCTGAGGTGGTTCGGGCATGTGCGTAGGAGAAGTCCTGATGCTCCGCTGAGGAGTTGTGAGTGCCTGGCGATGGACGGCGTACGGCGAGGCAGAGGGAGTCCTAAGAGGTATTGGAGAGAGGTGATTAGGCATGACATGGCTAGAATGCGGGTTTTCGAGGACATGGCCCTTGATAGGAAAGTCTGGAGGTTTAGTATCAGGGTTGTAGGATAGGGGCTCCTAGAGGTTTTCGTACTCCTCACCCAGGGTTGGGTGAGGCTTGGTAGGGCTATCAATAGATGATTTGTGTATTGGATTGTGTCTCCCTTATGGCAGTTATTTATGGTAGTTACTATCTGTTATTATTACATGCTATTTTATTTATGGTTCTTATGTTTAGATAATTATTTACGCTATCCTGCTGGAGTTACTAATGCTCTTTTGTTTTTGTTTTTGTTTTTGTTTTTGTTTTCCCTTTCCTTCACTGAGCCGAGGGTCGATTGGAAACAACCTCTCTGCCCTTTTGGATAGGCGTAAGGCCCGTTTACATATTATCTTTCCCAGACCCCACTTTGTGGGACTATACTGGATAGTAATTATTGTTGTTGTTTATTTAACCATCTAATATTTGGAACTCAACTTATATTTGCCCCACGTATAACATTTAAGAAAAAATTGTTTTCTACCAGGAATTCCTCCATTTCCAAGATTCAAACAGGAAAACTCTAGTTGAGGATGGAGGCCAGAGGATTCTCACCACATCCGTAGATATATATAAATTTCTATCTTGATTTTGGAAAGTGGTCTGCCTTCCTTTACTTTTTAAACTATCATTCATATTCTACTTATACGTCTAACTGATTTATAAATTTAGTTCTATGAGTATATATCTATTATTTATTATAATTTTAATAATTTTTTACACGTAAGTTTATGCTCTACTTCAATAGTATTGAATTCAATTAAACCCAATAGTTTTATGTTACATCCGTCTGATTATATATGTTTTATTCCTAGAGTGTTAGTCTATTCTTTCTTTTACAAAAATTTTCCCTTCCATTTCCTTTTGACTACTACTGTCATTTTCCAAATTTTTATTGTCAACCATGATCGTCTCACTATCATATCGTGTCGAGAAAAAGAAAAACACAAGTCACATAATATAAGACTACATGGAGGGAAAAAGTAAAAGTTAATGTTAAGAAATGCTAACCTTCTAAATTTTGTGGTTAACATATAGTCAAATTTGTAGAACTTAGAAGCATGACATGCTATACAAACGGCTAAAATAGACAAGAAAATCAACTCTATTTGTTTGTCTTTTTCTTTTCCTAACTTTTTGATAAGTCTCTTGAGAGTCAATTTGGATTATACTAAAGCTCACCTAACATTTGGATAGGTTGATTTGTGCAACATCTGATTAAATTCTTGCAATACATCACGCACTCAATCTACCCAAGTCAATATACAGACGAATGACACGTTTACAAGTCAAAATTGACAACGTAGTTTTCCTACTACAAATTTCATTTTAGACTTTAAACACCACCCCTACCACACACAACAAGCATCAAATAAAATTTCACAAGGTAGATCTGAGAACGATAGTGTGTACGCAGATTTTATTCTTATCCCGGTTGTTTTCAATAAATTCCCACTCAAGAAAATAGAAATAGAACAAGAAGAGACAATATATCAATATCGTTAATAGAAATTATAAAAATAATAACAACATCATAAAATAGATGATATACACTAACAATAACCAGTAATTAAGATCCGTAAGTAAGAAAAACAGAAAGGATAGTGGAACTTTAACACCAGTGACTCATTGAAAGAGAAAACATATATTTAGAGACATCTTGACATGATGGACAAATGCCAACATGTCTTATTTTCTTCTCTCACGTATTATAGTGAAGTTGAGGAATGCATATCATGTGAATTTAGGCCCATCCCAATCGATCAATTTGACCCAATTTAAAATTGTTAGGCCCAATTTGAATAAGCTTTTCAACATTTAAGTTGGGCCAGCTCTCTCACAATCTCATCTAAATCCCTTTTAGAGCTTCCTCCAATTTTAACAGCTTCATGTGCTTCATCTCTCAATTTTTTTGCCCTTTCCTTAAACAACTCATTACTCATTGCCTCACAAATAGTCCGACCCAACTCTATCGGGTCAGGCACTGAGTCTGCACCCTCGCAAACTCGGACCAATGTTTTCATATTCTCCACCAATAACCACGCATTAATAAACTGGTCAGCCTCCATGGGCCAACCCAATATTTGTATACCCGCCACTATCGCTTCCAATACAGAATTCCATCCACAATGACTTAAAAACCCGCCTATAGCTCGATGGCCCAAGATCTCCACTTGTGGGGCCCAACCTTTTATAACTAGGCCTCTCCCAGAGATTCTATCCTCAAACCCCTCTGGCACTGATCCATAACCCTCTTCCAATTGTTGGGCTGTCAATTGTTTAAGTACCAAAATGAACCTCACTCCACTTTTCTCAAGCCCAATAGTTAAAGCCTTCATTTGGGCCTTTGTTAGCAACTTTTGACTACCAAAAGCTACATAAAGAACAGACCCATCACCACATTCATCAAGCCAAGTGAAAACTCTCTCATTTACACCAACATCCACATTGGACTTCCCATTTCTACCAGGCCCACCAACCAAATTTATAGGCCCAATTGAATACACACGCTCATGGCCCATTTCCTTCTTTAGAAAGCACAAATACTCACTCTCCAAAGCTTCAAAAGTATTGAAAACTGACCCAAAACTCTTACCATTAGCAATAAACCCATTTCTCACAATCTCCCAAGTTGGGTCACCCTCTTTGTACTTTTTAAACACTGAAGGCATATGCTCTCTCACAAATCTTGGACTTTTAGGCAGCCCCTTAAACTCAATAAGGCCCAAATCGTTATAAGACCCAAAATTCTTCCAAATTTCACCAAGTATAGAAACCAATAACGCCCCAGAAGTGTAAAAAACAATTCCGGGTATACCAAGTTCTTGGGCCAAATCTTGAGTCCAGCCCAAGAAGAAATCATAAACAATAGCCACAGGAGGATTTGACTGTGCCTTAAACCATTCCAAGATTGGGCCGCGAAGCTTACTGAGCCCAGCAATGATCGGAGCATTGCCGGAGTTACCAAAGTCTTTAACGTTTTCAACGCCGGCGGGAAGTGAAGGGTGGCCGGGAAATGGAAAGACAAGTGTTTGAACAGAAGGGTGGGTGGATAAAAGAGGATCAAGAATTAGGAGGTTTTTAGGAGTGACTAAAATGGTGATTTTAAAGCCATGGAGAAGAAGTTGATGTGTAAAGTCAAGAAGGGGTAATATGTGACCTTGTGCTGGAAATGGAAAAATTAAGACATGGGCTCCATTTTTAGAGCTTGGCATGTTTGAGTTTCGGATCAGACAAGAAGTTGAAGATGATGTTTGATATTTGGAAATGAAAGAGGAATATTAGTGGTGCAAAAAGTGGGAAATTTCTTGGTAGGTAGCAGTGGTTATTGATATGAAAATTCTGCAATAGAAAAAGAGTAGATTCCGACAGAAATATATGGGATCGTAGATGCTGACCTCAAATGTCAAGTGTTGGATATTTGGTTATGTGTCAGCGGTCAGCCCACACACTTGGGAGAGTATTCCACAGGCTTGACTTACTAATTTTTAGCTATTAATAATAGACCTATTAAAACTAATTAAATAAATATAAAAATTTAAAAGCTAAAAGAATAAAAAATTTCTTTCAAAGAATCACATGAAAAAAAATATTTTTTCATATTTTTAAACGTTATTAGTCATATTTAGATGCAAAATAGAAAGGAAAT
This sequence comes from Nicotiana benthamiana, assembly GCA_034376525.1. Taxonomy (NCBI): domain Eukaryota; kingdom Viridiplantae; phylum Streptophyta; class Magnoliopsida; order Solanales; family Solanaceae; genus Nicotiana; species Nicotiana benthamiana. The sequence continues at coordinate 52,537,833 of CM067330.1, read as the reverse complement.
TTCATAGATATAGTAGCAAATAACGCGATAAAATTTTTAAAAAATAGAATATTTCAAAAATCTAAGCAAAAAAAATTCAATGGGTATAGTCGAAATTTATTGAAAACATATAGATAAGTTAATATATAAAATTTGAGAATGATTGGAGGTGATTTGGACTAATTTTGTATCAAAATTCATAATTAAATCGAGTTCAATAATTCTTCTGTGACACATGTATCAAACATGCATCACACATGTATCTCACACAAGGTATACATGTGATACATAATTGATACAAATATGATTCATATGCGATACACAATATGATACACATACCATTTTTTTAGGTTCAGTTTTTACTTCGAATTTTCAATTCAAAACAACTCAAAACTACACCAAATTATCACAAGACAAAGATTCAAGCTCCTTAAGATGTACCCAATATATTCTAATAACACTAACTCAAATGAAAGCAAAAATTTGACTTTCTTTTGCTACAAATAGCTAATTGACTAATTTTAGTAGTATTTTATGAATTGATTAATTTTTGAAATAAGCTACTTATAAATGAACATAGCTGATAGTTTTCCATTAAAAAATACGCAGATTTACAAGTGATCATTAGAAAATAGCCATAGTTTCATAAGTAATCGAAATTTAGTCACTTTCATGAAAAGATAAATCTGAACGAAAATACTATTCAAAATTCAAAAAATATTCCTATATAATATACTGGAGTTCCAGCATGATATACCGTCCCAGTATAATATGCTGGATGTTCATACACAGTTGCTCCAATCTTGATGAATATAAATTATTTATGTATTTTCATACGGGGAGAAAACTAAGATTTGGTCTCTCTTTTTGTCTTTAATATTTTTCTACTAGTTGTCTTTCTTTTAGAAGAAGAATATTACTTTATAAGTTCTTTGTTTTAAATTAATTTTTATTACTTCGTAATGGAGTAACTTCTTTTGTTGGGATAGTTGATGAAGCTTGATATATATATATATATATATATATATATATATATATATATATATATATATATATATATATATATTATAATACTATCTCAGTTTAATACATCCTTGGCTTGAAATTTTCTTTTTATACTTTGTACTGTGCCGTAATAATAGTTTAATTAATCATTATTATCACTTCTACATATTTTTATCTCTAAGTTATTTTTATATTGATTTTGTAATTCTCACGAAGCAAAATCGATATATAATAACCAATGAATAAAATAGTAGAGTGGGAGTAATTTTTAGTAAACTATTATTCCAAGTTCGTAATCTTGCTTGCCTCAGTTTTAATTCTCATGGAGGAATTGTAGTAGGCAAGATTATTGATTTTTTTTTAGTAAAAATATTCTTACGAAGTTTTTACTACCTCTTAGCACAATTCAAGCAAGAAAAATATTTTGGTCTCATCGTCACTAGTTTTAATTCAATTGATTTTATAACCTCACGGAGTGTTGTTAATTGACTACTTCTTAGTGAGATAAATATAATTATATTAGCAATAAGCATTTATTCCTCAGAAAAATACATGTACAAATTTAGAATCTATTATAATATATTATCAAGTGAATTCAACGATTCCCAACTCTTTTAATTTATAAATTTTCCGAAAGTTCTTGGTTATTATTTAAGTAATTAACAAACTTTAAACCTCACTCACTTTTTATTAAATTGATTCTCCCAAATAGTAATTGAAATATTAAAAGTCTGTACCATAGATATTCCAATCTCTGTGGGATGATATCATAAACTATACTAGAATTTGACAAAGCACGAGCAGAAAAATCCTATGCACATTCGTCTCGTCAAATTTTTGGCGCCGTTGCTGGGGATTGACATACATCTATTTCAGATTAAATATTTTGTTACTAATTTGAGACCTTATTATTATTTATTTATTTGTTACTATTATCGCTAATTACTAAATAGTACTATAACTACTAAAAAGAAAAAAATATATTCGTACTTCTTCTTATTAGTGCTATCACCAGCTTTCCTTCATTATATTTAATATAATTATTGTTAGTACTATCACCTCTTGTATCAATTTTTTCTCATTGCCAGTACTTCGACGAACTTTTATTTTTTATTTTTCAATATAATTTATTGTTACATATTATTATTTTTTTATCATTGTTTATTTATAATTATTTTTCTGTAATAGTATATTATTATTATTATTAGTACTTCTACAATGTTATTCTTACTGATCACTATTATTCACTAATACAACTTGTGTTTATAATTAATAATACTATATTATTTAATTCATTGTTAGTATTACTACTGATGCTTACTTGTTAGCTTCATTATTTTATATTTTTATTTTATTTTACTAGACTAATTACTAGTATTATTATCTACAATATTGCGGTATTTGTTTTTCTTCACTAACTATTTATATTTGAAATTTATTTTAGTTTAGTTATTAATTACTAGTAATATACTAGAAGTTAATGTTAATTTTTTTTACTTTTAAAATTTAAGTAGTTTATGACCCGCTCTTCTATAAATGAATTAGCTAATTACGATCTTGAAATTGAAAGATATCTCGATTGCGCAGGAAAGAAAAACATCATTTTCTCAAGGAGCAACTTGTAAAGAAATGAAAAACCAGGAAGCAGAGGACATTAAATCACTTGGGATCCCACCACCAGTCCATGTAGAGGAGCAATTTGATGAAGCGGCGCCAAAGCCAGCAAATAGAATCCTTAGGGATTATGCTAGACCTGATCGCTTCAACTGTGAATCTAGTGTTAGGAACGCCCCAGGGGCAGCCAACAACTTTAAAATCAGGACCGGCCTGATTCAAATAATTCAACAATCTTGTATCTTCACTGGTGATACAAGTGAAGACCCACATAGTCATTTAATTGATTTTTTAGAACTTGTAGAAACTGCTAAGTATAATGGAGAACCGCCTGAAGCTATCAAGTTATGCTATTCCTTTTTCTTTAAAAGGAGATGCAAAAACTTGGTTGCGAAGTTTGCCTCAAGGGTCCATTACGACATGGGACCAGATGACTCATAAGTTCTTAAACAAATATTTTTCCCATGCTAAAACAACAAAGTTAAGACAAGATATATCTGATTTTTTGCAGACTGCCACTGAGTCAGTTTATCAAGCTTGGGAAAGATTAAAAGCAATGTTAAGAAAATTCCCACACCATGACATTCCTGAATATATGCAATTGTACATATTCTATCACAGATTAAAACCCTCTTCTAGAAATGTGATAGATGCAGCTGCATGAGGTTTTGTAATAGAAAAAACCACAGAGGAAGCATTGCAACTGTTGAATGAAATTTCTGACAACGCTATCCAATGGCCATCTGAGCGTGTAATCATTAAAAAGGCTGCTAGGGTAAATAAGGTTGATGCTTTAAATACACTAATGCAACAGATTGTTTCTTTGGCGCACAAGTTTGAATCTTTTCAGGTGAATACATAACAATCAAATCAATCTGAGTCTTGTGACATGTGCGGAGGAAACCACCAGAACCGTGAATGTCAAGCAACCAATCAAACGGATGAACATGTTAATGTCATCGGTTACAAGTCATATCCTTTTGGGAGTCAAATGGCACAAAAGCGTCCAGTATTTCAGTGGAGTAACCCAAATGGTGCATAAAACTCTCAAAGCTTCCAGAAACAACAGGTATAAGGTCTGCCGGGATACCACATTCAAAATCGTGGGCAACCGAGGTACGTACCTTATCAGCAATCAGGACCATATCAACAAGCAAGGTCATACCAGCAAAGGCCCCAACAAGCTCATCCAAATCTTGATGACCTTTTGTACAAGTATATTAAGGTCAGTGATGAAAAGATGGAAAGCTAAAATTTATCCCTCAAAAATCTGAAAATTCAATTATGCAAGTTGGCAGATCTTGTGTCAGAAAAGATTCTGGGTCCCTTACCAAGCAATACAGAGAAAAATCCAAAGGAGCACCTTAAGGCCATTACTTTACGGTCAGATAAGGAACTTGATGAACCTTATGCAGACAGACAAGAAAAGAACCAGACAGAACAACAGGTAGACAAAGGTAAGAATTTTCAAAAACCATTTGAACCATCAAAAGAGAAAGAAATAAAGAATAAGGAAGATAAAATTTCTGAAAAATGGTTGCCCTACCTGTGACAATTCCTTTTCCACAAAGAATGGAACGAGAAAAGTGATGGTCAATTTGCAAAGTTTTTGGAAATCTTAAAACATATTTATATTAATATTCCTTTTACTGATACTTTGTTGCAAATGCCTTCATATGCTAATTTTTAAAAGAAATGTTATCAAGTAAAAGGAAATTGGAAGAAATTTCTGTGGTAATGCTTACTGAAATGTGCAGTGCTATACTTCAAAATAAGCTACAACAAAAACTTGGTATCCTGGCAGTTTTACCATTCCATGCACTCTAGGAGGAGTATATTTTGAAAACACACTTTGTGATTCTGGAGCTTCAATAAATTTGATGCCATTTTCTATCTTTAGAAAATTGGATCTTGGTGAAATGAAAGATATTTGTGTTTCTCTTCTGTTTGAAGATCAAAGAACTAAAAAACCTAAGGGAATAATTGAAAATGTGCTTGTAAGAGTAGATAAGTTTGTGTTCCCAGTAGATTTTATAGTGCTTGAAATGAAAGAATGTCCCGATAATTTTGGGTAGACCATTTCTTGCTACAGGAAAAGCAATCATAGATGTTCATCAAGGGCAACTAATCTTGAGAGTTGATGAAGAAAGAGTCACTTTTGATATGCAAAAGATACTAAGAGTTTCAAGAGACGAGGCATCATCTTCATGCTTTTCTATTGACATGATTAGTGATCTTGCAGATGAATTCAAAGATGATCAATTAATTTCAGATTCAATGGAAAGATGTTTGACCAAATCAGGCATCGCACAAGATGATGATCCCACAATTAGGAGAGAAATTGAAATACTAGAAAAAGATTATGAGGATAAGGAGATGCAATCAGATGAAGTTCAACCAAAAATTAAACTCAAAGTTCTTCCTTCTCATTTAAAATATGTTTATTTTGAGCAAGAATTATTTCCAGTAATTATTTCATCTTCTTTGACTGCAGAACAGGAAGAAAGACTAATTCAAGTCTTAAAAGCACGCAGAGGAGCCTTAGGGTAGACTGTAGAGGATATCAAAGGGATTAGTCCAGCAATTTGTAAGCATAGAATCCTCATGGAAGATAGCTAAAAGCCAATAATCCAACCCCAAAGGAGATTGAATCCTGCAATGCAGGAAGTGGTGAAAAAGGAGATTGTCAAGCTTCTAGCGGCAGGTATTATTTACACAATTTCAGATAGCCCTTGGGTAATTCCAGTTCAGGTAGTACCAAAGAAAGGATGTATGACAGTTATAAAGAATGAAAATAATGAACTCATACCTACGAGGACTGTTACATGATGTAGAGTCTGTATTGATTATAGACGTCTCAATGATGCCACCAGAAAAGATCATTTTCCTTTACCATTTATTGATCAAATGTTAGAAAGAATTGCAGGATATGATTTTTACTGTTTTCTTGATGGCTATTCAAGGTATAACCAAATACCAATTGCACTTGAAGATCAGGATAAGACAACTTTCATATGTCTCCATGGAACATATGCATACAGGAGAACCTTTGGTCTGTGTAACGCCCCTGCTACATTTCAGCGTTGCATGTCAGCATTTTTTTCTGACATGACTGAAAAATTTCTTAAAATTTGTATGGATGATTTTACACTCTTTGGCAAAACATTTGAAGATTGTCTTTACCACTCGACTTTAGTTCTTAAGAGATGTGAAGAGACAAACTTGATTATGAATTAGGAAAAATGTCATTTTATGGTTACAGAGGGAATTATTTTATGACATAAAGTCACTGCTAATGGAATAGAAGTTGATAAGGCTAAGATTAATCTTATAGCAGGATTACCCCCTCCCACAACTGTTAAAGGCATTAGAAGCTTTCTTGGTCATGCAGGTTTATATAGATGGGTCATAAAGGATTTTTCAAAGATTTCAAAACCTCTGACTAACCTCTTGATGAAAGATGTTAAGTTTGATTTTTCAGGTGACTGTATGATAGCTTTTGACACCCATAAGGATAAATTATCAACTGCTCCAGTAGTTGTGTCCTCTTATTGGAGTTAACCTTTTGAGGTTATGTGTGATGCTAGTGATACAGCAATTGGAGCTGTTTTAGGCCAAAGAAAGGATAAGATTTTTCGTCTCATTTACTATGCCAGTAGAACACTGAATGAGGCTCAACTGAATTATGCCACAACAGAAAAAGAGTTACTGGCAGTAGTATTTGCATTTGATAAATTTCATTCTTATTTGATAGGAACAAAGGTCACTGTTTTTACTGACCATGCAGCTTTAAATACCCTTTAGCCAAAAAAGATGCTCGACCTAGATTGCTAAGATGGATTTTACTTCTGCAAGAATATGACCTTGAGATAAAAGACAAAGAAGGAACAAATAATCAGGTAGCTGACCATTTGTCTAGCTTAGAAGACCCTCCTCTTGAGTTTAGCGAGATAAAAGATAAATTTCCTGATGAACACATTTTTTCAGTTGACTCTATTGTGACTCAACCACCCTGGTTCGCAGATATTGTTAACTAATTGGTTGGAAGGTGAACACCCCAAGCTCTCTTACCAGTAGAGAATAAAACTTATTTCTGATGCTAAGTATTATTTGTGGAATGAACCTTACTTGTTCAAATATTGTGCAGATAATATCATAGGAGGTGTGTAGCTGAAGAAGAGATGACCAACATTTTGTATCACTGCCATGATGGAGCAATTGGAGGTCATCATGCTGCAAACCGTACGACATTTAAAGTATTGAAGGCTGGATTTTTCTGGCCAACACTCTTCAAAGATGCCCAAGCATATGTCGCATAATGTAACAGGTGTCAGAAAACATGTAATATCACTAAGAGAGATGGGATGCCATTAGAATCAATACAAGTATGTGAAATATTTGATGTTTGGGGAATAGATTTCATGGGTCCTTTTCCTTCTTCCCATTCATTTGAATATATCCTTGTAGTTGTGGATTACGTATCAAGATGGGTTGAAGACATCCCCACAAGGAAGAATGATGCTCATATAGTGTGTAGTATTCTTAGAAAAAATATTTTTACTAGATTTGGCACACTCGAGTCATCATTAGCGATCAAGGAACTCATTTCATCAATAGATAATTTTTTGCTTTGCTATGAAAATATGGTGTGACTCACAAAACTGGAACACCATATCATGCTCAAACACATGGGCAAGTTGAAGTTTTCAACCGTGAGCTAAAAAGAATTCTTGAAAATACGGTTGAAATTTCAAGAAAAGTCTGGTCTTTAAAATTTGATGATGCATTATGGGTATACCGAACGGCATTCAAAACGCCAATTGGAATATCCCCATATAAATTAGTCTTTGGAAAAGCTTGCAATTTGCTAGTTGAATTAGAACACAAAGCTTTTTGGGCACTAAAAGCATTAAACTTTGAATTAACCTCTGCTAGCAAAAAGATATTTTTTCAGGTTAATGAATTGGAAGAAATGAGGTTGGAAGCTTATGAAAATGCCAGAATTTTCAAAGAAAAAAACAAAAATATGGCACGACAATTTGATCCGGAAGAAAAGTTTCAAAATTAGATATCTTTACAATAGCAGGTTCAAGCTATTTCCAGGAAAATTAAAACCTAGATGGACAAGTCCTTATAATGTTACAAATGAGACAAATTGAAATTCAACAATTCAATCGAGGAGACAAATTTAAGGTGAATGGTCATAGGTTAAATTTGTATTTTGGAGGACATTTTGAGCAACAACTTTCTGTAACCTTGATAGCCTAAACATTCCGATGTTAATAAGTCGAGCTAATGACAGTAAACTCAGAACTATAGTTTCTTTGCCCGTAGGCATTGAGGGTGAAGCAATGGAGCCTCATAAGCCCAATATAATTTATATGAATAAATGCTTAACCAATTGATCTGGTTAATATCCTGATTACTGTACAACCAGGATATCCCATGAAGGCCTCTACAAAAACAGAGTCATCTATACATGAGTAATTCCATGGTAGTCGGTATGCCTAAGTCACTGGTTGGTTAACCATCTAATTATATAAATTAATTATCGGCTCAGGTAAATTTTTTTGGTCTATATCAAAACTTGGACCCCATGACTGATGAGGTCTAAAAACTAGTCGAGTCTATTACACATAAAATATGTGTGGTCACAGTTTCTTTCAAGCTTTTTTCTATGACTGTAAATTTTAGCTAAAAATATTTTTATTTTATTTTATTTTTAAATAGTTCTTTATTTATTTTTATATTTTAAAAAAAAAGAAGAAAAAAAGACACAATGTATATAATTCACGTTATAGGCAAGAGTTTATATACACATAGGACTATTCTAATTAAAATATATAATACTAGATAATAGTATATAAAGTAGCTCATAAATAGGTCTTTCTTTTGTAGTCTTAAAAGACAATACCACTGTTCCAAATGACCAACTTTTTAGGGGTGAGGTAACACAAAAGAGTACAAAGCTACTTAGTCTTGCAAAAGATTTTGCTTTGGTACGTGAACCTAGATAATCATAACATATAAAATTTATAAAAAAAAAAACTTGAAAATCCAAAAGAAAAAGAAGGAAAAGTTACTGAACATTTACAAAACCTAAAAAAGGACTCCAATTGCAATTGACAGGTAAGTTCTATTATACTCCCCTTGCCTTTTATTCCACAGTCATGAATGTAAGTTTTCTTTTGTACTTTGTCTTCTCAAGATCTTCTTCTATCATTTCTAGTTCACTGTTTATGTACCAACTGGTGAAGGGATAGCATTATTACATTCACGAATGCAGATTTCTTTTTCAATAGTTTAAAGGTTGTATGAAAGTTGAACAACATTGTATAAAAATCATATTTAAGTGGATAATTTATACAATGTTGTTCAACTTTCATACTATAGGTAAATGAATAAAAGAAAAATAAATAAACAATAGTCTATACTTGTTCTTCAATTTATTTATATTTTTTCTACAATTTCTGCAATATACGTCTTCTTTTTCGAGTTTCAATATGAGATTCAGTCAAACCAAGTCTAATCTTCACCAGAGCCCCTCAAATTGAAATATAAACTAAACCATATTCCCAGTTATTTTCAACAACACTCAATCCAAACAAATAATGATTTTTGAAAATCCAAATTTGAATTCAAAGCTTTCAAGCTTTTCAATGGCTGTCAATGGTGGAATTGCTGCTCTCTTTTCCTTTGCTTTGTATTACTGAAATTTGGACAAAAGTGCATTTTGTGTAGAAGAACTGTAGAAGACTTAGTCGTTTTTGATTTGTGAATTGTAGGAGAATAATCAATTCGTTTTTGAATTGTAGAAGAATAATTGCGTTTGCTGTAGAGACGCTAAATTTGAAACGAAACCGACGAAGAAGAGTAACGTGCGTGACTTGAATTTGGAAGATCTGGAAGAATATTTAATTTCCACAATTTTAACGCGCCTAAATAAGGAAGCCTACATCTACAATGATTCTTTATTTAATGCATGACCTATATATTATAGAAATACTATTAGCATGAAGGGTAATATGCAAACTATGAACATATTTGATAATATAGTTTCCTATATGGTATATGAACGGAAAATTCCTTATTAAAAATAGATGGTCTTGATTTTTTCATGAACAAACTATTAAGGTAAAAAATAAAAGATATTGGTCGTAGGACAAGTTAGAGGTAATACTTGTTAAATTTGAAGGTTTGCCCACGGTAAAAAAAAAAAAAAAACCAAGAATGACACAGAAGTGTCCTATTTGTGCAGGAAAATCACCCAAATTGACATGTTTAGAGAAGATCAAGCGATCAACACCTAGATTATCCAGTAATATGGTATGTATCAAGTAAGGTTTAATAAAATAAGTGAACTACTTAATTTTACATTTAATAAAGAATGACTTAGAAGGGGAACCTTGGAGCAACGGTCAAGTTGTCTCTGTGTGATCTATAAGTTACGTATTTTAGTCGTGCAATCAGCTACTGATGCTTGCATCAGAGTAGATTGCTTACATGACAACCCTTGGATGCTGCCCTTCCCCCAACCCTACGTGAACGCGAGGTGCTTTGTGTACGGACTGTCTTTTTTTCTTTTTAATAAAGGATGATTTATTTCATTTATTTTGGCATATGTCACATTCTTTATGAAATCTCTGCGCTTCTGATATATTATGTTGAATTGTATGAATTCTCATAATCAAATCATAGTCTAGCCCTATTATAAAAGATAAGATCATTTCAACATATGAGAATCATGATGCATGAGCACATATATATTAATAGTCCACCATTTGATCAAAATTTGTTTTCATACAAAGAGCACTAGTATTTTAGTATCTAATTAGGTGTATAGAAAATAAAAAGAAGCTATAATAGAGAAATCAAAGATATATATATTTGCTGCAGAGGTAGTTAAACCATATTGTATATCATAGTAACATAATATTCCTAATTATTTTTAGCAGGATGATGCCTTGGTAATTTGTAATCTGCAGTAAATACTACATATCCACCCATCTTTTTCTGATCTCCATCCAGTGAAATCAAACGTCTTGTTCTTGTAATCTCTTGACCTTTTACATTTGCAATATTTTCTTGCTTGCTTTCTTCAATAATATTTTCTTTCGCTTTCTCGGAAACTTCCAAATTTCGTCCACTCAGCTTGTTTTCTCTTATTATAGCTGCTGCATGTATCCCATCAATGTTTGACTATCGACCAAAAAATCCGAAATAGGGTAATTAGAACATGAATTTAACTTCTATATACATGGAGTCTGACAACGTAAAATCATTTTTTTTAATAACAAAATTAGGTCATTTCATCTGAATATTAACTACATGTAACCGTCCACAAAAAAACAAATTAGTAACCTGTAAATAAGTCATACCCTAAATTTTTTTTTTTAATAACCTAAAAATATTCAGACACTTGAAAAATATCAAATGCTGGTTAAATATGGAGGATATAGGTTGTTGAAGGAGAAATAGTCATTGGTTTCTTACAGACATTTATTTATTTATCTTTTTTATCGTGATAACTCTAGTCCTCTCATCTTTTAGCGTTCTGGGGTACATTCTGGCTGAAACGAAGAGCTAGTGTAGTTAAAAGTAATTTCATTATGATATACAAATGGAAAATGATTGAAACCGAACGACATTTACGTATACAAACAAACCTCGCTATTAGGGATGAAGGTGCATCGTTTGGTTGCAATATTGCTACCTACACAGAAAAATCAATAAAATATATTTTCTTCTTAGAAAGTAATGATAAGGAATAATTAAAAACCTTATTTTTACGCAAAAAACTAGCTAGGATAAAGTAAAAATAATGGAACAAATTACCTTGGTAAGAAGTTGTGTAAGAGAGACTTTGAGCAATGAAGATTAGGAGCAACAATAAAGTTATAACTCGAATAGGTACTGACATCGTAACTATTTTCTCTGATTTGGGGTATGTTTGTTTTTCTTTTCCAAATATCCAAAGAAAACAGAAAGCCGACTATATAGGGAAAGCGCATGTACATAAGTCAAAGATTTGGTACAAAGTACACAAACATTAAAAGCGTCTACATTCCCAAGTCAAAGTAATAAGACTAGGGTTACCAACAATTTTTTAACCTTCAAATCCAAACACAAGGGGACCAAGTTTACTGGCATGCATTCCCATGATAACTTTTTTGTTAAAAAATGGTGTTGATCCACGTGTCAGTCATATTTGTAGTACTAGGATCTCGACACTCTTGAAATTACCATAAAATTTTGAAGAAAAAAAAACTCCCATAAAATTCCCTACTTTAATCTTTTTACACGCCTTAAGAAAGGAATAAATAAAGCGCATAATTTATTATAATACTCATATTAATTTGTGTATAATTTTAATAGATTTGAAATGGATATATAATTAATGCTAAAGTAAATATATATAATTTTTTAATATACAAAAAAAGATAAGTAAAAATAAAAAATTATTATATTTGACAATTAGTGAATAGTGGGAGTAGATTTTTAGTGCCATCGAACAGTATTCATTTTTCGACGACCTGAAGTCTCGACAAGTAATAAACATTGACAAAAGTGTGAAACATAGATCAATTTGATTTTGTGGGGGAGAGCTTATTTATCTTTAACTTTTTCGGTTTCAAATGTTAATCATTTAATAAACTGAATTTATTTTGAGGAGATATCTGAGGAAGTAGATAATTTTTAAATTATAATTATAACTATTAAATATCTGTATTAAGAACGTGGAAAGCCTAATTATATAGACAAGAAAAAGTAGTTTCTAAATGAAGAAACGTTCAAATTAATCCCTCTTCCATTTGTACTATGAGGTCATTTTTATACTTGTTCTCAACAAATCGTCTCGTATTTGTTCTTGATTTCAACGGAGGTTCAACATAGATTATGTGAACTCTACTGTCAAAAAATAGTACTTCGAAACAATGGTTCAAATTTACCATTTTGCTTTTGATTATAGGTTAATTAAAATTATCATCTGTCCATACTTTAAGTTGGAATTTCGTTAGGGTTAACAACAAAATTGATATTTTGCACTCTCTTTAAGAAAAAATAAATAAAATATTTTACAATTTTACACTAGCATTAATAAAATATTAAAAATAACTTGGGGAATGAATAGTTAATGATCAGGGTAAAACAAGGTTTTTTTGAATTTCTCTTGATTTGTTAAAATGAACAAGTAAAAATAAAAATATATTTTAGTATAATGGACAACTAAAAGTGAATGAATGGAGTATCTGCTAGCAGTAAGGGTGTATAACATGAGTTAATTACATTTTCTAGTGTAATAATATACTCTTTCCGTGCACTTTTACTTGACCATTAAAACTTCTTTTTAACCTACGCACAAAGAAAATATTTTGTTGCAAATAAAAATTTACATATTTTCATTTTTATTTGTTCACTGTAGCAAATCAAAAGAAAGACAATCTCTTTTCTCTGTTTTACCCTTAATATTAATTATTTATTCCCCAAATCAATTTTCAAGATTTTTGAAAATGCTATTATATTATGGGTAAAATTATAAAATACATCTTTCATTTATTGTTTTTTAGGAGACGTAAAAAGTCCAAATGAGTGACTAAAAGTGAATGGAGGAAATAAACATGTTGTTTAGCCATTTTCAAAGTAGTTTTGAAGATCGAAGTGAACGAATGGTACTTTGGAATTGGAGGTTTGAAATGAAATGTAATTTGGGGTATGGGAAATGTGTACGATAACGTGAAGAGTAAGATATGAGTGTTTCGAGCTTGTCTGCAATTCCATGCACACATTCAACGAAAATTTAACAACCTTTTTTTTTCTTCTTATATTGCCGAGGCAAGGCCGCCTAATGGTAACTTACCTTTTTTCGATGTAACTTTTTTTTATATAAATGTGTGTTGCAAATCAAGAATAATATATTATGATTTAAATATTTATTTATATAAAAAATAATAAAATTTAATTAATGAAAGAAATTTTATATATAATAATACAATAATTATTCAATGTCGAAAAATATTATAACATCGGCATAATATGCGTGAATTCAAAATGAAAGGACATCATCAAAACTTATATAAATGATTAATTTTAGTCATGTTAAGTAGCTAGTTACATACTATAGTTTAAATGTATCTAATGTGATGGTATTTTACCGAATAATTCTTTATAGACAATGTTTTTTGTGTATAGTTCCTTCTAATACTTTAGTTGCTCTGGCATAACCAGAACTCTTACTGTCGATATTGATATATCTATTGAAAGTGCAACATATAGTTATTCATATGAGAAAATATGTTATTGTAAATATAGTTCAGTATTTAAGATGTTTGTCCTAATGATTTATTTATTTTAACTACAGAAGTTAAATTCGAGGATAAATACATACTTAGAAGCACATTGACCAGCATCTTAAGTAATACATGTATGACATTATATTCAAAACTTCTATATATCATATGTGTACTATTAAACTATTCTGCGGATCTAAATTTTCAGTAGCATGACGAGCATATTTTTCTTCAAAATCAACCTATATGCAATAGAAGATCAATTTTAACTTAGTCTATTTATTATATATATATATATATATATATATATATATATATATATATATATATATATATATATATATATATATATGTGTGTGTGTGTGTGTGTGTGTGTGTGTGTGTGTGTGTGTGTGTGTGTGTGTGTGTGTGTGTGTGTGTGTTGACACAATATACATAAGAATAAATGAACTTGACAACAATATATACATGTATGTGTGTGTGTTGACATAATATACATAAGAAATAATGAACTTGACAACAAACATGTATAGTAGAAGACCATTTGGTATTAAAGTATTTAATTATTCTTTTTTATAGTAATTGTTGGTATCATCTTATGCTGAGTCAAAACTGAAAAATATTTTTCTTTTACCATAAAACTTAGCAATTGGCCTTTTATTTAGTTGAGCAACATATTTATTTCTGCTAGCTAAGATAACTCTTTAATTTCTATCATATAATTTGCACAAATTATATTTTAATATAATGATGGATTATTTTTCTCATTAAATGCAGTACTATTATTATTGGATTGATAACCATGTGTTCAAGAAGAACCAAATCATCTTTTTGGATGCTCTTCTTCGTTTTTGAAACGAAACAAGAATTCATTAATGTTGAATATGTTCTTACTTTTATATTTCTTGTCATTTGAATATTTTCATTAGAGGCTATATTTATAATTCTGGCAAACTAGCTGCTTTCATTAATTTTGGAACTACTGATAGTACTTGATAGATTTCACTTGCCAAATTATTATTTTTCTACCAAACGGTTCATTGATATCCAATATATCTCTAAAACTCTAGGCAACTGTGTTTCGATCGTTTAACGCTTAGCCAAAAGCTCTTCATCACATATTATCACTTTTGCTTTCTTTATAAATTAAGCATTATTGCCATATTTTGATATATTTATGATAGTTATTTCAGTTTGCTTTCCTTATAAATTAAACACTATTACCCTATTTTGATATATTTGTAATAGTTATTTCAGTTATTTGAAGAGATATATCAAACTAAAGTGAGTTGTACGCGTTAACATCGAGATTAAACCGAAAAATCATGAAGAATCTAGAGAGAGAAAGTAGAGAGAAGGAGGAGCGTTTGAGAAGTCTCTAGAACTCAGAGAGATTTTATTAAACGAAGAACAGAAACAAAATGAAGTCCAGGGGTCCCAAAATATCTGAGGACCCCAATATATACAGGTACACGTGGGTCGGGTCGAATGACCCAAAGAGCAAAATGAAATGGGGCTCAGACAGTAATTGGGCTCGGTTACATACAAATGGCCCAACAACATAATCATCACAGCCCATACTATTGTATACCAGTTTATACAATAAATATACATTGTGTATACACTGTACATAATCATGTAATTTCCTTCATCTCAACACCCCCCCCCCCAAGTTGGAGGGGGAAACCACCTGCAACTTGGTGAGCAGCAGAAGAAGCATAGTACCAGGCCGTGGCTTAGTAAGCAGGTAGGCCAACTGACGAGAGGTAGGAACATGAAGCAACTTGAGAAAACCAGATAGCAGCAAGTCCCGAACAAAATGACTGTCCACCTCGATATGTTTGGTACGTTCATGAAAAACAGGATTGTTAGCAATATGAACATCAGCCTGACTATCACAAAATACAGATATAGGAGAAGAAACAGATACCCCAAGATCAACCAACAAACGAGAAAGCCAAGTCAACTCAGCAACAACCTTGCTAAGAGCTCGATATTCTGCTTCAGCAGAGGACAGAAAAACAACAGGTTGTTTCTTCGATTTCCAACTGACTAAACATCCACCCAAAAGCACACAAAATCCAGTAACTGAACGCCTAGTATCAGGGCAGGCAGCCCAATCACTATCAGAATACCCAGTAAGAGAGAAATCAACATGATCAGAGTAAAACAAACCCAAGGAGGAAGTACCCTTATGGTATCTCAAAACATGTAGGGCAGCAGTCATGTGGGGAAGTCTGGGGCATTTGAGGAATTGACTCAGATGCTGGACTGCGAAACATATGTCAGGCCTAGTGTGAGTCAGGAATGACATCTTACCAACTAGACTCCTGTACTGGTCAGGAGAGGGCAAGATGTCACCAGAATCAGCATGAAGTTTGACATTGATGTCCAAAGGAGACACAACAGAAGATACATTGACACAGTCAAACTGATGCAGCAAATCAGAGACATACTTATGCTGATTAAGGAGCAACCCACCAGGGACAACTGACACTTCAAGGCCCAAAAAATAATGCAAAGAACCCAAATCTTTGATTTTAAACTGAGCATCCAGAAACAGTTTAAGGGCAGTCAGTTCATCACTGTCATCCCCAGTAAGTATGATGTCATCCACATAGACTGCTACCACCACAAGGGAGCCAGGTTTACCTTTGATGAACAAGGAATAGTCATTCAAAGAATGGGTATACCCTCTAGAATAAAGAGCAGAAGACAACTTGGCATACCACTGTCTGGAAGCCTGTCTTAGCCCATACAGAGATTTCCTGAGCTTACATACTAGAGGAGGAGAAGATGAAGAGAGAGTAGAAACAGAACCAGGAAGAGGAACAGAAATTGTCAAACCTGGGGGAAGTTTCATGTAAACTTCCTCATCCAAGTCACCATGAAGAAAGGCATTATTGACATCAAGCTGAAAAAGAGGCCAATGATTCTTGACAGCCACAACAATAAGACATTTGACTGAAGTCATCTTGATCACTGGGGAAAAAGTGTCTGTAAAATCAACCCCCTCAACCTGTGTATCACCCCTAATAACCAACCTTGCTTTATACCTTTCAACAAGACCATCAGACTTGTATTTGATTTTGTAGACCCACTTACAACCAATGGGTTTCTTACCAACAGGAAGGGGGACAATGTCCCAAGTATGATTAGCTTCCAAAGCAGCAAACTCCTGTCTCATTGCATCCTGCCAAGCTGGGACAGATGCAGCTTGAGAGTAGTACATAGGTTCAGATTCCAAAGTGGAGGAAGAAGAACCAGAAAATGCAGGAAGCTGACAGACATAATCCTTAAGGTAGGAAGGAGGGTTATGCTGTCTAGTAGACTTTCTGGAGGTGGAAATAGGAAGGGAAGGAGGTAAGACAGGGGCAGAAAGATCTGGACTGAAAGAAGGAAGGAAAGCAGTATCAGCATCAGGACCAGGAGGTGCAGGAGAATCAGGGGAAGGAAAAATAGGAGAGTCAGAGACAGTAAAGTCATCAGTAAGGGGAACAGAAGGAACATTGGAAGAAGAAGTAGGAACAGAAGTAAAATTGTCCTTAAAAGGAAAATGGGATTCATGAAAAACAACATCTCTTGAGACAAAACACTTCTTGGTAACCAAGTCATACAGTTTATAACCCTTTTTAGCAAAGGGGTAACCCAGAAACACACAAGAATTGGCTCTAGGTTTAAGCTTGTCCCTTTGTGGAATAGGGACAGCAGCATAAGCAAGGCATCCAAATGTTCTTAAGTGAGAATAGGATGGAGCTTTGCCATATAAAAATTCATGGGGAGACTTATGATGAAGAGTTCTGGTAGGTATTTTGTTAAGGAGATAGGTGGCAGTTAACAGACAATCCCCCCAGAAAGAGATAGGTAGACCAGATTGAAAAAGTAAGGCTCTACAGGTTTCAAGGAGTGTTCTGTGTTTTCTTTCAACAACACCATTCTGTTGAGGTGAATGAGGGCAAGAGGTTTGATGAATGATCCCCTGACTACTAAAGAAGGATATTCCTTTAGTACTAGACCCCAGTTCTAAGGCATTGTTACTTCTGACAGTTTGGACCACAGTATTAAATTGAGTTTTAACAAAAGAAATGAAAGACTTAAGTAGGGAAAAGGCATTGCTTTTGGATCCCATTAAGTGTGTCCAGGTTGCCCTAGAGAAGTCATCAACTATACTAAGGAAGTATTTGTAACCACAGGAAGTAGAGGTGTGGTAGGGTCCCCAAGTATCCACATGTATCAATTGGAATGATCTAGTTGTACTGATACTACTGTCATGAAAGGGAAGTCTGGTCTGCTTGGCCATAGGGCAGACAGAACAGGGAAAGGGTTGTTAAGGAGCAAGTGAAAAAGGCAAACCTGAAATGTGTCTCATATTTGTAAAAGGAGTATGTGCCAGTCTTAAATGCCAAATGTAATTCATATCATTGATGGCAACATTATTACAAATGGAATTGTTTACAATTGAAGGTAAACCAACTTTTTTGCTGTCAGACATAGTGTCATCATTACAAAAATTAGACAAAGCACACACAGAAGTAAAACGAGAAACAGAAGAGGGAGAAGGGGAAGGAGGCACCCATGACAGTTTGTACAAGTCAGCTTCCTCTTTACCAAGATCCAGAGGCCTCTTCAGAGAAGGGTCCTGTATCATGTGAAGTAAACAGGAAGTTGGAGTGAATGAAACTATACAGTGCAACTGTTTAATCAACTTGTGAACAGAAATCAAGTTGTGTTTAGGAAGGGACCAGAGGCACATTATGAAGAGTGAGGGAAGAAGTTAGTGCAAAAGAACCTGTACAAGTTACTTTTTCTTTGTAACCATTTGGTAAAGTTACAAGATAAGGAACAGTCAAAGGTATGATGTTAAAAAGTAGTTGTTTATTATGTGTCATATGATTGGATGCCCCTGAATCAATGATCCAGGTGACAGAATTAATATGTGTAAGCATGCATAGTTTGGAATCAGAAACAAGACTCTCAGTTAACATTGTACCAGCAAAATTAGCAGCACACATGGGAGGACGAGCTTGACCACTGGAATCCCCTAACTTGGTCTGTTGCAACATGGTCATCAATTGATCATAGTGATGTCTGCTCAACCCTGGTATCACAGAACTGTGACCATCTATGTGGCTGGCATAAGGATCCCCAAGAGGAACAGACAAATTAGAATTATCATGATTAACAGACACACATTCAACTCCAGTGGAGACATGAGCAGCTTCAGATTTCCTTCCCTTGTTGTAATTTATGCTTTGAGGGAACCCATGTATCTTGTAGCACTTATCAATTAAGTGCCTATATTTCTTGCAATATCTGCAGAATAAGGGCCCTCTGCTTTGCTCAAAATTAATTCTGGGTCTGAAAATAGGAGGTCGAGGCACTGTGGCTTGATGAGACCCAACTGAGTGCTTGTTTGCATGAGCATTGAAAGACATAGAATCTGGACTAATATGAGAAGTAGATTGAACTTGTCTTTGTTTCTCATCATTAAGCACTATATTGTAAACACTGTCAAGGGAAGGAAATGGCTGCATCATCAGCAAATTGCTCCTAACCCCCATATATACTTCATTTAACCTCATAAGGAACTGAAAAACCTTGTTTTCATCATCTTCCTCAATTATCCCATTTTTGGCAGCACACACACATCTATGCCCACAATTTGTGCACATTGTGCCCAATTCATCCCACAAGCCTTTGAGCTTGTTGAAGTAAGAGGCTATATCTAAGGAGCCTTGAGATGTGTGGGAAAGTTCCCTCTTTAATTCAAAGATATTGGTCTTGTTAGGGGTACCATATCTTTTCTCAATTTGGGACCATATACTCTGTGCAGTATCGGAATACTGCACACTATCAGCAATTTGTGAAGACAGGGAGGAGGTCAACCAAGAGATGACCATGTTATTACACCTATCCCACAGTCTCTGTTGAGCCACATTATTGTTAGGACGAGGACATGAACCGTCAACAAATCTGATTTTATTTTTAGCATATAAGGCAACAATCATTTTACGTCTCCAGCCCCCATAACCAGTACCGGAGAAGGGAGTGGGAACAAGAGACACCCTAGGGACATCAGAAGAATATACAAAGAGGGGACTGGTAGAATCTATCGAAGCAGAGGCACCAGTATTCGTATTGGAAGCCATAATCGCACCAGATATTCACAGACAAAACCAAATATTCACACACAAAACCAGATATTCACACAGAAAATCAGATACTCACCTACTGAGCCAGATAATCACACAGAATGCATACAATAGTTAAGATAAGGAAAGAGTTACCCTCCTTCTTTGCGACCGGAGAAGATCGGCCTTCAAGCAAACAGAGAAAACCCTAGGTTCAAAACGGTCAAAGATCTTACTGTAAGTGTGGTCAGGAATGTCGGAAAGTCACCCAAAACATCCTGTGAGTGAGGATCGAGCCACCGGATAGTAGTAAAACTTTAGGTTAAACCACCAGAAACCCTAGAAGCCGATAGGTCACCCAAAAATCAACCAAAAAACGTCATAAAATCTTCCAGAACGTTCAGGAGAAGAAAATACACTCTGATATCACGACGGAAGACTCAGAAAGGTGTCCGATAGGTCGGAATCTTCATCGACCGTGAGGTCTCAGAAAACACCCCCAAAATCTTGAAACAGACTTCATCCAAAACAACGAAGTACATAAAAACATAGTCGGATCGTCGTCGAAGCTCTGATACCATGTTAACATCGAGATTAAATCGAAAAATCATGAAGAATCTAGAGAGAGAAGTAGAGAGAAGGAGGAGCGTTTGAGAAGTCTCTGGAACTCAGAGAGATTTTATTAAACGAAAAACAGAAACAAAATGAATTCCAGGGGTCCCAAAATATCTGAGGACCCCAATATATACAGGTACACGTGGGTCGGGTCGAATGACCCAAAGAGCAAAATGAAATGGGGCTCAGACAGTAATTGGGCTCGGCTACATACAAATGGCCCAACAACACATAATCATCACAGTCCATACTATTGTATATCAGTTTATACAATAAATATATATTGTGTATACACTGTACATAATCATATAATTTCCTTCGTCTCAACAGTACGACCTCACAATAAAATCGTTGATGTACATTATTTGTTCTTATTGCTAATAATAGTATACCTTTTAATCTGATATTTGCAAGAAACATTATTTCGAATACTGTCTTTGGTAATTACACAAAAGAACAAGAGAGATGAAAAGCGTTTAAGCTTTTGTTTTTCCTTTTCTTTTCTTTCATAAGTATAGAGGAGTCGAAAGTGATATCAAAGACTTGAATGTTTTCTACACTATACCAGATAAGGGGCCAGCGTGTAATGACTTTCTCTAATAGAAAGTTGCTTCATCAAATTTAAGCTTATTAATTTTCATTTTGAAAAGAGTAAGTGCTTGCAGCTCACTCACTATCTTTAAAATGAGGCTTTACTGCCCAGATGGCGCCACAATTTTTAATCTTAAGTAAAATGAAGTTAAATTAATGAAGTGAACAACCCAACCTTTTTCTTTGAAGTTTTGCGGGGAAGCTTTTACTTTTTGAAGCTTTGTTTTTCCTAAGTTTGAAACACAACTATAGACTTATATACGATTAAAATTGGGCCTATCCGATTATGCTATTTGATCGAGACAGAGGAACTGCATCGAGGGGTAGCCTCGTAATGAATCAAGCTAGAGCACAAAGACGAGACATCGAGTCCGAGAATCAAGGTGCCTTCTGAGCTCGAGGCCAATGGCGACCAAGACCAAATATGATAGACTTCGAACAAAGCGTAGTAATGGAAAGGCGAGATATCTGTAACTGGCCGGAGATCATGGCGTAAATCTCGGAACAGATCAAGTCAAGAGCGGTTATCTAATTAGTCATGGGATTTGCTTCAATATTTAGAATTATATCTTAAATAGGATTTCTCCACTATATGAAGGGGGTCCTAATCATCTTATATACCCCTTACATTGGCACAAATCAAAGCAATACAATATTCTTTCTTTTACGTTTAAATGCTTATCAGTTTATTGCATTTTAAATGCTCTTCCGTAACTAGCTCGAGGTTATTCAAGTTCGAGGGCTCCGTCCAAACGCTTGTTTGCTTTATATTATTATTAATTTCTATTATTTATATTTGTATTTATTAATTGATATTAGGTAAAATTACATATTCTACGATCACATTATAAGTTTAATCATTATCTAATTTTTAGGGTAATCAAGATTTGCCACAATAGTATAGAAAAAAGTTTCTCTTAGAATATCAGCATAATCTCAAGGCTTTTGCAGTGATAAAGGAAGAAGGTATTTTGTAGGAATATGATATTATGATTGGTAGAAATGTTGAGCACAACAAAATGAGTTGTATATTACTGCTATTTAGTCGGTGAAACATTTTCTACTTTATTTCATATCATGGAAGGCATAAACTTCATGAGACAAGGTCACAGACACCAAATAGAAGAAATAGTATGTTACATTGGTTTGTCAAAGATAACCCGATGTGTCATTTTCTATATTATGTGATATACTGATAAACTTTTGCAGTTAGGGTGCAACAGAGAGTCTTGTATCTCTCATTGTACATTTACTGCCATTCTAATGGATGAAACTTAGTAAACATGAAGGCAATGTGTTGGAGACACTTACTTTCAACTTGTAGTGTTTTTATATAGTTTCTCAATCTTTTTTTAATGATGATAATGTCTAGGCCAGCTTATGTGGCGCATCTTAACTAATTAACTAAGAGGTTAATTCCTCCTGCCATTTCAAGCTTAGCTTCTAAAAGTGCATTTTAATCTTGATCCATGCTGAATACCACATTCAACACCTATTATTACAACAAAGTAGCTAACCAATTACCTAATTCTAAACTATTTTAGTAGGAAGAACAGACCAATTAATCTGTTACCCCCATAAAATTGGTAAAGACCTAAGAATAACTTCAAAATTTGAAACATACCCCACGAATATTGAATACCATCAATTTATGCAAACTCACTCTTACTCAATACTCATCAAGTAGAACACCGAAAAATAAGGAAATGTAAAAAGATATATCTTTTCTATAAAATTCATCATAATAAGAACAAATTACACCATCAACACAGACAATTCTCAAGAGAAAATGATCTCTTATGCGCACTTAAAATTTAAAACAAAAAATAAAAAATAAAAATAAAAAAAAAATTTGAGAGGGTTTTGGGGGGTGAGGTTAGGGGGCTAGGGGGTGAAGAAAAATTAAAAAATAGATAATGAAAAATACAAAAAAAAAGTTAAAAAAACTGAGGGGGTTTTCGCGGGGAGGGGGGGAGAGGGTGTGGGGTTGATGGCAGAAAAACAAAAAAAAGAAGAAAAAAAAAAGAAGGTAAAATCGGGCAACTATATAAATTTCTAGATAAGTTGGATCGAGATCCCTTTGTTTTGGGTGAATTTCATGGGTTGTGTTTGGGTTGCTTAACGGGTCTGAATGAGCTATAAAAGATAATGGTTTAACTTGGGCTCAACCGTAATAGACTGTTATGCGGTGCCTTCCTAAGGTTCCTTGGAAGGGCGACGTAAGGCTAAGCAACTGATGTTAGTACAGTTAATGTCTGCCAACTAAGGTCTCCTCCGTATACTAGACTAGAGTGTCAGTGTCGTACGGGAAAATCAATGTCAAATGCAATTGAGAGAACAGAAATGAGAATTGAGAATGGAAGAAAACTTGATTGCTTGATCCCTCCTAATAATTAAAAAAATAATCAAAAGCTACAAGACTAGGCTTGACTACGCTAGAGAAACATAATGAAAGTACATAAAATAAAACTACTCAATATTTACAATGAAAAGGACTTAGTTTTCTACAAAGCAGAAACATGTCCTTGTCAGCCAGCGTCTTTGGCATCACTGTCGGCACGCGCGATGTTGTTTGCACGCGCGGCATTATTGGTATCTGCCTGTTGTTGGACACTCGCGAGGGATATCAGTGGGGCGATAGAGGCACCTGTGCGCTTGTCACTTGGCGAGGCCAAGATCACGGGACTGTCCATGGTGCTAGGCATTGGGAGGCTTACTAGGACGCCACGGACGCGCCCAAGGGGTCATGGGGCATGGCTGGAAAGCCGCCCATGACATTCTCCCGCATATGAGTTGGCGACGTCCTCGGCCCTTACTTTGAAAATAATCTTCAATGAGGCTCTTGTAGGCTTTGAGGTTTTTTACCCTCTCCCAAGTATTCTCTCCTGCATCACACCCCTGCCATTTCACCATGAACTCTTGGTGATCTTTCCTTGAGGCATGAATCACTCTATCATCAAGGATAACTTCTACACGTCGTTTTCTGGTTGAATTGGGACCTCGAATATTGGGTATTGTAAGTTGGTTCCATGAAGGATCCTTTTTGTCTTCTCGAAAAGGTTTTAGGAGATTGACATGAAAGACATGATGAATTTTCTACCAAGCTGGGTATCCACCCGATATGCAACTTTCCCAATGCGCCTTTGAATGGAGAAGGGTCCAATGTAGTTTTGCAATAAGCGAGGGTCATGGAACCCAGCAAATAAGTACCGCCTTGGGATTTTGACCATCACTTTGTCTGCTACTTGGTATTCAACAAAGCGACGATTTTGATTGGCATGCCTCTTCATTCCTTTTTATGCTTTGACAAGATAGCTCCGCACTATCTCCAAATTGTGTTTCCACTCTTTTGAGAAGCTAGCAGCTCGAGGATATTTGGACATATTTGGTGCATCTACAGTGTGTGGGAGTAGCGGCTACTGTCCGGTAATAATCACAAAAGCACTTTTGTTTGTACTAGAGCTCTTTTGTGAATTGAAACACAGTTGAGCAGCATCCAAAAGCTTCACCCAATTCTTCTGCGACCCTGTTACAAAGTGGTGGAGATATTCCTCCAACATACCATTGAACCGCTTCGTCTGGCCATCAGATTGCGGATGAAAACTTGATCTGTGACTTAATTTTGACCCTAGGCACTTAAAGAGTTAAGTCCAAAAGTTGCTAGTGAAGCGTGAGTCATAATCACTAACAATGTCTTTGGGCAGGCCCTAAATTTTGACGACATGAAAGAAGAAGAGTCGAGCTATATCCTCTGCTGATATATATTATGGGGATGCAATAAAGGTAGCATATTTGGAAAATCGATCCACCACAACCAAGATAGCGTGAGATCTACGATCTTGGGCAATCCGGTAATGAAATCCAGGGAGACGCTTTCTCAAGGTCTCTTTGGGATAGCTAGTGGTTCTAAGAGTCCCGCTTGTGTCAAGTGGTCTGAATTGTCTTCTGGCATACTAGACGAGTCTTCACATACTAAGCGGCATCATCGGCCATTTGAAGCCAATAATAGGCATGACAAAGTAAGGCCATGGTGCGTTCTTCAACGGGATGGCCGGTCCACATACTGTCATGGCATTCTGCTAGAAGAGTCCTCCACAGATCTCCTCCTTCCGGAACATAAAGTTGGTTCCCTTTCACCTTTAGAAAATCATCTTCCATATAGAACTGGCGAGTCTTGCCCTGTCCTACCAAATCAACAAAATACTGAGCAGCAAGATCCTTGATGAGTAGATCCTATATCTGGTCCTTGATGGAGGTAGCTACTTTGCTCCCCCTTATGGTGGCGAGTAAGCACACTGATGCTAGATCATCTCTCCGACTGAGTGCATCAGCAACATAATTGGTCTTTCTACTGCGATACTCCAGGTTGAAGTAGAATTCGACTAGGAGTTCCTGCCACATGGCATGTTGACCATTCAACTTCAGCTGGGTCATGAAATGGCTAGCAACTGTGTTGTCTGTCTTGACCACGAATGGGGTCCCCAACAGATAGTTCCTCCAAAGGCGCAAGCAGTGGATGACAACCAATAATTATTTCTCATGGGTGGCATAGCGCCACTCTTCATCCTTCAGTGTCCAAGCTCTTGTATGCTACAGGGTGCCCTTCTTGTAGCAAGAGTCCGTAGAGGACATAGTCGGATGCATCTGTTTGTACCTCGAATGGCTTGGCCAAATCAGGGAGGGCCAAGACGGGGCTAATAGACATAGTCGTTTTTAATGCATTGAATGCCTCTACTCTCCTCGGTCCCCAATCCCAAGGTGTGACCTTCTTGAGGAGTTTTTTCAATGGCACTGCGATAAACCACCGATAAAAAGTTGCATAGGCCAAGGAACGCCCTCAAAACATGGACATCCTTAGGTAGCAGCCAATCGGTGATGGCATGGATCTTCTGTTTGTCCATCTTGATCTGTACTTCCTCGATGACATGTTCGAGGAAGTCAATTTGCTTCTGAGAAAATGAGCACTTGGATAGCTTTGCATAAATTTCATGCTCCCGCAAACGGGCTAGACGTTCCGCAAGTGCACTATGTGTTCTTCCACTGTTTGACTATATACTACAATGTCATCCAAGTAGACCACCACGAATTCGTCAATGTACTCTCGAAAGACTTGGTTCATCAGAGTGTAAAATATAGCTGGGGAGTTAGTCAAGCCGAAATGGCATGACCAGGAAGTCGTACGACCCATATCTTGTAACACAGGTCGTCTTGTGTTCATCATCCTCTGCGATCCGAACTTGCCAGTAACCTGTCTGAGGTCTATCTTGGTGAACATTGTCGCACCACCCAGTCTATCGAACAAGTATGGCATTAGAGGAATATGGTACTTGTTCTTCACGGTGATTTTATTTAGAGCCCGATAATCCACATAGAGTCACAAGTTGCCATCATGTTTCTTTTGGAATAGAACAGGGGACCCGTATGGGGACTTGTAGGGTACAATGATCCATGTATCTAGAATTTCCATCAATTATCTCCAAAGCTCAGTGATCTCGGGTTGTGACATTCTGTAAGGCACCCGGGCAGGTGGCTTCGTGCCCGGCACCAACTCGATTTCATGGTCCACTGTGCACCTAGGTAGGAGATGCTTTGGCATGTGTTGTAGCATGCCATCTTCAAACTTCAATCTCCTTCACGGGTTCGGGAATTGGACCCGAGGAGCGTTCTATATCTTCAATGCACAGGGTTTCCAGGAACGTAGGTTCATTCCTTTTTACCCCCTTCTTCAACTGTAAAGTCGAGATGTTCTCAACGGCCATCTTCATGGACATGCACGGGATAATGCATGGCTTGTCCTTATTGGTTACCATCATCAGTAGCATGTCTGCAAATGGTACAGGTGTGGTGTTGGTTTGCCTTAGGAATTCCAACCCAACTATCAACTCGAAGTCATCTATGATCACCACTCGTAGGTTGAATTTTCCTTCGTAAGGTCCAAGCTTCACCGGTACCTCTTTGGCTATTCCACCACTAGCTAGGGAGGTGAATTGATAGCCTTGACATTACCTCTACCTTTCCCTAAAACTAGACCAGGACGCTCCACCTGAGTCGGGGCTAAGTAGTTCTGGGTAGACCATGTGTCTATTATAGCCCTAATAGGCTTGTCATTCACCTTCATCTCAACGAACATTAAGGTCCTCTCTTGCTTAATAGGAGTCTCCTCATCCGGCTTCTTTTGCCCTTTTTTGGTGACTGGACCTGGGTCTTTCTTCTTATGAATACCAGTACTGGTCTCTACTAATACCTGAGAAATGGAGCCAACAATTGCATTGAAGGCACCTATTTACTTAGTTTATCCCGCATCATCTGAGTCGTCATCAGTTCCCTCATCACTAGACAGATGGGCGTTCATCTGTGCATGTGGGAACTCATTGTTCTAATGTGGTCCACCGCAATCATGGCATCCTAAAGGAGGCTTTCTCCCTCAGTCATTGCTATTTGACGCAGCATTGTTGCTGCCTGAGGAAGGAGCCTTAGATTTGTTTGAGCTCCGGTCTCCCCAACTTCTGCTAGGGCCACCATTGCTAGGCTGGCCCCCTTTAAATCCCGCTCGGGCAGGCGGTTGAGGCTTATCCTTCCGAGCTTCCATTTGATAGTCCCCAAGGCATTCAACTACTTGGATCGCCTTTAGCAAGGTATCTACCCTTTGTCTTTGTAACTCCATACAGGCATAAAGTTTCAACCCTTCCAGGAACGTGAAGATCTTGTCTTTGTCCCCCATGTCACGTATGCTTAGCATGAGCGTGGAGAATTCTCGCACATAGTCCCACACTGATTTTGTCTGGTGAAGCTCCCGTAGATTTCTCCTTGCATTGTATTCAATATTTTCGGGGAAGAACTGTAGGCGTATGGCTGTCTTCAATTCTGCCCATGTATCGAGAGCATCTTCACTGGTCCCGTTGGCTTCATATTTCACCCGCCACCAGAGTTTAGCATCACCCTAAAGATACATCGCAGCGGTTGCTACCTTCTTAGCTTCTTCTAGGCCCCTAACAACATCGAAATACTGTTCAACATCAAATATGAAGTTCTCCACTTGCTTGGCATTCCTAGCTCTACTGTATGGTTTTGGCTCAGGAATTTTTAGTTTTTGTATCGCGGAAAAGGGGTTCATAGCGCCCCCGATTTGGTTTCCACCGCCTCGAAGCATGCCTTGTAAATCAACATTTGACAATATTGAGCTTATCTGTCAAGTTGTCAATAGTTTATTGCATGGCAGTCACCATGTCTTCCTCTTGTTCCCCGTAATCTAAATCCTCGGCACACTCCTGTTGGAGTCCCTCAAATTTGCAAAAAATTGGCTGCCTCTATGGCTACCGTTTTCGTTCTCCCTCGGAGTCGCGGCTGATGTTTTTTGTGTCAACTTCGGCCTGGATCACCCTGCGGTCCAGGTCGGCCAACCTTTACCCTGGGCTGGTTCTTAGTTCAGGCACCCGTCTGTTCAAGGGCCGCAATGCGGTCTCCATGATTCACCATGGTCGGAAATAGTGGTAATGGCAATGTGTTTCCTCGTCCAATGTCGATCCTAGGCTCTGATACCAACTGTTATGCGGCGCCTTCCTGATATTCCTTGGAAGGGCGATGTAAGGCTAAGCAACTGATGCTAGTGCATTTACTGTCCACCAACTGATGTCCTCTCCGTACGCTAGACTAGATTGTTAGTGTCGTACGGAAAAAACAATGTCAAAAGCAATTGAGAGAACAAAAATGAGATTGAGAATAAAAGAAAGTTTGATTGCATTAATGAAATCTATTACAGAAAGGCAAAACAGTATCGAGGGGGAGAGACACCAGTACAGAGAATTGTTTGCTTGCTAGAAAATGTGATTGCTTGATCTCCCCTAATAATGCTTAAAAAATGTAATCCAAAGCTATATGACTAGACTTGACTACGCTAGAGAAACATAATGGAAGTACATGAAATAAAACTACTCTATATTTACAATGAAAAAGACTTAATTTTCTATAAAGCAGAAACAGGTCTGTTGTCAGCAGCAATGTTTTTGGCATCATGGTCAGCATGCGCGGTGTTGTCTGTGCGCGCAACGTTGTTGGCATCTGCCTGCGGCTAGATGCTGGTGAGGGGTATCAATGGGGCGACATAGGCACCTGCGCACTTGTCACTTGGCGCAGCCAAGACCACGGGGCCGTCTGTGGCGCTAGGCATTGGGAGGCTTGCTAGGACACCACAGGGTGCACCCAAAGGGTTATGGGCATGGCTGGAAAGCCGCCCATAACAAGACACATGAGATAACATATTTGTAGCCCAACTCATTAATTTCTTGGCGGATTGGGTGGGTTGGATGAGTTTCGGCTCAAATTGCCACCCCTAGAAAAAGCTACCTAAATTTCCAAAAAAGAAATTGAAGAAAGTTCTTTGACATTCATGAAGAAACAAGCAGAGCAAAGAATTGAAGCGTTGAAAGCAAAAAAATTCCAACCCAATCGTGAGTGAAGTGCCAGCAACCATCAAGTTCATCAAATACTGCAAGCTTATACCCAATATTAACATATTTTTTTCTTTCAATATGCTCAATTTTTATAAGTACAAATACTGGTAAGAGCAAAAGGGTCACTTTGAACCATTTTGTTGCCATTTATACAAAGGAAAATAGATGAATAAGAAGGGGTTGACTAAAATCTGCAGAAAATATTTTAGGAGAGTTGACATATGGAGTATTCAACTAGGAACATCATCATAGTGGGCTATTTCAAATCTCTAGGTGGAGTGATCCCAATTTTCATGGTCCTCTTAATCTTCATCCATAGCAGATTTTTCATTTCCAGAAAGAATAAAAACTTGACTTACAAAAATAACAAGATAAAATGTGGAAATAACGCTTAGATATGCAAAAGTATTTTACCCAAACCAACTTTAAAGCACACAAGATATTTCAGGTTTGTGTTGTAAAAAAAGTAGAGTGTTGAATAACTAGAAAAACGAATATGGGATAGTTATAAATGATACTGGATAAAAAATATGAAGAAGAAACGTTCACCCTCTATTATTTTGCTTAATGAAATATAGAAAATTGAAAATACAAAAAAAGCAAAAAAATAAATTTTTGTTTTTGAATGTGACTATTAACTTGTAATTTTTAAAATACAAGTTAATAGTCACATTCAGACTATTAACTCAATTTGAGAACGTTTCAACAGAAAGCTACGAAAAAAAATATTCAACTTAAAATTTATCCTCAAACCCAAATCACTAAAAGAAAAGAAAATTAAAACTTAAAACAACTGTAAGGAAAAAAAATATTCACATTGTTAATTAGTGGTTTCCATTTATTCCATGTGGAAGAGATCTATCAAAAGGTAAAAATAAATAGCAGAACCAGTAACATGCAAACCATGATATGTATTATCACAATTATCACCCTAACTATATTATTGATCCAAAAAAAGTTATTATTTTTGGGTAAGGATCTTAATCTACTAATTGAAACATTGAGCCTAGTAAATGAACTTGTTTTGCTCATGCCCTTGATTACACCTAGTTCCATTAAACCAAGATGTACAGTCACCCCAAATTCTCATGACCTGTTAACAAAATCAACTATTTTTGGAAATACAATCACTGAATTCACAGAAAAGGAGATGACACAAATGGTTTACAATGTTTTTGGGAATAAAGAAATCAATTCATAAAGCATGTGACAAGATTACCAAAACTAGCAACGGCAATGAATTTGAAATTATTGAAACACAACATAAATTACCAAAGAAAGAGATGAATTAAAATTGAACCTCTATTGTGGAATATGTTCCCTAATGTGTACAGCAAGAAACAGAGCTCTGAAAATTCTCCGATAAGCTTATCAGTCAGAATTTGACCTGGAATCGACGACCTTGAACTGCCTCGACTCAAACTCGTTGATAACTTGTGCTATCTGACGAATTCCTGGAGAGGCAGATCCCATTAATTGCTAGTTTCAAAAGATATGAGGCTGAGACGTGACTAATGACGTGAGGAAATGGAAAAATGGGAGTTTAGGAAGAGAAATCGTAGGAAGTTATGATAAGGATTTTTGTGATGAACTTGGCTCACAACCTAAAATATTGGGCCAAGATCATGACATGCATCTAAGCATGACAGACTATGTGGGGTTGACATTCGAACCTTGACGAAGGCCAGACGCATTTTACAGGGACGTACGGGTTGGCATGACAATGATAAGAATGGACCTTGGGTCTGACTCAACCCCAAAAGCTAGCTTATAAGGTGAGAATTGCCCAAGCCATATAAGGAGACCAAGGACCTCAAATCCCTCCGATGTGGGATAATTCAATAGACAATGGCAAGGTAAAACCATGGCAAGGCATAGCAATACAAGCTATGATATTGGCTAGGGCATGTTTGATCAAGTTGGGGCGACTTGATATGAGCAAGCAGCTATGACAATAGGCGTGTAAAACTAACTCATGGATGACAAGTTGTGGTTGTGACATTGGGGCGGAGCATTGTCAACGGGCAAGGCTGGGCACAATTCTAGTCTTGCGCGCACAACAACTAGCCAAAACATGCACATGCAGTGCACAAGCAGCAGCTACAAAATATGTTGGGCACATGGCAGTGTTGTTGAGCGATTATAACTGTCTTATCCAGGCATGGATGATTATTTGGCTAAGTGTAGGCATGTTTTGTAGCATACGTTTTTTACTGGCTCAGATTTTTCCATCAGTTGGGCTTGTCAATTGCTTATTTAGATGTTATCAAGTGTAATTAGGCAGGCTACACTAACGTGTATAGGAGTTGTTCCAAAGGGCAGAACTTAGTCTTTTGGCTCTTTGTTTATGCCAAAAATGCCTAAGCGTTATTCTTAATTAAGGGCACATAATATTTCTAAGACAGGGAACTAGGGATTTCTTTATTCTTAACCATAGGGTTGTCATCGTTTTACTCTTG
This sequence comes from Nicotiana benthamiana, assembly GCA_034376525.1. Lineage (NCBI taxonomy): Eukaryota > Viridiplantae > Streptophyta > Magnoliopsida > Solanales > Solanaceae > Nicotiana > Nicotiana benthamiana. The sequence continues at coordinate 52,505,701 of CM067330.1, read as the reverse complement.
TTTTCACATATTAGTACGAGTTAAGAAGAAACTCTCGTAAATTTATGTGTGCCTTTACTTTACTTACTGTCTGAATTTTATTCTAAGTTCCAAACGTCCTTAAAACAATTCTAAGTGTTGGAAAGCTGAAGTCAAGTGCTGGGCTTGACTGCCGCATGATAATGAACCTCGGGCAGTTTTTGAACTAACATAAATCACCCCTATGATAGATGGTATCAGAGTGGGGCAGATTCGAGGCAGAGACATGACATTTAGTAGTTGAATTTCCTGAAAGATGGTTGGTGGCAATGAAGAACTGAGGAAAAAATTGCTGCATTGGAGGCACTTGTCCAAACTGTTGATGGTGAACAATTTCTGACTATTATGGCTCGTCTCACCTATCTCGAGGCTGAGATGAACATGATAAGCCAAGTTTACATAGAATAGAATACAAAAAATGTATTGTTGCATGGGGCTGTAGGTAATGATGATGCACAGCATGGTTCGGTGGTTATTTGATTTGCTCAGGACCACACATGGTGAGGATTGTCGAAACTTGAGCGGCTCACTCTCTATTTGGTGATGAAAAAGGTGAAGTCGAGCCAAATGAGGAGGAGCTCGAAACTGCATATCTAGGGCCAATGGTGGTGCTGAAAAATGTTGAAGGTACTTCGTCGAGGACGATGAATTCTTCGGGTAGGGGTGATTTGTTAGCCCCTTGTCAAGGTCCCTCGGAGATGTTGGTTGTGAAAAGGATTTTTGTGATGGACTTAGCTCACAACCCAAAATATGAGGGCAACATCATGATGGGCAGCTCAATATGACGGACTATGCGAGGATGACAAATGCACCTTGACGGAGGCAAGATGCATTTCACGTGGACGTGCGGCTTAGCATCACAATGGAAAGGCAAAACCATGTCAAGGCAGGGGCCAAGACATGGCAGGCAAGGCAAGACAAGCTATGGCATTGGCAAGGGCAGGTTACATCAAGTTGGGGCAACTTGACATGAGCAAGCATCTGTGATAATGGCGCATGCGGCTAAGTCAAAGAAGACAAGTTGTGGCCATGACATTGGGGCGGAGCAGTGTCAAAGGATAAGGTTGGGCACAATGCTAGCCTTGCATGCACAACAACTGGCCAAAACACTCACATGTAGTGCACAAGTAGCGGTTGCAAAGTGTGCTGGGCATATGGCAATACAGTTGAGCGGTTAAAACTGTCTTATCCAGGCATGGTTGATTATTTGGCTAGGTGTAGGCACGTTTTGTAGCATGTTTTTTTTATTAGCTCAGTGCCCATCAGTTAGGGCTTGTCAATTGCTTGTTTAGAGGCTACCACGTGTAATGGGGCAGGATGCACTATAAAAATACGCATAGGGTTTGTTCCAAAGGACAGAACTTAATCTTGTAGCTCTTAGTCTATGTTAAAAATGTCTAAGTGTTATTCCTAAGGATAGAAAATATTTCTAAGGTAGGAACTATGGAGTTCTTTATTCTTGGACATAGGATTGACTTCTCTGTGTTCTTGTACTCATATATTAGTATGAATTGGGAAGAAATTCCTGTAAATTTGTGTATACCTTTACTTTATTTGCTGCGTGAATTTTATTCTAAGTCCCAAACGTCCCTAAAATAATTCAAAATGTTGGAAGGCGAAATCAAGTGTTGTGCTCGACTGCCACATGATGGTGAATCTCCTACAGATTTCGAACTGATACAAATCACCCATGTGACAACAATCATGTTCTGATACAAGGCTGTTTTAACGGTAGTCCTTGTAAATCACAGATAGTGCAACGTATATAGCTTTTTTTTTCCTTTCCCCTTCATGATAAACGCGTGTGTTAAATGCAAATTTCTCTTTGTATTCCAAATTAAGTATATCAAATTGAATTCGAAAGTGAGAATTATAAATTTTTAGTATTTGACCTTCAAATTACTCATGATATGCTTAGTCATATAAAAAAAAGTTTAGTATTATAATACCTAGCATTTGCTAAAATCACATTACGCGATACCAATGAGAATGTTAAATTTGACCCCTAAAATCAACTTAAGACTCCCAATGAAATGTTAAATTTGAACTCCAAATTCTTTTTTTCTTTTTAAAAATAAAATCTAGAGATGCCATCTGTTCATGAAAACCCGTATCAAAATTTAAATATGCCAGAAGAATTCTTCCTATCTAATTGGATTAGTTAATAACAAGTAAGAAAATGTATATGTAAAGTACTCAATTTTCATCTTCTTATTAATAATATGAGCTATTTTGTACTCCCCACGTTCCGTTTTACTTGTCTAATATATTAAAAATAAAAAAATCTTTTACTTATCTATTTTAGTAAATCAAGATAGAATTATTTATTTTTTTGTTTCAATTTTACTATTGATGACATTCCCTATTTATGTGACATGATATTCGAAATGCTTCCATTTTCCCAACACAACTTGAAGGATTCTCTTTATAGCTCGCATGTCCCCATCATTATTTCGACTTCATGGGTTATCACATTTTAGTTTCCACCAGTGTTTATTCTGCATTGGATTAAGTATCTATCTTACCAAGATACATGGATTACAACAAGAAGAATCATTTATAACTATTACAGCTTGTACCCCTAAACTTTATCACCAAAAAACACTACTTTTTGCAAGCCTAAACAGCCAGTTTTCAAAGACCACATGTTCAGCAGTTCAGACCTTTGAGGGAAGACCCATCTGCTACAACTCCTAGCTGCGGGTCGGAACTTACCCGACAAGGAATTTCACTATTTTAGGACCGTTATAGCTAAGGCCGCCATTCACTGGGGCTTCGGTCACTGGCTCCCCTATCATCACGTCACCAACTTTCTTGACCTTCCGGCACTGGGCAGGCGTCAACCCTCATACATAGTCTTACGACTTTGCAGAGACGTGTTTTTGGTAAACAGTCGCCCGGGCCTGGTCACTGCGACCCCACTTTGTGAGGAGGCACGACACCCTTCTCCTGAAGTTACGGAGCTATTTTGCCAAGTTCTTTAGAGAGTTGTCTCGCGCTTGTAATGAATAGCTAAAGAGGTAAAGCTAAATGGTTTGCAACATATACTCCATGTCAGAACATATCAACCTGCAATTCAAACAATAATAACTAATATCAGTATTTAACTAGATGCTAAGAACGAACGAAAAAAATAAATTGAACGAATTGCCACAAGCTCGTATTCTAAAGTGGCAACCTGGTGCATTAAGCTCCCGCTATGTGCGGGGTCCGGAGAAGAGCTCGGCCACAAAGGTCTATTGTACACAGTCTCTCTGCTTTTCTAAAGGCAGGGGTAAGATATGCATACACTCAAACTCCATTTGTGGGACAACACTGGGTTTGTTGTTGTGGCTAAGAACGAACGATTTCAGGTCACAAGTAAATAAATACAAGCATTTAGAGAGTGCTTTCACCAAAGTCTCTTGCTTGTAGTTGTAAGAGTGAAACAACAGTATGGAGAAAAAGGGGTTAAATCAATAAATAATACATAAATCATTGCAATATACCATCTTCAGAATTTCCATCTACTTGCATGTAAAGGTCACGTGCGACCTCAACTGCTCCTAGCATGGTTTGGACAGAAGCACCAATTGACGAATGCATCGGTCAAAATGATTGCCAGCGAAAGAGACTGGTGTATTAAAAGAGAAAAAGGAAAAACAGGAGAATATAAAGTATTAATATTGTGAATCTCATTAGTGACCCAAGACCTTTTTAAACCGTGTGGAAATTTTTTACAGAACTGTCAGACAATATACTCAACACTCTTCAGCATGAGCTTATGCAAAAAAACATTGGTAGAAATACAAAACAGACAGAAAAAGGATGTAATGTAAAAGGAAGGCAGTCAGAGGTTGTCAGAAGCAGATTTACGTGCATGTACATGCATAACAAGAAAGGACCAAAATCAGCACAGAGCAGATAGAAAACAAAATATATATATATGGAGAGAGAGAGTACTTTAGCATGCTATCTAGATCTCCTCCAGTAAGGCAGCATTCCCTGCCTATGAAGTCTTCAGGATCTCAGTTCCCCTAGCAGCAAGTACGACGGATTTTCCATTATGCAAAACCACAATAATTTGTGCTGCTTTACACTTAACCTGAAAAAGAGATACGGAAGATGTTTTTTTTTTAATGAAAGACAATATTTTTTTTTCTTGATAAGAAAAATGGAAGAATATATCCAAGGACGCCCAAGGGTTCAAAACCTATTTCTGCCCCACAGGAAAAAAAATCGAAAATAAGAAATGTTTTAGTACTCATGGGTAAACTTGAATATTCAAAATATTTAAAGAAAACATTGCAAACTGTTGAGGGAAATAGAGGAACTGTTGCCTGGAAAAATCACTGCTATGTAATTTGAAGCCTTTCTATCACCTATTTCTCTACCAAACTTCTTAATGGTTGGACAGATTCCATTCTCATCGCAGCAGCATAAAGAGATTACAAGGAGAAGGAGGAGGAGGAGACGAGATTAGAAGGAGAGGGAGAGGGAGAAGGAGAAAAGATTAGAAGGAGAAGAGAGTAGGAGGAAGAGAACGAGAAGGAGAAGAGATTGATCATGCGAGTGCACATCCAGTCAGAAAAAAGTATTCATCCTGGATTCTCTTCCTCAAGAAGAAGAAGAAGAAGTTGCAGTGTCAAAGACTGGAGAGCATAAGAGATCTGCGAACGGAGTTGCGGTGTCACATGCCAGTTCAAATTTATGGAATTACAGGCCTTAAAGTGACTGTTCAAACCTCACATGACATAATTGACATAAAGAATATAGTTCACATGGTAAGGTGATCACACGGTTTCAATAGAACCGTACAAACATACAACCAATAGATAACTGGACACAAGGTCGTGATTAACTGTTTTTTATCAAAAACTGGTGGTGATATTACATAGGTAACTTCTACAACAACAACAACTACCCAGTATATTCCCACCAGGTGAGGTCTGGTACATAGGTAACTTCTACAATCAGAAAATAATATTACACTCAAGTCCATTAAAACCAAAGCTGAATGGTTAGGTGAATCAGAGCTTAGGAAAGTCATTTCAAAACATCAGCAGCCTAAAACAGCCTACAGATCTAAAGCTAGACTTACTTCATTAATCCCTGAGAATATGTGCTGACAAATGAACATGTTTCAAGCAGGCTGCTGCATGACCTCGCCACCAGTTGTCACCTTCAAGCAAAGGGCGCCTACATGAAAAGATTTTTATTTCAAAAAGAAAAGAAGAATCAAGCAACTATAATAGCAATCAAACCACAATTTGAAAAAGAAAAGCGTTATAAAAATAAGGGTTCCGGGTTTCTCCAAGGAAGTAGATTTTGAGGTCAATAAACCTTAGCAGGAACCTTCATTTGATTGTGTTGGGTCCTAAATTATCAGATCTCTGAATATAAACCAGGCAAGCTAGAATAATCTAGGTCTAGGTAATTCCACTTCATCCATTTTTGATAAAATCAGTTGCTGGCACCAGTACTAGATTAGACACACATTTGAAGTCCCCTGAGCGGAACAAGCGGTTGTTATCATGCACCACGGACTGTGACGTGTTTTTATATCTGATACTCTAACTTGCTTCTAGGATACTTAAGGATAAGCATCTTAATATTTCTCAAGATCTTTCAGATTTAAGAAGGTTAATTACAGAGTCCTAGCTAAAGCTCTTCGATGTGATCTGAAAAAGCTTAATTCTTTTACTAGCCACAATTGGAGCCTGTATATGGTTTTGTTTAAGGAAATAAGCATTTCTTTGTTTCATCCACATGATATAAAGCTCGACTCCCTCCCATAAAACACTAAAATCACATTTTCCGGCAACTGGTCCGAAATTGCCGATCCTTTTTGCTCATAAATTTAGAGCATCTGCAATGTTATATTTCCAGTTCTTACATCCTGTCGACTCACATGAGTCCCTCTATTCTCGGCCTTCTTTCCCATGTATAATCCATCCATATGAAACTTATGACCTGCACCAATATACACTTCTATGTTTTTCCCCTGAAACCCGTTTTTCAACTTTACAAAGCAAATGCTGTTACATGCTATAACAATCCAAAGTAGCTGATCTACAAACAAGATATACCAGTCTTACCTGTTCCAAAGCCAGGGAGCAAGAATCCCTTGACTACAGAGCCATGAACAAGAAAAAAGTACAGGATTTCTTCATATATCAAGTAATAGACCCTGCAATAGACCATTCCACGTAAAAGCAAGGAATAAAGAAAATCAAGCCAAATTGAAATGCCTTGTTGTCATACCGTGTAGGCTGCTTCAGCAAATGGATGAAAGAAAGCAGCCTCGTGCATCCTTTCCATATCATAAGAATGGACCTTGGGCCTAACTCAACCCCAAAAGCTAGCTTATGAGTTGAGGATTGCCGAAGCCATATAAGGAGACCAAGGACCACAAATCCCTCCGATGTGGGACAACTCAACACCCCCTCACGGCCAGACCTTTGGACCGTGGACAACATAAATGGGGGCCCAACATCGGTAACAATAATTGGGATGGGTCTGGCTCTGATACCATGATAAGAATGGACCTTGGGCCTAACTCAACCCCAAAAGCTAACTTATAAGTTGAGGATTGCCCAAGCCATATAAGGAGACCAAGGACCTCAAATCCCTCCGATGTGGGACAACTCAACACCATAGGTACTACCATTGGCTCTTCATAAAATTTAGAGAATGAACTAGGATTCTGCATTAAAGCTAGTCCTGAATATCAAGAAGAGAACACTTTCTTTTACCTTACTAGAAAGAGATAAGCTTGTTTACAAAGTGAATAAATACGAATGAAGTAGAAAACAAATCCAATTTATTTGAAGAGAGAATAAAATAGACTTGCAATTTATTTGAAAGAGAAACCACATCTTATGACAAAAATCTCCCCTGCCCCCTTCTCTTTTACCCGAGACAGACGTGAAAAGGAGATTCCAAAAAATTCTTTTATAAAACCAAAATAATAGTAAATAAAAAATGCTGGAGCAGTTATCTGTTTTCCTTATTTCACTTATCATTGGGCCAGGGGAGGGAGAAGTTAGACATATCTATAACAGCATAGGGTGTCCAACAAATCATTACCCTCTAGATAGGAAAAACATTAAAAGTTACGATAATAACGATAAAAGCATGCTTCTCTTCCAAGCCAAATGATAATACTTGACAAATTGCTATTGCAATATCTCTGTATTCTCCATTTTAGTGGAGGAATGGAAGCAAAATTCCGAAAGTACTTTAAGTTTCTCTTTTCTCCAACTTAACAAACAATAACTTAGAAGCTCTGTCACAATGAATCCGATACTTCAAGAACTCTAATGCTCAAGTTTTCTTTAGAATTTTACAAGGTTGAATGGTGAAACTCCCAGGACATATGAGATGCAATCCTTACACCGTGAAGACAGCGAAGTTTAACGAGTTCGATTCTATGAGTCCGCTGTGATTATGACACAGCAACCAGTCCGAGTAGGTATAAGACAACAGATTTTTGAAGCAAAGCAATTTGCATAAAAGGAAACCATTTTTGCCAAGATTAAAAATCAAATGAAATAATTTTGAATCTAACACGCTCAAAAGATAATACAATTTTCAGTTAGAACCCAATATCATAAGGATTTTCATAGCTGAGCCTCTCCTTCAGTAAGGCCTCATATGCAGAATGAGTTTTAATAGTTTTAACTGATTAATAGGATTTGTTATGCTTTGATTGAACTTTGCTTTTAAAGCATCATTTCACCAGGCAAATAACACTCAACGATGATATAATTATGTAAACAAAATGAATGATTATGCAATAACTATAAGACAAAGTGGGTAGGTAACTCAAAGGACACTTGAGAAATATGGAAAGAAATTTCAGGCATAATAGACAAATAGACAGGAAATCTTGACTAAGGAGCACAAATGTACTGCAAATGGAACGATTACTGTCAAAAGAAGAAAAATCCATTTAGGGTGAGTTAAAGAAAATGGGGAGCACTTAAAATTTTGAAAAGGAACGTTAAACAAAGACAAGCAGTAATAGTAAGTCAGCCCTAGAATTAAGCTAAGAATTCATTATACTGTAAGGTTAAAGGTAACAGAACAAGATAGATCTAATAAACAGGGAACACCATCTTTTCGACAAGTCCACTAAAAAAGAATTCAATACTAGAACCAAAAAAGGTTAGAAGAAGAGAAACAGAGAAGAAACTTTACCTGTTTTAGCTTTTCTTACAGATGCCTAAATCTCTGTCTTTTCTCCATACAAAGATGATGCTGAACAGAGGATATAATCACTCTAACACATCTGCAGATATACAAGTTAAGGAGAGACAATTTACCCAAAGGTCGCGCATAAAAAGCCTTATAAGCACCTTAGTTTGCGAGTTAATTAGAACTTACAAACAAGCTTTCTGTTTTGTAAGTGATGCTACATGCATAAACATGAATCGACCCCTTTGTCTAGCAAAAATCTTCACTTCCTAACACGAAATCAGCAGTAAATAAAGAATCTGTACTGTTCTCAGGTGCATTACTAGTCATTAACTTCTCATATGACCTGATCTATAAGTTCACATAACTGCATAGCTACTGCAACTTACAAACCTTTTCTACCAAAATTTCTCTTTAAGCCAGGTATGGGATTGGATATTTGAATAAGTTAACATTCCTTAAAAAATCAAGGAATAGCTTGTTGAACATTTCTGGTAACACCTCATGAAACAAGAAGCTCATATGTTGCAGCAGAGCATAGTAATCATCCTGAATTGGTGTCGCATACACTTAACCACAATTACAACCAGTATCTAACCCACACTTAATTTTCAAAGAGAACAACTGGAACACAGAATTGTGATCACCAATACGACGAAAACTGTTAAGCATAACAGAATACATTTGTAAATCAACAGACACGCCATGCGACAACATGATATGCAGAAAATCCTTCACATCATCCATTAAGTTTCTTTTTTTATAAGGACCATATCGTAAGTTTCTTTTGCACAACCTATTAATTACAGCACTATAATCTCTAATAGAGATTTCAAAGCCCTTCTCGATCATCTTTTTGAACAGACCCACCGCCTTATTCACATCACCTTTTGCACAATGTGCTTTTATAAGAATGGTGTAATCACATTTCATCAGGCCAACATCACGATCTTCGAGAGAAGAAAATAGTTTCTCAGCATACTTTAGGTCTCCGTATACACATAAACCATTAAGGAGAATGTTGTATGTGACACGACTTGGCAGAAAATTGTTGTCTATCATCTCATCATGTAATCGGATAGCACCTTTCATATCTCGAGCTTTGCAGAAACTTTGGATAATGGTGTTGTACGAAACTTCATCAGGCCAAGGACCTTTCGTTAACATATTCTTTAGTATCCGAACAGACTCATGCATCTGCCTTGTTTTTCCATGGCATTTCATTATCACTGTATGAGTAACATGAGTTGGTTCCATGCCCCTTGCTTTCATTTCCGCTTGCAACTCTAAGATGGTTTGAATATTTCCTTCCTCACTATACGCATCCATAAGAGTTGTGTACGTGACCTCTGTTGGTATCAACCCATGTACAACAATAGTGTCAAACAACTTTCTTGCATCATCTAGCTTTCTGGCTTTGCAGAACCCATATAATAAGGAGTTGAATGTGACTATGCTTGGCACTATTCCTTTCTCTTTTATTAGTTCGTATATCTGAAGAGCTTCACCAATGTCACCACGTTTTGCATATCCGTCAATCATAATATTACCCAAAAGAACATCATCCATTAAGTCACAGTTCATTAAAGCATCAAAAAAAGCTCTCGCCTCACACATGTACCCTTTCTCACAGAAGCTTTTGAGAATAGATCTATGAGCAACAATATTTGGAAGAATTCTCTTATAACACATATCCCTGTACAGTTGAAAAGCCAACTCGACCAATCCTTTCTTACAAAGGCCTTGCATGAGAATCGAGTACATGACAGTATCTGGTTTATGACCGCTGTTCTCCTCTCCCAACGTAATACCCTCATCAACATTAACTGCCTTGCAATATCCACATATCAACATTTTAAAAGTGACTATATCAGGATTTAAGCCTTTATGAAGCATTTCATTAATTAATGTCCAGACATCACCTGTCATACCAAGCAAACAAAATCCTTTGGCAAGGACGTTATAAGTCACCACATTAGGCTCTAAACCGTGTTTCTCCATATCACCTTTGAACTCCAAGGCTTCTTCCATTGCACCCGCCATGCTTAACCCATGAATGAGAGTATTGTAACTGTATGCATTGGGATGTAATCCATACTTAAACATCATACAAAATAATGACTTTGCAACATCTATGTAACCCATTTTACAGGAACTTGACATAATAGTATTGAAAGACACAACACAAGGCCCAAACTCTCTACATTCAGTCCCTCGAAGAAACTCAACAGCTTCTTGCATCGAGAACTGTTTGCACAGGCCACCTATAAGAATGGAATTAGTATACTCATTCGGGTTTATCCCACTGGATTTGATGTCATCATAGACATCCCGGACGATATCAATGTCCCTCAGCTTATACAATAAATTATTATATAAAATTATCGAAGGCTGTATATTGAAATTTTTCATCTTTGCAAAGACAAAGAGAGCATCGAGAACCATCTGACATCGAGAATAAGCAGAAGCCAGCATATCCCAGACAACATGATTAGAATCCCATTTCTGAAAGCGACTCGAAAGCAGCTCACTTAGCAAAGCAGCTGAACCCGAGCCTGATGGAAATCAAAATAAATATATATAAACAGCAAAAATGAGCAAAGTAAGAAGTACTCCCTCTATCCCAACTAATGTGGCACACTTTCTATTTTAGTATGTCCCAAAAGGACCAACACTTTTCTACATTTAGAAATAATTTAACTTTAAAATTATCATTTTACATTTGCCACACATCTATGCTTGTTTCTGAACCACAAATTTCAAAAGTCTTTCTTTTATTCTTAAATTTTGTACTCAGTCAACCAAAATCGCACAAAATTGGAAGGAGCGATTAACTACTTACAAGGGCTGACACGTTGCTATGCTCAATTTTTTTTTTTTTTTTTGATAACTATATACCTGGGCCAGCTTGCGCGCACCTCAACTAATTTCATGGGATACCTGCCACCAGTAATAGATACCAGGTAACTCTATCCGCTTGAATAAATGGGAAAGAAATCACCTAAGTTTTTTGCCTCTGATGGAACATGAGACCTCATGGTTCTCACTCACTTTATTGACCACTAGGCCAAACTCATGGGTGCTTAAAAACTAACTTCAAAATTCCTAATTTCCCTTTAATGAGATTATTAATAGTCATACAAATATTTGACAAGAGGGGCTTGGTCTGATGGTAACCAACCCTCACTTACAACCGAGAGGTTGTGAGTTCGAGTCTCCCCAGGAGCAAATTCTGGGGATTTATGCCGGGGGTCTATTTGGAAACAGCCTCTCTACCCCAGGGTAGGGGTAAGGCTGCGTACACACTACCCTCCCCAGACACCACTGAGTGGTATTGTACTGGGTCGTACTTTTTTAAGTTTCAAAAGTCTTTCTTTCTTTTTTAAGCTTTGTGCTCAATCACACATCACAGAAAATGGGACGGAGGGAGTAATTACTTCAATATTTAGAAACATTTTAGCTTTTAAATTTCTACGTTACCCTTAATGAGATGATTTTTTTAATAATAGTGGTGTGATATTCGTGACAGTTTGCGCTCATCTCGACTAATTGCACCAGAAACTTGCTACCTCCCACCAGTGCAAGAACTAGGTAACTCTGTCTACTAAGGCTTTAATGAGATGATAATAGCCACAAAATTATCTATGACTTATTTTACACTAGTTTCACTTTCTTTCTTAACATTGATCACTCAGACAACATCACCTAAATTGGGACAGAGAAAGTAACTTCTTACATTACATTTATTTTAAAAAAAATCTTCAATGACATGACAATGAACCAAATTTACCTTCTTCTTGAACCAAATTCTGCAAATGAAACTTCAAAGCTCTAAACCGCTGTTTTCTAGCCAAAACATGAGCAACAATAACGTGTGACACTCTCGAATGCTTAAACCCATAATCATTTCTCAACAACAAAAAGAACTCAAGGGCAGATTCGGAATTCTCAACACTCAGTTTCTCAACAATGTCTTCTACTTCTAATTCATTCAGCTCAAAGATAAAATTTTTATAACATGGGTCGGTTTTTAAAAGCTTTGCAGAGCCTTTAGTGCAATAAGTTTGAAAAAAAGTGAGGATTAGTGAAAATGCAGTTGTGGTGGGGGTGGTTGGTGGTGATTCAGGGTGGTCGACGGCGAGGCTGGCGGCAGAGAAAGAGGATTTAAGGAGCAGGAAGGAGTATGGCAATTGAGGTTTAAGGGGACATTTGAGGATTAATCGAAGCATTAGGGGGAATGGAAATGGGAGATTTACAGGGTTCAGGGTTTTAGAGATATAAACAAAAATAGAATTATTGGCTGTGAAAGAGACAATGAGAACGATGTCGTATACATAGAATTTGTTTTTCTTTTTTAATTATTTTCTTGAATGTAGAAGCAGTTTGAAAAGTCGGCAATTAGAAGTATACATTAGGGTCCTTTGCTATGGAAAGAAGTTATCTCAAAAATAATTATTTTGAAATTAATTATTTTAACTTTTTATGGAGATAAAATAATACAATAATTTCGGAATAACTAATCCCGATATTAATTCTACTGCATTTTTTACCAATTAAACATAGGGTCGTTTGCTTGGAAAGAAGTAATCCCACAGATAATTATTTCAGAATTAATTATTCTAATTTTTTATAGGGATAAAACGAAACTATAATTTCGGGATAACTAATCCCGATAGTAATTCTATCACATGTTTTACCAACTAAACATAAGATAAACTCTTCTTAAAATTGGTTCTGTCAACGGAGCCCAACTTAAGGCCCAACAGCAGTTGATACCCGGTAGCCCAATTAACTATACTGTAACTTTCTTTTATTACAGTTAGTCCACGTAATTTTTAGTAATAACTCATGTATATATAGTGATAGAATAGTCTAGAAAGAAGGGGATTCATTCTGTATTTTCAGAGACATTTACAATGAAATAAAAACTCTCTATTCTCTTTCTATTTCTAGTGTTTTTTTTCTATAAAACTCTTTCTCATAGCTCAATTTTCTACCATTAACATGGTATCACAGCAAGGAATTGATGATTCTTGATCGCCTCTTTCGATCGATGATACCCTCATCGATTTCCATGGAGTTTTCAATTTTGTCGATCCTATCTGTCCTCATATTTTAAAATGAAGATTTGGGACACGGTATTATATGACCCTGTATTGCAGCTATTTGGAGTTTCTTACAGTAATTTTGGTCATTTTCGTTCTTTAATACTCTTCTCCGGTATTTCTTCACTCTCGCCGATTTCAACGACATTATCAATATCAAGGCCTTACCTTCTTTAGGTTTCAAAGAAGAACGGTAACATTCTCCTCAATCATGATACATATTGATGAAAATCGAGTGTTTCTTATATCAATTTTAGAAATTTTTAAATCTAGGGTTAAATCATGGGAAGTCAAGATGCTAGTCCTTCTTCTATGATAGATAGATTTGATGACTTCACTGTTCATTCATCGCACCCATTCTATGGTCATCCATTTGATAGTCCTGGAGCACACTTAGTGTCACCGCGTTTTGATGGGAATGGTTTTGTTATTTGGCATAAGAATATGCTTACTGCTCTTTTCCCTAAAACCAAACTAGGGCTCATAACTGGACAAACATCAAATTAACTCCCCACATTACTCCTTTTGGGAAAGATGCAACGATATGGTAATTGCACGATTAACAAATTCATTATCTAAAGACATACCAAATAGTGTCATGGGGTTTGACACTATTAAAGACATTTGGGATGATATAATGAAAGATTTGGGACACCAAATGGTTCAAAATATATCCAATTACAAAAGAAATCAGTGATGCTTCTCAAGGACATTTAGTTATTGCTACTTATTTTACAAAATTAAGGGGTCTTTAGGATGAACTTAGTACTGCCTATGTAGGATTAGTATGTACTTGTGGAGCCTTACCAAAATTCATTGAACAACAAAAAATATACCAATTCCTTAGTGGTTTTAATGAGTCATACTCTACTTGCTATAGTAATATTCTGATGATGTCATCCCTTCCCTCCCTAAGCAAAGTCTATTCTATGTTTCAACATGATGAAAAGAAAAAGGATACTTCAGCTCTATATTCAGCTTCTCAAATGAATCAGCTTCTTTCAATGCTTCTAGCAGCCCTGTCGAGCCATCTACTAGACCTTTTACTCAAATGTTCCAGTTTGACCAAAAGAGTGGCTCAGGTTCTTCCTCTCAATTGTCTTGCAAATACTGCAAAAAGACTGGTCGTACTATTGAGAAGTGTTACAAACTTCATGGATTTCTCCCTGACTTCAAGTTCACCAAAGGCAAAAGGACTATTGCTTGTGTGCAATCTGAAGGTCCCTTTCCTCAGCATGCTCACATTGATGGACAGTCTTCTTAGATCACTGGTCATGGCTTCAACAATGAGCAATATGACCATCTCATGACTCTTTTTCAACAGCTAAATCATCCTCATGTCATATATCCTGATACTTTTGGTTAAAAAAATATTGGTTTTGCTCACTTTGCAAGTGTGTTTAATCATCCTGAAGTGCATTCTGCTGCTTTTCATGCATGTGTAGTTTCAAACTTAGGTTCAAATTCTTAGATTCTAGATTCATGTGCTACTAACCACATGACACCACACAAATACCTTTTAATCAACTTAACACCACTCGCCACTCCTTTCTTAATAACTTTTCCTAATGGATATAAAGTGAAGGTCATATCTACTGGGTCTATGAAACTCATGTCAGACATGATCTTACATAATGTTCTATTAGTTCCTTCTTTTCATTTAAATCTCATATCTATTCACAAACTACTTGTTCCATTCAGATGCATTGCAACTCTTACCATTTCTGCATGTATTTTACAGGGCCCTTCTCTAAGGAGGCCACTGAAAATTGGTAAAGCTGCAAATGGGTTGTACTTCTTGCATCATGCTATGACTTCATCTTCTATGTTTGTTGTTTCTTTTCCTATCAATGTTTCTAATCCTGTTCAATGTACTAATTCTAGTGTTTCTTATAATGTTCAACCTACTCCTGCAAATGTTTTTTTTACACATTGTACTAGTAATTCTTCTGATCTTAATAAAAATGATGTAATTTGGCATCAAAGATTCGGAAACGTTCCTTTTAATAGAATGAAATCTGTCTCTTTTTTGTCTGATAAGATATCACCTCAACAAATATTTTATTGTAATATTTGCCCAATGACAAGATAACAGAGATTGCCATTTTCTGACAGCTCTATTCATTTCTGTACCCTTTTCCAGCTTGTTCATAATTACATCTGGTGTCCATAGAATACTCAGACTAATAATGGGTTTAGATATTTTTAACCTTGGTGGATGATTTTTCTAGAGTCATGGACTCACCTATTGTCGTGCAAGAGCAATGCCCTTTCTGTGCTCAAGGCCTTTCATGCAATGGTGAAAGTTCATTGTAACTCAATTGTCCAATCTTTTAGGTCTGATAATGCCTATGAGCTAGGTGCTAGCTCTGAAGCCCAACAATTCTTTTCTGCCAATGACATTCTCCATCAGACTAGTATCCCTCACACTCCCTAACAAAGTGGAGTGGTTAAAAAAACATAAATACCTATTGGAAGTGTCTAGAGCTCTTTTATTTCAATCTAAACTTCCCATCAAGTATTGGGGTGGCTGTGTTCTCATATCCACTTATTTGATTAATAGGTTATCTTCCACTGTTCTTCACAATATTTCTTCATTTGAAAAATTACATGACTATCCCCCTTCCTTTGATCATTTGAGGTCTTTTATATGTCTTTGCTATGCCACCAGTCCCAAACATGGCAGGGATAAATTCAAACCTAGAGTCATCTCTTGTGTTCTTTTGGGATACCTATGTGGCAAGAAGGGTTATAAGCTCCTTAATCTTTCTAATCATTCTGTATTTTCTAGGGGTGTGTTCTTCTATGAACACATCTTTCCTTACTACCTTCCCTCTTCCTCTTCTTTCCCTTCTCCTCCCACTGATTTTGTTGACTCTGATCTCCCTCCTGTTGCTTTTCCTTTCCCATCACCTTGTGTCTTTTCTCCCTTGATACCTCATAACACTTCTTCTACATCTTCTTATTCTCTTCCTCCTTCTATTTCTTATCCTCCCCCCCCCCCTCTTCCTAATGTCAGGAAATCAGGCATAGTTGTTTATCCACCTGTCTACCTCTCAGATTATGTTTGCTCCTCTATTATCCCATCCAATTTCCCACCTGTCTCCCTGAATCACAAGGTTTGTACCTCTGATTTGCATATGCTTGAGCCTCAATATTACAAGCAGGCTGCAACTCATCCTGCTTGGCAAAAGGCCATGCTACAGGAATTCCATGCTTTTGAGGCTAATCATACATGGGACATTGTTCCCCTACCTTGTCATAAGAAGGCCATTCTCTACAAGTGGGTATATAAGATTAAGCAAAGGTCTGATGGCTCCATTGAAAGATACAAAGCCAGGCTTATCATTGGGGGTGATACTGAGAAGGAGGTATTGATTTTACTGAGACTTTCTCTCTAGTTGTCAAGGTCACTACTGTTAAGTGTCTCATTTCTTTGGTTGTCAAGAGACATTGGAGTATTTTTTAGATTGATGTCAATAATGCCTTCCTTCATGGGTATCTCCATGAGGAAGTGTATATGAGAATCCCTCTTGGTCCTCATATCTCTTCCTTTGCTTCTTCCACTGCTTCTCCTTTGGTCTACAAACTCATGAAACTTTATATGGCCTTAAGAAGGCTTCCAGACAGTGGTTTTCTAAGCTATCTAATATCCTTGCTCTCCAAAGGCTACATTGCCAGCAAGAATAATTACTCATTATTCACCAAATCTTCTGGTGCTTCTTTTGTCATCCTTGTGATCTATGTGGATGAAATCCTTCTTGTTGGTTCTGATATTGCTTAAGTGAATGCTTTAAAATAGTTTCTGGATGATCAATTTAAAATCAAACACCTTGGTTTGGTCCATTATTTTTTGGGTCTTGAAGTTTCTTACTGTTCTGGTGGTTATGTTCTGCATCAACACAAGTATACTTCAGAATTGTTGGAGGAATTCAAGTGTTCTTATCTTTCTCCTCTTTCCACCCCTTTGGATCATTCTATTAAATTGACAGTTGACATGGGTATCCCTCTTTGAGACCCCGGTCTTTACAGTAGACTAGTTGCAAGTTGAACTTCTTGCAACATACCTGGCTTGATATTGCTTATTATGTCCAGCATTTGAGTCAATTTATCCAGGCTCCCAGGGTTCCTCATATGTTAGCTGCCCTACATGTTTTAAGATACCTTTTGACTGCTCTGCTCAGGGGGGTTCTTTTGTCCAACATATGATTTTTCCCTTATTTCTTTCTCTGATTCTAACTAGGCCACTTGTGTTTTCTCAAGGTGATTTGTCACTGATTTTTTTATTACCCTTGGTGGTTGCCTCTCTGAAGAGTAAGAAATAACCTACTATTTCCCTTTCCTCTGCTGAAGCAGAGTATAGGGCTTTGAGGAAGGTAGTGGCTGAAGTTTCTTGGTTTGTTCGACTTCTTGATGATCTTGGGCTTTCTATTACTACTCTTGTACATGTGTTTTGTGACAGCCATGCTGCTTTATATATTGTAAAGAATCCTATCTTTAATGAGAGTACGGAGCACATCGAGGTGGATTGCCATTATGTCCACGATTGTGTATGTTCTAGCCTAATTTCTCTTCAGTTTGTTCGTAGTATCCGCCCAACATGCAGACATTATGACTAAAGCCTTGCATGATCCTCTTCATCACTCTATCTTGGGCAAGCTATGAGTGTTTTCACCTTCCAACTTGAGGGGGGGGGAGGGGGGAGTGTTAAGGGGAGCCCAACAACAATAACCGATATCCAGCAGCCCAATTAACTATACTATAACTTTCTTTTATTACAACTTAGTCTATGTAATTTTTAGTAATAGCCCATGTATATATAGTGATAGAATAGTCTAGAAAGAGGGGGATTCATTCTGTATTTTCAGAGACATTAATAATGAAATAAAAACCCTCTCTTCTGTTTCTATTTCTAGGGTTTCTTTTTCTATAAAACTCTTTCTCATAGCTCGATTTTCTACCATTCACAAGTTCCCTTATCCCTCGAACCAAACAAGTCCTTACTTGTTTACCATTTCATAGAGGGATAAAATCTTAAGAAAACATTATTCCTTCCGTTTCAAAAAGAATCATTTTGATTCGAAATATCTATGTTTAATACATTTTGTTTTTATGTGTATTCAAACACTTATTTCTTAATTTTAGCGTAATAAAAATTAAGTGCGCGAAACAAAATAAAAGAGTTGTAATGTTAACTTTGTTTTACTTAAAAATAATTCTCTGAAAAATACTAAGCAAAGAAAAGATTGTATTTCTGACTCTCAAAATAGAAATAGTAGTGCATTTCTTTTGGTACGAATGGAGTAATTTGTAACATAGTAATTAATTTGACATTTACAAAAATCTCATTTAGTTACAAAGTCGACAACGCTTTGCTTTTACTAATCTCAATTGTAAACGAATTTTTCAGAAGAGGAACATCATTTTCCAAAAAGATAGCACATACACGTACGTAGTAGCTAGTGTATATAAATGTGACAAAAATAGATGAGATGTCAATAAATAATTTAATTTATAACATTGATAATATTATAATAACATCAATATAATTTAACTTATTATAGAGTTAATTATCATTTATTTTAGGTTATCAATCAATGTTATTAAATAGAGTTAATTACAATTATATTTTAAATGATATAATTATGTAAATATCTTTAAAATTTAAATTTTATAGCAAATTTTGAAAACAAAAAGAAAGGAAAGATGAGATATCATCATCTATGCAGTCAATATAGGTTTCTTTTCTAGACTTTAAGGGCTAAAGAGTGAGTATTAAGTCTAGCTAATGAAGGTGACCCATTACACTTTAATTGAAGTAAACATTTGAACTAAAAGCTTGGTTCAATTAGAATAATATATTTTATGTTTTCAAGCTTTATACTCACTTGATTGCTCTAGGCTCATAAATTTTCTTTAAAGTATTTTGGTTGCTTAATGTTTATTTTTTTCATATGAAATACTTTTAGCGGCAAAAAGAAAAAACATCGGATGATGAATATTCATTTGATGAAAATGTTAATGAAAGAAAAAAAATCATGGTTAAATAAAGTAAGATGAATGAAAAAAGCGTGGATTTATTTCTAGAAGAACAAGCTACATAGGATTATCGTAAATTCTAATTTGACAGAAATATATCTACCTAGCTTAGCAACAAAAAAAAAAAAAACAATTAAGAAGAAAAGAAAAAAATAGAAAAAGTAAATTGTCAGTTGAGCAAATTAATTGGCAGTATCGATTCCATTATTTCAACCCATTACTTATAAGTCACACAAAGATAATTTGAATATATAATCTATAATTAATTATTTTTAGAATGTTGAAAATTAAAAATGATTATGAATCCCCCAGTCAAGTTGGTTTTAGTTTTTCTGGTCGCTGACATAAAATTTGAAGTTATGTAAGTCAATAATCCACAGCGCATTAGTAATTAAAGATATTGGATTCTAACCCTAAAAATAAGATAAATACGAATTAATCAAATTCCAATACGAATAAGGATACCAAGTAAGAGAAAAAATCTATGTTAATCTATCACTTAACATAATAATGCCATGCAAACTTTCTCGAAACTATAATATTTTCAGTAAAAAACATATACAACCTCGACCACAATATGAAAAGCATGACGAAATCGACGGTGGTCAATCTTCCTTCTTCTTTGGCATCTCGACTGAGCTTCTCGGAAAACAATACTTCTCCAACACCTAAAAACTTAGTACTTTCATCTTTTCAACAAGTAATATTTTACAATCCATATACTATTTTCATCATATTTGCTTCAATTATAAGTTTAAAAAGGTGCTCTATTATGAGATTCACATTCTACCAACTTCTTCTTTAATATTCTTTTTCATATCACATCAATTAAAAGTCCAATCTTATATATATTTCAACCATCTTAAACACTATGCCAAACTAAAACAAAACCACAACCTTATGATTTATTCTTCTTCTTCAAAAATGTCTAAGCAAAGTGTAAGAAGACATGCATTAGAAAAGCATAGGGAAAAGGAGAAAACAAGAAGCAATACTACAAACTTCTTATTATCTAAACATTGGAAGAAAATATACCCTATAGGGTTACATAAAACAGGCTCTTCTCTTTCACTTTCTTCACTTTCTTTATCTTTATCACAAACTTCAAATGATTCTTCACTTACAGATTCTTCTTCAATAACTCCATTGGATCAGAAAATTTCATTAGCACTCCGATTGATCGCGACGTCGGAAAAAAGAGAGATTCCGGCCATGAAAAATGTGGTTCGAGCAGTTAGTCCCACGAGTAATCCTAGTGAAGAAGAGCTCATGAGAAGGTGCAATTGGATAACTAGTAGTAGTGGTAAGTTAATTAAACTATCATTTCCACTATTTTTTATTACATTTCTTGAAATAATCCTACTGTTAGAATATGTTTGTTTTGAGTCGATGGTCTTTCAGAAACGATCTTTCCACTCTATTGGATAGGGGTAAGGTCTAAATACATATTATTCTCCTCATACCTCGCTAGTGGAATTTTACTGGGTCGTCGTCGGGATATGTTTGTTAGAGTGGACACAGATTAGAACAAACATAAAAAGAAAGTGTCACATAAAATGAAATAGATGAAGTAACATACTACAACTTGTTTGGATGATTGTTACCTGTTATAGTACCGTATTATTAATTTAAATACAATATTTGTTTGATTGCTACTTAAATTTTATTGTATCATAGCGTTAACGACGAAAAGTGTCATTTTATGGACGACCGATTTGTTGTGGTCGCGTCGTTTCTTTATTGTTCTCTCTCATCTTACCTTCCTTATTAGTAAATAATCCTAATTTATCTTTTAGCTTACCTTTTTATATACTAATTCTACCTCAGATTTTACTTTTTCTTTATAATATTACAAGGTTATTCTTCATGTTATCGGTGCTTCATGAAACAATAACAAATAATACAATCTTAACATTTTATACATCAAAATAATACTATATAATACAATACTATACAATATATTATAAAACGATAAATAACAATCATCCAAACAAGCTATTCGTGACGATGGAAGATAATAAAAAAGTAGTGGTTGAAAAGATATCAAACGTTGTATCGAAGTTAAAGTACCAACAGTTAAATAAATTTAGATTTTTGAAAATTGTGAAAGTTGTACAGAAATAAAACGGTGTCAAACATTTACTTTTGGAATTCTCCAAAATAAAAAGAGTATCATATATAATTGAAAGGGATGGATTAGTTATTTGGGTTCTTGATCTTAATTTAGATTACTGCTTAAAAGGTATTTTCAATTTTTATGATCCGTAATTTTGTAAGGTATTTTTCTCAGTAAAAGTAACTTGAAGATCAAACTAATATTTAAGAGTTTAGCTAATATTCACCGATAATATATAAAAAAAATTATACTATCAAGTCAATTTTACCTGTTATAATAAGCAATATGTATGATTTTCAAGATATAAATCCAACTTTTGGAGAGGTTATATATAGCATTAGCGTAGCTACGTACAATAAAGAATGATCAATTGAACATCTTTCATTGAAAAATTATACTCTGAAAATAAAAATTATATTGCATATATAAATCAAAGATTACTTTTTATAGACGTATATTAAATTTTAAACATTCTTAGTGAAATTCTTGATTTCGTCACCGAAATATAGATGTCTTTTGGTCATCGGATACTATAAACATTTCTTTACAATGTATAAACCAAATTACTTTATGCTCTTCAAATTTTTGTGGTGTATAAATTAAATTAAATACTATGTCTTAATTAGGGGTGTACATAGACCGGGTTGGTTCGGCTTTTACAATTACCAAACCAAACCAATTATGTCGTGTTATTAAATCTAAAGACCAAACCAAACCAAGAAATTCGGGTTTTTCAATATCGGTTTTTCTCGGGTTTTTTCGGGTTTTCGGGTTATTCGGGTTTTTTCGAATTTTTTTCCTAGTAAAATCTTCGTAGAACAAAATATAACATATGCTCAAAATATTTCTTTAATCCTAGTAAGATACAACTATATAAAGTATTTTTCAAGAAAATAATACAAAATATGAGATATGTCATGACTCATGACATTATCCTAAAATATTCAACAATAAAATAATAAAATTATGTACTATAAATATTGCTAATTAAGAAGTCACAATAAAAATAAACATAATCTAAAAGCAGTAATACATGCTAAGCTAGATAGACTAAAGAGGGAGTATTAATTATATGCCTAAAAGCTAAAGAAAAATAAAAATAGGTTATGTATTTTTATCTAAATTATTGCAAAATAAAAAATAAACATTTAGTACATCCCGTTCGTAATATTGAATTGAATGTCTTTTGTTAGCATTAGTATTGATTGCTAGCATTATTTAATTTACTAATATTAATGGCTATAAAACTTATTGGAGCATTCAAAAGTTCTAAATCACACCTTGAAATATACCTTAAAAGATAAAATTATGAAATTTTTTACGAAATATTTATAAATTACATTACAATAAGTATATTTATATATTAAATATATCTAAAATTGCTATATATGTAATGTCGGATTGGTTTGGTTTCGGTTTGACTTTCTTTTGTTAAAACCAAACCAAACCAATTATAGTTGGGTTTTTTTTCCAATACCAAACCAAGTAAAACCAAACCATAATCGGATTTTTTTCTCGGTTTGATTCGAATTATCGAATTGGTGCGATTTATCGGTTTTCTTTGTACCCCTAGTCTTAATGATTTATTCTCCTAAGAGAAGTTGACTTATGAATTGAGAAGGTACCTAATTATAGGAATATATTCGCTGTTTATACGCAGATAAGACGAAGAAATGATAAGATAAGAATTAAAACTTACTAAAAGAAGAATTGCAATGATTGTGAGTATCTTACTTTAGTAGCAGGTATTTGTTAGTAGAATTGTTTTAATATCTTATCAATGAATTGTCATTAACACTTTTATATTACTAAAAATACTAGCAACGCTGGGCCAAAATAATGCCAATTTTAATGCTTCATAATTTTTAAATTTAATCAGTGGGATATTTTCCAGTGGCAGTTAATTATAATATGGTCCACAAAATTTTGCAATGGATTGTTAAATATGAAGGTAACTTGACTACATAAATAAAGTTTAAAAGTTTTAAAATAACTACTAGAAACACGTATTCTTGCCACGGAGACGGAATCCCATTAAAAAATATACTTGCAGAGCCATATTTTGAAGTTTATAAGTTTGGTGTTGAAGTCTTTTTAAGTTGGTGAGTTCTAATATATTTATACTTATTTAATATATTTTTTAAGATAAATACAAAGCATAAATCAAAGTTAATGAGTTTGGCCGAACCCGCATCTAATACTGTGGCCCCGCCTCTGTGTACTCGTCGAGAAAGAATTTTGGCGAAAACTTTTGTTAGAAAATGTGTGTTTCTAATAGTGAAATATATATTTATTCGTGACTTAAAAAGGCAGTCCGATGCACGAAGCATTTCACGTTCAGACAAGATTCGATGAAGAACTTTACCCGATATTCCAAAAGAATATAATATAGATGGTCTACCTTGTTACCGACATCAATGACTGAATCTTATTGGAATTTGGTACATGCAGATAAGGTTTACGTCCAGTTCCATGATGATTGTTGGGGAGTTCCTGTTTATGACGATCAGTAAGTAATTAATAAGTTGTGATTTTAAAGCTCTAAACTTAATACAATAAGTTATTAACAGATAAATAAATAAATTGAGCAGCCAATTATTCGAGCTTCTTGCGTTATGTGGAATGCTGATGGATTTTAATTGGACTGAAATATTGAAGAGAAGAGAACAAATAAGGTACATAAATTCTCTATTGTCTTGAACCTTAATTTTGAAGAACATTTTAAGAATGTATTTTCTTATTTACATAAAGAACATTTCAAGAATGTATTTTTTTATTTAATTTATACACACTATAAGTAGAAATAATTATTTAATTATCAATGTAATTTACTATGTAGCAAGTTGCCTGTTTTATGTTTCATGTTACTAATTTCACTTATTACACATAATTAGCTAGTTATCTTTTTAAGTGATAATAAAAAAATTATATTTTCCGTATATTGAAATTAAATACTCTTTTTTTAATGTGGAAATACAGAGAAGCTTTTGCTGGATTTAATGCAAACCATGTGGCCAAAATGGGAGAGCGAGAAATTGAAGAATTAATCTCAAATACAGAACTCAATTTAGCAGAAAGTAGAGTTAGATGCATAGTTGACAATGCCAAATGCATAGTCAAGGCAAGTCCAACTCCTTTATACGTTACTCGAACTCTTTAAAACTGATGTCGTATAGGTGTCGGATCTTTCAAAAATATACTATTTTGAAAGATCCGATACACTTAATGACATTTCTTTAGAGTCCGAGCAACAATTATTTTTCCAAATTTTATAAATTTGGTAACTTAATTACATTTTCTCATTAATCAATTAAAACATGCAGATTGTGAGAGAATTTGGATCATTCAGCAGCTATATGTGGAACTATGTGAATTACAAACCTATAATTAACAGATTCAGATATCCAAGAAATGTTCCATTAAAAACTCCAAAAGCAGAAACAATTAGCAAAGATTTACTGAAAAGAGGATTTCGATTTGTTGGGCCAGTGATTGTGTATTCATTTATGCAAGCTGCAGGAATGACAATTGATCATTTGGTTGATTGTTTTAGGCACAAGGAATGTGTAAATCTTGCTGAAAGACCTTGGAGGCATGTATGATGATCTATGCTGCTCGAATGCTCCAAAAATGTAGTCAGGTATGCATCGGATCTTTCAAAAATAATATATTTTGGAGGATCTGGTACGGATATAACAATATTTTGGAGAGTTCGTGCAACAGATGATGACTTAATTTTATGTATGTTTATTGTTAATTTTATAGAACTTTTTTCTCTTTTTCTTTCTTTATTTAAGCTGTTTTTTTTCCACATGTTTTGCTTGTATGTATCAATGATGAATTGACTGTTATATTTTATTTCCCTGTTTATTCTTCATTAAACTTATAAATGTATATTTCTGATAATTAATTATGCTGAAATTTATTATGTATGTAGTATTTTATTGTATTCAGTAGGAAATGTACTATGCTAATCCAATTCTTAGTACATCGTTTGCCAATTTCTTATTGGGATCATTATACAACTAGCCTACCGGATTCATTATTTACTTTTCCTAATCAATATACATAAATACATTAATTATATGCGATTACACACACACACACACACACACACACATATATATATATATATATATATATATATATATATATATATATATATATATATATATATATATATATATATATATATAAAGCTCCAGGGGATTCTCACGAAAATAATTATCTTAATGAGGATGTTATATGAGGCCTATAACACTTATTGGTCACATTATTAACTTAAACATATTGATTGGAAAAAATAAATTTATGATAATTGGTCGATCATTTGTATCTATATTCGTTTTTTATGTCACGTTTTAACTTGTGTCCGCTTTGCAAAAAAACAATTACAAGTGTAATCGCTTTTAACTTCAACATACGTGGCTGAAGTAGCAAAGGCAATGACGCTAAACTTTAGTATTATAGGAGACGGGTCTGAAGTTTTTGTTTTGCTTTAACTATTTTTATAACTAGCGAATTTCGGCTCTAGAGCTGAAGTTTTTGTTTTGCTTTAACTATTAATTAATAATATAGGCTGCAAACAACAATGAACTCCAGAAACTTAACTACTGAAGGAAGCATATTCAAAACAATTGGCTTCACAGCATGTGCAGTTCAAGATGTAAATGTAAATACACAGTCCCACTGTTATCATCTAACAAATTTTTCTATGCACAATCCTATCTAAAGCAGATAAATAGGAAAAATTCACATAAGAATAAATAGGTTCCTTACTTTTTAATTTTATAGCTCATATTTATGGCAATCATCCCATGAATTGAAGTTCTATGGCAGCACCAATAACAGCAGAAGAAAGAAGAAGAAAACAAAGGAGGAGAAGAAGGAAGAGAAAGGGGCTGAAGTTATTTAAAATGTGGATACAAGTTAAAAAAATTTTAAAAATAAATATAAATTAAACGGGATCGATCAAATATGGTACGCGATACATTTTTTACAATCTTTTTAGTCCATTATAAAGATGGGCTGGAGTCACTTACCGCTATCTAACTGGGCTTAGGCTATATGGATGGGCTGAAGCATAGCAGCTTAATGGGCTTTAACTCCCTCTGTCTGTTTGGTTGATTTGCACTAATAGGATCATTTAGTGCATTATTTAAATTTTGACACCTTAAGAAAATTTCAGAAGAATAGCATTGTTTGGAATTTTAATCCACGTTTTCCAAATTTTGAAGCACTCTTTCATCATTTTCTGCCACCGTACTGTACAATTGTGGCGCATAAATATTATTTTAATGAGGACAAAATATAAACGGCAGTTCTAAAAAAGGTCCATTCAACGTACTGTCAGCTGCTTATTTTCTCAAGAATCTTCTTTTAGCATGGCCGATGAGGATTGGATACTGGTAGAAACGGGCGATCTGCACAAATTGGATTATGTTATGAAATAATATAAAGACAAGAACAATAATGCAACAATAAGAACAATATAGAAAGAGAATAGGGAGAGGGAGAAGTATTCTTATTAATACTTGGGGTGATTTACAATGGGGTAAGACCCCTCTATTTATAGGAAGAGGAATGACTTAGTTTCAAGCTAAAACTCTTAGACATTCACTCTAAATAGACTTCTATTTTATAACACTCCCCCTTGAATGTCTATTCAATAATGTGCCTCATAAAACCTTAAAACCAAAACCCATTGGGAAAAATTAAAGAAAGGAAAAAGAGTACACATGTTTGAATATGCGCTTATTGGTTGCCTCGTTAAAAACCTCGCAAGGAAAACCCGGTGGGACAAAACCTTGTAAGGGAAAAAGAGTGCAACGCGCCTTAACTCCCCCTGATAAGAACATCAATTTATGTCCTTACGTCTTCGCATCCCGATCTTGTGAACTAGCTTCTTGAAGGTTGACTTTGGTAGAGATTTTGTAAACAAATCAGCCATATTGTCGCTTGAACGAATCTGTTGAACATTGATATCACCATTCTTTTGAAGATCATGTGTGAAGAATAACTTTGGTGAAATATGCTTCGTTCTATCTCCTTTTATGAATCCTCCCTTCAATTGAGCTATACATGCTGCATTGTCTTCATACAAAGTTGTGGGTAGTTTATCACACTTCAAACCACATTTGTCTTGGATATGATGTATTATCGACCTTAACCACACACACTCCCGACTTGCTTCATGAATAGCAATTATCTCGGCATGATTAGATGAAGTAGCCACAATTGATTGCTTAGTCGATCGCCAAGATATGGCGGTTTCTCCACAGGTAAACACATAACCCGTTTGAGATCGAGCCTTGTGTGGGTCGGACAAATATCCAGCATCAGCATAACCAACAAGATCCGGGCTGCAATTCTTGCCATAAAATAAGCCCATATCGGTAGTTCCCTTTAGGTACCGCAATATGTGTTTGATCCCATTTCAATGTATCCTCATAGGAGCCGAGCTAAATCTTGCTAAGACATTAACTGAAAAAGATATGTCAGGCCTTGTAGTATTTGCAAGATACATTAGTGCGTCAATTGCGCTAAGATATGGTACTTCAGGACCAAGTAGCTCTTCATTCCTTTCTTGTGGTCGGAATGGATCTTTATTCACATCAAGTGATCGAACAACCATCGGTGTACTTAAAGGATGTGCTTCATCTATGTAAAACCGTTTCAGTACCTTTTCTGTATAGGTAGATTGATGAACAAAAATTCTGTTTGCCAAATATTCAATTTGCAAACCAAGACATAGTTTAGTCTTCCCGAGATCTTTCATCTCGAATTCATCCTTTAGATAATCAATTGCCTTTTGGAGTTCTATAGGGGTTCCAATAAGGTTTATGTCATCAACATATACGGCAAGTACAACAAATTCCGATGTTGTTTTCTTTATAAAAACACGCGGGCAAATGGCGTCATTTATATAGCCTTCTTTTAACAAGTACTCACTAAGACGATTATACCACATTCGTCCAGATTGCTTTAGACCATACAAGGACCTTTGCAATTTAGTTGAGAACATTTCCCGAGATTTTGAGTTGTGCGCGTTTGGCACCTTGAGTCCATCGGGAATTTTCATGTATATCTCATTATCAAGTGAGCCATAAAGATAGGCAGTAACTACATCCATTAAGTGCATATCAAGCTTTTCATGGACAGCAAAACTTATGAGATAACGAAAGGTTATCGCATCCATTACAGGCGAATATGTCTCTTCATAATCGACACCAGGCCTTTGAGAAAAACCTTGTGCAACAAGGCGTGCTTTATATCTTTGTACCTCGTTTTTCTCATTTCTTTTGTGTACAAAGACCCATTTATAGCCGACAGGCTTAACACCATTAGGTGTTTCAACTATAGGGCCAAAAACTTCACGTTTTGCCAGCGAATTCAATTCTGATTGAATTGCTTCTTGCCACTTTGGCCAATCCTGTCTTTTTCGACATTCTTCAACAGATTGAGGTTCGAGATCCTCACATTCTTGCATAATGCTAGATGCTACATTATAAGCAAAGGCATTATCCACCACAATATCCACTCGATTAATATTTGCCTCAATATTAATTGGATTTAGGGATAGTTCCGTATTTTCTAGAGTCTCGGGCTCAATGGATTCTTCATGAATCTCAGAATTTGTTAAATCATGAGATTCTTTCGTGGTGTCATTTTGATCGTTCTTTTTCCTCTTTCTAGGATTTCGATCTTTGGAACCTAATGGTCTGCCACGCTTCAGGCGTGCATTTGACTCATTGGATATGACACTAGATGATTGTCCAACAGGGACATCAATACGGATTGGAACATTTTCCGCGGGAATGTGGGATTTCGTTATCCTTTTCAAGTCCGTAAATGCGTCAGGCATTTGATTTGCTATTCTTTGCAAATGGATAATCTTTTGTACCTCTCTTTCACAAATAGAGGTATGTGGATCAAGATGAGATAATGATGCATTTTTCCACAAAATTTCCCGTTTGGTTTCACCAACTTCTCCCCCTAATTTTGGAAAAAGTGTCTCATCAAATCGACAGTCTGCAAATCGTGCAGTAAACAAGTCGCCTGTCAATGTTTCGAGGTAGCGAATGATGGAGGGCGATTCAAACCCAACATATATTCCTAACCTTCTTTGCGGACCCATTTTGGTGCGGGATGGCGGTGCTATAGGCACATATACTGCGCATCCAAAAATTCTTAAATGGGATATATTGGGTTCATGACCCAAAACCAATTGCAACGGGGAATACTTGTGGTAATTCGTCGGTCTGAGACGAATTAGCATTGCTGCATGTAAGATGGCGTGACCCCATACCGAAGTGGGCAGCCTCGTTCTCATAAGTAATGGCCTTGCAATCAACTGCAGGCATTTAATTAACGATTCTGCAAGACCGTTTTGAGTGTGAACATGAGCTACAGAATGTTCAACTTTTATCCCGATTGATAAGCAATAATCATTAAATGCTTGGGATGTAAACTCAGCAGCATTATCCAGTCTAATGGACTTGATTGGATTATCTGGAAATTGTGCTCGTAGTCGAATTATTTGTGCCATTAATTTCGCAAACGCAAGGTTGCGTGATGACAACAGGCACACATGAGACCATCTACAGGATGCGTCTATCAAGACCATGAAATACCTAAACGACCCACTAGGTGGGTGAATAGGTCCACAAATGTCCCCTTGTATACGTTCCAGAAACGTGGGTGACTCAGTCCCAACCTTTGTTGGTGATGGCCTGATAATCAACTTGCCTTGATAACACGAAGTGCAAGGATATTCATTATTCGAAAGAATTTTGAAATTCTTTAACGGATGCCCATATGAGCTTTCTATAATCCGTCTCATCATAACCGATCCTGGGTGTCCCAATCGATCATGCCAAAGTACAAAGGTATTGGAATCAGTAACCCTTTGGTTTACTGTTGAATGTGCCTCAATTGCACTAATTCTTGTCCAATACAGGCCACAAGTAAAAGACGGGAATTTCTCAATAACCCTCTTTTGGCCGGAGACATTCTTTGTGATGACGAGATATTCAAGATTATCTTCATCCATTGTCTCAATATGATAGCCATTCCGGCGTACATCTTTAAAACTCAACAAGTTTCTCTTAGACTTGGAGGAGAACATTGCATTCTCTATGATTAACATCGTGCCTTTGGGCAGAGTTACAATTGCTCTTCCGGAGCCTTCAATCAATTTACTACTTCCAGAGATTGTAGTAACGTTTGCCTTACACATATTTAGTTGAGAGAAATACTTCCTTTCTTTGAGTATTGTATGTGTAGTACATGAATCAACTAGGCAAATACTTTTACAGTTGGATGTTGATCCAAGTTCGCTTTGTGAGATATCCATATTTGCTATCCCATAGTTTGACATACAAAAGAGATACAAGAACATAAGAATAAACAAGTTCAATTCTTTTGTGTCACATAATATTTTCAAAATCTGCTGCTAACAGTTGACTAACAAAATCAGATATGTTATCCATTACTTTGCAGTTTGAAAATTTCAGTTTAAACGTTTTCTTCAAACAATCGATTGTTAGTTACAAACAATCGATTGTTGAACATTGACAATCGATTGTTAAACACACACAATCGATTATTTGCTATTTTGAAAAACTTCAGATCACAGTCTTAAGACAATCGATTGTTATGCATAGACAATCGATTGTTGGCTATTTTTGAAAAATTCCAGAGCACTGTTTCAAGACAATCGATTGTTATGCATAGACAATCGATTGTTGGCTATTTTGAAAAATTCCAGAACACTGTTTCAAGACAATCGATTGTTAAACATAGACAATCGATTGTTGGCTATTTTGAAAAATTCCAGACCTCACTGTTTCAAGACAATCGATTGTTAAGCATAGACAATCGATTGTTGGCTATTTTGAAAAATTCCAGATTACTGTCTTAACGACAATCGATTGTTAGACAAAGACAATCGATTGTGGATGATTTTTGAAAAATTCCAGATTACATTGTCTTAATGACAATCGATTGTTAGTCAAAGACAATCGATTGTTGATCAATTGTTTTTCAGCTTTAATGCGAAAATAGTAGATAATCGACTAGTTTTTCAGGCTAGTCGATTACCCTACTGAAAAATAAAAATTTTATTGATATTTGAGCATATTGAAGATATTCTAAAGAACTACTGCTAACATTGCATCATGAACTAACTAATACGAGCTAATACTAATGACTATTAGTTTATTCACTAACTAATACAAATAAGTAGAACAAAATCAAATAACTCCATCTTCTTTCATTACGGACCCATCCGATTAGGTGGTCTATTTTCCCTTCGGGTTGCTCAAAGAAGTCTGCCACATCCAGGTGGGTGATGTCCTCATCGTCGTCATAGACAAAATTTGTTTCAGGGCCTTTTCTCTTTCGAGATGTTTGATAAAGGTCAACCAAGTGTCTTGGTATACGACAAGTCTTTGACCAGTGCCCTTTCCCACCGCAACGATAACATATAGTTTCTGAACCATTTGCCTTAGGATCTTCATGACCCCGTTTCTGCTTTCGGCGGTTATCTCTCCTTGGGGGTTGACGGACTTCATTGGAATTTCTTCCTTGTCTACGTCCCTGGCTATGACCCCGTTTACGACCATGACCATGGTCCTTTTCATGTTTGGCATAATGAGAGTGCACCTTATCTGCTTCAGGCAGTGGTGTAGACCCAGTGGGTCGATTTTCGTGATTTCTCATGAGCAGGTCATTATTTCGCTCAGCCACTAGTAGAAGAGAAATCAGTTCAGAGTACTTTGTAAAGCCTTTCTCTCTGTACTGTTGTTGCAGTACTATATTGGAGGCATGAAACGTTGTAAACGTTTTCTCAAGCATATCATAATCGGAGATATTATCCCCGCATAGCTTCAACTTAGAAATAATTCTGAACATTGCAGAATTATATTCAGAAACGGACTTAAAGTCCTGGAGCCTCAGATGAGCCCAATCATATCGTGCTTGTGGCAGAGTGACCAACTTCAGGTTGTCATATCTCTCCTTTAAGCCGTTCCACAAGACGAGTGGATCCTTGACGGTGAGATATTCAATCTTCAAACCTTCATCAAGGTGATGGCGCAAGAAAATCAAGGCCTTCGCACATTCTTGGGTGGATGCTTTTTCTCTATCTTTGATGGTGTCTCCGAGACCCATAGCATCTAAGTGGATTTCAGCATCCAACACCCATGTCATATAGTTCTTGCCCGAAATTTCAAGGGCAACGAACTTTCTTTTCGTAATGTCAGACATAATCGAAAATTAAATTAGGAAGAGGGAAATACCTTAGATTTTTCGAGAATGGTTCTTGAGACGGTAGAGTCTCGTGCTGATAACGTGTTATGAAATAATATAAAGACAAGAACAATAATGCAACAATAAGAACAATATAGAGAGAATAGGGAGAGAGAGAAGTATTCTTATTAATACTTGGGGTGATTTACAATGGGGTAAGACCCCTCTATTTATAGGAAGAGGAATGACTTAGCTTCAAGCTAAAACTCTTAGACATTCACTCTAAATAGACTTCTATTTTATAACAGATTATGCCGTTATTAAGGGTTTTTTACCTCTATACTAAAAACTTATTTATCATCTTTATTTAGATTTCTTATTAATTATTTTATATATCTATATTTACTGGCTATATACAAAACCATAAAAAAAAATCAAGATTCCTTAAATCTTGCCTATGACATCCAACCCACATTTCTAATAACTCCTACATTTAAGGTTCTTTAAAAAAAACTTTTCTCTTTCGTAACAATTATCCAAAATTATTTTTATCCATAGTACGAAATCTTGCTTACCCAATGTTACCCCATCCCACCCCCCAAAAAATGCATATTTTTTTCCTCTTTCAAAACTTTTGAAATTTAATTTTTCTATTTTGTACTAATCACCCTAGAATCTCAATTTCTTACTGATACATACGACGAATTTAGAAAATTTTCTCTTCAATCAAGTTGTGGGTAAGTTTTGAATCTTCTTTATTTCTTTCTAAAATCTTTATTTTATGTGATTAGTATATGACACATCAATACCCAAAATAATATTCGATACAATTCTAGTACAATTACAATATGATTGTATTAAATCTTTAGTGTAGAGTTGTGATTGAAACTTGAAAAAGACGAGGATCATAATTATGCCATAATATTTCATAAATGTATCGTGATTATATTATAATTGTATAAGTATATTAATTATTGCAGGAATTGTATTACAAATGTATGATAATTATATATTTATTATATATTTTTACAACCGGCTGTGCGTTTGTAACGAATTTTAAAGTTTGTATCACAAGTATAATAATTTTATATTAATTTATTAATATTACATCTGGTATTATTTTCGGTAATTAATATACCGGATACAAGTTAGATACAATTATGATACAAGTATGATACATTTATATTTTAGGCACTGATGTATCAGATACAATTCAAATACAATTATGATATAGTTATCATACAATTATCATAATTTTTAGAATATTTTTAATAATATAAATCTATTGGTAATGGTGGAAAGAGAGAAGATAAAGATTCTGGGCATAGATTAAGGGGTTTTGATGTAAAAAAAAAGAGTGAGAAGAGAGAAGAAAAAGAATGAAAGGATATAATTGAATCCCTTAATTAAAGACACTAATAATAGAGTGCGAGTCTTTTTTTGGTAATTAAAGTTTTCATTAATAACCAAAAAGTATTTACAAATCGATCAGAATTTATACTCAGTCTGATTTTTCTCTAAACATCTACCTCTCTATATATCCTCCTACTTACATGTCTTACTATTAGCTCTAACCACCTAGGAAGTTTATAGCGTTGGAGCATCCTTTTGCTTCTACTACTAGGTCGAACATAACAAATATAAGCAATATCTCTAGCCATTGTGTCCTATGTAGTCTCCATTTGCTCAAAACTCCATTTGTTTCTTTCCGTCCAGATTGCATATACATATTCTATCTATATCATCTTTACTATTTTTGATTTGGCAGTCTTCCTTTTGGTGTTCTATTCTATCCAGTGCTACATTTGGCTCCATGTATTCAAATTTCTCCAGATTATCTGTATCCATTGCATAAGCTTCTGCCATATATATCTTCCTGTTATGCATTCAACAAATAAATGATCTCTTGTTTCCGCTAGTGTTTTTCACATGACATACCAATTATCAACTTGAATTTCCCATTTTTCTAATATTGTAGCTGCTAATAATCTGTTCTGCTACTGCAACCAAGTGATAAGCATTTCCTTTGGTCTTGCTTCATTGTTACACATGATGTTCTTCCATGTTACATTAGGCAGCTTCCCAACCATTTTCAGATAGTCATTCCTGATCATACTTTTATTCTTCATAGCTTTTGGTTGCACATATACTAGATTCTCTCTTACCTTGAGTATTTTCTTGATCATCCAACTATCTTGTAGGGGAATAGTCATACCCTCAAGTGTTTGAGCTTTTATGTAGTTTTCATGAATTCACTTAATCCACAAAGTATCATTTTTGTTCTTCAAGTCCTAGCAAGTTCTAATTATGGAAACTTTGTTCCACGACTTGAGGTTAGTGAAATTCAATCCTCCTGCTCTTTAGATAAACACATCATGCTCCAAGCTACCAATGATTTTTAGTGATTTTATTGGTTCCTGACCAGATATAACTTCTACCAACGATTGCTTCCATAATAACTAAAACCCAGTCAGGATTTATCCCAATAGATGCTACAATATAGTCATTGGTGCAACAAGCAATGTGTCTATACTACTGAATTGTAGCCGGGTTGGCAACTTTTGTACAGTTAATCCCCTTAAACATTTTCCCTATTGTGAAGAACTCTTGAACAGCTTCTACGAATTCAGTTTGAATAACTAAACATGATTTTTTATAAAACACTGCATTGTACCCATTGACTCATGATGCTTTGTCATCATCTATTGCTTGAAGCCCTAGATAGATCTCCTTCTCTGTTATTTCCTCACACTGTTGCCTTTGTTGATCATGACTCAACACATTCCCCCTTCTCATAACTATTGTATTGACTTCAGTAACATTCTGCAAGGTTGTCCCCATAAGTAATTTGTAAAACTTTATTATCTCCAATTTGATATCTTTAGCAACTGTTATTTTCCCACCCTCTTGTGTATCTAATTCCATAATTTTTTTCTTTTATTTCTTGTCTTTAATTACAACTGAAAATTAACTTGTGTTTGCATCTCCTAACCTGATTCACTTTGTTCATGCCTTTTGCTGAAGTGCACTCTCTTTTGTCAATAACCATTGCTCAAGTTGGCATATCACCTTCTTTTCTTTCCTTGCTTGCTCATATGAGTAGTGCAGTCTTATATTGTGTTGTATCTCTTTAAGGTCTTCTCTATCTTGATTAATTCATATTGTTATGCCTTTGAATTCTACTTCATTTAGTCTCCTCAGATTTTCCCTTAGTACCTTATGCTTAGCCCAAAAATTCCTCATCTTGCGTGATAGTATCTATGTTTCCATTCATCCTCCACTAGCTGTAGGAAATCTTTGTGAGTTGCCCAGCTATTAAAGAACTTGAAAGCTACCTTAACTCTTGGCTCCTTCATACTTGCATTGATCATTATTGGACAGTGATCAGAAATATGTGGGAGTTTATACTCATTCATCAAGTGACCATATTGTAGCATCTATTCTGTATTGCCAAGGGCTCTGTCTATCCTGCTCCAGATTCTGTCACTTTCTTGTTGTTTGTTTGTCCAGGTATCGTGGTCCCCCTTCCATGGAAATTCATTTATCATCAGTTGTTGTATACATTCTATAAAGTCTTTTATTTCATGTCATGTGACTGGTGCCCCTTTTAGTCTATCTTGTGGACTTATGATGGCATTGAAATCCCCCCAAATAATCCAAGGTTTGCCTATTGATTGAGTCAAGTTCTCTAGTTGATTTCATAGTTCTTTCCTCTGCTCCAATGTATTAAAACCATAGACTATGGTCATAATACATTCGATCTGCTGATTTCTGCTCAATATTTCACAATGTATGAATTGAGCTTCCTTTCTCATGATGCCAACATTGTAGGCATTAGTATCTCAGATTACCCAGATTCTTCCATTCTGTGCATATCTATAGTTATTTTCAAATCCTCATCCTAATGCTATTTTACTATGTATTGCCATAGACTCATGTTCCTTCACCATTGCTTTTAGCACGCCCATTAAGAAAATACTAAATTCTATACAAAAATACCTATTATGACTAAACAATCCATAATTAAATATTTAATGTGAGGAGTAAGAAATTTTTTTAGGGATACGTACGTAGGGGTTATTTTGTAAAAACAAATTGAATTCTTTCTTGATTACATAATTGGACACTTATTTTGAATCAAAATAAAAAGCAAATTAGTCACTTATTGTGAACCATAGGAAGTATCTTTTAGTGGTAATTAGCTATCTATAGATACCATTTGCTATATTACGGATTGTAGATATGTTTTTTGTTGTTGTAGGATGTATTAGACGTATTTAAGCTACTGTACTCACGAATACAATAGCAAAAATAGGCGTGAATCAGGGAAATCCAGCTAATCAATTGTTGTATTCGAGTGGATTCGACTGTATTCATGGAGTAAAACTAGACCTGTCTAACGGGCCGGTTCTTAAGGGGTGGGCTGGGCTGGGTTGGGGGGGGAACGGGTTAGAACGGTTAGGATTTTAGAAGTAGGACCCCGGACCGGACCGGCCCGGTAAGCCAAACAGTGCTTGAACCGGTCGACCCGGACCAGGACCGGACCGGTACAACGGTCAAAAATTTTTTTTTTTTAAATTTTCTGCACATGTGGGCCCCACAGGACCGTTGGCAACGGTCCAGAACCGTTGGCCAACGGGAGTATTTTCAGAAATGGCCACTTTTTTATTTTTTTTTGTATTTATTAAATTACATTATTAACCCTTCTTAAAATCTATAAATACCCTCCCCTCTTCTTCATTTCCTCACTCAAAGTTATCAATCTCTCTCTCAATTCTCAAATTATCAACCACTCTCTTCTCTTCAATTTTCAAGAATTCATATTCTAATTTTATAATTTTATTGTCTTTGTTTTCCCGAATTTAATTTATCGTAATTTCTCATTCGGAAATCGGAATTCTAAGCTTGAAGTTCAAGTGCTCAACATTGAAATACTTACTTGACGTTTGTTCGTGGTAACACCGAATTTGCGTAATCAAGTGCTTAATTTATTGTCGAATTCGGTGCACTCTCTCCAACTCTTTCTCTTATTTAATATTTTAATTGCATATTTGATTTTAGCTTATATATTAATTTTTACAATATGTTGAATGCTGCTAAAAGAGCGTGTAGAAAAGTTACTGGTAGGGGCGGAAGTAAAAAAAGAGGTAGTCAGTAATAGTAATGACCCAATAACACATGTTTCTGAATCATCGCCTAATTTGCAAGATGTAGAAATTGATTATGAACAATTACAAGAAGATTACGGAATAGAAGATAATGAAATTGGAATAGCATATGAGATACCACATACACCTAGTAGTGGAAATGTTGGTAGTATTGGAGTTGGAGTTGGTAGTGCAACAAGGGGTAGAAGACCACCAGTGGCTCCAACTTCTACTCGTAAAAAAAGAAGTCCTGTTTGGAAATTTTTTAAAATAATAGAAGGTACTGATAGAGTTAAGTGGAAACTTTGTAACGAAACGTTTAAACATTTGACCGGAGGTAATTTAGGGGGGACTGGGACACTTATTAGACATTTGTCGACTATCCATCCTATAGAATGGGGAGCTAATGGGGATGGAAGTCAAACAACAATTAATCCTACTACCGGAGGTCTCCTAAAATATGATAAAATGAGGGATCGAGAGGAATTAGCGAAAATGATTGTTTTGGGTTGTCTACCTTTTTCTTTTGTTTCTTCCTCTTATCTTATTATGTATATTCAAAGGATATACAATCCTTTGTTTAAAGGTATCCCTAGAAGTACTTGTAGAGCAGACATCTTTAGACTTCACGGCCAATATCAAACATACATACCTTATTTGTTTAGTCACCTTCCTTCTAGAGTATGTCTAACTTCTGATATTGGCCATGCTGTTAATGGAAATGATTATTTAACAATTACATGTCATTGGATAGATGATAATACTTGTATGCAAAAACGTATTATTGCTTTTAAATATGATGAAGATCAGAGTCATACTGCTGCATTTATTAGTAGTACAATTATTGAAGTTGTTGAATTTTATAATCTAAACCAAAAAGTTTTGTGTATGTCTTTTGATAATGCTTCAAACAATAATGCTGCAGTTTCAATTTTAAAATTGCATTTGCAACCACCTCTTAATGATATTTTTCATGTTAGGTGTGCATGTCATGTTTACAATTTAATTGTTAAAAGTGGGCTCGATTTATTTTCAGTTGAGATTACTCAAGTTAGAAGAGCAGTTGGAGTTATTCAGGGAAATAATAGACAATCTAGAATAAAAAAATTTAAGAATAAGTGTATCCAGTATAACCTTACACCTAGATTCATGCCAGACGAAGTTGTAACTAGATGGAACTATACATATATATTTTTAAAATGTTGCTACAAATATAAATTTCCAATAACTGAAGTTGCTAATGCACATTGTACTGATCCTAGGCGTATGTTAACAACTGATACTTGGGAGGTTATTAGTGATGTTGTTAAATTTTTACATAAATTTTATACTGCTACTGTTGTGTTTTCTGGCGCATATTACCCAACTGTTACTATGGCTTTAGTACATATAGCTGAAATTTCTTTGCTACTATATAAATTTAAGAAGAAAGATAAATATACGGATGTTGTTGTAAATATGCAAGCGAAATTCAAAAAATATTTCTTTCCAATTCCTCCAGTTTACTTAATTGGGGCAGTTTTAAATCATTCTATTAAAATGTCTGATTGTCACCAATTAATGAATGCTTTATATACTTATATGGAGATTGGGGCCACTGAAAGCCCAAATTTGTATGATTCTATGAACAAGCTAAATGAACATTTACAACATCTATATAATTATTATGCAACTCAATATGATAATTCTCGTGCTTCAACAGATGTAAATCCCGCTATGCAATGTAGCAGTTCTAATGTAGATGATAAAGAAGGCATTGATAGTTTTAATATTTTTTCAACTTTTTCTAACACTCAAAGTAGTAGCAGGAATATTGATGAACTTCAATTTTACTTGCAGAAGCAAAAGGAGCCTCGCACCAAGGAATTTTCACCGTTAGGCTGGTGGCATGAAAATGCAAAGCAATTTCCCGTTCTTTTCGCTATGGCTCGGGATGTCCTGAATGTGCCAATTTCCACTGTTGCATCCGAGAGTGCATTTAGCCAAGCAAGACAACAACTTGGAGACACACGCCACTCATTGGGAAGCAATGCTTTGGAAGTTTTAATATGTTTAAGAGATTGGATTAGATCGGAACGAAGAAATCAAGGAAAGGAAGATCTTGATAGCCTAGAAGACGAAGAACTTGGAGATATATTAACGCATGGAAACTCATCCGAACTTAACACGCCAGAAGAAGGTCAATCGGTTCATATTGATTACGATGAACTTGCTAGGGCAATGCAAAGAATTTGATGATTCCGATTACTACTAGTTTTTCGATTTGAATTTAAGAAATAAAGTAGCACTTGCAATAAGTGCAATTTTTTCCCCATCTTTTGTTG
Source organism: Nicotiana benthamiana (assembly GCA_034376525.1). Lineage (NCBI taxonomy): Eukaryota > Viridiplantae > Streptophyta > Magnoliopsida > Solanales > Solanaceae > Nicotiana > Nicotiana benthamiana. The sequence continues at coordinate 52,465,524 of CM067330.1, read as the reverse complement.
TGTTCATTCAATTATTACAAAGTATTAATATAACTTAATATTTATACATAATTCTAAAAAAAATACAAAATAACGAAACCCGGCCCGGCCCGAAATATTACAACCCGTAACCCGTACGGTTCAATCTTAACCCCTAACAACCCAGCCCAGTGAAAACCGGTACTGTTTGGAACCGGCCCGGCCGGACCGGTAACCGGACGGGTCGAAAAAAAATCGACCCGGACCGGACCGGTGGAACCGGTTGACAGCCTTAAGTAAAACATGGGATTACAGCTGGATATATTATTATATTCGAATGTATTCGACTGTATTCCTGGTGTGAAACAGGAAATTACACTGTTTTTAAACGTAAGTGAATCGACTAACATAATAGACTCCTAATATAACTCAACAAACTCAATTATAACACAAAAAATTTGTATTTCCAGTTATAAAAAAGATTCTTAACCAAAAAATACCCCAAAACATAGCAATCTTCAGAGAAATTATATAATACATTGAATACATAAATTATATTAATTAAAAAAATATATGAATACATTTATGGCATATAGCGAGACAGTGAATTTAATGAAATACATAGAATACCGCAGGGTACATTGAAATACAATGAAAAAAGACAGTGAATACAATGAAATACATGAAATAAAACGAAATACATTGAATTACAATAAGAAAAAGACAATAAATACAATGAAATACATGAAAATATAGCGTGATACGTTGAAAATACATAGAAATATATTAACAGAAAATCAAGTTGTTCAACCCCAGATCCCGTCGTCTTTGTTCAAAAACAAACCCAATTTCTGGCGAATCCGCCGTCAAGCAAAAACCCCTATGTTGTGTGCGCCGATCAGAAAAAATGGCATATTCCTCAAAATAATTCCCACAATTCACATTATCAGAATCCAAACACTTGATTTCTTCTTTCTCCAATATTAATATACCTATGGCTATCAAATAGCAACAAAGAAGAAGGGAAAAGAAAGAAAATAAGAAAAGAGAAGAAGAATGAAGTGGAGGTAGTGTATGAAGTTTGCTCAAATCGGGTATACATTAAAAAAATTTAAGAGAAAGCAATGTCTGACGGAATTGGAGGATTAGGAGCGGAGACAACGTAGGTGATGTGGATGAGTGAAATTTTGAGATTGCGCATCGTGTTTTCAGAATGGGGAGTAGAATGGCATGTATCAAAGTAGAGTGGAGAAAAAATAATGGAACTGAATAGCATTTTTAGTGGCTTAGGAGTAGGGGTTAACCAAAATTAGATATTTTACTATAAACATTAAAAGGTATCTATTGAATATAATTTTTTTAAATAGTATTTATTTAATATAAATAAGGAGTTAACATTTGCTATAGGAGATAAAAATTCCTTGTTAATACTTGAGCAAACTTCATTTGTAGTCATTAGGCCCAAACTTATATCACCTGGTAGCCTAGAAATTACAACATACATTTAATAGCCTACAAGTAATTCTAGTGGCTAGCCCAAAAGTAATTAATTAGAGAAACTAAGAGGCTTAGATCTACAAAGATAGATGCGGAAAGAGAGTTAACCACTCCATGGCTACAAAGACAGATCTCACCGTCGATCCTCATAGATGCTACGCCGCTTCAATCACCGCCATCATCAACTGTTTCAAAACATCAATTTTAGTTTCAAAATTCCAAAGTTTCCCCATCAACAAGCAATCACCCTCTTTTCATCTCTCATTTTAGCTTTATTCAATTTTTCCTCTTGTTCTTGTGTTAATTCATAACCTATTGAATCATTAATTGTAGGAAAGCGTAGAAGGTCTAAAATCAGTCAGTTTAAAAGAAAAAAAGATATTTAAGATCATGGTATGACAAAAATAATAAGTTGGTACGATACCCAAATAATTATGTCACTAATTTGCTGTTGCTGCTTCTATTTTCTTCTACTTCTTCACTAAAAACATCATATAAGGCTGAGACATCGACATAAACATGAGCAAGAAGATGGAGACGCGTCATCGGATGGATGTTCTCTGACTGAACTCCATCAAAGCTTTTTATTGCTTTTGGGACTAATGAGAAGGTTATTTTGTGGAGGAGAAAGGCTATGGATTAAGAGAATATAAAGACAAAAATTGGAGGACATGTTCCGACCACGGTCGATTGCGATCAATCGGATGAGACTACAAAATATTCGAGATATATAAAATCTGGGAAATTTCCAGATTGTATTTGGGCACCTGATTATTGAGAGTTTATTTGGACACATGATTGTTGAGTTGAAAACTAAACCAATGAGCTAAATTTTAAACAGCTGATCTGTTGTTGAAAATTTCTGGTACAGTGAGCGTGGAAGTTTTTGTTAGTGGTGCTTGGGCTTAAATTCTGAACTTGTAGTAAGTTTGTGCTAAAACTTTATATCTAGCTGTTATTGTGAGTTTGCGGAGGAGAAATAGACGTGACCTTGTTAACATACCAAATCTTACAAATTGATCGAGCTAAATTGAAGATATGAAGAGAGAGAAAGAGAGAGAGAGAGAGAAAGAGAACTGACTATCACTATATCTGTGTACATATCGTTCTTTACAAGGAATGTGAATCCATACTATAAAATACAGAAGCCTCTAGAATATATACACTTTGGCCTGAAATAAATGTATTGTGTGTGTGGGCCTGAAACTTGGGCTGCTTAGTCTGGTCCAGAACTTGGGCTGCTGGGCTGCAGTCACTAACTCTAACACCCCCCTTCAAGGTGGAGGGTGATTGAACCCCTAGCTTGAGCAATATGGAGTGATGCATAAGCCCAGTCAAAGGCTTAGTAAAAATATCAGCAAGCTGAGAGGCAGTGGGAACATGATGCAAGGCAATAAGGCCCTCATGAAGCTTAGTTTTGATGAAGTGGAAATCCACTTCAATGTGTTTGATCCGCTCGTGAAACACAGGATTCTTGGAAATGTGAAGTGCTGCCTGATTATCATTAAAAACAGGCACAACAGTTGTAACAAGAACACCAAAATCAGACAGAAGTCTAACAAGCTAGGTGAGCTCACCAACAACTTTACTCATGGCCCTGTACTTAGCCTCAACAGAAGATAGGGACACCACATGATGCTTCTTAGCCTTCCAACCAATAAGAGAGCCACCCAAGAGAATACAAAACCCAGAAACAGACCTCCTAGTGTCTGTGCAGGAAGCCCAATCACTATCACAATAGGCAGACAAGGAGAGATCAGGGGTGTTGCTGATGAAGACCCTAACTGCAAAAGTTCCTCTAAGATATCTGAGTGTATGCAAGGCTGCATGCATGTGAGAGGAAGTAGGCTTCTGAAGATACTGATGAGATGTTGCACAACAAAGGCCAAATCAGGTCTAGTGTGAATGAGAAAATTGAGCTTCCCCACCAGGCTTCTATAGGATTCAGGAGATGGAAGAGGATCTCCTTCAGCCATTTTGAGCTTGACAGAAAGGTCAAGAGGACAGGTAACAGGAGTAACATTTCACAATGATATGCTTTGAGAAGGTCAGTAATAAATTTCTTTTGATGAAAAAGCAGCCCATCAGAGTGGTAACTGACTTCAATGCCAAGAAAGTAATTGAGGACTCCCAAGTCCTTGATTTTAAACTCAAGGTCCAGAAAGCTCTTCAAGGCAGTAATCTCCTCCAAATCATTACCAGTGAGAATAATATCATCAACATATACAGCCAACAATACAATAAAAGAGGCATATTTCTTAAAAAAGAAGAGAATAATCATTGAAAGAAGAAGAATAGCCTCTGGAACATAAGGCTTGAGACAGCTTGGCATACCACTGCCTAGAAGCTTGTCTCAAACCATATAAAGATTTCTGAAGAAGACAGACCAGAGGAGAAGAAGAGGAGGAACAGTGGACAGTCAGCCCAGGAGGCAGTCTCATATAAACTTCTTCATCCAAATCACCATGTATAAAAGCATTATTCACATCAAGTTGAAATAGAGACCAGTTCTGTTTAACAGCCACAGCAATGAGGGACTTAATAGTGGAAAATTTGACAACAGGAGAAAAAGTTTCATTGAAATCCACACCTTCAACTTGGGTGTCACCCCTAACAACCAATCTAGCTTTATATCTTTCCACAGACCCATCAGCCATATACTTGATCTTATAGACCCATTTGCAACCAATAGGTCTTTTACCAGGAGGAAGCTGAACTATAGACCAAGTGTGATTAGCTTCCAAGGCTGCAAACTCCTTTGTCATTGCCTCCTGCCATGCAAGGAGAGAGGCAACCTGCTGATAAGAGGTGGGCTCTACCTCTGCACTGTTAACAAAACTGTGAAGGCAAGTGGAAGAAGAACTAGGGCCAGAAAGAGAAGGAGGGAGATTGCAGACATACTGTTGGAGATGAGCAGGAGGAACATGAGTCATGCTGGACATTCTAGGAGCAGGTTCAGCAGGCACAGGAGGAGAATGGTGTAGGGAAGAAGGGGATGAAGAAGGAGAAGCAAGGGGTGCAGAAGTGGAAGAAGGTGAGGAAGTGTTGAGCAAGGAGTCATCAGTAGGAGGAAGCCAAACAGGGGATGGATTAAGAGTAGGAAAAGGAACAGGAAATGTATTCCCTGAAGGAGCAAAGGGAAATACATCTTCATGAAAGACCACATCCCTGGAGACTATGATAAGCTTAGTCTTCAAGTTGTACAGCTTGTATCCTTTTTTACCCAATGGATATCCTAGAAAAACACAAGGATCAAGGGTGAAATTTATCCCTATTCTGTTTGGGGATTGAAGCAAAACAAAGACAACCAAATGTTTTAAGATGGTTATAAGAAGGAATTTGTCCAAACAACAACTCAAAAGGTGATATATTGTTTAGGAGTTTGGAAGGAAATCTATTGATGAGATAGGTTGCAGTAAGCACACAATCTCCCCAGAATCTAAGGGGTAGTTGGGAATGAAAAAGTAAGGCTCTGGAGGTTTCTAGCAGATATCTATGTTTTCTTTCAAGTACACCATTTTGTTGTGGTGTATGAGAACAGGAGGTTTGGTGTATTATTCCATTTTCAGCAAAGAAACTGCTGCCATAACCACTAGACCCAAGTTCAAAAGCATTGTCACTTCTGATTGTTTATACAACAGCATGGAATTGAGTTTTGATCATGGCAATGAAAGCTTTGATAAGGGGAAAGGCATTGCTCTTGGACCCCATAAGGTGAGTCCAAGTGGCTCTAGTAAAGTCATCAACTATTGTTAGGAAATATTTACATCCATTATGAGTGGAAGTGGCATAAGGACCCCAGGTATCTACATGAATGAGTTGAAAGGCATGTGTTGTCTTAATGGAACTGTCATGAAAAGGCAGTCTAGATTGCCTGGCTAATGGGCAAACAATACATATGAAAGGTTTTTTAATTGCAAATTTGCATGGAATGTGAGGAATGTCTTTCATCCTAGCAAAAGGTATGTGCCCTAATCTGTTATGCCATAACATCTCCATTTTATTCAATTCAGAATGGTATGTACAATGAGAGGAAGAAACAGAATCAACAGCTAATGGAGAATGGTATTTACAAGGAGTATGAGATTGAAGAGAAGAAGAAGAAGAAGAAGAAGAAGAAGAAGAAGAAGATTGCACAAGCCTGTAAAGTCCATCGTCCAATTTACCAATTTCCAGTGGCCTCTTCAGAGAAGGGGCCCGTAACAAACAAGAGAGCTAAGTAAATAGGACAATAGAATTCAACTGTTGCACAAACTTGGACACAGAGATAAGATTGTAATGAAAGCTGGGAATATATAGGACATGATGTAGAGTGAAACAAAGGAATTGTATGGACCCAGTACATGTTACCTTGACCTTATAACCATTAGGCAAGGTAACTAAGTATGGTATAACTAATGGTTTAATATCAAACAGAAGATCTTTATTAGAGGTCATGTGATCAGTGGCACCAGAATCTATAATCCAAATGCATTCACTAATTTTAGTTAACATGCAAGCCCCATAAGATACATTCTTTAAACGATTGGGGGGAGAAAAAGTACCAGCAAAGTTGGCAGATGCCATAAGACTGGATTGTTGTTGAGACTCTGAAATTTGTGTCTGTTGAAGCAGCAACATGAGTTACGAATATTGATCCTTGGTTAAACCAGGAATCAATTATTCTGATTCAGAGGACCCCTGACTACTATAAGCATTGTTTGGAGACCCAACAGAGTTCGGACATCCCTGCACCTCAACATTTGCTGAAGTCCTCTTGCTCCTTGTAAATTTGAAGTCTGGTTGGAATCCATGGAGTTTGTAGCACTTGTCAATCATATGACCAGGTTTCTTGCAATATCTACACACTAAGTTTGTCTTGTTCAGATCAAAGCTGACTCTTTGGTTGAACTGTTTAGAACGAGCGGGTGTGCCAGGGACTTTGTTGGTGAAATAAGTGTTGAAAGCACTGGAGTCACTACGGAATTGAGAATGTGATGATGTAACTTGTCTTTCTCTCTCATCCTGAAGCAGAATGTTGTACGCACTGTCTAGAGATGGGGGAGGCTGCAGCATGTGGAGGTTGCCCCTAACTCCAACATATGTATCGTTAAGCCCCATGAGAAATTGATGCAGCTTGTTTTCGTCATCCTCCTTTTGAAGCTCGAGTCTGGCAGCACATGTACAAGTGCTACCACGAGATGCACGCATAAAAACCAACTCATCCCACAATCTCTTCAGCTTGTTGAAGTAAGATGCTATATCTAAAGATCCTTGACTGGTAGATGCTAACTCTTGCTTAATCTCAAATATTTTGGTACCATTCACAGTCCCATACCTACTATTAAGCTGAGTCCAAATACTTTAAGCAGTGTCAGAATATTGAACACTCTCAGCTATCTCTGGCGTAAGAGAATTAGTGAGCCAAGAGATAACCATATTATAACACATATCCCACTGCCTAGAATGAGGGGAATTTTCCGGAGTTTTGGGAACTGTTCCATCAACAAAACGTATTTTATTCCTAGCAGATAGTGAAACAATTATATTTCTCCTCCATCCCCCAAAACCAGTCCCTGAAAAGGGATTACTAACCAAAGAGACTTCGGGTACATCAGAAGATATGAGAAATAAAAGGCTCGAAGGGTCAAGTACGAAATTAGTGGGACCAAAATCAGAATTATCACCAACATTAACCATTTTTGCGACTGAGAAACCTTACCAAGTCTGAAACTTCACGAATCCAAACCCTAACAGATCGTGGATATCCAAATCCTTAGGAATCGACTTATTCCTATGTCGAACCGATGAAATCGACGAAGCAGAAACCTCAAAACCAAACGATTGCAACGGAAAACCCAGCAAAATGAGAAAACACTAGATTTTCAGATAGCAGAGAAACTCGGATGAAAATTGATGAGGGTAACATCGCGAGAACGCCGGTGACGAGCAGAATAGGAATTGCCGCATTGATACCATGTTAACATACCGAATATTACAGATCGATCGAGCTAAATTGAAGATATGAAGAGAGAGAGAAAGATAAAGAAAGAGAACTGACTATCTCTATATCTGTGTATATATCGTTCTTTACAAGGAATGTGAGTCCATAATATAAAATACAGAAGCCTCTAGAATATATACACTTTAGGCTGAAATAAATGTATTATGTGTGTGTGTGGGGGGGGGGGGGGGCTGAAACTTGGGTTGCTTAGTTGGGTGCTTAGTCTGGTCCAGAACATGGAATGCTGGGCTGCAGTCACTAACTCTAACAGACCTCCATAGTTGTTCTTCGAGAAATTCAAAGTTGCGATCATTATTCAAAAAAAATCTAACTAGTTATTTTTTGGGGGCTTATTTGATTTTGGAGGTTGCTTGATATTGTTCCTTGAGCTTTATATTGCTGTTTTCCAGCTGAAAGGTAGAAGAAAACATGGCTCCAAATAATGGTAGCCATTGTTAGCGTTTGAAGCTTGGAAAAAGAAACTTGAAAATGGGTTTCGAATCTTTGGTGATGATTTGGAGATTGGAGTTTATTTATGAGCATATCAAATAGGCTGTCACTATATAAAAAATATACAAAATAAACTGTGACTATACAATTTATATACAATAGATTGTCAGTATACAAAATATATACAAAATAGACTGTCACTATACAAAAATATATTAAATAGACTACCACTATATAATTTATTTACACTAGACTGTCACTATATAAAAATATACAAAATAGATTGTTACTATACAAAAAATATAAAAAATAGACTGTCACTATACAAAATAGACTGTTACTATACAAAAAAAAACTATCGCTATACAAAATAGACTATTACTATACCAAAAATATACAAAATAAATCGTCACTATACAAAATAGACTGTTACTATACAAAAAATATACAAAATAGACTGTCATTCAATTCTTAGCTAATACTTAGAAGTATAAAATATAATTTAAAAAGGCAAAAAAGGGTTGCTCCATCGCGCCAAGTAGAGGTTGAACTTACAACCTTGAATTTAGGAAATAGACAACTTATCTACTAAGCTACAAGTGCTTATATTATTATGTTCATTCCTTTCGGCTACTATATTCAATATGTTTGGGGCGAAGGCAAAAAAGGTTGCTCTATTGCACCAGGTAGGGATTGAATCTACAACCTTCAACTTAGGCAATAGACATCATATCGACTAAGCTACAAGTGCATGTGTTGTCACACTCATTCCTTTTGGCTATTATATCCAATATGTTTAGGCCGAAGGTCTATTTTTTATAAATAAGAAAAAAACATAGGCTATTAAAATTTTGAGTGGCTATAAAAGATAGTTTTCTCTTAATACTTTAACCCCAATAACAAAAGTTCTGAGAAAAAAGCCCATCTTCCGAATTTTAAAGCTAGCTTTTCAACATTATGGCTGAAAAATCTGGTAATCCTCAAAATTCCTAATGCTTTAAAATTCTGGTGATCTTTGTGAGAATACTTAAAATTCTGACATGGAACTATTTTCCCAAAACGTTGTTAAATGAAGTCAAAATATAAATGGTAATCGAAAAAAGTCAATCCAACGTAATTTCTTGAATCGAAACATACATTATATTTTGCTACCATGCTAGTTATTGGATAGTGCATTAATAATTTATATTAAATTTATTAAGATAAATATAAAATTTAGATCAAAATTATTAAATTCACCCGACCTCAAAATGTATGTGCTAGCTTCACCCCTGATCGCGCACACATGATATTGTGTTACAGAATTTATATTTTAATTTCTTTTTTCTAGTAGCTCATGTTTTCCAAGTTCGTGCCATGAATGATTAACTAAGAACAATGTAAGCAAATCGAAGAAAACATGATAAGCACCTCTTGTCCTCACAAATATTGAAAAAAGAAATGAGAGAAAGGAACGGAAAAGCAGAAGAAAAGGATGGAGGTTAAAATAGAGTGAAAACTTAACTATGCCGAGCATTTACATCAAACTCTACTAACTTATCATAGTTAAGAAATAATGTAAAGTAAAATGTGTATTAAATAACGTATGGTTTAATAATAATTATATTTGTAAAGATATATATTATATATTTATTGAATTGGTGTAAGTACCTGGTGCTAGTGAGTATTTACCTAAAGTAAAACCATTGGTCAATAAAGGATATCACATATTTAAGCTCCACCAATACAGCATCAATTATTTTAAATTGCAAGACTTGAAAAATTCATACAAAGAAGCCAAGAGCGATTGTGATATACCAGCTACTTAGAAAACAATACACGATAAAGTTAATGGTGATGTAAAGAATCTCAACAACTAAATATATGCATCTCATAATTTTGGTTTGTTTCATTTATTAATTTTTTTTAAACACACAAATAGAAGAATTGAAGAAAATTTTTGGAGTAAAAGTGATCTCTTATGATCTATAGTTTACGGGTTCAAACCGTATAATTAACTGTTGATATGTGCCCTGTCACTGTGGATTTATGGGAAAGAACAATGAATTGGTTGCAGGAAATCTACACACCCAGTACTGATTGGGACCAGAAAATGCAGTGGTTGATTAACAAAGCCAAAGGTCGAACAGTTCGAGCTGCCACTTTCAAATTGGTTACCGTTGAATTTGCATATGCTATCTGGCTGGAAAGGAATGCAAGAGTCTTCAACAAAATAGTCCGATGTAACACTGCCCTACTAAGAGACATAGTATATAATTGTAATGTTAGATGTACCCCGCGAATTAGACAAATATTACAACACCTTCGCATATAGTAGTGCTAGATAGTTAGGAAAGTAGATACAGTTTATATGTTAACCCCTAGACAGTCAGCTGAGTTGAAGCTCGATTGTGGTTTTGTAAAGCTACTTCATTGGTGATTAATGAAAATCTTTAATTACAAAAAAAAAACTGTTGATATGTGTATTGTGATAGATTGCCTACATCATACGCCTTGAAATGTAGTCCTTCCCTAAACTCTGTGCAAAATATTTCGTACACTGAATCATGATTTTTTATAGCACAAATAGAAAAATTATGCTTTAGTATGTTTGAACTTGAAACCTCTTGTGAACATTTTTTTGTGCCCTTTTAATTTCTATTTCAAGTTGCCGACAACTCTAAATGCAAGAATCTTTGGTACTTTTTGTGTCTTTCTGGCGGACAAGAATCTGTTCTTGATCCCAAAGCAGAAATAATTAAGCAACATTTAAATTGAGTGTGTGTAGAGTTAGAATAGAAGAAAATAAAGTCTTGGAGTGTTTAATGTTAAGTATGTATATTTTTCTTTTCTTCACTTATTCAATGTTAACATATTTACTCTTATATTTTTCAAACTTGTTTTGAAAATACTTTTTTTGAATTAATAGTCTATCGGAATCAGTATATTGACCTCATACAAAATAAGAATAAGATCTGTATATGTTTTCACTTTTGTCAAATCCCACTTATCAATTCACACTATATATATTATTGTTGTTAGAGTTTCTAGTATATCCAAATGCCTTTTAAGTGTGGCTAAAAATTGTGCATTTAAGTGGTTCAGTCGATGTTATCAATTTTCTAATACTAACTAAGAGAATTTTATTGTGCAGTAGGCAATAGGGACATATATGAGATGATTTCAAGATCCTTAGTAACAATAATATTAATCTTTCACCATATTCTTGAAGACAACCTTTATTTAATTGAACTAGTAGACAACTACGGAGCCCCACTATAAGGAGTAGATGGAGAGTTTCATTAAGTAGTGTATCTGTACTCTTTGGACTTAAATAATTTACACACATATAGCATTAATGATTATGTTTTAATCTCAACTATATATTTTAATGAGATGTGAGAAGTTCAAATTCTCGACCTCAAAATTACTCAGAAATTACAATAATACATATTCCTTTTGTTTATTTTTACTCGTCTACGATAATAAAAGTATATTTTTACATTTATTTGTCCATTTACTAAATCAAGAGAAAAATAATTATTTTTTTGTTTTATTCTTATTATTAATTACTCATTCCACAAATTATTTTTCAAAACTTTTTGAAATGCTATCATTATTATGAATAAAATTAAAAAATATATTCTTTATTTATTTTTTCTTAAAGAAAGTGTAAAGTCAAAAATGAACAACTAAAATTGATCTGAAGGAGTACATGATAGCAAACTGTCCACCACCAGAGACACACACAGATATAATTGAGTTTATTTATAAGTTTTACTCCTTCTTATCCATAATAAGTGACTAATTTATTGTGAGTACACCTATTAAGAAATATTAAATTCTAGAAAAAAATAGTTAGTGTGATTAAGCTATCTCTAATTAAATGTTGCAGCAATTTAATGTAAGGAGTAAAAGAATATATATATATATATATATATATATATATATATATATATATATATATATATATATATATATATATATATATATATATATATATATGTATATATATATAAAGGATATTTTAGTAAAACAAATTAAATATTTTTTTGATTATATAAATAAACCCTTATTTTAAACCAAAATATAAAAGCAAATAATCACCAATTGTGGAGAGGAGAAAGTATTATATTATGTTTACACGCATTACAATAATTGACTAGGGTAATTTTTTACATTTACTAATATAAATTTGTTATAAAATAGAAGTCTATTTAGAGTGAATGTCTAAGAGTTTTAGCTTGAAGCTAAGTCATTCCTCTTCCTATAAATAGAGGGGTCTTACCCCATTGTAAATCAACCCCAAGTATTAATAAGAATACTTCTCTCTCTCCCTATTCTCTCTCTATATTGTTCTTATTCTTGCATTATTGTTCTTGTCTTTTATATTATTTCATAACACGTTATCAGCACGAGACTCTACCGTCTCAAGAACCATTCTCGAGAAATCTAAGGTATTTCCCTCTTCCTAATTTAATTTTCGATTATGTCTGACATTACGAAAAGAAAGTTCGTTGCCCTTGAAATTTCGGGCAAGAACTATATGACTTGGGTGTTGGATGCTGAAATCCACTTAGATGCTATGGGTCTCGGAGACACCATCAAAGATAGAGAAAAAGCATCCACCCAAGAATGTGCGAAGGCCTTGATTTTCTTGCGCCACCACCTTGATGAAGGTTTGAAGATTGAATATCTCACCGTCAAGGATCCACTCGTCTTGTGGAACGGCTTAAAGGAGAGATATGACAACCTGAAGTTGGTCACTCTGCCACAAGCACGATATGATTGGGCTCATCTGAGGCTCCAGGACTTTAAGTCCGTTTCTGAATATAATTCTGCTATGTTCAGAATTACTTCTAAATTGAAGCTATGGGGGGATAATATCTCCGATTATGATATGCTTGAGAAAACGTTTACAACGTTTCATGCCTCCAATATAGTACTGCAACAACAGTACAGAGAGAAAGGCTTTACAAAGTACTCTGAACTGATTTCTCTTCTACTAGTGGCTGAGCGAAATAATGACCTGCTCATGAGAAATCATGAAAATCGACCCACTGGGTCTACACCACTGCCTGAAGCAGATAAGGTGCACTCTCATTATGCCAAACATGAAAAGGACCATGGTCATGGTCGTAAACGGGGTCATAGCCAGGGACGTAGACAAGGAAGAAATTCCAATGAAGTCCGTCAACCCCTAAAGAGAGATAACCGCCGAAAGCAGAAACGGGGTCATGAAGACCCTAAGGCAAATAGTTCAGAAACGATATGTTATCGTTGCGGTGGGAAAGGGCACTGGTCAAAGACTTGCCGTATACCAAGACACTTGGTTGACCTTTATCAAGCATCTCGAAAGAGAAAAGGCCCTGAAACAAATTTTGTCTATGACGACAATGAGGACATCACCCACCTGGATGTGGCAGACTTCTTTGAGCAACCCGATGGGAAAATAGACCACCTAATCGGCGATGGATCCGTGATAAAAGAAGATGGAGTTATTTGATTTTGTTCTACTTATTTGTATTAGTTAGTGAATAACTAATAGTCATTAGCATTAGCTCGTATTAGTTAGTTCATAAAGCAATGTTAGCAGTAGTTCTTTAGAATATCTTCAATATGTTCAAATATCAATAAAACTTTTATTTTCCAGTGGGGGTAATCGACTAGCCTGAAAAACTAGTCGATTATCAACTATTTTCGCATTAAAGTTGAAAAACAATTGATCAACAATCGATTGTCGTTGACTAACAATCGATTGTCATTAAGACAGTGTAATCTGGAATTTTTCAAAAATCATCCACAATCGATTGTCTTTGTCTAACAATCGATTGTCTTGAAACAGTGAGGTCTGGAATTTTTCAAAAATAGCCAACAATCGATTGTCTATGCATAACAATCGATTGTCTTAAGACAGTGTGATCTGGAGTTTTTCAAAAATAGCAAATAATCGATTGTGTGTGTTTAACAATCGATTGTCAATGTTCAACAATCGATTGTTTGTGTTTAACAATCGATTGTTTGAAGAAAACGTTTAAACTGAAATTTTCAAACTGCAAAGCAATGGATAACATGTCTGATTTTGTTAGTCAACTGTTAGCAGCAGATTTTGAAAATATTATGTGACACAAAAGAATTGAAATTGTTTATTCTTATGTTCTTGTATCTCTTTTTTATGTCAAACTATGGGATAGCAAATATGGATATCTCACAAAGCGAACTTGGATCAACATCCAACTGTAAAAGTATTTGCCTAATTGATTCATGTACTACACATACAATACTCAAAGAAAGGAAGTATTTCTCCCAACTAAATATGTGTAAGGCAAACGTTACTACAATCTCTGGAAGTAGTAAATTGATTGAAGGCTCCGGAAGAGCAATTGTAACTCTGCCCAAGGGCACGACGTTAATCATAGAGAATGCAATGTTCTCCTCCAAGTCTAAGAGAAACTTGTTGAGTTTTAAAGATGTACGCCGGAATGGCTATCATATTGAGACAATGGATGAAGATAATCTTGAATATCTCGTCATCACAAAGAATGTCTCCGGCCAAAAGAGGGTTATTGAGAAATTCCCGTCTTTATCTTGTGGCCTGTATTGGACAAAAATTAGTGCAATTGAGGCACATTCAACAGTAAACCAAAGGGTTACTGATTCCAATACCTTTGTACTTTGGCATGATCGATTGGGACACCCAGGATCGGTCATGATGAGACGGATTATAGAAAGCTCATATGGGCATCCGTTAAAGAATTTCAAAATTCTTTCGAATAATGAATATCCTTGCACTTCGTGTTATCAAGGCAAGTTGATTATCAGGCCATCACCAACAAAGGTTGGGACTGAGTCACCCACGTTTCTGGAACGTATACAAGGGGACATTTGTGGACCTATTCACCCACCTAGTGGGTCGTTTAGGTATTTCATGGTCTTGATAGACGCATCCTGTAGATGGTCTCATGTGTGCCTGTTGTCATCACGCAACCTTGCGTTTGCGAAATTAATGGCACAAATAATTCGACTACGAGCACAATTTCCAGATAATCCAATCAAGTCCATTAGACTGGATAATGCTGCTGAGTTTACATCCCAAGCATTTAATGATTATTGCTTATCAATCGGGATAAAAGTTGAACATTCTGTAGCTCATGTTCACACTCAAAACGGTCTTGCAGAATCGTTAATTAAACGCCTGCAGTTGATTGCAAGGCCATTACTTATGAGAACGAGGCTGCCCACTTCGGTATGGGGTCACGCCATCTTACATGCAGCAATGCTAATTCGTCTCAGACCGACGAATTACCACAAGTATTCCCCGTTGCAATTGGTTTTGGGTCATGAACCCAATATATCCCATTTAAGGATTTTTGGATGCGCAGTATATGTGCCTATTGCACCGCCATCCCGCACCAAAATGGGTCCGCAAAGAAGGTTAGGAATATATGTTGGGTTTGAATCGCCCTCCATCATTCGCTACCTCGAAACATTGACAGGCGACTTGTTTACTGCACGATTTGCAGACTGTCGATTTGATGAGTCACTTTTCCCAAAATTAGGGGGAGAAGTTGGTGAAACCAAACGGGAAATTTTGTGGAAAAATGCATCATTATCTCATCTTTATCCACATACCTCTATTTGTGAAAGAGAGGTACAAAAGATTATCCATTTGCAAAGAATAGCAAATCAAATGCCTGACGCATTTACGGACTTGAAAAGGATAACGAAATCCCACATTCCCGCGGAAAATGTTCCAATCCGTATTGATGTCCCTGTTGGACAATCATCTAGTGTCATATCCAATGAGTCAAATGCACGCCTGAAGCGTGGCAGACCATTAGGTTCCAAAGATCGAAATCCTAGAAAGAGGAAAAAGAACGATCAGAATGACACCACGAAAGAATTTCATGATTTAACAAATTCTGAGATTCATGAAGAATCCATTGAGCCCGAGACTCTGGAAAATACGGAACTATCCCTAAATCCAATTAATATTGAGGCAAATATTAATCGAGTGGATATTGTGGTGGATAATGCCTTTGCTTATAATGTAGCATCTAGCATTATGCAAGAATGTGAGGATCTCGAACCTCAATCTGTTGAAGAATGTCGAAAAAGACAGGATTGGCCAAAGTGGCAAGAAGCAATTCAATCAGAATTGAATTCGCTGGCAAAACGTGAAGTTTTTAGCCCTATAGTTGAAACACCTAATGGTGTTAAGCCTGTCGGCTATAAATGGGTCTTTGTACGCAAAAGAAATGAGAAAAACGAGGTACAAAGATATAAGGCACGCCTTGTTGCACAAGGTTTTTCTCAAAGGCCTGGTGTCGATTATGAAGAGACATATTCGCCTGTAATGGATGCGATAACCTTTCGTTATCTCATAAGTTTTGCTGTCCATGAAAAGCTTGACATGCACTTAATGGATGTAGTTACTGCCTATCTTTATGGCTCACTTGATAATGAGATATACATGAAAATTCCCGATGGACTCAAGGTGCCAAACGCGCACAACTCAAAATCTCGGGAAATGTTCTCAATTAAATTGCAAAGATCCTTGTATGGTCTAAAGCAATCTGGACGAATGTGGTATAATCGTCTTAGTGAGCACTTGTTAAAAGAAGGCTATATAAATGACGCCATTTGCCCGTGTGTTTTTATAAAGAAAACAACATCGGAATTTGTTGTACTTGCCGTATATGTTGATGACATAAACCTTATTGGAACCCCTAAAGAACTCCAAAAGGCAATTGATTATCTAAAGGATGAATTCGAGATGAAAGATCTCGGAAAGACTAAACTATGTCTTGGTTTGCAAATTGAATATTTGGCAAACGGAATTTTTGTTCATCAATCTACCTATACAGAAAAGGTATTGAAACGGTTTTACATGGATGAAGCACATCCTTTAAGTACACCGATGGTTGTTCGATCACTTGATGTGAACAAAGATCCATTCCGACCACAAGAAAGGAATGAAGAGCTACTTGGTCCTGAAGTACCATATCTTAGCGCAATTGGCGCACTAATGTATCTTGCAAATACTACAAGACCTGACATATCTTTTTCAGTTAATGTCTTAGCAAGATTTAGCTCGGCTCCTACGAGGAGACATTGGAATGGGATCAAACACATATTGCGGTACCTAAAGGGAACTACCGATATGGGCTTATTTTATGGCAAGAATTGCAGCCCGGATCTTGTTGGTTATGCTGATGCTGGATATTTGTCCGACCCACACAAGGCTCGATCTCAAACGGGTTATGTGTTTACCTGTGGAGAAACCGCCATATCTTGGCGATCGACTAAGCAATCAATTGTGGCTACTTCATCTAATCATGCCGAGATAATTGCTATTCATGAAGCAAGTCGGGAGTGTGTGTGGTTAAGGTCGATAATACATCATATCCAAGACAAATGTGGTTTGAAGTGTGATAAACTACCCACAACTTTGTATGAAGACAATGCAGCATGTATAGCTCAATTGAAGGGAGGATTCATAAAAGGAGATAGAACGAAGCATATTTCACCAAAGTTATTCTTCACACATGATCTTCAAAAGAATGGTGATATCAATGTTCAACAGATTCTTTCAAGTGACAATATGGCTGATTTGTTTACAAAATCTCTACCAAAGTCAACCTTCAAGAAGCTAGTTCACAAGATCGGGATGCGAAGACTTAAGGACATAAATTGATGTTCTTATCAGGGGGAGTTAAGGCGCGTTGCACTCTTTTTCCCTTACAAGGTTCTGTCCCACCGGGTTTTCCTTGCAAGGTTTTTAACGAGGCAACCAATAAGCGCATATTCAAATATGTGTACTCTTTTTCCTTTCTTTAATTTTTCCCAATGGGTTTTGGTTTTAAGGTTTTATGAGGCACATTATTGAATAGACATTCAAGGGGGAGTGTTATAAAATAGAAGTCTATTTAGAGTGAATGTCTAAGAGTTTTAGCTTGAAGCTAAGTCATTCCTCTTCCTATAAATAGAGGGGTCTTACCCCATTGTAAATCAACCCCAAGTATTAATAAGAATACTTCTCTCTCTCCCTATTCTCTCTCTATATTGTTCTTATTCTTGCATTATTGTTCTTGTCTTTTATATTATTTCATAACAAAATTCTAAATTCGCCTACCATAAAACTTTCTTCAATATTCTCTACACCTTCCTTGTATGTAGTACAAATCAAGCTCAATCAGAGATGAGGCTGCCACGTTTTTGCTTTTATCCAATCTCATATAAATCCTTTATTTTGTTTGCCTTTAATTTCCTTGTGCTTTTCTTTCTAGTCAAAATTGAGCACCAAAATTGTTATAAAATATTTTATTTTAGGTGAATGTCCATATTTAGAGAGATTCTAGGGTTTATTTCTTGGTGACTAAGTCACCACCTCCCTATAAATAAAGGGGTTCTATTCCATTGTAAACCATCCTAAAGTATCAATAAGAATACTCCTCTCTCTACTTTTCTCTCTATTGTTCTTGTTCTTGTATTATTGTTCTTGTTCTTATATTATTTCATAACACGTTATCAGCACGAAACTCTACCGTCTCAAGAATCCTCTTGAGAAAATTAAGGTATTTCCCTTTTTTTAATTTGGTTTTAATTATGTCTGATACAATGAAAAGAAAGTTCGTTGCCCTTGAAATTTCGGGCAAGAACTATATGACATGGGTGTTGGATGCTGAAATCCACTTAGATGCTATGGGTCTTGGAGACGCCATTAAAGACAGAGATAAAGCATCCACCCAAGACTGTGCTAAGGCCTTGATTTTTTTGCGCCATCACCTTGATGAAGGTTTGAAAATTGAATATCTCACAGTCAAAGATCCACTCATCTTGTGGAAAGGCTTAAAGGAGAGATATGACAACCTGAAGTTGGTCACTCTGCCACAAGCACGATATGATTGGGCTCATCTGAGGCTCCAAGACTTTAAGTATGTTTCTGAATATAATTCTGCAATGTTCAGAATTACTTCTAAATTGAAACTCTGTGGAGATAATATCTCTGATTATGATATGCTTGAAAAAACGTTTACAACGTTTCATGCCTCCAATATGGTACTGCAACAACAGTACAGAGAGAAAGGTTTCAAAAAGTACTCTGAACTGATTTCTCTTCTCCTTGTGGCTGAGCGAAACAATGACCTGCTCATGAGAAATCACGAAAATCGACTCACTGGGTCTACACCATTGCCTGAAGCAGATAAAGTGTATTCTCATTATGCCAAGCATGGAAAAGGCTATGGCTTTAATCATGGTCGTGGTCGTAATCGGGGTCATGGCCGTGGACGTAGACAAGGAAGAAATTTCCCTGATGTCTGTCACCCCCCAAAGAGATATAACCACCAAAAGCAGAAATGAGATTATGAGGATCCAAAGGCAAATAGTTCAGAAACTATATGTTATCGTTGCGGTGGAAAAAGGGCACTGGTCAAAAGCTTGCCGTGTACCAAGACATTTGGTTGATCTTTATCAAGCATCTCTAAAGAATAAAGGCCCTGAAACAAATTTTGTCTCTGACGACAATTTTGACATCACCCACCTGGATGTGGTAGACTTCTTTGAGCAACCCGAGGGGAAAATAGACCACTTAATCGGTGATGGATCTGTGATGAAGGAAGATGGAATTGTTTGATTTTATTTTACTTATTTGTATTAGTTAGTGAATAAACTAATAGTCATTAGTATCAGCTCGTATTAGTTAGTTTATGATATAATGTTAGTATTAGTTCTTTAGAATGTTTCAATATGCTTAAACTTCAAAGATATTTTTATTTTCCAGTAGAGTTAATCGATTAACCTAACAGTTAGTCGATTATCTAATATTTCGCATTAAAACTGGACTTTTCCGCAAGCTAAGTTAGTCGACTATCTGATTTAGTTAGTCGACTAATCTGATGACTGTTTACTAAGTTAGTCGACTATCAACTTAGTTAGTCGACTAACTAATATTTCGCATTTAAACTGGACTTTTTCGCAAGGCAAGATAGTCGACTATCTGATTTAGTTAGTCGACTAACCTAATGACTGCTTCCCAAGATAGTCGACTATCAACTAAGTTAATCGACTAACCTCAGCAGATTTTGAAAATATTGTTTAAATGTGAAACATACGGATTGAATTTGTTTATTCTCATGTTCGTGTATTTCTTTTGTATGTCAAACCATGGGAAAGCAAATATGGATATCTCACAAAGCAAGCTTGGATCAATGTCCAACTGTAAAAATATTTGTTTAGTTGATTCATGTACTACACATACGATACTCAAAGAAAAGAAATATTTCTCTCAACTAAGTATGTGTAAGGCAGATGTTACTACAATCTCTGGTAGTAGTAAATTGATTGAAGGCTCCGGAAGAGCAACTATAACTCTGCCTAGAGGAACAATATTTATCATAGAGAATGCAATGTTCTCCTCCAAGTCTAAGAGAAACTTGTTGAGTTTTAAAGATATACGCTGGAATGGCTATCATATTGAGACAATAGATGAGAATAATCTTGAATATCTCATCATTACAAAAAATGTCTCTGGCCAAAAGAGGGTTATTGAGAAATTCCCGTCTTTATCTTGTGGCCTGTATTGGACAAAAATTAGTGCAATTGAGGCACATTCAACAATAAACCAAAAGGTTACTGATTCCAATACTTTTGTACTTTGGCATGATCGATTGGGACACCCTGGATCAATCATGATGAGACGGATTATAGAAAGCTCATATGGGCATCCGTTAAAGAATTTCAAGATTCTTTTAAATAATGAATTTTCTTGCACTTCTTGTTATCAAGGCAAGTTAATTATTAGACCATCACCAACAAAGGTTGGGACTGAGTCACCTACGTTTTTGGAACGTATACAAAGGGATATTTGTGGACCTATTCACCCACCTAGTGGGTCCTTTAGATATTTTATGGTCTTAATAGACGCATCCTGTAGATAGTCTCATGTGTGCCTGTTGTGATCACGCAACCTTGCGTTTGCAAAAGTAATGGCACAAATAATTCGACTACGAGCACAATTTCCTGATAATCCAATCAAGTCTATTAGACTGGATAATGCTGCTGAGTTTTCATCCCAAGCATTTAATGATTATTGCTTATCAATTGGGATAAAAGTGGAACATTCTGTAGCTCATGTTCACACTCAAAACGGTCTTGCAGAATCTTTAATTAAACGCCTGCAGTTGATTGCAAGACCATTACTCATGAAAACAAGGCTGCCCACTTCGGTATGGGGTCACGCTATTTTGCATGCAGCAATGCTAATTCGTCTCAGACCGATGAATTATCACAAATATTCCCCGTTGCAATTGGTTTTGGGTCATGAACCCAATATATCCCATTTAAGAATCTTTGGATGCGCGGGATATGTGCCTATAGCACCGCCATACCGCACCAAAATGGGTCCGCAAAGAAGGTTAGGAATATATGTTGGGTTTGAATCGCCCTCCATTATTCGCTACCACGAAACATTGACAGGGGATTTGTTCACTGCACGATTTGCAGACTGTCGATTCGATGAGACACTTTTCCCAAAATTAGGGGGAGAAGTTGGTGAAACCAAACGGGAAATTTTGTGGAAAAATCAATCATTATCTCATCTTGATCCACATACCTCTATTTGTGAAAAAGAGGTGCAAAAGATTATCCATTTGCAAAGAATAGCAAATCAAATGCCTGACGCATTAACGGACTTTAAAAGGATAACAAAATCCCACATCCCCACGGAGAATATTCCAATCCGTATTAATGTCCCTGTTGGACAATCATCTAGTGACATATCCAATGAGTCGAATGCATGCCTGAAGCGTGGCAGGCCATTAGGTTCCAAAGATCGAAATCCTAGAAAGAGGAAAGCAAACGATCAAAATGACACTACGAAATAATCTCATGAGGAAATTCATGATTTAATAAATTCTAAGATTCATGAAGAATCCATTGAGCCCGAGACTCAAGAAAATAAGGAACTACCAATAATCCAATCGATATTGAGGCAAATTTTAATCGAGTGGATATAGTGGTGGATTATGTCTTTGATTTTAATGTCGCATCTAGCATTATGCAAGAAAGTGAGGATCTTGAACCTCAATCTGTTGGAGAATGTCGAAAAAGACATGATTGGCCAAAATGGCAAGAAGCAATCCAATCAGAATTGAATTCACTGGCAAAACGTGAAGTTTTTGGCCCTATAGTTGAAACACCTAATGGTGTTAAGCCTGTTGGCTATAAATGGGTCTTTGTGCAAGAGAAATGAGAAAAACGAGGTACAAAGATATAAGGCACGCCTTCTTGCACAAGGATTTTCTCAAAGGCCTGGTGTCGATTATGAAGAGACATATTCGCCTGTAATGGATGCCATAACTTTTCGTTATCTCATTGATTTTGCTGTCCTTGAAAAGCTTGACATGCATTTAATGGATGTGGTTACTGCC
Source organism: Nicotiana benthamiana (assembly GCA_034376525.1). Lineage (NCBI taxonomy): Eukaryota > Viridiplantae > Streptophyta > Magnoliopsida > Solanales > Solanaceae > Nicotiana > Nicotiana benthamiana. The sequence goes on along the minus strand of CM067330.1, from coordinate 52,443,225 downwards.
TATCTTTATGGCTCACTGGATAATGAGATATACATGAAAATTTTCGATGGACTCAAAATGTCAAACGCTCATAATTCAAAGTTCCGGGAAATGTTTTCAATCAAATTGCAAAGATCCTTGTATGGTCTAAAGCAATCAGGACGAATGTGGTATAATCGTCTTAGTGAGTATTTATTTAAAGAAGGTTATATAAATGATGCCATTTGCCCGTGTGTTTTTATAAAGAAAACAACATCGGAATTTGTTGTACTTGCCGTATATGTCGATGACATAAACCTTATTGGAACCCCCATAGAACTCCAAAAGGCAATTGATTATCTAAAGAATGAATTCAAGATGAAAGATCTCGGAAAGACAAAATTATGTCTTGGTTTGCAAATTGAATATTTGGCAAACGGAATTTTTGTTCATCAATCTACCTATATAGAAAAGGTACTGAAACGATTTTACATGGATGGAGCATATCCTTTAAGTACTCCGATGGTTGTTCGATCACTTGATGTGAATAAAGATCCATTCCGACCGCAAGAAAGGAATGAAGAGCTACTTGGTCCTGAAGTACCATATCTTAGTGCAATTGGCGCACTAATGTATCTTGCAAATACTACAAGGCCTGACATAACCTTTTCAGTTAATGTCTTAGCAAGGTATAGCTCGGCTCCCACAAGGAGACATTGGAATGGGATCAAACATATATTGCGGTACCTAAAAGGGACTACCGATATGGGCTTATTTTATAGCAATAATTGCAGTCCTGATCTTGTTGGTTATGTTGATGCTGGATATTTATCCGACCCACACAAGGCTCGATCTCAAACGGGTTATGTGTTTACCTGTGGAGGCACCGCCATATCTTGGCGATCGACTAAGCAATCAATTGTGGCTACTTCATCTAATCATGCCGAGATAATCGCTATTCATGAAGCAAGTCAGGAGTGTGTGTGGTTGAGGTCTATAATACATCATATTCAAGACAAATGTGGTTTGAAGTGTAACAAACTACCCACGACTTTGTATGAAGACAATGCAGCATGTATAGCTCAATTGAAGGGAGGATTCATAAAAGGAGATAGAACAAAGCATATTTCACCAAAGTTATTTTTCACACATGATCTTCAAAAGAATGGTGATATCAATGTGCAACAGATTCGTTCAAGCGATAATATGGCTGATTTGTTCACAAAATCTCTACCAACGTCAACCTTCAAGAAGCTGGTTCACAAGATCGGAATGCGAAGACTCAAGGATATGAATTGATGCTCCTTTCAGGGGGAGTTAATGCGCGTTGCACTCTTTTTCCCTTACAAGGTTTTGTCCCAATGGGTTTTCCTTGCAAGGTTTTTAACGAGGCAACCAATAGGCGCATATTCAAACATGTGTACTCTTTTTCCTTTTCTTTAATTTTTTCCCATTGAGTTTTGTTTTAGTTAAGGTTTTAACGATGCACATTATTAAATAGACATTCAAGGGGGAGTGTTATAAAATATTCTATTTTAGGTGAATGTCCATATTTAGAGAGATTCTAGGGTTTACTTCTTGGTGGCTAAGTCACCACCTCCCTATAAATAAAGGGGTTCTATTCCATTGTAAACCATCCCAAAGTATCAATAAGAATACTCCTCTCTCTAGTTTTCTCTCTATTGTTCTTGTTCTTGTATTATTATTCTTGTTCTTATATTATTTAATAACAAACATAAATTTGTTATGCTTTATTGGGTACCTTTTCATTTTTTCATTATGCTTCAAGCATAAAATCACTTCTTGGCTGCTAAACAAAATTGACCATTTTGACGTTGACTTGCACCAAACTTTTATGCTTATCGTTTTTTGCTCTGTTTTGTCACAACATTCCAAATCTTTCTTGTTTTGTTAACAAGAACAAAAATCAACGTATTAACAAACTAGCAACTTTACAACGAAGTCCTCTACCCTACTGATTCATAATCGATATCTTTCAAGAAAGAATGACAATTAATATTACTACAATAACAATCAGTATAATCCCAAAAATAGAATCTGAGAAGATAATAAGCATGCAGGCTTTATCCCTACCTTCAAGAAGATAGAAAAACTGTTTCCGAAAAATCCTCGCCTAATGAATCAAAAATGACAATTGACAAGCTACTATCATTATGTTATTGTAGACTCTTTGGTCCACTTTAGCTGTTTTCAATCTGGAGATTGGATCAAACAAACATGAAGTTTCTTGACCACAAATATATTCTATCATTGTGATGTTAGTGTTTGAACTCTTTAATACATTTAAGGGTCAATTGGTCCTCAAAGAGGGGCCTACTTTGCACTTTTTATTATCCACCTATAGTAACGGTCCACCCTGGACAGTCATGGCAATTCAAGGAAGGACATAACTCATGTAATAATTCATAAATAAATGGGAAAGAACAGTACATGAGAATTTATACATAAACTGGTAAAAAGGGTATAATATAACGTTTGGTAGCAAATATCTTGAACTTAGAGCAGTTATTAATATAACCTTCACAGACATTTCAAAATAGGAACTCCAAAAACCTCACTCTATAAAATACAAGAGCTAAACACAAAACATAAAAAGAACAAATCCAACATTTACATAACTTCTTTTTATTGATCTTTTTCCAGATTTCCTACAAATTATTTATCTAACAGTCGCCGTGACAAAGTGAAAGGGAAAAAAATGAAGACATCAAACGGAAACAACACCAATTCTACTTGGCACTTTCACTCAGGTGCCACCAAAAATATTTACAACATCTCTTATCAAAGCTACTGCCGCCCTATATAACTTCTCAAGGGAGCATATCCATAAAACCAACCTAAGCTAGAAATCCTTCACTTCAAGCAGCCTGCAGGGAGTTATTTAGGTATTAACTCATCCTAGTAGTGAGATGTCGTAGTACCTTGATCTCAAAACTGGCAAGAAGTCCCAAGCCTTTGTATCTGCCTCTGACCAACAGTGACTGATTTGCGCTTGTCGAAAGCTGGGTACAGCAGTTCTTGGAACTTCTCTAGAAACAGATGCCATTCTTCCTCATTCATATCTGCCAGCTTCAAAAAGCTGGAACTCACAGGGAGCTGCTCATTCGCGCTCCTGTGACCGGATGATGCTCTAGCTAGATCGCCATTTTCAGGCTTTGTTCCTGAAAAATTAGGATGCTTCTGCTTCTTGTCACCTAAATTAATATTCTTGAGGGACAATGATAGTTTTGACTCGGACACATTCTTTGTCGGGGGAGGAACATAGTTAAAGCTTGTTTCCTCCTCTTCACTCTCTTCTTCCTCAATGCTTTCATCTAGCTTAAAGAGTTGAGTGCGGCCATTTCCTCCTCCAATTGGAAACTGAAATGGGTTCCTGGTCATGAAGTTTTCAGAGGCCATATTTGGACTAAAATTATACCCTGCATCCTCGTAATCTATGTCAAATTGGAACTCCTCCTCATCAACTTCAGCCTTTGGAGATAAAATCTCTCTCTCAGCAATCATCCTTCTTGCCTCCAAACAAACTACTTCAAGCTCGCTGGGTTCCTCCTCTCCACGAAGAAACTCCCTGCTCATCATCTCACCAATCTCTGCAAGGCAGAGCCCATAAGCTGCAGCTTCCTTGAGAAAAATGGTGGAGAGAACCAAGACACGAAGGCAAGCTTCGCGAATCATAGGGAGCTCAGTTTTCAGCATCTCAGAGTCACTAACAGGATCAAGTTTCTCTATGTACTCCAGTTCATCCTCTGAAAAAGGAATAGATGCCTGAGGCCAATGAATCCACTCAAAATATGGGTCTTCCAACGTTTCTGGTAGACAGAGGCCATGATCAATGGGAGTCAACTCTACTTGACCAAACATCCCAACACCATCAAGCTTCCTAACTAAAAGATTTCCTGCATGCCTATCTGTGTTAAAAATCCTGATGTCTAATATCCCAATCCGGTGAACAGCAGCAACGGGGAAGCTCGAGGTTCCATGGTCGCTGGCATCAAAATCATGAGGGATAAATTGTTGAAAAGATGCAATCTTGCTGACGAGTTTCTTCTTGCTATGAGGCTTGTCTCCATTAACACCATCATTGACATTAAAAATAGAATGAGTGATTTTCACCAATGCAGTGGCCGGCACATTAGCAAAATGATCATAGTCTAGAAGATATGCAGCAACCTCCCTAAACCCTGTTTCTCCAACTCGAACTGAACGCTTTAAGCCTGGCTGTCCAAGAGCTTTGCCAACAAAGCCTTTAGGATTGTTTGGGGCAAATGGTTCTTCATCTGTTGGCTTGACAATAGCAACACTCTCCCCTCTGCTGTTTCTAAAGAAGTAGCCCCCTCCAAGTCCACTATGGACGGGAAGTGGCTCAACTCCATTCTTGATAGCCTTCACAATCTCCTTGACAAGTAATCTTGTCTTGGCAAAGACACAAGAGTTCCCCAGTATTTCAATAGGGCCACTCTGATCTCTCTGTTGGACATCCCTCCCAGTAGGTGAAAGACACGGAGTCGATGAACTTCTATGCATAAAATTCCTCGTCAGCAGCAGAGGAGAATCATTCCGAACAGAACTAAGGTCGTTTTTCAACACCACATCACCAAATGTCAAAGAACTCTCCTCAGTTGGAACATTGAGGGCGATCTGCAACCTCCTCTTCACAGTATGAGCATTGTCACTACGGTCCAACTCCATCCCCAGTACACAACCAGTGTCAGTTTGCACAAAAACACGTCTCCTCCCAGTAGATTTCCCTTCCATCCTACTGTTTCCATGGTACTCTCCACCACCAAGAGGACTCTTGAATAGTGCCACAGCCATCTGGGTCTGAACAGGACTGTCCAAGTTAGGAGACATAAAAGGACGAGAAAAACTGTCCTAAGTCACAACCAGCAAAAAGAGATGGTGGAAGAAGAGAGCTTCCCCAACACTCAACTCAGAAGCCGATTGTGCGCAATAAACCAAATGATTCAATCCACAAAAGGTCATCAATCAGAAAACAAGGAACCAAAACCAACCCCCAAAGATGTCACCACCAAACAGGAACACTATCAATCACTCGCACGTCAAACAACCAACAGCGAATGATCAAGATCCCAAATGTTACATCGAAAGAGCCATCTGATGATCCGGATTATAGCAGTGAACCACAATCTGTGAACACACACAAAACTTAATAAATCTACGCACTTAATCAAGAATTGCAATAAAACAAAATTAATTAGCCCACTGAAAACCAATACATCAGATTAAACAGATCTTTGACAAGATCTTCAAGAATCAGAATGAGCAGTTCTTTAACACTAAAACCTACGTTTCCTTAATACTTAAGAGTTATAGCCAAAAAAACTCGTACTATATTTCACAATCAATGCAAAGCTATAAATTACTTATAAAACTGAACCTTGTTTCATACACGTGTTTACACAATAAAATCTGTAGAATCCAATTAATTACTCAGCAATATCAAAACTAACATTTTTATCCAATAACATAAACTCTTAATCTCGCAATTACTTACCTAGTTACATTTACTACTCGAAACCCTCATTTTCATTCAATTACTAAAAAATAATACCGAAAAAGAAAAAAAAGCTTAAAAAATCAATAATTCCGCTGAAAATCACTATTCTTTCGTCCTCTCAAACAAATTTAAATAAAACTGACAGGTGAATAACGAATCAAAGAACAACAAACACATAACAAAAACGAACAGAATCTACAAAAGAATCGAATGAATGAAGTTGAATAGACTACTCACCAGACGGCCAGATCTGAGAGATCGCGCCTCTGTTTGTCTCTCTTTTTACGGCAACCAGTATGCCGCTTTTCTTTCTCTCTTCACTACCGGAGTAAGAAGATAGCAATACAGCGATGAAAACCGTCTGATTGAGAGAACAACGATTCAACGGCTACGATTCGATTTCTCTCAGTTGGAAGCCACCAAAAACCCTTTGCTTCTTCTTCTGCTCGGTTCCTATGTGGCTTATGCTTTCTTCTCTTTCGACGAATCTCTCTCCTTTTATATATATCTCTGTCTTACATATTCTGTATCTATATATCCCAGACTGGATTTAATATTTTCCAATTTTTATTTTGGGGGTATTTGCTCTTTTAGTACCTCAAATATCAATAAATTCTGTTTTGATTCATCTGATTTACGTATTAACTATTACATCATTTAATTGCCATAAATTATTATCTTCACTAGGTATTTATATGAAACTATAGTATCAAATTACGATGGACAAGTGATTTAACAATACGATAACAAACTCAGAATAATTTAACAAGTGAAATCTGGGAGAATAGTATGCAGACAAATTTTATTCCTATCTTGTGAAGGTAAAAATGCTATTTTAGATAGATACTCGGTTCAAAAAAAGCATAATCATAGTAATTTTAAAAAGAAATAGAGCAATGGAGAGCCATAAAAAAAGTAATAAGAACCAGTAACAACAAGATAATAAGATAACTGAAGCAAAAGAAACAACTAGTAATACGAGAAATCTAAGTATAATAATATTAATTTAATAATATAAACATACATATTAAATAAATATGTTTATATAAGAAAAGTATACGTGCAAATATGTGTTATGTATCCATTAGTAATTTGGTATAAATGTCTAGTATTGATAAATTTCATCTTTAATTGACAATATATTGTGTTAAGTTTGAATTGCTTACTCCGTCTATGAAGATAATATAGTTCGGAAATTAGTACCGGTATAGCATAGTTCTTATATAAATATATCAAAAACACATACTTTAATTAATTGAAGTGACAATATAGGTGAAATTAGAATCTATCTATAGCTGAGGGGCCAAAATGCTACATCTCTTTTTCTTTCTTCTCGGAATGTTCGTTTAACTCTGGTTAAGTGGAAGTAACGTTTAGTGTGAACTATGGTTTGATCTCTCTAACTAACCGTAGTTAAAGCGGCAGTCTTATTTATTCACGGAATGGTCTAGAATGTTGACTAATTAGCCGTTGGATTAGAATAAACGGTGGGATCTTAAGCTCCAATGAATGAAGGTGAAGTGAGGTAATAGATTGGAAGGTGACGTGGCGGGTCTAGCGAAAAGGGTAGTGACAAGTGACAAACGAATCGAGTGGAGGTTTTACGATTTCAACGCCAGTGAGTTACTGAAATACCGGAAATGCCATTGGTGAAAAGTTACGTGGGCCAGATATTTTCTTCATGGGTGGGGTCCCCTTTTTTAATGTGGGTCCACCTTTTCACTTTAATCCAAATATATATATATCTATTATATATATAAATATAAATTGAGATGACACCTCTCTTAAGCCAAGAAATATATATATATATATATATATAACAACAACAACAGTAACAACTACCCAGTATAGTTCCACAAAGTGGGGTCTGTGGAGGGTAATATGTAGACGAACCTTACCCCTACCTAAAAAGGCAGAGAGGTTGTTTCCAATCGACAATCGGCTCAGTGAAGGAAAGGAACAACAAAAACACAAACAAAAACAAAAGAGCATTAGTAACTCCACCAGAAATAGCGTAAATAATTATCTAAACATAAGAAACATAAATAAAATAGCATGCAATAGTATCATACAGTAACTAACATAAATAACTACCATAAGGGAGACACAAACCAAAACACAAATTATCTATGGATAGCCCTGCCAAGCCTCACCCAACCCCGGGTCAGGAGTATCAAAAACTCTAGGAGCCCCTATCCTACCCTGATACTAGACCTCCAGACTTTCCTATCAAGGGTCATGTCCTCGGAAACCCGCATTCTAGCCATGTCATGCCTAATCACCTCTCCCCAATACTTCTTAGGCCTCCCTCTGCCTCGCCGAACGCCGACAATCACCAGCCGCTCAAAACTCCTCACCGGGGCATCAGGGCTTCTCCTACGCACATGCCCGAACCACCTCAGCCTCGCTTCTCGCATCTTCTCATCCACCGGGGCCACCCCCACCTTCTCTCGAATAACTTCATTCTTAATCTTATCTAACCTGGTGAGCCCGCACATCCACCTGAGCATCCTCATCTCCGCAACCTTTATTCTCTGAACATGAGAGTTCTTCACGGGCCAGCACTCCGCCCCATACAACATTGCATGTCTAACCACAGCCCTATAAAATTTTTCCTTGAGTTTATGTGGAACTTTCTTGTCACACAGGACTCCTGATGCAAGCCTCCACTTTGACCACCCCGCTCCTATACGATGAGTGACGTCCCCATCAATCTCTCCGTCCCCCTGAATCACCGACCCAAGATATCTGGCACTGTCCCTCTTGGCAATGACCTGAGATCCAATCATCACGTCCCTGCCTACTTCGCTCGGCTCGGCGCTAAACTTGCACTCCAGGTATTCTGTCTTAGATCTGCTTATTTTGATTCCTTTAGACTCGAGAGTCTGTCTCCATACCTCTAACCTCTCAATCACATCGACTCTCGTCTCATCTATCAAGACTATGTCATCAGCAAATAGCATACACCAAGGCTATATATATATATATATATATATATATATATATATATATATATATATATATATATATATATATATATATATATATATATATATATTTTTTTTTATTTTTTTTTTCTTGAGGTTTTCATCATTTTTTATTTACTTTATTTTAAAATTTCTATTTTCATAACTTATACATCTTTATCTTCATAACCTACACTTTTAATAACCTCAATACCTCTCATGTCTTTCATATTCATAACTTTTAAATATTAAATTTGTAAGTTTATGACAATTTATTATATGTTCCTCTATATATACCTATATAAGGATTTTTATGTTTTGAACAAATATGATTACTAACTTTATATTCTCCTAATAATAATTTGAGTTATCTCTATCAAAGGTTATAGAATGGAAAAGAAAATCTATATTAAGGTATGGTTTAAATTCTATCCTTTATTTTTATTTAAGGTAAATAATCAAAGATATTCTTTATACTTTAAATATTCGTTGTTCAGTTACAGCAAATTGTTAGGTCCCTTTATTGTATCCCTCTGATTATTCTTGTCCAACATCTCATCGTTTATTACAACCTGAAAGGAGAATCCTCTTACAAAGAATTAATCTTTTGTACAGATTTGGAGTTGGTTTTCCACACAGGGAGGACTTTAGAGATTTTGTCAATGACTTTTTGACTGCTAAACGAATGTGAATAACTCAAATACATACTGGGCAGCAGGAAAAGATATATGTTTTTAAAAAATAATGCCAAAAAATGAAGAAGGAGAAATTAGATAAATTATCATTCTAATTTTGAAGAGATGTGCCACGTCCCTGCTCAATGGCCTTCCAACTTCTCCTCTCACACCATCTTCTTTATTTTCTCCATCTCTTTGTTTTCCTCTTTTACTCATCAACACTCGTGACCATGTAATTCAAGCTCTTTCTTGATAAAATTCAACTATGTATATAAGTAAATTACGCTGCTCTATTTTATTTTATTTTGTGCAAAAGAAGTAGCATTTCCTAAAGAACAAACGGAAGACTGTGAATTCACAGCCCTCTATTCCTTACATATGTCAATCTTAGCAAGACTATTTAAGATGAGGTGTCATATGATGAGGCGAAAATCGAAGTAAATTCTCATTAATAGTCTTTGATATTGTTATCTTTAGGTGTATGTGTATAAGTTGAAGTAGGAGAAGTTTTATTTTGTGTCTCATACAACTGAGACTAGTAGTTTGAGGCTCCTTTTCATCTAACAAAATTATGGACCATAATCTTACACTTTGTGTCCACAAAATTCTGTGTCCACAAAATTGTGAGTACAAAATATTGCATCATACAACTAGTATAAGTTGTATGAGACACAAAATAAAATTTAGAGATTTTGATATCTGTTTTCTGTTGTATATATTTATACTTTACAATTGTAATAATTTTGAGTCGTGATTTTCTCCTATGTCCGAGTGAGATTGTGATGTGATTTTCTTTTCCTGTTATATATAGATTCATCTTTTTAAAAATATATTTTTCTATATGTTCTTAATTCTTTTTGTCTCTATTTCTTTTCTTCAGTGAACTTTTCTAAATTTTTTTTCCTTGTCTAGGGTTGTTTCTCTTCATACACTAATAACTCCTTAAATTTTCTTCAAATAGGTTTCGTAAATTTATAACATGTTTATTGTGAGCACATGATTTTTGCCCTATATAAAATACTCCTACATAATCCCAAGTAAATTAGATCTATCTTTTAATTAGTTTCCATTTTAGGAATTATTGTAGAATTTTCTTAATTATTTGCAGTTTTTCTGTCCATGTTTAATTTTATTAAATTCATGAAAATACGAAAAAAATAATATAAATTTGCATTTAGGATTTATTTCTATATTTTTAGGTTAATTAGTAGATTAGTTGTTTTATAAAAATAAAAAAATCACACTCATTTTGCATTTTAACTTTTTAATTTTGAATATTATATTTCTTCTCTTAATTTATGGGTTAATTAATTTTTTTAAATATTATAGTGGGGTATAAATTTAATTTTCTTTTAAAAAGAAAAATTGGAAATTGAAAAGAAAAGGAAAAGAATCTAAAGAAAGGTTGATTTTGGGATATTCCAATTGAATTTCCCAAGGCCTAATTTAATTTCCCCCAAACCCGTTCCGGATCCAGCCCAAACCATGCCCCAAACCCCTATCTAACCAAACGATCCCGTTTTTAAACCTTCTCATCGAAGCCTTCGATTTCATTTGATCAGACGGCCCATAAATGGTCATTAACTTCTCATATAATTGTCAAAACAAGCCTTTACCTCCCCCCCCCCCAGTTCCAAACGATATCACTTCATTTTCCTTATTTAAAACCAAACCCTAGCACCGCCCTAAATTCCTCACCATCTCTGATGGTAGCACTATCTCTAATCTGCCTTAATACCACACCCTAGAATCCCTTTTATTACCTCATCCCAAATCTCTAACCTGTTCCCATCAAACCCCTCTCAAATTCTCCCGATTTTAGATCCAAACAGAGTTCCCTGAACCCTAGTCTCTCCCAAACATCTTCAGATTGTTACCACACAACCATCACCCTTCCTTACCACATCCACCATTAATTCCCGAAAGAAGCACTCAAATCCCTTGAATTTCGAATCAGAAAAATCCTTGTTCTTTTAGGTCACAACTCTTTGGTTTTCGGAGTTTAATACGAATCTAGATTCATGTTAGTCAAGCGTTCTCAGTTGAAAGCTTGGCTAATATGAATTCTTGTTCGATGTTGAGAAGTTCAGTCTATTTGGACAGCTCCTGTCCCCTCACCTTTTGATCAATTGCTGGGATTCCATCGCTTCTCAAGCTTTGTCCTGTTAGTCATTCCCCCTTTTTTTTCTTTCTTTCTTTTGATTTTCTTTTTGCTTTATTTGTTTGTCTCTAATGTCTTACTTTTTTTCTTAGTTGATATGGTACTTTAGATTATTCGCTATTAGTGGTCACTCGCTCGAATGATTTCCTTGTTTATTTGACTAGGTTAGATTGTTGTTTATGTCATTTTTATTTTTTGTTATAATCAATGTCTCTAAGTGTATGATTCTAGATTTAGGTTTCTTTCCTTGTGTTGTGATTCAGTGTTTTGAATGTTTTTTTCTTCTTTTAGTGATAATGAAATTTTCCACTGAGCGTTAGAAGTCAAGTTTTCTTAAAGTTCATCTTAAGAAATCATATATCTGAGGTCCAATTTAAAAAAAATCATATATTTGGATTCATGGGGGAATGGATAATCGAATGTGTGGTCCGAACCTCGAGTTTCGACTGTGTGAGCCTGGGGGCATTTTTGACCTTTTTGGGTAAAATTGTGGAAAAATTATTTTCATGTATTAGGGTTGATTCATTTAGTGTTTATTAATGTAATTAAGTAATTTGTGATTAGATAAGAGCGAATTTGAGGTGAAATCATAGGGTAAAGCTATAATTGAGGCTTGAGTTGTATTCAAGGCATTGAGGTAAGTGTTCGGTCTAACCTTAGCTTGAGGGATTAGGAGTTGAGTCATCTATGCTAATTTCTCTTTGTTGATTACGACTTATAGGCATGGTGACGAGTATCAATATGTTGGTGTCAAGCATGACCGTGAGTCTTAAATTGGAAGTTATTTTATTCTTAAATGACACCACGTATGCCCTAATAATGATCTACCATATCGATCATAGATTTGTTTATCCTCGTAGATCCTATTTATAATCGAGCATCTTCATTAATCAAACTGATTTAAGGTTGGTTATAGTTGATTCTCCCTTGCTGGGATGATTGTTTATATAATGTTGTTCCCTTGCCGGGAAGTTATTTTATTACTTTGTTCCTTTCCGGGATTTCTTATGATTATGTGATAAGATGATATGGGAGCGAGTGGTACGCCTACCACAAGATATGATGAAATGGGAGCAACTGGTACGCCTACCACGAGATACAAAAAAATGGGAGGGATTGGTACGCCTATCACGAGATACAAATAAAATGGGATCGGGTGGTACGCCTACCACAAGATTTGATGAAATAGGAGTGGGTGGTACGCCTACAACGAGATAAAATTGAAATGGGAGCAGCTGGTACGCCTACCACGAGGTTTGATGAAATGGGAGAGAGTGGTATGCCTACCAGGGAAAACATTGAGAAAGGGGATCAGGTTGCATGCCTGCAACGAGATGTGTACTAACAGTGAAATCTGCTTTCATTTCCCTTATCTATGTTAGATTTAATTTATTGATGTTCCTTATTGTTCTCCTGTTTTATCTGTTATTCCCGAAGCATGTTCACTTCCCATTTAAAATGGTTATTCTAATTATATTCCCGTTGTAGAAATATATATAACTGCACGAGTTTATGAGGTAGTCCTATATAGCCTCGTCACTACTTCGTCGGGGTTAGGCTAGGCGCTTACCAACATATGTGGTCGGTTGTGGTGATACTACACTCTGTGCTCTTTTGCACAGATCTAGGTACCGAACAAGAGAAGTAGATCAGGAGCTAGTCTTCAGTCCACCGAGACACTAAGGTAGCCCTGTAGGCATCCGCAGACCCGTAGTCATCTCTATCTTACTTTTTATTCTGTTATCTCATGTTTCGAGACATCCAGTGTTATCTTTCCTTCAAACTATTGTATGTAGTATTCTTAGTAGTCCATGGATGTTGTGACACCGGTTCTTGGGTAGAGGCATATGATGATTTCTTCATTATTGCTTAGTTTATTTAGTTTAAGTCTTTTGCTTCATATTTCCATTGTTATTTAAATACTTAACAATGTTGTTATGATCAATAAAAAGAATTAAATAAAGGAGTTAGGAGTTAATGAATCATGGCTTGCCTAGATTCTACGAGTAGATGCTACCATGACCCCTGAAGGAGGGAAATCCGGATCATGACAAGTTGGTATCAGAGCTGTAGGTTACATGGGTCTCACAACTCATGGACAAGCTTAGTATAGTATGAGGGATCACTACGGAGACGTCTGTATTTGTCCCCTAGAGGCTACAGAATTAGGAAATTTTTTACATTTGTTCTTTCTTGTCATGCGGTGTGGTTTCTCAGTGCTAATTGAAATTCTACTCTATTCTTTTGCAGATGGATAGAACACGCGCTTCCTCATCTTATAATCAGCAGTCTAAGCCCTAGGCAGCTCCCACAAGGGGTAGAGGGCGAGGTAGGGGCAGAGCTCATCCCCGAACAACAGCACCAGTGGTAGAGCCTTGGGTTGACTTTGACGAAGAGGTTCTAGCCCCAACCCTAGCAGTTCCTGTGGGCCCAACTTATGTTCCAAAGGGGTTTATTTCTACCCCAGTTCTTCAGGACGCTCTGTTCCAACTGGTGGGTCTTATGGAGAGTGTCACCCCAGCAGGTTTGCTTCCAATAGCACCAGCCATCTCTCAGGATAGATGAGGGGCCCAGACTCTTGCTACTCATACTTCAGAGTAGGTAGCTCCCTAGATTCATACTCCAACAGTTTAGCCAGTTCGAGGAGCTCAACTGGGTATGGTAGCCCAGGCCGGTGGTGGGGCAACTATGTCTGGCAATGCCTTATGGAGATTGGATAGGTTCACCAAGCTCTTCACTACTACCTTCAGCGTTGCATCTACGATGATCCTCGGGACTATTTTGATTGCTTCCACGAGGTTCTTCAAAACATAGGTATTGTTGAGACCAACGAGGTTGATTTTGCTACATTTCGATTGTCAGGAACCACCAAAACTTGGTGGAGGGATTATTGCCTAGCTAGACTAGCAGGATCACCATCCTTGACATGGAGCATTTCATGCAGCTATTTTTAGAGAAGTTTCTCCCTATTATAGAGCGAGAGACCTATTGGAGGCAGTTCGAGAGTCTCCATCAAGAATCCGTGACAGTTACCCAGTATGAGACCAGGTTTATTGATTTGGCTCACCATGCTCTTGTTATACTTCCCATTGAGAGGGAGAGAGAGAGAGACGATTTATTAATGGGCTCATTCGGCCAATTTGTCTCCAAAGGCTAGAGAGGTTGGGAGTGAGATATCCTTTCAGAAGGCGGCCAATATGACCTAGAGGATTGAGATGGTATTGTTACAGGGGGTGGTCATAGAGCAGACAAGAGACCCCGCCAATTAGGCTGATTCAGTGGTGCCTCGTCTGGAGGTAGAGATTCGTATGATAGGGGCCATCCTTCTAGGACTTTTTAGTCAGCCCTCCAAATTTCTCACAGTGCTTCTGGTAGCCGTGGTCCTCAGGCACAGTATTCTGATCAGCAGTCCTTCAGTGCACCCCAACACCTATTAGTGCACCATTGCTTCAGAGTTTCCAAGGTTGTCAGCCCCAGCAGCCGAGGGCTTATTTTACTTGTGGTGACACGAGGCACATTTCCAGGTATTGCCCTCGCGCGGCAGGTGGCTCTCAGCATTAAATTCTCGTGCCATAGTTCAGGCACCAGGTGTTCCACAGCCAGCCCAGCTAGCTAGAGGTAGGGGTAGAGGTGCTAAAAGTGAAGGTAGATGTCATTGAGGTGGAGCTCATAATGCTAGAGGTGGAGGCCAACTAGCAACAGGACGTCCCAGAGAGGTAGATCAGAGTGGTGGGGCCCAACCCCGATGTTATACTCTTTTGGCCAGGTCCGAGGCAGAGACTTCAGATGCAATTATTACAAGTACGATTTCTGTTTGTGATAGAGATGCTTCAGTGTTGTTCGATCCGGGGTCTACGTATGTATCATCTTATTTTCCCCCATATTTGGTCATACCTAGTGATGCATTGGGTATTCTGTTTATGTGTCTACACATATGGGTGACTCTATTGTGGTTGATCGAGTCTATCGTTCTTGTGTTGTGGTGATTGGGGGTCTAGAGACTCGTGTAGTTTTGTTGCTTTTAGACATGGTTGACTTTGATATTATATTGGGGATAGACTGGTTATCACCCTATCACACTATCTTGGACTGTTATGCCAAGACTGTGACCTTAGCTATACCGGGTATGCCTAGTATAAAATGGAGAGAGACTCTTGGTAATTCTACCCGCAGTGCTATATCGTATGTGAAGGCTCGGCATATGATCGAGACGGGGTGTTTGGCCTATTTAGCATATGTACGGGATTTCAGTGCTGAGGTCTCCTCTATTGATTCTGTGCCCGTTGTTTCTGGGTTCCCTGATATTTTTCCTTCTGACCTGCCGGTATGCTGCCCAACAGGGTTATTGATTTCTGTATTGATCTAGTTCCGGGCACTCAGCCCATTCCTATCCTGCCATATCATATGGCCCCACTGGAGTTGAAGGAGCTAAAGGAACAATTGCAGGATTTGCTTGAGAAAGGTTCTATTAGATCTAATGTCTGACCTTGGGGTGAGCCGGTGTTATTTGTCAAGAAGAATGATGGGACAATGAGAATGTGTATTGATTACCAGCAATTGAACAAGGTAACGATCAAGAATAGGTATCCACTCCCGAGAATTGATAATTTGTTTGACCAGCTTCAGGGTGCCAGGGTATTTTACAATATTGACTTGCGATCTGGCTACCATCAGTTGTGGATAAGGGTATCTGATATCCCTAAGATAGCCTTCCACACTCGGTACAGGCACTATGAGTTCTTGGTTATGTCATTCGGGTTGACAAATGTCCCAGCAGCTTTCGTGGACTTGATGAACCGAGTGTTCAGGCCTTATTTGGACTCATTCGTGATAGTTTTCATTGATGATATATTGATATACCCCTGCAGTCAGGAGGAGCATGCGCATCATCTTAGAGTGGTTCTTAGGACTCTGAGGGACAGTCGGTTATATGCTAAGTTCTCGAAGTGTAAATTATTGTTGGCTTCAGTGGCATTTCTAGGTCATATTGTATCAACAGAGGGTATTCAGGTGGACCCAAAGAAGATAGAGGCAATCAGGAACTAGCCTAGACCAGCATCAGCTACAGAGATTTGGAGTTTCTTGGGGTTGGCAAGCTACTATCGACAGTTCATGGAGGGGTTTTCATCCATTGTAGCCCCGATGACCAGATTGACCCAAAAGGGTACTCAGTTCAGATGGTCGGATGAGTGTGACATGAGCTTTCAAAAGCTCAAGACAGCTTTCACTATAGTACCAGTGTTGGTTTTGCCCATAGGTTCAAGGACTTATACAATCTATTGCAATGGCAAAGTCATTTACTATGCTTCTAGGTGGTTGGAGATTCATGAGAAGAACTATTCGGTTCATGATTTGGAGCTGGCAGCCATAGTTCACAAACTGAAGATTTGGAGGTATTATCTGTATAGCATGGCATGTGAGGTGTTCACTGATCACAAGAGTCTCCAGTACTTGTTCAGGCAAAAGGAGTTGAATTTGAGGTAGAGAAGGTGGTTGGAGTTGTTGAAAGATTTTGATATCACCATATTATATCACCCGAGAAAGGCCAATGTGGTGGTTGATGCTTTGAGTAGGAAGTCAGCCAGTATGGCCAGTCTTGCATACATTCCGATCAGTGAGAGGCTGCTTGCTTTATTGGATATTTCTGAGCCTATTCCAGTGTTATCTTACAAGGTTTCTCGTTCTTCATTATTAGAGCGTATCAGTGAGCGGCAGTTTGATGATCCCCGTTTGTGTGTCCTTAGAGACACGGTGCAACGTGGAGGTGCCAAGCAGGTTACCTTAGATGGTGATGGAGTATTGAGATTACAGGTTTGAGTTTGTGTGCCTAATGTGGATGGGCTTCGAGAGTTGATTTTAGAAGAGGCCCATAGTTACCGATATTTTATTCATCCGGATACCGCGAAGATGTATCAGGATTTGCGGCAATAATATTGGTGGCGTAGAATGAAGAAGTATATCGTGGCATATGTGACTCGTTGTTTGAATTGTCAGTAGGTTAAGTACAAGCATTGAAGGTCTGGTGGATTGATTCGGAGGATTGAGCTTCCCCAGTGGAAGTGGAAGCGGATAACTATGGACTTTGTTACTAGATTTTCGCAGATCCGGAAGAAGTTCGACGCGGTTTGGGTCATTTTTTATAGACTGACCAAGTTAGCACATTTTATTCCTGTGGCAGTCTCCTATTCATCTGAGAGGTTAGCTGAGATCTATATTTGAGAGATTCTTCGCCTTCATGGTGTGCCCGTATCTATCATTTTGGACCGGGGTACATAGTTTACCTCACACTTCTGGAGAGCAGTTCAGCAAGAGTTGGGCACATGAATTGAGTTGAGCACAACATTTCGTTCCCAAACGGATAGTCAGTCCTAACGAACCATTCAGATTTTGGAAGATATGCTTCGGGTTTGTGTCATCAACTTTCGAGGTTCGTGGGATCAGTTTTTGCCTTTAGCAGGGTTTGCCTGCAACAACAACTACTAGTCGAGCATCCAGACGTCTCCTTATGAGGCTTTATATGGTAGTCGGTATCGATATTCGGTTGGATGGTTTGAGCCAGGAGAGGCTCAGTTGTTAGGTATGGATCTGGTCCAAGAGGCCTTAAACAAGGTCAAGATCATTCAGGATAGGCTTCGTACAACTCAGTCCAGGAGAAAGAGCTATGCTGACTGCAAGGTTCGAGATGTGGCTTTTATGATTGGTGAGCGGTATTACTCCGAGTGTCGCCAATGAAGGGCGTGATGAGATTTGGGAAGAAGAGCAAGCTTAGCCCTATGTTCATTGGTCTATTTGAGATTCTTGATCAAGTCAGAGGGGTGGCATATAGACTTGCACTGCCGCCGAGCTTATTAGTCGTGCATCTAGTGTTTCATGTGTCCATGCTTCAAAAGTATCACGGTGATCCATCCCACGTGTTAGATTTCAGCACTGTTCAGTTGGACAAGGACTTGTCTTATGAGAAGGAGCCGATGGTTTTTTCACTTTGGAGACTCAACACTGGGGTTGTGTCTATATAGGACATGTGTACCCGAAATAAGACCATTTTGATGCATTATACTTGCTACTTGTACGTTTATTTGCTTCGGATTGCATGTTGACCGGCTTATAAATACTGGAGAAAAGTTGGGAAAGAGAAAAATCAATTTTAAGGCTAAGAGAGATAATTGCATGTTTTTAAAAAAATTCGATGTCCAAAAGTACCGAAACTTTGCCGAAATTTTGAAAAAAAAAGAAAGAAAATTTTGTTTTAAAAAATATTTGGTATGTCAAAACTGACCGAACTACGCGGGGTCTGATTCTCGCCGAATGTGAGATAGGGGTGTTCAAAACCGATCCGAAATCGAAAACTGATCCAAAACTGAAGCTTAATGGCTTACTGGTAACGACTTAACGGCTTAACGGACGGGGAATGGATTGAATTTGTTTTATTAACGGCTTAGCGATTTGGGGAAGGATTATTTAATTTTCTTTACGAGTAACCTGTTAACCCGTTAAGAATATATATATATATATATATATATATATATATATATATATATATATATATTAAATATAAAAAAGAGTTTCCACTTTCCAGAATTCCAGTAATCTCTGTCTACGTGTCTAGTGTGAATTGTCTATTATATTTGTCTAAGTCCTCTAAGACAGTAAGTAAGACTAACATTACTCTGTTCTTGAATTAACCCATCAAGGCTTCACATTCTAATTTGTTTGATACTAATAATTGATACTTGCTTGGCATTTGTTTGATACTAATAATTGAGTTCTTCTCTCCATGCATGGATGAAGTGGTTTCTGTTAAAATAGATATAGGAAGCTACAAAAGTACAAAAAAGGCTGAAATCCTGCTCAAACTCGAAAGGGTTCTCTGCTAAAGATTGCATTGAAGTCTAAAAGTTAGATTTATGAATTATGACTGAAAAACAAGATATCTGTTTGCTTGCTCTTGTATTAATACGCCTGCTTAGTGCTTACTCTTGTATTAATCCGTTTGTATCTAGTGCTTGATCTTATGGAGTTTTGTTGTTTTGTAGCACTTACATTTTATGATATTTTTCGACCAGTCAATTGCGATGGATTTTAATATCTGTTTGGCATTACAGGCTGTGATAGTTGAGCAGTAGTTGAACTGCCATAGTGCCATACATCTCATTTGGTATATATCCAATATAAACTTAATTAGCCCGATAACCGCCCGTTAAGAGCTAAACCGTTACCAACCCGCCCGATGTCTTATCGGATGGCTAATAGATTAATACATTTAAAAGCCGATAACCGTTAAGCCAAATCACTAAGAGTAAATAACCGCCCAATCCGCCCGATAAGCAGCCTTAATGTGAGATACATAGGCAAACCTCATTGGTTCCCAACCCAATTTTCAAAAAAATTTAAAAATATTTTCTTTTAGTTCATTCTTTAGAAATCTTTCCATAGAAAATTTTTTAAAAAAAGAGAAGTTTTAAAACTAAAAAAAAGTAATTTCCTTCTTTCTAAAGTCTTTCACACGAAAAAAATAAATGAAAAAAAATCAATCAAAAATCAAAATCCAAAATATTGGTTTCCTTTATTTTGAAGTATTTTTCTCAAAAATTCAAAAAACAAATGAAGTAAAAAAAATCTTTTCCTTTTTAAAAAAAGTCATCTTTCAAAAAAAATATAAAAATTGAGGTCCAAAAATATTTTTTCTTTTCTCTAGAAGTGCTTTTATAAAACAAAAAACTTAGAAATTCAAAAGATTTTCTTAAAAGCCCCTCTTTCGAAAACTAAGAGGCAACATCCAAAATCCAAAAATATTTTCTTTCTTCTTTTAGAAAAATAGAAAAAAAGAAATATTCTAATAAAAATATTTTCTTTTTACTTTTGATATTTCTAATGTTCCAACCAAAAGATAATCAAATTTTTAGAAGTATTTCTTTCAAGAAATAAAAGAAAAATCATAATCAAAAAATAAAAAATAATTCCTTTCTTCTTTTTAATCATTTCATTCAAAAATTCCAAAAAAGAGATTTAGCTTATTTACTCCATACTCGATCGTCCTAAACTAAGCAAGATCTAATTCATGCAGGGTTATGATACGTAGGCAACCCCGATCGAGTTCGATCATTGCAATATAATTAGTTGAGTGAAAAATAAATTGAAAAAAGAAGAGAGTGAAAGAAAAGAAGAAGAAAAAAAAGAAGAGAGTGACAAAAAATAAAAGAGTGACAAAAACAAAAAAAGAAAAGAGAGTGCAAAAAAATAAAAGAGCGGCAAAAACGAGATGAAAGAAAAAATCAAGAGTTACTAAAGAGAGGGACAGAAATGAAGAAAAGAGGTACAGAGTGAAAAGGGCTAGTTAAGGTCGGGAAGAAACATGCAACCATTCAAATACACAGTAAAAGATTTTAACTATTAGGTGCATCGCATCCCAACGTGCGATTTCTTATATGTTAAATGTTTCAAAACTAACAAGGTCGTTGGATGTGCATACCAGCCAGGTTTTGGTGGTAGTCTAACCTCCCCACCTTTCCAAAGGCACGGATGGCCTCCGCAAGCTATCTACCAATCATCGGTCTTGAGGATAGCCCAACATCGGTTATTCTGCAGCTGCTGAAGAGAATAAGATATTGCATCTTCGCATATTGAAAATGTAGGATGCCTAGTCTAATGGTAGAAAACCTCCAAGTGCAATCCCTGGGTTCCCTAAATTGATCCCAGGTCATGTCAGGTTACCAACGCCCTTGTGCCCAACCCGCTTCAGACATCCTCCAACGACCTCCAATGATTCTGTGTTGTCTTCTATGGTTCTCCCCTAGGCACCGGCTTCAAGGGTACTGCCTCTAACGTTCATATTTCAAGGTCCACAACTTCAACTGGAAATAACATATGTGACACCTTACTCTTTCACTCAACCTCCGCAATATGATCTCTTGAGGAAGCAAAAAAAAAGTTGTTAAAAATTCCAAGCAAGAGGAAATGGCTCGGAAGATGAAGAGTCTAGAACAAATGTTTGAAAACGGTTTAAAAACGACGGCCGAATCTTGAGCCATGCTACTTTCAAAACCACAACACCATATGTTAATAATGGTTCGGAGGGTTTGATGAACAGAAATGGGAGTGAGGAGGGAGCCAAGATGGTTTCCAGCTCGAAGGAGACCCGCATGTCATTCAACCAATCATATATGCTTCCTGAGGTCCCTCAACACTATTATGAACTTCAAGATGTTGTTTATGTCGTGGCATCGCCTTCCTTTTCGGTGATGAACGAGCAAACTTACCCACAGCCACAATATTATCCACCAAATCGAGCTCTACCTTCCAGAAATGCTTATCCTTACCAAGCTCCATATAATCTCCAATCAAGTGTTTCCAGTACAATCCTCGCCCAAGAGAGCTTTTCAGAAAGAACCAGTTCACCCC
Source organism: Nicotiana benthamiana (assembly GCA_034376525.1). Lineage (NCBI taxonomy): Eukaryota > Viridiplantae > Streptophyta > Magnoliopsida > Solanales > Solanaceae > Nicotiana > Nicotiana benthamiana. The sequence goes on along the minus strand of CM067330.1, from coordinate 52,421,526 downwards.
TATTGGTAAATCGTATTCAAGCTTGTTCCAAAAGCTAATCAGGCTAAATCTATTATAGCCAGTGGCCCCGAACCAGCCAAACCTCGAGTCCTCCTCCCACTGGGCTCATGCTAGATATGAATACCACTCTAGGGCACTGGGATATAGTAAATAGGACTGTTGGACCCTCAAAAGGGCAGTTGAAGATTTGATTGAAGCTGAAAGAATTATTTTTGAGGATGAAAAAGCTCTTGATGTGATGAACAATCTAGTGTCTGCCACAACAGCGAGCCAATAGTGGGAATGATTTATGAAGATAAGGAGTTTGATTCGGCACTGAAGGACATTGCATTCATTGTTGAGATAGAAGAAAAGCCAAAAACCGGTAGCCAAGCCTGAAAGTTCCCAATCAAGACGGGAGTCTTATTAGCCAGGCTTGCTATCATTTTTGCATCCGGATTATGTCAGGATGTGATCCAGATATTTTACCTTATTGTTTTACTTTCTGGTATAAACCCTTCTATCTTCAAAAAATTGGAAATATAAGAAATCAAAAATCAAATAAAATTAATATTTCATTGTCCAAGAATGTCTCTTTTCTTAATCTTGTAATTTTTCATTCTTATTCTTTTTTTTTTTAGTTCTGTTAAATGTAGATTTCAATACATGACATGCTTGCGTACTTCATGCCCAGATCTTGAAAGTTGTCAGACCTCGAAATAATGAATCAACAATTAGATCGCAATGAAGATAAAGTTTAAGGAAATAAAACAAAGAGTTGGAACAACTGAAGAAAATTGGTTCCAAAATAGGAAAGGTCCATATATTACAACAACAGTACTACCAAAAGAGTGGGTTGTGCTTGGGACACATCAAAGGAAATGTCCTTAAAACAACTGTCAATGCAAATGCAGTCAAAATGTATAATATTGGATTCTTTAGATAACATTAATATTCTCTGGTTGGGATGAAGAAGGCTTTTATTCTCGCAACCCAAATATTACCAATTATTTGCAAATTCTTTAAGCCAGTTATTCTTTTTTGATTATCCTCTTTAAAACTTGAAAGTGTTACTGAAAAAAATTAATTGAAATAAAAGAAAAGAAAGATATAAAAAAACGGAAGAAAAAGGAAGATGCAAAAGAAAAAAAATGAATAAAGAAAAGGAAAAAAAAGAAAACAAAGTGAAAAAAATGAATGAAAGGGGAAAGGGAAAGGAAAAATAAAGAGAAAACAAAATAAGATAGAAAAACAAAAGAAAATAAAAAAATAAAGTTTCCTGAACTACGTTCGACTTGATTCCGAAAGGATACGTAGGCAGCTTATCTTTGTGGTTCAGTCACACCAACAAAAAAAATTCAATTTTCCCTAAAAGTAAAACTAGGGCAGATGTTGTAATAGTTCGGCGATGGTTTCGCCCGAAGGGTTCCAAAATTGTAACTCAATCCAAATCCCTTTTAACCCAAAATCCTGTTCAAGTCCATCTGATCAATCGGCAAAGAGGTTCAAAATGGAAGGATAAGGTTACTTCGATTTGATACAACCAAATGAGAGAAATGAAATTAGAGAGTCTTCTTGGTGAAAACCCACACGGGCATCGTGAGGCGACAGTAAGCAGAGAAATTAAAATGAGAGAGTCTTGTTAGCGAAAACTCATAAAGAGTACTATAAGGCAATGTTGAGAAGAGAAATGAGAGGGGTCGGCTCGTGAAAGACCGCAATGGGTGCCCCTGATCGAACAGAGGATCTTTACAGCCATCAGCACCGACATAGTCCTGGCAAGGTTCCTCAATTTGAGGCAAAAGTTATGGTGAATTTCTAAGAATCGAACGGTTTACACAGACCAGGCATCCAGTTCAAAAGGCATGTTATGTTCATTGAAGTTTGCATGTACCCCAAATAGGTCCTTCTTTCTTTTCCCTGAAAAGGACACATCTTTTTTTAAACTCATTCTCCATTCCATTGTTTGTTTTTTTTGAATCCCTTTCTGTCTAACTCTGTTCTGAAACTAAGACAAAGAAATGATGGTAGGCCTAATTTATAGGGTTCTCATTTGATACAAGCTAATATGCAAAAAAGGCACCCAGTCTCGTCAAGGGCATAAGTCGACCTCGACTAGCCATGGCGGCCGATGCTTCGAAATCAAAACTCCTGAAAAGAAAGGAAATCAAACTCAAGTTCCCGCAAAGGCAAAATGAAGTTTAAAATGGTTAAGTCCCACATGGCCAATCATCTCGTCAAAGATTTGAAAAAGCCAAGGTACCCGAAATGCTCTGCAATTAAAGTTGGAAGAAAGAAGCCAGAAATGAAAGGCCTACGAAGGCGAAACAAAGTTGAAAAAGGTTAAGCCCCATGCGACTCGCCGTCGCCAAAGTTTGAGGAGCAAAAGTTTCCAATGCTCCGAAGTTAAGAAAAAAAAAAGAAGAGAAAGAAAAGAAGAGAAAGAAAAGAAGAGAAAGAAAAAAATAAAAGAAAAGGAAGTCAGAAAAGAAAGGCCTACAAAGGCCAAATAAAGTAGAAAAGGTTAAGTTCCACCGACCAACCGTCATGGCAAAGTCTGAAAAAAAACCCAGAGGTTCTTAGGGCATGAAATATAATTGGTCCTCAGAAAACGAGCAAGCAACAGAGGTTCTCATCAAAAGAGTTGGACCGAGATCCAAGTAATCAAAAAACAACCAATGCCACAAAAGCAATCAACATTTCAAAGTAACAGTTGTTCTTTGTTTGGAAACCTAAAACAGGTGCAATGCAAAGCAACCATGCAAAAAGCAGGTGCAGCCAAAAGGAATTGCGCAAGCGCTAAAACAGCTTTGCATCAACGATCCATAAAGAGAAGCCCCTCCAAACTCTTTACTCATTCCATTAAATAAAAGAGAGGAAAAAAATGATGGAAAAAAAGAGATAAAAAGAAAAATTCAAAAAACGATAGCTTAGGACCTCGAATCTCTATTTTTACGCTTTTCCAACATAGGGTTTCCACTTCCTATTCACTTTTTGCCAACATAGTGTCTCCACTCCCTAGTTGAGATTATTTTAGACATAGGTGTTAGAATATACGCTTAACGCTAGGGGGGGGGGTGAATAGCGTTATAATAAAAAACAGCGTAAACTTGCAGAATTTAAAAATTGCAGGAATGAAATAAGTGCGATAAGTAAATAATAACGAACGTATGCACCGATGTTATCCTGGTTCACCACAACCCGTGGCTAGTCCAGTCCCCGAGAGACTCTCTCGAGATTTCCACTAACTTCGTTAAGCTTACGGGTGCTTAACAAACCGTTACAAACTGAGAACTTGAGTCACACAAGCCTCAACAACCCTTGCTCGAAGATACCACACTTCAAGACTTCAACCAAAGGAATCACAACGTTCCTTCTTACAATACAAGGGATTAACACTTCCCTTCAAGTGTATAAAAACACTTTGCACTCAAAACAAGACTCTCCTCAAGAGTAGATATGAGTAAAATAAATACGCTCAAGAACGCAACAACTTTCGTCAAGAATTTGGCTCTCAAAAACTTATGTAATGAATACAAAATGATGAATAAGAGAATATGCAAGCTTTAGCAATAATATGATCAGTTGTTTTTTTTAAAAGACTGATTTTAAGATGTATTTATAGTGTTGAAAACATGCACAACCGTTGCCTAATTGCCAATTAAGAATTGCTGATTTTGTGCTAAAACAATCGATTGTCTAAATTGCATAATCGATTGTTTTCCAATCGTCCAAAAATCATTCCCAGATTTTACGCATAATAATCGATTATCTGAATCGTATAATTGATTATCTGGCAACGTTCAAAAAATCTTTTTCAGATTTTACTTAAAAAAATCGATTATCAAAATCATATAATCGATTACTTGGCAACGTTCAAAAAATCTTTTTCAGATTTTACTTAAAACAATCGATTTTCACAATCATATAATCGATTACTAGACAGAGTTTGAAAATATTTTGGCAACAGTCATTTACATAATCGATTATGCTATATGTATAATCGATTATATTACAGTCTTGAAAAAATCGAATAGACACTGCCTCAACACAATCAATTGTCATAAGGTGCACAATCGATTATTTTGTAGTTTTGAAAAATCTGATGGACACTGCCTCAACACAATCGATTATCATAAGGTACACAATCGATTATTTTGCAGCTTTGAAAAATCTGATGGACACTGCCTCAACACAATCGATTATCATAAGGTACACAATCGATTGTCTTGCAGTTGCCTTACCATAATCGATTATCATAAGTACATAATCGATTATCTTTGTCCAGTTTTTAGAGGCATGTTTAAAAATCATTTTGGTTAAAATAAATATGCATGATTTAAAATCATTTTGCTTTAAATTAAATATGCATGATTTGATAAAATGATTTTACGAGAGAAGCCAAGTCTTGAGTCAATTATCGGATTAAGATAACAATTAAAGAACGAATCATGTAACTTTATTTCTTTGCTTAATCTTGATCTTTGTTTGTCTTGTGCTTGAATCTCGTTATGTATCAATTGCACGCTTGTGCTTGGACCTCGTCATATGTCAATTGCGCATCGTTTGTCATTTATCAAAACCTACAAATATGAACACACGTTTAGTTTAGTGCCTTGTGAGAACGTGTTTCAACAATTTCCCCCTTTTTGATAATGGCAAACCTTAATCGGGATATGCATATTAGATAATTCATAATGACGATCCAAGACAAGTAAATAGATATGCAATTAATTCCCCCTCAACATATGAATTCCCCCTCAATTTATGCCAATAAATATTAAGTGCATAGCCCTTATTCTTCCCCCTTTTGACATTAGCAAAAAAAGAATAAGCAAATAACTTGTTTATTGATTAACTAGAATTGCAATTTCATAAAAGGAATAATAAAACAAATAATTTCAACATAATCGATTAGTGATACTTGATAATCGATTATATATTAAAGAGAAATCGATTATTCTGAAGAGGAATCGATTATTCTGCACCAATCTTTTATAATTCCCCCTGCCTTTAGGGAAATACCTGCAAAAATAAGTTAGGCTCCTCCGACGCTCAAGTTAGTAATTATGTGAAAGGGAAAATGCAATGCATGACTTAGATCAACGTGGAGTCAAGAATCCCGAGTTCATTACGAATTCGGAAGAAGGACTCTTTCTCTAAAGGCTTTGTAGAGATGTCGGCCAATTGATGTTTGGTTTCAACAAATTCAATTTCGACATCACCTTTGAGAACGTGATCTCTTATAAAATGATGCCTAATTTCAATGTGTTTTGTTCTTGGATGAAGAACGGGGTTCTTCGTCAAGCATATGGCACTAGTATTATCACATCTAAGAGGGATATGATCGATACTTAGGCCATAGTCCAAGAGTTGCTGTTTCATCCAAAGAATTTGAGCGCAACAACTCCGCGCGGCTACATATTCAGCCTCGGTTGTGGACAACGCAACACTTACTTGTTTCTTGCTAAACCAAGAAACTAGAGAGCTACCGAGCAAATGGCAAGTGCCACTAGTGCTCTTGCGGTCCAATTTGCATCCAGCAAAATCGGAATCGGAATAGCCAACAAGTTGGCGTGAAGAACCTTTGGGGTACCATAGACCCACATTTACAGTACCAACAAGATACTTCAATATCCGTTTCACCGCAGTTAGGTGAGACTCCTTAGACATGATCGATAACGAGCGCATAAGCACACGCTAAACGTGATGTCCGGTCTACTAGCAGTAAGATAAAGGAGAGATCCAATCATACCTCGATACTTCTTGGTGTCGACTTCCTTACCTCTCTCATCTTTGTCTAGATGGTCGGATGTGCTCATGGGAGTGGCCATTGCTTTTGCGTTGCTCATTTCAAATCGTTTTAGCAATTCTTTGCAATATTTAGCTTGACAAATGAAGGTTCCTTCTTTCATTTGCTTTACTTGCAGCCCCAAAAAGAAGGTTAGCTCACCCATCATAGACATCTCAAATTCGCTTGTCATTAAATCAGAAAATTCCTTGCACAAAGCATTGTTAGTAGCACCAAAAATAATATCATCCACATAGATTTGAACTAATAAAATATCATTGTTTTTATGCTTAACAAATAGAGTGGTGTCAACTTTTCCCCTAATGAATTCATTTTCCAAAAGAAATTTGCTTAATCGTTCATACCAAGCTCGGGGAGCTTGTTTAAGACCATAAAGTGCCTTTTTAAGCTTGAAAACATGGTCGGGAGATTTAAAATCTTCAAAGCCGGGGGGTTGTTCAACATAAAATTCTTCTTGAATGACACCATTTAGAAAAGCGCTTTTTACATCCATTTGATATAAATTGAAATTCATAGAAGAGGAAAAAGCAAGTAATAAACGAATAGCTTCTAACCTTGCTACGGGTGCATATGTTTCTTCATAGTCAATTCCCTCTTCTTGATTATAGCCTTTTGATACAAGCCTAGCTTTGTTTCTAGTGATTACACCATTTTCATCTAATTTATTTCGAAAAACCCATTTCGTACCAATTATGGTATGATTTTCGGGTCTTGGCACCAAATCCCAAACGTCATTTCGTTTGAATTGGTTAAGCTCCTCTTGCATTGCCAAGGTCCAAAATTCATCCCCAATTGCTTTGGAGATGGTTGAGGGTTCAATTTGAGAGACCAAAGCAATATGACCTAAGGTGTTCTTAAGAGTGTTTCGAGGACTTACCTGTTGTTCAGTGTCGCCAATTGCCTGTTCGAGAGGATGGTCTTTGATTGTCCTCCACGCGTTAGGCAGTTTCGTTTCTTTTTCCAGTTGTGGCGCTTCCTCAGATAATTGTTCCAAGATTTCATCTTGAATTTCCTTAGGAGTTTCCTCTTGTACTTTGTCTTGAGGACTTATTGAGTTTAAAATACCTGCAAGATCAAAACCAGAATCCTTTCTCGCCAAGCGAGCATTATTTTCGGAAAACACAATATGAGGGGATTCCTCCACAGTTTCGGTTCTATAATTAAATACTCTATATGCTTTGCTACGTGAAGAGTAACCAATAAAAATTCCTTTATCGGATTTTGCATCAAATTTTCCCAAATTGTCTTTTCCATTGTTATGAATAAAACATTTACAACCGAATACTCTAAGATGGGAGATATTTGGTTTCCTTCCCTTGTAGAGTTCATAGGGAGTTTTCATGAGTATTGGCCTTATGACTACTCTGTTTAAAACATAGCATGCGGTACTCACGGCATCCGCCCAAAAATGTTTGGGAATCTTAGCCTCATCGAGCATGGTTCTAGCCATCTCTTCGAGACACCTATTTTTCCTTTCCACCACTCCATTTTGTTGTGGTGTATGTGGAGCAGAGAAGGTGTGCTCGATACCGAGTTCGTCACAAAAGTCAGCGAAGAGATTGTGATCGAACTCTCCCCCATGATCACTTCTTATTGAAGTGACGGTCGTGTCCTTTTCATTTTGAACACGTTTAAGAAAACATTTAAAATTATGAAAAGCCTCACTTTTGTGAGCAAGAAATAGTGTCCATGTAAATCTAGAATAATCATCAACAATAACAAAAGCATAACGATTTCTACCAAGACTTTCAATGCGAGATGGTCCAAAGAGATCCATGTGGAGAAGTTGCAAATGTCTAGTAGTTGAAACAATATTTTTCGATTTAAAAGATGCTTTTGTTTGCTTCCCTTTTAGACAAGAATCACAAATAGAGTCTTTTTCAAATTTCAAATTTGGAAGACCAATAACTAAATTTTGTGAAACTAATTTGTTTAAAAGATGCATGTTGATGTGAGCTACTCTACGATGCCATAACCACATATCATCTTCTTTGCTCATAAGACAATTCACATACTCAGATGAAGAATTTTCGAGATCAACCATATAGATGTTATCCATTCTAAAACCACGAAGAATAATTTTAAAATCGCTACGGCGAAAAACTAAGCATTCATCCGAATCAAATAAAACAAGATTTTCCTTGTCACATAATTGACTTATGCTCAAGAGATTATGTTTTAGACCTTTAACTAGCAAAATATGCTTAATGGAAGAAGGTTCATCCTTACCGATCGATCTAATGCCGATAATTTTTCCCTTGTTGTTATCTCCAAAAATAACGCTTCCTCCTTCCTTGTGTTCTAGTTGAAGGAACTTGGATTCGTCTCCGGTCATGTGTTTGGAGCATCCACTATCAAGGTACCAAGTACACTTGATCCTTTCAAACATACCTACAAGACAAATTAATGAGTCTTTGGTACCCAAGCTGTTTTGGGTCCTTGAGAGTTAGGTATAACATGCTGTTGTGCTTGGCATGCAGTTAAGTATCTATGTCTAGTGAAACAAGCAGGAGCAATATGTCCAATTCGATTGCAATAATGACAAATGACATTAGGGTTATGCATTCGTCTAGGTTGATAGTAGTTGGACGGACGAAATTTGTTTACTCTATTTTCGACAATATGACTATTGCGCATTTCATGAAAATCATTTCTCCTACTATTTGTTCTAGGATATGCAGCATTTCTAGAACAGTTATTTCTAGGTTGAAAGCCATTTCTAGGTGTCCTGAAGTTCAAAGTTTCTTCTAGTGTTTGGTCTAGGATATGCATCATTTCTAGAATAGTTATTTCTAGGTTGAAGGCCATTTTTAGGTGTCCTAAAATGTTCAAAGTTTCTTCTAGTGTTTGGTCTAGCATGCATGTTGATTCTAGGATTGTTATCTCTTGGATGAACATTTGTTTTATTTATCCTAGGTTGAGCCTTAGGTGGTTGGGGTTTAGCTTCAACTTTTTCTTTAGGCTCGTTATTAAAACCTATCCCATGTTTGGTCGATTTCAAATTAACAAGAACTTCATTCAAATTTTTATGAGAAGAACTGAACTTATCTAGGGTGCCCTTAAGTCTTTCTACCTCAATTTTTAGAAGCATGCAAGAAATACAATTTTTACTAGAGCTCTCGGGTTTGTCGGCGCTTCTCTTGCTGAAAAATTTGTTTTCTTCTTTCAACTTCTCATTTTCCAAAAACAATTTTTCCAAATCTTTTTCTTTCAAAGAGAGTTGTCTTTCAAAATCTTTTTCTTTCAAAGAAGAATTTTCCTTAGTGTTTTAACAGTTTTGGAAGCTTTAATGAATTCACTATACAACTCATCAAAGGCATTTTGCATTTCCTCAAGAGAATAGAAGTTTTTGGAAGAAATTTGACATACCTCTTCTTGATTGTCTTCGTGTGCCATAAGACAAAGATTTGCAGTTTCGTCTTCTTCTTCCTCACTTGACTCGTCTCCGGAGTCGCCTCCCCAAGATATGTATGCTCGTTGTTTCTTGAAGGGTTTCTTCTCTTTTTTGACATTTGGGCAATTTGATTTAATGTGCCCGATTTCTCCGCATCCATAGCACTTTACTTGATCTCCTTGTTGTTTGCCTTTTCGTTCATACTCTTTTCGCATGAACTTTTGAAATCTCTTAATAACGAGTCCGAACTCGTTATCTCCGTCCTCATCATTTTGAGGTTGACTTGTGCTTGTCTTGAGGGCGATTCTTTGTTTCATTTGATCATTAACAAGAGGGTTAAGTATAGTAGATTCATAAGTTTTAAGATTACCTCTTAATCCGTCGATGGTGACATTTGAAATGCCAATATACTCTTGAATCGCATCGGCCTTGGAGCGCCATTCCGGAGTGAGACTTCGGAGAATTTTTCGGATAAGTTCCTTATCCGTGAAGGTCTTCTTAAGAGCATGTAAGTCATTAACGATTGTTGAAAATCGTTCGAACATGTCATCTACCCTTTCACCTTCCTTCATGTGAAACAGTTCATATGCATGGGTTAGAAAATCAACTTTAGCCTCTCTTACCTGGTCCGTACCTTCGTACGTGATTTCCAGCTTATCCCACATTTTCTTCGCCGTTGTGCAACATGATATTTTTCTGTAATCATCAGCGTTTATAGCACAATACAATAAGTTGATGGCTTTAGCGTTGTTCTGCACTTTTCGGATATCATCCGCATCGTATTCATCTTCGGATTTTGGAATCCATTCATTTTCAACCTTTTTGGTTGGAATTTGTTCTCCCTTCATTATAACCTTCCACAGATGAAAATTATTCCATTGAATGAATATTCTCATCCTCTCCTTCCAGTACGTATAGTTTGTGCCATCGAATAGTGGTGGTCGGGTGGAGCATTGTCCTTCACTTATTCCTGCAAAAGAATCACGAGTAGAAGCCATGGATTGTTTCTCTCAAACGGTTAAGTTTTTCAGAGAGTTGGGCTCTGATACCAATTGTTAGAATATACGCTTAACGCTAGAGGGGGGGTGAATAGCGTTATAATAAAAAACAGCGTAAACTTGCAGAATTTAAAAATTGCAGGAATAAAATAAGTGCGATAAGTAAATAATAAGGAACGTACGCACCGATGTTATCCTGGTTCACCACAACCCGTGGCTAGTCCAGTCCCCGAGAGACTCTCTCGAGATTTCCACTAACTTCGTTAAGCTTACGGGTGCTTAACAAACCGTTACAAACTGAGAACTTGAGTCACACAAGCCTCAACAACCCTTGCTCGAAGATACCACACTTCAAGACTTCAACCAAAGGAATCACAACGTTCCTTCTTACAATACAAGGGATTAACACTTCCCTTCAAGTGTATAAAAACACTTTGCACTCAAAACAAGACTCTCCTCAAGAGTAGATATGAGTAAAATAAATACGCTCAAGAACGCAACAACTTTCGTCAAGAATTTGGCTCTCAAAAACTTATGTAATGAATAGAAAATGATGAATAAGAGAATATGCAAGCTTTAGCAATAATATGATCAGTTGTTTTTTTTTAAAAGACTGATTTTAAGATGTATTTATAGTGTTGAAAACATGCACAACCGTTGCCTAATTGCCAATTAAGAATTTCTGATTTTGTGCTAAAACAATCGATTGTCTAAATTGCATAATCGATTGTTTTCCAATCGTCCAAAAATCATTCCCAGATTTTACGCATAATAATCGATTATCTGAATCGTATAATCGATTATCTGGCAACATTCAAAAAATCTTTTTCAGATTTTACTTAAAACAATCGATTATCAAAATCATATAATCGATTACTTGGCAACGTTCAAAAAATCTTTTTCAGATTTTACTTAAAACAATCGATTATCACAATCATATAATCGATTACTAGACAGAGTTTAAAAATATTTTGGCAACGGTCATTTACATAATCGATTATGCTATATGTATAATCGATTATATTACAGTCTTGAAAAAATCGAATAGACACTGCCTCAACACAATCGATTGTCATAAGGTGCACAATCGATTATTTTGTAGCTTTGAAAAATCTGATGGACACTGCCTCAACACAATCGATTATCATAAGGTACACAATCGATTGTTTTGCAGCTTTGAAAAATCTGATGGACACTGCCTCAACACAATCGATTATCATAAGGTACACAATCGATTGTCTTGCAGCTGCCTTAATATAATCGGTTATCATAAGTACATAATCGATTATCTTTGTCCAGTTTTTAGAGGCATGTTTAAAAATCATTTTGGTTAAAATAAATATGCATGATTTAAAATCATTTTGCTTTAAATTAAATATGCATGATTTGATAAAAATGATTTTACGAGAGAAGCCAAGTCTTGAGTCAATTGTCGGATTAAGATCACAATTAAAGAACGACTCATGTAACTTTATTTCTTTGCTTAATCTTGATCTTTGTTTGTCTTGTGCTTGAATCTCGTTATGTATCAATTGCGCGCTTGTGCTTGGACCTCGTCATATGTCAATTGCGCATCGTTTGTCATTTATCAAAACCTACAAATATGAACACACGTTTAGTTTAGTGCCTTGTGAGAACGTGTTTCAACAATAGGGTCTCCACTCCCTAGTCGCCTTTTACCAACATAGGGGTCACCACTCCCTAGTTGAGATTATTTTAGACGTAGGATCCCCACTTCCTAGTCGCCTTTTACCAACATAGGGTGTTCACTCCCTAGTTGAGATTTATTTTAGACATAGGGTCTCCACTCCCTAGTCGCCTTTGGTAACATAAGGCCTCCACTCCCTAGTTGAGATTTATTTTAGACATAGCGTCTCCGTTCCTTAGTCGCCTTTTGCAAACATAGGATCGTTACTCCCTAAAAGGCAGATCCCTTTTTATTATTTATCTCTTCCTATTTATAAGGTACATTTTCCTAAAAACCTTAAAAAATACAACATAAAGAATATTCAAAGGAATATTCTTTATGTCCATTTCTAAATCTAAGTTACCATTACTGTCCAGCTGCCTGCTTCTGGCATAGATTTTTATAAGGACAATTATATCGTGATCGATTCCATTATTTATCTTATTTATCCGTTACCGCTATTATCAAATTTGGACCCATATAAATACTTCATCATTCTTTTCAGAAAGAGAGTAGTACCTAAAACAATAACGTAAGTACACTTGAATAGGAGAAGGCAAATGTGAAAGAACGGAGGAAATCTAATAAAAAAGGATCCATATATATGAGTAGTTTTAAAAGCAGAACTGAAATTAGTAGATTTTCCGCACATATTATAGTCCACAAATAGTCGAATGTATCTCTTTTTCATTCTTGCAGTTATCATACTTTTTTATACTTAAAATCTTTCCCTTCGATTTCTTTTGATTTTATTTTGCTGTTATTATTATTTGTTGTTACTGTTTTCTTTTTCATTTTTACTTAAATCAACAATCTACCAAAAAATTATTTTTTACTTCATAAGATAAGGATAAAATTTATGTACATACTATACTCCCTAAATTCACATATGAAATTATATTCAATTAGTTATTATTATTGTAATTTTAATTAGTATATTTAAATTTTGTTTAGACAACGATTTTGTGATCTTTTTATTTTTTTATTTTGTTTAAAGGATGGGAGGGGTTTATATTATCCTCAATAAACAAAAGGGCATTTTATTGGTCAAAGGATTGAAATTTCAGGCTTGAATGGGAGGAGAGTCATTGCGGTCACGTTGTATGAGTAAAGAAGAAACAGGGTTTTCCAATCCCAATCAAAAGTACAAAGAAAATTTGGGTCGTAATCGTGAGGAATAGTGTGTCAATATCATATCGTTTCAATCCTCATCACTATGGTTCCAAAAAATTATATTTTCATCAAAAGCTTCCAATAATTTTCTTCGTTCGATATTTATAAAGGATGTCACGGGTTTGAGCCTGAAAAATATCATTTATAAAAATACAAAGTAAAATTATATGCAATTGACCCTTATGACCAACTCTTTCTCGGATTTCGTAAGTGCATCAAACTTTCTTTTATACCGCCTAACTTAGAAGGCTATCCTATGTATAAGCGAGATAAAATGAACAGGTACAAGCGATTTGTTATCGAAGCGGATTAGTCAGACGCTAACTAATTCACTTATTATTTTAGTATTAATTATCTATCTTGGCATGAAATGGGAGGTAGTAGAAAAAAATGTGAAGCGCTGACGCTACAAGGTCTGGTCTTTTAGGGGATAGGCTTGTGAAGAATCAATCTTAAAGTAATTTAATTTCAAGTCGAATAAATTTATTAAAAGATATAAAGTGCACTTACATAAACGTCTTTTATTTTTAAAGTTTGATTGAAATCTCTAATTAAGTGTTGATGAATTTTATCATCCTACACGCTTACAAAAAGGTACTTGTATTTGTTTTTTCCAGTTTCCTTTATTAAACAAACACGACACAAAGGAAAACAAAAACTTTTCCTCTTTCTTTCCTCAAGTGACAATGTTCATTAAGTCTGATGAAGGATAACATGGAGTAAACCTAATATAATTGTTAATGGTTGTTTTCAAAACTCAAACCGATGACATATCATGAGTTGTATTACACTTCCTACTAGCTTATGCTTTTGTTCGAATTATATAAGTAATAACTTAATAAAAACAAGTAATCTATAGTAATTTTTTTTTGGAGAAAAAAATTGTATAAATTCTTGTTTTTTCTTCGTTAGTTTTCAGACACAGTAAATGAAAATTTATTTAGACTAATAGAGATTGCTCTAGTTACATCCTTGCAATTTTGACATACACCCCTTGTTCCAAATAAAAAATAATATTAGTTAAAAGTCTATTCCAAGCAAAATGGGCAACAAGTAGGAACTTAATAATTCATTAATTATAGGAATTTATTTTCTGATAGTCTTATCTTTTTGTCTCACTTAAAGTATTAGCAAAGGGTTATAAAAACATTATTTCAAGATTTGGCAGGTCACTCATGTGCAATAGCATGAATGCATGAATTATATTTTTGTTATTTTTGACAAATTGGGGGCATGATCTGAATTCTGAATACAAAACTAGACAATAAGATATTAAAAATCCTTGTCGCGTGGGCCATGTAGTATATAATCCAATTGCCATAATAATTCTAAGAAATATATAAATTTTAAACTTTATGCTTGTAAGCAACCTAGCAATTTGTGTCCACTCTTGGGCAAAGTTAATAAAAGAGCTTATAATTAGTCTTTAACATTATAGTTTTGCACAATTGTCAATTTTGATCGAGATGACTTAATTAAAAATGTTGCCTTATTTTCACATTTTAAATTAGCTCATTAAAAGGTATAACACAAAGGTGTTAGACGGTTCAACGGGTCCGGTCCGGGTCGTAATTTTTTCGACCCGTTCGGGTTCCGGGTCGGTCCGGTCCGGGTTGAGCAGTACCAATTTTTTAACGAGCCGGGTTTGTTCGGGTTAAAATTGAATCATACGGGTTACGGGTTGAAGGGGGCCCGGGCCGGGTTTAGTATATTTTTAATTTTTTTTTTGGAATTAAGTATAACTATTAAGTTATAATTATATTAATACTTTGTAATAATTGAATGAATACAAGTAAGATGGGAAAAAATTGCACTTATTGCAAGTGCTACTTTATTTCTCAATTTCAAATTAATAAGTAGAAAATGAAATATTTACATTTTTTCTAACAAGTAAACTAGTGAAGTAGTAATTTCAAACGTTTTGCATCGCCTTAGCAAGTTCATCATAATCAATATCTCCAAGTCCAAGTTCTTCATCTTTTGGGCGATAACATCTTCCTTTCCTTGATTTCTTCGTTCCGATCTAATCCAATCTCTGAAACATACTAAAACTTACAAAGCATTGCTTCCCAATTGAAAGTCTGAAAATAAATCAAGGCCACTTTTAAAAATTATTGACCCATTCTATGGGATGGTCAGCTCTCATATGTCTTGTAAGTGTTCCAGTCCCCGTAAATTTCCTCCGGTCAAATGTTGAAAAGTTTCGTTACAAAATTTGCACTTAACACTATCAGTACCTTCTATTATTTCAAAAAATTTCCATACCGGACTTCTTCTTTTACGATTAGACGTCGGAGCCACTGGTGGTCTTCTAACCCTTGTAGCACTAGCAACTCCAACTCCAATACTACCAACATTTCCACTACTAGGTGTAGGTGGTATCTCATCTTCTATTCCAATTTCATTATCTTCTATTCCAAAATCTTCTTGTAATTGTTCATAATCAATATCTACATCTTGCTTATTAGGCGATGATTCAGAAACATGTGTTATTGGGTCATTACTATTACTACCAGAAGCTACAGGACTACCTCTTTTTTTATTTCCACCCCTAGCAGCATTAAACATATTGTAAAAATGAAAATATAAGCTAAAATTAAATATGCAATGAAAATATTAAATAAGAGAAAGAGTTGGAGGGAGTGCACCGAATTCAACAATAAATTGAGCACTTGATTACGCAAATCCGGTGTTACCACGAACAAACGTCAAGCAAGTATTTCAATTTTGAACTTCAAGCTTCAAATTCCGAATGACAAATTGCGATAAATTAAATTCGGGAAAAGAGTGACAAATAAAATATGAAATCTTGTAAATTGAAGGGAAGATATAGATTGATAATTTGAGAATTGAGATTGAGATAAGAATTTTGAGTGAAGAAATGAAGAAGAGATAAGGGTATTTATAGATTTTAAGAAGGGTTAATATTGTAAATTAATAAATACAAAAAAAAAATGGCCATTTTTGCAAAATTGTCCGTTGGCCAACAGTAATGTGGGCCCCACATATTCAAAAAAAAAAATTTACCGTTGAACCGGGCCGGTCCATACCGGTTCACGGTACTGTTGACTATACCGGTCCGGTCCGGTTCCGGCACCAAAAAATCCTAACGGACCAACCCCCTACCCCCTAGAACCCAGCCCGGCCCCTGCTAACCGGTCCGGTCCGGTCCCGAGTTTTGCCGGTCCGGTCCGGACCGGTCCCGGGTCAACCCGGCCCGGTTGACACGCTTAGAACTTTAACATCACATTTTAATAGATGAAAGGACTTCTACTTTAGTTATTGGTCTTGCCTTCAGCATCTCTCGGTTTACGGTCAGAGTCGGACCTATGTTATCAGGTAAGGGATTATCGATATCAGAAAAGTTCAGCAAAATTTTCATCATGAATATATATATATAATATACAAATATATTAGTAGTGACACCCAGTATACAAAATATATTTTGGTTGAAAGCAAAAGTACATTCCCGATTTTCAAATTCGAAGTCTATCTCTAATTGCGATTAAAGTAACTGACTTCAGGCATGATCAGCCAAACACAAGTTAATAAAAAAATTAATTAGAATTAGAAGGATGTGATATATGACTAAAATAACCAAAGATAATTCTAATTTGTCAAAGATAACTATAATAACTTAGTTTTTTTAAAGTTATCATTGTTCTCATCTATTGACTTGTTCTTGCTCCAGTGTTATCTTATGCATATATGTCAATTAATAACCAAAGAAGCACAAAGGAGACATGCACTCATCACGGCATGTTGAGTACCTTAATAAATCAGTTTGACTGTAACTGTATATCATGAGATTAGGTTAAATTAGGATATTATATGGAGTTTGGTATAGTTTCTGGTATATGTTTAATCTATCCAAGTATCACCTCGTCTTTTAAACGACAAAGTGAAGTTGGTAGGTGATTATGAACCACGCATGCACTTAGCTCCTCTCCGGACTGAATCATTGCTATTATTTTTTTATTTCTTATACGAAATGTATTGGTCTAACTAATCAAAATTCATATCGCATAATAGATTTAAGAGAAAGTGCTCTCATTATAATTTTCTTTCATTTTCAAGATTGAAACTCGAAATTTTTAAAGAGTGGATAAATCTATCAAGACTTTTAAAATTTAACCAAAAATATTCAAAAAAAGCTAAAAATATTTGATCATAATATATTGGAGTTTGAATTTTTATATATGAACTTCCAACATGATATGCTAGAGTTCCAACATAATATGCGGAAATTTTATATGCAGGAATTTCATAGTCCAATATATTACGCTGGAACTTTTCATCTGCTGAAGTTCCAACATAATATGTTGGAAATTTATACGCAGGAGCTCTATAATCCCGTTTATTATGTTGAAACTTTCTGTGTTTCAACAAAATAATAACTATTTTTCAGTAACTTTACAAATATTAATTGTTTTTTTATTATCAGTCCAAAAATTAACTAGCAATATTATTCTCACTTTTGTTAGCTTATAGTTTAATCTAGAGAGAGATTATCCATTAAAATGAGATGACAGTACCTTTTTAGAAGTATAGACTTGTAGTTAAAGAAAGGAACTAAAAACGTGGGAGGCGGTAGGGTGTCAAAGATTCGATCGGACAGTTATTTTATAAAATTTATATTATACTAATTTTTTAATTATTGTATTATGTATAATTAAAATTAGATTTTTCGAAATTATCAATTATGTTGGTTTCACTTCGATAACGGTACGGTTCGATTAATTTTTGGTAATTTTTAAATATAATATAAAATCTACCAGTAAAAGTAAAATGCAAAACGTATGTTCTTTTAGAGGACTTAACAAAACTCTCTAGACATTTTTACTATTTAAAGGTGATAAATTAAAAAATATGAAAAATGCCTAGAGTATAAACAACTATCTTACAACAACGTAAAAGAAACAAAATAAAAGTAAAGAAAATATAAATCACACGAGTGAAAGATATTAACTAAGTCGGGACTCAAAAATAAATTTTATATTCAATATATGTGTTTGCTACTCATAATCACTAAAATACTTTTTATCTTACTAAATAAGATACCTGAAATAATTTAGTTTAAATATAAGTAGCATAATAGATATTAGGAAGTACAACTTTGAGTTTAATTACTTGTTGTCTTATTATAATTTCATAATTTCAAGAACTAATAAAAAATTTAATGCTTTATTAGTTTTAAACTTACTATATAAATATCTGTTTCACAAATAAAATTTATTTGGTATGGTTCGATATTTTTTTCGATTTATTTTTATAAAATAAAAAATCAACCCAATTACTAGTACGATTATATATTTATATAAAAAATCTAAAATTTCTTAAAGAAGACTTAAAAATTAATTTAATGTGTTACGATTGGATTGATTTAGTGAATTTTCAAATATATATTGGCACCCCTAAAAGGCGGCAATTAAGGACGTGCAAGACGGTTTTCTATCTTTTGGTCTCCCAAGCAGCTGACTTATCTCAAGATTATCCATACTCAATATGTTTATCAGTTGTATATATTTTAATTCGTTATAACTAAGTGATAAATAAATATAAAAAATAATTACAAACTAATCATCATTAAGTTAAAAAAATAATATGAATGACAAAATATTCTTTTCTTTTAATTATTTGATAGTCTTTTCTTTTAGATATATATGTTTAAGAAAAGTGGAACATTCTAACACTTAAGTATGATTTAACTTTAATTTGTTTTTATCTTTAATAATATAATTTTGTAACAGATACAAAACTATCGCGTACTACATGATTTAGACTACAGGTTAAATTTGTTTCTTTCTTAAACTCCATACTTAATTAAATATATTCACGGAGGGAGTATAAGTAATTGATTTATTGTAAATTCTAAGTGTGGGTATGTTTACAAGTTAAGTTAATTTTATTGGATGCAAATATCAGATATTTTACATCAAATATTTTTTGTTCTCCAATAACCCACTGGCCACTGCCTGTTTTACAATCCTATTCCCATGATCCACATAGATAGTCAACTTGAACAGGCATGAGGCTAACTCGTGAGGACAAGGTACCTCGAATCTTTATTCTGTTTTTTTAATAGGTATTTTATGAGAGTAGGCATTATCCTGCCATGTATTCAGTGAAATCAGGTTTTGTTTCCTCGCCCGTTATCGGATATTCGTTTTAGAGCTCGACTATATTTGGATTCGTACTGCGTAAGGCTCCATTCAGGAGGAAGCGCTCCCTACCAAGAATTTTTCTATACCTATAGCTCGAACCAGAGGAGCTAATGAGCAGTCAACTAAGAAGAGTAAGAGTACATGCACGTAATTGGATGATTCTAGGAGAACAAGTGTGTGTGTGTGTGTGTGTGTGTGTGTGAGAGAGAGAGAGAGAGAGAGAGAGAGAGAGAGAGAGAGAGAGAGGAGCTCAAAGGGGGGCCATTTCCATATATCTGGAAAGAAGAAAATATATTGATCTATTAACTGAAGAGACTAACATCTATATATACTGATAACTAACTAACCGACTAATGGAGATTAAGTTACCAGATTCTATTTGTACACTTTAACCCCTAAACTAATGTATTATCTATGTTGGTTCAATACGCCCCCTCAAGCTAGAGGGGAGAAAAAGATTCTTCACTCCTAACTTTCCAAGTAGTTGATCATGTTGAGTTCTGCCCAACCCTTTTGTTAAAATGTCTGCAACCTGCTCCTTAGTGTTGACATACATATTTTTGATAGATCCAGCTTTTATATTTTCCTAATAAAATGACAATCGATGTCTTTGTGTTTTGTACGCTCATGGAATATAGGATTGGCTGAAATTTGTATTGTTGCCTTACTATCACACATCAAGGTGACTGGTCTCCTAATCTCAAAGCCCAGTTTATTGAACAAGCCTATCAACCAGACTATCTCTCGGACTGCTGAAGCTATGCTTCGAAATTCTGCTTCTGCTGAGCTTCTTGCAACATTTACTCATTTCTTCGACTCCTAAGAAATCAAGACATCACCGTAGAATACTAGATAGCCCATAACAGACCTTCTTGTATGTAAGCATGCACCCCAATCTGCATCACAATATGCTAATAGTTGTCCATCTCTTTCTGCTGGTAATACAGACCTTGGCCTAGAGCAGTCTTAATATACCTCACCACTCTGGTGGCAGCATCTAGATGTGATTGTTTAGGAGCATGCATGAATTGACTAAGTGTTTGTACAACATAAGAGATATCTGGTTGAGTCATTATCAAGTACAACAGTCTGCCAATGAGCCTTTGATACTACCTTGCATCTCTTAAAACATGATCATTATCAGCAACATGTGTTGTTGCTTTGTCAAACTCCACAGTAGTTAACTTCTGATCAACTTCTAGAAGAGTACTAGCTGGTTTTGTTCCTGCTAGGCCAAGTTCAGCTATCAACTCTAAGGCATATTTTCTTTGGCTCATATATATGCCTTTAGAAGATCTTATAAATTCAATCCCAAGGAAGAACTTTAGCTCCCCTAAATCTTTCATTTTGAAGATTTTTTGTAAATCTACTCTAGTTTTGTCAATCAACTTAACATCACTACTAGTGACTAACAAGTCATCCACATAGATGAGAACTAACACTTGACTATAACCTTCGCTTTTGCTGAAAAGAGAGTAATCATAGTGACTTTGTGTGAACCCCATTTTATGCAAGGCATCTGTGAGCTTAAGATTCCATATAAGGACTTGTGAAGTCTGCAAGTAGAAGATGAATACTCCCCCTGCCTTGCAATGGTATGAGGAAAGCCAGTTTATGTAGGCATTATAAACATCCATTTGGTAGATAAGCCAACCATGATGAGCAGCTAGGGCAATGATGGTCCTGACTGTGACCATTTTTTACTACAGGTGAAAAAGTATCTATATAATCCATACCCTCTTGTTGTGTGTACTCCTTATCCGCAAGTCGAGCCTTATATCGTTCAACCTCTCCATTAGATTTATGTTTGATCTTGAACACCTATTTACATTCAATGGGTTTCTTTCCAGGAGGTAAAGTAACTATACTCCAAGTTTCATTGTCTTCCAATGCTTGAAGTTCTTGATGCATTGCTGACACCCATTTAGGATCCTTAGCTGCTTCTGAGAATGAACTTTGTTCAATCTCTACGGAATAAGTTGCAAGACATTGACTATTGGTAGGCTTCAATTCTTGATAACTAATAGAATTGTCAATAGGATCATTGCAAGGCTTTCTCTTTCCAGCATTTTTCCCAACCACACAGGCATTCATTCATACAGGAAGCCTAGGAGTCCTAGTGGATTTTTTATCCCAGTAGTTGTTAAGTCACCAACAACAGATGAAGGAAGAACCTTAGGAAGTGGAACTGCAGTAGTGTGATGGGTAGGACTACTTAGAAAATCATCTGGAAATGGAAGATCATTAGGACTTGTAAAACTGCCTTGAAGATCTTCAGTGAGTGGAATATGTGGTGAAATGATAGCAAGAGAATCATCGTGGTGTGCCAAATCTGATAATGAAGTCTCTTATGATGTGATGGAATGCTAAGGTAGAGGCAACACTAGATCATCAGAGTCAGATCATAAGCTGGAGTTATAATAGGAAGTTGTTGATCCTTTATGGGGATGTTCATGTGTTGGAGAAAAGGAAACACATCTTCCTTGAAGATAACATCCCTACTCATAAAAAGGGCAGTTATTGTGCAAGTTATGGAGTTTGTAATCTTTTTGCACCAATGAGTACCCTAAAAATATAGCTGCTACTGCTCTTGGTGAGAATTTGTGTTGTCTTTTAAGATTTGCAGTATAAGCTAGCAGCAAAACACCCTAGATGATCTAAGGTGACATTCTTGTGAAATACTAGCTCAAAAGGTGATTTACTACACAAAATTCTAGAAGGAACTCTATTGATCAAATAAACATCTGTTAAAACACACTCACCCTAGAATTTTAAAGGAAATCTAGCTTGGAATCTCAAGGCTCGTGCGGTATCAAAAATGTACCTATGCCTTCATTCAACAACTCCATTTTGTTTAGGAGTGTATGGGTAGGAGCTTTTATGCACTGTCCCTTCAGATTTCTGTAGGGCTCTCAACTGCTTGTTAAAAAACTCTCCTCCATTATCTGTTCTAAGTGTTTTAGGGGTAGCAGACAACTTATATCCGAGTAGTGAAATAAAGTGTCTCAAAACCATAACTGATTCATCTTTTCTGTTCATGAGGCAGATCCATGTATACCTACTGAAATCATCAACAAGAGTCAGGAAATATCTCTTACCATCAAAAGTTGAAACCTAAAAGGGTCCTCATACATCCGTATGAATAAGGTCACCAAAGATATCATATCTACTGTTGCTAATAGGAAAAAAAGTAATCTTGTTTGCTTTGCTAAAGGGCTCACTGGACAATGTTCATTACAATTAAGAAATGTCTTGTTGTGAAAAGCTGGTAATCTCTTCAAAGCATCTAAAGGAATGTGACCTAACCTTTTATGCCACAAAGAGCCATTTATTCTATTTATTATTAAAGCAGAAGTAACAACACCAATTGGCAACTTGAGATCTGGTTTTTGCTCAAGATCCAACACATAGAGCCTTTCCTCCAGCTTACCAATTCCCTTCACCTTCCCATTGAAAATGTCCTGGAAGAAACACCAAGTAGGAAAGAAGGCAATGAAGCATTCAATGTCCCTTGTAAGTTGTGCAACAGACAGTAAATTATACCTATATTGTAGAACATACAGGACATTTTTAATTGATAAACCATTGAGAATACTAGAGGATCCTAGGTGCATAATCCTACTAGTTTCACCAGTTGGCAGGTGTACTTTCCTGCCTTCTCCTTTAGGTATCTCTATAAAATCAGTAAAGAAATCCAAACTAGATACCATATGGTTAGTGGCACCTGAGTCTATGATCCATCTATCCTTCTTAGCTTTGTTTAGAAGTGATAATGGTATACCAGTGACCTTGGCATGAGCTGTTGTTTCAACATGTGTTGTATTCTGGTTTAGCAGTTGAAGTAGTTGTTTATACTGCTCCTCTGTGAAGAAGTTCCATGTAGCTGCTATCCCAGAACTTTCTTGGTCTGTTAGTCCTTTTGAGTAGTCAATCTGTGCATTGTGTGCTGCTGCCATGTTTCTTCCAAAGGTTTTCTTCTTTGGTTTGTAGTCAGGTGGATAGCCTACCAACTTGTAACAAACATCTTGAGTGTGTCCTTTTAATTTGAAATAATCACAGAATACCCAAGCTTTCTGCTTGTAACCACCAGGAAAACCATGTCCTGAGTTGTGTGCCATAGCTGATGCTCCTATCTCAAGGCCACTAATATTCACTGTCTTTGCTCATTGACTCTCATCCTGAACTACCATCCAATAGGCCTCATTGATAGTAGGTGTAGGAATCATAAGCATGATTTGGCCTTTTGCTTGGGCAAATGACTCGTTCAGTCCACTCAGAAATTGCACCAAACGCTGTCGTTGAATATGCTCTAGAAACACCTTCGACTCTGGACATGGACATGATGTAGTAGGGGCCATAGCATCATACTCATCCCACAGATTCTTGAGCTTAGAATAATAGGTTAACAGAGGTGATAATCCTTGCTTTAAGGCACCAATTTCCTGAAGTAAATTGTAAATGCGCGATATGTTCCTTTAATCGAATCTCTCCTTCAAATCCTTCCACACATTATGTGCAGAGGATCCATAGACCACACTGCTATACAACTAGTGCTACATCTAGAGGTCCTAGGTCATTTGATATCTCTATTCTGAGTTTGAGTTCCGTTCAACAAGCCAGTTCTGTTAGATTGCTTACAGTCCCCGTAGTTTTTGTTACTATATTCATAATCCACGACAAAACAAATGCATTGCACATCTCCTATTGATCATGAAGATTTGTCCCAAAATATTTCTTGCGACAAGTACCGTCAATAAATTCGATTTTATTCATTCTATAAAGTCCAATTCTTGTGGATCGACACCACAAATTGTAATTTTTAGTGCCTAATAGTTTGAATTCAATCATATGTTCACCTGGCTAATTTGAAAGTCGCAAATACAGAGGATTATTATGACTTAGCACTGTGCCACCACTCGTTGCTTCTTCAATCGCCATTATACTCTAAGTTAAGAAAAATAACAAACCCTAACACTGAAATTGAGTGCGTCAATGGATAAGAACACTGAATCAGAGATAGAAACCAGTTGCCGGAGCTCAACCGAAAAGCTCTGATACCATAATGAGCAGTCAACTAAGAAGAGTAAGAGTATATGCAAGTAATTGGATGATTCTAGAAGAACAAGTGTGAGAGAGAGAGATGAGCTCAAAGTGGAGCCATTTCCATATATCTGCAAAAAAGAAAATGTATAGATCTATCTAACTAAAGAGGCTAACATCTATATATATTGATAACTAAATAACCGACTAGTGGAAATTAAGTTACAAGATTCTATTTGTACACTTTAACCCCTAAACTAATGTATTATATATGTTGGTACAATACTTAATTTCATCCACTGCACCACATTCTTTGGTAGTACTTGATTTCTTTTATTCTTTGTCATCTTTATATTTTTTCTAATATTAAATTAGTATTTATATTAGAAAATTTATTAAATGCATATATATAATAATAATAGTAATAACAATATTTTTGGTAATAAATACGAGCTATGAATTTTGTTATAATATTTAAATTTTTGCCCTGCCATCAACTAAAACTATAGATCAACCGGTGATATAAATTGATATGATTTCATAAAATATGTCAGGTAGAGAGAGTATTTTACAAGTGCTCTTTTTTCGTTCATATTTCAAATTATAAGTAGTGGAGTATTTAAACATTAAATATAGTAGTTGGATTTTGGACAAGTTCTATGTGCGCCCCCAATCATCTCATTTTCTACTAGTACTTCTGAAAGTCTTATCTCAAGTAGAGTTTTTGAAAATCTGGTCACTAAAATACTAGTATAAGAGATTAATATAGCATGTATCTAAGAGACTAGGTGGGTTGGATCCAGGGCGAGAAACGTGAATGTGTATAAATTGTGGTACTCTGAAGTCCTAAGGGTAAAGAATGGAGTGAGTATCCTGGTAGATAGACATCTTATAGAGTAGGTGGTTGAGGTTAGATGGGTGAATGATAGACTAATGACTATTAAATTGATGGTGGGTAAGTGTACTTTAAATGTCGTTAGCGCGTACGCGCCGCAAGTAGGCTTGGACGAGGAGATTAAAAGGCGCTTTTGGGAGGGGTTAGATGAGATCATTCATAGTATTCCGCCTTTAGAGAGATTATTCATATAAGGATATTTCAATGGTCATATTGGGTCGTCTGCAGATGGTTATACTGAGGTGCATGAAAGCTTTGGTTTCGGGGAGCGGAACGGATGGGGCACTGCACTGTTGGACTTTACCAAGGCATTCAATCTAGTGATTGCAAACTCAAGTTTTTTGAAGTGGGAGGAGCATTTGGTTACTTACCAAAGTTCAATGGCGAAGACTCAAATTGACTATCTCCTTCTCAAGAGATGCGATAGAAGGTTGTGCGAGGATTGCAAAGTTATTCCAGGTGAGACTCTTGCAACGCAACATAGGCTTTTGGTGATGGACATTGGTACTATGATAAGGAGGAAGAAGAGGTCAGTACGAGGCCTCCCTAGGAATATGTAAGGCGACTTGACTAAGGATAAAGCTCAGGAGTTGGAAGGAAGGTTATTGGCAATGGGATCTTAGAGAAGTAGTGGGGACGCAAACACTATGTGGTCGACAACGACGGACTGTATAAGAAAGGCGGTGGGAGAGGTGTTAGGGATATTTCGGGCCGCACCGGTGGCCATAAAGGAGACTGGTGGTGGAATGCAGTTGTCCAAGGTAAAGTGGAAGCGAAGAAGGCAACTTACCTACGATTAGTAGGAGGAATGTCGGGGAGGAGAAGAGAGCGAACAGTGAGAGATATAAGGTAGCTAGGAAGGAGGCGAAGATGGCAGTAATGGAGGCTAAGACGATAACTTTTGCTCATTTGTATTAGGAACTAGGGAACAAAGGCGGGGAGAAGAAGTTATCCCGGCTTGCGAAGGTGAGAGAGGACAGCTCGGGATCTGGACCAAGTGAACTGCATAAAAGATGAGCACTGGTGCACCGGTGAGAAGGTATGGGCGACTTGCTATGGTGGGCACGAGGAGAGATCGAGGGAGACCTAAAAAGTATTGGGAATAGGTGATCAGGCAGGACATGGCACGACTTAGCATTATTGAGGACATGACCCTTGATAGAAAATCGTAGAGGTCGAGTATTAAGGTTGTGGGTTAGGAGCAAGTTGTGGATATTTCTACAGCGCAATATAGTGAGACTAGCAAGCTAGGAGTTAGTCTTAGGATGTTACTGATCGGTTATTGATACAAGGCTTTATCTGTTGGATATTAGTCTACCTTCCATTATTTTCGTATTTCCTATATTTCTTATATTGCTATTATTTTTGTTATTTTATTTTATGTTGCGTATTTTATGTTATTTTATGTTATTTTATTATGAGTCTATTGAATGTAAAAATATATCGTCTTTTGTTACTTTCTTGAGCCGAGGGTCTCCCGGAAATAACCTATCTGGCCCTGGGGGTAGGGGTAAGGTCTGCGTACATAGTACCTTCCCCAGACCTCACTTGTAGGATTACACTGGGTTGTTGATTTTGTTGAGTTGTAAAATATTAGTATTAGATTTTGCAACTCAGTACTTATGTGCCCAATAGCATAAATGCATGTACAACATTTTTTTATTTTAAATAGACAAAATACATTGATTACCTCCCTGAACTATGGATCAAATCCCTATTACACATTTTTTTGGACAATAATCATCTTACACACTTAATTTTTTAAAAGTTTCTCTAAGGCACATCATTTTTTTCTTGACCAATTTTCATTAAATGCAATACCACGCACCAATTATACAATGACACATGTCATTGACTTAAAAAAGATATTAAAAAAAGAAAAAGCAAACCCCACCCAAATATCTAAAAAAAAAGAAAAGAAAAATGAAAAAGAACCCATCTCCTTCATTGTGCCTTCACCAGAGCTTTTCGACTCATATCTCTGCCTTCATCAACAGTCCTCTTTCATCATTCATCCATTAACACACACATATTCAAGAAAAAACCATAAATAGATTAAAAACATAAACCTTCCACAACCTTCTTCCTATCTCTATTGCCGCCGACCACAAAAAAACTCAAACCTCCACCTTACAATTCAAAGAAAACAATAAAAACAAATAGAAGCCCTAATCAACTGCTCCTGCCTTCTGATTATATTTTTTCTCTTTTTATGAAAATTTTCGAGATATAACAAGTGATTTTTCTCCATGGCTGTCCCATTAAAAAGGAAAACAAAAAAGAAGATTCTTCTCATTTGTTCTTCCAACCTCACTTGTAAACTTTATTACAAATTCTTCTACACTATTTATAATCTTTTCTTGAATCGATTTTTTCCAAATTTTTTCCCTCGATCTACTACAATGTGAATTGGATTTCTTCATTGAAAGTGGAGAAAATAGATTGTAAACATCTGTATTATCTTCAATTTGAACCAAATTACTTTAGAAAAATAAAAATAGAAGATATTAGAAGAGAAAAAAAGAAAATCCGTTCAATCGCTGGATAAGTTTTATTAAATCTGGACCCTTCAAATAAAGCATCAGATATACAGTTTTTACTATTCTGACGCCTTATTTTGTTTGTAAAACACGACTTGCCACGTAGATAAAGATGTGTGTCTTAGGCACACCCTGGAACGGTTAAATGTATAAGATAATTTTTGTCTGTAAAAAATGTATAACAAGAATTTAGTCTATAGTTCAGGGAGCGACTTATGTATTTTGACATAAAAATATTTGGGACATGATCTAAGTAGCGACATAATAGTTCATCCACTTGCCATAATTATAAGAAACATACAGCATGCTTTAATTTTGCCTCAAAATCGGGTACAAAATTTAAAGTTATGAATTTCTGCGACAACTACAAGTTAATATATAATAGTAATTTAGTTCAAAATCAAATATTGAAGTACAAGAGGAGGGGGGTGTGAATTGCAGGCTTTGTAAATTTTTAGTCGACTACTCTTTAGAACTAGTCGACTTATGCAGAGACAACCTGCACCGAACTGTTAGTTCTTTCGATTTAAACAAGTATTAATCATAGTAAACAATAAAGGAACAGAATATAATTCGAGAGCGAAGAAGTAAATGACATCAGGAATTTTATATTGGTTCGGAACCAATGTTATCCTAATCTAGTCCTCTTGGGTTGCAAGAGAATTATATTTTAGAGCTCTTTGTAAATTAAATTCAGTATAACCTTTGTGATTTTCAGCGATAACCACTAATGCTGACAGGGTTTGTTTTGACTCGCCAACCAATAATGACCTTTTGGCTTTCACTCGCTCACCAAAGACATGAAAAATGGCACAACCTCTAGGACACATTGTCACTCCAATATTTTTCTGTCTCTCTTCTCTCTTTTGGGTACACAGTAAATCAACTAAAGTGAATTACAATGCTTATTAAGAGTAGAATCAAGAACTTGTAGTTGGATAGACAATTTTATAGAAGTTTGCGTACTTTATTTCTTCATCGAACTTGTATATTCATAGCACTTTCAACTTATTATGGCTATTGCATAACCTAAGGGGAATTGACCGTAGCTCATTATTTGTCTCCATAATTTGTAGCTCCTAATATTTATATGATTAAGGATATTATGTTGACTTGGCACTCCTTTGAAGATGGATATGGGCAACTTTGCAATATTGATTTTCTTTCCTTGTTTGACTTCATGTGCTTGGACAAATTCTAGTTGTCTTCGCTTTCCTTTCTTGAATATGTAAATTCTTCATTAAGTACGGGCATGAAAATCCTTGTGTAGAGGAGTTTTTTCCTTTTATGGTAGTAGAATATTTTTTCTTTATTTGCAAGTAATATCTTAGTTGATCTTCTTTACAAAATTTTGCATTTCATAACTCCATCTCCACGTGCATCTTTTTCAATAAGAGCAATAGTCATTTTTTATATGGAACTCAAACTTATTTCCATACATTATTTTCTTTCCATAACAAGGGTAATATAGTGAGAATATTTTTCCATGAATAATAGTAGCATCTTTGAACTCCTATTGAAAATACTCCTTTCTTGATCTTGAAAATAATCTTTCATAATAAAAATATATTCTTCTTCTATTATATTGAAAATATTCCTTCGTTGATCTTGAAAAATAATCTCTTTCCATAATATAGATTGTACTATATCCATAATATATTTTCTTTCCATAGAAAATATATTTTTCCTTCCATAGTATAGATTGTACTACATCCATAATATATTTTCTTTTCATATAAAATATATTCTTTCTTAGTCTTGTAGTATTTTTTTCATGTAGTATTTTTATTTCACAGAATAATAGAACCTCTCCATGATTCTAGCACGCTTCTTTCCATGAAATTGAATAAAAAAAATCCTTTAGTAGAGATTTATCTTAGAAGTGCAGTAAGTCATTTCACATTTGAAATTCAATTTAAATATTTGAATCTTTAAGGTAATCATAGAATATTTTCCTTTTTGCATTTTCTAAATCCTTGCCCTTGATCGATAAAAGATTCTCCTTTTCGTATAATAAGTTAATTATCCCAATACATCTTCAATAGCATCCATAGTAGATGCTTTCTTCTTCAACTTCATAATAAATTAAGATTACCATAATTTCTACCAAGTTTCTGTATAAAAAATAAGATTACTATAAGTAAATATTCTTTAATTAATAATTATATTAATTTGTTATCATCAAAATTAATTCGTAAAATTTTGAAACTAACAAAATATTTACAATATTTCGCAAATGCATATACGGAATGTGAACAAAAAGCAACTTATAAGATATCCACCTTGCTCGCAAAATCTTTGAATCTAGTCAAAATATCAATTATACTGTTGCTACTAATTAGTAGACAACATGATAATTATGTAAGAGCCAAAGTTTTGATGCTCTTTAGATTTACCATCAAAAGATGTGATGTAGTTTTCTTTCTTTAATCAGAAGTCTTAAGTTCGAGCCTTAGGTATGAAATTTTTTGGTAAGGAACGCTTCCGTCCGAATGAAACCCCACGCGACACTAATTTGAATATAATTGGACTTCAATACGGATGAGTTTGCCTATAAAAACTATGTGACTCGGCCTATGTTAAGTAAAGGGGGAAGTAAGAGATACCGGATAAAAGAAAAAACTCTTTAGCCTTCTGGTTAAAGTTTTTTTCCCTTTTTCTTGGTATGAACTACGAATTGAAATATTACAATTATTTAAGTGTTAAATTTGATTAGATATTCTCTTCGTTATAAGTTATATGAACCTGTTACTATTTGAGGGAGTTAAACAAAATTTTCTGTGATCACGTTTCTTAAAAATTATTTCTAAATATTTTAAATTGTTAAATATTATGACTTGTATAACTACTTTTTATATAGTTTCTAAATATATAAATTATAATTTAAAAATTTTAAAAATTAATCAACTTGACCTTCATACTCCAAAATTTTTTTACATAAGTTGAAGCAGATGTGACATATGACTAAAAATAAAACGGAAGGTAATTGTTACTCCAACTTAATCTTATAAATTATCCTATTACTCATCAATTGACTAATTCTTCTTGCTCTTTTATTTTTTCCTATTGTCATTGTCAGACACATAAAATAATTAATAACTAAGCTAGGTCCAAGAGAACATTTAATCATCACCGCAAGTTGCATAATCATGAGATTAAGTTATTTTAATTAATTCGAATAACATAAGGGGTTTGGTATATGTTTAATCGAGTTAATACATCACCTTTCATCCGGGGAAGAGCTAGAGTGTAGCTAATGGGTTCGGTCGAACCCAATAGCATTGGTTTAATATGTATTTTTTTTTTAAAATTCATTAAATATATAATTATTAATTTAGAATCTAATAGTTTAAAATAATTAAACTTACGAACTCATAAACTTGAAATAATGGCTCCGCCTCTATATATCACATCACATGAATATATTTTAAGTGCTTTAGCGAACCAGAAAGGCGTCATGTTTCCTTCCAAATCTTGATTTTTCTTGGCAAACCCTAATTTGAAAAGTATCATTCATTTTTAGGGTGAATAGATATTTTACACTTGTCCGATTTTGCCATTTTGGTCATAAAAGGGTGAACGGAAGTGGAATTACTCCCCCTCCCCCTGCCCCCCTCCCCTCCCAAAAAAGGTACATTACCCTTTTTTCCCTCAAGTTTCCAAACATTCTAAAAGAAAATTAAGGCCGTAAATTTAATGTGTGATTTTTTTAGTTATAAAGTAGGGGTGTTAATGGTTTGGTTCGTTGGTTATTTTATTAAACTTGTATCATATAAATTTTTCGGTTATTCTATTACGCATTATTAAAATTAGACTTTTCAAAACCGTCTTAATTATGCCGGTTTTTCTTCAGTATCGATATTGTTCGGTTAATTTTTGGTATTTTTTTTAATATCATGTAAAATTCACCGGTAGAAGTAGAATTCAATAACATGCATTCCTTTATAGGAGTTAGTAAAACTCTACAGATATTTTTACTGTTTAAAGGGTGATGAATTAAAAAAAAGATGGCTAGAGTATAAGTCCATCAACTATTTTACAACAACGTAAAATAAATAAAGCAAATGCAAATAAAATATGAATCACACGAGTTGAATGATATACCAAGCTCGAACTCAAGAATAAAGTCTATAGAAGATTAATATTCAAAAAGATAAATGTAAATTATATGAAAGGAAACATATTCAATATATTGTGGTTTGCTACTCATAATCGCTAGAATACTTTGTGTGTTGCTAATAATGATACTTGAAATAACTAAATTTAAGTAGAATTAGCATGATAGGTTTTAAGAATTAGTATTTTGATTTTATTACTTGTTGGTTTGTAATAGTTTTATAAAACAGGGGTTAGGCATGCCATGTTGTATGGGACCAAGTGTTGGTCGGTTAAGAACTCACACATCCAGAAGATGAAAGTAGCAGAGATGAGGAGGTGGATGTGCGGGCATACAAGGATGGATAACACTAGGAACGAAGATATTCGAGAGAAGGTGGTTGTGGCCCCCATGTAGGACAAGATGCGGAAAACAAGACTCAGATGGTTTGGGCACATTCAGAAGAGGAGCTCTGATGCACCGGTGAGAAGGCGTGAGCGAATGACTGTGGTGGGCACGATGAGAGATAGAGGGAGATAGAAGTATTGCGGAGAGGCGACGAGACAGGACATGGCGCGACTTAGGATTATCGAGGACATGTCCCCTGACAGGGAATTGTGGAGGTCGATTATTAAGGTTATAGGTTAGGGAAAAGTTGTGGATATTCCTACAGTGCACTAGAGTGAGACTAGCTGGTGGGGAGTTAAGCTTAGGATGCTACTAATCAGCTCCCATATTTCTTATATTGCTGTTAATTTATTATTTTATGTTATGTTATATATTTTATGTTATTTTATTATGAATCTATTGATAGTACTAATATATCGTATCTTGTTGCTTTCTTGAGGTGAGGGTTGTCACACCCCTTTTTTTAAACAAACCTCACTA
Organism: Nicotiana benthamiana; assembly: GCA_034376525.1. Taxonomy (NCBI): domain Eukaryota; kingdom Viridiplantae; phylum Streptophyta; class Magnoliopsida; order Solanales; family Solanaceae; genus Nicotiana; species Nicotiana benthamiana. The sequence continues at coordinate 52,388,860 of CM067330.1, read as the reverse complement.
ACCCTCTTAAATTAATAAAAAGATTTAGTAAATCTTGAAAAGATTTTCAATATTGAAAGTGACAAAGAATTGTGTTCAAAAGAAAATAACTCAGATTCGCCACCTAACATTTGATTTCGTTAATAATTTTCCTTTCGAACCACTTTAAACTCTAAAACTAAGTCTACACCAGATATTTGGGTAAGAGGGTCCATTTGAAGTAGGGAGAAGGTGTTAGGTACTCCCCAAGTCCTGTAACTAGTACGGTTGCGTACACGATCAAGCTGGTTTTAAAGAATATTCAGATTAAGGTAAAAAACACAAAAAGAAACAAGTGATCAAAAGAGGCTCGAGGTCATCTCTACCTAATAAAATAAAAATAAAAGTAAAAAATAAAAATACTATTCTATGCTTCCTCAAAGTGTTCCATCACTGGCCTTCAAGTACAAATACTTCGGGACATACCCCAGATAAAAATTTATACAAATTTCTCGGGGCATTCCCCAGATATATTCAACTAAACGAACAACCTCGCACCACGAAGCCAACAAAAATTCTAAGCCTTGCATACCCAAATGATAACGACCTAAGTGTATTCCTAGCGACTAAAAATAAAATGAACAAAGACATTTTATAAATCCAAATAAAAGATGATACCTCTGACCAACAACAAAGAAAGGAGATACGAGATATATTATAAGTACATATAAAGAATAGATCAAAGTATGAATGTTGGCTTACTTGACAATTTGACTACAAAGTCTCTTGTGAGAAAAATAGCTTCATGCTCAAACAGTAGTTACCAAATGCTTTTAATCCATACGACCCATTTCGAGCAATTTTGACCATCTTCATTAGAATTTTATTCATAAACATTATCTATCCACTAATTTCTACGTGTGATTCAGCATATACAAATAACTCAGAGTCGATATCATTAGCAACGAATGCATAACGACAAAGACCACAATCAAAAATACGCAAACAGGCTCAACTGAAATAAAATAAGGGGTGATTCGACAGAGCTTAGACCAAATAGAAACATTAGGTCATTATCATGTAATTCATCATAACATGTAAAAATAACAACACAAATAGTAAAGAGAAGGAGACGGGACGAACCCGAGCAAGATTTTCTTTCTGTTACGAAAATTTAATTACAGCAAACCCGACGATCGAAATCAGACTAAAAAATGCAACAACAGCAGGATATTATTCCGCGGATCACAGAAATAACCTCGAACGACATCAACGAATTGAATCCTCACTGGAAAACCAAATTGTCGATGAGATCCGAAATCTGACGAACTGGACTTAATCTCTACTTGAACCAGAAGGTACGCTGAAACTCAAACAGTAAACCAGAAATGGCGGTGATGACAGAAGAATAAAAAATAGGCTGCGAGAGAGTGACAGGGATGGAGCTGCCTTCTTCCGTTGCTAAGGATTTCCTCAATTTCTGTCGTTCTCCCTTCTGTCCATTCCTACGTCCCTATGTGTGTGTTAGTGGAGTGAGAGCAAGGTGTGTTGATGTGAGACAAAATTTATTATTCATGGACCCGTGTTACTATTCACTATTCACGCGGTTACTATTCACGCATGTGAAGAAAAGTGGTCGGTTACTGTTCATGGGACCCACTACCGCGTTACTATTCACGCATGTGAAGAAAAGTGGTCGGTTACTGTTCATGGGACCCACATTCCGTATTACTATTCACGTGTTACTATTCATAGTACTGTTCATGTGAAGAAGTTTTTTGGTCAAAAGTGGTGGGGCCCACTTTTGACAATTGGTGCAAAATTAGTGGAGTGATTTGGGGAGTGATTGGAGGGGGAGTGATTGAGGCTGAAGAATTTGCCTATTTAATGGCAAATGCTTCCTCCACTTTAAAACCTTAGAGAGTAACCTGAGAGAGAAAAAGAGATTAAATACTCTTGTAATATCCTCATATTTTACCATATAGTGATATCATCGGTTGTTTCCGTGGTTTTTTCCCAAAAGGGTTTTTCCACGTTAAATCCTTGTGTTCTCATTTTTACTTTTCTTCTCATATTTCTTTTCTTTATTGTCGATATAATTTTAACAAGTGGTATCAGAGCGTAGGTTTATTGGCTGAAAGTTATATCGACATGTCTTCATTGAAATATGATTTACCACTCTTGGATCGAGACACAAGATTTACTTTATGGCAAGTGAAGATGCGAGCTGTATTGGTTCAGTTTGATCTTGATAATGCGCTGTTAGGTCGTGATAAAATGCCCGCTTCTTGGTCAGATGAGGAGAAGGAACGAAAAGATCGTAAGGCTTTCTCTCATATTCATCTTCATTTATCTAATAGTATTTTCCAGGAAGTTTTGAAAGAAACAACTGCAGCCTCCTTATGGTTGAAATTAGAGCAAATCTGTATGACCAAAGATCTCACAAGTAAGATGCACCTTAAACAAAAATTGTTTTCCCACAAGCTGCAAGAAGGTGGATCATTGATGGATCATCTATCCGTTTTTAAAGAGATCATTACAGATTTAGAAGCTATGGAGGTCAAATATGATGAAGAAGATTTGGGTTTGATTCTTTTATGTTCTTTGCCTATTTCTTATTCAAATTTTAGAGATATCATATTATATAGTCGTGATACTTTAACTCTTCAAGAAGTTTATGATGCTTTGCATGCCAAAGAAAAGATGAAAAATATGGTGTCTACTGGAGGATCAAGTTCTCCAGCAGAAAGTCTAACGGTTCGTGGCGGACCAACAGACAAGAAGTCAAATGCTGACTTTAAAGGCAAGAACTCAAATAATTTTAGAGGCAGATCAAAGTCTAGGAGTCGAAAATATTGCAGATATTGCAAAAAGGATGGCCATGAAATTTCTGAATGTTATAAGCTGAAAAATAAGGAGAAGAAAGCTTCCACCAGCAACTCAAAACCAAGTCAAGATGATGAAGGAAAAGCAGCCTATGCTGTTGAAGAAAATTCCAACGGAGAAGTTCTTGTAGCTTTTGCTGGATGTGCCAAAACCAATGACGAATGGATTCTTGACTATGCGTGTACTTTTCACATGAGTCCAAACAGAAGTCGGTTTATCAACTATCAACCTATCGAAGGTGGTTCTGTTTTAATGGGTGATGATGCACCATATAAAATTGCAGGGATTGGTTCAATCCGAATCAAGATGTTTGATGGTGTCATCAGAACTTTGGTTGATGTTCGACATGTTCCAGGTTTAAAAAGAAATCTCATCTCCCTGAGTACTCTTGATCTCAAAGGGTACAAGTATTCTGGTGAAGGTGGAGTTTTAAAGGTTTCCAAAGGTGCTTTGGTAGTAATGAAAGCAGACCTTAAATCTGCAAACCTGTATCATCTACATGGTACTACAATTACAGGTGATGTTAATGTTACTTCAAATAAATCATCTGTTTCTGATACTACTAACCTTTGGCATATGCGTCTTGGGCATATGAGTGAACTTGGTTTGTCAGTTTTAAGCAAAAGAGGACTCCTTGATGGCTGATGCACAGGAAAGCTGGATTTCTGTGAACACTGCATTTTTGGAAAGCACAAGAGAGTAAAATTCAACACCTCAGTACATACAACTCAAGGCATTCTTGATTATGTACACTCTGATATTTGGGGACCATTTCAAGAGGCATCACTTGGCGCTGCTCGTTACATGCTCACTATAATTGATGACTACTCAAGAAGAGTCTGGCCATATTTCTTAAAGCATAAATCAGAAGCATTCGCTGCATTCAAAGAATGGAAAGTCATGGTGGAAAGGCAGACTGAAAGGAAGGTTAAAAAGCTTCGCACTGATAATGGGATGGAGTTTTGTTCGAATGAGTTCAATTCCTACTGCAAGTCTGAAGGCATTGTTAGGCACCACATTGTTCCTCATACTCCTCAACAGAACGGTGTGGCTGAACGTATGAATAGAACTATTATTTCGAAAGCCCGTTGCATTAACGCGGGGTTGTCTAAGCGTTTTTGGGCTGAAGCAGCTTCTACTGCCTGTTATCTTATCAATATGTCACCTTCTATTCCACTTGATAAGAAGACTCCAATTGAGGTATGGTCTGGTTCCCAAGCAGTTTATTCAAATTTAAAAATTTTTGGTTGTACTGCATATGCTCATGTTGATAACGGGAAATTAGAGCCTAGAGCTATTAAATGTATTTTTCTTGGCTACATGTCTGGAGTTAAAGGTTATAAATTGTGGTGTCCTGAAACTAAAAAGGTTGTTATTAGTAGAAATGTGGTTTTCAACGAGTCAGAATATTCTTCTACTAATATTCCTGTTGAGTGTCAAAAGAAGACAAGTGTGCAGGTGGAGCAATCTGCTAACTCAGGACAGACTCCAGAAAAAGAAAATTCTATGAGCCAAGATACTTCTGTTGAAGAAGAGTCTCCCGCTACTGCTCAACAACCACAACGTTCTATAGCAACTGATAGACCTAGGAGGGTCATTCAACCTCCTAAAAGATTAATTGAATAAGTTAATGTGGTTGCTTATGCTTTAAATGTTGCTGAACAAATTGAAGGTAGCTCAGAACCTTCAACTTATTCTGAAGCAATTACTTCAGATGATTGCAACAATTGGATAACTGCAATGCATGATGAGATGGAATCTCTTGATAAAAATGGTACTTGGGAGTTGGTAAAAATACCTGAAGACAAAAAGCCCATCCGCTGCAAATGGATTTTCAAAAGAAAAGAAGGCATTACTCCTAATGAGGAAGCAAGATACAAAGCAAGGCTTGTTTCCAAAGGCTACAGTCAGATTCCAGGTATTGACTTCACTGATGTTTTCTCTCCAGTTGTGAAACATAGCTCTATTCGCACTATACTTAGTATTGTTGCTATGCATGATTATGAGCTTGAGCAATTAGATGTAAAAACTGCTTTTTTACATGGAGAATTGGAAGAAGACATTTATATGGAACAGCCTGAAGGCTTCATTGTTCCTGGAAAAGAGAATCTGGTAGATTAAAGAAATCACTTTATGGTTTAAAGCAGTCTCCCAGGCAATGGTATAAGAGGTTTGACTCTTTTATGCTCTCTCAAAATTTTAAAAGATCAAATTATGATAGTTGTGTTTATTTTAAGTTAGGCAATGGTTCACCTATATATTTGCTGCTTTATGTTGATGATATGTTGATTGCTGCAAAGGATAAAGCAGAAATAGGTAAACTCAAAGCACAACTAAGTAATGAATTTGAGATGAAAGATCTGGGTCCAGCCAAAAAGATTCTTGGATGGAAATCATTCGGAAAAGACAGTTTGGAAAATTGTACCTTAGTCAACAAGGGTATATTGAGAAAGTCCTTCAAAGATTTAATATGCACAATGCCAAGCCTGTGAAAACTCCGTTAGCTGCTCACTTCAAACTTTCTTTAGCCTCATGTCCACAGTCAGAGGAAGAGATTAATGACATGGCTAAAGTAGCGTATGCTAGTGCCGTTGGTTCATTGATGTATGCCATGGTATGTTCTCGTCCTGATTTATCTCATGCTTTGAGTGTTGTTAGCAGGTATATGGCTAATCCTGGAAAAGAACACTGGAAAGCAGTGCAGTGGATTTTCAGATATTTGTGTGGTACTTCAAATGTTTGCTTAGAACTCGGAAGTTCCAAAAATGGACTTATTGGTTATGTGGACTCTGATTATGGTGGAGACTTGGATAAAAGAAGATCTCTGACAGGTTATGTCTTTACCATTGGTGGCTGTGCTGTCAGTTGGAAGGCAAGTTTGCAAGCCTCTGTTGCCTTATCCACTACTGAAGCAGAATATATGGCAATATCTGAAGCTCTTAAAGAAGCTATTTGGCTGAGAAATTTATATGGTGAGCTTTGTGGAGACAATTCATGCACAAAAATATTTTGTGATAGTCAGAATGCAATTCATCTTACGAAGGATCAAATATTTCATGAGAGAACGAAGCATATTGATGTACGTTATCATTTTATTCGAGAAGTTATTGCTCGAGGTGATGTTCAAGTTAAAAAGATCAGCACTCATGACAATCCGGCGGACATGCTGACGAAACCAGTTCCAGCAACTAAGTTTGAGCTGTGCTCAAATTTGGTTGGTATGACAATCTAGTTTCAAAAGATTGTTTACAACCGATGATCTAATGATGAGGAGTTTATTGAAGTGAAAACTTCATTTTTTGTTACAAGAGTAAATTATGTCTCAAAGTGGAGATTGTTGATGTGAGACAAAATTTACTATTCATGGACCCGCGTTACTATTCACTATTCACGCGGTAACTATTCACGCATGTGAAGAAAAGTGGTCGGTTACTGTTCATGGGACCCACTACCGCGTTACTATTCACGCATGTGAAGAAAAGTGGTCCGTTACTGTTCATGGGACCCACATTCCGCGTTACTATTCACGTGTTACTATTCATAGTACTGTTCATGTGAAGAAGTTTTTTGGTCAAAAGTGGTGGGGCCCACTTTTGACAATTGGTGCAAAATTAGTGGAGTGATTTGGGGAGTGATTGAGGCTGAAGAATTTGCCTATTTAATGGCAAATGCTTCCTCCAGTTTAAAACCTTAGAGAGTAACTTGAGAGAGAGAGAGAGATTAAATACTCTTGTAATATCCTCATATTTTACCATATAGTGATATCATCGGTTGTTCCCGTGGTTTTTTCCCGAAAGGGTTTTTCCATGTTAAATCCTTGTGTTCTCATTTTTACTTTTCTTCTCATATTTCTTTTCTTTATTGTCGATATAATTTTAACAAGGTGAGAGTGTGTTGTTGATGGTTGCGACTTTTGCAGCTCGTTTTCCGACGATCTGTGTGGTGGCCGGTGAGCTGGGGCTGCTGGCTTGGAATGACGGGTTTAAGTGGAGCTAAAAGGAGAGGTGGGGTCACCAGTGGTCGCTATGTGCATAGGTGCGATGGTATGGTCGTGCGATGGAGGTGGGTGAGGAGATGGAATAAGCGGCAACGATTGAATTTCCGACGGGGTTTAAGGGTTGACGGCGGCTGCTGAAGTTTTAGAGGGTCTTCTTGATAGTGTGTTCTCATGAAGAAGAAGGAGTGACTGCCATAGTTGTCTTCTCATGTTAGGGTTAGCTCTTGTCCATGAAGAAGATGAAGTTCCTTCTCACTTTAGGTTTTTTTGTTGTGTGTTCTCTTGTGAAGAAGAAGAGTTCAAAATCAGATGGATTGTGGGCCTAAGTCTTAGAGATTAGGATGGGGTAATGGGCTAAGAATTGAGCTTTAAAATTGGCAAGATTTGTACTTAAAATGGGCTAAGAAAAGGTAAAAAATTCAATTTAAATAACTATAAAGATATAAAAACTCTTAATTGATTATTAAAATTGAAGCTATTTTTGGTATTTTCAAAGATTATATCAAAATAGAATAGGCTCGAAGTAATATATCCTTCTAAAAATATCTAATACTTGAATTAAATAGAGAAATATAGAATCATTTTTTGTATTTTTTAATTTTAGTTTTAAAATAATGTAAAAGAGTAAAAATTAGTTGAAATAACTATATTAAGCCTAAATTATATATTTTACGTTAAAATGTGTGAAATTTCAGGAGGGTCAAAAATGACATGTCTACAAGGGTCTCCTGGAAACAGCTTCTCTGTCCCTTGAGGTAGGGGTAAGATCTGTATACATATTGACCTTCTCATACCCCACTTGTGGAATTATACTGGGTTGTTGTTGCTGCTGTTATTGTTGTTTGTAATAGTTTTTATAATTCCAAGGCTAAAGAAAATTTAATGTATTATTATTTTTAATCTTACTAAATAAATATATTTTCTACATGTAAAATTTATTCAGCATGGTTCGGTATTTTTTCTATAAAAACTTACGGTTTCTCAAAATAAAACCTAATAATCGATTCAATTCGGTATAGTTCGATCGGTTTAATCAGTTTTCAAATATCCATTGACAATATAACGCATGTTTTTCATGGTAAAATGAGAAGTTTAAATTTAAATTATTTTTAAATATAAAAAATATATTATTATTTTTTGAAAGGACTAATAAAACAATACTAGACTACCACATAAAATCTATCAGAAAAAATATTACTTTAACATTCCTTTTACCGCTATTAATATGAAAAGTTAAAATAACTTATTCAATTCTCTATTTAGTTACATATCATTACAATCGATATGAGGAAATGTAAGTCAAGTTTGAAAGTATAAACTTATAGGTCAAATAAAAGACTAAAAACGTGAGAGGCGGCGTGTGAAGTAGAAAACTTGTTACACAAAGGACGTGCAAGTCAAATGAAATGTTGACGTGACGCTTTAAAAATACAGTCAAATGAAATGTTGCACGTGACGCTGATGTAGTTTCTTCTGTTTTCATTTAATAATTTATTTTATTATATTCGATATTATCATGCCACGTATGTGGTAGGACCAATTCTCTTTGTTTTGTGTCTCTTCTTTCGCTATCTTCTTTGTAATTTAATTCTCGTATATATATATTTATATACCACTTCACTTATAAGCTATGGTTTTTATTTGTTGGCTTAGTCCACTTGCATACTAGTGGCTTTCTGCCCCTTGTTTTTGGGATCAATCGGCAATTCTGTCTTGAAAGTTGCAACTTGGAATTTTTTGTATTATGTCTACCAACTTTTTTCAGTGCATGTTGCAATAATGTGAAGAAAATAATAAAGAAATCAAGAGTTATTCGTTAGAAAATCATTAATGAATAATAATTATTCACAAAACATTTGTTATTACTGTAGTTTTCATGTAAAACCTACGTTTTAGTTATATCTTATGTTTCGGAAAAACGTTTTAGTTTGATTGACGAACTTAAAATCTGTGTTTAAAATACTAGGGCCAAAATACTACTTACAAAAATGGTTACTCTACTTTTGAAAATTAGGGTCTAAATATACTAATATTTGTATAGTTATAAAAACTTTAAATTAAAAATAAAATTAAAAGTACGAAACTAATTTGGTTTGAAATTTATGAATATGCATCATTTTAAATGGACTAATAATACAATGTCATATAAGCTAGAAAGAAGAGAATGTCATTTAGTCTGTTAAAGAGTCCTTTCTTTGAGTTTTGACTATCATTTTTTCTTAAGACTAACATTTTTAGCTAGACTTCATTATTACCGTAATATTTTTATTATTTTTTAATATATAAAATTTATTTTTAAAAGTTTGAAGAGTTGGTGTCTACCTACGTACTCTTTACTCACCTAGTATTTGGTGTTCAGTGTTCATATGTCACGATCCTTAATTCATATCCGGTTGTGATGACGCCTCTCATGAAGACAAGGCTAGCCGACATAATTTCAATTCGAAGTCAAACAATTAAATAACAATAAAGCAGGCTAAAATATGATTTAATAATTTCTAAACAGCAGATCATACCATAACAATGCGGAAGTATAACCCAAACACAGCCCAGACCGGGGGTTTCACTAGTCATGAACATCTATTACAGTGTAAATATAACTACAAGGTCTGAAATATATAAAACCGGAATGATGAGTAAAAGGAAAAAAAGCGGTGCTGCGAACGCTGGCAGTCACCTCGCTAAACTTCAATAACTCTGCCTCCGATCAACCAAAACCTGCTACCGGGTGTATAAATACTTGCATCTGTACACATGGTGCAGGGAGTAAAGTGAGTACTCCAACTCAGTGGGTAATAAAGGTAAGTAACAACTGAGCAGTAAGAAATCATGTAAAGCAACCAACATGATGTATAGAAACAGTGTAAAACCTTTTGAGTAAAGCAGTGAAGCTGTGAAACCTTTAGAAATATCTTAGCTCATTTTAAACATCTTTGGAAAATAGCTTTTTCAATAGTGATGCGAATGAATGCAAAACAGTTAGTGCCGATAAGCACAGAAAATCCGCCTCTCGGGCACAAAATACCACAGCATAACACGTAAAATGACAAGTAAATATGGAAGATGAACACATAAAAGTTCGCCCATCGAGCAATGTCTCAGAACAGTTCTAGCCCATCAGGCTACCTCACAATCACTCGTATCTGCTCTTCGGGCTCACTCTCAGAATAGTATCAGCCCTTCGGGATACCTCACAATCACTCGTATTAGCTCATCGGGCTCACTCTCACAATAGTACCAGCCCCTCAGGCTACCTCGCAATCACTCATATCAGCCCCTCGGGCTCACTCTTAGAATATAGGTGTCCGCGCTCACTGTGGGTGTATAGAATCCGGAGGGGTCCCTTACGGCCCAAGTGCTATATCAAGCCACCTCGTGGCATCATCACTAGGTACTCGAGCTCACATCACTCGATACTCGGCCTCACATCACTCAAGACACCTCGTGGCATATAACTGTATCTCAGGCTCTCGGCCCATATCACTCAGCATATCCTCACATATGGCCCTCAGCCTCACTCAGTCCGAAAATTATCACAAGCCCCTAGAGCATTAGTAAAACAATAGTTCTCAACTTCAAACTTCATTTAGAAATATCATTTAAGTTTCAAATTTGATTAAAAGTGGTTGAGTTTGTAAAATAGTAGATATCAACGGGATTGCATTCAAGTAATAAATCAAAATAGTGACAAAATCTCTGAATGGTTCAAATAATTGGCACGAAGCCCAAATAAGCTATTAGCCAAAATCATGATGATAACAAATAAGTTTCAGTCAAATATGCGATAAAATTATCAACCGGGACGGACCAAGTCACGATCCCTAGTAGTAAAACACCCCACGCTCATCGTCCAACGCCTGTCTCACCTCAATACAGCATTATGATGTGCAATCTGGGAGTACAATCATTACTCACCTCGAACCAGCAAAATATCTAGCTCACGACGCTTTTGCCCCTCCAATTGGCCTCCACACACGCCGAATCTGTCAAAAATAAAAATGAATATACCACAATATGCTAAGGAAACAAAGTCCAAGCAAAAATAATCAATATCGGGCACAAATCCCGAAATTACTAAAACCCGAGCCCTGGACCCACTTCTTGAAACTCAAAATTTTTAAATCAACGGGTTCCTTATCCTCCCATGAGTTCATACATATCAAAATTTCAAAAATCCGACATCAAATGGTCCGTCAAATCCCAATTCAAAAATTCAATTTCTCAAGCTCTAGCTCTTCAATTTTAGGCTTAGTTCCCATGAATTTCTATGTGGATTTTACAATATAATCGAGTGTTGAGTTAAAAAATCTTAACGCCAGGTCATTCCTAAATCCCTTTTCCATTAGCTCTCCCATGCTCCAAAATCACTCGACAATGGATGTTCTTAGCCTCAAAGTCACGGAGTAGCCTTTCTAAAACAGTCTGCCCATCAGTCAAAATCCTCTTTTCGCGATTGCGGCACTAGCCACGCGATAGCGTATCACAAATTTTTATTTCCCCAAAATAGTCTATGCGAACGCGACAAAAGCCTTGTGAACGCGATGCTTCGGCCCTCTATACTTATACGAACGCGATCGGATCCACGCGAACACGAATCATAAAGATCCTCAGACCCTAATTCCTTTATGTGATCGCGATTTGTTTCACGCTAACGCAATACATTACAGCCCAGCCTTACACAAACTCGAAGCCCCTATCACAAACGTGAAGGCTAAATTTCTGGCTTTCCTCTAACCTTCTAAGCGATCGCGATTCATCCCACGAGATCGCGAAAGTTTAAATTCTTCAACACCTGATCAAAAAAATCTGCAACTTTAAAATGCCAAAAATGGTCCAATAGATCATCCGAAACTCACCTGAGGCTCCCGGGACCTCTACCAAAGTCATCATCACATCCGAAAACCTCATTCAAACTTGTTCTAATCATCAAAACACCTCAAACAACATCCAATTACCCAAAACTCATCGAATTCAAGCCTAAGTTTTCCAAAAACTTCCGAATGACCTAAAATTTTGAATACATATACCAAATGACACAACAAAGCTACCGCAACTCTCGGAATTCCATTCCAACTCTCAAATCAAAATTTTGCCTACCAACCGAAAATCACCAAAATATCAACTTCGCCAATTCAAGCCTAATTCTACTCCGGATCTCCAAAACCAATTCCGATCACGCTCCTAAGTCATAAATCACCCGACAAAGCTAACCAAATCATAAAAATTCCGAACCAAGCTCATATATAAATAAGTCAACCCTTGGTCAAACCTTTCAAATTCAAAGCTTTCAACTGAGACTGTTTCCTTCAAATTTATTCTGATTTTTCTTGAAAACAAAAACCAACTGTCTACATCAGTCATAATACATTACACGGGGCAAGTCATGCCTGAGAACTAGCGATCAAAGTGTAAAAGCTCAAAATAACTTGTCGGGTCGTTACATCCTCCCCCACTTAAACACACGTTCGTCCTCGAACGTACCCAGAGTTGTTCTAAAAGTTAACAAATCATTGAGTAACCTTGCCATGCATATACTCGGGGGTTATACCACATTACCCTATCTCATATAGGTCCAATAACCCATTGCAACTGAAATTGCACAATCCAGTCTGGCCCATAAGCCATTGAACCACATCTTCACTTATGAAACCATCAATACGATCAAAACCTCACACCTATACTCAGAATAGACATGAACTAGCTGTAATAACCTATGACTGCAACCTCGGGAGCAATCCTATGATAAACCACATAACTCGAATGCTCGCAGCGATAACTTTTATTCACAACAGCTGCCCACAACAACAGAATACTGGTAGAAAACCTTTTATCAGCTGAAGTCTCATCCCAACACTGTCATATGATGCCAACGATAAATGAAACACGCAATAAATCATAACCATTTTTCAGATAACCCATTCATGAAGCCACTTTTCTTTTGAAAAATACCATCGCAAATTTCTAAGCAAACCTCGATATTTATCCATCAAACATACTGAAATCGACTCCGTTTGTATTCATTTATGATCCCAACGATCTCTTCTAATCCATAACACCACTCTGGTAACATGACACATCAATAGAGGCCTAAGCCATAACTAGCACAATACGCGCACCAATAAGCAGCAGTCCGAACATACTCAAATCATGAAAAATGACTCAAATGGAATAATGTACCTCAAGCTCACCAGTACCACCACAACACTAGGCTGAGAACCCGTCTCACATCATAGAAATAGAGCACACGAATCTAGCCCGCAAGATCATATCTCCACCTAGCTTTGCTGCAATGCACGATCCCATCAAACACTGCTCCACATGAGACCCTCATGTTACTATGCTTGAAATTGACAACCACACGCAATTTGATGTCTGCAATCAAAGAAAATTATTATGACCATGGTGAAACAAGTAACATATACCATGTAACCTGACAAGACATAACCGATACGCCATTCATCGAGCAATACCCAATTACTCTTTCCGCTCAACTTCCATTATGAACCATAATAGAACCACACCATATGTGCCTAAAACCAACAAATGATAACATCTCGCAACACAGAAAGGTAACTCATAGATCTCCCCAAATCAGTGATAAGCTCAATGATGGTCAAATCAATACCTCCTCTACAATGCCATTCGCAGCCAACCAAGCCGACTCAAAATGGAACACTCACCCACCCTGTTCTTCCAGCAAACTCCCTATCAAAGAAACCTAAAAAATTGCTCCTTCCACCTCTATAACTCTATCGGTGCCATATGATATGGTGCAATGCACTAAATCAATACCGAAATCAACAATCTTGCCCGGCGACATGCCCGACCACAAGAAACATATCCGAAAAGTCCCTCACCACCGGAATTGAATCAATATGAGGAGCCTTAGCATTGACACTCATCACAAGAGCCCAAATAAGAGAGACAAATCCTTCCCAATTGTTCGCAGGGTCTTCAAAATATAAAAATCCCCAATAGGACATAATCCGTCGAATATTGCCACTCAATCCGTGGCATTTTTCCGGCATAGCCATTAATGTCGTCTTATCACAATAGTCCAGAGTTGCACAACACGGTGACAACCAGTCTGAACCCAATATCACTTTCAAATCTAACATCCCAAGCATTAAAGTTTCGCTCGGGCCTCCAGACCCCGATAGTCACTAGACAGCCGATACACGTAACTCACAGTAACAATATAGCCTTAACATGACAACTCCCAGTCTCAACTCCATATAGCAACAAATCACCATACCTTATCCCAAATTCTGCTGCCCGAATACATATCACCTCAAGTACCAAATCATTCCACGAAAGATATCCTGAATTTCCCATGTGCCATTAAGTAAGCTCAAATATCAGCAGTCAACCCAATTAAGAGAGCGATGCAGTACTACCGAAGTACTATCAACTTAATCTCATTGCCTCTTTTGAAACATATAACGTCGTAAAATCACTATGATTAGCAATATCATTTCCTCAATCATCTGAAGATCATCCACTCTAATCATCTGACGCTTGCTTCTCTAATCACTTAAAACAACATGTGCTGCCTAAGAATTTCATGACTTTTCATTCGGAACTGAACCGTAACCTTACACATGCAAATCTCAATCCTCCACAACATATCGCAATACCATACTATCTTAGGATAACATGAGAACTTCATCTCCCTTTCGATCCACAAACACGTACGTACTGAACTAGTTAAGGACTTTTCATTGGTCCCACCAAGAAAAAAGATCACTATACATCCCATGCTCCGCATGCCCATAAAAAATATACATCTCCAAACCACGATGAAAACCATCAAGAACTCTCTTAGTTCCCCTTGCACAAATCAGACCGGCAAGGACTGAATTCTTCTAACTCGACCAAGCTAAGCAAGCCGTCAAAACCTACGAGCATTGTCGCAAAATACCTGTGAGAACTCATTACCTCGAACACACACAAGGAACAAATCTTATCCTTACCACACAGGTCCGATCTACTACCAAGCTATCCCGTCCATCCAAATTCCCTTCTGATTCATCTTCAACTTGATATTTCTTTCTTTTGCTGTAGCACCACAATTCCGCAACTCAAACTTAACACACGAAACCAACATAAATCCACACTATCTAAGGCTCATAGGTTGTTAAATATTTCCGTAATCATTCCCAAAAGTACTGTATTCCAAACTACGTTACTTTGAAGAACTTCCTGCAAATATACACCCGTTGCCTTTACTTTCCTGGTACTGATACATAGAATCCCATAATTAACATAGGGATACCACAAGTCTGAACCTCTTCCAATGGAGACTCAGTTTCTAATCACATATACAACTTTAAGATACCCAATTGTTACATATAAAATCTTGAACACACTAGAACTATTCTCGAGAATTATTTAATCCATTTAAACTGCAATTAGCCTGATCGAACAAAAAGAACCACCCGTGTCTCATTAGCAATCCGACACTGCAGGATGTAACTTTATCCTAATACAACAAAGCAACTTCCTGCTCTATGCACCGAGTATTCTTTACCAACAACAAGTTAAGACATCCCGTGATTCTCTTATCCTATGAAGCATGAGATAACCTTTGTCAAAATTTCCTTCACTCGAGCCATCCTCGACCTCAATCTCCATAAGCCATAACTAACTCACCAACACGCCTCAAACTGGAACAAATATAGCACCTAGCCGTGCAATTAACTTAATCAAAAGCAGACTCCCCCACTTGGATCGAAGCCATAGATCCAAAACACACTCAATGACTCATAACGCATATACTCTGTTGCTGCCATAATACCATAGTGAGAGTAAACTCAATCCTTTATAAGCTTGTGGAAACACAAATCGTCTAGAATTTTAACTCTTCTGAAAATTTCGCATTCACTCACACAACAGTTAAGCCTACTCTCTAGGCGACCCAATTTATATTTTAACACATATTCTTCACTTGTCAATGAGATATTCTAATAGACAACATATGGATCACACAACCCTAAAACATTCCATAGGAGATAACTCACCTGCTTTGCCTCCAACTAACATTTATGTATACTTCCACCATTATAAACTGTACACAGTCACTTAGTCTTCCTGAGTCTGAACTCATACCGCAACATGAAATTTACTTCACTCCCAATTGGGAAACATGAAAAGATTATTCACACGCCCATAACTCGGGGCTATACCTCGAATCAAGATGGAATTCAAGCACCTAATAGTTCTTCTATTCTCCATCAGCCCCTTCTCGTTGCTTCCAAATCATACGGATACATCTCGCAGTACAAACATACTCATCCCCTAGTTACCTTGCCGTCACTTCCACTAATAAGGACTGTACCGAACATATAAGTTCAAAAATACTTGTTCACACAATCAGCATCTCGGTGCTCAAGCTATAGATAAAACTCCGGCCTTAAGTCCTCCAGACTGGCCCAATATCAACTCACAGAGATTACATCTAGCCCCTCGATCGGGGAATCACAAGCCATCAAGGCACATATGATATTGAGCGCTTATACGCGCATGCGAACGCCTGGAAGGAATTTCAAGAGTTACTTTTCATGCTGAATCAACGACGCACAATAAGAATTCAAGAATGCAAAGTTTTCCTAAAGGTTCTGCAGCCTCTCGAGGATAAATACAGACGTCTCTGTGCCGATCCGTGAGACTCTACTATACCTTCTCATGACTCGTGACACAATGTTACCTAGGCTCTTATACCAACTTGTCATGACCCTAAACCCATACCCTATCATGATGGAGCCTCTTGTGAAGACAAGGCTAGCCGAAAAATCTCCAATACGAAGTCAAACAACTAAACAGCAATAAAGCAGGCTAAAACATGATTTAACAATTTCTAAACAGCAGATAGTACCATAAAAATCCAAAAGTACAACCCTAACACAACCCAAACCGGGGGTTTCACTAGTCATGAGTATCTATTAGATTGTAAATACAACTATAAGGTCTGAAATATATAAAACCGGAATGATGAACAAAAGGGAGAAAAGTGGTGTTGAGAACGCTGTCAGTCACCTTGCTAAACTCCAATAACTCTGCCTCCGATCAACCAAAACTCGCTACCGGGTGTATAAAAACGTGCATCTGCACACAGGGTGTAAGGAGTAAAGTGAGTACTCCAACTCAGTGAGTAATAAAGGTAAATAACAACTGAGCAGAAAGAAATCATGTAAAGCAACCAACATGATATATAGAAGCAGTGTAAAACCCTTTGAGAAAAGCAGTGAAGCTGTGAAACCTTTAGAAATATCTTAGCTCAGTTTAAACCTCTTTGGAAAATGATTTTTTCAACAGTTACGCAAATGAATGCATAACAGTTAGTGCCGATAAACACAGAAAATACACCCTTTGGGCACAAATGCCACGTCATAATAGGTAAAATGACAAGTAAATATGGAAGATGAATACATAAAAGTTCTCCCCTCGAGAAATATCTCAGAACAGTACCAGCCCCTCGGCTACCTCACAATCACTCGTATCAACCCCTCGGGCTCACTCTCAGAATAGTATCAGCCCTCCGGGCTACCTCACAATCACTCGTATCAGCCCTTCGGGCTCACTCTCAGAATATTATGAGCCCCCCAGGCTACATCGCAATCACTCATATCAGCACCTCGGGCTAACTATCAGAATAATGGGTCCCTGCTCTCACTGTGAGTGTGCAGACTCCGGAGGGAACCCTTACGGCCCAAGCACTATATCAAGACACCTTGTGCTATCATCACTCGGCACTCGGCCTCACATAACTCAAGCCACCTCGTGGCATAAATGTATCTCAGTCCCTCTGCCTTATATCACTCAACATATCCTCACATATGGTCCTGGGCCTCACTTAGTCCGTGAATCATCATAAGCCCCTTGGGCATTAGTAAAATGGTAGTTCTCAGCCCAAAACATCATTAGAAATATCATTTAAGTTTCAAATTTGAGTAAAAGTGGCTAAGTTTGTAAAATAGTAGATATCAACAGGATTGAGTTCAAGTAATATATCAAAACAATGACAAAATAGTGATAAAAATCCCCGAAGGTTTAAAATAATTGTCACATAGCCCAAATATGGCAATTAGCCAAAATCATGATGATAACAAATAAGTTTCAGTCAAATATACGGTAAAATCATCAATCGGGACGGACCAAGTCACGATTCCTAGTAGTAAAAGACCCACCGCTCATCATCCAACGTGTGTCTCACCTCAATATAGCACTACGATGTGCAATCCAGGATTTGAAACCCTCAGGATATCAAAGTACAATCATTACTCCCCTCGAAATTGCGAAATCTCTAGCCCGCAACACTTTTGCCCCTCCAATTGGCCTCCACGCACGCCGAATCTATCAAAAATTAGAACGAATACAGCATAATATGCTAAGGGAGCAAAGCCCAAGTGAAAATAATCAATATCGGGCACAAATTCCGAAATTACCAAAACCTGAATCCCGGGCCCACTTCTCAAAACTTAGAAATTTTCACATCAACGGGTTCCTTATCCTCTCATGAGTTCATACATACCAAAAGTTCTAAAATCCAATCTCAAATGTTCCGTCAAATCCCAATTCAAAAGTTCAATTTCTCAAGCTCTAGCTCTTCAATTTTAAGCATAGTTCCCATGAATTTCTAGGTAGATTTCACAATATAATCGAGTATTGAGTTCAAAAATCTTATCTCGAGGTGATTCCCCTATTATCCCTCTTCCATTAGCTCTCCCAAGCTCCAAAATCGCTCAACAATGGAGGTTCTTAGCCTTAAAATTGCGGAGTAGCCTTTTTAAAACATTCTGCCCAGCAATCAAAATCCCTTCTTCGCGATAGCGACACTAGCCACGCGATCGCGTATCACAAATTTTGATTTCCCTAAAAATACTCTATGCGAACGCGATGCTTTTGCCCTTTTTTTTCGCGCGAATGCGATCTGATCCACGCGAACACGATTCACAAAGATCCTCAAACCCCAATTCCTTTATGCGATCTCGATTGCTCTCACGCGAATGCGATACATTACAGCCCAGCCTTATGCGAACGCGAAGCCCCTATCGCGAACACGAAGGATAAATTTCTGGATTTCTTTCAACCTTCTACGCGTTCGCGATTCATCCCTCGCGAAAGCTTAAATTCTGCAACACCTGATCACAAAAATCTGCAACTTCAAAATACCAAAAATGGTTTGATTGATCATCCAAAACTTACCCGAGGCCCCCGGGACCTCTACCAAAGTCACCATCACATCCTAAAACCTCATCCAAACTTGTTTTAATCATCAAAACACCTCAAACAACATCAAATTACCCAAAACTCATCGAATTCAAGCCTAAGTTTTTCAAAAACTTCTGAAATACGCTTTCGAGCAAAAACCCAAACTTCCGAATGACCTAAAATTTTGCATACATATACCAAATGACACAACGAAGCTACTGAAACTCTCGGAATTCCATTTCGACCTGCGGATCAAAATCTCACCTACCAACCGGAAATCGCCAAAAAATCAACTTCGTCGGTTCAAGCCTAATTCTACTTCGGATCTCCAAAACAAATTCCGATCATGCTTCTAAGTCATAAATCACCCAACGAAGCTAACCAAATCATAAAAATTCTGATTCGATCTCATATACTAATAAGTCAATCCTTGGTTAAATCCTTCAAATTCAAAACTTTCAACTGAGACTTTTTTTTTCAAATTCATTCCGATTTTTCCTGAAAACCAAAACCAATGATTTACATCAGTCATAATACATTACACAGGGCAAGTCATGCCTGAGAACTGGCGATTAAAGTGCAAAAGGTCAAAATGACCGATCGGATCGTCACATTATATTAGGACCCAACTAAATCAAAATTATCGACAAGTCCCACATTAGAGGGTAAAACACTTTTTTAGGAAAGGTGACCCATATTTAGGGTGTGAACCTAAAATCTTTAGTCAATAATAAAAGAATATTTAGTTTACTGCTTCACCATAACCCGTTGGTACCTACGAGATGGGATGGGCAGATATTTTGAAAGCATAAAATAAAGAATAATAATGAAGGGATGGGCCAAGATTTATCATTCCTGAATTTCATTAGCTTGGGAGTTGGGACATAATTTGAGATTCCAGTAAACGGTTTAAACTTTAGGGGTTGGTATATTACTATATTTATATACATTTTATATTTATATATAGTAATATTTTACTTTTATTTCAAGCTAGCTTTTAGATCTTGGAAATATTGTTATGTGCACGTACCATCCATCCTTGGATTCTCCTAAATCAGAGCTTCGCATCTGGAAAATATGATATACTTGACTGATACAATGTACTAATATTGCAACTACTTCTTTAAGTTTTCTATATGTGTATACATAAATGGTCACGAAGAAATGACAATGGTGATAAAAATATTATATAATAAGAAACACTTCTAAATAGGTTTTACGATGCAAATAATTAATCGGAGTCTGGACCGAAAACGAAATGCTATTTATACATCGTCATGTCCTTTTATAATTTTAAATTAAAAAAATAACTTTTCTATATCTCTTATCTATAAAATATATATTTCTTACGTATAAAAATAAAGTTTTCATTACATAAAAAAATAGTATTATAATAATAAAACCAATTCGTAAAAAGTCAAAAAACCAATTGACCCAAAAACGGAACATGGACTCACGAGCAAGAGTTGTTGTAAGATAGATAAGACCCTCGCCTCCCCCTTCCCCATCCCTAGAGTGTCTCAGGTTTGACTTTGGAAATTGAAAAAATCATAATCAGATTTGACTTTAGAAATTAAAAAAATCATAATCAGATTTTACTTTAAAAATTGAAAAAATCATAGTAGGAAGTGTTTTCCTCCCTTGATGATAATTCTCCTCGCTCTATGTTAACCCTTCAAAAATCAATTAGAAAAAGTTGTGGCTCAGAAAGCGCGATTATGGAGTAATTAATATAATAATGTTATTGATCGTTCATAATGCATTTGTAGGTAAGATTGTTCACGGTTCGATTTGATTGATTTTTAATTAAAACTAAAACTAAACTAATTTATTCTTTTTTTGAAATTTTAAAACCAAAATCAGACCAAATTAAATACAAACCATCAATTTAGTTGTTATTGATTTGGTTCGATTTGGTTATGAAAATTCTTAATAAGCTAATAATAAGTCGATAATAGTAAAATAATACTAGATAATCTGAAAATTATTTTCTAGATTTATACTTTTTTATATATTTCTTTAAGAACTGAAAGTTTATTTACCTATTAATATGAAAAGAATGAAAAAAAATTAAAAATTTGCTTTCTCAAGCATTAGTCACTATAGTCCTGCAATTTGAGTTTGCTTTCTTTACTTTTGCAGTAGGATTTTTAACTCTTTTGTTAGGCAAAAGTAGGTGCGGAGAGTTAGAGAATTAGAGTCTCTTAAGAAAAAGAAAATTGGTTGATCCCTTTTATTTTGGCTTAGGCAATCCTTTAAGATATAAATAGAATAAACTAAAATTTAAAATAACAATTAAGTTACATAAAATATTTAAATTTATTTAGAAAATAATATTATATTGTATGTAAATAATTATTAAATTTTGTATATAATTAATTGGTTTGGTTCGATTTATTTTTCGGGTTTTTATAATAATTATAAAACCAAATCAAATATTATCAGTTTTTAAAATATAAAACCAAAACCAATTCAAATCAAGAAAAATATCGGTTTACTTAATCGATTTGGTTAGGTTTTCGATTTGGATCGGTTTTTCTTCAAACCGTGAACAACCCTATTTATAGGGTTAATTTCACTGATGGTCACTCAACTGTGTTTCAATTTCGAAAGTCACTCAACTATTTTTTGTCACTTAAAAGTAACTAAACTTTCATATTGTCACTTAAAAGTCATTTTGGTTCAAACTCCTACCATAAATATGACATGACATAAACTTTAATGAGTAAAATTTAAAAATAAATGCCACATGAGTTTAAATGGACCGTATTCACTTTAGATCCATTTTTTCCTTAATGTGATTTGACCCATAATCCAAATAAGTTTCAATAGGGGAAAAACACACATAATAAATTTAGGTCTTGTGGTTTTTTGTAGTTTTATCATACAAATACAATATTTCTTTTGTCTAAATAATAACAATAGGTTGTTTGTAAGTGCATGTTTTGTGAAAAATACTCTTATTAGCCTTATTAATATTCTTGTATGCTTAGATACATTAATATGTTATGTAAGGTGAATACAATATTATTTTAATTTCACTAAAAAAATTTATAAATATGTTATGTGAGTTGGATGCAGTAGCATTTTAACTCCAGTAGACTTATAAAACGATATGAGGCGTACAAACAAAATAAGAATTTTTTCGTATAGAATAATTAAAAATTGGCATTATGTAATAGAAAAGGCAAGAATTTATAGTATAAGATAATCATTTTAAACTAATGTAAAATTTAATTTTTTTTATTGAAAGCATTTAGGTTATGAGACAAATCACGTTAAGGAAGAAATGGTGATCTAAAGTGGGTATGATCCATTTAAGCTTACATGATATTTATTTTTAGATTTTTCTCATTGAATGTTGTGCCATTTTATATTTATGGTAGAGGTGTGATCCAAAATGAATTTTAAGTGATAATATGAAAGTTTAATTATTTTAAATAACAAAAAATAGTTGAGTAACTTTAGTGAAGATAAAACATAAACCTTTAGTCTCAAGTAATTACCCAAGTGTCACAGTCTCCTTTTACTACATTAAGATTTTTCAGACACTTACTAAAATTTTCAACTAATTGATATGCGGTTTTAACTAACACATGTATAA
This sequence comes from Nicotiana benthamiana, assembly GCA_034376525.1. Lineage (NCBI taxonomy): Eukaryota > Viridiplantae > Streptophyta > Magnoliopsida > Solanales > Solanaceae > Nicotiana > Nicotiana benthamiana. Next base: position 52,366,205 of record CM067330.1, on the reverse strand, counting down.
TCCTCAAATGGAAGAATGTGCAACTTGATAACGTCAAACTATGCTTTACGAAAAGATAAACATGAAAGTAGTAAATATATTCTGAGTATTTCTGCCTAGAATCGAACTACGGGAATTAAAATATCAATTACTTTTGTCGAACGTACTAAATTCACGGAATCAATTTTGAAAACTTTGTAATTCACAATTGATGATATATCTAACAACTAAACTGAAAATAAATAACAGCTGAAAGTTAACTAATCTTGATTTGTAAACAATTGGAATAAGGTCTAAGATAATGGTTTCACCCGTTGTTGATTTCGTTGGTTGAATATGTTTTACAACTGAGACTTAGTTGTCTCCATCAATCATGAATGCTCCAGCTATCATAAATCTTTTTCAAGCAATTATGATAATTTACTAGATGCACTTTCTCAAGCTACGCTAGCTAGATTCACATTACGGTTTACTTAGATTGAACCCGGGTATCGTTATCTCTACTCCAACCTCTAAACCCTCGGTTATCACTAGTCTATACTTCTGGAGTGATGTTGTTTATACAATCACCTAAATATACACTCTCTCTCAAGCAGATACATACTAATAGGGGCAGATAATTGAGGTCCCTTTCAACTAACCACAATCAAAACGTAGATAAGCAAATAGACATTAACAATCAATTCTAAACTATATTAATATAACAACCAAGTCATTCCCAATGGGTTTCACCAAAATCTTAAATTAAAGTATTTAGCTACTCATGACAACGTAAGATAAAACTACCAAATTATTCATAATGGAAGAATTGCAAGAAAAATAGAAGAGATAAAGAACTATGATGTTTTGGGTGATCTCTCACACTTGTTCTTATTCCAAATGTAATCTAAAAAATAAGCCCTCCCTCCATCTTGGGCGAGTTTCTACATCTTATAAGGGGTTTACCAAAAGCTTTCCCAAATTGGCACTTTGGCCCCTAAAATTTCTGGATCGTGAACATTGCCTAGGCCTATTTTTGTGTTTTGTGTCCGCGCTTTGCTCCGCTGTCCACCGCGGTCGCGGTGGACTTTTGTCCAGTCATTTCTTTTGCTCTTTTGTTCTGGTATTTCTTGAGTAAGTGTTTTCTTCACATTATTACCTCCAAGCACTTCATGTTGCTTCCTCACATATAATATTCCCAGCGAAACCAATTAGCACCATTTAAAGCATTTTATTGGCAAATTACCTTATAAAACAACAACAAAACATGGACAATTAATGTGTAAATATCAACTATATATCATATTATCAACACCACACACTTAAATTATTGCTAGCCCTCGAGCAATTCACCACACTCCATCAAAATTCCTTCCCTATGTGTTTCCCTCAACAACTCACACCATGACCATTTTACAAAAGTCACACCTAGTAGTGAGCAAACTTTTACCTCAAGAATCAAATCTTGCGTACCCCGTAACATTTGCACTTACTCAAACCACTCTACACAAGAGTCAAGACGTACCTTTCCTTTGTGAATCACATGCCCTCACATCACACATGAGAGTAGTTCCATATATAATGATAGTGACAACAATTAGGAACTAAAATAGACAGAATTCGCTCACTCTCCAAAAAGAACATTTACATGCTACAAAGATGCACCATAAGCTTGCTCGTAGTGTAGTACTCGACTATTCGAGCTCATTCAATCTTGGATCTATTAGAACTTTATATGGTTGCAATGTAAGCTAGGGACGGGTAGGATACATTTAGATATAAGAGTGACTACGCCTCCCTAAGCACTTTAATACATACATTTTAACATTCAAACCTCATACTTATGTCAAACAAAAATTCCACCTTCATATCAATGTGAATTACCCCATTCTTCTTTAAACACACTTACGTCACGAGCCACCACTATATATATATATATCTTTTTCAAAACGGTGCACCTTTCTCCGTATTCACTTAGTTCCACTCAAAAGCCAAACCACCCACCCCACATTTTTACTTTTACAAAGTTCATAACAATTCAAGTGCTCATGAGGGGTGAAAAGGTTCAAATAGATGGTTAATTCAAATAAATGGGTAAGGCTTGTAATGTGATTGCCAAGGAAAAAGGATTATATACTCAACGGGGTTAACTACGATACATAACAATAGGTGGATAAAATATACATATCTGGATCAACAAAGAAATGCCTATATCACTTCTCAAACTGAATGGAGCTACTATTTTGCTTTGCAAACACACAGGGCAAGTTCTAGGCATCAAATGTACAACATGGAATACAGTAACACACACACGCACAAACACACACACACATGGCACATGACTAACTCTGGATTAATTTATCAAGACATTCTCTTTGAGTATTCAAGTTAGGTATAGACATACAAATTTTAAGGCACTTAAATAAGATTCAACCCTTGAAGCTAAGCGCTACACTCTAGCGTCTATCGTGTTCGGGTGTAAGAACGCTCAGGTTTTTTTTTCAATTTTATTCTCGTCGCCCATTAATACTAACCTAAAACAAAAATTAAAAATCTACCTACACTCGGTTCAATCTAGACCTTTGGAAAAGAACCATGGCCCAAAGAAAAACTAAAGAGGAGTTACTACACTACATAAAAAAATCTTTTTGGTATTTTCTCTAGACTAACTTCCCTCAAGAAATTTTTTTAAAGGATCCGCCATCAGGAAGAGTCTCTATATTCCACTTTTTTTATTTTTTTTCTCGACTTAGTCCCTCAAGAAACCTGTCGAAAGAGATCTGCCGTCGGGACAAGTCACTTACTATCTTTATTTCTACTTACCCAACGAACTACTATTGTAACATCAAAACAATCAAAGCAAACAGTTAATTATTACTTACCAACATATAATGAAGTATCCCCCACCCCACACTTTAAAAAAAGACATGTCCCCATTGGCTTGACAATATACAAAAATGTGAGGTAAAGGAACTTCCCTGAAGAATCACTCTTGATCTCAAACTGTGTCTGGGTTCACGTTGCAGGCGCAACCCAGAGCTCTCAACCTGTCCATGAATTTCTTTTCCGACTTCACCTATCCATCGCATCAATACAGGTACCCAAGTCAGCTACGGAGGTCCGCAACCCAGCCATATCCTGCTCCAAAGCGGACATGCTAGTGCTCCGGCGTGGCTGTGATGGTCCTGCCTCGTCCCCTCTCGGAGGAGCTGTGATCTCAGTAGCCCCAGAATTATCATCAGACTCATCAAACAAGTCATCACTGTGTTGCACCAACATTCTTCGCTCTAGTCCAAGTTTCTTTGCCTGGAAAAGAGCCTTCTGAGTTAATTTCCCGTCAACTTGAAGATTCTCAGGCACCCTAGCAAGTCGGCACAGTCGGGTGACTAGTGAAGGGATGTAGTGACCCTTGATTACCTCCGGCGATCTAATAAACATTTCGTCATGGAGGACTCGGGCGACATCAAACCCTTGGTGAGTCATAAAGAAGTAGATCATAGCAGCTCGTGGCCCATTCACATCTGTGGTTTTGATGGATGGTAGCAGAGGAGTGTTGATGACAGTGAGCCAACACTTGGCCTCCCAAGTAAGAGACTGTGAGTGTAGAGTATTCTGTTGTGCTACCCATTTGGACATTCTGCCAGGTATACAGATTACCCCCTGAAGTCTATCCTAGTCAACCGTCAAGCGATGAGACATGATGTAGTGATCGTCACTCGTGAATGTGGGGAGGCGATACGCTCTGTGGATGGCCTCTATAGAAGCATTAACTCGAGTGCTGCGCACAGTCACAACCCCATCCTTGGTCTCTGGCAGATTTGCATAAAACTCTCGCACTAGCTGAATATTAGCCTCCTCGGGAGCCTCAAAGAAGATGTCCAGCTGACACCTCCTTACCTCATTAAACATATTGGGGCACTCTTTCACCAATGACGTCCGATCAATATGGATCTTATGGAGTAACTTCTTTGTAGTTTTCTGATTATACCTTGTCTCTGCTAATTGAGAGACAAACCGATTGCTATAGAATTGAGGGGCACTGGCTTGGCCCCGATCTCATGAGGAGCCTCCAGGACCACCAGAGGACCCGGTGTTGCATCTTTTATGGGATGAACTCATAGTACCTATCAAAACAGAGAACGATTATTAGGACAGGTCCAAAATGTGTGACTATGGGTGGTTACGCAGACTTCACCACAACCATCTCACAACATCTTCTTATGTCTCCATTGAGGTAATTTCCCAAACACATTGTGGGAAAGGCAAGCATCTTCATATACATGGCCCATGGGAATCAAGAAAACTTCACCAATTCAAATATTCACTACATCCACACACCCAACACTTGCTACAAACAATCATCCACCAACAACACCATACAACGTATCAATACACAACCATTTAAACAACATATGACAGTAAAAACGAAATTACACTAGAAAAGAAAAAGAAGAAAAAAAGAAGAAGCTAAACAAAAATCTTATCACTAATACTACATTATACAACATTGAAGTAGCATACAACACAAAAGATAGGAAGAAAAGAGAAAGGGGTCGGGGGTCGGAATCATACCTTTGCGGAAGAAGATGAGGGATATTGTGAAGGAAGAAGAATAAGAAGAAGAAGTGAGTATGGAGGGAAGGGTTAGGGTTTAGAGAGAGAGGGATATTGGGGATTATTTTCTTTTTCTTTGGAGGGTGTGTGTGTTGGGTGAAAAGGGTGGGTATTTACAATTAAAATAATAAGAAAAGTAAGAGGAAGAAAATGAAAAAATAAAAAAAGAAAAAGAAAATTTTTTAGACCTGGTACCCCCGCGATCGATCGCGGTTGTCACCGCGGCCGCGGAGGAATTTAATTCGGAGACAGTGTCTCCCGCAGTCGTCATCGCGGTTCTGGCCGTGATCGGATGCAGTGTTGCCTGCGATCCTACCATGGTCCGCACCGCAATCGTGGTGAATTATCGATGCTCTAGTGATTTCCGTAGTCATCACCGCGGTCAGAGACGGAGTTGCCCGCAATCCTACCTCGGTCCGCGCCGCATTTGTGGTGAACGGGTATTTTTTTTAAACATGAAGTTACATACTACACTTACAACACATTTGTGGGTTGCCTCCCATGCAGCGCCTGATTTAATCGCGGCACGACACGAGTAGTTGGCCATAACTCCTCATTCGCGTACTGGAGTTCTTTCAAATTGATCACCACTGTTTCCCCTTTTTCTTCAGCTATTCTAATGTAACGTTTCAACATTTTCCCATTTACTGAGAACTTGTTTGCCCTGTCTTCTGATTCGATCTCAACAGCTCCACTTGTGAATATTTGCACCACTCTAAATGGACCTGACCATCAGGACTTTAACTTACCAGAAATAATCTCAACCTTGAATTATAATACCTTGTCACCAGGTTTGAAATCCCTGTCCATGATGTGTTTTCTTTCCTTGTATAGCCTTATGCTATCAAAGGCTTGATATCTAAATTCTTCCAGCTCATGCAACTTTGTCAGTCAATTTTGTCCAGCTGCGTCAGCATCCATGTTCAATTGCTTTAGTGCTCACCAAGCTTGATGTTCTAGCTCCACAGGAAGATGGCAGGCCTTCCCAAATATCAACTTGTATGGTAACATACTTATTGGTGTTTTGAATGCAGTTCTATAGGCCCAGAGTGCGTCATCAAGCTTCTTTGCCCAATCAGTTTGTAAGGCATTTACAGTCTTAGTGAGTACACTCTTTATCTCCATGTTGGACACTTCACCTTGCCCACTGGTCATCGGATGGTAAGGGGTAGCCACCTTGTGGCGTACATCATATTTTTCAAGTAATTTCTCGAAGGCTCTATTACAAAAGTGAGTGCCTTCGTCACTGATGATCGTTCTTGTTGTCCCAAACTGGGTGAATATGTTCTTTTTCAGAAATCCTACCACCACTCTTGCATCATTAGTGGGCAATGCTACAGCCTCTACCCATTTAGACACATAGAATATAGCAACAAATATGTACTTATTGCCAAATGAGCTGACAAACGAACCCATAAAGTCAATCCCCCAAACATCAAACACATCTACCTCTTAAATCGAGTACATAGGCATCTCATGGCGACGGGAAATGTTCCCGGTCCGCTGGCATTCATTGCAGCCATTTACACAGAGGTGCGCAACTCTAAACAAAGTTGGCACAAGAACTTTCGCAGTTGTCCTGACCCCTCCAAAATGTCCTCCGTATGCTGATGCGTGACAAACCTGCAAAATCGAAATTTCTTCTATCTCGGGTACACACCTCCAGATAATATTATCAACACATATTCTAAACAAATAACGCTCATCCTAATAATACATGCAGCAATCATGACAAAACATTTTCTTTTGGACAGATGAAAGGTCGTAGGGAACTATACCGCATGCCAGGTATTTTGCAAAGTCAACATATCATGGCGTTTCCTCAAGACTAGCTACGAGTAGTTGCTCTTCTGGAAAGGTTTGCAGAATCTCTTCAACCTCGACTAATTTTTCAGCTCCTTCAAGTCGTGATAGATGATCAGCGACTTGATTTCTTTTGGCCTTACGGTCATGAATTTCGAGGTCAAACTCTTGTAACAGCATCACCTAACGAATCAGGCGCAACTTAGAATCCTTTTTCTTAATTAGGTACCTGAGAGCTGCATGGTCAGTGTATACAATTACCTTGGAGCCAATCAGATATGATCGAAACTTGTCAAAGGCGAACACCACTACTAACATCTACTTCTCTGTCATAGTGTAGTTGAGATATGCACCGCTTAGCATTTTGCTTGCATAATAAATCGGGTGCATCAGCTTATCCTTTCGCTGCCCCAAGACTGCTCCTATGGCATAGTCGCTTGCGTCACACATGAGCTCGAATGGTTGATCTCCATTGGGTGCAACAATGATGGGTGAAGTTACCAACATCTTCTTCAATTCCTCAAATGCCAACCTGCAATTATTAGAAAACACAAAGGGCTGATCCTTTTCAAGGAGTTTGTATAATGGGTTAGCAATTTTGGAAAAATCGTTTATGAAACGCCGGTAAAACCTGGCGTGTCCAAGAAAACTTTTCACCGCCTTGACTGATGTGGGTGGTGGTAGCTTCTCAATCACGTCAACCTTAGCATGGTCAACTTCAATTCATTTATTGGAAACTCGATGCCTCAGGACTATCCCTTCCTGTACCATTAAATGACACTTCTCCCAGTTCAACACTAATGTCTCCACACATCTTTTAAGCACTCTTCTTAAGTTGGGAAGATAGTCTCGAAAAAATCTCCCACCATGGAGAAATCATCCATAAAAACTTCCATAATATCCTCCACCATATCTGTGAAGATAGCTAACATGCACCGTTAAAATGTCACCGGTGCATTGCAAATCCCAAAAGGCATTCTCCGAAAGGCAAAGATATCATACGGACAGGTGAATGATGTTTTCTCTCTATCATTGGGGGCTATTGATATATGATTGTACCCTGAATATCCATCCAAGAAACAGAAGTGTGATCGCGCCGTCCGCCTATCCAACATTTGGTCAATGAAGGGCAAGGGGAAATGGTCCTTCCGGGTGGCTATGTTTAATTTTCTATAATCCATGCAAATTAGCCATCCCGTGACTATACGAGTTGAGATCAACTCATTGTTCTAATTTTGCAAAAGAGTCATTCCCACCTTTTTTAGGCATACATTGGACAAGGCTGACTCAATTGCTATTAGAGATGGAGAAGATGATTCCCGCATCTAACTATTTGATCACTTCATTCTTCACTACTTCTTTCATGTTTGGGTTCAGCCTTCGTTGATGTTCTCTAGAAAGTTTGTGCTCTTATTCCAAGAGAATATTATGCATGAAGAAAGCCAGGCCGATACCCTTAATGTCTGCCATGGTCTAGCCAATGGCAGTCTTGCTTTCCTGCAATACCCGTAAGAGTTGTTCTACCTGCACATCTAGCAAACTGGATGATATAATAACAGGCAAAGTAGAATTAGGGCCTAAGAAAACATACATGAGGTGATCTGGGTGTGGCTTCAGATCCAGTTTAGGTGGTTCCTCTATTGATGACTTTGCTGGAGGTGTAGCCCTTTTTTCTAACTCAAGGGACTCGAACAGAGGATCCCTTTTCCAGAATCCTGGGCCTTCAAGTGCCATGAACCATTCAGCTAACCCTTCATCATCCATCTATTCTAAATTGGTTAGACATGCCTCTAGTGGATCTTTAACAGTCAGGGTCATATCATCTTCTTGCAGGATCATATCTACGGCCTCCACTAGAGAGCAATTAGCATATTTGTTGGCTCTCCTTATAGATTGCTGAACATTGAATATGACTTCTTCATCATTCAGTCTCAATTTTAATTCCCCAGACTCACAATCGATCAATGCTCTTCCAGAGGCGAAAAATGGTCTACCCAAAATAAGAGGTATCTCCTCATCTACCTGACAATCCAGAATTACAAAGTCGGCTGGGAACATGAACTTCTCATTTGCACCAACACATCATCAAGAATACCAATTGGCCTTTTCACCATGCGGTAAGCTAGCTATAGCAACATCGAAGTCGGTTTAAATCTGCGAATGCCCAGCTTGGTGTACCCTGCCAGTGGCATCAGATTTATGTTGTCTCCCAAATCACATAATGCCTTTGCGAAGGCATAACTCCAAATTGTGCATGGAATAGTGAAGCTACCTGGATCATACATCCTTTGAGCCATCGGTCTTGTTACTACTACGCTGCAGGTCTGTGTCAGAGTCACATCGGACAGATCCTGAAAATCAAACTTCCGTGACATTAGATCCTTCCTCATCTTGGCATAACCGGGCATCTCCATCAGAGCATCCATCAGCGTAATATTCAACTGAATTTGACGTAGCTCTCCATTAATTTCTTGTATTGGTCTTTCTTTTTTTGTTTTACCAGTTTTTGAGGGAAGGGTGCATGTATCACCCTTTGTGCATTGATTGCTAGCTTCTCTCTGTTGGAATTTTCTGGCACAAGAGGTTCCACCTGTTCTGGAGCTTGCTCGTTCATCTTTTCTTTGCCTTTTTCCTCATGACTCTACTCAACCACCACTTCAGTAAGCTCTGTTGGTTCCTCCACCTCTAGTGGCACTTGAGTGACTGTCGTATTCTCCTTACTGACTTGTATAATCTCCAGTTCTCTGTCTAAATCTCTCTCGTTCCTAAGAGTTACCGCCATCAGCTGATTTGGGTTTTGCTCCTTGGGGCTTATATTTGTGTCTGCAGTCAAAGTTCCCTGAGAGCGGTTGTTAATATCCATGGACAGCTGTCCCAGCTGCGTTTCAATATTCTTTATGGCTGAATCATGCACTGCCAACTTTTCCTGCACTTTATTATTTGTTCCAATGAGTTGCTGAAGCATACCCCTGATTTCTATCATGTCGTTATCTTGCTGAGGAGGTGGTTGATATGTTAATTGCTGTTGATTTTGCTGTGGATAGCCCTGTGGTTTCTGATATGGTACTGGAACCAATTGGTTTTGAGGGTGCATACCCCTAGGCCGTTGCCTGTTAGGCCTATACTGCTGATTTTGTGGCGGTCTCCATTGTTGTGCTCCTTGTTTCTGACCACCATAGTTATTGACATAATTCATATCTTCCCTCGCCCATTGATTTTCGCCTTCTCCGTTTCATGAACGCACATAAGACTGACTAATACAAGGTGTACACAGTCCTCCATTTGTTGTATCAATAATGTGCACCTGTTTTGTACCCATCTCATCAATCTTCTTTGTAATATGCTCATCTGGGTCATGAGTGTGGACATATTCTATGCATGTGAATTATTGGGTCAAGAGGAACTGAATGCACTATGGGTGCCAGTGTTGTAGCTCTAATCATCCACCCTGAATTTAGTGACATCTTGTCAAGAAGGATTTTGTACTCGGTGATGTCTTACTCAAAAATTCGCCTCCAACTGAAGCATCCATATTTGCCTTTAGATTGTCATCTAACTCCATGTAGAATCTCTGGCCAAGCATCTGGTCTGGAATTCCATGGTGAGGGCACTTCACTAGCATCTCTTTAAATATGTCTCAAATTTCTTGCAAAAACTCAGTCGGATGCTGCTTATACTGCAATATTTAATCAATATGTCTTGCAATTGTTGGGCGGATAGAACTTATTCAGAAACTGCTTGAGTAATTCCTCTCAGGTAGCTATGGAATTGATAGGGAGCGAATTTAGCCAAGTCTTAGCTTTGCCAGTCATAGAGAATGGGAACAGTAACAACTTGATAGCTTCTGGGGTCACATTAGACTGCCCTTGGGTCATACATCTTGACAGAAAAATTTTCAAGTGTTGCTGAGGGTCTTCAATTTGTGACCTTCGGAGAACAATCCTTTATTCTGCAGTAGATACAACATATTGTTGGTTATTTGGAAGGTCTCCGCTTGGATTGCGAACATAGCTATGGCACTAGCCATGTTATTAGTTGTGGGCTGTGCCCAGTCATTAAATGCAGATTCGGGCACAAGAGGTGCCACTACTCCCGCGTTGGGGTTTGCTGGTTGATCCCCAACGTTTCCAACGACGTTGTCACCCATGTCAAATTCGAAAAGGTGTGATTGTCGGGATTGTTGAAGTCTCTTGTTAGCACGGTTCAATTGCCTAAATGTTTTCTCTAGGTTTGAGAATCCTTCTATCAGTTCTCCAGTCCTCGAAGACTTCTAAGCATACACCTAATTTTCACAAGAGTTCAAACGTTAGAATTTCAATGAACAGATTGGGTATAGAGAAAACTGACTACACTAAGAATTTTTGTACTTCTTTCAATTGTAATTGATAACACCGTTAACTCCTCGACAACGGTGCCAAAATTCGATAACGCCAAACTATGCCTTATAAAAAGACACACACGGACGTAGCAAATATATTCTGAGTATTTCTGACCAGAGTCGAACCACAAGGAATTAACCTATCAATTACTTTTGTCGAACGTACTAATTTCACAGAATCAATTTCCAAAACTTGGCAATTCACAATTGATAATATATCTAACAACTAAACTGAAAATAGATAACAGGTGAAAGTTAACTAATCTTGATTTGTAAACAATTGGAGTATGGTATAAGGTAATGGTTTCCCCCGTTGTTGATTTTCTTGGTTGAATATGTTTTATAACTAGGACTTAGTTTTCTCCATCAATCATGAAAGCTCCAGCTACCATAAATCTTTTTCAAGCAATTATAATAATTTACTAGACGCATTTTCCCAGGCTACGCTAGCTAGATTCACATTATGGTTCACTTAGATTGCACCTGAGGTATCGCTATCTCTAATCCAACCTCTAAACCCTCGGTTATGAATCTAGTCTATACTTAGGGAGTGATGTTGCTCATACAATCACCTAAATATGCGCTCTCTATCAAGCAGATACATACTAATAAGAACAAATAATTGAGGTCCCTTTTAACTAACCACAATCAAAACGTAGATTAACAAATAGAGATAAACAATCAATTCAAAACTATATTGTATAACAACCAATTCATCCCCAACGGGTTTCACCAAAATTTTATATTAAAGTATTTAGCTACTCATAGCAATATAAGATAAAACTACTAAGTTATTCATAATAGAAGAATTGCAAGAAAAATAGAAGAGATAAAGATCTATGATGTTTGGGTGATCTCTTACACTTGTTCTTCTTCCAAAAATAATCTAAAAAATAAGCCCTCCCTCCATCTTGGGCAGTTTCTACATCTTATAAGTGTTTTACCAAAAGTTTTTCCGAATTGACACTTCTTAAAATTTCTGGATCATGAACAGCTGCGACCGCGGTGAACACTGCATGGGCCTATTTTTTATTTTGTCTCTGCGCTCTGCTTCGCTGTCCACCGCGGTCGTGGTGAAATTTTGTCTAGTTATTTCTTTTGCCTCCTCACAGATAATATTCCTTGCAAAACCAATTAACACCATTTAAAGTATTTTATTGCCAAATTACCTTATAAAATAATAATAAAGCATGGGCATTTAAGGTGTAAATATCAACTATATATCCTATTATCACAACTCATCAGTCATCACGTAAAATGTTTATGTGGTGCTTTATTTGGTCACTCTCATTTACTTTATATATTAATTTTTAAAAAAAGTGTGATACCTACACTTTTTTCGTCTTCTTCGCCACTGCTTTTTTCTCTATATTCACATCACATGTAGTTAGGAACTTTGTTGTTGTTTTTTTTCTTTTTTTTTAGTTGCAAAACATCATTATAGGTTGTTCTTAGGGTTTCATCTTCCTTTTTTTATTCAATGCATACAAACTATACGACCGGAAACTATTACAATCTTCCTTATCCTTACAATACGTATTTAGTGTAAAATTAGGAGGTTTAACAAAATAGCTAGATATATTATAATTAGGGTACTCTAGAGCTTCCTTAGCCAACTTGTGTGTCACCGTATTCCCCTCACGGAAGTTGTGTTTCATTCTGATCTTCTCCTGCTCCATTACCTTTTCCTATAAGTACATGCACCCATAAATTAAAACATTGCAATTAGGATAATCCTCTTCTAAGAATCGTATCATCTCAATTGCATCCATCTCTATTTCACATGGTGTGAACTTTCCCTCTATAATTGTTAGCAGAGCTTGTCGAAAAGCTAGGAGTTCTAAATGAATAGATGATATAATTTGACACTTCGTGTAGTAATCCAACAACTATTCTCCTTTATTATTGAGTATGACTCCACTTATGCCTCCATGTGAGTTCTCCTTGTTGCACAATGATTTCATATTCCTTATTGCACAATGATTTGTTAGATTTATTGATGTTATGAAAATTTGATGATTGAGATGTGTTATTTATGATATTTGAACAAATTTGAGCTCATTTTGGAGTAGATCTAGACGTTAAATCGTATGTTAGGGTGTTGAAATTCGAAGAACAAATTTATGTTTTAGAATTTAAGATTCAATTCTGAAGTGGCATTGAAGATATAAAACTCCAAAAACCCCACTTATTGCGATCAAACTAGATTTGTTATGTTATTGTTGTATTGAAGATATATAACTAGATAAGATTTGAATATTCTCAAGCTGCATTTGAAAGATAGAAGAACTTTAGATTTGATTTCTAAAGTTGTATTGAAGATATAAAAACTACTAAAGAAAATATAAGAAAAACTTAAGATTTGATTTCTTATGTTATATGGAAGAAATAAAACCACTTAAGATCCTTCTGAATATGCATTTGTAAGGTAGAACTTCATGTTGAATTATGAAACTGTATTGAGTATTAGAGTTGTATGTTAGGAGGTAGTTTGAGTCTTTCCTTACTTTGTACCATTGCGAGACGAGTCAGGTAGAGTTTTTGTCTAAAATAGTTAGTGCCAATGTTATGTCTTATTATTTTAGTTTTCATTACAGGAACTATTTATTAGCTATCGCTTTTGCTTTGCATCTTTCTTCTGAATTTCATGTTGTTCATGTTTTTCATATGATTTTTTTGCTGATATTAATATTATCTTCTTTTGTCTTTTCTTTCGGAAACAGCCTCTCTACTCCTTCGGGGCAGGTCTGAGTACACACTACCCTCCCCAAACCCCAATAGTAAAAATTTACTACATTATTATTGTTATTTTAATTATATTAAAGAGATAAAAAACTTCATATCATAACGGATAAAATTTGAAAAATTTATGTCATGCGGGTGTAATTTCAGCGGCGATCCCAAAAGTGGGTATTTGTAAATACATTGTTATTATTCAGGGACCCGAATCCATTATCATACAAATAATCCTCATTATTTTTGGCTTTGGTATATGGAGTTCGAGAAAAAAATTCAGAAAATTTAGACAAAAGGGGTTTAAGGCTGCAAAATTCACGGTTCCGAACCGCAACTGGACCGGAACCGCGGTTCTGGCGGTTCTGCCGGTTCCGATGGCCCGGTTCCGGCGGTTCCCCGGAACCGTGCCGAGGCGGTTCTACCCGTTGGAACCGCGGAACCGGAACCGCCAGAACCGGAACCGGACCGGTTCAAGCGGTTCCAAACGGTTCCAGTAACGGGAAAATTTTAAAAAAAAAATTAATAATTTCCAAACGGCTCTTTTTCAAAATTAGCCGTTTGGAATTTTAAAAAATAGCCATTTGGCCCCCAAACTTTAATTTAACCCCAAACTTTATATAATTACACAATTTCCCATTTCTCAACTATAAATACCCCCTCATTCTTTTATTTTTATTCACCAATTCATCAATATCTCTCAATCTCTCTCAATCTCTCTCAAGCTCTCTTTCAATCTTTCTAGTGCAAGTGCTTAATTTATTGTTGTAAATTCGTGAAACATTGTGAAGTTATTGAATTGAAGTTTTCAAGTGTTCAATTTCAACGATTTTCAATTTTCAAGAAGTTGTTCGTCAATCCGGTAAACTCGTTTCAACAATTACGTGCTAAGAATATTTTTGTGTGTTGTTATTTTGCTTAATTATAATTGTTATGGCATTTTCGTTGAAAAATATGTTCGGTAAAGGAAAATCTAAAACCGGTGAAAGTAGTCGCCAAAATATTACCCCTCCCCCGGCTCCCCGACCTAGAAAAGATAAGCAAGTTCAAAGTAGTAGCCAACCTATAAATCCAAATGAACCCTTCGGAATCCTTGATAGTGATCACCTGTGTTTTCAATTTAGCGATATGGACTTTCTACATGATGTAGCAGTTGGTGATAGAATAGACGATGATATTATGAATGCTCTTTATCCTAATGCACCTATATTAGAGGTAAATGAGGATGATGATGATAATGAAACCCAAGCTCCAGTAGATTTAGATGATACACCTACTAGTCCTGCTCATAACTTAGGTGATGAAACGGCACACCCACCCGTACAAACTCCCACTTTTAGTAGACAACCTCCTAAACGTACAGAAACATCATTAGTTTGGCAATTTTTTATTCAACTAAGAGAACAAAATAATTGCAAATCTTGTGGGAAATTACTTGTTCATAGGTATACTGGAGATCGTAGCAGCACTGGTAGATTAGTTAAGCATATAAGATTACACCCTAGCGATAAGGCTAGATATTTGCAATTGAAAGCGCAACAAGAGGGGAGCACAAGTCCTGATACTTTAGTTAACCCAAGTACTGGTTCAAATCTAGTTCAACCAGGAATAAACACAGTCACCGGAGGTATATTATATTACGATCCAAATAAGGATCGTGAAGAATTAGCTAAAATGATTACTGTTATGTGTTTGCCTAATTCTTTTGCTTCTAATCCTGCATGGATTCATTATATTAGAAGAGTATTTAATCCTACGTATAAAGGTTGGCCTCACGCCACAGTTAAGGCCGATATTTATAAATACAAGCATGAATATGAACAATACTTGCGCTATTTATTTACCCATATAACTAATCGTATGTCTATTACAACTGATATTGGTAGAAGTGGAAATGACTGTGATTATCTAACCGTAACCAGTCATTGGATAGACGAAGACTGGACTGTGCAAAAATGCATTATTGCATATAGGATAATTAATTCACGGCACACGGGTAGGTTTATTGCTAACACTGTTTCAGATGTATGCAGATATTTTTGTTTTAGTGATAAAATAATGTTAATTTCCATGGATAACGCTTCTAGCAACACTAGTGCAATAGGTATGCTAACTAGAACACTTAATCATGCTTTTACGAACATTTTTCATATTAGATGTATTTGTCACATTTATCATTAATTGTTGGTGATGGTATGAGAATATTAAACATAGAAATTGAAAAGGTTAAAATGGCTCTTAATTGGCTATTTTATTCAAACCGTAGAAGTAGACTTAGAGAATATTTTAAAAGGTGTGACGAATATGGCCTTAGAGAAAGAAATGTTCCTAAACCTTGCCCGACTAGGTGGAACTACATGTACGAAAGTTTAGTAGTAGCGTACGAAAATAGGAACCCAATTAAAGCTACGTATAATTCTCGGGATTGTGGGGAGGAAGATAATGACATGCTAACTACAGTAGATTGGACTAACGTTAAAATTCTTTTAGATTTTTTAGAACATTTTCATGTGGCTACAAATGCTTTATCTTGCCAATATTATCCAACTATTTCTAACTGTTTAGTTTACATTGCCGCACTTGCTAATTTGTTTGTTGATTTTAACGAGGGAGGGGAAATTTATGTAATTGCAATAACTGAAATGAAAAAAAAGTTTAAAAAATATTTTTTTCCAATCCCTCCTATATTTGGTGTGTCTGCTATACTAAATCCTACTATGAAATTAGGAGGTCCTCACTTTGGTATTCTACTATTTATCAAGCTTTAGATCTTTCAAAAGAAGAAATGGCTACACTATCTGATGCGAAAGCATCAATTAAAGTGAATGCTCAAACTGTTTATAATGCTTATAAACAGGCGTTAGAGCATGCTAGGCCTAATATTCCAACCCCTACTTTGTCTACATCACAGGCGTCTAAAAGAGCTGCTGGCTTAACAGCTCTTAAATCGTGGACGGAGTTCAGGGGTACTCAAGGGGAAAATTTAGATGAAATTTCCCATCTAAATGAGCTTCAAGTTTATTTGTCGCAGGGACTAGAGAATGAGAATCCAGACGGCTCTTTCGATCTTTTGGATTGGTTGAAGACAAGGGAAAAGCATTTTCCTGTTCTTGCAAGGATGGCTCGGGATGTTCTGTCGATTCAAGCGTCGACTGTTGCATCGGAGAGCACCTTTAGTCAAGCAAGATTACAAATAGGTGATCACAGAGCGTCGATGCGGACAGCTTGGAAAAATCAGCGCTTTTTCGAGATTGGATCCGCGCAGAAAGAAGGAACTTTGTGCTAGCTGAATCACAACCAGAAATAGATGAGTGCTATGAAGAAATGCTAGTAGAACTTGCTCAGGAAACATCTTCACCCGGAAGTGGTGATGAACAAGCTTCATTTCCACCACCGCCAACACAACCACCTCCAAACCTTGAAGGTTTTATGGGATTTGTTAGAAATAATACATAAATTATGATGTAACTTGTACATTGGCATGTCTTCTTTTAGTTTTTTTTTTCCTTTTAATGGTGGTATTAGTACCATGTTATGCTCATTCCATTGGGGGAAGGAAGACTAAGAAAGATATGCCATTTTGGTCAATAAATATGCTCTTTATCATATCCTTGAATATCTTTTGTCTCAATATTTCTTTGTCTTTACTTCTATATCAATCCTTGAATATTTTTATAACATACAATATATAACATACAACACAATATACTAATGACAACATTCTTTTATCAATATATACTACTTATATATAATTTATTCTAATTACTAACTACAACACAATATACACTACTTATATACAATATATACTACTTAAATACAATATATACTACTTATATACAAAATATACACACAATATACACAATATATACTAATTACCAAACACAATATATACTATATTAATAACATAGTACACCATATAAAATATATTCTACAATATACTAATGACTACTATACAAGATATTGATTTTAAAAAAAAATATTCAGAACCGCCGGGAACCGCCGGACCGGAACCGCCAGAACCGGAACCGGATGGTACCCGGAACCGTATGGTAGCGGTTCCGGCTCCGGAACCGCCAGAACCGGAACCGCCAGACCCAAATAGACCTAGAAACGGAACCGGATACAGCCTTAGAGGGGTTGCTTTGATGGTAAGCAACCCCTACTTCAACCGAGAGGTTGTGAGTTTGAGTCTCCCCAAGAGCAATGTGGGAAGTTCTTGGAGGGAAGGATGCAGGGGGTCTATTTGGAAACAGCCTCTCTACCCCAGGGTAGAGATAAGGTCTGCGTACATACTACCCTACCCAAACCCCACTATGTGGAATTATATTGGGTTGTTGTTGTTGTGGCCCAGAAAACACGATTATTGTTAAAAAATAATACAAGAACAAGAACAATATTGCAGAGAAAGTAGGGAGAGGAGAATTCTTATTGATATTTTTGGGTTGGTTTACAATGGGGTAAAACCCCTCTATTTATAGGAGGAAAAATAAGTTAGCCTCAAAGTAAAACTCTCTACAAGATAGACATTCACTCTAAATAGAATTATATTCTTAACACTCCCCCTTGAATGTCTACTCAATAAGTAATGTGCCTCGTTAAAACCTTAACTAAAATAAAACCCAGTGGGAAAAAATTCTAGAAAAGGAAAAAGAGTACACATATTTAGAAATGCGCCTATTGGTTGCCTCGTTAAAAACCTTACAAGGAAAACCCAGTGGGACAAAACCTTGAAAGGAAAAAGAGTGCAACGCGCATTAACTCCCCCTAATGAGAGCATCAATTCACATATTTGAGCCTTTGCATTCCAATCTTGTGTACCATCTTCAAGAGATCGTTGGTATAGATTTGATAAATAAATTAACCATATTGACTTGAATGAATATTCCGCACCTTGAAATTATCATTCGTGATAGATATATAATGTCTTCACAAATATCGTGGAATGGCTCTTCAATATCTCCATAGAGATATCCTCGCTATCACATTATCTGCTTAAAGTTATAGCAAGATACATATGTGCACAAATTGCACTAAGAAAGTGGTACTTCAAGATCAAGAATTGTATATGCTTCAAGAAACTTAAATCCTTCATAGATTGACATATAAGTTAAGTCATATAAGCCATATAATAGACTTTAGATGCATATCAAGTTTTCATGTCATGTTAGAGAAATAAGATATCGAAAAATGATTGCACATTCCATTGACTTTATACTTTCAAGTATTTGAACTACATGTCCAAAACGACATGTCTTTCATATGGAATCAATTCTACTTAAATTGTATCTCTACCATTTGGACAATACTTTTGTTTGTATTCGACAAACTTAATATCCTCATCGATATTTAGCGCTATCATAGATGTCGTCGACGAACATTTTATATCGGTTCCAGTAAATTTTCATAAAGACATAACATGGAGATCTCTTCATTCAAATATTCAGGTACCTGAATCTCTCATGAGATTTTATGAAGTGTTATGTCATGTGTTCTTTTAGATCACTTGCCTCCTTATTATGATCACTTTGATCATTTGCTCATTTTCTTTATTAAGAAGTTCTTTTTGAAACCGATTTGTCTATACGCTTTAAGCGTATCAAAGACTTTGTCCTTCTAGGACTTAATATGAGCATTTGCAGTGAGAATATAGTTACTTTCTTTGGGTCAGCAAATGCGTATGTCATGCTTAGTATGTTGCAATTGAATTATCTTTTTATGAACTTCAAGTTCATATTATGATATTCGAGGATCTATAATGATAATTCGTTCCATGTAACTTTTTCTCAAGTGTTTATCATGTCTCCCCCTCATGTTAGAAAAACTAACTTGTTTCCTCAACTCTGGAAAATCATCTTTGTGCATTATCATGTTAATATACACTGCACATCAATAATAATAAGATGAAATTATTTGGTTCCTGACCCTGAACCACTTGTGAGGGGAGAATATAATATACTCTCGTGTATAACGTATATCAAATTGATATAGATAACTTTGTTCTCATAAGCAATAATTTAGCTATTAAGTGGAGGCACTCAATAAATTATTTTGCTAAACCCACTATGATGTAAACCAACTTATCAAGATGAACTATCTTGAATAGAAAATCTGGAAATTATGCTCGAAATTAGATTACTGAGCAATTTGCCTCGCAAGCACCGACCAGGTTGCAGGTTTATAATAATCGCACATGTAACCATATCATAGATGCATCATATGTGGTATACATGGCAGGTGAATGAGCTCATATTAACCTTTGATATTTCCAGAATTTATGGGATTCAACCCCAACTTTAGTTGGTCAATTAATTAATGAGAACAAGTAATATAAGAGGATTCGTGAATGCGTCAGGCATTTGATTTGTTATTCTTTGCAAATAGATAATATTTTGCACCTCTTTTTCACAGATAGAGGTATGTGGATCAAGATGAGATTCCACAAAATTTCCCGTTTGGTTTCACCAACTTCTCCCCCTAATTTTGGGAAAAGTGTCTCATCGAATCGACAGTCTGCAAATCGTGCAGTGAACAAATCCCCTCAATGTTTCGAGGTAGCGAACAATGGAGGGCGATTCAAACCCAACATATATTCCTAACCTTCTTTGCGGACCCAATTTGGTGCGGTATGGCGGTGCTACAGGCACATATACTGCGCATCCAAAAATTCTTAAATGGGATATATTAGGTTCATGACCCAAAACTAATTGCAACGGGGAATATTTGTGATAATTCGTCGGTCTGAGACGAACTAGCATTGCTGCATGCAAAATGGCATGCCCCCAAACCGAAGTGGGCAGCCTCGTTTTCATGAGTAATGGTCTTGCAATCAACTGCAGACGTTTAATTAAAGATTCTGCAAGACCATTTTGAGAGTGAACATGAGCTACAGGATGTTCCACTTTTATCCCAATTGATAAGCAATAATCATTAAATGCTTGGGATGAAAACTTAGCAGCATTATCTAGTCTAATAGACTTAATTGGATTATCAGGAAATTGTGCTCGTAATCGAATTATTTGTGCCATTAATTTTGCAAACGCAAGGTTGCGTGATGACAATAGGCACACATGAGACCATCTAGAGGATGCGTCTATTAAGATCATAAAATATCTAAAGGACCCACTAGGTGGGTGAATAGGTCCACAAATATCCCCTTGTATACGTTTCAAAAACGTAGGTGACTCAGTTCCAACCTTTGTTGGTGATGGTCTAATAATTAACTTGCCTTGATAACAAGAAGTGCAAGAAAAATCATTATTTAAAAGAATCTTTAAATTCTTTAATGGATGTCCATTTGAGTTTTCTATAATCCATCTCATCATAATTGATCCAGGATGTCCCATTCGATCATGCCAAAATACAAAAATATTGGAATCAGTAACCTTTTTGGTTTACGGTAGAATGTGCCTCAATTGCACTAATTCTTGTCCAATACAGGCCACAAGATAAAGATGGGAACTTCTCAATAACCCTCTTTTGGCCTGAGACATTCTTTGTAATGATGAGATATTTAAGATTATTCTCATCTATTGTCTCAATATGATATCCATTTTGAATGATATCTTAAAAACTCAACAAGTTCCTCTTAGACTTGGAGGAGAACATTGCATTCTCTATGATAATATTGTTCCTTTAGGCAGATTTATAGTTGCTCTTCCGGAGCCTTCAATCAATTTACTACTACCAGAAATTGTAGTAACATCTGCCTTACACATACTTAAATGAGAGAAATATTTCTTCTCTTTGAATATCGTATGTGTGGTACATGAATGTGATGCATAAATGAATGAACATATAGAGGTTTATGTGATTAATTGAATATGCATAGTTTTGTGGAAACTATACTGTGCAGTAGTTACAAAGGTGCACGCACGTATATTACGGACATATACACAGGTAATACAGTGAATAGATGACAGCGTAACATAAAACTCGAGTAGTGTATGTAATGTGTAAAAATGTGTGAAAAGTTATGTGATGAATAATTTAGCACATTATCATGGACGATCACAACTAAGATGACGATCACATAATTACAAATTTGGAACTAAGCAATTGACATGAATATGTGAATAGTATAGAAGTGTACATTTATAAGCCAATGCAGACATGTGACAGTACACTGTGTTAATAATATCTCTGTATAAGCATAACACATTTTTTTTTGCAGCAGTGGAGGGGTACAGTGTTTCAAGTTGAAATGTCATGTAAGCATGTTAGTTGTTAAGTACATTACGAGTGCTACAGTGTATATGCAAAAGCTGCATAAATACGTTATTAAAAATTAATGTAGATTAATTTTCTACAAATCAATGTGTATATTTTAGCTTTACTAGCTTAAAGTAGAAAATATAAAATTTGAACCATGTCACAATAATAGATAACTTATGTAAACTATGATAATTGTTTATTCATTAACTACTACGAATAAGTAAAAATAAAAATATCAAACTGCTCAATCTTCTTTAACCATGGATCCATCACCGATCAAGTGATCTATTTTCCCCTCAGGGTGTTCAAAGAAGTCTGCCACATCCAAGTGGGTGATGTCAAAATTATTGTCAGAGACAAAATTGGTTTCAGGGCCTTTACTCTTTAGAGATGCTTGATAAAGCTCAACCAAATGTCTTGGTACACGGCAAATTTTCGCCAGTGCCCTTTTCCATCGCAACGATAACATATAGTTTCTGAACTATTTGCTTTTGGATTCTCATAATTCCATTTCCGCTTTTGGTGGAAAATTCGTGGTTGTGGCAGAGTGACCAACTTTAAGTTGTCATATCTCTCCTTTAAGCCATTCCACAAGATAAGTGGATCTTTGACTGTGAGATATTCAATTTTCAAACCTTCATCAAGGTGATGGCGCAAGAAAATCAAGGCCTTAGCACAGTCTTGGGTGGATGCATTATTTCTATCTTTAATGGCGTCTCCAAGACCCATTGCATCCAAATGGATTTCAGCATCCAACACCCATGTCATGTAGTTCTTGCCCGAAATTTCAAGGGCAACAAACCTTCTTTTCATAATGCCAGACATAATTAAAACAAAATTAGGAGGAGAAAAAAAAATACCATAATTTTCTCAAAGAGATTCTTGAGATAGTGGAGCTTCGTGCCTTAAGTTTTTAATCATGGGGTGCTTTGACAATACTTGTATCATTGCATACTTTCCATCAATTGCCAAAAGGTGACTGCCCAAGAACACATATATAACATAAGCAAATTAAAAGATTGGCTGCAATAACACAAAAACTTAATCAACTTTTCACATGATAGTCGTCATGTAAAAAGAAAAAAAAGGAAAAACTGTTAGATCCCACTAGGCAGAAAAATTGTCATGAGAAAATAGATAATTTTGAGATGAGTAAAGATAAAAATAATAATATGAATAAACTAAAAGATGAAACTTATCTTCTAATTAGTATCCAACCATTGGCGTCCATCGTCATTTTGATTGATCGCGATAGAATTGTGGTATAAGGATGGCAAAACGCACATTCGATGCCTATATGGTGGTGTACGAAACCAAAAGCATAATCGTGCTGATAACGTGTTATAAAATAATACAAGAATAAGAACAATATTGCAGAGAAAGTAGGGAGAGGAGAATTCTTATTGATATTTTTGGGATGGTTTACAATGGGGTAAGACCCCTCTATTTATAGGAGGAAAAATAAGTTAGCCTTAAAGTAAAACTCTTTACAAGATAGACATTCTCTCTAAATAGAATTTTATTCTTAACAATTATGAAGCAGTTATGAATTCACGTTGAACTTTCAAAGGATTTTTATACAAACAACGTTAGCCTCAAGCAACCCAACAAGTGTAAATGTCTCCTTTCTTACTCTCGAGATATTTTCGACAAGCTGGTTAAATTATTCAACTAATTAATGGACTATATGATCTTAATTAAACTATTATGTGCAATCTCTAAAGAATTCTTTATTAATTATGTGTAAAATGTTTAGGACCTTAGGCCATGGACGGTTAAAGATAGGCATGTGCAGGGCAACAGATGAGTTACACGTGTTGATACTGCAGTACATTTGCTTTATTAATAAGGAATTATTGAGGTAAATCTTTTTTGTTAGTAGGCTTACTGAAAAAGACGTACTAGCATGTTTGGTTCCAAAAAAATACAAAAAAATATGATATTTTTTAGGTGGTTTTTAATTAATTTTTTTTTTGCTCTAAAAAGAAATTTCAAGATCAATAGTTAAAATTATTGCCCATGCGACAAGCGAGGAACAACATTATTATACGTGAAGTTCTTCTTATGGGACAGGAATATATTATTTTGCATAAATTTTTATTTGATAGTGGTGTCTTGCTACTTTATTTTGGATCCGACTTAACAAACGGGTACAAAAAATTAAGAACATCCACTTAAGGGATATCTATGTATACTCAAATTTAAGAGGACTTTGTACAACAACAATTAGATTTTAATTGTAAGTCAGAATCTATTGTATGAACGTTTGTTATATTGATTGAGCATAAAAGAGCATGGTTGACGTAAGTTATATTTAACATAAAAACAACCAATTTATTGATAAATTTTCACGATATAAAATACGTCGAGAGACTTTTATGAATTTTGTTGTTGATATACGTTACTTTTATGCGCAGTTGATTGATTTGCAACTTAATAATATTAGTATTCATGAAAAGAAACGAGATAGTGAAAAGTACTCACGAGATTGGAAGGCGGAAACTTCCTTAATGTATTTTTTATCGTTTACTCCTTCCCAAAACTAATAGCTTGTAAAACTATTTTTATATATAATATATATTTTATGGCTATTAATGCAATTAGTTTCTACGCTTGAGTTTCAACTGATTGGTTAATTTTATATTTTGCTCAACTTCCTTAACAGTTCAAATGGAGGAGGTTGCTGGATCCTTGGGCTTCAATCCGCCTAACATAGGAATTTTGTTTCATCCATTATTTTCAGTAAATAATATAATATTTGTTATAAATAGAATCCTATTTAAGATGAATGTCTATATTTAGAGAGATTCTATGGTTTACTACTTGGTGGTTAAGTCACCACCTCCCTATAAATAAAGGGGTTCTCTCCCATTGTAAATCATCCCAAAGTATCAATAAGAATACTCCTCTCTCTACTTTTCTCTATATTGTTCTTGTTATTGTATTATTGTTCTTGTTCTTATATTATTTCATAACACGTTATCAGCACGAGTCTCTAACCAATTGAATTTGATTTCTTCCTTCTTCCAGAATTTCCATACGGAAAAATAGAAGAGATGGTATCATCGTAAAGTAATGCAACGGGATGGAAACTCAAGAGGTATATTTGATATCACAACATTTATTGGTATACCTTAAAGGTAAGTAATTTACTTTTCCCTTTCAAATTCTTGAAATTCTACGATTTGATTTCATATACAAACATAGACAACAAAGTTTGATTATAACTCTAATGGAGTTTGTAAGAAATTATAACCACGTGAAGTGGTAAAAGTTCTATGTCTTTCCATGATTAAATTCATGTATGATTGTGGGCAAAGAATTGAAAATCCGTCCCATTGAATTTGCTTCATTCTCATTCCCTTTAGAGAATGTGATAGCAGTATGTGATAAGTCTGAAAGAAAACAAAATTATTACCGTGAAGGTATCAATGGATGTGGACGTGGCAATAGACGGAATTATAATCGTCATCATTGTGATAATGAGAATAATAAAGATTCTCAAAATAATCTTTCACTTTATGAAAGTAATATTTGACATGAGATTGTATATAGCACATACAGATGATTATGATCCATTCCCTGAAGTGAATGTGATAATTGTAATAAAGCCCGTAAGTATGGGCAGGCTCTTGATGTAATTTTGTTTTATGTCTGACATTATGAAAAGAAAGTTCGTTGCCCTTGAAATTTCGGGCAAGAACTATATGACATGGGTGTTGGATGCTGAAATCCATTTGGATGCAATGGGTCTTGGAGACGCCATTAAAGACAGAAATAATGTATCCACCCAATACTATGCTAAGGCCTTGATTTTCTTGCACCATCACCTTGATGAAGGTTTGAAACTGTGCTAAGGCCTTGATTTTCTTGCGCCATCACCTTGATGAAGGTTTGAAAATTGAATATATCACAGTCAAATATACACCTATCTTGTGGAATGGCTTAAAGGAGAGATATGACAACCTGAAGTTGGTCACTCTGCCACAAGCACGATGCGATGAGAATCCAAAAGCAAATAGTTCATAAACTATATATTATCGTTGCGGTGGAAAAGGGCACTGGGCGAAAATTTGCCGTGTACCAAGACATTTGGTTGAGCTTTATCAAGCACCTCTAAAAGGTAAATGCCCTGAAACCAATTCTGTCTCTGACGACAACTTTGACATCACCCACTTGGATATGGTAGACTTATTTGAGCACCCTGAGGGGAAAATAGACCACTTAATTGGTGATGGATCTGTGATGAAGGAAGATGGAATTGTTTCATTTTATTTTACTTATTTGTATTAGTTAGTAGTCATTAGTATCAGCTCGTATTAGTTAGTTTATGATATAATGTTAGTATTAGCTCTTTAGAATGTTTCAATATGCTTAAATTTCGAAGATATTTTTACTTCCCAGTAAAGTTAGACGATTAACTAATAAGTTAGTCGACTATCTAATATTTCGTATTAAAAATGGATTTTTCGCAAGCTAAGTTAGTCGACTAACCAGTTTAGTTAGTCGACTAACCTGATGACTGTTTACTAAGTTAGTCGAATAACTAATTAGTTATTCGACTAACCAATATTTCGCATTAAAACTGGACTTTTCCGCAAGGCAAGATAGTCGACTATCTGATTTAGATAGTCGACTAACCTAATGACTGCTTCCCAAGATAGTCGACTATCAACTAAGTTAGTCGAATAACCTCAGCAGATTTCGAAAATATTGTTTAAAATATGAAACAAACGGATTGAATTTGTTTATTCTCATGTTCGTATATCTCTTTTGATTAATTGATTCATGTACCACACATACGATATTCAAAGAGAAGAAATACTACTCTCATTTAAGTATGTGTAAGGCAGATGTTAATACAATTTCTGGTAGTAGTAAATTGATTAAAGGCTCCGGAAGAGCACTATAACTCTGCCTAAAGGAACAACATTTTAGAGAATGCAATTTTCTCCTCCAAGTCTAAAAGGAACTTGTTGAGTTTTAAAGATATCATTCAAAATGGATATCAGATTGAGACAATACATGAGTATAATCTTGAATACCTCATTACTCATGAAAACGAAGGCTGCCCACTTCGGTTTGGGGTCACGCCATTTTGCATGCAGCAATGCTAGTTCGTCTCTGACTGACGAATTATCACAAATATTCCCCGTTGCAATTAGTTTTGGGTCATGAACCTAATATATCCCATTTAAGAATTTTTGGATGTGCAATAGATGTGCCTGTAGCACCGCCATATTGCACCAAAATGGATCTGCAAAGAAGGTTAGGAATATATGTTGGGTTTTGAATTGCCCTCCATTATTCGCTACCTCGAAACATTGACAGGAGATTTGTTCACTGCACGATTTGCAGACTGTCAATTCGATGAGACACTTTTTCCAAAATTAGGGGGAGAAGTTGGTGAAACCAAACGGGAAATTTTGTGGAAAAATGCATCATTATCTCATCTTGATCCACATACCTCTATTTGTGAAAAAGAGGTGCAAAATATTATCCATTTGCAAAGAATAGCAAATCAAATGGCAGACGCATTTACAGATTTGAAAAGGATAACAAAATCACATATCCCCGCAGTGAATGTGACAACATCTGATTCACGAATACATATTCATTATTGGAAGAATATGAACATGAAATTGGTATTGAATATACCACACTCACCCCTAGAAGGAGGTTTGAGATGATATATGAAAATAATGTCATTGTTATGGCATGAATGATCATTGGTCACGTACCTATTGTACGCCAAAATAATTTGTCAATGTGATTATCAAAGGACGATAATAATGCAAGAAACATATCTTGCATATAATTTTGACATGACCATAATGGTATAACTTTCTCTTTAAAAGAGATATTCACCACATGGATGTTGATGAATTTGTGGTAGTACAAAATTAATTGAGAGCTCTAGAAGAGCCAATTATTACTATGTTGGAGAAACACAATTGATTACCAATAAGGTATTATGTTGTAGTAAGTCTCAAAGAAACTTATTCAGTTTCCAAAGTATATGCGAAAGCGATTGATTATATTGAGACTATAAATAAAGGAAAGATTTGATATCTTCTATTACTGCAACTTGTAGCGGGATAATCTGTATGTAAAAAACTACCCGCTTTATTCTCCAGTTTGTACTACACAAGAATACCACAATAAAGTGGACGTTTATTGATATAAAAACCCATATCATAATAAACTCGAAGTTTATTGATAATTGCACATGTCATAGTGTAAATTTGAAGTTTATCAATATTGATAATTTATTCAGTTGGTATTCGGGTTAGCCATATCATTTTAAGTACGATGTGCAGTAATAGAGAATTCACATGGGTAAATATTAAAGAACTAGAAAGTTCTTTACGAATTCTCTTGTATTACTTGTTCTCATTAATTAATTGACCAACTAAAGAGTTCGGGTTGAATCCCATAAATTCTGGAAATATCAAAGGTGAATATGGGCCCATTCACCTGCCATGTATACCACATATGATGTATCTATGATATGGTAACATGTGACATTGTTATTAACCCGCAGCCTGGCCGGTGCTTGCGAGGTAAATTGCTCAGTAATATAACTTCGAGCATAATTTCCAGATGTTCTATTCAAGATAGTTCATCTTGATAAGTTGATTTATATCATAGTTGGTTTAGCAAGATAATTATTGAGTGCCTCCACTTAATAGCTAAACTGTTTCTTATGAGAACAAAGTTATATATATCAGTTTGATATACGTTGTATACGAGAGTATATTATATTCTCCCCTCACAAGTGGTTCAGGGTCAGGAACCAAATAATTTCATCTTATTATTATTGATGTGTGGTGTATATTTTCATTAACACCATAATGCACAAAGATGGACTCTCAAAGTTGAGGAAACAAGTTAGCTTTTCTAACATGAGGGGGAGACATGATAAACACTTGAGAAAAGGTTACATGGGATGAATTATCATTTGTATATATTGATCCTCGAATATCATAATATGAACTTGAAGTTCATAAAAGGATAATTCAATTGCAACATATTGCAAAGCATGCTATACGCATTTGCTGACCCAAAGAAAGTAACTATATTCTCACTGCAAATGCTCATATTAAGTCTCAGAAAGACAAAGTCTTTGATACGCTTAAAGCGTATAGACAAATTGGTTTTAAAATAACTTCTTAATAAAGAAGATGAGCAAATGATCAAAGTGATCATAATGGGGAGGCAAGTGATATAGAAGATCACATGACATAACACTTCATAAAATCTCATGAGAGATTCAGGTACCTGAATATATGAATAAAGAGATCTCCACGTTATGTCTTTATGAAAATTTACTGGAACCGATATAAAATGTTCGTCGACGACATCTATAATAGCGCTAAATATCGATGAGGATCTTAAAGTTTGTCGAATACAAACAAAAATATTGGCTAAATGGAAGAGATACAATTCAAGCAGAATTGATTCCATATGAAAGACATGTAGTTTTGGACATGTAGTTCAAATACTTGAAAGTATAAAGTCAATGATTGAAGTTGCTTTAAGCATCTACAATTCTTGGTCCTGAAGTACCACATCCTAAGTGCACCTTGTGTACATGTGTATCTTGCTATAACTATAAGTATGATGGTGTCGAGAATACCTCTATGGAGATATTGAAGAGTCATTCCACGACATTATATGAAGATGTTCATAGCTATCAAGAATGATAATTTCAAGGTGCGGAATATTTATTCAAATCAATATGACTGATTTATTTATCAAATCTCTACAAAAGATCGTTTTGAAGATGGTGCACAAGATTGGAATGCAAATGCTCAAGGATGTGAATTGATGCTCTTTTCAGGGGGAGTTAATGCGCGTTGCACTCTTTTTCCCTTATAAGGTTTTGTCCCAATGGGTTTTCCTTGCAAGGTTTTTAACGAGGCAACCAATAGGCGCATATTCAACCATGTGTACTCTTTTTCCTTTTCTATAATTTTTTCCCATTGGGTTTTATTTAGTTAAGGTTTTAACGAGGCACATTATTGAATAGACATTCAAGGGGGAGTGTTATAAATAGAATCCTATTTAAGGTGAATGTCTATATTTAGAGAGATTCTAGGGTTTACTACTTGGTGGCTAAGTCACCACCTCCCTATAAATAAAGGGTTCTCTCCCATTGTAAATCATCCCAAAGTATCAATAAGAATACTCCTCTCTCTACTTTTCTCTATATTGTTCTTGTTCTTGTATTATTGTTCTTGTTCTTATATTATTTCATAACAATATTATTATTATTATATTTTTTCCTTAACTTTATTTATTCTTATTTCTATTTTTGTCTTTGATTATCTTGACTGTTTTTACTTTCAATAATTCTCTCTTCTGGTCTCTTATCATGCTTTGTGTCCGGGACCTATTGATCAATAATTAATAGTTTGTTTGGCTACATTTTTAAAATCAATTTATTTTGAAAAGTATTTTCTTCAATTAATTTGAAATGTATTTTAAAAAAAAAATATTTGGCGGTTTGCGTTTGACTAAGTAATTTGAAAATACATTTGAGCAGTTTTGTTTGGCCAAACTTTTAAAAATCGCTTCTAAGTGTATTTTTCACAAAATTACTTTTAGAGACAAACTACATTTTTCTGCTTCTCAAAAACTGCTCTGCTTCTCCTCAAAAATACTTCTTTTCCTTTAAAAAGCTTGGACAAACACCATAATTTTTGAAAAAAAAAACTTTTGAAAAAAAAAACTTTTGGCCAAAAAAAAAAAAAACTTGGCCAAGTAGACTATAAGTAGCTATTATAATCAAACTAAGCCTTTCTCACAACCTATTAAACATACGAATAAATAATTTAAGTTACCTTTTTTCCTTTTAAAAAATATCATTATCAAAAAAGGAGAAAATACAGAGAGAGCAACAAGGAAAGTTTTGTGATTATTCCATTGTTAAAATTTACTTTGCACTTAATATTTATATCAAATTATAATAAATACATGATATATGTGGTATAAGTATCAGGTACGAATAAAATTTTATTACAAATTTATTTTATGATAATTACTAGTAAGAATCAATTTATTAGCTTTCACATCATAACAATTCAATTTAGTTGAACTACCAAAGTCCCCACGGAGCAAATGACCTTTGAACTCAACGAATGGCCATCTCTATACTACGTTTTCAGAATGTAATGTGTAATCAGATAGTGTAAATAATAGTCTGGATTAGCTGATGTTGTTCCCTAATTACTAATGGGTCGTTTGGTATAGATATATGAATAACGTTGGATAAGGTGTATTAGTAATTTAGGGATTAATAATACATAAATTAGTAATGCAAGTATTAATTATGTAAAAATTATTTCTTATTTATTATTTAATGTGGTATATTAAAAATTAAATCGCAATTCATAATTTTGTAAGAAAATTAGTTATTTATAAATGTGTTCTATATTCTTTAGTTTTAAGGGACTTTAAGGACAATTTTATCTTTAACTTTGCTAATGAATGCATTAAGAGGTCGTTTGGTAGGAGCTATTACAAAAAATAATGCAAGCATTAGCTCTGTGCATTAGTAATACCTTGTTTGGTACATTTTTTCAACCTGTATATAACTAATACTATACATCATATTTGGTATTATCCTATATATAAGTAATGCATAGAAAACCATGACATTAGTAATACCAAGGCTATTAATATTTGCATTAGTATGGTTAAAGATAAGATAGTCCTTAAAGTCCCTTAAAGCTATAGAATATGAAAAGTGTTTTTGTAAACTATTATTTTTCTTAAAAATTAAGCAATGCATTATAATTTTTAATACACCGGATCAAACTATTAGTTAAAACAATATCTGCATAACTAATGCTTGCATTACTAACCCATGCATTACTAATCTCTGCATTACTAATACACCTTAGTTCGCAATATTTTTATACACCCTACCAAATGTCTCTTAATAGCCTTGGTATTAGCAATACCATGGTTTGCTATGCATTAGTTATACATAGGATAATACAAAATATATTATATAAGTAATTCTTGCAATAGTAATGCATAAATTGAAAAAGTGTACCGCACAAGAGATTAGTAATAACAAAAGTTAATGTATGCATTATTTTTTCTAATGCATCTTACCAAACGACCCGTTAAATGTAATTTCAGCCATGGCTGTATTTAACATTATTAGAGATTAATCTATGTGTTAGAGACCTCATTTAAACAAGTTTAGTCTATTGTTGGAGGTTGATATCATTTACAAATATATTTTAGAAATGCACTTGTTGATTTTTCATAAAACTCTTTCATCCTTGCACAAAAAATAAGAACTTTTTGAACGACGCCTGATATTTATTATTAAAATAATATAATTTATTTATATGATTAGTAAGTCATGGTACAAAACTGAAGGACTTAAAAATAAAAAAATTGTTTATTGTGAAAATGATAATAATAATTAAATTTAATTTAATAATTTTAAAAATACGTAATCTATTTTTATGATAGTTGTTAGGGCAATAGATGTTACGCGAAGTATTTGGAATCGAGAAAAGAACTCGAGAGCAAGGTGATAACCAGACCGAATGATTGATAACATGGGCCTCGAGCTCACCTATTCGAGGGCCTCGAGGTCGAGTCTGAAGCTCGGCTGGAAGCTATTGAGGGTGGTCGATGGAGATTAACAGTTATAAATAAATCAATTATGGCTCTTTATAATCAATAATAAACAATAAATGATGAACTTAAAGTAGAACACAATAAAATAAAGTAATGAGATCAAGAGAATATGGTAGAGAGCCGAGAGAATGTTCGAGTATATTTAGTATGGAGCAAGAGATGTTTATATAATGACAAGGATCCCTTTTATATAAGAGGGAGAATTCTAACATAATAGAAGTAAATTTATTACAAAAACATGGAGATAGGACAACTAGTTAATGCCATGTTGCAGACTCAAACTAGCTTGATAGACTTTGTCGGCTCTGCTTCACAACTTGAAAATTCCCCACTTTCTTTCTATAGCCGTCGGTCTCATACTTCCCCAAGGTCGAGCGTCTATAGCCCCTGAGGGATGAAACTCAACCGTGGTCTCGAGCCTTTGAGATGTGCCTATGAGGCATCGTAATAATAGAAAATTTGATCCTTCGATTTACTGTATACAAAAATAATTAGATTTTTTTCCTATACTATATATGAAACCTCATTACCAAAAAATGTGCATAATTTTTAATTTACCTGCCATGTCCATTTTTTTTATAGTTATTATACCAATCGTTAAATACTAATTAATAGTAGTTGAATATTCCAAATTTGTCGAGCTAAAATTGAGGAACAGAATATTCTAAAACGATTTGCTGTAAATTAGATCAAATCATATTCTTCCAGATATTCCTATTTAGGCACGTTATTATTATGGAAGTAAATGTTCTTCCAGATATTTTCCACAATTGATGGCCATTAAAAAGCTTGAAAGTCTCGATTCAAATTTGGGTTTTCAAAACTCATTATTTATTTGGATTGGGTATTGTTGAAAATAATTGGGAATATGGTTTGGAGTTTATATCTCAATTTTGAGGGGTTTTGGTGACGATTAGACTTGATTTCGACTGAAATTCAGATTGAAACTCAAAGAAGAAGAAGAAGAAGAAAAAGAAGAAGAAGAAGAAGAAGAAGGAGGAGGAGAAGAAGAAGAAGAAGAAGAAGAAGAAGAAGAAGAAGAAGAAGAAGAAGAAGAAGAAGAAGAAGAAGAAGAAGACATATTGCATAAATTGTACAAATAATGATTTTTGAAAACCCCAAATTTGAATTCTACGTTTTTTAATGGCTGTCAATGGCAGAATTGCTGCTTTCTTGTCTCTTTGAAGGTTTGTTCTTTTTCATTGAGAAACTTAAAGCTGAAGGTAAATTTGTGTATGAACTTTGAAGATTTTACTTCAATTTTGATGAACTCTATTGTTCCTCATTGATGAACTTGAGTAAAATGGGGAACCAACTTTATTGGAGGATTTCTTCAAATTTTTGTGAATTCAAAGGGAGAATTTGGCTTCAGAAAAATGGTGAAAAAAATTGGGTATAGATAAAATGTAGGTGAGACTGAGGGGTTAGGAGAGAGAAACGTACAGATTTCTTTAATTAAGGAAGTAAAAAATGTACAATTAATTATACCTTTAATTAATTATGGTATAGAATTAATAATTTAGTACACTAAAGTAAAGTCAAACTTTAAACATTGATGCTAACAAGGTTTCCAATATGACATAGAAATGTACAAATTCCAAAATAATATTATCTCAGCTCATAAGCTTTTAGTGGCTGAAATTTTCCATGGTTTAACTGATTGTCTGTGGGCTCAATCATAGATTTGAAATGGGAATATTATTATGGATTTTTACCTTTCTATATCATATACGAAACTTTATTACCTTCAATATTTAAGGTTTGTGTTAATTACATTTTAATATACCAAATTACCACTTATATATCATAATTCAAATTGGGAATATAATTAAGGGTGCATTTATATTAGGCATAATTATAGGACCATATCTTCCCACTTCTCCTACCCCCTCCCCCCCAACACGTTTTACCTTTACCCGTAACCCCCCTCCCCTACGTTTCTGTTTTGAATTCCACCATTGATCCCAATTAAAAAGGTTTGAAGCTTTGAATTCAAAATGGAGTTTTCAAAAATTATTATTTGTTTTGATTGAGTGTTGTTGTAAATATTCGGAATATGTTTAGGAGTTTATATCTCAATTTTGAGGGGTTTTGATGAAGATTTAGACTATATTTTGGTTGAATTTCAGATTGAAACTCGAAGAAGAAGAAGAAGACATATTTCCAGAATTTGTAGATAATTGTAGATAAATTATAGTCAAACTAGAAAAATTGTAGATAAAATGTAGACTGTTTTCTGCAGAAGATTTTGTAGAAGCTTTAGTGATTTTGGATTTCTGAAAACAAAAAACAATGCATCTACATTTTCGATATAATTGTAGAAGATTTGTAGAAGTTTTAGTCTTCCCAATCTACAATTTATCTACAGTTTATCTACAATTCTACAATTTATCTACAATTTCTGAAAATATGTCTTCTTTTTCTTCTTCGAGTTTCAATCTGAAATTCAGTCAAAACAAAGTCTAATCTTCACAAAAACCCCTCAAAGTTGAGATATAAACTCCAAACCATATTCTCGATTATTTTCAACAACACTCAATCCAAACAAATAATGATTTTTGAAAACCAAAATTTGAATTCAAAGCTTTCCAGCTTTTTAATGGCTATCAATGATGGAAAATATATGGAAGAACATATGAAGATGAAGATGAAGAACAAAAATCTCCATTCCGTTCCAAAATTATGCATCTTCCAGATCTCCTTTCCGTTTGAAATTTCGAATTTAATGTGGAATAAATCAATCCCATATTTTGTGGTACTTTTTCGCGCGCTATAAATGTCATATTTTGTTTAATTAACAATTGGTATATAAATTGTAGTTAAAGTATGAACTGGATGGGTAATATATAAACTATGTATATTTTTGATAATAAAGTTTCATATATGGTATAATTAGAAAAAAATCGATGAACGAGAAATCCAAACACTTTCTTTTTCGGATTTTCAAAATTTAATGCAGGCCGCCTCTTGAATCGGGCTCAACTTTTTTGGGCTGAATTTTTTATTTGGAATTTTCAAATTTTAATGAAGTCACCGCTTGAATAGGCGGCCCAATCATTTTGGGCTGAATTCTTTTATTTGGAATTTTTAAATTTTAAAGTATGTCGAATAATTAATCCAAATAGTCGCCTACTTAATTATTTAAATTAAAATAATCGATAAAAAAATAATTTTTATATATTATATGTCTATAATTATATATAATAAATATATAATTTATATATATATAATTAAAAAATAAACAATAAACAAGAACAACTATTTGTGCAAAGATCCCTCTTTATATGGCCCAAAAGTATATCACAGGTGATTGTGACATAGTGTTAAGAACGTTATATAGGCCCAAATGTTAAGACTATTCCATAGACCATTATAAATAAAAGAAACATTTTAATAAAGCATTAATTTTTAGTGATAATTATCTATTTATAGATATTATTTACTATATTATAGATTATAGATATATTTTCTATTGTTATAAGATATATTAGATTTATCGGATAAGAGTTAAATATATCCCTGTACTATTTGAAATAGTTTAAATATATTCTCTGCTATACTATTTGTTCAATTATACTCCTACCGTCATATTATTGCACTAATTTGCCCCTAATTTAGACGGCGAGACACGTAGCAGGCTAAGAAAGAAATAACTCATCCCCATTTTTTAACACCCGAAAACCCAC
This sequence comes from Nicotiana benthamiana, assembly GCA_034376525.1. Classification (NCBI taxonomy): domain Eukaryota; kingdom Viridiplantae; phylum Streptophyta; class Magnoliopsida; order Solanales; family Solanaceae; genus Nicotiana; species Nicotiana benthamiana. The sequence goes on along the minus strand of CM067330.1, from coordinate 52,330,157 downwards.
TCTTTAATACCCGACCCGTTTAGATATAAATATTTTCTATACTGAGATGAGACATTAAAAACTTGAGATGTGTCCACTTCATATTTTATGTAAGTTCACCAAAATAAAGTAAGAAGGGGAAATTCCCCACTGAGTTGCTCTGTAAACATGTTCTAATCAAATGATATACCAAATCTCCTTTGCCAATAATTTTATTATATGGCTTACATTAAATAGTAAATTTTTTGTGTTGTAAAGTTTAACTTCTTTAACGCCATTTGGAGATTAGCAGTAATAAGTTGAAATGGAAGAAATTTCTTGTTTCGATGACTTTATTTTTTACAATTAACTATGCTCTTCCCCAGCTTCAAGCTTCACTTGATGTTATCGGAAACTATCGCCTTATGCTAGAACTTTTTTTTTCTATTTCTTTCTTTTCCTCATCCTTGGAATTATATCGAAAAGTGCGCTTTTAAAAGTGTTTAATCGGGTAGATTTGAGCAAATCTCAAGTGTTATTTGGCTGGAAAGTCCAACTCCAAGAAGATGATTTCTTCTTTTCTTGGCTGGTTCGTATTTACTCTATCACCATTTCCCGGCGGGGCTGTAGCAGTTTCCAAAGTGGGTTTGACGAAGAAATAAAAGATATGGTCCTTAGGCTCATTGCATCTGCTATGTCCAATTGTCCATGATTTGAATGGGTCGGATATAAAGGGGTGGGTTTTCAGGCATTAAATTGGGGGTGGGTTATTTCTTTCTTAGCTAGTAACGTGTCCCGCCGTCTAAATTAGGGTTTGCAATAGTATGACGGTAGGGATATAATTGAACAAATAGTAATAACGGATGATATATTTAAACTATTTCAAATAGTACATAGATAAATTTTAACTTTATCCGTAGATATATTTAAGCTACTGTATTCATGAATACAGTAGCAAAAATAGACGTGAATCAGGGAAGTCCAGCTAATCAATTGTTGTATTCGAATGTATTTGACTGTATTTATGGCATGAAACATGAGATTACAACTGGACAAATTATTGTATTTGACTGTATTACATTGTTTATAAACGAAAAGTGAATCAATTAACATAATAGGCTCATAATATAACTCACCAAACTCAATTATAACACAAAAAATTGTATTTTCAATTATTAAAAAATTCTCAACCGAGAAATACCCAAAAAAACATAATAATCTTCAGATAAATTATATAAGACATCTGAATACATAAATTATATTAATTTAAAAAACATATAAATCCATTCATGGCATATAACGAGGCAGTGAATACAATGAAATACATAAAATACAGCGGGATACCTTGAAATATAATGAAAAAAAGATAGTGAATACAATGAAATACATGGAATACAACGAGATACATTGAATTACAATGGAAAAAAAGATAATGAAATACATAAAAATACAGCATGATATATTAGAAATACGTTGAAATATATTAACAGAAAATGCCCGCGAATACGAAATATTTCGATGCCATTAGAATCCATTACAAAAGGCAGGAATAATTTGAATATAGCTCCCAAAGACGCAAACTTTGGCTTGGGCTAGAACAGGGGAGTCGGAAGGTAAGGCACATTATAAACCCTATATCTACTGAACCCCCTTCTAATTTTTAATGCTATATTCGGCCTAATAATGTTAAAGCTTGAATTTTGTATTGAAGATGATATAAGTTGAGAAAAGTTTGTGGGTTCGTTGTATTGTGCGCGCCGATCAGAGGCTTTATCTCCTTTGAATTCCAATTGGGTTGCACAAAATTGAGGGAAAAAGTCAGAGAAGTCTTCGTGGTATACCAGACAAAATCACCGTTTGTGACAAATGGTAGGTGATGTGGTGAGAGGAATATTGAGATCGAATATCGTATTTTCAGGTAATGGGGGAAGAGAATGACATGTATCAAAGTAGAGAGAGAAAAAATAGTGTAACTGAATAGCGTATTTAGTGACTTAATGGTAGAAGGTTATCAAAATTAAATATTTTGTTATAAACATTAGAAGATATCTATATAATATAATTTTTTAAATGATATTTATTCAAACAAATAAGGTGTTAACCTTTGCTATCGGAGGTAAAAATTCTTAAATAGAATAGTCCGGAAACTCCTGTATATGATGTATAATCAATTAGGATAGATTAATGCAATTAAAAAGGTTTCAATGATAAGATATTCAATAAAAATCCTTTCTCGCAAATTGTTAACTATACGAAGAGTGTTAAGAATAGAATTTTATTTAGAGTGAATGTCTATCTTGTAGAGAGTTTTACTTTGAGGCTAAGTCATTTTTTCTTTTATAAATAGAGGGATCTTACCCCATTGTAAATCACCCCAAAAATATCAATAAGAATTCTCCTCTCCCGACTTTCTCTGCAATATTATTCTTGTATTATTTTATAACAAAGAGAAAGAATTAAGGAATTTAAGATTTCTTTTTTTGCTTTGTTAACAATATCCTTATTGAAAAAAGAGAAAATACCGAGAGCACAACATGGAAAGTATTGAATCATTTTCAAACAGCGAATCTGACTAACTAGTTAAGTAAATATACCCAATATATCAATTAGTCTATTGCGAATTCCAAATATTTTGGTCAGCCAAACGTGGAGTCAGCTATTCTAATTTGTTGCTTGTTTAATCAACTTTGCAGAAGATATTCTATTATACTCCCTTCGAGTTACAAAAAAAAATGAACCTATTGGGAGTCAAACATGGTATTCATTGACTATATTTTTGCAAATAGTTTTAAATATTTTAAACTGTTAACTATTGTGGTTATAGTACTTTTTATGTAGTTTCTAAATATATAAATTTTATTTTAAAAAACTTAAAGAACCTATATTCAAATTTACTTTTATATTATTCAATTTGACCTTCGTATTTCGAAAAAGTTTAAATAAATTAAAACAAAGGGCCTATGCTGAATTGTCGAATTATTGTGCACCAAAATAAGGTTGATGTAAAATGCAAAGATTGGGTGAATGTTAGAAAACAAGTGCAATACATCGGGCATAAGGTATCGAACTTGAACAAATCAGGAATATTTCTTGTGATAATGTTTGTCCAGAAAAGCAGTTCGTCGATAACAAGCAATGTCTTCCAAGAAGTCCAAGTTGACCGTGACAAGTGCAAAAGCAGCCGTCCTCAAGGTCAAGGCCATAAACTAACCACCACATTTAAACTCACAAATTTTCTTTGTTTGAAATAGGAAAAAAGCAGTGCAAATAAGTGGGTTCAAAAATAAAAAAAAAATGAAAGAAAAGAAAAAAAAGAGAGAAGAAGAGAAGAATCGACAAAGGAAAGTTTCTCAAATTTTTTCCCTTACCTATCTTGATTGTATGCATAAATGTTGCTATTGATCTTCACATTTTTCCTCCTAAGATAAAAGTCCTAGTCTAATGGATTTTCCTCCCAATTAAATCTTAGTCTGATGAATTTTTCTTCTAAGATAGAATACCTAGTCTGATGAATTTTTTCCTAGGATCAAAATCTTAGTCTGATGAATCTTTCTCCTAAGATAATAAGACCTAGTCTGGTGAATTTTCTCCTTGGATCAACATCTTTGTCTGATGAATCTTTCTCCTAAGATGACAAAAAAAAATCAGGTCTCACGAATTTTCTCCTAGGATCTAAATTTTAGTCTGATGTATCTTTATCCTAAGACAAAATCTTTATCCTAAGACAAAAGACTTAGTCTGATGAATTTTCTCCTAGGATCGAAATATTAGTCTGATGAATCTTTCTTCTAAGATAAAAGACCTAGTCTGATGAATTTTCTCTTAGGATCAAAATCTTAGTCTGATGAATCTTTCTCCTAAGATAACAAAAAAAGACCTAGTCTGATGAATTTTTTCTTATGATCGAAATCTTAGTCTGATAAATCTTTCTCCTAAGATAGAAGAACTAGTCTGATGAATTTGCTCCTAGAATCAAAATCTTAGTCTGATGAATCTTTCTCCTAAAATAACAAAACAAGACCTAATCTGACGAATTTTCTCCTAGGATCAAATTCTTAGTCTGATAAATCTTTCTCCTAAAATAAAAGACCTAGTCTTATGAATTTTCTCCTAGGATCAAAATCTTAGTTTGATGAATCTTTCTACTAAGATAACAAAAAGACCTAGTCTGATAAATTTTCTCCTAGGATCAAAATCATAGTCTGATGAATCTTTCTCCTAAGATAATAAAAGGACATAGTCTGATGAATTTTCTCCTAGGATCGAAATCTTAGTCTGATGAATCTTTCTCTTAAGATAAGAAGACATAGTCTGATGAATTTACTAGTAAAATTTTCTTGGTTTTATTCACGGGAGACGCACATCCCAGTCAAGTCCTTGGTTTTACTCTCATCATTGCATCAATAGCTTAGGTGATTTACAGTTTTGCTAACAACTCACAGATCTTCTAGTGGAAACTGGGCAAAAATTTTTGTTTGTTTTGTTGTTTTGATTGCAGGCACGCACCAGAAAAATGAGGGAATTCATCTTGGAATTATTTTAAGTTTCAAGCTAGTAGTAGGCACCCACATGGAGAGCAAGGAAAGCCATTTAAGAATTCAATTCAAGTTAGAAGTAGCAGAAGCTCGCGACAAGAATGCGAGTCAACAGTCCGAGATGATCAAGAGTAGTAATCTCAATCCCGAATAAAAAAACACAAAAAAGAAAAAAAAAGAAAAGAAAAGGAAGAAGTAAATCCAAATGTAGAAGCTAAGACAAGAGGTGGATTTCTCAAGACATGACTAAAGTCATGAGCGCTACATGTCCGGTCTTGATCCGAAAAAGATGAAGAAGAATGAACTAGCACCTGCAGCTGGCGAGCGTCAAGCTTTAAATCTACAGTCTGTATGAAAAAGCATTGAAGACTCAAGATGAAGCTTCAGAAGACTTATACATAAGAATTTTGTAACTCATAGCTGACAGGCTTAGTTAGTCTTTTTAATTTTTTTAATTTTGATGTAATAACATGACCGTGGACCGGAACCTCGACAGAATGGCACCTCAATCGGCTCACCACCTTGGTATACCCCATCACTACTCCTACTTCTGAACTACACGTGGCCTGATTCCTTTATAGCCAAGTATATGTTGGCAGCTTAGATACCATAGCTCGGTCACATTCTCCTTTCTTTTAGTTTTTAGTCTCTCTAAATAAGAGTCGAGGCAAAAAACCTAGCTAGTCGTTCTTTATCTGAAATACTTCGCATTTTCAGTCAAAGAGGGGCAATTGTAGACATGTGATTTTTGACCTTCCCCAAAATTTCACCAATTTTAGCGTAAAATATTTAATTTAGGCTTAATATAGTTATTTCAACTAATTTTGATTTTTTTACATTATTTTTATCATAAAATTGAAAAATACAAAAATAGTTTCATTTTTCTCTATTTAATTAAGGTATTAGGTATTTTTAGAAGAATATTATTTTTTACCCATTTTTATTATAATATTTGAAAATACCAAAAATAGCTTCATGTCATAATATAATTCGTTTTAATTAATTAGTAATAATTTACAATTTTATAGTATATTATATTAGAAAAGAAATCAACATTTTTAGTCTTGTAAAGCTAAAGGGCCATTTTTAAATACAATTTTAGCCCAAATTTGAAGCCTAAATACCTTACCCATGCCCAAACCCATCAGATTAGTCTCTTATTTTTTAACTCAAAACAAGACTAAAAAACCTAGTCTTCATCTTCAAACTTGATATACAAAACAAGAACCCTAATACACACAGTCGTCACCCAACCCTGTCAACCAAGGACCATCGTCGCTGCAAACCAAAGCTCGCTAGAACTCCACGAACACACACCTGAAATCCGCTGCCGCCGGACAGCCCCCGTCTCCAGTCAACCACCCTCAGACGACCAGCTAACACCGACATTCATCTTCTTCTCGAGCGGCAACACCAACAGATCCAAAAGATGCCAATCGCCAATCCCCTTCACAGAAAACCAGTCGCCACCCCAATGCCAGAAACTAGTTCCCCGTCACCGTCCTTCTCCAGTTCCTAGCCACTCTTGCACCTTCTTCTTCACCATAAGACGAACAGCCACGCGAACGCTCACAAGGGCATGCAATACAATTGGCGATTTGTTACTGTTGTGGTTGGTTTCAGAAGAAACGAGGGCTTAACTCCTCCGAGAAGTAGATGAGGACATCCATTGTGATTGTTCAAGAATTTTGTCACCTTGTTTGTTTGTAAATTTTAATTTTGGGACCTGATAATCGGAAAAACAAAGAAATATTTTCAATTTTTTTCATTTTAATTTCGGAATTTCTTTTAAAAATATGGAGTTCGATTGAGTTCGAGGTATCATTCGCAGCCCGGTTTGTGATCTCGTTTGAGTTTGATCGATGTCTTGAGTTTTCGTTGTAGCGTTTGCTCGATTCTGTCCGTATACTGCTGGAAATTTCATCAATTGAAAGTTTGATTTCAAATTGCCATAGTTGCTGAAATTATATATTGGAAAGCGGTCTCAAGTTCAATTCTTCCCACTCTTACTTCTACTTTGGAGTCAATTTCCAATGTGATATCAATAGTATTCTTGACAATATTTTCTTTGGTTAGAAGATTATTTAATACCTGCCAATTTCAATGTTATATCCAAACTATATGCAGTAGACTCTGAAACAGAATTAAATGATCTTCTATGCCCTTTAGGAGTTAGTGGCTTTAAATTTTGTTCACATGACAATTAAGCCACTATATTTATTATATTATTTCATGTTTGATTCCCTTTAGAGTAGAGTTGGAACATATAATTAATTTGGAGATATAATATAATTTAAGCTTGATCATAGTGGGGTTTAACTGTTGCAAAAGTTAAAAGAAAGGTGAGCATGTAATAGTTTTATTATTTCTAATTTTATTTCTCTTCTTTTGTTATTGTTAGGAATATGCTTAGGCTGTCATCACCTTGGTAGGCAAGCTTTAGGATTTTGTTAGTTTTAATGCGAAAGGTCGTTCCATTAGTTAAATTTAACCGGAGAATATCCCGAACGATTTGTATATATTTTATCTGGGGTATGACCCGAAGTACATGTAAATGAAGGCCAAAGATTGGATGACGTGAGGAAGCGTAGAATAAAACTTTAATATTTTTTATTTATTTTTATCTTTTTAGGTGGGGACGACCTCTAGCCTCTTGTGTGTTTATTTTATTTCTGTGTTATACCTTAGTTCAAATACTCTAAAAGCCAACTTGATCATGTATGCAACCGTGACCTTCACGGGACTTGAGAAATGCCTAACACCTTCTCCCCGAGTTAAATGAACCCCCTTACCCGAATCTCCGGTGTAGACTTAGCTTTGGAGTCTAAAGAGTTTTAAAAGGATTTTTGTTTTAAAAACGGTGACCTGACATACCGAAATCAAAGTCAAGTGGAGACTCTGAGTTAATCCTTTTAAATACAAATTTTTATTACTTTCTAATTGGAAAATCCTTTTCAAGCTTTATGAAAATCTTTTTCTTATTTTAAGAGGGTTAAGTAAAGTTTGGTTTGGTTAAAAAAAGGGTGTGACAACTAAAACTATTAAATATCATTTTTAAGGGATGCAAAAAATTTATAGAAGATAGCTAATAATGACTAGATATAGTACTAGAGCAGGTCAAGGTTTGAGTTTTAAAAATAAAAAATGAAAACTTACACAAATGTTACAAATAATTCTTAACTTATCAACTTCTAGATTCGTCATAGACTTATCAAAACTAGCCAAATGCATACAAAAATTGAAATCAAATAAATAAGCTTCTTTCTCTCAAAGAATCACATGAAAAAAATCACCTTCCATATTTTTAAGCGTGATTAACAATATTAGATGCAAGATGGAAATGAAATTTCATAGATGCGGTAGCAAATAAGTTGATGAAATATAAAAAATATATAATATTCCCAAAATCTAAGCAAAAAATGTAGTTGAAATTCATTGAAAGCATATAGATAAGTCAATATACAAAACTTGAGAAAATTGGAGGTGATTTGGACGGGTTTTGTATCAAAATTCGTAACTAAATCGAGTGCAAAAATTTCTTCTGCGACACATGTATCAAATATGTATCACGCATGTATCTCTCTCTCTCTCTCTCTCTCTCTCTCTCTCTCTCTCTCTCTCTCACACACACACACACACACACACACACACACACACACACACACACACATATATATATATATATATATATATATATATATATATATATATATATATATATATATATATATATAATATACTTAAAACAAATATGATACATATGTGATATACAAATGATACACAATCTAATATACACATCATTTACTTTGTATTCAGTCTTTACTTCGAATTTTTAATTGAAACCACTACAAAACTTCACCAAATCATCCCAAAACTGAGATTCAAGATTCTTAAGATGTACCCAATCTATTCTAATAACACTCACTCAAAAGAAAGAAAAAATATCATTTTTTTAACCAATAGCTAATTGACTAATATTAGTAATATTTGGCTAATATTAATAATAATATTTTATAAATTAATCAATTTTTATGATAAACTACTTATAAATGAGTATAGCATATAATTCCTGTAAAAATCCTGGTAAAAAACATTATTGATCTTATGATGTACGAATCCAAATTAGTCTAGATCAATTTTTGTTCACCTCTTGATTCATGGTTTTTAGTCCGATAGTCAGAAGTTTCTGGGGAACAACTTTTACAAGATCTGATATTTGTACATAATAGTAGCAAGGAACATTTTTTTTCCTGCTTTGAGATTCTATAATTAGACACGCAGATGGGAATAAAGTCAAAAAGTCCTTTTTAGTGATACAATGTTTATAAACTTTCTGTCAATTGTCAATCAAAGAATGACTAGGCATTCAACTGCGTGACTTATTGGTCAATAAAATTGATGAAAATTTTGGTTAAGTAATATAAATATATAAAAAAATAATTGCTAGTAAATTTTAATAAACATCTAAATTCTAAATTCATAATTTCAAAATACAATTATTTCAATAATAAAAATGAAATATATATATATATATATATTAAATTTATCAAGTTTACATTTTGAATTTGCTACCCAATCTAAATGGAAAATTTTTACTAGGATATACTCTGGACCCAATTCATAAAATAGTCTCAGTGGGTGTTTGGACATAAAATTTGTAAAATTTTAAAAAAAGGAGAATTTGAAGTAAAAGTAGTATTTGAAAAGTAAAGTTGTGTTTGGACATGAATATAATTTTGGGTTGTCTTGAATTTTGTGAGTAATCTAAGTAAAAATTTAAAAAAAAACAGCTTTTTTGGAACTTTCAAATTTTTTGAAAAATTTTAAAATTTTATTTTAAGTGAAAATTTAATATTGTATGGCCAAAATACTGATTTCGGAAAAAAGTAAAAAAAATCTTATGTCCAAACGGGCTTTTAGTATTGATGTGTTTGTTTGTTATTGATACTGACATATTATTAGCTCGGTCCTTTAGTACTCCCTCTGTTTTATTTTATGTGAACCTATTTTTCTTTTGATTCGTTCAAAAAAAAAATGATTCATTTCTAAATTTGGTAACAATTTAGCTTAAACTTACAATTCTATCCTTAATAAAAAGTTTTTATAACCATACAAATATTCTGGGGCCCTTTGATACAAATTCAAAAAGTTTTATTTTTTAAAACTTCGTGCCCAATCATATATATTTACATAAATTGAAACAGAAAAAGTATTTAAAGTAACTTAAATTACATTCTCCTATTATAAATCAGACACGTGGATGTAAAGAAAAGTAAACACAACACAATTTTTAGTGATACAACGTTGTGTGTGAAAGACTAATTAAGGTCCAAGATAAGAAGATTAAGTTAGAGTTTTGACGTAGATTTGATTGAAACTTGAAAATTTTAAGTTTTAAAAATAAGATGAAAAATTATTTTAAAAATTAAAATTATATTTAAATATTTAAAACTTTAATTATAAAGAATTCGATGTTTTGTGAGTAAAAAACTTCAAAAATAACTCTAGAGTTGTTTTTGGGATTTGAATATTTTATTTTCAAAATCTACCAAAAAATGATTAAAATATATAATCAAACAAATATTTAAAAATAAAAATATTAAAAGAACAACTGAAATTTTATGGCCAAACGGAGCTAAGGTCCAAGATAAGAAGCACCCCTCTACCCAATTTATGTGATGGTATTCGGAGGAGACTTTGACCATAATCTTTTCATATACCTTTTATATATTTTTAATAGATAGTTATTGTGACATGTCGTTTTGTTTTACATAGTTTTCATATATGTAAAAGACAAAAAAAGAAAAAAAAACCTAAAAAAATAATTATATCTCAATGTATGTTTAAAATTAAGAAATTTGAATCTCAAAGAGTAGAAACTGTCACGTAACTGAGACCAAAGGAGTGTCAAGATTACTTTATAGTTTATAGGAAATTTCTTTTTCACGGCTGCCACACAACATCAAATATCTGTTTTTCTAAATTTAATAGTTGAGAGGTTACGGGTTCGACCAATGGAAGTCGGAAGCGTATTTAGGAGAGCAAAAGGGGATTCGTCCGAAATCCTTTTTGTTGAAAAATTACATTGTACATATCAGGCAAAATTTGTTATGAACTTATATATATTATAGTTTGAATTGGTTTGGCACAACTAAAAAGCATAACTTACTGGTCGAGGGGGTTCAAAATGATTGTAAGGTTACTAGTTTAATTACCTCAAGCCACAATCTCTTCTAATTTTTTAACTTTTTCTTTTTGAATTCTGTTATCAGAAATTTTTGAACCCCCTTATTGAAAATTGTCTCTGCCACTGGAGGAAGCAAACACTTATATTTGCATTAGAGTAAGCTGTCTACTTTAAGGTACGGATCCTTCTTCGAATCTTACGTGAAGACGGAATACTTACTATATGAGCTACTTTTTTTAATTGTTGAGAGGAAGAGGGTGTGTTGCTTCTCAAGATAACCTTGGGCACCAAGAATAAACATGTTATAAAAAGGGAGGTTCATCAATGCAAAACACCTCAAGAAAATCCACCCCTTTTATCTTTGTGATCAATACTATTATTGACTTCAGAGCTTTTCATTGTCTTCACGATTCTGTCAAAATCTGTTGAGGTCTTAATTAAATACTACTGATTTCTTGAAAGGACGCAAAATGAGTTATAGTAAGAAGAAAAACAGTGAATTCTCTTCTTTCTTAAGGTCATTTCTTTTGTGCTTTTACATTAAAAATGATAATAGCAAAGTTGTGAAAGATCAATTTCTAGTGGTTCGTCGAAGCCTTCGATATCTGGACCTGAGGCTGAAAACATCAAGAAATCCAGACGAAATCGAAGAACAGGATGAGAGAGAGTCGGTTAGGTAGAAGCTTCCAGAGAGCTTTTCAGAGAGAGAAGATGTCAATTGAATTAAAAATATCCGACTGCCTTACTCTTACAAAGAGTAGGGTATATAATTACATACATGGGCCAGATCGGTCAGAGAACAAGACCCGGAATTAAAGCCAAAAACAAATGGGCTGAAATATACAGATTAGCCCAACTACAAAGTATACCTTATATACAAGTAATATACACTAAATATACAACAAAAACTCAATGTATGTGTATGGGATTTGAGGCTAAATAATCTTGTAGCTCAACACCCCCCCTCAAGTTGGAGGGGGAAACCACCTTCAACTTGGACAACAAGGGATGCAGAATGGTGACAGGGAGTGGTTTGGTGAGAAGATCAGCCAGCTGACGAGAAGTGGAGACATGCGACAGTGTAATAAGCCTAACAGCCAACAAATCACGTACAAAATGACAATCTACTTCGATATGTTTTGTCCGCTCATGAAAAACAGGATTTTTGGCAATATGTATAGCAGCCTGATTGTCACAGAAAACAGAAAAAGGGAGAGAAGCAGAAATACCAAGGTCAGTGAGCAATCGGGAAAGCCAAGACAGTTCAGCAACTACCTTACTGAGAGCCCTATACTCAGCTTCAGCAGAAGATAAAGAGACAACATGCTGTTTCTTAGACTTCCAACTAATCAAGCATCCACCCAAAATAATACAAAACCCAGTCACAGACCTGCGAGTATCTGGACAGGCAGCCCAATCACTGTCAGAGTAAGCATGGACAGACAAATCAGAACTGTCAGAATAGAATAAACCCAAATGCATAGACCCCTTAAGATACCCGAAAACATGTAAAGCAGCAGTCATATGTGGGACTCTGGGACACTTCAAGTATTGACTCAGATGCTGAACAGCAAAGCAGATGTCAGGCCTGGTGTGAATCAGAAATAAGAGCTTACCAACAATGCTCCTATATTGATCAGGAGAGGAAAGAATGTCACCAGAATCAGCATGGAGTTTCACATTAAGATCCAAAGGGCATACAACAGGGGAAACATTCATACAGTCAAACTGATGCAACATGTCAGAAATATATTTATGCTGATTAAGCAGCATTCCACCAGGAACTACAGACATCTCAATGCCCAGAAAATAATATAAAGGCCCAAGGTCTTTGATCCTGAACTGACCATCCAGAAACAGCTTCAGGGCAGATAGCTCATCATTGTCATCCCCAGTGATGATAATGTCATCCACATAGACTGCTACAATAACCAGACAGTCAGGCTGGCCTTTGATAAACAGAGAATAATCATTCATGGAATGACTATAGCCTCTGGAATAAAGGGCAGAGGACAACTTAACATACCATTGTCTGGATGCCTGCCTCAACCCATATAGAGATTTTTTCCATTTACAAACAAGAGGAGGAGATGGAGAAGAAACAATGTCAGAAGAAGATACAGAAACAGATAAACCTGGAGGAAGCTTCATATAAACTTCCTCATCCAAATCACCATGCAAGAAAGCATTGTTAACATCAAGTTGAAAAAGTTTCCAATGCTTCTTAACAGCCACTGCAATAAGACACTTCACAGTGGACATTTTAACCACAGGAGAAAAAGTGTCAGTAAAATCAACCCCTTCAATTTGAGTATCCCTTCTAATAATAAGTCTGGCTTTGTGTCTTTCAACACTACCATCAGCCTTATACTTGATCTTATAAACCCATTTGCAGCCAATGGGTTTCCTACCAGAAGGAAGAGGAACAATGTCCCAAGTACAGTTAGCATCCAAAGCATCAAACTTCTTTCTCATGGCATCCTGCCATACTGGAACTGATGCAGCTTGAGAGTAGTAAAAGGGTTCAGTCTCCAGGGGAGAAGAAGAAAACCCAGAAAAAGCAGGAAGGTGGCAAACATAATCTTTAAGGTAAGAAGGAGGATTATGCTGTCTGCCAGATTTCCTGGGAACAACAGTTGATGTGGAAGGAGGTAAAGCAGGAGGGGAGATGTCAGGGTTGAAAGGAGGACTGGAAAGTGAATTTGAAGAAGGAGAAGCTGGAACAGGAGGTGGAGGTGGAGAGGAAGAGATTGGAATAGAGAAGTCTTGCTCAGAAGAAGGAATAGAATGAAAAGAGGAAGGAAAAGCAGGAGGAACAGAGGTGACAGAAGAGGCAGATTTGAAAGGGAAAGAAGTTTCATGAAAGACAACATCCCTGGACACAAAACACTTTTTGGAACTTAGATCATATAGTTTATAACCCTTTGCAAAAGGATACCCCAGGAAGACACATGAAATAGCCCTAGGCTTTAACTTATCCCTTTGAGGAATCGGGACAGTAGCATAGGCAAGGCAACCAAAAGCCTTTAAATGAGAGTAAGTGGATGCTTTACCATGCAAGATTTCATAAGGAGACTTACCATGAAGGAGCCTAGAGGGTATTCTGTTAATAAGGTAGGTAGCAGTTAATAGGCAATCACCCTAAAAGGAGATAGGTAAACCAGACTGAAAGAGTAAAGCTCTACAAGTTTCAAGAAGAGTTCTATGTTTTCTCTCAACAACACCATTCTGTTGAGGAGTATGTGGGCAGGTGGTTTGGTGTATGATGCCATGTTGGTTAAAAAAGGATGTACCAGCAATGCTAGATCCCAATTCTAAAGCATTGTCACTCCTAATAGTTTGAACAGTGCATTATACTGTGTCTTGACCATACAGAGAAAAGACTGAAGCATGGAGAAAGCATTGCTTTTAGACCCTAACAGATGTGTCCAGGTTTCCCTAGAAAAATCATCAACTATTGTGAGAAAATATCTTGAACCAGTAGAGGTGGGGGTATGATAAGGCCCCCAAGTATCTACATGAATCAATTGAAAAGGTCTAGATGTACTAGCAGTGCTTTCAGGAAATGGAAGCCTAGTTTGCCTGGCCATAGGACAGGTAGAACATTGAAAAGGCTGTTTAGAAGCAAATGGAAAGGATAAAGCAGAAATGTGTTTCATATTTGCAAAAGGTATATGACCCAACCTTAAATGCCAAATGTAATTCATGTTAGTGGCAACAATATTATTACACATGGAACTGTTTACATTCAAAGGCAAACTAACAGCTTGATTACTAGAATAGTCAAGTTTAAAAGAATTAGAAGAAGAAGAGCATACAGGAACAGAAGAACAGCAATTAGAAGAAGATGAAGGTGGCACCCAAACAAGCTTGTACAGACCAGCCTCCTCTTTACCAAGATCCAGAGGTCATCCTCAGAGAAGGGGCCTGTAACAAGTGAAGTAAACAGGAAGTTGCAGTGAACAAAACTATGCAATGCAACTGTTTCACTAACTTGTGGACAGAAATCAAGTTATGTTTGAAAGAAGGAACAAGTAGGACATCATGAAGAGTGATGAATGGATTTAATGCAAAAGATCATGTGCATGTCACTTTCACTTTATATCCATTGAGAAGAGTAACACGATAGGGTACAGTTAAAGGTATAAGATTGAATAGTAAATCCTTATTAAAAGTCATATGGTTAGATGCCCCTGAATCTATTATCCAGGTAGCAGAATTAATGTGAGTTAACATGCATAATTTGGAATCAGAAACTGGGCTCTTAGTTAGCATAGTACCAGCAAAATTGGCAGCATACACGGAGGAGGAGACTGGGCAGTGGAATCCCCTAACTGAGTTTGTTGGAGCAGGGTCATCAATTGTTCATAGTGTTGTCTGCTCAACCCAGGTACCACAGAACTTTGGCCATCAGTGTGTTGAACAGGGTGATGACTGTTAGGAGGATTTCCATGGGGAACAGACATATTTTTTTCAGAAGAAGAGAAGTCCACACTAGCAGTTAGATGAGCAGCAGCATGTCTCCTTCCCTTGTTAAATGTTGTACTTTGTGGATACCCATGAATCTTGTAACACTTATCAATTAAGTGCCCAGATTTCTTACAGTATCTACAGAACAAAGAATCCCTAGCTTGGTCAAAGTTAACTCTTTGTATGAATAGAAGAATTAGGCACTGTGGCCTTATTGAAACCAATTGGATTCTTGTTTGTGTGGGCATTGAAAGACATAGAGTCCTGATTAAACTGAGAAGGGGACTGCACTTGTCTCTGCTTCTCATCATTGAGAACCATATTGTAGACACTGTCAAGGGAAGGAGGAGGCTGCATCATCAATAGGTTACTCCTTACCCCCAAGTATGCTTCATTAAGGCCCATAAGGAACTGAAACACCTTATTTTCATCATCTTCCTGTATGATGCCATTTCTGGCAGGACAAATGCATCTTTGTCCATGATTTGCACACATTGTTCCTAATTCATCCCATAGACCTTTAAGTTTGTTAAAATATGAAGCTACATCTAGAGATCCTTGACAGGTATGAGAGAGTTCTCTTTTTAGTTCAAAAATTTTTGTTCTGTTAGCAGTACCATATCTAGCTGCGAGTTGTGCCCATATGCTCTGTACAGTATCAGAATACTGCACACTTTCAGCTATTTGAGGTGATAAGGAAGCAGTCAACCAGGATATCACCATATTATTACATCTATCCCACAACATTTGTTCAGCCACATTAGTGTCTGGTCTAGGACATGTACCATCAACAAAGCCAATTTTATTTTTAGCAGACAAGGCTACAATCATTTTCCTTCTCCAACCCCCTTAACCATTACCCAGAAGGAAGTGGACACAAGAGAAATACCAGGAACATCAGATGAGTAAACAAATAAGGGACTGGAAGGGTCAACAGGAGTCGTATTAGTACTCATGTTAGCAATCGTGAATAACAACGAGTTCAAAGTCAAATATAGTCTCTGCAAGTATGTTGAAAAACTAAAGTTGTATCAAAAACTTCATGCAAATCATATAACATCTAAAATAGGAACAGCTTTACCCTCCTTCTTCGCGACCGGAGAAGATCGGCCTTCGATTAACAGAAAATGCCAGTTTCGAACAGCAGAAATCCAGTAGAAACCCTAAAATCCGAAGTCTCACCGGAATCGACTCGAGAACGTCGGAAAAATAACCCAAAACGTTCGAGTGAAGAAGATATACCTAGATATCACGCTGAAAGTCTCAGATCAACATCCAATGTAGATCGGAATCATCATCGACCAAATACGTCATAAATACCCCCAAAAATTTCCAACGAGACTTCAACCAAGATAACAAGATGCATGAAAGCAACGTCGGATCATCGTCTAGGCTCTGATACCATGAAAACATCAAGAAATCCAGACGAAATCGAAGAACAGGATGAGAGAGAGTCGGTTAGGTAGAAGCTTCCAGAGAGCTTTTCAGAGAGAGAGAAGATGTCAATTGAATTAAAAATATCCGACTACCTTACTCTTACAAAGAGTAGGGTATATAATTACATACATGGGCCAGATCGGGTCAGAGAACAAGACCCCGAAGTAAAGCCAAAAACAAATGGGCTGAAATATACAGATTAGCCCAACTACAAAGTATACCTGATATACAAGTAATATACTTTAAATATACAGCAAAAACTCAATGTATGTGTATGGGATTTGAGGCTAAATAATCTTGTAGCTCAACAGAGGCAACTATGATATTTGCAGCCAAGCATTTCTCATCAGCTCAGAAAGTCCGGTTAATTTAGTTCTTACTCATGAATTTAGGTGCGTATGATTCGGCATGCATGTACAACGGATTTTGTGAGTTTATTCGAATCCATTGTTCTCAACTTGAACTATATATACATGTATGAAGAAGATTTATAACATGTACATTAAAAAAGATCATTCTTATTCTGATTCAAGACTTCTAAATTCTGAATTTGCCCCTGTCTATGTATATGGTTTTGTGAATGAGTATGGTCTTGTATACATAGACATCAATGAAATGCATGGAATCCTTCGTATTGCTTGAGTGTCTATAGCGTGATAGCATATAACATTTGTAAAAACTCTCTCCCATATGTATGTTTTAATTTGGAAGAATCACAAGGTTTCATAAGTAGTAGTACAATATTTTCATAGCTTGTATTTTTAGACATTAAATTAAACAAATACAAATTTAAACAGTAAAAGAAAGAGTGGGCTTGACGTTTAATTTGTACTGGACTACAATTCTTCCACTGGCTTTCTCCCTAATGACATCAGTTCATCAAACTGCATAACCAAATAGAGAACTGAAGGATTACGTAAAAGTGTTCATACCACGCAGCGGAAGATAATAACTATCCTAATAGATTTTTTCATGTTTAAAATTTATTTACGTGTCAAAGATCGGATCAGAGACGTACCTGGTGAAGAGAGTCTCGTTTCAAAATTCTTCGATAGTGCGAAGACTCTATGCGTATCCACACCGAGACCGATCCTTGCTATCAACTCTTTGATTAATGAAACCCACGAACAAATTGAACGAAGAATATTGTGTTGAAATTTTTCTCAAAAATCTCAACTCAAATTAGAAGAACAAGAAACACTTTTCTTGTAATTGTATTTTCTCTCTTGTCTTTATATTGCACTCTCACTTTCACAAAGTAGGTTTTCTTCTCAAGAAAAATTATAAAACTAAAACCGAAAAAAAGCTCTTGCAAATTTTCTCCATCACCCTTTATATAGCATCACCTTAAACCCTTTTCCTATTTGGTTGATGTAATAATTTTCCTAGGGTAAAACTTTATTCCAAAAATAAACTTATGAAATTTTTTATGGAAATTCTAATTTTCCTTTCTTTGTGATTAACGTGAGAATCTGCAAAATATTTTCCTTCTTTGAATAACTTTTGCAAAGAAATTTTCCTTTCCTGTTAAGGGACGAAAATTTCTAGCACTTTTTTTTTCTTTTTCTTTCTTTTTTTTTCTTGTTGTCCAATTCTAAATTGGATTTTTAATTTGTAAACTTTTATATTAATATAGTATTTTCCTATTGAAAATATTAATCCCATTCCAAATAGGATAAAACTTTAATTAATAATCCAACAAAATTAGATTTATTAACAAGCTTTTATTAACATTACATTTTACATACATCTAATATATAAAATAATATTAATTATATATATCACATATATTTCAACCAAGAGATATTATTTAATTTCTATTCCAAATAGAAATTTCAATTTATCACAATATTAATTATAATCTTTGTGCTAGCACAGAATATAATAATATTTTAGGACTAATAACTAAATTCATTTGACTAATTAAATTCTTTAATTTAATTATCAAATGATAAGTTAATTAATCCTTTAGCAAAGATCAGAACATTCGTTAGTGTGCGACCCCATAGGTACAATACTAAACCGGTAGTAAATTGATCATATCAATATACTAATCAAGGGTGGCGTCTAGCAACACTCCTTAACGACCGGATAGCATGAAGTATACAATTTACTCTCAAGAACCAGTAGAAGAATAATGTAGTAATTCCATCTGTCCTTATAGCTCTGGATCACCCTAGGATATGGTTCAACTGTCAAGTCCTAATAGGCGATCAACTATGTGGTCACGTCAAATATAATCGACCATTCAATGACCGAAGAAACTCATTTCTTCTTTCATTCAATTGCCCTGGCGAAGGTCTTAGTTTGGTCGTTTATAATTCATGACATCATGGAGCTTAAACTCATTACCAAGAGTTGACAGATTCCGTCTTGATCAATCACTAATTCTACAAGTATTTAATCGTACCTAATATCCATTCAACTATCACCCTAGGGCCACAGGTGTCTAGTATCAAAGCACAATAAATAACTTGTCAATTACTATGACGATCTCAAGTCAAAGGAAATAGTTACATCACATTCTTCAAGAAAATATCTATTGACAGTTTATGGTAATTCTAACCATTAGGAATTATCCAATGAGTCGGTTCAATGATCATATCTCTATATGCATCATCTATCTATGTGATTTAGTTAATGAGATCAACTAATCTTTATCCGATAAAGACGATCACATAAATATTGATCTAACCGGATTACTAATGTCCAAATTAATAATCCTACGATCAAGAACAAACTTAGATTAAATTGTAAAAGACTTTGCTCTCATTATCATGATCTCTATCACGATGACAAATCTCAAAATTTAATCAAGGACCTTATCAAAATAATCAAACAATTGATAATAATGATAAAAGAATATCAAATGCCATATATTTTATATCAAATGACATTCACAAAAATATGTTCAAGTTATCAAATATGATATTGGATCTAGGGCATATCTACTATATCCCTAACAATCTCCCACTTACACTAGAGCCAATCGCTCTTGTACTTCATCCCCAATTTCCACTTGTGCTTGTTAAACTCCTTTGTGCCAAGCGCTTTAGTGAATGGGTCTGCAGCATTTTCCTTTCCATCAACCTTTTGAATCTCGACGTCTCCACGTTCAATGATCTCTCTTATCAAGTGATACCTTCGCAGAATGTGTTTGGACTTTTGGTGTTATCTTGGTTCTTTTGCTTGAGAAATGGCTCCAGTATTGTCACACAACAATGGAACCGCACCTTCCATTGAAGGAATCACACCGAGTTCAGTTAAGAACTTTTTCATCCATACAGCTTTCTTAGCAGCTTCACTAGCTGCTATATATTCTGCTTCAGTCACTGAATCAGCTACTGTAGCTTGTTTGGAACTTTTCCAACTCACTGCATCACCATTTAAGGTGAATTACATAACCAGAAATAGATTTGCTATCATCCCTATCTGAAGAGAAACTTGCATCAGTATAACCTTCAAGTTTCAACTCAGAATCCCCGTAGATGAGGAATTGGTCTTTAGTCCTTCTTAAGTACTTAAGAATGGTCTTCACCACCTTCCAATGTTCCTCACCAGGATTTGCCTGATATCGGCTAGTCACTCCAAGTGCATAATCCACATCAAGACGTGTACATGTCATGGTATACATGATAGCTCCCACTGAACTAGCGTATGGGATCCTACTCATGCGTTCTCTCTCTTCAGGTGTTTTAGGACAATCCTCCCTACTGAGAGAAATTCCAGTGCCTATCGATAGATACCCTCTTTTGGAATTATCCATGTTATACCTCTTTAAGATGGTATCAATGTACAAAGATTGGGAAAGTCCAAGCAGCTTCCTATATCTATCTCTATAGATCTTTATTCCTAATATATAGGCTGCTTCTCCCAAGTCTTTCATGGAAAACTGTTCAGATAGCCAAATCTTGGTATTTTGCAATGCCGGTACGTCATTCCTTATGAGCAATATATCATCAACATACAACACTAAAAATATAATTGTGCTCCCACTAACTTTTTTGTACACACAAGGTTCTTCTTCGCATCTAACAAAGTTGAACTTTTCAATTGTTTTGTTAAATCGAATATTCCAACTTCGAGAAGCTTGCTTTAATCCATAAATAGATCTTTGTAGCTTACAAATTTTATTATGATCAGACGAAGATGTGAAACCTTCAGGTTGTGTCATGTACACATCCTCTTCTAGCTCACCATTAAGGAAAGTCGTTTTCACATCCATTTGCCATATTTCATAATCATAGTATGCTGCTATAGCAAGCAAAATCCGAATAGATTTGAGCATTGCCACGGGAGAGAAAGTCTCGTCATAGTCGACTCCTTCTTTCTAACGATATCCCTTTGCAACAAGACATGCTTTGTAGGTCTCCACCTTTCCGTCTGCTCCAATCTTTTTCTTAAAAACCCATTTACAACCTATAGGTTTTATATCCTTTGAAGGTTCAACTAAAGTCCATACTTTGTTTTTCTTCATGGATTCCATTTCGGATTCCATGGCCTTTTGCCACTTCTCATAATCAGAACTTTGTATAGCCTCTTCATAGGTCTTAGGGTCATCATCATTATGATCAACCTCATTTGATAAATCATCTTGTACCAATAAATTTAATCTAGTTGGTACATGATGCTCTCGTGTAGACCTTCGAAGAGGTACTTGTACAACCTGTTCACCTTGCGTTGGATTTCGTTGTTGCTCAATTTGGTTTGGAACTGGTTCATTAAACTCTTCTTGAACTTCAACTGTTGAAGATGGCAATTTCCTTGGCAACTTCAAAACATCCAATAAAGGTTCTTCACTTGGGTCTCATGATCTTCATATTGTGTTGATTCATTAGTTTCTTGATCTTCATCAAGTTCTATCTCTCCATTATAATTTCCTTCCAAAAGAAATTCTCTTTCCGAAAAGGTTGCTCCTCTGGCCACAAACACTTTATGGTCAGAAGGGTGATAGAAATAATATCCCCTTGTTTCCTTGGGATACCCAATGAATCTACACTTATCAGATCTTGAGTCAAGTTTATCAGACTGTAGTCTCTTAACATAAGCTGGACAACCCCAAACTTTAATATGTTTAAGGTTAGGCTTACGTCCTTTCCATATCTCATATGGTGTTGTTGAGACCGACTTAGTGAGAACTTTATTAAGTAAGTATGTTGCTGCTTCCAAAGCATATCCCCATAAATTTATTGGAAGATCAGTGAACCCCATCATAGATCTCACCATATCTAATAAGGTTCTATTTCTCCTTTCAGACACACCATTGTGTTGTGGTGTTCCTGGAGGTGTCCACTGTGAGAGAATCCCATTCTCTTTGAGATATCTCGTAAAATATTTACTAAAATATTTTCCACCTCTATCAGACCTTAATACTTTGATACTTTTACCAGTCTGCTTCTCAACTTCACTACGGAACCTTTTGAACATTTCAAAAGATTCAGACTTATGTTTCATAAGATACACAAATCCATATCTTGACATATCATCAGTGAAGGTGATGAAGTAAGAATATTCACCTCTAGCTTGAATTTTCATGGGCCCACAAACATTTGTATGAATTAGTCCCAATAATTCAGAAGCTCTTTCTCCACTTCCATTAAATGGAGATTTGGTCATTTTCATTTGAGACAAGATTCATATTATTCAAAATCATACTTGTTAAGGTACACTTCCTTGTACAACTTGTTAATTCTTTTCTCTCCAATATGACCAAGCCTACAATGCCAAAGGTATGTTTGATTTACATGATCATCTCTTTTCCTCTTAAGACTTGAAACATGCATAATCGAATTAGCATTCAAACTAGGTAAGACATAAACATCATGTTGGAGATAGCCATTCACATATAAATTATCACTATAATAAATAGAGCAAATACCATTGCCTATAGTAATGTGAAAACCACGTTTGTCTAACATAGAAGCTAAAATTATGTTCGAAACAAATTTAGGAACATAATAACAGTCATCCAACATAAGTACTTTGCCCGTAGGTATTATTAAAGAAATTGATCCTACAGCTACGGCCGCAACTTTTGCAACACTTCTAACTTGTAGATTAATTTCTCCTTTCTTCAACTTTCTACTTATCTTGAACCCTTGCAACATATTGCAAATGGTATAACCACTGCCAATATCTAATACCCACAGTGAAGAATGAGTAGTAGCTAAAGAAACCTTGAAAACATTTTTCATTAATATCTCACCTTGTTTCTTGTCCTTTAGAGTTGCAAAATACTCCTTGCAGTTTTTCTTCCAATTATTTATGATAAACCTTGTTGCCTTGAACATCATTCTCTGGAGGGTTTATCTTTGCAGGCTTATCGATCACATCCATAAGCTTTTCATGCATGAGAACAATTCTCAAATTTCTATACCAGTCATCAAAGTTTGGTCATACCAATTTGTTGGTCTCAAGTATTTCACACAGTTATAACTGACATATTGAGAAATCTAAAATATAGAAAAGAAAAAACAGTAATATAAGAACATATTTGCATATATCATAAAGACATGGACTTTTATCTAAATGATATTTCCACTAATTATTTTAAACTATTTACCCTCATTATAGTTTACGAAATCTTTATTTCTTTTAGTGGAGTAAAGGAATCCTTTAACAATATGTATGAGCCCCTTGGTAATCAAGTTGTTTCTCACTTATATTTTAAAGGTAGGTACTCTTACCAATTGTATCCACATACAATTTCCTTAAATAGCTCTATGTCAAATAGTCCCCTGGTAGTCAGGTCGTTCCTATTGGCATAGTTGAGTTCAACCATCATGATTGCAAAGAACTTATTAAATTCTAAGGTCGTTCCTATAAGTCTTCTGGTAGTCAGGCCGCTCCTTATAAACAAGAAGTAAGTACAATTAATTACCTTAATGGATAGCTTTATAATAAAATATCTTATATTTTATTATTTAAGAACCCAAAATTTTAATAAGAGGGAATTGTCACAAAAACTATTTTTAATAACACGAAGATCGAATCTTTTATAGCATGTGAATTTAGTTCAATTGTCTACATGCTTAGCCCTAAATTAATTTACATCACATGTAATAAATAATTCAAAATTATATAATGAGCAAGCACATGGCATAAAACAAAATTCAACATCCTCTAACATATTTATCTTATTTATCACATAAAAAGAATTCATGCTAGAATATTATTATTAATTAACATCTCATGAACTAATAACAATTAAAATAACAATAGAATCATGTAACCTATTATAGATTCTCGCTGTATCTAATACAAAATTTCAAGTTCAAATTATGAACGATCTCAATAGCTACATGAATGCATATTTTATCCACAATAAAAATAATATCAACATTCAAACGATTTGACTATTGCACTAGGTACATCTATTATAGTTTGAACTCTTCAAATATAATATTAAAATATTTTGTAAATAAATTTTAGACACAATAAACCACGGCTCTGATACCACTGAAGGATTGCGTAAAGGTGTTCATAACACGCAGCGGAAGATAATAACAATCCTAATAGATTTTCTCATGTTTAAAATTTATTTACGTGTCAAAGATCGGATCAAAGACGTACCTGGTGAAGAGAGTCTCGTTTCAAAATTCTTCGATAGTGCGAAGACTCTATGCGTATCCACACCGAGACCGATCCTTGCTATCAACTCTTTGATTAATGAAACCCGCGAACAAATTGAACGAAGAATATTATGTTGAAATTTTTCTCAAAAATCTCAACTCAAATTAGAAGAACAAGAAACACTTTTCTTGTAATTGTATTTTCTCTCTTGTCTTTATATTGCACTCCCACTTTCACAAAGTAGGTTTTCTTCTCAAGAAAAATTATAAAACTAAAACCGAAAAAAAACTCTTGCAAATTTTCTCCATCACCCTTTATATAGCATCACCTATAAACCCTTTTCCTATTTAGTTGAGGTAATAATTTTCCTAGGGTAAAAGTTTATTCCAAAAATAAACTTATAAATTTTTTTTTTGGAAAATCTAACTTTCCTTTCTTTGTTATTAACGTAGGAATCTGCAAAATATTTTCCTTCTTTGAATAATTTTTGCAAAGAAATTTTCCTTTCCTGTTAAGGGACGAAAATTTCTAACACTTTTTTTTCTTTTTCTTTCTTTTTTTTGTTGTCCAATTCTAAATTGGATTTTTAATTTGTAAACATTTATATTAATATAATATTTTCCTATTGAAAATATTAATCCCATTCCAAATTGGATAAAACTTCAATTAATAATCCAATTCAAAATTAGATTTATTAACAAGCTTTTATTAATATTACATTTTATATACATCTAATATATAAAATAATATTAATTATATATATCACATATATTTCAACCAAGAGATATTATTTAATTTATATTCCAAATTCTTTAATTTAATTATCAAATAATAAGTTAATTAATCCTTTAGCAAAGATCAGAACATTCGTTAGTGTGCGACCCCATAGGTTCAATACTAAACCGGTAGTAAATTGATCATATCAATATACTAATCAAGGGTGGCGTCTAGCAACACTCCTTAATGACCGGATAGCATGAAGTATACAATTTACTCTCAAGAACCAGTAGAAGAATAATGTAGTAATTCCTTCTGTCCTTATAGCTCTGGATCACCCTAGGATATGGTTCAGCTGTCAAGTCCTAATAGGCGATCAACTATGTGTTCACGTCAAATATAATCGACCATTGAATGACCTAAGAAACTCATTTCTTCTTTCATTCAATTGCCCTGGCCAAGGTCTTAGTTTGGCCGTTTATAATTCATGACAACATGGAGCTTAAACTCATTACCAAGAGTTGACAGATTCCGTCTTGATCAATCACTAATTCTACAAGTATTTAATCGTACCCAATATCCTTTCAACTATCGCCCTAGGGCCATAGGTGTCTAGTATCAAAGCACAATAAATAACTTGTCAATTACTATGACGATCTCAAGTCAAAGGAATAGTTACATCACATTCTTCAAGAAAATATCCTATTGACAGTTTATGGTAATTCTAACCATTAGGAATTATCCAATGAGTCGGTTCAATGATCATATCTCAATATGCATCATCTATCTATGTGATTTAGTTAATGAGATCAACTAATCTTTATCCGATAAAGACGATCACATAAATATTGATCTAACCAGATTACTAATGTCCAAATTAATAATCCTACGATCAAGAACAAATTTAGATTAAATTGTAAAAGACTTTGCTTTCATTATCATGATCTCTATCACGATGACAAATCTCAAAATTTAATCAAGGACCTTATCAAAATAATCAAACAATTGATAATAATGATAAAAGAATATTAAATGCCATATATTTTAAATCAAATGGCATTCACAAAAATATATTCAAGTTATCAAATATGATATTGGATCTAGGACATATCTACTATATCCCTAACAAGAACCTCGATCGATATATTAAGCTTACGCTATATGTGACTTTCTCGTCATTGCTCCAAGTCTGATCATTGCACTAAGACTTTCCTTCATTAAATTGTCTGAATGGGAACCTTTTACCAGGCTACTTTTCACCCATTTAATTAAGAGATAATATAAAAAATCTTATTATTGATGTGTTGGCTTGTTCTTGATACTGACATATATATATATATTGCAATTGTTAATCCGAGTAAACACTTTAGACTGACTTGAGATTCTATAATATATACTTGAATAATATAACTAAAATTCTCCTATTATTAATCAGACACGCGTACGCTAAGAAAAGCCAAAACATTTGTATTAATACAATGTTAATAGACTTTCCGTCAATTGTCAAACAAATCTTCCTTAGTCTAGCAACATGGAAAATTCAAATAATCACAGTAGTTACTTTCTGGGTCCTTTCTTTTTCTTGGCTGCCACACAATATACGGGCCCGTCGGGCCATAAAAAAATAGATTTCTCATTTTTTCGAAAACTTTTTATTTTTTTTGAAATCAATATTTGGCCATAATATTTTTAATATATACTTGAAAATAAATTTTTAAATTTTTCAAAAATTTAAAATATTCTAAAAAGTAATTTTTTAAAATTTTCATTTCAAATCACTCACAAAAATTGAAAAATAATCTAAAATTATATTAATATCCAAATAAAACTCTATTTTTTAAATATCATTTTCTCTTTAGAAAAATTCACCTTTTTCCTGGAATTTTACGATTCTTATGTCCAAACGACCACATAAAATATCTCAGTACTTTTCTAATTTCCTTTGCCTGAGGGAAGAGGCAATGTTGTTTCCCTACGTAATATCATTGGTCTTACCAAAAGTTAATAAGCATTTATATGTATACATAGGAGTTAATTTCATCAACATAATACACACTCAAGAAAATCCAACCCCTTTTGTCTTTGTGATCAATATTGACTTCTATTCTTCAATCTCAACATATTTTTATTTCTTCTCAAAATCTGCTGAAATATTAAATTCTGGAAAGCAAAGAAAATGAGTTACAGTAAGAAGAAAAACAGTGATTTCTCTTCTTCTCTTAGGCCATTTCTTTCGTGCTTCTTCATTAAAAATGAAAGCAAAGTTGTGAAAAAATCGATATCTGGACCTGAGGCAACTATTATATCTGCAGCCAAGCATTTCTCATCAGCTCATAAAGTTCGATTGATTTAGTTGTTTTTGCAGTGACCGGGGACATGACCCTCGACAGAAAGATATGGAAGTCGAGGACTAGGGTAGTAAAATAGGTAATCTATGGTGTTCATAACAATAGTATTAGTACGCAGTCTCGCTTTCTGTTGGTAGTAGATTTTTATGACTAACAATTATTTTTTTCAATGTTGATCACCTTAATTACTATCTTGTTATTTTTATTCTGCTTTTATATGACTTTTTGATGTTGTTTCTTCTTGTCTATATTTTAATTAATGTGATGCTTATGCTTCCCTAAGCTGAGGGTCTATTAAAAACAACATCTCTATCCTCACAAGGTAGGGTAAGACATGCATACACACTACCCTTCCCAAACTTGACGGTGTGGGATAATACTAGTGTTGTTGTTGTTGTTGGTGTTGTGGTGTATTTGGTATTGAAAAACAAAAAGAAAACACCAAAAAAAATATTTTCCATTAAAAAGAAACAAAATGACTTTCTTCGCTTATGTTTTTTTCATTAGTACATCCAATTTCTAAATTTTCGAGAGTGTTAGATAGTGAGATAAAGTTTCACCTGAAAATTTTTCGAAAAATATTATCCATCATGCAAAGACACTAATGTATCTCGGGTAACACTAGGTGATTCATTACTTGGGATGGGAATATATTCAATGAATTAATTTGCCTATTCTACTATAACTATAATTAGTGGAGAATCCTGAATTTTGATGTTCTGAATTGAGAAAGTGAGTATATAGTTTTGTGCATAGTTATGGCATAATATTGAGTATTGACAACAAATAAATGTATGGAACCCTTTGGACTTAGGGGCGGATGTAACCCTATATAGTACTCCTAATAGGTTTAACTAAATTCATAATTTTGATACAAAGTATAAATTTATGTGTAAAATTATTAACATAGCAATAAACTATATATATGAATTCATAATGTTAAGTATACAAAGAGTAATACTAAAAACCTTAAAGTTGAACTCGTAGAATTTAAATGTTGAATCTGCTGATGTTTGTAATGCTTGGCCTTATATATGGCATGATGGCATAAAAAAACTTGCTTCTCTTTCCCACATATATGCTTTTGGAACAAATAACATGGTTTTATTGTTACTGCATACTTTTTACAGTTTAAAGTTTTTAGACGCTTAACAGAGTAAACTTAAACAGTAAGAAAAAGAAACTAGAGTGGTCTCAGACACTTGTACTGCTTTTCTTCCACTTGCCTTCTCCAAAATGACATCAGTTCATCAAACTGCACATTACAGAAATCAAAGAACACATATTAACATTATTCTTGTATTTAGGGAAACATAAGTTGACATATAAATTAGTATATCAATTACATCCATGATTCTTCAAGTTACTAGATGAATCAATACTCAATAGCAAAGTTGAATGGTGTTGTTTGCTTTGCGAATAAATTATACAGGGATTATGATGCAGATACTATAAGGCTGGAAATTGTCTTTTGCAAAAATGGAAGGTAAAGTTGCGTATGATAGACCCTTATGGTCTGACTCTTTCTCGGATACTCCGCTTAGCGGAAGCTTAGTGCACCGGGCTGTCTTTTCTTTTTTAAATAATGGATGTTCGTTCATTGCATGAAAAGACAAGAGGGGTTGCTCTGATGGTAAGCAACCCCCACTTCCAACCGAGAGGTTGTGAGTTCGAGTCTCCCCAAGAGCAAGGTGGGAAGTTCTTGGAGGGAAGGATGCCGGGGGTCTATTTGGAAATAGCCTATCTACCCAAGGATAGGGGTAAGGTCTGCATACACACTACTCTCCCCATACCCCACTAAGTGGGATTATACTGGGTTGTTGTTGTTGTTCATTGCATGAAAAATAGATGAAAAGTTCTACTTCACATATACTAACAAGTACAACAACAACTACAACATCATATATATTTCGAGCGTGATTTCACAAGTAGGGTATGGGTAAGGTGGTGTGTATGCAGATTTTATCCCTATCTCTGTGGGACGCAGATACTGTTTCTGATTGGCTCTCACGTCGAAAAAAGTGTTTTCCAAAACAGGTTTGAAAAATTCATTTCGAGTGAAAAATTAAAATTCGCCAAGCTTATAAAACTAACGTACCGATTTTTGTCCACGAATCTCAGGAACTGGTGTTGGATTTGCTTCTTGATCAATGCAAACTCTGTGTTTTTCATCCATTTTCATTTCTTCTTCTTCTGATTCACTTAGATCAAAATTAGGAAACTCATAAGGGTCCAACTCAAAACTAACTTGCCTATTCTGATCATGACTTCCTTCAGTTGATAACTCAGAGATTTTTTTGGGACATTTGTACATAATTTCTGGCAATAGTAACCCAAACATGTACACAGACCAAGCTGGAAAGAGCAAGATTAAAGACATTGATATGAAAATCATAGTAGGAAGTAAAATTGGAAGAAAAAATAAGCCAAGAAAAAGAATGAAACATAGCTTGAAAATTAGAAGCATTGACTAGAATGCCTTATACTTTGACTAATGCTTCATAATGAAGATTGAAACTCAGGAAATGGGATTATATTGGAAATTAATGTTTTTGTTATATTTAAGTCAGCATATCTAGATTTATTCGATCTTAGAAAATGGAGTTCAATATTTTGTGACATATCTAAGCCAGCCTATCTAGATTTAGTAAGTTCTCTAGTAGGTGAGCATTCATGAAAGTGTTGACTATAGCCCAAATTATTTTGGATCCATTTGGTAGTTGAATTATATCTGACAGAAGCCACATTCTCTTATTAATTTTTCTGGTTTCGAAATTCACTGGACCTGCTATTTATATTCGTGCTATGTTAGATCTACTAAGAGGTAAAATACTATTTTATCAGTAGGTTCTTTGTTTCCGGGGCTCTAACTTGAAATTTCTAGTTAAATATATACTTGCATCTAGTGTTTACTCCAAATAAAAAATATTAATCTTAGTAATTAAAAATTAAAGTGAGAATACATATTATTTTTTAAGCGTTAAGTTAAGCGACGTTATCAGTATATTACAAAATAGGAATTTAAGTTATATAAAGTAGTAGTATAAAGATTCGCTTAACTAGCAGTGAATTTTAATATGTGATAGCATGTGAGTTATGTCTATTGTATCAGTTTTCGATTAATATTTATCAAGAGATTGACTTGTAGTCACCTAAAAGTGACTTGATTATATAAATATTTTTTACCATCACTTTAAACTCAAAAATTATTTACACAATCAAGTCTATTATAGAATAATTACAGATAAAATGTAATAGGCATTGATTACCGGAAAATAATCATAAATGACCAGCTCTTACAAATTAAACTATATTAATAGTGCAAAAAAAAAAAAAATTTCTCTTATCAATGTTAATGACTACAACAACAATTTCACAAAGCAAAAAGGAAAGGGAAGTAACTAATTAGATTATTTAATGTATGTTACAAAACTTAGCTCAAAGTAATAAACAAAAAGATAGACAACAAAGTAGACAGAAATAGAGAAGAGAATATATTTTTTCTATGTATCCAAGTGTATTACAAAATGATTTCTCATCCTCTATTTATAGTACTACATAGAGGTATATTAAAAGAATTCCATAAATATGTCATTAAGCTTTTGAGATCATGGAAGAAGATCATGGGGGAGATCATGGAGGTGTGGGAGTTACAACCATAAATATTGGAGTAGTGAGAGTTATGGAGATAATGGATAAAAGTAGTGGGTGTTATAGGAGTTATGGACATCCACCATAATCTAATATTTCATAACACTCCACCTTGGATGTCCAAAGATAATGTACCTCGTTAAAACCTTAACTAAAATAAAACCCAATGGGAAAAAAAAATTCTAGAAAAGGAAAAAGAGTACACATATCTAACAAAATGCATTTTTGTTGCCTCGTTAAAAACCTTGCAAGGAAAACCCAGTGGGACAAAACCTTGTAAGGGAAAAAGAGTGCAACGCGCATTAACTCCCCCTGAAAAGAGCATCAATTCACATCCTTGAGCCTTCGCATTCTAATCTTGTGTACCAGCTTCTTGAAGGTTGACGTTGGTAGAGATTTTGTGAACAAATCAGCCATATTATCACTTGAACGAATCTGTTGCACATTGATATCACCATTCTTTTGAAGATCATGTGTGAAAAATAACTTTGGTGAAATATGCTTTGTTCTATCTCCTTTTATGAATCCTCCCTTCAATTGGGCTATGCATGCTGCATTGTCTTCATACAAAATCGTGGGTAGTTTGTCACATTTCAAACCACATTTGTCTCGAATATGATGTATTATAGACCTCAACCACACACACTTTCGACTTGCTTCATGAATAGTGATTATCTCAGCATGATTAGATGAAGTAGCCACAATTGATTGTTTAGTCGATCGCCAAGATATGACAGTGCCTCCACAGATAAATACATAACCTGTTTGAGATCGAGCCTTGTGTGGGTTAGATAAATATCCAGCATCAGCATAACCAACAAGATCAGGACTGCAATTATTGCTATAAAATAAGCCCATATCGGTAGTCCCTTTTAGATACCGCAATATATGTTTGATTCCATTCCAATGTCTCCTTGTGGGAGCAGAGCTATATCTTGCTAAGACATTAACTGAAAAAGTTATGTCAGGCCTTGTAAT
Source organism: Nicotiana benthamiana (assembly GCA_034376525.1). Taxonomy (NCBI): domain Eukaryota; kingdom Viridiplantae; phylum Streptophyta; class Magnoliopsida; order Solanales; family Solanaceae; genus Nicotiana; species Nicotiana benthamiana. The sequence goes on along the minus strand of CM067330.1, from coordinate 52,298,304 downwards.
ATTTGCAAGATACATTAGTGCGCCAATTGCACTAAGATATGGTACTTCAGGACCAAGTAGCTCTTCATTCTTTTCTTGCGGCCGGAATGGATCCTTATTCACATCAAGTGATCGAACAACCATCGGAGTACTTAAAGGATATGCTCCATCCATGTAAAACCGTTTTAATACCTTTTCTATATAGGCAGATTGATGAATAAAAATTCCGTTTGCCAAATATTCAATTTGCAAACCAAGACATAATTTTGTCTTTCCGAGATCTTTCATCTCGAATTCCTTCTTTAAATAATCAATTACCTTTTGGAGTTCTATGGGAGTTCCAATAAGGTTTATGTCATCGACATATACGGCAAGTATAACAAATTCCGATGTTGTTTTCTTTATAAAAACACATGGGAAAATGGCATCATTTACATAGCCTTCCTTTAATAAATACTCACTAAGACGATTATACCACATTCGTCCTGATTGCTTTAGACCATACAAAGATCTTTGCAATTTGATTGAAAACATTTCCCGGGACTTTGAATTATGAGTGTTTGGCATTTTGAATCCATCGGGAATTTTCATGTATATCTCATTATCAAGTGAGCCATAAAGATAGGCAGTAACCACATCTATTAAATGCATGTCAATCTTTTCAAGGACAGCAAAACTAATGAGATAACGGAAAGTTATAGCATCCATTACGGGTGAATATGTCTCTTCATAATCGACACCAGGCCTTTGAGAAAATCCTTGTGCAACAAGGTGTGCCTTATATCTTTGTACCTTGTTTTTCTCATTTCTCTTGCGTACAAAGACCCATCTATAGCCAACAGGCTTAACACCATTAGGTGTTTCAACTATAGGCCCAAAAACTTCACGTTTTGCAAGTGAATTCAATTCTGATTGGATTGCTTCTTGCCATTTTGGCCAATCAAGTCTTTGTCGACATTCTCCAACAGATTGAGGTTCAAGATCCTCACTTTCTTGCATAATGCTAGATGCAACATTATATGCAAAGACATAATCCACCACTATATCCACTCGATTAAAATTTGTCTCAATATCGGTCGGATTTATTGATAGTTCCTTATTTTCCTGAGTCTCGGGCTCAATGGATTCTTCATGAATCTCAGAATTTATTAAATCGTGAATTTCCTCATGAGATTCTTTCGTAGTGTCACTTTGATCATTTGCTTTCCTTTTTCTAGGATTTCGATCTTTGGAACCTAATGGCCTGCCACGTTTTAGGCGTGCTTTCGACTCATTAGATATGACACTAGAAGATTGTCCAATAGGGACATCAATACGGATTGGAACATTCTCTGTGGGGATGTGAGATTTTGTTATCCTTTTCAAGTCCGTGAATGCGTCAGGCATTTGATTTGCTATTCTTTGCAAATGGATAATATTTTGCACCTCTTTTTCACAAATAGAGGTATGTGGATCAAGATGAGATAATGATGGATTTTTCCACAAAATTTCCCATTTGGTTTCACCAACTTCTCCCCCTAATTTTGGGAAAAGTGTCTCATCGAATCGACAGTCTGCAAATCGTGCAGTGAACAAATCCCCTGTCAATGTTTCGTGGTAGCGAATAATGGAGGGCGATTCAAACCCAACATATATTCCTAACCTTCTTTGCGGACCCATTTTGGTGCGGTATGGCGGTGCTACAGGCACATATACTGCGCATCCAAAAATTCTTAAATGGGATATATTAGGTTCATGACCCAAAACTAATTGCAACGGGGAATATTTGTGATAATTCGTTGGTCTGAGACGAACTAGCATTGCTGCATGCAAAATGGCGTGACCCCAAACCGAAGTGGGCAGCCTCGTTTTCATGAGTAATGGTCTTGCAATCAACTGCAGACGTTTAATTAATGATTCTGCAAGACCATTTTGAGTGTGAACATGAGCTACATGATGTTCCACTTTTATCCCAATTGATAAGCAATAATCATTAAATGCTTGGGATGAAAACTCAGCAGCATTATCTAGTCTAATAGACTTAATTGGATTATCAGGAAATTGTGCTCGTAATCGAATTATTTGCGCCATTAATTTTGCAAACGCAAGGTTGCGTGATGACAATAGGCACACATGAGACCATCTAGAGGATGCGTCTATTAAGACCATAAAATATCTAAAGGACCCACTAGGTGGGTGAATAGGTCCACAAGTATCCCCTTGTATACGTTCCAAAAATGTAGGTGATTCAGTTCCAACCTTTGTTGGTGATGGTATAATAATTAACTTGCCTTGATAACAAGAAGTGCGAGAAAATTTATTATTTGAAAGAATCTTTAAATTCTTTAATGGATGCCCATATGAGTTTTCTATAATCCGTCTCATCATAATTGATCCAGGATGTCCCAATCAATCATGCCAAAGTACAAAAGTATTGGAATCAGTAACCTTTTGGTTTGCTGTGGAATGTGCCTCAATTGCACTAATTTTTGTCCAATACAGGCCACAAGATAAAGATGGGAACTTCTCAATAACCCTCTTTTGGCCAGAGACATTCTTTGTAATGATGAGGTATTCAAGATTATTCTTATCTATTGTCTCAATATGATATCCATTTTGACGGATATCTTTAAAACTCAACAAGTTCCTCTTGGACTTGGAAGAGAACATTGCATTCTCTATGATAAATATTGTTCCTTTAGGCAGAGTTATAGTTGCTCTTCCGGAGCCTTCAATCAATTTACTACTACCAGAAATTGTAGTAACATCTGCCTTACACATGCTTAAATGAGAGAAATATTTCTTCTCTTTGAATATCGTATGTGTGGTACATGAATCAATTAAACAAATATTTTTACAATTGGACGTTGATCCAAGTTTGCTTTGTGAGATATCCATATTTGCTTCCCATGGTTTGACATACAAAAGAAATATACAAAAAATATTAGTATTTTTTTTTATAGATATGAGAATAAACAAATTTAAGTCTATGATTCAACATAATAGTTTCAGTCGGTCTAAAAGAATTTTTTTTTTATCATAGTTATTCTCCTTTTAATATCAAAGTATTAACAATTAGTAGTAGCATAAAGATTCTTCACAATATTTCTTTTATTACTATATTTAATGTGCTACAAATAAAGCATAAGATGAATGTGTAATCTAAATTTATATATTTTAAAAACCATAATACAGATTATTTGTCAAGTTGATAAAACTCTTAAGGTACATATCGATATTTGATCATTGATTGAATTGTTTTGAACTGAATGTTTCACCTAGAATGATTCAACTAATTGAGTTAATAGTTGTTGGCAGTGAATCTGTTTCAGGTTCATAATACTACTAGCATAATAGCACCTTTAATGTGCTAACACATTAACACCGAGCAGATTAGAAAGGATTACAAAAAAGGAAACTGATCATTCTGTTTAATATATATATATATTTTTTTTATTTCAAGCATATTATAATTTTAACGAATACTTGCTTGATACTTAGCTTTACTAGCTTAAAGCATAAAATATAAAATTTGAACCATATCACAATAATAGATAACTTATGTAAACTATGATAATTGTTTATTCATTAACTACTACGAATAAGTAAAAATAAAAATATCAAACTGCTCAATCTTATTTAACCATGGATCCATCACCGATCAAGTGATCTATTTTCCCCTCAGGATGCTCAAAAGAAGTCTGCCACATCCAAGTGGGTGATGTCAAAATTATTGTCAGAGACAAAATTGGTTTCAGGGCCTTTACTCTTTAGAGATGCTTGATAAAGTTCAACCAAATGTCTTGGTACACGGCAAATTTTTGCTCAGTGCCCTTTTCCACCGCAACGATAACATATAGTTTCTGAACTATTTGCTTTTGGATTCTCATAATTCCATTTTCGCTTTTGGTGGTTATATCTCTTTGGGGGGTGACTAACACCAGGAAAATTTCTTCCTTGTCCACGTCCACGGCCATGACCCCGACCATGACCACGGCCATGATTAAAGCCATAGCCTTTTCCACGCTTAGCATAATGGGAATACACCTTATCTACTTCAGACAATGGTGTAGACCCAGTGGGTCGATTTTCGTGATTTCTCATGAGCAGGTCATTGTTTCGCTCAGCCACAAGGAGAAGAGAAATCAGCTCAGAGTACTTTTTGAAACCTTTCTCTCTGTACTGTTGTTGCAGAACCATATTGGAGGCATGAAACGTTGTAAACGTTTTTTCAAGCATATCATAATCAGTTATAGTATCTCCACAGAGTTTCAATTTAGAAGTAATTCTAAACATTGCAGAATTATATTCAGAAACAGACTTAAAGTCTTGGAGCCTCAGATGAGCCCAATCATATCGTGCTTGTGGCAGAGTGACCAACTTTAAGTTGTCATATCTCTCCTTTAAGCCATTCCACAAGATAAGTGGATCTTTGACTGTGAGATATTCAATTTTCAAACCTTCATCAAGGTGATGGCGCAAGAAAATCAAGGCCTTAGCACTGTCTTGGGTGGATGCATATTTCTGTCTTTAATGGCGTCTCCAAGACCCATTGCATCCAAATGGATTTCAGCATCCGACACCCATGTCATGTAGTTCTTGCCCGAAATTTCAAAGGCAACAAACTTTCTTTTCATAATGTCAGACATAATTAAAACAAAATTAGGAGGAGAAAAAATACCTTAATTTTCTCAAAGAGATTCTTGAGATAGTAGAGCTTCGTGCTGATAACGTGTTACAAAACTTAGCTCAAAGTAATAAACAAAAAGATAGACAACAAAGTAGAGAGAAATAGAGAAGAGAATATATTTCTTCTATGTATCCAAGTGTATTACAAAATGATTTCTCATCCTCTATTTATAGTACTACATAGAGGTATACTAAAAGAATTCGATAAATATGTCATTAAGCTTTTGAGTTCATGGAGGAAGATCATGGGGGAGATCATGGAGGTGTGGGAGTTACAACCATAAGTATTGGAGTAGTGGGAGTTATGGAGATAATGGATAAAAGTAGTGGGTGTTATAGGAGTTATGGACATCCACCATAATCTAATATTTCATAACAATGTACTATATTTTGTTCCTTTATCTACTATTTTTATATTAGGTGTTTGGAGTAAATTCGGCATGACCACTCGTATAAACGCCACGGAAGTTGTGTGTTATAATTAAAAGGCAAGAAATAATGTCTCGAAACTAACTTATGTGTAATGATTCGGTCGGTCGTTTAGAGAGTTGTAGCCAGGTTTCCTAATTTTTTGCTTCTTTTGCGTTCCACTGCTATATTATGACTTATCAGGTTAGTTGGTTCGAGTCTGGAGTGATTTCAGAGTGAGTTGAGACACTTAGTCTCTTATTTGAAAGCTTAAGTTGGAAAAGTTGACAAGATGTTGACTTATATGTAAACGACCTTGGATTTGAATTTTAGTGGTTCTTATAGCTCCGTTAGGCGATTTTGGACTTAGGAACGCATCTGGATTGTGTTTTGGAGGCCCGTAGTAGAATTAGGCTTGAATTGGTGAAATGTGGAAGTTTTGAAAGTTGACGGGGAGTGAACCTTTTGATATCGGGGTCGGATTGGATTCCGAAAGTTAAAGTAGGTTTATGGTGTCATTTATGACTTGTGTGCAAAATTTGAGGTCAATCAGACGTGATTTGATATGTTTTGACGTTGTTTGTAGAATTTGGAAGTTTCAAAGTTCAATAGGCTTGAATATGTATATAGTTCATGGTTTTGATGTTATTTGAGGTGATTTGAGGATTCGACTAAGTTCATATGATATTTTGAAGCTTGTTGGTATATTTGGTTGATGTCTGAGGGCCTCAGGTGAGTTTCAGGTAGTTAACGGATCATTTTTGGACTTAGGATGTTGGATGATAGTTGTCGGTGTGATTCATATGGTTTCCCTATACGCGATCGCATGAGTGGGTCCGCCATCGTGTAGGTCTATTGAGGGCACCTGGGAAATTCTTCTATGCGATCGCCAGTTAAGGTACCCGATCGCGGAGGTTGGAGAGTCTGGTCATCGCGGGCGCAAAGAGAGGTCCGTGTTTGCTTGGAGTGTTAGGTCAGGAGCTGAGATCAGGTGACTTCTCTATAAGATCACATAGTTATGGACGCGATCGCGTACCTTTGGTTAGTCAGATGTACACGGTCGCATGGTCTGATTCGCGTTCGCGTAGGGTGAAAGTGTTGGACAACATAGTTGTGCTATGCAGACGCAGGAGGATGGTCGCGTTCGTGATGAAGGATAATTGGGAAATAATGTTAAATTTCAAATATGAGGGTTTGAACCTGTTGTTCATATTTTGAGCTAGAGATCACAGATTTGGGTGATTCTTGAAGGGGTTTTCGTGGAGTTGATTGGAAAATTGATTCTTACTTAGTTTTGGCTAAATCCGATGATTATGTCTTTAATTTCATCATCTAATTTGTGATTTGGAGTGAAAAATTGGAAAATAAGAGGAAGTGTTCTTGAGTTAGATTTTTGGGGTTTTTTAATAGGATTTTGTTATCGAAGTTGAGTAAAATTGGTATTGTTAGACTCATGAGTGAATGAGCTTTCGGGTTTTGTGAGTTTTGTCGGATTTCGAGACGTGGGCCTGCGGGTCAGGTTTGAGCCGATTTTAGATTTTTGGCTATAATTTAATACTTTTCTTGTGAAATTGATCCCTTTAGCCCATAATGATTGTGTTGTAATACTTGTGGCTAGATTCAAGACGTTTGGAGATCATTTGAGAGGCAAAGGCATTTCGGAGTAGAGTTTTGCTCAGATTGAGGTAAACAATTCTTTCAAACTTGGTTCTGAGGATTCGAAACCCTGAATTATATGTGATTGGTATTGACGTGACGCATATGCCAAGTGATGGGCGTGCAGGCGTACACCGTGAGATTTTGTGACATGGTTGATTCCATGGTACTGTATAGTGACTCTATCTTGTTGATAAAGTAATTGAGCTGCAAATCATGCTAGATATCATGTTTAGGCTATATGCCGATACTGTTGAGATCCATAGTGGTCGTTTTTTTTTGCTGTCATCCCATTGTTTTCATTGATATTTCGTACCCAGTCATGTACATGTATTTCATATACTATCACAATCTCACTTGTTATTTATTGAAATATCATATCATTATTTCGGGCTGGTTTTCATGACATTGTGAGATCGTGAGTGAGACTAGAGAGATTGATGACTAAGTGATGCTGAGAGCTTGATTATGAGTGACAGTTATGGGATCGGCTTGTACGCCACATATATTAATCTGTGATAACGCTTGGCTGTAGGAGTTACTCCGGAGTCTGTACACACCCCCCATGAGCACGGTTGATATTATTGAGGGATGGATCTTCCCTAAACATAGATCTTGTCCGAAGTACTTGATACCTGGAGATAGATCTTCTCTATAGGACTGGATTGACCTTCCTCGTTACTAGGTGACTGATGGCCAGTGATGAATATATTCCAGGATGGATCTTTCCTGGGCCGTATAAGCCATATACAGTACCGAGTGGTTGCGCATTTGTGAGAGTGAGCACATGAGGCTGTCAGTATGGTGCATCATATACAACACGTGCATTGGTATGTAGAGATAAAAGAGTTATATTCTTCACATTGTTCAGCCGTGACCTACTTTTACTGTTTTGAGCTATTTGTTTAACTTGAAAGCATGCCTATGTTTCTGCACAGTTATTTATGTTTTACTTGTACCGATTGAGTTCGTCACTACCTTTCAGTCCAAAGGTTGGACTTATTACTTACTAAGTTGGATTTAATCATGTTACTCCCTGCCCCTCGTGTGCAGATCCAGGCGCTTATGGTCACGATGCATGTTGATTGAGGCTTCAGAGTTCGGAGACTATTGAGGTAGTTGCACGACGTTCGCAGGCCTTGACTCTCCTTCTTTACCTCTATTCAGTTTTATTCTCCAAAAAATTATAGTGGACTATATTCTGATTTAGGTGATCATGTATTCAGCGACACCCCGGTTTTAGGAAAGATTGTACCGTATTTTGGAGTATTTCTGTTTTCAAAAGGCTTTTCTTTAATATTATCTGCTTTCTTTTTTATTTTCAAAGTTTTTTACTGTGATGAGTTGTTAAGTAGAGGTTGGCCAAGTTCCACGATAGGCGTCATCACGCTAGTTCATTTTGGTTCGTGACATTATGAACTAACCTAAACGTTGTTTAATCCAAAAACTGTTTATAGAATAAATAATAGAATTTGTATTTTAAGACCACTAGGTCAAAGAAGTACCTGGGAGAGATAATTAGGTAGGACTTGGCATTGCTTCAGCTCATTGAGGACATGAACCTTGATAAGAAGGTGTGGATGTCAAGAATTAAGGTATAAAGTTAGTAGGTAGTCGAGTGTATGTGACTTCCCCATATAGATATTAGTAGTTAGCCTTGTATTCGGTTATTGACAGTCTTGATTGTTAATGCTTGTTTTCTTATTATCTTGCTGTTGGTATTTCTTGTTACCGCTTTCTTTTTCTTTCTTTGAGCTGGGGGTCTATCAGAAACAACCGCTCTAACCTCAAGGTAGGGGTAAGGTCCTCTAGCACACTACCTTCCCCAGACCCTACTCGTGGGATTATACTTATATACGGGTAAAATCGGGGGCAATGAGCACCCCGATTTCCCCGTGGGTCAAACAAAGCGAGGACATAACTTCATGGAATCAGAATCGAAGCTGGGATTCGCCCGCATCATGGCCCAACACAATGCATGCTTTCGAAACCATCAAGACCGTGCCACCTAAATCCGATCCAAGCTCCGAGACCTAAGAAAGCATTTCCAAACAACCTCACACGATTAACAAAGGGTCGTGATAACAATGCCCAGTCGGATATGACAGCGTAGATCTCGGCCATATCAGCAACATATCAACGATAGCGAAAAGGAAGATTTTTATTATTCTTAGGGTAAAACTCCTCTATTATATAAAGGGAAAGTCAATTATTCAGTAAACTCTCTGTAACATGCATACCAAGGCAATATACATCCGCTTTCTTTATTTCTAAAAGTTATTCAAAGTTCTTGATTTTCTTCATAAGTTCTTCTAAAGTGTTGGCTCGGAACCGAAAGCAAGATTCTTGTTAAGCTCTTAACCGACCCCGGACTTACTATCATCACTGGTTTGGCAGTTTGTTATATTTTTTATTTGCTTATATAACATCATAAATTATTTATATTGAATTAATCCACATATCCTTATAACCACATATAAATTCAATTGGTGTTCTTTTTTTTAGGGTAAACAGTTCGGCACTCACTGTGGACTAAGGGTATTAGTGGTAGTTTGATACAAGTTTCTATAACACATTATATTTTACGCTTGTTCTTTAACATTTTTGATTTCAGATCCACCTAAGAATGTCAAACTCTCAGCCTGCTCACTTGAACATTGATGCTGAGTCTGGCTATCATGGAGAAAACAACAACATGATACCTAGAAACGAGGAGCCCGTTGCTGATCCTAACGGTGTCTCAGTTATAAACCTAATTGATGACAACTCACATGTGGCCCTCGATGACAACCTGCCGACCGACCCTAAGAATAGTGTTCATGGAGGAGCCCGACGAATGACTCAAGGTACACCCAAAGATGAAGGCAATCGGGTCAATCTATGGGTGATCTTCGAAATGTTACAGGCCTAACAACCGACGATAACACAGATATAGAATCAATGCCGCGCCCCTAGAAGAGTTAAGCCCGAACTATCCCGGGAAAACACCCGATGAAATGAGCAAGTCACAAAAAGACTAGGTGAAACAGAGCCCCGAACCAACCCCGAAAAAATAAAAATACGTGAGGAACTGACAAAGAGGGTGGTATTGGGGGAAAATAAAATTGAGGCCAACGACAAAAAGATGGTGTCCTATAATTCTAGATTTGATCAAATCCCTGGAGCGCCCCCGATATTTAAAGGCCTAGACTCCAAGAAATTTGTCCAAAAGCCTTTTCCTCCGAGTGCGGCACAAAAGCCAATTCTGAAAAAGTTTCGCATGTCCGATATCTAGAAGAATAATGGAACCACAGATCCAAATAAGCAAATGACCTCGTATATTTGTGTCATTAAGAGGAACGACTTATAAGATGACGATATCGAGTCAAAGGAAGTTGCGACATAATATCACAACTTACTCCTAAATTCTATTGATTCGTTTGCTCTGCTTGTAGATGAATTTCTAAAAGCACATGCCGGGGCTATCAAAAACGAGACTAGAAAATCGGACCTCTTCAAGGTAAAGCAAAGAGATAACAAAATGCTTAGGGAATTCTTATCAAGGTTTCAAATAGAACGGATGGACCTACCTCCAATTGCGGATAATTGGGCCGTCCAGGAATTCACTCAAGGATTCAACCCCCGAAGCTCCTTAGCTTCATAATAGTTGCAACAAAATTTGATAGAGCACCCAGCGATAACTTGCGCCGATGCCACAAAGGGTGCCGGTCAAAAATCAGAGTCGAGGACAATCATCTCGGGACCCCCTTCACGTCTATTTGTCCCATCAGAACTAATGCCAAGTTTAAAAGAGTCATGTATCATGAAACAAGACCGAAGAGAGACCGGTATCAATCGTATAGCGGAGATCAAAGGGGTAATGGATCTGGGTGTAACTGTACGAGAAGAGAAAAGAGGAATGACAGAGGTCACAGTAGTCAGGGACTCATGAGCAAAAATGATGTTGACAAGCCACTCGGGGCCAGAGAGACACCAATGCTATTGGACTATAACTTCAATGTTGATGCTGCCAACATTGTATCTTCCATCAGTCGTATCAAGAATACCAAGTGGCCTCAACCATTGCAGTCCGACCATACCCAGCGAGATCTTAGCTAGATATATAAGTATCATGTCACTCATGGCCATAGAACCAAGGACTGCTATCAATTTATGGAAGAAGTGGCACGGTTATTCAATAACGGGCATCTTCGGCAATTTCTGAGTGATCGAGCTAAATATAACGTCAGGAATAGGGACTCCAACAAACAGACCGAGCAGGAGGAACCTTAGCACGTCATCAACATGATCATTGGAGGAGTTGACGTCCCTCAAGGACCAATTGTAAAGCGCACTAAGGTGTCCATTACAAGGGAGAAACTAAACCAATTTTATATCATGGAGGGAACTAGTTCATTTAGTGATGAGGATGCCGAAGGCATCGTACAACCGCATAAATATGCACTGGTAATATTTGTACTTATAAATTAATCTCGAGTTAAGTGTATGTTGATTGATCCAGGTAGCTCGGACAGTATTTTCAGATTGAAGATCATAGAACAATTGGGTCTACAAGACATGCCAGCAGTCCAGGTTTTAAACGGACTCAACATGGTATATGAAACTACCAACGGAGAAATAACCTTGCCAGTAAATACCCTTGGAAAAGTTTAAGCTACAAAATTCTACATGACCAAGGGGAACATGAATTATAATGCCTTATTCAAAAGGCCCTGGATTCAGCAAATGAGGGCAGTAACCTCGATGCTATACCATGCACTGAAGTTCCCCACAGCGAAAGGAATCAAGGCGGTTTACGGAGAACATCCGACCGCAAAAGAAATATTCGTGGTTTCTGAAGTTATCTTGATGTCCGCACTCTCGACATCAAAGAATACAGAGCTGGTTAAGAGGAAAGAAACTAAATAGCAATCACTGATATAGGCCTTGACCGAACCAGAGAAGCAAGGAGAAGGCGAGGATGATGATTATAGAGTCCCTAGGTCATTCATTGCCCCAAATGATTCTGATGCCACCAAGTCCACGATCGAAGAGCTGAAGCAAGTCATATTGATCGAACACTTGGCCATTCAGAAGGTATACCTGGGCATAAGGTTAACGCCCGAGCTCAGGAAAAACTCATTGAATTCCTTATAGCTAACATAAGTTGTTTCGCTTGGCCCTATCTTGATATGATAGAGATCCCGCTAGAAATAACCACTAATAAGCTGAGCTTGGACTCGAATTTCCACTCGGTTAAACAAAAAATGAGTCCGAAGTCAAGCACGCATTTGTCAAAGACGAGGTATCCAAACTCCTTAAAATAGGTTCTATTCGGAAAGTTAAGTACCCAGATTGGTTAGCTAAAGTAGTGGTAGTATCTACTAAAGGAAACAAGTTAAGAACGTTCATAGACTATAAAGGCTTGAACAAGGCGCGCCTACAGACTCTTTTCCTTTGCCTAACATCGATCGCATGATCGATGCGACGGTCGAGCACGAGATACTTAGATTTCTCGATGCCTATTCTGGGTACAACCAAATCCGGATGGACACGTGAGAACAAGAAAAAGCTTCATTTATCACTAAATTCGGTACCTATTGTTATAACATAATGCCGTTTGGACTAAAGAACGCCGAGTACCACTTATCAAGCTTAGAAAGCCGGATGTTCAAAGAACAACTAGGAAAATCAATGGAAGTTTATATTGACGACATGTTAGTTAATTCCTTGCGAGCAGAAGACCGTTTGAAATATTTGCAAGAAACCTTTGACATACTGAAAAGATACAATATGAAGCTAAACCCGAAAAAATGAGCATTCAAGGTCGGATCCGAAAAATTTCTTGGATTCATGGTGTCCAACTAGGGGATTGAAGACATCATTATAATGGACAGTGTCAAGGCTGTTCAGAGTATATGCACCCCATTGGCTGGTTCATATCGAGGTCCTCAAACAAAAGCCATTGATTATTTTCGTTATTGAATAAGAGGAATAACTTTTCTTGAACCCTGGAGTGCCAACAGATTTTGAAGAACTCAAACGGTACCTCTTAAGTCCACCCTTGCTTCATACTCCGAAGGCAGATGAGCAGTTATACCTTTACTTGGCGGTATCCGAGGTAGCGATAAGTGGTCTTAGTCCGAGAGGAGAAAGTTATGCAATTCCCTATTTGCTATGTTAATAGAACTCTGGGCAAACCCGAAACAATGTATCCTCACTTGGAAAATTGGTGCTCGCTTATGTAGCATTATTGATCACTCGTATTGAATTAATCCACATATTCTTAAAATCACATGTAAATTCTATTGTGGTCCATTTTATAGGGTAAACACCTACGATTCAAAAGAATTACTCATGTGTTCTTCTCTTCACTCGCGACCAAGCTTATACCGAGGGTCCAATCGAGGATAAATTTTACTGTTCAAACTAAGATGAAGCTTGGTCATTACATTGTAATTGGTTTGATCATTTATTTTGTCATTAACTCATTTACCTATTGTTCTTTCATCCGTATTAAATTAAATCACACATTATTTTAACTTTTGCTCATTTTTGGACTAAACAACTATATTTACATTCGTTATTATTCTACTAAAGTCTTCATGAAGTAATCAACGTCTTCTAATAATCGCGCAGAAGCAAGCAAACTTAATTTCGTATTGTTAGCTTGTTTGAATGGTATTGTTACATATTTTTTTATAATATATTATATTATACTGTATTATATTATATTATATTAAAATAATATAATATTTAAATAGATTGTATCGTCTATTATTATTTAGGATATTTCATCATAAAAATATAAAAAATAAACTTATAATATTACCAAAAGAAGGTAGGATACAGAATAAAATTATTATATAAAATAGTAAGATAAAAGATAAATTAGATAATTTTTAATAAATTATAATAATAGGTAACAACACGATCATACCAAACGTTTGTTATATAAAGTGATACTTTTTATTATTATTTAATGAAAAATTTAACAATGTAATATAATAAAATTTAAATAACAATTAAAACATTATATTTAAGGTAATAAATATCTATATGTTATGAAATCTCCTATTTAAGGTGAATGTCTATAATTAGAGAGATTCTAGAGTTCTATTCTTGGTAGCTAAATCATCCCCCTCCCTATAAATAAAGGGATCTTCTACCATTGTAACACATCCCTAACAATCTCTAAGTATCAATAAGAATACTTCTCTCTCTCTATTCTCTCTATTGCTCTTGTTCTTGCATTATTGTTCTTGTCTTTATATTATTTCATAACACGTTATCAGCACGAGACTCTACCGTCTCAAGAACCATTCTCGAAAAATCTAAGGTATTTCCCTCTTCCTAATTTAATTTTCGATTATGTCTGACGAAAAGAAAGTTCGTTGCCCTTGAAATTTCGGGCAAGAACTATATGACATGGGTGTTGGATGCTGAAATCCACTTAGATGCTATGGGTCTCGGAGACACCATCAAAGATAGAGAAAAAGCATCCACCCAAGACTGTGCGAAGGCCTTGATTTTCTTGCGCCATCACCTTGATGAAGGTTTGAAGATTAAATATCTCACCGTCAAGGATCCACTCATCTTGTGGAACGGCTTAAAGGAGAGATATGACAACCTGAAGTTGGTCACTCTGCCACAAGCACGATATGATTGGGCTCATCTGAGGCTCCAGGACTTTAAGTCCGTTTCTGAATATAATTCTGCAATGTTCAGAATTACTTCTAAATTGAAGTTATGCGGAGATAAAATCTCCGATTATGATATGCTTGAGAAAACGTTTACAACGTTTCATGCCTCCAATATGGTACTGCAACAACAGTACAAAGAGAAAGGCTTTACAAAGTACTCTGAACTGATTTCTCTTCTACTAGTGGCTGAGCGAAATAATGACCTGCTCATGAGAAATCACGAAAATCGACCCACTGGGTCTACACACTGCCTGAAGCAGATAAGGTGCACTCTCATTATGCCAAACATGAAAAGGGCCATGGTCATGGTCGTAAACGGGGTCATAGCCAGGGACGTAGACAAGGAAGAAATTCCAATGAAGTCCGTCAACCCCCAAGGAGAGATAACCGCCGAAAGCAGAAACGGGGTCATGAAGATCCTAAGGCAAATGGTTCAGAAACTATATGTTATCGTTGCGGTGGGAAAGGGCACTGGTCAAAGACTTGTCGTATACCAAAACACTTGGTTGACCTTTATCAAGCATCTCGAAAGAGTAAAGGCCCTGAAACAAATTTTGTCTATGACGACAACTTGGACATCACCCACCTGGATGTGGCAGACTTCTTTGAGCAACCCGAGGGGAAAATAGACCACCTAATCGGTGATGGGTCCGTGATGAAAGAAGATGGAGTTATTTGATTTTGTTCTACTTATTTGTATTAGTTAGTGAATAAACTAATAGCCATTAGTATTAGCTCGTATTAATTAGTTCATGATGCAATGTTAGCAGTAGTTCTTTAGAATGTCTTCAATATGCTCAAATATCAATAATATTTTTATTTTCCAGTAGGGGTAATCGACTAGCCTGAAAAACTAGTCGATTATCTAATATTTTTGCATTAAAGCTGAAAAACAGTTGATCGACAATCGATTGTCTATGTCTAAACAATCGATTGTCGTTAGACAGTGTAATCTGGAATTTTTCAAAAATCATCCACAATCTATTGTCTATGTCTAACAATCGATTGGCGTTAGACAGTGTAATCTGGAATTTTTCAAAAATCATCCACAATCGATTGTCTATGTCTAACAATCGATTGTCGTTAGACATTGTAATCTGGAATTTTTCAAAAATCATCCACAATCGATTGTCTATGTCTAACAATCGATTGTCGTTAGACAGTGTAATCTGAAATTTTTCAAAAATCATCCACAATCGATTGTCTATGTCTAACAATCGATTGTCGTTAGACAGTGTGATCTGAAAATTTTCAAAAATTGTCAACAATCGATTGTCTATGTTTAACAATCGATTGTCTTAAAACAGTGTGATCTGGAATTTTTCAAAAATTGTCAACAATCGATTGTCTATGTTTAACAATCGATTGTCTTAAAACAGTGATCTGGAATTTTTCAAAAATAGTCAACAATCGATTGTCTATGTTTAACAATCGATTGTCAATGCTCAACAATCGATTGTGTGTGTTTAACAATCGATTGTTTTAAGAAAATGCTTAAACTGAAATTTTCAAGCTGCATAGTAATCGATTATGGAAAACATATAATCGACTATCTGATTTAGTTAGTCAACTGACCTCAGCAGATTTTGAAAATATTGTTTAAATGTGAAACAAAAAGTTGTTTATTCTCATGTTCGTATATTTTCTTTTATATGTCAAACCATGGGAAGTAAATTGATTGAAGGCTCCGGAAGAGCAACTGTAACTCAGCCCAAAGGCACGACGTTTATCTTAGAGAATGCAATATTCTCCTCCAAGTCTAAGAAGAACTTGTTGAGTTTTAATGATATCAATCGCAATGTTCTCCTCCAAGTCCAAAAGGAACTTGTTGAGTTTTAAAGATATCATTCAAAATGGATATCATATTGAGACAATAGATGAGAATAATCTTGAATTTTTCATGAAAACGAGGCTGCCCATTTCGGTTTGGGTTCACGCCATTTTGCATGCAGCAATGCTAGTTCGTCGGCTGCCCACTTCGGTTTGGGGTCACGCCATTTTGCATGCAGCAATGCTAGTTCGTCGGCTGCCCACTTTGGTTTGGGGTCACGCCATTTTGCATGCAGCAATGCTAGTTCGTCGGCTGCCCACTTTGGTTTGGGGTCACGCCATTTTGCATACAACAATGCTAGTTCGTCGGCTGCCCACTTCGGTTTGGGGACACGCCATTTTGCATACAATAATGCTAGTTCGTCTCTGACTGACGAATTGACACAAATATTCCCCGTTGCAATTGGTTTTGGGTCATGAACCCAATATATCCCATTTAAGAATTTTTGGATGCGCAGTATATGTGCCTATAGCACCGCCATCCCGCACCAAAATGGGTCTGCAAAGAAGGTTAGGAATATGTGTTGAGGTTGAATCGCCTCGCTACCTCGAAACATTGATAGGAGATTTGTTCACTGCACGATTTGCAGACTGTCAATTTGATGAGACACTTTTCCCAAAATTAGGGGGAGAAGTTGGTGAAACCAAACGAAAAATTTTGTGGAAAAATGCATCATTATCTCATCTTGATCCACATACCTCTATTTGTGAAAGAGGCACAAAAGATTATCCATTTGCAAAGAATAGCAAATCAAATGCCTGACGCATTTATAGATTTGAAAAGGATAACAAAATCACATATCCCCGAAGTGAATGTGACAACATCTGATTCACGAATACATATTCATTATTGGAAGAATATGAACATGAAATTGGTATTAAATATACCACACTCACCCCTAGAAGGAGGTTTGAGATGATACCACACTCACCCCTAGAAGGAGGTTTGAGATGATATATGGCATGAATGATCGTTGGTCACGTACCTATTGTACGCCAAAGTATTTTGGAAATATGACTATTAAAGGACAACGATAATGCAAGAAACATATCTTGCATATAAGTTTGACATGACCATAATGGTATAACTTTCTCTTTAAGAAAGATATTCATCACATGGATGTTGATGAATCTGTGGTAGTACAAAATTAATTGAGAGCTCTAGAAGAGCCAATTATTACTATGTTGGAGAAACACAATTGAGTATTGTGCTGTAGTAAGTCTCAAAGAAACTTATTCAGTTTCCAAAGTACACGCGAAAGCGATTGATTATATTGAGACTATAAATAAAGGAAGGCTTTGATATCTCCTATTACTACAACTTCTAGCGGGGTAATTTGCATATGAAAAGCTACCCGCTTTGTTCTCCAGTTTGTACTACACAAACGAAAGAATGCCACAATAAAGTGGATATCTATTGGTATAAAAACTCATGTCATAATAAACCTGAAGTTTATTGATAAGTGCACATGTCATGGTGTAAATTTGAAGTTTACCAATATTGATAATTTATTCAGTTGGCATTCGTGTTAGCCATCTCATTTTAAGTATGATGTGCAAATTCACATAGGTGAATATCAAAGAACTAGAAAGTTCTTTACGAATTCTCTTGTATCACTTGTTCTCATTAATGAACTGACCAACTAAAGAGTTCGGGTTGAAGCCCATAAATTCTGGAAATTTCAAAGGTGAATATGGGCCCATTCACCTGCCATGTATACCACATATGATGCATCTATGAAATGGTTACATGCGCAATTGTTATTAACCCGCAGCCTGGCCGGTGCTTGCGAGGTAAATTGCTCAGTAATCTAACTTCGAGCATAATTTCCAGATTTCCTACTCAAGATAGTTCATCTTGATAAGTTGGTTTATATCAAAGTTGGTTTAGCAAGATAATTATTGAGTGCTTCCACTTAATAGCTAAACTGTTTCTTATGAGAACAAAGTTATATATATCAGTTTGATATACGTTGTATACGAGAGTATATTCTCCCCTCACAAGTGGTTCAGGGTCAGGAACCAAATAATTTCATCTTATTATTAATGTGCTGTGTACATTGACATAATAATGCACAAAGATGATTTCCCAAAGTTGAGGAAACAAGTTAGCTTTATTAACATGAGGGGGAGACATGATAAACACTTGAGAAAAGGTTACATGGGATGAATTATCATTTGTATATGTATATCCCCGAATATCATGATATGAACCTAAAGTTCATAAAAGGGATAATTCAATTGCAACATATTGCTAAGCATGCTATACGCATTTGCTGACCCAAAGAAAGTAACTAAATGGAAGAGATACAATTCAAGAAGAATTGATTCCATATGCAAGACATGTAGTTTTGAACCTATAGTTCAAATGCTTGAAAGTATAAAGTCAAAGGTATGTATAATCAGTTTTCGATATCTTATTTGTCTAGCATGACATGGAAAACTTGATATGCATCTAAAGTCTATTATATGGCTTATATGACTTAACTTGAAAGATTTAAGTTGCTTGAAGCATATGCAATTCTTGGTCCTGAAGTACCACATCCTTAGTACAATTTGTGTACATATGTATCTTGCTATAACTATAAGCATGATGGCATTGAGAATGCATCTATGGAGATATTGAAGAGTTATTCCACGACATTATATGAAGATGTTCATATCTATCAAGAATGATGATTTCAAGGTGCGGAATATTTATTCAAGTCAATATGGTTGATTTGTCAAAAGTCTACCAAAGATCGTTTTGAAGATGATGCACAAGATTGGAATGCAAATGCTCAAGGATATAAATTGATGTACTCATTAGAGGGAGTTAATGCGCGTTGCACTCTTTTTCCCTTACAAGGTTTTGTCCCAATTGGGTTTTCCTTGCGAGGTTTTTAACGAGGCAACCAATAGGCGCATATTCAAACATGTGTACTCTTTTTCCTTTCTTTAATTTTTCCCATTGGGTTTTGGTTTTAAAGTTTTAACGAGACACATTGTTGAATAGACATTCAAGGGGGAGTGTTATGAAATCTCCTATTTTAGGTGAATGTCTATAATTAGAGAGATTCTAGAGTTCTATTCTTGGTAGCTAAATCATCCTCCTCCCTATAAATAAATGGGTCTTCTACCATTGTAACACATCCCTAACAATCTCTAAGTATCAATAAGAATACTTCTCTCTCTATTCTCTTTATTGCTCTTGTTCTTGCATTATTGTTCTTGTCTTTATATTATTTCATAACACTATACATTAATTAACACATTAATTAACAACCATTCAAACAAGCGGTAAATGTCGCGACTTTTTCAATTACGAATAGAAGCGAAAAAAAGGAATAATTTATCGAGCGGTAATTAAAGAGGGAGGAGCCTTAACAGTTAAAAGAAAAACCGAAAGTAAAATTAGTGCAATCACGACGGAAGATTGAACACAACCCAGAGAAAGCCTAACTCAATTTTCTAAAGTAAGATTAATGTGTGATTCTGCCCATTGTTTTTTTTCTTTCGTTTTTCTTAAATCATTTCATTTCTCTTTGTAATTGAAATTGGCGTTCTATAATTTTGTTGAGATTCGCTTAATTATGTTGAATTTTACGTAATATTTTATGTTTCCGTTGTGTTTATAAATTGCCAATCATGCTTAGGGTTATCCAAAGTGTGGGAATAAAGCTGCTAAGCTTTTTTTAGGCTATAAAATTTTAGTACTCAAATTGCTAGTGTATTTTTCCATTTCCATTGTGTTTATAATTAAATATGCAATTTGTGGGAATAAAGCTGCTAAACTTATTTGGGCGATTGCCAAATATGTGAAATGACTAAGTTTGAGTTTGGGCATAGGGTTGATTAAAACTTGAAAAAAGAGTTTTTGAAGTTGTGTTGAAAAATAACTTTTGAAAGTTAGAAGTTGTGTTTGGACATGCATTTTATTTGAAGACAAGTTGAAGTTTTGTGAGTGTAATAGAAATTTTGCCCAAAAACTGCCATAAACCTGTATTTGGAACTTGACACTTTTTAAAGTTTTTTTCTCAAAATATGATTATATTTTATAAACAAACAATGCATTCAATTTTATTTTTTTGGAAAAATGAAGCCAAAATCTATGGCCAAACAGAAGCTAAGTTTTCCGAGTTAAAAGGAACACTAAGTAATTTCTTCCCGTCTATTGGTGGATAGAGTTATTTGGTACATGTAGTTGGGGAGGTAACAGGTATTCCATGGAATTAGTCAAGGTGTGCGTAAGCTGGCCCGGACACCACGGTTGTAAAAAAAAATTATTGGAACTTTTTCTCTCTCTCTTTATTGTGTAGCTATAGATGTCCTTAAGCTAAGTAGAAGCAAAAGAATAATGTGGTTTTGTCCATTTGATTTTTTTCTTTAGAATTAATTATATATATACTCCTTTGTTTTTAATTTGTGGATGGTATCCTTACTGTAAAGAATGTAGATTTATGAACGATTTCAATTAGAGCACAACCTTTCTGTTCTTCTTACAGTAATAGCATGTCAATTGCAAAACATCATGTGCAGCTGTGTCAAGATAGTTTGTATAGATTTACTCATATTTGTATTCTTTTTCATTTTCTACAGGTTCGTATTGGTGATTACTGTTATATGATGCCTTCTGAAGACAAAAAGCATTGTTCTCAAACTTTACCTCCCGATATACTTAGCAATCTTCCGGAGTATGTAATTGATTCCATTTTGATGTGTTTGCCTTTTAAAGATGCTGTGAGGACTAGCGTCTTATCATACAATTGGAGATATAAATGGTGCGGATTACCAGAGTTTTGACGCTTGATGAAGCTGTTTGGACAACTAAAAAGATTTTTTTTTTTCATACAGCTGAAATTACCAAGATTATTTCCCACATTCTGATATTTCATGCAGGACCGATTACAAAGTTTATCCTCTGTGTTCCTAAGTCGAGAAGCTGCCATATGATTGATGACTTGATATGTTTCCTCTCTAAAAATGGCATTCAACATTTTGTTCTTGAACTTCCATTCAGGGATGAGCCGCACAAATTGCCTTCTTCATTTTTCAAATGTTTGCAGTTGAGGCATTTGACTCTCCAGAAATGCTTAATAATTCCTCCACCGACCTTCAAAGGATTTGATAGGTTAATTAGGCTGGAGCTATGTGAAGTTACAATATCTTTCGAGTTGCTTGGAAGTTTAATCTCTAATTGCTTGTTGCTCGAGCGTTTGGTGCTGCATATCGCATATTCTTATTGCAAAGTCATTGAAATCAATGCTCCCAGGCTGAGATCATTTTACTTTGCAGGCAGTATAAGATCTATCCATATAAAGAGTGCCCCTCTTCTGGAAAAACTTTTACTTACAGATAATGAAACAGGTTATTTGGGGGGGGGGGGGGGGGAGAGAAAAATGGGATATTGTGAATTTTTTCGAGTGTTTTTCTGCTCTTGAGCATCTCTGCGTGAATATGATAAATGTTGCTTCCTGACTTCAGTATAACGCAACAACAACAACAACAACCCAGTATAATCCCACTTAGTGGGGTCTGGGGAGGGTAGTGTGTACGCAGACCTTACCCCTACCCTTGGGTAGAAAGACTGTTTCCAAATAAACCCCTGGTATCCTTCCCTCCAAGAACTTCCCACCTTGCTCTTGGGGAGACTCGAACTCACAACCTCTCAGTTGGAAGTGGGGGTTGCTTACCATCAGAGCAACCCCTCTTGTCTGACTTTAGTATAACGCATTTTCAATTTTTAGGCTTTGTTTCACCCTAAATTTTTAATATTTTCTTCCAAGTTATTTGCTGCAGAAGTAGGTGAAATACCAACAAGGCTTCCCTTTGATCTTAACTGTGTCAAACAGCTTTACATAACTGTTCATCTGTATGACTCGGCTGAGGTTTCATGTGCTTGTTGCTTGATAAGTAGCTTTCCATATTTACAATATATGGAGATTCAGGACTCTTCTCTATGGTTCTTATGTTGGCTTTTATTATCAGATAATTGAGTTTGGTCAATTTTTCTTAGGAGGCTTGTTGTGGCGATGGTGTAGCAGATCATCGAATGGAACTTCCCTCAGACGTGACATTTAATCACCTCAAGGAAGTTAAGCTAATACTTACTAGTGGCTCAATCATTGAGATGCAGCTTGCCAAGCTTCTTAGCCAAGTCTCCCCTGCTGGTGAGAATGCTAATCGAGTCATGTCGAGCTAAAGGAATTGCAACAGTCAAAAAACTCGTTGACGAGCTAACAACATTTCAGGGTGCATCACCTGAAGCAGAAGTTGTCTTCATCAAGCGCTAGTACAAGATCAAGATTACGATCCTGTTTATTGATCTTCAGCAGTCTTTAATCAATCTATGATCTTTGGCTCAGTTATTTTGGAAGTTAAATTGAGTAGTTTTTTGGTTGAAAATGAAAATTTTTAATCAGCCAAGTATAACTATACACAACTGCTAGCTCCTTTAGATTCTCAAGCTAGTTTTCCATATCCATTCACTACCTATCTAGTTTACAAAATTGTCGAAGAATTACAATCCAAAAGAATAATATGCTACATCTAGATAGGGAAGCTGTTCAAACTATTCAACAGGTTTCTCCATCTGTGATTCTTATGACCTTGAGTATGCATCATTTTTGGGTAGATACGCGGTGGATGATTTGACTCATCTGTTGTGTAATTTGTCATGGAAATGCTAATGGTTCTTGGACTTTACTTCGCGAGTTGATACCCTGTGTGGTTAATGTTTATTTGGAACTTCAAAGTTAGGTTGTGGGTTCCTGTGTTAGTTTTCTACTTTTTCATATCCCCTTATGGAAAACTTAATGCATTCTCTCAAGTATTATATCTCTTTTGCAGGAGTTTCATTTGGTATGGGATGAATACTGTAACTAAGAAAGCATACATCTCCTGGGACAAAATGTGTACCCCAAAATCAGTTGGTGGAATGAATCTACCCAACCTCAAGCTCTGGAACAAGGCTGCTATTGCAAAGACCTGCTGGGACCTAGCCCATAAAAAGGACAAGTTGTGGATAAGGTGGATCACAGTGTATTATATCAAAGACAGACCAATAGAGTCCATGCCAATTCCTAACCAAGCTAGCTGGATGGTTAAGAAGATCATCCAATCAAGAGATACTCTACAAAGGCTCCAGAACTGGAAACATCAGAAATGCTCGACTAGACAATTGTACCAGTCACAGATGCAAGAAGTGCCGACAGTCCCACGAAAGAATTTAATCATACAAAACCAAGTCAGACCAAAGCAGTGTTCAACCTGTGGCTATTCCTACAGGACAGACTCCCAACAAAGGATAGACTACACAACTGGGGAATGAGTATTGATCAGCAATGTACCCTATGCCTAATCCAACCTGAAACAAGAGATCATTTGCTCATGAACTGCCCTGTCACTGTGGACCTATGGGGAAGAGTAATGAACTAGCTGACCTAGTATTGATTGGAACCACAAAATGCTATGGTTGATTTGCAAAGCCAAGGGGCGAACTTATCGTGCAGCCATTTTTAAAATGGTTACAGCTGAAGTTGCATATGCTATATGGCTGGAAAGGAATGCAAGAGTTTTCAACAAGGTTTTTCGATGTAATACTGCTTTACTGAGAGACATAGTGTATAATTGTAATGTTAGAGGCACCCCTGGAATTAGACAACAATTGCAACACCTTAGAATATAGTAGAGTTAGGCAGTTAGGATAGTAAGTGTAGCCAGTATGTTAGCTCCCAGACAGTCAGTTGAGTTAGAAGCTTGACTGTGGTTTTGTAATGTTACCTCATTGGTGATTAATGAAAAAACCTTAATTACCAAAAAAAAAGTATTATATCTCTGTAAGGGTAGTAAAGCCATGGACTGATACAAGGTAGAAGATGGCCCTTGCTGTTCAATTTTCACATGTTTGCAGTTAAGGCATCTGTATCTTGAACATTGTTCAATACAGGATTTTTATGTTTAAAAAGTGCCCCTTACCTTGCAATCCTTACAGTTTGGCCTATGAAACATTATATGGGGACAGGAAATTGTCATATTGTCTAGTATTTTGAGTCTTATCCTGCTCTTGAGCATCTCCACTTGAATGTCCATAGTCTTTAGGTTAATGTGCTTTAATACTTTATTGAGCCTTTTGTCATGGCCCGCCACATCATCATGCCATGTAGGTGCCACGTAGGCATATATATTTGCCATATGGAAAGGTTACATATGAAATAGACTGGCACATGCGGGAAGGTTCTAGAGAAATATGAATATTTCTCGTGGAATATCTTGGAACCATATAGAATTGCTAGGAAAATCCTTAGTAGATTCTAGTTATCTAAAAAACTCTTGAGAAATGACTTACTTGTAAATAATAAGTGCTTTGCGTAATAATTATTATTTACTCACTAGCCCCTAAGACTAGTATATTAAAGGGGTTATTCATTTGTAACTCACCAATCAAATATTTCAAGTTATATAAAGCTTTTTTTTTTATCAATTCTCCTGTGTTTTTTCTAACAATCCTTTAGCAATCTTGAGTATAGTAAGGTCGACTTGGCATAGAAAGAATATAAGCAAGTTGTGCAACATTGTGAGCGAGTTATCAGGTGTCACACGCTACTTAGTTAGCGACTAAGGACATGACACTTTTCATAGATGGAATATGTTTTGGGCTTTGAGTCATTCAGTATTTTCTTCCTAGTTCTTGGCTGCGGGAGAAGGTGAATTATCAACAAGGCTTCCCTTTGATCTTAAAGGTATCAAATGTCTTTGCCTAGTTGGTGAAATAAGAATGGAACGGTAGATACTTATCGCACCTGGTGTCTACATTTGAATTTGCTATAAAATTCAAATATAGTTACTAATGAATTTTTTTTAAAAAGTATACCTACAAATGATAAACATAGCGTATAAGTTAGCTACACCATATAAATTTATTTTAAAAAAATAATGTGATGCAAGCACTTAAAATTCTACTTCTTAGAAATTAAGGCTTCTTTTGTTTATGGATAGGAAAACAGGCAACTATCTCATTCATTGATTTTGGATATCTCAGTGGTCATTCTCTTTTAGTGAAGTCAAAAAATCTTTTCCATTTAATGCATTTCAATCTGTGAAAAGGCTTTATCTTCTTTTTAATACTCCTCTTCTGTCTTGTTTTTCTTGTGTGTGTGTATGTTTTCTAGGTTTGTTTGAACTTTGAGTGCCTCATTTTGTTGCTAGAGATGGCAGCAGTTTATAAAGCTTATTATCTGAATGAAAATGTGTTTCTTATTTTTATTTTTTCTATATATATATATTATATAAGCTGTGTGGATCGTCACAGTGGAGACTCAAGGCAGACTTGTTGTTGCATTCGCAGGCTTCAGAATCACCTTCATTTGTATTTACTCCCATTTGTTCCTTGTTTGTGGAACACTGACGTAATTATTTTATATAATAACTACTCTTAGAAATGCTTATGGCTTGTAGTACCGATTTTGAGAATTGTAATTTTTTAGAGATTACCTAAATTGAAGTCAGTAAATACCAATGTTATTTCTGTTAACGTTAGGCTTACCTAGTTTAGAGACTAGGTGCTATCACGACTTCTTCGAAAAAATTTTGGGTCGTGACACTCAATGTGCGTGTATCGCATTCAATAGTTGTGATGATATCTTGACCACATATCTTATTGTTAGGCCTTGAGCATGATAGTTTACTTCTCTTGTGCAAGTATTGGTTGAGGTTCCATATATAAGAAGTCGTCTCCCTTGAAAAAAATCTCCAATCACCACGGGAGACGTCATTGATGAACTTCAAGACCGACGACAAATCAAGTGCAACAGTTGGTGAAGGGGTGACTCTGCATCTTGTATGACATCTCAGACTGATATTTGGACTCGTTGAACTTCTTTGCAAGTCTGCAAAAGAAATAAATAAATATATAAGATTTGTTAAGAATAATAGCTAAAGTTACTATATGCAAGATTGTTGAGTCGATTTCAAGAAAACAACAACATTCATAGGACAACTCATATAGCATAGAGATGGGAAGCGAGCTCAACAAATGACATGATCAACTTTGGAAAACTACTGTAGTCCATCCGGAAGATATTCTGCCCCAAACATTTGTATGTTGTAGATTTGGATATCTAATATCCAACAACAGAATCCGTTTGCGATTCGGAGGCTCCTAGCTCAAGATTCGATTTTTGTTGTTGGAACCGCACAAATTTGAAAGTTTACTCCAGGTTGGTCGTACTTTGAGAATTTTTTGTTTCCAGTCCAAAAGCAGTTCTGACATGAAATTCATATGATATACAGCTCTATGAGTTTACTTCCTAACGGTGCAAACGAATCACAATTTAGAATCTCCTGGCTCAAGATACTATATCTTTTGCTGGAACTACACGAATCTGAAAGTTACTGCAGCTAGGTGGAATTTGAGAATTTTCTATTTCCAGATCCAAAGGGGTTCTGCTGTGAAATTCATATGTGTTTCAGCTCGATGAGTTTACTTTCTAACAACGCAAACAGATCGCAATTTGGAATCTCCTAGGTCGAGATATAAATTTTTCGATAGGAGTGCGCAAAGCTGGATTGCAAGTACGGAAGACATCAGGAGCAACTTCAGAATACTATTGCAACCATTATAAGGGGAATCCTACTATGAAATTTTTAGGCATGACAGGTGTCAGAGCTTTCTTTCCAGTGACGCAAACAGATAGCGATTCGGACACTCCTAGCTCGAGATATCAATCTTTTGGCGAGACTGTACAATACTGTAAAGTTAAACGCTGAACCCATTTATTGTTAGTCAAAAAGGTGGTGCTGAAAAAGGAGGATGGTAGGCACCATTTTTTTTGGATTGTCAAAAAATTGGTTGGTGGGCACCGACTGTGTCAACATTTGTGCGCATTCTCATTTGCACATTGATGGCTTTCCTCTCCTATAAATACTCGTGAGTAGCAAGCAAAGAAGACATCCACCACAAGAAGCTAAACACAAGAAAAGAGTGAGAGCTTAAAAAACGAGAGTTTTTTTTATATAAACCAAGAAGGTTTATAAGAAACTGTGAGGGTTTCAAAAATAGAGAGAAAATTTTGTGGGTACTTTCGAGAGAAAGTGAGTAAAAAAAATACTGAGAGTATTTTTTACTTGTATTTTCTCTAAAACAGTTACTAGTGAAATTCTCAGCACTGCCTCTGCACGGGGACGTAGCCTAGTTGGGTGAACCTCGATAACAAATTTCTGGCGTATTTTTTCTTTTTATTTTGTTTGCTGCAATGCTATCGTTGTAGTGTGGGTAATTTTTATCAACAATTGGTATCAGAGCCAGGTTGTCTGGCGATTGTATTTTTTGAGGAGTATTGTAACGGAGGCACTGTAGCAGAAGTTCGGTAGCTGGTTAAGCAAACAAAATGACGGAAGATAAAATTCGAATTGAGAAATTCGATGGACAAGATTTCGGATGGTGGAAACTCCAGATCGAGGATTATCTTAATCAAAAAGATCTCTACAGCCCGCTCGAAGGTATGAAACCGGAAGCAGTAGAAGTAGATCCGTTGGCAGAGTCAGCATGGAAAGTTCTTGATCGAAAAGCACTTGGCGTGATTCGTCTCGGACTGACGAAAAAGATGGGGTACCACATCACGAAAGCAAAGACTGCCAAAGAAGCAATGGATATTCTGACGAACATGTATGAGAAACCATCTACATCAAATCAAATATTCTTGCTGAAAAAGTTGGTTAATATGAAGCTATCCGATAGGAGTTCGGTAGCAGAGCATATTTACAATTTCACACACGTTACAAATCAATTGGAATCTGCAGGAATAAACTTGGAAATGAAACTCCAAGCCCTTTTATTTCTGTGTTCCCTTCCAGACAGCTACAATACTACGGTGCAAGGAATTTCAAGCACCATGAAAGGAGATCTCACTCTGGATGATGCAATGAGTAGCATCTTGGATGAAGAAATGAGGAGAAAAGTCTCAGGTGGAGAAGGTTCCTTAATTTCAACATCATCAACAGCTCTAGCCGTGGAGAACCGTGGCAGGAGCAAAAACAGAGGACGATTCGGCGGACGTGGCAAGTCACAGTCAAGGGGAAGGAATGAACCAGGAAAGGATGAATGTTGGTTCTGTCACAAAACTGGGCATCGGAGGCATCAATGTGAGGCTTACAAGAGGAAGCAACAAGAGGAAGGCCAAAGAGCAAATGTGGTTAGCAATGAACCATTGCTGGAAAATATGTGCTTAACCACAGGAGCAGTTCTAGCAACGGACGAGTGGTTCGTGGACTCGGGCGCTTCTTTTCATTGCACCTCACAAAGAGATGTTTTTCATGAATACGCCAGTGGAGACTTTGGAGAAGTGATCGTGGGAAATGGTCACAAGTGTCCAATCGTCGGAAAAGGAACTGTCAAAGTTAAGGTTCCCGGAAAAGGACATCTAGTACTGTATAAAACTCGACACATCCCGCAGTTGAATAAGAATTTGATTTCAACTAGCAAGCTTGATCAAGAAGGTTATGTGACAACCTTTGGGTCTGGACAGTGGAAGATTACATCAGGAGCAAGAGTAATTGCAAAGGGAAAGCGTGCAGGAGCGCTTTATATTCTCAGGGGAGATAGTTTTGGCGACACTACTGCAAGAATAATGGTCGTAAGTAGTCCAAGCACCCTTTGGCATTACAGACTTGGACATCTTGGTGAGAAAGGTGTAAAGGAGTTACACTCAAGGAAACTACTTCCAGGACTCAAGAAGATCGAGATGGATTTTTGCGAGAGCTGCATCTACGAAAAACAAAAGGCGGTCAGTTTTCAACCGAAAGGAAAGATGAACAAAAGCAAGAAGCTGGAGTTGGTGCATACCGATGTATGGGGACCGGCTCAAGAAATCTCTTATGGTGGTAAGAGATACTTTGTCACTTTCATTGATGATGCAACGAGAAAGACTTGGGTCTATGCTCTCCGTGAAAAATCAGAAGTTTTCGGGATGTTCAAAGCGTGGAAGTCTATGGTCGAGAACCAGACGGGCTATCAGATTAAAGCTCTCAAATCTGATAATGGAGGTGAATATACAAGCAAAGAGTTCAATGAATTCTTAGCTCAAGAAGGCATACGAGGAATAAAGACTGTTCCAAGAACTCCACAAGAAAAAGGTGTAGCAGAAAGAATGAACAGGACTATCCTAGAAAGAGCAAGATGTATGAGAATACATGCCGGCTTGCCACTTCACCTCTGGGCCACTACAGTTGATGCGGCTGTATATCTAATCAACCGGAGTCCATCTAGCGCATTGGATGGAGGAGTACCAGAAGAAAGATGGTCAGGTAAAAGAGTTGACTACTCTTATCTTAAAGTTTTTGGTTGTATTGCTTATGCTCTGATAGACAAGGAGGACAGGAAGAAGCTTGATGCTAAGTCCCAAAAATGTGTTTTCATCGGATATGGTGGCAATGAGTATGGCTACAGACTTTGGGATTATGAGAATAACAAAATTATCCGAAGTAGGAATGTGATATTCCATGAAGACAAGTTATACAAAGACCGCGAGATAGAGCATGAAAAGGAAAATGAACCAGAGTATGTTGAGCCAGACACAGAGCCTGAGAAAAAGTTTCTAGCTGATCAGGGAGCACCTGAAGAAGATGAGACTGGTACAAGTCATCAGACAGTTCAAGTTCAAGGAGAATCAAGCAGTTCTGAACCGGTTGATGAACAAGGAATCCCAAACCTAAGAAGGGGGACGCGTGTGAGAAAGCCAAAGAAGATTTTTGATCCATCAGTAAATATTGTTCGGAGTCATGTTCTATATACAGATTCGGGAGAGCCGGAGACGTATAATGAAGCAAAGAAAGACACATCTCACAAGCAGTGGGAGTGTGCTATGAAAGATGAGATGAGCTCATTGTTGCAGAACAAAACATGGGAGCTGACAAGGTTACCCACAGGTAAAAAGGCTCTGTTAAATAAGTGGGTATACAAGATCAAAAATGAAGCTGACGGAAGCATCAGACACAAGGCGAGGCTTGTGGTTAAAGGATACTCACAGAAGGAAGGTATTGACTACACCGAGATATTTTCACCAGTGGTGAAAATGACTTCAATTCGAGTGTTGTTGAGTATAGTAGCAGTGGAGGATCTTCATCTTGAGCAGTTAGATGTTAAAACTGCATTCTTGCATGGTGATTTAGATGAAGAACTATACATGGTGCAACCTGAAGGTTTTGCAGTCAAAGGCAAGGAACAAATGGTCTGCCGTTTAAAGAAAAGCTTGTATGGATTGAAGCAAGCCCCTCGGCAATGGTATTTAAAGTTCGATGGTTTCATGAAAGACAAAGGATTTACGCACAGTGAGTCAGACCACTGTGTCTATCTGCGTAAATATGATGATGGTGATATTGTTTATCTTTCTTTATACGTGGATGACATGCTTGTAGCCAGTTCCAGTATGAAGAAAATCATCGAGGTAAAAAGGATATTGGCATCTCAGTTCGAGATGAAAGACTTGGGAGAGGCCAAGAAGATCCTAGGCATGAATATCATCAGAGACAGAAAGAACAAGAAGTTATGGTTGTCTCAAGAAGACTATGTGGAGAAGGTGTTGAAGAGATTCAACATGTACGATGCAAAACCAGTAGCAACTCCATTGGCAGGTCACTTCAAACTTTCAAAGGAAAATTTCCCTAGCACTCAAGCCGAGATGGATGAGATGAAAAATGTTCCTTATTCATCAGCAGTGGGAAGTTTGATGTATGCTATGGTTAGCACGAGACCAGATATTGCACATGCAGTGGGAGTTGTGAGCCGTTACATGCATAATCCAGGCAAGGAGCATTGGAATGCAGTAAAGTGGATCCTAAGGTATCTAGCAGGAACATCCAGTTACTCTTTATGCTATGGAGGCGAGACGCTCGACATACAAGGGTACGTGGATGCTGATCATTCGGGTGATCGAGACAGTGAGAGGAGTACCACTGGATATGTTTTTACAGTTGCCGGTACTGCGG
Organism: Nicotiana benthamiana; assembly: GCA_034376525.1. Taxonomy (NCBI): domain Eukaryota; kingdom Viridiplantae; phylum Streptophyta; class Magnoliopsida; order Solanales; family Solanaceae; genus Nicotiana; species Nicotiana benthamiana. Next base: position 52,267,120 of record CM067330.1, on the reverse strand, counting down.
TTAGTTGGATGTCTCAACTTCAGAAGGTAGTGGCCTTATCAACAACTGAAGCAGAGTACATGGCTATTACAGAAGGCTCCAAGGAAATCATTTGGTTACAAGGTTATATGGAGGAGCTGTGTCGGAAACAACCTATCAGTACATTGTGGAGTGATAGTCAAAGTGCAGTGCATTTGGCGAAGAACGCATCTTATCACTCAAGGACAAGACATATCAAAAGGCGTTATCATTTCATCAGGTCAGCACTAACAGATAACGAGCTAAAGCTAGAAAAGATTGATGGATCCAAGAATCCGGCTGATATGTTTACCAAGGTAGAGGACAGAGAGAAGCATGATTTCTGTACTACTATATTCACAAGTCAAGCTTGGTGAGCTATATTCTTCAAGTGGGAGATTGTTAGTCAAAAAGGTGGTGCTGAAAAAGGAGGATGGTAGGCACCGTTTTTTTTTGGATTGTCAAAAAATTGGTTGGTGGGCACCGACTGTGTCCACATTTGTGTGCATTCTCATTTGCACATTGATGGCTTTCCTCTCCTATAAATACTCGTGAGTAGCAAGCAAAGAAGACATCCACCACAAGAAGCTAAACACAAGAAAAGAGTGAGAGCTTAAAAAACGAGAGTTTTTTTTTATATAAACCTAGAAGGTTTATAAGAAACTGTGAGGGTTTCAAAAATAGAGAGAAAATTTTGTGGGTACTTTCGAGAGAAAGTGAGTAAAAAAAAATACTGAGAGAGTATTTTTTACTTGTATTTTCTCTAAAACAGTTACTAGTGAAATTCGCAGCACTGCCTCTGCGCGGGGACGTAGCCTAGTTGGGTGAACCTCGATAACAAATTTCTGGCGTATTTTTTCTTTTTATTTTGTTTGCTGCAATACTATCGTTGTAGTGTGGGTAATTTTTATCAACATTTATCAGCTTCAAAAAAGTATTGCGGCTAATCCTCAAGGTATTTGGTGCTGAATTTATTATGTGTTCCATCTCCTCGAGTTATGATTTTTTAGGAAGAAGCGGCTTGTGATTGTATTGCCCCTGTATTGAGAAATAAATATTTTTGAAGAGACGCTCTAATTGTTTGATCCCCGAAGTTGGAAAGGCTATACTCATGTTGTCTTCCTCGTCAACCTGCAATGATGTGATGTGGTACGTGTTGGCTCGGCAATGAAATATTGTCTCTCCAAGCCTCCAAGAGTAGGGATTTTATCTCCAAGGTTAAAAGGACACTTCATATGCCTCCTCCGTGCTAATCCACAAGGATGAGATATGCCACGTGCTCGCTCATCGAATATAAGAAGAAGATGGTCCATGTGTTTGCTCGTCAAACAACAAGAAGTTGATGTTCTCCATAAAGCTCTCTTGTCAAGGCTGCAAAATAAAAGGTGATAGAGAATAGAGCTCACGGTGCTAATTTCGCGAAGCTTCTTGATTCTACACGATCGGTGCCAATTACACGAAGCTTCTTGGATCGACAAGGATGACAACTCCGCTGCAGCAAAGAGCTATCCACCGTGTAAGAGAAGCCAGCACTCCTATATATGAAGACGAAAGGAAGAAAATTAGATAACATATTTAGAATTTGATATCAAGTAGAAGTAAGTTCAAGGCAATACTAATTCTTTGCTACTGCTGATATAATTATGCTTTCACCAAAGGAGAGTTGACGTCAATTTTTAAAGGCATGACCCACTTGAGACGTTGAAAAGTCTTGCATAATTTTCCTTAACTTGAGCTACTTTTATAGGGGGGTGATTAGGTTAACCATTCAGAGACCTAGACGGAGTTAGCCTGGTGAAGTTTCTGAAGGAATGCTCAGCGACAACTTCTCAATTGTCACCACCTGGCCTCTCTTGCTATCATGATAGTACCAATATCCTGGTAAAAGGCCTTTACCCTAGAACCAAGTCTTTCTGACGAGACACCAGCTTTATTTTTTGATCCCTTAGTAGCATTTCTTTCACTGAGGAATGGCCAGATGCTTTAACATATCTAAGGAATGGTCTCATTGTCCACGTGGGTCCCTTGGATGATTTCAGTACCGAGAATTGTATGCTGGACCAAAGAGACTTAGTGTATTAAATGAAGTGGGCTCGTAATTAGATTGTTGGCAATACCATGTCGGTTGTACAAAAATGCACAAAGGATCAATTACAATTAAAGAATTACATTGGTCCGCAACCTAAAAGCCAGGTAGTTTTACGACATGTGCAATTTGATTCAAGTGAGAAATGGAGTCAATGGCTATATTGTTGGGCTCATGCCCATGTTGCACCCAAAGGCCTAATCCTGTTCACTTTTGATTTTCGATCCTATTTGGAATTGGATTTGGTTTATTCTTATTTTGAGTGGGTTTTGACTTTACGAGAAAGCATCACTCATAGTCTATAAATAGGACAACCTTGGAGAATTATTCTACGCTCATTAATACAAGTCTTTGAAAGACTTAAGCACATAAGAGTGGTGTTTAGAGAGCTTTCGTTAAGAGAAAAGAGAGAAGAAAAATATTTATTTTGATGCTGATTTTTATTGTGATAAGCCAATATTCAAATCACGTTTTCCGATTCGTTAACTGTTGGATCAGGCTGAAATTTTGACTGAGTGTTCGTAACAGCTTGGTCTCGGATTTGAACGGTAGAGACCGGATTTAGTGGCTCGTAGCATCTAATTTCGAGCCACGAACAACAGCTTCATTTTTGTGGATTATACTCTTTCTTCAATTGATTAGTTGTTGCTCCGTGTTTGACACTTGTTGTGTAGTCAATTTGGAGAACTTTTGTAACCCTGATATTATTATAGTGGAGTTTTTGGGATCTTTGTAATCCCGTGGTTTTTACCTTCAATTTGAAGGATTTTCCCTGTTAAAATTTTGTGTTCTTTATCTTCTTTATTTCGGGTTTGCCTCTTCCTCAACATAACAATGGTATCAGAGCCTTGGTTATTTATCAGGATTGTTACGGAATGAAGGCGAATATGAGCAAGATGATATGTTTAAATGAGAGAAATTATAATGTTTGGAGAAGCAAGATGAAAGACTTGTTTTTCGTGAAGAAGATGCATCTATCCGTTTTTTCAGCCCATAAACCCGAGAGTATATCCGATGAAGATTGGCATTTAGAGCACCAAAAAGTATGTGGATATATACGATAATAGATTGAAGATAATATTCATAACCATATTGTGAACGAGATACATGTGAGATCAATGTGAAAAAAGCTAGAGACTCTTTATGCTTAAAAAATCGGGAACAACAAATTATTTTTGCTAAAGCATTTGATAACATTTAAATATAAGGAAGGCATCCATATCCTTGATCATATAAATGATTTTCAGACATCCTTGATCATCTATCTGGAATGAGAGTTAATTTTGATGATGAGATTCAAGGACTTTGGCTTCTTAATACTCTGCCAGACTCTTGGGAAACTCTTCGTATTTCTTTGACAAATTTAGCTCCTAGAGGTAAGGTGACCATGGAATATGCCAAGAGTGGTGTGTTGAACAATGAAGTACGGAGAAAATCTCAGGATTCGTCCTTACAAGCAGATATCTTGGTTACAGAACATCGGGGGAGAGATAGAACAAGAGGCTCAAGGAATAGAGGTAAAAGTAAAAATAAGTCAAGGTCCAAATACTATAATATTACATACAACAACTGTGGCAAGAAAGGACACATCAAAAGGTATTTTCGCAAGTTGAATCAAGACACTAGAGAAGGAATGAAAGTTGAAAATAACGAGAACAATGTTGTTGCTATTGTTCGAGATGACCTCTTTTTGCTTATGATGAAAATGTCATCAATTTGGTATCCCATGAGAAGAGCTGGATAGTAGATTCTGGAGCTACCTCACATGTCAGACCAAGAAAATATTTTTTCTCATCTTATACTCCTGTTGATTCTAGAGTGTTAAAAATGGGCAATGCCAGTGAAGTTAAGGTGTTTGGTGTTGGCACAGTTTGTTTGGAAACTAATAATGGTTCAACGTTAGTTCTAAAAAATATCAAGCATGCTCCAGACTTTCCTTTCAATTTGATCTCTAAGATTAGACGATGAAGGTTACCATAATTCCCTCTTTAATGGCCAATGGAAGCTCACCAAGGGCTCGTTAGTAGTGGCTCGAGGAGTCAAGTCTGGTTATTTATATGTGACACATGACTTTATTCTTAATGACTCACTGAATTTGGCGAAAAGTGATACTTTGTCAGAATTGTGGCATCGAAGATTGAGTCATATGAGTGAAAGGGGGATTACGTGTTTGTCTAAGAAAAGTTTTCTTTCTGCAGTGAAACAAGCAAAGCTGAAAAAGGTACATACATTGTTTAGCTGACAAATAGAAAAAGGTTTCTTTTCTTAGCCATCCTCCCTCAAGAAAACCCGATTTATTGGAGCTAGTACACTCTGATTTATGTAGTCCTTTAAAGTAAAGTAAAAAGGTAGTGCACTTTAATTTATGACATTCATTGATGATCATTATCATAAGCTCTGGGTGTATCCTTTGAAATATAAAGATCAAGCACTTAGCTTGTTTAAGGAATTTTAGACCTTAGCTGAGAGACAGACGGGGAAGAAATTAAAATATATTCACACTGACAATGGTGGTGCATATTATGGTCCATTTGATAACTATTGCAAGGAAAAAGGAATTCGTCGTCACAAAACTATGTCCAATACACATCAATTGAATGGTTTGGCAGAGGGGGTGAATAGAACTCTAGTTGAGAGAGTAAGATGCTTACATTCAGAGGCTAAACTTCCAAATACATTTTGGGCAGAAGCACTTAATATTATTGCCTATGTTATCAATTTATCTCCTACAGTTGGTTTGGATGGTGATGTCCCAAATAGAGTTTGGTTTGCCAAAGATGTTTCTTATGATCACCTGAGAGTTTTTGGGTGTAAAGCTTGTGTGCATGTTCCTAAAGATGAGAGATCGAAAATGGATGTCAAAACTAGCAATGCATCTTTATCGTTTATAGTCAATATGAGTTTAGGTATCGTTTTTATGAACCAGTTGACAATAAAATTATTAGAAGTCATTATTCAATATTCTTTAAAGACCAAATTATTGAAGATATTGACAAATCTGAGAAGATAGCTACTCAGAGTAATGAGAGCTTAGTTGATATTGATCCAGTTTCAATTGCTAAGGCACTTATTGCACATGAAAGAACCCAAGACAATGATAGAGATAGTGATCAAGATCAAAACGATCATCATAGTATAGATGTAATTGATGCTCTAGTTGATGAAGTTGTGGTTAATCAGCAATCAATTCCTGCACAGGTAACTACTCTGAATGCTCCTGAAACCTCTCTTAGAAGATCTACAAGGGAGAAGCAAAAATCCATGCGCTATCCTCCTGATGACTATGTACTTTTGAATGACATGGGAGAACTTGAGAATTATGATGAAGCCATGCAAGATACTCACAAAGATCAGTGGATCGAAGCGATAGAATATGAGATGAAGTCACTCCATGAGAATGACATATATGAGTTAGTGAAATTACCAAAAGGTAAGAGAGCTTTATCTAATAAATGGATATTCAGAATAAAGCAAGATAACCATACCTCTGCACCTAGATACAAGGTGAGGTTAGTTGTTAAAGGTTTTGACCAGAAGAAGGGAGTTGACTTTGATGAAATTTTCTCCCCTGTTGTGAAGATGTCTTCTATTCGTGTAATTCTAGGCTTAGAGGTTGAGCAGATGGATGTCAAGACTGCTTTTTTTAATGGTGATTTAGATGATGAGATTTATATTGAGCAACCTGAGAGTTTTGTAACTAAGGGAAAAGAAAATTATGTTTGCAAATTAACTGCATGGATTTAAACAAGCTCCAAGGCAATGGTATTTGAAGTTTGAATCTGTCACAGAAGAACAAGGGTACAAGAAAACTTATTCAAACCATTGTGTATTCTTCCAGAAGTTCTCTGATGGTGATTTTATTATTTTATTATTTTATGAGGATGACATGCTTATTGTTGGAAAGAATAAATCCAGAATTGCAGTCCTTAAGAAGCAGTTGAGCAAATCGTTTGAGTTGAAGGACTTGGGGCCAACAAAAAAAAATTTGGGCATTCAATTCCATCGATACAGAGATAAAAAAGAGTTATTTCTATCCCAAAAGTAATACATTGAGAAGGTACTCAAGAGGTTCAATATGACAGATGCAAAAGCGGTTAGTACTCCTCTTGCTAAACATTTCAAATTGAGTATTATTCAGAGTCCATCTACCGATGAAGTGCAAAAGAAAATGTTCGTATTCCTTACTCTTCTGCCGTTGGCAGCTTGTTGTATGTTATGGTTTGCACTAGACCAGATATTGCATATGCCGTTGGTACTGTAAGTAGATTCTTTTCTAATCCTGAAAAAGAACATTGTGGTGCAGTAAAATGGATATTAATGTATTTGAAAGGTACTACAGATTTGAAGCTGTGTTTTGGCAATGGCAAGCCTGAACTTACTTGTTAAGTAGACTTTGATTTAGGAGGCAATCTTGATAATTCAAGATCCACTTCCAGTTATTTGATCACTTTTACAGGTGGAGCTATTTCTTGGGTGCATCTTATTTTGTGATGATCAGAGTGTTATCTGTTTCTGATGTTGTTTATATTGGTTATGTGCATGGGTTTTCTTGGTTAGTTCGATGTCTTTAAAAACAACAAACCAGCATAATATGTATTCAGACCTTACCCCTTAGCCTTGGGTAGAGAGGCTGTTTCCAAATAGACCCCCGCAATCCTTCCGTCCAAGAACTTCTCACCTTGCTCTTGGGGAGACTCGAACTCACAACCTCTCGATTGTAAGTGGGGGTTGCTTACCATCAGAGCAACCCCTCTTGTCATTAGTTCAGTATCTTTCTTGCTAATTATTTTATTTCTTCAATTCTGTTCTGCTCTATGTAGCTTTCCCGTTAGGTTTTTCTAAGTCAAGCTATAATTTCTTGATTTTTTTGCTTTTTATTTTTGATTTGATGACTTTTGAGTTTGATGAGAATATTTTATAGTATAGAAGTAACTATAACAGTGAGCATTTCAGAATTCATCCTCAGGTTCTCTATTTTTCTTTTTCTTTTTTATCACCTATAGTTTTCTTCGTTAATGTCAACACACTACTCATGTGCTTTTATGGTTTTGGTTTAAATCAAGATTCTATTTCTATGTTTTGGATATAATTACATCAGCTGAAATTCAATTGGGTTTTGCTTAAAACATGATTTGGGGGTGGGGTGGGGGTAGGGGTGGGGGATGTGTGTCTTAAACAAGACCATGTGGATGCCCTTCTAGAAGCCATTAGAAAGATGATAAAATGTATTAGCCACTTTCTTGCCATGCACAACAAGTCTTCATGCAAATGAGGCTATAAATAGCTATTACCAATCACTCATTTCTCATCATTATCATTAGCAAGACAAAGAAATCCTTCTACTACTTTTCTTCTAATTTTTATCTTCATAAGTTTTCCTTTGTTGTTTTTCTTTCTCAAAGTTTAGTAGTCAAATTTCTTTTGTTCCCCCTTTTAAATAGCTGGGTTGTAATATTTAATTTTCCCAATTCTTATATCCTCTACCTAATTAGGGATAGGCTTGTTTAATCCTGGGGAAATATTTCACATTGCTGAAATAGTTTCTTAAGACAGTGCCCAGCACGACTCAAGCCAGTTGGTGTATTTCGCTCACAAATAATATTATTACAACACTATTATTATCGTTACTTTTCGGTGTCATTTCCCTACAATCTAAGGAACAATGACAAGTAATACTACTACGGAAATTTTTGATGACGCCGAAGTTTGGAGTTGTCTCTATGCTGTCTTGCCAGATATCCATGATATTGCAAATACGTTATCGCATCCATAACTTTGGCAGACACTAATGTCAAAATACAGGTATGTAAACAGACATAGTTACATATTCGATTTTAAAATTTAAACCTCCAAGAATAATGCACCTCAATGCAATATAAGAGTTGCGATAAATGATAATCTCGCTAAGTCAAAATTAAATTTGACTAAATCGGATAATATAATTATTGCGGTCATTTTCCAAATAAATAATGTCGCCAGTGTGAGAGATTGGGTGATAGACTCTGGTGCCACCAGGCACATTTGTGCAAACAAAATAATTTTTATCTTACATCCGAGTTGAGGAAGGAGAAAGAAACTATTTATCTTGGTGACTCAAGAAAAACTCGTGTTCTTGGGAAATAAAATTTTTTTCTCAAACTCACATATAGTAAAACTTTAGTATTGAGTGATGTATTGCATGTTCCTATATCCAAACCAATTTGATTTCTGTGAGGTTATTAGGAAAAGTTACAGTGAAGGTTCCTTTTGAAAATAATAAGGTCGTATTGAGTATTGACCAAAAATGTTATTTTTGTGGGTAATGAATATTGTAACTATGGTTTATTTGTGCTTAATATTTCTGATAATAACAATAAAAATACATCTTTTTCTGCTTATATGGTTGAGTCAATTTCTTTGTGGCATGCTAGACTAGGACATGTTAATGTCACGTATATAAAGAAAATACAATCGCTAGGATTAATATCTGGTTTAGACTCAAGTAATATTAATAAATGTGAAATATATGTTGAAGCTAAAGGTACAAGAAAGACTTATTTTTCTGTAAATAGAGAAATTGATTGTTATCCTTAATTCGCACTGATTTAAGCGATTTTAAAGTAGACTATGACTGGAGGTGGTAAAAGATATTATGTGACATTTAGTGATAATTTTTTCAGATATACTAGTTGTATTTGCTTAGAAATAAAGATGATACCTTTAATGCTTTTGTTTCTTATAATGCTTAGGTTGAAAATCAATTTAGTAGAAAAATCAAGAGAATTAGATCAGATAGAGGTGGAGAATATTTAACTTTAAATGATTTTTGTGAAAAGAATGGAATAATTTATGAAGTAACTTCGCCTTATTCACCTGAGTCAAATGGAGTAGCTGAAAGAAAAAATAAAACATTGAAAGAGATAATAAACTCTAGGTTAGTTAGTTCTAATGCTCCTGATAATTTGTAGGGTGAAGATACTTTATCTTCATGTCACTACAAATTAGAATACCACATAGAAGAACATGTAGAACTCCTTATGAATTGTGGAAGGATTATAATCGTGATTAAATAATTTAAAAGTGTGGGAGTTCCTTACTAAAGTTCTTTTGCTTGAACCGAAAAAGAGAAAAATAGGTCAAAAACTGCTAATTGTGCTAATTGGATATGCAGAACATAGTGCCGCATATAGATTTTTTTTTTAAAAAAGTGATGTGCTTGATTGCAAGACTATAATTGAGACAAAGAATGCTGAGTTCTTTGAACATATTTTTCCACTATTTGATAAAATTTCTCATACACCCGTTGAACAAATGGTAAAATTACCTCTAATGAGGACTTGAGAAGGAGTAAAAGGCCTAAGAAAGAATATTTTTCTTATGAAAATGATTTTCAAACTTTTCTTATCGATAATGAACCATCAAAATTATTTTGAAGCTATATCTTCTTTAGATGCTAAATTTCGGAAAGATGAAATAAAATTTGAAATTAATTCTATTAAGGAAAGTAATACATGGATTTTAACTGATCTACCTCCTGATGCAAAGCCTATTGGTTGTAAATGGATTTTCAAAAGAAAATTTAATCCTGATAGATCTTTAGATAAATATAAAGCTTGGTTAGTAGAAAAAGGTTTTTCTCGAAAATAAAATATAGATTATTTTGATACATTTGAACAAGTGGCTAAAATTTCTTCTATTCGAGTTTTAATTGTCTTAGCTTCAATCTGTAAACTTTTTATCCATCAAATAGATGTGAAAACTGTTTTCTAAATGGTGATTTAGAAGAAGAGATTTATATGGTTAAACCTGAAGGCTGTGTCATTCTTGGACAAGAAAATAAAGTTTGTAAATTAATTAAATCGCTTTATGGCCTTAAATAAACTCCTAAGCAGTGGTATGAGAAATTTGAACAAGTCTTATTGAGAGAAGATTTTTCTTCAGTTGAGGTGGATAAATGTGTTTATACTAAAGTGGTAGACAATGATTATGTGATAATATGTTTGTATGTTGATGACATGCATATATTTGGTACAAGTTTAAATATTGTGTAAAGTACTAAATTATTTCTGTTTGCTTATTTCAATATGAAAGATCTGGGTGAAGTAAAATATGATATTGGGAGTTAAATTTATAAGGAGTGAAGATGACATAATGTTGTCGCAAGAACATTATATTGAGAGACTTTTTAAGAAGTTTAAATATTTTAATGTCACATCGTGAGCACTCTTTTTGATGCTAACTCTCAGTTGAAAAAGAATAATGGTGACCTAGTTGCTCAGTCTAAATATGCTCAGATTATTGAGAGTCTGATACATTTAATGAATTTTACAAGGCCTGATATAGCTTATGCTGTGTGTAGACTGAGTAGATATACTCATAATCCCAACAGAGAGCATTGGTCTTTATTAGATAGACTAATGAAATATCTGAGAAGGACCATGAATTATGGTTTCCTATATAGTGGATTTCCTTCTATGTTAGAAGGGTATAGTGATGCAAACTGGATCTTTGATTCAAATAAGAAAAAATCCACTAGCGGTTATGTATTCACCCTTGATGGTGGTGCAATATCGTGAAAATCGGCTAAACAGACGATCATTGCTAGATCGACAATGGAATCGGAGTTTGTAGCTCTGGATTAGCTGGTAGTGAGATTGAGTGGCTAAGAAACTTCTTAGCTAATATCCATTTAATAAAGGACGTATTTCCTCCCGTGTCTATGCATTGGAATTGTCAAGCGGCAATAGCTATTGCAAAGAATAACTTTTATAATTGTAAAAGTAGACACATGAAACTGAGACTTGATGTCATAAAATAGTTGTTGAGAGATGGAATAAATTTCATTGATTATGTGAAGTCAGATATAAATTTGGCCAATTCTCTAACTAAACCCGTAGGGAGAAAATTAATTCTTGAAACCTCAAAAATGATGGGGTTAAGACCGACATGTTGTCAATAGAGATGGTAACCCAACCTATGTGATTGGAGATTCTATGAAGTAGGTTCATATGGATAATAACAAGTTGATATTGGCACTGATGCACTAAAAAAGAGTGCTTGACTGCTACTAATTGAGAGGCTGAACTATAACTCTTAATTAAGTCCTTATGGATGGTGTATTTAAAAGCAGTATACACTTGATGAATTCACCTATATGAGAGTGGAGTGGGCCGCTCCTATGAGATTTTGGCCTAGTCTCTAGAGCTCTCATGAATAACCAGGCATGCGCATGGCCTATTGGGCGCAAAACTGCGTTGACAGTAAAATTACCGGAGGTCAAAATGTGATTGATAAAATCTCCGACTTACAATAAGAATTATTGGTTCATAGTAATATTATATTTCACTAGTAATTCTGTGAGTTAAATTTTATTGGTCTTAGTTTGGTTCATAGTCCAGAAGACACCAAACCTATTACATTTGGACCATACAAATCCAACAAGTTTATTTTTAAAATTCTTTAAAATAGTGGGGGGAACGTGGCAATATTTTAAATCCTTGTTGACAAATGTCTTAAACAAGACCATGTGGAAGCTCTTCTAGAAGCCATTAGAAAGATGGCAATATGTATTTGTAAAGTGGCAAAATACATTAGCCACTTTCTTGTCATGTACCACAAGTATTCGTGCAAATGAAGCTATAAATAGCTATTACCAATTAGCGTTGCAAATGTTATATTTTTCGAGTGACATCATTGAAATTAATGCTCCCAAGCTGAAATCCTTCGACCTTACAGGCAATATAAATGCTATCTGCTTAAAAAACATCCCACTTCTTGCAAAATTTTCACTTGCGTCTAGGGGATGGCATGGGTCGGGTGCAAAATGGCATTATATTGGTAATTTTTTAGTTCTTTTTCTGTTCTCAAACATCTCCACTTGGATAACCATAGCGTCAGGGTAAATGTGCTTCTAACTTCATTATAATTCATTTACGTAGATGTAACATCTTTTGGTTTTGAGTCATACTGAATTTGGCATTCTTTCCTAGGTCTTGGCTGCTGCAGGTGAACTATAGACTGCGCTTCTCTTTCATTTTGACTCTGTGAAATGTCTCTACCTCTCTGGTCTTTATCTGAGTGAACTATATGATGTCTCGTGTGTTTTGCGCTTGATGAGAAGCTTCCCATGTTTACAATATTTGGAAATCAATGTCTTAATCATTTGGTTATTTTATTTCTCCTTATTTTGTGGCTTTCTTATACCTCAAATCCTCATAAAACAGAGATGATAATTTTTGTTATTCTTCCTTAGGTGGATAATAGTGCTGTACTTGGTGCTCTAGATTATCTTGATGTTGAAGGACATTTTACAGATACGACGTTTAATCACCTCGGGGAAGTTAAGCTAGAGTGCATTAAAGGCACCAATCTTCAGATGTTGCTTATCAAGGTTATCTTAGCCAAGTCACCGGTGCTGGTGAGGATGATAATTAAGCCATCGCTATATGAAGATTCTGCAAGAGTCAAATTACTCACTGAGCTGTCAAAATTTCAGTGGGCATCCCCTAAGGCAGAAGTTGTCTTCAAAAGTTAACTAGTAGTATAAGATTACAGTCATGTTTAATCAAACGATGATCTATGGCGAAGTTGTTTTGGAAGTTCAAATGAATAGTCAAAAAGGAATGTTGATGCAGCTGTGTTTTGCCTTGCGTTATTACAATGCTAAGGGCTCTTGAAATCAGACTATGGAATTGATACTCTGGTTTATTTTGAACTCAAAGTGAGTTGTTGTTGTGTTAATTTTCTTATGTTATGGTCAATAAAATCATTTTACATAATTTGCTTTTGTCAAATAGGTATATATATATATATATATATATATATATATATATATATATATATCACTGCTTTTGCTTTTGTCAAATAGGTATATGTAATTTGTTTTTGTCAAGTAGGTATATATTTTAGTAGTTATCCATTAGCTGCCACTGCTATATCTGCAACTTTTCTTAATTATTTAATATGTAATAAAATCATTATTGATTTGATATTTTAGTCTCATATTTCTAATGGAGTTTACGAAAGGGAGTTTTGCCATAATTGGTAAAGTTGTTGCTACGAGGTCATGGGTTCAAGCCGTGAAAACAGCTTCTTGCAGAAATGCCGAATAAGGATACGTACTATAGACCCTTGTAGTCCTACTCTTTCTCGAACTTTATTATGAGCTTAGTACATCGGGCTGACTTTATTTATAATGGAGTTTATCCTCTCTTTTTTCATGCCAAAATGTACTGCTCCAGGTAACTAATATCCATTTATTCAAAGTCATTTTGTATATATTTGTTCTCTTTTGTCAAAATGAAGTGAGAGTCATTGTATTTACTTTTTATGGCGCTGGACATCGTAGACACATACTCATACTCTTTTCAAGTAGGTTAAATATGGTAAAAATAGTACGGTAAACTCAGTTTTCGGACTGATCAATCAAAAATAGTTAGTGTTTATTAAGTCAATGAAAAATAGCTACTATTTTGCTGTAATAGAGATTGGTCCAGCATAATATACTGGAGTTCAGTGCACTTGTGTATGAACTCCAGCATATTATGCTGGACCGATATACTTTGATGGCTTCTGTATAATATACTGAAGTACTGGTGCTCCAAACTCCATTATATTATATTTGACAAATATACTTGCTGGAACTCCAGTATATTATGCTGGAGTTCTAGTGTACTTATGCTGGAACTCCATCATATTATGCTGGAGTTCCAGCATACTTTCGTGGAACTCCAGTATAATATGATGGAGTTCAAGTATACTTATGCTGGAACTCTAGCATAATATACTGGAATATTTTTCAGATTTTGAACTGTGTTTTCGCTCAGATTTATCTTTATATAAAAGAGGCTAAATTTTGAGTACTTTTGAAATTGGGCTATTTTGAATTACCAGTTGTAAATCTAACTATTTTTTAATTTCTCCCTTAAATATGGCATTATTTCTTAGTTTCTGTTATGAAATAGAAGATTCTTACACTTCTATTTAAGGTGAATGTCTTTAATGTATTTAATTAGAGAGATTTTAGAGTCCTATTATTGGTAGCAAGATCTTCCTCCTCCCTATAAATAGAGGTGCTCTCTACCATTGTAATTCACCCCTCTCAACTCAATAAGAAGAACTCTCTCTACTCTTCTCTCTATTGCTATTGTTCTTGTTCTATTGTTCTTATCTTTTGCTTTAGTTTATAACACGTATCAGCACGAGACTCTACCGTCTCAAGTATCATTCTCGAAAATCCAAGGTATTTTCCCTCTTCCTAATTTAATTTTCGAGTATGTCTGACATTATGAAAAGAAAGTTCGTTGCCCTTGAAATTTCGGGCAAGAACTATATGACATGGGTGTTGGATGCTGAAATCCACCTAGATGCTATGGGTCTCGGAGACACCCTCAAAGATAAAGAAAAAGCATCCACCCAAGATTGTGCGAAGGCCTTGATTTTCTTGCGCCACCACCTTGACGAAGGTTTTAAGATTGAATATCTCACCGTCAAGGATCCACTCGTTTTGTGGAACGGCTTAAAGGAGAGATATGACAACCTGAAGTTGGTCACTCTGCCACAAGCACGATATGATTGGGCCCATCTGAGGCTACAGGACTTTAAGTCCGTTTCTGAATATAATTCTGCTATGTTCAGAATTACTTCTAAACTGAAGCTATGTGGAGATAACATCTCCGATTACGATATGCTTGAGAAAACGTTTACAACGTTTCATGCCTCCAATATGGTACTGCAACAACAGTACCGAGAGAAAGGCTTTACGAAGTACTCTGAACTGATTTCTCTCTTACTAGTGGCTGAGCGAAATAATGATCTGCTCATGAGAAATCACGAAAATAGACCAACTGGGTCTACACCACTGCCTGAAGCAGATATGGTGCACTCGCATTATGCCAAACATAAAAGGGACCATGATCACGGTCATAAACGGGGTCAAAGCCAAGGACGTGGACAAGGAAGAAATTCCAAAGAAGTCCGTCACCCCCCAAAGAGAGATAACCACCAAAAGCAGAAACGGGGTCCAGAAGATCCTAAGGCAAATAGTTCAGAAACTATATGTTATCATTGCGGTGGAAATGGGCACTGGTCTAGGACTTGCCGTATACCAAGACACTTGGTTGACCTTTATCAAGCATCTCGAAAGAGAAAACGCCCTGAAACAAATTTTGTCTCTGACGACAACTTTGACTTCACCCACCTGGATGTGGCAGACTTCTTTGAGCAACCCGAGGGAAAGATAGACCACCTAATCGGTGACGGAACCGTGATGAAAGAAGATGGAGTTATTTGATTTTGTTCTACTTATTTGTATTAGTTAGTGAATAAACTAATAGTCATTAGCATTAGCTCGTATTAGTTAGTTCATAAAGCAATGTTAGCAGTAGTTCTTTAGAATATCTTCAATATGTTCAAATATCAATAAAACTTTTATTTTCCAGTGGGGGTAATTGACTAGCCTGAAAAACTAGTCGATTATCAACTATTTTCGCATTAAAGTTGAAAAACAATTGATCAACAATCGATTGTCTTTGGCTAACAATCGATTGTCTTGAAACAGTGTGTTCTGGAATTTTTCAAAAATAGCCAACAATCGATTGTCTTTGCCTAACAATCGATTGTCTTGAAACAGTGAGGTCTGGAATTTTTCAAAAATCATCCACAACCGATTGTCTTTGTCTAACAATCGATTGTCTTAAGACAGTGTGATTTGAAGTTTTTCAAAAATAACAAATAATCGATTGTGTGTGTTTAACAATCGATTGTCTATGTTCAAACAATCGATTGTGAGTGTTTAATAATCGATTGTCTTATGAAAAACGCTGAAATTTTCAAACTGCATAGTAATGGACAACATATCTTATTTTGTTTGTCAACTGTTAGTAGCAGATTTTGAAAATATTATGTGACACAAAAGGAATTGAACTTGCTTATTCTTATGTTCCTGTATTTCTTTTGTATGTCATACCATGGAAAGTAAATTGATCGAAGGCTCCGGAAGAGCCATTGTAACTCTGCCCAAGGGCACGACGTTAATCATAGAGAATGCTATGTTCTCCTCCAAGTCTATGAGAAACTTGTTGAGTTTTAAAGATGTACGCCGGAATGGCTACAATATTGAGACAATGGATGAAGATAATCTTGAATATCTCGTCCTCACTTTAAAGAATGTCTCCGGCCAAAAGAGGGTTATTGAGAAATTCCCGTCTTTATCTTGTGGCCTGTATTGGACAAGAATTAGTGCAATTGAGGCACATTCAACAGTAAATCTAAAGAATACTGAGTCCAATACATTTGTACTTTGGCATGATCGACTGGGTCACCCAGGATCAACCATGATGAGACGGATTATAGAAAGCTCATATAGGCATCCGTTAAAGAATTTCAAAATTCTTTCAAGTAATGAATATCCTTGCACTTCGTGTTATCAAGGCAAGCTGATTATCAGACCATCCCCAACAAAGGTTGGGACTGAGTCACCCCAGTTTCTGGAACGTATACAAGGGGACATTTGTGGACCTATTCACCCACCTAGTGGGTAGTTTAGGTATTTCATGGTCTTGATCGCATCCTGTAGATGGTCTAATGTGTGCTTGTTGTCATCACGCAACCTTGCGTTTGCGAAGTTAATGGAAAATAGATGAGAATAATCTTGAATTCTTCATGAAAACGAGGCTGCCCATTTCGACTTGGGTTCACGCCATTTTGCATGCAACAATACTAGTTTGTCGGCTGCCCACTTCGGTTTGGGGTCACGCCATGTTGCATGCAGCAATGCTAGTTCGTCTCTGACTGACGAATTGACACAAATATTCCCCATTGCAATTGGTTTTGGGTCATGAACCCAATATATCCCATTTAAGAAGCTTTGGATGCGCAGTATATGTGCCTGTAGCACCGCCATCCCGCACCAAAATGGGTTTGCAAAGGAGGTTAGGAATATATGTTGAGCTTGAGGCGTCCTCCATTATTCGCTACCTCGAAACATTGACAGGAGATTTGTTCACTGCACTATTTGCAGACTGTCAATTTGATGAGACACTTTTCCCAAAATTAGGGGGAGAAGTCGGTGAAACCAAATGGGAAATTTTGTGGAAAAATGTATCATTATCTCATCTTGATCCACATACCTCTATTTGAAAGAAAGAGGTACAAAAGATTATCCATTTGCAAAGAATAGCAAATCAAATGCCTGACGCATTTACGGACTTGAAGAGGATAACGAAATCACACATTCACGCGGGAAAATGTTCCGATCCGTATTGAAGTCCCTATTGGACAGATATCTAGTGTCATATCCAATGAGTCAAATGTACGCCAGAAGCGTGGCAGACCATTAGGTTCCAAAGATCGAAATCCTAGAAAGAGGAAAAAGAACGATCTAAATGACACTATGAAGGAATCACATGAGGACGCTCATGATTTGATTAATTCCGAGATTCACGAAGAATCTATTGAGCCTGAGACTCTTGAAAATACGGAATGCAAGAATGTGAGGATCTCGAACCTCAGTCTGTGGTAGTACAAAATTAATTGAGAGCTCTCGAAGAGCCAATTATTACTATGTTGGAGAAACACAATTGAGTATTGTGCTGTAGTAAGTCTCAAAGAAACTTATTCAGTTTCCAAAAGTACACGCGAAGGCGATTGATGATATTGAGACTATAAATAAAGGAAGGCTTTGATTCTCCTATTACTACAACTAGTAGCGGGGTAATTTGTATATGAAAAGCTACCCGCTTTGTTCTCCAGTTTGTACTACACAAACGAAAGAATGCCACAATAAAGTGGATATCTATTGGTATAAAACCCATGTCATAATAAACCCGAAGTTTATTGATAAGTGCACATGTCATGATGTAAATTTGAAGTTTACCAATATTGATAATTTATTCAGTTGGCATTCATGTTAGCCATCTCATTTTAAGTATGATGTGCAAATTCACATAGGTGAATATTAAAGAACTAGAAAGTTCTTTACGAATACTCTTGTATCACTTGTTCTCATTAATGAACGGACCAACTAAAGAGTTCGTGTTGAAGCCCATAAATTCTGGAAATATGAAAGGTGAGTATGGGCCCATTCACCTGCCATGTATACCACATATGATGCATCTATGATATGGTTACATGCGCCATTGTTATTAACCCGCAGCCTGGCAGTGCTTGCGAGGTAAATCGCTCAGTAATCTAACTTCGAGCATAGTTTCCAGATTCTCTACTCAAGACAGTTCATCTTGATAAGTTGGTTTATATTAAAGTTGGTTTAGCAAGATAATTATTGAGTGCTTCCACTTAATAGCTAAACTGTTTCTTATGAGAACTAAGTTATATATATATCAGTTTGATATAAGTTGTATACGAGAGTATATTCTCCCCTCACAAGTGGTTCAGGGTCAGGAACCAAATAATTTCATCTTATTATTAAGGTGCTGTGTATATTGACATAATGCACAAAGATGATTTCCCAAAGTTGAGGAAACATGTTAGCTTTACTAACATGAGGGGGAGACATGATAAACATTTGAGAAAGTGTTATATGAGATGAATTTTCATTTGTATATGTATATCCCCGAATATCATGATATGAACCTGTAGTTCATAAAAGGAAATGCAATTGCAACATATTGCAAAGCATGCTATACGCATTTGCTGACTCAAAGAAAGTAACTAAATGGAAGAGATACAATTCAAGAAGAATTGATCCATATGAAAGACATGTAGCTTTGAACCTATAGTTCATATGCTTGAAAGTATAAAGGCAAAGGTATGTATAGTCAATTTTCGATATCTTATTTGTTTAGCATGACATGAAACTTTGATATGCAGCTAAAGTCTATTATGTGACTTACATGACTTAACTTGAAAGATTTAAGTTGCTTGAAGCATATGCAATTCTTGGTCCTGAAGTACCACATTCTAAGTACAATTTGTGTACATATGTATATTGCTATAACTATAAGCATGATGGATTTGAGAATGCATCTATGGAGATATTGAAGAGCTATTCCACGACATTATATGAAGATGTTTATATCTATCAAGAATGATGATTTCAAGGTGCGGAATATTTATTCAAGTCAATATGGTTGATTTATTCATCAAGCATCTACCAAAGATCGTTTTGAAGATGATGCACAAGATTGGAATGCAAATGCTCAAGGATATAAATCGATGTACTCATTAGGGGGAGTCAATGCGCGTTGCACTCTTTTTCCCTTACAAGGTTTTGTCCCACTGGGTTTTCCTTGCAAGGTTTTTAACGAGGCAACCAATAGGCGCATATTCAAACATGTGTACTCTTTTTCCTTACTTTAATTTTTCCCATTGGGTTTTGGTTTTAAGGTTTTATGAGGCACATCATTGAATAGACATTCAAGGGGGAGTGTTATGAAATAGAAGATTCTTACACTTCTATTTAAGGTGAATGTCTTTAATGTATTTAATTAGAGAGATTTTAGAGTCCTATTATTGGTAGCAAGATCTTCCTCCTCCCTATAAATAGAGGTGCTCTCTACCATTGTAATTCACCCCTCTCAACTCAATAAGAAGAACTCTCTCTACTCTTCTCTCTATTGCTATTGTTCTTGTTCTATTGTTCTTGTCTTTTGCTTTAGTTTATAACAGTTTCAGTTTATATGACTTTTTTCCTTATTAGTCAGCTTCAACTTTCAACAAAATGATTAAATTTCACTTAAACCTTTAATGATTGGGAAATAATATTTCTTTCACCTTTTGAACGGGAAAGATAATTTCCGAGAGCAGCATTTTTCGACGAGAAATATGGCGCAATATTTATACGCTGAAATTGATTTCCAACCATATATTCTTACAAGCTCAAGGTTACAGTTCCACATCCCAGAAAAATTTTCACATAATCGCCTCAAAATTGTTAAACTAGAAGGCATTATAGGCAAAAAGCTTGAGTTGCAGCTAATCAAACTTATATTAGCTAAGTCCCCAAATCTGGTGAGAATGCAAATAGGGGTTTAATTTTCATGCCTGCTACTGATTGATCTAAGAAATGAGACATGATATGAATTGACACCATTTGTTTGTTCAAGTATGGATGGTTGTTTGAGCTCAAACTCATTCAACTCGTTTAACCCGTTCAAGATTGGGCCGGTCAATGACCTATCCATTTCGCATCTTGAGCCAGTCCATTTCACCCCTTCTAAAATTGAGTTGATTTTTAGTCCAAATTAATCCATGACTAACTTTGCTAAAATATCTTTAAAATAATTCTTGCGCAATCGGTTAGTAGAGGGTATTTGTAAGACAAATCGAATACACTAATAAGGGCATTATTGCAATTTATCAAATTTTCAGTGTGGTGTCGCCTTTTGGATTTCACCATTAAACTGTGAACTATAAATTGCTTCTCTATTCAGTCTTGCCAATTTGAGAAGTGAATACTTCACAATTCATCCTCATCAGGTTCATATCTTCCTCTCTCTAGTTATCTTATTTTAAATTATTACTGTTTCTTCATTGTTAGCACACAACTCATGTGCTTTTATTGTTCTGGGCAGGTGCGGCTTTAGGGGGCGCAAGCGGTTCACCGGAACACATCCCAAAATCTATTTTTTATCTTTATATATTAAATTTTAAACCCCTTAACATATTTCAAATGTATAGTTCAGTGATCAGGGGATTCCAAACCTTCGTAAGGTCTCGTAGGTTCAATTTTCATTAGCTAAAAAAAAATTTTGGAAACCTTCCTGGAGATCCTAACTCCGCCAATGGTTCTGGGATTCTGTACAATTTTGAAACCAAGATTGTATTTTTATATTTTGGGTATAATTTTATCAGTTGAAATTGACTAGGGTTATGCTTAAAACTTGGTAGGGGTTAACGTTATCATGGATGTAACATATTGGTAGATGTTTACTTTGCATTATTTTGGAAGCAGTGTTGGTTTACTCTATATATACACATATTCTTTTATATAAAAATATTACATATACTTGGTAAAAGTTTTCCGACGAAATGGTGTCGGATGACACCTAGAAACAGACCCAAGGAACTGTTTAACTAGTGCTCCATTACACTTTCGATCTTAAGGATTCCAAGGAAAATATATGATCATTTTCAACTTATATTCACTTGTATATTTAGAATTTTCGTCAAAGTTAACAGAGTCCGGTGACCCTTCTTCTCCAAGCATAGGTCCGCCTCTGATGACACCCCTTCTAGGCAGTGCAGGGACCAGAGGTAGACCTACGTTGTGGATTGAGAATTTACGATACCCCGTTAATATTGGCAAAAACCCTATATATGTATCTTACATATGTTTATACATACAGTTGGGACGCATTAAATATTTTACTTGTGCCCCTAATTACAAAAAGGCAAACGGAAGGAATTAATATGGGGCCCTTTAGTTTCCTCTTTTTGATGGATGACGTGGGTTCGAGACTCTCCTCTTTCAGCCTTTTCTCCTACTTCCTATTTTGTGCGTAATTCTTTGAATTAGTGTACTAACGAGCTTTCTTTATTACTTTTATATTTTACTGAATTCAATTATATTTTAGTATTACATAAATTAAATTTTGTTCTTTTTTAAATCCCGCCCTTAAAATTAAAAGCTTCAAATTAGAAGTTATCGCTCCACAAATAGAAAAATACAAATCATTCTGCCACAACTTTTTTCAACAATCAGTGCTTTATTTATTACTTTTATATTTTGTTGAATTCAATTGTAGTTTAGTATTCATACATAATAGTCAAGTTAATTAATTTTACTCATTTTCAAATCCTTCCCTTAAAATTGAAAGCTTCAAATTACAACTTATCGCAGTATCGCTCCACAAATAGAAAAATATAGATCATTCCGCCTCACCGTTCTTCAACAATTACTTTGACAACGTAGCAAATATCTGTCAACTCCGACTCGGCAATGGCAACTAAGAATTGAGACTCTTCTTCTTTGACAATTAATATGTTCTCAATCTTGATTTCTTTCGTAAGTTTTTGAAATTTGAACACCCTTGTGATCACTGTCCCCTTTTTTATTTGAGAAAAAAAATTAGAAATTTGAAGTTTGAAACAAGTTTAGGCCAAACACTTTCCCTTCCCGTTGCATCCATTTTGCGAAAGCAAATCTCTCTCTTTCACTACGTTTTCTTCCACTAGAACTTCTTTTTGTCTATACTTGGATGATTAGTCATCATACTTAGAGGGTGTTTTGACATAAGAATCGTAAAATCTAAAAAAAATGTAAGTGAAAATAGTATTTGAAAGTTAGAGTTGTGTTTGGACATTAATACAATTTTGGGCTATTTTTGAATTTTTATGTGTGGTTTGAAGTGAAAAATTTCGAAAAACGTCCTTTTAGTGTTTTTCAAACTTTTGAAAATTTTCAAAATTCATCTTCAAATGAAAATCGAAAATTTCATGGCAAAACGAAAAAAGTGATTTTTTTAAAGAAAAGTGAAAACATTTGTATGGTCAAACGGCCCCTTATGAAGGTTTCAAAGAGTTGCGCATCAAATTTTATTGCTAGTAAGCATACAATGGTGCCCCTGTTGTACTCAAATTCTGGGTCCGCTTCTAACAAGGACCAAGTCTGTTTCTTGAAAACAATATGTATACATACAATAAGTTGACACCGTTTAAAGAATAATGCGAAGTTTACATCAATTTGGAACAAGAAAACACAGCCCCGGACCTAAAGTTGTATATGCAAGCCGAATTGTGACTATTGGTTGACAACCGCTTAAAGAAATCCAATGCACGTTACTGTTTGGTAACAGTTTTTATGTTGTGATAACTGAAACAACATTTAGGTGTTGAAGGAAGTATCAACCGGTACCTATTGATATATAATGTTATAATAGAAAATTATTTTTTTGTATTGGTAAAGACTCTTTAGTCAGCAAAAAACTGGATTTAGGATTGGAATTCTGCCATTTGTTAGGTTGCTTAGTAAATCAAATCAAGCTGGCGACAAGGGGATCATAGAAATCAATCCCCTCTTAGTATTATCAAAGGCAAAAAGCGCAAAAAAGCTCTCTGCTGGGGCTTTAAGTGCAAAGCGCAAATAAAGCATGGGCTTCAATAGAGAGAAAAAGAACATGTATGTATAGTCCATGAGTAGTAATAATAAGAATGAATAACAAATATACGGACAAAAATTGAATAAGAATACGATAAAGTAAAATATCAGTTGTTCCTTTTCAAAAAAAAAAGTAAAATATCAATTGTTTAGTTATCGCCTCTTGTTACGCTCATTGTCGAGGAAAAGTACGTATTAGAGGCTTGACAATGACTCTCAAGCAATCGCTAAGTGAGGAAAACCGCTCAATATGTTTCACGCCACGCTTCAGGGCTTAAGAATGTTTTAAATGCGCATTTGATAACACTGTGTGACAAGAAAGTTCCACACAAACTCAAGGGGAAATTCTATAGAGCCGTAGTTAGACCTGTGATGTTGTAAGGGGCGGAGTGCTGGCCCGTGAAGAACTCTCATGTTCAAAGAATGAAGGTTGCGGAGATGAGGATGCTTAGGTGGATGTGCGGTCACACCAGGCTAGATAAGATTAAGAATGAAGTTATTCGAGAGAAGGTGGGGGTGGTCCTGGTGGATGAGAAGATGCGAGAAGCGAGGCTGAGGTGGTTCGGGCATGTGCGGAGAAGTCCCGATGCCCCGGTGAGGAGCTGCGAGCGGCTGGAGATTGTTGGCGGTCGACGAGGCAGAGGGAGGCCTAAGAAGTATTGGGGAGAGCTGATTAGGCAGGACATGACTAGAATGCAGGTTTCCGAGGACATGACCCTTGATAGGAAAATCTGGAGGTCTAGAATCAGGGTTGTAGGATAGGGGCTCCTAGAGTTTTTCGTACTCCTCATCCGGGGTTGGGTGTGGGTAAGCAGGGTTACCCATAGATGATTTGTGTAATAGATGATCCGGGAGTCGATTGGAAACAGCCTCTCTGCCCTTTCGGGTAGGGGTAAGGCTTGTCTACATATTACCCTACCCAGACCTCACCTGGTAGGAGTATACTGGGTAGTTGTTGTTGTTGTTGTTACACGTATCAAGTCACCTCAAGATTTTGTACATTGTTGTGATAAACAAGTTAAGATTAATTAGGCCTTACAAATTAGTAGTGAAGATATTAGCACAAAATTTTTAAAAATAAAACAGAAAGGTAGTAAAGCTACTATAGTTTGATGTCAAATCTTACCGAGTTGGACAATGTCTTTCTCCTTATCTTGTAGCTATTGATATCAGTTGATAATCTTATTACTTATTAACTGCAAAAGACAATGTGATCCTTTTTTATGTTCGTTTAGTTTTACCTTTTGAATAATCGATCTTAATAATATTCTGGATGCATGAAGTGTTGATGAGATTCTTGCTGTAAATAATGCAAGTCATGGATATTAGAAGGAGAGGGATGAGTGAGTTAAATGTAATGCGCCTTTTTCTTTTATTCTTATAGTTGTGGCATATGCTAATTTAACAATGCAAATAGCAGTTGTGTGCTGTCTGTCAGTGTGTACTCTATGCTGATTATTTTTTAGTTTCTGCAGATTCTTGTTGCAATCAATTAAGATGATGCCTCCTTACAGAAAAAGGCAACATTTACCTCCTCTCAAGGTTTTTAGTGACCTTCCCGATAGTGTAATGGATGACATTCTAATGAGGTTGCCTTTACGAGATGCTGTTAGGACAAGCATCTCATCAAAGAAATGGAGATATAACTGGTGCAGACTCCCACAGTTGATGGTTGATGAAACACTTTGGCAAACAACAAAAGACTTAATATCTCCTACAATTAAATTTACAAACATTATTTATCACCTTTTGGCCCTTCATACAGGACCAATTTGTAAGTTTATCCTCTCCATTTCTGATCGTTTCAACTGTCCTAAGATTGACAACTTGATATGTTTCCTCTCAAGGAATGGTATTCAGCATCTTGTTCTTCAGCTTCCATTCAGGGGTAATCTATACAAATTGCCTTCTTCATTTTTCACTTGTTCGCAATTGAGGCATCTGGTTCTCCGACAATGTTTAATACATTCTCCACCACTCTTTAAGGGTTTTGATAGGTTAATTAGCTTTGAACTAGGTGGAGTCACAATTTCTTCTGAATTTCTTGGAAGTTTAATCTCCAAGTGCCCGTTGCTTGAGAATTTGGTGCTGAAACACGTAGATACATCAAACCCCACGGAAATTAGTTCCCTCAAGCTGAGGTCGTTTGTCTTCATTGGCAATATACATTTAATACATCTAAAGATTGTCCCTCTTCTTTATTACATATGAGCCTACAGAATTCTGTAGAGGGAGGACACAATCTTGCCAAGATTTTTGAGTCTATTCCTGCTCTCGAGCATCTCAGCTGGAATAACTTCAATTGCCAGGTAAATGTTGCTTCATGACTTAATTGTAATGCATTTTCATAGATGTACCGTCTTTTGGTCTTTGAGTCATCCTGATTTCTGACATTTTCTTCCTAGGTCGACGATGCTGGACCAGCTGAAGTTATACCAGCAAGGCTTCCCTCTGCTCTTAACAGTCTTAAACGCCTTTACGTATCTTGGATTACTCTGGGAGAATTTTTTGAGTTTTCGTTTGCTGTTTGCTTAATAAGAAGCTCCCCATATATAGAAGAAATTGAAATTGAGGTTGTTAATGATGTTTATTTTTCTCTCTTTCTCTTTTATATGTGTTTTTCTTATATAATGACTTCCTTAATTGGCATGCTCATTAGATCTTCAATGTTAAATTCAGGCTGATGAGTTTTTCTTGATTTTTCTTAGGGGTGTGTTGATGTTGATGGGGAGTATTATGAACCTGTGCCCCGGGACGCTGTTGCTGAGATTCCTGCAAGCTTCTCGGATATGACATTTTACTACCTGAGGAGTTAAGATTAAGAGTTTAGCAGGAGCAGACGTTGAAATGCAGCTTATCAAGGTTTTATTAGCAAAGTCTCCGATGCTGGCGAGAATGGTAATCTAGCTCTATGAATTAGAAGATTCTCTCAAAGCGGAGATAACAAAATTTCAGCGGGCTTCATCTAAAGCAGAAATTGTGTATAGTGTAGATTGGTATTCATATCACAATCCTGCTTGACCTTCTCGAGTCTTTAATCAGACGATGATCTTTGGCTAAATCTTTGGAAGTTAATGTGTAATACGAATGTCGATGCAGTAATAAGGCTGTGTTTTTCCTTTGCCATATGGTACTGTGAGAACTATCAGTTTGGGAACATAAAGCAAATCTGGATGGATGTTTTTGATGATGTCCATGTCATTGAAGAAGTATTAGGCATGTGCCTAATAAAGGTTTCTTTGAATTGGTAGCCAACTTTGTTGACTTGGTTTGGTTAGGTAGCCAACTTTGTTGAATTAGTTTGGTTTGGTAGCCAACCTTGTTGAATTTCTTTGGGTTGGTAGCCAACTTTGTTGAATTTTGAAAAGTGTATGTAAATTGTCAAATATTGTAGGCTTTAGAGAGTGAAGCTTTGGCTATAAAAGGAGAGCTTCAACTCTCATTTCTATACACCAACAAAGAGAGAAAGAAAGAGTGAGGTTTCACAGACAAGGTATAAGAAATAATCTGTGAGAAAAATAGAGAGTGGGCGATATTGTAGTAAGGTGGGAATATCAAAAGAGGGTTATTTCTTTTGAGTGTCGTAGTGGTCTTTGGAGTATTTTACTCGGACCTACAAAGTGTAAAATTCCTTACTATAGTGATATCAGTTGCTCCTCTCAGGGCCGTGGTTTTTTTTCCCTTATTCAGAAGGGTTTTCCAGGTAAAAATCTTGGTGCCATTGTTACTCTTTTATTCTTGTTAATTACCGTATCTCGGTGCTACATTATTATTCTGCTTTTATTACCGTGAATATTATTTTGGTAGGGGGTTTATTCCCAACAACTGGTATCAGAACACAGGTTCTGCTCGTTCACTAAAATACTATTCACTATCGGTATTACTATACTCGGTGAAAATAAAAATGTCCGGAGTAAAGTACGAGGTAGCAAAATTCAACGGAGATAATGGTTTCTCAACATGGCAAAAAAGGATGAGGGATCTGCTCATCCAACAAGGATTACACAAGGTACTAGATGTTGATCCCAAAAAGTCCGATACCATGAAAGTTGAGGATTGGACTGACTTGGATGAAAGAGCTGCTACTGCAATCAGGTTGCACTTATCAGATGATGTGGTAAATAATATTATTGATGAAGACAATGCACGTGGAATTTGGACAAGGTTAGAAAGCCTATACATATCCAAAACGCTTACAAATAAATTGTACCTGAATAAGCAGTTATGCGCCCTACACATGGGTGAAGGTATGAATTTTTTGTCACATTTAAATGTGTTTAACGGACTAATCACACAGCTTGCCAACCTCGGAGTAAAAATCGAGGAGGAAGATAAAGTCATTTTGCTATTGAACTCGTTGCCATCTTCGTACGATAATTTGGCAACAACCATCCTGCACAGTAAGACTACTATTGAGTTGAAAGATGTCACATCGGCTCTTTTACTCAATGAGAAGATGAGAAAGAAGCCTGAAAATCAAGGACAAGATCTTATCACAGAAGGCAGAGGCAGGAGTTATCAAATGAGTTCGAGCAACTATGGTAGATCCGGAGCTCGTGGAAAGTCAAAGAATCGCTCCAAATCAAAAGCCAGAAATTGCTACAACTGTGATCAACCAGGTCACTTCAAAAGAGATTGCCCAAATCCAAGGAAGGGCAAAGGTGAAACTAGTGGCAAGAAGAATGACGACAACACAGCCGCCATGGTGCAAAACAATGATAATGTTGTCCTCTTTATAAATGAGGAAGAGGAATGCATGCACCTGTCAATTCCAGAGTCGGAATGGGTGGTTGACACATCGGCATCTTACCATGACACACCGGTAAGAGATCTTTTTGCAGATATGTGGCAGGTGATTTTGGCACAGTGAGAATGGGTAACAAGTTACTCAAAGATTGTGGGGGTTGGTGACATTCGTATCAAGACAAATGTTGGATGCACATTGGTTCTAAAGGATGTGCGTCATGTACCTCATTTTGCGGATGAACTTGATCTCGGGGATTGCTTTGGACCGAGATGGATACGAGAACTATATTGCAAATAAAAATTGGATACTCACCAAGGGATCATTGGTGATTGCAAAGGGAGGTTCTCGTGGCACGTTGTACAGGACAAATGCAGAAATATGCCAAGGTGAATTGAATGCGGCACAAGATGAGATTTCTACAGATTTGTGGCATAATAGAATGGGTCATACGAGCGAGAAAGGATTGCATATTCTTGCCAAGAAATCACTTATTTCTTATGCCCACGTACAACAATAAAACACTGTGACTACTGTTTATTTGGTAAGCAGCATAGAGTCTCATTTCAGACATCGTGTGAAAGAAAATTGAATATACTTGATTTAGTATATTCTGATGTTTGTGGCCCAATGGAAATTGAATCAATGGGCGATAACAAATATTTTGTTACTTTTATTGTTGATGCTTCACAAAAATTGTGGATTTATATATTGAAAACCAAAGATCAGGTGTTTCAAGTTTTCCAGAAGTTTCATGCTCTGGTAGAAAGGGAGAAAGGTCAAAAGCTAAAGCGTCTTCGAAGTGATAATGGAAGTGAGTACACTTCAACGGAATTTGAAGATTAATGTTCAAGTCATGGGGTCAGACATGAAAAGACAGTTCCTGGAACCCCACAGCACAATGGGGTAGCTGAGAGGATGAACTGCATTATTGTGGAGAAGGTGAGAAGCATGCTCATAATGGCTAAACTACCTAAGTCATTTTGGGGTGAAGCATTTCAAACAACATGTTACCTTATCAATAGGAGTCAATCAGTTCCGTTGGCGTTTGACATCCCAGAGAGAGTTTGGACCAATAAGGAGGTGTTATACTCGCATCTGAAGGTGTTCGGTTGCAGAGCTTTTGCACATGTACCAAAAGAGCAGAGAACAAAGCTGGATGATAAATTTGTTTCCTGCATATTTATCGGATATGGAGATGAAGAGTTCAAGTATAGATTGTGGGATCCTGTAAAGAAGAAGGTCATCAGAAGTAGAGATGTAGTCTTCCGAGAAAGTGAAGTTGGAATTGCTGCCGATATGTCAGAAAAGGAGAAGAATGGTATAATTCCTAACCTTGTTACTATTCCTTCTACTTCTAACAATCCCACAAGTGCAGAAAGTACGACCGACGAGGTTGCCGAGCAGGGGGAGCAACTTGGTGAGGTTATTGAGCAGGGGGAGCAACTTGATGAAGGTGTCGAGGAAGTGGAGCACCCCACTCAGGAAGAAGAACAACCTCAACCTCTGAGGAGATCGGAGAGGCCAAGGGTAGAGTCATGCAGGTACCCTTCCACAGAGTATGTCCTCATCAGTGATGAGGGGGAGCCAGAATGTCTTAAGGAGGTGCTATCCCATCCAGAAAAGAACCAGTGGATGAAAGCCATGCAAGAAGAGATGGAATCTCTACAGAAAAATGGCACGTACAAGCTGGTTGAACTTCCAAAGGGTAAAAGACCACTCAAATGCAAATGGGTCTTTAAACTCAGGAAATATGGAAATGGCAAGCTGGTCAGATACAAAGCTCGATTGGTGGTTAAAGGCTTCGAACAGAAGAAAGGTATTGATTTTTGACGAAATTTTCTCACCTGTTGTCAAAATGACTTCTATTCGAACAATTTTGAGCTTAGCAACTAGCCTAGATCTTGAAGTGGAGCAGTTGGATGTGAAAACTGAATTTCTTCATGGAGATTTAAAAGAAGAGATTTATATGGAGCAGCCAGAAGGATTTGAAGCAGCTGGAAAGAAACACATGGTGTGCAAATTGAATAAGAGTCTTTATGGATTAAAGCAGGCACCAAGGCAATGGTACATGAAGTTTGACTCATTCATGAAAAGTCAAACATACATAAAGACCTATTCTGATCCATGTGTATACTTCAAAAGATTTTCTGAGAATAATTTTATTATATTGTTGTTGTATGTGGATGACATGTTAATTGTAGGAAAAGACAAGGGGTTGATAGCAAAGTTGAAGGGAGATCTGTCCAAGTCATTTGATATGAAGGACTTGGGCCAAGCACAACAAATTCTAGGGATGAAGATAGTTCGAGAGAGAACAAGTAGAAAGTTGTGGCTATCTCAGGAGAAGTACATTGAACGTGCACTAGAACGCTTCAACATGAAGAATGCTAAGCGAGTCAGCACACATCTTGCTAGTCATCTAAAATTAAGCAAACTGATGTGTCCTACAACAGAGGAGGAGAAAGGGAACATGGATAGAGTTCCTTATTCTTCAACAGTCGGAAGCTCTATGTATGCAATGGTATGTACTAGACATGATATTTCTCACGCAGTTGGTGTAGTCAGCAAGTTTCTTAAAAATTCTGGAAAGGAACATTGGGAAGCAGTCAAGTGGATACTCAGGTACATGAGAGGCACCACGGGAGATTGTTTGTGCTTTGGAGGATCTTATCCAATCTTGAAGGGCTATACAGATGCTGATATGGCAGGTGACATTGATAACAGAAAATCCACTACTGGATATTTGTTTACATTTTCAGGGGGAGCTATATCATGGCAGTCTAAGTTGCAGAAGTGTGTTGCACTTTCAACAACTGAAGCAGAGTACATTGCCGCTACAGAAACTGGAAAGGAGATGATATGGCTCAAACGGTTCCTTCAAGAGCTTGGATTGCATCAAAAGGAGTATATCGTCTATTGTGATAGTCAAAGTGCAATAGACCTTAACAAGAACTCTATGTACCATGAAAGGACCAAACATATTGACGTGAGATATCATTGGATTCGAGAAATGGTAGATGATAAATCTCTAAAAATCTTGAAGATTTCTACAAGTGAGAATCCCGCAGATATGCTGATGAAGGTTGTACCAAGGAACAAGTTCGAGCTATGCAAAGAACTTGTCGGCGTGCACTCAAACTAAAAGATAGTGCTACCTCCTCTAGATGAATGATACTGGAGGGGGAGATTGATGATGTCCATCTCATTGAAGAAGTATTAGGCATGTGCCTAATAAAGGTTTCTTTGAATAGGTAGTCAACCTTGTTGACTTGGTTTGGTTAGGTAGCCAACTTTGTTGAATTAGTTTGGTTTGGTAGCGAACCTTGTTGAATTTCTTTTGGGTTGGTAGCCAGCCTTGTTGAATTTCTTTGGGTTGGTAGCCAACTTTGTTGAATTGTGAAAAGTGTATGTAAATGTCAAATATTGTATGCTTTAGAGAGTAAAGCTTTGGCAATAAAAGGAGAGCTTCAACTCTCATTTCTATACACCAACAAGAGAGAAAGAAAGAGTGAGGTTTCACAGACAAGGTATAAGAAAATAGTCTGTGAGAAAAATAGAGAGTGAGCGATATTATAGTAAGGTGGGAATATCGAAAGAGGATTATATCTTTTGAGTATTGTAGTGGTCTTTGGAGTATTTTACTCGGACCTACAAAGTGTAAAATTCCTTACTATAGTGATATCAGTTGCTCCTCTCATGGCCGTGGTTTTTTTCCCCTTATTCAGAAGGGTTTTCCACGTAAAAATCTTGGTGCCATTGTTACTTTTTTATTCTTGTTAATTACCGTATCTCACTGCTACATTATTATTCCGCTTTTATTATCGTGAATATTATTTTGGTAGGGGGTTTATTCCCAACAGCTTTGACTAATCTGATTCATAATGCTAAGGGAGAAATGGTTTTTACATGTCATGCCTGAGCCTGAAATATCTATAAAATGAGATTTTGGTTATCTATTTCATAGTTATGTTGTATGTTAAGTTGTATAGGTTAGGGGTTCGAGTCGTGAAATCAATCATTAATGCTTGAACGAAGGTATGTTGCATTCATTACACCCCTGAGATGTGGTCCTTCCTCGAATCCTGCGTGAACTACGGATGCTTTGTGCATCGGGCTGCCCATTTTATGTTGTGTATTTTCTACTTATCAATTCCCATTGACATCATTGAAGCATTTTCTCCACAATATTAGTTGTTGTTCACTAGTTATCATTGCTATATATGCAACTTTTCCTAATTATTCAGTATGTTACAAAATCATTATCATTTATTGAAATATTTCAATCTCATATTTCTGATGGAGGCTCTATTTCATGCCAAAATGTGCTATTATTACATGTAACTGATCTTCTAATATATTCATTTATTTACTTTTTTTGTGTTTCAATCGAATAAAGTGAATCGTTGTATTTACTTTTATTGTATGTCTGTTTGACATTTCGGTGTATTAGATTCCTGGTATGCGCAAGGTCCGAATCGGACCACAGGAAAATATGTCTGTTAGACATCATAGGCAAATAATCTCTTACCCACCCCTCTTATTTTTTTCTCAATCATTTAATAAATAATGGTTCATCTAGATTGTGATTTCTCAGTTGCAAATTAAAATGGTTAGATGTATTTTTATAGTTTTTTCTTAAGTCGAAGGCCCATTGAAATACACTACCTTCCCTATATCTTACTTGTGGGAATATACTGGAGTTTTTGTTGTTGTACTACTTATATAATACTCTATTTGTTCCATTTTATTCGGCGATATTTCCTTATTAGTTTGTTTCATAAAGAACACTAATTCCACTTAAACCACTTAATTGGAAAATAATACTCCCTTCACCTTTGAAATGGGAAAGAAAACACCCTTGAGCGACACTTTTCGATGAAAATTATGCAGCAATATTTATTTATAAGCTGAAATTGAATTTCAACAATATTATTCGCACAAGCTCAATGTCACACTTCCACATCCAAAAAAATTCTCACTCAAAACATTAAAAGGAAAAAAGAAAAAAAGATAGAAAAGAAACTCAGCCTAAGGTCAGTTGCTCTTATATCTATACCTGTACAGTCATCCCATTCCTTTTTTGCAGCTTCCAATATGATCATATTCACAAGCTCAATCGAACCCTACCGCAGACAAAAGCCTAGTATTTAAGTGGAGAGGGAGGGTCAGGCCATTATCCACCAAGTTTTGAATCATGCGGTACAGGCCATCGAGGATTTCTCGGTTATCAAAAAAGAAAAATACACAAGCTCAATATCAGGTAACTGATTGTCCTCTCTATATCACCTTGGCCCTGATAGTTCCATTGCTTGAACAAGCAATGAAGAATCATCAGTAAGATCAGAATATCTTTCTGAAGATGAGAACTCATTAGCTCTACATCTGGTTGATTCTGCCTTTTGAGATGCTTCCCATTTCTCTGCAAGTCCATCTCCTTCTAGCATTCTTACCACTTCTGACATTTTTGGCCTTTGACTAGGGTGATATTGAGTGCATATTAAAGCTACTTGTACCATTTCCTCGACCTCTATCCGATCATAGTTGTCCTGTAAGTCCTTGTTCACCAGCAAATCAAGCTTTTTCTCTTGGTGAATCTTCTTTACCTGCAACAATATTTCAATTGATATTATTCACATTCATATGCACATTGAATTGTCAACCTAACAATAATCAAGATACTGGCTCCTTCATATTGGCCACGACGATAATATGATATGCTAACAACAAATATTGTTGAGTCAATGAATAATATATCGAGACGAGCAAGGGAGTTGCCACTGTCGACAATGATAGATTTCATACAAGAAAAATTGCAAATCTCCCTTCTGTTTTATGTGTCTTAGACTAATTGGGCACAAAGTTTAAGAATTTAAATAAAACTGTTTGAATCTTGTGATCTTAAATGGAAGGTGAGTTTAGCATGTTGAAAATATCCATTGAATCTTGTGGTCTAAAACATGCCATGTTATATCTGTAGGTGAGTTTTGTTAAAGGTAAAATGCGGATGTTGAAATTTAAAACTTACTAAACATAGCAGGGTTGGAGGTATTCTTTTGGCAACAAACTAAAAAGGAAAGTAAGACACATAAATTTAAACGGAAGGTTCCATCACATCATGGAATGTGTTATACTTACCCAATCGAGCATAGCGCCTTTCTGATTGGCTGCTTTACCAAATTCAAGAGCTCTTTGGCCAGATATCAACTCTAGGAGGAGAATACCAAACCCGAAAACATCTGTTTTATCAGAGGACTGCCCTGTAGAGAGATACTCAGGAGCTATATGTCCTATAGTTCCCCTAACTGCAGTTGTGACATGTGAATCACGATGATCCAATAGCTTAGCCAATCCAAAATCTCCCACAACAGCCTCACAGTAATCGTCGAGCAATATGTTTGCAGCCTTCACATCCCTGTGAATAATCTTGGGATCACACTGCTCATGTAGATATAGCAAACCCCTCGCTGCTCCCAATGCAATTCTTTTTCTTGTACTCCAGTCCAATGGTGGTTTGGCTGCCAGAAACAACATTCAAAACAACATTCTGTAAGGTCAAGAATAAAGAAATCAGTGGCTTCATCAATTATCCATGACTTTAAGTTTTATACCCTTAGGATGTAAATTTTTCACAATCAGTTCCACCATCAGGTCATTTGTAAGGTAAATTTTTATGAGAAACATTAATTGGTTTCCTTGTAAAAAGGTTAAGTAACCTGATACATAGGTTAAACTACACTTGTAGCATACAAAATCTTTGCACTATCTGTGTATATGACTCGACTTCATAACCTTCAGATTTTCGAGGGCATTTTTACCTTTAAGGCGCGAAGCAACGCTTCCATTAGACATGTAAGGGTAAACAAGAAGCCTTTCAGTTGGTGTCATGCAAAATCCATACAGACGGAGGAGATTTCGATGCACTGCCAAGCTGATCAACTCGACTTCAGTTTGGAATTGCCTGTCTCCTCGAATTGCATTTCCATCTTTGAGCCTTTTCACTGCAACAATTGTTCCATCATGAAGACAACCTTTGTATACATTACCAAAACCGCCTTTTCCCAATATGTTCTTGTTGCTGAAGTTGTGTGTAGCAGCTTGAAGTTCCCTAAATTGAAACCTCCTCAAGTTTCCCAAGCATACTTGTTCATGATGTTGTTCTGAAATTATGAACAATTTTGTCAGCAAAAATGATCTCTTGGTTGAAGCAAACACATTTTAGTACCCTGTACTTGTTTTTGGCCTATGGTGCTCAAATACAGGTGCAAGTGTCCAACATGTCCAGAGGTCAGATTCATCATCACATAAATTTAAAGATTTAAGGGTACAAATAGGCACTTTTTTTTTGTTGAAATGACTATCGCATAACTATGAATTGACTTATATTTTTAATTAGCTGTATTAATGGTTTACTAGTTACTACTCAACTTCGTTGACGAGAAGGGGAGCTTGGAGCAACGGTAAAGTTGTCTCTGTATGACCTATAGGTCACTGGTTCGAGCTATGGAATAAGCCATTGATGCTTGCATTAGAGTATGTTGCCTACATCACACCCCTTGGGGTACAGGCCTTCCCCGAATCCTACGTGGATGCGGGATGCTTCGTGTACCGGGCTGCCCTTTTTTTACTCAACTTCATTGACGGGTGCTGTGCTGTGATATGGCTTGCCTTTTTTAGGATCTGACTTTGCATAACATAAAGAAAAAGTAGTCAGCCGGTTATATTTATATATTTTTTCCATTTTAAACACGCTGCATTCGGATGCGACAACATTTTTGGAGGATTCAAGCAACAGAATTTAGCTATATCATACTTACCATTAGTATCAAAGAAAATTTGTTTGTTGAGCTTTTGTCTCCACCACAGAAAGAAACCAAACCCAATAATTAGTAGGCAGATACATCCAAGACTTGTCCCAAAGGCTAAGGCAACTTTGTGAGTTTTAGGTCTTCCAAAATGCTGAGCATCTGAGATATAACAAGAGATTTTTCAGTTAGGAATAGAACTATACAACTTTACATGCTTTCATCATCTGAAAATTACCACTAAAACAAATTCATTTCATGAATCCAGCGCCTAGTAAAATGCAATAGTAACAATATTGAAAACAAGAAATAGAAAGAAAATGGTAAATATTCTTACTTTGTGAGTTGTTCAAAGTGATTAAGGGCAAAGGCATGGATGTTGTTCCATTGCATTCTGGTTCTTTACCAGTTGCACATATGATAGGATTTCCCATAATACTGTATCAATGACAGAACAAAAACAAACAAACAAACAAACAAATAAGTAAGATATTTTGATTCCTTTCTCTGATCTTAAAAAAGAAAGAAAAGGGCAGCCGGGTGCACTAAGCTTCTGCTACGCGTGGGATACGGGGAACGACCGGACCACAAGGGTCTATTGTAAGCCCGTGCATTTCTGCAAGAAACTGTTTCCACGTCTCAAATTCGTGACCTCCTGGTCATATGGCAGCAACTTTACCAATCACGTGAAGGCTCTCTTCTTCTCTGATCTTAAGCAAAGGGAAAATGTAAGCTGGAATTTAAAGAACTGTTCAAGAAACTTACTTGAATGTTTTAGCCAGAAGTCTTGGCACAGGACCACTCAAATTATTAAAAGACAGGTCTCTACACAAACCAATAACAACCCCATCAAAATATACTCAAGAAAACAGCAAACAAATATGAAAAAATAAGCTCAGATAAAAGAGGCTAAAGAAAATTACAGTAAGGTCAGCTGAGTCATATTGGACAGCTCCAAAGGAACAGCTCCACTAAGACTATTGTTGTTTAGTCTCCTAAAACAATTCAAAAAAACATAATCATTAGCTTTTAGTTCAAGAACTCATTTACAATAACTATAAAATATCCAGTGAAATCCCACGAGTGAAAGTATACAACAATAACAACAATCCAGTGGAATTCTAATATAGGGGGAGAGTAGCGTGTACACACACCTTATCCCTACCTATTAAGATAGAAAGTTTATTTCCAAAAGACCCTCGATCCAAGAACGTTAAAAATGGAGCACGAGTGAAGTACACAGAGGGTAATGTATACGCAATTTTACCCCTACTTTGTAAAGGTAGAAAGACTTTTTCCGACAGATACTGGGCTCAAGGCAACAACTCATATCTATTTCAAAATCTTTAAAAGATAGATTTCTTCTTACAAGTATTGGAGGCTTTTCAATTGAGCTAAAGATGGAGGGATTTGACCAGTGAGCTGATTATCAGAAAGATCAATTGTTTTAAGTTTCTCAAGTATTCCAAGTTCAGTTGGAATTAATCCTGATATATTATTACTTTGCAGAAGCCTGTAAAAAACAAGAAAAACACAATAATATTAGCACTAACTATTTTCCATATTCTTGAATCAAACATATAAAAATTTCAGCTTTTTAAAATTGAAGTACTTACAGTAGCTCCAAATGAGTCAAGTTGTGAATAAATGGTGATATTTTTCCAGACAAACTTTGGCTTGGACTTGCCCTGCACAATTCATAAAAAAAAGTCCTAACTATTTTTAGCACATACTTTTGCTATTTTTAGAAAGATTTTCTTTTGTTTCAAGAAAACATGTCTACTTACAAACCAGTGACAAATTTGTCAGTTGAACAAGTGATCATATTCCAGCTACATGGGTCAACTGAACTTTCATCCCAATTCAAAACATTATGTGGATCATGTAATGAATTCTTGATCTCCATTAAAGCTTGTACTGCCCAAAATTAAAATTTAAAAAAGAAGAAGATAAAAATGAAATTCTTGATATCTTTGTAAATTTGATCAATAAAAAGGTCTCAAAGAAGAACTAACCTTCATAATTAACACCAGCTGGAGTAAGCATAGTATTGGAATAAGACAAAAAACTGAATAATATCAAAAAACCAAAAACACCATTTACACTTCTTGTTTCCATTGTTTTTGAAAGTCCAAGAAACAGCTAAAACAAAGAAAAATCAATTCCTTTTTTTTAATGACGAATAGAGCTTTTTCAGAAATTGTTTGGAACTTGGTTTTTTTGGTCTTGGTTTTTGGTAAGGATTTCAAACCAACCCAAAAACAACAAATTTGTTCAACTCATTTGTATTTATTGGAAAATGGTAGAATTCCTCATGCTTTGCTGTTTTATTTTGCAGAAACTATACTTCACTCACTCACTCAAAACAGCTTTATGTCAGTTTTTAAAGAACAAAAAAACAGAGGCTTTTGGTGGTAAAAAAGTGAGAGCTAAAACAACATGCTAGCCACTTTTGTTCAGTAAAGCAAAGAACAAACATATAAGTTTTTATAACCAACATAAAAATAGTAGAATGTTATTTTAGTTAACCTCTCTAGATAAATTCAAAAGGTGAAAATAGTGCAACTTCATGCACAAAATATTTCGTATTACCTTAAAAGCTAATGATATAAATAATTTATCCTAATATAAATATTAGTAGTTGCTTTCACGATTTAGGTGTTTTTATTTAAAAAAAGATTACCCCTTTGGCACAATTAATTCAAATTCATGTTGCATATGGCCTAATTCTCAAAATTCGAATATGACACTTTAAAAAAGTTGGATATTATTTAATCAAACCTGTCTACATAAATTCAAATGGTGGTGAGAAAAGAAAAAATTCCTTCAATCAGGCATTGGTTAAGAGGAAAGGTGACTAAACACAGAATTTTTCGCAGTTTCTTTTTACAAGAAATAAAAAAAATTTAAAGTTTATTAGGAAACCTGGCTGTTAAGCACTAAAATTGATTATTATAATTGGATTTTATTCTGAAAATTCTTGTGTGGGTCATGAGGGTGAGGGGGTGTGGGTAAGTAGGACATGCTTATTGGGATTGCTTCAAATATTCTGATTTTTAATTAAAAAGAGCAGGGAATCTAATATTCCCTGTGAAATTGGTAATCTGCAAATATTGTTTATTTTAGGAGAAAAAAATCATGGATCTATGTGCAGACATACTAAACTGATCTTTCCCAAAAATCCAAAGACAGTATTTACATGTAATACAAATGTGATTTGATTTAAGTTTTACATTGATATTGCAAAATATTTTACATTACATAGGAATGGAAGCTTTAGAGTAATAGTGAAAGTTGTTTTTCGCATGATCTAAAGGTTGCATGTTCGAGTCAAGGAATCAGTTATTAAAACTCGCATTATGGTAGGCACATCATATATATTTTTGGGTGTGATTCTTCTTTGGATCCTGTACAAAATACAAAATATTTTATGCACCGGACTGCACAGTATAGATTATCTTGTACAGCACCATTCTGATTACGAGCATTATCATGAATATTTACCTGTAATTATTTTACAAGTGACTCAATTTTATAAATATTTTTTTACCGTCAGTACATAGACTTAAAGTAGATCATATATGAGTATAACTAGAGGAGCTTTAAAACAAAAACTTAAAAACTTTACATGTGGTTAATATTATATCTCATTCCAATATTTGGCCATCTTTAAAAAGGTTGGTTTATTTAGGGAAAAGAATTCATTGACCTATGTGATACAAAGAGGGTGTTTGGCTAATCTTATAAGCTGGTTAAACTAGTTTATAAGTACTTTTTGGTTTATTTACGTGTTTAGTAAAATTAATAGTGCTTATAAGCCAAAAATAAGCCAAATGTCATAAGTTGGTCTCCCCCAACTTATCCAATGTCAACTTATAAGCACTTTATGTTTGATTAAAATATTTACTATTTTATTCCTAAAACACTTCTTTTAAAATAAAAACTCTTCGTGCACTCAATTCTTTAGCTACTTATTATTAATTTTAGCACTTTTATCCAAACGCATAACTACTTATTTTTTAAATTGACTTTAACACTTAAAAATATTTTTCAACACCTAATATTTATGAGTTACTCTAAAAATATTTAAACAGGCTCTAAACTAAAACAGTACCTTTCCTGGTATAATACATATGTGAAAGGAGAGAGGTCAGATTTGCAGCTTCCTCCACTTTGGGACTCTATACTAAATTCATACTATTGGATATTGGGTTTGGGCGCCCATATAG
This sequence comes from Nicotiana benthamiana, assembly GCA_034376525.1. Taxonomy (NCBI): domain Eukaryota; kingdom Viridiplantae; phylum Streptophyta; class Magnoliopsida; order Solanales; family Solanaceae; genus Nicotiana; species Nicotiana benthamiana. The sequence continues at coordinate 52,227,225 of CM067330.1, read as the reverse complement.
ATTCACCCTACCCATTTAGAGAGATAAAACCTTAAATATGTTACCTAAGAAAATTAAAACACAAATAAATAAAAGAAAAAAACTGTTGTACGTTAAAAATAATGGGTACGTGAGATCAGTTTGTGTGAGCGGCAACTTTTTCTTGAAACCTCAGAATGGGGCGATATGAATTATTCTCCCTAAAGTAAGAAATACTGTGATAAGCAAAAAAAGAAATATTTAATTTGTAAACAAGAATTTTGTTTTCAAGAGAAACAAAATCGGATTAGGGTAATTGATTGGAACAGATTCTGCAAAACCTCTTGTTATTGTTAACAAGTACACAAATTCAATGTTTATGTTACTCGATTTTAAATTTTAATCTTCACATACTAATTTAATAAAGTGACATGAAATCTCTCCATAATCATCTTCACTCAGTTTTTACAACATCTGAGTTATTTTTAGTGCCTCTTTTTAGCTCCATATTTTTTAGTGTCCGCCTAATATTCAGTAATATCCGTATTGTGCCTAATTCATTCAGATTTATGTCGCGTAAAGACTGTTAAAGGGGAAAGCGCTTCGATTTGATCTTATTAATCTCATCACGACCCTTGATGGTCTCTAAAGGTAGTTTAATGATCTTTGTATTGATAACTTGTGATAATAATTTCTCTCTATTTTATACTACTAGCTTGTAATACAAAAGTTCCAACACCTAAAGAGTAAATTCCTTAGTTTGTCCATAGTAGTTGCTTTTGCAAATTTCCCATAATTGTTACGTAGTACATTTTATCATGTTAGACTGATTTGTTACTTTCAAAATTATTTGTTAATTTGATCATATGCCAGATTGTAGCCAGAGGTGGACGGACACTCTGGGTTGAGGGGTCACTAGCACCCGTGCTAACTTCGATAAAAATTTTGTGTATATTTGCAAATATCTTCAAAAGATAGTCAGATATTAAAATATGCTGCCGTACCAATCTTTATGAAAGTGATAAATTTATATTAACTTTTATGGTGCCTCGTGATCGCCAAATCCTAGGTCCGGCTCTGATTGTAACACCCCAGACTGCTAGTAAGTCCGCTTTGAACCTAGGTCTTCACATATGTAAAATGCATTACTAGGGTCTAAGGCTTTATCCCTAATTCAATTTAGCAACAGATTAGCGATTGATTATTAAAAAATGTTATTAACTACGAGCTATTTAACTAAATTAAAAGTATTATCAGTACTTTGAATTATATTTCATTCAAATTGTCTATACAAAAGACAATATTATCATGTTGTGTTATTTAAGATATTTGCACACATCATAAAAATTCATTTAATAGACTATAGAAGATTAGAAGTATATACTTGTCTAAACTACTTTCATCTCTCTTTTAAATATTTTACTTAATTAACACTCCACTAACTGAAACTAAGAAGATTTCGTTTTCAAAATCTTAATATTTTGAAACTAATTTGATTTGCCAAAGTAACTTCGTAGTAATTTTTTGACCTAAAAGGAGTATAAGCGGGGAGAAAATCTTTCACCCTTAGCTAGAAGTCTTCGATTCGAGTTTTGAAAATAATAAGAAAATTCTTGATAAGAATCAAAGTGTTTCCCTTTTAATGAGTCTTACGTGGCATGAATTCGAATAATCAAAGCTCCGGAGCATATACTATACACTGTTTCTGTGTGTGGGAGTGGGGAGGGTGGTGGTGGTTGGGGGGAGGGGGGGGGGGTTTGAAGGCATGCGGCTGGTCAGGGGAACCTCAAGTGTTTGACTTTGTAGTTGAGCCATACAGGTAGAGATCTTTTATAAGTTCGTGCTCAATATAATTATACTCATACTTTTAAAAAGAAACTCTTTTTTGACCAATAATATTTCTGGGGTTCGAAATGAGCCAGAGTAGTTGACATGGAAAAAGATAGAGGACGGAATTAATTAAGATCCTATTCCCATATGATGCTGAATGTAAGTGTTACCATTTAAATTCAATTCCAATGACAAAAGACACTCAATTAACTAGTATGCTGTATATTGTTTTTTAGTTTTGTTATTGCTTGTTATTTTATTTTTTGTTATTTCTTCTTGAAAAGAGGATTTATCAAAAATAGTCCTTTTATTTTTAGGGATAAGATCTACTTATATATAATTATCTTTTCCAGACCTTATCTTATTAAATTATATTAGATTTATTATTATTATTATATTTTTTTTTGGTTTTTCACTTGGTACTTGGTATGAATATTAGAATCTCGACTTACTCAAATTCTTATCACAAGGTCAGGTAAAGGAGAAACGTTATTTACTGAGAAAATTCCAATATGCTACAATATCGAAGAAAAGTTTAATAGTAAAAGGAAACAAGTTTACTATTCTGTCGAAGAGCCAAGTGTAGAAATTTTCTGCATGTAAACATGCTTTATTTAAGTGGGGAAATAAGAAATGAAAAGGAAAAGTAAAAGAAAAAATATTTATCGATAATTATTACAAGTACAAAAAGACATAACCATGCCAAAAAGGTGAGAATCTCAAGACAAGCTCGAGATTGGTGATATAATAGCTCCTCGTGAGATCTTTTATTGAAGAAATTATTAACCTACTTTTGCTTTTGCTTTTCTATTAGTTACCAATTATTATTATGTGAGTGGGGTTGGCTTTTATTTGATGCCCAAAATCTCTCTACATGCTATATATTAAAAGCATAACTTTAAAAACAAAAAGCTGCACATTTCTTTTTACCAATTATTCTCCCTACCCAAACCACAAAAGGGAGAAATATCCGAGAGAAAAATTAAAACTTACTACTTTCTAAGTCCCAATATATATAGCGGTGTTTTATGCGACACAAAATTTAATATATTTTTGTTTTAAATTTATAGTTTAAAATAAATTATAAATATTTTTATAGTTATAAATCATCTCATTAATTATAAAATAGTAACTTTAAAGTTGAATCACTCTTAAATAAAAACATATATATGACTTTCTTTTCGGGACATACCAAAATGGAAAGAATGACATATAAATTGAGACGGAGAAAGTATAACATTTCTTGTTAGAGAGGAAAATGATATATATAAAATGTATTATTTATAGCAGTTAAGTTTAGAAAAGTCTTTCCAGAAATAAAAATAATTTTTTTACACATTCAGCGTCGAAGTTTAATTTTAGCATTCGCTATTAAAAGAAACTTCATTTTCAAAGCTCAACTCCGAATAAAACTAAGACAATTAGCTACTTCAGAATAATCTAACTCGATGACGAACATTTCACATATTTTCAACATATTAAATGAGAAAAATCGAATTGATAGTATTTTTATATTGATTTTGAATATTTAAATTTTAATTCTAATTATTAAGCTGATCTAACGTGATACAGTACGCAAACCTTACTCCTACCCTGGGACAACAACAACAATAAGTAGTGTGTACGCATTACCTCTACCTTGGGACAATAACAACTCCACAAAAATTTCTTACTTTGTTTTTTTTTTATTAAAAGTAAAAGTTACTTGCTATCAAAACTAACCCCTTTTATCTTACCAGTTATATCGTTTAGATTCTCAAATTCACACTCATTAAAAAATTATTTTCGTGAGCTTGGAAAGAGAAATATACGAAGAAATAAGTAAATGTATCCTCAAGTTCCATAGTACTAGCTAGAATAACAAGATATCTCCATCTGGAAAATTTAAATACAATTTTTACTATAAAGTTTCTGGTTCAAACTTCAATGGTGAAAAGAAAAATTAAGTGATTGTTTCGTACTTTCGTATATGACCAAATTTTAGTAAAATAGAACTATCCGATATCTGTATTAATAATGTTGGCAAAATAGATAAAAAGAAATTATTCATTCATATTATTTATTAAAAAATAAATAATTTATGTGTTTAACTTTTATATTTGTAAAGCCTCAAATCGTGGTTCTTCATGTTTGATAGACTAGAAATTCTTTCAAAAGAGATAATATTTAAGAAGTCATAAATAATATGAATATTCATATTATTAACCGATTAACATATTTTTTATTCATATTAAATATGAATTGGGTCAAATAATTTTTTTATTTTGCATTACTATTTTTTTATCCGCTTATATTTGACCGGACCCACTCATCTTCCATCACTATATATTAGTGAAAAGTAGTATATAACTATATATACGGTAGAATAAATCTAGTTACATGCAAACTAACCCTAATTTAGCAAGGGCTTGTTTAATGAATAATGATAGTGCAGTACACTTGGAATACACGTGCAATGTGGACATGAACTGATGAACATCATCACAGTTGACCTTAGTCAAACATTCTTTAGTAAGATTGGCTTTTGGATCATAAATGAAACCCTTGTGTTTCTTTTGATGCATCCTAATGATTATGCCTTAACGTTCTAAATCATGGTCATTCATTAGAATTCACTAATAATAATTGGATTAATTTAGACATTTCAAACATTGTTTGGTTTGATTAATTTTTGGATCACAAATAAAACCTTTTCTTCTTTTTCTCTAATTCAGGACTAAGTTAAGAATCTCTCAAAATGATTACCAAAAACAAGCAAATGAAGTCATTGGCTTGTGTCCCTGAAATATTAACAATCCCAATTTTAAGTATTTGATATCACATATATTTTATGTAATTATTATTAATAAAATATTTTAAAAATTATAATAATAGTTATATAATTTAGTGATAAATAACGATAAATTTCTCTTTCGTTTGATAAAATTGACATTACCAAATTTAAATTTTCTCCTCTATTTACACCCATATATTTTCTTTCTAATGATTTTACTTTTTAATTCTAACTCAATTTTTCTGAATTGGCTATTTCTTTTCACCATAATTTATTGATTAATTCATAGAAAGTAATCATTTTTTGTTCTATCTTGTTAAGAGAAATCCCCCAATGCAATTGGGCACAAGGTTCGAAAGTCTCACAGATTATTGTCGTGCCTTCTCTACCTTCTACCAATTAATTAATACCATATTTTTAGTTATAACAAAGTTTCAAATCGTGAATCTAATTCACACGTCTCGCGTTATGCTATTACCATCAAGCCAAAGTCCTAGAAGCTTGCTTTGTATCTCAGTATAAATTGGATTTTTAAAAAAAAAAATTAAAGGCTTTTTTAGTATATTTTGACTTTAGACCAGAAAATACGTTGAGCCGCCAATAAAGGTTGTGATAAAGTGCTAAGTGCTCCTCCATCCTTAACCAGAGGCCTCGAGACCATAGGTATGGAGTCCCCTTTATTAAGAAGTGTTTTGCCCCAATATGAGACTCCCTGGCGCGAATCCAAATTTAGTCGGGCTCCAATATAAATATCAAACACCGAATGAAAAACCAAAAAAAAAAAAAAGAGCCGCCCCTTTAATTGTGGCAGTTTTTATGTTTTATATTTTTGACTAGTTAAATATATGCATACTACATAGTTTCTCATTGTGGTAAACGTGTTTGTGAGGGACTTAAGTTAATATATAAAAATTGGTCAAATTAATCCATAGTGTAATAGTGACTTACATGACTTAACTTGAAAGATTTAAGTTGCTTGAAGCATATGCAATTCGTGGTCCTGAAGTACCACATCCTTAGTACAATTTGTGTACATATGTATCTTGCTATAACTATAAGCATGATGGCATTAAGAATGCATCTATGGAGATATTGAAGAGTTATTCCACGACATTATATGAAGATGTTCATATCTATCAAGAATGATGATTTCAAGGTGCGGAATATTTATTTAAGTCAATATGGTTGATTTATTTATCAAATCTCTACCAAAGATCGTTTTGAAGATGATGCACAAAGATTGGAATGCAAATGCTCAAGGCTTAAATTGATGTACTCATTAGGGGGAGTTAATGCGCGTCGCACTCTTTTTCCCTTACAAGGTTTTGTCCCACTGGGTTTTCCTTGCAAGGTTTTTAACGAGGCAACCAATAGGCGCATATTCAAACATGTGTACTCTTTTTCCTTACTTTAATTTTTCCCAATGGGTTTTGGTTTAAAGGTTTTAACGAGGCACATCATTGAATAGACATTCAAGGGGGAGTGTTATGAAATAGAAGATTCTTACACTTCTATTTAAGGTGAATGTCTTTAATGTATTTAATTAGAGAGATTTTAGAGTCCTATTATTGGTAGCAAGATCTTCCTCCTCCCTATAAATAGAGGTGCTCTCTACCATTGTAATTCACCCCTCTCAACTCAATAAGAAGAACTCTCTCTACTCTTCTCTCTATTGCTATTGCTCTTGCATAATTGTTCTTGTCTTTACTTTAGTTTATAACACGTTATCAGCACGAGACTCTACCGTCTCAAGTACCATTCTCGAAAATCCAAGGTATTTTCCCTCTTCCTAATTTAATTTTCGAGTATATCTGACATTATGAAAAGAAAGTTCGTTGCCCTTGAAATTTCGGGCAAGAACTATATGACATGGGTGTTGGATGCTGAAATCCACCTAGATGCTATGGGTCTCGGAGACACCCTCAAAGATAAAGAAAAAGCATCCACCCAAGATTGTGCGAAGGCCTTGATTTTCTTGCGCCACCACCTTGACGAAGGTTTGAAGATTGAATATCTCACCGTCAAGGACCCACTCGTTTTGTGGAACAGCTTAAAGGAGAGATATGACAACCTGAAGTTGGTCACTCTGCCACAAGCACGATATGATTGGGCCCATCTGAGGCTACAGGACTTTAAGTCCGTTTCTGAATATAAATCTGCTATGTTCAGAATTACTTCTAAACTGAAGCTATGTGGAGATAACATCTCCGATTACGATATGCTTGAGAAAACGTTTACAACGTTTCATGCCTCCAATATGGTACTGCAGCAACAGTACCGAGAGAAAGGCTTTACGAAGTACTCTGAACTGATTTCTCTCTTACTAGTGGCTGAGCGAAATAATGATCTGCTCATGAGAAATCACGAAAATAGACCAACTGGGTCTACACCACTGCCTGAAGCAGATATGGTGCACTCGCATTATGCCAAACATAAAAGGGACCATGATCACGGTCATAAACGGGGTCAAAGCCAAGGACGTGGACAAGGAAGAAATTCCAAAGAAGTCCGTCACCCCCCAAAGAGAGATAACCACCGAAAGCAGAAACGGGGTCCAGAAGATCCTAAGGCAAATAGTTCAGAAACTATATGTTATCGTTGCGGTGGAAATGGGCACTGGTCTCGGACTTGCCGTATACCAAGACACTTGGTTGACCTTTATCAAGCATCTCGAAAGAGAAAAGGCCCTGAAACAAATTTTGTCTATGACGACAATGAGGATATCACCCACCTGGATGTGGCAGACTTCTTTGAGCAACCCGAGGGAAAGATAGACCACCTAATCGGTGATGGAACCATGATGAAAGAAGATGGAGCTGTTTGATTCTACTTGTATTAGTCAATGAATAAATTAATAGTCATTAGCATTAGCTCGTATTAGTTAATTCATGATATGATGTTAGTATTAGCCCTTTAGAATGTTTCAATATGCTCAAATATTTTTATTGTACAGTAGAGGTAATCGACTAACCTAAAAACTAGTCGATCGTCTAATATTTAGCAATAAAACGAACTTTTTTCCGCCAGGCCAGATATTCGAATATCAGAGTCTGATATTCGAATATCTGGGCCAGATATTCGAATATCAGAATTCCTATATTCGAATATCTGGCAAGATATTAGAATATGTGCTTAAATATTCGAATATCTAATATTTTTCGCATTAAAGTATTATTTTTTCCGCAAGGCATTATATTCGAATATTAGAATACAATATTCGAATATCCTAAATAACTGCTTCCCAAAACGCTGTTTAAACGCGAAACAAAAGAATTGAAGTTGTTTATACTTATATTTATGTATTTTTTTTGTATGTCAAACTATGGGAAAGCAAAATGGATATCTCACAAAGCGAACTTGGATCAACATCCAACTGTAAAAGTATTTGCCTAGTTGATTCATGTACTACACATACAATACTCAAAGAAAGGAAGTATTTCTCTCAACTGAATATGTGTAAGGCAAACATTACTACAATCTCTGGAAGTAGTAAATTGATTGAAGGCTCCGGAAGAGCTATAGTAACTCTGCCCAAGGGCACGATGTTAATCATAGAGAATGCAATGTTCTCCTCCAAGTCTATGAGAAACTTGTTGAGCTTTAAAGATGTACGCCGAAATGGCTACAATATTGAGACAATGGATGAAGATAATCTTGAATATCTCGTCCTCACTTCAAAGAATGTCTCCGGCCAAAAGAGGGTTATTGAGAAATTCCCGTCTTTATCTTGTGGCCTGTATTGGACAAGAATTAGTGCAATTGAGGCACATTCAACAGTAAATCTAAAGAATACTGAGTCCAATACATTTGTACTTTGGCATGATCGACTGGGTCACCCAGGATCAACCATGATGAGACGGATTATAGAAAGCTCATATGGGCATCCGTTAAAGAATTTCAAAATTCTCTCAAGTAATGAATATCCTTGCACTTCGTGTTATCAAGGCAAGCTGATTATCAGACCATCCCCAACAGAGGTTGGGGCTGAGTCACCCCAGTTTCTGGAACGTATACAAGGGGACATTTGTGGACCTATTCACCCACCTAGTGGGTCGTTTAGGTATTTCATGGTCTTGATAGACGCATCCTGTAGATGGTCTCATGTGTGCCTGTTGTCATCTCGCAACCTGGCGTTTGCGAAGTTAATGGCACAAATAATTCGGCTACGAGCACACTTTCCAGATAATCCAATCAAATCCATTAGACTGGATAATGCTGCTGAGTTTACATCCCAAGCATTTAATGATTATTGCTTATCAATCGGGATAAAAGTTGAACATTCTGTAGCCCATGTTCACACTCAGAACGGTCTTGCAGAATCGTTAATTAAGCGCTTGCAGTTGATTGCAAGGCCATTACTGATGAGAACGAGGCTGCCCACTTCAGTGTGGGGTCATGCCATATTGCATGCAGCAATGCTAATTCGTCTCAGGCCGACGAATTACCACAAGTATTCTCCGTTGCAATTGGTTTTGGGTCATGAACCCGATATATCCCATTTAAGGATATTTGGATGTGCCGTATATGTGCCTGTAGCACCGCCATCCCGCACCAAAATGGGTGCGCAAAGAAGGTTAGGAATATATGTTGGGTTTGATTCGCCCTCCATCATTCGCTACCTTGAAACATTGACAGGCGACCTGTTTACTGCACGATTTGCAAACTGTCGATTTGATGAAACACTTTTCCCAAAATTAGGGGGAGAAGTTGGTGAAACCAAACGGGAAATTTTGTGGAAAAATGAATCATTATCTCATCTTGATCCACATACCTCTACTTGTGAGAAAGAGGTACAAAAGATTATCCATTTGCAAAGAATAGCAAATCAAATGCCTGACGCATTTACGGACTTGAAGAGGATAACGAAATCCCACATTCCTGCGGAAAATGTTCCGATCCGTATTGAAGTCCCTATTGGACAATTATCTAGTGTCATATCCAATGAGTCAAATGCACGCCAGAAGCGTGGCAGACCATTAGGTTCCAAAGATCGAAATCCTAGAAAGAGGAAAAAGAACGATCTAAATGACACTATGAAAGAATCACATGAGGACGCTCATGATTTGATTAATTCCGAGATTCACGAAGAATCTATTGAGCCTGAAGCTCTTGAAAATACGGAACTACTCCCAAATCCAATTAATATTGAGGCAAATATTAATCGAGTGGATGTTGTGGTAGATAATGTCTTTGCTTATAATGTAGCATCTAACATTATGAAAGAATGTGAGGATCTCGAACCTCAATCTGTGAAAGAATGTCAAGAAAGACATGATTGGCCAAAATGGCAAGTAGCAATTCAATCTGAATTGAATTCGCTGGCAAAACGTGAAGTTTTTGGCCCTATAGTTGAAACACCTAATGGTGTTAAGCCCGTTGGCTACAAGTGGGTCTTTGTACGCAAACGAAATGAGAAAAATGAAGTACAAAGATACAAAGCACGACTTGTTGCACAAGGTTTTTCCCAAAGGCCTGGTGTCGATTATGAAGAGACATATTCGCCTGTAATGGATGCGATAACCTTTCGTTATCTCATAAGTTTTGCTGTCCATGAGAAGCTGGACATGCACTTAATGGATGTCGTTACTGCCTATCTTTATGGCTCACTTGATAACGACATATACATGAGAATTCCCGATGGACTCAAGGTGCCAAATGCGCACAATTCCAAATCTCGGGAAATGTTTTCAATCAAATTGCAAAGGTCCTTGTATGGTCTAAAGCAATCAGGACGAATGTGGTATAATCGTCTAAGTGAGTACTTGTTGAAAGAAGGCTATATAAATGATGCCATTTGCCCATGTGTGTTTATAAAGAAAACAACATCGGGATTTGTTGTACTTGCCGTATATGTTGATGACATAAACCTTATTGGAACCCCTGAAGAACTCCAAAAGGCAATTGATTATCTAAAGGATGAATTCGAGATGAAAGATCTCGGGAAGACTAAACTATGTCTTGGTTTGCAAATTGAATATTTGGCAAACGGAATTTTTGTTCATCAATCTACCTATACAGAAAAGGTATTGAAACGGTTTTATATGGATGACGCACATCCGTTAAGTACACCGATGGTTGTTCGTTCACTTGAAGTGAACAAAGATCCATTCCGACCTAAAGAACGGAATGAAGAGATACTTGGTCCTGAAGTACCATATCTTAGCGCAATTGGCGCATTGATATATCTTGCAAATACTACAAGGCCTGACATTTCTTTTTCAGTTAATGTCTTAGCAAGATTTAGCTCAGCTCCTACGAGGAGACATTGGAATGGGATCAAACACATATTGCGGTACCTAAAGGGGACTACCGATTTGGGCCTATTTTATGGAAAGAATTGCAGCCCGGATCTTGTTGGTTATGCTGATGCTGGATATTTGTCTGACCCACACAAGGCTCGATCTCAAACGGGTTATGTGTTTACCTGTGGAGAAACCGCCATATCTTGGCGATCGACTAAGCAATCAATTGTGGCTACTTCATCTAATCATGCCGAGATAATTACTATTCATGAAGCAAGTCGGGAGTGTGTGTGGCTAAGGTCGATAATACATCATATCCAAGACAAATGTGGTTTGAAATGTGATAAACTACCCACAACTTTATATGAAGATAATGCAGCATGTATAGCTCAATTGAAGGGAGGATTCATCAAGGGAGATAGAACAAAGCATATTTCACCAAAGTTATTCTTCACACATGATCTTCAAAAGAATGGTGATATCAATGTTCAACAGATTCGTTCAAGCGACAATATGGCTGATTTGTTTACAAAATCTCTACCAAAGTCAACCTTCAAGAAGCTAGTTCACAAGATCGGAATGCGAAGACTTAAGGACATAAATTGATGTTCTTATCAGGGGGAGTTAATGCGCGTTGCACTCTTTTTCCCTTACAAGGTTTTGTCCCACTGGGTTTTCCTTGCAAGGTTTTTAACGAGGCAACCAATAGGCGCATATTCAAACATGTGTACTCTTTCCTTACTTTAATTTTTCCCATTGGGTTTTGTTTTAAGGTTTTAACGAGGCACATCATTGAATAGACATTCAAGGGGGAGTGTTATGAAATAGAAGATTCTTACACTTCTATTTAAGGTGAATGTCTTTAATGTATTTAATTAGAGAGATTTTAGAGTCCTATTATTGGTAGCAAGATCTTCCTCCTCCCTATAAATAGAGGTGCTCTCTACCATTGTAATTCACCCCTCTCAACTCAATAAGAAGAACTCTCTCTACTCTTCTCTCTATTGCTATTGCTCTTGCATAATTGTTCTTGTCTTTACTTTAGTTTATAACAAAATAAGCACTGTTCTTGTCACTTCTTACTCAAAATAAAATTTCAAGAAGTTTTATTTTGTGTTTTATATAATTGATATTAATTGTATGGAAAAAAAATTTATCTCATAAATTTGTAAACTTTAATTAATTTTAAAAGTCTAAGTCCATAAAATTTGAGTTTACAAAATTATAAAATAAAAAAATTATCTCATATATTAATTATACGAAAAACAAAATAAAATTTTCCACTTGTTATATATTGGTGTTTTCTGAAAACACCTGACAAGTCATTGGTTTCTTTTTCTTGTCAATTCTATGTTATCCATTCATGCACTGCTTCCTTCTTTTTCTCTCTCCTCAAATTATTACTCTACAAGTTATAGTCAATTATCAAATATATTTTATTTTTGATTAGAGGACTTGATTTTAAATTCTGGCTATATATAGTTATTTTTGCCAAAGAATATTTCTCCCTCAATATTGGATTTTACTATACAAATTTAAATTTAATCGAAACTTATAGTAAATACCGCATAGAAAACCAAAAAAAAATACTCCAATGCCCCCTTTCCCCCTCGTCACCTATTCTTTCTTCAGTAACGATAATATGTGGATCAATTTACGTGGACTTCGACAAAAAAATTTATTTTGTGCGTCAAACAATTGACATTAATTAATTGTGCGAGACTTCTTTGTTGTCTAATATTTTTGTGGTCCTAGAGTTTTACGAACCTAAATATGTAAGATATGGGCGTACAAATGTGTGAGATGAAAAAAAATTTCATATAACTAATATCAATTGTGTAAAGCACGTCATAAAATCACTCGATTTTACCTACTTAATTAAATATTTATTATCTCTCACCAACAAGGGCATAAATTCTCTTGTTTTCTCCTTTTTCCTTTGTATGTATGAAGGTTTTGAAAGGAAAGGCAGTCAAACAAACTGAGTGGAGATTATTGACCATAATCTCAATGAAGATTTGCATTTAGATTTAGTGGGTGGTACCCAAATGAGTGGGAAATAATTGTTATTTTAACTAGTTGGTTTTGTTTGAGAGGGGAATAGAACAACTATATCTAGTACTTTTATGGGTGATGTGTACAAATTCACATGATTCTTGGCTTTGGACTTGTCTACTAAAGGAGAGAACACATTGTAAAAAGCATCCAAAATAGTTGACAACCCCAACCCCACATTTGTCCCTCTCTGTTTACAACCTATCTCAACTTTAAACTGTACAAAAGTTTAACACATCCACCCCACTACCCCTACATTTTGTACTTTGATATGTAGTGAAATTATCGTGATCCATGACTTCTTGTTACTTGTAGAAAGAATCCTTTTTGCTCTAAAAGTTTACCTTAACACGTTTGAACATAAGAAATTTTTCTTTTTCCAAAAAAAAATTAGCATTTATTTATAAAATTTTTTGTTTTTACTTGAAGATACATTTTGAAAAGCTCTAAAAAGTTATTGTTGATATGGAGAACAAAAGGAAGTTTTAGAGAGAGGAGAGAGAAGCTCTGGCGACTGGCAAGCGAGACGCCATCTGCCGCCGGCCACCACCCGCCATATCCAATCAACCTTACTAATACTTCCCCACTGTAAATATGACGAGAGTGATAACACCGGAAAGCGGAATACCACAACAATTAACATCAATACCCATGCTACACTGGTTTCCTAGTATGGGGAGTACTCCTACAGTCATGCAGGCACTGCCGGCGAAGGAGGTCCCAGGTGGAACGACGATGGCTAGGAAACTCGTGTACTCAAATGAAACCCATAAGCAATCAATGGCGGAGGTAGTCAAAGGTAATAGGATTCAAAATCAGGGCATGCAGCTTAAGTTCTATCCTCCGATGATGAAGGATGGAATAAAAATCGCAAAATTGAACCCTAAGGAGATAGAGATTCAGAACCAGAAGTGGAGGTATGCTTTAATCGGCTATGTTTTAGGAGGTAATCCGTCATTTGAGGAAATGTTGAAGTATGCTTATGGCGTCTGGAATGAGGTTACAACGCCTACAGTATTGCTACATGATGATGGGTACTTCATCTTCAAATTTGAATCTATGGAGGATAAGAACCTAATAATGCAACAAGGACCATATACGTTCAATGGTAGGCCTATGATTCTGAAGGAATGGAATCTTAATTTTCAGATTCAGAACGAGTCGATGAGAATTTTCCCAATTTGGGTCAGTTTTCCTGGGTTGCCAATCCAATGCTGGGATGAAGAGAACTTAGGCAGAATAGTAAGCTTAATTGGTAAGCCTTTATGTACCGATAGATTAACTGCTGAATGTGAAAGAATCTCCTATGCGAGAATTCTTGTGGAAGTTGATATCACTCAACCTCTGCCTGAGAATGTCTACATTAAGATACCAGATGGAAAAAGATGGCTACAAAATGTGGAGTATGAATGGAAACCAACCTTTTGTCTAGAATGCAACTCGTTTGGGCACAAAAATGGAGATTGTCAGAAGGAGGAACAACAGACTGAAGGGATACAGAGGCAGAGAAAGAGGAAAAAGAAGACAACCAGATTGCAATGGCAACCAAAAGCTGTAACAGAGGAGAAATTAGATGAGCAGCAGAATGAAAAACCAATAGAGTTACCTGCAGTAGAAGTTCAATTGAATAATAAAGGCAAGCAGACTGCAATTGTCCAAGGACATAGAGATAGAAAACAAAACAAAGAGACCATCTATGCTGAACTAGCCAGGAGAAATACATTTGAAGTACTCACTATATTAGAGCCTCCTGATGGGAACCAACAGATGGGAGAATGAAGCCTAGAGCCAGGTCTATTAGATTCAGGAGCCACTACATCCACTATTTCCCCATGATTATTGTATCCTGGAATATTTGAGGACTAAACAAGTCCTACAAACAAAGAGAGTTAGTCAATTTCCTGAGGACTAATAGAGTTGATATAATAGCTTGTCTAGAAACTAGAGTGAAACAGCAAAACTCAATGGCAATCTATAAGAAGCTGGGAGGTGAATGGACAATAGGGAACAATTATGCATATGCTCCTAATGGAAGGATATAGATAATGTGGAAAGAAGTCAATGTTCAGGTGGTACTTCTGGAAAGCACTGATCAACTGATCCATTGTCAGGTGAAAGATAAGAATTCAACTTTTGCTAGCTACATCACATTTGTATATGGCCTACACACTACCCAACACAGAGCACCACTATGGAGGGATTTGAGAGCTATCCAACATACTGGCCCTTGGCTTATAATGGGGGACTTTAATAGTCTGTTAGGGGTCGAGGATAGGATAAATGGTCAGCCAGTGCATCCTTCAGAGCTAGCTGAATTTCAGAGATGTATTGATGATATTAGAGTGGGGCAGCTTACCAAAAGAGGCAACAAATTCTCATGGAGCAACAAAAGGAATGCTGAAGCCAGAGTTTATAGCCATATAGGCTGGGCATTTGGTAATGATGAGTGGTTCACTTCTTACACAGGGGTGGAAGCAGTATACATATTACCTGGATGTTCAGATCACACCCCTATACTGATAGAAACTGAAATAATTAAAATTAAAGTGAATAGACCATACAGGCTACTACTAATAGTTATGCAACAAAAAGAATACAAGGAAGCAGTTCAAAGAGTGTGGACTCAACAAGTCAAAGGATACACTATGTATTCTATTTGGAGCAAACTGAAAAAGATTGAGCAGGAAACCAGAACCATTCATCAGGAGCACTCATCTCTAGATAAGAAGCTGCAACAGATGAGAGAAGATCTGAGGGTAATTCAAGGAAAACTGAATGAAGATTATTTCAATAAAACAGTGATTGAAGAAGAAAAGAAACTGTTAGAGAACATTGAAAAGTGGGAAGTAATTCAAGAACAAATAATGAGACAGAAGTCACGAGCAAACTGGATCCAACTGGGTGATAGCAATACAAAGTACTTCCATGCATATATGAAATCCAGACAAGCAAGAAACAGGGTGAGCAGTATTCTCAATGACAACCAGATGAGGATTACTGATCCACAGCAGATCCAGCAAGAGTTCACTCAATTCTTTCACCAGTTACTGGCACAGCAGCAGATCAACTTCCTAGAATAGACATTAGTGTGGCTAGAGATGGGCCATGTCTATCATTGCACCAACATCAGCAATTGTTAACTCCAGTAACAAGGGAAGAGATC
This sequence comes from Nicotiana benthamiana, assembly GCA_034376525.1. Lineage (NCBI taxonomy): Eukaryota > Viridiplantae > Streptophyta > Magnoliopsida > Solanales > Solanaceae > Nicotiana > Nicotiana benthamiana. Next base: position 52,211,204 of record CM067330.1, on the reverse strand, counting down.
AGCCAGATAATACATCACCTTCCTAATGACAAGGCTCCTGGAATAGATGGTTACCCTGCAGAATTCTTTAAAAAGTTTTGGCCAACTGTGGGAGAGGAGGTTATAGAGGCAGTGCAGCAATTCTTTCAAACTGAAAAATTATTGAAAGAGATTAACTGCACAACTGTAACATTGATGCCGAAAGTGAAAAATCCCAACTATGTCAAAGAATTTCGACCCATTTCTTGTTGCTCAACACTGTACAAAGTTATTGCAAAGATCCTTACAAACTGACTCAAACTAGTTGTGGATTATCTGGTGGGGCATGTACAATCAGCTTTCATAGAGGGGAGAAACATCCTAGACAATGTTATTATGGCTCATGAACTGATAAGAGCTTACACCCAAAAGGCAGTATCTCCCAGATGCATGATCAAAGTGGACATTGAGAAGGCTTAAGACTCGGTTGAATGGGGGTTTCTGAGGGCAGTGTTGCTGGAATTTGGTATACCTTACAAAATGGTCACTTTAGTTGTGGAGTGTGTCTCCACAGCAAGCTTCTCTCTACTAATCAATGGAGGTCAGACAGGGAGACCCAGTGTCTCCCTACCTGTTTGTCTTAGTCATGGAATACCTCAACAGAACATTGAAGAAACTTAAGGCAGTATCTCCCAGATGCATGATCAAAGTGGATATTAAGAAGGCTTATGACTCGGTTGAATGGGGGTTTTTGAGGGCAATGTTGCTGGAATTTGGTGTACCTTACAAAATGGTCACTTTAGTTATGGAGTGTGTCTCCACAGCAAGCTTCTCTCTACAAATCAATGGAGGTCTCACCAGAAAGTTTGCAGCAAGAAAAGGATGAAGACAGGGAGACCCAATGTCTCCATACCTGTTTGTCTTAGTCATGGAATACCTCAACAGAACATTGAAGAAACTAAAGGCAGTATCTCCCAGATGCATGATCAAAGTGGACATTAAGAAGGCTTATGGCTCGGTTGAATGGGGGTTTCTGAGGGCAGTGTTGCTGGAATTTGGTGTACCTTACAAAATGGTCACTTTAGTTATGGAGTGTGTCTCCACAGCAAGCTTCTCTCTACTAATCAATGGAGGTCTCACCAGAAAGTTTGCAGGAAGAAAAGGATGAAGACAGGGAGACCCAATGACTCCCTACCTATTTGTCTTAGTCATGGAATACCTCAACAGAACATTGAAGAAACTAAACAGGAACCCAGACTTCAACTTCCACCACAAATTCTCCAAGTTACAAATCACTCATATATGTTTTGCAGATGATCTTTTGATGTGTTGTAGAGGTGATGAGATCTCAATGAAGTTACTGTTGAAAGAATTTGATAACTTTTCTCAGATGTCTGGACTGCAAGCAAACTTGGAGAAAAGCTCTTTGTACATAGCAGATGTCTCACAGGAAGTCAAAGAGAAGTTACTTGCAGACTTTGAACTAACAAAAAGGAAATTCCCCTTCAAATACTTGGGAGTCCCCTTATCAACAAAAAAGATCACAATCACACAATGCTTACCTTTGGTTGAAAGGATAGTGGACAGAATTAGATGCTGGTCATCCAAGATCGTATCCTATGCTGGAAGATTCCAACTGATTACGAGTGATCTATTTGAAATACAAACCTATTGGGCCCAGGTCTTTCTCATTCCAAAGAAGGTCATCAAACTGGTTGATGGAATATGCAGAATCTATTTGTGGATTGGCAATCATAAGACAAGTCATAGGGCTCCAATAGCATGAGAAACAGTATGCAAACCAGAGGCAGCCGGAGGTTTGAAGATCATTTGCTATGCGAGGTGGAACAAATCAGCCTTGTCGAAGCTGCTATGGACTTTAATGTTAAAGAAAGATAAGCTCTGGATCAAACGGATCCACTGTCATTATATAAAGAAAAAAATCAGTTGATAACATGGAAACACCAAAGCAGGCTAGCTGGTTGGTAAGGAAAATATTTGGAACAAGGGAGTGGTGGACACATAATAGTGCAGCAATGCAAGCATGCTGGCAGAATGGAAGCTACAGCATCAGGAAAGAAAATATACACTCTACTCCACAGTATCCCAAAGCTCACTGGAAAAAATTAGTGTTGGTGCCTGGACTACTGCCAAAGCAGAAGTTCATATTATGGATGACATTGCATAGACGTTTGGCAACAGTTGACAGGTTAGAAAAGTGGGGTATCCACACTGACCAGTCTTGTACACAATGTGGGAGAGACATTATAGAGACCCACAATCACCTGTTCTTTGAATGTTCTTATTCCCAAAACTGTGGCAAGGATTGTTAAAGTGGCTGAACTTCAACAGATTGATAAACAACTGGGAGCTAGAGGTGCAATGGGTTTCTGCTAGAGTAAACAACAGAAAGGCAAGGAAAACCATTCTAGGAGTGGTGTTTGCAGCAGTTGTATACAATATTTGGATGGAAAGGAATGAAAGAAGATTTCGACAGTCGAGCAAAGAAGCTACAGACAGAGCACGGCAGATCGCAATCCAAGTGCACATCACTGGACTGAAGAAGCCAAAATGGCAGCCTACCCTACAGTACATAAATTGCTATCCTCAATGTACTCCTTGACTATATCTACATTTTTGTATGTTAGGAGTTAGTTAAACAACTTTTTTGGTTGTAGAGTAGCTAGTTGATCAAGTTTGAGATTTGTTCAATAGTCCCAAAGAACAATTGATGTACATTTATACTTGTTGAAATGCAAATTTTCTTTTCGACCAAAAAAAAAATTATTGTTCAAATTTTCACTCAAAAAACTTTAAAAACAGCCCAAAATTCTATTCATGTCCAAACAAAATTCTATTCATGTCCAAACACAACTCTAAATTTCAAATATCATTTTCACTTGAAAACAAATCACCACTTTTTTGGAATTTTACAATTATTATGTCCAAACGCTCACTAAGTTACTATATTATAACATTTAAGAAAATTAAAAAAAAAAGGCAGACTGGTACACTAAGTTCCCGTTATGCGTGGCGTCCAGGAAGGGCAGACCACAAAGCTCTACTGTACGCAGCCTTACCATGTATTTCTATAAGAGACTATTTTCACAACTTTAACCCGTGAGTTTCTAATTACAAGACAGCAACTTTATCGATTACGTCAGAGCTCCCCTTCTAATCTATAATACATTATACTTCAAGAAATTATATTTGCCAAACAACAAAAGGAAAGAACTTTTTTGCATGATCTTTATATCAATTTTTTTAAAACCTATCCTCTTATTAATTATTAATTATATTATAGAAAATCAATGTTCAAAATGTGATCACGTACGTATAACGTTGAATATCGATCAAACAAATTAGTTGGATCAACCATATAAATCTTTTGTATCCATTCCACTAAGATCTAATCCTGTAATGCACTTGGAAAGGCATGTCTCAATAAATAGCCATTTAAAGAACTTGTTAAAGTTTAATCATTTTCACACTAACTCTAGTTTCGTCGCAAAACTTCTCCTTTATTCGAATTTAGGATTAAAAAAACTCAAATAAGTAAATGATTCTTTTGGGATCTGTTCGGTATGAAGGAAAATATTTTTTAAAAAATATTTTTTAATTTTTTTATATTTGGTTGGCTTATATGTTTTGAAAAATATTTTCCTTGTCAATTTATTTTTCTCCAAATGGAGGAAAATATTTTTCTTATTAAGAGAAAGGAAAACATTTTCCAAAGCTCCTTCTCAACCTTCCCACCCTACCCTCTCTACAAAAAAAAAAAACAATCAAATTTCAGTTATTCTGTTACCACTCACCCTACTACCCCTCCACCCCCACCCGCTCCCCCCAAAAAATTTACCTTAATTGTTTATTAGTTTCAAATTTTTATTTTTTCAATTTTTCTGCACCGCTCATCACCCACCCCCGCCCCCTTCCTCCACCCTTCCCCGCACAAAAAAAATTACTTTTTTGTAATTTAAATTTTATTTTACTTTTTGTTTTACTTTCCCCCCCCCCCCAAGCCCCGCCATCCCCCCCCCCCTTCCCAAAAAAATAAAATATATTTTTTAGTTTTAATTTTATTATTTATTGGTTTAAAGGCTTAAAATTTTACAAGTTCCAAAATTATGAGTTCGAAAGTTTATGTGTTTGGAAGTTTACGGGTTTAAAATTTATAAAGCTTAAGCGTTCGAAATTCCACAATTTTGAAAGTTTAGCAGTTCGAAAGTTTATAAAATTTGTGGGTCCAGAAGATTGTTGGTCGGAAATTTATGGCTTCATATTTATTATGTCTAAATTATTTATGAATACTCTTTTTTTTTTTTTTTACGACCCAGTACAATACCACTCAGTGGTGTCTGGGGAGGGTAGTGCGTACGCAGCCTTACCCCTACCCTGGGGTAGAGAGGCTGTTTCCAAATAGACCCCCGGCAGGCTATTTATGAATACTCTTGAGAAGTCATTTTCCTTAACTTGGATACTAAATACCGGAAAATGAATAAAATTACTACTTGTTTTCCAAATAAAAATTTCCTTAAAAGAAATTTCGTTATACCAAACACACCCTTAACGATAGCCAAAACCAACCTTGTGATAAGAATCAAAGATAGAAGGGGGCTTTTGCCCTTTCAATCAATATATGAGTTGCTTCTTTGAGCAGAGTTGGTATATATTCCCATTATATTTTGAACTTTTTCCAAAAATTTGCCCTCTAAAGCTTGGGATGCCTTCCTTCTAATTCTCATCCTTTTTGAAGTGAACATTACCTTTTACCATCCAAAATTCCTACTCCCACCGAATAAAGTAGAAGCAAGAACAATTACTTATCTTCTAACCTCACCAACCAATCTCTTTCTCTTAAAAATAATCTCTCCCTTTATCTCTCGCTCAATAATTTATTAACATTATTAAATCCATATATATATATATATATTTATAGAAGGTAAAAGGACCACCTATATATATATTCTTTTTTTCTTTAAGAGTTAAGTTATATGTACTGACAACTTAAAAAATATTTACACAATAAAATTATCTTTAAGGTAATTATTAGTAAATTTCTTGATAAGTATTAATTGGTGCCGGTAAAATTTACTATAGTGTAAAAATATACCTACATTGTCAGTGTTATTACTCAAATTCTTTTCACAAAGGTTGTGTTTGGGCCAGCTTAGCTATTTTACTAGGTACTAGTTATCTCGAACAATCTTGCCCATCAAAATTTTTACAATAATAATGTATTCAATGTAATTGCACAAGTGGGATCTGAGAAGAATATTATGTACCTAAACCATACTCCTACCTTGAGAAGGTAGATATACTATTTAAATCACCAAGACAATGAAATTAGCCTGCAAATTCTATCATAACAGATGTTGTTGAACCTAGGAGTGGATGTTCGGGGAGTTTGGATTGCATATGAAATTTTCGTTCAGATTTTTAGTTTTGGGATTGATAAAATGACAATGCAAATCTAAATCCAATCCAAATAAGTTCGGATTAGATCGGATTTTTTAAGTTTAGTTTCGAATTAATCGGTTTGGATATTTGGATTTTCGGTTTTGAGCTTATAAGTTGAGATGTTTCTTCTTCTTACAAAAATGAACATCCAAATGAAGAATTCATGTTACATTCCCTAAAAAGTTCCTTATTCTCGCTACAATCATCCAAATGAAGTATTAAAGTAATAAAATTATTATATAAATCAATACAACAGAGACATTAATACGGCAAATAAGAACTAAAAATAGTAAAATCATGTCCAAATAGAAAATATTCCCATAGCAAGTTAGTAATTAATATTGAATATATGAGATAATATCTAATGGATAGGGTATTGAACCTATTACTATTGACATATGGATAATGGACGAAATATAAAGTATAAGAATTTTCGATATTCAAAAATTCGATGTGCCAAATCTAATATCCAATCCAAAATCTAAAATTCAAAATCCAATCGGTAATCCAAAAATTCGGATTTGAATTTGGATTTCAGATTTACCCAAATTATACCCGTCCCTAGTTGGACCCCTTGATAATATAGGATCCTTAAAAGAGCCTTTATGATGAACGACGACCTCAAGTGCAGCACACAGCTTGTTCTATTGCATCAACTTTTGTTGAAGAATATTTGTTGTGCTTTTTCCTTTCTCCATTATGATAATAGAATCACCAAAATAGTATATTGAAGGCCCCAATGGCCAATATGTTCCACTTCCCATATGTCAAATTGATGTTACTAAAGTTGTACCACTTAATCTTTTTTTAATAATTTTATTAACGTTTCTTTAGAAGCATTAGAGACGAAACAAAGTAGGAGTAATAATTTAAGGAAGGTGCAAAGAATAACAAATAGACAAATGCAACAATATCTAACCTTTGGATCCATACACTAATCATCACTAATAGTCTAATCCATACACTAATCATCACTAATAGTCTAATACCATCGTATCAACTTGTTTTTATGTTTCTTATTCGGTGTTTAGTATTTATATTGAAAGCCCGATTAATCTTGATTCGCGCCACGAGCGTAAGGCCCATTAAATGGGGAAGTGATTTTTATCATAATTTTTTTTATTTCAAGGCTCGAACTCGAAATTCTGATTAAGGGTGGAGAAATCGTATCTATCCTTTGTCGATATAATCTACTTGTTAAGGAGGTATCCTGTCATGATGTTAAACGTGAGGCAATCATTGAAGCAATATTAATTAAGTTAATTTTATTTATATAAAGGGGATTTTTGTAACATCCTCTTGTTCAAGATTTTTTAGATTAATTATCTAATGGTTAAGGATATTACGTTATTATCCCGAAATTGAGGCGACTATAATCATGCCTCTCAAGAATTATTCCCTGAATTTTGGGTAGAATTAGCATAATAGAAACAAGTTTGATGCTTTTCATATCCCCTAAAATGAGGATTTATTAGAACTAATTTTAGTACAAAATAATGGTAGCATGCACAAGATCAAATGGCAGAAATAATAATTGACAAGTCATCATAAGGAAAAAGAAACAACGGAGGGATCCGAATCGGACCTAAATAGGAATAACATGATAAGTCTTTTTCAAAACCTAACATTAAGGGCGTTACGACAATATACAATTAAAATGCAAGATTGGAGTAATAAAATCTAAGCACCTTTAATTTGTTATGTTGTTCAATTTTCAACCTTTATACTTTTGTAAGGTACTTTATATATAGGAAGTCTTGTTTGATGGAAATGCAAGATAATACTGCTTTGATATATCTAATTTGATTCGCACCTTAATTCCTTGGACTTCTAATATAACATAAGCTTAGTGTATTGGATTGTTTTTTTATTTTTAGTTGTAGCTCTATATCCAAATTCATCGAGGTAATTAAATAATACCATGATCAAAAAGAAAACTAAATCAACATAACAACTAGGGGTGTTCATGGTTTGACGGAAAATCGATCCAAATCGAAAATTGAACCAAATCAATTAAGTAAACCGAAATTTTTTTGATTTGGATTGATGTTGATTTTAAATTTCAAAAACCGATAATATTTTGATTTGGTTTTAGTTCTATTTTAAAAATCCGAAAAATAAATCGAGCCAAACATGTTAATTATACAAAATTTAATAATTATTTATGTACAATATAATATCTTTTTATAAATAATTTTAATTGTTATTCTGAATTTTGGTTTATCCTGTTATATCTTAAAAGATTGCCTAAGCTCAAAATAATAGGTTTCGACCAATTTTCTTTTCATTAACAGACTCTAATTCTCTAACCCTCGCATATGCTTTTGCCTAACAAAAGAGTTAAAAGAGTAAAGAAAGCACATTCAAATTGCAAGACAATAATGGCTATAGCTTGAGAAAGCAAACTTTCAGTTTGTTTTTTGTTCGTTCTTTTCATATAAACAAGTAAATAAACTTTCAGTTCTGAAAGAAATATATAAAAAGCATAAATTTGACAAATTATTTTAGATTGTTGTCTAGCGTTGTCTTGCTATGATCGACTTATCATTAGCTTACTAAGAACCAAAAAACCAAACCGAACTAAACCAAACCAAAAACTATTAAACCGATAGTTTGTATTTAATTTGGTCTGGTTTTGGTTTTAAAAATTTAAAAACTGATTAAAATTGGTTTGATTTTGGTTTGAATCAAAAACCGACCAAACTGAACCGTGAACACCCCTAATAAAAACTTTTTCTTTTGGCCTCCAAGAGAAATGAGATTCCAAGTTCGGCATAATCCAATAGTAATTTTGGCTCAAACGTTATATTAATAAAAAAATTGATTTAATATATATGAAGAATTTATCGATAACTTAGTAAGTTGTTATTTTTAATATTCGGAACTTATAAATTCAAAATTCGAGCTCCCGATAATAAGAGCTCATTTGTGGAAGATAGTCTTTTTGAAAACTTTCGATCATGTTGTATAATTCTTACTAAATTTGTTATTTTACTATAATAGGTACAGCTATACGTGAAATGTGAGAAATCAAGAACCTAACAAACAAACAAATGAACACATTTGGCATGTTTCTTTAATCAGGTTTCGTGAATTTGAGGACCCATATATGTAAACCAACAACCATATCTCAACAGTTTAGATTTATACCAACCTAACATTCAGTCAAGTACTTGTGTGTTTGCCATCCCACAAACAAATATTTGAATTTAAATTGAAAGTTTAAAGTTAAAGAATTTTAATATATATAACAGTATTTTACTTTTTGGAACAGACTAAAAATTAAAGATTGTCATATTTCTAAGGAGGCAGCCGGTTATCTAGGCAACAAAACCCAAAGGCCGCCGCTAGAGAAAGGGTTCAGTATTCAAGTCAATTTCTGATTCTTCCGACTTTGAAGTTGAATTATTCATGAAAATAATCTTTTGTAAAAATACAAAGATTGTATATAATAGATTTTTATGATTCGATATTTTCCTAAACTTCGTACACAACGTGATCATAGTGTATCATGCTGCTGTCCTTTTTTTAATTTCCTTCCTATGTTGTTTTGGCACGTATGATTGTACTAACACTTTGCTGGACTCAAACTGTGAGTGTCCTTGCCCCAATAATTAAGGCTTTTTGTCCCTTACATGGGGTTTTCCTGTCTTCCCTCAATAGCACTAGAGATTTCTTCTATTTGGGGGTAAAATAGCGTTATCAATTATACCAAGCCAAAGTCTGACTAAAACCCAGAGTTGGATATAACAACTCATGCATGCAGAGAATACGAGTAAAACTTTGCTTTCGTATTTGGATAAAACTAGCCATTGGTCGTTCACTCCTTGGTTCCCTCCTCTCCCCAATGGCTACTTATAGCACATTGAGTTCACAGAATTCAGTAGCTTTCGTCTACACCCTCATATATATATATATATATATATATATATATATATATATATATATATATATATATATATATATATATATATATATATATATATATATATATATATATATTACTATGACTTCAGTTACTATTGTATAAAAGTAGAACCTTAGAGCAACGGTAAAGTTGCCTCCGTATGATTTATAGGTTATCGATTTGAGTTATGTAATCAGGCATTAATGCTTGTATCACATCATACCTCCTTAGAGTGCAACCTTTGTTGAGTTGTCCCACATCGGAGGGATTTGAGGTCATTGGTCTCCTTATATGGCTTGGGCAATCTTCACCTCATAAGCTAGCTTTTGGGGTTGAGTTAGGCCCAAGATCCATTCTTTTCATGGTATCAAAGCCAGGCCCATCCAATTATTGTTACCGATGTTGGGCCCCCATTTAAGTTGTCCACGCTCCAGAGATCTGGGCGTGAGGGGGGTGTTGAGTTGTCCCACATCGGACGGATTTGATGTCCTTGATCTCCATATATGGCTTGGGCAATCCTCGCCTCATAAGCAAGCTTTTGGGGTTGAGTTAGGCCCAAGGTCCATTCTTATCAACCTTTTCACAAATCCTAAATAAACGCAGGATGCTTCCTGCACCGGGCTACCCTGCCCTTATAGTTGTTATTGTATATTAACAACGTCATTCTAGCAACCTATAAACTTCAAATATCGAATGCTCTACGTAATGGTGTATTTTGGCCCAGGCCCGGGCCAAAACGGGCCTCACGGGCCGGGCTTCGTGGGACGGGCCTGGCGGTTTTTTTTAAGGCAATATCTTGTATAGTAGTTATTAGTATAGTATAGAATATATTTAGTATAGTATATGTAATATATATTTCATTGTATATTCTGTTGTAGTAATTAGTATATATTGTATATTATATATATTGTGTTGTAGTAATTAGTATATATTGTATATTATGTATATATTATTACCCAAAATGGCATATCTTTCTTAGTCTTCCTTCCCCAATGGAATGAGCACAACAAGGTACTAATACCACCATTAAAAGAAAAAAAAACTAAAAGAAGATGTGCCGATGGTGGTACTATTAATTAGTATATTGTGTTGTAGTAATTAGTATATATTATATATTTTGTGTGTGTGTGTGTGTATATATATATATATATATATATATATATATATATATATATATTCTCTTATATATTTTCATGTAGTATATATACTGTATATTATGTATATATATTATAACATATAGTTATATATTTTGTTGTAGTATATATATTGTATCTCTTATGTATAATGTATATTCTCTTATATATATACATATATTTTCTAATAGTATATATTGTATGTTATGTATATATATATTCTCTTATATATTTTCATGTAGTATATATATTTTATATTATGTATATATACTATAACATATATAGTTATATATTTTGTTGTAGTATATATATTGTATCTCTTATGTATAATGTATATATATTCTCTTATATATATTGTATCTTATGTACTTATGTTATTACTTATATATTTTCTTGTATTTTAGGTTGTTTGTTTTGTATATATATTCTCGTTTATATTTTCTTGTAGTATATATTGTATGTAATATATATATATATATATATTGTAGCTTATAAATAATTCGAAGTAAAGACAAAGAAATATTGAGAAAAAAGATATTCAATGATATGTTTTATAATTTTTATAACCCAAAATGGCATATCTTTCTTAGTCTTCCTTCCCCCAATGGAATGAGCACAACAAGGTACTAATACCACCATTAAAAGGAAAAAAAAAACTAAAAGAAGATGCACCAATGTACAAGTTACATCATAATCTACATTGTATCTCTAACAAATCTCATAAATCCGTCAAGGTTGGGAGGAGGTTGTGTTGTGGTGGTGAAAACGAAGCTTGTTCTGCTATCATTTCTTCATAAGCTTCATCTGTCGCCGGTTGTGATTCTGCAATTTCAAAGTTTCTTCTTTCCGCGCGGATCCAATCTCTAAAAAGTATCGATATTTTCAAGCTATCCCTCATCGCCGCTCTATGATCACCTATTTGTAGTCTTGCTTGACTGAAAGCGCTCTCCGATGCAACAACTGAAGCTTGAATTGATAAAACATCCCGAGCCATCCTTGCAAGAACCGGAAAATATTTTTCCCTTGACTTCCACCATTCCAAAAGATCGAAAGAGCTGTCTGGATTCTCCTTTTCAAGTCCCTGAGACAAGTAAACTTGAAGCTCATTTAGATGTGAATTTTCATCATAATTATCACCTTGAGAACCCCGGAACTCTTTCCAAGATTTAAGAGATGTTAATCCCGCAGCTTTTTTAGACGATTGTGAGCTAGACGAAGTAGGGGTTGGAATATTTAGCCTAGCATGCTCTAAGGAAACTTTATAAGCATCATAAATTGTTTGAGCATTAATTTTAATTGATGCTTTTGCATCTACAAGTGTAGCAACTTCCTCGTTTGAAAGACCTAAAGCCTTATAAATATTTGAATACCAAAAATGAGGACCTCCTAATTTCATTGTTGGATTTAACATTGCAGCAACACCAAAAATATGAGGGATAGGAAAAAAAATATTTTCTAAATGTTTGTTTCATTTAATTTATAGCAAGTTCATAAATATCCCCATCCTTGCCAAATTCAACAAACAAATCAGCTAGTGCGGCAATATAAACCAAACAGTTTGAATAGTAGGATAATATTGCCCATAAAATGCATTTGTAGCAACTTCAAAATGTTCTAAAATATCTAAAAGAATTTTAACATTCGTTCAATCTTGGGTAGTAAGCATTTCATCATCATCCTCACCACCTACCCGAGAATTAAACGTTGCATTAATTGGGTTTCTACATTCATATGCAACTACTAAACTTTTGTACATACAATTCCATCTAGTCGGGCAAGGTTTTGGAACCTTTCTTTCTCTAAGGCCATATCATCACATTTTTTAAAATACTCTCTAAGTTTAGTTCTACGGTTTGAATAAAAAAAGCTAATTAAGAGCCATTCGAACCTTTTTAATTTCTATGTTTAAAATTCGCATACAATCACCGATAATTAAATGATAAATATGACAAATACATCTAACATGGAAAATATTACTAAATGCATGATTTAGTGTTTTTGTAAGCATGCCTATAACACTAGTGTTACTAGAAGCATTATCCATAGAAATTGCCATTATTTTATGGCTAAAGCAAAAATATTTACAAATATCTGAAACAGTGTTAGCTATAAACTTACTTGTGACGTGAATTAATTATTCTATACGCAATTATACGTTTTTGCATTGTCCAGTCCTCATCTATCCAATGACTTGTAATAGTTAGATAATCACAGTCATTATTACTTCTACCAATATTAGTAGTAATAGGAATCCGATTAGGTATATGAGTAAATAAATAGCGCAAATATTGTTCATATTCATGTTTGAATTTATAAATATCGGCCTTATCTATTGCGCGAGCCCAACCTTTATAAGTAGGATTAAAAACTCTTCTAATATAATGAACCTAATTATGATTAGAAGCAAAAGTATAAGGTAAGCACATAACAATAATCATCTTTGCTAATTCTTCACGATCTCTATTTGGATCGTAATATAAAATACCTCCGGTGACAGCGTTAATTCCTGGTTGAACTAGATTTAACCTGTACTAGGGTTAATCGCATAATCTACACTTGTCCCCTCTTACTGCGCTTGCATTTGAAAAAATCTAGCCCTATCTGTAGGGTGTGTTTTATGTGCCTAGTCAAACTACCCGTGCCGCTACGGTCTCCAGTAAATTTATGAACCAGTAATTTCCCACAAGTTTCACACTTAGCCTTATTTAGTTCTCATACTTGAGTAAAAAAATTCCAAAGTAATGATGTTTCTGGACGTTTAGCAGGTTGTCTACTAAAAGTTGGAGTTTCTACAAGTGGGTAGGCCGGTGCATTACTTGAGTTATGAACAGAACTAGTAGGTGTATCATCTAAATCTGGTGCTTGGGATTCATCATCATCATCATCCACATTTTCCTCAAAATAGGTTCATTAGGATAAAAAGCATCCATAATTTCATCATCTAATCTATCACCTACTGCAACATTATGTAGAAATTCACTATCGGTAAATTCAAAGCAAGGGTGATCACTATCAAGCATTACGGGAGGCGGAGCGGGACGTCTAGGTTGGCAACTACTTTCAACTTGCTTATCTTTTGTAGGTCGGGGAGCCGGGGGAACAGTAGTATTATGGTCACTAATTTCACCGGTTTTACCTTTTCCTGTACCGAACATTTTTCAAAGAAATGCCATACTAATTATAATTATGCATACTAAACCACACAAAAATATATTATTAAAACGTAAGAGTTGAAACGAGTTTACCGGATTGCCGAACAACTTCTTGAAAATTAAAAATCGTTGAACACTTGAAAACTTCAATTCAACAACTTCACAATTTTTCACGAATTTTCAACAATAAATTAAGCAATTGTAGTAGAAAGATTGAAAGAGAGATTGAGAGATATTGATGAATTGGTGAATAAAAATGAAAGAATGAGGGGGTATTTATAGTTGAGATATGGGAAAAAGTGTAATTATATAAAGTTTGTGGTTAAATTAAAGTTTGGGGGCCAAATGGCTATTTTACAAAGTTCCAAACGGCTATTTTTGAATTGGAGCCGTTACTGATTTTTTTTTAAAAAAAATTTAAAAAGAGTCGTTGGGCCCGTTTGGAAAAAAATTTATAACAGGTGCCCTCACAAAATGTTTAAAATGCAAAAAAAAAAAAAAGATACGTACACACAAGGGATTTTTTACTACGTTTTCTACCAGAAAAGGGTGAAAACAGGATTGTAACTTGTGTTTAATGGAAGTAAAAAAGCAAAATGCTACTCATTGCAGACCGCAGAATCATCTCAGTAAAAAGAAGTACAATCTGGTTTCATACTGGTTTCACCTTAGCTGCAGTTCTTGGCATTATATTTACTCTTTTTCTTGTCTTCAATTGATAATTTGTCTACTAATTTTTAGCCAACAAACTCAATTCTTTTATTTTCTTTTCTTTTAGTCTTTTGTAATATGCCAAGATTTACCTCTCCAAATTGTAACCAGTAACCCTCTCTGAGATTAAAAGAGAGAAGATTTTGTACAATGATTATCAGTTTCAAATATAATTCAAACTTCAAATTTTGAAAGTGAACATCAATACGTCATAGCTATTGGGCTAATTAATTGGACATTATAAAGAAGGCTATATAAATATGGGATTGACTATTTTAACACATGTCCAATATCTCAAACATGCAATTTTCACGTATCTGTCAAAGTAAGATCATTTTTCAAGAGATCATGAATGTATGAATTGGGAAAGGAAAAATTAAGGGATATATATATATATATATATATATATATATATATATATATATATATATATATATATATTGTTATGAAATAATATAAGAACAAGAACAATAATACAAGAACAAGAACAATAGAGAGAAAAGTAGAGAGAGGAGTATTCTTATTGATACTTTGGGATGATTTACAATGGGAGAGAACCCCTTTATTTATAGGGAGGTGGTGACTTAGCCACCAAGTAGTAAACCCTAGGATCTCTCTAAATATGGACATTCACATTAAATAGAATATTTTATAACACTCCCCCTTAAATGTCTATTCAATAATGTGCCTCGTTAAAACCTTAACTAAAACAAAACCCAATGGGAAAAATAATAGAAAAGGAAAAAGAGTACACATGTTTGAATATGCGCCTATTGGTTGTCTCGTTAAAAACCTTGCAAGGAAAACCCAGTGGGACAAAACCTTGTAAGGGAAAAAGAGTGCAACGCGCATTAACTCCCCCTGAAAAGAGCATCAATTCACATCCTTGAGCATTTGCATTCCAATCTTGTGCACCATCTTGAAATTATCATTCTTGATAGATATGAACATCTTCATATAATGTCGTGGAATGACTCTTCAATATCTCCATAGAGGTATTCTTGATGCCATCATGCTTATAGTTATAGCAAGATACATATGTACACAAGTTGCACTTAGGATGTGGTACTTCAGGACCAAGAATTGTATATACTTCAAACAACTTCAATCTTTCATGGATTGACATATAAGTTAAGTCATATAAGCCATATAATAGACTTTAGATGCATATCAAGTTTTCATGTCATGCTAAACAAATAAGATATCGAAAACTGATTACACATACCATTGACTTTATACTTTCAAATATTTGAACTACATGTCCAAAACTACATGTCTTTCATATGGAATCAATTCTGCTTGAATTGTATCTCTTCCAGTTAGCCAATATTTTGTTTGTATTCGACAAACATAAAATCCTCATCGATATTTAGCGCTATCATAGATGTCGTCGACGAACATTTTATATCGGTTCCAGTAAATTTTCATAAAGACATAACATGGAGATCTCTTTATTCATATGTTCAGGTACCTGAATCTCTCATGAGATTTTATGAAGTGTTATGTCATGTGATCTTCTAGATCACTTGCCTCCCCATTATGATCACTTTGATCATTTGCTCATCTTCTTTATTAAGAAGTTATTTTGAAACCGATTTGTCTATACGCTTTAAGCGTATTAAAGACTTTGTCCTTCTGGAACTTAATATGAGCATTTGCAGTGAGAATATAGTTACTTTCTTTGGGTCAGCAAATGCGTATAGCATGCTTTGCAATATGTTGCAATTGAATTATCCTTTTATGAACTTCAGGTTCATATTATGATATTCGAGGATCTATATATACAAATGATAATTCATCCCATGTAACATTTTCTCAAGTGTTTATCATGTCTCCCCCTCATGTTAGAAAAGCTAACTTGTTTCCTCAACTTTGAGAGTCCATCTTTGTGCATTATGGTGTTAATGAAAATATACACCGCACATCAATAATAAAAAGATGAAATTATTTGGTTCCTGACCCTGAACCACTTGTGAGGGGAGAATATAATATACTCTCGTATACAACGTATATCAAACTGATATATATAACTTTGTTCTCATAAGAAACAGTTTAACTATTAAGTGGAGGCACTCAATAATTATCTTGCTAAACCAACTATGATATAAACCAACTATCAAGATGAACTATCTTGAATAGAAAATCTGGAAATTATGCTCGAAGTTATATTACTGAGCAATTTACCTCGCAAGCACCGGCCAGGCTGCGGGTTAATAACAATCGCACATGTAACCATATCATAGATGCATCATATGTGGTATACATGGCAGGTGAATGGGCCCATATTCACCTTTGATATTTCCAGAATTTATGGGATTCAACCCGAACTCTTTAATTGGTCAATTAATTAATGAGAACAAGTAATACAAGAGAATTCGTAAAGAACTTTCTAGTTCTTTAATATTTACCCATGTGAATTCTCTATTACTGCACATCATACTTAAAATGATATGGCTAACCCGAATGCCAACTGAATAAATTGTCAATATTGATAAACTTCAAATTTACACCATGACATGTGCAATTATCAATAAACTTCAAGTTTATTATGATATGGGTTTTTATATCAATAAATGTCCACTTTATTGTGGTATTCTTGTGTAGTACAAACTGGAGAATAAAGCGGGTAGTTTTTCACATACAGATTATCCCGCTACAAGTTGTAGTAACAGAAGATATCAAATCTTTCCTTTATTTATAGTCTCAATATAATCAATCGCTTTCGCATATACTTTGGAAACTGAATAAGTTTCTTTGAGACTTACTACAACACAATACCTTATTGGTAATCAATTGTGTTTCTCCAACATAGTAATAATTGGCTCTTCTAGAGCTCTCAATTAATTTTGTACAACCACAAATTCATCAACATCCATGTGGTGAATATCTCTTTTAAAGAGAAAGTTATACCATTATGGTCATGTCAAAATTATATGCAAGATATGTTTCTTGCATTATTATTGTCCTTTGATAATCACATTGACAAATTATTTTGGCGTACAATAGGTACGTGACCAATGACTATTCATGCCATAACAATGACATTATTTTCATATATCATCTCAAACCTCCTTCTAGGGGTGAGTGTGGTATATTCAATACCAATTTCATGTTCATATTCTTCCAATAATGAATATGTATTCGTGAATCAGATGTTGTCACATTCACTGCGGGGATATGTGATTTTGTTATCCTTTTCAAATCTGTAAATGCGCCTGGCATTCGATTTGCTATTCTTTGCAAATGGATAATATTTTGCACCTCTTTTTCACAAACAGAGGTATGTGGATCAAGATGAGATAATGATGCATTTTTCCACAAAATTTCCCGTTTGGTTTCACCAACTTCTCCCCCTAATTTTGGGAAAGTGTCTCATCGAATTGACAGTCTGCAAATCGTGCAGTGAACAAATCCTCTGTCAATGTTTCGAGGTAGCGAATAATGGAGGGCGATTCAAACTCAACATATATTCCTAACCTTCTTTGCAGACCCATTTTGGTGCAATATGGCGGTGCTACAGGCACATATACTGCACATCCAAAAATTCTTAAGTGGGATATATTAGGTTCATGACCCAAAACTCATTGCAACGAGGAATATTTGTGATAATTCGTCGTTCTCAGACGAACTAGCATTGCTGCATGCAAAATGGCGTGACCCCAAACCGAAGTGGGCAGCCTCGTTTTCATGAGTAAATGAGGAATTCAAGATTATTCTCATCTATTGTCTCAATATGATATCCATTTTGAATGATATCTTTAAAACTCAACAAGTTCCTTTTAGACATGGAGGAGAACATTGCATTCTCTAAAATGTTGTTCCTTTAGGCAGAGTTATAGTTGCTCTTCCGGAGCCTTTAATCAATTTACTACTACCAGAAATCGTAGTAACATCTGCCTTACACATACTTAAATGAGAGTAATATTTCTTCTCTTTGAATATCGTATGTGTGGTACATGAATCAATTAATCAAAAGAGATATACGAACATGAGAATAAACAAATTTAATCTGTTGCTTCATAATTAAACAATATTTTCAAAATCTGCTGAGGTTAGCCGATTAACTTAGTTGATAGTCGACTATCTTGGGAAGCAGTCATTAGGTTAGTCGACTAACTAAATCAGATAGTCGACTATCTTGCCTTGCGGAAAAGTCCAGTTTTAATGCGAAATATTAGATAATCGACTAACTGTTAGGTTGGTCGATTAACTCTACTGGAAAATAAAAATATCTTTGAAATTTAAGCATATTGAAACATTCTAAAGAACTAATACTAACATTATATCATAAGCTAACTAATACGAGCTGATACTAATGACTATTAGTTTATTCACTAACTAATACAAATAAGTAAAATAAAATCAAACAATTCCATCTTCCTTCATCACAGATCCATCACCAATTAAGTGGTCTATTTTCCCCTCCGGGTGCTCAAAGAGTCTGCCACATCCAAGTGGGTGATGTCAAAATTGTCGTCAGAGACAGAATTGGTTTCAGGGCATTTACCTTTTAGAGATGTTTGATAAAGCTCAACCAAATGTCTTGGTACACAGCAAATTTTCGCCCAGTGCCCTTTTCCACCGCAACGATAATATATAGTTTATGAACTATTTGCTTTTGGATTCTCATCGCATCGTGCTTGTGGCAGAGTGACCAACTTCAGGTTGTCATATCTCTCCTTTAAGCCATTCCACAAGATAGGTGGATCTTTGACTGTGATATATTCAATTTTCAAACCTTCATCAAGATGATGGCGCAAGAAAATCAAGGCCTTAGCACAGTTTCAAACCTTCATCAAGGTGATGGCGCAAGAAAATCAAGGCCTTAGCATAGTCTTGGGTGGATGCATTATTTCTGTCTTTAATGGCGTCTCCAAGACCCATTGCATCCAAATGAATTTCAGCATCCAACACCCATGTCATATAGTTCTTGCCCGAAATTTCAAGGGCAACGAACTTTCTTTTCATAATGTCAGACATAAAACAAAATTACATCAAGAGCGTGTCCATACTTACGGGCTTTATTACAATTATCACATTCACTTCAGGGAATGGATCATAATCATCTGTATGTGCTATATACAATCTCATATCAAATATTACTTTCATAAAGTGAAAGATTATTTTGAGAATCTTTATTATTCTCATGATCACAATGATGACGGTTATAATTCCGTCTATTGACACGTCCACATCCATTGATACCTTTACGGTAATAATTTTGTCTTCTTTCAGACTTATCACATACTGCTATCACATTCTCTAAAGGGAATGAGAATGAAGCAAATTCAATGGGACGGATTTTCAATTCTTTGCCCACAATCATACATGAATTTAATTATGGCAAGACATAGAAATTTTACCACTTCACGTGTTTATAATTTCTTACAAACTCCATTAGAGTTATAATCAACCTTTGTTGTCTATGTTTGTATATGAAATCAAATCGTAGAATTTCAAGAATTTGAAAGGGAGAAGTAAATTACTTACCTTTAAGGTATATCAATAAATGTTGTGATATCAAATATACCTCTTGAGTTTCCATCCCGTTGCATTACTTTATGATGATACCATCTCTTCTATTTTTCCGTATAGAAATTCTGGAAGAAGGAAGAAATCAAATTCAATTGGTTAGAGACTCGTGCTGATAACGTGTTATGAAATAATATAAGAACAAGAACAATAGAGAGAAAAGTAGAGAGAGGAGTATTCTTATTGATACTTTGGGATGATTTACAATGGGAGAGAACCCCTTTATTTATAGGGAGGTGGTGACTTAGCCACCAAGTAGTAAACCCTAGGATTTCTCTAAATATGGACATTCACCTTAAATAGTATATATATATATATATATATATATATATATATATATATATATATATATATATATATATATATATATATATATATATATATATACCAATATAGCAAACCTTATTACCTCCTATGTTTAAGGTTTGTGTTTATTATATTTGAACATACCAAATTTCAATTTATGTACCATAATTCAAATTAAGAGTATAATTATTGCTTCATTTATTCTAGGCATGATTTTAGGAGCATATATTCTTTTTTTCTTTTAATCCTCTTCTCTTTCCTAGTATTTTGTTTAATTGCATATCTTTCACCAAGTTCCTATCAAATCTTTTATTTTTTTCACAACTTTCGTCAGTTAGGAATTTGGCAGAGCATGTGCCCAAGTGTATTATCTTCCTTTCCACCACTTATTGATCCACGTACATAACAACCAGGATTTCCTTTGCACGCATGCTTATTGAGGTTAATGTTTCCAACATGTTACCAAATGAGATTGAACTCATTGATCCAAATGGTAATAGATTCTTTCAAGAAGTGACATATGACTGGAAACCTGTGTTTTGTGAAAAGTGCCTTAAAGTTGGACACAATTGTTTAGTAATGCCCAAATCTCAACCTGTCAACAAGCCTAAAGTTGTTCAACAATGGAGACCAAAAGTGGTGAATGAGAATAATGATCAAGCTCAAGAACCTATGAACCAGCAAACTCTCCCAGAGCAGAAGATATCCACTAGTAGAGTAGCTGTTCATAGTGAAGATATTGGAGTGGTGAAGGAAGACAATGGGAAGCAGGTCCAACCAGTGTTTAATATAACTAATTTCCCCCCTTTATCACCTGTGGTGTTGAGCAACAGATTCCACAGCATGTCAGATGGAAAACTTGGAAATCCTCCTGAAAAAGGAGGACCTAGTTATACTAAATGAAGCTGTTAGTATGGAATATTAGAGGTGTAAATAAGAGATACAAACAAAAGGAGGCTAAGGAATATTTTAAACAAAATAAGTTTAGTATTGTTAGTATAGTAGAGACAAAGGTTAAAGAGCAAAATGCAGGGAGAATAGCTAATACATTATTACCTGGCTGGAAGTTGTTAGCTAACTACAGGGACTCTTCAAGAGGCAGAATCTGGATTCTATGGGATGAGCAGAAGATTAATATCACTGGTATTCAAGAGGGAGATCAATTTATTCACTGTAAAGTTCTTACTCTTGCAGGGGAGCTGGTTTGTATACTTACTATAGTATATGGATGTAATACTTTGGATCAAAGAAGGGTATTATGGCAGCAGCTTCAGAATCTTGCTCTTGGCATAAATGAACCTTGGTTGGTTGCAGGGGACTTCAATGCTGTGTTGTCTATTACTGATAGGCAATCTTGTAATCGGGTCACACAGGCTGAAATTCAGGATTTCACTCAGTGTTTGCAAGCTGCAGAATTATCAGAATTGCCTTGGAAAGGGTCTTTTTACACATGGTCTAATAAACAAACTGGTTCTGATCGAGTGTGTAGTAGATTGGATAGAATTTTTGGCAATTATGAATGGATGATTAAGTGGAGTCATGTACAAACTGTATATGGACCTCCCTTAATATCTTATCATAATACCATGGTTCTTACTGTTTATGAAGATTGTAGGATCAGGAAAGCTCCTTTCAGATTTTACAATGTATGGGCTACTCATAAAGATTTTCAATGCATTGTCAGGAATAATTGGAAGTCAAATGGTCCAGATACTCTCAAGGAAATATGGCATAATCTCAAAACACTCAAACCTGTTCTTAAGTCTTTAAATGTTAGAGAATTTAAGAACATTACACAAAGAATTGAAGATAGCAGGGTGGAATTGGCAAGCATTCAAAATCAGATGGGGCTACATTATATTGATGAGTTACAGACTAAAGAAAAGGATCTGATATTGAAATTAGAGAAATGGTCACTGATAGAAGAGAGTATACTACAACAGAAATCCAGGGCTAGATAGATTCAATTAGGAGATTCAAACAACAAATACTTTACTGCTTTAATGAAAGAAAGGAACCAATACAAGCATATTACAGAACTAGTTACAGCAGGAGGTACAAGAATCACTAATCCAGATGCAATCAGAGAGGAAGTCAAGCATTTTAACAAATCTTTGATGGGTACATCATCTAACTCTTTGCCAGCAATTAACAGATCCTATATGGATAATGGTCCTAAACTCTCTCACAGGCAGCAGTTGCAGTTAATTGCTGATGTTACTATGGAAGAAATTGTTGATAGCTTAAAGGCTATAGGTGATCACAAAGCTCCAGGCATTGATGGATATAATGCTGTTTTCTTCAAGCAGACATGGAATATCACTGGTAAGAAGATCTCATTGGCTGTCAAAAACTTCTTTCAGACCAGTTGTATGTATAAACCAGCTAATTGTGCCTCCCTTACCTTAATTCCCAAAGTTGCTAATCCAAAATCAGCTAAGGAATTTAGACCAATAGCTTGCTGTTCAGTCTTGTATAAAATCATCTCCAAGATTTTGGCCAATAGATTGCAGAAGTGCATTGCAAGTATCATATGTGAGACCCAGGCAGGCTTTATTCCTAGAAGGAGGATTGCTGACAATGTCATCCTTGCACATGAATTGATTAAACATTATACAAGGGCTCATATATCTCCTAGATGTATGATAAAGATTGACTTACAAAAAGCATATGATTCTGTTGAGTGGATTTTCTTACAGCAGGTGATGGAATCTCTAAATTTTCCATGTAAGTTTATCAGATGGATCATGGAATGTGTTCAAACTGTGAGCTATACAATCATGGTTAATGGTGAAACTACTGAACCTTTCCAAGCAGCCAAAGGTTTGAGACAAGGTGATCCAATGTCCCCATTCTTGTTTACCATAGTGATGGAATATCTTAGCAGGTCTCTATGTGAACTTAAAAAGAATTCTGACTTTTCATTTCATCCTGGCTGCAAAAAAATAGGTGTTACTCATCTTAGTTTTGCAAATGATCTGTTATTATTTGCTAAAGGTGACTATCTGTCTGTGTGCACTATGTTCAAATATATCACTCAGTTCACTGAGGCATCTGGTATGAAAGCTAACCTAAGCAAAAGTTCTGTATATTTTGGTGGTGTCCCTGCTGATATCCAACAACATATTCTGACACAGCTTGGTTTTGCATCTGGAGAATTACCATTTAAGTACTTGGGAATTCCTTTATCTACAAGGAAGATGTCTTTATTGCAGTGGCAGCCTTTGGTGGATAAAGTTACTGCTAAGATAACTTCTTGGACTGCCAGGAAGTTGTCCTATGCAGGCAGAATCCAACTAGTTCAAACAGTTACTTTTGGTATACAATCTTATTGGGCACAAATCTTTATCATTCCTTCAAAGATATTAAAGATGTTAGATGCAATTTGCAGATCTTATATTTGGACAGGTACTGCCAATATATCAAAGAAGGCTTATGTGGCTTGGGATAGAATGTGTTTACCTAAATCTGCTGGAGGGCTTAATATCATGAACTTGATGCTATGGAATAGGGCTGCTATTGCTAAGCTGGGATGGGACTTAGCCCACAAGAAGGATGTTTTATGGGTTAAATGGATTCATGCTATTTACATTAAGCAACAGCAGCTTCATGCCATCAAAATTCCTAACCAAGCTAGCTGGATGGTTAGAAAGATTGTTGAAGCCACTGTTACATTGAGTCAAATGCAGCTAGTGTCCCAAACAGATTGGTCTGTCAAGAAGCTCTATCTTCATCAAATTGGTCAGCTGCCAAGAGTCATTTGGAGAAATTTAACCATGCATAATCCAGCAAGGCCTAAGGCAGTGTTTAATCTTTGGTTAATACTGCAAGATAGGTTGCCTACCAAAGATCGATTGAGACAGTGGAGTCCAACCATTGACAGCTTGTGCATATTATGTCAACAAAGTGCTGAGACCAGAGATCATCTCTTCTGTTTGTGTCCTTTCACCTCTATACTGAGACATCATGTTATGAGTTGGATTGGAGTAACTCAATCTAGTTTTCATAATTGGGATCAGTTTATACAATGGATTATTGCCAAGGCTAAAGGAAGGACTGTTCGAGCTCGCAACTTTAAATTGATCATTGCAGAAATGTGTTATAGTATCTGGCTAGAAAGGAATTCCAGGATGTTTACTAATGTTTCAACTCCTGTTGGGCAATTGCTTAGAAACACTGCCTACATTTGTCATGTTAGAAGTCCTAGCGAGTTTAGCTTACAACTTCAACAGCTTCCCTGTAATTTGACATAGAGGCATAGTATAGAAGTAGGATATGAGCTACTTATGTGATAGTCAGCTGTGTTAGCTGGACTATAGCTTTGTCAAGACTTATCTTTGGTGATTAATAAAAAATTTAATTACCAAAAAAAAAAAAAAATTTTGCACTAATAAAGTTGGTGTTCCAAAACAGATAACATTGTCGTATTTATTCCCATCGTAGTAAAGACATTCCTATTTGTTTAATGCCTGACTTTGACAAATATGTCTACAATTTAAGTTCAATATACATTAACCAATATATGTTAATTATGGTTGATATGTTTGTTTAGATTACGAGGACTTCATTTTCTCTTTCTTAATTATTTTATATTGAAAATGTGTGCTTCAATTGTATATTCTGGTTCGCACCATTTGAATTATCTACATTTTATCTACAATTGTACAATTGAACTACAATTTCTGGGAAAATAGTCTTCTTCTTCTTCGACGAGTTTCAATATGAAATTCAGTCAAAACCAAGTCTAATCTTCACCAAAATCCCTCAAAATTGAGATATAAACTCCTAAACATATCTTCCCAGTCTACAATTTATCTAAACTTATTTACAATTTATCTATATTTTATCTATAATTTATCTACAATTCTATAATTTAACTACGATTGAACTACAATTTAACTACAATTTCTGGAAAAATGTGTCTTCTTCTTCGACGAGTTTCAATCTGAAAATCAGTCAAAACCAAGTCTAATCTTCACCAAAACCCCTCAAAATTGATATACAAACTCCTAAACATATCTTCCCAATCTACAATTTATCTACAACTTATCTACCATTTACTTATATTTTATCTACAATTTATCTACAATTCTACAATTTAACTACAATTGAATTACAATTTAACTACAATTTCTGGAAAAATATGTCTTCTTCTTCTTCGACGAGTTTCAATCTGAAAATCAGTCAAAACCAAGTCTAATCTTCACCAAAACCCCTCAAAATTGAGATATAAACTCCTAAACATATTTCGAATTATTTACAACAACACCCAATCCAAACAAATAATGATTTTGAAAATTCAAATTTGAATTCAAAGCTTTCAAGCTTTTTAATGGCTATCAATGGTGGAAAATATATGGAGAAGGAGAGAATTACGCTGCAATAGATTTTCTTCCGTTTTAAATTTCGAAATTAATGGTGATAGAATCACCATTAAATGTGATTCCTATAAATTTGGAGCCTTTTAGGGTAGAATCTATCTATTTTTGATTTGGTACAATTTTTGCAAACAAAACATGGTATAGGCGGGTAAATACCAAATCATACACAATTTTGGTAATAAGGTTTGCTATATGTTATATATAGGTCAAATTCCCTAAAATTAATATGGTATTTAGTTTGAACTTAATAAAGATTTGTTTGAACTAGGGCTGTCAAATTTAGCCCAAGCCCAAATGATCCGCCCAAGATTGTTGACTCGTCCATTTATTGAACTCGGCTCATCTTCACAAACTCCATCTCAATCCATTTATAGTTAAGCTGATTTTAGCGCAAAATTGATCCATGAGTAATTTTGTCAAAATATCATAGAAATACTTTTTTTGTTTAATATGTTATATATGACCATAACAAACGGAAAAAATATGTCTTATTTAGTAATTATAGAATTCATAAGAAAACAATACATATTAAATAGAGCTTGATACTATAACCCAAATTTTTGCTCATCAAAACACATCTCATCTTAATTCTAAGTAATTCTAAGACGGGTCATTTAACCCGTCAAATTATTAACTCAACCCATTTTAACCCGCCTAAAATCGGTCCAACCGGCCCATTTGACACCCCTAGTTTGACCTATTATTTTCTACCGTCAATTGTATTCTCTCCTCAAGGCAGTTTCCTCTTATGAAAATTTTCCTCTAGTTTTCACATGCTTCGTAAAGGTAAAGAATGGAGGCTCAACAGATTGTTTAGTTGAAGGCAAATGCTCAGGGAAGATCACAATGCTAAAAGGACACATAGAAGTCAAATAAATAGGTATATCACTAACAACGGGTGTATTGTGCGAGCTACCTTGAACAAGAACTATATATTGCAGGGAGAATTCTGTCCATTCAAATGACCCAGCTAGCAAAGTTCTAAGGTTAATAGTTTCGATTTTCTATTAGTGGTGTTAAGTGTTAACTATATAATAAAACAACAACCCAGTATAATCCCACTTAGTAGGGTCTGGGGAGGGTAGTGTGTACGCATACCTTACCCCTACCCTTGGGTAAAGAGGCTGTTTCCAAATAGACCCCCGGCATCCTTCCCTCCAAGAACTTCCCACCTTGCTCTTGGGGAGACTCGAACTCACAACCTCTCGGTTGGCGATGCTAACTATATAATAGGCGACGTTATATTTTAGTCTGTGTAAGATGCAAACTTTGATTCGTATAGGTGTAGATTTGATTCTCACTATTCCCTTTCCTACCAATCCCTCTATGCAATTGAAAACTTATAAATGCTTGAATAACAAAGAAAGAAAGATACTTACCTAAGAACTGCAGAAAATATAGCTTAAAATTTAGTTAAAAGGTCCAGTAAAGTTTGAGGCGTTGTCAAAATATACCTTCGAGACTGGAGTTCACAAAACGCTACACCCTTCTCCTGTTTAAGATTCGTTATGTCATCTAGATGACTAAATAGCTTTTGTTTCTCTAAATTATTCATTAATTCTGAATTGACAGAAGTATACATATCTTCTGTTAGTGTGGAGTATGCAGGCACATCTTTGGCTGCCAGCGACTAGCGCATTAATGAAAAATAGCTACTTTGCAATATCAAATAAATAACAGGAAATAAAACAAACACATATCACAATTTGGGTAGGGCAAGAAATACACACAACCAGACGTTTAATTGAAACAACGGAACACGAACAGAGGATAATTCAAAATACAAATTCATAGGGCTTCTGGTGGAACACCAAAAAGACAAGAATAGTTCACATATCAGCATTACAAATCCGAACGACACCCCAGCTTGGACATCAAGTCCTTTATTCTGAAAAACATGGAAAAACAAATGACACGGACAGACACTGACACGGACAGAGACAGACACGGACACTGAAACAAAAACAACACGGCCCTCAAGACACTACTCCTTTTCTTCTTTCTCTTCATCTTCTTTCCAGCAGCCCTTCAGAACGGACTTGGGAGATCCACAGAAAGGAGTTCTGGTGAACTTCTGGTAGACAATGGAACCACCCTTGCCAAATTCTTCTGGACTCCACTCAGCAAGAGAGTAGCCTTTCACATCAACAGAGCAAACACGCTCCAGTAACTTGGTAGCAATATCAGCATGCAAAGCAATAGAGAACTCATCTGGCTCGAAACATGCCAGCACCCTCTCAACCAGGGGACCCAGCTTCATGGTTTTCATATCATACCCAACTGCTTCAAAGCTAGCATAGCTAAAGCCATCTTCCGGGGTAATGTGAATGGTTGAGAGTGCAGCTCCTTCAATTGAATTCATGGAATAACCACAGGGTTCAAACTCAAAATCGCATATCTCAGAATTGGGGAGGATCTTCCTTATTCCAGATTGAACGGTCATATGAGCAGACGAGCTTCCTTCAGTCTTGTAAAAGACAGATGCCTTCTCCCTGTCCAAACCAGTCATACACATCTCAAGAGTGTAAACAGGGTCATTAGACTGAATAGGTCCTGCAGAGGCAGAGTAAACATGCCATTTCTGTGCTTTATCAGGACTGCCCATAATCACAGCCTTGCTACCGGCAGCAAGCTTTCCAAAATAGCCATCGAGTACAGCAACTTCTTCAGAAAAGTGACGGTGAGGAAAAGACTGAGCACCAGGGAAAATGAAGCTCCCACGGGTATACCTCACGTCTTGTACTTTGAGAGACAGGGTCTCAGCCAACTTTAGGATGGGCGGAATTGCGAGAAGCAACTTTGTGGTGCCACAGGTTTTGATGATTATCTTGTAAGAATAAACAAAGAGGCTCGACTCGGAGAGGACATAGGAATCAACATCGTCATTTGATAGGGAATCAACAATGGTGCACTCAGCAGGTCCGAGAATTTCATCCAATTGTGCCTTTGAGAGAGATCGAAGTCCTTTTCCGTTAGGATCAGCAAACAGACCAGGCTCGAAGAAAGAAATTTCAAGCCTCTTCTCAAAACCTTCAAAACCAATGGCAGAGACTGGCAAGGCCATATCCATGATGAAAATGGTTCACGGCAGCAAAACAAGTTAAAGAGGAAAATGTTCCGAGCAATGAGCACAAAAGCAGAAAGTAGTAAAAGAAGGAAGAAAAGGAGTGAGGGCGCAAAATAAAATGAAAGCAGAAATTTTTTTTTGTTTTTTTTGGGTCGCGTCTATTGACGCGTTAAGGATGAAAGCTTAGGGAATATCAGGATGGTTTGCGCGCGCACTGCATAAGGTAGAAAAAAGACGACCGTCAGTTACAATATCCTTAACTGTCATTATCTACGGCTCAGGGTTTCTAAACAAAAGAGATCCAGATACTTACGTTGGAGTAAGCAGCAGATCGGAACTTCTTGACTCCACCGTTTGGTCGAACGTCTTCAATGCTGTAGCCGAGGGGAGCTTCGTAAAATAAGGAACTACTACTGGACTTCTTTTTCCCACCTTTCGACTCCATTAGATCATTCACCTGTACATGCCAACAGCAACTTGTAAGTCAGATAGGAAACTGTAGATAACAGACATAGAACTCTAACAGGGTGAAAAATAAGAATAAACATTTAGACATCTGATTTTTTTTAATGAGGTTTAGACAACTAATATACTATCTGTAGATTATAATAAACCTTTTGGATTGGGAACATTTTATGCAGGAGATAATTGAACTATCATGGTTTCTGGATAGTACAAAGGAAGAACCAGTAATCCATAATAAATATTTCCTATCACCATATAACATTTAGAACAAACACCTATCAAAAAGGCAAGCATGTCACCATGTGGCAAAGCTGTTGGCTCATCAAGCTATGATTTGCAAAAGGCATTACATGTCCAAGACCAAGATATAGTCATCCATTGCTGCCAAAATATCTAAGAAACTCTAGCTCGTATTTTTCGTATTTGGTCTCTTATATTCTTAGTGATGAAAACATTCACGTACAACTATTATTAATATGCATCGAAAACTAACAATTACCAGTTATTTGACATAGAACATGGAAGAATATCTTACTATTTCAACTACCATGTAACAACTATTCAATTAAAAGTAAACAAAAAGTTTAATAGCGAGTCCTTAAGATTCAGAAACTATGTCAACATTACAAGTATGAATTTTAAAATATCGAAAATAGACAGAAGCTTTTGCTTGAAGTAGTTCTCCAAAATGAACAAGTCATGTCATCAAACTAAAAGTGTGTGACTCGCACAATCATGAAAGTGAGATCAGACATCCCTTTTGATATTGTATATATATTCTATCCTTAAAGAAGGTTAACCTATAAAGGATGGATTCTCCCACCTTAATTAATATAGACGGGAAAGGTCAAGTAAGGCAGCCAAGGTGGGTCCTACTGTTCAGCTAGGAAACAAGAATCTTTGGAATGGTTCCAATATACAATTGTAGCTAATTTTCAAAAAGACAAAAAAAATTAAGGGAAAAAAACAAAAGGAAAAGGCCATATCTCAAATTCCCAACTCTGCTGGAAAAATAATACTCTCCGTCACCTTTCCTTTTTCACACTTTCTATTTACAGGATGAAAAAACTTTTCCTTTGACTATAATTTTAATAAACATTTAAATATACTTAAGTTTTTATTTCTGAATATAGTGATTTTATTGTCAAATAATGCTGGACCTTTACGAAACACATATAACAAAATACAATGATTACAATCACAGATCCATCTTAAATTTTACACATGCATAAGTTCTATATAAATAACACAAATCCTACGGTTCAATAAGAATAAACATTGATCTTTTCAGAAAAATGATGTCTCAAAATTATATCTCTTCCCATCTGCCAATGCCCAAGCCATGATGGGACAGTAAGCAAGCATCAATGCTTGCGGTGACGGCAAGCTGACTCAGACACCACTATTGTAAAACAAAAATCTCAAATCTCCAAGCGGAACATTAATTTTCAGACATTTTAATATTCCGTTTATCGAAACAAATTCTCCTTTAACAGCAAATTTTTCATACTTTTTAATATAAATCTAATCCTAAGAAATCACATAAAATTATTTTGTCAGTAGTTCCAGCATATAGTGAGTTTCTTTTAAAACATCATAAACAATTATCACCAACCCTAGATCTACTTAAATTTCACACATGCATACAAAAATCCTGAATTTTAGAACACAAATCACCACAAATCCAAAAAAAGGGGAACATAACGCTAATAAAACGTTAATGATGAAAAAAAAAAAGCGTCAATCGTCATACTTACAATATAAATTTGAAATTTGTTATAAATCCGATTCTCTCCGATATATCACGATCTATTCCTCCAATAAATCCTGCAAAATTGAAACAAAAATCGAATCAAACAACAATTCAACAACAAGATAAATCTAAAAGGTACAAATATACGAAGAATACTTATAAAAAATTGAATCAGGAACAAGTTCAACAATAAAATAGATTAAAAATGTACAAATCTACTTACAGAAAATTCCGAAGAAGAGATGAAACCTAGAAATTTGTTTGGAAGAAAATTCCGAATGAGTTAACAAGAAAGAAGATAGACACGCAATATTATCGTGAGCTGTTTCATTGAGGTAACAAGTTGGGGTATTTATATAGGCAGTGATCACATGATTGGTCCCTTTAGTATTTTGATATTATAATTAAGCCCTTCTACTTTATGAGAATTTTCCGCTGGCTTTTTGAATGACGTTATTACCCTTGAAGGGGACAAAATGGTTGGTGGCCATGACTTGGAGTCTTTTTAAAATGGTGCGTCCACTTGAAAACTTTACTTAGTTACCAAATTTGTCCTTATATTTATAATTTAATTCCATTTTAAGAGATTTAAAAGTTGTTGAGAATTTAAGTTATTTCTTTTTATGAAATTGTTAATCAGATTTTCTTACCAACATTATTCTCATGTTTAATTTAAAACCATTTTTAAAATTCTCTTCTAAAGTGGTTGACAATTCAATTTCCTTCTTTCTTGGAAATATATTCTTGAATACTTTTTAAATCATTAAGTATAAAGTTAGTCACTTATTATTTTTTCCGTTTTTTGAATTGGTCAAAAAATTTATATTAATATTATTTTTGTATCATTTAACAACCAAAGTCATATTTATCAAATCTTGATGGAACTACTTTTACTTTTGTTAACAAGATTGCCTATTTTTTTAGTGGGAATAATGGGAAAAAAGTTAAAAATATGATACTAGAATAGTCTAGAGTAACTCTACACCAATGTAATTATTGAGATACTAAAAGAATATTAATATGACAGATTCAGAGCATGTAAAAATTTAAATAGTTTAATTCATATTTGCAACTTGTGAGGAATTAAAGTGAAATAATGTACCCATTTGGCCATAGATTTTATCAAAATAAATTTGAATTTTATTTGGCAAATATGTGTTTGGCCATAAATTTTAACTATATTTTGATAAAATTTCAAATCTGAAATCCCAAACCCAACTTAATAGCTGGTTTTGGGTCAAATCCCTAATAATAAATATGTTTTTCCAAAATAAATTTGAGAAATATATTTTGAAAACATATATCCAAATATAATTTCATCTTCAAATCAAACTTCATCTCAAATCATATTTTTCAAAACAAATTTAAAATTTTAGAGTCAAAAGCTAGCTTAAGATTATTTAAATAATTTATTGGATTAGCATCTTACTAAACAATTTGGACTATAGTCTTAAAATTAAGTGTGAACTGTTATAAATAGAACTCTAATTAGAGTGAATGTCTATCTTATAGAAGAGTTTTACTTTGAGGCTAAGTCTTTTCTATGCCTATAAATAGAGGGATCTTACCCCATTGTATATCATCCCTAAGTATCAATAAGAATACTCCTCTCTCTACTTTTCTCTCTATTGTTCTTGTTCTTGTATTATTGTTCTTGTTCTTATATTATTTCATAACACGTTATCAGCACGAGACTCTACCGTCTCAAGAACCACTTTGAGAAGATTAAGGAGTAATTCACCCACACGAATTTCGCTAATTCCGGGCATTATCCGGGTCACGCTTCAAGAGATAAGTATCGATTTTATGTTCGATTAAAATATATAATTATGTGTTGTCTATATTACATACAAGATCCTAGCTATTTACTTCCGCTATTCCTTTCTTTGTTACAATTGAATTGATGACTGGTTTAATTTAGTTGTATAGTGGAACGTTTCTATTCAATTATGCAAACAATGGGTTTTTGGATTTTTAAAGTTTGCTGATAGTTTGGAGGTCCAATGGCAATCTTGAATTTCTATACAGAAAATATGTCGCATTCTCCGGCATCAAATTGGCCGCGGGAATCGACCAAAGTTGCCGGAATTTGTCGCCACGGGTTGGAAACTCAAGAGGTATATTTGATATCACAACATTGATTGGTATACCTTAAAGGTAAGTAATTTATTTTTCCCTTTTTCAAATTCTTGAAATTCTACGATTTGATTTTATATACAAACAAAGACAACAAAGTTTGATTATAACTCTAATGGAGTTTGTAAGAAATTACACTCACATGAAGTGGTAAAATTTCTATGCCTTGCCATGATCAAATTCATGTATGATTGTGGGCAAAGAATTGAAAATCCATCCCATTGAATTTGCTCCATTCCCTTTAGAGAATGTGGTAGCAGTATGTGATAAGTCTGAAAGAAGACAAAATTATTACCATGAAGGTATCAATGAATGTGGACGTGGCAATAGACAGAATTATAATCGTCATTATGATCCATTCCCTGAAGTGAATGTGATAATTGTAATAAAGCCTGTAAGTACGAACACGCTCTTGATGTAATTGTATCTTATGTCTGACATTATGAAAAGAAAGTTCGTTGCCTTTGAAATTTCGGGCAAGAACTATATGACATGGGTGTTGGATGCTGAAATCCATTTGGATGCAATGGGTCCTGGAGACGCCATTAAAGACAGAAATAACGCATCCACCCAAGACTATGCTAAGGCCTTGATTTACTTGCGCCATCACCTTGATGAAGGTTTGAAAATTGAATATATCATAGTCAAAGATCCACCTATCTTATGGAATGGCTTAAAGGAGAGATATGACAACCTGAAGTTGGTCACTCTGCCACAAGCACGATACGATGAGAATCCAAAAGCAAATAGTTCATAAACTATATGTTATCGTTGCGGTGGAAAAGGGCACTGGGCGAAAATTTGCCGTGTACCAAGACATTTGGTTGAGCCTTGTCAAGCATCTCTAAAGAGTAAATGCCCTGAAACAAATTTTGTCTCTGACGATAATTTTGACATCACCCACTTGGATGTGGCAGACTTCTTTGAGCACCCTGAGGGGAAAATTGACCACCTTATTGGTGATGGATCTGTAATGAAAGAAGATGGAGTTGTTTGATTTTATTTTACTTATTTGTATTAGTTAGTGAATAAACTAATAATCATTAGTATCAACTCGTATTAGTTGTTTTATGATATAATGTTAGTATTAGTTCTTTAGAATGTTTCAATATGCTCAAATTTTAATGATATTTTTATTTTCCAGTAGAGTTAATCGATTAATCTAACAGTTAGTCGATTATCTAATATTTCGCAATAAAACTGGATTTTTCGCAAGCTAAGATAGTCGACTATCTGATTTAGATAGTCGACTATCCTGATGACTGTTTACTAAGATAGTCGACTTTCAACTTAGTTATTCGACTATCTAATATTTCGCATTAAAACTGGATTTTTCCGCAAGGCAAGATAGTCGACTATCCAATTTAGTTAGCCGACTATCCTAATAACTGCTTCCCAAGATAGTCGACTATCAACTAAGTTAGTCGAATAACCTCAGCAGATTTCGAAAATATTGTTTAAATATGAAACAAACGGATTGAATTTGTTTATTCTCATGTTCGTATATTTTCTTTTGTATGTCAAACCATGGGAATTAAATTGATTGAAGGCTCCTGAAGAACAACTATAACTCTGCCTAAAGGAACAATATTTTAGAGAAAGCAATGTTCTCCTCCAAGTCTAAAAGGAACTTGTTGAATTTTAGAGATATCATTCAAAATGGATATCAGATTGAGACAATACATGAGTATAATCTTGAATACCTCATTTACTCATGAAAACGAGGCTGCCCACTTCGGTTTGGGGTCACGCCATTTTGCATGCAGCAATGCTAGTTCGTCGGCTGCCCACTTCGGTTTGGGGTCACGCCATCTTGCATGCAGCAATGCTAGTTCGTCTCTGACTGACGAATAGTCACAAATATTCCCCGTTGCAATTAGTTTTGGGTCATGAACCTAATATATCCCATTTAAGAATTTTTGGATGCGCGGTATATGTGCCTGTAGCACCGCCATATCGCACCCAAATGGGTCTGCAAAGAAGGTTTGGAATATATGTTGAGTTTGAATCGCCCTTCATTATTCGCTACCTCGAAATATTGATAGGGGATTTGTACACTGCACGATTTGCAGACTGTCAATTCGATGAGACACTTTTCCCAAAATTAGGGGGAGAAGTTGGTGAAACCAAACCGGAAATTTTGTGGAAAAATGCATCATTATCTCATCTTGATCCACATACCTCTATTTGTGAAAAAGAGGCGCAAAATATTATCCATTTGCAAAGAATACCAAATCAAATGCATGACGCATTTACGGACTTGAAAAGGATAACAAAATCACATATCCCCGAAGTGAATGTGACAACATCAGATAATTAGCAAGTTGATTTAGCAAGATAATTATTGAGTGCCTCCACTTAATAGCTAAACTGTTTCTTATGAGAACAAAGTTATATATATCAGTTTGATATACGTTGTATACGAGAGTATATTATATTCTCCCCTCACAAATGGTTCAGGGTCAGGAACCAAATAATCTCATCTTATTATTATTAATGTGCTGTGTATATTGACATGATAATGCACAAAGATGATTTCTCAAAGTTGAGGAAACAAGTTAGCTTTTCTAACATGAGGGGGAGACATGATAAACCCTTGAGAAAAGGTTACATGAGATGAATTATCATTTGTATATATAGATCCTCGAATATCATAATATGAACCTGAAGTTCATAAAAGGATAATTCAATTGCAACATATTGCAAAGCATGCCATGCGCATTTGCTGACCCAAAGAAAGTAACTATATTCTCACTGCAAATGCTCATATTAAGTCCTAGAAGGATAAAGTCTTGGATACGCTTGAAGCGTATAGACAAATCGGTTTCAAAAGGAACTTCTTAATAAAGAAGATGAGCAAATGATCAAAGTGATCATAATAAGGAGGCAAGTGATCCAGAAGATCACATGACATAACACTTCATAAAATCTCATGAGAGATTCAGGTACCTGATATATGAATGAAGGGATCTCCATGTTATGTCTTTATGAAAATTTATTGGAACCGATATAAATTGTTCGTCGACGACATCTATGATAGCGCTAAATATCGATGAGGATCTTATGTTTGTCGAATACAAACAAAATATTGGCCAAATGGAAGAGATACAATTCAAGAAGAATTGATTCCATATGAAAGACATGTAGTTTTGGACATGTAGTTCGAATACTTGAAAGTATAAAGTCAATGGATGGCATCGAGAATACCCCTATGGAGATATTGAAGAGTCATTCCACTACATTATATGAAGATGTTCATATCTATCAAGAATGATAATTTCAAGATGCGGAATATTTATTCAAGTCAATATGATTGATTTATTTATCAAATCTCTACCAAAGATCATTTTGAAGATGGTGCACAAGATTGGAATGCAAATGCTCAAGGATGTGAATTGATGCTTTTTTCAGGGGGAGTTAATGCGCATTGCACTCTTTTTCCCTTACAAGGTTTTGTCCCACTGGGTTTTCCTTGCAAGGTTTTTAACGAGGCAACCAATAGGCGCATATTCAAACATGTGTACTCGTTTTCCTTCTCTTTAATTTTTTTCCCATTGGGTTTTGTTTTAGTTAAGGTTTTAACGAGGCACATTATTGAATAGACATTCAAGGGGGAGTGTTATAAATAGAACTCTAATTAGAGTGAATATCTATCTTATAGAATAGTTTAACTTTGAGGCTAAGTCTTTTCTATGCCTATAAATAAAGGGATCTTACCCCATTGTATATCATCCCTAAGTATCAATAAGAATACTGCTCTCTCTACTTTTTTCTCTATTGTTCTTGTTCTTGTATTATTGTTCTTATTCTTATATTATTTCATAACATGAACAAGATTCTATTGTCAAGGTGTTAAAGAAATACGTCAGAGTTTCAAAGAATGATGTTTCGTGTCGTTTTGATTAAGATGACTAGTTTTAGTGGTTTGTTGTGATTTTGTATCTACTCTTAACAACTTGAGTTTGAATTTTTATGTTCCAACAATACAGAAAACGGTTACACTATTGAAAAAAAAAACCCAAAAATATTATTCGGATTGTGATTAGTCACGAAAGACTACACCTTGATGAAGAGAAATACTATTAAGTGAAGGTATTTTACAATTTTAATTAAGGTGGGGCCAGTGTCTCCTCCATGTAGAGGGTAATTACGGTTGGTATTCAATTTTTTTCAGAATATTTTAAATTGCATATATACCTTCAAAATCATGCATCAATAGCAATTGATATTTTTTTATATTTTTTTATATTTTATTAATTTACCCAGCATTTTATTTTAAATGAATAATTAGAAAATTGCATCACAAACGATTTCAAAGATATTTTTTGGTTGAATTTATTATTTATTGTCCTATTTAAACTAAATTTATTTCACAATTAGTCAAATTGGCTTCATTTGGCTACAATTACAACAACTTTAAAATTATAGCCCAATCATATAATTTTACACAATTTTAAACCGAAAATTAATCATTTGTATTTTTAAAATACCGAGTAATCATTATGCACAAAATTAATTTTTTCCAATTACCAGCTATTTTTGTGAATTATTTTATTTAATTTAGTGGGGTATTTAACACATAGCCAATTTCATTTCAAATCTAGCATAATTAAATCAGACTCCAACCTAATTATAACAGCCCAAACCCCCGGACCAATCCATCAATTCTACCCGACCCAATCCATGGTCCAATCTGGACCGTTGATCAATTCTAATCAACGATCCAGATCCCCCATTTCCTAATTTAACCTAATAGACTACCCTCTATATTCTCTCATTCTCTCATCACTCTCTGCCGACACACCCTCCCATTCTCTCTCAAATAATCTCAAGCTCCCTCTGCTAAATCATGGTTCCTCTCACCGACCGTTAGCTAGCCGGTAACAATGGCGGTTCCACCACCACCCCTAGCCTCCATGGCTCCCCCCATGTCGGATTATTGTTACTCTAAGGTCCTCAAGGAACTAGAGGCGGTTCAACTCACCCCCATAACTTTTCATATCATTCTCAGGCCAATCTCGGCCTGTCCGAGTAAGATCCTGTCATCCCCGGCTAGAATTTGTGATTTTTGAGTCGATTCTCTCTCTTTGAGTTATCTCTCTGAAACACTGATTTTGACTCATTATTTCTAAGATCTGTAATAAGATTTGAGTCTATTCGAGTTTTCTTTACTGTTTTCTGAAGTACTTTTTCAATTTTTTCTAAAACAACTCTTCATCTTCAGTGTTCCTTAAACCTTTTTCAAAATGGCTTTTCCTTCTACTTTTAGTATTAATTTATGATTTTCACTATATTTAAACGTTTATTTGAAGTTTCTCTTTTCATATGAGTTGTTGTGTTGAGAACCCTAAGTTACTTAGTTTTAATCCTGAATTCTGAGTCTATTTTGTGATAACATGTTCGTTTAATCTGTATATGTGTTTGTTTCTCACAGCCTTATGATTCTCTGTGGTTTTACCCAATCTTGTTTATCAATACCTCTGACTCTTATTTCTTCCGCTTACGTCATGATTATTCAATTAAATCATGTTATGCTCTACATCAATCCCAAATTTTTTATATATGATTTTTTCCCTACTCAGCTTCTTATAGTTCTGATTTGGTTTACTATGTGCTTATTTTCGTAAAGTTATGCAAAAGGAGTGTTATTCGCTATTTTTGAATCTTTGAATCTTTGTGACTGATACTTCACTAATTTCTTGTGATATTCTCTAATGATTTCAACCTCTAAATATTTTCTTGTCTTATTTTGTGGTTGACTATGCTATCAAATTGATTCTTA
Source organism: Nicotiana benthamiana (assembly GCA_034376525.1). Taxonomy (NCBI): domain Eukaryota; kingdom Viridiplantae; phylum Streptophyta; class Magnoliopsida; order Solanales; family Solanaceae; genus Nicotiana; species Nicotiana benthamiana. The sequence goes on along the minus strand of CM067330.1, from coordinate 52,172,461 downwards.
GACATTTTTCTTAATTAGAATTTGCCGAACCTAGCCTCTATTACATGCTCTGTACTATACTTATTTCCTTATACGTTATGTCCAGTCCTACATGATTTCATTCCTTATTTGTCACTGCTTATTACCGTTTGACTTTTTAATTCCTTACTTAAGGGAAATACCTATGCTAATTTTGTTCTAATTGATACATATTGCTTTAATTACTGCTGAACTATATTTCCTGCTTTATTTGCTGCCTGTTATTTAAACTATAAATGCCTGATTTTCATTAACACAAAATACAAACACATTAGTTCAATAGGCTTTCTCTCTCATACAAAAAATGCATTATTCTGCTCTCTTTACTCTAGTTATTTGCTATTGTTCCAAGTCAGCCGGCTGCAAGCCAAGGCTGATTACTCTACTCTCTTTCTCAGATTTCTGGCGTGAACCCCTTTATGCAAAGTAGTTGGTTATCCATAAGTTATATGATCCTTGGTCAATTCTGAAGTTACCTAACCCCTTAGCATGTTGCTAATTCTATACTTAAGTGTTCCTGCATCTATGTGTTATCTATGTGACCCATGAGTCCCCAAATCCCACTACCCTTGTTTGTGATTGATGAACATGCCTTGGTCCTATGTTTCTTGGTTATGTATGAACCTGCTTTGGTTGTTGCATTTTGCCTGTTGCTTGTTACTCTACCCTCTTTTCAAAATTGTCTTATTTAACTCCCTATGTTGGTTTACAAAACTATTATAAACAAGTCTTTTTTCAAACTGTTTTCCTACTTATCTTTTCAAAACTATGTCAAGCACTCTCACTCTACTATTAGACCACTAAGTTCTGCCCCTTTTATGTGAACCTTACCTCGGGATGCTTGAGCTCCCTTTGAACTTGGATACACAAAAGCTGGCATTTTCACACTGCATTTGTCCCTATTCTGGTTATAAAATTTGGGTTTGAGCACTGCCTAGGGTCCTTTTGAGACCCTTAAGGAACTCTGACACACTCAAGTTTGAGAAAGGCTTTGAAACAAATGACATTTGAAGTGGTTCGGTCCATAACTCATAAAGGAAGTAAGGAATATGGATTCTTCTTATTATAATTTTCTTTTTTTCCGATGTAATTCATTACCGGGTCTGTAATAATATGGTAATAAACACTAGGCTGGCTAGTGAAAAGGGGTTGGATTTTATGCATGCCAAGAGTAGAACCATGCCTATATGACTATTTTGATTCTGCATATTCAATCACATTTAGAAACCATGCTTACAGGATTATTTTATTTTTTGCATAATTCAAAATGCATCTAGAAATCATGCTCGTAGAGAATTCATTTACTCTACATGTGTAATATAACCTAGATAACCTACCTTTAGGGCTTCCTTTTAATTTTTTCTTCATATTAGGTATTATGTTTTAGAGTTATAACCCAGTAGCATGTTAAAGTCAGTAACATATAGAAATCATGCCTATAGGGGTCCATAAGCATAGTCTTATTCGTTTGTGCTCACATGCAATGTTGGGTATCATGCCTATGAGGACCTAAAATTAGTAACGCATAGAATTCATGCTTATAAGAATTCTGAATCATTTGTCTTAAAACTGTGCTGCTTTGCCATACTTATGAATCATTAATAGATAACATGTTCATAAGATCTCGCTCCAACACTTAGGCAAGCCTTAGGTGAGAACGACCAAAAAAACTGATTTCGCCTTTGTTAGTTAATAACTAACACAATCAGTAGGCAAGTCTGATTCTGATTTCCTATCTGAGCCATGTATCAAACTAGTCTGCTTCGATAATCTCCTATTCTTCGTCTTTAATTTTTTTAATCAGACCTAAGCAGTATGTGTAAGACTTACTATTTTTATATCTTTGTTTTGAGTAGGTATACCTAAGCCTTTATTTGCTTATATGTTTACCCAAACATGCAGTATGTGTTTTATATGTTGCCTTAGAATTTTTACCTTTGAAACTTCAAATACGCCTAATATCTCTCGCTTTTAGGATTAGTAGTCTTAAGTGCTTCCGGGACTAATAGGAATGGGATGGGTAATAACATACAATAAGTAATCGAGACCAATCTGTGCTTTAATACCTTAAAGGGGTGGCAAGGGTAGATATGGATATGATGACCACGCGATAATGTCACATGTATCCCCTCACTGCGGAATGACTATCGGATATTGTATGGGGTGATCCATATTTTTATTAAACCTAGGACCCTTCCTTTATTCTTTATTTTTTAGCATTTTAACTCTTTGTTTGAATACGGTCAGCTCTTTGATTGTTCTTTCAAATTTGTTTACATTCAAACCATTGTGCATTAAAATCCCATCTTATTGAGCTTTATCTGCTTATAAATTAATTGCACCCAAATTCATAATAATTGTTTGGCTCGGAACCATACTAGTGGATTTTGAGGGGTACCTAACACCTTCTTCTTAGAATAATTTCAAGCTCTTACCCTATCTCTGGTTATTAAAATCGAACTCCATTGGTATCCTAATACACATTAATCATTAGGTGGTGACTCTTCAAATGCAAAACCCAGTTCCCAAAAGGGACGAGTTGTCCCTTCAAATGTCATAACTCAATTTCACGAGAAAAAAGGGGTGCGACAGCATGGCGACTCCGCTGGGGACATATAGACTTTTACCATTTCAGACTATCATTGTGAATTTATGCTCCTTTATGTGAAATTACTTGCTTAATTCCTGTAAGCATTCAATTCCATTTTCAATTGCACAACTGACTTTTCTTTTGTCTCTTTCATTTTCTGCTTTCCTTTACTAATGCTTTAAATTATGAAAATTGTTTTATTTACTGCTTTTTTAACGTGCAAATACGTGATAACATATTTTTAATTATTACATAATTATGCTCAACGTCATGTTCCATTGGTTCCAAACAAATACCATATCAATGCTTATAATGAGTAGTTGCACTCTTCTGATATTATCACCCCCTAAATCCGAAAAAGGCATATTTGCGGTAAATCAGTCGATTAACGGTGTAGTCAATGATTCTGTGTCTTTCCCCCTTGAGTTGTTCGCTCAAGAGTACCAGTCTAAAACCCCATAGAAACCTTACTCTATTTAAATGTGCATGCATCATGGTCAAATCTAGCGGAGTCAGTTATGTTGTCTGCATAATGACTCTTTAAGATGGCATTGTTCAAAGTCCACTAGGTTTCCCTAAAACCCAAACAGATATTATCACGTTTTGTGCATTTATTTGGAAAACTAATTACTTTTATGCCAATGGTTGATAGTAAATAGTCGTGTCCGGTGGGGGTAAGGGACTAACCTTATTTTTCTTGCAGAAATATGAGGCACAAAGTCCCCATATTAGGCATGGTCACAAACATCCACCCAAAATTGCTAAACTGCTGAAAGAAATTAAGGCAGACATCTAGCTTGAGCTTACCTATTATTGAGACTTCGCAAGTTAGGAAAGTTGTTCGAAGAAGCCATGGATGTCGAATGTGGGGAATATCCTTCTAGGACCAAATAGATAGGATTTTTCTTCTTTTATCAAATGTAATAAGGCAAATGGCCATTAGTGACTTTTATTCTCTACCTATTTGTGTCGATTTGAGATTCGTCTTATTTTTCTACCAATAAAACGAGGCATTTGTTGTTGGGATGACTATGGATTCATGTTGTTGGGGCCGTAGCGTCAACACTACATCAAGCGGTAAAGTTTGAGTGGAATTACCAAGAGGTAATCATTTACGGCGACAGTAGCAATCCTATATACAATCGCCAGACCATTCCGACAATTAGAGGCAGAAAAAGGTTAGGTAGGGAGACCGATCACCACATCGAGGAAGTTAGCGCCATTGACAAGGATAAATGTTGGGACAATAAAATTGAGAGCATATTAAACTGGTGTGCATACGAACCTGGTAAGGGGCCTGGCAAGGACCTCCAAGGAATCTCTAAGCCTATATAACTCAAGAAACGCGGCACCACCTTTGATCTGGGATATGAGTATACCTGAGAAGAATTTAAAAACTGCTCGCCACCATGGCACGGTCCTTACTATCCGCTGGAGCAGCTAATACCATGCTTGGAACAGACTTTCCAACCGGCAGATTTTATCTATGGGTCAGAAGAAGAGGAAGCACTAGCAGAGATGAAGAATTTATTCCTAGAAGACGATGATATAGATTGTTGTGCCATTATCGAGAAGGAGAAAGAGGAAGGTCCTTCCATACAAGCCGTAAGTAGAGAACACACCTCAACAACTGGACCATCAGAACCACCAGAGCCCGGCGAGCTTCGGAGTAGCAAGGTTGAACAAGCATTATGCACTATCTTTTATTTCTACTCGTTAATTTTTTCCTTTCGCATTTTTATTTTCGCAATAAGATCTTTAGTGTTCAAAATAGTTATGGAATTTATCAAAGCATTTAGACTTTTCTTATGAACCATCACTTATTACTATTATTTTTTCTCGTTACTTTACTTATACAACATTACTATTACTCATCTTTATAAACAGATGATTGTGACATGCAACCAGACAACGCGACAAACAGACATAGATTCAGAAGAGGATAACATACCAGAAGAGATTGTTAAGGAAGTTGAGAACTTTGAGAACAGACATAAGTCCAACCTGTATGAGACTAAGATTGTTAGCTTGGGAGATGCAGACAATGTCAAAGAAACACGAATCAGCGTCCACTTATCACCATCTGAAAAGAAGGAATGCACAGAATTTCTAAGGGAATATGAGGACATATTCGCCTGGTCGTCTGACAATGTGATTGGTCTGAGTACATCTATTATGGCTCACAAACTGCCAACTGTTCCAGTATGTCCGCCGGTAAAGCAGAAGATCAGGAAGTTCAAGCCTGATATGAGTCCGAAAATCAAGGAAGAGTTTACTAAGCAGGTCAAAGCTAAGGTTCTCAAGGTAATAGAATACCCGACATGGTTAGACAACATCGTGCCTATACTAATTAAGTAAGGGAAGGTCCGAGTCTGTGTCAACTACCGGAATCACAACCGAGCCAGTCCGAAAGACGACTTCCCTTTGCCAAACATACACATCCTAATTGATAATTGCACCAAGCATGAGTTGCAATCATTTGTGTATTGTTTCACTGGTTATCATCAGATCCTGATAGATGAGGAAGACATTGAGAAAACGACTTTCATACGCCATGGGGAATGTACTAGTACAAGATGATGCCGTTTGGGTTAAAGAATACAGGGGCTACCTACACGAGGGTCATGACTACCATTTTTCATGATATGATACACAAGGAGATTGAAGTTTACGTGGATGACATTATCATCGATTCTAAGAAGGTCGTTGATCACATGGAAGACTTGAGGAAGTTTTTCAGTAGATTGCGAAGGTACAACCTGAATCTGAATCCCGCGAAATGTGCATTTGGGGTTCCTACAGGAAAATTACTTAGGTTTATTATGAGTCGGTGGGAATAGAACTGGATCCATCAAAAGTCAAGGCTATTCAAGAATTGATACCTCGAAGAACAAGAAGGATATGATGAGTTTCTTGGGAAGGCTTTGTTAGATAATACGCTTAACGCTAGAGGGGGGTGAATAGCGTTATAATAAAAAATTAGCGTAAACTTGCGGAATTTAAAAATTGCACGAAATAAATAAGTGCGATAAATAAGAAAGAACGCACCGATGTATTCTGGTTCACCACAACCCGTGGCTAGTCCAGTCCCCGAGAGACTCTCTCGAGATTTCCACTAACTTGTCAAGCTTACGGGTGCTTAACAAACCTTTACAACTTGAGGACACAAGCCTCAACACCTTTGCTCGGAGATACAACACTCCAAGACTTCAACCAAGGAAACACAAGTTCCTTCTTACAACAAGAAAATAACAATTCTCTTCAAGTGTACAATACACTAAGCACTCAAACAAGACACTCTTTAATGAGTAGATATGAGTAAAAGAATACGCTCAAGATCAAAACAACTTTGAACAATAATTTGGCTCTCAAAAACTTATGTAATGAATATAAAATGATAAGCAATAGAGTATGCAAGCTTTAGCAATTGAATGATCAGTTGTTGTGTGTTATTGTGTATTCAAAAGACTGAATTTAAGATGTATTTATAGTTGAAAAACCTTGTATTACCGTTGCCTAATTGCCAATTAAGAACTGCTGATTTTACTCTGTGACAATCGATTGTCAAGAATCAACAATCGATTGTTTGCCAATCGTTCCAAAAATCAATCCCAGATTTTACGCTTAACAATCGATTATCTAAGAGCAACAATCGATTATTGGCAACGTTGAAAAAATCATTTCCAGATTTTACGTAAAACAATCGATTATACAAAATCAACAATCGATTATTCAGCAATGTTAAAAAAATCCTTTCCAGATTTTAATTTCAACAATCGATTATACAAAATCAATAATCGATTATTCAGCAACGTTCAAAAAATCTTTTCCAGATTTTAATTTCAACAATCGATTATACAAAATCAATAATCGATTACCTGACGGTATTTGAAAATATTTTGGCAACGGTTAGTTATACAATCGATTATACTAAGTTAACAATCGATTATATATCAGTCTTGAAAAATCAATTTAGACACTGCCTCGTGACAATCAATTGTTATATACTCACAATCGATTATTTAATAATTTTGAAAAAGTCTGGAAGACACTGCCTCAACACAATCAATTGTCATATGTGCACAATCGATTATTTTGTGACTTTGAAAAATCTGATGGACATTGTCTCTTCACAGTCGATTATTTTGAGCGTTGAAAAACTTTGATGTACACAGCCTCATCACAATCGATTGTTATAAGGTTCACAATCGATTGTCATGCAGATTTGAAAAATCTGATGCTCACTGCCTTAACACAATCGATTGTCATAAGTTCACAATCGATTGTCAAGCAGCTGACTTAAACATAATCGATTATCATAAATACATAATCGATTATCTTAGTCCAGATTTTAGAGGCATGTTTAAAAATCATTTTGACTAAGGTAAATATGCATTATTTAAAATCATTTTGCTCTAAATTAAATATGCATGATTTAAAAATATTTTTACGAGAGAAGCCAAGTCTTGAGTTTAAGTTGTCGGATCAAGATCACAAAATACCGACTCATATAAAACTTAATCTCGATCTTTGTCTTGTGCTTGAATCTCGTTATATATCAATTTTGCGCTCGTGCTTGGACCTCGTCATATGTCAATTTGCGCATAGTTTGTCATTCATCAAAACCTACAAATACGAACACACGTTTAGTATAATGCCTTGAGAACGTGTTTCCAACAATTTCCCCCTTTTTGATAATGGCAAACTTTAATCGGGATATGCATATTAAGCAATTCATAATGACGATTCAAGACAAGAAAAAATATGCAACACGTATATGGATATGCAATTTGTTCCCCTCAATATATGAATTCCCCCTCAATTTATGCCGATAAGTATTGAGTGTGCTTGATAGTGCATACCCGTTATCTTCCCCCTTTTGCCATTAGCAAAAAAAATGGAATAAAGAACTTGTTTATGAATTAAAAAAAACAGGTACATAATGGGAACAATACAAACATAGAACAATAAAATGGAAACACAAATAAAGAAATTATTCATCATCATTTCCCGCCTCATCGTCCGGCACTGCTTCAAAGGGAACAAGACCGGCATATGGATAATGAACATGGTCAAAATATCCATGGATCTCATGTGTCAATTGACCGACTGAGGTGGTCAATGAAGCAATTTGGTCGGAAATGGATTGAAGAGTAGGTTCTTGAGGCTGACGCGACCGACGAGTTGGAAGAGGAGCAGGAGCTACATGATTGCCGTCATGGGGAAAGGAGGATTCTGAAATTTCCCAGTTCTTGGTGCTCTTTTTGAGAGGACAGATGGAAGTGTTGAATCCGGAAGCTTCAAGAAAATTCATAATAAGGAGGGCATAGGGAAGAGGTCTATCATCTCCAATGGCGTCACGCATGTGAATCTTGACGAACTTACACCAATTGATGTGAGCTCCGGTTATAATTGCATGCATGAGCTTAGCGTCTTCTTGGGAAAGAGTGGTGTGATTATGCTTCCGAGGCTTGAGGACTCGGGTGATGAAATAGAAAATCAAACGATACTCGGGGAGCATTCCCGTGATAGTAGGACGCCGAGTGGATAAATTAGGATCATAAGACGTAATACCTATTTGGTTTAGGAGAGCTTTCTCATCAAATAAGGCGCCGGCCTCTCTAATGTACCGAAAAATGTCTTCACCGCTTTGAGGAAGACGGGCAATGGAATGAAGGTTTTTATCGGATAAAAGAATTTGAACACCATTAATATTTTTCACAAGCTCACCATCATCATCCTCATGAAGGTTTGAATAAAACGCTTGAATCAATGGAGGATTAATGTAAGGGTAGGTAAGAAATAAAAAGTCAAGAAGTTGACATTCTTTAAGCAGGTTGGCAGCAGGGGCGTATGATTCAAGATACTTGCTTGTTGAAAAGCGGGGAGGAAGAATGTCGCGCTTTTCAAATTTTGTCAAAAATCGAGTAAGCTCGGTGTCAGAATTAAATTGTAAAATGGACCCATCTTGATAAGGGTAATTTGGAGGAGGTGGGGCAGCAGAGGAGGATGCACCATGCCTAGCTGAACGGGAACGTTTAGAGTGACGGCCCGACATTTTTAATAGGAAGTAATGAGCTTTGCAAGAAACTTAAGAGAGTTTTGATAATTTGAGAGCTAAAATTGATGCTTGAGTGAATAAAATGAAGATATGAGGTGCCTATTTATAGTGGGGATAGTGGCTTTTCATTGACGGTGAAAATTTGCAGAAAATTGAAAGCCAAAACGGTCAGAAACGGTGAAAATAAATTGCACTGACCGTTAGACAATCGATTATTGGAATGAAATAATCGATTGTTATGAAGATTTGACTGAATCTCGGAACTGACACAAATCGATTGCAGGGCCAAACGGTAACAAATTTTTGAATTACTGACATGAAATAATCGATTGTCAAATTATGGTAATCGATTGTTGTGACATAGTGTGCACGGTGATTTTCTGACTCGAAAAATAATCGATTATATATATGAAACAATCGATTGTTTTAGAAAAGCAGTACTGAATGGCTGAGACGGTAATCGATTAAACAGTTAAAAAATCGATTGTTAAACAAAACTGCATAATAAGCATGCACCATAAATAATCGATTAGTGATACTTGCTAATCGATTTTCTGCACAGTAAAATAATCGATTATTTGCTGTAACAATCGATTGTTCTATGCCATTTCATTATAATTCCCCCTACCTTTAGGGCGATACCTGCAAAATAGAATTATACGTCTCCGACGCTCAAGTCAGTAATTTGTAAAGAAATAGTAACTTAAACTAGTGTGGCCAAGTGAGAGCGTGATCTCTTAAGAAGTGTGTCCTAGGGTGTTCTTAAGAGTGTTTCGGGTACTTACCTTTTCTCCGACGTCGCCAATTACCTGTTCGAGAGGGTGATCTTTTATTGTCCTCCATTCGTTATGCATTTTCGTTTCTTTCTCCAATTGTGGCATTTCCTCCGTTGATTGTTCCAAGATTTCGTCTTGATTTTCCTTAGGCGTTTCCTCTTGTATTTTGTCTTTCAAGCTATCTAAAATACCTGCGAGATCAAAACCGGAATCCTTTCTCGCCAAGCGAGCATTATTTTCGGAAAACACAATATGAGGGAATTCCTCCACAGTTTCGGTTCTTTTATTAATAACCCTATATGCTTTGCTACGTGAAGAATAACCAATGAAAATTCCCTCATCGGACTTTTAGCATCAAATTTTCCCAATTGATCTTTTCCATTGTTATAAATAAAAACTTTACAACCGAATACTCTAAAATGGGAGATGTTTGGTTTCCTTCCCTTGTAGAGTTCATAAGGGGTTTTCATGAGTATTGGCCGTATGACTACTCTATTTAAGATGTAGCATGCGGTACTCACGGCATCCGCCCAAAAATGTTTGGGAATCTTAGCCTCTTCGAGCATGGTTCTAGCCATCTCTTCGAGACACCTATTTTTCCTTTCCACCACCCCATTTTGTTGTGGTGTTCGTGGAGCGGAAAAGGTATGCTCGATACCGAGTTCGTCACAAAAGTCCGCAAAGAGATTGTGATCGAACTCTCCCCAATGATCACTTCTAATTGAAGTGACGGTTGTTTCCTTTTCGTTTTGAACACGTTTAAGGAAATATTTAAAATTCTGAAAAGCATCACTTTTATGGGCAAAAATTAAAGTTCAAGTAAATCTGGAATAATCATCAACAATAACAAAAGCATAACGATTTCTACCAAGACTTTCAATGCGAGATGGTCCAAACAAATCCATGTGAAGCAATTGCAATGGTCTAGTAGTTGAAACAATATTTTTTGATTTAAAATATGCATTTGTTTGCTTCCCTTTTTGACAAGAATCACAAATAGAGTCATTTTCAAATTTCAAATTTGGAAGACCAACAACTAAATTTTGTGAAACCAATTTGTTCAAAAGATGCATGTTGATGTGAGCTACTCTACGATGCCATAACCAAGAATCATCCTCTTTGCTCATTAAACAATTCACATAATCGGGTGAAGAGTTTGCAAGATCAACCATATAAATGTTATCCATTCTAAAACCACGAAGGGTGATTTTAAAATCTCTACGTCTAAAAACTAAGCATTCATTTGAATCAAATAAAACAAGATTTCCCTTGTCACATAATTGACTTATGCTCAAGAGATTATGTTTTAAACCTTTCACAAGTAATATATGCTTAATGGAAGAAATTTCATCCTTACCGACCGATCCGATGCCAATAATCTTTCCTTTGTTGTTATCACCAAAAATAACACTTCCCCCTTCCTTGTGTTCTAGTTGAAGGAATTTGGATTCGTCTCCCGTCATGTGCTTGGAGCATCCACTATCAAGGTACCATAGTACACTTGATCCCTTCAAACACACCTACAAAACAAATTAATGTGTTTTAGGTACCCATGCCATTTTGGGTCCTTGGGGGTTAGGCATATCATAATGATGCGTTTGAGTGTTATGTCTATGACGTGTAAAGCAAGCATGAGCAATATGCCCAATTCGTCTACAATAATGACAAGTCACGTTAGGATTATGCATCCTTCTAGGTTCATAGTAATTGGACGGACGAAAATTGTTTACTCTATTTTCGACACTATGACTATTTCGCATTTCATGAACATTATTTCTCCTACTATTTGTTCTAGGATGTACAACATTTCTAGAATAATTATATCTAGGTTGGAAGTCATTTCTAGGTGTTCTAAAAGGTTCAAAATTTCTTCTATTGTTTGGCCTAGAAAATGCATCATTTCTAGAGTAGTTATTTCTAGGTGGTAAGTCATTTCTAGGTCTTCTAAAGTGGTCAACATTTGGTCTAGCATGCATATTGGTTCTAGAGTTGTTATTTCTAGGATGAGAATTTGTTTTATTAATCCTAGGTTGAGCCTTAGGTGGTTGGGGTTTGGCTTCAACCTTTTCTTTAGGCTCATTCTTAAAACCTATGCCATGCTTGGTTGACTTCAAATTAACAAGGACCTTATTCAAATTTTTGTGAGAAGAATTAAACTTATCTAAGGTGCCCTTAAGCCTTTCTACTTCATTTTTGAGATGCATGCAAGAAGTACAATTTCTAATAGAGCTTTCGGGCTTGTCAGCGCTTCTTTTTCCGAAAAACTTGTTTTCCTCTTTCAACTTCTCATTTTCTAAAACCAGTTTTTCCAAGTCCTTTTCTTTCAATGAGAGTTGTTTTTGAAAATCTTTTTCTTTTGAAGAAGCATTTTCTTTTATGCTTTTAACAGTTTTTGAAGCTTTAATAAATTCACTATATAACTCATCAAAAGCATTTTGCATTTCTTCAAGGGAAAAGAAATTTTTAGAAGAGATTTGACATACCTCGTCTTGCTTGTCTTCTTGTGCCATAAGACAAAGGTTTGCGCTTTCCTCTTCTTCTCCTTCGCTTGACTCATCTCCGGAGTCTCCTCCCCAAGATATATATGCACGTTGCTTTTTGAAAGGTTTCTTTTCCTTTTTGATGTTTGGGCAATTTGATTTGATGTGCCCGGTTTCTCCGCATTCATAGCACTTTATTTGTTCTCCTTGCTTTTTGCCCTTTCGTTCATACTCTTTTCGCATGAACTTTTGAAATCTTTTGATAACGAGTCCAAACTCGTTGTCTCCGTCCTCATCAACTTGCGGTTGGCTTGTGCTTGCCTTTAGAGCGATTCTTTGCCTCCTTTGATCATCAACAAAAGGGTTAAGTATAGTAGATTCATAAGTCTTAAGATTACCTCTTAATGCGTCGATGGTGACATTTGAAACGCCAATGGACTCTTGAATCGCGTCGGCCTTTGATCGCCATGCCGGAGTGAGACTTCTAAGAATTTTTCGGACAAATTCCTTATCCGTGAATGTCTTCTTGAGAGCATGTAAGTCATTTACGATTATTGAAAATCGTTCGAACATCTCATCCACCTTTTCACCTTCCTTCATGTGAAATAATTCATAAGCATGGGTTAGGAAATCAATTTTAGCTTCCCTTACCTGGTCCGTACCTTCGTACGTGATTTCCAGCTTGTCCCACATTTGCTTCGCCGTTGTGCAACAAGATATCTTCCTGTAATCATCAGCATTTACAGCACAATATAACAAATTAATAGCTTCAGCATTATTTTGCACCTTTCGGATATCATCCGCATCGTATTCATCTTCGGACTTTTGTACCCATTCATTTTCAACCTTCTTGGTTGGGATTTGTTCTCCATTTGTTATGACCTTCCAAAGATGAAAACTATTTGATTGCACAAATATTTTCATCCTCTCCTTCCAGTATGTATAATTTGTACCATCGAATAGCGGTGGTCGGGTGGATCATTGTCCTTCACCTATTCCTGCAAAAGAGTCACGAGTAGAAGCCATGGATGTTTCTCTCAAACGGTTAAGTCTTCAGAGAGTTGGGCTCTGATACCAATTGTTAGATAATACGCTTAACGCTAGAGGGGGGGTGAATAGCGTTATAATAAAAAATTAGCGTAAACTTGCGGAATTTAAAAATTGCACGAAATAAATAAGTGCGATAAATAAGAAAGAACGCACCGATGTATTCTGGTTCACCACAACCCGTGGCTAGTCCAGTCCCCGAGAGACTCTCTCGAGATTTCCACTAACTTGTCAAGCTTACGGGTGCTTAACAAACCTTTACAACTTGAGGACACAAGCCTCAACACCTTTGCTCGGAGATACAACACTCCAAGATTTCAACCAAGGAAACACAAGTTCCTTCTTACAACAAGAGAATAACAATTCTCTTTAAGTGTACAATACACTAAGCACTCAAACAAGACACTCCTTAATGAGTAGATATGAGTAAAAGAATACGCTCAAGATCACAACAACTTTGAACAATAATTTGGCTCTCAAAAACTTATGTAATGAATATAAAATGATAAGCAATAGAGTATGCAAGCTTTAGCAATTGAATGATCAGTTGTTGTGTGTTATTGTGTACTCAAAAGACTGAATTTAAGCTGTATTTATAGTTGAAAAACCTTGTATTACCGTTGCCTAATTGCCAATTAAGAACTGCTAATTTTACTCTGTGACAATCGATTGTCAAGAATCAACAATCGATTGTTTGCCAATCGTTCCAAAAATCAATCCCAGATTTTACGCTTAACAATCGATTATCTAAGAGCAACAATCGATTATTGGCAACGTTCAAAAAATCATTTCCAGATTTTACGTAAAACAATCGATTATACAAAATCAACAATCGATTATTCAGCAACGTTCAAAAAATCCTTTCCAGATTTTAATTTCAACAATCAATTATACAAAATCAATAATCGATTATTCAGCAACGTTCAAAAATCTTTTCCAGATTTTAATTTCAACAATCGATTATACAAAATCAATAATCGATTACCTGACGGTATTTGAAAATATTTTGGCAACGGTTAGTTATACAATCGATTATACTAAGTTAACAATCGATTATATATCAGTCTTGAAAAATCAATTTAGACACTGCCTCGTGACAATCGATTGTTATATACTCACAATCGATTATTTAATAACTTTGAAAAAGTCTGGAAGACACTGCCTCAACACAATCGATTGTCATATGTGCACAATCGATTATTTTCTGACTTTGAAAAATCTGATGGACATTGTCTCTTCACAATCGATTGTCATTAACTTCACAGTCGATTATTTTGAGCGTTGAAAAACTTTGATGTACACAGCCTCATCACAATCGATTGTTATAAGGTTCACAATCGATTGTCATGCAGATTTGAAAAATCTGATGCTCACTGCCTTAACACAATCGATTGTCATAAGTTCACAATCGATTGTCAAGCAGCTGACTTAAACATAATCGATTATCATAAATACATAATCGATTATCTTAGTCCAGATTTTAGAGGCATGTTTAAAAATCATTTTGACTAAGGTAAATATGCATTATTTAAAATCATTTTGCTCTAAATTAAATATGCATGATTTAAAAATATTTTTACGAGAGAAGCCAAGTCTTGAGTTTAAGTTGTCGGATCAAGATCACAAAATACCGACTCATATAAAACTTAATCTCGATCTTTGTCTTGTGCTTGAATCTCGTTATATATCAATTTTGCGCTCGTGCTTGGACCTCGTCATATGTCAATTTGCGCATAGTTTGTCATTCATCAAAACCTACAAATACGAACACACGTTTAGTATAATGCCTTGAGAACGTGTTTCCAACAGGCTTAACTACACCAGCCGGTTCATGGCACAGTCTACGGTTATCTATGCGCCAATATTCAAGATGTTGAAGAAGGATGCCGCCACCAAATGTACTGATGACTGCCAGAAAACTTTCAACAAAATAAAGGAATACCTATCAACACCACCAATCTTGGTCCATCCCGAGCCAGGTAGACCTTTGTTACTCTACCGTGCAGTACTAGATGGTGCATTCGATTGCATCTTGGAGAAGCACGACAAAACAGGGAGGAAGGAGTAGGCCATTTACTATCTCAGCAAGAAGTTCACTCTGTACGAGGCTTGGTATTCTCTGTTAGAGCGTACCTATTTCGCTCTGAATTAGGTAGCCCAAACGTTGAGGCACTACTTCCGTGCCTATACTACATATCTCATATCAAGGATAGATCCTTTGAAGTATATCTTTCAGAAGCACATGACCACTGGCAAACTGGCCAAGTGGAAAATCATGTTTAGTGTATTTGATATTGTCTACGTAACTTGGAAGGCAATCAAAGGACAAACACTAGTAGATCACCTTGCGGAGAATCCCGTAGGTGGAATAACCATCTGAAAATGTATTTTCCTGACGAAAAGGTATCACTCATAGGAGAAGACACCACAGAATCCTATGACAGTTGGAGAATATTTTTCGATGGAGCAGCAAATTTCAAAGGAATTAGCATAGGAGCCGTCCTGGTATCAGAAACCGGTCAAAATTATCCGGTGTCCGCTAATCTCAAGTTCCGTGCACCAACAACATGGCCAAATATAAAGCCTGCATCCTAGGGCTCTAGATGGCTATTGACATGAATGTTCAATAGTTGCTAGTAATTGGAGATTCACACTTACTCATACATCAGGTCCAGGAAGAATTTGCAACCAAGAATTCTAACATACTCATATATCTATATCATATACAAGAGTTGAGGAAGAGGTTCACAAAGACAGAATTCCAACATGTTCCCAGAATTAAGAATGAATTTGCCGATGCATTGGCTACCCTATCATCTATAATACAACACCCATACAAAAACTTCATCGATCCCATTCCAGTAAAGATACATGATCAGTCAGCTTATTGTGCCCATGTTGAAGAAAAAGCAAGCGAAAAGCCTTGGTTTCATGATATCAGGGAATATTTAGCAAAAGGAGAATACCCAAGACTTGCAAATTCTACTCAAAAGTGTACACTTCGAACGTTGTCCAACAATTTCTTTCAGAGCAGAGGAATCATGTACAGAAGGACTCTGGACTTGGGATTACTAAGGTGTGCCGACGTAAAGGAAACATCTAGACTACTAGAGTAGGTTCACGCTGGGACTTTTGGTCCACATATGAACGGTTTTGTCTTAGCAAAGAAGATCCTCCGAGCTAGTTACTTTTGGATGACTATGGAGGTAGACTACATTCAGTATGTCCGGAAATGCCATCGTTGTCAGATACATATAGACATGATAAATGTGCCATCAAATGAGATTAATGCCAAGCTCACCATGGCCTTTCGCCGCCTGCGAAATGGATGTTATTAGACCAATTGAACCTGCCGCTTCCAAAGGGCACAAATTTATCCTGGTAGTAATCGACTATTTCACCAAATGGGTCGAAGAAACATCTTACAGAGCAGTAACTAAGAAAGTTGTGGCAGACGTTGTCCACGGCCCCATTATTTGCAGATTCGAGATTCCAGTGTCAATTATTACTGATAACGGTTTCAATCTCAGCAGCGACTTGATAAGATCCATGTGTGAAACTTTCAAGATCAGACACAAGAACTCTACATCCTACAGACCTCAAATGAACGGGGTCGTAGAAGCCGCCAATATGAATATCAAGAAAATACTGCGGAAGCTATCATTTGCTTTATTAGGGTATCGCACCACAGTTCCCACATCAACTGGTTTAACCCCCTATATGCTAGTTTATGGTACAGAAGTTGTCATTCCCGTCGAAGTAGAGATTCCTTCCTTAAAGATCATACATGAAGTTGAGCTCGACGACGTAGAATGGGAAAGAAGTCGTTATGAGCAATTAGCCCTTATCGACGGAAGGAGAATGAACGCAGTTTGCCATGGTCAACTTTATCAGAACAAAATGTCCAGAACCTTCAGCAAAAGAGTCAAGTCGAGACAGTTCACATCGGGGCAGCTGGTATTAAAGAAAAACTTTCCGCATCAAGATGAAGCCAAAGGGAAGTTCTCTCCCAATTGACAGGGTCCAATCAACTCAGATGCAGTCAAACGTTACTACGTGTAATCTATATTCTTTCCTATATAATGTAATTGAACTACGTCTGGCCTGATTAATATTTAAGAGAGGATACATAGTCAACCTTATGGGTTCGGTCACAATTCAATAAAATTTTCATTTCCCCCCGCAATTGAAAACTGGGGCATAATTTTTAGGAGGACCCTCAAAATTCCGAAGTAATTCCAGCCGATCATCACTAGTAGCAGTTGGAAGAATAAACCCAGTAAACTGGGGTAGAATTTGGAGGAGGACCCTCAAAATTCCATACCAGGGAGGATTGCAATCTCTTGAACCGCGTCGTAGTCGTCGGTTCATCTACAGAAAAAGTATTATTAATTATGTGTTTATGTTATATTTTTACTAAATCATGCATACTTATTGCTAAAATTGTCTTGTTTAGCAACGCTAACCCGTAATGATACATATCGTATCACCAGATCAAAGCCGAACGGGTCAAATAGAGCCATCAGGGATGCAAACTGACCTTCCCCTCTATAAAACTCATGATTTTTCTTTGGATGCAAGAACATGGATTGCAACAACATCTAACATACTATAAACTCACGAGACAAATATTGTTCATGAATACAACTCTCAAAATTGTTGTACTTACCAACATTTGCTATCCACGCACGTCGGTGATATTCCCTGTATCACATTATCCCCAACAGTCATAATAATATCGCAACCTGATATCAGCTAAGAAAACTCTATTACCATTTGCCCCTTTATTTCTTGGATAAAGCTACCATTCTACCTTCCGAGGTCAAGCTCTACCTGCATCTGCATTTTCTGCATTGCATAAGGCTACCATTCTGCCTTCTGGGGTTAATCTCTACCTCTATTTGCATTTTCTGCATTGCATAAGGCTGTCATTCTACCTTCCGAGACTAAACACTATCTCTATCTGCATTGGCATGGTTAAAAGATCGCCACTTTACCTATATTTTCTTGGCTGAAAGATCTCCACTTTATCTACATTTCCATGGTTGAAAGATTGCTACCTCTATATTTGCATGGCTGAAAGATCGCCACCTCATGTTTGCATAGCTGAAAGATCGCCACCTATACATTTGCATGGCTGAAATATCGCCACCTTATCTACATCTACATGGCTGAAAGATTGCTACCTCTACATTTGCATGGCTGAAAGATCGCCACCTTATCTACATTTGCATGGCTGAAAGATCACCACCTTTATATTTGCATGGATGAATGATTTCCACCTCTACATTTGCATGGTTGAAATATCTCCACCTTATCTATATGTGCATGGCTGAAAGATTGCCACCTCTACATTTGCATGGCTGAAAGATCGCCACCTCTACATTTGCATGGCTGAAAGATCGCCACCTCTACATTTGCATAGCTGAAAGATGGTCACCTCTGCATTTGCATGGCTGAAAGATCGCCTCCTTATCTACCCGTGCATGGTTTAAAGATCGCTACCTATTGCATCTTATGGGCTGAAAGATCGCCAAATTCTGCATCTCATGGGCTAAAAGATAGTCAAATATTGCATCTCATGGGCTAAAAGATAGCCAAATTATCCGAAGGCGTCATTGTTCAGAGGCACCATTTGCATAGCTCGAGAATGCCATGTCATGGCCTGACGATCTCTTTTAATCTTTTGCATATCATTATTCAAAGGTATCAGTGTTCGGATGCATCATCGCCATAGCCCGAGAGGATTATTTCATGGCCTGCGAATCCTTGTTATACACTTCATGGCCCAGGACATCATGGTTTAAAGACATCAATCTAACCGTCCAAAGGCAACCTTCATCATCCGACGAGAATTTGCATCATGTTAAATTTACGCACCATATATGCTTGTATTGCTTATTTGAAGGTAAATCGGCGAGCAATGACCATCTCGGCATGAGCGATCCCACTCCAATTCCCGCAGCCATATCAAACCCAAACTTTTCACGCACCCGACTCTAGATATAGTGTCCATTCTTGAAAAGTCTCCATCGGCATACTCCGCTGACAGATCCTGAACTACATATGGCATGATTCCTACAAAACCATGGATATGTAGGCAGCTTAGAAGCTAGGGTACAGCCTAAATCTTTTTCAAACTGTTTCACTCGGTCAAAATTAACCATCATATCTTTACTCGACAACTCTTTCATCCTTCTCGGGTAAAGAGGGGCAGTTGTTGATAAACAATTTTACCCCAAATATTTTAAATTGTAAATAACTTCAAAATCACGCATCAATAGCAATTGGTATTTTTTCATAATTTTTTTATATTTTATTAATTTATCCTGAATTTTATTCCCAAATAATTATAGAATTGCATCACAAGCGATTTCAAAGGCATTTCTTGATTTAGTTTATTATTTATGGTCCTATTTAAACCAAATTTATTTTACAATTAGCCAAATTGCCATCGCTTGGCTACAATTGCTATAATTGAAATAGCCCAATCATATAGTTATACATTGTTTTTGAACGAAAATTAATTATTTGTATTTTTAAAATATTGAGTAATCATTTTTAACTATTTCCATGCACAAAATTTATGTTTTACAATTATCAACTATTTTTGTGAATTGTTTTATTTAATTTAGTTGGGTATATAACAAATAGCCAATTTCATTTCAATTCTAACCAAATTAAATCAGACCCCAACCCAATTAAAATATCCCATATCCCATGCCCAATCCATCAATCTTACCCGACCTAATTCCAGGTCCAATCTGAACCGTTGATTAATTCTAATCAACGGTCCAGATCGCTCATTTCCTAATTTAACCTAATAGACTACCCTCCCCATTCTCTCATCACTCTCCCCGACACACCCTCCCATTCTCTCTCAAATAATCTCAAGCTCCCTCTTCTAAATTATGGGTCCTCTCACCGACCGTTGGCTCGCCGGTAACAATGGCAGTTCCAACACCACCCCTAGCATCCATGGCTCCCCCCGTTCCAGATTATTGCTACCCTAAGGTCTGTAAGGAGCCAGAGGCAGTTCAACTCATCCATGATTTTTCATGTCATTCTTAGGCCAATCTCGGCCTGTCCTAGTAAGATCCTACCATCCCTGGCTAGAACTTGTGATTTTTTAGCAGATTCTCTCTCTTGGGTTCACTCTCTGAAACCCTGATTTTGACTTTTGATTTCTAAGATCTATAACAAGAGTTGAGTCTATTCGAGTTGTCTTTATTGTTTTCTTAAGGATTTCTTCTAAAATGACTGTTCATCTTCAAATTAGGGTTCCTTAAACCTTTTTAAAAATGGATTTTCCTTCTAATTTTAGTATTAATTTATGGTTTTCACTATATTTAAATGGTTACTTGAAGTTCTTCTTTTTATCTGAGTTGTTGTGTTGAAAACCCTAAGTTTCTTGGTTTCACTCCTGAATTCTGAGTCTATTTTCTGATAATATGTTCGTTTAATATGTATATGTGTTTGTTTCTCACAGCCTTATGATTCTTTGTGGTTTTACCTTATCTTGTTCATCAATGCCTGTAACTTTTTTCTTCCGATTATGTCATGTTTATTCTATTAAACCATGTTATGCTCTACATGAATCCCAAATTTTTTATATATGATTTTTGTCCTATTCAACTTCTTATGGTTCTTATTTGGCTTACTATGTGCTTATTTTCGTAAAGTTATGCTAAATGAGTGTTATTTGCTATTTTTGAATTTTTGAATCTTTGTGACTGATCCTTCACTAATTTTTTGTGATATTCTCTAATGATTTCAACCTCTAAATATTTTCTTGTCTTATTTTGTGGTTGACTATGCTATCAAATTGATTCTTAGATATTTTTCTTAATTAGAATTTGTCGAACCTAGCCTCTATTACATGCTCTGTACAGTTCTTATTTCCTTATATGTCATGTTCAGTCCTACATGATTTCATTCCTTATTTGTCACTGCTTATTACCGTTTGATTTTTTAATTCCTTAATTAAGGAAAGTACCTATGTTGATTTGGTTCTAATTGATACATATTGCTTTAATTACTGTTGAACTATGTTTCCTGCCTTATTTGTTGCTTGTTCTTTAAACTATAAATGTTCTGCTTTTCATTAACACAAAACAAACACTTTAGTTCAAAAGGCTCTCTTTATCACTTATACAAAAAAAACACTATTCTGCTCTCTTTTCTCATGTTACTTGCTATTGTTCCAAGTCAGCCGACTGCAAGCCAAGGTTGATTACTCTACTCTCTTGCTCCTCATTTGTGTTTACTATCTTCTTCACTGGTAGGTTCTGATTTCAATTCTAGTTTCAAAAATAATATGTTTCTTTTATTGCTTTAGTTCAACCTATATCTTGTATATTTTCATTTATGGTTTTGTTGTTCAACTTGCAACTGATATGTTTACTTCATCACTTTACTGCATGCTTCTGAATGTGTTCCCTCCCTTAGACTGATCGTGCTTATAAATTTTATTCCCCTCCTATTATACCCCAATGTGGCTCTTCCTTACTTATGTTTCTCTAATTTCTGGCATGAACCCATCTATGTAAAGTAGTTGGCTATCCTTAAGTTATATGATTTTGTGTCAATTCTGAAGTTCCCTAACCCCTTAGCATATTGTTTATTCTATACTTAAGTGCTCATGCATATTTGTGTTTATCTATGTGACCTATGTGTCCCCAAATCCTACTACCCTTATTTGTGGTTGATGAATCTGCCTTGGTCCTATGTTTCTTGGTTATGTATGAACCTGCTTTGGTTGTTGTGTTTAGCCTGTTGCTTGTTACTCTACCCTATTTTAAAAATTGTCTTATTTAATAACTCCCTATGTTGGTTTATAAAACTATTACAAATAAGTCTCTTTTCGAATTGTTTTTCTTCTGAAATCTTTTTAAAACTATGTCAAGAACTTTCATTCTACTCTTAGACCACTAACTTTTGACCTTTTTGTGTCAACCTTACCTTGGGAGCCTTGAGCTTCCTTTGAACTTGGACACAGAAAAGTTGGCATTTTCACACTGCATTTGTCCCTATTCTGGTTATAAAATTTGGGTGTGAGCACTGCCCGGGGTCCTTTTGAGGCCCTTAGGGAACTCTGACACACTTAAGTTTGAGAAAGGCTTTGAAACAAATGGCATTTGAAGTGGTTTGGTCCATAACTCAGAAGGAAGTCGGGAATGTGGATTCTTCTAATTATAATTTTCTTTTCTTTTTCCGATGTAATTCATTACTGGGTCTGTAATAATTTTATAATAAACATTGGAGGTGACTAGTAAAAAAGGGTTGGGTATTTATGCATGCCAAGGGTAGAACCATGCCTATATGACTATTTTGATTCTGCATATTCAATCACAATTAGAAAATATGCTTATAGGATTATTTTAATTATGCATAATTCAAACTGCATCTAGAAATCATGCTCGTAGAAAATTCATTTACTCTACATGTTTAATATCATCTAAATAACCTGCCTATAGAGCTTCATTTTAATATTTTCCGCATATTAGGTATCATGTTTTAAGGTTATAACCCAATAGCATGTTAAAGCCATTAACATATAGAAATCAAGCCTATAGAGGTCCATAAGTATAGTCTTGTTCGTTTCAGCTCACATGCAATATTTAGTATCATGCCTATGAGGACCTAAAATCAGTAACGCATAGAAGTCATGCTTATAAGAAATACTACATCATTTATATTAAAAATGTGCTGCTTTGCTATACTTATGAATCAATAATATATATCATGTTCATAGTATCTCGCTCTAACACTTAGGCAAGCCTTAGGTAAGAACGACTGATAAAACCGATTTCGCCTTTGTTAATTAATAATTGACACAATCAGTAGGCAAATATGATTCTAACTTCCTATCTGAGCCATGTATCAAACTAGTCTGCCTCAGTAATCTCCTTTCCTTCGTCTTTAATATTTTTAATCATACCTAAGAAGTATTTGTAAAACATGTTATTTTATGTGTTTGTTTTTAGGAGGTACACCTGAGTCTTTGTTTGCTTATATACTTACCCAAACATGCAGTATGTGTTTTGTATGTCGCCTTAGTATTTTTACCTATGAAACTTGAAATCAGCCTGATATCTCTCCCTTTTAGGATTAGTAGTCCTAAGTGCCTCCGGGACTGATAGGATTGGGACGGGTAATAGCATGCAATAAGTAATCGAGACCAATCCGCACTTTAATACCTTAACAGGGTGGGAAGGGTAGATATGGATATGATGACCACCCGATAATGTCATGTGTAAAACCTCACTGGGGAGTTATTACCGGACATTGTGTGGGGTGATCCATATTTTTAATAAACCTAGGACCCCATTCCTTTATTCTTTATTTTTTAGCATTTTAACTTCTTATTTGAAAAAGGTCAGCTCTTTGATTGTTCTTTCAAATTTGTTTACTTTTAAACCATTATGCATTGAAATTTCCTCTTATTTGAGCTTTATCGGCCTATATGTTAATTGCACCCAAATTCACAATAACTATCTGGTCGGGAACTATACGAGTGTATTCTGAGGGGTGCCTAACACCTTTCTCTTAGAAGATTTTCAAGCCCTTACCTTATCTCTGATTGTTTAAATCCAACTCTATTGGTGTCCTAATGCACCTTAATCATAGGTGGCGACTCTTCAAATGCAAAAGTCAGTTTCCAAAAGGAACTAGTTGTCCCTCTAAATATCACAAACCCGATTCGCAAGCATCATGACTTTTTTTAACAAGGGAATCCGTAATCGCTATCCTTTTGTGCGCAGGGGATAAAATCTCATTTCTTGTATAAAAACCCGCACCAGATAGGAGGGTAAATAACACTAGGTAATCCCTGTAAGAAGGGCTCGACCGAGGAGATGTGTAAGTGGATACTCCATGACTTTGTTATAATATTTTCTCTGATAATTTTAAGCAGCTCTAGTGTGTAACAACAATAATAATAACAAAACGAAAAATTCAGTGCAATCCCGCACATGGGGTCTGGGGAGGATAATGTATACGCAGACCTTACCCCTACTTTATGAAGGAAGAGCGGTTGTTTCCTATTAACACTCGGCTCAAGAACAAAGAAAAAGACACAATAAAACGAACAGTAGCAATGGCAAAGAAATAAGATAACAGAAATAAATAGCACTGCCTGTAATTTCAAAGGAACTAGAAATACGAAGCTACATGAGAAGTAATAATAGCATATCGACTAACAACAAAGAACTCGGAATAAGAAAATACAAGGCTAGTACTACTGCTACTACTACTACTACTACTACTACTAGTACGACTAGAAGAGATTCTCGACTACCTGTCAACCTACAACCCTAATGCTCGGCCTCAATATCTTTCTATCAAGCGTCATGTCCTCAATAAGCTGAAGTAGTGTCATGTCCTGCCTAATCACCTCTCCCTAGTACTTCCAAGGCCTCTCTGTACCTCTCATCTGACCTGCTATAGTTAACCTTTCGCATCTCCTCACCAGGGCATCGGTGTCTCTCATTTTTATATGCTCGAACCATCAGTCTCGATTCCCGTAACTTTTCTTCTACATAGGCCACACCTACCTTGTCCCTACTTTATTTTTACTCCGATCTTTCTTGGTATGCTCACACATCTATCTCAATATTTTTATTTCTGGTATTTTTATATTTTGGACATAAAGTCTTTTGACTGGTCAGCACTCGACTCCATAAAACATAATCGGCTGAGTAGCTCTGGGGTATAGTTATATTATATTCTCATAAATTGTGATTTTCCATTTGATCACGTATTGAAGTCTAAGTTCGATAACTACTTATTCGTGGTAGGTGAGACTTCTCAAACTCGAATTCATTTTTGCAAAAGGGCAAAAGGACAATATGCATGGTTCACCTAATAATGGAATTTCAATGAATGGACAATTGTACAATTTTATGCATTGAATTATTACTAAACTAGGAAAATGTGGTTCCCGTTTTTCTGTCCTTTCGCTCTTACTACTTTCTCTCTCATTTTTTAATATATAATTTTTTTCTACTCTTTTGTTTCACCTTATTTGTCGTAAATTGACTTGACATAATATTGGGGCATTTATATTTATACTTATTTTCTGTGTCATATTTAAATTTGTAGTTGTTTGAAAAAAAAGTTATAAGTATATCCATTTTTTTTTGCATAATTTTAGCATATGGGTTGAAGTAGTAAAAATAATTACGCAAACTTTAGCATTCTAGTAGACGGGTCTGAAGTAGCAAATGTGCTGTACCAAGTGTGCTAAAGTTTTTGTTTGTAATTGCCGAACTTAAGCATAGTAGCTGAAGTTTTGTTCTCTATTTGCTGAAGTTTTTGTTTTTGTTGCTGGCGAACTTCAGTTCTAGAGCTGAAATTTTTATTTTGTAACTGGCAAACTTCAGCTCTAGACCTGAAATTTTTATTTTTGTAACTGGAGAACATCACCTCTAGAGCTGAAGTGTTTGTTTTGTTACTGGTGAACTTCAGCTCTAGAGATGAAGTTTTTGTTTTGTAACTGGCGAACTTCAACTCTAAAGCTGAAGTTATTTAGTTCTTCTGTTAAACTTCAGCACTATATAAGTTAAAGTTTTTGAAAAAGTTTTCTAACACACTAGATAAATAATCAGATTGGCAACAGTATCTAAATCATAAAATTTGAAAACAATAAACGTGAAAAGAATAGAAATATCATTGTCTACTAACTTACGTACGTGAAAATATTCACAAATTATTGTCTACTAACTTACGTAATTATTTATAATTTATTTTTAAATAATCTGATAAATATATTTATGGCAATCATCCCATGAGCTGAAGTTTCATAGCAGCACCAACAACGACAGAAGAAGAAGAAGAAGGAGGAGGAGGAGGAGGAGGAGGAGGAGGAGGAGGAGGAGGAGGAGGAGGAGAAAGGGGGTTGAAGTTAAAAGTTTTAAAAAAATGGGTATAGATTAAATGTGGGCGATCAAATAGGGCGCCCCATCAGTTTTTACCATGATATTTCATATAAAATGAAGATATTTAAAATTTGTAATTTTAAAAATACCATAACATTTTTGTGACGATAACATTTTAAAACTTGTGGTGTTAAACATCTCGTAATATTTTTGTAGCTAAAAAAATTTATCATTAACGTCCAGTGGCAAAAGCAGGATTTTTATCAATTAAATTAAAAAAAACACATGAAAAAATTAAGGGGATTCGACATGTAATATATATATATATATATATATATATATATATATATATATAATATAATATAATTATTATTATTATTATTCTCCTAATACATTTCAAGAATCTTTTGTTATGCCCAAATGAGAAGTTTTATTTTGTGTGTCATACAACTGATATTAATTGTATGAGGTTTCTTTTTGCGGTACAAAATTGTGAACCCCAATCTTACACATTTGAATTCACAAAATTTTAAATCCACAAAATTATATGACAAAAGTTATTTTATACTGATAATTAAATAATATAAAATACAAAATAAAATTTTACTGCCCAAATATAAATACATGTTATTTCGTATTTGGAAACAATGACTAAATGATCAAATAGTGAAGACCCGTGGTAGGTGAGTGTTTTCTGTGGAATTTGACTTCACTATTTCGAAGTGCTACATATTCCATGAAATAAATGAAACTTAATTGAATCACGCAACACGAAAAATTGAAACTTCAATGAATGCATTAGGTAACATGTAAAGTTGTTCATGTGTAATTTACAAACTAAAATTTGTGTTATAAAAATAATCATTAATATTTAATTTAGAATAAGTTTTTTATATCGCATCTCTTAAATTACCATTTTTTCCAGTGATATTACCTGAATACGACATGAATTATGTATCGATTAGTCTTTTTCTTAAATTTCAATGAACGGCTAATACTCTAGGCAAAAGGAAAAGAATTAGACAAGTGTACAACAAGGAAAACGTGCTTCCTTAGCTTAATTTCCCAATCTCCTCAACATCTTTTTTTCTTTAAAAAAAAATTCCTTTCCTCCCTCTTCAATCGTGAGAAATGATTACATTCTTTCATACTACTTATTTTATTAATATATAGGAATAAAGATCACACTATTTATTTTATTAATATATAGGAATAAAGATCACACTATTTATTTTATTAATATATAGGAATAAATAAGGTTCAAAATACTGCTGTGGCGATAAGGCCAAAAAGATTCCAACTTGTGCGTTTTAGTTTTATTTACGGTCTCTTAATTAATTAGTTAATTTTCGATCACTTTAGGATCATGAGAAAAGAATAGTAATCCAATATATTAAAGAAGAAAGAGAAAAATATATATGTGAGTAGTTTAGTTTTGAAAATAAGGAAGGATAGTTAGACCATTGTGATTAGTGGTGGATAAAGGAACCAACAAAACTAACTTGATAATTCGAGTTAAATTGAGAAAAAATCTAATTATGTTTTGCTTTGATTTAGCTTGATGTTACAAAAAAAAAATGATCATAATTGGTTTGGTTTAATTTTAACTAAAGAAAGTCAAACTGAAACCAAACTAAAACAACTCGACATTACATATATATAAATGTTAGGTATATTTAATATATAAATATACTTACTAATGTAATTTATAAATATTTTTCTATTTCATAATTTTATCATTTAAGGTATTATTTCAAGGTTGGATTTAGAACTTTTGAACGTTCCAATAAGATTTATAGTCATTAATATTAGTAACTTAAATAACAGATAAATAATACTAGCAAAAGCCCAAACCAAAATCAAATAAACATTAATGCTAACAAAAGACATTCAATTTAGTACTACGAACATGAATATATTGAATATCTATTTTTTATTTTGCAATAATTTAGATAAATATACATAACCTATTGTTATTTTTCTTTAGCGTTTAGTCGTGTAATTAATACTGGCTTATTAGTCTATGTATTTTCGCATGACTTAGTACTTTTAGATTATGTTTATTTTTGTTATTGCTTTTTAATTATCAATATTTATATTACATAATTTGATTGTCTTTACTGTTGAATATTGTAGGATAATGCCTAAAGACATCTCATATTTTGTATTATTTTCTTGAAAAATACCTTATATAGTTGTATCTTGTTAGGATTAAAGAAATATTTTGAGCACAAGTTATATGTTTCGTCCTACAAAATTTTTACCGGAACCCCCCCCCCCCCCCCAAAAAAAAAAACCCTGAATATCTCTAAAATCCGAGAAAAATCGAGATTGAAAAATTCGAGTTTTGCTGGTTTGGTTTGGTTTTTAGATTAATAACCCACACAATTAATTTGGTTTGATACTTGCAAAATTCGAACCAACCCGACCTATATACATCCCTAATTGTGACTATGAAACTAATCACATTCACACTAATGAACTGTGATTTAAATTATTTTCTTTTAACCACTTTAATTATTAGACAGTCGAGGTGAGGAAAAAAGAAGAAGACTACTATTAGAGTTGAATCTCCCTTAGTATACTGATGGTAAATTTTAGCGAGGACGTTGAGTCCCAAGGGGGATGAATCCGATGCCATTGATGGAGCAAGCAGGAGTGACAAGTTTCTAGGATGACAAATTTGTGAAGAAGGAGTCACATGTTATCTTAGGCGTATCTCACATCAAAATGGGAAAAGAATAAAAGTATGACATAAGTTCATATGGTACGCACGCTTTTCAAGATCGAGATGGTGTAGCCCAAAAAGATAGGAATAATTTAAAGTGGAAAATATATGTCATGAACTTGGATCGTGATAGTTATGCTACTGATGGGATTCGAACTTCGAATCTTCCACCTCAAAAATGAAGAGACAGAAAGTTTACGAAATGAGCTAGTTCTCAACCCCGTCTCTTAACCACTTGCATATCCTCTTTGGGACCAGTGGATTATTAAAAAAGATAAATTAAAAAAAAATAGTAGATATAAAACTTTGGAGATAAAATTTCAGCGCAAGGAACAAAATGCATAAATTAAAAAGAAAAGAAGACCAATAAGTTTGTGACTTTAAATAAACAAATACATTTGTTCGTAAAGGCAAACACATGATTGCATTTATTTTATTAACAGTTCTGAATCACCGGCACATAATGTGGATATGAGAGTGTAATGATGAGAAACTTCGGGGATTGTTTAATTGAGTGTGGTGGGGACTGCGCAGAAGTGGTTATTTGGGTATACAAAACTAGATTCGGGACTTTCTTGAATATTGACTCATTGTCCTGATCATCCAGCATTTCTTTTCCTTCTTCTTGTCGTGATGTACTTTTTATTTTTTGGTTTTTTATTCGGTATTTAGTATTTATATTGAAGTTCGATTATATTTTAAATTATGTTGTGTAAAATTTTATTTGGGCAAAAATATTTCTATTAAAAAATATTTAATATTCAGAATTCGAATCCAAAATTTCTGATTAAGGATGAATAATTTCATATGCTATACCATATTTTTTAATGATTTGTCGATATGTCATACACGCATTTTGATTAGTTCTTTTATCTTTTTCTTTTGGCAGTATAGGAACCGATAAAGCTGAGTTTAAGTAGATAGGAAAAACATTACTTAGTATATCTATTTAAGAAAATTACCATATTCATTTATAAATAATTTATTACAAAAATTAATTAATTCATTAAATATTACTAATATTAGCCATATATTATCAATAATAACTACTAACCCTACCTTAAAGTAGAAATATTGTTTTCAATAAACTCTCAATATCCTTCTCTCCAATAATTTCCCACATTACTCTTGGGTGACTCGAACTCACAACCTCTTGGTTGAAAATGGAGGGTGCTTACCATCAGAGCAACTCACATTGTTCGGCCACATATTACCTCATTTATTTGGGCTTTCAATTTTTATACATGCTTAACTAGCTTTGGTAAGTATATAATCAATGGACGGAGACTGATAAATTGGAACTTATTTGAGATATTTATGTAAGATTTTCTTTTATTTATGTTGAAATTTGAATATTAAACCTCGTGATTTCTTGCATTAACCACTAGATCACATTAAAGGTGAAATCGAAATTTGAAGCTTATAAATTTTATTATTTTTAAATTACTAATGCTCTTTTATTTTTGCTTTTGTTTTTGTTTTTGTTTCTCCCTTTCCTTCACTGAGCCGAGGGTCTATTGGAAACAGCCTCTCTGCCCTTTCGGGTAGGAGTAAGGCTCGTTTTCATATTACCCTCCCCAAACCTCACTTTGTGGGACTATATTGGGTAGTTGTTGTTGTTGTTGTTATTGAGTTATGAATGAATAATTTATATAATATTTAAAAAAAATTATAAGATAATTATGAAATTTAGATTAAAATATTTCATTTGGTCAAACACTGAATTAAAGTGCTAGCTCTGCACATGAGTCACGCCCTTAATTAGAGATTTTACTTTTTGTCTTAGAGATGAATAAATATATAGTAAAGAATGGTTTCTTTTTTAATGTGCTTCATGTAAATCTAAATTATTTGAAATAGAGGTTAAGATTAATAAATTTTATGCGGTGCCAAATTGCCAGTGAATTAATCGGATGGGTAGATTTCTGATATTATAATTTATAAAAAATAAATTAAAGAAAAGAGGCACCTACCTAAAGGAGTATATGATAAAGATGCTTTTATGTAAGTTGGTGGGTCCATATGTAAGAAAAAGAAAGAGATAAAAGAAGGACCAATTTGTCATTGTGTGCATGAGCTGTAACCCTTTTTGTTTCTTTTTCTAATAATTTTAAACTAAGTTTGTCTCTTGAACTCAAGTACCCCCAAAAGTGCAAGCATCAATTCACTTTCATCATTTTATGTTTATTGAATTTTACTTTTTCCTCGTATCATAAATCAATAATTCTTCTTCTTTTTTAATACTTTCAGGGTTCGTGTTGCATTAGGTATAAGAAGTTATAATGACGGTATACAAATATAATATTAATTTAATATTTTATTAAGTTAGCAAATTAGATATAAATTATTTTAGTATTAATTTTTAATATTGCGATAATTTAAATACATTATAAAATGTGGAGTAATTAGCACCAGTATAACATATACATTTTTCTTAAAAATTATGTAATTGTCATTTTAATATAATATACCAAACAATGAATACATAACAACTCTATCATAACTAATCTCAGTAATTTATTTTAATATAACTTATATTGACACAACTTATACCGGTACAAGTCGTATTCCAACCAAACGACCCTTCAATGTAATTCGAAAACAACTAATCCGTGTAGACATGCAATTTTTGACCCGCACATTAGAACCCTTAATAGTCCTAATATTTTTAGAATATTACCTGAGCCTATTTCTATGTGATTTCACTTTATTATTAATTTTAATTTTAAGGCACATAAAATTGAAAAAAAATACAAAAATAGTTTCACTTTTTATTTAATTCAGTATTAGGTATTTTTAGAAAGGTATATTACTTTTAACCTATTTTAATCCTAATATAATCCTTGAAAATACCAAAAATAGTTTCAAATATAATTTTTAGTTTTATTTTTAATACTAATATGTCATGACCAAATCCCGCATTGATCGTAATAGCGCCTCTCGTGAAGACTAGGCCAGCCAACTAATCCCAACTCGTCTTTTCAAAATAGTTAAACAAACAATAAACAGTTTAAGTATGACTTCATAATAACGACTAGCGCAAATACAACCCAACGCAACCCTAATCGGGGTGTCACAAGTCACGAACATCTATCAGAATGTAAAACCACTACGAGGTCTAAAATATACAAAACCGGAATAATGAACAAAAAGAGAAACATGGTGCTGCGAACGCTGGCAGTCACCTTCTTACTCATATAACTCTGACTCTGATTGGCCAAAACCCGCTACCGGGTGAATAGATACTTCCATCTGTACACGAGGTGCAGAAAGTAAAGTGAGTACTTCCAACTCAGTGAATAATAAAGTTAATTAACAACTGAGGGATAAGAAATCACATATGGCAAACCATCATGCTATATAGAAGCAGTGTAAAACCTTTATTGGAAAAAAAAGTGTAGCTGTGAAATTCTTAAAAAAAACATCTCAACTCAATTTGAGTCTCTTTTGAAATGTCCTTTTTCAGAGGTTAGGCAAACGAATGCAAAACAAATAGTGTAGATAAGCACATAATTTCCGCCCCGCAAGCACAACACTTAGTTATCAAGGAATGCCAGAGTATCAGGTCTATATTGCAAGAAGTAGCACAAAACAACAAATAATTGTAGACAATTAAGATAATGCAAACACATCAAATAGTACCGGTACCGCTGCGGCGTACAACCCGCTCCATTTATCATCGACGGCGCTCACTAGAGGTGTGCAGACTCCGACAGGGGGCCCTTACGGCCCAAACGCAATAATAAGCAAACTGGTGGCATCAACTAGGCCCTCGGCCTCATATCAATATCAGTATGACATTGTTGCGGCATGCAGCCCGATCCAAAAGTATCTCACAATACAGGTCCTCGGCCTAACTCAGTCAACAAAATCACATAAGCCACTCGGGCAACAATAAACATGCTCAGCCCAAAGTATTATTTAGAATATCATTTCAAGTAGTAAAGCAGAGTAAAGTTGGCTGAGTTTTTGAAAACAATGAAGAATACATGATTGAGTTTAAGTATAGAATTAAACAGTAAGGAAATATCAACAACAACCCTGAAGGGTCCAAATAGTTGGCATGAAACCCAAATATGACAATCAGCCCAAATTATGATTATAACAAGTAAATTTTAATCAAATACGCAGTATATTTATCTATCGGGACGGACCAAGTCACAATCTCCAACTGTGCTCTACCCCACGCTCGCTATTTAGTGTGCAAGTCACTTTAATATAGCACTACGATATGCAAATACGGGGTTTCAAACCCTCAAAATATCATTTACAATCATTACTCACCTCGAACCAGCAAAATCTCTAGCTCGCGACGCCTTTGACAGACTAAGAGGACAATACCCAATCGAAAACAATCGAAAAATATCAAAAATTCTGAAATTAGCTAAAACACGAACTCCGAGCCCACTTCTCCAAACTCAAAAAAATTTACATCAATGGATTCCTTATTTTGCCACGAGTCTATACATATAAAGATTACCAAAATCGGAGTCCAAATGACCCTTCAAATCCCCATTCTTAACTCTCTTAAGTTCAAGCGCTAACCTCCATTCTAACTCATTAATTCCTTAGTTTTTCAGTCTAATTTCATGTAATAACACCTTAGAATTGTGTTTTATACTCAGAATCCTTACCTCAAAGAAGTCCCTTGATTGCTCTCTTCCAACTCGCCCAAATTCTCCAAGTCCGTAGTGAAAAGATGAACCCCTTTAAAATTTCACGAAGGAAAAATTAAATAACAATGACCAGTCATTTCCGCATCTGCAGCTCCTTAGCCGCATCTACCACTCCCGCTTCTGCGGAAATATCTTCGCATTTGCGGATCCCCTGTGAAATCTCAAATGCCGCATCTGCGGTCCTCCTGTCCATCTGCGACTTTCGCAGATGCGGTCACCAAATATGCACCTGTGGTACCTGCCGCTTCTACGGCTCACCTATCGCTTCTGCGGTACCAGCCGCTTCTGTGTCTCGCCTCTCACTTCTACGATCCCAATTTCGCAGAAGCTAAAATACCAGAAGCAGCTGCTACGTTTTCTTAAGTTCACAAACTAAAACTTCCCGTTAATTATCCGAAATCACCCCGAGGTCCCCGGGACCTCAACCAAAAGCATCAACGCACCCTAAAACATCATTCAAACTTTCTCCAATCATCAAAACACATCAAACAACACCAAAACCATCAAATTACATCGGATTCAAGTCTAAGTTCTTCTAAAACTACCGAAACACGCATTGGATTAAAAACCCAACCATAACACCTCCGAATCACCTGAAAATTAGCACACACATCCCAAATCACCTAACAAAGCTACTACAACTCTTGGAATTTCATTTCGACCATCGGATAAAAATCTCACCTATCAACTGGAATTCGCCAAAATACTAACTTCGCCAATTCAAGCATATTTCTACACCGGACCTCCAAAATCACTTTCGATCACACTTCTAAACCACAAATCATCCCCAGAAGCTAACCGAAAAACTCGAAATCACATCCCAACCCTCTAACTCATAAGTCAACATCCGGTTGACTTTTCCAAACTAAGCCTTCCTTAAAGAGACTTAGTGTCTCATTTCATACCAAAACCAATCCAAGTGAACTCGATCACAACAAACACTGATAATAAAGCATAAGGAAATAGAAAATGGGGAAAACGGAGCGGTAACTCATGAGACAACGGATCGGGTCATCACATCCTCCCCAACTTAAACAAACGATCGTCCTCGAGCGTACCCAGAGTTGTTCTAGTAGCCAACCAATAGCTAAATAACTTTACCATGCATATACCCGGGAGTGATTCCCCGTCACCCTATCTCACATAAGTCCAATTACACATTGTCACAGCAAGTTCATAGTCCAATCTAGCCCATAAACCTTAGAACCACATTTCCATTTCCAAAATCTTACACAAGTCCAGAACCTCCCATCTATATTCAGAACAAGTCCGAACCAACTGTAATAACTCATACCTGCAACCTCAAGTGCAATTACCTGATATTCCACATAACTCAAACACATGTAGCGATAACTCCCATTAACAACAGCTGCACAGAAGGCCTGAATACCGGTAGAAAACCTCTTAACGACTAAAGTTTCTTTCCAATACTTTTACATATACTGCAACTGACACCATTTCTCAGATCAACCATTCATGAAATCACTTCTTATTTGGCAAATACAAGACGGAGAACTCGTCTCCATCATAGAGACAGAACACACGAATCTATCCCGCAATATCATACATCCACATAACTTTGCCCCAATACGTGACCTCATCCGGTACGAACCGCTTAGGCGATACGCCACCCCACACATAATCAAAAGTCTCATATGATGCCACAGAGAGCTGATAGGCTGCCGATTAAAATGCGGTACAAAAGGAAGACGAACTCTGGAAGGAACTGCCTAACTTACACACTAATACTTGCTCTCCTTAGAAAAATAGGAAGCAAGGCATACAAAAATAACATATAGAAAACTATGCTCAATATCACACTGTTGCAGTGTGTAACGTGATCCAAATAACATTCTTATGGAGGCGTGCCACCCGATCTACACATAACACTCACCTAAAGAGGTGTACATCGAGCTAAATTGCTTATTAATATAAAGTACCGAATTTCGGCCACAAGTACGCTAAGTGCATAATACCGTCATTTCTACGCGGA
Source organism: Nicotiana benthamiana (assembly GCA_034376525.1). Classification (NCBI taxonomy): domain Eukaryota; kingdom Viridiplantae; phylum Streptophyta; class Magnoliopsida; order Solanales; family Solanaceae; genus Nicotiana; species Nicotiana benthamiana. The sequence continues at coordinate 52,137,214 of CM067330.1, read as the reverse complement.
TAAGCTACCAACTCAAGCTCAACTAAGGTGCGATATACAATCTGAATCTCGAGAGCCATTTTGCTTATAAACATCATTTCTACGCGGATCCTCAACACATAAGAATTTTCTCAAACTGTCTCACAACTCACACAACACAATGTATCACTGCATAAAATATTTGACACCGAAATAACACCCTGACTCCTCCTCCATAAGGAGCGCAACACTGAAATGAACCCGTTTGGCCTGACATAGAGCCCATATTTACATTTGAATCCATCCACCGACCTCAAGCCGATTCTAATCGCACTGAACTAGGTTAATTACCTTTCAAAGGTCCCTAACAACTCATCTTCCGCTCGTAACACATAAGAACGTCTATCATAGTCGGAGAAATCATCCGTACTCCACAACTGAATAGATTGAGTGCCCTCCAGGCATATTTTCTCAGTTCAACAATATATCACAACCTTCATATTTTGTTCAAGTCTCCAATCAATAAAGTGACTAACTGCCATACTTACTGGGACACCCTCCCACAACCTACCATTATAAATAACTGGGTCGTACCTCAAAACCACCGATCGCACTAACGCTGAAAAGCGATCAAGAATCATTAACCAGGGCAAAACCTTTTCACAGAACATTGTTCTCAGATGACGTTGAAGACAATGCCGATTTACCTTAAACATCGAGACTTCTTCCCCGCTCATCCGAGCTTGTGACATCCTTGTCCATACCGAGTTGTTACCTCTATCTTCGCTTCAAATTCCATACCGCTCATTGCACCCAACATGCCAACATACGATAGACATGCTCTTTATCACAACTTCGGAACCACTATTAGATTAACACGTCATCATATAAAACTTTCCACTTAATTCACTTCATGAGAACCATAGCAACACACAGGTGAATTCTCAAAACCGTAAAATATGCAAATCTCTAAGTAGTGGTCCAACCCGCCATGAACCTTTCGGATCCGCCTACACGTAACTGGCCCATACAATGGAATACTTTTGAGTAATATCAATTATGATGGACGACAGGCCTCACCCGTGTCGCCACAAATCACATGCGTAACTTGATTATGCTGAAGGAATTGATCTCTACCACAAATATGCCAACAGATATATGGCTAACCAATCCATATTCTTTCGATTTACCCTGATTGCCCTAGGACTAATAATAACTGCATTCAACATATAACACCATCCATCCACACTCATCCCGAGTGACTCTGAATGACGATACCATGCTGTCTCACATCCCACGAACCATTTCGTACCTTCCAACTGCTACCTCGCAAGTCGAACCATCATAGAACAATTACAAATTCTGAACCATTACCTGCACCTTCATGATAGTGCTATATAGAAGCCCATAATTGATATAGAAAAATTACACATCTTGAGCTCTCCCAAGGAGACTCAATTCTAATCGCATATACAAATTCAAGATACCCAATTGTCGCATGTAGAATCTCGAACACCTTAGTACAATTCTCGAGAGTCATTTACTATATGTAACTACATTTATCCTGATCCAATGAACAGAACCACCCGTGCCTCGTCATAATACAAGCAAGTATCTTCCTACTCTATGCATCGAACACTCTTTACTAACAACAGCTTAAGACATCCTGTGATTCTCACCCATCTATGAAGCACCATATAACCTTTGTCAAAATTTTCCTTCACTCGAGCCATCCTCGACTCAATTTCTGCAACCAAAATTGATTTGCCAGCATGTCTTAAATCAGAACCAACATAGCACATAGCCGAGCAATCAGCTAATCAATAACAACCTCCCCAACTTGGCTCTAAGCCATAGATCAAAATGCGCAATAACTCATAACGCATATACTATATTGTTTCCTTAATACCATAGTGAGATAAACTCAATCCTTCATAAGCTTGTGGAAGCACAAATCATCTAGAAGTTTTTCTTTTAAATCCTCTGGAAAGCTCGCATTCACTCACACAACAGTTAAGCTCACTCTCAAAGTGATCCACTCTAGATTTCAACACATCTCTTCACTTGTAAATGTGATCTCCTAACATACACATAAGGATCATACCACATTAGAACACTCATCAGAAGACAAACCACCTGTTTCGCCTCAATATGATATTTTTGTATACCTTGCACCGTCATACACATTACACAGTCACTTAGTCTTCCTGAGTCTGAACTCATACCGCAACATGCAACTTACTTCAATCCCCACTAGGAGTCTTGAAAAGATTCTTCACACTGCCATAACGTGGGGCTAAACATCCAATCACAATGGAGATCATACACTTAATAGTTCATCCAACTAATCTTCATCGTCACTTCGAAGTTATATAGAAACCTCACGCAGTACTAACATACTCATCACATAACTACCCAACCGTCATTCCCGCTAATAAGGGCAATACCAAATGTATAAGTTCAAAAACACAACTCAAGTAATCAGCACCATGGTGCTCAAGCCATAGGAAAAAATCCAGCCTCAAGTTCTCCAAACTGGCCCAACATAAAATCACAAAGATTATATCTCGCCCCTCGATTAGGGAATCACAAGCCATTAAGGAACGTCTGATACTGAGTGCTCGTTCGCGCATACGAATATGTGGAAGGAATTTCAAGAGTTACGTTTCTAGCTTTAGAACTTGGCCACCCATTCCCTTTAATCCAACAACCCTTATTCCTCCCCACCATAATATAAAAACCTAATATTCACTAACCCTAACCCAAAAGACCCAACCAAAATGGCGCCCCTCCTTATCTTCATTTCTGTCGAGCATCAACTCACCAAACTCGCACAAAAACTCAAAAAAACCGACGAGTTCACTCAGCCGAGTGCCATGGTCCCCTCCTCATCTTTTCCTTCTTCTACGTCATACCTTCTGTAATAAATTTAACCATTTTCAATCCGATTCACACAAATTTCTTCTTCTATTTTCTTTTGTTCAAACAAAAATCTGAGTCCTTAGATATATGTTGGAAAATGGGAGTCGTTGGATTAAATTTTGATCCAAGGCTTCCATTTTCTAATTTTTGTTAAAAATTTGGATTTTCAGATCTTGTTGTGAGGTCCCCACACGTGTTTCTTGGAAAAGAAGAAGGAGGAAGCTTCTAGGGTCCCTATATATTGAGGAGGGACATAAAATCTAAAAAAAAAGGAGAAAGAACTAGGGTTTTTGGATTTTTTGTTGTTCTTCTAATTTCAATCCATTCGAAAATTAAAGTTCTCTCTTCAGTGTCCTTTGATTCTATTTTTTTTCGTTTTCATATATAAAAGAAACATTTGAGCCTCATGTTGAAACTGACAAACCACCCAAGAACGCAGGGCAAGAAGAGATGTTTAGGAAGGTACGGAGTCTGGAGAAATCATTGAGAAATATGCAAGGGTTGGGAAACCATGTAAGCATGGCCGATAAGGATTTGTGTTTGTTCCCCGATTTCCAACTGCCTGCCGGGTTCAAGGTACCTAAGTTTGACTTGTATGACGGACATGGGGACCCTGTAGCTCATCTGAGGGGTTATTGCAGCAAAATGAGAGGCGACGGGGGAAAAGACGAATTGCTAATGGCATACTTCAGCCAAAGTCTTAGTGGGGCAGCTTTAGAATGGTACACCTGCGTGGACGTTAGCAGGTGGTACACCTAGGACCATATGGCTCAGGCCTTTGCCCGACACTTTCAATACAATATAGACATTATTCGAGACTGCCTATCTCTGACCAAGGTATAAAAGAAACCTTGTGAAAGCTTTAGAGAATATAGGTTCCGATGGAGGGAGCAAGCAGCACGAGTCAATCCTCCAATGGAGGAAGATGAGATGGTTAAATACTTTCTTAAAGCCCTGACTATGGCCTCTTGATCTCATCCATTGGTAAGTATTTCAATGATGTGGTGAAGATGGGAGAAATGGCGGAAGATGGCCTCAAGTTGAGTAATATCATGAGTTATTCTGCTATAAAAGCAACAACCCAAGCAATCCAGAGTGGTACCGGATGTTTGTTAGGCAAAAATAAGAAGGAAGATGTCGCTATGGTTGTCTCCGGATCATGGCATGGTAGAGAATTTCACCTCATCAGTATAACCATCCTCGACCCCGACTTCAAACCTATGCCCAAGCTCCATATAATCTACCTCAACATTACTTTTCCCCGCGAAACCCCCAATACTCAGCCAGGCCATCCCAATACCTTGTTCACCATGCACAGTCATATGCCCAACCCCCTCCCTACTTGCAATGGCGTGCTCCAGCTTCGTAGAATAGTTATCCAGCTCCACAAAACACCTATCCATCCTCATAGCCTACCAAAACCCCACTGGTTCAAACTTTTGACCAAGGCCTGAGTATAGAAGAGAGAAGAAACATCGAAAACAAACATTTAACCTGCTTGGAGAATCTTATGCTAGTTTGTTTCAAAGGTTAAGGTAGTTGGACGTCTTGAGGCTGATTGAGTCAAAGATACTAAAGAACCTTGATTATTCCCTAAGATGTGCTTATTGTTCTGATGCTCTAGGGCATGATAAAGAAAAGTGCTGGCGTTTTAAAACGGAAATCCAGGAGCTCATTGATACCAACCAAATTGTAGTCCAAAGCCCAGATGTGTCAAACATCAACCAAAACCCTTTGCCAGCCCATGCAGAGACGCACATGATTGGAATAGTTCACAAGGATGGGGAGCCCGATAAGTCATGATGATTTGGGCCAGTGACAACAATTGGGTTAAAGCTCCAGAATCTACCAAAGCAACGCCCCTGACAATTGAAAAGGTGACAGAAAAGCCAAGCTTGATCAATTTAAAACCACCAGTGTTGGTCGTGAAAGGGATGTCAAAAGATGCTGGGGCAAGTCCCGAAAGTTCAAAAGTGGCGGTGCCGGGGATTCCAAGTAAGCATGTCCTAGTAGTGAAGAGGGCTCATATTACCCTTATCATTAAACCAATAACCCAACTGCTAGTAGTGGATGCCAAGATTGTTCCATGGAATTATAAACAAGTGATAGTGACATACAAAGGAAAAGAAATAAAGGAAGAAATTAATGAAACTGGAGGATTGACTCATTCTGGGAGATGTTTCACCCCAGAAGAACTAAGGAAATCCAAGCCGTTCAAGGATAATGCCAGTAAAGAAATCGGTCATCGAGGAGGAGGCTGAGGAGTTCTTGAAAAGATGAAAGTGCAGGATTATTCTATTGTAGAGCAGTTAAGTAAAACACCAGCTTAGATTTCCCTGTTGTCTTTGCTGATACATTCAGATGAACATCGCAGGGTCTTGATGAAGATTTTGAATGAGGCACACGTTCCTGAAAAGATCACAATGAATCACTTGGAAAAGATGGCTAGAAAGATCTTTGAAATAAACATGATCACTTTCTCAGACGATGAACTTCCTATTGAGGGTACAAAACACAACCGAGCTCTTTGTATCACAGTGAAGTGCGAAGATTCTATTGTCTCAAGGGTTTTGGTTGATGATGGATCTAGTGTGAATATTTTCCCCCTATGTACTCTTCAAAAACTGAAGATTGGCACCGAAAGAATCCACTTGAACAGTGTGTGTGTCCGAGGCTTTGGTGGGGGAGGTAAAGATTCTGTTGGAGATATAATGCTCGAATTATCGATATGGCCAATTGAGTTTACCAGGGAATTACAAGTGTTAGATGTGGTTGTCTCCTACAATTTGTTGGTTGGAAGGCCCTAGATACATGCTGCTAAGGCAGTCCCGTCTTCTCTGCACCAAATGGTGAAGTTCGAATGGGACAGGTAGGAAATAGTTCTGCATGGTGATGAGGACTTGTCAGCTTGCAATGACACAGTTGTTCCATTCAGCGAAGCTGAGGATGATAAGGGACCTTGGGTCTATCAAACTTTCAAAATAGTTTCTATTGAGAAAATTCCTGAAGGAAAATGCATTCCGGGTCCTAAGCTATCCTCCGGATCTGTCATGGTTGCGAATGAAATGTTGAAGAATGGTTTTGTGCCGGGAAAGGGTTTGGGTTCATCTCTGCAAGGTATTGTGCCTCCAGTGTGCCCTAGTAGGAATCCTAGTACATTTGGTTTGGGATTCATGCCCACAGAGAAGGACATGAAAAGGGTTAAAAATCTGAAACAAAAGGTATGGCCGCTCCCCAAGCCCGTGCCCCACATCTCTAAGTCTTTAGTCAAACCAGGGGCCGAAAAACCTCCAACCTCCTCAATCCCAAAACCTTTGGTCAATGTTGATGAAGAGCTGATCAAGAAGTTCCAAAGTCCGTTCGAAGAGGTCAATGTGGTAGAAGTTGGTGGAGGCTCTAGTAAAGCGGATGTGTAGCTCGTTGGCCCAAACGTGAAGCTTAGGAATTGGGAAGCTACTCCTCTCCCTACCAGGAAGGAGTTTTGGTAGTTTGCTTTATTTTCCTTTATGTTATCTGGGTTATTCCCGGGTTGTAATCCAAAATTTTAATTTTTTCTTGTTTTGATGTTCAAACCCTTCTATCTTTTTATTTTCAATGAAATGCAATTTGCCGTTTTTTGTTATTCTTAATAGTGTTTTATTTTGTTCTTTTTATTTTGTACAGCTCTTTTTGTGCTAGTTGTAATGACATGACATGCATGAAGTATTTTCAGCCGAGTCTTAAAAGCTAATCTAATTCCTAAATAACAACCCAAGAAGTAGAATATGATGATGAAATAGAATATGATAAATAAGCGGCATTTGAGGAAATAAGTAAAGAGCTAAAATAATTTGAAGAAAAGCCAAAGCCAAACTTGACTGAAACTGAAGAAATTAATTTAGGGGACCAAGATAATGTTAGGGAAACCAAGATAAGTGTACATTTAGAACCGCAAGTTAAGGAGGAAATAATCAAAATATTGTTTGAGTACAAAGATGTCTTTGCATGGTCATATGATAATATGCCGGGCCTGAGCACTGATCTGGTAGTTAATAAATTACCAACTAATCCCGCATTCGCTCCTGTCAAGCAGAAGTTGCAAAAGATCAAGACTGATAAGAGTGTGAAAATCAACGAAGAAATCACAAAGCAGCTTATTGCAAAGGCCATTTGGGTAACTTGATATCCCACTTGGTTAGCCAATGTTGTGCCAGTACCAAAGAAGGATGGTAAGACCAGGGTCTATGTTGATTACCGTGATCTTAACAAGGCAAGCCCGAAGGATGATTTTACATTGCAAAACATTCACATTCTATCGATAATTGTGCCAAGCATGAGATTGGTCTTTTGTGGATTGTTACATGGATATCACCAGATCTTGATGGATGAGGAAGATGCAGAAAAGACAACATTCATTATGCCATGGGAAACATACTGTTATTGGGTAATGCCATTTGGTTTGAAGAATGCTGGGGTAACTTACATGAGGGCGATGACCACCATATTTCATGACATGATACATAGGGAGATCGAAGTTTATGTAGATGATGTGATCATAAAGTCAAAGAAGCAGTCTGGCCATATTAAGGACTTGCGGAAGTTTTTCCAAAGACTCCGTAGGTACAACCTCAAGCTCAATCCAACGAAATGTGCATTTGGGGTCTCGTCGGGGAAGCTGCTAGGATTCGTGGTTAGTAGACGCGGCATTGAGTTAGATCCAACGAAGATCAAAGCCATTCAAGAGTTACCGCCTCCAAAGAACAAAACAGAGGTGATGACTACTTGGATGGCCAAATTATATCAGTAGGTTCATTGCTCAGCTTACGACAACCTGTGAGCTCATCTTTAAGCTGTTGAAGAAGAATGCTGCGGTCAAGTGGACTGTCAAGAAGCATTTGATAAGATTAACAGGTACTTGTCGAATCCACCTGTGTTGGTCCCACCAGAGCCTGGAAGACCTTTAATTCTCTATTTGACAGTCTTGAATAATTCTTTCGGTTGTGTATTGGGTCAACATGACATCAAGGGAAAGAAGGAGCAAGCAATCTATTATCTTAGTAGAAGTTCACTCCATATGAGGTTAAGTACACTCTGCTTGGTAAGACATGTTGCGCCTTGACTTTGGTGGCACAAAAGTTGAAGCATTATCTGTCGTCCTACACTACTTACCTCATTTATCGCATGGATCCCTTGAAGTATATCTTTCAGAAGCCTATGCCCACGGGAAGACTGGCAAAGTGGCAGATTTTTCTTACAAAGTTTGACATCATCTATGTGACTCGGACCGCGATGAAAGCCCAAGCCTTGGCCGATCACTTGGCCGAGAATCCAATGGATGATGAATATGAGCCGCTGAAGACTTATTTTCCAAATGAAGAGGTCATGTGTGTTGACGAGGTTGACCGCGATAAAAAGCCAGGTTGGAAACTCAATTTTGACGAGCTTTAACCTAATTTTTGACCCGCACATTGGAATCACCCTTTATAGTCCTAGTATTTTTAGAATATTACTTGAGCCTATTTCTATGTGATTTCACTTTGTTATTAATTTTAATTTTAAAGCACATAAAATTGAAAAAATACAAAAATAGGTTTACTTTATATTTAATTTAGTATTAGGTATTTTTAGAAAGGTATATTACATTTAACCTATTTTAATCCTAATATAATCCTTGAAAATATTAAAAATAATTTCAAATATAATTTTTAGTTTTATTTTTAATACAAATAGTTTATCAAAATTAATTTAGAGTTTTATAGGTATTTAATTTAAATTTCAGTCCTTTTTGGCTCGCACACTTTTGAGGCCAAAATCAACAACCCAACTCATAAAACCTGCTAATCCGCTCCAGACCCGTGAAACCCATCTGTCCCCCTCCCTCCTTCTAGCTTTGGATCTTGGCCACCCAATCTCTTAAATCCAAAGATCCTTATTCATCCCTACCATAATATAAAAACCTAATATTCACTAACCCTGTTGAGATACATGATGTTGTATCATATTGTAATAGTGTATACACAATGTATTTATAGTGTATAGTTGGTATACAATTGGGCAATGATGATAAAGTCTGAAATTGGGCCTTTCCCGAGCCCAATACTGAGAGTCATATCTGAGCCCAGATATGTGACCCGTCCATTCTTTATTATAGTGGGTCATTGACCCGACCCGAGTGTGTAAATATAAATATCGGGGTCACCGACATTAGTGACCCCCGGACTTCATTTTCCTTTTATTGTTTCTCGGTTAATGCAATTCTCTCTCTGACATTCGAGAGACTTCTCACCTACTCTCCTCCTTCTCTCTACTTTCTCTCTCTATAATTTGTATGATTCTCTCGTTTAATCTTGATGTTAACAAACCCTAACCCTAAAGACCCAACCAAAATAGGGCCCCTCCCTATCTCCACTTCTGCCGAGCATCAACTCACCAAACTCGCCAGAAAACTAAAAAAAAACCCAGTGAGTCTACTCAGCCCGGGTGCCATGGTCCCCTCTCTCATCTTTTCCTTCTTCCACGTCATCCCTTCCGTACTAAATTTCACCATTTCAATCCGATTCACACAGGTTCTTCTTCTATTTTCTTTTGTTCAAACAAAAATCCGAGTCCTTAGATAAATGTTGGAAAATAGGAGCTATTGCATTAAATTTGATCCAAGGCTTCCATTTTCTAATTTTTGTTAAAAAATGAGGATTTTCGGATCTTGTTGTGAGGTCCCCACACATGTTTCTTGGAGAAGAAGAAGGAGGAAGCGTCTAGGGTCATTATATATTGGGGAGGGACAGAAATTCTGAAGAAAAAAAATCAGGGAGAAAGAACTAGGGTTTTCGGATTTTTTGTTGTTCTTCTAATTTCAATCCATTCGAAAATTAGAGTTTTCTCTTCAGTTTCCTTTGATTCTGTTTTTTTTTTTTCATTTTCATATATAAAAGAACAAAAAAAATTAAATTAGTTTCTTCTAGTTTGAATTCTGCTTCAAAGTCAAAAACATTACGACATAAAATTTGATTGAAGTTTGAGAGTGAGTTCGTGCTGAGATTCGAAATTCCGGTGCTGATTGGAGTTTTTGTCCGAAATTGTTTGTCGATTGGCACTCGAGGTTCGTGGTTTGGATCGCGTTTTCTGCTTGTTTGTGTTGTTGTTCGTAGTCGACATTTTAGAGCAGAACATCATCGAATAAACAGGTTCATCTCGTTTTCTTTTCTTCTTAAACCTAAAAGAATGAATCAAATATTAGTGATGGTTGAAGTTTATTGGTACATCTCGGTTTAATTTGTGTTGTTATTGCTGTAGTTCCCTTATGATTTTCCTGATGCAATATATTATGAGTGCTTTTATTGATTGATTAGAGTATTTGTCTCTGCTCTGGTTTGGTCTAGTGTCGAATCTGATTTATCTTTTTGTTCCCAGTGTTTGGTGCCTCAACGTAGTAATATTTTTGGTTAGCGTTTAATTCGTCTTCGCCATCTTCATCGAATCTGTTTTAGTTTTCAAATTGTTGTTATTCTATGTGTTTCGAGGAATTTTTCAGCCATTTCATATCAGTTTAGGAGTATAGGTAACCAGAAGTGTGGAGTCCATTTCTTCTTTTCCAAATTAAAAAGGATATATCGTCTACTCGATTCTGCTGGTTTCTTTTTGAGCTTGTGCTTTCTGTCAAGTCAAATAATTGCATGCTGAATGTTATAGGTGACAAACATCATGTCTAGTTTCCATTTTAATTAGATGAATAAGGTTTTAACGTTTTATCCATGTGAACAAGTGTCTTAGAACATGTTTCTTTATTGTTAAGCCGTGTTTGCTGCTGATTTGTCATTCTTAGAAGTTAGCAGTGGATTAGATAATGTGAAAAATAAATTTTTAATATTAACGTTTCCTTGAGTTGTTCTCATTTTATTATGACAAGGGTGTTTTTTCTAAAGTTCATTGGGATTTTCTTGTTAACTCTGGATTGTATGCATTAAAGGTACATATTCTTTTAGTTGATTTTGGCTTAAACAAGGACCTATTCTTGCGGAAGACCCCTAAAGTTGATGAGTCAATTATGTGTTTGAAATTGAGACTTGTCTTTAACTAAGGAATTTTCTGTGGTAAAATTAGATTGGATTCTTTGTTTCTTCATGGTTAAGTTGCTTAAAGTTTAGGAATTTCATGTGACATGGGTGCATCTCCCGGCATTTCGATCTCTTCTGGTAATATTAATAGGCAGATTGACGTATTTTTTTGTGGGATTATCATGCTTTTTAGTTATTTTGTTTAATCCTTCTATGTGCTTGATTGCCATTTAGTTGTATTAACATGTTAAATTAGTTGTCTTCAAGTCATCCTGTTTCGATTGGTTCGTTCATGTATTTGTTTGATGGAATGCTTATTTTACGATTGGTTCGTTCATGCATTTGTTTGATGGAATGCTTATTTTATTCTAGTTTGCTTTCGTTTCTATCCGCATTATTCGCGTACCATTTTGTGTGAAAAGGGCCCGAAGAGTTGTGGGCATTAAAGCAGTTAAAAGAAGCCTTCATGACTTTCTTTATTTAGTTCTGTTTATTAATTTCATTACCTCAATCGCTAGGAGCATGCTTAGGCTAACAACACTTGAATAGGCGAGCCTTAGGATTTTTGATAGTTTCGAGGCGAGCGGTCGTTTCCCTAGTTAAATTTATACAGGGAATGCCCTGAAGAACTTGTGTATATTTTATTCCGGAAAATGTCCCGACGTACTTGTATTTGGAGGCCTAAACTGGAACTCGTAGTACTTCTAGTTTTAGTTTTATTTTCTTTTATTAGGTGAGAGCGACCTCGAACCTCTTGTGTGTTTGTTTTATTTTCTGTGTTTGTTTTTTCTATCTTGATTCGAATATTCTAAAAGCCAACTAAATCGAGAATGCAATTGTGACTTTCATGGGACTTGGGGAGTACCTAACATCTTCTCCCCGAGTCAAATGAACTCCCTTACCCGAATTTCTGGTGCGGACTTGATTTTGGAATAAAAAATGTTTAAAAGGAAAAATCATTTTTAAAACAAAACGGTGACATGACATACCGAAAATAAATGTCAGATGGCGATTCTGAGTTATTTCCTTTCCAACACTATCTTTGTCACTTTTAAAATCGAAAACTCGTTTGAGCTTCACTAAATTTTTTTATTATTTTTAAGAGGATTAAGTAAAGGTTTAATTAAAAAAGGGGTGTGACAATCCGTTTATTAGTCGTAGAAAAATTTTACAGGGAATATTATTACTTTTAGCTCGCGCTAGAAATTATTTATATTTTATGATAATCTTATTTGACTATCAATAGACTCATAATACAATAACATAAAATCCATAACATAACATAAAATACCATAAAATAACAAAATAGCAGCAATATAAGAATTATAGTAAATACGAAAAAAGATGTAAAGTATACTAATAACCAACAGGTAAAGCCCGTCATCAGTAGTTGATCAGTAGCATCCTAAGACTAACTCCTAACTTGCTAGTCTCACTCTAGTGCGTTGTAGAAATATTCACAACTTCCCCTAACCTACAACTTTAATGCTCGACCTCCACAATTTCATGTTAAGGGTCATGTCCTCAGTAATCTTAAATCGTGCCATGTCCTGCCTGATCTCCTCTCCCCAATACTTCTTAGGTCTCCCTCTACCTCTCCTCATGCCCACCACAGTCAGTTGCTCACACCTCCTCACCAGTGCATCAGTGCTCTTCCTCTGAATATGCCCGAACCATCTGAGTCTTGCTTCCCGCATCTTGTCCTCCATGGGGGCCACACCCACCTTCTCTCGAATATCTTCATTCCTAATCTTATCCATTCTTGAATGCTCACACATCCACCTCAGCATCATCATCTCTGCAACTTTCATCTTCTTGATGTGTGAGTTCTTAACCGGCCAACACTCGGTCCCATATAATATGGCAGGCCTAACTACTGCTCTATAAAATTTACCTTTCAGTAACGGTGACATTTTCTTGTCATGCAGGACTCCCGTTGCTAACCTCCACTTCATCCATCCCACCTCGATACGGTGGGTGACATCCTCGTTGGTCTCCCCGATCCCCTGAATAACTGGCCCAAGATACTTGAAATTACCTCTCTTAGGGATGACTTGAGAGTCAAGCCTCACTTCCACTCCCACTTCCGTCAGCTCGACCCCAAATTTGCACTCAGAGTATTCTGTCTTCGTCCTGTTTAACCTAAAACTTTTTAACTAAAAAACATGTCTCTAAACCTCTAGCCTCTTGTTGATATTGTGTCTCGTCAATTAAGATTATGTCATAGCAATTCAAAGAAATATTCTCCTTTAAAAAAAATTAATTATAAAGTATATAATTAAGGTCAAGGATCTTACACGAATGATCTTTTTATTTCTTTTATTTTTTCTTTAGAAGAAAAACTTGTGGTCTAGGATCTTAGTTGAGAAACAGAGAAAAACTCTTATGTGTGGCGTACATTAATTCTAGGGAACTGCTATCGAATCTTTCCTCTTCGATAAACTTTAGTTTATTGGTGGGCAGGGTTCTATTTTTTAAATTATATAACAAAAATAATTCAATGTGTATGCTCTTCGATGATGTTAGAGAATTTAATCACAGGGAAAAAAAATGAATTTTTCATTTTTGTTAATATCTGTAAACACTGTATGGAAATTATTCTCAATACAAAAATAAAAAGAGTTTTCTTTCAAAAAAATGATTATATAAATGAAATATTTCCTGGTACAAATATTTGAGAAGCATTTATCGGAGGAAAAAAAAACATTTGATATTCCAAATGATACTTTATTTATGCCATAAATTTATCAAATTAAATCAAATAAATCGGGGAATCAAATTTATGCTATAAATTGACTTCAACGAACTTAATTTTTTTAAAAATATTTTTCCTCCGTGGGTCCACAATTATTCGAAGTGAATTATTCAAATGATCACTCAATTATCCCAAATTATCTCCTAAAATTTTTTTAAAACAACAAAATTACTGAACTACTCAGAAGATCACTCAACTAGGTTTTTTAAATTTTGAATTGTCGAATACTTATTTTATCCTCTAAATTATAAATATTTAACTTCAATTTTATTTTTATTAAACTTTTCAGTATTAACAACAAAATTCAAAATTTATTACACAATTCAGAATAAAAGAAAACAAAGGTTGTAAAATATATATTTCATGCACGTAATATAAGAATAATTATTTAAATAAAGATACTTCATATAATATAATGGTGCATAATTTTTAAGAATATATAATGGTATATTAATTATTCTAAAGATATGTTTATTTAAATATTATTTATATTACGTGCATGGAATATATATTTTACAACTTTTATTTTTTTCGTTCTGAATTGTGCAAATAAGATTTTTAATTTTTTTTTGTTAATACTAACATTATTATCACTAACAAATTATTCTAAGTAATTTTTTTACTATGCTCATTATTTTAATATTTCAATATTCTATATGCTTAAATACTTTATATTTTTTAATTTATAAATAATATTTATTTATTTGTTTCACAGGTAAGTCCATAATGTAAATTAAAAAGAAAAAGAAATTAAATATTAAAAAAAATTTAAAAAAATAAAAAGAAGATAAATGTTTATAATTTAAAGGGTAAAATAGGCATTTAGTAATCTAAAATTTAAAAAATCTTATTTAGTGACCTTCAGAGTGCAATATGCATAGTTCAGTGACTTTGTTGTTATAAACGGAAAAAGTGTTTTTGAGAGATAATTTGAAATAGTTTAGTGACCATATAGTAATTGACTCCATTATTCACGTCTACAATCTATTTCAAGATATTTAAAAAAGAAAATCAAATTATAGGTAACAAATATAATTTGTTTAAACATTTTTTAAAATGTTTTAGACTCGTTAATATTAAACATTTGAGTTAAGCCTCATTTATAAATGCAAAAATTTTAAGCTTATAAATTTCTACAATATGCATAATAACTAGACCAACAAATTTAATTTCATATTAAATATTTTTTGTATAATCTTAAATATTTTTAATATAAATATAAATTTACATAAAAACTATTACCTGACATATCCTCCAAGTGTTGCGGTTCTATTTATAGGCATTATCACTAAAAAAAAGCACATTTATTCTTTTTTTCTTTTCCATATTCCTTTATCCTCCAAAAGAATAATGACCATAAATAATAGAAGACACGTCCATTAATTATGGCATAAATCATAATACATCGTGAGACTACAATATTGCGGAAATCATTACAAATATCATTTATTAGGTCGTGGTTATTTTCAAAGTAGCACCCCGAAAAGTTTTTATACTCAAAAGTAGAATATTTGTTAATGATTAGGTACTAATTCTAGAGAAACCACTGCCTCTATACATTTCTCTTTTGCTGAATATATAATTCATTAGTGATGACACAATAATTGCAAGAGTGATCCACGTTAGGTGTCTATCTGTCGCACTAACACGTTGTGGATTCCCCTTGAGGTCTTAGCATGCATTTACAAATTACTTTTTAAAATTTTTACTTCTTATATTAAAGATAAATTTCGTACTTTTCATAAATTAAAATTATTTTAATATTATTTTTTATATTTTATAGAAATATAAATATTTATAATATATACTACTATTAACGCATAAAATATGCTATTTGTAATTTTCTCCTCTCTTTCTTTCAATTAATTTTCTCTCGAATTTTTTCTTTTTCCTCTTCCTTCTTTCTCTCTATCTCTTCCGAGACAACTGCTTTCTTCTACACAATATATCTCTTCTGCAACTCCTAAAATTTTAATGTATTTGTGCTGTAATATTAGAAAGAAAGAGATATTGGCTTTCTTCTGCGCTGGATATTGCAATGAATTTCTCTTCTTTGCTATTTAATTACACACTAAAACAAATATATTATATTCTGTACTTACTCACTCAAATACATTATATTTTTACGCAAATACATCATTTTTTTTACTTGCATTTATGTATTTTAAAGGTTTAATATTTTTTAATACAGCTAAATACATTTGTATTCATGCAAAGTATGCTATAAACATTGGAATACACTTAATACAAATATGAAAATAGAACAAAATATAAACCGTAAATACATTTAATTTCAAAATACCGTAAAAATGCAATAAACTACATTGAATATAAATAAAAATATAGTGAATACAACCAACAAAATATAGTAACTACAACAATAATAACATGTATTAGGAATAGTTAAAATATTATTAATACAAATATATTTAAAATTTGAAGATACTGATTATAAAATAGGGAATACATCAAATACAAATATTGAATCTAATGAATGCTATTGAAACACACTAAATACAGCAGTAATGGACAACTAAAAAATTATTCTAATTAATTGGATTGATAATTAGACGTGTTAGAATTTATTTTGTTGAGTTATTTTAGGAGTGTATCATGCTACTTGATATTATTTCTGTTATTATACAGCTGAACATACCTATTTTTTAAGTGATTGTCGTTACTATATTCATGAATACTTGACGCGAATACATGTGCGTACAACTGGAATACCATGATTTTAGGCGTTTTGCTGTTGTATTCATAAATATATCAGCATCGATACAACGAATACAATACCATAACAACTGACTAGTAGTTATAGGAAGTAATTACATATATGAAAACCATAGGAAGTTAATAGCCACTAAATCATAGTGATTTCAAAAAATGTCTCATACTTTTTTGTAACCTATTCGGTGTAGGATACTCAAGCTAGAGCCCGACTATATTCGGATTCGCGCTGCATAAGACTCATTTAAGGAAAAAAGTGTTTCCTAACATAATCTTTTCATACACAAAGCTTAAATACGAGATATTTGGTTAAAAATAAAGGAATTTTATCCATCCCATCATAATCTATGTTGGTATACATTTCGAAATTCTATTTTGCAATAATGATGCTCAGATCAAATTATGTACTCTAATTTGTTTTATTGAATATTGGGAAAAGATTAAATATGTCACTTTACTATGTAAAAACGATCTAATTTACTCTTTGTTATAGTTTTGTGCAAAAATATCCCTAATGTTACACAATTGGTTTAAATATTCATCTCCGCCATTATGCTTGTCCAACATGGAACCCGAATCACTAACATTATAGTGAGATGGACACTACATAGCGTGCCACCTCACTTTCTGATTTAGCTTAAAAGAAAGCGAATGAGAAATGCAGGAAAAATAAAATAGTTTTAAGTTTCTCTACTTGAAAAAGGGATATTGTCCCATATTGGATGAGGAAAAGACTTTTGATCGGTATATATACAATTGTTCTTTTTCTAGCTCTTAAAGAGTTAAGAAGAAGGTAAGCCTCGCGCCGTCGTAAAAAAGGCAAGTCTCGCGCTGTCGTCGCTCGCTCAGTTGGCTTCAGCTTCGAATTTGGTCAATCGATTAATTAATTTTTTGGACCAAATTTATTTGTTAATTAAGATTATCGTAATATTATTAAATCTAAAATAGCCATTTTTGTAACAAAAAATTAATTTTCTACCGCATCGTTTTATTTTGTGCAAATGGCCGTTTTACGTGAACAGTCATGACAAACCAACTGAAAAGTTGCACCTCTTCATTTAAACCCAACATGTTGGCTATAATAGCGGACCATTCCCTCAAATTTTCCTTATGTAATTTCTAAATTATCCTCTTTCTTTCTGCATTGTTTTCTTATAAAACAAACAACGTAAGTGCAATTTGCTGCCGCCATTTGTGTTCATTGAAACACTAAGATTTGAAGTACTGCACCGTTAGTGTGTAATCCATTCTATTCTGGGAGGAAATAGTCCACAACTACTAAAAGGGAATTAAGTTTCTTAAGAAAACACTATAAATTCAATATGTTTGAATTAATCTCTATTTCTTTTACATTTCTATTTATACGATATTTTTTTCTCTAGAATTATTTTACAAATACAATAGACTAACATTTTACCCCTCCCCATATCTCCACCAGTACTACACCTCACTATAAGAAAACAAAAAAGCGAAAGACGGCTCACGGGTAAGAAGAATAGGTCATAGCAAATAGATGATGATCAAAGAGAGTCTCTACCAGGACCGTTTTAACAAAAATGGATTATAACTAATCAAGAAATGAAGGAAATATCAATTGGGAAAAACTCAACGATGACTGTAGAAGGGCCAATCTTAACTCCAATATAGACAAAAGAAATGATCAGAAATAAACTTTTCTATTCGAGTCTTTGGAGGCAATGAACTATAAACAACATAGCAAAGATGGCTTTTCCCCACTTCAATTCTGTTAACATCAAGAGCAATAGTATGAATCTAGATAAATTGTGATAATATGATAGATAATTTAGAGTTTTAGAATCTAAATATGTGTTTCGAAACCTGAAATATCTCGTTTTAGCCTTCTTCGATTTGTGTGCACAGTCCAGATATTTTTCGAAAAGCTTTTATGATAAAAGATGATAAAATATAAAATTTGGCCTTAAAAATCTATTTGAGTTGACTTCGGTCAACGTTTTAAGCAAACAGACTCAGATTCATATTTTGACAATCCTGGTGAGTCCGCATCATAATTTGAAACTTGGGCGTATACCCGAAATATAATTCGGAGGTCCCTAGCTCGAGGTATCATATTTTGTTGAAAAATTGAGGTTTAAAGGCTTAATGAATCTAAAAGTTTGATCAATGTTTGACTTTATTGATTATCAAGTTCGTATTTTGGTTTCGAAATCCGGTATAGGTCCATTACTGTATTTATGACTTGTTTGTCAAATTTGATGAGAAACAGAGTTGGTTTGATGTGATTTGGACGTCCGGTTGTTGAAATAGAAGTTCATGAGTTTTCTTGAAAACCTCCTTTGAATTGGTGCTCAATTCATACTTCTAGGTGTTATTTTGGTGATTTGATCGCACGAGCAAGTTCATATGATATCTTTGAACTTGTGTGCAAGTTTGGTTTGGATCCCCGAGGGCACGGGTGAGTTTCGGATATTTTTACAGAGTGAATTTTGGACTTAAGAATGTGCTAGTGTGCTTCAATTCTAGTGCAAGCCTCAGACCTCGCAATTGCGAGGTCAGGCTCCGCATTTACGACCTCTATTAGGTCCGTATTTGCGAGCAACTCATCAAAAATAGCTGGGTACCACATGGTTTGCATTTACGACTAACACTTCGCAATTGCAAAGTAGCGTAGAGGGAGACAGTGATCGCAATTGCGACCAAATGATCGCATTTGCGGGGTGGCCATTGTTCGCAATTGCGAACAAGTCATCGCAATTGCGATGATAACACGAAATGTGGGACTTTACGTTTGTGAAGGTTTTCTTGCATTTGCAGGATTCGCAATTGCAAATCTCAGGTCGCAATTGCGACACTTCGACACTTGCATCCAGTCAAATTCAAGTTAGACGGGATTTTCTCTCATTCTTCGAATTTTCAAAAGCAAGAAAACCTTATAGGCGATTTTCCAAGAGCCCTTCTTCTCCAATTCATTGGTAAGTGATTCTAACCTATTTTCTTTCAATCTTCATTATATTTCATAAGATTTCAACCTAAAATCTAGTGTTTTCATTATGAAAATTGTGGATTTAGGTAGAATTACGATTTTTGTAAAATTATAATTTAGACATCAAATTGAGGTCGAATTTCAAAACAAATTACATAATCGAGCTCGGGGGTGAATGAGTAATTGGGGTTTGGTCCGAATTTTGGGTTTGGACCAAGCGGGCCCGGGAGTTGACTTTTGTTCACTTTTTCAATAATAACCTAATTTGAATATTTAGCAATCGTGAGTAGCTCCTAAGGCTTATTTTGAATCATTTGGATGGTAATTTGCTACACTTCATTGGTTCGGAGGCTTGTTTGAAAGACAAAGCTATGGTTGAGCTTTTACTTAATTTGAAGCGAGGTAAGTGTCGTGGTTAACCTTGACTTGAGGGGTTATGACTTGTTTGTCTATTTGCTATATGTTTATATGTTGGGTACAACATCTATGTGAGATGATGAGTACTCATGCACTGTTGTTGAGTTAAAGCATGCGGGTGAGACTTGTTCGTCATAATTTATTGCTTACTTTGATAATGTTATCCATGCTTAGACTAGTTAATTATTAAATTGATCGTTATTTTTGCGTTTATGGGCTTTATGTGATTATTGAGTATTGTTTCTAATGTTGAGGTCGCACTTGGTATTATGGAACCATTGCTGACATGAGGTTTGTTCTTGTTGATTCTATCTCCTTGTGGTTATATGTTCATTGTTATTTAGTAAGTGGGAGTGTTAATACACGAAGGGTGATGTCGTGCGGTATTTGAGAGTTAATGCACGAAGGATGACGCCGTGCCATATTTTGAGAGTTAATGCATGAAGGGTGATGCCATGCTGTATCTACTGATTTTATGATGAAAGTGAGAGTATAAACACGATGGGTGATGATGTGCCAGATTATTGTTTCATTGTGAGGTTGAGAGTTAAAGAACGAAGGGTGGTGTCGTGCACTTTTATTGATTGAGTTTATTTGTTTTACTGGTTAAAGGTATATTGATTGTTCTGGTTATCATTTTCGCTGTAATTATCATACCTTATACCCCTTTTGCATGTCCCCTCCGAAAAGTATATGTTTAGCCTTTATTTGTTATTGTCTTGTACGTATGTTATTATCTGCACAGGTTATTTGTGTGGGCTGTCTTATCATAGCCTTGTCTCTATCTCGTCGAGGTTAGACTCGACACTACATGGGGTCAGTTATACTCATACTACACTTTGCACTTCTTGTGCAGACTTTGGTACTGGCCTTAACTGTTCGTGAGGCGTAACAGCTCGGATTTGTTGATTTGGAGACTCGAGGTAGATTTGTTCGTGTCCGTCAACCTTGATATAATTGGCTTTCATGTTATTTCGCATTCAATTTTAGTTCATTTTGGTTTAATTGAGTGTACTTATTGAAATTGAATAAAATTAACTTAAAGATCCTATAAAGTTAGTTTTTCTAGTAAGTGAAATGTTAAACACTATCACAATTTTGAAGTTGGAAAATTTGGATCGTAACACAAATTAACTTCAATGGCTATTCAAAATCTGAAATTTGGTCAGTGGGATTATGCGATGAGGGACAGGATTTTACTCGTATTGAAGCTACATCAATTGAAGGCTAATTGATTCAACTTGTTCCTATCAGGAAATACATTCTACGTACCAATTTACTACACACGTTTACCCAGTTGTGCTGTGATTATGACTTCCCAAGCCAATTACTCCAGTAATTAAAATTCACTTGAACTCAACTTCTCCTATCAGTTTAAACCAGGTATATGATATCAACAGCGGTGGATGGAGAGGAGGTGCAGTGGTGGACGACGAAGTGGGGAAGAGGGTAAAATATGTTGGGAAAAGTTAGGCGGCACGCCATGTCGTGTCCATCTCACCATAAATATTATCTTTTTTACGCAATAGAGGGACATATTTGAACCTTCTTTTCGATATTTATTATTTTCCACCAACATACATTTAAAGAAGGTCAGTGCTTGCTTTCTACTTTAAAGTGTAGACATATGAAGTTATTGGTTTAAGAGCTTTTGAGAATTCTCGTGAGAATGTAAGAGTAAATTCGGATAGTGAAAACATATAAAGGATGTGTCAAAGTATGCAACTTGGCAAATGAATGAGAGATCAATATGCAAATTTATTAGAGATTAGACGATTTATTTTCATCTAATTAAGTCTCAAAGAGTTGAGTTACTAGACACTTTACATGCATTTGATAGAAAAAACGTAATTAAATTATAAAACAGTTGAAATGCTTGCAAGTCCATCCGAATACGAATAATATGAAAAAAAATTAAGAATGTCGTTTCTGGATTCATAAATTATATTTAGTTAATTATTCTTAATATAACGTAAGATGGCTGTCACGGAAGCTAAAAACGAGGCGTTCGGACGCATGTATGAGGAACTAGGGGAGAGAGGTGGGGATAAGAAGTTATTCCGGTTGGCTAAAGTAAGGGAGAGGAAGGCACGTGATCTTGATCAAGTCAGGTGTATCAAGGACGAGGATGGTAGAGTTCTGATGGGGGACTCGCAAATCAAACAGAGGTGGCAGGCGTACTTTCGGGACCTTCTTAATGAGGAGGGGGATCAGAGCATAGAGCTAGGGGAGTTGGGGCAGTCAGAGCGCCATAGAGACCTTGGGTACTGCAGGCGCATTAGGGTAGAGGAGGTCTTAGGGGCGTTGCGTAAGATGAGTAGGGGTCGAGCGACCGGGCCTGACGAGATCCCGGTGGAATTCTGGAAGTGCATGGGTAAAGCTGGAGGGGAGTGGCTCACTAGGCTGTTCAATGCGATTTTCAGGACTAAAAAGATGCCGGATGAGTGGAGGTGGAGTACAGTGGTGCCCCTGTACAAGAACAAAGGGGACATCCAGTGTTGCAACAATTACAGGGGCATCAAATTAATAAGCCACACGATGAAGGTTTGGGAGAGGGTGATTGAGGCGCGTGTGAGGGAGGCGACAACTATATCTGGGAACCAGTTTGGTTTCATGCCGGGACGCTCCACCACAGAGACGATTCACTTAGTCAGGCGGATGGCGGAACAATTCAGGGATAAGAAGAAGGACCTTCATATGGTGCTTATCGACTTGGAGAAGGCGTATGACAAGGTCCCGAGGGAGGTGCTATGGAGGTGCTTGGAGGCGAAGAGTGTGCCAGAAGCCTATATCAGAGTAATCAAGGACATGTACAATGGAGCTAAGTCTAGGGTTAGGACGGTGGGGGGCGTATCAGACCATTTTCCTGTGGTAATGGGGCTCCATCAAGGATCGGCGCTGAGCCCCCTGTTGTTCGCCTTAGTGATGGATGCTCTGACCCGACATATCCAAGGGGATGTGCCTTGGTGTATGCTCTTTGCTGATGATATAATATTGATAGACGAGACGAGGGCCGGTGTTAGTGAAAGGTTAGAGATATGGAGACAGACCCTTGAGTCTAAGGGTTTCAAGATTAGCAGATCTAAGACAGAATATCTGGAGTGCAAGTTTGGCGACGAGCCGAGTGGGGTAAGCGGGGAAGTGATGCTTGGTTCTCAAGCCATCGCCAAGAGGGACAGTGTGAGATATCTTGGGTCTGTGATCCAGGGGGACGGAGAGATTGACGGGGACGTCACCCATCGGATAGGAGCGGGGTGGTCAAAGTGGAGGCTTGCTTCAGGGGTCCTGTGTGACAAGAAAATCCCGCACAAACTAAAGGGGAAATTCTACAGAGCCGTGGTTAGACCTGCAATGTTGTATGGGACGGAGTGCTGGCCCGTGAAGAACTCGCATGTTCAGAGAATGAAGGTTGCGGAGATGAGGATGCTTAGGTGGATGTGTGGGCACACCAGGCTGGACAAGATCAAGAATGAAGTTATTCGACAGAAGGTAGGGGTGGCCCCGGTGGACGAAAAGATGCGGGAAGCGAGGCTGAGGTGGTTCGGGCATGTTCGGAGGAGGGGCCCCGATGCCCCGGTGAGGAGCTGCGAGCAGTTGGAGATTGTTGGTGGTCGGCGAGGGAGAGGGAGGCCTAAGAAGCATTGGGGAGAGGTGATTAGGCAGGACATGGCCAGAATGCAGGTTACCGAGGACATGACTCTTGATAAGGGAGTCTGGAGGTCTAGAATCAAGATTGTAGGTTAGGGGCTCATAGGTGATTAGTGTTTTAGAATGGTAGTTCCTGCTTGATATTACTGCATGTGACTGTATTTATGTTGCTTATGTTTTCATAACTATTTACGTTACTTTTGTGGGAGTACCTATGCTTTATTATTTGATTTTGTCTTGCTTGTGTTTCTAATTTTATCTCTGTTTCTTAATGCAGCTTTCCCATTTTTACTCTACTCGCCGAGGGTCGATTGGAAGCAGCCTCTCTGCCCTTTCGGGCAGGGGTAAGGCTCGTCTACATATTACCCTCCCCAGA
This sequence comes from Nicotiana benthamiana, assembly GCA_034376525.1. Classification (NCBI taxonomy): domain Eukaryota; kingdom Viridiplantae; phylum Streptophyta; class Magnoliopsida; order Solanales; family Solanaceae; genus Nicotiana; species Nicotiana benthamiana. The sequence continues at coordinate 52,113,413 of CM067330.1, read as the reverse complement.
CCCCATCTGGTGGGAGTATACTGGGTAGTTGTTGTTGTTGTTGTTGTATAACGTAACACACCAACCATCTCGTAACAAAATACAATTTCCAAGTTATTATTCGTTACTATATTATACTTTTTAACATTATATTCTATGTATAACTCGTTTGCAAACTAAATCACTTATAAGATCTTCATTTCCTTCCTATATAAATCAAATATGAGCAAAACCATATCATAACATAAAGTTATTCTTTCAGTACAAAACCATATCATAACATGATCAAAACCATACCATATCAAGATTCAACTGTGTATCATCATACTCCTTTTGTTTTTGCAAAAAGGAAAAGTTAAAATAAAAAAGATATACTTCTTAAAGTAGAAATGACACAAGGTACCCATTATAGAGGGTTGCTCTAGGTCAATTTTTGGGGACACAAATGTCCTTAATTATCCTTAAATTAAGATTTTTAGTTATTCAAATTTTCAGGACAAATAAGTACAAATTAATGTCTAAATAACAGCCCTAAAAATGGCCATTTTTGTAATTCTTATGTGATAAACCCAGTAATTATGAAAAGCCCATATTCTTAGGTAGTATGCTGTAAGGCTGGTCAGCCCAATGTCATCCATTTGGATTTGAGCTGGACGTCATTTGGAAAGAGGCTGTAGCCCATCGCTGAATAAGCTTTTTCCAGAAAATGATTGAAAATAAATCATATTTACCGCCCGTCATAATTTTTACCCCATTTTATTGGTAGGTAAACAAAATCTGCCACCCGTCATTCATTCCCAAGCTATTACTATAACCCTAGTGGGGGCAAAAAGTAGCAGGTAATTTCTAATTACATTTATTTAATTTTTAGTTTTACAGAGTTATTATATACTTGTGTGGTGTGACTTAGGATGTGAGAATACGGGCAAAATTTCCGTATTTACTCAAAATTCGGAAAAAAATCCACTCCAAAAAGCATAATATAAAAAGATAAATATTAATAACTATTTTCATGGTACAAGAAAATGCTTAGCTGTGAATACACGAGTTGTGGATTTGATGTACATAGTTGTGTGTGCTTCTGGTCAGTTTTTCTTTTGTTTGACCGTTTGATAGTGGGTCCCATTTATTACGTGTGCAAATAAAATATTGTAGTATCCCTAGCAAGTTGGATCGCTGGCTGAAATTTAAAGCTAGCCGGAATGTATGAGGATCCGATTTTCTAAAAGTCCCTTCTAAAGCTCACAAGCTTAAGCTTTTACAGATCGAAAGATTTTCTATTCGAGATAAGAATAAGAGTTTTTCAACTTAGATGTGATTTACAAGTAATTATTTTAAAATAGTTATGATTGTAAAAATAATCGAAATTTAACTACTTTTTATGTAAAATAAATCTGAAAGAATATATTGTTCAAAATTCAAAAAATACTTTAGTATAATATACCGATCTAGCATAATATGCTGGAAATTGGTATATAGGTGTTCCAATCTCCAGTATATTATGCTGGAACTTTTCGCGTGTTAGAGTTAGACACAAGTGCTCAAATCTTTAGTATATTATGCCGGAACTTTTCGCGTGTTGGAATTCGAGTATAATATGATGGAAGTTCATACACAGGTATACCGACCTCCAATATATTATGCTGGAACTTTCTGTATTGCAGCAAAATCGTGGCTATTTTTAATGACTTTGCAAACGCCGATTATTTTGAATGATCAGTCTGAAAACTTATTAGTCCGTGCTATTTTTACCCTATTTTTCTATCTATTTGCTTAAGATATCTATATTACTAATACTTCCTCTATTCTTTCACTATATTAAAAATACATTTTTACTTTTACTTGTCCACTATATTAAATCAAGAGAAAGATAATATCTTTTTTTCTTCATATTTTACACTTATTATTAATTCTTCATTTTCAAAATTATTCCTCAAAACTTTTTAAAATACTATCATTATTAGGGGTTATATGGTAAAATACATGTTACAATTAATATCTCTTATGAAATATGAAAAGTCTAAAGTGGACAAGTAAAAGTTAACGGACAAAGTACTAAGTTACTTTTTCAATTAGTTATGAAGAAGACTAGAGATTTGACAATTCTGCAAAATGATACAAAAATGGTCATGTGTTAAATCGTTATAAAATGAACAAAACAAATGGTGAAGTAATCCCAGATAGATAGATTGATCACTAATGCAGATAGACAGGAAAAAGAAGAAGTTTTCCTAGGTAAAGGTACTAATTTCATTGAAAGTTGACTTGGACAAACAATAAAAACATATTGGATCTGGCTTCGTAATTAATGAAGTCGATATAAATTTAGAAATCAAGATTTTAATCTCACCTAAATATGTCTTAGTGGTTAGTAAAATAGGTACAAATTTTGAAATCAAAATTTTAATCGCAGTAAACATAAAATTCTAAATGAATTTCTTTCATTGACCTAAGCCGTTCAACTTAGATTGTTCTCGTTATTATCTTTTGGACATTTGTTATTGATATTATTTGTTTTATTATTTTATTTTATTTAAATTGAGAGTCTATTGCAAAATGGAAACAACCTCTATATATTTTTAATATAAGAATAAAGTCGACCTATATACGAGTTCTTTAAGTTCTAAACATCATGTTATAAAAAATAACAAAATAACGAAATGTTTGGAAAAATGAGACACGAAATTGGCTTAAAAGCCTTGAGCAATTCCTGGAGATGTTCTCCATAGTCTATAACTTTAGGTACTAAAAAAATTGAACCTTTTTCTTTTTAGACGTATGATCCTTGATTAAACATTAATGTACTTAACTGAAAAACATAGGTCCGGCCCCTCCCCACCCAACGTACTCCAAAAGTCTATCCCCCCCCCCCCCCCCGCAAATTTCCATTTTGCTTTTCTTTTGCTCTCCAATAATACTCGTTACTTTCTTTTTTTGTATTCCAAGAAACAGAAAGCCTTTGCTCATCGCTTCTCCAGAGGATCACTCCCTGCATCCTCTTTTCAACAGAGGTTAGATTTTGCAAACTCTTTTTAAGTCTCAATTTTTCTTCCAAGAATGGCTATTTCTTTTCATATCATTGCATTGTAAATATGCCCTTTTCGTATTTCTTCATCGTTTCTTAGATTCGACGTTTAAAATCTAATTTTGATACTGCAACTATGGAATTACTTATGAAAATTTGTCACATTCTTGCATACTAAGCATACCCTTTTGGTATTTTTGCTCATTTTCATAGATTCATTGTTCAAAATCCAACCTTGATACTGTGACTCGGCTATTGCTTATGAAATTTTGTCATATTCTTGCATTCTATGCATACCCTTTTGGTATTTCTGCTTAGTTTCATAAATTCTATGTTCAAAATCCAATTTTGATACCGTTACTATCGAATTGCTTATGCAAATTTGTCATATTCTTGCATCCTAAGCATACCCTTTTCCTAATTTTGTTTAGTCTCATAGATTCAATGTTCAAAATCCCATTTTGATACTGTACCTATGGAATGCTTATGGAAATTGGTCTTATTCTTACATTGTAGGCATACCCTTTTTGTACTTCTTCTTAGTTTCATAGATTCATTGTTTAAAATCCCATTTTGATACTGTAACTTTGGATTTTCTTTCGAAAATTTATTATATTCTTGCATTGTTAGCATACCCGTTTCGTGTTTATGCTTAGTTTCATCTATTCATTATTCAAAATCCCATTTTGATAGTACCCATCAAGTTTGTTTGCTTATTTGTTCTTTTTCCTGTTAACTCTTGAATTGTTACTGGAAAGGTTGTCAGATTCTTGATATTTTTGGCATGCCCTTTTTGTTTAGCTGCCTTGTTTCTTAGATTCAAATGTTCAAACTCCCTTTTCATTAGCCCCATCAAATTATTTCTCTCTCTTAACTCTGGAATTGGATTTGAAAAGTTAGTCATACCTTGCAGGTTTCCAAGCACATCCTTTTCATATATCTACTTTGTTATTAAATGTTCAAGATCCCATTTTGAGAGTCCCCATCAAATTTGTTTTTTTTTTACTCTGGTGATGGTTCGGAAAATTGGTCATAGAGCAGCTTAGGTGTGCTGTTTTGTGTTTCTGCTTTGTATCTCAGATTCAATGCTCAAATTTTCTTTGCTGCTATTGGCTTAGAAAAACTATCTCCTATTATTACAATTCTAGGCATGCCACTTTTGTGTTTCTTCTTTGTTTCTCAGATTCAACATTCAAAATCGTAATTTTGGTAGTCCTATCACCTATGAATTTTTTTTCCGTCAACTTAGATACTGGTTTTACCATTTTAGAAACTTTTAACTGCATTATTTTTTGTGCAGATTCCATTTGGTTTATAGGTGATTTCAGAGGGAGCAAGAGGAAGGAAAGGAAGAATGGGATACATAGGGGCACATGGAGTGCAAGCGCTTCATAGGTACAAATACAGTGGGGTAGATCACTCCTATGTTGCTAAGTATGTGTTGCAGCCTTTTTGGAGTCGCTGTGTCAATTTCTTCCCCCTTTGGATGCCGTAAGTTTTCTCTTGTTCTCTCTAAATATTATGATGAATCTTTTTTCCTTGACAATTTTGTGCATATGTGTGTTTAAAGTTCTACTGTTTGTGTAGTGATGTTTCTGTATATGGGTTCCATTATTTGCTTCCTTAGTGAGTCCACGGGGCTTTGCTGTGTAGTGATGTTTCTGTATATGGATTCCATTATTTGCTTCCTTAGTGAGTCCACAGGGCCTTGCTGTCCATTCATTTGGCAAATTGGAGTAGAAGAACTTCTTTTATTACCTATCAAGAGGGAAACAAAGAGACGATAAGAAGAAAACATTTCTATTAGGAATTTAGAATTGGTGGTGATGTGGAAAGAGGAGATACATAGTAGTTTCTGGATTATTTTTGTCTATGGAATGCCTAAAAGAGTCTTACATTCATAAAGATCTTCCCCGCTGTGACCCCCCCCCCCCCCCCCACACACACACACAACACACACACAACACACACACACACAAAAATTAAACAATCTGCCTATTCAGAACCTTGTACTGCTTCTATTAACTGACAATTTCTTTTTTGTGTGCATGTTCTTTATCCGTTCCCCAGACCAAATATGGTACGTCCCACTTTAACCTATGGTCTTTGTTTCAAATGTTATTTTTCTCATTAGTGTATTCTCTGCAGTTTGAGGTCTGATAAATAACCTCTATTGCAGATTACACTTACAGGATTTTTGTTCTTGGTCACATCTGCACTGCTCGGATATGTGAGTTGTACTTTGTCTCTCTCAAGCAAGTTCACGTGCTTTCTGTCTCTCTCAAGCAAGTTCAAGTGCTTTCTGTCTCTCTCTATCTTCTGTATTCATCGTCTGTACTAGAAGATAACATTTTGTTGCTCATCCAAGGGAAATAGGACATTTTTTTCTGCCTGCTCTTAGGTTTCTCCTGCTTCTTGTTTTGAAGTTTAAGTTCATTTGCTTCAGCTCCTCTAAAACAGACTGTAGATTAGGAAGTATGTGTGATACAGCTAGATCAGAATACCTGAATAATGATTCAATAAGTTATAATACAGGAGTTTATACTGTTAGGCATCCAAAGGATTTGAATTTTAGTATGTAAATTTCAGTGTTATCAAAGGTGAAAAGCGCAAAAAAGCTCTAAGGTCTGATGGGGCTTTAAGCACAAAGCGCAAGTGAAGCGTGGGCTTTAATGAAAAAAGGCGCAAATAGAGAAAAACTACAAATATGTATGTGTAGTCCGAGACTAATATCTATAAGCATAAATATAACAAATATATGGACAACGAAATTGAATAAATTTTACGGTAAAGTGAAATACCAATTGTTTAGTGTCGTCTCTTCGGATTACGCTTGTTAGCAAGGAAAAATATGTCTTAGAACCTTGGTGACATCACTGAAGCGCCCGTTAAGCAAAGCGAAGCGCTCAACATGTTTTTAGGTTCGCTTTAGGGCTTATGCGGCACTTTAAGCGCGCCTTTGATAACACTGGTAAATTTATGATATGGTGGTAACTAGTAAGTTGGATTGTCAGCAACCATGCTTTCCACGGGAAGAGTGCTTTATATGCTGCTCAGACACTCTCATTGTTTCTCTTTTAATAAAAAGATATGTTTACAAAGTTATTAAGGATTGATAAATGGTGTTATTCATTTGTTATGCTTGCCACATCCTTATATATTATTGTCGAAAGCTCTTCTGCTTTCCATATGATGTGACTCATGAGTCTTTCCAACAATTTTTTGTGCCTTTTATTTTCAAAAGCTTTATAATAGGACTTTCTACCTTTTCTCTTACTGGATAAGTTTTTGTCCTCAGATATATTCTCCACTATTGGATTCACCTCCTCCAAGATGGGTTAATTTTGCTCATGGATTGCTTCTCTTCCTCTATCAGGTTTGACGGTCTTAGCCACCATCCTAATTAGGATCCTCTAAATTTATTTTTGTAGTCATGAATGTTTTAACCAGATATATGCTATTTAAGTTCCTTCTCTAATCTGTACATAGAAGAACTAAAAGCCTCAGTGTATTGGCTATGTTGCACGAACTCCCCAAAATGCCGCTGCACTCGTGTCGGATCCTCCAAAAATACTCTACTTTTGGAGGATCCAACATGCGATTGGCGACATTTTCGGAGAGTCCGTGCAACATAGGTTTTGGGTACTTTAATTGGTGAACCTAGGGGGCTATGTGGAATCTGCAAAATGATGCCGCACCCGTGTCGGATCCTCCAAAAATACACTATTTTTGGAGGATCCGACACGTATCCGGCACCATTTTTGGAGAGTCCGAGCAACATAGCTAGGGGGTAAAGGATGTCACTACATGTAGTTCTCAACTTTTTTGACTTGGGAAGAGTGGGAAACATATGCTGTTTTGAGGCCTCGATTCTTGATCCAATCTTATAAGTTTTCCTTTATTTTGCGTTAGCATGTAAGTGATCCAACTACCAACATTTCCCATGTTTGTCTAGAAGCTAAATGACAGTTTATAGAAACTTGTATCTTGGGAAAGGGGGGGGGGGGGGGCTTGTTTAACTACCACACTAGAATAAACTTTTATCTGTATGTCATGTGCCTTTGACTCTGGATCTGTGTGTTGAACTAATTGGCATGGGTTTGTGTACTTTTTTTTTTTGCTAATACCGTATTTTGAAGAATTGACGCCACCCATTTCACACCCCTTTGATATAGTTACAACAATATAAAGTAAAGATCCATTTAACATAGGACTTGAGGCATATGGTTTCACTACAAATCTCTCATCTTGTGTTTCGTAGTTAGAAATCCCTGAGATGAATTCAGATAACCGCATTGCTCTGTCTGTCCTACTTATCTGTTATCTTTCTCAAAAGAAAAATAGAAATTAAAGGATGCACTTGTATGATCTTTCATTTATCCTGCCTCCTCTGTCCTACTGTCTTCGAAGATCTGAGATCTTGAAAGTCTCTCTAATAAGTTTAGTACTTGTCAGTATATATTCAGGATTAGGTTCAACTTGGAGAAACATGAGCCTTATTATATTAACTCAGTTTGGTAGTGTAAAAGCTTATAGGGTTGTGAATGATAAAAAAAGAATTGAGATCGTTAGCTTCTATAGAGTGAAGCAGTATTCTTCAATAGGCAAGCCTTCCAACTGATCGAACATCTCACTCCTTATGGCTGGTATTTTACTGACAGGGTTTGCCTCTTGTTTTCCCCAGACCCCACCTGGTGGGAGTATACTGGCTAGTTGTTGTTGTTGTTGTTGGTTTGCCCCTTGTTTGTAGCATGTTGAAGTTGAAGTTTTGTTTTCTAATATTTTGAGATGTCCTTTGAGTTCGGCTTGAGATTGTTTGCTTGGATCGATGGTTATTATTTAATTTAGTATTATTTTTGCATATGGTATGACATTTGAATTATACTACACTGAGCTCATGTTAGAGCAACTCATCTTCTGCTGGAGCTCCTCTTTGATTGTGTTGGGCTCTTCTGAATGGATGTAGACATTTGATGCTGTTGATGGGAAGCAAGCAAGACGTACGAATTCCTCTAGCCCACTAGGAGAGCTTTTTGATCATGGTGATTGCTCCACTCCTTCTTCATTTATGTATATTATTCTCTCTCTAAGTTGGACGTGTGCTAACTGCTGTGATTCTGATTAGATGTCTTGGGTTTCACAATTTGCAGGTTGTGATGCGCTTGCATGTGCGGTATGTCCTGTTTTCTAGTAATCCTTTTCTTTCCCTGGGAAGTCTTGGGACTTACAGATTTCGTGTTTAATCTGAGCAGTTTGAAGCCTTGGCTTTTGGGAGCACTGCTATGTGTGGACTAGATACTTTCTGGTTCTGGGTTATATCAGCTGTTCCTTTCTACTGCGCTACTTGGGAAAGGTAGGTGTTTCGATGTAACTCCTCAGTATGTTTTGTTTTTGGATATTGGCTTAGAATATTGTAAGGGTGGATTAGTAAGAAGAGATATAAATCAAATGTTGTGTACTAGTTGCAATAGCTACTTGAATAGTATGAACTGAACAGAAGATAATTTAAACTATATAAGAGAGACATGCCCTGGGATTGTGGTGCAATAGCAAAGGTAATACAACACGGATATGTGGTAGGCGCACTACACAGGTTCGAATCCTAGCCAGTTAACCAAGTCTATTTAAGTGGATTAGGGTAGAGGGGCGGACCCATTTGTTCCCGAGTTTTGAAGCCGAAAACAAGGGATTTCCTTGTTACCAGGGAAAAAGCTTTATAAGATATCTTGATCAATGTTTCATCTTAGTTTTCCAGAGATTTGTTAGTATGTCTGTTAATCTAGTTTTTCGATGTTGCTCCCTTTTGCAGCTATTTCACCAACACTCTAATTCTTCCGGTAGTAAATGGACCGACAGAGGGTCTCATGTTGATATATCTCAGCCATTTCTTTACAGCTCTAGTGGGTAAGCTTGGTTTTCTTAAATGTGAAACTGCTCAATAGGAAATCCCCTTTGGTGTTCTTCCTTACTTCCAGCTACCCCCGTCTGTTGTTTTTGCACATTTCTTCCATTTTTTCTCTATTACCAGCTTGACACTCCACATTTCAGGAGCTGAGTGGTGGGCCCAACAGTTTAGGAAGTCTATGCCACTTGTGAGTTGGGTTCCTTTTCTGAACGGTGAGGCTTGAATAAATTGTCCTTTTGTTTTTCAATTCTCTCTCTCTCTCTCTGTATTGTGAAGTGCCGAGTATTGATCGGAGGTACTTTATCTGATATTATTTTCATGTAGTTATATCTCTCTCCTTTTAGTTCGGTTTTCTTTTGCCCTTTTTTGCTTGTTAACTTTCTGTAGAGATTTCTTTAAAGCAATTTTATGATTTTTCTAATGAACACTTTCTATCATATCATGTATCAAAGCTTGTCAGTTTTTAACTTTGAATTCTGCTGCAAATGGTAGTACTTTTTGCTTCTGTTTATGGAATTGCATTACTTCTGCATTAGTCGTTGCTTACAGCTCATGATCAAGGCATTATCTTGACTTCAGAATCTATGAAGGCGTGAAGTTAAAACTTCTCATCACCTACAGCTGGTTAAGATGGGTCACTTGCCTAAAGTTCTGTTTTATTTTATTCTTTAAAGAATTAGGAAGTTTTTACTTGTTAAATACATCTAAGAAAAATATTACTTATGCCAGAGTCCACACAGCAAGAGATGGGAGTAATGCTAAAAAAAGATGGTTTATTAAAAGTGGGAGATCATTTTAGAACAGATACTCTAATACATATCGTGTCGGTCTCTTTCTTTTCTTTTCTTATTATTATTCCTCTCATGGGATTTCCAAGTGAATTCATATTCTAGTTTTTTATGCTTTATGAACTCTGTGCCTCTATACCTGCCTTCAGATGATTGTTGCTTCCATGAGCATATCCATATGTATCATTTCTGGATACCGACTGTGTTTGCTGTCTGTTCCGAAGTTTATTTTAGTGTTTCTTATTATTCTTATTCCTATTAACCTTTGACTTCAGAAATTCCGACCAATAAAGCTGTGTTGTTGCTGATGGTAGCTTTTGCTGTTATTCCAACGGTCTATTGCAAGTGAGTAATTTTTCATACTTTGATGGGGTCTCTTCCTTTTTCTTCCGTAATTCTTTCCGATCTCTTGCCAATGGGCTTCAAATAGAAATGTGCCTTATTTATCAGAACATTGCAAATGTCTTATTAGCATTGGCAACATCCATCATTTGCATTACAGATCTTGGCAATGTCCATCATTAGCATTATAGTATTGCATCTCTTTGTATAGTTAACTTTATTCCGCATCGTCATACTTTAGTCTGCTGTAACATATAGGGCCAGTTGAAGACTATTAACGCCGACTTTTTTGGCAGTGTTAACAATGTTCATAAGGTTGTTCAGGCAACAAAAGGAAGTATGCCACGGGCACTGGCCATGGTAAGAACGTTTCTGAGAGTATATAACATGTTTTGGTGATTATAATCTTTTCCTGACAAATTTCATTTCTCATGTTCGACAGCTTTACCCATTTGTTGTGCTACTGGGAGGAGTGCTTCTGTGGTCTCTCTCACTTTCAGATTATTAATTATTTTTTGGGACCATATCATGGTATTTAATATTGGCTGTTATGTAGGGACTATTTATCTCCATCTGAGTTAATGAAGAACTATCCTCATCTTATGGTACTGGGGAGTGGGCTTGCCTTCGGATTTCTTGTGGTAATTTATCTCCATCTCAATTATTGTGTATGATCTGTTTCCTGAAGATACTTGTACAAATGAGTAGATGAAGATCTTTAGCAGAATTCATGTATCTCATTTCATGCTCTACCTGAATCGATGCCATCTCAAAAATCTATTTGATCATCTTAAGTTGTTTCTGAGTAAGGTTTTTTCCGCAGGGAAGGATGATTTTGGCTCACTTGTGTGATGAACCCAAGGGTCTGAAAACAAATATGTGCATGGTACGCTTTTTCTGATAATAATGCAAGACCATAACAAATGCTAATTTAATTTCATAAGATCTTTCAATAGGCCAAGAACTAATCCATCTTTTCTTTAAGTTAATATTATTCCATGAGAGTGTGACATCTATATCCTGGACTAGTAACTCCTATTCTTACTTTATCATAGAGAAATCTTATCTTTTATGCGACAAAAAAACCAAATTTTATTTCTTAAATTGAAAACTTAAGTGTATTAATTGGACAAGTGTATCTTCAAAGTGAGACAGAAAGTCTGTTGTTTCGGTATAATCTCTCCTTCGAATGTTGGATACACTAGATAGTATGGTAGAAAAGAAATTTATTGAACGAAAAAAGAGAAATAAATTGATAATGTTTACAGCATTGTGGTTTCAATGTTTTTGAAGTGGTACTTTATGTTTGCAGTCTCTGCTCTGTCTACCTTTTGCCGTTGCAAATGCGCTCACTGCCAGACTTAATGATGGGTAAGTGGAAACTAGTCTTGTTTCCTCTTAAGAATTTAAGTCGTACCAACTTTACGAGAGTATGTCTTTTACATATCACTAAATATCTTTATTCTGAATTCTTGTATTCTTTTACGCTCTTGAGAATCTCTTCTTTGCAGAGTTCCTATGGTTGATGAGTTCTGGGTTCTTCTTGCTTACACTGCATACTCAGGTATTGCAATTGCTTTTATGATTTGGACGGATATGATATGCTGTTTTTGTATGAGTGTTATCTGAAACATACTTTTCTAACACCCATTTTAACCGCGCGACAAGTGCTGTGTAAAAAATCTGGTCTGCTCCATATTCTATTTTTGACCTAGAGATTTCCAATCTCAGCGTTTTTTCTTGTCGTTGTTTTAACTCATGTATTATTGGCTGATTGTTCTTATTGTTTTTCCTCTTATTCAGTGTCACTCTATCTGCATTTTGCCACGTCTGTTATTCATGAAATAACATCAGCACTCGGGATATACTGTTTCAGGTGAGATATATTGGGCTCGACTCTTATTTTACCTCATTGTGCCCAACTGTATCTGGTTTTCTTTCAGCAGAAATATCTAAAGTAGTATGCGTTCTTTCTCAATAAACCATAACCAACCTTTTTAAGTTTGTTAGAAAGATTCAAGAACCAGATTCCTCCAGTTTCCTTAGTGACATTACTGGGGTCAAGTAAATATGAAGATTCTCATATCTCAACTTCATCTAGCATATGAATCTTTTCATGTCATCGATGAATTGAACAATATGTTTCAACTAGTTTCATATTTTGTGAACCATTGGTTCCTAATGCTTTTCACTTTTGAATGACAGGATAACAAGGAAAGAAGCTTGATCCGCGTTTATGATCTAATTTTGGGTACATGTTTTAACCTTTTTCTCGTTCTTTGATAAGCTTAAGGTTATATTTTCCACTGATTAGGGTGTGATACAGTTAAGATAAGGTCTAAGACCGTCTCTTCTTTTCCAGATCCTCATCCCTCCTAGGTACTTTTGTTTCGAGCTCTCAACCTGGGAACTACACGGTATTGAAGTTTTACTTTCCGTATCTAGCCGCTCCTTGTAAACCAGCTTTGAAGGATATTTTGGGGTTCTCATTGCACTGCTTTTTCACAGGTTGAGGGCGTTATTGTTTGAATTCATCTTCAAATTCAAGTTTAGTGAAGTAATTATAACGAATATCCTTTGAGTTTCCCTTCGGATTTTAGGAGACAAAAACGATTGTTTAGGTGGTTTTGATTAGTCGTCCCTTCCAATGATCATATTTCAAAATAGATGTCCTTTCAGTTTCAAATTGAATGGCATTGGTTTGATTTGACATGATGTTTGAGAGAATACAATTCACTCAATCTTGTTATGACTATATGTAGTTTCCTGATTATTTTCCCTCCCTTGTTTTCGTATGCGAAAAGGGAAAAACTCGGAAGAGTTCTTGTATTTGAACAGATTTTAGTTTGTAATAGGAGTATAAAAGTAAAAAATAGTCAGCTCGTCGTTCAAAAATAGTCTAATTTCAAAAGTAATTAATATTTAGCTACTTTTTATATAAAGATAAATTTGGGTTAAACACTGTTCAAAACCCGAAAAATGCTTCAGTATATTTTATTATGCTGGAGTTTAAGTATAAGTATACTTGAATTCCAGCATATTTATGGAGTTCTAGGATATATGGAGTTCCAGGATAAGTATGCTGGAAATCCAACATAATATAATGGAGTTTTAGCATAAGTACACTAGAATACCTGTATAATATATTGAAGTTTCAGCAAGTATACTGGTTCAGTATAATATATTGGAGTTTGGAGCACTGGTGCTCCAGTCTTCAGTATATTATATTGGAGCTAACAAAGTATACCGGTCAAGCATAATATGCTGGAGTTCATACACAGGTACACTGAACTCCAGTATATTATATTGGACCGGTCTCTATTGCAGCAAAATGGTGGTTATTTTTCATTTGACTTGGTAAACGCTCTCTATTTTTGAATGACCAGTCCGAAAATTGGTTATACCGTGCTATTTTTACGAACTTAAGTGGGGTAAATAAGGGAAACTTGCACAAATGTTCGAAGTAAGTCTCAACTTATCAAAATTCGTAATTAATTCAAGTTCAAAAGATCTTTCGCGATACGTGTATCACAACACATGTATCTCACACACATGTATATATGAATGTACATGTAATACACAATTGATATAAATATGATACATATGTAATACATAAATGACACAGTGTGATACCTATCATTTTTTTTCAAATTCAGTTTTTACTTGGAATTTTCAATTCAAACCACATCAAAACTTTACCAAATCATCCAAAAATTGAAATTCAAGCTCCTTAAGATGTACCAAATCTATTCTAATAACACTTACTTAAAAAAAATCAAAATTTTGATCTTTTTTAGTTACAAATAATTAAATAGCTAATATTAATAATATTTGATTAATACTAATAATATTTGATGAGTTGGCCTATTTTTATAATGAGTTACTTATAAACTTTATAGTTTCCCGATAGATAATGCATGAAAGCATTTGGATTATCATTCCAACTCCTTTTTATTCAAAGTGTAGCCAACTTTTTAGCTTATCAAACAGGAAAAAATTAATATGTAGCCCCACAGAGGAAGAGCATCTTTATGTATTCAAGTAGGATGAGATGGACTTTTTTCCAATAAATGGATTTATCATGCTAGATCATGGTCTGGGATGAAAGTCGCTATTTGCCAACTAAAAAATACTATGAATTTTCGGTAGTTAGATTACCTTACAGAAGTGGCAAATATTAATTTTTCCTTCTAATTACGTTAAAGTATAGTTTACACACAAAAAAATCAAACATATAATATACAGAGATTAAAAAAAAGTGATATACAGTATAATTTTACGACGAAAAAATATCAATTGACTCCCCTATTGATAAGGGTAGCTCTACCACATGAGAGTTAGGAAGCATAATGGTAGCGTAAAATTATTTCGAGATTATAGTCCTGGAATTATAACTCCTAGACTAATTTATTCCACCTCCTAGGTGGGATAAAATAGTACCAAATATAATGGGATAAGATCGAATATTCTGGATTAAATCTGGCACAAAATTTATACCATGTTATCCCATCTTATTCCACCTTTAAGTCTGGGACAAAGTTTATAAAGGTGGGATAAAATAATACCAAATTTAGTACTACAATTTATCCCACCTTCTCTCACGTTATTTCGCATACCAAACGACCCCTAAAGTTACAAGTACTACACAATGAACTCAAAGAGCCAATGGATGTTTGAAAGAATCATGGTCTCAAGCTTGAAGTCTACTACAAATCAACATGGCTTTGAGGAAAGGATTAAGGAAAAAAATAAAGATATCCAGATTTATGTCCGTGCAAGGATAGGGATTTTCTAAAGGGAATATAGAAACAACTACACACAAAAAAAATATTACCTCCCATCAAATGGCATTTTCAATGCATTAGATACTGGCCAAAATGTCTTACAAATACATTTACAACTGAGCCGAGCAATTAAATTTTGGTGACTTTGTATTGCTTTTGAATAAATAATGGAGTACATTGATAATCTACATCATCAATCTTGTAATAATGATGATCAAAATAATCTTGTATTAACCATCACTGTAGTGTAGTATTTGAGCAAAGCCTCATTTTGAACGCGTTTAGAATGAGTGCTCTTTTTTACCTATTTAAATTGCTGCGTCTAACCACCTTGGCAGTCTCAATGTAGCTTTCATCCCAAATTTGGTTAGAAAGATGGCATATAGAAGATGCAGCAAGAACGCGAAGAACGTACAATTTATCAAAAGCTGCAGGTGTAGGAAGCAAAAAAGAGTAAAAAGGAAGAAAATATTAGCTTTTTACCTGTCAAAATTGACAAGAGGGGTTGCTCCGATGGTAAGCAACCCCCACTTCCAACCGAGAGGTTGTGAGTTCGAGTCTTCCAAAAGCAAGGTGGGAAGTTTTTGGAGGGAAGGATGCCGGGGGTCTATGGAAACAGCCTCTCTACCCCAGGGTAGGGGTAAGGTCTGCGTACACACTACCCTCCCCAGACCCCACTAAGTGGGATTATACTGGGTTGTTGTTGTTGTTGTACCTGTCAAAATTATTGAATAGATAAGAAGCAGTTATCATACATACCAGAGTCCCGAATAAGGTGTATATAAAATTCATAGATGGAACTATCTGGCCGCCTAAGGATGTGAGAATGTACGAGAGAGAAGCATGAATATTTACGGTGATCTACAAGCAAAGAAGGAACACATGAGCGATACATTTCATTTGCAGATAATAATTGAACAAACGTAGAGAAGAGTACTGGAGGTACAAATTAGCAGGGCAAGGATGTTTTCTCCTATTAAAAATGAAGATAATATTAACATATCCAAGAGCACCTAAAGCCCGAGCCTGCAAATCAAATATATCATCACTTGTCGGAATCACATATTTTATATATATAGTTGCGCTTGCCTTCACTTAGAAACTCTATGCCCAGGGGCGGATGCAGTGTTGTGACTACGGGTTCAATTGAACCCATAACTTTCAATGCGGAGTAAAAATTTATACGTAAAAATTCACTAAAATCACAAAAAAGTATATTTGAACCTATAACTTCAAAAATATAATGGGTTCAATGCTAAAAATCTTAAAAATTGAATCCATATGATTTAAATTCTGGATCCGCCTCTATCTACGCCCCCACCATGATTAATACAAAACACCCTCAAAGAGGGAACACAGTGGAAGGGAGAGAACATACAATAGAGCACAAGAAGATTGAGGCACCCCAAGTTGTTCTCAACCTGACAAAATAAGAAGTAGAATAACATCAAACAGCAGCCGCATTTAATGTGAAGGATGCAGAATGTGTTCCAGTGCATGACTTTGCTTATAGTAAAACCCCAGAAAGCCTGAACTAGTAGTCAGTACCAGGAGCGGAGGCAGAGGGGTGCAAGCGGTTTCAATAGAATCCTGTTCCTCGGAAAATTATACTATTTAAATAGGGTAAAAATGTGTGTTCTTTTTTGCTTATTCATAAGTTGTTGAATCTTCTTGGTATAAGAAAGTCCTTTTATCCCCTTATTTGAATTCCTTGCTCCGCCACGGGTAAGTACACTATTATATTCATTTGTGCATGTGACAGATCAATTGACTTACAACTCCAATTTGATACTTTAAGATGTGAAATAGAGCAAGCGTCCTCTTAGCACATTTTCAATTTTCTTCTTCCATTTCTCTTTGGATGTTTCGAAAGAGGGCGGGGCCAGAACAAAGAACGGGATCAGGCGATACATACTGGGGAAGACTGCAGAGCAATGTTTGCTCCTTTATTTGTTACTTTTTCTGCTTTCTTTTTGTCGGGGTGGGGCGGGGGTGGGAGGGACGTGTCCCCAATGAGGGTCGGTAAGTAAGGTATATAACTCTTAAAAGACTTCCTGTTAAAATGGATTCCCATTACAATGACTTGACGAATAAGAATTCACTTATTGACACACATAATGAAATAACTACCTACCTCCATAAGGAACCCATTGTGAAGCCAAGTAAACCATGCATTAACTGAATCAGAACGAGAAAAAGGTGTAGTTATGTTAGTAACAAATCATCTAAACATGAATAGTACTTCCACGAAACATAAAGTATTGAAGAAGAAGAAGAAGAACAGCAACCAAGGATGACAAGTATCATAAGAAGGCAATAATGAAAATTTGATATATATATATATATCTTTTATGGTTTATAAGATGTATAACTCACCATATAATTTAATGCTTTCGCTGGACCAGACAAGACAAATAAGAGCACGACAGTTGCCACCTAATGAGATCGGACAAATGACAGTTAGAGAAAGTAGATGAACAGGCGTTTAGGAACAAGTAAATGTTCAACCTATAACGTAAATGGAGGGGACAAACCATGGTTTTCCTGCCAGCTGCAACACCCCATCTCATCGAGGATATAACAATTGGCAACGCGAAGAAACAGCCGAAGTAATTATGTGCTACATGGAAATCCAAATTCCTATAGGATTTCAAAACTACCAGCAAAAAGTGACAGATATACAAGACCAGCTCACAGAATCTATGCTAAATATGATATAGCTACTCTTAGTTAATGCAGTCTTACAATTAACATCAAACAAAATCATAAACTAGTCAGTGGTCTTTTCTTCTCTATAAATTATATTTACTTTGCAGGAAAAAGTCAAAAACTACCTTCATGTCTTATATCTATTATCTAATATTTTCTATTATCCTTTAAAACATTACTTTCTTCTTCTTAATTCTGCACTTAAAACCCAAAATTATCCATACCTTCCTAACCAGAAAATTCTCACTAATTGCTTAGTAAAAAGGATAGTCCGGTGCATAAAGTATCCTGCATTACGCAGAGTCCGGGAAAGGGCCGCATCTTGCAAGGGTGTATTTGCTTAGTGCAGAATTTAAAAAATTGACATACCCACTAAATCTATTTGCATTTAATCGCATACCATTATCGGAAGGATAGTGAGAAAATATGACACACTACAAAAAAAAAAAACTCAATTACAAACAAAAAAAAATGTTGGTAAATTGATCAAATTGGTTGGTATTTTGACTTACTAACCGATTACCAACGGAAATTGGCTTGTTGCTAAAAGGCTCGATTGTAAATTTTACCAACCATATTGAATTGGTTGGTAAACTGACCAACAAAAAATTAGTTAGTAAACACCAAATAAATTTGTTGGCAATTTTTGAATCTTGAGTCCAAGATTTTCGTTGGTAAATTTACTAACAAAAATTCAGTTGGAAGTGCGTTAGTAAATTTACTAACATATAGAAATTGAGTTAGTAAATTTGATTTTTGATTATTTAAATTGTCTTTGTAATTGGTTGGTAAATATAGTAACAAGAAAAATTCCATTAATATTATGTTAGCAACTATACTAATGGATACCAATTTGGTTGGTAAATCCAATAGTATATTTTTAAAAATACATTGGCAATCGGTTAGTAATTTTGTCTATAGAAAAGTTCTATTTAGTAAATTGTAGGCAATTTACAAACAAATTTCAAATTCGTTAACAAAATATGGTTATAATAATTGTATTAATATTCATTTGCATGTGATATGTATCAAGAACTCTGCAAGTGTTCTGTACCAAGAAGATGGCAATCACTTCAATTGGATACTGCGCATGGGACATTTTAAATGCTGCATATGTACCACATTTAGAAAATGTGTATCCATTCTATTTTGGTTATTGTATTTCCTATACTTCATCAGAATCATGTCCTATAGCCTTATGAGCTACAGGAGAACATCAACCACATTTTACACAATGCAGAAACAACCTACAGAGTTTGAGATCAACAGAAAACCACTACTTGAGGAATAGAGAAGCAAGCCTATATGGTCATGCTGTATAGTTGCATCTGATAATACTCATATCTGCAGGTACAATTGTGTTTAACTCTGCATGTGTAGTTTCCATCAGTGGTATTAGCACTTATGTGCTCAATCTGATGAAACTGTACCATTTGCACCAATTATTCATCCATACATGCCTCCAGGAATACAAAAATACTACTGAAACAGCATAGCAATCTCACCAGATACTACTTTGAATTACAGCTACTAAACAGTGGTTTGAAGGAACCTAAGAAACATACTGTAAGCATTCAACCTTCATGGAGCCTTTCAAGATGGGCATTTGTACAACATTATCCGATTTTCTTCCATATATAGAGGGATGAGCATCAATCCTATAATTTGACAAACCAGTTATATTCAAAAAGATAACTAAAGTCTTCATCTTCCCTATCATTTGTTCCACTATCATATTCTTCTCCGGGTATTTGCCTTTGTAAGTCTCAGGAAGAGGTTGAGAAGCTTCTCTGCAGTGGCCACCAGTGTTCCACTGACCTCCGCTATCCAATTTAAGAAGTGTCATGAGCCATACGAAGATTTGAAGCCAATACTTAGTTCAAAGCAAATTAAGGCATACCTGAAATGAGAAGGAGAAGAGCTTAAGAAGAAAACTTGTGTTTTGGTTGGATTGACATGTCTATCTACCCATTGTGCCCAAGTAGTCAGGGTCTTTTCGAAAGCTGTTGAAACACCAAGGCGAGGAAGAACTTGATTCCTTTCCTGGTAGTAATTTTTTCTGTTATGACACTACTGGTTAGAAACGAGTTTTCAGAAGAATATAACACAATAATAACAAGTACTAACTTGTTTTCTAGCTTAATAACAAAAAATGACCGGATGAACCAAGAAACAATCCAGCTCATTAACTGGTATTGCTAAGTTCTTTCTATATCCTATCTCATCATGATTACATTTTTATATCAATATTGGCTTTATCCAATAAAACAATAACAACAAGTACGCCTCAATCCCAAACAAGTTGGACTCAGCTATGACTATCTCGCACCTTTTAAGCTCATCTCAATCAAATATAGCCTTCTCCAATTAACCATTAGTAATAACCTGTTAGTTAGTCCAAAGTGTAGTAGTCTAAAACAGATCTTCAGATAGATTATTAAACTAAGAACCTCAACAAGAACAGATCCTATTCCTACTATTAGTATGTCAAACTGGAAGTAATAGTCCATAGGAATATAGTTTCCAAAAGGCTTACCCTGCTTTTGTTTTATGGTGACTCCACCAGTGAGCAGTATTAAACACCAGAATATCAGCCCCTCTCCATCTTGATGAACTTTTGTCAACCACATCAATACGCAGCGTTTGCACTCGTTTGCTGCCTATTCTTGACTTGCCCTCATGAACCAAAAAATGAGTTGCATAGTACTCAACACTACATTGGTAGTCCTGCAAAATTGACACCAAAAGTTTCTAGACAATTTTCTGCATATTTGCTATCCACAAGTAAAAATAAAAAAGAAATTTACACTGATTATCGCAAATCTGAAAGAGTAATTTCCCTTCTCTTTGGTTATTCTCCGACCACTAGTCTCATAAACCTTTTTTGGGTCTTTAATAGCTCCGAATAATAGGCACATCATTGATTCCCATTGGTTTCTGTTAATGGAATCACCAACAAAAACTAACTTTTTGCCTCTAATTAGTTCCAGCATTTGGGTGATTCATGGGAATAATACATTGATATTATACTGGGCATGGCTACATTCTAGGAAGGTACACTATATACTGCCCAGCTCTTGGAAGATGGCAAATCAAATTTGGAGACAGTGGGTGCTCATAGCGATTTATATCCATATGGCTAGTGTATATTATATTTTGTTTATACTGTAATAGGTTACAGGTTTCCACATTTCTTAGTTCAAATTATAAGACCAATTTTGGGTGTCATTCACTCAAAATTAGTAATAGGAGATATGTAATCGCCAAGGTAGGCGCTTTACTTTTACGTGCCAAAAAATAACAGCCAAGCTATAGTAACTTATATATGTGCTCTTAGATTTTTGGTCCACAAACTCCTTATTCGCCTTGACATGAGTCTTCTTCAGAAGCTCATGTGGATGAGCTGTTCTTCCTAGTTCTTTAGCCTAAAATTGAAAATCAAGTTCACTATATTAATATATAATCTGATGAAATTGTACCATTTGCACCAAGTATTCATCCATACATGCCTCCAGGAATACAAAAATACTACTGAAACAGCATAACAATCTCACCAGATACTACTTTGAATTACAGCTACTAAACAGTGGTTTGAAGGAACCTAAGAAACTTACTGCAGTGCACTACCAGCATTCAACCTTCATGGAGCCTTTCAAGATGGGCATCTCTACAACATTATCCAGTCGACCTTTATGGCTGACATGAAGAACAGCATGAGAAGTTCACTAGAGACGCATCAACCACCAGCAAACAACAACTCTGCCCCTATTTACTCAACTGGGCAGGCAACTCGGGGTGTTCTCAGTTGAGAACACCTAGAATAAAGTCCTTTGGACCCCAATTTCTACTTAACTTGGCCAGACTCCAAACCTTGGATTTTCTAGGGTTCATACAGTCACTTTTAGGGTTCGACCTTTTCAGGTCAGATTCGAACCAAAACCTTGTTGGTTTAGGTATGAGAGATGTTAGGGGAGTGCTTGGTATTGATTTGGGGTGATTTGGTGTGAGTTGAATCTGGGCTCGAATCTTCAAATGAAGATTCAAGAAGGTTCTGTTTGATTCGAGGTTACCGGTTAGTGGATTTGGCTTTAGGGTGTGATGGGGGTTCTGTGGTGTTAACGGGGTGACCGTCGGCGGCGTTGCCGCTAGGTTTATGGTGCAAATTGCCTAGAGGCGGCTAGGGTTTAGGGTTCTGGGCTCCGAGGGTTTGAGATGGGGAAGAAGAATGAGGAGGGTAGGGTGCCTTTGGGGGGTGCGGGGTGAGTGAGTGAGTATATATATGGATTAGCAGGAAGGATCCTGTCTGTTAGATCAAGAGTGATCAATGGCCAGGATCTTTTGGCTAGACGGGTCGGGTTAGATAGTGATGACTTAGGGCCTGGGTCAAACGTGCAATTGGGCCCGTTTTCTTTGCAATTTTAGCCCCTTTCTCTTCTTTCTCAACTAACCAAAATTAAATAAACTCCTAAACAATTCCTATAAAAATCAAAAGAAATTAATCAAACACATATTAATTAACACTTTAATAAACACAAATTACACATTTAAATAAAATCACATAACGACAAAGAACAAAAAATGGACATTCTTGTAATTTTTTTTAACCATTTTATTTTTGATTCTTAATTAAACTATGTTAATACTAACTAAATACATGTATCGTTTGGTTATTAAATTATCGTACAAATTAATAAATTTTAATTGCACCAAACTATTTATATAAAATAATAAAATTTTAATTGCACTCATGTTTGAATTATTAAATATAAACTAGGTCCAAACATAATTTAGCTAATTATTTAATGTTCGAATATGCAATGAAATTATTTCTAATTAATATTATAACTAGTATCATTATCCACACCGATATGCGCGTACACTGACCATGTCAAATATTAGAGTTGTTTAGGTTATATATAAATAATCTTAAAATTGAAATAACTTCTTGATAAAATTAAATATAGATTATCATTGGATATTAATTAATTAAAAACGCAGCGTGAAAAAAGATTAATTGTTTCTCAAATCTCATACTTAATTATTATTATATTTTATTTTTTAGTACCATTCTCGCCGGTGTCATAGATCCTAAAAATAGTGAGAATCGAATAATAACTCATATTTATCACAAAAATATCGAAGGTTTTAGACTATGAAGGACCCTTATATATACGACTTGAATCTTTTACTACTACTTAAACTCTTATTGGTGTCACAATCCATTTTCATAATAGGTCATGATGGCGCCCATCAACCTTGCCGGACAAGCCAAGTGCGGAAAATATTTCCAAGTTTATCAAAAATTATAATTTTTAAGAAAAGATAAAGGATCCCAATGGGGTTTTAGAAACCAAATACAGTAAGAAATGTAGGAAGCATATAATGATACAGCCCAAAACTAGTCTACTAATGTGTGTACCAGAACCTTATGTCACAAGCTACGGGAACTAGTAGAATATACACAAAAGAATACTATACTATCCTACTGTCTGAATCAGGATAGACAGAAAACAAATTACAAATTAAAGAAGACTATTCTTCAGCTGCAGATCGTCATGAAGGGGAAGCAACTCACCATAGAAGTCCCAGATGGCCCACTGATGCGCACCCGAGTGATAACCAGATCCACCTGCCTCAGATCCACTTCATTTAAGTACAGAAGTGTAGCATGAGTACATAAGTAACATGTACCCAGTAAGTATCCCGTCTAATCTTGAAGAAGTAGGGACGAGAGGTCGACTTGATACTTACTAAGGTCAAATAATATATGAAATATTTTATAAGCATAGAAAGCTACTAGTATCAGCAGTTTATGGCAAGATGCATTCTTACAATGATTTACTATTTCTATTTTTGGTGTATAATAATGAACAATGTGAGTATGAGTTTTCACACAATAATCATCCGCATGTTATGCCGAGGCGACTGCCCGAACCAATAGAAATAAATTGTGCACTTGCCGAGGGTCGACGACCGCCTATAGATGCATCTATTCATACCTAGGTAATCGGCTCGATCCACAAATATCAAGCAAATATCATGTATATATACACACGAAGGCACATAAATATCCAATTATGCCATACAAGAGTTCAACAAGTATACAAATTTACTTTTATCCTCTTTCAAGTCCCTAGTACATCCTAGGCGATATCATTGACATAGAGATTTCATAATTAGGCATGATGTCGTGGGTCCTAAACTACCCGGATAATTAATATAGTAGTAGCTAAGCACCAACTCTCGTCACGTAGTGCGCACGCATCCCCCGCATTTAGCAACAATTATTCATTTATAAATCCTATGGGGACATTTCCCTCTTGCAAGGTTAGGAAAGAGACTCACCTCGCTCTGAATTGAACCGCACTTCCAATATCAAGAATAAGTCAAAACCCTCAACACGAAGTCGAACGAGCACAAGCTAGTTAAACAACATAAGAACTAGTCAATAATGGCTCAGAAGCAACCCAAAATATATGTATACATACAGAAAGAAAAATAGAGACAGAGAATAACACTAATTAAAGCATATACTTTAAATTGATAAGAAATAAGTAAAAATAATACCCAAAAATATTATTGATAATTTCAAAATAATAAATGTATTCAGAGAAATCGAATAAAAGTCTAACAGATATATAATTTTTTGGTTCTTAATTATTGAGATAAAATGATTTTTAATTTATGATTTTGTTAAAATGTATGATTTGATGTACTCGAACAATTCAGATTGATCATACTTTCGCTTATTCTTTAATTAATAATGTAAGTATCATACGTAATATTAATAATTAGTTTCATAATAAATTACAAACCAAAATCTTGATCTATTAATAAAGTTTTCTAACCGATTAAGTTTTAGTTGGCAAGTTTACTAAAAGATACCATTCGGCTGGTAATTTACAAACGCATTTTAAATTAGTTGGTAAAATTAGCAACAAAATCTTTCTGTTGGTAAATAATTGGTTGGTAATTCGTTACTAACCTGTTAATAAATAATACTTCATTTTTACACCATATTTAACAACGGATATGTAGTCCGTTGGTAATATTACCAACGAAAAATATTTGTTGGTAACATTTGAGTTGGTAATCCATTAGTACGCAGTTGCATATTAGCCGCCTATTTTTCCCGCCATATTTACCAACTAAACTATTTAGTTAGTAACATTTTGATTGGCGATTCGTTAGCAATCTGTTACTAAATTCTGAAATATAAATTAGTTACCATTTGGCTAGCAATTTGTTGCTAATACACCAATAAATTTGGGGCGTTGGTAAAATCCATTAGCAATTGGGGTTTTTTTGTAGTGACATCTGCCAAAGCATTATCTATCATTCTTCAAGCCTGAGTCATTTTTGTTCAAGCAACATTTCCAGCATTTTACAAGATAAAGAACTTCCCTAACTTGTTGCATAATAGCAAAGGTAAACAAATTCAATATAATTCATAAATTAAAGCACTACCCCTCCGTCCAAATTTATATGACATTTTTTTCTTTTTAGTCAGTCCCAAATGAAAAACACTTTTTTATATTTAGTAATAATTCAACTTTAGATTTTCCTTCTTATCCATAATGAGATGATTTTTAACCAAACAAATTTATATAATTTTGATTTAGAGAACAACTTTCAAAAATCTTGAACTCCACCTAAAAACTGGGATAGAGGAATTTCTACATTTCAAGAATCATATATGTACCTCAATAGCAAGAGAATTGCTCAAGAGATAAGCCAATCCTGAAACAGCAGCAAACATAGCACTAGTGCTGTATTTTGTCCCGGGCCCGGGCCTAAAAGGGCTTCGCGGGCCGGGCTTCGCAGGTCTGGGCCTGACGGTCCCAGACTTCGTGGGCTCAATGGGTGAGACCAGTCCGTGACGGGCCTAAGCCCATGTGGTCCTGGGCTTAGCGGGCCGGGCTTCGTGGGCCTGTCGGGATTTTTTGTAAAAATTTTTTGTTTAAGGTAATATCTTGTATAGTAGTTATTAGTATAGTATATAATATACTAGTATAGAATATATCTATAGTATACTAGTTATTAGTATAGTATATATAATATATATTTCATTGTATATTGTATTGTAGTAATTAGTATACATTGTATATTATGTATATATATATATATATATATATATATATATATATATATATATATATATATATATATATATATATATATATATATATATTCCATTATATATTTTCTTTAAAGTGTATATTGTATGTATTCTCTTATATATTTTCTTGTACTATATATTGTGTCTTATGTATATATATTATAACTTATATAATTATATATTTTGTTGTAGTATATATATTGTATCTCTTATGTATATATATTCTCATATATATATATATATATATATATATATATATATATATATATATATTGTATCTTATGTATATATGTTATTACTTATATATTTTCTTGTAGTTTAGGTTGTATGTTATGTATATATATTCTCGTATATATTTTCTTGTAGTACATATTGTATGTTTTTTATATATATATTGTAGCTTATAAATAATTCGAAGTAAAGACAAGAAAATATTGAGAAAAAAGATATTCAAGGGTATGTCTTATAATTTTTATTACCAAAATGACATATCTTTCTTAGTCTTCCTTCCCTCAATGGAATGAGCACAACAAAGTACTAATACCAAAGTACAAGTTACATCATAGTCTATATTGTATATCTAACAAATCTCATAAATCCGTCATTTATAGCAAGTTCATAAATATCCCCACCCTCGCCAAATTCAACAAACAAATCAGCTAGTGCGGCAATATAAACTAAAAAGTTTGAAATAGTAGGATAATATTGCCCAGAAAATGCATTTGTAGCAACTTGAAAATGTTCTAAAAAATCTAAAATGATTTTAACATTCGTCCAATCTTGGGTAGTAACCATTTCATCATCATCCTCACCACCTACCCGAGAATTAAACGTTGCATTAATTGGGTTTCTATATTCATATGCAACTACTAAACTTTCGTACATACAATTTCATCTAGTCGGGCAAGGTTTAGGAACCTTTCTTTCTCTAAGGTCATATTCATCACATTTTTTAAAATACTCTCTAAGTCTAGTTCTACGGTTTGAATAAAAAAGTCAATTAAGAGCCATTTGAACCTTTTCAATTTCTATATTTAAAATTCGCATACCATCACAGACAATTAAATGATAAATATGACAAATACATCTAACATGGAAAATATTAGTAAATGCAGGATTTAGTGTTTTTGTAAGCATGCCTATAGCACTAGTGTTACTAGAAGCATTATCCATAGAAATTGCCATTATTTTATCGCTAAAGCAAAAATATCTACAAATATCTGAAATAGTGTTAGCTATAAACTTACCTGTGTGACGTGAATTAATTATTCTATACGCAATTATACATTTTTGCATTATCCAGTTCTCATCTATCCAATGACTTATAGCAGTTAGATAATCACAATCATTACCATTTCTACCAATATCAGTAGTAATACAAATTCGATTAGGTATATGAGTAAATAAATAGCAAAAATATTGTTCATATTCATGTTTGAATTTATAAATATCGGTCTTAACTGTTGCGCGAGGCCAACCTTTTTTTTATAGGATTAAAAACTCTTCTAATATAATGAACCCAATTAGGATTAGAAGCAAAAGTATAAGGTAAGCACATAACAGTAATCATCTTTGTTAATTCTTCACGATCTCTATTTGGATCGTAACATAAAATACCTCCTGTGACAGTGTTAATTCCTGGTTGAACTAGATTTGAACATGTACTAGGGTTAACCGCAGAATCTACACTTGTCCCCTTTTGCTGCGCTTGCATTTGCAAAAATCTAGCCTTATCTCTAGGGTGTGTTTTTATGTGCCTAGTCAAACTACCCGTGCCGCAACAGTCTCCACTAAATTTATGAACCAGTAATCTCCCACAAGTTTTACACTTAGCCTTATTTAGTTCTCTTACTTGAGTAAAAAAATTCCAAACTAATGATGTTTCTTAACGTTTAACAGGTTGTCTATTAAAAGTTGGAGTTTCTACAGGTGGGTCGGGCGGTGCATTACTTGAGTTATTAACATGACTAGTAGGTGTATCATCTAAATCTGGTGCTTGAGTTTTATCATCATCATCATCATCCTCATTTTCCTCTAAGATAGGTTCATTAGGATAAAGAGCATTCATAATTTCATCATCTAATCTATCACCTACTGCAACATCATGTAGAAATTTCGGTAAATTGAAAACAAGGGTGATCACTATCAAGAATTACGGGAGAAGTAGGAGGACGTCTATGTTGGCGACTACTTTCAACTTGCTTGTCTTTTCTAGGTCGGGGAGCAGGGGGAAGGGTAGTATTATGGTCACTACTTTCACCAGTTTTACCTTTTCCTGTACCAAACATTTTTTTCAAAGAAAATTCCATATTAACTATAATTATGCAAACTAAAACACACAAAAATATATTATTAAAACCTAAGAGTTGAAAAGAGTTTACCGGATTGCCGAACAACTTCTTGAAAATTAAAAATCGTTGAACACTTGAAAACTTCAATTCAATAACTTCACAATTTTTCACGAATTTTCAACAATAAATTAAGCAATTGTAGTAGAAAGATTGAAAGATATTGATGAATTAGTGAATAAAAATGAAAGAATGAGGGGGTATTTATAGTTAAGAAATGGGTAAAAGTGTAATTATATAAAGTTTGGAGGCCAAATGACCATTTTGAACCTCCAAACGGTCAAATTGTAGCCCAAACGACTACTTTTTAAAATATGTCTGTTGGTGATTTCTAAAAAAAAAATATTAAAATATAGTCATTGGGCCCGTTTAGGCCCGCCAGGACCGTTCCAGGCCCGACTGACGGTCCCGAGCTCACGGGCTAAATAATGCGGCCCGGCCCGACATGGGCATAAGAGTAACACCAGGCCCAGGACCACCAGGCCCGGCCCACCAGGCCCGTTAGGCCCGTCAGGACCGCGGACCCGGTCCGGTCCGGTTCAGGCCCGAGCCACAATACAGTCCTACATAGCACCCTCTACTAATCTAAATGTCTTCTTATAAACAACCCCATCTGCTGCTAAGTACTCATATTCTTCTGAATCTTTTAAATTTTCCTCTTCTTTATCACTCAAAGATTGGATTTTTATAGCTGAAGCTCTTACAGTTTTTAGCTTAAAATTGTTATAATGAAGTGTTAAAGGCAAGAATTTTGGTATGTGGGTAGTGAAAAAGAGATTATGGGAAGCTGAAAAAGATGAATGGGTTGATGAATTTCCTGAAATTGAAGAGAATTTGCTATGGTAATAGTTGTTGTGCTGGTGATGAAGTTTGAGAAGATTCATGGAGTAGAATACAGAGTTTCTTATTAGTTTGTGTTTCTTTTCCAGAGAATGGTTACTGTTTTGGATAGGGGTGTTTATGGGCTTTGGACTATTTGTTGGGCCGTAATATTCCACTAGCAGATTTAAGACCCAGTAGTTTGATTTTTAATCCGGAAACACCAATGCATATCCAAATAATCCACAAAATTGCATGGGGCTGCGCGCACCTTTTTAATTTGTAGCCGCTTTGTCTTTTTATTTTTATTTATATCCGGTTTCTTAATTTTTTTTTTAACAGATTATTTTGTCCTTCTTTAATAAAAGACTACTTCTTTTCAAGTATACGCTAGTCCTCTATTGTCTTTGTCTCTCTCCCGTTATTCGCGTTTTTTTATTTGTTCTTCTCTGAAATCAAAGGATTTTCGTCGTTGTTTTAATTTTTTAACTGCTAGTCATTGTTGTTTTCACATTACAAATTGATCACAGGTATATTGTATTAACTTTTTGAGGTTCATTTTCCGATTTAATTTGTGGTTTTGGTTTTGATAGTCATGTATTTAAGATAAAATATTTTCTATTAAAGTGTGAAATTTATAATAGTTCAATTATACCTTAGATAGGAGTCAAAGTTCTTTTTTCCTTCATGTTTTGGCATTATTTGGGATTTGAATTTGTGTTTTGTTTTTTGTAACTGAATGCTTTATGTTTGTAACTGGTGAAGTTCAGCTTTAGGAGCTCAAGTTTTTATGTTTGTAACAGGGTAAATTTCAGCTTTAGGAGATGAAGTTTTTGTGTTTGTAACTGGTGAAGTCCAGCTTTAGGAGCTGAAGTTTTTATTTTTGTTACTGGTGAACTTCAACTCTAGAGCTCAAGTTTTTATTTTTGTAACTTTCGAACTTCAGCCTTCTTAGAGACTGAAGTTTTAACTAATCTTTTTGACAATGTCCTTTAGTAAAATTTTCACTACAGGTATAAATTTTTACTATGTTATATATATAGAAAAAGTAGTTGATCTATTTTTTCTCTTTATGAATATGCAGTGAAAGTTGAAACTAGTTGTGCTTCAATTGACACAACTCAAAAAGTCTCTGATGATGCTGAATTAAATGAAGGTAGTGTTGAGAAAAACCTTCCACAGAATACTCCAATGCTTCTTGATGTTGGTGCACAATTAAATGAAGCTAAAAATACTGATATCGAGAAAGACATGCAGCCTGGGGAAACCATAGTGGAAGACAAAGATCAAGGTATTCTATGGACCTTATTTCATTTGATCGAAGTATTTTTTTACAGTTTGAAATTTTATATATTTTATTTGATTTGTTATATTTCTGAATGATTTTTCAGAAAGACTCGCGGCAGCTCAAAAAGAATTTGGTGAGCTTATGCAGCTATATCAAAAAGGAGAAATATATTTATTCACACCTGTTGGATCACAGATAGATGTGAAGTGTGTTGGTATTATTTTATAAAATTTAGTCAGTATTATCTAGTTTTTTTCGCATGAAGATACATGCATATCTAAAAGTAAAGGAAATGGATCTGTTGGAATGCAAACACCATCCGTGTCTCAACACTCAGACCAAGTAGTTATTTTGTGCAATACAATTACAATCTGTTTTTTTTTTGTGCCTAATATGTGTTTTGTATCAGTTTTATTTATGTTTATATTTTTCTTGCTTTTGCATTTCTCATTTGATGCATCGCAACTTCTTCCAAATCCTAAGAGAAGGAAGATTCCCAGTTCTCCTATGTGTGATACCATGATATCCCCAACTTCAATTTATGCTCATTTTCACTTGGTAGTATACAAGGGACTGATTTAGAAGGTAATTTTGTTACTGGTGATATTGTTGTTGTTGTTGTTGTTGTTGTTGTTGTTGTTGTTGTTATTGATCGTGAAGAGATACAAGGACGTCGTGAATAGCAGGGAGTTAGACAAGCATCTGCCACAATGGATGTTGTTTCTCCCCTTGCTATTGAACAATAGTAGTTAGTTGTGACGGAATAACAAAAAGAGTGTCATGACCCCGAACCGTCTCGGTTGTGATGGCGCCTCTCGTGAAGATGAGGCTAGCTGACGCAACACTCACTTTAACCCTTTAATAATTAAGAGTCATTTTTGAAACTTTAATTGATCAATATTTCGTAATATAAGTCTGAATAAAATGCGAAAATAACATACAAGCCCCGCATCGGTGCGTCACTAGTCATGAGTATCTATCAAGGTCAGAATAAAAGAAGAAGTCTAAAATAATGTACTAAATACAATAATAGCAATGTGAGGAAGGAAGCGGTGCTTCAAACATCATGCAGCCACCTGCTGACTCTGATGACTCCGCGTCTGAGCAAATCAACAGCCGTTACTGGGTTCCGATATTCCTGCATCTGCACACAAGGTATAGGGAGTAATGTGAGTACTCCAACCCAGTAAGTAAGACTGAATAAGGGCTGATCAGTAGGAAACAATGAATCCTTATTCACGTTAGGCTCAATAAATATAACATGCTTTCAAACCGTAACACGAGTCAATCTTCCCTTTTAAAATCCAACTTTTAGTAAAAATCATTTTGATATACTTTCTAGCAGTTTCAGTATGGTTCAATGCCATTTAAATTAATAACAGAGATTAAAGTCATAATCGTCCCATCGGGCAAAGCATATTCCCTAAAACAGCCCCTCTGGCAAATTAGTAATCATAACACTTCGTAACTTGAAAACCTCGATGGAAATAGCCAACTGTTAAATTAGTGATTAATTTCTGAACATCTGATAAAATCCAATTTAAATAAAGGTTGTTTTAAAACATTTGCTCGACATTTCGACAGAGGCTCAATATAAAAATGAGTGAAAACAGTCACTAATTCAATATATACAATAGAAACTCACTTTACAGAGGAGTGAAATCAATAAATTCATAAACAAGCCTCTCAGGCAAACATCACTCATGTACATGTATATATCTATCGCTCATCGGGCTAGCCTCTCTGCCACTCATGACTCAACTTTTATGAACCAGTACTCGCACTCAGCATTCACGCTCAATAGGTACCATATAGTAATCGCTGCGGCGTACAACCCAATCCATATATTTCGCCGACAGCGCTCACAGGGGGTGTGCAGACTCCGGAGGGGCTCCTATAGCCCAAGTGCTATATCGCTGCAGGTGCAGCCCGATCCAACATTTCGCTGCGGCATGCAGCCCGATCCGTATATATATATATATATATATATATATATATATATATATATATATATATATATATATATATATATATATATATATATATATATATATATATTGTTGCAATATGTAGGCCGATTCATAGTTATATAATCCTCACGACTAGGTCCTCGACCTCTCTCAGTTATTAACCTCACCATCAGAATCTTAGTCTATCTCAGTAAGACAGGGAACTTAGCCCAAAACAGTTTTCAGCTTTTAAGAATATTGTGATAAAGCCAAATTTGAGTAATAACAGGTAAAACATGACTGAGGAATCCTTCAAATAAATAAAGTGAGGAAAGATAGTAAAAATGCCCTTAAGGGTCTCAACAAGTCGGCACAAGGCCCCAAACATGGCATACAACCCAAAATATAGTAACATCAAACAATTAACTAACAAATATGCATGAAAATAATCATTCGGGATGGACTCGATCACAATCCCCACCGGTGCTCTACCCCACGCTCATCATCTAGCGTGTAAGTCACCTCAAAGCAACACAACAATGTGTAATCCGAGGTTTCCAACCCTTATGACAGTATTTGCAATCATTACTTACCTCGAACCGGTGAAATCTCTAGCTTGCGACACCTTTGCCCCTCAAATTTTCCTCCACGCGCATCGAATCTATCCAAATTAAGAGCGAATACATCACAATATGCTAAAGGAATAAAGCCTAAGCGAAAAAAATCAATAACAGACATAAGTTCCGAAATTACCAAAACCCGAGCCCTGGGCCCACTTCTCGAAACTCAAATTTTTTTACATCTACGGGTTCCTTATCCTCCCACGAGTCCATACATACGAAGAGTTCTAATATCCGACCTCAAATGATCCGTCAAATCCCAATTTAAAATCCATTTTCTCAAGCCCTAACTCTTCAATTTTAGGCTTAGTTTCCAGGATTTCTAGGTGGATTTCACAATTAAAATGAGTTTTAAGTTCATAGATCTTACCTCCAATGGATTGACTTTGAATCCCTCTTTGATTCCTTCAAGAATCCCTAAAAATGATCAGCTATGGGTGAAAGTACACCCACATTCGCGAACAAGACGACTTTAAAAGATTCTGTCCAGGCAATATTTCTTCTATGCGATCGCGGGAAAACCTTCGTGATCGCGAAGCACAAAAATCAACTCCCAGAATTAACCCTATGCGAACGCATCAGGTCTCATGAGAACGCAATGCACAGTAAAATTACACTATGCGATCGTGGACAATACTCTGCGTTTGCGATGAGCAAATTCCAAACAATACCTCAGGCCCTTTTTACTTTATGCGAACGCGGCATTAGCTATGCATTTGCGAAGAACATTTTCCCTAAACTATGCGATCGTAAGCAATACTATGCGAATGCAATAAAAAATAGAACATCCCCCCACAAATCCTCCTATGCGATCACAAGACCTTTTATGCAAACACAGTGTCTGGAACTCTACGTAACTCTATATTATGTACATGACATACCACCTCAAGACCGTTGGTCCTTGTATCATAAAAACAAACTAAAAAGTACAAACACAATGTATTAGATAATCTCACTTAATAAATCATGATCTGTAAGTTATTGGAATTGATGTTAACAAGTCGTTTGAAATCATGAAGCTTATAATTATTGAGAGAACATTTTTGTTTAGGAATATTTAAAGTAGCTTTTTTTTTTTTCTTGATACAAAAGTAATAACATTTTTCCTTTTACATCACTTGATAAAAAAAAATTAGAAAGGAAAAATAGCCAAATATACTCATGTACTGTCAAAAAAGGTTTAAAACTTTAAATGTACCTTTTGTTATATTTTGAGTTCAGATATACTCCTCTTCTGTTAAATTTATCCAAAATAAAATCTACGTAATTTTGATATTATGTCACATGACATACCACCTCAAGACTCTTAATCCATATATAAAAGAGCAAAATTTGAAATATAATATTTTTCATGATAGTGTTAATGGTGAAAATAGTGGTAGAAGGAAACAAAATTTAGTGATGGAAGAAAAATAGAAGCGAGGGGTAAAATAGGTTAGGGTTGCTTGAGGTGGCAAGTCATGTAATATTCACCTCATCAAATATCACTAACACGTAGAATCAGATATCCACTTTGAACAAACATAATGGAAAAAGGTGTATTTAAATCAATAGTATAACGACAACAATATATTTGGACAAAGTATAACGAATGGTAATTTAAATCTTTTCTAATAGTAAAAGAATATATTTAACATTTTTACCAAACTAGAAATAATAGTACAGTATATATTTAATTTATAGTAATTTTTAGCCGATGTATCAAATAATATTACAAACACATTTGAAGTCAGTTTCCCGCGATTATTACATTTATTTTTCATTTCTTAATCGATTAATACGTGCTTACAACATATACATTATACAAGCTAAAAAGTGTAGGTGAAAAGTCATCGAATACTGTGGCCTACGTAATCCCTGATGGTACAACTCTATGTCTGAATGAATTATGAATCTTAAGATTAAACGCGGGGTATCCTAAATTTATTAATCTAGGACTAGAGGAGGGTGTCGTATCGAAAATTAATATAGTGAGGTAGTAGGTAGAGCGTAATTCCTTTTTGTACTTGTATTATATTTTTATACGTAAAATACGAGTATATTTTCGTATTTCTTACTCTTAAATTTCTAATGCTAGAAGTTTCTTTTAATTTTGTTATTTTACTTTTTGGTTGTAATTATTGCTTCTCTTTACATGGATTTTTTTCAGATGTATTTCTTTTTCTAATTGTTATGATTATATTTTTTTCAGCTGATGATCTATCGACAATAATTTTTTTTACTTTCACTAGATAATAATAAAATTTGTATAATATTATTTTTCTCACAATTCTACTTATAAAATTATATTAGTTATGTTATTGTTGTTGCTTCTGAAAGATGTTAATCTAATTAGTTTCAATTAGCATTGAATAAAATTAAGTGTAAGATAGGTTCATTAAAAAAGAAACAACTCTCCTCCCTAAGTGGTTCTCTATTTTCAATACCAAATGAAATTATAGTAGGTTTTTATTAATGTTTTAAGTAGTGTCCAATTCGAAAATAAACATGTAAAGGGGACACGTGCCAAGGTGTACTCGAAAATTGATCACAAGTCCTAAGGCCTCATTTATTTGTATGAGGTATCATATCTTATTTTTAAAATTTAAATTTTAATTATTTAAATTTTAATTATTAAATATATTTATTTTTTACTTTATGATTACTTAATGAGTCTAAATAGATGTATATGATTAAGATCTATAATATAGACTTAATTTTAATAATATACTATCACATATTCGTTATTAAATATCGCTATTGTCTATTATTATCAACTACCATCACCACCATATTCAACCGGCCCTACCATCACCATACTCAACTACAATCACCACCACCACCACCATCATCCTCAATCATAGCCGTCACTATTATCAATCATGACCACCCACTATCCCCACCACTTCGACCGCCATCATTCTCATACACAATCAACACTCATCCCCCTCAATTACCACAACTTTCCACCCTACCACCATCAATAACCCCTGCGGGTACTATCCATCTTATAACCTACCATCACTTACCCATCTTCCTCAATTACTACTATTATCACTACCCGCTATTATTAACTATCACCATCCTCAATCATAATCGCCATCACTACCAATCATTACTAGCTACTAGCATAAACTGCCATCATCAACCAAAACTACCACCAACCACCGCCTCTAATTGACATTCACATGTTAGCCATCACCACCAACAACTATCATATTTTCAAAAATTATATATTTTATTGATAGAATATTAGATTATTTAGTATTTCATTTAAATTTTATGTTTATTAATTTTCAAATAAAAATAAATTTTATACATTCAGATATTAAAAATCAAACAGTCTTAATTATTTTTATTCATATCTTAATATACATCTTAATATATCTAAATATGTAGTCAAATTCAAATATTTTAATTTTTATATACATTTTGATATTCAAATATGTATTTAAATTTAATTGTCTTAATCTTATGACGCCACATATTCCGTGATGAATCATTATTATAAAATTTTAAATTAGTGGAGACAAAATCAAAATGGCTCTTTTGGCTCATGCCTCTCTGATTTGGTACTTTCAACTTGCATCCCAAGTCCACTCCTCTAAGCTCCATATTTCATAAGTTCACACTAATAAAAGTTTTGGGCTAATTTAATTTTCATAGGAAATAGATAAGTGGTAGATCCAAAATTTCAATATTGTGGATCTTGAGTTAACTTTATTTATACTTTTCTTTTTATATACAATTAAATTTTTCTATAACAGTTTTGTTGTCTCATTTGTTTTGATATTTTTTTACTGCTATAATAAAGTGTTAAATAAATATTATAACATAACATAAAAATCAATTTCAAAAATAATTTGATTTTTATAGTGAATCTATTATATAGAATTATAAAAATGATTGATAGTACATAGGATTAGAATTTGAAGCACAGATTTTTTTGCCGAACAGACAAATTTGTTTGGTTGGATTAACCATGGAAATAAATCAAATTATTGTTAGCACAACAAAATTACTGTAATTTTTTTTATAACAGCTCAAAAAGCTGTAAAAGTTCAGTCTGTTCTAGTTAGATGCTAAAAATGTATTGTTTTTAAATTTTAGAATATCAACTTTGTTAATAATAAAAATATATATGTTGTTGAGTTATTGGTGAACGGTTTGAGCACAATATTTAATTCGAGAATATTTATATCATCCACGAGAAAGTCAAGTATAAACCAAATCTTATACGTAAAAGATTAGGTAGGCAATTCCATGCAGGCGCGGATGTACTTTCGACGGCAGATTCAATTGAATATTTAACTTTCGAAGTAAAGTGCGAATTTATATATAAATTTTTACTAAAATAAATAGTAGATTAAAATTTATTTTTTTTCTTATATTGTTTGAGGTAATTTGACTCGGTACGAAATTAAAAAAAGAAACTTTTGAAATTTATGGTCTTAAAAGAAGAAAGGGTAAAATATTTTTGGGATTATGTAATTTGTGTGGCTATAAAAGCTTCTCATTAAGGACAAGAAATGTAAAATGAAGAGTTTAGAAATTGCTTCATCTTCCTTGCTACCGTCTTCTTCCATGTCTGCTCTGTGCATGTAAGTGAACATACACTGAGATCGATGGCAAGAGGAAGAGGAAGAGGTCGAGGAAGAGGTAGACCAAAGAAAATTCTAGTCCCAATTTATGCGAACACAAACCCCTCAACTATAGTGAATTCCCCTGCTAAATCCACTACAGATCTGAAGGTAGCTGGAGATTCCATAACTTCTTCAACTGGAAAGGGTGATAACAGCTCAAAGTATGCTGCTAGTCCATTGAATAATGCTACATTGACAACTATTTCAGCAAACACTGTTTCATTGGTACAAATGGAGGAGGGTACTGTTACATTAAGTACTGTACCATCAAATGATGTTGCATTGGCACAATCGGAGAAGAGTACTAAACAAGATGAACATATGGTATCAACCCCATGTCTGGGTGTACCAAATGTTCCCATGCAGAGTCCTAAACAAATAGTAGAGTCAGATCCAACCAAGGAGGTTAAGGATGCCCCTAAGGTTTGGGCAAATTTATTCCAGAAGAACAGATTCTCTTCGAATGGTATGGCATTGGAATATATCCCACCTGTTATGCTGGATGGCAAGCCTGTAGGGCAATTGATGAAAGAGGAAGTGGAGGAGGAAGAGAAGAAATGGAAGAATGCTTTAGTAATCTTTGTATTTGGAAATGGACCAGGATTTAATACTATGAAACGATTTATTAATCAGCACTGGTCACATGTCCCTGAGCCAGAATTATACTATCATGAGGAGGGCTACTATGTAGCCAAGTTTCTGACCATAGAGGATGCTAAAGAAGTAATGTATGCTGGGCCATATACGATAGCTAATAGACCTATGATTTTGAAACACTGGTCTGTAGATTTTGATTTCACACTTGAGTTCCCAAATGAAATCCCACTGTGGGTTAAATTCCCTAACCTGCCCATGTCATGTTGGGGGATTAAGTCACTTAGTAGGATTGCGAGTGTCCTAGGGAAGCCTTTATTTGCAGATGAATGTACTACTAACCAGTCCAGGATTTCCTTTGCTCGCATGCTTATAGAAGTCAATGTTTCCAAGCCATTACCTAGTGAGATTGAACTCATTGATCCAACTGGTAATAGATTCTTTCAGGATGTGGCTTACGACTGGAAACCTATATATTGTGAGAAGTGCCTGAAAGTTGGACATAATTGTCTTGCTATGCCCAAAACTCAACCTGTCAACAAGCCCAAAGTAATACAGCAATGGAGACCAAAAGTGGTGACTGAGAATAATATGCAAGTCCAACATTCTAGTCCTCAAGAGCAGATGATGGCCACAAGTAAGCAAACTCCTCAAGAGCAGATGATGGTAACAAGTAAGACAGCTGATAGTAATGAAGACATAGCAGTGGTGAAGACAGATAATGGGAAGCAAGTGCTGCCAGAGTTCAATATAACCAACTTCCCCCCTCTATCACCTATGGTGCTGAGCAACAGGTTCCAAAGCATGTCAGATGGTAAACTTAGAAACCCTCCTGATAAAGGAGGACCTAGTTATACTAAATGAAGCTGTTAGTATGGAACATTAGAGGTGTAAATAAGAGATACAAACAAAAGGAGGCTAGGGAATATTTTAAACAAAATAAATTTAGTATAGTTAGTATAGTAGAGACAAAGGTTAAAGAACATAATGCAGGGAGAATAGCTAATACTTTATTACCTGGCTGGAAATTGCAAGCTAACTACAGGGATTCTACAAGAGGCAGAATATGGATTCTTTGGGATGAACAGAAGATTATTATCACTGGTTGTCAAGAGGGAGATCAATTCATTCACTGCAAAGTCCTTACTCTTACAGGAGAGCTGGTTTGTCTACTCACTATAGTATATGGAAGCAATGCCTTGGATCAAAGAAGGGTGTTATGGCAGCAGCTTCAAAATCTTGCTCTTGGCATAAATGAGCCTTGGTTGGTTGTAGGGGACTTCAATGCTGTGTTGTCCATCACAGATAGGCAATCTTGTAATCAGGTTACACAAGCTGAAATTCAGGATTTCACTCAGTGTATACAAACTGCAGGACTGTCAGAATTACCTTGGAAAGGGTCTTTTTATACATGGTCTAATAAACAAGCTGGATCTGATAGAGTGAATAGTAGATTGGATAGAATTTTTGGGAACTATGAATGAATGATTAAGTGGAGTCATATACAAACTGTATATGGTCTTCCCTTAATATCTGATCATAATCCCATGGTCCTTACTATATATGAAGATTGCAGGCTCAGGAAAGCTCCCTTCAGATTTTACAATGTATGGGCTAATCATGAAGATTTTCAATGCATTGTAAAGGAGAACTGGAAGTCTAATGATCAAGCTACTCTCAGGGAGATATGGCAGAATCTCAAAGCACTCAAGCCTGTCCTTAAATCTCTAAATACTAGAGAATTTAAGTACATTACACAAAGAATTGTAGATAGCAGGGTGGAGCTGACTAGCATTCAAAATCAGATGGGGCTGCACTATACTGATGAACTACAGCTGAAAGAAAAGGAGCTAATAGTACAATTGGAGAAATGGTCACTGATAGAAGAGAGTATACTTCAACAGAAATCAAGGGCTAAATGGATTCAATTAGGAGACCCAAATAACAAATATTTTTCTGCTTTAATGAAAGAAAGGAACCAACACAAGAGTATCACAGAACTAGTTACAACAGAAGGCACAAGAATCACCAATCCAGATGCCATTAGAGAGGAAGTCAAGCAATTTTACAAATCATTGATGGGAACAGCTTCTAACTCATTGCCAGCAATTAACAGGTCTTATATGGATAATGGTCCTAAACTCACTCACAGGCAGCAGTTGCAGCTAGTTGCAGATGTATCTAGGGATGAAATTATTGACAGCCTAAAGTCTATCGGTGATCACAAAGCCCCAGGCATTGATGGTTTTAATGCTGTTTTCTTCAAGCAAACATGGAATATTACAGGTGAGCAGATCATATTGGCTGTCCAAGATTTTTTCCAGACCAACTGTATGTATAAACCAGCTAACTGTGCTTCCCTGGCCTTACTTCCCAAAGTTGCTAACCCTACATCAGTTAAAGAATTCAGACCAATAGCATGTTGTTCAGTGCTATATAAAATCATCTCCAAGATCTTGGCCAATAGATTGCAGTAGTGCATAGCAAGTATCATATGTGAGACACAGGCAGGCTTCATACCTGGAAGAAGGATAGCTGACAATGTCATCCTTGCTCATGAATTGATCAAACATTACACAAGGAAGCATATTTCCCCCAGATGTATGATAAAGATTGACTTACAAAAAGCTTATGACTCTGTGGAGTGGATTTTCCTACAACAGGTGATAGAAGCTCTAAATTTTCCATGGAAGTTCATCAGATGGATCATGGAATGTGTTCAAACAATGAGCTACACAATCATGGTGAATGGGGAAACCACAGAACCTTTTCAAGCAGCCAAAGGTCTGAGGCAAGGAGATCCAATGTCTCCATTTCTGTTTACCATGGTGATGGAATACCTCAGCAGAGCTCTATATGAACTTAAGAAGGATTCAAACTTCTCTTTTCATCCTGGTTGCAAAAGGTTGGGTATTACACATCTTAGCTTTGCAGATGATTTGTTATTGTTTGCAAAAGGAGACCTCTTCTCTGTATGCACTATGTTCAAATATGTTACTCAATTCACAGAGGCATCTGGTCTGAAGGCAAATCTAAACAAGAGTTCTGTGTATTTTGGTGGAGTCACTAATGAGATCAAACAGCTTATCCTAGCTCAGCTGGGTTTTGCATCTGGTGAGCTACCATTTAAGTACCTGGGAATTCCTTTATCTACAAGGAAGATGTCTCTTCTACAGTGGCAGCCTTTGGTGGATAAAATCACTGCTAAGATAACCTCTTGGACTGCCAGGAAGTTATCTTATGCTGGAAGAATACAGCTTGTCCAAACAGTTACCTTTGGCATACAAGCTTATTGGGCACAAATCTTTCTTATTCCTTCAAAGATATTGAAGATGTTAGATGCAATATGTAGATCCTATATTTGGACTGGTAATGCCAGCATCTCAAAAAAGGCATATGTGGCCTGGGAGAAAATGTGTTTACCTAAATCTGCTGGAGGGTTAGGTCTCATGAACCTGCAACTATGGAATAGAGCTGCTATTACTAAGCTAGGGTGGGACTTAGCTAACAAGAAAGATATCTTATGGATCAAGTGGATCCATTCTGTGTACATTAAGCAACAGCAGCTCCATAACATCAAAATTCATAACCAGGCAAGCTGGATGGTTAGGAAAATATTTGAAGCCACTGTTACATTGAGCCAAATGCAGCAGTTGCCCCACACTGAATGGTCTGTAAGGAAGCTATATTTGCATCAAATTGGTCAGCTGCCACGAGTCATATGGAGGAACTTAACTATCACAAATCATGCAAGGCCTAAGGCAGTGTTTAACCTTTGGTTAATACTGCAGGATAGGCTGCCTACTAAAGATCGAGTGAAGCAATGGAATCCAAACATTGACAGCCTATGCATTTTGTGTAAACAAAGTGATGAATCCAGAGATCATCTCTTCTATCAGTGTCCATTCACCACCATAATGATGCATCAAGCAATGAGTTGGATTGGAGTTACTCAGCCTGCTTGTCAATCCTGGGATCAGTACATACAGTGGGTTGTTACCAAGGCTAAGGGAAGGACTGCACGAGCTCACAACTTTAAGCTGTTATTTGCTGAATTATGCTATTGTCTCTGGCTAGAAAGGAACTCCAGAGTGTTCACAAATGTGTCAAATCTTGTTGGGCAATTACTTAGAAACACTGCTTACATCTGTCATGTTAGAAGTCCTATTGAGTTTAGCCTACAATTTCAACAGGTTTCATGTAATTAGATATAGAGGCATAGTATAGAAGTAGGAGAGGAGTTTATTATAGATAATCAGATGTGTTAGCTGAATTATGGAAATGTAATGACTCTATCTTTGGTGATTAATAAAAGAAAGTTAATTACCAAAAATAAAATGAAGAGTTTAAAATTGAATTATTTTTAAATTTAGAAATATGTCTATTATTTTGGAACAAATCAAAAAGGAAAGTACCGCATTTAATATGAAACAAAGGGAGTATAATTATAAAAATACAATAATTTCAATGCTCAAAATAGTAAAAAT
This sequence comes from Nicotiana benthamiana, assembly GCA_034376525.1. Lineage (NCBI taxonomy): Eukaryota > Viridiplantae > Streptophyta > Magnoliopsida > Solanales > Solanaceae > Nicotiana > Nicotiana benthamiana. The sequence continues at coordinate 52,071,035 of CM067330.1, read as the reverse complement.
TAAACATAATTTAAATTCTGAATGCGATGTTACACCTTTGATAGATTGATTGATGCAATCCCCCAAAAATCTTAACTTTACACTGTTCTTTTTAACAGAGGACGATGAAACAAAGAAAAAAGGCTACTATTTGACATGATCATGTAGATTCACTCAGTACATTTTCTCAAATTCTTTATGGCGTTTTGCACTTATTTTCTCTGTAGTTAGGAAAATAAAAAGTTGACTCTGATTAATATCACATGAAAATCAATTCTCATGATTTTTGTCTAAATTAATATAGTATTTTTTCCGAATAAACAACTGCATTTACTACAATATTATGACATGTTGGTATATGAACTCCCCCTTAATACTAGTCTAAATTATCCTCTATAATTGTTTATGTTACCTTATAAGCTTTAGTTTTGAGCCAAAGCCGATCATATTAGCCCATTCACTACTTTCAATAACTAAAGTTATATTAAAACTTTTGTTTTAGTGATAATTAAAAAAAATAAAATTTCTCCGAACTGGATAAATTTGAGTTGTATTTGTTGCATTGAAACATTTTGTTATAATAATTTAAAAAATGACTATTTAAAATTTCTCTTACTTTTAAAATATAACAAAAGATTATGTCTTACGTTTTCATTTAGTATGTGTATGACTAGTTATGAAGTTTTAAGATATTGCCGCAAGGATTGTTGTGGAGCGATAATTATTTTTTCATTCTTAACCTGATGTCTTAGGTTTGAGTCTTGGGTATAATATTGCATTTATTAGGGAGCATTTTAATCTCCAATGTAAGATTTTCTAGCACGAATCTGAATTTAGTTAGGTCTCAATGCAGATACTGAGTGAGAAATAAAAAAAAGTTTAAAATATTAATTTAATATATGTATTATAGTAGTGACAATTGCAGAAAAAAAGTGAAAGTCATTATTGAAAAGTTAAAATTAATAGAAAATTAGTGTATCATATTAAAATTTAAATCTTGAAATATTAAATGAATTATTGTTTCTAAAAGTTATGGATGTTGTATAGAATCAATGTGTATAAAAATCATATGAAACATTTTGAAATGTTTCAACTTGAAAAGGTGTCGTATTTAATTGAAACTATAGAAAATAATATCGTATAGACTCTTTTAAAATAATATTAATTTTCTTCTATTGAAATATTATATTATTTATATATAATTAATATTTTTTATCTATATGTAGTAGTGCATTTCCTTGAGACAATATAAGAGCTTTTTGTGGCCTTTTCTTTTTTATTAAATAATTTCTGTAATAAAATCCTAATTTTGCCGCTGGCCCCACGTACAATAATACCACAGATGCCATTCTTCCCTCCCCCACCCTATTTCTTTCCTAATCAAACGTAAGGTGGAACTCTTCCATTCTCTCTTCTTTCCCCTTTTCCTCTTGGAAAAATTTACATACTATACCAAAATTTTATTTTGTGTCTCATATAATTTATATTAGTTATATAAAATAATTTTCTATTTTATTATTTTATAAACCTAAAATTTTATAAATTTAGAAGTGTAAAATTAAGATTAAAAGTTTTGTGAGACAAAAAAGAACCTCATACAACTGGTATCAGTTGCATGAGACAAAAAATAAAACTTTTTTCATACTATACGACTCTGTAAAAAGGTGAACGTAACAGGTAAAATTTGCAATGTAAAAATTAAGAAGGTCATTAGTTCGAGCCATAGAAACAGGTTCTTAGAAAAATACAGAATAAGACTTGTATGACGATATTGTTGGGATATATACTATTAACCATGGATTTGGTTTAGATATAATATTTATTATGATAATATTGTTCATTCAATTTTAATAAAGTTTTAATAGATCATATATAAGTCGTGTCATTTGCTTATATGATAGATGATTTAGTGTATAGAGTTTAACTTATACGCAGAAGATTAAATCATCTAATAATGGAATTGGACAAACCATCAGGAATAATTGTAGCACAAGATTAAATATAATTTATCTTAATTATGGGAATGGTTTAATTCCAACTTCTTATGCGAGTACATTTTCTATGTATTGAACGGACCAAGTAGAGATAAATATTTTATACTGACTTAATAAAATAAACTCTCTAGCCATTAAATGTACTTATACTATTATTCTTGATATAATTATTATTAACTGTGTATATTATTATTATTTTGGTTTATTAAAAGGTGGAATTCTTTCGTGGGTCAATAGGCTTGGTAAATTGGATAATAATAATAATAATATACATTGGTGAAGTAATAGTTAGTTGATGGAATCCATGTATCAGATTAGAGATTGATGATACATCTTTATGAAAGTTTATAAGTTTTTATGTGTAAACCTGGCCGGTGAATTTTGTATCCGATACATGAAATAAGTTAAGCGGAAGTCTAAAGAAAATAATAAATAAATTAAATCGTCAGTAATTCAATTTAATTGATACTCGAATCCTAAAATGGGGAGTTAAATAAGATTTAATGGATGAATTCGAAATTGAACAAGGAGTGAAATTAAGAATTTTTAAGGAAATAATATGTAACTAATTATGGTAGATATTAATTTCAAAAATTAGAAATTAATTCCATAATTGGAGCATTGTTAATTAAATTATGTGATCTCTATTGTGCCTAAATAATAGGAAATAAAGGAATCCTATTTTGGAAAAGGGGTTTAACCATTAAAACTTGTGCTATAAATACATAAGGTTTTCCGCATAGAGGGGAGAGTACATGGTGGCTGAAATCCTAGAAATTTTGCTCACACAAAATTGATATTTCCAGATATTATTTGAGTAATACAGTAGAAGACCGTGGAACATTCGGAGATCGTGATTGTGCGGGTGATGGAAGAATTCACTGAGTTGATATGCAATTGAAGGCTCACGTGATAACAGATTTTATTCACGCTTCAAGAGATAATTCGTAAAATCCCGTTTATGTTAGTTGTCTAGATTACGTGTGATTTTGATACTGAAATTGCTTCAGCTGCATATAATAATCCATCAATAATAATCCACGGACATACCCTTATGATCCGATTCTTCTGCGGACGCCGCGCATAGTGGGACCAGGCAGCCTTTTTTTATACTACCCTATAAACACATATACATAATACCCTCATTCCCTATTCATTTCATTTCCTACACATCAAAAACCTGTAGAAAAAACCAGTTCATAGAGGCAAAGCTGCAGCTGTAGACAACAACTTCTCAGATTTCAATTACTCTATTTCATCAGATATGCCATGTACCAAACACCCAAATTCATCTTCTATTGGAATCTGCAGTTACTGTTTAAAAGAAAGATTGGTTAATTTAGTATGTCCTGAATGTGGTAAGCAAAGACTCTCTTCTTGTTCTTGTTCTGATGATATTTCTTCTTCTTATAGAAATTCTTGTTCTGTTGAAAGTGGCAGTGTTGGTAGAATCTCATTTTTATTAGAAAATGAGAAAATAATGATCAAAATTTATCAACTCAGCAGTCACAGCTAGAACAAGTGATCTTGTTAAGAAGTAGCAGCAACTGTGTAGAAATCAAGAAAAATAAAAATGGTTTTTGGAAAATCAAGAGATTGTTTAAAAAGAAAAGAGAAAAGGGTAAAAATGGGGTTGATGAAAAAAGTGATATTTGTGTATCTGATGCAGTTATGGGAGTTTCCAGATCAAGATCATTATGTAGTTTTAGAGGTGATGATTTTGGTAGTGAATATAGATTTTCAAGTGCAAAAATTTCTGATGTTACATGTGGTTTGTTATTTGATTCTGATCATGAGTCAAGAAAGAGTGGATTTAGAGGTTTTTCAGATGCTGAAAATGGTAATAATTTCAAGAATTTTAATGTTCCAAACAAACGAATTAATACTTTTCCTAATAAGGAAAGTGATTTTAGTAATACAATTGATGATTCAGCATTAATAGATTTGAAGCTTGATTTATCATCATCAGAGCCAAGATCTGATTTTTATGGTAAAAGACTTTGTAATAATTCAGATTATGGATATGATTCTGCAGCTTCAATGGAGAATTTAAGAGGTGGATCTTGTAGAATGAATGAATATGACACAAGGATGAGAAGAGGTAGTAGTAGTAGTAATGGTAAAGGGAAGAAAGTGTGGAAATGGATTTTCAAGCAAACAAATTCAGATGGGAGGAAAAGTACAAGAAAAAGAGATGATGATATTAATAGTAATTTGATTTTAAATTATAAGAGTTCTTGAAATAATAAATGTTTGTAATACTCTCTTTGGTTATGCTTTTTTATTTATAGCACTATCTCTCGCTTAGAAAGGGAGCCTTTGTGCAATAGTAACACGCAATAGTATCCTGGAATTGTATGCAAGAGGAAATTGTGATATAAGATTTAATATGATCCGATCGTTCCTCAAATCGTATGCTGGAGTTTAGTGTACCGTGCTACTTTTAGCACTAGCTTATATTTAGAGGGTCATTTTGCATAGGAAGCAATACTTTGTAGTACAAAACTTCACCAATTTCTCTGCTCTTATTTTATTTTCTTCTCTTTTTTTTTTGTCTAAGGTTGATTCCCTTCTGTATGCTTTAGTTTTCCAGTGGATTTTAAAAATACACACAAAAAAAAAAGCTGTTCTCTTCGGCTCTTTTTCTTCATTTTCCTAAATTATGTTTGTTGGTAAGCTAAACGAAAATTAACTAGGTAAGCATCTCAAAAAAGGTATTATCTGGTCACTAATTCAACAACGTTTTTGACAATTATCTTTTACTTTTAATTGCTAAATTTTGCAGGCTCGACCAATATTCCAAATTTGTAGATTGGATATGGCAGTCCACTGCACATAGCATCTCGCATTCACGGCACTCAGGTCTCAGGGAAAGGATGTGACGTAGATAGCTTACCCTAGTGCAGCCATAATTTATAGGAATATGATGTAGATAGCCTATCCAAATGTAAGTGTTAGTGATTGATTTCACAGTTCGAACTCATAGCGTGTAGGACACATAACCTATAGAACACGGGAAACAACTTTAATGTTGTGTTCTGAAATGCGAATGAATGGCATGAATGTGGGTCAATTCACAGAGGTTTGAGAGTCATTTTCAGAAAATGAGAACTGACCCTCTAAATAGGCTTTAACAACAAATGGTTTTGTGGTCCAAATCTGTACTAAAAATACATTTAAAAGCCCAAATCTAAACCATTGCCCTATCTTTAGATCTTGTTGGTATGATAGAATTTTGTTTTTGCATGAAAAGAAGCGTTTGCTCCTTGTCTTTCTCTCGTTCCTCTGTTTTTTTTTCTTTTTCTTTTTTCTGATTTGGGACCGATCTTTGATCTTGACACTACATAATTTTGCACGAAAAATGCTTTTGATTGTTAAAGAAAAAAGAGTCGCTAGGCAAGTTTCATACCGGCAAAACACCAGAGAAATGTTGGGTATGAGACGTACTAGGAGAATTCTATATGGACAAAATACGAGAAAGAAGTTGGTTATATAAGTAAAACAGATCTTAAATTCTAGTGACATGAAATTCAAAACCATTATATTATACTGGAGTTTCAGCATAAGTATATTTAACTCCGGCATATTATACTAGAGTTCCAGAATAAGTGAATATTATGTTGGATTCTAGAGCACTTGTGCCGGTCTATGTTGCAGCAAAATAGTGGTTATTTTTCATTGACTTAGTAAACGCTGGCTATTTTTTAATGACCAATCCAAAAACCGGCTATACGGTGCTATTTTTACTTTCTAAACCTGTGAGGACCTACACCTAAAACGGACAATATCACTAGTGAGCTGGATTGTTGGTATAGTGAGTCCCTAAGGGGGAGTACATAAGTAAAATATGCTTTAATCCTAGTGACATATTTTAAACCCATGAATATCTAAGTTTACATGACACTGCATAATTTTGCACGAGAAATGCTTTTGATTGTTAAATAAAAAGAAAAATAGAAGTGGATGATAGATAAATTTGAAAGAAATTTAACGTTCGTTAGCAATAAACTGCAGTGACGGTTAATTTAGAGATGGCAATGAGGCAGGCAGGTTTAGCCTTAACCCGCAAAGACTTCAAGTCGCCCTGTCTCGCATAACATAATTTTATGTTTTCAATCCGCCCCACACCAACTTCCATAAACCCGCCCCAAACAAACTCGCATAAAACAGTCCCCCACAAAGCAAAAGAATTTCCTTTTTCATTTTGAAGAAATAATGAACTCGCACAAGTTTAATTCTTTTTTTTTCCTCTAGATTGTTAAATCCCTCGCATGATATGACTGAACTCTTTTATTTGAAGGTGATTTTTTTTTTTGGTCTTGTGATACAACAGTCAACATGGTTATTCTTCTCCTTTTTTATACTTTCGGTAGAAATACTTTTTTTATGAAGGAAACCAAACAAAAACTTGTGCTAACAAATTATTAATTTGTGTTATATATTGTTAGCTCATATTTCTGAATGTCGCATCTTTTACAACTAAGATATACATACTACTTTTTTTTTTAATTTTGCTATTATGGAGATCTTCGTTTTTTTGGTATCAAAATACTTTACAAGTTAAATCTTTTGGTATTTTATTTCTTTTGAATAAGATAAATCCATGATATAGCCCACTAGTATAACTTTGACTGTTACATAGCATATTATGACTGAAAAAAATTAAATAATGTAATCATGACGCGTTAATGATAAAAGAAATCTTTACTTAAAAAGTCTTAAAAATAAATAAGTAAAATTAAACCAAAAAAATGCTTGCAAGTTGTAGTTGAAAAGTAAAATAAGAAAAAATAGAAGAAGTGTTATAAATACACTTCTATTTAAGGTGAATGTCTTTAATTAGAGAGATTCTAGAGTTCTATTCTTGGTAGCTAAATCATCCTCCTCCCTATAAATAGAGGTGCCCTCTACCATTGTAAATAACTCCTAATATTCTCTAAGTATCAATAAGAAGAACTCTCTCTACTCTTCTCTCTATTGCTCTTGTTCTTGCATTATTGTTCTTGTCTTTTATATTATTTCATAACACGTTATCAGCACGAGACTCTACCGTCTCAAGAACCATTCTCGAAAAATCTAAGGTATTTCCCTCTTCCTAATTTAATTTTCGATTATGTCTGACATTACGAAAAGAAAGTTCGTTGCCCTTGAAATTTCGGGCAAGAACTATATGACATGGGTCTTGGATGCTGAAATCCACTTAGATGCTATGGGTCTCGGAGACACCATCAAAGATAGAGAAAAAGCATCCACCCAAGAATGTGCGAAGGCCTTAATTTTCTTGCGCCATCACCTTGATGAAGGTTTGAAGATTGAATATCTCACCGTCAAGGATCCACTCATCTTGTGGAACGGCTTAAAGGAGAGATATGACAACCTGAAGTTGGTCACTCTGCCACAAGCACGATATGATTGGGCTCATCTGAGGCTCCAGGACTTTAAGTCCGTTTCTGAATATAATTCTGCAATGTTCAGAATTACTTCTAAATTGAAGCTATGCGGGGATAAAATCTCCGATTATGATATGCTTGAGAAAACGTTTACAACGTTTCATGCCTCCAATATGGTACTGCAACAACAGTACAGAGAGAAAGGCTTTACAAAGTACTCTGAACTGATTTCTCTTCTACTAGTGGCTGAGCGAAATAATGACCTGCTCATGAGAAATCACGAAAATCGACCCACTGGGTCTACACCACTGCCTGAAGCAGATAAGGTGTACTCTCATTATGCCAAACATGAAAAGGACCATGGTCATGGTCGTAAACGGGGTCATAGCCAGGGACGTAGACAAGGAAGAAATTCCAATGAAGTCCGTCAACCCCCAAGGAAAGATAACCACCGAAAGCAGAAACGGGGTCATGAAGATCCTAAGGCAAATGGTTCAGAAACTATATGTTATCGTTGCGGTGGGAAAGGGCACTGGTCAAAGACTTGCCGTATACCAAGACACTTGGTTGACCTTTATCAAGCATCTCGAAAGAGAAAAGGCCCTGAAACAAATTTTGTCTATGACGACAACTTGGACATCACCCACCTGGATGTGGCAGACTTCTTTGAGCAACCCGAGGGAAAAATAGACCACCTAATCGGCGATGGATCCGTGATGAAAGAAGATGGAGTTATTTGATTTTGTTCTACTTATTTGTATTAGTTAGTGAATAAACTAATAGTCATTAGTATTAGCTCGTATTAGTTAGTTCATAATGCAATGTTAGCAGTAGTTCTTTAGAATACCTTCAATATGCTCAAATATCAATAATATTTTTATTTTCCAGTAGGGGTAATCGACTAGCCTAAAAAACTAGTCGATTATCTACTATTTTCGCATTAAAGCTGAAAAATAATTGATCAACAATCGATTGTCTTTGTCTAACAATCGATTGTCGTTAAGACAGTGTAATCTGGAATTTTTCAAAAATCATCCACAATCGATTGTCTTTGTCTAACAATCGATTGTCGTTAAGACAGTGTAATCTGGAATTTTTCAAAAATCATCCACAATCGATTGTCTATGCATAACAATCGATTGTCTTAAAACAGTGCTCTGGAATTTTTCAAAATAGCCAACAATCGATTGTGTATACTTAACAATCGATTGTCTTAAAACAGTGTGCTCTGGAATTTTTCAAAATAGCCAACAATCGATTGTCTATACTTAACAATCGATTGTCTTAAAACAGTGTGCTCTGGAATTTTTCAAAATAGCCAACAATCGATTGTCTATGCATAACAATCGATTGTCTTAAGTCAGTATGATCTGAAGTTTTTCAAAATAGCAAATAATCGATTGTGTGTGTTTAACAATCGATTGTCAATGTTCAACAATCGATTGTTTGTGTTTAACAATCGATTGTTTGAAGAAAATGCTTAAACTGAAATTTTCAAACTGCAAAGTAATCAATTATGGATAACATATCTGATTTTGTTAGTCAACTGTTAGCAGCAGATTTTGAAAATATTATGTGACACAAACGAATTGAACTTGTTTATTCTTATGTTCGTGTATCTCTTTTGTATGTCAAACTATGGGATAGCAAATATGGATATCTCACAAAGCGAACTTGGATCAACGTCCAACTGTAAAAGTATTTGCCTAGTTGATTCATGTACTACACATACAATACTCAAAGAAAGGAAATATTTCTCTCAACTAAATATGTGTAAGGCAAAGTTACTACAATCTCTGGAAGTAGTAAATTGATTGAAGGCTCCGGAAGAGCAATTGTAACTCTGCCCAAAGGCACGACGTTAATCATAGAGAATGCAATGTTCTCCTCCAAGTCTAAGAGAAACTTGTTGAGTTTTAAAGATGTACGCCGGAACGGCTATCATATTGAGACAATGGATGAAGATAATCTTGAATATCTCGTCATCACAAAGAATGTCTCCGGCCAAAAGATGGTTATTGAGAAATTCCCGTCTTTATCTTGTGGCCTGTATTGGACAAGAATTAGTGCAATTGAGGCACATTCAACAGTAAACCAAAGGGTTACTGATTCCAATACCTTTGTACTTTGGCATGATCGATTGGGACACCCAGGATCGATCATGATGAGACGGATTATAGAAAGCTCATATGGGCATCCATTAAAGAATTTCAAAATTCTTTCGAATAATGAATATCCTTGCACTTCGTGTTATCAAGGCAAGTTGATTATCAGGCCATCACCAACAAAGGTTGGGACTGAGTCACCCACGTTTCTGGAACGTATACAAGGGGACATTTGTGGACCTATTCACCCACCTAGTGGGTCGTTTAGGTATTTCATGGTCTTGATAGACGCATCCTGTAGATGGTCTCATGTGTGCCTGTTGTCATCATGCAACCTTGCGTTTGCGAAATTAATGGCACAAATAATTTGACTACGAGCACAATTTCCAGATAATCCAATCAAGTCCATTAGACTGGATAATGCTGCTGAGTTTACATCCCAAGCATTTAATGATTATTGCTTATCAATCGGGATAAAAGTTGAACATTCTGTAGCTCATGTTCACACTCAAAACGGTCTTGCAGAATCGTTAATTAAACGCCTGCAGTTGATTGCAAGGCCATTACTTATGAGAACGAGGCTGCCCACTTCGGTATGGGGTCACGCCATCTTACATGCAGCAATGCTAATTCGTCTCAGACCGACGAATTACCACAAGTATTCCCCGTTGCAATTGGTTTTGGGTCATGAACCCAATATATCCCATTTAAGAATTTTTGGATGCGCAGTATATGTGCCTATAGCACCGCCATCCCGCACCAAAATGGGTCCGCAAAGAAGGTTAGGAATATATGTTGGGTTTGAATCACCCTCCATCATTCGCTACCTCGAAACATTGACAGGCGACTTGTTTACTGCACGATTTGCAGACTGTCGATTTGATGAGACACTTTTCCCAAAATTAGGGGGAGAAGTTGGTGAAACCAAACGGGAAATTTTGTGGAAAAATGCATCATTATCTCATCTTGATCCACATACCTCTATTTGTGAAAGAGAGGTACAAAAGATTATCCATTTGCAAAGAATAGCAAATCAAATGCCTGACACATTTACGGACTTGAAGAGGATAACGAAATCCCACATTCCCGCGGAAAATGTTCCAATCCGTATTGATGTCCCTGTTGGACAATCATCTAGAGTCATAACCAATGAGTCGAATGCACGCCTGAAGCGTGGCAGACCATTAGGCTCCAAAGATCGAAATCCTAGAAAGAGGAAAAAGAACGATCAAAATGACACCACGAAAGAATCTCATGATTTAACAAATTCTGAGATTCATGAAGAATCCATCGAGCCCGAGGCTCTGGAAAATACGGAACTATCCCTAGATCCAATTAATATTGAGGCAAATATTAATCGAGTGGATATTGTGGTGGATAATGCCTTTGCTTATAATGTAGCATCTAGCATTATGCAAGAATGTGAGGATCTCGAACCTCAATCTGTTGAAGAATGTCGAAAAAGACATGATTGGCCAAAGTGGCAAGAAGCAATTCAATCAGAATTGAATTCGCTGGCAAAACGTGAAGTTTTTGGCCCTATAGTTGAAACACCTAATGGTGTTAAGCCTGTCGGCTATAAATGGGTCTTTGTACGCAAAAGAAATGAGAAAAACGAGGTACAAAGATATAAGGCACGCCTTGTTGCACAAGGTTTTTCTCAAAGGCCTGGTGTCGATTATGAAGAGACATATTCGCCTGTAATAGATGCGATAACCTTTCGTTATCTCATAAGTTTTGCTGTCCATGAAAAGCTTGACATGCACTTAATGGATGTGGTTACTGCCTATCTTTATGGCTCACTTGATAATGAGATATACATGAAAATTCCCGATGGACTCAAGATGCCAAACGCGCATAATTCAAAATCTCGGGAAATGTTCTCAATTAAATTGCAAAGATCCTTGTATGGTCTAAAGCAATCTGGACGAATGTGGTATAATCGTCTTAGTGAGTACTTGTTAAAAGAAGGCTATATAAATGACGCCATTTGCCCGTGTGTTTTTATAAAGAAAACAACATCGGAATTTGTTGTACTTGCCGTATATGTTGATGACATAAACCTTATTGGAACCCCTATAGAACTCCAAAAGGCAATTGATTATCTAAAGGATGAATTCGAGATGAAAGATCTCGGAAAGACTAAACTATGTCTTGGTTTGCAAATTGAATATTTGGCAAACGGAATTTTTGTTCATCAATCTACCTATACAGAAAAGGTACTGAAACGGTTTTACATGGATGAAGCACATCCTTTAAGTACACCGATGGTTGTTCGATCACTTGATGTGAACAAAGATCCATTCCGACCACAAGAAAGGAATGAAGAGCTACTTGGTCCTGAAGTACCATATCTTAGCGCAATTGGCGCACTAATGTATCTTGCAAATACTACAAGGCCTGACATATCCTTTTCAGTTAATGTCTTAGCAAGATTTAGCTCGGCTCCTAGGAGGAGACATTGGAATGGGATCAAACACATATTGCGGTACCTAAAGGGAACTACCGATATGGGCTTATTTTATGGCAAGAATTGCAGCCCGGATCTTGTTGATTATGCTGATGCTGGATATTTGTCCGACCCACACAAGGCTCGATCTCAAACGGGTTATGTGTTTACCTGTGGAGAAACCGCCATATCTTGGCGATCGACTAAGCAATCAATTGTGGCTACTTCATCTAATCATGCCGAGATAATTGCTATTCATGAAGCAAGTCGGGAGTGTGTGTGGTTAAGGTCGATAATACATCATATCCAAGACAAATGTGGTTTGGAGTGTGATAAACTACCCACAACTTTGTATGAAGACAATGCAGCATGTATAGCTCAATTGAAGGGAGGATTCATAAAAGAAGATAGAACGAAGCATATTTCACCAAAGTTATTCTTCACACATGATCTTCAAAAGAATGGTGATATCAATGTTCAACAGATTCGTTCAAGCGACAATATGGCTGATTTGTTCACAAAATCTCTACCAAAGTCAACCTTCAAGAAGCTAGTTCACAAGATCGGGATGCGAAGACTTAAGGACATAAATTGATGTTCTTATCAAGGGGAGTTAAGGCGCGTTGCACTCTTTTTCCCTTACAAGGTTTTGTCCCACCGGGTTTTCCTTGCAAGGTTTTTAACGAGGCAACCAATAGGCGCATATTCAAACATGTGTACTCTTTTTCCTTACTTTAATTTTTCCCATTGGGTTTTGTTTTAAGGTTTTAACGAGGCACATCATTGAATAGACATTCAAGGGGGAGTGTTATAAATACACTTCTATTTAAGGTGAATGTCTTTAATTAGAGAGATTCTAGAGTTCTATTCTTGGTAGCTAAATCATCCTCCTCCCTATAAATAGAGGTGCCCTCTACCATTGTAAATAACTCCTAACATTCTCTAAGTATCAATAAGAAGAACTCTCTCTACTCTTCTCTCTATTGCTCTTGTTCTTGCATTATTGTTCTTGTCTTTTATATTATTTCATAACAAGAAGAATGGTTGCTTTGTACAAACCCGCGAGGAAACCTGCCAAATCCCGCAATCGTCCCACGTCACACTAGATTTTCAAAAACAGTTTCAACTCGGTCCATAACAGCAACCGCCCTGCATAAGATCAAACTCACACCACCCCGCATAAGATTAAATCTGTCTCGCTCTGCACCTATATCGTCCCATTGCCATCAATAATTATCATATTTATTTTTATATAGAAAATTTCCTTGAAGACAGTTGTTTATGATATTAAAAGTGTCTTAATAGTAGGGCTTCAATTTTATTCATAAGACTCCGATTTTTGTTTCCACCTAATATTCGATGCCTGCTTTGAGAGCACCGACTAATATTATATAATACTTATTAAAGATGGAAGCACTTTCTATTAGGATTCTTTTTATTCCTAAAACTACCTCTTGATGGTAGACTAGGGGTGTGCATTCGATTTATCGATTCGATTTTGACCCTTATCGATAATTACTTATCGATTATCGATTTGTACATATGCTTATCGTTATCGTTTCAATAAGGTTTCGATTTTTTCGATTTCGATTTATCGATTTTGGAGGCTTATCGATTCGGTTATCGATTACACCAATAAGAAAATTTGCGGGATTCCACGGAAAGTATTCCGCTATAAACGCGCCTAATTTATATGGACAAAAAGAAGCTAAAATAAGACGAACATCATTTATAACATAAAAATTGTATCAACAAGCACATGCAACAAAACTAAAGTAAGGGATCAAATGTATGCCACCAATACTCCAACAGTATAAGAAAATAAAACAAAACAAAATACATCATCACGGCTAATTTTTTTTTCTTAATTTGAACTTCATTCCCTTGATCTTTATCATTCCTTAAATGTGGTAGAGGAAATAGTAGGGTAAGGGACTTAGGGTAAAGGAAAGGGTATAGATTAGGGAAAATGATATTGTATAGCCGCTTTCAAAATAGTAGCGGAATATATATACATTTTATATGTTATATTAATCTACACAAATAGGTAATTACTTATTTTACAAATGTCTACCGTCTAGGGGTGTGCATTCGATTTATCGATTCGATTTTGACCCTTATCGATAATTACTTATCGATTATCGATGTGTACATATGCTTATCGTTATCGTTTCAATAAGATTTCGATTTTTTCATTTTGATTTTTTCGATTTCGATAACAAATAATCGATTCGATTTATCGATAAACCGATTCGAATGCACACCCCTATGGTAGACTAAGACTCCATTTAATGTAGAGAAATCTAGCCAAAGATTTGAATACTTGCCCCCCCCCCCCCCCCCCCAACCAAATACACTTTTTTGGGCAATATAATAGATGAGAGTTCAAGACTCATTCATTTATTGATTTAGGTATTCTGTCCAATCCAAATTCAGCTCTATCCACTCATTTAACAACCCACCTAAAATGAAGTAGAAATATCATGATTTTGTGAGATGAATGTTAGCAGATTTGTTTTGTAAATTATTGATAGAACCTGTTTTGCGACTCGTCATTTGAGATACATTCACCGGATTAAGGGCCAAATATGATGACTTAATTAAGGTTTATACTGGAATCAGAAGTGTGCAAACAATTTGCAATATTGACCGGTGTAGTAGTTGTAATAACAAAATCATGAAACATGTACTATTTCTTCAAAATGATATACATTTAAAATAAATAGAATTATTTATAACGAATAATAGGTAAAACTAAAGCTCTTAGCGGACGTTTGGACATAAGAATTGTAAAATTCTGAAAAAAGAATGAATTTTGTTTAAGTGAAAATGTTATTTGAAATTAGAGTTGTGGTTGGATATAAATAAAATTTGAAATTATTTTTGAACTTTTGTGAGTAATTTAAAATGAAAGTTTTTAAAAATAGCTTTTTGAAATTTTTAAAATTTCCAAAATACAATTTCAAGTGAATTTAAAATTTCATGGACAAACACTATTTCTAAAAAAAAGTAAAGGAATTCGAGAAAAAAGGAAAATTTTCTTACGGCTAAACGGGGAGTCTTTGGAAAGAAGAATTAACTAGATTAGCAGCCAATATTAGCAATAAACTAAAGAGAAAATATTAGTCAGGTCCATTTATAAATAGCTTATTATAAAAATTGATCAATTTTAAAAAAATATTATCAATATTAGCCAAGTAGCTATTTATAGCAAAAAAGTCAAATTCTTGCTTTCTTTTGAGTGGGTGTTATAAGAATAGATTGGGTACATCTTAAGGAGCTTGAATCTCTGCTTTATAATGATTTGGTAGAGTTTTGATGTGGTTTGAATTAAAAATTTGAAGTGGAAGATGAAATGAAAAAGATGATATGTGTATCATATTATGTTTTAAACATGTATCAGTCGTGTACCACATGTATATCCATGTATACTTGTGTGTGAGATACATGAGTGATACATGTTTGATACATGTGCCAAAGAAGAATTTTTGAACTCGATTTTAACTTAGAATTTTGATACTAAATCCGTCCAAATCACCTCCAATCTTTCTCAAATTATGTATATTGACTCATCTATATATTTTCAATGAATCTCAAATTATACTCATTGAAAAAAGTTATTGTTGCTTAAATTTTGACTATATATATATATATATATATATATATATATATATATATATATATATATATATATTTCATCACCTTATTTGTTACCTCATCCACAGACTTTTCTTTCCATTTCGCATCTAATATTGTTAATCACGCTTAAAAATATGGAATGTGATCTTTGTGTGTGATTCCTGGAGAGAAAGAACCTTATTTATTTGTGTTTTTATTTTTTGTATGTGTTTGACTAATTTTAATAAGTCTATGATTAATGGGAGAAATTCAAAAATAGCCAGATTTATAACTGGTCGTACAAAATAATCGAAATTTAGTCATTTTTCATGCAAAGATAAATCTGAGCAATATAATTGTTCAAAATCCCGAAAATACTCCAGGATATTATGTTGGAGTTCCAGCATAAGTATACTTAAACTCCAGCATGTTATACTGGAGTTCCGGCAAGGTGTGGGATTAACAACAACAACAACAACAACCCAGTATAATCCCACTTAGTGGGGTCTGAGGAGGGTAGTGTGTACGCAGACCTTACCCCTATCCTGAGGTAGAAAGGCTGTTTCCAAATAGACCTCCGGCATCCTTCCCTCCAAGAACTTCTCACCTTGCTCTTGGGGAGACTCGAACTCACAACCTCTCGGTTGGAAGTGGGGGTTACTTACCAAAAGGTGTGGGATTAACAAACAAAAAAAATTAAACCATGCCATTCAGTCACTAACGCAATAAATTTTTCTTTTCAACATTGACTATATGACAAGCTGTTCCAGCACATAAGCTTGAATTTTAAATTAAAAAACTACCTCCGGGATATGATGTTTTGGTTTTGTGCTTTTGGTATAAAGTTGGCAAATTTTATGTTTAGTGGATGCTTTTGAATTGTAGTAGAACAACAATTCTGCGTGTATATACAAGTATTTGTTTTCTTTTTTCGCTTTCCTAGTTACTTGCTTTACAATGTCTTCAAATGGGAATGAGACTCTACATATCTACTCCTTTTCAGCACAGAAGGCAGCACTTTTTCATTATATTCTTATACATTGATGATGATTCATATAGCCGACTCCCACTTTCTGTTGTTGTATATGAAGTTAAAACTGCTTTCTACCTTATAGTGAGAAACTACTTTCAGAGTTACTTCTTTTCTTCAATATTGGTGCTAAAATTTCTGCTAAAACCATTAATGTAGCTCATGCCTTTCTATTTAGGTTTTGTTCTTTCATTTTCTGCAATTAGCTTTCATGGATTTTCCTTTCCCTAACATATGGAACTCTTGAAGTTGCATTATATTCACTTGGCTTGACCTATATTTCCAGATTTTGGAGAAATGAAAAGAAACATGTTTTATTTTGTTTCTAGTTTTTTTCTTACTCAGCTTTTAGTAAATGTTGTTTCAATATTCTATGATAGTTCATGTATCAAGGAAGTTTCTTCCAACCTTCTCAGAAACAGCATGGCAGAATATTATCCTGACTAGAAAACACCTGCGCTGAGATAAAAAATTGATTTGTCTTCATTAAATATTTTTCATGGACTTTAACTTCTCTATACACTATTATAAAATAATTTTTATACTTTAAATATCGGAAAATAAAGCATGTCACCTTGCTACAACATGTTAAAATACTAGGGAATCCTTTTTTTGCTGATGAGTGTATCACTAAATAAACTAGAGTTTCCTATGCTCATGTTAATAGAAATGAATGTTACTAAAGAACTACCTCGGGATATTTGGATAATGGATCCTAATGGCAAGAAATTTCTACAAGAGGTGATTTATGATTGGAAACCAACTTTTTGTGAGAAATGCAGCATGGTGGGACATAAATGCCTTATGAAGGCAAAACCAAGTCAGCCTGACCCAGAGAAGAAACCAAAAAAGGTTCAGGAGTGGAGAATTAAAACATCAACTGTCCAGATACAACAGGAAGTTGCCCCTCCACAACCTGTCCCACTGAAGAGTACTACAGGCCAACAACCTCCAGTTTCACCTCCACTGGCATCCAGTATGAACAGACAGGTTGATAAAGGAAAGCAAGTTCAATCCCCAGAATTTAATGTAACTAACTTCCCTCCTTTGTCTCCTATTGTGATCAGTAATCGTTTTAAAACAATTTCTGGTGGTAGAGTGGAAAAGCCTCCAGGGGATGAAGGTGGACCTAGTTTATGTCAATGAGGTGCTTAGTTTGGAACATAAGGGTGTAAATAAAAGGTATAAACAAAAGGAAGTTAAGGAGTACATTAGGAAGAATAATATTACCATTGTTGGCTTGGTAGAGACTAAAGTTAAAGAACAATATGCAGAAAAGGTTGCAAAGTTGCTGGTTCCTGGATGGAAATTTATAACTAACTATCAATATGCTCTT
Organism: Nicotiana benthamiana; assembly: GCA_034376525.1. NCBI lineage: Eukaryota > Viridiplantae > Streptophyta > Magnoliopsida > Solanales > Solanaceae > Nicotiana > Nicotiana benthamiana. The sequence goes on along the minus strand of CM067330.1, from coordinate 52,053,134 downwards.
AATGGTCGAATGTGGATTTTGTGGGATATACAGTTACTTAAGGTCACTGCACTTCAAGAAGATGCTCAACTGATCCATTGCAGAGTTAAGAAAATATCTGGTGATATCAACTATTACCTTACTGTGGTATATGGATTCAATGGGATAACTCAGAGGAGACCACTGTGGAAGAATCTATAGGATTTGGCTACTAACATTACAGAATCTTGGCTAGTTACTGGAGATTTTAATGTTGTGTTGTATCCTCAAGATAGACAGTGAGATAATCATGTTAAACGGGCTGAGGTTCAAGAAATTACTCAATGCGTTCACCAGGCTGATCTTTTTGAACTTCCTTGAAAAGGTGAATATTTTACTTGGACAAATAGGCAAAGTGGTAGTGACAGAATTTGTAGTAGACTGGATAGATCTTTTGGAAACTATAAATGAATGATTAACTGGAGTCATGTACACACTATATATGATTCTCCTTTAATATCTGATCATAGCACTATGGTGATCACATTGACAGAAACTTCTAAGACAGGGAAGCCACCTTTCAGATTCTTCAACTCATAGACTTCTCATGCAGGTTTTTACCAGTTGATTATAGACAATTGGCATTGTAAAAGTCAGGCTATTTTGAAGGATGTGTGGACTAATCTCAAATCTCTAAAAGGCCCTTTAAAATCTTTAAACATCAAAGATTTTAAGAACATTAGTCAAAGAATTGTTGATAGTAGGCAAGAGTTAAAGGATATCCAGAAGCAGTTGAGCTTGGCCTACACTGATGCATTGCAACTCAAGGAGAAAGAGATAGCAGTGAACTTGGAGAAATGGTCTTTGATAGAAGAAAGTCTATTATAGCAAAAGTCCAGGGCTAAATGGATCCAGTTGGGTGATTCTAATAATAAGTATTTTTCTGCCATCTTGAAAGAAAGAAACCAGCATAAACATATTCTGAACTAATTACAGTTGAAGGTTTCAAGATATCTAGTCCAGCTGATATTAAGAAAGAAATTACTAACTTTTATAAAGCGTTAATGGGTACAGCTACTGCATCCTTACCAGCCATAAATCGAAAGTATATGGCCAATGGCCCTATTTTAACACTGCAACAGAGAAGGTCCTTGAGTGAAGATGTTTCTGATCTGGAGATTATTGCAAGCTTAAAAGCTATTGGAGATGATAAAGCCCATGGAATTGATGGCTATAATGCAGTTTTCTTTAAGAAGACATGGAACATAACTGGCAAACAGATTATTCATGCAGTTAAGGATTTTTTCCTTACTAACAGAATGTACTATCCTGTCAATTGTGCTTCTCTTACTTTGATCCCTAAAGTTCCTAGTCCAACTACAGGTAAGGAGTTTAGGCCAATTGCATGCTGTTCAGTATTGTACAAGTTGATATCTAAAGTTCTTGCTAACAGACTGCAACATGTTATGCCTAGCATCATATGTACAGCCCAAGCTGGATTCATACCAGGTAGAAAGATTGCAGACAATGTGATACTAGCCCATGAATTAATCAAGAACTATACCAGATCTCATATCTCTCCAAGGTGCATGATTAAAATTGATTTGCAAAAGGCTTATGATTCTGTAGAGTGGATCTTCCTGCAGCAAGTTCTTGAAGCTTTGGGATTCCCAGACAGGTTTATAAACTGGATCATGCAATGTGTTCCAACTGTTAGTTATACTATATTGTTCAATGGAGAAACAACTATTCCTTTTAAGGCTGCCAAAGGCCTTGGCAAGGTGATCCTATATCCCCCTTTCTATTTGCAATTGTTATGGAATATCTCAGCAGATCATTGGCTCAACTGAAGCAACATCAAGCTTATATATATCATCTAGGTTGTAAAAAGTTAGGCATCACTCATATTAGCTTTGCAGATTTTCTGCTATTGTTTTCTAAAGGTGATACACAATCTGTTCTTACTATGTTCAAACTTTTCTCTCAATTCACTGAAGCCTCAGGTCTGAAAGCCAATTTGAACAAAAGCTCAGTGTATTTTGGAGGTGTCAGTGCAGAGGTTAAACTGCAGATCACTCAACAATTAGGCTATGGCTGTGGAGTTTTGCCTTTCAAATATTTGGGCATTCCTCTTACTACTAAGAAGATGACACTTATCCAGTGGCAACCTTTGGTGGATAAGATCACTGCCAGAATTACATCATGGACTACTCAAAAATTATCATATGCAGGCAGGATACAGTTAGTACAATCAGTTTTATTTGGCATTCAGGCTTATTGGGCTCAACTGTTTCTTATTCCTTCCAAGATTCTGAGAATGATTGAAGCTCATTGCAGAAGCTTTATTTGGTCAGGTTCACTAAGAAAGCATACATTGCATGGGACAAAATGTGTTTACCTAAATCAGCAGGTGGTCTGAATCTCACAAATCTCTTAATATGGAACAGGGCTGCCATTGCTAAGTTATCCTGGGATTTGGCTCATAAGAAAGATACTCTATGGGTCAAATGGATATATTCTGTTTATATAAAGCAGCAACAAGTGGAAAACACTCCTGTACCTACAAGCCAGTTGGATGGTTCGAAAATTTTTTGCAGCTTATGACATGATACATCTGAGGCAGTGTCTATATAATCCAATTTGTTCTATTAGATCCCTCTATTTGTCTCAGATTGGGCAACTGCCGAGAGTTCATTGGAAGAATCTAATAACACAAATTCATGCGAGGCCTAAGGCTGTATATACTCTATGGCTGATCCTCCATGATAGACTGCCTACCAAATCTAGACTGTTACATTGGGCTTTAACTGTTGATTCTCAATGTGTTCTGTGCCAGCAAGAGATTGAAATCAGGGATCATCTTTTCTTTACTTGCTCATTTGCTACTGAACTAAGGAATCACACTATGAATTGGATCAGAGAAACTATGACAAATGTGCTCGACTGGGAACAATTTCTACAGCTGATAATCTGTAAAGCTAAAGGCAAAACTAATAGAGCGAGCATTTTCAAAATGGTTGTAACAGAGTTGTTCTATACGCTATGGTTGGAAAGAAATGCAAGGATCTTTGAGAAGGTGTTTCGTAATAGTGACAGTTTGCTTCGAGAATTAGCATACACATGCAATGTTCGAGGCTCCTCCAGTATTCGTCAGCAACTTCAGCGGTTTTTTCTGTAAAATAGAAGTTTAGTATAGCATTGTAGTGAATGTCTAGTTGGATGATTACTCTAGTTAACACGTGAGAATATCAAAGTGCTGTATTGACATCCTTTCTGTGATTAATAAAAAAATTTAATTACCAAAAAAAAAATATGTTAAAATACACTGATAGAGTAAAACTTCTTTATATCATCAGTGTATTCAAATTAAATCGATTTGATTAAGCGCTCCCAAAAAATCTTCATCTACTATCAAACATATAAAATGTTTGTTTACATGTTGAATAGGTGTGGGCTTAATAAATACACAGAATTAACCATGCCACTTTGTCACTAAAGCAATAATTTATTCTTTTCAGCTTTGACTATTTGATAAGCAGTTCCTGTGCAGAAGCTTGAATCTTAAATTAAACAAGATCATGATCTCCGTGATATCCTTCACACACAAGAAATGGTGTGGACACTTGGAACAAATTCCTTAGATATAACCTACGTGGATTGCTGCAGAAAGTCAACCTAAAACTAACAGAAGGCCAAAATAATAGTAATAATTTATCAACATGTTGATGACTAGCTGATTCTATGGCCTAATGAGTCATTTTTAGTTTATATATATATGTATATATATCTATTGAGATTATTAACATGATCCACATAGAAATTTTTAAGACAGAAATTACAAACAGTTCATCAGTTTTTGCTGAAAATGTATGTAACAAGGCCTCTTTCTTACTACCAACAGAATCCAGATGCTCTTTCATTACCTCCTGAAGGTCCAAATTCAGGTTATTTAGTGGTTCAAGATGAGGAATCTGAAACATATTGTTGTTTTGGACTTTGCAAAAATCATGATCTCATGGACCTTCCTTTCCCTCAGAACAAGAATCTAACTGTTCGATACGAAGCTGGTGATGGTGAGAACAAGATTATTCTCAAGGAAGATGTAATGTTCATTCCACTTCTTAATAAACCACTGTCCTCCAATCAATATTATGCTATCAAACCTCATGGAAAGAGCAAAGGGTATGTTACTGTATCTACACATTTAATTTTGTGTGACAGTCGAATTATGTGTTTTGATAATCGACACAAGCTAGTAATAGCATAAATATGAATCTTCTCATTCCTGTCTGTACTTTAGAAGAAATCAGTTTCCGAAGTTCAGCCTCATTATTGTGTCTTAGCCTTTCATTAATTGGAGTGCATAAGAATCTATTATGGCGAAACGCATTTTCTGGTTTTATATCTTTGCCTGAATAAACAAGGTCAAGGGAGGATCTATATGGTCCAAAGGGGGTTGAATTAAATCCCTTTTTTTAGAAAATTATACCGTGCAAATTGGGGTAAAACCAATTCTTTTTTTGTATGTATATTATATACATATATGTATGTTTATGTATATTATAACATCTTTTTGTATAGTGGCAAAGGCGACTCAAAAAAGCTTTGGCCATTGTGACTAAGGTAATGAATCTCACAATTCCCAATTGGCCTTTTTACAGACAAGCATTCATGTGTTCAAAGGAGGAAGCCAAACAAAACTGCTGTTTCTGCAGATGTATACGTGACGTTAAACCGAAGCCGTTAGATCCAGAGGAGGTATATCAGCATTATGAGATCTGTCTATATGTTACAAGTTGCAGTGGCAAAGGTAGCATTTTTTGCTAAATCTCTTGCTCCTGATGGTTTTCCACCGCAGTTTCTAAGGCGAAAAGGTTGGCATCTTTGTGCCAAAACACCTAAAAATTATGAACTAAGTGATGATGCTCTAGGCCTCAATGCTGAGTTGAGGCAACAACTTCCAGAGTTCAATCTCACACCATCTTGTAAAAGTTCTGCAGCTGTGGTTGTAGGGAAATGGTATTGTCCTTTCATGTTTATCAAAGATGGAACAGTGAAAGAGCAAATGGAGAGATCAATGTTCTATGAAATGACACTTGAACAGAAATGGGAGCAGTTTTTCACTTGTCAAAATGACTACAATAATGAAGGGAATTCAGTACTTGTGGATGTTGTTCTTGACACAGAAATTGTCCTTATTGCTGGAAATAAAGCAACATGGGATGAAACTAATGTTGTTGAGGGAGTAATATGGTTTAGAAGCTATAATAAAAATGGAAAAGAAATACCTAGTGTGGGTTTGAGACAAGAAATAGTACAAAGAATGAAGTGGGAACAAGAAAGAGGTGGATGGCAAAACAAAGGTAGAATTAAACAAGTTCAACAATACAGAGAAAATAGTGGTAAATGGAAGAAATTCAGTTGCTATGTCTTGGTTGAGAGGTTTGTGTTGAGGACAATGGATAAAAGCTTGGTGATGACATATGATTTCAAGAACATTGACAAGTTTAAGAGCATATGGGAGTAATGTTAGGTGGCGTACACAAAATTCTGCATAACTACTCAACTTGTACCCGAGTTTAGATCTGTGGTTTTATTCCAAATTGTTTTTTTCTTTGCATTATCTTTTAAGCAATGCCGGTCTATATAGTATATACATAAAATTAAAAAAAATTGCCTAAGGGATTTTAGGTCATACTCTTTCTTAAAGGTAGTTTTGACACTAGAGAACTGGATGTATCTGATATTTCAGCGTGCATGTGTGGAAATATCTCGGACCTAGAGTGCCAAAAATTGACGAAGAATTTAAGTTATATATACTGGAAAATCAAGGGAGGATTAAACAAGTTGAACAATAAATAGTACTAAATTATCTGTATCTTTGAATAAACATTTGAGAATTGAAAGTTGTCCCCTATGATAGTCCTGAGTGAGTAAAAACTTGGAACGTATCTAGTCGCGAAAGTGAAACTGCCATCAGGGGCGAAGGTACATTTATTAGTTGACCATCCTTTGAAAAATTACACTGTGCATATAGATAAAATATTAGATTTTAGAGGTATATAACATATATTAAACACTCGTTATTGGAGAATTCTTTTTAATTTTGAATATCCTCGAGGAAATTCTTATCTTTCCACTGCCATAAACATTGACCTTCACAAACTTCCTGTCTTTTGGTTGTAAGAAACTAATAATTCTGTGCCACTTGCTTGCACTTTGCACCAAGATTTCTCCATCATGCTGTTTAGAGATAAAACCACAGTTTGCAAACACTCTTACAACAGAAAACGCACTTGATTTCCACCATAATCACCCTTGGTAGGTCCTAACATCAAACTTGACCTGTTGACCCCTTGGGTTTTTTGGCGATAAAAATGTATTTAAGTAATTGTTGTTTTCTAAGATCATAATGAAAACATAATTCATGTTTTTCTTCTAAACGCATATGATATTGAGAATTTTTTCCGGAACACGATTAGTTTCTAGAATCACTTCCAGTACTACAATTTTTATTAGTTAGTCCTGGTAAAGCCCATAAACGAGGTAAGCTTAGTATTGGATTAGAAGCAGTGATAGGAACATCAAAAGCTTAGAGCTATTATTGTGTTTTTGGTTTTTGACGTTCATTGCTGTCACTTCTTCTTTCAAGAAATAAAACACTGTTATATATCATATACAGGGGAAAAAAATTGTGTCTCATACAACTTTTTTTGTTTCATAATTTTGTGAACCTAGAAGTATAAGATTGAGGTCCACAAATTTATATAACAAAAGAAGTCTCATTATAACTAATGACAGTTGTATGAAACACAAAATAAAACTTTTTCTCTCCTAATCAACAACTAATTCTTCGCCATCACTCCATTTCTCTTCAACAAGTTCCCCATATTTCCATGCAGAGCTAGGATTTTCACTAAACTTCATTCTTTCAATTCTCCAGTCGTTACATTTCATCTTTAGAGCTTGCTCCTTAGGGTAAGTTTTGAACTTTTCTTAATTTCTGATCTTTATTCTTCACTTTTTGTTTTTAATTTTAAACACGGATTCTTCGTCATTTATACGATTAGGGTTTTACTATTTACATGTGAATTATGTCGAAAGAATTACGGCCCTTGTTACTTAGCCTAACAGCCCAATTGAAATTGGATTAGATTTGAAGCTTTTAACCTATTTAGCCCATGTTGTACATAACTTGAAAGAAATTGTTCATTCTTTAGCACATTATTAAAGACACACTTTTAGGGTTTTTATTATTTTCTTCTTTCTTCATTCCCCGTACACCAAATTCTCTTCCACCGCCTCTCGCTTCTTTCTTTCTAACTTACATAGATTCTTCATCCTCTCTTAACCTAGCCCCCGCCATTCCCCTCCCCTACCTCCTACGCAGTTCTGCCATCAATGGCTTGAAGAAGGCTCCGGCTCCTACTCCGTCGTCCATGGTGACAAGCAGAAGAATATTGAAGATTTTTTTAAAGAAAAATAAAAATACACACAAATCTGAAAAAGCTCTCAACCTTGATTTGCACCAACAAATAATCACTAATTTTGAAAGATTTTGAAGTATAAGTTCTGGTCATTTATGACATTGAAGTCTCGAATCTGAAATTGGATGTATCTTATCAGTGTGTTAAATTCCGAATCGTTGGCACAAAATTATTAATATATTGACGAGTTGAATCACCCAATACCTTTTATTACAACTAGAGGCTTGGATAAAAAAATTATAATTATGTAGCAGTTTGTATCAACATTATATAATAGTGTATAATTGTGTATATGGATATATAAACACCTCTTGTACACTATTATACATGTTTATACAAGTTAATACATTATTTACAGTAAGTGTTGTATTAGACATTCTATGTTTTCTAGTGAAAATATTGTATAAGTAGTGTTTATATACACTTATACAGTATTGTATAATTATGGATAAATGTATAATTATGTATAATATTGTATAATTATATATTTTTTCAGTTTATAAGGATGTATATACATTGTCAGTGTGTAAAAGGCCTTTACTGAAGTTTGACACTTCCTTCTCTTCTTCTTTTTCGTGTATATGTTGTAAGAAAAAAAAATTGTATGCGTTGGAGGGATTCTACAATTCATTTACCATGTTTTATTTTTCTGTTGGATTGCTTCAGCGATTGCACATAAAAGTGTTTGAATTTCTTACCTTCAAATAATAGTATATTCATGATTTTTGAGTTGTGTTGTGGCTGATTTGTATTTTTTTTATCGAATGTTTAATAATCAAAGGAAATGAAGAGAATGAAAATAACTGGTTGTATAAAGAGGGAGCAATAATCATAGTTGATTGTGTGAAATAAGCTATCTTTAGGGAATTAGTCTATTAATATTGGGCGATAAATTTGCAAAGTTATATCTAGGCTATTATTTTGCAAGTCAGGTGTGTAAGTTATATTTATGTAAAATTATCCCAATTATGTCTACCCATACTGAGATACTCCCTCCGTCACTTTTACTTGGCATATTTTAACTTTTTATGCCCCTTAAGAAATAATAAATGTAGTGTGTAATTTATCATGATACTCATATTAATTGATACATATTATATTGGATTTGCGAAAATAATTTGAAATGTGTAATAAATATAGTGGGTATATCAGGAAAAAAATTGTCTTCTCTTGATATGCTTAAAGTAACAAGTAAAAATAAAAATATATTTTTAGTTTACATACCAAGTAAAAGTGAACGAAGGAAGTAATTAGTAAGATTAAATTGATGAATATCTTATTAATTATTCCTACTAATTTTTCTTTTGTTGACCTTGAGAATTGAGATTATTCATTAGGATTTTCATATGAAAAGAAAGTTTTGTTTTTTAGGTTGAAAGTTAAGTTTTGTTTACTTAAGTTGAAAGTTAATCACTTTTCTTAAGAACAAAAATATAATTGCTTTCTCTTAAAAATGAGTGCTTAAAAATACTTTTTTATTTTATTCAAACCCTATAAAATGGCTTAGAAGCGATTTTGACTTAAAAACACTTACAATAATTCAATCCAAACGGTAGAGTAACAATTTTCACATGGTCTTAATGGGAGTGTCAATAGATATTTAAAATCAACTAAATTGTACCCTATTGAATCGATTTTTAGGTTTCTTTTAATAAAATTATATATTTTTATATAAATATATAATTGTACCGTTAATTAGGGAGGGTTTTTATTTTATGAAAACAAATCGAAAAAATTGAACCGTACTGAATATATTTATATGTGAAAAATATATTTATATATCAAAATTTAAAAATAATAAAGTAAGTTTTTCCTTGAGCCTCGAAATTATGAGAATAATTACAAATCAACAAGTAATTAAACTCAAGATCCAAATGGGGAAGCTACATGATATACCCGCTTATAAAACTCACTTTCATGATATACCTAAGTTTTGAAATTACATCAAATATCCCAAAAATATTACAGGATATACCTCCATATATTCTAAAACATATCACGATATTCTACTTTGGAATACAATCCAAAGCTCACTTACCATGTATTCTAATTTGAAATATAATATTCTAATTAAACAAACCATAATGTTTTAATTTGGAATATATTATTCAAATTAGAGATACCATAATACTCTAATTTGAAAAATCCAAACCTAGCTTACTCTAAAATTCTAGTGAAGAATACAATATCCAAACTAAACATACCATAATATTCTAACAAAACATACTACAACATTCTAATTTAGAATACACTATCCAAACCAAATATACTACAACATTTTAATTTGGTATACAATATCCAATGCAAATATACAATAATTTTTAATTTAGAATACAATATTCAAACCAAACATGCTACAGTATTCTAATTTGGGATACAATATCCGATTTAAATATATTCTAACAAAACATACTACAGTATTCTAATTTCAAATATAATATCCAAACCAAATATACTATAATATTTTAATTTGGAACACATTATCCAATGCAAATATATAATAATTTTTAATTTGAAATACAATGTTTAAACTAACATGCTACAGTATTCTAATTTTGAGTACAATATCTAAATTAAATATACCATAATATTTTAATTTGGAATATACGGTATTATATTTTAGAATACAGTAGGTATACATGGTAAAATAATTTTATAAAGTAGGTATACATAATAAAATAAATATTTTAATGAGAAAATCTCACTTTATACCTATTAAATCCAAACTATTTACCCTTTAATGTCTATGCCTAAACTATTTAGTATTCCTACCCATGGGGTCCAAATTAATTACCCGTTAATTTTTCAGCCGCAACCTGCAAACAAAAGCCAAGATAGAAAATCATCAAACTTTTCTTTGGATTTTCTTCTTTTCTCTATTATCTTGTCCAGCAACCTCATAATTTTTTTTCTGACATGCAATTAATTTAAGAGCTTTAGTTGTTGAGTACGAACTTTAATGAAATAGTTCACGCAAACAGGGAATCTTGAAAGAGTACCTCAAGTGGTGAAATAGAGATTCAAACTCCAAAAGAATATCTTTAGTTTTGTGTGGTGATAATAATATTTGTGGGTATGACATTTATAGAAGTCTCTGGTCATTTACGTCTCTAGTCCCATGCTAATATCATCCTTTGAGAATCTTTCCATTATCCACCATTGTAGGTCTTGAAGCTCAATTTTATTTTTGAAGATTTCTTATTTGATTCAAAGTAGGTGCTGTTAAATATTGCTTATAGTACCTTCTGAAAGAACATACTGAAATTTGATAGCATTTGGAGCTGATTTGAGATGATTGAGATCGAAATTTTCAGTTGAAGAAGAAGAACACAACTACAGTATACCGATAAGGTATACAATATGCTGTAGGAGTATATAGCGATATTGCAACAGTACACTATTATAGTTTACAAAACAGTATACTGCTACAGTATACTAATACACTATAGGAGTATATAGTTATACTGCAACAATATACTATTATAGTATACAATATATTGTTATGGTATTGTAATAATATGCAAGATACTGTTACAATATGATGTAATAGTATACCATATACTATAATAGTATATTTATTACCCGTAAATTCACTTGCCTTTTCCCTTTTAATTTGTTTTAAGCTTTTACCCAACATGAGGGGTAAATTGAAAATGCAAAAAAATAAAATAAGAAAACGAGAAAAAAGAAAAAGAGAAAAGAAAAAAAATGAAAAAGAAAAGAAAAGAAGCATAAAAATAAAAAATATTGGAGAGTAAAGAAAAAAACCCCACAAAAATCTACTATGGGTAGAAATTGTAATAAGTTTATGGGTAGGAAAACAAATAGGAAGACAAAGATAAATAATTTTATTTTTATGGGTAAATATGTCAAAACCCCTATTTTAATTGTATATGGTATTAACAGATATTTTCAATGGGCATACTGCGTAGATTATCCAATCCATTCCCAAATCTAAGGTGTAACATATTATGTTAATCACATGATCTGTTAATACAAAAATAAGAATATTTAAACATAATCGCTCGTTTGAAGTTGATAAATTATAGACTTAGTATATTAGACGTGGCTAATTTTTAGTTATAGATCATGGAGTGTATATAAAGATAAATCCTATTTTCCTTTTCTTGTCTGAAATGACAAAAACATCCATCATGTGATGAAAATGACAAATTATGACGATATGGAGAGAGATTTGGGGCAACTGAAACGAAAGAATACCAAGTATTCAAGAATGAATATGGCATACTATAATATCAAAAAGTATTACAGATATGTGGCTCTTCGTAATTTTCATTAGTGTTCCACATGAATATGACATACTATAAAGTAGTTTTTTCTTTTGCTTTCTGCTTTAGATCGAGCTAAACCTTATTAGATCGAGATTACAATTTCCAGTTCCTGGTTTGAGTTTGAGCTCGACATTTTTGTCCAAGGTAAAATTTCCTGACCTTTCAACGATAACAACAACAATTACCCAGTATAGTCCCACAAAGTGGAATTTGAAGAGGGTAATATGTAGACGGGTCTTACCCCTACTCGAAAGGGAAGAGAGGCTGTTTCCAATCGACCCTCGTCTCAGTGACGGAAAGGAAAAACAAAAACAAAAACAAAAGAGCATTAGTAACTCCAGCAGAAATAGCGTAAATAATTATCTAAACATAAGAACCATAAATAAAATAGCATGCAATAATATCAGACAGTAACTACTATAAATAACTAACATAAGGGAGACACAATCCAATACACAAATCATCTATGGATATCCCTGCCAAGCCTCACCCAACCCTGGGTGAGGAGTACGGAAAACTCTAGGAGCTCATATCCTACAGCCCTGATACTAGACCTCCAAACTTTCATATCAAGGGTCATGTCCTCGGAAACCCGCATTATATCCATGTCATGCCTAATCACCTCTCCCCAATACCTCTTAGGTCTCCCTCTGCCTCGCCGTACGCTCTCAACTTTCTCCTTTTGGATCCTCCCTTCCTCTACCACACAAATAGTAACAAGTTCATCAACACTCCACTTATCTTTTTGGGCATTATAGGTTGTCTTAAGTTGGTTAAACTACTCAGGAAGGGACCTTAGAGATTGGTGAACAAGAAAATCATCGATAATGATTACACCTAAATTGTTCAGTTTGGTAGCAATGTTAACCAATTTCATATTATGATCACGGACACTACCTACAAGGTCATATTTTATGGTAGACAGGAAATCAATCAGGCTACCTATCTCAGCTTTATCAGATTCTAGGAATTTCTATCCAATGGCACACAGAAAATCTTTTGCGTTTCCATTATCCTTAATTGCACCCTTTATATGATCAGAAATGGATCTCTTCATGATCATAAGACTCACTTTGTTAGCCTTCATCCACTTTTCATACTTAGCCTTTTCATCAGCAATGCTAGTAGTTGTAAGTTCAGCAGGTTTCTGTTCAGTCAATGCAAAGTACAAGTCCATCATGCCTAACACTATTTCACTGTTTCCACTTATTGTAGTTGCTACTAGTCAGAGTTTTAATGGAATTCAATTGAGTAGTCATGTTGTTAACAGCTGTATAAACAAACAACACAAAAATTAAATAAATTATGGGCTAGAATATATAGATCAAAAGAGTCCAAGACATACATCACACCCCTTCTTTGGGTAGAAGATGCAACTGTCTCCCCCTTTCAAAAAAACAAAGAGTCCAAAGCATTCATTGCATCCTCACCTGTAGGCAAGAGATACAAGGCCTCCCCCTATTATCCAAGAGTACAAGGCATACATTGTGTCCAGTGTCCTTCCTTTAGGTAAGAGATACAAAACCTCCTCTTACATCAAATTATCCTTATTCATTAATTTATATATATATACATGAGAATCCAAGATATTAAGCTTCATCCTTTGGGTTGAAATATAATATCTTATCCCATAAATTAATTTAGTGTCACTAGTATCAAAAAGGTAAACCTTCAACACTAGCGTATTGAGAATATCTCAATGACTCAAATAAACATTAATCATAATTTTCAATCCACATAATATTTTTTTACATGCATAAAGTTCTAAAAATTTTCAATGACTTCCAAATAAATAGACCACTTTGGTGGAACTATTTATTAATAAAAAATTCTTATTTAAGTAGTATCATATACATGTGAATTAGCCCATATACGATTGAATTGTTCGGTATCATATTTGAGTTTAATTTCGTACTTCGTATACAAACAAAATACTAAACACACACTTTAATACAAATTGTTATATTGGACATGAACGGAGCAATCCTTCGATAAGACAAACAGAAAATTAATCGCCAATTATATACCAATCAAATCAAAGTTGTAGTTTTCCATGTAAACTTGACAAGATCTAGTTCTCATACAAGGATTTTTTTTTCTTTTCAATATCATGTCTATTTTAATACAACTCACATGAGACGAAATTAAGTAAAGGAATCCTTCTATTCCTTTACAAAATAGAAATGGTTCAATTAACTAAGCTACCTAGGGCCTTTGACCGCCTCTAACAATTTGTTATTATCAATCACATATAAGAATCAGAATTCTTTAACAAATAATGGACTTTAACCCCTTTATGTCGTTAGCAACAACACATAGCTAAACAATTTTTTCAGTGAAAGCAGTGTCGAATTCGAAACTTGCAACAATTATTTTTCGTTTAAACTCAAGATTAATTATTGATCTTAATCTCTAACTATGGTGGCTCTGATATCAACTGTAAAATAATTAATTCGTAGTCATAGCAGAGATTAAGACACAATTACCGAATCAATCTAGAGTCAGAGTCAAAGAAACGTACCGTTAAACTCCATAGATTCAGCATGAACAACAAACGGCGATTAAGCCTGAGACCAAATTCCACAATCCACTAGCTACGCTCTCACAGCCCGGAGAACTTAACTGATGGGACGTCTACCTTTATCACGTATTCAATAGGCAGAATACACTAGGGTTTTCCTAAATTTCTTCTCTTTTGGGTTGTAAGAAACTAGTTGTGTGCCACGCTCGTTTTGCATCAAGATTTCTCCATCTTTCCAAATTATGATTGGTACATATCTAGCATCACAGATGTTACGCGGAATAGAATCCATCAAAATGCGATCTTTAATCCAAGATTCAGCTATCCCATACTCTTTCATCCACCATATATCTGTAAGATATATGGACTTATATCTACATACATATGAACAATATATAGATTAATTATATATTATGTGCTATCTTTTGGTTTGGCCTAATTTAGTGGTCTTATGGACATTATTAAGGGGGCCAATATATTGTCATATAGAGTGTAAGACTAATTTATGTGTAGATACCCATAAAAGTAACCATAGTTACTTAAAGAGTAATCATAGTTAATGATGGGCTAACTATGGTTACATGCTTATAAAAGAAGGGTTATGGTTCCCATTTGAAGTATCCAATTCTCTTCTTCCTCCCATTAAAACTAGAGAGTAATTTTGGTTTGCTATCAAGTGGAAAACCATTTCCATTTGTGGTCTTGGAGATATTCTAGTGAAACTCTTGGGAAAACTTCAAGACAATCTTGAAGGAATGATTAAGGAGCTTTCAAACAATCTTCCAAGGAGGACTACGGATTTCCACATATGGATTCAGGTACGCTTCCGCTTATGTTGTTGTTTCCAAATTATTCGATATGAAGGCTATTGTGTTTTAGTCGGATTTATAATCCTAACAATTGGTATCAGAGCCTCCTTCATATTTGGATTATTTGGAAGTTCATGAAATTCATGTTATATAAAGTTCATGTTTAAATTAAGATAGAATTTTGATTATGAAATTCTAGTACATGATATAGCATGATTTCATGAATGTTATGTTGTTGATGAACTTTGGTGTTTCAATACCTTGTTATCACTAGATGAAATGAAATATTGAAATTTGCATAATTTTGGTTGTTGATCAACATGATTTCTTGTTTAAGTTTCTTGTTGAAAGACATATTAAGTTGTTGAGACATTCAGTGACGGCAATAGTCGCCCTAATAACATTTAGCGGCGACTTATATGGCTTTAGTGGCAGCATTCGTCGCCGCAAAAGGTTCTGGCAATTAAGACAGAAACTTTTTTAACCTTCACTGACGGCAGTAGTCGCCACTAATAACTTTTAGCGGCGACATCTATGGGTTTTAATGGCAGCTTTGGTCGCCACAAAAGGTCCCAGAATTTTCTAAAAAAAATAAAATAAAATTTTTGAATAAGAAACGTTTTTCATTATTAAAGAAACGTTTTAAGTATTAAATTTTTAGTATATGTTTTGATTATTATTAATAAAAAATGGTTGCTTTGGTCCACCATTAAAGCATTTGAGTATATATGGTCACACCACTATTAAAGCTTAATGATGACCATTATTAAAAGTAAACCATACTTTTCTTAATAAAATCAATACATGGCCTATATGTATTATAAGTTTTCAGATTATGTTATTAAAGAAAATAAAATGGTTGTTTTGGTCCACCATTAAAGCATTTGTGTATATATGGCCACACCACTATTAAAGCTTAATGATGACCATTATTAAAGAAAACCATTTTTTTCTAATATAATCAATACATGGCCCATATGTATTATATGGATTCAGATTTTAATTGTACATTAATAATATGTCAATTAATTTTCAGTTTTTAAATTTATTAATGTTTTATACATTAATATTCAGTTTTAATATTAATTGTTTTAGTCCATCATACTTCAGATTTTGGCATTGGCCAATTAAGATTAAAACAATTAATATTTAGATGTTGCATGTCAAAACATGTAACATGTTAAGTTAAGATTCAATATATTGCTTAAGGAACTATATGGTTTAGCATCTAATATTTTAAATTAGTCAATTGAAACATTATGTTGCCAAAGTAACCTCTATTGTGTAAATTGATTGATTTTGAAATATAAGATGACTGTGAATGTTAGTCTTCCATGCGTTTAACACCGGCCCAAAGGAAGGTTGTTATTTGGCAGGAATTCGAACATGCTTGTGGTGATAAATATGTGACAATTATTCGGTTTTCCATGTGAATATTAAGTCGGCCCAAAGGAAGGCTTGATATTTGACAGGAGTTTATTGTCAATATTTGATTACTACACCAAGAGTACCACTTACAAGTTGATTTTCTATCCAAAGACTAAAATCAATGTTGTGCTAGGTATCTTGTAATGGGATTTGCCTATTTTGAATCTATAAAGTAAAGTTAAAGTTCAAGTAATTGTAAGCATGTATTAAGTAATCCTTTGTTCTATTTCAGTGAATTCTTCAGCTGCTTCGATATCTGCAAACATTAATAGCATCCCTGTGCTTAACCGCACAAACTTTAAGGAATGAAAAGAGAACATTATGATAGTTCTCGGTTGCATGGATCTAGACCTTGCACTTCGGATTAAGAAACCTGCTTCTCTCGAGGATACAACTTCTTCTGATGAAAAGAAGGAGATGGAGAAGTGGGAACGCTCAAATCGCATGAATCTAATGATCATGAAACGTGCAATTCCAGAATCATTCAGGGGCACTATGAATGATGAAAATAATGTCAAAGTTTTCCTTGAAAACCTTGAAAAGCGTTTTGCCCAAAACGAAAAGGCGAAAACAAGTACTCTTTTGAGTAAACTTGTTTCCATGAGGCATAAAGGCAAGGGAAACATAAGGGAGTACATTTTGGAAATGTCTCATCTTGCTTCGAAACTTAAGTCACTCAAGCTGGATTTACCTGAGGAACTGTTTGTGTACTTAGTTTTGATATCTCTTCCTGCACACTTTAATCAGTTTAAGGTCAGTTACAACTGCCTGAAGGAAAAATGGACTCTTAATGAGCTCATTTCACATTGTGTGCAAGAAGAGGAAATGATAAAGCAAGATAAGACAGAAAGTGCTCATTTGACATCCTCTTCTAAAGATAATAGGAAGAGGAAAGGTAAGGAAGTTGCGGTTGCAAGGCCCCAGAAAAAACAACATAAGGAACCTAAGGTTGAAATTACTGAATTAGGTTGCTTTTTCTGTAAGGGGACTAATCATGTGAAGAAAGATTGTACCAAGTACCACGCTTGGCGTGCGAAAAAAGGTACATCTCTTTCTCTTGTTTGTTCTGAAGTTAATTTAATTTCGGTACCTAAGGATACTTGGTGGGTAGATTCTGCTGCTACTACTCACATAAGTATATCTATGCAGGGTTGCCTGAACTGCCGAAAACCAAATGATGGTGAAAGATACATCTATGTGGGTGACAGCAAGAAGGTGCCAGTTGAGGCTATTGGCAAATTTAGGCTGTTGTTTAAGACCTGTTTTTATTTAGATTTGGATGAGACTTTTGTTGTACCGTCTTTTAGACAGAATTTAATTTCTGTTCCCAAATTGGACATATCCGGTTATACATGTTCATTTGGTGACAATAAAGTTAGTTTCTTTCAAAATTCAAATCTTATCGGTACTGGTCTTTTATCAACATTTGATAGCCTATATTTGGTTGACACAATAACCTCACATAATGAAACTTTGCATACAAATTCAAGTAGTACCAAAAGAAAATTAACTAATGAGAATTCTGTATCAATCTGGCACAAACGTTTGGGTCACATATCCATTCAAAGAATTCAGAAACTCGTGTCCGATGGAATTCTTGATTCTCTTGATTCCTCAAATTCGGATATATGTGTTGAGTGTATCAAGGGTAAACAAACAAACAAACAAGACAAGATTAGGTGCTAAGAGAGCTTCGGACGTCTTAGAATTGATACATACGGATATTTGTGGGCCATTTCCTACTCCTTGTAGGAATGGTCAACAATACTTTATCACATTCATAGACGATTACTCTCGTTATGGGTACCTATATCTTATTCATGAAAAGTCCCAATCCATAGACGTGTTTCAAATCATATAATGTTGAAGTTGAAAATCAACTAAGCAAAAGAATTAAATCTGTTAGATCTGACCGTGGTGGTGAATACTATGGCAGATATGATGGTTTAGGTGAACAACGTCCAGGGCAATTTGCGAAATTCCTAGATGAGTGTGGGATCGTCCCTCAGTATACTATGCCAGGAAGTCCTAGGATGAATGGTGTAGCTGAGAGACGAAATCGGACCCTTAAGGATATGGTAAGAAGTATGATTTGTCATACTACTTTACCAGACTCACTCTGGGGTGAAGCATTAAAAACCGCAGCTTATATTCTTAATAGAGTTCCAACTAAAGCTACAATCAAAACCCCATATGAACTTTGGACTGGGCATAAACCCAGTATTAATCACTTACACATTTTGGGTTGTCCAGCTGAGGCAAGGCCTTATAGGCCGAATGAAAGGAAACTGGATGCTAAAACGGTTAGTAGCTATTTTGTTGGATACTCTGAAAGATCCAGGGGTTTTAAGTTTTATGATCCCACTTCTAGAACTATTTTTGAGACGGGTAATGCTAGGTTTTTTGAGGATATTGAGTTTGGGGGGTGGGGAGATAAAGTTATTAGAGATTTTGTCTTTGAGGAAGAACATGTGTCTTTCCCTCAAGTTGTTGATCTTGGTCAGGGTGTTCTCATTCCTGACACGGATCACACAACTCCAGTTCAAGACAATCTCGAAAATCTCCCCAATCAGGTTCCTGAAATTACTAATGAAAATCAAACTCAACAACCTCAAGAAACTGAAGTGCCATTAAGGAGATCTACTAGAGAGAGGAGAAATGCAATTTCGGATGATTATGTTGTATTTCTCCAAGAACAAGAAAGTGATATTGGACTTGAGGAAGATGATCCAATCAACTTCTGTCAAGTCATTAAGGGTTCTAACTCTCAAAAGTGGATTGATGCCATGAATGATGAGATGAAGTGTATGAGTGACAATGACGTTTGGGAGCTTGTTACATTGCCCGAAGGTATTAAACCGATTGGTTGTAAATGGATATTTAAAACCAAGAGGGATTCAGGGGGCAATGTTATTAAGTATAAAGTTCGTCTTGTCGCAAAAGGCTACACTCAAAAGGAGGCATTGATTATAAAGAGACTTTCTCTCCAGTTTCATCGAAAGACTATTTCAGGACTATAATGGCACTAGTAGCACATTTTGATCTTGAACTTCATCAGATGGATGTTAAGACAGCGTTTCTCAATGGTGACATTGAGGAATCAATTTATATAGTGCAACCTGAAAACTTTGTTTCGGGAGACTCAAAGAATAGGGTTTGCAAATTAAAGAAATCCATCTATGGGCTCAAGCAAGCTTCCCGTCAATGGTATTATAAGTTTCATGCAGTCATTACATCTTTTGGTTTTGAACCGAATATTGCTGATGATTGTATATACCATAAGTTCAGTGGGAGTAAGTATATTTTTCTGGTTTTATATGTCGATGACATACTGCTTGCCTGTAACGATATAGCATTATTACTTGAAACTAAGAAATTTATTTCAAAGAAATTTGAAATGAAAGATCTTGGTGAAGATTCTTTTATATTAGGAATTCAGATACTACGAGATCGCTCCAAAG
Source organism: Nicotiana benthamiana (assembly GCA_034376525.1). Taxonomy (NCBI): domain Eukaryota; kingdom Viridiplantae; phylum Streptophyta; class Magnoliopsida; order Solanales; family Solanaceae; genus Nicotiana; species Nicotiana benthamiana. The sequence continues at coordinate 52,033,178 of CM067330.1, read as the reverse complement.
GTGTTCTCGGTCTGTCACAAAAGGGCTATATCGATAAGGTTCTGAAAAGATTTGGCATGCAGGATTGTAAACCAGGTAACACCCCTGTTGCTAAGGGAGACAAATTTAGTCTCAAACAGTGCCCAAATAATAATTATGAAACTTCGAAAATGCAGAAGACGCCTTATGCTTCGGCTGTAGGTAGTCTGATGTATGCTCAGGTATGTACACGACCTGATATAGCATACATTGTTGGGATGCTAGGCAGATATCTAAGCAATCCGGGTATGGACCATTGGAAGGCAGCCAAAAGGGTCATGAGGTACTTACAGAGAACAAAGGATTACATGCTTACATATCAGAGATCGGACCAGCTTGAGATCACTGGGTATACCGACTCTGATTTTGCTGGATGTCAGGATAGTCTGAAGTCTACATCAGGTTATATTTACATGCTTGCTGGCGGTGTTATCTCTTGGAGAAGCATCAAGCAAACTCTTACGGCCACTTCTACCATGGAAGCGGAATTCATGGCATGTTATGAAGCATCCAATGAGGCATTATGGCTGTGGAATTTTGTTGGTGGACTGCGCATTGTTGATAGCATTAAAAAGCCACTTAGGCTATTATGCGACAACAGATCGGCAGTCCTTTATGCTAATAACAACAATAGTTTGACGAAAGCAAAACATATGGACGTCAAATTTCGGGTTATTAAAGAAAGAGTACAGAATGGACATTTGTGCATTGAGCACATCAGTACAAACTCCATGCTTGCGGATCCGCTCACTAAGGGATTGACACCAAAGGTATTTCTTGAGCATATTGCTTGTATGTGTATCAAATCAGTTAAGGATTATGTATTTTAGTGGGAGTTTGTATTATACAATTATGTATTGTCCATTACATTCAGTAATTCAGTTTAAGGTTATATCTGCTGATATTCAGTTTTAAAGTTTTGTACTCTTAAAGTTTATGATTGATCTCAATAAAGAGAACCAGTTGGAAATAGACATTCTATTGACCACACTTTATGTTATTTCCATGCTACACACTTACACTTGATCCATGTCGTTGGTTATACTGATATACGTGATCTATGTTGGTTCTAGTTACGAATGAGTAACTAAGAGCTCTTAGGTCCTATGTTGGTATGATTGATGGACCAGATTGTTCACAATATTGCTATCACAATAAAAATTATCATGAACAACATAGGACCTAAATTCTTATATGATACTACTTAAATAAGAATTTTTTATTAATAAATAGTTCCACCAAAGTGGTCTATTTATTTGGAAGTCATTGAAAATTTTTAGAACTTTATGCATGTAAAAAAATATTATGTGGATTGAAAATTATGATTAATGTTTATTTGAGTCATTGAGATATTCTCAATACGCTAGTGTTGAAGGTTTACCTTTTTGATACTAGTGACACTAAATTAATTTATGAGATAAGATATTATATTTCAACCCAAAGGATGAAGCTTAATATCTTGGATTCTCATGTATATATATATAAATTAATGAATAAGGATAATTTGATGTAAGAGGAGGTTTTGTATCTCTTACCTAAAGGAAGGACACTGGACACAATGTATGCCTTGTACTCTTGGATAATAGGGGGAGGCCTTGTATCTCTTGCCTACAGGTGAGGATGCAATGAATGCTTTGGACTCTTTGTTTTTTTGAAAGGGGGAGACAGTTGCATCTTCTACCCAAAGAAGGGGTGTGATGTATGTCTTGGACTCTTTTGATCTATATATTCTAGCCCATAATTTATTTAATTTTTGTGTTGTTTGTTTATACAGCTGTTAACAACATGACTACTCAATTGAATTCCATTAAAACTCTGACTAGTAGCAACTACAATAAGTGGAAACAGTGAAATAGTGTTAGGCATGATGGACTTGTACTTTGCATTGACTGAACAGAAACCTGCTGAACTTACAACTACTAGCATTGCTGATGAAAAGGCTAAGTATGAAAAGTGGATGAAGGCTAACAAAGTGAGTCTTATGATCATGAAGAGATCCATTTCTGATCATATAAAGGGTGCAATTAAGGATAATGGAAACGCAAAAGATTTTCTGTGTGCCATTGGATAGAAATTCCTAGAATCTGATAAAGCTGAGATAGGTAGCCTGATTGATTTCCTGTCTACCATAAAATATGACCTTGTAGGTAGTGTCCGTGATCATAATATGAAATTGGTTAACATTGCTACCAAACTGAACAATTTAGGTGTAATCATTATCGATGATTTTCTTGTTCACCAATCTCTAAGGTCCCTTCCTGAGTAGTTTAACCAACTTAAGACAACCTATAATGCCCAAAAAGATAAGTGGAGTGTTGATGAACTTGTTACTATTTGTGTGGTAGAGGAAGGGAGGATCCTAACAATATCAACATGCGTCAAATAACTATTATCAGGCAAACACACACAATTCCCTAATTCTACTAGCCTCAAGCAAAAGGATGGAGATTCCAGGCCAGGTGGAGCTGGCAAGAGCTTCACCTCTTCTGTCACAATATTAAAGGAGTAAATGCTAGCACTTTTTTTCAGCATTTTCATCATCTAGCCACTGAAGAGCACCATTTTACATTAACACTACCACGAAACGATCCACATAGAGGATATGGAGCCCCGCCCACATTTCTCCATTTCTCATCAACTCCAAGGATATAAACCTCCAATTCAGATACTTCAGGACGACCACGAAACTACTGTCCAAATCCTTCACTAAAGCAAAACGCATAAGCAACACGACGAACTCTTTTCTCATGTTCGGGTAACTTAAAAATGTAAAGTGAATGATTTTCATCATACTTATCACTATCCATCAAACATATGAACCCATTGCACGAACCGATTATTTCCAACTTTGGTTCATAAACACCACCAATTTTTTGTTTCAATTGAGGGAGGTGAAACTTAGGACTCAACATAACAGGCCTATTTCGAGAGTGAAAGTAATAATCATAACCAGCTTTAAGTTCAAGAATTGCAGCGTTAAGGCAATCAACCGAAAGCAAAATGCGAGGAAAATTGAGTGATCTTGTTTGATACATGGTAATAAATAAAGGGTCAAAAGTTAAAAGATTACACCAACGTTTGCAAACGGTCTTAGCGCGGAAAATGGGTTTGATTCGCAATCTTGAGAGAATTTCCACCATGATCGACCTTGGTAGGTCCACAATTGTGACTTCATAAGTTCTTCTTATTTTGCAATCACAATCAGATGTGACAATTACATATTTTTTCCCGATCTTTTGTTTTTGGTTCTTGAAATTGCTTAGTATTGAGTTTGAGACAGTGATAGGGACATCAAAAAGCTTGGTCACATTCTTGGCTTCCATTTTTTCTCTGGTTTTTTTCAGTAAAGAAGTCCCTATTTTTAAGGGCTTTGGTTGTGGGTAGTTTTGGCGCGGAAAATGACTGGAATTGGCGGGAGTAGTAAACAAATATTTTGTATGGATTACATTTATTACAAATATTTTGTATGGATTACATTTATTACAAATATTTTGGATTTAATTTTTTAATTTTTTGAATTTTTGATTAGATGTTGGATTTGATACTTAGGATTTTTGGATATCCGAAAATCCAAAAAATTTATTCTTTATATTTAATCTATTATCTATATGTCAATAATAATAAGTTAAATACCATATCCATTAGATATTATTTCATATATGCAATATTAATTACTAAGTTACTGTCAGCATATTTTCTATTTGGACATGGTTTTACTATTACTATTCTTATCGGGCGTATTAATCGCTCTATTGCATTTTTTTTATAGTAATTTCATTACTTGAATACTTGATTGCGTTGAGAATGAGTAACTTTTTAGCAGTTTAATATGAGTATTTCATTTGTATATTCATTTTTGTTAAACGGAAGAAACATGTCTAACTTATAATCTCTAAACCGAAAATTCAAAATATCCAACCCAATTTCCGAAATCGATTTAAAAAATTCGTTCCAATCCGCATTTATTTGTATTGGATTTGAATTATCATTTCTTCAATCGAAAAATCAAAAATTCAAATCGAAATTTTATATTTAGTCCGACCCGAACGCTCACCCCTACTTATCCCTTTGTATAGAACATATGCTATATTTGGAGTATTTTGGAACTATATTGCCATCAAATATGGATAACAACAATAATAGATATACACAATATAATTTGAAAAATACAAAAGTAAAAAAATTATAATAAAAATACTGAAGAAAAGAAAAGTAGTGACAACAAAAATAGTAAAATAACCAAAGCAAAAAAAAAATAGTAAAATTAACGAATAAGAGAATAATAGAGGTACAAGTTTAATATAACGCATACGGCATATGTAACTAAGTGTTTGATCCGTTAATAATTATGGTAAATTCGTGAATATCCACACAGAAAGGGATGAAAAGTCTACATTTGAATTAATTTAGTTAGATATCAAAAGGACTAAATTCAAACTTTATCAATAACTGAGGGACATTTAAGGTGTCAAAATGAAAGTATCAGACAAGTTTTGGGCCGTTTATGTATTTGGCCACTTTTCATTGCTGTCAATTGTAAAATCTATTAATATTGAAAAGTCGCTGGGGCTCGCCGGCTCGAGAATAAAATCCGCTGGACACGGTGAACCCGGTCGGGAAAGAAGTGATGCGGAATAAACCGGGCAAAACCCTAACGAGACATATAAACATCCCCACATTACAAAAACCCAAATTCCCTCCCATTTGCCCCAACAAAGTGTGAAGTGTCTCATTCTTCATTTCCAACACACACACATAGCAAAAACCCTTCAAAACATCAGAGAATTAAGCGTGATATAATTTCAATGGATCAAGATCAACAATGGCTTATGAACTGTTTAAGTGCAACTCTTGACCCAAATCAACAAGTACGTTCTTTTGCTGAAACTTCTCTTCAACAAGCCGCCCTTCAACCTGGTAATCTATCTTTTCTTACCCCCTTCAATTTTACTTTAACTGATTTTAATGTATAATCGATCACAATTTAGTTGGTGTCAGCTATATGAATTCTTTATATTGCTAAAAAGTTAGTGGGTTTGGTTAATTCTTGTTTTTGAGTTGCTTGGAAGTTGTGCTTAAAGGTCTGCAATTTATGTAAAGGTTGGATATTTTATTACCCCCTTCAATTTACTGTAACGGTTATATATTAATATAAATTCCCACAAGTTAGTTGGCATCAGCTATATGAATTCTTTATATGTTATGTTTGTTTGATAAATCTATGTGTGATCCTACGCCATTACTGGGCATTGTTAATTTTTGCGTTAAGTTTCTTGGAAGATACTTAAAGGTCTCTTATTTATGTGAAGTTTTGATCATGGAGTTGTTTAATAGAACGATCACAAAATTAGTTGGCATCAGCTATATGAACTCTTTATATTTGTTCTCTTGTGTTTCATTTCAATAAATATATGTGTTGGGTGCAGCCATTCTAAAATGCTAGCAGTGGTGGTTAAATTTTGTGTTTGAGTTGCTTGGAAGATGCTAAAATGTCTCTCATTTATGGAAAGTTTTGATTGTAGAGTAGTTTCTGTGAGTTTCTATTTGGAAGTTACTGGAGAATAGTTGGGATGGTGTTTAAGTGCAAATTCTTGACTTCAAGTTTGGAAACTTACTGGACGGCAAGGTTTTGGTCTAGTGGTAAGAGTGTAATATGTGATGTGTGGATAGGGGACACATCATGGGTTTGAGTTGTGTCACAAACAAAAGCCTGGTATTTAAGCAGAGAAGATTAGAAGGGCAGACCATGATACACCAACTTTCAAACCATACGTTACTGGACCTTAGACGTTTCTTGGTTATTAAAGCAGAAAAAAGCTAACTGTTCATGTCAAAGATTTGAGGTACCCTTTTGTGTTTGAGTTGGTACGGAGATGCTTATAGGGCTTTATTCTCTTACAAGTTTTGATTTTGGATAATGTGTTGTTTGAATAGTGTAAAAAAGTATCAAATACTAAGTTCAAGTAGAAATTAACTGCTGATGTCAAAGTTAAGGTACTCTTATGGTCAATCAAAACTAAACCTTGTCTTAGAGATCCTAAAAGGTGAAACTGAAGTCAGAGATGGCTACTTTTGCTATTCGATTGAGTCCGTTTATTGGGTGATTTTTGAGATGGTTAACTATATTTCAATGTCCCGACAGTTGAAATGCACTTGGAATTTCTTTCATGATTTTTCCTTTCTGTCTGAATCTGGAGCAGTACAAGAAGCATACTTTCCCACCTTCCAGCAAGTTAGATTGTAACTGAAAATGATACATCAGAGGGATGGTACTTTTTTCTTCTTGTTAAAGATATGAACTGCGGCATGTAGGACTTACCAGGAACTGGCGTCGGGTGCAGGAATGAAGAGGTGCTACCAGTGTTTGAAGGAGAGAAGCTGCTGTATAGTGTATTTTGAAAGGAGTGGTTCGTGTATGCAGTGTTGGAGATATATTTGGTCTAGGGAGATATGCTCCTAATGTTAGTTTGAATGTGATTGACCAATTTCTAGTGTTAGAGGGCGTGGTGCTACTTTCTTTATAGTTTATACTGATTTCGTTATTCTTCCCTACTTTAATTATGCTACAACTTCTCTATGACAGATTTGTTGGATATTGGAGGTGACAAATATGGAACTACATATAGATTTAGGCGCCATGGGCCCCTCGTTTTATAAAGATTTTCTTTCCAAAATTCAAGATTTTCTTTCCAAAATTCCTTTGTTGTAATTTTTAAAATCTATGCATGTCAAGGTTTGGACAATTTCAATATTACAGTATTTTGCTACTTGCAGACCGTCAAGATACATAGTGGATATGGACATTTAACATGACATATATGGCTTTTGTCGGAATTTAGAAACTTGTAGAAAGATAGGAGCAGTTAAAAGGTTCAAATGTCAAGACTGAAGTTCAGAGTTTTTTTAAAGAAAGAGCAAAAAGAATGTGTTGATGTGCTGGTTATTACATTGTGAGGAACTTGGTCAAATATCTTGTTTGTACACTATTAATACATTTTCATCAAATCTGGCGATTGTTCTTTAACCTAGTAACTAGTAATATCATTTTTCTCTTTACAGCTTGGATGAGTGAACTTATCTTTCTTGATAGCATGTTCCATATTTCCAAGTGAGAAAACATGAGAAGAGAAATCATCAAAGTACGATGTATTGCTTATCTATGAACATGTATAACAATCCATTAAGTCTTGATTACTGCCAAAGATTACATGTCCAGAACTAAGCTTCTGTCATGTGTGTGAACTTTGCTGATCTATAAACGTGGCTGGGTTTAGATATTGAAGGATTCTTCATGACTTTATTCAATTTCTTTGACAAATTTTCTTAAGACAGGAGAAACTTTGATCATTGTTAATTTTGTCTTCTCTTGAAGGTTTCGGAAGCGCATTGTGTAGAATTGCGGCAAGGAGAGAGCTATCTTTGGGATTACGTCAAATATCCTGTTCTTATTGCAGAAACTATATATTAGCTTCTTTTCACTCCTTTCAAGTTGTACCAATGTGATAATCCATGATGGACTAGGCTTATGCATGTCGATTTCGTTGATTGTCTTTTTTGCTTCCTTTTGGCGTTGTAAACTTAACTTGCTTTTACCTAGCTGCTGTTATTCTAAAGCAGTTTATAAAGAAACACTGGCAGGAAGATGAGGAGGGTTTTGAGCATCCTGTTGTTTCAAGCGATGAAAAGGTCTCTCTTCCTGTTTCCCTTGGATCTCTGCTTCATCTCCTAATTTTTTTTTACAGTTTTCTTAACAATATTATCGCTTCTTTGATATAAAAGTTTTAATTGCGGATCTTTAATATGTGGGATTAACTTAATGTTACTGTTATTAACCTTTTGCTTTTTTGGTCAGTTTGTGCTATTAAGTGTAGAACCACTGATTAGTTTGTTGTGGGTCATCGTGATATATTCTCTAATTTTCTGTATTGGCAGTTCGGGGTTTAGAATAAGAAGAACAGGTCTGTAAAGACAGAGTCTTTTCCATTAGTTTGCACTTACTACACCGAAGACAAGAGGGGTTGCTCTGATGGTAAGCAACCCCCACTTCCAACCGGGAGGTTGTGAGTTCGAGTCTCCCCAAGAGCAAGGTGGGAAGTTCTTGGAGGGAAGGATGCCGGAGGTCTATTTGGAAACAGCCTCTCTACCCAAGGGTAGGGGTAAGGTCTGCGTACACACTACCCTCCCCAGACCTCACTAAGTGGGATTATACCGTGTTGTTGTTGTTGTTATTGTTGTTGCACTGACTACACCCCCTTCGGATGCTGTAGATGTTTTTGCTTATTTGCACTCATTGTACCCTATTCTGATTCCTGTAGACACCAATAATTGAGAGGCGACTGTAGCCTTTGTAGGTATCTTTCAAGTTAATTGACCTCCAAAAATCGCTTTTTCTTCCTTCTTAAAAGGCATGTATATTGTGCAATGCAGTTTTAACCTTTGAGAAATTCGGCTTGGGTCTCTTACTATTTTTTTTAGTAGAAAGATAAAGATTGGTAATCAATGTAAGAACAACTTATGGTTGGAGTGTGAAAAAATCAAAGTGTAGATCGATATAATAGTAGGATATTTATTCTGTGTCATCTTGTTTATAAAAGTTATCGATTCAAAAAAGGAAGAAACCTCTAGCAAGATTGAACAAGAGATAGGGTTCATGCGCGAACCTAAAATGTATTGACAATATTGATTTGGTGATATTCAGGATTGCAGTAAATCAAACTTCCTTCCTGCATTACATGCTTTATGAGGATCTAGATAGTATAGTATCTTTGGGATTACATCTCGGAAGCTCTGTTTTATTCACTTTCTCTGTACAGTCCCTGGTGTAATTCTGTGAATTTTATCAGGTAGCTATACGTGTCCTGCTGTTGCCATTGCTCGATGATCCTCATAGAAAGATCTGCACGGCCATTGGTATGGCTGTGGCATCTATTGCCCATTGTGATTGGCCAGAAGACTGGCCTGACCTTTTACCCTCACTAATGAAGTGTATCTCTGACCAAACAAACATGAATGCTGGTGAGTCATTTGCTTCACTTTGTCATGAAGTTAAGGGATTGTAATCAACTTGTTTTGGTCATCTGAATTGTCATGCAACTTACTGGTTGGCACCCTTTTCTTTGCTGATTGTAATAACCTTGTTTTAGTCATCTGAATTGTCATGCAACTTACTGGTTGGTACTCTTGTTTTGCTGACTGTTCAAAACTAATTTAGACGTGGTTTTCAAATTGTGCAGTTCATGGAGCTTTGCGGTGCTTAGCTCTTGTATCAGCGGATTTGGATGATATGATGGTTCCAAAACTTGTTCCTGTTTTGTTTCCCTGCTTGCACACTATTGTTTCATCACCTCAGGTTAATTTAGTTTACTGTGGCATTCCATTGGCTGTTCTTTGAAGTTAACTTGAATTTGTGGAAGTAGATATTTTAACTCTCTGACAAATGGTAGTGGCTAGTAATTTATTTAATTCTTTGCTTCTCTTGTGTCACCCAGAAAGCACTGCTCTTCAGGTTCCTCTATTTTTGTGCAGATCTATGAGAAACCTCTGCGCATGAAGGCCCTTTCAATAGTTTATGCTTGTACCTCAATGCTGGGGGCTATGAGTGGTGTGTATAAGGTACTTTGTTCTGTGAAAAATATTTGAAGCTTACAACATTGAGTTATTATATCATCAATGGTTATCCTTTGTGTTAAGGCGGAGACGACTGGAATGATGGCACCTATGCTTCCATCTTGGATCAAACAATTCTCTTTAATTCTAGAACATCCAGTGCAATCTGAAGACCCTGATGATTGGAGCATCAGGATGGAGGTTGATTTTCTTTGTTTTTGTCAAAATTATATGATGCTGTATTTCATATTTTGCGTCATAGATTATTACTTCCCCTCGTTACGTATAGGTTATAAAGTGCTTGAATCAGTTCCTCCAGAACTTCCCAAGCCTCATGGAAAGTCAATTTAGGGGTCAGTATCCTCATCTATTCTCCAGGACTAGGTTACTCCTTTATATTCTATGTTAAAGTGATATTGTCAAGCACAGATGGTAAATATGCTGACATTTCTGGCTATTATTTTTTGTTATCCTACTTCATTTCAGTTTTTATGGGGCCATTGTGGCAGACATTTGTATCATCTCTAGGAGTGTATACACAATCATCGATCGAAGGAATAGAAGATCCTTATGATGGGAGATATGATTCTGATGGTGCAGAACAAAGCCTTGAATCATTCATCATCCAGGTAAAAGAGACCGAGCTCTGTTGTAATCTAATAATCACTAGTCAAAGCTCATTTAAATGATTTCTGCCTTCAGTAAAAACAAAAGTTTCAGTCGTTCAGACTTTTAGATTTCAGGCGCAATTTGTATCTGTTGCAACATTTGGAATTGTTAAGGTTATGTTCTTTTACTATGGAAAATTAAATCTTCTTTTTCCTCTTTCTCATGTAAGCAGAATTGTAATTTGATCTTCAAATTATTTGTTCGATTCTTAAATTGGTGATACTTGTCTTGTGTTTTCTTTTGTTTTAGCTTTGGCTATATGAGTAAAACATTTTTTCTCGTGGTTTTGCAGTTATTTGAGTTTCTATTGACCATTTTGGGCAGCCCCAAATTTGTAAAGGTGTGTTGCATAACTTTCTTTAGTTGTCTGTGCCTTCTTATTTATAATAATGGTTGATGATGGCACACAGTTGGAGATATCATTGTAGGTAGTCGGGAGCAATATAAAGGAGTTGGTTTACTATACTATTGCCTTTATGCAGACAACAGATCAACAGGTAATAATAGTTTCCTTTTCAAGCTATGATTGTGCAGATCTGGTTCGTAATGGCTTAAAAGAATGAGAAAACACTTAAATTTAAGTTATCTCGGCCTGCTAAAAAAGACATAATCATCAGTCAAAACCTCTGATCAAAGAGTGCTTGGATAACCTTAACAAATTAGATGATTAACCTTTTAGCAAGTGTATCTGATTTTAGCAATTGTATCTAAGCTTTTGTTGGTTATGGAAGTAGACACTGCTTACTGTAGGTTTTGTGCCCTTTTGGCTTCTAATTTCCAAATCGGGGGTGGCGGCGGAGATGGTGTGTCACTCACCCCAGAACAGTGTGGTCATGGTGCCTGTGCATCTTAGAGTATTTCCCTTGTGATCTTCTTGGTATCTTATGCTTTGACTTAAAGATTTCTTTGTTTTACTGATTATTTAAAACTTGGGGTTGGACTTGATTTCATGCTTTGTCTACATTGATTATGGAAAACTATTTAACAGCAATTAGAGGGGAGAAAGTATTGATATGAATTCACCAGCAGACAGTGGATGTCTAAGTGAGGGGATGCTAACAGAGCACTTATGAAAGTTCTTTTTTCCTTACCTAGGTTGAATTAGGTTTTAAGACATCACGATTACCAGTTACTTGGTTGTCTTCTTTCTTATCCTCGTCATGCTATCATTAAAAAAAATTTGTGTTTGCATTTCATATGTTATGTAATGAAGTTCTTGTCTTATTTTAGATGACCAACTACAAGATATATATATACACACACACACACACACACATATATATATATATATATATATATTATGTGTGTGTGTATATGTATGTATATTTGGTAAGTATACTCTATTCAGTATTCACTTAGACAGCACTGAGTGCTGGTGATATGGTTGTCTTTCCAAAGTGTGTGGAGTTATGGAAATCATCAGTGTGTCGAAGTGATTTATATTATTCAGGTTACACCACAATGTTAAAGATTGTAAACATCTAAATTTAACCAACTCTAGCACTTCTGATCTGTTCCAAGATTTGTTAGCTGCTTCTTCATTCTCTGCACTCTCTAGCTAGTGACATTATCCCTCAGGGTTTTTGGTATTACCCACTGCACCTTCAGAGAGATTGAGGAACAGGCTCCATGTCTGCCAAACTGCAGGAGATATATATTAGGTATAGTATAGATGGCAGCTTGTTTTTCAGTCGTGCTGATTATTAATAGCAGGATTTTGTGTCTGCTTTCAGGTCTGCAGTATTTTTTTTTTTGAAATTGGTAATGTTTTTGTATTAAATATAAACAGACTACACTAATTCAGTGTAGCCATCCATAATTACAAAAGGGAGTACAAAGAGAGACAAACTAAGTCTCTATAAATCTCATAAGAGGTCTTAAACATCAAAAATACATTCATTCTCTTTTAAGCACTCATGTTTACACCAAAAATAAGAGAGCATTAGGTAGCTCATTTTCAACTTTTGTATTGTACTATGTGTATCTTCAAAACATCTTAAATTCCTTTCTTTCCAAATTGTCCACCATGTATATGCAGGGACAATCTTCCATCTCTTTTCCAACTTCTTAGAACTTCCCTGATTTTTCCTGGCATAACCCATTGAATTCCCCTCAGGTTGATGAATATCTTCCAAATTTGATTTGTGACACTGTAGTGCAAAAAAAGATGGTTGATTGTCTCCTCTTGAGCTTTACATAAGTAACATCTGGACCCCAACTGATATCCTCTCTTTGTGAGATTATCTTGGGTTAGGACAACTTCTCTTGCTAGAAGCCAAACAAAACATGCCACTTTGTAAGGTATTTTAACTTTCCTGATCATTTTTCAAGGCCAACAACCAATCTGATTATTAGAATGGTTGTACTCCTTGTAAGCTGGTCTAACAGAGAAAATTCCTTCTTTCCCCCTTGCTAGAACAACCTATCTTCATTGTTGGTGGTCCCTCTAAACTGTTCTCGAGTATTATAGAAATTTGTCCGCCTCTCAATTTCCCAGTCATATAGAAATCTTCTATATGCGAGGTTCCATCCTTGACCTGTCCAAAGTTCTCCAACAGAAGCTCTTTGTTGTTGATTCAAATTGTAGATGTCCGAGAATAATTGCTTTAAAGTACTTTGTCCAAGCCATTTATCTTCCCAGCAGTATGTTTTCATTACATTTCCAACTCTGAGATTGGAGTTGTTTCTGAACATTGGCCATATGTTTGTGATAGACCTCCACAGACTCACCCCATAAGGAGTACATACTGTTTTTGTTGTCCAACTATCTTCCATCCCATACCTTGCCTGAATTACCTTCTTCCACAAAGATTGCTCTGTTGTGGCAAACCTTCGTAACCACTTCATCATCAATACTCGGTTTTGAGTTTTCAAATTTCTGATCCTCATTCCCCCTTCTTCCTTGCTGGTCATAAGTACTTCCCATCCGACCAGATGTAACTTACTCTTTTCACTGGTGCCTTGCCATAGAAAGTAGGCATGGCATTCAATACACTATTAATGAGGATTAGTCTACCTCCCAAGGATAGGTGTTGGCTTCCAACTAACTAGTTTCTTTTCACATTTCTCAATTACTCCATTCCATATTCCTTTTGATTTGCTTTTTGCACCAAGTGACATTTCCAGATACATTGTTGGTAGGGCTCCAATCTTCCCTCGTAGTATTCTAGCCAAACTATGCATCTCCATTACTTTATTAATTGGGTAAATGAAACTCTTGTTCCATTTAATGTGTAGTCCAGATATAGCTTCAAAAAGAATGAATATCATTATTAGATATGCTAGCATCACAAAACACCAAAGTATCATCTGCAATATCATAGATGGGTGATTTCCAAGTTGGTTGACTCCCTAGAGTTTACTCTGAATCCCCTCAAAACACCAAAGTATCATCTGCAATATCATAGATGGGTGATTTCCAAGTTGGTTGACTCCCTAGAGTTTACTCTGAATCCCCTAATCCTATTATTTGCTTTGGCAGTTTTAAACACATTGTTTAAACCTTCCATAGCCAGAATAAATAGGAAAGGGGAGATTGGGTCTCCGCCTCTGTGAGAGGAAAAGAAACCAACATGTGAACGATTGACTAAGATAGAGAATTTGATAGTACTAATGCAGGATTTGATCCAACTAATCGATCTTTCATCAAAGCCCATCTTCAAAAGTATTCCCAACAAAAACTTCCAGTTAAGGTTATCATATGCCTTTTGTATGTCCAGCTTGCATAGCATAGCATGTTCTTTGCTCTTTATTCTAGCATGTGCACTCTCATAAGCAATGAGAATAGCATCCATTAGTTGCCTATCTTTGATGAAGGCCATTTGTTGATTGTCCACCAGCTTGCCCATTACTTTCTTGATTCTCTCTGTTAGGATTTCTGAGATTATTTTGTAGACATCAGACTGATAGGTCTAAAATCTTTCGGTTCTTTAGCTCCAACTTTCTTAGGAATCAAATCCACCAAGGTAGCATTGAAGCTTTTTTCAAAGACCTCTGTAACTTGAAAATTCTGGACCGCAGCTATCACATCTTGACGGATCACTTCCCAGCATTGAATGTAGAAAGCCATAGTATACCCATCTGGACCAGGAGCTTTGTCCCCTGCGCATGCTTTGATATTCTCCCAGCTTTCCTGAGGTTCAAAAGGGCTCAATAACATCTGAATTGATAGTTTGGCAGTCCCTTAGGCTGCATTGTGGTCTCTACTCCTCAGCTTCTGTGTATAAGTTTTGGTAGAAAGAAATTATCTCCTTCTTGATATCTTCAGGATTCTCCACAGTCCCATTGACTTGTAGCTTGTCAATATAGTTATATCTTTTACGGGCATTTGCAGTTCTATGAAAGAACTTAGTATTTCTGTCACCTTCTTTCGACCAAAAGGCCCTGGACTTTTCCCTCCATGCTATCTCCTCCTTCCGAGCAGTTTCCTCAAATTTCTCTTCCTCATTCAAGCTCCTCAGTTCATGTATATCCTCAATTTCAACAAGTTGGTCTAGTATATGCTGTTTCTGTATCTTCAGATTGCCTTGAAATGTCTTGCTCCATTCTTTGAGTTTTTCCTTCAAAGCTTTAAGCTTGAAAGCCAGGATGTAATAAGGTTTTCCAGCACATGAAAAGGACTCCCACCATGTTTTAATTCTATCCTTGAAACCTTCAATCAACATCCACCAATTCTCGAATTTGGAAAAAGATTTCACTGGTTCCTAATTTCCACACTGAATCATCACAGGTGAATGGTCGAAGGTAACCTGTGAAAGATTGACTGTTTAATGTTTCTAAATCCTTCATCCCATTCCTCAGCGACTAGAAACTTGTCCAGCCTAGGAGCATTGTTGAAATTTATTCCTTTCTTCCATGTGAACTTGCCTCCTAGTAGTTGCAAATCAACTAAACCTATATCCTCAATAAAATCTGAGAAGCCTGCCATTGATCTGGTATATCTAACATAGTTCTTTTTCTATGAAGGGTATCTAACAGTGTTGAAATCCCCACACACTACCCAAGACTCAAGACCCAGTGAGTAAACCCCTAGCAGCACCTATCTCCCACCATACTTCTTTTCTTTCAACCCTATCATTAAGAGCATAAATACTGGTTAAATGCCAGACAAATTCTTGTGCTTTGCCACTGAGCTTACATGTGATGGAATATCTACCCACACTACTGACTTCCGCTTCTCGTGCCCTACTATCCCACACGATGAGAATACCCCCTCTAGTTCCACTTGCTTCCAACTGAGCATATTTCACCTATCTATTTGCCCATAATTCTCTAACTATCTCCCCGGTTTCCCCTTCTAATTTGGTTTCCTGAAAGCAATAGACTTCTGCCTTCCAGCTAACAACAACAACAACAACTACCCAGTATGCTCCCACCAGGTGGGGTCTGGGGAGGGTAATATGTAGACAAGCCTTACCACCAGGTGGGGTCTGCCTTCCAGCTACTCACCATATTTTTTATCAACTCCCTCTTCCTAACCCTGTTAAGTCCCCTAACATTTCAAAATACTATTTTAATCATCATTGACTATCGATGACAATATACCCTCCCCTGCTTCTTGTGCCATGCTTTCGAAACTGCTTCCAAGATCTAAGTTTTTCAATTATTTGCTTCCTTTCTTCTTTGGTGTGGCAGTCTCCATCATCAATGATGTTGACTCCATTGAATTCTTCCTCTTTCCATCAATTTTCATGAATAATTGGAGTGCTTCCTTTTCGCACCCTTTGAATTCCACCCCAAATTCTCTTTGCTCAACCTAATGGTATCTTGGTGCACTCAAAATAATGCCTCAAACTCTGGGTCCTCCTCGTCTTCTCATTATCTAGAGAATTTAAGGGAGAACTTCTTCGATTGTCCACTCTCCAAATGTTCTCCCCTCTTCCGGTTGCATGTGTTCTTTTTGCTGTATGTCAGAGGTTGATTGTTCCTTGTTTTTGATTAATACCAAGGCCTTTTCCTTGATCTCTTTGGTCTGAGCTTCCTCCTCGAGTGTATCATCTGAATTGTCGATCTCAGCGGCTTTCTCTGCTTTTTTTGAATTTTTTTCCAAAGGGAGGTTCTCTATATTGGCGTGGACCTCTATTAGGATTGGGTCTTTTAATTCCTCCAAATGGGCTAGGAGTTTTGGCCTTTTATTTCACAGGGTTATAGACTTGTCTATCTATCTTGGGCCCAAAGACTTTTTATTTGGGCCCAAATCATCATAAATTGAACTTGGTCCTTTGTCACGTGAGACTGGAACACATGTAGAATTTTTAAAGCCTCCCCATTGTTCGACGTACCCACGTGACCATAGTACAGTGGAGCGCTACAATCTCCTTCCCCAGGTGCATACTACTATAGACCATAATCTCTTTTCTCCCCTTATTACCCTGCAGTCCTTGTCCTTCATCATCTTCCTCCCTTGGAAACCTCGCCGCTGTCATCGCTCTTACAGTCGCCTGAATTTCACACTAGGTGGGGATTTTGTATAAAAATCCGTCACTTCCATCTGTATCTCTCTCGACACTATACTCCCATCTCCCTTCACTTTTATTCTTGCCCATCAGAGATGATTTTTGAAGTTTGTTTCCTCCTCTGTTTCTAGCCATCCCCCACATTGGTCTCCTATGATTTTGAAAACTTTATCTGACCATAGATTAGCAGGTAAACCTAATAGTCTAACCCATACCCAGTCTCGTTTCACCTTTTCCGGCCAGCAATCAGTGGTAGGTTTCCACCCGTCAAGGCTTACTTTGGACTTCTGCCACCGCCATTCTCCCTTGAGTACATGTTATGCCTCCTTTCTTGTGGGAAATTTGAACAGAAATTGGTAATCATTCATCTCATGTATGTTTATGCTGATGGTGGAATTCCACGTGTTGTTTGCCCATTTTCTGATATCGTTCAAAGTTGGAGATTCCGTCAAGGAAATCATCACCTTCCAAACTATGCATCTACTCACCACATCCTTCTCTGATAATTCTGAACCTCCTGGGACCATAATTTTGGAGTTGTTGATTTTTACTGGAGATGATTTTGTGCCTTCAGTGGACCATCTATTGGTTTTGATCGCTTCAGTGTGTGAGGTCTCCATCTTTGAGCTTCTCACATTCTAGGGCTGCTTCTCTTTCTCTGAAGAGATAACGAGTCTTATAATTTTTCTAGCTATGTCTCCCCACCCAGCATTTAATGAGATTTCCGGTTTAATAATGATAGACCTACTTTCCCCTTGTACAACAATAAAACTGATGTACCTACTATATTCATTGAATTTAAGGTTGCAAAAGTATTCTGTATAATGTTCTTTCATGCTCCATCTTCTTATTGCCCTGCTATGTTCCTTTGACGCCACATTAAATATCTCTGTCACTCATTTCACGACTTTAATGCTGACATTTGCTGTTCTCATCAATTTTCTGCTACGTTCTACCCATTCAAACTAATTTTCGTGATATCAAAAGACTTGAAGCCAGCATTGTAATAAATTCTGTCACTGTCCATATTTGAATGATGAAGTAAACTTATCTGATTTTGAAGGGAAAATCTGAGAAAGAAAGAGAGAAAGAGAGAAAGGAAAGGAATATGGAGGATAGGAAGGAGTATGGTGGAATGGAACCCGGTGAAGGATCCCGCCGGAAAGGTGGCTCTAACCTCCTAGGAAGTAATCTAGGGAAATGTGCCTGGGAGCATTATAGGAGATCGGCATCTTTTAAGTCTGCAGTATTTTTATTTCTACTAATCTCCCTTTCTATGGAATCAACGCATCTACTTCTATGTTTGCTATTTGATCACAACTTTTTACTTGTTTTTATGTGCCTTATTTATTTATAGGTATAAAAAAGTTTCCATATGCCTTCTGTGTTTATCTTGCTTTCAATTTGGATCGCAGGTTCACACCTGGTCTATTGATGCCAATCAATATGTTGCTGATGAGGATGATAATACTTACAGCTGTCGTGCTTCTGGTAAGTGGTTTCTAGGTGCTAACTTTCCCCTTTTTCACACACCCTGGAGTCTCTCTGTTTCTCTCTTTCAGCGAGCAGAGTCTCAGTGGATAGGAAGTACAAGTTATTTCACACTTAGGATCATTAACATAGTATTGCATCAAGGGTAACTATTAGCAGACACATGAGATATTATTTAGAAGGTTTAGTGTTTTAATGTGTTTGTGTAGGTAATTGTGTTTTATGTTATCCAAAAATCGTTTACATTTCATCTTTGAATGGTATTTTTTGCCATCATATTCTTGTACTCTGTTAAAAGTTAAATAATGTCATCCGTTGTGAGAAAGCACGGGAGAAATATATAATTGGTTGATAATAAACATAGTACAATGAGCCCTATATATATATACACATAACCTATCCTACTCCTAATACACATTGGATTAGGGTTCTACTATTTACATATTCTAACACTCCCCCTCAAGCTGGTGCATATAAATCATATGTACCGAGCTTGTTACGTATGTAGTTAATACGAGGACCAGTGAGGGACTTGGTGAAAATGTCTGCAAGCTGATCATTTGACTTTACAAACTTTGTAGCAATATCTCCCGAGAGTATCTTTTCTCTGACAAAGTGACAGTCAATCTCAATGTGCTTAGTTCTCTCATGGAACACTGGATTTGACGCAATATGAAGAGCAGCTTGATTATCACACACAAGTCCCATCTGACTAACATCACCAAATTTCAGCTCTTTGAGCAACTGTTTGATCCAAACTAGCTCACATGTCGCCATAGCCATTGCTCGATATTCTGCTTCTGCACTAGACCGAGCAACCACATTCTGTTTCTTGCTTTTCCTAGATACCAAATTTCCTCCTACTAAGACACAATATCCAGAAGTAGAACGTCTGCTAGAAGGCGATCTTGCCCAATCAGCATCGGAGTATCCAACAATCTGCTCATGGCCTCGATCCTCAAACAATAAACCTTTACCTGGAGTTGATTTTATATATCGAAGAATGCGAACAACTGCATCCCAATGACTATCACACGGTGAACCCATAAACTGGCTCACAACACTCACAGGAAAGGAAATGTCAGGTCTTGTCACTGTAAGATAATTTAATTTACCAACTAACCGCCTATATCTTGCAGGATCATTAAGAGGCTCCCCCTGTCCTGGAAGAAGTTTAGAATTCGGATACATCGGAGTGTCAACAGGTTTACAACCTGTCATTCCTGTCTCCTCAAGAATATCTAAGGCATATTTCCATTGTGAGATCACAATACCTGAGCTAGACTGTGTGACCTCAATACCCAGAAAATACTTTAGTGTGCCCAGATCCTTAGTCTGAAAGTGTTGAAGGAGATGTTGTTTCAATTTAGTAATACCATTCTGGTCATTGCCGGTAATAACAATGTCGTCAACATAGACCACCAGATAAATACAGAGACGTGAATCAGAATGCCGATAGAATACAGAGTGATCAGCTTCACTCCGAGTCATGCCATAATCCTGGATAACAGTGCTAGACTTACCAAACCAGGCTCGAGGAGACTGCTTTAGACCATAAAGTGACCGGCGCAAGCGACATACAAGCCACGAGACTCCCCCTGAGCAACAAACCCAGGTGGTTGCTCCATATAAACTTTATCCTCAAGGTCACCGTGTAAAAATGCATTTTTAATGTCCAGCTGATACAGGGGCCAATGGCGAACAGCAGCCATAGAGAGAAAACGGCGGACTTATGCTATTTTAGCCACGGGAGAGAAGGTATCACTGTAATCAAGCCCAAATATCTGAGTATATCCCTTGGCAACAAGACGAGCCTTAAGACGATCAACCTTACCATCTGAACCAACCTTGACTGCATACACCCAACGACAACCAACAGTAGATTTACCTGAAGGAAGAGGGACGAGCTTCCAAGTACCACTTGTATGTAAAGCAGACATCTCGTCAGTCATAGCCTGTCGCCACCCTGGATGAGACAATGCTTCACCTGTAGACTTAGGGATGGAAACAGAGGACAAGGAAGATAGAAAAACATAATAGGGTGATGACAAACGATGATAACTTAAACCGATCTAATGGGGATTAGGATTAAGGGTGTTCCGTATACCTTTCCGAAGTGCAATCGGAAGAGACAAGTTCGCAGTAGGAGCAGGGTCAGGTGCAGGACGTGAATCAACCGGGCTAGATGCTGGGCGAGGACGACGATGATATGTCAAGAGTGGAGTGTCTTGTATAGGGAGTCTAGGAAGAGCCACAGTAGACGTGCCAACGTTTGGAATGGGTAAGACTTCTGTAGCGGAACTTGAAGGAGGAGATATAGTAGACTCCCTAAAGGTCGGTATAGGTAAAACCTCAGATATATTAAGATGGTCAGAATGGTCAGAAGAGGTAAAAAAAGGCTTAGACTCAAAAAATGTGACATCGGCTGACATAAGGTACCTACGAAGATCAGGTGAATAACAACGATAGCCCTTCTGAGCACGAGAATAACCAAGGAAGGCACACTTGAGAGCACGAGGAGCTAACTTATCTTTCCCAGGAGCTAAGTTATGAACAGAACAAGTGCTCCCAAAAACACGAGGGGGAACAGGGTATAAGGGTGACTGGGGAAACAATACCTCATACGGAATTTGATTCTGGATGGGTGATGATGGCATCCGATTAACCAAATAACAAGATGTGAGAACTGCATCGCCCCAAAAACGCAGCGGAACATGAGATTCAATGAGAAGTGTGCGAGCAGTCTCAATAATGTGCCTATTCTTTCTCTCTGCAACCCATACTGCGGTAGTAGAGTCCGTCTGATTCAAGTCCTGTTCCAATCGTCTGTCCCATACTGCGGTCCTGCATAATAAAAGAGTCATCAATAAAATATATGCCGCAATGGAGGGCACGAGTCAAACGACTAACATATGCAAGATTAAAAGGACAGCCAGGGACATAAAGAACGGAATCTAGAGTGACAGAGGGTAGAGGATTCGCTTGTCCAACTCCTTTTGTTTTAGTTTGAGACCCATTAGCTAAAGTAACGTTGGGAAGAAACTGTGAATACGCAATATTTGACAAAAGGGATTTATTACCAGAGATATGATCAGAAGCAGCTGAGTCCACAACCCATTGTTCAAGAGGACTAGACTGGGAAACACAAGCAAAAGAATTACCAGCAACAGAAGTATCAGTCTGAGCAACAGTGGCTACTTGTGGAGATGTCTGCTTGCTTGCTCGATATTTAAGGAACTCATTATACTCCCTTTCAGATAAAAAAAAACCCTGGTTACCTGTAGTCTCGGTCTGAGCAACATAAGCATTTTTGGGTGGTCGACCATGTAAAGAATGGCACACGTCACGAGTGTGACCAAGTTTATAACAATAAGAACACTTGGATCTAGATCTTCCAAAACGACCTCCTCCTCGTCTATACTCCATAGTATGAGATGCCCGATTGTCCACTGATTGGGATACGAGGATAGATGAATCAAGTGTCTGTGATGAGCTCACTGGGTGACTTGGTGCTGCAGCAAGGCGAAGTAAGCGAGAGAATAATTCATCAACTGTGGGGACAGTCGGACTAGCCAAAATCTGATCGCGTACTGAGTCAAGATCATTAGGAAGCCCAGCAAGAGTAAGAACTAGAAACAGCTTTTGTCGTTGCGCTTGCTGCTTTGCAACGCTAGCAGAAACTGGCATCAACGTCTCAAATTCCTCCATAACTGCATGCACTTGACCCAAGTAAGTAGACATATCTAACTCCTGTTTCTTTAAATTTGTCATCCGTGATATCACATCATAGAAACGAGATATGTCATTAGTGTATAAAGTACGAGCCTTTTCCCAAACCAAATAACATGTTTGGAATGGACGAAACAAGTACATCAACTTGGAATCAATAGATCGCCACAAAATACTGCATAATTGAGCATCGATCTTCTCCCAATGTGCTTTGGCTTTTTCATCTCCTTCACTAGACTCTTTGATTAGATGATCTTGAACATCTTGACCTTTACACCACAACTCGACAGACGAAGCCCAAGCTAGGTAGTTTGAACCTCCCATTAAAGGTTCTGAGGTAATCATAACACCGGAACTGCCAGAACTCGGGTTTCTAGGACCGAAAGCATCTAGTCCCAAAGACATCGTTGGATTATCAACTGAAAACTCGCTGAAACTGAAACAGAAAACTGGAAACTGCCGGGAAAAAAAAAAACTGGAACACTGTGGCGCCGGAAAAAGCACTGTAGCTACCGGAAAAAGTCAAAGTTGTCGGAATTGAAAAATAAAAATATGGATAGGCTCGGAATTCAAGGGCGAGCAGACTGTCCTGAAGAAGTTCTGGCCGGAAAGTACTGTAGCTGCCGGAAAAGTCACTGTAGTCGCCGGAAAAAACTCAAAGTTGTCGGAATCGAACGAAAGTAGGATGGGTAGGGTCGGAATTAGTAGCCGACCAAACTGTCCTGAAGGAGGCACCGGAAAAAATGGCCGGAAATAGGGTCACGCGCCTAGGGTTCCGGCTGCGCGTGAGGGCGCGTGGGGCTTATTTGGCCGGAGAAATTTCTGGGGTTTTGTCGCCGGACAGAGGCGAGTGTTTTGGTATTGCTGGATTTTGCACAGCACTGACCGAGACTGATTTTACTTGAAAAAAATCGCCGGAAAAGGGTTCCGATGACTGATTTTACTTCCCGGAATCGCTGGAATTTATGCACAGCGATAAATCTCTCACGATAGCTCTGCTACCATGTGAGAAAGTACGGGAGAAATATATAATTGGTTGATATTAAACATAGTACAATGAGCCCTATATATATATACACATAACCTATCCTACTCCTAATACACATTGGATTAGGGTTCTACTATTTACATATTCTAACACGTTCACAGCTTCATGCAAAGCACAGTTAACAAAGAAGTACATGGATGTACAATGCGAACTTATTTAATTCATGAACTCTAGCAGCTGCTTCCCCATGAGAGACTGGTTTATCTCTCCTAGTATTTCAGTGGTCTGGTATGCAAGGTTGAATATTATGATGCTAATTTACTGACTAATATACGAGTATATGACAATATTTAAGTGGTTGAGGGTTGATAAGATCATTAAGAAAATCTGGCTTATGATCCCTGCAACCATTTTTTGGTGTTTATGGAACGAGAGGAATAGAAGATGCTTCGATGACACCTCAACTCCGAACCATTACTCAAATCTAAATGTCTGCTCAACCTTTTTTTCCTGGACAAAGTTGTCCCCAATCAATAGTACAGGACAGCTTTTGGACTTTATTAGCTCTCTTGTCCTAGATTGAGACTTTGATTTGGGGCAAACAATGTTCTCCTGTAATTTTTTGTTTATGTAGCTGTTATGCATCTTGTAACTTTGCATCTTCTTGATGCCTTCTTAATGAAACATATTACTTCATCAAAAATATTTAAGTGGTTGAGGGTTTGACTTTTCCTACCCTCAATACCAAATTTATGCTAGTGATATAAAGCAGGCCAGTTTCAGTTTCCTCGAAGTGGAGTTTTCTCATTTCAACGTCGCCTGTTTGTGTATAAAAAACTTAAGGATCAGATATTCAGATTTAAGTTGTTTCTTGTATTAAAGTTAGAAAACTTAAGCTCATGCTAACAAATAAAAAAAGGATTTTTGGGGATTGTTTTCTCAGTTTGGGCACCTTAACTGCTGGCTGTGCTTTCTTTCTTCTTGGTTCTGGTCCATCGACAATTTGATTGTTGAGTTTCAGACCTCTCATGCCAACTCTGCGCATGATGTATCTATGCAATCGGATTGCTCTATTCTGTACTTGATATGAAACATTCATTCCAGGTGCCCTTTTGCTGGAAGAAGTCATTAGTTCTTGTGGTACACAGGGAATTCATGCTATCATTGACTCAGCGAAGACGCGATTTAGCGAGTCTCAGCAAGAAAAAGCATCTGGTGCTTCGGGCTGGTGGAAAGTAAGTGGAAAAGACTATGTGTTGACAGCTTTGATGCTAATTAGCTTATTCAACTCTCTTCTCAATGCTCTATGCTATACAGGGTCTTTGGTATGGGTATTATATATGTGAATGCATCTAGCATGAGTATGCTCAAATTCCAGCCTGAATTTTGAAAGACACGGTGGTGTTGTCTCCCAAATTCTTTTCCTATGATATCCTATTCTCTGTACGCTTCAGCACACAATTGGCAACATTGTCCTCATGCATACCCAACTAATGAGAGAACAGGGTAGAGAGAGTAGCAATCCTGCATTGTAGTGAGAGATGATCTGTATCCTTGCCACTCTTGTTACACATCAATGGCACAGTCTCACCACAATCTTTCTTAATTCCCTTAGATTGTCAGCAGTAAGAATTGCGTTCCGTACTGCACACAATATGGAAAATATTGGTTTTTAATGCTCCATATTCCTCCTTCTGCTAAACCAATATAAGCATCTTACGAGTAACACCACCATGCCCCCTGATACTCTTTACTTTTGGCAGATGAGGGAGGCCACACTTTTTGCTTTGGCTTCGGTGTCTGAACAATTACTTGAAGCTGAGGTTCGTGTTACTTATAATACTTTAAATGGCGATTTCCTGATTATCTGCTTGTCAACTTAAAAAAGAAAAGAGTTCAGTGGCTGAAAGATTCATGTTGCTGTGTCTATTGCAGTAATTACTTATCTATTGGATTTTCCTCTCAGGTCCCTGAAATAACTAAAGTCAGTTTAGGAAATACTTTAGAACAAATTCTTTCAGAAGACATGGCAACAGGTAAATCTGGTTTTGTAGATCAAATTGGATTTTATGTTACATGGTATGGAGATACAAGTGTGAGGTTTATTGTATTGGATATACTATAGACGGGCACTAAGGTAGATATTGAGATATCTCTAATAAATTAGTGCTCTCGTGGATTTTGCAGGGGTAAATGAATATCCCTTCTTATATGCCCGTATGTTCTCTTCCATTGCTAAGTTCTCCTCCATGGTAATTATCTTTATAGTTCCCTTCAATGCAGTTAAGACTTTATCTTTTCTTTTGCTATGCAACTATATGGCTCACAGTTAACTTGTTTGTTCAGGTCAGCCAGGGTCTAATTGAACACTTCCTATATACAGCTATCAAGGCACTTAGCGTGGATATGTGAGAACCTAATTTAGTACTTAATTCTTCTATCAAAGAAAAATAAAGAACTTGGTTATTAATGATGATTAACTACATATAGGCCTCCACCTGTAAAAGTAGGGGCATGTAGAGCACTTTCTCAACTTTTACCTGATACAAACAAAGAGATTCTCCGTCCTCATTTCTTGGATTTATTTTCATCACTCACAGAGCTTCTTAAGCATGTAAGTAACTATGAAAGCAAACTTCCTCCTTACTGTCTATCTTTATAACTGTTGTTGAAGCTAAGGTTGAGTATCTGCTCCGCAGGCTTCTGATGAAACCATGCATCTAGTGCTTGAAACACTGCAGGAGACTGTAAAAGCAGGTTAGAAGAATATAAGACAGTATGAGTTCAACTTAGCACGCAGTACTGCTTTGGATTTTCAAAGCTTTCTAGTGGAGTATCCTCCCAAAATTTTCGAAGCTCTCTTTGTTTGAAGTTTCTAACATATTTTTGCTTTTGTAGGCCCTGAGTTTGCAGTATCTACTGAGCCAGTTCTCTCTCCTATTATCTTGAATATGTGGGCTTCGAATGTTGCGGATCCTTTCGTCAGCATTGATGCTCTTGAGGTTCTGGAGGTAGTAATTGAAAGGCTTTTCTTTGATCACAAAATCTAATGTAACAATGTTATATGTACTTCACCAGAAAATTGAATTGGCATGTACTGTAGGCGTGATACAGTCTATAGATGGGAGTTCACTGTCAGCTAGGTTAATTTTAGATGACAGGCTGAACTGTTAAAATCACCCAACGTCTTAGTGCGCTAGTTAATCCTTTTTACTGTTCATGATTTAGTTATTTGATTTGGTATTGCTAGCTCTAGCAAAGTCTCCTCTCAATTTTAGCCAAAAATTGGGTTGGTAGTGGATTGATGTTCGATCAAAATGGAAGGTCGACAAGTAGTATGTTCCTATTTCTGCTTCCTTATGATTTTGATTGGCAAGTGTAAGCAAATCAAACTATGATGCAATTTCGCACCAAAACCAGGAGAACTTGGACTATTAACTGCATTTGTAAAAGTTATTTCTGTCTTTGAACCTATATCCTTTCTTTGGTCTCAGGTTAATGAGCAACATATGTTTGTGGTTTGAAGTAACTGGACATCCGTAATGAGCCTTTTTATGTGTGTGTGTGATCATGTTATATATAATGTTTTCCTTTCAGATGAATTCTCACTTTTCATACAGTTATCTTATTAAATTTAAAGATTTCTGCTCTGTGACGTAGTTTGCTCACTGTGAGAATGCACGGGAGAAAAATATTATTGATATATTATTTACAATGGTACAATGAGCCATATATATACACACATAATATATCCTACTCCTAATACATATTGGATTAGGGTTATTCACTCCTATTTATACTATTATTTTAATACTCCCCTCAAGCTGGTGCATACAAATCATTTGGACCGAGCTTGTTACATATGTAGTTAATACGAGGACCAGTGAGGGACTTGGTGAAAATATCTGCAAGCTGATCATTCGACTTCACAAACTTTATAGCAATATCTCCCAAGAGTATCTTTTCTCTAACAAAGTGACAGTCAATCTCAATGTGTTTAATTCTCTCATGGAACACTGGATTTGATGCAATATGAAGAACAACTTGATTATCACACACAAGTCCCATCTGACTAATCTCTCCAAATTTCAACTCTTTGAGCAATTGTTTGATCCAAATTAGCTCACATGTCACTATAGCCATCGCTTGATATTCTGCTTCTGCACTAGACCGAGCAACCACATTCTATTTCTTGCTCTTCCAGGACACCAAATTTCCTCCTACTAAGACACAATATCCAGACGTAGAACGTCTATCAGAAGGTGATCCTGCCCAATCAGCATTTGAGTATCCAACGATCTTCTCATGGCCGCGATCCTCAAACAATAAACCTTTGCCTGGAGCTGATTTTATATACCGAATAATGCGAACAACTGCATCCCAATGGCTATCACACGGAGAACCCATAAACTGACTCTCAACACTCACAAAAAAAGAAATGTCAGGTCTTATCACTGTAAGATAATTTAATTTACCAACCAACCATCTATATCTTGCAGGATCGCTAAGCGGCTCCCCCTGTCCTGGCAGAAATTTAGAATTCGGATCCATCAGAGTGTCAACAGGTCTATAACCTGTCATTCCTGTCTCCTCAAGAATATCTGAGGCGTACTTTCGTTGTGAGACCATAATACATGAGTTAGACTGAGCAATCTCAATACCCAGTAAATACTTTAGTTTGCCCAGATCCTTAGTCTGAAAGTGTTGAAAGAGATGTTGCTTCAACTAAGTAATACCATCCTGGTCATTGCCGGTAATAGCAATGTCGTCAACATAGACCACCAGATAAATGCAGAGACTTGAAGCAGAATGCCGATAGAATACATAGTGATCAGCTTCACTCCGAATCATGCCAAATTCCTTGATAGCTGTGCTGAACTTACCAAACCAGGCTCGAGGAGACTGCTTTAGACCATAAAATGACCGGCGCAAGCGACATACAAGGCCACGAGACTCCCCCTGAGCAACAAACCCAGGTGGTTGCTCTGATATCATGTGAGAATGCACGGGAGAAAAATATTATTGATATATTATTTACAATGCTACAATGAGCCCTATATATACATACATACATATCCTACTCCTAATACATATTGGATTAGGGTTATCCACTCCTATTTACACTATTATTCTAACACTCACGTACTTTAGTTATATTATCTTCTGTTATAATGTAAATTGACCTCCAATTTCCCTTTTGCTTGCAGGCAATAAAAAATGCTCCCGGTTGTATGCACCCACTGGTTTCTCGAGTTTTACCTTATATTGGGCCCATTCTAAATAAAGTATGCATGTTTTTTTAGGAATTAGATTATTACAGAAAGTTTATATTAGTTATAGTGTCTGATTGTTGCCGGCATCTTTCAGCCGCATCAGCAGCCAGAGGGTTTAGTTGCTGGTTCACTAGATCTCGTGACGATGTTGTTGAAGGTGAGTTCCACGTAAATAAGGATCTCTGTGAATACTATCTTTATGTAACTTCTATATATTCTTTTTGACTGGAAGATATTCTGTTATAAAGTTTCTAATATATCAATTGTGTTTTTATTTCAGAATGCCCCAACTCACATTGTAAAGGCGGTGTATGAAGTCTCTTTTGATCCTGTTGTTCGTATAGTCCTTCAAAGTGATGATCATAGTGAAATGCAGGTTAAATTTGTGGACTTTGTTTTCTACTTGACAATCGCTACATACACTTTTGTTAGGATCACTTACTATGCTCAGAAGTTAGAAGTAACCTATTGGTGTTGGTTTGAGTCCAGAATGCAACACAGTGCTTAGCTGCTCTTATATCTTGGGGGAAAGAAGAATTGCTTGCTTGGGGAGATGATACTGCATTCGCGATGAGAAGTTTGCTTGATGTGGCTTCAAGGTGGGGTTCTTATTCTTCCCTTTTCATGAGCCTTATTGAACCATTGAATTTCAAGTTGTCTGGTTATCATGCTTCATTTTGTAATATGGGGCTGGTTGAGCTCATCGACCCATAATTTTTTTTGGCTCAATGAATCTCTTCAATTTTCCTCTTTAACATGATACATAGAAGTTATATCAAGATACATACATAACATAAGTTGATTAATGTGCTTAGGACTATGCGACTTTGCTGTTATAATTGGAATGACCAAAGGATAAGAATGAAAAAAAAAAGATTATAAGGTGAAAGCTGAAATCTTTTAGATTGCTGTACTACTTTTACAGTAGATGTTTAAATCTATGGGAGCTTTATTCTTCTCATGTGCTCTTTCTTTCTTTTTGGGGTGGGGGTGTGGCTCCGAGAGGGGTACAACCTGATGGTAAGAAAACCACATTTATACTGCTCTTGGGTATTAGTTTCTTCAGGTATTGGGAACCCAAGGCATCTACGATCTATGCTGCTCGGACTCTCCGAAAATGTCGCCGGGTGCGTGTCGGATACTCCAAAAGTAGTGTATTTTTGGAGAATCCGAACACGGGTACGGCAACAATTTGGAGAGTCTGCACAACAGTCTATGACTGCTACATAAGTTTGAAGATCAGCTAGAAGGGTTCATATTGAGCTTGTCCAGCTTTAACTTCTCCTCTGTTTATTCATGATTAACTTGAAGAAGTTGCCTGTTGTCTGAATATGTTGCTTTAGGCTTGATTCTCAAGTTAAAAAATTGAAAAAATGAGGGCTGCAGAATCATAGACATATCTACGATGTGGCTTGAATGATTGATTGTTTATGATCTTGCATGCAGGCTTCTGGATCCTGATCTAGAAAGTTCCGGAGCACTTTTTGTTGGGAGCTATATCCTTCAACTTATTCTGCATCTCCCTTCACAAATGGCTCAACATATCAGAGACCTGGTTGCTGCACTTGTGAGGCGCATGCAATCTTGTAAAATTTCTGGGTTAAGAAGCTCTTTGTTGGTTATTTTTGCCAGATTGGTATGGTTTTCTTGTCCTTATTTGGATCTGTCTTTACATTTTTGGCTGGTAACTGCTGATTTATGTAGTCTCGTTTCGTGTCGCACAATGAACTAAATTTGCATATATAGACATTCCTCTTTTTGGTGGTAAATGTTCAAGGAAGTAAGGAGTAGACACGAATGCAGTTGCTGACTCTACACAGATAAAGGGTCTTTTTCCAGGGTAGCCTTTAAATTCACAATATTTTGGGATGCTTTAGGATCAGAACCAAAACAAAATTGTTATTTTCTTTTTCATTTTTTCTAGAAACTGAAATTTAAGTAATAGTTTGCCTGCATATCTACTGACAACAATCACATATTACGTTGTCTCTGCTGGTGCTTTGCTTTTAAATAAGTGATTTGATAAACAAGATGTAAAAGATCTTTCCTTCACATAACTATCTGTAAGTTTTTCAGTAATGAATTTGGAGATCTTGGTGTTTTAATTGCCTTTTCTCATTGAACTTGATGCTTCCCTATGTCTATGTAGGTCCACATGAGTGCTCCTCGCGTTGAGCAATTTATTGAGTTGCTGATCTCAATTCCAGCGGAAGGTCATCCTAACTCCTTCGCTTACATAATGTTTGAGTGGACAAAGCAGCAAGGTAAGTAGACAGGCTTGTTGGTCCTTCAATGGCATTATGTTGGAACATGTAACTGCATTGTTTTGAGCATATTATTGATCTTTTGTTCTACTTGCTTCATCTGTCTTGTAGTTTGCTTAGGGAATTATGCATCATGAGCTACATCTTGACAGCTGCTTGTATATTTACTCTGTACTAAAAGAACAAGCTAATATTCAGGGGAAATTCAGGGGGCTTACCAAATTAAAGTTACCACAACCGCTTTGGCTTTACTGTTATCTACAAAGCATGTTGAATTGGGGAAACTGAATGTTCAAGGCCATCTAATTCAGGTTGGTTATACTTGTTGATTCTTCCGCGAGCAGAAACCACCAATGACCTAAAATCTATTTTGTGGGTATTTCAAAGTCTACTGCAGGGATAACGACACGCTCAAAAGCTAAGACAGCTCCAGATCAATGGACGTTGGTGCCTCTTCCTGGAAAGGTAACTTTACCGTTCCCATATATGATAGTTGGTTTCAAAATTGATGTCAGCCTGTGTATTTTTTTTCGTATTTTACAGCGCAAACTCGTTCTTGGGTTGACAGTTCTTGCTCGCCAGTGCATGATAAATTGATCTCCTTACCAGAGTCTTTGTGTTTTCATCTGTGTTTCAGCATTTGTTTGAGATTTTTTTAATGCATTTTGTTTAATCGAAGTGTGTTTTATCGGCTGATACGTAATTTAACATTATTGAGTAGTAGCATCATCTTTTTTTTTTCTAACAGAACTTATGTTTATGGACTTAATAGATTCTTGCTTCATTAGCGGACACCTTAATTGAAATTCAAGAGCAAGTTTTAGTTGGTGGCGACGAGGTAATTATACTCCTTAAAATACTGTTAAGACAAGTCTAGGTTTTCTAAATCTTGCACAAAATCATTGGTGCCAGGATAGTGATTGGGAAGAAGTTCAAGAAGGAGATGTCGAGACAGATGAAGCTGTGGTTTTATCAAGTAGTGTCATACCCCGTGGTAGACCATCCTATGATTACCTTGATGCGATGGCCAAGGCTTTCGATGAGGTTTTTATCAAATGCTGCTATTCTTTCTCTATCTCCATCTGTCCATCCATCAATTTCCTTAAAAAATTGGTCATCATTTTTAATCGTTAACATGGGTTACTAGGACGGGGATGATGGAGATGATGATGACCTTCTTAGTGGTGCCGACCCCCTTAATGAGGTATTTGTTTAGAACAAATACATCATATCTGAATGCTATCATTCCTGCATGGAGTATAAACTGACCATCAATTCAATTGCGTCGGCAGATTAATCTGGTGAATTATATAGTAGATTTTCTCAAGAAGTTCGCTCATAGTGATGGAGCAATTTTTAGTCATCTTTTACAGGTCCATTCCAACTCTTATAAGTGACTCAATCAAATACATAAGTAAAATATTATATATTGAACCTACATTATGGTCATCTGTTTTTCCCAGAGTTTGACGAAAGCTCAACACGATGCAATTCAAATGGTGCTGAAGCAATGAGGATTCTTCTGTTTTACAAAAGGTGAGGTCAATGTTCATTTGTGAAAGTTTCTGGTTTGGCCTACAAAATTTATATTCTTTTCCCCAAAACTGGTTATGGTGAGTGGCTGAGTTTGTAAAGCGCAAAATTTCATATGTTTTTTATTTATTTATTGTTTTCCTTCTAGTAAAACGCGCAATATAATGTAGTAGTTTGTAGCTTCATGTCTGTGTGTCAATCGTGAAACTACATGATGTGATTCATTCTTTTATTCCAGATAACATTTCCCTTGCTTCAAATTTCCCCATTATTTTCGTCTTATTTGTTAGAAAAAGTTCTGGTTGTATACAGCTAGTTCTGTAGCAATTGATTAGTATGATATTGTGAAAGCATTTGTGTTTTAATTCTCTTTTGACAAATTATTGATATGGTGAACCGGTGCACTAACGTAGCATTCCAATTAAGTGAAAGTATAATAGGTACTAATCAGACTATTTTATACTACTAGTATTATTTTAATTGACATGATTGCTGAGGATTGTGTTCAACACATTGTCTCTAATGGTGTATTTTGTTCCTGGGCCTAAACGGGCTTTACGGGCCGGGCTTCGCGGTCCCGGACTTCGTGGGCCTAGGCTATGGCAGTCCCGGTCTTCGTGGGCTCAATGGGTGAGACCAGCCCGTGACGGACTTAAGCCCACAGTAATCCTGGGCTTAGCGGGCTTGGCGGGCATTTTTTTAAGGCAATATCTTATATAGTAGTTATTACTATAGTATAGAAATATATTTTATATAGTATTCTAGTTATTAGCATAGTATATATAATATATATATATATATCATTGTATATTGTATTGTAGTAATTAGTATATATTGTATGTTATATATATATATATATTCCCTTATATATTTTCTTGTAGTATATATTGTATGTTATGTATATATATTCTCTTATATATTTTCATGTAGTATATATATTGTATCTTATGTATATATATTATAACTTATTTAGTTATATATTTTGTTGTAGTATATATATTGTATCTCTTATGTATATATGTTATTACTTATATAATTTCTTGTAGTTTAGGTTGTATGTTATATATATATATATTCTCGTATATATTTCTTGTAGTATATATTGTATGTTACTACAAGAAATATATACGAGAATATATATACATAACATACAACCTAAACTACAAGAAATTATATAAGTAATAACATATATATATATATATATATATATATATAGCTTATAAATAATTCGAAGTAAAGACAAAGAAATAGTGAGAAAAAAGATATTCAAGGGTATGTCTTATAATTTTTATTACCCAGAATGACATATCTTTCTTAGTCTTCCTTCCCCCAATGGAATGAGCATAACAAGGTACTAATACCACCATTAAAAGGAAAAAAAACTTAAAGATGTGCCAATGTACAAGTTACATCATAATCTACATTGTATCTCTAACAAATCTCATAAATCTGTCAAGGTTGGGAGGAGGTTGTGTTGGTGGTGGTGGAAAAGAAGCTTGTTCATCACCACTTCCGGGCGAAGCCGAATCCTCCGAAAGTTCTGCTATCATTTCTTCATAAGCTTCATCTATCGCCGGTTGTGATTCTGCAATTCCAAAGTTTCTTCTTTCCGCACGGATCCAATTTCTAAAAATTATCGATTTTTCCAAGATATCCTTTATCGCCGCTCTATGATCACCTATTTGCAGTCTTGCTTGACTGAAAGCGCTCTCCGATGCAACAGTTGAAGCTTGAATTGATAAAATATCCCGAGCCATCCTTGCAAGAACCGGAAAATATTTTTCTATTGACTTCCACCATTCCAAAAGATCGAAAGAGCCGTCTGGATTCTCCTTTTCAAGTCTCTGAGACAAGTAAACTTGAAGCTCATTTAGATGTGATGTTTCATCATAATTATCACCTTGAGAACCCC
The DNA here is from genome assembly GCA_034376525.1 of Nicotiana benthamiana. Taxonomy (NCBI): domain Eukaryota; kingdom Viridiplantae; phylum Streptophyta; class Magnoliopsida; order Solanales; family Solanaceae; genus Nicotiana; species Nicotiana benthamiana. The sequence continues at coordinate 51,999,240 of CM067330.1, read as the reverse complement.
GGAATTCCGTTCAAGATTTAAGAGCTGTTAAGCCCGCAATTCTTTTAGACGATTGTGAGCTAGACGAAGTAGGGATTGGAATATTTGGCCTAGCATACTCTAAGGCAACTTGATAAGCATTATAAACTATTTGAGCATTAATTTTAATTGATGCTTTTGCATCTGCAAGTGTAGCAACTTCCTCGTTTGAAAGGTCTAAAGCCTTATAAATATTTGAATACCAAAAAAGAGGACCTCCCAATTTCATTGTAGGATTTAACATTGTAGCAACACCAAAAATAGGAGGGATAGAGAAAAAATAATTTTTAAATTTTTGTTTCATTTCATTTATAGCAAGTTCATAAATATCATTACCTTCGCCAAATTCAACAAACAAATCAGCTAGTGCGGCAATATAAACTAAACAGTTTGAAATAGTAAGATAATATTGTCCAGAAAATGCATTTGTAGCAACTTGAAAATGTTCTAAAAAATCTAAAAGACTTTTAACATTCGTCCAATCTTGGGTAGTAAGCATTTCATCATCATCCTCACCACCTACTTGAGAATTAAACGTTGCATTAATTGAGTTTCTATATTCATATGCAACTACTAAACTTTCGTACATACAATTCCATCTAGTCGGGCAAGGTTTAGGAACCTTTCTTTCTCTAAGGCCATATTCATCATATTTTTTAAAATACTCTCTAAGTCTAGTTCTACGGTTTGAATAAAAAAGCCAACTAAGAACCATTCGAACCTTTTCAATTTCTTTGTTTAAAATTCGCATACAATCACCGATAATTAAATGATAAATATGAAAAATACATCTAACATGAAAAATATTAGGAAATGCAGGATCTAGTGTTTTTGTATGCATGCCTATAGCACTAGTGTTACTAAAAGCATTATCCATAGAAATTGCCATTATTTTATTGCTAAAGCAAAAATATCTACAAATATCAGAAACAGTGTTAGCTATAAACTTACCTGTGTGACATGAATTAATTATTCTATACGCAATTATACGTTTTTGCATTGTCCAGTCTTCATCTATCCAAATGACTTGTAACAGTTGGATAATCACAATCATTACCACTTCTACCAATATCAGTAGTAATAGAAATCCGATTAGGTATATGAGTAAATAAATAGCGCAAATATTGTTCATATTCATGTTTGAATTTATAAATATCGGTCTTAACTGTTGCGCGACGCCAACCTTTATAAGTATGGTTAAAACCTCTTCTAATATAATGAACCCAATTAGGATTAGAAGCAAAAGTATAAGGTAAGCACATAACAGTAATCATCTTTGCTAATTCTTCATGATCTCTATTTGGATCGTAATATAAAATACCTCCGGTGACAGTGTTAATTCCTGGTTGAACTAGATTTGAACCTGTACTAGGGTTAACCGCAGAATCTACAGTCGTTCGAAAGTATCAAACTCAACGTCATGGCTTACAGTCGTATTAAAGTATCAAATTCAACATCATGACTCACAGCTGTATCATGCCATCAAACAATATATATATATGTATATATATATATATATATATATATATATATATATATATATATATATATATATATATATATATATATATATATATATATATATATATATATATATATTGTATTTTTCATAAAATAATATATTTGCGGCTAGTCAATGCACGCTTGTCCCAACACATGGATCAGGTAGAAAAAATATATATATTTAAAACAGAATCAAGTATCAAACCTTAAAATCTCACTTGCCTCGCTAACAGAAAGTTTTTAAATCTTGTAAAGCGTGGAATACCAGCCAAACGGCCTCCAATGGCCTCACTCTAGTTATGAATTCTTTCCCAAACTTTTTTTCCCTCCAATTGTGATCGTCGCCTCCCAGAATGTTGTTTCCTTTCATTCTAATTTATTTATTTATTTGAAAATTATTTATAAGACCTAAATTACTCTGTTTCCCACACCTTAGGTCTTTATACATGGGATAATAAGAAAAATATACGGGTTTAGCTCATTTCTTTACCATTAATCATTGTCTTTGTTATTTTATTATCCGACTTAATATGTATACTAGTTAATTAAGTTCATTAATCATTTAATAAATTTTATAACTCGTAAATTAATACATATGCATACAAATTTTGGTTGTTACATTCTCCCCACTTAAATATTCATTCGTCCTCGAACAATTTAGAAAGTGTACAGGATATCTCAAGCAACTGTAGGTACTTAATCTACATGTCTATCCTCGACTCCAACACAGCTTTCTCAATTAGATGGTTGCGCTATAACACTTTCACTTAAGCAATTTTCGTTGAGCTCAATTATCGCACTCGCCTATCAACAATAGCTGTGAGACCTCCATCATATTCAAAATTTTCATCTAGTTCCCTTTCTTTGGACTGAATGTTATATGACTCTTGTCGTAAACACATAAAACACAAGATGTACAACTGAAGTCCTGAGGGCAAGATAAGTTTATATGCCACTAATCCATTTTCATTCAAAATCTCATAACTTCTTTCATGGAAAAAATCTTCTAAGACTTTTTTTCCCACCTTTCAAGAACTCCACATCCCATTATCGTTTCTTGACACAACAATATTTTTTTAACGTGCTAAGACCACGTAGGTATTTAGGAAACATCATCCAAGGCTTCTAAATCAAATTTGGATCTAGTAATTGTGACTTACCGTTTCAACCAACTAGATAGAACAAGACACTCACATTTATATAAAGCCTAAAATGATAAGATATGCATATCTAGTTAGTAAAACTACTATCATGCACGAATTCCGTCAAAAGCAACTGATCTGATCATACACAACTCAGCATATAATATCTATTTTCCTGGTGTTAGGACTGAATCCCTATTTTCTCATGCCTATGTTAGAGCATATCCAAGCGTCATAGCCATAGTTCTATAGTGGAACACATCGACAAATTTTACATACAATAGTATTAGAACACATCCAAACTCTCCTCATAATACCCTCGCGTATGATAGTGATGGAACACATTCAAACACCCTTATGTAAAAATTTCATGCAAGTTTAATCTTGTCACAATGATGATACAAGCATCTCGTGATATTGCATAATATTTCTAACATATCACTTTATAAAATAATATGATGTGTAAGCAATTTAGACTGAATGTAGGCAAGCTTGACGAGCCTATCACAATCATTTTAACTAGGATAATAAATTTCTCAACTAATACGATATACTAACTTACAGAGTCTACAATAGTATATTTTCACTTTCTTTCAGAGTTAACCATCTTTATGGCAATCTGAGTCTCTAACATTTGTATTTAATATATGAACAATTCAAATAACAAAGAACAATATTTTTGATATCTCGTATCATCCATTGTCAGTGTTAGCTCCCATTCTCTAATTCCAAGCTATATTTGTGGATCTTGGAGTTAATAAATTTTATTAACATTACATCTCTTAGAGTACTAATCTCCTCAAGTCAACCCTTACAATTGTATATGTTGATACTCAATTTTTTTCTATATATTATCAGTATGTACAATATCTTTAAAATAACATATATAATCATGTCCAAGTGTTTTATTATTTTTTTCATATTTGTAACGGTTTAAATTGATTTATCTTCTCCCTTTTTATTCGTAAAATTTCCAATAATTATTTTCAAAATTATTATGTAGATAATTCATCCATTGGATTCTTATATTTATGCCAAAATATGGCTAAAGTAATTTTTACAAATCTTTACAATTATATTTAATATATTAAAAGCTAAAATGCACATAATTATAATATTAGCCATTTTAAGGTTTAATTGTGTTTCATACACATAAAATCGGATCCTGTATTTTTAAATTATTAATTATGTATTATAAATCATTTTAGTACTTTCTATAGATTTTTCAGAAACTATTTACTATTTTTTATAAATTAAAAAAGGGGAAAATTGGCTATTTAAATAACATCCCTTTTGTATTTCAATTGTAGCCTAAATCAAACCTCAATTTTTCAGCCCAATTTCTAATTAAAATCCGACCCTAATCCAATTAAATCCTACCCAAACCGGATCTGCACCTACCCTTTCTAATCTCGACTGTTGATATCCCAAATCAACGGTCTACGTTGCCTATTACCATTTAACCCAAAACAGCCCCTAACATAATTCATTTATTATGATTCGCGACCCTTGAATCCCCTTTCCTCTCCAATTCTCTCTGCAACCTCACTCAAACCCTAACCGCCGCCACCAAACTAACCCTAATCCCTTTCGATCCTCGCCAATCCATGGACTCCCATGGCTGTTTGAGACGTGTACTTGTCTCATACATCTCCTGGTCTTCTGCTTTTGTGATTTCATGGAAAGATCTCGAAGAGATCTAGTCCATTCCTAGTACAGAGGAAAAGACTCCAAGAAAGCAAACTAGATCATAGATATGAAAGATTTCCTACAAAGGGGGATGGCTTCAACAACTTATAAGGGACGGCTTGCCAAGCTACACAAACAGTTAATTTGTTTATAGTCGTAAAAGTTTTCATACAAAAAGGGGCTGGCTTCAACAACCCATAAGGGACGGCTTGCCAAGCTACACAACTCTGAAAACTTTTGTACTATAACCAATGTTAGCTGTTCATAACTCAGAAAACTTTCGTACTACAATAAGCTAACTTTATTAAAGTATTCTTACTCTATTTATTCATACATGGACCGGCCTTTCCATCCATTCGAAAGAAAGAACAAGAGAGAAATTTAGAAAGCATTCATATGTTGTATATCACAAAAGATTTACAAAGGCTACAAGATAATTGAAAGATTCCAAGCTGATCCTACTACTACTGCAAGGCCTCCTTTATATAGGACTACGAGGTCATTACAAGACAAACTTACATGATTAAATAAATCAATCTTACATGGCAAACTTATCTTACAAGTGGGTCCTTCTAAGCATGTGAAGGACTTTAGGCAAAACAACTAAAAAACACCTGAAAACATGTGACAAAGGGTAAAATATACATGGTTTAGCATGTGAAAGCATGTGTGAGCATGTGACGCCATGTGAAAGTAGGGCGTGGCATGTGACAAAGCATGTGAAAACATGTGACAACAAGATGAAGTGGGCCCGGATAGTATAGAAAGATGGGGAAATTTGTCTTGGCACGGGTAGGAAATTTTTTGAGGGTTTTTGGTGGATAATCTAGGATTATGGTGTGTTTAGCAGGGATTTAGGTAATTATTCTTCATTGATTCTAGGGTTGTCTGCTAGGCATCTTTTCAAGGAATTTATGTAGTAACGTCTAGAATTTAACGATCATTCTTTGCTGGCGTTTGATATTCTTTTTCTGCTTCCCGGACCCTTTCCCAGTGATGATGATTGCTTGTGTAATTCGAGCTTGCCCAATCTTTTGGCCATATCTCTCTCAGGATGCACCTATTTTGTTGACAAAGGATTCTTTGTGCCTCACTATATTCTTCTTCCATTGATAAAATTGACATCGGAAATTTTCACTAGAATGATGCCTCTGCTTGTGCCTGGACTTTTCCATTAATAATCTTTACTGGCCGATGAAACATGAATACCTTTACCGTGTAGGAATCATTGAAGAATTTTAACCAATATCTTCTTGGTTTGAACCATAGCAAGAATACTTTAAGAGCTGGTGCAATGTTATCAAAATCCTTGAAGACGTTGCATTTGAATTCCATGAAAATATAATACTAATGGCATAGGTACTAGAAAAATCATAATAATTCTTGTGGAAAATCCTTGGCTTGAGCTATGAATATATGGTAGAACGAATATTCTGGATTGACCTCATATGGCTTAAGAATGGATCCTCCATGCTGTCAAAAAACTTGGAGCTCATAATAAGTTCTTCTTCCATAATAACTGACGAGTCAAACGGATCCATGAGGTTGAATAACTCTGGTGGATGATATGTTTGATGTGATGAACTTGTTCCTGGCATACTTGAGAGCATGAAGAAGTTGCTGATTATATGTTGATTTGGCTTCACTTTTGCTGGGGAAAATCTTTTTGAGAATTCTTTCGGCCGAGACAGAAAATCCACGAAGATATTATCTTTTTCTTTTAGGTGTCTGACTTGAAACTTATATGTAGAGAACCATTGAGCCCACCTGAGAAACTGACGATTGGGAATAATTTTTGCATTTAGCTGAATTATCTTCGGTAAGGCCTTCATATCCATTTCTACCAAAAATTCTGTATGGATAAGGAAGAAATTAATTTCATTCTTTACTGCAAGAATTTCCTTGGAGGTGGAGTGATAATGTTGCTCGGCATCTTTGAACCTTCCACTAGCATATCCACATATTTTCTTCTGGCCATCTTTTTCTTCAAATAGAACACTCCTGTATTCATTTCTGGCATCAGTTTTTAATATCTTCTTACTGTCTGAAGGGATATAGAGAGACTTGACATTTTTGGAAATCTCCTTTATTTCCTTGACTGCATCATCTTGCTTCTTTCCCCATGATGGAGCATTTTGTTGAGCATCTCTGTGAGTGGAGATATTTATGTAGAGATATTTGGGTTGAAATCTCTCACATAATTTACTATACCCAAGAATTGTTGGATCTGCTTTGTTGTGAGGTTGGTATCCAAAATTTTGAGTAATTCTTGACATATATGTGGTCCTGGACTGTATTCACCTTGGACAAAATGTATTCCAAGAAAATAAATCTCCTTTTGAGCAAGAACCATCTTTTTTGCTGAGAGCATGATTCCGTACTGTGTTACCAATGCCTCAAATTTACGAAGCAAGTTGATATGTTCCTCTAATGTATAACTAAATAACAGGATGTCATCAATGTAAACTAAAGAGGTATGGAGGATGGGTTGGAATGTTTTTATCATGGCTTTTTGGAACAAGGAAGGTGCAGTTTTTAACCCGAGGGGCATGACTTTCCACTGGAAGTGATGATCGAGGATGCAAAATCTTGTTTTGGGTATTTCTTTAGGGTGGATTCCCAATATCCAAAATCTAGACTTTAAATCAAACTTAGAAAAATATTTGGCCTTGGCTAAGTGGGAGAAAAGAGTGAGTTTATTTGGGATAGGGAATTTACCATCTTGGAGGAAATGGTTAAGTGACTGGTAATTGATGACTAACCTGAGTTTTCCTCTTGTCTGCTCAGCTCTTTTGTTGACATAAAATGCTTCGCATGCCCATTGTGAATCAGATGGCTCTATCAGATTAATTTCCAAAAGTTCTTCACATTCTTTCTTTGCAAGCTGGAGGTGATCTGGATTCATCCTTGAATGACTGGCTTTTGTTGGATTGATATTTTCATTCTTTTTGAAAGGGTGCTTGATAAAAAACTCTTCATTTTTCCATAACTGGCGTTTCCCTTTCTTCATGAAATCCTTGTGTGATTCAGCACATGACTGTTCAATGAGATTTTGTTCAATCTCTTTGATTTGTTCGTCATTGGTGATTTGGAATAGCCTTGGAATCTCAGAATAAGGTCTGAACTGCTTTATGAAAGCTATCCTGTTAGCCTTGATTTGGAGTTGATCTCTGAGTTGTTTGTAAATGTCGAATCCAATAATAAGATCCTTTCCTGGTATATCCGATCCTAGCAGCTTCATTTTGTACTTCAATCCTGGAAAGAACTCAATTGTGATGGGGTGCTTTGTAATGACACTTATGGTCAAGATTGCATTTGATGCAGTGTTGAAATCCTTAAAATGAGGCATCCATTGATCTTCAAGGAGAACAACATGATTTATGAGTGAGGGAGCAATTCCGGTGTCTATGAAAGCAATAGTTCTAGTTGGTTTATCCCATTTTATCGAGCTTCGATCACTGGTTCTGAAATTTGGTAGTGATCACTGCCTTGTTCTTCATAGATATCAAGAGAGAATAACGTTTCTTAATTAGGTTCATCATCCATAGAGAATATAGATTCAAGGTCCTCCTCCTTTCCGAGATGTATGCCAGTGTAGTCTTCAATTTCTTTAATGAGTTTGACATGTATTCTTGATTATGGACAATTTTTGTGAAATGTCTAATCTTGTGTCAGATAAAACATCTGTTTTTCTTGTGAAAATTTCCTGGCATTCTCTGTCTGAAATATTTTGTACGTTTCTTGGACCATGCTTTCCTTTCTGGAATTCGTGGCCATTTGAACCACCTGATATCTCTCCTTCTTCTAGATGTGTGGCAGGAACATCCTGATCCGGTGATTAGATCAGATTTGCGAAATACTTTGTCAAGCGATGGATTGTGTTTGATAATTTGATTTAGGGTAGAGCGCTTTGTGTAGATATCATCCAATGCAATGAAAATAGCTTGCCCGATGTAACCAATTTCTGGGATTGTTATGGACCAAAACGTTTCTTCAATGATGGTCATGGTTCGACTTGCCAGCAACTTTTGAAGGAAGATACAAAGGCTTGCTTCAGGTTGATGTCTCCTCCGATCTCGAAATATATCTTTGCCATTTTTTGAAAATGTCTATAAATGTCATTTCTGTCGAATGACACACACTTCATTTCGAAGAGTTGTCTTTTCATTTTCTCTTGTCTTTGGTTAGTATCTCCGCAGAAAACTTCATGTAGGATCCTGATATTGAAGGCAAAATCTTGGGAGGTAAGAAAAGTATTTTTGTCTTGAATTCCAAGTGAGTTCCACAAGTCTCTGAGGATCCCTGAGAACCGGGAAGTTAGTTCTGACATGATGATATACTTTTCTCATTCCACCAAATTTTTTGTCACCATCCAAGTATAGAAGTCTTGGATCCTTTGAGGCCATTGTGAAACCTTGACATCATCTAAGGTGAAAGATTGGAAACCCGTTCCAACTGGTTTTGATGCCATGGGCTCATTTATTCTTTCTGGGATTGGTTCATCAGTCATGCCTTCTTGTTCCTCATCTACTTCAGATATTTCTGGGTCTTTTGGTTGGTTTACAGATATTGGGGGATCATATTCCTCGGAAGAGTTTGTTGCGGATTCATTGCTTGATTGAGAGCTATTTTCCATTATTTCCTCTTTTGATGAGTTTAGAAATTCCGACCATGGTGTATCTTCTTCTGATGTGTATCTTGGCTGGATGACATAGAGGTCTGGAGCCTTTTGGTCAGAAATCATCAAATTTTCGGGGTTCGACCCTTTTGAACTTTCTCCTTGGTCTCATTTTTTCTTGGTTTGTTTCTTTGTTGCAGGGGCATATTTCCTTTCCCAAACCATTTTTGCGATGTCAAAATCATTTTCTTCTTTTGGTGGTTGGGTGAAAGAGATTGGATTTGTGAGTTAGATGGAAAGGTAGAAAAGGTGTAGTCTAATTTCGGTTGCAAATATGCTTGTGGAGACATAGGGAAGAAGGTATGTTTTGGAGGTAAAAATTGATTTTTTTGCAGCTCAAAGTGCTCATTTCTCAAAACTTGAATTTGTTCCTTGATGGAAATCGTCTCCTTTTGTTGTTGTTGGAAAAATTGTAAAAGTGAAGTTCCTGGCGGAAAAATCTCATATTTTAAATTTTCTAACCTTAGTTCCAAGGCTTTGATTAGTGTTGCATGCTGAGATGATGTCTGCTCCATCTTCTTCTCAATCGTTTCCACTTTGCTCATCATTTTTTTCTGTGTATGAGCCACGTTCATTATGGTGTTGCCAATGTTGTTCAGCACTTTGTTTTGGCAGATGGAATTTTTCAGATAGCCAGTTCATTATTGCTTCAATGTCACGTGTTGGGGTTTTTTCTACAGAAGGTAGTACTATGTTCTTTTTGGGGATTTTTGGAGCATAACTGATACCCTTTTTTTTCAAAAGGTTGAAGTGGAGGAAAATCTTGGGAGTGGCTGGAGCTTGTTGGGCTCATCATGAATATTTGTGGGTATGTGGACTTTTGGGTTGATAGAGTTGTAGGTTCAGGTGGTTTTTTGGGTTCTGGGGTATGAGGTGATGTTGGTTTAGATTTGGGTGTTGTGTCACTATCCTCCCAACTTGGAGTGAATTTTTCTGGTAATTTTGGCCATTGTTGGGGTTTGTAACTAACAAGAAATTCATATTTACCTGGACGGCTTAATGAGCCAATTGAAGGATCTTTATTTTCATATTTGGCTTGGAATTGGTTTTTCAGTGGCTTTCCCCTTTTTCTTGGATTTTTGTTTTGTTTTGTTGAGGCCGAACCTTTCCCAATGACGCTGGTGGTGTTCATCATATTCTCCAATTAGATCTTCCAAACAATCTTAGCAGTCGCAATCAAGATCCCATAGGCAGTGTCCGGTGAAGGGGCATTTGATCCACCAAACCCTTTTTCCTTCTCTGTTGAAATGTTGACACCAGTCATGTTCTCCATGATCCTCTGTATATTCCAGAAAAACTCTCCGTCAGGTTTAGGATATGTGTCTGTTGTATTTTTGGGTTGAATCATTTGGCAAGAGAAGATGGTTTTATTGGGTTTTTTGAGATGGGAATGGTCAAAGCTTATGGAAACGGTTTTGTCACTTCTTTTGGTAAAAGTTGGTTCACCAGATTGCAGGGATTCCTCCGATTCTCTTAGCTTCTTGTAATTTGTGATCCAGGAATCAGGAAGGATTTTTACAAGTTCATCTCTAAGGATTTTTCTGGGTATTTGGGAGCACATGGTGTTTCCTTTGGTAGCATCAATATTTAAGAGTAAGGCATTTTCTCATCCGGGTAGGCAAAGATCCAAGACACGTTTTTGGAGTCGCCTCAAAATTTGGTGGTGAAGGATAGCTTGAATGGAATATTTGGCTTGTGGGGCTCGCAGGATTTGGACTTGGATTTTTAGGGCTTTGGTTAGGTACGTGTCATAAAGGGATATGTTGAAATTTGGAAAGATAGTTATGAAGACAGTTTTAGCATTCAGGGTAACTTCGGTAGTACCCAAATTTGCATGTTGGTACTCCAAATATCTCGTATCTAGAAAAGAAAGTCGAGTTACAACAGGTTGACCTTTTCTTCCATGATATGTTAAAGCGACTCGGATAGCACCAAAATGGATATGGGTAAAACCATGATCTCTCCATTGTCTGGGAGTTGACGTTCGATTCAGATCCATGGCTTTTCTGATTAAAACCGGTAACGACCTAATTTTCTCTCATCCTCTTTGGGTTCTCTGAAACCCTAGCCCTTGAGACTTCTTACTTTTCTTTAGATCTGTCTTCGATCTAGGTGTATCCATGGGTTTTAACCAATCTTTTCTTCCTCTCTATCATTTTCTGAAAAAACCTAGTTATAAATCTTAAGATCTTTTTAGATATGTGATGGATCTATGGGTTTCTTAAGGTTTTAACTTGTTTTCTTCAAAATGTTTATTCGATTTTTAAACAGTTTCTTTATTTTTCAAACTAGGGTTTCAAAACGCTTTTGCAAAAAACGATTTCTTTCTAATTACTATCATTTTTTGCATGTTTAAATAATACCCGAGTCTTTCCTCTTTGCACGATTTATTCTTTTTCCAAGAACCCCTAATACTTCTAGGTTCGATTCGAAGCTTAAGTTTGTTTGCGGTGTGTTTGCATGACTATCATGAACATTCCAGGATTTATGTGCGTTCTATATGCTATTGTGCTTCCTGTTTTAATATGTTCTTAAGGTTTCTTTGATTTTTGTCCAAACCTGTGTTATTTATAGGACCGACCATTTGTTTATTTGATTGTTCACATAATTTATGGTGATTTTGTGTAATCTCCTTAAACCTACCTTTGATTATGTGTATTTCTTTGTAGTTCTATACTGATTTTTCAAAATTGCTTCCTTATTTTTGTGATCCTTCCCTTGGTTATTACTGATTCCCTGTGATTCTCAATCTCATCCGCGATTCTTTGAACTAAATTTCCAAATTAATTATATTCTGCCTTGTTTTTATGCTGTTAATTAACGTGTATTTTTCTTATGTGGAAACTATTATGTACTTAGACCCTATTACATACTACATGCTTTTACCATTCCTATTATAATAAAATCAATTTTACAATCAATTCTTTTCCTTATTTGATACAACTTATATCTGTTTGAACTATGAATCCTTAATTGAAGGGAGTCCGGGTCTTTAATTGATTCTAACTTGTATTATTTCTATAATTATGATAAGTTAGTACTTGTTACCTTATTTTCCTGCTTGTTTTCAAAACTATAAATACTCTACCATCTTTTCTTTAAACACACGAACAATTAGTATAGAACACACACATAACTCAAACTCTCTCTTATTTCTCTATTATTTGTGCTACTGCTTTGTTTAGCCGGCTGAAAGCCAAGGCTAGACCGTGGAAGACTGATTGCTTTACTTTTTCTGCACTTTTCTTCTTCAGCTGGTATGTTCTTAGTTCAAATTTTGAAACTCAACTCTATGTGTTCCCTTGTCTGTCAATCCTTGTCTCTTTCTACACTAACTTAATTCATGTTGTTAAATGGCACTTCTTTTTTATTACTTTATTTAGCATGCTTAAATATCTGCCCTCCTTTGTTCAAAATGTAATCAATATGTTTACTTGTTCCTGTTTATGTCCTTTAACTAGCATGTCTCTTGATGTATTTGATTCGTTACTAGGGGGTGACAAAATGGTTAAAAGAAAATAGTTAACCACCCATATTATCCATTGAAAAATGAGTTGGATAATGAACTTTTTATAAATGAGTCAAATATATATAAGAACCATATTAACTATTTAGAAAATGTATAGTCAATGAGTAACCAATGGGTCTAAATTCTATATTTGTGAAGTCTTAAATTAGGCGTTCCTCCAGTTATGGAGACTAAGAATTCTCCAAAAAGTGATAATATGCAAGAATTTATGGATAATATAGTTACCCATATTATCTGCCAGCTAATCCGTTTTTTATCCGTATTAAATATGGGTTGGGTCAGATAATTGATCTATTTTTTCATTATCCATTTCCGATCCAAACCATATTCGACCCGACTCACCCGTATGCCACTCCTATTCATGACTAATTATATGTTTCTAACTTGGACCTTCTATGTCCCTAATCCCCTACTTCCCTGTTTGAAACTTCTGAAGCTATACTGTTATTTGAACTTGTTCTGCATGTGTTGTTGTTGCTACTATCCCCTCCCATTTTTCAAAAAAATTTCCCTTATGTAACTGTTCTGTTGTCTTTTGCAAACTCACTTTAAACATGCTGTTTTCAAATTGTTTTCCAACTCAACTCCGTTAAATCTGCGTTAATCACTCTCACCTATACTCTTAGAATGCTAGGTTCTGCCAATTTTGTGTGAGCCTTGCTTTGGGACCCTTGAGCTCTCTCTGAACTTGGACACATGAAAGATAGCCTTTCCATACTACATTTACCATTTCTTGGTTATAAATTCTGGGTGTGAGCACTGCCCAGGATCCCTTGAGGTCCTTAGGAAACTCCGACATACCTAGATATGAGGGAAAACTATGAACAATATCGGCATTTTAGGTGTCTTATTACATAATTGAGAGATGAAGTCAGAATTAGGCTTCCTATAATTGTAACTTATTTTTCATTTCTCATGTAATTCAATCACATGGTCTGTAATAAATTATAAGCAAGTATTGGGGTGGCTATTGAAAAGGGTTGGGGAATATGGATGCTATAGTTGTTAAAGGGTAGCAAATATGTTACTAGGGGTTATATTCCTAATTATGCAATAGAAATAATGCTCTTAGGACCTTTGTTTCTTGCTTCAGCATCTTCTCCATCACTAATCCATGTTTTACCACTTAGAAATCCTGCTCCTAGGACAATAACAACATTGACATAAAAAGTTGTTACTCATGAAGTTATATTTCAACAATTCTGCAACTCTTATGTACATTTAGAAGTCATGCCTTACGGACTCTGCCATTTGCATGTGCATATTAGATATCATGTCCTAAGATACTGTTTGCATTTTAAAGCGACTAGTTAATTACTGATTCATGAAAAGGTAGTGAAGTAATAATTTCCACATTGTGATGTTTTTGAATAAAATAGGTAACAATCTTCGCAATTAGAACATCATGCTCTTAGGGTAAAGAAAATAATCTCCAACTGTCTTAATGACTTGGAACAACTATTGCATATCGCTTTACCCCTAGGCAAGCTCTAGGTAATAACTTAAATAAAATTGGAACTGCCTTTGTCTAATTATCAATTGTTCAAAGTTAGTAGGCAAACCTGATTCAAGACTTCTTTTGTGAGTCATGTAATAAATCTAATTATGATGTTATCACTTAGACACCATGATTTAGGCTTCTGAATTCAAACTTTAGTTATGCATGAGTCATGCTATCTCCACGCATTATTTGTGGAAGTATACATGAGCCTTCTTCTTGCTTATATGTTTTCCCCCTAAGTTCAATCTTATATGTTTTGTTTGTTGCTTTAGTATTTTTTTCCTTTAAACCTGAGGGTCTACCTAGAATCTCCTTTTTATAGGAATACAAGTCCTAAATTTCTCTGGGACTTATAGGAAGGGACGTGTAACAACATGCAATAGGCATCGAGACCAACCCTCGTTTTAATTAACTTCACGGGGTAGGAAAGGGTAGATATAGATATGATGACTGGTGCGCTAATTCCACATGTATACCCTCTTTTTAGGAGTGTCATATCGTGTATTGTGATAATGTGATCTATACTACTAATAAACCTAGGACACCCCCATTACATTCATAAGCATACTTAGATTGTAACTCTTTTCAGAACCTTGATTTCATTAATCGTTTTAAAAAACGTATGCATTTAAATCCCCTATTATTTGAGCCCTACTTGCTTATTTTATACATTTCACAAATTCATGAAAACTGTCTGGTCGAGAACCACACTAGTGAATCCTGAGGGGTGCCTAATACCTTCTCCTTGTGATAATCTCAAGCCCTTACCCTGTCTTTGGTTATCTAGCATAGTTAGAAATAAACCCTATAGGTGCCCTAAAACACCTTAAAATCGTTAGGTGGAGACTCCTCAAAATAGCAAAACCCCTTTCCCAAAACGAAAGAGTTGTCCCATAATGTCATAAACCCGATCCCGATGGAATGGAAAAAGGGTGCACGACAGTATTGCGACTTTGCTGGGGATATTTAGGATTTTACCATTTCATACTGTTTTTCTGAATTTATATGTACAATTATTTGTTTAATTCTTTAAGCATTTAATTTATTCTTCAATCGCAAGACTGACATATCTTCCCTGTTTCTTTCCTTTAACTTCTGTTTTAAATAATGAAACTGTTGTATTAATCGCTTTCTTAAACGTGCAAATACATGTCATCATACTTTTAATTATTACATAATCATGATCAACATCATACTCCACTCGTGCCAAGAAAATACTATAGCAACACTTGATGAGCGGTTGCACTCTTCCTATATCATCACCCCTATAATTAGGATAAGCTTATTTGTGGTTAAACTAGTTGATCAGCAGTGTAGTCAACAGTTTTGTGCCTTCCCCCTTGAGTTGTCCGCTAGAGGGTACAGTCTAAAACCACATAGAGACCTTACACCATTTAAATTATGCATGCATCATGGTCAAACCTAGATGAATCAGTTATATTGTCCACATAATGGTCCTTTAAGATAGCCTTGCCCAAAGTCCACTGGGTTTCCCTAAACCCAAACAGACATTATCACATTCTGTGCATTTATTTGGAGAACTAACTACTTCATGCTAATTGTTGATGTTATATAGTCGAGTCTGGTGGGGGCAAGGGCTTAACTTTTTGCCTTGTAGAAAGATGAGGCATGAAGTCCCCTAATTCGGCACGGTCACCAACATCCACCAAAGATTGTTAAGTTGGGTAATCTACCATCCCTCCTGGGATCTAGCCTAACAACATGATAAAAGAAGCTGCTACCTTACTGTCAAAAGGCTGAAGGGACTGAAGGTGAACATCTAGCTAGAGCATATATATTGCTGGGACTTCGCGAGTTGGGGAGGCTATTCAACGGAGCCAAGGATGCTGAATCTGGGGAAGGTTCTTCTGGGACCAAGTAGATAGGAATTTACTTTTTCTCCTTATGAATTTAATAAGGCCAATTACCATTAGTGACTTTTATTCCTTGCTTATTTATTGCCGCTTTGGGATTCGTCTATTTATATTAATAAAAATGAGGCATTTAGCATTCTAAGTTCCAAATCAATTTGTCGCTAGGCTTACCTCGAGCAGCAAGAGGTTCCAAAATTAGGATACGCTTTACTTTCTGCACTATGTGTTTAAGTATTGTAATACTTTTCATAATCCTCACTGACTTGATTACCTTTTGATTTTATTTTGTTTTATTACCCCCCTCCCCAAAGGTTAGTTCATGCAATTTGGCATCATCATCTTATTTAGCGAGATCCAGGGGCCCTCCACCCACTTCTCCTCTTAGTCCTGTCAAAAGCAAGAACAAAGGCAAGATGGAATATTTGAATAACACCATGAAAGAGAACACAGTCGAATGGGTAGGGGCCATGATGGCCATGGTATTCGAGTTCCTAACGAGAATATGTCACTAACTTGAATAGAAACTGTTGAAGTTCTAGAAAGAGCTCGATCAGGATCGGAATCTGGCAAACCTGTCATTTTCCCTCAGCACCCCATATACCAACTTCCAAAATATTCAAAACCCTACACCTCCTCAAAATATCCCAAAACAACAGAATCATCTCGTTGCTCTATAAAAAAACCAATGTAACACCTGCCATACACCAAACAACACTCCAGTGCTCATCCTAGAACCTCAGAAATCCGCAAGCAAATATTTCCACACCCATACACCAGGCCACCACAACAACCCTATCTACGTGGAGACTATGCCACACTCCACCCAAACAATATCCCGCACACCCGAGTTTGATGAAAATGATATGCTTATCAGGAACTTGGCTGAGGAACTTAAGAAACTAACCAACCGAATTTAGGGCGTTGAGGGAAGCAAATGAATCGACGGGTTGAACTATCGGGATCTTTGCATAAAGCCTGATGTCGAACGGCCTAAGGGGTACAAACATCCTATGTTCGAAATGTTTGATGGTACAGGTGATCCAAGGGTCCATCTGAGAACATACTGTGACAAGTTGGTCGGAGTAGAAAAAGATGAATGAATCCACATGAAGCTATTCATGAGGAGTTCGAAAGGAGATGCGTTATCTTGGTACATCATCCAAAATCCCAAGAAGTGGTCGAGCTGGGTAGGTATGACATCTAACTTTATGGACAAATTCAGGTTTAATAAAGAAAACGTGCCAGGCGTCTATTATATCCAGAATCTGAAAAAGAAGCCCACCGAGACATTTTGCGAGTATGTTACTTGTGAGCATGTGATTTTTCCCTATGTGAATTACTCCGTTAGATTCAAACAAAAATAAAAGTTTTCCAGTATTTGCAATTTCGTAGATTTTTGTAGCTTTTTTTGTTAAATTATTTGTATTTGTCTATGCACGTTTATTTTATTTAATTCATGAAAAATATAAAACATATATTGCATTTGTATTTAGGATTTAATTTTATATTTTTGAATTAATTAGTAATTTGTTTGTTTTACAAAAATTAAAAACTCACAAAATAACTTATTTTGCATTTTTAACTTTTTATTTTAAATTTTATAGTTTTCTTGTAATTTAGGATTTAATTAATTATTGAAAGTACTATGTTAAGTAATTAGCTTAGTTTGGTAAATTAATTTAGTTTATCAGTTAATTTAGGATTGAAATTAATTTAAGAAAGAAAAGAAAACAATTGAAAATTGAAAAAGAAAGGAAATTAAAATAAAAAAGGCTTCCTTGATTTGGGCCAATATGCCAACCCAGTCCTCAAGATCTGTTCAGCTCCAGGCCCTATTTCCCCATACCCAGTCCAAGTTATCAGTAATTAAAGACATTTGAAACGACGTAGTATGGGGGTGATACTACGTCGTTTTTAGTTCAGTTATGTAAAATTGATCCTGGCCCTTTGTCTTCCATCATCCAACGGCTATGAAGACTTCATTAAACCCATATAATTCTGTTCGAAACAACCTGGATCTGAACACTCCTGAATATCTCTTGTTTCTCACCCCAGGAACCCTAGAGACGCCGCCCTAAGATCCTTCACACGCGGTGCCGCCTTACACCGCTTTAATCCACCAAAACAGTAAAACCCCAAAACCGTCTTCGTCCCCTCATCCCAAATCTTCAGTGCGTTACCTTTAATTTTAGCCTTGCTTGTGAATCTCAGATCAAAGACCAAAGTTCCATGAACCTTAATTTTGCTCTACTTATTAGGGTTCAAGAATTTCCGGGCCGATAATGGTTCGAAGTTTATGCCAGTCGACTTTTCTCCTCGAGAACGAGTGAATAGCATGGATATCGATTCGTTTCAAATCCCATCTTCTTCATGCAAGACCAAAACCAACAAGTGTGTTAAACAATGCCTGTCTCCGTTAGCTTCAGTATGTGTTTCTCCTTCTTTATGTCATTTTTTTATTTCAATAGAATTCTCGTTAACATAGTTCATTGAGAATATAATTGTTGTTAAATACTCATAACTCGTTTGTTCACTGTTTATTTTGCTTGATTCATTTGTTTTGTTTTACCCGAGTTTGGTTTATGTGGTTCGAATTATTGCTAAATTGACTAAGTGTTTCTTTGAGTTCCCTGAGACTTGTTTCTTTTCCCTCCCTGCATTTTTTTTTCGTTTGATCTGAACATCCTGGGTCATTTGAACTTCAATGCTCTTTGATTGATGGTCTGAAGTTATAAGTTTGGGCTGTAGTATACTTACCCATGGGTTTGGGTTGGATCTCACTTAACCCAATTTTGGTTTCCTGAGGGTATATACAGAGGTGTCAAGGGACAATTTAGGGATTTGAGGTTTGAGAGAGTCATTTTCTGTTAGCATAGAAGATTCTAGAGTATATAATGAGAGCTGAGGGTTTCAGATATATTTTTTTAATGGTTAAAAAAGGTAAAAATAACCAAGAAAGAAGGGTAGAGAATGAATTGGTTAGCTGTACTAGGGCTTCCTTTGGCATGCCTATATATGATCTCTTTCTCTTCATTTTTGAGCAGCTTGGAACACTCCAAAAAATACTGAAAATCAAAAACTGCTAAGAGAAGCTATTATGAAATACATTAAAATTTCTGCATCTTTTGGGGAGGGAATTGGTTCTGAATCTGCTCCCCAATCTTGAGTTTCAACTGGAAATTAAAAATATTCAAAGAACTCTTGTTTTACCTAGGCAAAAATGGTTTAAAGTGATGAAATTTCTGGATTTTTGGAAGCTGTTTGATTTGGTTTTAATGCTAATGTTTGCTGCTATACTTTATATCTTGGCGTTGCTTTAAGTTGATTCTCAAAGCTATTTGTTTATCTTTGGTGTAACCAGGTACTCATTCGACCTCAAATGCCATGTTGAAATGGGAATGAGAATGCTGAAGATACCATGATTGGAGTCTATGTTAGATTATTTGGTTCTACATTCTTGTAGTCTTCTTATGTAGTTATATGTTCATTATTTTGTTATTATAAAAGCATTTGTAAGTGGATGCGTAATTTGTTCTAGTATGGTTTGAGTTATGGGCTAATAAAGAGTGTTGTTAGATATATTTAACCATATTTTTGGTACTGTTGGTTGTAATGTGAGATTCAGTTCACAAGTTAGACATGTGGTCCTTGTTAATGAACTTGTGGTTATTTACCTCTTCTAGATGTTGGTTTAGGCGTCTAAACAAATTCAGTGCATGTTATTGTATTTTGATAGCTGATTCGAATGGCTATAATACTCTACTAAAGCTACTAAGTGTTTTAGTTTTAATGCTGATTAGTAGTAGTTCTGACTTTAAGATGCAGAAGATTGGTTGTTCTTTGAGCATGAAATGTGCTATGTTTAAATATAGGAATATATCTTATTTGGTTTAGGTGAAATCAACCATTGCTTTCTTTCTTTTTAAGGTCTAGAGTCAGGCAGTTCCAAGTCCATTGTTAATAAATGAAGTCTTTTTGAAACTTTAGATTGTTTTGTTCTTGCTGGAAATTCGAATTGGTGACTTTAAATGATTAAAGGACCTGCATATGAGCTGTTAATGATAAGGAATTATAACTTCATTTCAGCATGTATGTTAGCATCAAGAATGTGCTTTGCATTGGTTCATAGTCGTTGGTATTTGTTCAAACTCTAAATCTTCATAACATTGTAGTTTTCCTTTAAGTGTTGATGCTTAAACCTCTGAACTGTTTTATTAGCATTGGCCCAGTTGTGCAAAATTTCCTTTTGACAACCAGATCCTTGATATTTGCTTCGTGATTGAGCCCGGTTGTGTCTTCATGCCAGTTCATGTAATGGGCAGTTGGCCATTGGGCTCACAACACGCCAGGGCTCCTTCAACAATCAAACACCGTTTTTATTTTGTTAGTTTAGTGGTTATTAAGTTTAGTTTTAATATTTTCTGAAATAAATTTGAAATTCCTTTAGTCTTTTATTTAACTTGTTAGATCCTTTAATTAGTTGAGGTGTGCCATATTAAATAACACCAATAATTTATGGCCCTCAAAACTAAATTTAGAAACCCTTTTGTTTGAATAATTTGAAGTGTGCCATGCTAAATAAAATTTTAAAACTCATCGCCCTCACTTAATTAATTTTAATCCTTTAGAAATCGAGATGTGCTATTTAGTTAATTTTCATTGCCTCACAAACTTGAAAGTGCATAGTTATTTTAGGCGCGATAATTAAATTAATCTCCTTAAACTCGGGTGTACATTTCATGTGACCCAATTTCAAATCTCAACAACATTAAATAAAATGTGTCGTGGACCGTGAGTGCATTTCATGTGGCGTGGTTCAAGGCGTGTTTTAAATAGCATTGAATCTTCTTAAAAATAATTAAAAGCGGTTAATAACTTAAAATATAACAGAGGCTAAAATATGTATTAAAAAAAGATAATAGGCCAATAATAATAATTGAGTGACCGTGCTAAAACCACGAAACTTGGGAATGCCTAACACCTTCTCCCGGGTTAACATAATTCCTTACCCGGATTTTTATGTTCGTGGACTGCAAAAAATAGAGTCAATCTTTCCTCTATTTGTGATTCAAAACGAATGACTTGGGACACCATATTTTATTCCAAGTGGAGACTCTGAATAAATAAATAAATCCCGTTTCGATTGTCTCTTAAATTAGAAAAAACTCCCTTATTACCTTTTCAGGGGTAGGAAAAAGAAGGTGTGATAGCTCTGGTGACTCTGCTGGGGGAATAAGAATTCAGAACTTCTGGTTCAGGGTTCAAGAATTCAAGCTTAGAATAATTGTTAAATTTGGCTTATTTATTATCTGGTTTTATTCACATGTTTGGACCTAATGTGCTAAATTTTGATTTTTAGCGCTTTGATATTGTTGAACTGTATATAAATTGTTACGAATCCTTCCTCTCTCCAAGTCTTCTAAATCAATTGAGAAGGGTGCATTTCGTGTAGCTTCTCTTCTGTTAGAGTAATATTCTAAATTTATAACGAGGTTCGGACAAATTGTAAAGCTAGTAAAGCTTTTGTATTCCCGATACGGTGCCCCCTCCCCCCTCCTGGCTCGAGCTGTCCGCTCGGGTAAGCCAAGTCAAGAACAATACACACATGTTTTCAACCTAGTATAACAAAACGTCATGCTAAATCCCTAGTAGAAACGCTTGTTTGCATCATGTGCATTTGACTTTGGGGACTCAACACAGGGCTGGGTCTGTCTAGGACAAGTGCACCTGAAATTAATAGACCATCTTGACGTATTTTGCTTGCTACTTGCCCATTTATTTGATTCGTACTGCATGTTGACTAGCTTCTAGAATAAGGGAAAATTGAGAAAAATCGAGTTGAGGTGAGAGAGAGGAAATTACCCACCTATGAAAGAATCTGGTGTCCAAAATACGCCAAGACTCTGCCGAAATTATCAGAAAAATAAAAGGCTATTTCAAAAGTTGGTGTTTTCTATTGCGACAAAATTGGCCGAACTACGTAAGTTTGATTCTCACCGAATGTGGGATACGTAGGAAACCCTCATCGGGTCCAACTACTTTTGCAAACATAACCCAAAAAATTTAAAGTGTCGATGTTGTGTCATAAATAAATTAGGTGGCGCCATTCTTGTTCAAAATAGCCAAAAGTGCCCAAAAGGCGCTGGAAGGCTGTTTTTGCAAGAATAGCCACCTAAGGTCCTTTTCCAAAATTTTGGATGATTAATAAAAACAACCCTATAACTGTTCTTTTTAATTATCTTGAGGTGTTGAAAGGCTGTATTTGCAAGAATGTTTTGCTCCAAATTTTGAGAAATGGGTTTTTTTGAGTCAAAGTAAATCACAGTCTTTTAATCAATCACCTTAAGTAAATGTGCAGGATGAGCACAATTGAAAATGAACCTTTCACAGTCCGTGAGATCCCCTTAGAACTACATATGTGGTGGCATGATTTGGGAGAGGTCAGAAAAAAAATTGTGATAAAAGCTTAGGGTGGTCTTGTTGGGCTTCTGAAGATTAAGCTGAAGAAGGATACAATTGAGGCTTTGATACCCTTCTGGGATCCAGCACATAATGTGTTCCATTTTGCTGATTTTGAGCTAACTCCTACGCTTGAGGAAATAGCAGGCTATGCTGGCTTTATTGGGAATCTCAGAAATCAATACCCGGTGAAACCTAGAACAGTGACTCTTCATACGTTTCTGGACCTGTTAAGCATCAATCGGGAAGTTCAAGTCTGAAATTTGTCCAAAGGATTCTATACATTCTATTTCTTATACTGACGTTACGTGAATCCCCGCAGTTTTGAGATGCCAAATACCGATCTTACTCACTCGGGGAACAAAGATACGTGGGAAACACGGCGAGGATTGGCTTTCATAGTGGCATTATTGGGTGTTTTTATTAGTCCAAGAAAAGATGGAAACATAGAGTTGGGGCTTGTGAGGATAGAGGAACACCTTATCCGTCGCCCAGGGTACACGAACAGTTGTATGGACGGTCTTGAATGCATTGAAAAATATGGGCAACAGATGGAGGGACATAAATTCTCGAAAGGTACGAAAACATTGTTTGCACACTTGAGCTGTTTGACTACAAACAAAATTAAATGGAAATTCATGTGGCTCTCAGTCAGTGAAGTCATTTCTATGTCGTCCGAGGTGTCTTCTCTTCTATTGATGGGTCTCCGTAGCATTCAGCCTAATGCCCCGCACAGAGTTCTACGCTAGTTAGGCAGGTACTAGACTGTCCCACATGATGACGACTTGAGTTGGCAGGTTATCGAGTTAAGACAAAGGCTGCTTTTCCAGAAGAAAGGGTGCATCGGATTTGGCATCAATGTAGGTTCTTAGAGCTAAAGACTCAGGTACGGGATCTATCCCGAAGCGAGTTGGACCCCAGTTACACAGCTTGGTACGGTAAAAGATCCCAGTGTTAGACCTGGTTTGGAAATCATTGATATCTTTGATATGTGTGCTTTGGTTGTATTAGCATGATTTCCAAGTGTAGGTTTTGATGAATGACAAACAATGAAGTCAATTGTCAAACAATGTTATTGTATGACAAACAATGAAGATGCATTAGCAAACAATCAAGATGGTTGACAAATCAATGATGATGAATCAAACAATGAAGATTGAATGCCAAGAGCATATTGAAGAAGGGATTGCATAGACAAGCCAAGACGGGCTCAAGAGTTCAAGACCGAAGACCCAAGGCGTAGGTCATTAGGTAGAACCAATGTAAGAGCAACGTTTAAGTTATCTTGTCTTTTGGCTCAACATAGGTCATCATTAATATGCATAAAATCATATTTTGCATAAACCTTTTGAGTGCCAAAAATCCCTGACCAATGCCCAAACCGTCGGCTTCGGCTAGACGTTGACTAGACGTTGGCTAGACATCGTCATGGTTTTTGATGTTTTCATATTAGCCAAAATGGTTTTTGAAATATTATCTTTGGTTTTTACTACTGGGCATATTTAAACAAATTCCAAATCATTATTTCATAAAAACCACATTTGATTTATGGTCGTCGTATAAACACATGGAAAACGTCTTTGACAAAATGTCGCGATGTTTATGACCTTGGAGACTTGGTTTTTCAAGAACTAAGTCTTGGTTTTTACTCTTAATACCATAAACAAGCTTTTCCAACACTTAGGTTTTGATTTAGAACACTTTGATGTTTTGGTTGGCCTTCCAGGAATCCAGGTTAAATAATCGATTATCATATTCCAATAATCGATTATCCTGCTACTGCAGCTTTTCCAACTTACAGAAGGCCCTAATAATCGATTATCATGTTAAGATAATCGATTATCACCTTAGATAATCGATTGTCAATGTCAAATAATCGATTATTCAGTGTTCTTCAGTCAAAACTTGAAATTACAGAGAGGTTGAATAATCGATTATCATATATCGTATTATCGATTATCCTGTAAGATAGTCGATTATCACTTGAACATAATCGATTATTTATGTTACCGTTGCCATCCAACGACTAGTTTTTTGAACGTTTAATATGAGATAATCGATTATTCTGTCCAGAATCAAAAATATTGTTTAATTGTTGGGCAATGGCTATATCACCTCTACACCCTATAAATAGAGGTCTTTGGGGCTTATTTTCACAGAACAACATCTCTCATTATTCATTAACATATTGATAATATTTGTGCATCACATTTAGAGCTTTTGTCGAGCCATTTGAGAGACAACTTTGTGTTGTTCATAGAGCTTATATTGTATCTCTTTATCTACTCTTCCTAGAGAGTTCTTTGTTGTAAAAGAGAGAGGTTCTTGAGAAGACCATATCTTCTTATTGAGCGTTGGGTTTGCTAAGTACCCTCAATCTTAGTGTGTGAAGTCTTGAGGTGAGGTATCCTTGAGCGGAAGTCTTGTGGTGCGGTATCCACGAGCAAGGTGAAGTATTGTAGAGCGTACATCTACGAGCAAGTGTAATGGTTTGTTGAGCACCTGTAAGCTTAATGGAGTTAGTTGAAACTCGAGAGAGTCTCTCAAGAGACTGGACGTAACCACACGTTGTGGTGAACCAGTATAAATTTGGTGTGCTCCCTCCTTACTCTTTTATTTCCGCATTAACTTTGATTTTTATTCTTGCGATTTTTTATTAAACGCTATTCACCCCCCTCTAGCGTTGAGCATATATTCTAACACCCAGTCCATCAAGAGCCCGAACAGCCTGCACAATGGCCCCGTGTCCAATAGTTCATTTATGGAGCGCATGATCAATGGGACTATTTGGCCAAAGAAAATGAGTATAGGGATACCATAAGCAAGTTGGAAAAGAAAGTCAAGGATCTTCAATTTGAGAATGTTTTGTAAGCTGCCGCAGATGAGGGCGAGAAGAAAAATCTAGCCAAAGAAAATGACGCTCTTCGAGTCCAAATTCGGGAAATGAAAATAGCAGCCGAAAACCCTACCAGAAGTGCAGAAGATGAAAAGCTTATAGATAACTTTAGGCGGAAGGTGGGTGAGTATGGTTTTGATCAGAACAAGGCAGGGGGTGAACTAGCAAGGGCTTGAACAAAATTGGCTAAGAATGCGGAGGAACGAGCGAACTTGGTTAAATAGTTAAAAGAGAAATATGACAATGAGGTCGGGGGTTGAAGAAATAGATCACCGTCCTTGAGAAGAAAATAACTAAGCAGGCAAAAGATTTCAAAGCAGAAAGAGAACACTGCTATACCATGATGTCGCAACTAGAAAAAGACATGCAACAACTATAAGAGCAAAACCATATGGTTGAATAAGTTTTGGGGGCTAGGACTCAACAGATAGGGCGTTTCCTCTAAGAAAAAGGTACCATTAGGGAGAGGGTTCGAGCCATTGCTGAATACATTGTCATGAAGTGCCAAAAATGTGAAGACATGACTAGAACCACCTGATTTGTTGTATTAATGACATTTGTCCGTCAAATAATGAGTGACTTGGAGCATCTTCTAGGGGATCTCGCACATAGGCCAGTGGCGAGACCAACTGATGTCCTAAGGCCCCTTGGAGCAATTGAGGCATTGATGTATTCTTGATTTTCGTTCGAATTTGTATTTCCACTTCCTTTGTTGGAGTCTGTTAGTCTATTCTCGAGTCTGTATTTTCATTTTTCTGTTGGAGTCTGTTAGTCTCCTCTTTTTTCGAGTCTATTAGTTTTTATGATTAAATTTATAGGATGATCCGTTGTTATCAAAACGCTTTATTTTATGGAAAAATTGAAAATCCCTAATGTTTTTATTTATTTATTTTTACATTTATTCCCTAGAACTACGCTTGGTCTGATTCATGCGGTATCGTGATACATAGATAATCCCCATAGGATTCTATCATAACCAGAAAAAAAGAAAAAAGGAAAAAAAAGAGAGAGAGAAAACAAGAAATTCTGGGAAAGAAACAATGGTAGAGCAAGAGAGAAAAATGAGAGAATAAAGAACAACGAGAAATCAAACAAAGAAATGCAAGAGTGAAAAAAAGAGAGAAGTTGCAGAATTGAAATTAGGGATGCAAGGATGATGCAAGCAACCGATTAAATGCATTATAGAAATGGTTAACTGCTTAGGTGCATTGCATCCCCAATGTGCGGTTGCCTATCTGTTAAGTTTTAATCGCTATCAAGTTTGTTGTTAAAATCAGTTCAGGCAATTGGTTAGTTTGTTTGGTATTCTGGCAACTCATCCATGCAACACCAGGTCTAAAGACAAGTTGATCATGACTAGCCAAGAATTGGATGCAAGTGTTATTGACCCGTCAAGGGAGAGGGAAGAGTCTGATGATAATCTGAAAGAGGAGTTGTATAAGCTGAAACAACAGATGTTAGAGATGTACCAGGCATGGGTAAAAGGGCATCCACCACTATCCTACCCTACAAACCCTTCTTTCGTCCTACCGTTAGCTCAGTCCCAGGAACCTCCTAGTTTTGATTCATCTCCAGGCTCTCCTATTTACCACCACTACGAAGGCACCACTTCTTAAACACCACAAGTTCCACCACCCAAGCCAGTTCCATACCCTCCTCCACTAGCCACCCCTGTTTTTATGGCACCCCCACCCACTACACTCCACTGATCCTCAGTTGAGCCTCTATTCCAGACCTAAGATAACCAATACTTTCCGCTAGAGCCTACTTTCAAGGCCCTAGAACCTTACTTCTACACTCCTTATTTCGACCTCCCTGTTGAGACTAAGAAACCACTTAAAAATCCAAAACAGAATGAGTTGTGAAGGAAGGTTAAAAGCCCAGAACAATCATTCAGAAACATGCAGGGATTAGGGGGCCATGTGAGCATGGCGTACGAAGATTTGTGTCTATTTCCTGATGTTCAGTTGCCGATGGGATTTAAGATGCCAAAGTTTGATTTATATGATGAGCATGGAGACCCGGTGGAACACTTGAGAGGATTATGTAGTAAAATGGGAGGAGCTGGCAGGAAGGATGAGTTATTGATGGCATACTTCAGCTAGATTCTGAGTGGTTTAGTGTTGGAGTGGTACACTCGTCAGGATCATGGCAGATGGTATACACGGGATGATTTGGCCCAAGCATTCGCTTGTCATTTCCTATACAACCTCGAGATTTTTCTAGATCATTTGTCTATGACTAAGATTGAGAAGAAGCCTAGTGAAAGTTTTAGGGAGTATGGTTTTCTTTGGAGAGAACAAGCGGCAAGGATTGACCCTCCGATGAAAGAGAGCGAAACGGTGGATTGCTTTATGTAGGCCGTGGAGCCTACTTACTTCGGCCATCTGGTATCAGCCATAGGCAAGTCCTTCATGAGGTAGTGAAGATGGGCGTCATGGTGGAAGAAGAGCTTAAATTAAACAAGATCACGAGTTACTGGGCTATTAAGGAAACTACCCAAGCCATTCAGAATGGTACTTGTGGAGTGATTGGAAAGAAAAATGAAGAAGATATGGAGACAATTGATTCAGGATCATGGTTTGGACCTAGGGGCCCTTCACACCAATATACCCATCTTTGAAACCATCACCAAACCTAAACGCAAACCCTATGTAATCCACACCAACACTACTTGCCACCACTAGACCCTCATATTTCATTCCATCATGCCCAAACATACACTCAACCTCCTACCTACGTGCAATTGCGTGCGCCATCCCTACGAAACACTTACCCAGCTCCATTAAATACTTACCCACCCCCAAGAGCCTATCGAAATCTTGCCGGCCCTGGTTTTTGTCCCAATCAAGCATTTAAAAATGAGAGGTTGTAGTGGAAGAAAACCTTCTCCCCGATGGGGGATTCCTATACTAGTTTGTTCCAAAGACTGAGACAATTGAATATGCTGAGGCCAATTGAGTCGAAATTTCCAAACCCCCCTCCAAACAATCTTTATTACTCTGTAAGCTGTGAATATTGTTCTGGTACTCCCAGACATGATACGGAGAAGTTATGGCACTCCAAAAATGCCATCCAAGTTCTTACTGACACAAGCCAGACTGAGGGCCAAATTCCAGAGGCACCCAACATCAACCAGAACACATTTCCAATCCATCAGGAAACAAACATGCTCGAGATAGTACATAAGGGAAGGGAGGCTAAGAAGCCTTCACTAACCATCATGATGATTCAGTCCAGCGAGGTCAAGCCAGTGAGAAAACCCACGATTGAAGGATCTGTGAATAAGTTAAGTGGGACGAACGGTGTACCATCTGCGATAGTCAAAAAAGGATCCTCAAGTGATGTTACAACAAAACAAGAAAAGTTAAAAGTGGTTGTGCCAGGAGTGGCAAACAAGCCTACCATAACTGTAGAGGGTGCCCATGCGAATCTGTCATCATCAAGCCTGTAACCCAGTTGCCAATAGTCAATAGTAAGGCTATCTCGTGGAATTATAAACGGGTGATAGTGACCTATATAGGAAAGGAAGTGAAAGAAGAAGTTAATAATGTCCAGGGATTAACTCGTTCAGGAGATGCTTTGCCCTGGAAGAGTTATGGAAAGCTAAAGCATCCAAAGATAACACAGTTCTAGTGAAGAAAGCAATAACTGAAAGAAACGCCCGGTGCATCTTTGCAAGGTATCATACAGCCAGTGTCCCTCCCTAATAACTTGGGTAAGTTCGGATTGTGATTCAAACCCACAACAACATATTTGAAGAGGGCTAGAAAGTTGAAGCAGAGGGCGTGGGAACTTCTAATGCCTATCCCACGTTTCTCTAGGTCTTTTGTCAAGCCCGGTGCCAGGAAACGCCCAGTGACAACAGTTCCAAGTTCTGTGGCTGACATTGATGGAGAGTTATTTAAAAGGTTCCAAAGGTTGGTCGATGATGTGAACATGGTGGAAGTTGAAGAAGATTTTAGTAAAGCAGATGTGCAGTTTGTTGGGCCGAATGCAAAGCTTAACAATTGGAAGGCTACTCCTCTCCCTACGTGGAAGGTGTTTGGTAGTTTGCTTTGATTTTCTTTCACTTTATCTGGATTATTCTAGGGTACTAATTCAGATTTTATTTTTCCGTCCATTTGGATGTACAAACCCCGTTATCCTTAATTTTTAATGAAATGAAATTTCTCTTTTCCATCATTCCTGATAGTTTTATTTTTATTTTTTTCTTTTCTGTACAATTCTTTTTATGCTAGTTTCAATGACAAGACATGCATGAGGAATTTTTAGTCCAGTCTTAAAATTCAATCTAATTCTGAAATAATAATTCAAGAAATAGAGTGTGACGATGAATCAGAATATTATGAGTATGAGGGCTTTGAAGAGATTATCGAGGAATTAAATCATTTTGAAGAAAAACCCAAACCTAACCTAAATGATACAGAAACAATCAATTTAGGGGACCCGATAATGTCAGAGAAACCAAGATTAGTGTCCATATTGAGCCACAGATCAAGTATGAAATAATTAAGCCACTGTTTAAAAATAAAGATATTTTTGCATGGTCATTTGATGACATGCCGAGTCTAATCACTAATTTGGTGGTTCATAATTTGCCAACTGACCCGGCATTCCCTCTCGTCAAGCAGAATTTTAGAAAGTTCAAAACTAATATGAGTGTGAAGATTAAGGAAGAAATCACCAAGCATTTGGATGCGAAGGTCATTCAAGTCATACAATATCCCACTTGGTTAGCTGATGTTGTGCCAATACCAAAGAAGGATGGAAAGACTAGTGTGTGTTGATTATCGCGGTCTCAACAAAGCAAGTCTATAGGATAATTTCCCACTGCCAAATATCCAAATTTTGGTCAATAATTGTGCCAAACATGAGATTGGATCCTTCGTGGACTGTTATGCAAGGTATCTTCAAATTTTAGTGGATGAGGAAGAGGCAAAAAAGATGACATTCATCACGCTATAGGGAACTTATTTCTACCGAGAAATGCCATTCGGTTTGAAAATTGCTAGGGCAATTTACATGAGGGCAATGACGACTGTGTTCCATGGCATGATACACAAGAAGATTTGAGGTTTCTGTGGATTGGAGATTTGAGAAATTTTTTCCAGAGGCTTCGCTGGTAAATCTTAAGCTTAACCCGGCCAAATGCGCATTTGGTGTTCCATCCGAAAAACTGTTGGGATTCATAGTCAGTTGTCAAGGCATTGAGTTGGACCCGTGAAAGATCAAAGCTATCCAAGAATTTCTACCTCCAAGCACAAGACTGGGGTGATAAGTCTATTAGGGAGGTTGAACTACATCAGCAGATTTATTGCTCAGCTCACAACAACTTGTGAGCCTATCTTCAAGTTGCTGAGGAAGAGTGCTGCAGTCAAGTGTACTGATGAGTGTCAAGAAGAATTTGATAAGATAAAGGGGTACTTGTCAAACCCACTTGTGTTGGTACCACCAGAATCGGGGAGACCTTTGATTCTGTATTTGATGGTCTTGGACAATTAATTTGGTTGTGTGTTGGGTTAGCATGACATCACCAGCAGGAAGGAGCAAGCCATCTATTATCTCAGCAAGAAGTTCACATCTTATGAGGTTAAGTACGCTCACTGTAAAGGACATTTTGCGCCCTCACTTAAATAACTTTAACCCTTTAGAAATCGAGGAGTGCCATGTAATTGAATTTTCCATGGCTCTCGCAAACTTGAAAGTGCGTAGTTGCTTTAGGCACGATAATTAAATTAATATCCTTAAGCTTGGGCGTGAATTTCATGTGACCCAATTCCAAATCTCAACAATGTTAAATAAAATATGTCGTGGACTGCAGGTTTTTCATGTAGCGTAGTTCAAAGCGTGTTCTAAATAGCGTGAATCTTCTTAAAAATGATTAAAAGTGGTTACTAAGTTAAAATATACCATAGGCTAATATATATATATATATATATATATATATATATATATATATATATATATTAAAATAAGATGATAGGATAATAATAACAATTGAGCGAACCGTGCTAAAACCATGGAACCCAGGAATGCCTAACTCCTTCTCCTGGGTTAACAAAATTCCTTACCTGCTTTTCTGTGTTCACAGACTGCAAAAAATAGAGTCAATCTTTCCTCGATTCGAGATTCAAAATTGGTGACTTGGGACACCATAAAGTGGTGACTTTGAATAAATAAATAAATCTCATTTCGATTGTCACTTAAATTGGAATAAACTCCCTTAATACCCTTTCGGGGGCAGGAAAAAGGAGGTGTGACACTACTCGCTGGAGGTCCGAAGCTGGTAAGGTCAGACCAGCCTTAGAAGAGGAGAAAATAAACAAATTCTTTTTTTGAGCTCAGGACCCACAGTACTATGAACGACTGATGATGATTGAGAACTATAAGTTTTCCGACATTATCAAATTGGGTGAACGAATTGAAGAAGATATTAAAAGCATTATGGTTACAAACTTCGAGACCTTGCAAATTATAATTAAGGCTTTATAGTCCGGTGGTGTGTCAAGGAAAAGGGATGTTGGGGCTGTGATGGTTGCACAAAGGACCTAGTTTTCCCTTAAATACCAAGCCTATCCAACACCTCCACCAACATACCAGCCAACCCCAAATTACCAAGCACCCTCGTACCAAGATCCACCACCAACTTATCAGCCTTCTCCACCTGCTACATATTAACCCACTTCACCCAGATACTCCCAACCTGATCAAGTATGCTAAACCTATAATGTTCAACCATCCCATTATCAATCACACCCTGCATGCAAAAACTTCCCTAGACCCCGACCTAATTTTGATCGCAGACTTCTAAAATATACACATTCCTCGCTGAACCCATCGACCAGCTGTATGAGAGGCTCAAGGCTGCTGGTTATGCCACCCCTGTCACTAATACAACCCCTGAGAATCCTTTACCGTGGGTTAACCCAAACAAGTCTTGTGCATACCACTCCGGCATGAAAGGGCACACTATCGATGAATGTCGCTCCTTGAAAGATGAGATATTGTCTTTCATTGATAAAAAAGTCATTGTGGCAAAGGAATCCGCTCCAAATATTCTCAACAACCTGCCAGATCATAAGGGTGGAGGTATCCACATGATTGAAGTAGAAGATGACTGGGATCCCGATGGATCCATCGGGTTGATCGCAAAAGGTGAT
Organism: Nicotiana benthamiana; assembly: GCA_034376525.1. Lineage (NCBI taxonomy): Eukaryota > Viridiplantae > Streptophyta > Magnoliopsida > Solanales > Solanaceae > Nicotiana > Nicotiana benthamiana. The sequence goes on along the minus strand of CM067330.1, from coordinate 51,966,788 downwards.
GACCCAAAGAAACCAACAGTTACTCTCAACCCGATCATAGTTCAGATTCAACCATCTGAGGATGTTGAAGTTAATATGTATATGCCTCTTGATTTTGAAGAACACCATCCGCAAAGGCACCAACACCAGTTGAGGCTGAATTCACATCTTCGGCTAATTCACCCGCACCATTTGAGGTCGCAGTCTTGCCATTTGAGGCGCATGTTCCGTTTGAAGTAAGGATAGCCGTACCAATCCCAGTGGCAATATCAACCATGCCTTTATTCTATGAAAATGCCGTGCCTGGGATTATACGGTCGAGGTAAGATGGGAAGGAAAGATCAGAATTGAAGAAACTGTCACAGCATAGGTATGACAAGAAATGGTAGAGTCTATGCCCCTAACCATCTAGCTAAATCAAGAAAGCAGGCCTCCAATTGGCCAACCCTCATTTAGACAGGTCCGACAACATTTGGAGGAAAATACAGGCCAAGGAATACTTGGTCATCGACCAGTTAAATAAGACGCCAGCACAAATATCCATCCTCTCTTTGCTGTAGAATTCCAAGACACAAAAATGCTTTATTGAACGTACTGAGTAAAGCGTAAGTACCAAGTAACATCACTGGTGGGGAAATGGCCAATATGGTGGGACAAGTGCTGGAAAGCCATAAGATCACCTTTTACGAGGACAAGATGCCACCTGAAGTGATAGGTTATAACAATGTACTACACATCACTATACGATGTGAAGATTATTTCATCACCAGAATCCTGATCGATCAAGGTTCCAGTCTTAACATATGTCCGTTGGTAACACTCAAGAAGTTGGGAAAGGGCTACATGAGATAAAGGATGGAGCAATAAATGTGAAAGCTTTTGATGGTTCTTAGAGGTCCACCATCGGTGAAATTAGTCTATGTCTGCAGATGGGACCGACCTGGTTCGAGGTCGGTTTCGAAGTAATAGATGTATCAGCATCTTACAACTTGCTGCTGGGACGACCATGGATTTATGCTGCTGGGGCCGTAGCATCAATGCTGCATCAGGCAGTAAAATTCGAATGGAATCACCAGGAAGTGATCATTCACAGTGATGGCAGCAACCCTGTATATAGCCGCCAGACCATTTCGACATTCGGGGTAAGAAGGAATCTGGGTGGAGAAACTTACCACCACATTGAGCGGGTCAATGTTGTCGGCAAAGAAAAATAGTGGGATTAAAAAACTAAGAGTATATTGAATTGGAGTAGGTACAAACCTGGCAAAGGTCTTGGCAAGAACCTCTAAGGGATCTCTAAACCCATAAAACTCAAGAAACATGCACTACCTTTGATTTGGGATATGAATACGCTTGCGAAGAATTCAATAGCTGGTCACCACCATGACGCGGTCCTTATTACCCATTAGATCGGCCAGTACCGCATCTGGAGCGGACTTCCCAACAAGCCGTCATTATGTATGGGTCAGATGAAGAGGAAGCACTCGCATAAATGAAGAACCTATTTCTAGAGGACAATGTTATCCTCGAGGAGGAGGGGGAGGAAGGCCCTTCCTTATAGGCTGTAAGAAGAGGGACACATCTCAAGAATTGGACCATCAAGACAACCAGAGCTCGGCGAGCCTCGGGATAGCAAGGCTAAAACAAGCACTATTCACTGTTTTATTTACTAAATGATTTCTTTTTCACATTTTTCAATTTCCGCAATAAGATCTTCAATGTTCAAAAATAGTTATTCAATATATCAAAATCATGTTTGATTTTTCTTATGAATTAATATTTATTACTATAATATTCCTCCTTACTTTATTGATACAACATTACTATTACTTATCTTGATGAACCAATGACTGTGACATGCAACGAGACAACGTAAAAAACAGACATTGATTGAGATAAAGGTAACATACCTGACGAGATTGTAGAAGAAGTTGAGAATTTTGCGAATAGACCTTAGTCCGACCTAGATGAGACAAAAATTGTCAACCTGGGAGATACAAAAAACGTCAAGGAAACACGAATCAACATTCACCTATTGCCATCGGAGAAGAAAGAATACACATAGTTTCTAAAGGAGTATGAGGACATATTCGCCTGGTCGTATGATGACATGACTGGTATAAGTACATCTATTGTGGCCCACAAACTGCCAATCGATCCAACGTGTCCACCGATAAAGCAAAAGTTCAGAAAGTTCAAGCTTGATATGAGTTTGAAAATCAACGAAGAAGTCACAAAGAAGATCAAAGCTAAGGTTCTTAGGGTAGTAGAATACCCGACATGGCTAGCCAACATTGTGCCAGTGCCAAAGAAGGACGGGAATGTCAGAGTTTGTGTCGACTACCGAGATATCAACCATGCCAGTTTAAAAGATGACTTCCCTTTGCTCAATATACAAATCCTGATTGACAATTGCGCAAATCATGAGCTACAGTAATTCGTAGATTGCTTCACTTTTTATCATCAGATCTGGATGGATGAGGAAGATGCTGAGAAAACGGCTTTCATTATGCCGTAGGGAGTGTATTGTTACAAGATGATGCCATTCAGCCTAAAGAATGTAGGGACCACCTACATGATAGCTATCACACCTTCTTTTGGCCACTACAACCCGCGAAGGGCATCGATGAGGGAGTTTTTCCAATTAAAGGACAATCGAAACGAGATTTATTTATTTAAGAGATTTTCAGAGTCACCACTTGGGATAATTAATGGTGTCCCAAGTCACTGGCTTAAATACCGAATCGAGGAAGATTTGACTCTGTTTAACAATCCATGAACCATATATCCGAGTAAGGAATTCTGTTAACTCGGGAGAAGGTATTAGGCATTACCGAGTTCCGTGATTCTAGAACAATCCCTCAACTGTCATATTCAGCTTAAAATATCTGATTCTATATAATTATGAACCTATGTGCAAATTTTGACTTTAATCGCTTTTATTTAATTTTTAGAAGAGAATTGCAACGTCATTAAAACATTCCTCGAACCACCTCATGTAAACGCACCCGTGGTTTTTGACACATTTCAACTTTGTTGGAATTTGAATTTGGGTCACATAAATGCGCACCTGAATTTAGGAAGGTAATGTTGTTAAACACGTGCCTAAAGCAACTACGCGTTTGCACTTTGAGAAGGCCATGGAATTCGCTAAATGGCACGCCTCGGAATCTAAGGATCAGTTCAAGATTAAATAAAGCGAGGGCCACGCAATTAACATTTGTTTGGCATGGCGTACCTCAATTCTATGAAAAGGTATTCAACTAACTCTTGAGGGCCGTTGATTGTATACGTAGGTGTTATTTACTATGGCAATTAATAACAAATAAAAGCTTCATTTCAATTTAAGAATTGAATAGCAAATTGATAATGAAAAGATAATGTTGTGCCCGTACCAAAGAAGGATGGAAAGATCAGGGTGTGTGTTGATTACCGTGATCTCAATAAAGTAGGTCCCAAGGACAACTTCCCCCTGCCGAACATTCACATATTGATTGAAAATTGTGTGAAGTATGAGATCTTAGTGGATGAAGAAGATGCGGAGAAAACATCATTCATCACACCATTGGGTATATATTGCTATAGGGTCATGCCTTTCGGTTTGAAGAACGTCGGGGCAATATACATGAGGGCAATAACAACCATTTTCTACAATATGATGCATAAAGAGATTGAGGTCTACGTGGATGATGTGATTGTGAAGTCTAGAAAGCAGTCTGATCATGTCAAAGATCAGAGGAAGTTCTTCTAGAGGCTCCGCACCTATGATCTCAAAGTCAACCTATCAAAATGCGTATTTGGGGTGCCATTCGGGAAGTTGCTAAGGTTCGTAGTCAGCAAAATCGGCATTGAACTAGACCCATCAAAGATCAAAGCTATACAGGAACTACCACCACCGAGGAACAAAACAAAAGTGATGAGTCTATTGGGAAGATTTAGTTAAATCAGTCAGTCCATTGCTCAGCTCACAACCGTCTACGAGCCCATCTTCAAGCTATTGAAAAAGGATGTTCTGGTGATATGGACATGAGAGTACCAAGAGGCTTTTGATAAATAAATGAATATTTGTCGAACCCACCGGTGTTGGTTCTTCCAGAACTAGGAAGGCCCTTAATCTTATATTTGACAGTCTTGGGCAACTCATTTGTATGCGTGTTGGTTCAGCACTATGTCACCAGGAGAAAAGAGCGGGCCATATATACCTCAGCAAGAAATTTACAGCCTATGAGGTTAAGTATACTCATCTTGAAAGAGCATGCTGTGCCTTGACATGGGTAGCCCAGAAGTTAAAACATTATTTATCATCATATACAACTTATCTCATCTCTCGTCTAGACCCGTTGAAGTACATTTTCCAGAAGCCTATGCTCACAGGAAGGCTAGTAAAATGGAAAATCTTGCTCGCTGAATTTGACATTATCTACGTGACTAGGACTGCCATGAAAGCACATGTATTGGCTTATCACTTAGCTGAAAATCCGATAGATGAAGAATATGAGCCCTTGAACACATGCTTCTCGGACGATGAAGTGATGCATATTGATGAAATGGAACGAGGTGAGAAATCGGGATGGAAATTGTTCTTCAATGGGGCTGCCAACATGAGAGGCATCGGGATAAGAGCAGTGCTCATTTCTGAAGAATGGCATCACTACCCAATCACAGCTTAACTTCGTTTCTATTGCACCAACAACATGGCAGAATATGAGGCATGTATTTGGGTCTGAGATTAGCAGCAGACATGGGTGTCCAGGAAGTCTTGGTCTTGGGAGACTCGGACCTTTTGGTACACCTTATTCAAAGGGAGTGAGAAACAAGAGATTTAAAGCTCATACCATACTGACAATGCTTGCATGATCTTTGTCAACAATTCCGGTCAACAGAGGTCATGCACATCCCCAGAATTCACAATGAGGTTGCTGATGCCTTAGCTACTTTGGCATCAATGTTACATTATCCGGAAAGGCTTATGTTGACCTGATACATATCAGGGTCCATGAAAAACATGCTTATTAAAACATGGTGGAAGAAGAGCTTGACGGTGAGCCTTGGTTCCACGACATCAAAGAATATATCAGGAGAGGTATGTACCCATTACAAGCGACGAGTGACCAGAAGAGAACAATCCGTCGCTTGTCAAGTGGGTTTTTCTTCAGCATAGGAATATTATAAAGGACGTCGCATATTGGTTTGCTAAGATGCATAGATGCTGGGCAGGCAACAACCATCTTGAATGAGGTGCATGCTGGCGTCTGCGGGCCACACATGAGCGGATACGTTTTTGCAAAGAAGATTCTCAGGGCGGGCTATTATTGGCTCATATTGGGGTCAGATTGTATCAGCTTCATGCGCAAATGCCACTAATGTCAGGTGCATGGCAACTTAATTCACTCCCCACCGTATGAATTGCATACGATGTTTGCACCATGGCCTTTTGTTGCTTGGGGCATGGACGTCATCGGGCCCATCGAGCCAGCAGCTTCTAACAGACATAGGTTCATCCTGGTTGCTATTGACTATTTTATCAAGTGGGTTGCAGCTAAGACCTTCAAGGCAGTGACAAAGAAAGCCGTGGTCGACTTTGTACATCCAAATATCATTTGCCTATTTGGAATCCCCAAGATTCTCATCACTGATAATAGGGAAATCCTGAACAGTCATTTGATGAAAGAAGTATGTGAGCAGTTCAAGATAACACATCGAAATTCCATCCCGTACCGCCCCAAGGTGAATCTAGTAATCGAGGTAGCCAATTAGAACATAAAGAAGATACTTCGTATAATGGTGGAAGGGTCCAGACAGTGGCACGAGAGGTTACCCTTTTCATTATTAGGCTATCGCACTACCGTCTGCACCTCGGTAGGGGCAACCCCATATTTGTTGGTATATGGCACAGAAGCAGTAATCCCGGCTGAAATTGAAATCCCCTCCCTTCAGATCGTGGCTGAAGCAGGAATCGACGATGAAGAATGGGTTAAAACGCATTTGGAGCAATTGAGTTTGATTGATGAGAATGATTGGCAGCGGTGTGTCACGACCAGTTGTATCAACAGAGGTGGCCCGAGCATATAACAAGAAGGTACGTCCAAGAAAGTTTAAAGTGGGCCAATTAGTGTTGAAACGCATCCACCCTCATCAGGCTTAGGCAAAGGGCAAGTTCGCTCCGAACTGGCAAGGACCATTTGTCTTGTCAAGAGTACTGTCCAATAAGGCATTGTATCTAACATATGTGGAAGCAAAATATATAGAAATGGATATCAATTCTGATGCATTCAAAAGATATTATGTATTATTTTCTTTTGTTTGGATCATTGTCTATACTTGGCATGTTTTAGAGATTGAAATGACAAAGGCATTTTATTCAGCTATCTAAACACTTCACCCTTTGTTAACCCTCTTGAGCTTCAATTATTTTCTTGCATACCCCTCTTTCAAAATCAGTAACAAAAGTTAGAAGCGCAATCATAAGAAGGCAGGAAGAGGACAAGAACGAAAAGAGAAAAGAAAGAGAAACCAAGGAAGAAAAGAAAAGAAAGAAAAGAAAAGGAAAGAAAAAGAAAAGAAAGAAAATAAAAGAAAGAAAAGAAAAGAAAGAAAAGAAAAGAAAAGAAAAGAAAAGAAAGAAAAGAAAAGAAAAAGAAAAGAAAAAAAGAGAATAAAAAGAGAAAGTAAGAAAACAACACCAGAAAGGGAGGAGGAAAAGGAAAACAAACAATAGTGAAAGTAAGGAATCAGTAGGAACTACGTTTGACCTGATTCCTTTTTAGGATACGTAAGCAGCCTTACGCCTTGGTTATGTTTAAATAAATCCAAATGCCCCAAGCAAGAAATTGGGGCAGAAATTGCCTTGGTTTGGATTCCGAAAGTTGTAAATTTTGAACCTATAAAAGCGATTTTGAGCCATTCACACCTCTTCTTTCTAACCTTATCCAAAAGCCTGCATTACTGTCCAAAGAAAGACCTTTTGATCAATCTTTGAGAGATGCCGAGGCAAGCAAGGAAAGATAGACCGTACCCGGGACGACACTCTAGTTCAAGTAGGGAAATGATAAAAATGAGAGAGACTTATTGGTGAAAACCTTCGCGGTCACCATTAGACGATGCGAGTTAAGAGAAATAAAAATAAGAGAGCCTCATTGGTAAAAACCCTCACGGGTATCATGAGGTGAAGGCAAGGCAAGAAGCAGCAACGTGCAAAGGGTCATTGGAGGAACTCCATTCAGAACGTTGTAAGGCAACAAAGCTAGGGTTTGGTTGAAGGAATTAGGTTAGAAATGGTCGCAACAACAAAAGCATGGCAACAGAAGGCCGGTCGTCGGGACAAATTGGGTCGACCAGACCAAAGTGCATGTCATGATCATGACAAACCAGTTGCTCTTCCTTGGATAAGTTTCCTCTCTCTTCTTTTCAACAGTCAGTAAATATGGAATTCTTTACCCTAAATACAGTTCTGAGTCATTGCATTTCATTGTTCTTTCAAGTCTCTAAAGTCTTTTTGTTTAAGCAAACGGAAGAAATTTCAAAGCCTACTATCACCTCCCAAAGGGACGAAGCGCATGACACCTAATAATGTAACAAAGGCAGCAAAGTTTGAAACAACAATGGGAGGAATTCACAAGAGCTTCAATAATAAAACTGATTGAAGAGACAAAGTTTGGCAAAGTGAAGGAGCACAACACAAAGATGGGAAGCAAAGTAAAACTATGAGGGTCAGGGGTCAGATGAACGCAACATACTGACCAGGTAATCTCAAAAAAGATCAATGGATTTTAGCGAAAGAATCAAAAGCGCAACACGAAGTAGGAAGGGCCACATAGAGTAACCAAGCGTAATATGTTGACTCAGCAACTTAAGGAAAAAATGTAAGAGTTATAGCAAAAGGGTCAAAAGTGCAACTCAAGCATGGGGAAGTAGATTAAAGCCACAAGGGTCAGTGGGTCGGCCAAGCATAATACATTGACTTGGTAATCTCAGGAAAGGTACAAGAATTCTGGCAAAAGGGCTAGGAATGTAACACAGTAATGGCCGAGCACAGTAAAGACACAAGGGTCAAGGGTCAGCCATACATCGAAAATTGACCGCGTAATCTCAGGAAAGGATGTAAGAATTCTAGCAAAGGGGTCAGAAATGCAACACAAAGATGAGGAGCAGAGTAAAGTTACAAGGGTTAGAGGGTCGACCAAGCATAATACATTCGCTTGGTAATCTCGAGAAAGATGCAAAGATTCTGGAAAAAGGGATAGAAATGTAACACAATAATGGAAAGCAAAGTAAAGCCGTAAAGGTTCTAGGGGTCAGCTGAGCATCTCAAGAAACTTATCATAAACATGGAAAATTGAACACAAAGGAGGACAGTGGGGAGGCTGCGTACAACAATAATTCCGCAAGCTAACCACCACTTTTCAAACTGACAAGTTTTCTTTGACTGACACAGGGAAGGAAAAATTCTAGAAGAGCCTAAGGGGGGCCATCCACAGGGGAAGGCAGGCACATGGAAGGTATGATCAAAATCTTAAGGCCCACCTGGAAGTTGGACCCAGTTAGAACTCAAAAGGAACGTAGTCCGTCATAAATATTCTCCCCAGCAAGAGCACAATGGGACAAAACTTAAATTAGCAACCCCTAGCAGAGACAGCTGAGAGTTAAAAGGGGCATGCAAGTTGAAATTCTCAAGACCTTCCCGGAGATATAACTCAGTTTAAAACTCAAACAGGTGGGGGTAACATGAGCAGTTACAAACACTTTCCCCGGTAAGAGTCACCAATACCCTCCTGAACAATGATCACCAATAGAAACAACTAAAACTTAGAGTTGGCATCTAAGTTGGAACCCTCAGGACCCTCCTGGGAAACGTGACTTATCTAAAGGTTAGAGGTAGTCATGGATAGCAAAGAGCATAATGTGACTTGTATAGGATTCAATTAGGGTTTTTCAAGACCCTCCTGAAAAATGGGACTTAGCCTAGAACACAAACAGTCAGGTGTCATGGTCATACCCAAATACTTCCCCAACAAAAGTCATCAGGATCCGCCTGGATAAAGGGATTGAATTGTAGGAGTTGTCAGGACCCCCCTGGATAATGGGACATAGCTCTAAATACAAACCACCAGAAGACACATTTTTTCATCTAATTAAGAGTTGTCAGGAACCGCTTGGATAATGGGAAGTAGTTTTAATCACCAGTCACCAGCAGATCCCGGACAGATATACAAATAATACCTTTTGGGAAAACATAACATAATATTAAAGTTGTCATCAGTTAGGAATTCTCAGGACCCTCATGTATAATGGGACATAGCTTTAGAGATATTTGGTAAGGATATTTGATTAACACTCACAGATCCGCCCAGCACCAAACTGGGGCAGAAAGAATTTCTTGTGTTTTGTTTGGTTTGTTGTGATCAGGTACACAGACAACAGTTTCAGGGAATATTTTTCAAGTTCAAATTTGGATAATCAGGCGCCCACCTGTCAGAACAAGGGAATATTTCTTCAAGTTTCAAGTTTTTGGTAATCAGGAGTCCACCTGTCGAACAATGGAATATTTTTCAAGTTCAAGTTTTGGTAATCAAGCGCCCACCTATTATAACAAGGGAATATTTCTTCAAGTTGCAAGTTTTTGGTAATCAGGCGCCTACCTGTCAGAACAAGGGAATATTTTTCAAGTTCAAGTTTTGGTAATCAGGCGCATCATGTCCTTTCAAGATGAGTATACTTCACCTCATAGGCCATAAATTTCTTGCTGAGGTAGTATATGGCCCGCTCTTTTCTCCTAGTTGACATCGTTCTGACCCAACACACATCTAAATGAGTTGTCCAAGACTTTCAAATATAAGATTAAGGGCCTTCCTGGTTCTGACAGAACCAACACCAGTGGGTTCGACAAATATTCTTTTATTTTATCAAAAGCCTCTTGGCACTCTCCTATCCATTTCACCGCAACATCCTTTTTCAATAGCTTGAAGATGGGCTCGCAAATGGTTGTGAGTTGAGCAATGGACCAACTGATGTAATTCAATCTTCCCAATAGATTCATCACTTCTGTTTTATTCCTCGGTGGTGGTAGTTCCTGTATAACTTTGATCTTTGATGGGTCTAATTCAATGCCTCTTCGGCTGACTACGAACCCTAGAAACTTTCCTGAGGGGACCCCAAATGCGCAATTTGCTAGGTTGAGTTTAAGGTCATACCTGTGGTGCTTCTGGAAGAATTTCCTCAGATCTTTGACATGATCAGACTGCTTTCTTGACTTCACAATTACATCATCCACATAGACCTCAATTTCTTTATGTGACAAATCGTGGAAAATGGTTGTCATTGCCCTCATGTATATTGCCCCGGCGTTCTTCAAACCGAAAGGCATGACACTATAACAATATGTACACCATGGAGTGATGAGTGCTGTTTTCTCCGCATCTTCTTCATCCACTAAAATATGGTGGTAACTGACATAACAATACATGAATGACCTGATCTCATGCTTCATACAATTGTCAATCAATATGTGAATGTTTGGCAGTGGGGAGTTGTCCTTGGGACTTTCTTTATTAAGGTCACGGTAATCGACACACACCCTGGTCTTTCCATCCTTCTTTGGTACGGGCACAACATTCTCCAAATGATTCAGTGTTACCTTTTCAAGGACGTGGGCTTCGTTTAAAATCTTTATCAATGCCTGGCGGTGCTCATCTGAATTGATTAGTAGGGACTATAGGGAGATCTGAGCTGGTGTCTTCCTCAATATCTCTATGATGGAGTAATCCTGCCTTTTCATTTTCATCATGAATTCTTCTGCCTTTTTTTCCGATACAGCTTTCTTCACCGATTCTGTGTTATCCTTAAGGATCCTGCTTTTCCTCAACTCCTCAGGGGTGAAGTATCTCCCTGATCGAGTTAAACCTTGGGCTCCACAAACTTCCTCCTAATTTCCTTCCCTTTGTAAAACACTATTTCTTGTTCATATCTCCAAGTAACGACTTTGCTATTGGTGACTGGTGGCTGGATTACTGATTTTACAATGACAGGATCTATGCGAGCACCTTCTACAAATATGACGAGTTCTCTAGTTGCCCCGTGTACTATCACTTTTTCATGTTCCTGTTTTGGTGAGACCATGCATGATGAGCTCCGTTGAACAACAACATGTTTGCTGCTTCTTCCTTTTACCTCGATCAATGACTTCTCACTGCTTATATTCTCAGTTGGCTTGATTTCACTGGATTTGATCATCATTACTGTCTGTGAAGGATTTTTAGGCTCTCCCCCTTTCTCTACGCTCTCAATCATGTTGGTCTCATGATGGGCCGACAATGGGTTTTGGTTAATGTTGGATTCCTCTGGAGTTTGCACTTTAATCGGTGGGAGTCAATAAGTTCCTGGATAGTATTCTTTAAATGGAAACACTTTTCGGTATCATGCCCCGGTGCATCGGAACAGTATTCACAACTAACAGAATAATCTAGATTTTTTGGGGGAGGATTTGGCGATTTTACTTCGATTGGTCTCAACATATCCAATTGTCACAGCTTGTGAAATAAACTAGTGTAGGATTCTCCCAATGGATTGAAAGTCTTCTTCTTCTGCACCCTTTCATTTCTCAAGACTGGATTGGCTCAGAAGACGGGTTTCGGGGGTTGTTGGTAGACTCTTGGAGGTGGGTAATGATTTTGTGGAGTTGGGTATGTATTTTGTGGGGTTGGAGCACGCCATTGTGCGTGGGCGGGAGGTAGAGTATACGCTTGTGCGTGATGGACTGAGAAACGAGGTTTTAACGGTGGATAGTAATGTTGTGGTGGGTCATATGGAGCGTGTGGGTAGGTTTTGTGGTGAGGACGGGGTTGGGTGTAGTAGGATGGAGCCCGAGGCCAGAACCAAGTTCCCGACTCCACTGTTGCTACTTCCTCCTTCTTCTTCTTTCCAAATGTTCAACCAGCTCCACCCTGGATGGCCTGAGTGGTTGCCTTGATCGCAAAGTAGCTCATGATCTTGTTGGATTTGAGGCCTTCCTCGACCATACTTCCCAGTTTAACTACTTCGTTGAAAGATTTACCTACTGCTGACACCAAATGCCCGAAATAGGTAGGCTCCAGAGTCTGTAGGAAATAGTCAACCATCTCACTCTCCTTCATTGGAGGATCAACTCTGGCTGCTTGTTCTCTCCACCAGAAACCGTATTCCCTGAAGCTCTCGTTGTGTTTCTTCGCCAGTATTTTTATAGATAAACGATCCGGGATAATCTCGAGATTATATTGGAAGTGACAAGTAAACGGTTGTTCTAAGTCATCACAAGTGTACCACGATTGTGATCATGCCGAGTGTACCACTCCAATGCAGACCCACTTAAACTTTGGCTTAAGTATACCATTAGCAACTCATGTTTTCCCCATGCTCCTCTCATTTTGCTGCAAAACCCCCTTAGATGCACGGCCGGATCGCCATGTCCATCATATATGTCAAATTTAGGCATCTTATAACCTGGAGGCAGCTGCACTTCTGGAAATAAACAAAGGTCCTTGAACGCTACGCTCACCTAGCCACCTAACCCTCACATGTCCCTGAACGATTGTTCTAAACTTCTGACCTTTCTGAGCACCTCCTCTTGCTCAGGATTCTTGACTGGCTTTTTGAATCTCGCCAGGATTTTGAAACGGGGAGCATATGAGTGAGGTTTATGAGCTTTGTAAGAGGGTTTTGGTAGATATTATTGGCTATCGTAATTTTACATCAAGGGCTCACTTGATAATCTATGAAGTGCGGGAGGAGGAGGTGCCACATAAATGGGAACAATTGGTGGAGAGGGATGAGGAACGACTTTGGGTAGTGGAGCTGTGGATGGTTGAGAGGTCGTACCCTGGTGCTTCGAGTAATAGGAAAACTTGAAGGTGGATCAATGGTAGACTGGTCATGAGCTTGGGCCAGTGGTGGAATGAAGGATGTGTTAGCAGGATAGGTTAGGGGTGGCTGTCCTCTCGCCCATGCCTGGTACATCTCGGCCATTTGGTGTTTGAGTGTGTACATTTCTTCCTTCATGGCATTAACGTCCAATTCCTCTACTTCTTTTGAGGGGTCAATAATGCTGACATCGGTTTCCTAATTGTCCATTACTTTCTTGTAGACCGCATATTGTAGGAGTGGGTTTCCAGAATGCCACAAGTACTAATTACTCGTCTAGTTTGAATGCAAAACACCAAAAACTTGTTATTGGTTAGGTTTTCACATGCAAGCGGCCACATATTGGGTGTGAATGCACCTCAACAATGATTTGTCACTACATGCACCGGTGGCTTGCATCATACCGACTTTCATTTTCTTCATTTGCAATGTCCCTTATTAGCTTTATTCTCTTACTCTCTCCTATTTTGTTTTCTTGTTTGTTTCCTTGCTTTTCCTCTGCTTTTCTCTCCTATTCTTTCCCTTTCAGTTCTTTTATCTTTTTCTTTTTCTTTATTTGGTTATGGTCGAATCCTATGTAGATTGCCTACTTATCATGAGCCCACATAAATCAGACCGAGTGTAGGTCTGGAAAATAAAAAGGGAAGCATAAAATATTTGGAATTTTCAATTTTCATAACAACCGGCTTGGTTACAAAGATTCAAAAAACTGACAGACTCTGGTAATGGACGAACTACAAACCCAAAGAACAGCTAACCATGCGCTATAGAAAATACAGACTCTAAGACAAACTGAGAGACTTTTAAAGAAAAATACAATATCAAGAAATTATGAACACGTTAGGGCTTCAATTGCTCCTAGGACCCGCGAGGCATCATTCGACCTTGACGAGGGTCGACTAGCTAAATCCTCTTGGAGGTGATGAAGATCTTCCATTACGCGGCGAACAAAAAGCATCACGGTGGCAAAGAACATAGATCTAAGCATATCTTCATAGCTGCTAGATTTCATTGCGATATAATGGGCGTTTCTTTTGATTCTCTATCATGTGACAACTTTCTCCTGCAATAATCGCCCAATCTGCTCAGTTCTGGCTTCCAAATTTTGTTTGTCTACTTGATTCTGCTTTTGAAGCTGTTGCAAAATCCAATTGTAATTTTTCTAATGCTGTGTAACAATATTCCATCTCAATTTTGAACTCTTTTGCCTGTTTGAGCATTTTGTTTTCTATGATGACGACCCTTTTCTTTAACCCTGTCTCCTCACCGTCGAACTCTTCTTTTAATTGCCTAACCAGACGTGCTCATTCTGCCGCATTTTCAGCCAATTTGTTTTACCCATGACTAGTTCTTTTTCTGCTTTGTTCAAATCAAAACTGTAGTCAGTCACCTTCTGTCTAAAGCCATCTATAAGTCATGTATCCTTGGCACTCTGGATAGGGTTTTCCGCTGCTACTTTCATTTTCTGAATTTGTGCCCGAAGAGCCTTATTTTCCTTGACCAGTTTCTTCTTTTTTCCCTCATCTGCGGCGGCCTGCAAATCTTTCTCGAATTGCAAATTCATGACCTACTTCTCCAGTTTGCTTATTGTAGCTCTGTATTCGTGTTCTTAAGCCAACCAGTCCTACTGCTCTTGCGATGCTTCGACGAATTCCTGGAGATGGGGCCTTTTGGCTAGCCTCTCGAACTCAATTTCTCTCTTGTACCAACCAAGGTATCCTACTGGCACTTCGCCTCTGGACTGATCCCGTACACAAGTGTTTGCTGCTAGGTATTTGCATTCATTCCAAATTTCGCAGTCTGTTGCTTCGGGGAACTGACCATCAGGTTCAATCTTGATTACCCGGATACTAAGATCTTTATCTTTGGCACTATCTAGCACCTCCCAAGTTGTCTCAAAAACCAATATGGGGCATAAGGCTAGATGCTCCTAAGATCCATGAGAAGCAAGTGAGGCTCCGTTGCCGGCATGTATATGATCTCGTCCACAGACAACCATCCTAGCGTCCACTCTATTTAACCGGCAGTGAGGAACTGAAATTTAGATATCCATCATGTTACTCCTTCGGCCAAACTAAGCCCTTCAATCCTCGTGTAAAATTCTTCTATGCAAGTTTTCTCCGCTGACCCATTTACTTATGAATTGGGAATGGTGGCATAGATGTTCGGTTATCAACATTTGCAACAATAGATTGCACCCCTCAAAGAAATCTTTCCCGGCCCCACAAGCCGTGAGAGCACGAAAGACCTCAGCTACTATCATAGGCGCGAGTGCACTTGGCTTGGGTGCGTAGAGTGCTAACAACCCCTGCTATTTTTATGTCGATGGTCCCATCTTTCATCGGTAACACCAGGAGCCCTAGGAAGGCCACCATAAAAGGGAAACGTCTATGTTCGTCCCTTTTGACGCGGTTTACCTTATTGCAGATTTTGTTATCTGGTTTGTTGAAACCCTCTATATGACCATATCTGTTATACATGAATGAAATGGTGCAAAACCCTTCTGCCAAGTTCGAGTCGTGTACCACTCTGCTTATTTTCAGGGTATCTAAGAATTTATACGTAGCTACAACTCTTGGATCAACCAAATACTTGTGTCTCAAAGGAAGTTGAGCATCCCCAATATACACGCCTATTTCTTCTAAGGTCGGGGTAAGTTCAAAATCTGAGAAGTGGAACACATTGTGCGCCGGGTCCCAGCACGTGACCAACGCTCTTATGATGTCACATCGAGGTACAATCTCCATTAGTCTGAGAAGGCCTCCCAAATATTTCTTTACCTCATCTTGCCCTTCTATACATAGATCATTCCATCACAGCCGCAACTCCAAAGAGATTCTTCTTACAAATGAGAATTCGTTTGGATTATGCTCATCCTGCACATTTATTAAAGCGAATTAACAACTTAGGATTTTATTCCATTTGACGTCAAAATCAAAGTTGACCCCTTTCTTTTATGCAATTTGTTTTTTAAAACCCAAAACCCAATTTTGCAGGTACGACCTTTCAGCACTTCTGGAGGAAGATTTTAAGGCAGTGCCTGCTAACCGGCCAAAAATAAAATAAAAAACCCAAAGGTGGCCGTTTGTGCAAACTTAGTCGTCCGGTGTACCTTTCGATAACATTCAGCTATTCTTGAAAACAACGGCATCACCCGATTTTTTTTAGGACAACAAATAAAATTTGACATTTGTTTTTCTTTGGTTTGGCTATTTCTGCAAAAGGGAGGTTGGACCCCGATGGGGGTTTCCTACGTATCTCACACCTGGTGAGAATCAAACTGGTGTAATTCTCGAAAAAATATTTTTGAAAACAAGACATTCCTTTCCCCTTTTCATTTCATAAAAACAAAACTATTTTTGAAAACAAGGGTTTTCTCTTTTTCTTGGGCAAATAAAACAGATTTCCCTTTTTCTATTTTTTGCTTTTTCTTCAAAATTTGGCAGAGCTTCGGCAGTATTTGGAGATTGGTTCTTTTAAAACAGGTGGTTAACTTTCCTTACCCGTAAATTCGGTCAACATGCAAATCCAAAGGAAATAAATGCACAAATAGGATGCATCAGGATGGTCCATTATTTCGGGTACACCTGTCCTAGACGGACCCAACCCTTGTGTTGAATCCCCTAAGTCAAATGCATAATGCAGATAAGTGTTCCTACTTGGGATCCAGCATGATGTTAAATTATTTTATGTCTTAAACCTGGGTATTTAGTCTAGACTGTGTACCCAAGCGGACAACTCGAGTCGAGGAGGGGGCTACGTACCGGGGACCCGCAAGATCATCCAGCTTAGTAACTTGTCCGAGCCTCTTTCTTATTTCAAGGTATGACACTAACATAATAGGGAGTCTCGACCAGCGAGCACATCCCCGAAGATATGAAGAGAAGGGTTTCGTAACAGTTTATATATACAGTTCAAATAATATCAAAGCGGTAAAAGCATCATTTTGCATATTAAGTCAACATGTAAAAACAAAAAAATCAGATAATAAATAAAGCCAAATACAACAATTATCCTAAGCTCGAATTCTTGAACCCTGAACCATAGATTTGAGTTCCCTCCCGAGCAGAGTCGCCAGAGCTGTCACACCTCCTTTTGGCCACTACAACCCGCGAAGGGTGTAGATAAAGGAGTTTTTCCACTTAAAGGGCAATCGGAACAAAAATTCATTTATTTAAGAGATTTTCAGAGTCGCCACTTGGGATAATTAATTGTGTCCCAAGTCACCGGCTTAAATCCCGAATCTAGGAAGATTTGACTCTGTTTAACAGTCCGTGAACCAGAAATCCGAGTTAGGAATTCTGTTAATCCCAGAGTAGGTGTTAGGCATTCCCGATTTCCGTGGTTCTAGTACGGTCGCTCAACTATCATATTCGGCTTAGATTATCTGAATTTATACAATTATGAACCTATGTACACATTTTGTCTTTAACCGCTTTTATTTAATTTTAAGAAGAGAATTGCAACGTCATTAAAACATGCCTCAAACCACGTCACATAAATGCACCCGTGGTTTTTGACACATTCAAATTTGTTGGGATTTGGATTTTGGTCACATAAATGCGCACCCGAATTTAGGAAGGTAATATTATTAAACACGGGCCTAAAGTAACTACACGTTTGCACTTTGCGAGGGCCATGGAATTTGCTAAATGGCACGCCTCGGAATCTAAGGATCAGTTCAAGGTGAAATAAAGCGAGGGCCACACAATTAACATTTTTTTGGCATGGTGCACCTCAATTCTAAAAAAAGGTATTCAACTAACTCTTGAGGGCCGTTGATTGTATACATGGGTGTTATCTACTAAGACAAGTTATGACAAATAAAAGCTTCATTTCAATTAAACAATCGAATAGAAAATTGCTAATGACGGTCGACTTAGTGAAAAATTATACCTCAACTTCCATGTTATATGGACCAAATTACAATACATATCTAAATCCCAAAGTCTCACGTTATCAAGGAAAAAGGGAGAACTCATTTCTGAGGATAGTTTAATGACTACTTGCAACCATTTTAGCATTATTTTTAGATTTAACACTCTTTGAATAAAATTATATGTCAAACAATTGTGTAATCAAAGTAATTTTCTCCTAAAACAAACGAGGAAGAGTTAGTAAACCAATGAGCAAGCTATATACATATGCAGAAATGCCACAGAAATTTCACGAAAATTTCTTAGAGATGCCACGCGTAGAAGCTTGACTTCAGCTATAAATTAATTGAAGAGCACATGTTTCTTCTAACAAATGGTATGTAATAAATAACTTAGATATATTTGAGCAAACAAAAATCACTAGACATCAGCTTCCAATTAGCAAACTCGAGCCAAACTTACAAAATCACCTAAAGATTTAACAATTTAACCACTCAATGCATACATAATACAATGAGGATCTGAAACTTACCTATGTCGAACAAAGAAATGACGCTAAAGTAAACATCAAAAAGTATCAATCTATTATAGTTCAAAGTCTGGTAGCAGTCCATATTAATTACAATCAGTTACTATAAAGCAAAAACTAAACCTATTACAAAATAAAGCATCATTGTTACTCGAATTCTATTTGTGATATATAGTGAAGGAGCTCAGAACATGTACCTGGAATGAAGCAAAGGAGAAACACCTATGGGTAGGAAAATAAGAGGCAATAACAATAGCAAACCAACAACAGATACAACAGTGAACCGGACTCGAAACCCAGAATTGAATAGGAGAGATTATCACATAAACCAGGCCATAATTTAAATCCAACAACACCAATAAACTGACAAAAACAACCTCCAATGTACCCCAAATATACTCAGGATTGAACTCTACAATTTCTGAAAGTTTTAACACCTCATACCCTTGTATTTCAAATCTTACTTACACTAAGATTCAGATTGTTAGATGAGAGTTGGAACAAATTGAAAAAAACTAATGAAACAGTGTTTTTGTGGTCTAAAAGAATTTTGGGAAGCTGGAAACTTCAGAAAATTTTTCTGGGATTTTCAGACCTAAAAAAAGACTGAGTGAAGGTATCAGAATGCTTTTTTATCCAGAGTTTTAGGGCAACCCCATTATTTGTGTTTACCCCCTTAGTTCTCCTTTTATTTTCCAGATTTACCCAACCAATCCCTAAATTCTTAGCTTGTTCTCCAAGTTATAACAATTAAATTCTGAAATTCTTATTGGAGCCCCATCAAGAATGTTCTAGGGGCTTCTAAATCAGTTGAATGCTAGATTCCCTAACTCGCAATACCTGTATTACTCATGAACTAATATGAAATTATCCAACCTATACTAGTTGACCCCTTTTACCTTAGTTAAATTGACTATATCCAATCTCAATGAATCCCTAATCAGCTATTAAAAAACATAAATGAGAGCCAAACTAGTAACAAAATAAGAAAGTACTGGGAAATTAAAATCAATGAAACAAATGTCAAAATTAAACTAACAATCAGAATAAGCAGGATAAACAAAATCAGAAAAAAATTAAACTAAAAATCAATCACAGGAAGCAGACAAGAACAAAATAACATTGAAAGCTCAAGAAGAAGCCTACTGATTTTAATCAATCTTGTAATCTAATTAAATCAGTATTCATGCCTTTGACTACAACAACTATCAATTTGTGCACATCAGACCAAAGAAACAATGTGAGAAAGGCAGGAATGAAGGAGTATGCCATGAAGAGATAAAATACTAAACTAAAACATAATCAATTTGAAGCCAATAACAATGAACAACTAATCAACAGTACAAGCAACAGAATACTTAGCTTTTCTTTCAACAGGATATGTATTGGATCTGCCATGCATTGTTAAACGGATTCCGAAAACCATAAACTTGATTTGGAACGGTTGTGAGGGCATTTGAGGGCCCTATAGCCTTGGTTTTGTGGTAGGATGGGGGGGGGGGGTGAGGGTGGCTCAGGGGACCATTTGGGTTGGGTTAAGAAACTGGGGTGGTTTTCCACCGGACTTCGAATAAATATTCGAGTCGATGGACCATGATTCGAAGGAAGGTGGTGTCAGATTTGTGACGAGGGAGGAAAGGGGATACTGTGGTGTATTTTTGGTGGCCATCTGAGCTGGCACCTGTTAGTTTATGCCTGTCACTAGAGGGGGGGTGAATAGTGCGGCACAAGAATATTGATAAATATTGCGGAATTAAAATTGCAGGAATAAAATAAATTCGGTAATTAAAATAGCAAGGAAAGAACACACCGAATTTATCCTGGTTCACCACAACTTGTGGTTAGTCCAGTCCCCGAGAGACTCTCTCGAGATTCCACTAACTCCGTTAAGCTTCCGGGTGCTTAACAAACCGTTACACTTGCTCGTAGATGTACACTCTACAAGACTTCAACTTGCTCGAGGATACCGTACCTCAAGACTTCAACCTTGCTCGTGGATACCGCACCACAAGACTTCACATACTAAGACTTAGGGTACTTAGTGAACCCGACAATCGATGAGAAGATATGTTCTTCTCAAACACCTTTCTCTTTTACAACAAGAACTCTCTCAAAAGAGTAGATAAAGAGATACAAATTTAGCTCTATGAACAACTCAAAGTTGTCTCTCAAATGGCTTAACAAAAGCTCTATTATGATGCTCAAATAATGTCAATATGTATATCAATATTGGGAGGTGTTGTGTGTTTAAAATCAGCTCAAAAGACCTCTTTTTATAGGGGTTAAAGGGTGGATGTCCGTTGCTTAATTGGCAATCAATTATTTTGATTTTATGCTTACATAATCGATTATATGATCTGCATAATCGATTATCCTCTCAACGTTCATAAATCGGAACGTTGGGAAGGCTAATGACAGTAAATAATCGATTTTGTGAGTTAAATAATCGATTATTTACCCTTGCGAAATTTCCAGCAAAGCTGGAATATACCAGAATAAAAGCTGGAGTATACCAAAATATACCAGAGTATACCAGAATCGAAAACTTACTTCAAAAACCATTTTGGTTAAAATGAAAACGTTAAAATCATTTTGTTTGAAGTATATTAAAAATATTTATGATATATATGATTTAATAAAATGATTTTATGCATATTAATGATGACCTATGTAATATACCAGAATATACCAGAATTGAAAACTTACTTCAAAAACCATTTTGGTTAAAATGAAAACGTTAATATCATTTTGTTTGAAGTATTTGAAATATGTTTATGATAAATATGATTTAATAAAATGATTTAATGCATATTTATGATGACCTAATGTTGAGCCAAAAGACGAGATAACTTAAGCATTGCTCTTAAATTGGTTCTACCTAATGACCTACGCCTTGGGTCTTCGGTCTTGAACATTGGAGCTCGTTTTTGGCTTGTCTATTCAATTCCGTCATCAATATGCTTCTCGGCATTCAATCTTGATTGTTTGTCATATAATAACGTTGTTTGACACTTGACTTCATTGTTTGTCATTCATCAAAACCTATACCTGAAAATCATGCTAATACAACCAAAACGCACATATCATAGATAGATTGATTTTCTACAATTTCCCCCTTTTTGATAATGACAAACAATAGGAGATATGCATATTGGATTCCCCCTAAATTCATGCTATATCTCAACATACAATTCATGTAAATAATTTAATATAATTCCCCCTTAATTGAATATTCCCCCTCAATTAAAGCATACTAGAATGTGAAGACATTCCCCCTTATTCGATGCATATCGCCTAAATTCTTCCCCCTTTTGGCATTAGCAAAAAGAGTATACCAGTTGTTATTTAAACTATTGACGATACCAATTGTTTGTAAAGAAATCATATCAACATCAAATAATACTAAACGTTAGTAAAAACATACTCACCATAATAACGGTCATTGCAAATATACCAACTGTTATTTAAACTAAAAGTATTCATCAAAATATGAATCAATCATTTAATATAAAAATAATTGATACCAATTGTTATTCAAAATAACACTTATCACTACTTGAATCAATAATTAATATCAATTGTTAGCACATATCAACTATTACGTTTTTATCAAAAATACGATAACTAACCGACGTTTCCCCTTGATGCAATAAGGTTTCGTGCTTGGTGCATCTACTACGATATTGTAGTCTTCAAGCACACCTGCAAATGTACCTAAAAATAGGTTTTCGGTACCCAACTTCTTTTGGGTCCTTGGGGGTTAGGCAAATAATAATCATAATCAAAATATGAATCTCTATGTTTAGCGAAACATACGGGTGCAATGTGTCCTACCCGGTTACAATAATGACATATAACGTTCGGGTTGTGCATATGTCTAGGTTGAGCCAAATACGTTCTAGGTGATCTAAAGTTGTTATTCCTAGAAGCGTTGAAATTCCTAGAGTCATTTCTAGGTGGTCTAAAATTATTAATTTTAGACTCATTAACAAAAATCCTAGAATTATTTCTAGGTGGCCTAAAATGATTAATTCTAGGCTCATTAATAAAATTCCTAGAGTTGTGTCTAGGTGGTTTAACCTCATTTCTATCATCCTTTTTAATTACTTCACTTGTTATAGAATTATTTACACTATATTTTTCTAGTGTATTTCTAAGTTCTACGTTCTCTATTTTCAAAGAGCTACAAGAAGAACAATTTGAGCTTTGAACAATTAAAGAGGCTTCATTCATCTCCTTGATTTTATTTTTGAGATCGACATTGTCATTTTCCAAAAATCTATTTTCTTCTTCTAAAATTTTGATTTTATTTTTAAGAACAGTATTGTCATTTTCTAAAAGATCATTTTCTTTTAAAGAAGGTTGTTTTTCAAAATCTTTTTCTTGCAAAGAAAGTGTTTTCTCAAAAACTTTTTTTTTTGCAAAGAAAGTGTTTTCTCAAGATCTTTTTCTTGCAAAGAAAGTGTTTTCTTCAAATCTTTTATGATTTTGGAAGCTTTAACAAATTCACCATATAGTTCATCATAGGCATTTTGTATTTCTTCAAACGAGTAAGAGTTAGAAGTACTTACCTCTTCTTCTTCGTTGGCCATGAGGCATAGTGCGGCAGTTTCATCGCCCGAGCTGTCCGAATCCCATGTTACGCGCCTATGGTGTTTCTTCTTTTTCTTGTCCTTTGATTTTGGACAATGTGATTTGGTGTGGCCAAGTTTTCCACAATTTTGACATGAAGGACTTGGTTCTTCCTTCTTTATTTCCTTCTTCATAAACTTATAAAACTTTTCAATTATATCATTGGAAGTACTAGCATCATCCTTTTCCGAATCACTTACCTCTTCTATTTTAGAGTATGAGGCTTTGAAGGCAATATTCGACTTACTTCTAAGATACGGATTAAGAATTGTGCTTTCATAAGCTTTAAGATTACCTCGTAGTCCATCAATTGTGACGTCCGTGATTCCTATCGACTCTTGGATGGCATTTGCTTTGGAGCACATTTGGGAGTGAGACTCCGTAGGATTTTTCGAACTAGATATTTGTTCGAGTATATTTTTCCGAGAGCATGAAGATCATTGACGATCATTGAGAATCGTTTGAACATATTATCGATGTTTTCATCTTCCCTCATTCTAAAAAGTTCATATTCATGTGTTAGAAAATCAATTTTAGATTCTCGGACTTGAGAGGTACCTTCATACGTGATCTCGAGTTTATCCCACATTTCCTTTGCGGTTGTGCAACAAGAGATTTTCCGATAGTCGTCCGAATTCACCGCACAAAATAGTAAGTTGACGGCCTTTGCGTATCTTTCAACCTTCTTGATGTCCTCGGCATCATATTCATTTTCCTCCTTTGGAATCTTGATTTCCCCAACTTTCTTTGTTGGAATTTGTTCACCTTTCTTGATGATTTGCCATAATCGAAAGTTGTTTGATTGGATGAAGATTCTCATCCACTCTTTCCAGTATGTATAATTTCTTCCATCAAAAAAAGGAGGCCTCTCGGTGGAGTGTCCTTCGCTCATTATTCCTGCATTCAATATTCTCAACAAAAGAAAAATATATCGCTCTCAACCGGTTAAGGCTTTCAGAGAGTTAGACTCTGATACCAATTGTTAGGATTTATGCCCGTCACTAGAGGGGGGGTGAATAGTGCGGCACAAGAATATTGATAAATATTGCGGAATTAAAATTGCAGGAATAAAATAAATTCGGTAATTAAAATAGCAAGGAAAGAACACACCGAATTTATCCTGGTTCACCACAACTTGTGGTTAGTCCAGTCTCCGAGAGACTCTCTCGAGATTCCACTAACTCCGTTAAGCTTCCGGGTGCTTAACAAACCGCTACACTTGCTCGTAGATGTACACTCTACAAGACTTCAACTTGCTCGAGGATACCGCACCTCAAGACTTCAACCTTGCTCGTGGATACCGCACCACAAGACTTCACACACTAAGACTTATGGTACTTAGTGAACCCGACAATCAATAAGAAGATATGTTCTTCTCAAACACCTTTCTCTTTTACAACAAGAACTCTCTCAAAAGAGTAGATAAAGAGATACAAATTTAGCTCTATGAACAACTCAAAGTTGTCTCTCAAATGGCTCAACAAAAGCTCTAAAATGATGCTCAAATAATGTCAATATGTATATCAATATTGGGAGGTGTTGTGTGCTTAATATCAGCTCAAAAGACCTCTTTTTATAGGGGTTAAAGGGTGGATGTCCGTTGCTTAATTGGCAATTATGCTTATGCTTACATAATCGATTATATGATCTGCGAATCGATTATCTTCTCAACGTTCATAAATCGGAACGTTGGGAAGGCTACTGACAGTAAATAACCGATTTTGTGAGTTAAATAATCGATTATTTACCCTTGCGAAATTTCCAGCAAAGCTGGAATATACCAGAGTATACCAAAATCAAAGCTGGAGTATACCAAAATATACCAGAGTATACCAGAATCGAAAACTTACTTCAAAAATCATTTTGGTTAAAATGAAAACGTTAAAATCATTTTGTTTGAAGTATATTAAAATGTTTATGATATATATGATTTAATAAAATGATTTTATGCATATTAATGATGACCTATGTAATATACCAGAATTGAAAACTTACTTCAAAAACCATTTTGGTTAAAATGAAAACGTTAATATCATTTTGTTTGAAGTATTTGAAATATGTTTATGATAAATATGATTTAATAAAATGATTTAATGCATATTTATGATGACCAAATGTTGAGCCAAAAGACAAGATAACTTAAGCGTTGCTCTTACATTGGTTCTACCTAACGACCTACGCCTTGGGTCTTCGGTCTTGAACGTTTGAGCTCGTCTTTGGCTTGTCTATTCAATCCCGTCATCAATATGCTTCTCGGCATTCAATCTTGATTGTTTGTCATATAATAATGTTGTTTGACACTTGACTTCATTGTTTGTCATTCATCAAAACCTATACCTGAAAATCATGCTAATACAACCAAAACGCACATATCATAGATAGAATGATTTTCTACAGCACCATCGTAGACGGCGGACTAGTCAGACATTTAGACGGATATTCGAGACGAATGGCTAAGATTCAAGGGCTGGGATTTAGGGTGTTGAAAAGAGGAAGAAGAGGAGATTCAGGGGTGTTAATTTGGGCGTCGTTGGAGACTTGCCGATGGCG
The DNA here is from genome assembly GCA_034376525.1 of Nicotiana benthamiana. Lineage (NCBI taxonomy): Eukaryota > Viridiplantae > Streptophyta > Magnoliopsida > Solanales > Solanaceae > Nicotiana > Nicotiana benthamiana. The sequence goes on along the minus strand of CM067330.1, from coordinate 51,941,330 downwards.
GCAGTAATTTCTTGACGGCGACGGACGACGGAGAGGTGGTGGTTATATGACGGTGATACACCGGTGAAATCAGGGGTGTTTGAGAGACGGCTTAGAGGGGTGGAGGGTGGGTATCCGTTGACCAAATATCATCAACAGCTCTGATTGACTCCGAGGAAACGACGTCGTTTGGGAATAACATTGGTGGACCCTTTGGGTCTTTCAGATGCACAAGGGGATGGGATTGTCATTAAGATGCACAAAAGGCCCAATTTTGTCTCAAACCCAACCCAACCCAACCCCACTTCAATTTCTTTTTATTTTTATTTCCTTTTCTTCTTTTTTTTTTTTCAAAATTAAAATAAAAATAAAAACGTATACTAAAATTAAAAATTAACCTTTCCAATTGAAGTAATAACCTCATAATTACCAAAACTAATAATAATTAAAAAAAACTAAAAACAAACTAAAGGAATAACTACCAAAATTCAAGATTAAAATCAAAAGGTGCAAAACAAACTTTTTTTTTTTTGTAATTTTCCCATTTTATAAAATGGCTAATTTTTACTTAATCCAAAATATATAGAATTAAATCCTACATGCAAAATGCCACATTAATTAAAATTCACAAACAAAATGCAAACAATTAACATGAGAGGTCACAAAAAATCTACAAAATTGCAAAATAATGAACGAAATTATTTTGTTTGAATTTTTGGGAGTCATTCATATATGAAAAAAATTACGTGCTCACAAGAGCCATGACTACCATCTTTCATAATATGGTACACAAGGAGATAGAGGTATACATGGATGATTTTATTATGAAATCCAAGAAGGCCATTGGAGACATAGAAGATCTGAGGAAGTTCTTCAATAGGTTGCGGAGATACAACCTGAAACTAAACCCTGCAAAGTGTTCCTTGAGGGTTCCTACTGGGAAATTTCTTGGGTTTATTGTAAGCCGCCGTGGAATAGAACTGGATCCAACAAAAGTCAAATCCATTCAAGAGCTACCACCACCAAAGAACAAGAAAGATGTGATGAGTTTCTTAGGAAGGCTGAACTACATAATCCGACTCATAGCATAGTCCACAGTTATTTGTGAGCCAATCATTAAGATGTTCAAGAAGGACACCGCCACTAAGTGGATCGATGACTGTTAGAAGGTATTCGGCAGAATCAAGAAGTACCTGTCAGCACCACCAGTCTTAGTACCGCTCGAGCCAGGTAGACCCTTATTACTCTACCTTGCAGTGTTAGATGGAGCTTTAGGTTGCATTCTATAGCAGCACGATGAAACAGGACGGAAGGAACAAGCCATTTATTATCTCAGTAAGAAGTTCACCCTATACGAGGCCCAATATTCTCTTTTAGAACGCACCTATTGTGCTTTGAGTTGGGTAACTCAGAAGTTGAGACATTACTTTTGCACCTATACTACATATCTCATATAGAGAATAAATCCCTTGAACTACATCCTTTTGAAGCCCATGCCCGTGGGTAAGCTTGTCAAGTGAAAAATCCTGTTGAGTGAGTTCGAAATTGTTTACATGACTTAGAAAGCGGTGAAGGGACACGCACTGGCAGACCACCTTGCTAAAAACCCCATAGACGGAGGATACGAACTCCTGAAAATATATTTTCCCGATGAAGAGGTATCATTCATAGGAGAAGATATTGTAGAATCCTATGATGGTTGGAGAATGTTCTTTGATGGAGCAACAAACTTCAAAAGAGTTGGCATAGGAGCAGTGTTGATATTAGAAACCGGTCAGCATTATCCAGTGTTCGCACCCTGCACTAACAATATGGCCAAGTATGAAGGTTGCATCTTAGGGCTAAAAATGGCCATTGACATGAACGTTCAAGAGCTGCTAGTGATTGGAGATTCAGAATTACTTATACATCAGGTAAGAGAAGAATGGGCAACCAAGAACTCCAAGATACTCCCGTATCTACATCACGTACAGGAATTGAGAAAGAGGTTCATAAAGACGAAATTCCAGCATGTCCCCAGAATGCAGAATGAGTTCGTCGATGCATTGGATACCTTATCATCTATGATACATCATCCTGAAAAGATTTTCATTGATCCCATCCCAGTGAAAATCCATAATCAGCCAGCTTCAGTGCCCATGTTGACGAAGAAGAAGATGAAAAGCCTTGGTTTCATGATATCAAGGAATATTTGGCAAAAAGAGAGTACCCGGAGCTTTCCAATCATACTCAGAAACGCACCTTCGGAGATTGTCCAACAAATTCTTCCACAATGGAGGAATCATGTATAGGAGGACTACCAATTTAGGATTATTGAGATGTGTCAACGTAAAGGGAGCATCCAGGCTAGTAGAGGAAATTCATGCTGGAACATGTGGTCCACATATGAACAGTTTTGTCTTAGCAAAGAAGAAACTCCAGGCTGGTTACTATTGGATGACTATGGAATTAAGCTGCATCCAATATGTCCAAAAATGCCACCATTGTCAGATACATGTATACATGATAAAGGTAACTCCAAACGAGCTTAACACAACAAGCTCATCGTGGCCATTTTTCGCTTAGAGAATTGACGTTATTGGACCAATCGAGCCTGCTACCTCCAACGGATACATGTTTATTCTAGTAGCCATTGACTATTTTATCAAATGGGTCTAAGAAAGATCTTACAAAGCAGTGACTATGAAAGTCGTGGTAGACTTTGTCCGCGACTTGCATTGTTTGTCGATTCAAAATTCTAGAGTCGATCATTAATAATAATGGCTCAAACCTCAATAACGACTTGATGAAATCTTTGTGCAAAACTTTCAAGATCAAACACAAGAATTCCACAGCCTATAAAGCTCAGATGAATAGAGGTGTAGAAGCCGCCAACAAGAATATCAAGAAGATATTAAGGAAAATGATAGAGAAGCATAAGAAGTGGCATGAGAAAGTTGTCATTTACTCTACTGGGACATCGCACCACAGTCGGCACATCAATCAGGGAAAACCCCTACATGCTGGTTTATAGTACAAAGGTTGTCATTCCCGCTGAGATGGAAATTCCTTCCCTAAGGATCATATAGGAAGCTGAGCTCGACGATGCAGAGTGGGTAAAGAGTCATTATGAGAAATTAGCCCTTATAGACAGAAAGAGAATGAACGTATTTTTCCATGGTCAACTCTACCAGAATAGAATGTCCAAAGATTTCAACAAAAGAGTCAAACCAAGATAGTTCACACCAGGACAACTGGTGTTAAAGAAAATTTTTCCACATCAAGATGAAACCAAAAGGGAAGTTCTCTCCCAACTGGCAGGTTCCATATATGGTTCACCGGGTTTTGACTGGAGGAGCCCTCATACATGAAAAAATGGACGGAGAAGTCTGGCCAAAGCCGATCAATTCTGATGCAGTCAAATGTTACTATGTGTAATCCTTATGCTTTCCTTATATTATGTAAATTGAACTACGCTTGACCTAATTCATGTTTAAGAGGGGATACGTAGGCATCCCTATGGGTTATGTCACAATTCAATAAAAATGGACCATCAAAACTCTGAAGTAATTTCAGCCAATCGCCGCACGAGCAACAATCAGAAGCGTTAACCCTCAAAACTGGGGCAAAATTTGGGGGAGGACCCTCAAAATTCTGTAGTAGGAGAGGTTGCAATGTCCTGAACTACGTCACAGTCGTCAGTTCATCTAAAATCTATTTTTTGATTATACATTTATTTCATACTTTTACAAAATCATGCATGTCTATTAATGAGACTGCTTTGTTAGAAATGCTACCCCAATGATACAGATGGTATCACTAGATCAAAAGCTGAATGAGTCAAGAAAAGCCAATGGGGATGCAAACTAACCTCCCCCTTTAAAAAACTCACGATTTTTCTCTGGATGCAGGCACTAGGATTACGAAATCATCGAACATACTGTGCATCCATGGAACAAAAATTGTTCAAGAATACGACTCTTCAAACCATCACTCTTGCCAACATTTGCTATCATCACACACTTGTAATGTTCCATATGTCACAATGCTACTAGTAATCACAACGCCACAATCTTCTATCAGCTAAGAAAACTCTACTATCATTTGCTATTTTATTTTTCTTGCGTAAGGCTACTATTCTACCTTCCAATTTGCATAGGGCTACTATTCTGCCTTTCAAGGTTAAGCTATACCTCCATCTGTATTCACATTGCAGAAGGCTACTATTCTGCCTTCCAAGTTTAAGCTCTACCTCCATTTGCATTCCGTTCTTGCATAAGTCTACCATTCTGCCGTTTGAGACTAAACACTATCTCCATCTACATCCGCATTGCATAAGGCTACCATTATGCCTTCCAACTTGCATAAGGATACTATGCTGACACACTGGTTAGGGCTGTGTGGGGTTGGATTTTCTACATTGTTGTCGATATTTTCCATTATTTAGTGTATTTAAATCATGTTTAGATTATTTTGTGTTGCTTAATTGCTTTAAAAGATGAATTTGGTTGAACTGGCTGGCCTTGTCTTCACGAGATATGCCATCATGACCAGGTTTGGAGTTAGGGTCCTGAAAAGCTGGTATCAGAGCCTCGGTTACATAGGTCTCACGATTCATGAGCATGTTTAGTAGAGTCTCACAGATCCGCACAGAGAGGTATGTATTTATCCTTGAGAGGCTGCAAAACCTTTAGGAAAAACTTCATATTCTTGAAATTAGATTATATAAGGGTCCAATTAAATAATGGTTGGCACACCTCAAACTATACTGGTTGGCACACCTCAAACTATATAAGGGTCATTTTCAACTAGGCTTAAATGGTTTAATATTAAAAGAGTTATTAATTGTGAGCACAATTAGGCTATGGATTGCTTCAAGAAACGGGCCAATGCATAAATTACTGGAGTTGTTAAAAGTAAGATGGCCAAATTACTAAACGATGACAAAAAGAGCTGGGCCTTGGAAAAAGAGGTCCGAAATGCTCGAACCTAATCTAGGCCAAGCAGTCTTGGGCAATTTTATGGGCTTGGCTGCTTAAGAGATATGGTGCAGCGTTTAAACAATTTGAGTAACCCAAACATTAATATACACTAGACTAGACTGATCTCTTCAAAACAACTAAGAAATTTTCACCATCTACATTAAATCCAAATTGCAAGGCAGTTGAACACTCTTTTACTCATATATTCAAAAATCAAGACTACTTCTAATTAATGTTAGATTTGTACACATAAAATTTCTGACACTAGAGTACCTCAAACATTTAAACCAAATATTAAAATACAACAACATGTTTCCGAATTCGTTCAGATACTAAACCAACTTCTAAAAAAACAAAATCACGAGAAAATTAATTGTAGACTGATCATCACCACCAGCTTGAACAAATCCAATCAGAACCCAGTGAGGACAGTTCTTCATCTAAATTAAAATTATTTTATAACAGTCCAACACCAAATACATGACTGAAAAGTTCAACCAAACTGAATCAAACGACAAAAACAAAGTCCAAATACAACTCCGAAAGTAATGTCCATGGCATGAATAAATACAATGAATAATGTAATAAAACATAATTAAATGTAGAACAAGGATAAGTTTTCACTCACAAATTGATATTCAGCCAACTAAAGTTTACATCTCCAACATGCTTCAGATTCAAGTTTCACATATCAATAAAGTCCAAAAGGGTACTTGAATTTCAAAGTAAACCAAAAGGAAAATGAAGATTTCTGCAGTACCAGCAGATTGAGTGAATCAACAGATCAAACACAGTAATGTTCAAGTTCCTTTAGACTATTTATAACCCAGATGACATAAATTCTTTGAAAGTATTGGAAAATTCTAATTAACTATGAAGATCAAGAGCAGAACCAACGCAAATTTAAACCAAAAAAAGTGCAGACAGTTTTCAGTATTTTTAGAGTATCAATGGCTGCCCTGATAATGAATGAAAGAGGTCTTTAAATAAGAAGCCTAAGGCAGCCCTTGCGTGACTTACATTTTCTCTTTTAACCCTTTAATTCTTGGTTGTTTTTCCCTTTTTACCCTTTTCAAAATATCTGAATATCCCCTATCCTTAAACCCCAAATATCTGAATTGACCCCCTACACCCCTGTATTTACTTTTCAATTACTGAACCAAGACTCATAGGGAAATTACGGGCCACTTCTGTCCAAGCAAAGATGGGACAATCAACCTGAAAGCCCCAAATAAGGACTTTCAAAATGAAACTGAATATACGACATAACTAAAAATCCAATGTGATTGACCTTTGAACGAAAAAATGCTAAAATGTCTCAACAATTAGATTATTTAAACAAATAACAAAATGAAAACATCATGCCTGATGATTGCTCTAGCTTATGAATTTATCCTAACACCAAATTAACACATAGAGAACATAAATAAACCAATAATTTTGGTGAATAGAGTTTAAAGACTGAAGAAAAAAGTCGGATAATAAAGAAAATATAAAAATAAAGCAAGGAGAAAAGGAAACATGAATAAACCAGTTAGGGAAAAAGTGAAGAAATCGGAAGAACATGGAAGAAGAGAAAATAAGAGAAATAGGTAGAAGGAAAAAATAAAAGGAAAATATAGTATTTAGCTTAAAGAAACTCCGGCCCTTCCAATTTGAGCCAAAAATTGATGTTAACCGTATGCTTTTGTCAAGAAGAAACGAGCAATAATCAGTTTCACGCAAAATCGACCATCTTAGCTTTGCATGCCCTAGGTCCGTGGTAAGGCGAATTTGGGGTTTTAGGGTTTCAACTTCGGATCCAAAATTTGAGTTGATGGAGAGGGATTCAAGGGAAACCATTTTGGGGTTTAGAAATAGGAGAGGACGGGGATGACGTGGTGTAATTTTGGAGGTAGTTTGGAGTTGCACCGCTGGGCTTCGACCCGGTGGGGAAGGGTGGCGATGTCACTAAGGTTTGGGTCTCCAAGTGTGGAGACGATAAATGGAAGGGGGGGGGGGGTTGTTCGAACATATATGTACTAAGTGATACCCACTTCAGAGCCGTTGAATCAACAAACATTGACGGCTCAAATCCGATTTCAATTAAACAGGGTGATTTAGCCTGGGGTTCAAGTGAACTGGGTTGGGAGTGTGGTTTGGTTAGGATGTGGACGGGTTTGGAAGGGAATTCATTTGGGCTGTTACACTTTGGCCCAAAGCCAAAGCCACTCTTTTAATTTTTTTTCTTTTGTTTTTTCAATTTCAAATCTTTTTATTTTAGAATTAAAATAAAATCCTAGATTACTTCTTAAAACTACATTAGTATACCAAATTATATTACTTACCGACATAGCATTTACAACAAATAATTAATTCCCAAATTAAAAGAACTACAAAGTTTAAGATTTAAAAGTTAAAAATGCAAAGTGAGTTATCTTTTTATTTTTCTATTTTTTTGTAAGCAACTAAACTAATAATAAATTAAAAATGCAAAATTATATCCCAGATGCAAATGCAATCTATTTTTTTATTATATTTTTTTCATGAATCAAATAAAATAAATATGCACAGACAAATGAAAACAATTAACAAAAAATATTATAAAAGACTACGAAATTGCAAATAATGGAATATATTTATTTGTTTTGAATCTATGGAAGCAATTCATATAGGGGAAAAATCTCGTGCTCACTCCTGCCCCTCTTTGCTCGTAAACACGAAGAGTTTTCACGTAAAGATAAAGTGAGCGGATACGAGTAATTTTTGCCCGTATTAATACTCTGTGAGAAGCATTTTTAAAAGAGTTGACTGCACCCTGCTTCTGAGGTTGCCAACATATCCTTGGCTATAGAGGAATTAGGTCAGTGTAGTTCGGGAATTTTTGGTAGCGGGGACTACCATGAAGCTGTGATTTCACTGTTGTTGCTGCTGCTGTTGCTGCTGCTGCTTACTGAACCCCTTGTTACATTACTGATTAAATAAAAAGAAGCTAGCCTAAACTATGATCTATGAATTACAAAAGCCCTATCTATATCTTCAACTTGATCTTGTGGTTCTTGTTGATTTATTGATTTGTATTCTCTCGGTGAAGTCCCTTTGTTACCGAGTTGAATTGTAATCTTAGATGTTTTCCCTTTTCTTTAGGTGGATTCCTGATTGCCAAAAACTTGAACTGTATTCCAATGCTCTCCATGTGGGCGCCTGATTGCTAAAACTTAATTTGTATTCGCTTGCACTCCAGGTGGATGCCTGATTGCTGAACTTTAAAATGTATTCCCGTGATCTCCAGGTGGGCGCCTGATTGCTGAAACTTGAACTATAATGCCTGATTGCTGAACTTTAAAATGTATTCCCGTGATCTCCAGGTGGGCGCCTGATTGCTGAAACTTGAACTATGTTCCCTTGCTCTCCAGGTGGGTGCCTGATTGCTGAACTTTGAAATGTAATCCCATGCTCCCCTAGTGGGTGCCTGATTACTGAAACATGAATTATACTCCCTTTCTTTCCAGGTGGGTGTCTAATTGCCATGACTTTGACTATATTCTCGTGCTCTCCAGGTGAGCGTCTGATTGCTGAACTTGAATTATATTCTCGTGCTCTCTAGGTGGGCGCCTGACTGCTGAACTTGAACTGTGTTCTTATGCTCTGCAGGTGGGCGCCTGACTACTGAACTTGAATTGTATTCTTGTGCTCTCCAGGTGGGCTCCTGATTGCTGAACTTGAATTTTATTTCCGTGCTCTCAAGGTGGGCGCTTGATTACTGAACTTGAAATGTATTCCCATTCTCTCTAGGTGGGCGCCTGATTGCTGAACTTAAACTGTATTCTCATGCTCTCCAGGTGGGCGCCTAACTGCTGAACTTGAATTGTATTCCCTTGCTCTCCAGGTGGGCGCCTCATCGCTGAAACTTGAATTGTATTCCCTTTCTCTCCAAGTGGGCGCCTGATTTCTAATCTTGAATGGTATTCCCTTGCTCTCCCGATGGGCACCTGATTACTGAAACTTGAATTGTATTCTTTTGCTCTCCAGGTGGGCGCCTGATTACTGAAATTTGAATTGTATCCTTTGCTCTCTAGGTGGGCGCCTGATTACTGAAACTTGAATTGTATTCCCTTGCTCTCCAGGTGGGCGTCTGATTACTGAAACTTGAATTGTATTCCCTTGCTCTCTAGGTGGGCGCCTGATTGCTGAAGCTTGAATAGTATTCTCTTGCTCTCCAGGTGGGCGCTTGATTGTTGAACTTGTATTGTATTCCCTTTCTCTCTAGGTGGGCGCCTGATTGCGGAACATGAATTTCTTTTCTCTGTTCTCCAAGTGGATACTTGATTTCAACAAAATAGACAAAACAAAGAAATTTTTTTTACCCCAGTTTAGTAACTGGGCACATATGTGAGTGATAAACTAAATCATGTTGCCAAATATTACTAAGAATTTGTAAGTTAAATCCCATTATCTAGGAGGGTCCTGAAACTCCAAGTTAAACAATGGTTTTAAATCTAAATTATATCTTCTAAAGGTATTACTTCCGATGCATCGTGTTATCTAAACCGATATGAAAACTACACCCCACCATCCAGGAGGGTCATGAAAATCAAAATCAAGTCTTATCTTAAGAGTGACAATTTTACGGCTAAATTATACTACCCTACGACAGAATTTATGCTAAATCTTGTTATCTAATGGAAATGTTAAAGCTAGATCCCATTATTCAAGAGGGTCTTGAAAACTCTTGATTGAGTCCTATCTTAAACATGCAAACTTTAAAACCAGATTATATTCCTTCGGGGTACATTCATGCTAGATTTTGCTACTCATTTTTAAAACTAGGTCCCATTTTCTAGGAGGGTCCTGAAATTTTTACAGGCATACCCTTCGGGTACTTGCTTTTCCCCTATGAAGGGTTTCTTTGAAACAAACAAAATTTCTGCCCCTATATTCATCAAAGAAAAATCTTGTAAGTATAAAAATATGGTGGTTAGTTTGTGACATTCTTGCTGAAGGTGGCTTGTCCGTTGTCGTGCTTTGTTTTGACTGGCTTCCCTGAACTAGCCAAAAATTGCTTGACTTTCTGACTGACTTTCGACCCCCATGACCTTGGGTGACCCGATTGTTCTATACCCAAACTGTCGTGTTACATATTTGACCCTGCGATTTGAATCTCTGAATTTCCTATGAAATTACTAAACCATTTCATTGATTGAGCTCCTATGATCCTTTATGTCCCATTTCACATCATACTGTCTCTAGCAATGCCTTGGCCGCCCTGTGTCCTGTGCGACTTTAGAAGTTGGTAGTAAGCTTTGAAATCCCTTCTTATTTGCTTAAACAAAACCGACACTGGAAACATCTTTGAGAAACAAACTCAAGAGAAATGAAATGCGACGACTTTTGATAGTTAAAGATGAAAATTCCAAAATTGGAAGTCTATTTGAAAGGGGAAAAGAAAAGAGACTTATCTAAGTGGAGAAGCTGGCGTCAATGATCATAACATGCATTTCAGACTAATTGGCCCAATCTGTATAACCAGTCAACTTTCCATTGTCATACTTTGTGCCCCAAGATCTTCAAAACCCAATTTCTTTACCAAAACCTTGACCTTGTTCGGCCTGTGGCGCCCCAAAGGGTTTTCACCAAAAAACCTCTCTCATTTGTTTATCTCTCAACTCACTTTCGCTTTTAGGTGCATGTGAGGATTTTCACCAATAAAAGTCTCTTATTTTCATTATTTCTCTTAGCTTTCCATCGCCTTACGATGCCCGTGAGGGTTTTCACGGACAAGGCTCTCTCATTTTTTTTCATTTTCTTTGTTTGGACAAGAGTGTTGCCCCTGGTATGAATCATCTCGACTTACTCGACTTGGTTCTCATGAAGGCTGATCAGAAGGTCTTTCTTTTGACCGTAATGTGGGTTTTGGATAGGGTTAGAAAGAAAGGGTATCAAAGGCTCAAAACAATTCAAATGGGTTCAAAATTACAACTTTTGGAATCGGATTTCTTACAACAACCACAACTTCAGCCCTGATTTCTTTCTTGGGGACTTTTACATTTTTATTTTGATGGGACCGAACCGTGAGGCTGCATACATATCCTTAAAAAGAATCAGGTCGAACGTAGTTCATATCATAGAATTGCTTAGTTGTTGTGATTTTTCTTTTCTTTTCTTCCTCTTTCTCTTCTTTTCATTTCTTTCTTCTTTCTTTTCTTTCTATTGTTTTTGTTGTTCTTGTTGTTTTTTTCTTCTCTTTTCTCTTTTTTCTCTTTTATTCTTTTTTTCTTCTTTTTCTATTTTCAATTTCTTTTCCCTTTACTCATCATTCACGCTAGTGTTTTTAACCTTTGCGACGGATTCCGAAAGAGGGGTATGAAAGGAAATCAATAAGGCTCAAAGAGGGTAACAAGGGATAAAGTGTTTAGATAGCAGAACAAAATGCCTTTGTCATTTCAGTCTCCAAAACAAGCCAAGTACAAACATATACAATTTAATCAAAGAAGATCATACATAATATCTCTTGATCGCATCAGAATTGATGGCCGTTTTTACACATTAGCCTTCAACATCTGTTAAATATAAAGCACCATTGGACAACGCTCTCATCACGATGAACGGCCCCTGCCAATTTGGGGCAAACTTGCCTTTTGCCTCAGCCTGATGAAGGAGGATACGTTTCAATACTAACTGACCCACTTCAAACTTCCGTGGACACCCTTTCTTGTTATATGCTCTTGCCATTCTCTTTGATACAACTGGCCATGACATACCACTGCTAATCTTTTCTCGTTGATCAAACTCAATTGCTCCAGGCGGGCTTTGACCCACTCATCATCATCAATTTTGGCCTCAGTAACAATCCAAAGGGACGCGATTTCAATCTCTGCAGGTATCACTGCTTCCGTCCCATACACCAACAAATAAAGAGTTGCCCCTACTGAAGTACGAAAAGTTGTGCGATAACCCAACAATGCGAAAGGCAGATTTTCATGACATTGCCTGGAACCCTCTACCATTTTCCAAAGTATCTTCTTTATGTTCTTATTGGTTGCCTTGATTGCTCCATTCTCCTTTAGGCGGTATGGGGTAGAATTGCGATGTGTAATCTTAAACTAGTGATATACCTCTTTCATCAAATGACTATTGAGATTTGTGCCATTATCCATGATAATTACCTTTAGGATCCCAAACCGACAAATGATATTTGAATACACAAAATAGATCAACACTTTCTTGGTCACATACTTGAAAGTTTTAGCTTCAACCCACATGGTGAAATAATCAACAGCCACCAGAATAAACATGTGCCCATTGGACGCCGCTGGCTCGATTGGCCCAATGACATCCATACCCCAAGCAACAATGGGCCGTGGTGCAGACATTGTATGCAATTCGGGATGGTGGAGAATGAATCAAGTCTCCGTGCACCTAACATTGATGACAGTTGCGCGCGAAACTGATACAATCTCGCTCCATGGTGAGCCAATAGTAACCTGCTCGGAGGATCTTCTTTACCAGAACATACTCACTCATATGTTGTCTACAAACTCTGGAATGTACTTCGGTCATGATGATAGTGGCTTGTCTAGTGTCTATGCATCTTAACAATCCAAGGTCTAGAGTTCTTTTGTACAACACTTCTCCACTGAAAAAATCGGCTTGCCAACCATCGAATTGTTATCTTTTGATCACCTGTGGCTTGTACTGGATACACTCATATTATGATGTATTCCCTGATATCGTGGGACCATGGCTCACCATCAAGTTCTTCTTCCACCACATTATATTAAGCATGCTGATCGCGGACCTGAATCTGCAAAAAGGTCCACATAAGCCTTATCTGGATGATGCAACATTGACGACAAAGTAGCCAAAGCATCGGCAACAACATTATGAATCCTTGGAATATGCATGAAATATTTTGATTGAAACAGTTGACAAAGATCATGCAACCATTATCGCTACCGTATGAGCTTTAAGTCCCGTGTTTCCCATTCTCCCTGAATCTGGTTCACCAGAAGGTCTGAGTCACCCAAGACCAAGACTTCCTGGACTCCCATGTCTACAGCCAATCTCAAGCCCAAGATACATGCCTCATACTCAGCCAAGTTGTTATTACAGTAGAAACAAAGCTGAGCCATAACAGGGTAGTGATGCCCTATTTCAGAAATAAGTACCGCTCCAATCCCAACGCCTTTCATGTTTGTTGCTCCATCAAAGAAAAGTTTCCATCCTGGCTTCTCATCCTATTCCAACTTATCAATGTGCATCACCTATTTATCAGGGAAATAAGTCTTCAAAGGTTCATATTCCTCATCCACTGGGTTCTCGTCCAAATGGTCGACCAATTCCTGGGCTTTCATCTCAGTTCAAGTCACACATATGATGTCAAATTCTGTGAGCAAAATCTGCCACTTTCCGAGCCTCCTTGTGGGCATAGGTTTCTAAAAGATATACTTTAATGGATGCAAACGAGAGATGAGGTAGGTAGTGAAAGATGACAAATAATGCTTCAGCTTTTGTGCCACCCAAGTTAGGGCGCAAACTGTCCTTTCCAAGTGAGTGTACTTAACCTTGTAAGATGTGAAATTCTTGTTGGGATAATAGATGGCCTGCTCCTTCTTGCTGGTGATGCCATGATGTTCCAACACATAACCGAACGAATTGTCCAAAACCGCCAAATACAGAACCAATGGTCTCCCTGGTTCTGGTGGAACCAACACAGGCGGTTTTGACAAGTACCCTTTTGTCTTATAAAATGCATCTTGACACTCATCCGTCCACTTGACCGCAACATCCTTCTTTAACAGTTTGACGATAGGCTCATAAGTTGTCGTAAGCTATAAGTAATAAACCTGTTGATGTAGTTCAACCTGCCTAATAAACTCATCATCTCAGTCTATTTCTTTGGAGGTGGCAATTCTTGGATAGCTTTAATCTTTGACGGGTCCAGTTCAATACCTTAATGGCTGACTTTGAATCCCAACAATTTTCTGAACGGCACATCAAATGCGCATTTTGCCGGATTGAGCCTAAGATTGTACATGCGAAGCCTTTGGAAGAATTTTCTCAAATCTTGACACGGTGATTGCTTTCTAGACTCTACGATCATATCGTCCACATATACCTCAATCTCTTTGTGTATCAAGTCATGCAATATGATCGTCATAGCCCTCATGTAAGTTGCCTCAACATTATTTAACCCGAATGGCATGACCCTGTAGTAGTATGTTCCCCACGATGTGATGAATGTCATCTTTTCTGCTTCCTCGTCATTCACTAAATCTGATGATAGACCGCGTATCAATCCACGAAAGACCCAATCTCATGTTTGGCACAATTGTCAATCAAAATGTGGATATTCGGCAGTGGAAAGTTATCCTTTAGGCTTGCCTTGTTGAGATTGCGATAGTCAACCCACACCCAGGTCTTACCATCCTTCTTTTGTAGAGGCACAACATTGGCTAACCAAGTGGGATACTGTATGACCACGAATGACCTTTGCCTTGAACTGCTTTGTGACTTCCTCTTTAATCTTTACGCTCATGTTTGTTTTAAACTTACTTAATTTCTATTTGACGGGAGGGTATGCTAGGTCTGCTGCCAGTTTGTGAAACACAAGTTTAGTGCTTAGACCCGGCATGTCATTATATGACCATGCAAAAATATCTTTGTATTCAAACATTGCTTTGATTATCTCTTCCCTGAGCAGCGATTCAGGATGGACACTTATTTTAGTTTCTCTGATATTATCTAGGTCCCCTAAATTGATTGCTTCTGTATCACTCATGTTTGGTTTGGGTTTTTCTTCAAAATGGCTTAATTCTTTACTAATTTCTTCAAAGGCCCAACCCTCATCATACTTTGATTCATCATCACATTCTATTTCTTGAATTATTATTTCAGAATTAGATTAGCTTTCAAGACTGGCCGAAGATTTCTCATGCATGTTATGTCATTGAAATCACCACAAAAAGAACTGTACAAGAAGGAAAAGAAAAGAAAAAATAAAAACTATCAGAAATGATGAAAAAAGGAAATTGCATTTCATTGAAAACTGAAAGATAAAAAGTTTTATACATCCAAATAGACGGAACATAGAATTTGAATTACAACCCAAGAATAATCCAGATAAATTGAAAGAAAATCAAAGCAAACTACCAAAACTCCTTCCTAGTGGGGAGATGAGTAGCTTCCAAATTGTTAATCTTTGCACTGGGCCCAACAAATTGCACATCCGCCTTGCTAGAACCCTCTCCAGCTTCCACCATATTCACATCTTCGAACAACTTCTCAAACCTTTCAATCAATTCCTTATCAGGACCAACAACAGAATTGGTACTTGTCGTTGTTGGGCGTTTCTTAGTGCCGAGCCTGACAAATGATTTGAAGAAACATGGGATAGGCTTTTGGAGGGCGCATGCCCTCTATTTCACTCTTCTGGCTCTTTTCATGTTTGCAATAGTGGTCTTGAATCCCAAACCAAATATGTCTATGTTTTTGGGGAGAGATACCGGCTGTACGATACCTTGCGGGGACGCGCCCAAACCCTTCCCAGGGACAAAACCATTCTGAACATTTCAACAGCTACCATGATTGATGTAGCAGTTACCTTTGGAACTGGAATGCATTCTAATTCTTGAATTTTGTTTACCTATACCGTGTCAAAAACCTGGTAGAACCGAGGCCCTTTGTCATCCTCAGCCTCAATGAATTGTACAATGGCATCACCATAGGCATACAAATTGTCCTTGCCGTGCACAACTTTTATCATGTCTATATCATTCAAACTTTACCATATGATGCAGAGTAGAAGGGACCGCTTTAGCGGCATGAATCCAAGGTCGACCCAATAGAAGATTGCAAGAGACAGCCACATCTACCACCTAAAATTCCTTGGTAAAGTCAACTGGTCCGATTGTCAGCTCGAGCACTATGTCACCGACCGAATCTTTCCCTCAACCGTCGAACCCTTGCATGTAAATACTGTTTTTGCAAATTCTCTCATCATCCACTTTCAGCTTGTTCAAATTGGAGAGAGGGAAAGTGTTCTCACTGGAAACATTGTCGACCAAAACCCGGGTAACCACGGAATATTCGCACTTCACTATAAGTTAAAGGGCTCTATTGTGCTCGGTACCCTCTACGGGCAATTTATCATAAAAAAAGTGACTCTGTTTACCTTGGAAACCTTGTTGGCTATCTTTTCCAAGTTATTGACTGAGATTTTGTCAGGAACACGGGCATCGTTCAGGATCTTCATTAATGCCCAATGGTGCTTGTCCAAATGAATTGACAATGATAATAGTGAAATTTGAGTAGGTGTCTTCCTCAATTGCTCCACAATAGAATAGTGTTGCACCTTCATCTTTTTCAAAAACTCCTCTGCTTCTTCTTTAGTCACAGCTTTCTTTACCAATACTGGGTTATGTTTGGAAGTTTTAGCTTTTCTCAACTCCTCGGGGGCAAAGCATCTCCCCGACCAGGTCAATCCATGGGTCTCACATACCTCTTCTTTAACCTCTTTCTCTTTGTAAGTCAGTGTCACTCGTTCATAATTTCAAAGGACGGCCTTGTTGTTGACCATTTGTAGCTAAGTTACAGGTTTGATAATGACGAGCTCTATGCGATCACCTTCCACAGCCACGACATTCTTGTTTGCCACCCCTGGTACTACCACTTTTGCTTTTTCATGTTTCTCAGCACCAACATTTGAGGTCCCCTTCTTGATCATTGCAACTGGTTCGCTATTTGCTCCATTAAACTGGATCACTGACTTCTCCTTTGTTGACTTTTCAATCAGCTTTTCTTTGCTGGACCAAATCATCATGACGGTCTGCGAAGGCTTCTTAGGCTCCCCTCCTCTATGCACTATCTCAATCATATTTGCCTCATGATAAGCCGACAATAGGTTTCGGTTGATATTAGGCATCTCTAGCGCTTAGACTTCAATTCGATTGGTGTCAATGAGCTCTTGAATAGTTGTTTCAATTGCCAGCATTTCACAGTGTCATGCGCTGGAGCACCAGAACAATACTCGCAACTTATAGAGTGATCAAAATTTCTCAAGGGAGGATTTGGAAATTTAGGCTCAATCGCAATAAACATATCCAATTGTTCCAACCTATGGAATAGACCGGTATAAGATTCTCCTAATGGAGTGAACGTTTTCTTCTTCTACAACCTCTCATTCTAGAAGTCTTGATTGGGTCGGAAACCTATTTCAAGGGGATTTTGGTAAGCTCTTGGGGGTGGATAGACATTTTGTGGAGCTGGGTAGGTATTCTGTGGGGTTAGAACACGCCGTAGTGCATGGGCAAGAGGTTGAGTGTATGTTTGTGTGTGATGGATAGAAAAATGGGGATGTGGCATTGGGTAGTAGTGTTGTGGTAGGCTATATGGAGTGTTGGGGTAGGTTTGGCAGTGGGGTCGAGGCTGGTTGAAATAATGGGATGGGTTCCTGGATCCGAACCAAGATCATGACTCAAATATTGTGTCATCCTCTTTCTTTTTCTGTCCAATCTCTCCCTTAAATCCGCGTTGAATGGCTTGGGTGGTTGCCTTGATCGTCGAATAGCTCATAATTTTGTTAGACTTGAGCCCTTCTTTTACCATGCCTTCCCATTTTCACCACTTTATCGAAGGACTTGCCTACAACTGATACCAAATGACTGAAATAAGTGGGATCTAAGCCTGCGACAAATAATCCACCATTTTACTTTCTTTCATTGGAGGGTCAACCCGCGCTACTTGCTCTCTCTAATGGAACCCGTATTCCCTTAAACTTTCATTGTGATTTTTCTGAAGTTTTGTCAAGGACAGACGATCCAAAATTATCTCAAGATTGTACTAGAAGTGGAAAGCAAATGCCTGGCTAGATCTTCCCTTGTATACCATCTTCTGTGGTCTTGCCAGGTATGCCATTCCAATACTGAACCACTTAGACTTTGATTGAAATATGCAATTAGAAACTCGTCTTTCCCTTCAGCTCTCCTCATTTTGCTATAAAACCCTCTTTGTGTGCCACTAGATCACTGTGCCCATCGTACAAATCAAACTTGGGCATCTTAAATCCTACCGGCAATTGCACATCTGGTAACAAACATAGATCTTTGTAAGCTACACTTACTTGACCTCCCAACCCTACATATCTCAGAATGATTGTTCTAAGCTATTAACTTTCTTGAACATCTCCTCCTGTTCGGGGTTTTTTGGATGGTTTCTCAGCTTCTGTAGGGAGATCAAAACGAGGAGTGTATGAATAGAGTTCTGGGGTTTTAAAGGTGGGCTCCGGAGGGTGATAATGGTTGTAATGGGTTTGGAACAAAGGTTTGCTAGATGATCTGTAGAGTGTAGCGGGTGGTGGTGTCATGAAGATAGGAGTGACTGGTGGATGAGGGTGTGGAACTGGTCTGGATGGTGGAGTTGGTGGGGTTTGGGTAGTTGTGCTCTGGTAGTGTTGGTAGATAGGAAAGCTCGGGGACGAATCGATGGCAGGATGATCCTACGACTGGGCCAATGGCGGGATGAAGGCAGGGTTGGTGGGGTAAGCTCGTGGTGGTTGCCCTTTGTCCCATGCTTGGTACATTTCAGCCATTTGGTTTTTCAGTTTATACATCTCTTCATTAATCGCATTAACATCCAACTCTTCCACCTCTCTCCAGGGATCAATGATATTCACATCAGGCTCCTGGTTGGCCATGGTCAACTTGTTTTTGGAACGGGTGTTGTATGGTGGGTTTCCAGAATTCCACAAAACTAACCACCTGCCTGCTACTGGATGACAACAACAAACTTGTTAGCAGTCAGGGTTTAACAGATAGGCAACCGCACATTTGGGAATGAAAGTACCTAAGCAGTTACGATTTCTATTATGCATTTGATCGGATGCTTGCGTCATCCTGACTTATCCTTACTTCCATTTATAACTTCTCTTTTTATCTCTCTTTTTTTCATTCATGCCCATTCTTTATTTTTTATTCTCTCTCTTATTCTCCATTGTTTTGCCATTGTTTTCTTCTCACGGATTCTTATTTTCCCTCTCTTTTCTTTTCCTTTTGTTTTTCTTTGTTTTTCCTCTTCTCTTTTTTTCCTTCTATTTTTCCTCTTTTAGTTATGGTCGAATCATATGGAGATTGCCTACGTATCATGACCCCGCATGAATCAAACCGAGCGTAGTTTTGGGGGATAAGTATAAAATAAGTAGTAACATTTTCTGGAATATTCAAAATTTCATTAGACAAAATGCTTTGATTACAATGACTCAAAGGCTAGCAGATGCAAAAGCAACTAACAGATGCAAAAGCAACTAACAGACTCAAAAGCAACTAACTGATTTTGAAGAAGAGATACAAATATAGACTCAGGAACAAACTCACAGACTCCAACAGAAGGTGAAAATATTGACTCGAGGATAGACCAACAGACTCTAATGAAAATCACGAATAAATTAGTGCCTCTACTGCTCCTGGGGCCCGCGGGACTTCATTCGACCTCGCCACGGGCCTGCGTGCTAAATCCCCTTAGAGGTGGTGGAAGTCTTCAATTACATGGCGGACAAAGGTCATCGTGGCAGCAAAGAACATGAATCTATTCATATCTTCAGTACTTCTGCACTTCATTGCGTATATTCAGCGATCCTTCTGATTCTCTCTCTCTAATGACACCCTTTTCTTGTAACAAACGCCCAATCTGCTGGACCTTGCCTTCCAAAGTTTGTTCGGCTACTTGATTCTATTCTTGCAATCATTGCAAATCTTTTTCTAGCTATGCTATTGCTGTATAATAGTGTTCTCTTTCAGCCTTAAAGTCCTTAGCATGCTTGACCATTTTGTTCTCAATAGTGATGACCCTTTTCTTCAATCTCGCAACCTCGTTGTCGTTTTTTTCTTTCAACTGTTTAATTAGGCGTGCTCGTTCCTCCGCGCTTTTAGCCAACTGTTTTCGAGCCCTTGATAGTTCGCCCTCTACTTTTTTAGATCAAAACTATACTCACTTACCTTTTGCCTGAGGTTGTTTATCAGCTTTTTATCATTTAAACTATTGGCGGGATTTTCAGCTGCCATTTGCATTTCTTGAATCTGGGCCCAAAGGGCGTCATTTTCTTTGACCATCTTTTCTTTTCGCCTTAGGCTTCTTGTGCTTGGAGATCATTGTTGAATTCCATGTTTCTCAGCTTTTCTTTCAATGTGCGAATCTTGGCTTGATATGTATTTTCATTTTTCCCCACGCCAATCTCTCTTGGATTTTGTCATCAAAAGCTTGAATATGAGGTCTTTTGGTAGGCCTCTCAAAATCGGGCTCCGGCTTGTTGTTTACGCAAGACCTTTTCTCAAGCCAAGTAGCATAGTTTGGATCTACTTCCCCCTTTTCCATATCCGGTACATGAGTGCTATTTTTTAGATATCGACAGTTATTCGAATCCAACTGTACTAAAGCCTCGAGCAATGCAGCTTCTGGATTCAGCTCTATGACCTGGGTGCTTAGATCTTCATCTTCGGCACAATCTGATATCTTTCTAATTGCTTCAAGACCCTCTGCGGTGTATATAGTTGGATTTTTTTTTACTTCCATTATCCTTAAGTAGCCCTTGGTAGTAGTCATGTATATGGATTTTTTCCTTGGAATCCATCTTATAGTCCACTCGACTTCCCTTGCTTTGAGAGCTTTCAAGTGGAAGACCCATGCTTCAAACCCTTCTGGCATGTTGTAGTCCTTTACCCTCTCCTCATAGCTGGTGATGAAGTTACTCGAGCGTGAACCATAACTCATGAATCTAGGTTGATGGCGAAGATTCTTGATCAACCACATTTGTTGAAGGATATTGCAACCTTCAAAGAACCGAGTCCCGGCTTTACACAATGTCAATGCTCGATAAATATCCATCAGCACCAACGGGACAAGTATGTGATCTTCCTTTGTAGTGAGACTTGTGCAATTCAAACCATACGAGTATCCACTATCCTTTCCTCATTTGGAAAAACCATGATTCCCAAGAATGCTACAATAAATGCAAATTGGCAATGAATTTGTTAAAGGCCCTTACTTGTTTATTGCTCAAACCTTTTTCATGCGTTTCGAACCCAGCTGAGTGCCCTAGCCTGAAGTACAAGAAATGGAAAGAACAACATCCTTTGCTTACATGGTCTTTCTTCATCCTTTGCACCACTTCTTAGAAGACTCAGATGGGTGTCGTAAGAAGACAATTATATACAATTCAAACAATATTAAAGCGATAAACAAATATCATTGAGCACAAAAGTTCAAGGAAAAAAGTAATATTAGCAATAAGCGAAGCCAAGTAAAATCATTAAAAGCTCGAATTCTTGAACCATGAACCAGACTTTCTGGGTTAGATCCCCAGCGGAGTCGCCAGAGCTGTCACACCTCCTTTTTACTACACCCTAGTAAGGGTGTATATAAAGGAGTTTTTCCAGTTAAAGGACAATCGAAACAAGACTAATTATTTAAAAAAATCAGAATTGCCACTTCGGATAATTAATGGTGTTCCAAGTCACCGGTTTAAAATCCCGAATCGAGGAAGTTTGACTCCGTATTACAGTTTGCAAACACAGAAATTCGGGTAAGGAATTCAATTAAACCCGAGAGAAGGTGTTAGGCACTCCTGAGTTTTGTGGTTCTAGCACGGTTGCTTTGATCATACTTGGATTATTAAATTGTTTAACTAGTGATTTTTAGAACCTACGTGCATTTACCTTTTAGCGGATTTTTATTAAGAAAGTTATCTTGAAATGGGTTACGCATACGTATACTCATTTGTTTGGTGTGTCAAAATAGTGTTACGCGAACGTGTACACCATTAATAAAGCTTTATTATTATTAAGAAAAGTTTGGCTGAACTTGTGCAAACGCATACTCCTGTTTTGTTTTTAGGAATCATAGTCATGTCACCCGAACGTGTCCACAACAACGATAGTATATTAAACGTGCCTAAATAAACTACGAATATTTGTCATTTTTACATCTAAGTTACGAAGGTAATACGAGGGCCATGAATGATTAAATAATGGTTGTCACACCTCAAACTATATAATGGTCATTTTCCACTAGGCCTAAATGGTTTAATATTAAAGGGGTTATTAATTGTGAGCACAATTGGGCAATGGATTGTTTCAAGAAACGGGCCAATGCATAAATTACTTGAGTTGTTAAAATCAGATGGACAAATTACTAAACGATGACAAAAAGAGCTGGGCCTTGGGAAAAGACGTCTGAAATGCTCGAACCTGATCTAAGCCAGACAGTCTTGGGCAATTAAATGGGCTTGGCTGCTTAAGAGATATGGTGTAGCGTTTAAACAATTTGAGCAACCCAAAAATTAATTTGCACTAGACTAGACTGATCTCATTAAATCAACTAAGAAATTGTCACCATCTACTTTAAGTCCAAATTGCAAGGCAATTGTACACCCTATCCTCAACGAACATTCAAGGAACATGTATTTAAAAATCAAGACAACTATTAATTTATGTTAAATTTGTACACATAAGGGTTCTAACAGTAGAGTACCTCAAACATATAAAGCAAATATTAAAATACAACAACATGTTCCTAAATTTGTTCAGATACTAAACCAACTTCTAAAACAACAAAACCACGAGAAAAATCAATTGTAGACTAATCATCACCATCAGCTTGAACAAATCCAATCCAAACCCAACTAGGACAGTTCTTCATCTAAATTAAAACCATTTTATAACTGTGCAACACCAAATACATGACTGAAAAGTTCAACCAAACTGAAATCAAAATGACAAAAACAAAGTCCAAATACAACTCCGATACAAATTGTAATGTCCATGGCATGAATAAATACAATGAATAATGTAATAAAACATAACTAAATGTAGAACAAGTACAAGTTTTCAGTCACAAATTGATATTCAGCCAACTAAAGTTTAAATCTCCAACATGCGTCAGATTCAAGTTTCACATATCAATAAAGTCCAAAGAGGTACCTGGATATCAAAGTAAACCAAAAGGAAAATAAAGATTTCAGCAGTAGCAACATATTGAGTGAATCAGGTGATCAAACACAACAATGTTCAAGCTCCTTTAGACTATTTATAACCTAGACAACAAAAGTTCTTTGAAAGTATTAAAAAATTATGATTAACTATAAAGATCAAGAGCAGAACTAAAGCCAATTTCAACCAAACAAATGCAGCCAGTTTTCAGTATTTTTAGAGTATCAATGGCCGCCTTGAAAATGAATGAAAGAGGTCTTTAAATAAGTAGCCTAAGGAAGCCCTAGACTGACTAACATTTTTTCTTTTAACCCTTCAATTCATGGTTGTTTTACCACGTTTACCCATTTAAAAATATATGAAAACCCCTGCCCTTAACAAACCATCTTTCATCTTATCCTCTAGAAACTTCCTCCTAACATAAAATGATTTCCTTAAACCCCAAATACCAAATTGCTCCCTGACACCCCTGTATTTAATTTTCAATTACGGAACCAAGACCCAAAGGGAAATTACAAGCCACTTTTGTCCAAACAAAGATGGGCCAATCAACCCAAAAGACCCAAATAAGGATTTTCAGAATGAAACCGAATATACATAATAATTAAAAATGCATTGTGACTGACCTTTGAACCAAAAGCATACTAAAATATTTTGATAATTATGAATTAAACAAATAACATGATGAGAACAACATGCCTGATGTTTACCCTAACTTATGCATTTATCCTAACAATAAATTAACACATAGAGAACATAAATAAACCAATAATTTCGGAGAACACAGTTTAAAGACGGAAGAAAAGAGTCAGAGAACAAAAAAATATAAAAATAACCAAGGATAAAAGGAACATGAATAAACCGATTAGAGAAAAATGGAATAAAAATGAATAATTTCTTTTCTTTTCTTTTTCAATTTCAAATCCTTTTATTTTAAAATTAAAATAAAATCCTAGATTACTTCTTAAAACTAAATTAATCTACCAATTTATATTAGTTACCCAACAGAGTATTTACAACAAATAATTATTTCCCAAATTAATAGAAGAACTACAAAGGTTAAGATCAAAAAGTTAAAAATGCAAAGTGAGTTATCTTTTGCTTTTTTCTATTTTTTTTTGTAAGAAACTAAATTAATAATTAATTCAAAAATGTAAAATTAAATCCTGGATGCAAATGCAATGTATTTTTTATATATTCTTTTCATGAATCAATTAAAATAAACGTGCATAGACAAATTCAAACAATTAACAAAAAATGCTACAAAAATCTATGAAATTGCAAATAATTGGAAAATTTTATTTGTTTGAATATTTGGAAGGAATTCATATAGGCAAAAACTTTCGTGCTCACAATGACCGTATCACAGTATAAGTTGAAGCTTTCTAAGTTGGTTCTTCATGCCATTTAGTTGGTTTCGACAGATCGAGGGAGGATCAGGAGGTTTATTGATGGTCTTGCTTATCAGCTCCATATTCTTATGACCTGGGAGATGGTATCTGGTGCTACATTTGAGGAGGTTATGGATATTGCCCGAGAGATTGAGTCTATTCACTGCTACGAGAGAGAGAAGATGGAGGCCAAGAGGCCTCGAGGATCTGGTAGTTATAGTGGTGGTCCTTCGAGGGGCAAGTTTCAGAATGGTAGAGGCCGTCTGTTTAGGCTTGCCCAGCCAGCATGCCCAGGTTGTCGTGGGGCATCATCGGGTCATGGTTTTCAAAGTTCACATTAGGGCCAGTTATTATTTAGTTCCCTCCCAGCTCTTAGTTCATTTCGTGCTCCCTCAATTCAGGGTTCTTTTATGCCGAGTGCATTTGCTACTCACTCTCATGTGAGGGGTTCCATTTAGTCCTCTTCCCCTACACCTAGGAGTTGTTATGAGTGTGGAGAGGATGGCCACATGTGGAGGCAGTGTCCCTCTCATGTTACTTGTTCATCCCAGCAAAGGGGTCAGTTAATGGCTTCAACGCCAGTCGCACCACCACCACCTGCCCAACCATCTAGGGGTGGAGGTCAGTCATCCAGGGGTCTCCCCAAAGGGGAGGTCGATCAGGGGGTGGTCAAGCCCATTTCTATGCTCTTCCAAGAAGACCCGATGCTACTACTTCAGATGCTATTATTATAGGTATTGTTTCAGTCTGCCACAGAGATGCCTCTGTATTATTTGATTGCATATCCACCTTTTCTTAAGTGTCATCATACTTTGCTCATTATTTGGGTATGACCCAGGAGTTTCTTGCTTTACCTTTTCATGTATCTACTCCGGTGGGCGATACTGTTATTGTATACCGTGTGTACCAGTCATGTGTGGTGACTATTGGGGGTTTGCAGACCCGAGCTGATTTATTATTATTGAGTATGGTGGATTTTGATGTCATTTTAGGCATTGACCGGTTAACTCCGTGTCGTGCTATTCTAGACTGTCATGTTAAGATAGTCACATTGGCTATATCGGGTGTGCCACGGATAGAGTGGTGAGATGTGACGGATATGTTCCTAGTAGAGTGATATCTTTCTTGAAGGCCCAACATATGGTTAGGAAGGGTTTTCTTTTATATCTTTCCATTGTGAGGGATGTCAGAGCTGAGGCTCCCAGTCTTGATTTTGTTCTAGTTGTGAGGGATTTCCCTTATGTATTTCTTGCAGACATGCCAGGGATGTCACTGGACAGGGATATTGATTTTGATATTGACCTAGTGCCAGGCACGCAACCCATACCACATGGCACCAGTGGATATGAAGGAGTTAAATAAGCAGCTTCAGGAACTCAAGGATAAGGGGTTCATTCGGCCTAGTGTGTCATCTTGGGGAGCACCGGTTCTGTTTGTGAAGAAGAAGGATGGCAAAATGAGAATGTGCATTGATTATAGGCTATTGAATAAAGTAACACTTAAGAACAAGTATCCTTTGCCTCGCATTGGCGATTTATTCAACCAACGTCAAGGAGCGAGGGGGTTCTCCAAGATCGATCTCCGTTTAGGTTATCACCAGTTAAACATCAGGGATTTGAATATTCTTAAAACGACCTTCAGGACTAGATATGGTTACTATGAGTTCCTAGTTATGTCTTTGGGGCTGCCCCAGCAACGTTCATACATTTAATGAATATCGTGTTCCAGCCTTATTTTGATTCGTTTGTCATAGCCTTCATTAATGACATTCTGGTAATTCGCGTATCCAGGAGGAGTATGCGGAGCATTTGAGAGTTGTGTTGCAGAGGTTGACGAGGAGAAGCTTTAAGCAAAGTTCTCTAAGTTTGAGTTTTGGCGCAGCTTAGTGGCATTCTTGGGACATGTGGTGTCTAATGATGGTATTGAGGTTGATCCAAAGAAGAGAGAGGTGTTGCAGAATTTGCCCAGGCCAACCTCAGCTATTGAGATTCGCAGTTTTCTTAGTTTGGTAGGCTATTATTGCCGTTTTCTTCAGGATTCTCATTTATCGCATCGCCCTTGACCAGTTGACTCAGAAGGGTGCTTCATATGTATGGTCGGACGAATATGAGGAAAGATTTCAGAAACTCAAGACAGCTTTGACCACAACTCCATTGTTGGTTTTGCCTTCAGCTTCAGGTTCATATGCCATGTATTATGATGCATCGAGAGTAGGGATCAGTTGTGTGTTGATGCAGGAGGGTAGAGTTATTGGTTATGCTTCTCGTCAGTTGAAGCCCCATGAAAAGAACTACCATGTTCATGATTTAGAGTTGGCTGCCATAGTTCATTCATTGAAGATTTGGAGGCATTACTTGTATGGCATGTCTTGTGAGATATTCACTAATTATCGCAGTCTTCAGCATTTGTTCAAGCAAAAGGATCTTAATTTGAGGCACTGGAGATGGTTGGAGAAAGAATATGATATCACTATATTATACAATCCGAGAAAGGCCAATGTGGCGATCGATGCTTTGAGCCAAAAGGAAGCGAGTATAGGGAGTTTGGCATATATTTCAGTTTGGGAGAGACCTATTACAGTTGATGTTCAGGACTTGGCCAATTGGTTCGTGAGGTTGGATATTTCGGAGTCCAGTTGGGTATTGGCTTGTGTAGTTTCACGATCATTTTTATATGATCGCATAAATAGTGCCAATGTGATGATCCGCATTTGCTTGTCCTTTGTGACAGAGTTCAACATGATGATGCTAGATATATGACCATTGGTGATGATGGGGAATTGATGATGCATGTCCGGATTTGTATGCCCAATGTGGATGGGCTTCGAGAGTTGATTTTGGAGGAGGCCTATAGCTCGCGGTATTCCATTCATCCGGGTGCCGCAAAGATGTACCAGGATTTAAGGCGGCACTATTGGTGGAGAAGAATGAAGAAAGACATTGTGGGATTTGTAGCTCGATGTCTCAATTGTCAGCAGGTAAAATATGAACATCAGACACCGGGTGACCTGCTTTAGCAGATGGTTATTCCTGAGTGGAAGTGGGAGAGGATCGCTATGGACTTTGTTGTTGGACTTCCACGGACTTTGAAGAAGTTCGATGCTATTTGGGTGATTGTGGATTGGCTTACCAAGTCAGCTCACTTCATTCCTACTTGAACTATTTATTCTTCAGAGTGGTTAGAAGATATATATATATATATATATATATATATGTGTGTGTGTGTGTGTGTGTGTGTGTGTGTGTGTGTGTTTGGTTGCATGGTGTACCAATATCCATCAATTCAGATCAGGCACTCAGTTTATTTCCCAATTTTGGAAGTCTTTTCAGTGGGAGTTAGGTACCCAGGTGGAGTTGAGCACAACTTTTCACCCTTAGTGTAACGGGCAGTCCAAGAGCACTATTCAGATATTGGAGGATATGTTACGCGCTTGTGCTATTGATTTTTCAGGGTCATTGGATTAGTTTCAACCGCTTGTAGAGTTTTCTTATAACAACATCTACCAGTCGAGTATTCAGATGGTTCCATATGAGGCTTTGTATGGGAGGCTATGTAGGTCTCCAGTTGGTTGGTTTGATCCCGTGAGAGCTACGCTGTTTGGGACAAATTTTGTTTAGGATGCTTTAGATAAGGTAAAGATGATACAGGAGTACAACGCAGTCGAGGCAGAGGAGTTATGCTGACCGGAAGGTTCGAGATGTGTCATACATGGTTGATAAAAAGGTCATGTTGAAGGTTTCGCGCATGAAGGCTGTTATGAGATTTGGAAAGAAAGAGAAGTTGAGTCTGCCGTTCATTGGGCCTCTTGAGGTGCTTTGGAGGATAGGGAAGGTGGTTTTGAGCTTGCTTTGCTTACCTACCTTGTTGAGTGTGCATCCGGTGTTCCATGTTTCTATGCTCCGGAAGTATATTGGAGATTCATCTCATATTCTGGATTTCAGCACAAATCAATTGGAGGATGATTTGATATATGATGCGGAGCCAGCAACTATCTTGAAGCGTCAGGTTTGGAAGTTGAGGTCGAAAGATATAACTTCAATGGAAGTGTAGTGGAGTGGTTGGCCCGTGGAGGAGCCTACCTGGGAGACTAAGCGGGAGATGCGGAGTAGATATCCTAACCTATTCGAGGATTCAGGTATGTTTCTTGACTCATTCAAGGATGAACATTTTTTGAAGTTGGGGAGGATATGATGACCCGGCTAGTTGTTTCATGAGTTACCACTCCATTTTCCTTATTTCTTCTTCTTTATGATTCGTTATCTGTGTTTTGTGATATTGAGTTGGTTTGATCGAGTCCAGAATGATTCTGGTAAGGTTTGTGACACTTAGTCTCTTTTAAGGAAGCTTAAGTTGAAAAAGTCAATCGAATTTTAACATATGTGTTAAGGGCTCAAATATGATTTTCGATGGTTAGATTAGCTTTGTGATTTGTGACTCAGAAGTGTGATTGGAATAGGTTTTGGAGGTCCGGAGTAAATTTAGGCTTGAATTGGGAAAGTTGATATTTTGGTGATTTTCGGTTGATAGGCGAGATTATTATCCAGGGGCTAGAATGGAATTTCGAGAGTTCAGTAGCTTCGTTATGTCATTTGGGATGTGTGTGAAAAATTTCAGATCACTCGGGCGTGGTTTGGTTGGGTTTTTTATCAAAAGCATTTTTTAGAAAATTTTAGAAACTTAGGCTTGAATCTGATGTGTTTTGGGTGATTTGATGTTATTTGAGGTGTTTTGATGATTGCAACAAGTTTGAATAAGGTGTTAGGATATGGTTGTGCTTTTGGTTAAGGTCCCTAATACCTTATTCAAACTTGTATTAGGTGTAGGCTCTCCCTTCCGTAGGTGGTAGGGGGAACCCCCACCTATTAGAGTAGACTGTACCTGTAGAGTCGCAGGTGCAGAGAGTTGACCATAGATGTGGATTTGGCGCATTTAGTGATTTCTGCAGAAGAGAAGGATAGACCGCGTATGTGGTACCGTAGAAACGAGCCTTGGACCACATATACGGAAAGGCCTGGGCTGAACAACAACAACAACGGCCTAGTATAATCCCATAAGTGGGTTTGGAGAGGGTAATATGTATGCAGACTTTACCCCTACCCCGAGGGGTAGAGATGATGTTTCCAGGAGACCCTAAGATCAAGAAAGCTTCAAGAGACGATATATTAGTACTACGAATAGACTTATAATAAAATAACATAAAATATCATAAAATAATAGAATAGGAACAATATGTAGCAGAATTAACACTAGAAGGAACATGGAATGAAGATTTACTGGAACAAAACCTTACTGAGGAGATTGCTAATCATGTCAGGTCAAATGTGAATTATGAGGGCAAGGAGGAAAGCTAGGACAAGCCATATTGGATGCCAACCCCTCAAGAAAGTTCAGTGTGACTAGTGCTTGGCAAATTATAAGACATAAAGCTAATCCTAATGAGGAATTCAAGCATATGTGGATAAAAGGTCTTCCTTTAATGATATATTTCTTTTTAAGGAGACTATGGAGGGGGGAAATATCTATTGATGATATTTGGAGGAGACAAGGGTAGATGGTAATGTCTAGATGTTGAGGTTTTCAACAGCTACAAGAAGAAACTATACAACATATTTTCCTCACAAGTGCTACTGCCTTTAAAGTATGAAATTTGTTCACGGGAGCTGCAGGAACTATATTGCCATTGGTGCAATTGAAACAAGTCATTAGACACTGGTGGAATGCACAATACTTTCCAATACTAAAGCCAAACATGGAGGTTCAATTACTACAAATAGGATGATACACGGAGTTAACAGAACATTACATTATTTGGAAAAGGTGAGGTATGGTTGGCTACCTAATATTCCTATATTATGGCGAGATATGATCCAGTATTTTGAAGGATACAAGCCTGTTATAATTACAAGAAGAGTTACTTGGCAGCTTCATTTCCAAGGATGGTATAAATGCAATATAGATGGAGCATCAAAGGGTAATCCAAGTCCTAGTTCACTTGGATTCTGTGTGAGGAATGATAAAGGGGACCTAATTTATGAAAAGGCAGTCGACTTGGGGGATACAACAAGCTTAGTAGCTGATGTCGGGGCTATTGTTCAAGGACAGGAATATCGCGTTGAACATAACGTACACCCTCTCAATTTGGAGACAGACTCATTAGTGATGAAGAAGGTGATTGAAAAGGAATGTGATGCTCTATGGACCATTAGTCAGGAAGTGAGGAGGATTAAGGAGATGATGGACAATTTTAATATGATTATTCAGCATGTGTTCAGAGAAGGAAATGCTATGGCAGACTTTATAGCTAGTAATTGTGTTTGCTTTTGCAGGTACATCAGAATTTCATTCTTTTTCTGAACTGTCTAGTGCAGGGAGGAGGATAATCAATCTTGACAAATCTAAAATTCGTAATCATAGGATCAGAATAGCAAAGAGGAGAGCACCAGACTGATGGTTCCATATGGTTTGATCCTGCAAAAATCTGCTAATCTCGTTTAGTCTGTTCTATATAGTGTGTTGTTAGGGTACATGTCAGTGGTATTAACATGGTTACATGCTCATTCGGAAGGTACCTTGATATTGCACAAGATTTGTAGGAGAAACATATTATGGAGGGTGCAACTTTGCATATAGATGAGAACTCCAAATGTGAATGAATTTCCTAAACGTGTGTTTGTAAGATTCTTGAGTTTGGTATTATACTTCCTAGTGGTATCAGTATGGTTTCAAGCTTATTCTAGGAGTGTGATGGAAAGGTTAAGAAGAAGACATGCATCAATAGTTCTGACAGCGGTAGTTAGTCTATGTTAGCTATGACTAGGTAAGGCTAATAATCATTAGAGGTTAAGAGATCAATCAATGGTCTCACATGAACATATAGCCCACAGTATGCAAGCTGATTATGTTAATTAGTTCCGGTATCTGTTACCGATACCTATATGTGTATTGAGTTGTCGTCTTTCAATCTCATTCTGGAGATGATAATGCAGTATACATGATATTGATGAAGAAGCAGATGAAAATACTTTGTTTCTGGAATGGAACTCATTTGAATAACATGATAAATGGAGAGATGCTGCTAAATTCAATCGATTGGTGTAGCTGGATGGAGTCTATATTTTCCTTTGGCATACATACCCGGGTACCTAGTGAGAGCACTAGAGATGCTTCTTGGTATTTGCCTTTGGCCATTGGATTCACTTACATTGACAGGAGATTGAAACATTCAGCGCTTCATGCTGTAGTAGCTAGTCTTATTTGTTTCTTATTAGCCTTTACAGTAGCTAATAGATTAGTACATTTTGGATTGTATTTTCAACATCTATATATATATATATATATATATATATATATATATATATATATATATATATATATATATATATATATATATAGGAAGTACAAAAAAGATGGAAGGTACAATAATATCCAACAAATAAAGTTGTGCATCAGTAGATGACCAGTAGCATCCTAACACTAACTCTTATATAGCTAGTCTCACTCTAGTGCGTTGTAGAAAAAATCACAACTACTCTACAAGCTTAATACTCGACGTCCATAATTCCCTGCCAAGGGCCATGCCCTCAGTAATCCTAAGTCGCACTATGTTCTGCCTGATCACCTCTCCCTAATACTTCTTAGGTCTTCGTCTACCTCTCCTCCTATCTGCCACAACCAGTCACTTACACCTCCTCACTGGTGCATCAGTGCTCCTCCGATGAATGTTCCCAAACCATCTGAGTCTTTCTTCCTGCATCTTATCCTCCTTGGGGGCCACGACCACCATCTCTCAAATATATTCATTCCTAATCTTATCCATCCTTGTATGCCTCCACATCCACCTCAACATCCTCATCTCTACTACTTTCATCTTCTGGATATGTGAGTTCTTAACCGACCAACACCCGATCCCATACAACATGGCCGGCCTAACCACTGCACTATAAAACTTACCTTTTGGTAATGGTGGCACTTTTTTGTCACACAGGACTCCCGACGCTAACCTCCAGTTCATCCACCCCACCCCTATATGGTGTGTGACATCCTCGTCGATCTCCCCGATCCCCTAAATAACTGGCCCAAGGTACTTGCAACTACCCCTTTTAGGAATGACTTGAGAGTCAAGCTTCATATCCGCTCCCACTTCCTTTGGCTAGCCCCAAATTTTCACTCAAGGTATTCCGTCTTCGTCCTACTCAACTTGACACCTTTAGACTCAAGGGTATGTCTTTAAACCTCTAGCCTCTTGTTGGAACCGCCTTGTGTCTCCTCAATTAGAACTATTTCATAAGCAAATAGCATGCACCATGGCACCCCCTAAGTATGATGAGTTAGTGCATCCATCACTAGGGCGAATAGGACAGGGCTGAACGCAAACCGTTTGTGCAACCCCGTAATAATCGGAAAATGTATGGAGTCGCCTCCTACTGTCCTAACCCAAGTCTTAGCTCCATCATACATGTGTTTAATCACCCTAATGTAGGCAATCATGACCCCTTTAACCTCTAAGCAGCTCCAGAAGACCTCCCTAGGGTCCCTGTCACATGCTTTCTCAAGATCAATAAACACCATATGGAGTTCCTTCTTCTTATCCTTGTATTGTTCCACCATCCTCCTGATAAGGCGGATAGCTTCTGTGGTAGATTGCCCTGACATGAATCCGAACTGGTTGTCTGAAATAGACACCATATTTCGCACTCTCAATTCTACAACTCTCTCATAGAATTTCATGGTATGACTCAGTAATTTGATACCCCTATAATTGTTACAGCTCTGGATATCGCTTTTGTTCTTATACAACGGAACCATTGTACTCCACCGTCACTCTTCACGCATCCTATTAGTCTTGAATATAATGTTAGATAACCCAGTAAGCCATTCCTAGCCTGCTCTACCCACACACCTCCAAAGTTCGACTAGAATTTTGTATGGCCTAGTAGCTCTGCCCTTTCTCATCTTATGCATTGCCTCCATGACCTCATCGGCCTCAATGTTCATACGTAGAAAGGCCTGGGCAGAACATATAAGTTAGTTCATTTCATGATTTTGGGTTATTTCATCATCTTTGGACTTTGGCTTGGAGCTTGTTAGATGATTTTAGAGAGCGATTTCAAGGGAACTTCACTAAGGTAAGGATAGTGGACCTAAAATAGATTTCTATGGTAGTCTTTCATGGATTTGGGCTGTAATTAAGAGAATTAAAGGGCTAAAAATAGGGGATTAGGAATTGAGTTTAAGAGGCCTTAAATTGAGGATTTGATGGGTCATTTGAACTCCAATTTTGATATTCTTGATATGCATAGACTCATGGGGAGACGAGGAATCTATTGATGTAAACATTTCTAATTTTTGAGACGTGGCCCGGGGCTTGAATTTGGTAATTCGGGATTTCTGCCCTTTGTTGGTTGTTTTTGCTTGGCTTTGTCCCCTTAGAATATTTTGACATACTCGTTCTGATTATGGATAGATTCGACACGTGTGGAGGCAGATTCGAGGGGAAAAGGCTTTGCGAGCTAGAGATTTAGCTGGTTCGAGGTGAATAATGATTGTAAATGATGCTCTAAGGGTTTAAAAAGCCCGGATTGCATGTCATTGTACTATATTGAGGTGAGGCACACGCTTAATGAGGAGCGTGGGGTCGTGCACTATTAGAGATTCTGACTTGGTCCGTCCCGATTGATAATTTTACTACGTATTTGATTGAAAACTATTTGCTATCATTTATTAGGCTGAATGCCATATTTTTGCTTTGCGCAAATTATTTGAACCCTTTAGGGATTTTATGTGATATTTTCTCACTGTTTTGATATTACTTGAACTGAATTATGTCATTTTCCACTATTTTTTTACTTAGCCATTTTACTCAGTTTTGAGACTTAAATGATATTTTCAATGATGTTTGGGTTGGGAAACACTGTTTTACTATCGTTGGAGGGGCTTGTGACAATTTTTGACCGAGTAAGGCCAAGGTCCTGTATTGTGAGGAAACTCTGATATCGATTTGAGGCCGAGGGCCTGAGATATGTACGCCATGAGGTGGCTTGATTGATATGAGGCCAAGGGCCTAGAATTGATGCCACGAGATGGCTTGATATTGTGCTTGGACCGTAAAGGGCCTCCCCAGGAGCCTGCACACCCTCAGTGCGTACGGGTACCCATTACGATGTGAGATTAAACCCGAAGGGTCGGTACTGATCGGAGTTATTCCATGAGGGGCGGTTTTGTTGATACTGTGCCTAAAAAGCAAATTTCTATTTGTTTACTATATCCTAATTATCCATCAACTACCTATTTACTCATTGACAAAAGGATTTTAATTGATTTTATTGGTTTTATTGATTTTAATTGATTTTACTGCTTTATTGTAGAATGCATTACACTTTACATATTTTCTTACTTTAAGTCGTTATTTGCATTTGTCACTCACTAAGTTGGAGTATTTACTTTACTCCCTGCACCCTGTGTGCAAATTCAAGTGTAACTGGGTTGACCAAACACTTACCTCGAACTTCCACGGCTAACTCAAGCCTCAATTACCGCTTTGCCTCTCGAATTTGGCTCTAAATCGACTATATCTAAATATAAACGACTTCATGACATCAATAAATGCTAAACAGTTTGAATCCCATGTGTAATTATTGCTTTCCAAACATTCTTCCCAAAAACCAAAAAATTGACCCCGGACCCGCTTGGTCAAAACATGAGGTTCGGACCAAAATTAAATCACCCATTTACCACGAGCCTGAATATATAATCTGTTTTCAAATTCGACCCCAAAACGAGATCTAAATTAAGAATAATAAAAGATCCCTAATTTTTTATCCTTAATCACATGTTTTAAGCCTAGAAATATGATAGATTTTGATGAAAATTCAAGAAATTATTAGAGATTACTTACCCCAAGAGATTTTGGTGAAAGAATGCTACAAAATAGCCAAAAAACTTTGGAGAAGAAATATTTTGAGAAAGTTCGGTAAAATCCTGTAATGGGTTTTGTTTTTAGGAGTTGAAATAACTGGGCAGATTTGTTCATTACGTTCACGATAAGCTCATTGCATTTGCGATGAGTTAGTTCAGGCAGAACTTTTTGTTCGCAGAAGACGGCTCGCATTCGCGGAGCTTGGATCCTAGAGCCTAAGCATTTGCGGACTGTTGCTCGCATTCGCGATGCATAGACTAGTGAACCCTCCTCCTCAACCTTACGCATTCGCAAGTGGAGGGCCGCGTTTGCGAAGGGTCTCCCCCTCAGGTTCACGTTCGCTTTCGCTAAGAAGAAACTGGGCACTTGGGATCTTTGCCTTATGCGTTCATGAGGGGGACCACACTAACACGAAGGCTAAAATCCCTAGGCACTGACTCTAGAAAATCTGCAACTTTTCTTAAACTCAAAACTTCTCGTAACACCTCTGAAACACACCCAAGCCCTTGGATCTCCTAACCAAACACACGTACTAACTCAACAACATCATACGAGCTTCTCCATGCGATCAAATGGCCAAAATAGACTAAAAATAATGAACCAAACCTCAAAAATCAAGAATTTTCTCAAACTTCTTCAAGTATCAAATTTAGAAAATTGAAGTTTAATCACGTGGAACGATATCTGTTTTAACCAAATTTTACAAGAAGCACTTAAACCATATATACGACCTATATCGAAAGTCGTAACGAAAATACGGGCCATATACCACCGCTTTCTAATTAGAATTTTTTTCAATTTCCTTAAATATCTTAACAAAATAAATTTACAAGAAAATTCATTTCTTGGATTTAGGACCTCGGAATTCGATTTCGTACATATGCACAAGTCACATATTTTCCTACGGACCTTACAGGACCGTCAAATCACGAGTCCGAATACGTTTACCCAAATATTGACCGAAATTAAATTTATTCATTTTCAAGTCAAAACTTAGCATTTTTACAAAATTTCATATTTAAGCTTTCCGGCTACACGCTTGGACTGCGCACGTGCATCAAGTCAACTAATGAAGTTTTCAAGGTCTAGGAAGTAAATTTAAATTATATTTATTTATATTTTATATTTTTTTAAATAATAATATAATTATTAAAATGTTGTAAGTGGGTCCCACTTTAGCAACTAAAGTTGGTCGCTAATTACAGTATTTCCTTGACCAAGCAAGTCTGACCAGTCCGTTCCACATTTTGACCAAAGTATCGACCAAAAAGCGACAAACCTTGGTGACTAATGTATTTAGAATACTTATTTAATGTCTTTTCATCTTCCTTCTACCATAATCATTCAAACATTTTATTTATCGTAGCCACCATTCATAACGATCTCTCGACCTCGTCCCCGAGACAAAATCGAATAAAATAACCTCTTGATGCAAATTAGCAACGAGAGAGGGTGGCTTGAGATGGTTTCTACATAACGGACAAGTCATACGTCCCGTACCAAGCCACCTATCCAAACAAACCCTATGAAAAAGATGATCACATCTTAACTCTCTAATTTCTTCTCCTTCAATCTTGCACAAACAAACTGCACATTCTACTGAGCCCGAAGACTCTGATTCAGGTTCATAATGCATCACTTCAAGCTCATGATCATGATCTTGATCCTGATCATGAGCATTTTGAGAAATTGTGGAAAGATTATAATGATGAGTAAAAGATTGAAGGAGGAGAATTTCCCAAGCCCGTTTCAACTGATTAGCGATAAAAACTACGTAATTTAGTGCTATAGTTATCGATGATCTGGGAAACTTTTTTAGG
The DNA here is from genome assembly GCA_034376525.1 of Nicotiana benthamiana. NCBI lineage: Eukaryota > Viridiplantae > Streptophyta > Magnoliopsida > Solanales > Solanaceae > Nicotiana > Nicotiana benthamiana. The sequence continues at coordinate 51,904,307 of CM067330.1, read as the reverse complement.
GTTTTCTTCAAAATATAGATGGAGATAAAAATAAGAAGAAAGAAGCTGATAACTGACGAAGCTGGACGCATATTTTTTAGTCAGTCTTCTTTTTCTTCTTCTTCTTTTAAATATGAAACTTTTGTGATTTTTCAAAATTTACACAAAAGCTGCTTGGTGTATGTTTTAGGAAGGATAAAGGAGCTTTATATATAGAAGAGGAGTAGTAGCAAATCGACTACCTGAATAATATAGTCAAAATTAAACAATATTTTGGTTATTGACTGTAAACGTTTTTAATATTTCCAAAAAGAAAAAGATTGAAATTTCAAATTTTGTGCTAATGTCTGCCGCTGTACTATGGATAATAAGTCATGGGTCTATAACATGCGGCAGTGACTTTTACTAGCATGGATTTTAGTAGAGTGGAATTAGAATTTTAAGTTTGTGGATTTGAAATTTTAATCCTTTTAAATTTTCGAGTCCCAAATTAATATTAGTACAAAACTTATGAATTTTTAAAAGATAAATATAATATTTAAATAAAAATTATTGAGTTCGGTAAAACTCGTAGCTGGCACAGCAGCTCCGACCTTGTGTATTTCCGCGGTTTTTAAAAGAATTAATAAATAAGGTAAATGGAAAGTAAAATAGAGAAAGATAAGACGAATTATTAAACGAAATAGTCAAAAGTTAGGGAAGATAGAAGTTCATGAACGGAAACAAAGACTGTCAAAACGTAAATTACTGCAGTTTTTCTTTTCTTAAGTACTAATAAACCACGCATGCATGTTGGATTGAAAATATCTAGCAATAACATTGTCAGGATCCGAATTTTTCGCTATCGAAAATTATGATGGCGCCTACTCATAGAAGTTAGACACTTTTTCTTTAATTCTTTTTATAACTTATATAAACAGGTGATAAAAATTTAAATGACAACGGAATGTGAGATTAAGCGGAAGACTTGGAAAAAATAAACCAAAATAATATGAAAATCAACATATGCTTCTACCGAGAAACTGGTGTCACAACATTCACGGACTACCTATGATTACTACATATAAGTGTTTGAATGAAAGAACATAGTTTATCTCGACTACAAATCGTAACAGAACATAAAAACTGATAGAAGACACGTTGGGCCCACGGACGCCTATAGGGCTACCTCGGAGTCTTAGTGGACTGAAGGCTGGCTCCCTTATTGTTGTTGACTAAGTGCTGCTCCGGTTTTTGCACTGAGTGCAGAGTGTCGTATCAACAAAATCGAACCCATGTGCTGGTAAGTGCATGCCCTAACCCTGCGAAGTAGTGACGATGCTAGGACCAGACTCTAGATAAACATGTACAGTTATATATACATACATGGCGGAAAATAAACTGATACAAACAGTAAAAGATGGGAAGGGAGATACATGCTTCGGGAAAGTAACAAATAAAAATAGAATCTCAAGAGGGTTATAAAGAAACCAAAAATTTACTTCTAACAAGGATAAAGAAACAAAAACAGCTTTCACTTTCGGTTCATACCTTGTTGCAGGCGTGCAACTCGATCCCATTTATCATATCTTGTGGTAGGTGTATCACCCGCTCACATTTTAGTAATTCTTGTGGTAGGCGTATCACCTGCTCCGATTTTATTAAATCTGGTGTTAGGCATACCACACGCTCCCATTTTATTAAATCTCGTGGTAGACGTACCACCCCCTCTTGATTTATTAAATCTCATAACATGCGTATCACCGCTCCATATTATTATAACTTGTGGCAAGCGTACCACCCACTATCATTTCAAGCCAATACAAAATCATAAGAAAATACTGGCAAGGGAACAAAGCAATATATTAACTTCATGGCAAGGGAACAAAAGCAATATAATAATTTCATGGCAATGGAACAAATATATGGAAACAAGCATCCCGGCAAGGGAGAATCAGCTATAACAAACCTTAACTCGGCTCCTAGATAAATCAATTAATATCAATACTCAGGCATAAATAAATTCCGCGAAAATAAACTAAAACCTTGTCATATATCGAAAATCATCAATTAAGGCATCCGTAGAATCATTTAAGAACACAACATGTATCAGTTAAGACTCATGGCCATGCTCGAGACTAATGTATAGATACTCGTCACCATGCATGTACGTCGTATCCAACAAGATGAAATTAGCAAATATGAGTCAACTCCTAATCTCTCAAGCTAATGTTAGATGGGTCACTTACATCGAACATCTACGACCAACTCAAGACTCAAACACCGCTTTTTTCTTTCAACATTTGGCTCCAAATCAATTGTATCTATACATAGTCCACTTAATAAAATTAATTAATGCTAAGCAATCCAATTCCAACCTTTAATATAGCTTTCTAATCATTCTTCCTAAAATCAAAAAATCGACCCTGGACCTGCTTGGTTAAAACACGAGGTTTGGACCAAAATCAAATCACCCATTCACCCACGAGTCCAAATATAGAATTACTTTTAGAATTCTACCCCAAAACGAGGTCTAAATCACAATTAATAAAATGCCCTAACTCTAATCTCTAATTTTCTGTCCTAAATCACATGTTTTACGCTAGAAATCTAGTGGTTGTTGATACAAATGGAAGAAAACATGTTAAAGATTACTTACCCAAGAGATTATGGTGAAAGATTGCTTCAAAAGTTGCCTAGGAGCTTTGGAGAAGAAGAGTTTTGTGAAATTTTTAAATGATCCCATAATGCTACTGTTTTGGGTCTTTTAAAATAACTAGGCAAAACTACTCATCGTGTTTGCGATAGGCCCATCACGTTTGCAATGAGTCAGGCCTGTTAGGCCTTCGCGTTTACAGAATAGGGCTCGTGTGGAGCTTTGGTTTCTTAAGCCTTCGCATCCGCGGGCTAGTAGCCGCATTCGCGATGGGCAAAAATGTGACCCCTCTCTGGAACCTTATGTATTACGAGTGGAGGGACGCATTCGCGAATGGTCTCCTCCCTCATCTTCACGTTAGTGTCTCAAGCTTCGCATTCACGAAGAAGAAATTAGGCGCCTGGGATGTTTGCCTTGCGCGTTCAAAAGAGGGACCACGCGAACCTGACGGGTAAAATCCCTAAGGCATTGAACTGCCTAAAACCTACAGCTTTTTGAGTTCCAAAATCCTCCTAAAACACATTGGAAACACAACAAAAACACACTCGAGCCCTCGGGACTCCTAACCAAACATACGTACTAACTTCACAACATCAAACGAACTTACATTGTGATCAAATTGCCAATATAACCTCAATAACAACAAATAAATCTTCAAAATCAAAGAACTTTTCTCAAACTTCATCAAGTATCAACTTTAGAAATTTATGTCTGTATAATGTCAAATGATATCCATTTTCCAAAAAATTTCACCAAAACATCTTAAATTATAAATATGACTTTTACCGGGCACCGAAACCAAAATACGGGCCCTATACTAACATGTTCTAATCAAATTTCCTTAAACAATTTCAGAAAATTATTTCCTTTAAATATTCATTTCTCGGGCTCGGGATCTCAGAATTAGATTGCAGGCATACGCCTAAGTCCTTTTATTTTTTACGAATCTTGTGGGAAAATCAAATCACAAGTCTGTGTTCGTTTACCCAAAATATTGATTGAAGTCAGACAAACTTTACCATTTTTCATGGATTTTCAACTTTAAGCTTTCCAGCTACGCGCCCGGACTACACACACAAATTAAGGTGATTCTAAACGAGGTTTTCAAGGTCTCAGTAACACAGAAGTTAATTTAAAAACAAGTGATGACCTTTTGGGTCATCACAGTTTCCACCTCTTAAACAATCGTTCCTCCTCGAACGGACATAAGAAGGAAGTACTTGGTTTGGAAAAGGATAGGGATAACGGCTGCGCATTTCGGACTCAGACTCTCAGGTTTATGCCTCAGCATGCTAACCTTTCCAATGAACATGAACAGAATGTAAACTCTTCGACCTCAGTTGACGAACCTGCCGGTCTAGAATAGCCACCGGCAACTTCTCATAAGACATGTCCTTCTCTGACTGAACAGTGCTGAAATCTAACACGTAGGATAGATTGCCGTGATACCTCCGTAGTATGGACACATGAAACACAGGATGAACGCTATTAAGCTCAACGGTAATGCAAGTCGATAAGCCACCTCTCCCACGCGATCAAGAATCTTAAATGTACCAATGAATCTTGGGCTAAGCTTGCCCTTCTTCTCGAATCTCATTACGCCCTTCATAAGTGACACTCGAAGCAATACCCGCTCACCGACCATGAAAGCCAAATCTCGAACCTTGTTGTCGACATAGCTCTTTTTCCTGGATTGAGCTATACGAAGCCTATCCTGAATGATCCTGACCTTGTCCAAGGCCTTCTAAACTAGATCCGTACCCAACAACCGAGCCTCTCCTGGCTCAAACCATCCAATCGGAGACAGATACCATCTACCATATAATGCCTCAAAAGGATCGATCTAGATACTCGACCGGTAGCTGTTGTTCTAGAAAAACTTCGCTAAAGGCAAATACTAATCCCGCGAACCTCTAAAGTCAATTACACAAGCTCATAGCATATCCTCCAATATCTGAATAGTCTACTCGGACTGTTCATCCGTCTGTGGATGAAATGTTGTGCTCAACTCAACCCCGTGTGCCCAACTCTTGCTGAACTGCCCTCCAGAAATGTGAGGTAAATTGTGTACCTTATTCCAAAATGATAGACACAGGCACAACATGAATTCGAACAATCTCCCGAGCATAGATCTCAGCGAACCTTTCAGAAGAATAGGAGATTGCCACAAGGATGAAATGTGTTGTCATGGTTAGCCTATCTACAATGACCCTTACTACATTGAATTTCTACCGATCTACGGTAGTCCAGTAACGAAGTCCATAGTGATCCACTCTCACTTCCACTCAGGAAGATCAGTCCTTTAAAATAAACCAACAGGCCTCTGATGCTCGTACTTGGCCTGCTAACAATTCAAACCATGAGCCACATATGCTATGATATCCTTCTTCATTCTCTACCACCAATAATGTTGTCATAAATCCTGATACATCTTTGCGACACCCAGATGAATCAAGTATTGGGAGCTACGGGCCTCCTCTAAAATTAACTCTTATAGCCCATCCATATTAGGACCAAAAACTTGACCCTATAGTCATAAAACTCTATAATCATCTAAGGTAAACTGCTTGGCACCTCTGCACTGCACCGTGTCTCTAAGGGCACACAAATAGTGATCATCATACTGCCGATCATGGATATATTTCAATCCTAAAGAACAAGTGTACGCCTGAACATCCAAAGCAAGCAGTCTCGCACCGACCGGAATATAAGCAAGACTACCCATACTGGCTCACTTCTTACTCAAAGCATTAGCCACCACATTGGCCTTTCCCAAATGATATAAAATGGTGATATCGTAATCTTTTGACAACTCCAACCATCTCCTCTTCCTCAAATTCAACTCCTTTTGCTTGAACAAATACTGAAGACTCTTGAGTTTCGTGAACATATCGCATGCCACACTATACTAATGATGCATCAAAATCTGCAATGCGTGAACTATAGCTGCAAATTCCCATTCATGAACCAGATAGATCTTCTTGTGAATCTTTAAATGACCGCAAAACATAGGCAGTGACCTTGCCATCATGCATTAACTCTTCACCAAGCCCAATACGAGAAGCATCACAACATATTGTGTGAGGCCTTGAACCTATTGGCAATTCCAACACCGCTACCATAGTCAAGGAGCTGTATTGAGCTTCTAAAAGCTCCACTCATAGTCATCTGACCACTTGAATTGGGCACCCTTCTGGGTCAGCCTTGTCATTGGGGCTGGAATAGCTGAAAGCCCCTCTACAAATCAACGATAGTAGCCTGCCAATCCCAAGGTTCGAGATTTGGATTTCATGGTTGGTGAGCGGGTTTTGCTTCGAGTGTCGCCTATGAAGGGTGTGATGAGATTCGAGAAGAAGGGCATGCTTAGCCCTAGGTTCATTGGTCTATTTGAGTTTCTTTATCAAATGGGAGAGGTGGCTTATAGACTTGCGTTTCCACTGAGCTTATCCGCCGTGCTTCCAGTATTTCATGTGTCCAGATTTCAGCATTGTCGAGTTGGACAAGTACTTGTCTTATTATTAGGAGCCGATGGCTACTCTAGACCGACAAGTAAGTCAGTTGAGATCGAAGAGTTTTCCTTCTGTTCGTGTTCAATGGAGAGGTCAGAAGGAAAACTCTTCGATCTTATCTGACGAACCTGCCGGTTTAGGATAGCTACCGTCTCCTCCTCATAAGATAAGTCCTTGCCCAACTTGACAGTGATGAAATCTAACAGTGAGGCTAAGTTTATTGCTTGGGACTTTTGGATTTTTATTTTGATGAGACCGAACCGTGAGGCTGCCTACGTATCCTTAAAAGGAATCAGGTCAAACGTAGTTCATATCGATTCCTTGTTTTTGTTGTTGTTTTTCTTCTCCCTTTTTCTCCTTTTTTCTTTTCTTCCTTTTTTTTCTTTGTTTTGTTTTCTTTCTCTTTTATTTTCTCTTTCCTTATTTTTATCATTTCTATTTTCTTTTCTTGTTTTCTTTTCTTTTCATTCTTTTCATTCTTTCCGTTCGTTTCCTTTCACTCCTTCTCATACTTGCGTTTCTGACTTTTGTTACTGTTTTCGGAAGAGGAATATGAAAAAAAATAATTAAAGATCAAAAGGGTTAGCAAAGGTCAAAGTGTTTAAATAACAGAATAAAATGCCTTCATCATTTCGATTTTCAAAATATGCCAAGACAAGCTAGTACAATCAGTCGGAGGAATCATACATCACTACGTCAGAATTGATAGTCATTTCTACACATTTTCATTCCTCATCTGTCAAATATAATGCACCATTGGACAATACTCTAGCTATAACAAATGGTCCTTGCCAGTTTGGTAAACTTGCTTTTACGATTTCTTCATGTTCTATCTGCCCGTGGTTCGGGCTTCAAAAGATCTCAAAGGGTCCAAATCTATTCTGCTTTCCCACAGGGGTCTCTATTGCCTTATGAGTAATCTTTTAAGACCAATCCCGGGGTTATGCATGCATGTCATGTCATTAAATCCAACAGGAAAAAGAATTTTTAAAAAGAAAAGAAAAATAAACCAAATGACTAGAAATAACGGAAAGTAGAAAATTGCATTAGACAGATGGTGAAAGAGCTTGGACAACAAAACAGGTAAAAATACTGGGGTTAAAAACCTGGAACAAACCTAGACGACAGTAAACAAAACTAGGAAAAATAAAAAGATGGAAGGGTTTGAATCATTAGACAATATCTGGATTACAACCCTGAAAATAACTCGGACAATAGAAATGACAACAAAATAAACCACCAAAACTTCTCTCTGGCTGACCAAGAAATGGAGCGTCTTCCAAATTATCCATCACGACATATTAGCCACTGGGTTCCACATCAATAACACTAGGCACTTCACAAGCCTTCGTTACATTGTTCTAAACAGATTGCTTTTGGGTTCCTTTTGTCGGCTCGTTCTGAAGATCAACCTCTGATACTGCTGAATGCTAAGCAACACTCATAACTCCAAGACTCCCCGAGGAATTCTCACACTCCAACATGTGCATCTCATTATGCACAAGTGATGGACTTTGGCTAGTGTCTGCTACATCCGAATTTTGCACGATAATGCCACATGCATCAATAAGCTTTCAAATTGCTTTCTTTAGACTCCAGTACTTCTTTATGTCATGCCCCGAGAAATCTAAGTAATAGGCACACCTTTAAGAAACATCAACTTCTTTGACAGAGGCTTTGGCATTTCTATCTGAATCGGCTTCAACATGTCCAATTGCTTCAACCTTCGGAACAAACATGCATATATACTCCGATAGGGGTGAAAGCCTTTTCTTTTTTCAGTAGCCTCTCATTCTTACATGCTTGCCTAGGCTAGAAACCTTATCCAGGAGGTTTTCAGTATGATCGTGGGGACGGATAGGCATTTTGTGGAGCTGGGTACGGGGAAAATGATGTACGATTTTGGGAGTTCTGCGGAGAGAAGCAACGTTGGGGAGGATTATCTGGTACACAAGGGACAATGTTGAGGCTGGAAATGTTAATCGGGAAAGCCCATCGGATCATCTTTTCTATTTCTCTTTCTTCCTTTGAAGCTTACTTGGATGTTCTGAATATCTTTCGAACAACTCATGATTTTGCCTGACTTGATTCCATCTTCTACTATCTCCCCCATTTTTAACACATCATTGAAAGGCTTTCCCAAAGCAGGACCAAATGACTTAAGTAGGTGGGCTCATGGGCTTGTAGAAAAGCTCAACCATTTCTTGTTTACCAATCAAGATACTACCTCGAGAAACTTGCGCCCTTCATTTGAGCCCAAACTCCCTAAAGCTCTCCTCTGGCTTCTTTTTCATTTTAGATAGGGAAGTGAGGTCTGGGGTAACACTGGATTTGCATTGAAAGTATCCAACAAAATCTTGAGCCATGTCACCCAATGTAGGCCATTTACCGATATCTTGACAAGTATACCAGTCCAAAGCTGGCCCAGTCAGGCTCTTGCTGAAATATGCTATCAACAGGTCATCTTTCTCTCCACGCCTCTCATTTCACTGCAATAAACCTTCGGGTAGGCTATTGGATCTCTACACCCATTGTTACAAGTTAAATTTTGGCACTTGGAACACTGCGGGTAGGTGAATGTTTGGGGATAAGAACAGTTCTTTGTAAGCCGAATTACCTTGGTCATCCATTCCTTGCTTGTTCTTCAAGAACTGTCTTATGCCCTCCAGCCTCTAAGATATTCCATCCTGTCTTTATTCTTGTGAACCTTTCACTTCCTACATGAGGCTCGTCCCACGAGCCCTGCTTGTGTGAGTTGGAATCCTTGTGGGCAACCTCTGAGGGTTTGTATTGGATATCATGAGCTTCGAGTAGGTATTCATTGTTGGGGAGAATGGATGTTATAGGAGGGCTCTTTTGGGAAAAGATAGTTGGAGAATTAGTGCTGGAGCTACTAGGGTGGTTGGGAAAACTGTAATAAGCAAGTGTATCTGGAGAGAATGGAGGATCATTTGGAACCATGGCCGGAGTTTGAAGAAGGGTAGCATCTAGGAAGCTGGTGGTGGCGGGGGTAGTGTTTTCCCAGTCATCCAAGCCTGATACATTTCTGTCATGTGTTGTCTCAATGTTTTTACCTCTTCAATTAACCCATTTTCCTAGTCAACCAAGTGCTTTCGGGCCCCGGTATCAACTAACCCAATTTTGTAATTGTTTGCCATTGCTTTTTTGACTTTATGTTGTAAAAGGAGTTACCACTTTAAAGCCACAAACCAACCACCTTCTTATATGAGTATAACAAAATGAAGCCATCACATTAGTGTTAGGGCATTTAAGTAAGATAATTTCAGTTTATGAAATGCGCCTAGCCATAGTTACCGATTCTAACACAACTTCGAGGGTATGAGGGTCATATGGTATCATCCCAATTTTTTTTCAACCTCTATTTTCTTTGTTTTTTAGCACTTGCTTGCTCATTTACCCTCATCCTTTTCTATTTATCACTCTTTTCTTTCATCTAATTGTCATGTCCCATAGTTATGCTCCTTTTTCTTTTTTCTTTTTTTTTTCTTTTTTTAATAAAACAAAATGATTCGATCAAACCTTATGTAGGTTGCCTACGTATCATGACCCCACATGAATCTGATCTTGGCGTGGTTCTTATAGATCAAGAATGAATCAAATAAACTAACTTATTTTTTATTTATTTTATACAACTCAAACCATGAAAGCTCTAAGAAAAAAAATAATTTTATTTTCTTCTTTTTTTAAAAAAAAATCAACTTGAAACCATTTCAATACCACCAAAACCATCTGATACTAAGCAACAAATATACAAATCCAACCTTATCTAACTCTTGACCCTTTTTTTTAAAGATAAGTTACTAGCTGACGGCCAAATCATTTACAAAAGATGGTCACATATGCGAAAAATGGTCAATACTGTAATTCTGGACATCCTCACTATAACTGAAAAAGTTGCTGCCTAATGGTAGTCTTCTGAGCCATGTTCTTGAACTACTAAAGTAATGGTAATTCAACCAAACAACTTTGCAGTCTCAATACCCTTAAAACAATCTCCATAAACATTTCCAAACCTCAACAAATCACCAAAAAAAAGTAGTAATCCCAAAAAAAATCTTTTTCTTTTCATTCTTTACTGTCTGCTTTCTCTTCTTTTCATCATTTTTTAATTTGCTAGATAGTCCAAAGTAACAAAAACTAAAAAATAAATACTACTAAGTTAAAATAGCAAAAATCAGACAGAAAAATATAGTAACTATATTAAAAAAAATTAACTATTACTATTACAAAGTATTTCCTAAAGCCTACAACTAAAAGAATTACTATACTAGATAAAACTATATTCTTGGAAATTCTACTTTCTTCGTACATGAAAATAAAATTAATACTCTAAAAATGTAACTCTTTTGTATTTTTTTATTTAAAATTTTGTTAAACAAATCAACTACCACGTGAAATAAAGACTAAAATATCAAGATTAAACTTAATAAATATATTTACATGCTAAAAAGTAGGTGACAATTCAAATAACATGGTAAAAAAATAACTGCTCAACCTGGCAGAATTTACTGAAAGCAAACTGAAATTTCAGTGCAGTAAGCAATATTTTTCAGCTTGTAATTCCCTGTTAATTACATCACTAAAGTATTTGTAATTATCTGAATTCAACTGTGCAGAAAAATTGGATACGAGCAAGAAATAAAAAAACTAATTTTAGAGAAAACATTCTTTTTTTTGCTTTTTCTTATAAAGTATTGAAACATGCAAAATCTTTTGAACTTTCGTTTTCTCCCTTTTTATTTTTTTGAGAAATGATAAAAAGTGCAAATTTTTTTTTGAATTTTTCGTGTATATCTTTTTTCCCCTTTTTTTAAAAGAAAAATGTAACAAAATATAACTAGATCCTACTTGTTGTATTTCACACTTCACCCTCTCTTTTTATTTTTCATTGTTTTTTTTTTTAATTTTTTTCATTTACCCTCAAGTATCATTGGTCTTTCAAATGATCATTTTACCCATGGAGAAATGCAACATGTAGCGGATTAGGATGCATCATGATGGTCTGTTATTTTGGGTGCACCCATCTTTGACGGACCTAACCCTTATGTTGAGTCCCCTAAGTCAAATGCATGATACAGATAAACGTTTCCTACTAGGAATCCAGCATGATGTTTTGTTATTCTAAGTTCAAGCCCTGGGTTTATTGTTCTAGACATGGCTTACCCGAGCGGACAACTCGAGTCGAGGAGGGGGCTACGTACCGGGAACTGAAAGGCCATCCGGCTTTGTAACTTGTCCGAGCCTCTATCTTATTTTCAAGTATGACACTAACAGAATTGGGAGTCTCGACCAGCGAGCACATCCCCTGAGGTGAGAAGAGAAGGGTTTCGCGGCAATTTATATACATACCAAATAATATTAAAGCGGTAAAAACAACTCTTAGCACATTATGCAACAAACTCAGATAAATAAAGCCAAATAAAACAATTATTTAAAGCTTGAGTTCTTGAATCCTGAACCAAAGATTCTGTATGTATTCTCCAGCAGAGTCGCCAGAGATGTCACACCTCCTTTATAATACTACATCCCGACGAAGGGTGTAAATATGTTAGTTTTTCCAATTAAAGGACAATCAAAATGGGATTCGTTTATATAAGAGAATTTCAGAGTCGCAACTTGGGATAATTAATGGGTGTCCCAAGTCACCGATTTAAATCCCGAATCGAGGAATGTTTGACTCTGTATACAGTGTGCGAGCCAGAAATCAGAGTAAGGAATTCTGTTAACCTGGGAGAAGGTGTTAGGCATTCCCGAGTTTCGTGGTTCTAGCACGGTCGCTCAACTGTAATATTCAACTCAATTATCTGATTTTATTGCATTTTTTTACCTATGTGCAAGTTTTAACTTCTATCCACTTTTATTAGTATTTTTAAAGGAAAATTGCAATGTCCTTAACACATGCCTCGAACTCCGTCACATAAATGCACCCCGTGGTTTTTAACACATTTCAACTACATTGATTTGGATTTGGGTCACATAAATGTGCATCCGAATTAAAGAAAGTAAAATTATTGAACTAACGCGCCTAAAGCAATTACGCGTTTACAACTTTGCGAGGGCCATGAGAATTTGCTTAGTGACGTTCCTAGAATTTTAAGGATTTTATTAATAATATCAGGGCTATGCATTTTATGATTTTACTTGACATGGCATACCTCAAATTATTTCAAAAGGGCTTTACAACAACAACAACAAAAATAACAACCTAGTATAATCCTACTTAGTGGGGTCTGGGGAGGGTAGTATGTACGCAGACCTTACCCCTACCCTTTGGTAGATAGACTGTTTCCAAATAGAACCCCGGCATCCTTCCCTCGAAGAACTTCACACCTTGCTCTTGGGGAGACTCGAACTCACAATCTCTCGGTTGGAAGTGGCAGTTGCTTACCATCTGAGCAACCCCGCTTGTCTCTCAAAAGGGCTTAACTCAACTAAAATAAACTACGGATATTTATAGATTATTTAACTAGATTTCATATTATTATAAGGCCAAAAGTATTGGATATAAAATTATCTTTGGAACAAGTGTATAATTTTAGCTATATAGAATTGTTAAGTTATTAGCAATTAAAGAAATCGGGTCCGTGAGCCTTGTTATGGATCGGGCTCCGCTGAAAATCAACCATTTGGCCCAATAGGCCAATACTACCTAACAATCAAGTCCAAATTCTCAACCTCCCCCTTTCTTGTTTATTAGTTTATTCGACTAACCCAGCTTGATTGCTTCATAAACAAAACCAAATACAACATCTAATCCTTAAACATCTAGCATCCAAGATATGATAAATATTTTATAACTATACAATAATTGTAATAATAATAATAATAATAATAATAATAATAATAATAATAATAATAATAATAATAATAATAATAATAATAATAATATAAGCATTTCTGTATTTAGGGTACCAGTTTTAACATTTTAGGTTAAATGATTAACTAATAGCATGAAAAATAAAAATTAATAACAAAAGCGGTTCTTTTTTCATTTTTACTTTTAAAATCTAAAATTTGTCTTTTAAAATTAGGGTTAGTTAATTGGGAGTTTAATTAGCTTAATATTAGATTTAAATGAGGTTTTTGCTATTTTTTATTGGGAGTTTAATTAGCTTAATGTTAGACTTAAATGAGGTTTTTGCTATTTTAATGTTAATTTGGTTTTAATAAAATCATTGAGGAATTAAAATAAAAATTCGAAATGTGGCCGAAATTAAAAGACTTAGGCCATGTTTGCAAATTTAAATCAGGCTAAACCAAACCCGATTCCTAGTCCAGCCCAAACCCAAATTATCCGGTCCATTTTGTTACCCCAAAACGACCCCGTTTAGTGAGTGTTTGATCTTAGCCGTCAAGGATCTTTGATCCTACGATCAGGAACTCGAGGATCCATGATCTATTTGTATTCGAAATTACCCTACACCCCCTAAACCGTCTCTCTCTCACCCCTACTATCATCAAAGACAGCCCCACCGGCTCCGCCCTAAACTGTCGCCGAAAATCGCCTCACGATGGCGGCTGGCCACCAAAAGACTCCAAACTTACACCATAAGACCCTCTCAACCTCCCATTTGCACCCTGACCATCTGTTTCCTTCGAATATTCCTCAAGCCCGTCAAATATTCAAATCAGTGGTCCCCGACTCCGCCGCCCACGGCGGCGTCGATGCAAAGTGCTTCCAAAATTACACCATAGGTGTTCCTCCGCTTCCCCTTCCTAAATCCAAACCCTGTTTCCTTCGAATCCCAACCAAGCGTCTCAAATATTGAATCGTAGGAAGGTGGTTAACCCCAAAATCCTTCCAAATCCGACCAAACTCACACCTTATATTGTCCTCACCCTCTTCTTCCTGAAACCTAAACTGAATCCCTTTGAATCCTCCTTACACACTCCAAATTTCAGATCGAAAATTGGGCCAGGGAACCCTAAAATCGCAAATTGGGATTTAGTTATTTTTGGGATATAATAGACCCTAATTATGTGTTTTCTCATGAAAACACATAAGTAAAGGCGATTGTATTCCAAATAATGTCAAGAAAACCAGCTAGATTTGAGTCAGAGTCAATTTGTGAGGTATCTTTTTCTCTTCTGTCTTATTTTTCGATTCTTATTCTTGTTTGTTTACTCTTAGCAATTTCTTTGTGTTTGGTTTAACATTCTGATTACAAGTGCGTAGCTTAAATTTTGCTGTGTTGGTATGATTCCAGAATTGACGACGTAGTTACATGCAATTAGTTTTTACTTTTGAATTGATTTTTTTAATACCTTTCCATTGATTCATTTACTAGGGTATTGCTTAAATTAGATTTAATTCAAGTGCATGACATAGCTGAATGACCTCGAGGTTTGTTAATTAACTATAGTCGAATTGTGACTAAGGTAAAGGGGTTGGGGTTTAGTTAGTACTAGGTTAGTAAATTTATGATTGATAGAGGCCATTTTAGGTATTTTAGATAGAAAGAACTTTGTAGTAACTAAAATAGAACCATCTAGAAGTTTCTAGTTTGAGGTTGTAGTTATAATTTCAGAACTTAGTGCAGTAACTTGAGAAACAAGTCAGAAAATAAAGATTTAATTAGCTAAAATTGAAAATAAAAGAGGGACTAGGGGTGTAAAATGAAAATCTAAAGGCAACCCTAGTTTGGCTATAAAGGGCACATCATTTCCTTGTTTAAGAAGTTCGGGGGGAGAGGAGAGAAAAGTTTGAAAATCAGAAAACACATACAAAGTTAAAAAAGTTGGAAATCTGAAAGCTACAAAAATAATTACTAGAAGTGTTAATCATCTGAAATTTGACTTTCAAAATTCAAAAACCAAAAAAAACTTAAATGTATATTGTTCCATTGAAATTCTTTTTGATTAAGTTTGAATTCCAGTTTTTAGATTAAAAGCTCAGCTTATTGGTACTCAGTCATTTGCAAATTATTCCTGAGTTTTGTGACATTTTGGTTCTAAAACTGATCCTGTTTACTGCTGGTGTTAATTGATGTTTGTTGTTTTACACAACTCGCTACTTCTTGTTCCATTATCTTACTTCAATTCCAGGTATTTTCTCAGCCTCAAATGATATATAAGAGTTGAGTCATATGTATGATCTAAAACGAAAAGAGAAATGAAGAACAAGCTGCGTTTCTCTTTTACTTTGTCTTAGCGATAATATATTTCATATTTGTATTCATTTGAACTTCACAGTAACATAGAACACAGGATAATCATCCAATTTTTAGTTGTTTTTTTGTGTGTGCTTTCACATGGAGTGGTTAAGTTCATAGTCTACATGAATAATAGAAAGTCAAATCTGGACCATTTATATAGCTGAAGTCATTTGAGGCATATTTAGTTTTGTTGTTCTGTACATCGATTTGTGGCCATATAGAGGGAACTAGCCTTGGGCGCTGTTGGCCATATAATTGTAATTCATTTTAGGAATGCAATTATAGGCTTCCCGAGTTATGTAGTGGGTTTAAATTAAGAGGTTTTCCTCTTTTTTAAATTCGGACGTAAACTCGAAGCCCGAATTTCGTGAATGTTTTTCAAGGTGATTCTATAATAATATTAATTAGTTAAGTTGCTTTAGCGATAATTTTTATAGAACAATAGTTCCTTTTAGAATGGCCTTTAAAATAGACTAGGTGCACCACGCCAAACAAAATCATAAATTATGTGGCTCACTTTAATTGCTTCATTAAAATACTTAAAAATCGGGACGAGCCATTTAGAGAATTTTTATGGCCTCCCGCAAAGTTAATACCACGTTAGCCGCTTTAAGCGTGTCCTTTAATACTTTTACCTTCCTCAATTCGGGTATGCATTTATGTGACCCAAATCCAAATCCCAACGATATAAAATATGTCAAAAACCATGGGTGCATTTATGTGACTTGGTTTGAGGCATGTTTTACGAGTTTGCAATTTTCTTTAAAAAATAATAATAAAAGCGACTAAAAATTAAAATTGGCACATAGGTACAAATGCATTAAAATCAAATAATTAAGCGAAATATAATAGTCGAGCAGCCGTTCTAGAACCACGGAACTCGGGAATGCCTATCACCTTCTCCCGGGTTAACATAATTCCTTACCTTAACTCGGTATACAGAGTCAAATTTTTCTCGATTCGGGATTAAAACCGGTGACTTGGGACACCATTAATTATGCAAAGTGGCGACTCTGAAATCTCTTAAATAATTGAATTCCATTTTGATTGTCCTTAAATTGGAAAAAACTCCCTTAACTACGCCCTTCGCAGGGGTGTAGTTGTAAAAAAGGAGGTGTGACACCCGACGACTCAAATCATCGGCCACCACATTGGCCTTACCCGGGTGATGCAAAATAGTGATATCATAGTACTTCGTCAACTCTAACCACCCCCTCTTGCAATTTAAGATCCTTCTGCTTAAAAACATGCTTGAAACTACAAAGATATGTGTAAATCTCACAAGGCACACTGTACAAATAATGACGCCATATCCTTAGGGCATGCCTAATAGCAGTTTACTCAAGATCGTGGACATGATAATTCTTCTCATGTACCTTCAACTGTGTGGACACGTATGCAATTACGTTATTGTCCCACATCAATACCGCTCCAAGGCCAATCCTCGAGGCCTCACAATAGATTGTATAAGACTCTGAACCCGTAGGAAATATCAAAACTGGGGCTATAGTCAAAGCTTTCATGAGCTTCTGAAAGATCGCCTCACACTCTTTCCTCCACTATAATGGAGAACCCTTATGGGTCAATCTGGTCATAGGGGCTGTATTCGATGAAAACCCTCCAGAAAATGACGGTAATAACCCGGCAAACCAAGGAAACTGCTTCTCTAAAGCTGATGGTGGTCTGGGCCAACTCTGCACAACCTCTATCTTCTTCGAATCCACTTGAATACCCTCACTCGATATCACGTAGCCTAGTAATGCCACTGAATCCAAGCAAAACTCACATTTCGAGAACTTAGCATATCATTTATTCTCTCAGAGTCTAAAACATAGTCCTTAAATGCTGCTCATGATCTTCCCAACTCCGGGAATACACCAAAATATCATCAATAAAGACAATGAAAAATGAGTCGAGATATGGCAGGAATATACTGTACATCAAACTCATAAAGGTTGTTGGGGCATGGTCAACCCAAACGACATAAAAAGGAACTCGAAATGACTATACCGAGTCCTGAAAGTAGTCCTCGGGATATCTAACTCTCGAAATGTTAATTGATGATAACCTGAGTGCAAACCAATCTCAGAAAACACACGTGCACCCTTAAGCTAGTAAAATAGATCATCAATATGAGGCAAAGGATAACAATTCTTCATTGTAACTTTGTTTAACTTGCAATAATTAATACACATACACATAGAACCATATTTTTTCTTCTTAAACAAGACAGGAGCACCCCAAGGTGATACACTAGGCCGAATAAAACCCTTATCAAGAAACTCCTGGAACTAATCCTTCAACTTCTTAAATCAGAAGGAGCCATATGATACGGAGGAATAGAAATGGGATGAGTGCCCGAAAACATATTTATGCCAAAATCAAAATCTCTATCGAGCGGAATGCTTAGAAGGTCAGGTAGAAACACATCAGAAAAATCCGGCACTACTAGGACTGAATCAACATAAGGGGCATCAATACTAGCATCTTTCCTATAAGCTAAATACGTGTTACACCCCTTCTCAACCATACGATGAGCCTTAAGGAAAGAAATAACTCTACCAGAGTGCGATCTAAATAATCCCTCCACTCAACATGTGGTATACTTGGCATAGCCTACGTCACAGTTTTGGCGTGACAATCAAGAATAGCATAATGTGGTGAAAACTAGCCCATGCCCAAGATAATAGCAAAATCTACCATGGTGAGCAACAATAAATCGGCTCTGGTCTCAAAACCACGTAGAGTAATCAAACACGGCCGATAAATACATTCCACAACAAGAGAATCTCCCAAAAGAATAGAAACATAAATGGGGGAACTCAAAGAATAATGAGATACACCCAAATGTGGAGCAAAATAAGAGGACACATAAGAATAAGTGTAGCCTGGATTGAATAGAGCTGATGCATCTCTGTGACAAACCAATATAGTACCTATGATGACAGAATCGGATGCAACAACCTCGGTACAGGCAGGAAGAGAATAGTAGCTGGCCTGACCTCCCCCTCTAAGGTGACCTCTACCTCCCCAACCTCCACTTTTAGCTGGCTAAGCAGGGGGTAGGAACTAGAGCTATAACCATAGACTCAGAACTCTGTGGGGCATGCTGTAGCTGCGAAGTCTGTGGAGGTGCACCCCTCTTAAGTATAGGGCAATCCATTATCATATGGTGTGTGTCACAATACTCAAAAAAAGCTTTGGGAGGATGTGGAGGCTGTGACTTGTTCGGGCTAGGTCTGCTAGACTGACCTCTAAAAGCACCCCGCACAGGAGGTGCACTAGAAATTGAAGGTGTGGGATACCACTGGCTGCTGGAAGAGCTGAACGAATAGGAAAATCGTATAACCTCTACCATGGTGACCTATAACTGGGGCACGGGCAGCAGAATAATAGCCTGACTCTCAAGACCTCTTGGCCTCCCTCTCCTCTCTCTTTAGCATGCATACCCTCAATCCTCCTAAAAATGTTCACCACCTGCTGATAATGAATATCCATCTCCAACTCATGAGCCATGCTAGACGTGATGCTAGGAATAAGCCCCTCAATAAACCGACGAACCTTCTCGCAAATAGTGGAAACTAAGGCTGGTGCATACCTAGTGTAATAGATTGTATGCTCACAGACAGTCATAGCACCCTAGCGCAAGTGCTCAAACTCTGTATGCATGCTTCCTTGAGGCTCTGAGAAATGTACTCTCTCAGGAACAAATCTAAAAACGGATTCCGAGTAAGGGAAGTTGCCTCATTTGGACTGTCTAACTCCTTGGTGCACCACCACTTATAGGCGGCTCCCCAAAGCTGGAAAGTAGTGAAAGAAACCCCACTCGATCTTGAGATACCCATAGTATGAAGATTACGGTGTCCATCATAAAGAAATCCCAAAGCATCATATGATGCTAAACCACTGAAAATAGGAGGCTTATACTTTTTGAACCTCTCAATCCCCCGCTGCTCATCCTCGAAAGCCAGTGCCCTATCCTCGGGCTGATCTGAAGTAATGGGTTGTACCTGAATAATATCTACGACCTGCTCAACATGCACTCACTACATAAGAGTGCGGGTGGCGGGAGTCTGTGCTCCTATCCCGGCCTAGAATGTAGGTATCGCAAGGGGAAACAACCCTGCTTGAGCTAAAATGGTGTAGATGCTCATTAACTGTGCCAGACTCTCTTGAAGTGCTGGCGTGGTAGTAACAGTGGAGGTATTAGGTGTCTAGGCTCCGGTTGGAACTCAGGTGGTACCTCGGTGGCAACTTGCGTGGGAGCTCTAGCTGCATCGCATGCGTGTCCTCAACCTCTACCAAGGCCCTGACCCTGGCCCTGCCCTTGACAACTGTAGTAGCGGGTGTAGGTGCCAGATCATCTCGGGCATTGCGTGTTCTCACCATCTATGAGAGAATAGAAGTCGGAAGTTTAGAATTGTGATGTCAAAAATCTCGCATAATAAGGAAATCAGATGAAATAGAATTTTCTTAACATTTATATAGCATCTTGTTGATAAGTACAAACATCTCAGTACTGATCAGCGAGACTCTAATAAACCGGCTTGTGATTCATGACTCGTATGAACCAAGAGCTTTGATACCAACTTGTCACGACCCTAGTTCGCCCTCCATAAACTGTCGTGATGGTATGTAGTTCCTACGACTAGGTAAGCCTAACAGTGTAGAAAAATAAAAAAATTACAGAAGAAATAATCAAAAACTAAAAAATAATTGAAATAAGTGATATATAAAATTCCGCTCGGAATACACAATACTTAATATCTTAAAACCAATACATACTCCAAAAACTTGAAAACCCATGAATCACAAGCTAAGAATACTACATAGCTCCAACTCCAGAATGTCTTATAAGACCAAAAAATACAGAAGGACAAAACAGACTCCTCGATCTGCAGATGTAGTAGATATACCTCAAAGTCACTAGAGTAGTTGCCTCGCCTCAGCGGTGATAGGACTAGATAGAAGAACCTGGATTGTACATGAAAAACATTCGTAGAAAGGGCGAGAGTACACCACAACGGTACTCAGTAATTACCAAGCTTAACCTCGGTTGAGTAGTGACAACAAAGGTCAAGGCCCTATTGAGCTCAAAAGAAAGACGATGTAAAATGATATAGAATAAGACAATATAACTAAGTGCAACAGTAAGAGTTAACCAAAATAGAAGAACAACAAGAAGAAGAACAAGGAGGGATAAAAAAAAGGAAATACAATTCAATGCAGAGATAACAAGCGGGGGTCTACCAGGATGCCGTCTTGTAGCTCCAAATGTAAATAACCAGTGGATCTTGCGAGTATCGTCCCGCAGTGAAACTCATAGTGTGCGGGGATATATCGGACTCCCGATCCGTATTTCCAAATGTAAATACCCAGTACTAGGGGAATCTAATGGGTGCATTCCCGTAGTTCCATAAAACTATGCAGGGGAATCTACCGTAATACCACATCTGTAGTCTTAAATAAACAAACAAGGGAGATCTCCCAGAAGAGCACATCTGTAGTCCCAAATAAACAAACAAGGGGGTCTCCCGGAATCCCACATCCACAGTACCAAGTAAACAAACAAGGGGGATCTTCCGGGATACTGTCCCGTAGTAAACATATAAAAACAACACAAAGAACACATGATTAAATTCAAATTCCATATCAAGGTAAAGCAGGAATTTCTAGCCTAGCATGTTGCACATAATCAAAATAAAGCATTTTGAGCAAGTAAATCAATTAAGTCAATTAGACATGATTCTGTAGACTAACAACAGACTTAAATTCCAAGTAGTATAGGCAAGAAAATACAATTAAGGCTATTTTTAATGAAATTACAACAATTAGCACAAGTACAAGCTCGTCATCTCACGTACAAGGAATTTCAATTACCACAATACCAATCCTAATGGGAGAGTCCCTTACGCAAGGTTAGATAAACAACTTACCTCGAACTAGCTCAGAATCAACCCGAGACCACGTTCTTGCCATGAGTATTCAACTCCAAATGGCCCAAATCTATTCTATACATTTCATAACGTAAATAACACTTCAAGTAACTGATTCTACAATTAATATCTAATTTAATACATGAAATTAGGTAAAATAACAAAAATTTCCCTCAGGCCCACATCTTGGAATCGGGTAAAATTTACATTTCTAGAATCCTCACACTCTCCCAAGTTCATTTATACCAAAATTATCCAAATCCCATAACATTTCAGCCCTCAAATCATCAAATCCATCCGAGAGGGTTTTCAAAACTTTATCAACTGAATTCACAGATTTAATGCCAAAATTTGTAGTAGATTCGAGTAATCCAACAAAAATTAAGTTAAGAATACTTACCCCATTGTTCTCCCTGAAAATTTCCCCAATATTGCCTCTCCCTGGGCTCCAAATTGTCAAAAAATGAAAATGGGACGAAGTCCCATTTTGAGAACTTAAAACATTATATCCAGCACTTTTACATCTGCGGTCCCACTTCTACAGAAAAACTGTTGCATATGAGACTTCTCACCTAAGGGCCAACTTCTACATCTGAGACTCCAAGTCCGCAGATGTGGTATCACTCTTGCATAATTATCACCGCTTCTACGATTCCCGAAGAAGTCCCCCAATTCTGCTTATGCGGCCACTAAGCTGTTAGAAAATACGCTTAACGCTAGAGGGGGGTGAATAGAGTTAAAATAAAATTTATCGTAAACTTGCGGAAATTAAAATTTGCAGGAAATAAATAAGTGCGTTAAATAAACAAAAAGGAAAGAACGCATCGATATATTCTGGTTCACCACAACACGTGGCTAGTCCAGTCCCCGAGAGACTCTCTCGAGATTTTCCACTAACTTGTTAAGCTTACGGGTGCTCAACAAACCTTTACAACTTAAGGACACAAGCCTTAACACCTTTGCTCGGAGATACAACACTCCAAGACTTCAACGAAGGAAACACAAGTTCCTTACAACAAGAGAATTACAATTCTCTTACAAGTGTATAAAACACTAAAACACTCAAACAATATACTCCTTTATGAGTAGGTATGAGTAACAGAAATAAGCTCTAGATCACAACAACTTTGGACAAGAATATGGCTCTCAAAAGCTTTATGAAATTGAATATAAAATGATAAACAAAAGTATGGAAGCTTATAGCAATGTAATGATCAGTTGTAGTATGTTGTTATGTTTAAAACACTGAAATGAAGCTGTATTTATAGTTGAAAAACTTGGCATTACCGTTGCCTAATTGCCAATTAAGAGTTGCTGATTTTACTCACTGACAATCGATTGTCAAACCCCTACAATCGATTGTCTGCCAGTCAGATCAAAATTCAATCCCAGATTTTACGCTTGATAATCGATTACTTTCAATCCATAATCGATTACTGGCAACGTTCAAAAAATCCTTTCCAGATTTTACCACAAACAATCGATTGTCCAGAATCAACAATCGATTACTCAGCAACGTTCAAAAAATCTTTTTCGGATTTTAATCAAAACAATCGATTATACAGAATCAATAATCGATTACCCAATAAAGTTCAAAAAATCTTTTCCGGATTTTAATCAAAACAATCGATTATACAGAATCAATAATCGATTACCTGACGGTATTTGAAAATTTTACGACAACGGTCAGCTTCACAATCGATTGCACAAAGTCAACAATCGATTACTTATCAGTTTTTGAAAAACATTTTAGACACTGTCTCTTTGACAATCGATTGTCCAATGTAACAATCGATTATTTAATAAATTTGAAAATCACTGGAAGACACTGTCTCAACATAATCGATTACCATTAGTTCATAATCGATTATTCTGAATTTTGAAAAACTTTGATGGACACTGCCTCAGTCACAATCGATTGTCATTAGTTCACAATCGATTGTCATGCAGTCTTGGCTTAAAACAATCGATTATCATAAGTATATAATCGATTATCTTAGTCCAGATTTTTAAGGCATGTCTAAAAATTATTTTGACTACTGTAAATATGCATGATTTAAAATCATTTGACATTAAATTAAATATGCATGATTTTGGAAAATAGTTTTATGAGAGAAGCCATGTCACGAGTCAAGTTGTAGGATCAAGATCACAATTAAGAATGACTCAATTAAACTATAAAACTTTGTCTTGAGGTTGAATCTCGTTGTATATCAATTGTGCGCTTGTTTCTTGAACTTCGTCATATATCAATTTTTTCTTCGTTTGTCATTCATCAAAACCTATATAAAAGAACACACGTTTTTAGTATATTGCATTGAGAACGTGTTTCCAACAATTTCCCCATTTTTTATAATGGCAAACATTAAGCGGGATATGCAAGACAAATAATTTATAATGACGATTCAAGACAAGTATATACATGCAACAAGTATGCAATTTGTTCCCCCTCAATTTGAGAATTCCCCCTCAATTTAAGCTTATAACTTGAGAGTGCATCATACCCATTATCTTCCCCCTTTTGCCATTAGCAAAAATAATAATAAGATGCCAAAGATGAAATAAACCTTGTTTATTTATTGGAAAGAGAAAATTACAGCAACAGGGAAGACAATACAACATATAAAAACAAACTTAAAAAAACAATTATTCATTCATCATCTTCCGCCTCATCATCCGGCGCTGCTTCATATGGAACAAGACCCCCATATGGATAATGAACGTGGTCAAAATATCCATGGATCTCGTGAGTTAATTGACCGAAAGAAGAGGTCAATGAAGCAATTTGGTCGGAAGTGAATTGGAGGGAAGGCTCTTGAGGCGGAGGAGCACGACGGGTTGGAGGAGGAGCAGGCGCTACATGATCACCGTCATGATGAAAGGAGGATTCCGAAATTTCCCACTTTTTGGTACTCTTTTTGAGAGGACCATTTCCAGTGATGAATCCTTTGGCTTCAAGAAAGTTCATGATGAGGAGAGCATAAGGAAGAGGCCTATCATCTCCGATAGCGTCACGCATGTGAATTTTGATAAGCCGACACCAATTGATGTTAGCTCCGGTAACTATGGCATGCATGAGCTTGGTGTCCTCTTGGGAAATGGTAGTATGGTTATGCTTACGAGGCTTGAGGACTCAGGTGATGAAATAGAAAATCAACCGATAATTGGGATCCATTCCCGTAATTGTAGGATGTCGGGAAGAAAGATTTGGATCATAAGAAGTAAGACCGATTTGGTGTAAGAGGGCTGTTTCATCAAAAAGGGCTCCGGCCTCTCCGGTGTACCGAAAATGTCTTCACCATTATGAGGAAGACGAGCAATGGTATGAAGATTTTCATCGGAAAGAAGAATTTGAACACCATTAATGTTGGTGACAAGCTCACCATCATCATCCTCATGGAGGTTGGAATAAAATGCTTGAACCAATGTAGTATTGATATAAGGATGGGTAAGGAGTAAAAAGTCAAGAAGTTGAGAATGTTTGAGCATATTTGCAGCAGGCCCAAATGATTCAAGATACTTGTGGGTTGAAAAGCGGGGTGGAAGAATGTCGCGCTTTTCAAATTTTGTTAAGAATCGAGTAAGCTCGATGTCGGAATTAAAATATAGAACGGAACCATCTTGATAGGGATAGTTCGGACGAGGAGGGGCAGCAGAGGTGGATGCGCCGTGCCTAGCAGAACGGGAACGTTTTGAGTGATGGCCCGACATTTTTAATGAAAGCTGCTGGATTTTGCAAAGGATTAGAGGGAATTTGATATTTTGAAAGCTAAAATTGATGCTTGAGTGAATGAATATGAACATATATGAAGCCTATTTATAGAGGGGAGAGTGGCTTATCATTTATGGAAGAAATCTGTTGAGAATTTAAAGCCAAATCAGTCAGAAATGGTAAAATAAATTCACTGACCGTTAGACAATCAATTGTTGAGATGCAATAATCGATTGTTGAAGAGTTATTGACCTGACTTGGAACTGACACAAATCGATTGAGGAGCCAAACGGTAACAAAAGTTTAAATTTCTGACATGAAATAATTGATTGTCAAATGTGGAATAATCGATTGTTTTGGAAAAGCATTGCTGAATGGCTGAGACAGAAATTGATTATGCAATTTAAGGAGTCAATTATTAAACAAAACTGCATAATGAACATAAACCATAAACAATCGATTAGTGATACTGCTAATCGATTTTCAGCACAGTAAAATAATCGATTATTTGCTTGGAACAATCGATTGTTCTGTGCCAAAACTTTATAATTCCCCCTATCTTTTAGGGCGATACTTGCAAAATAGAATTAAACGTCTCCGACGCTCAAGCCAGTAATTTGTAAAGAAGTAATAACTTAAACTAGTGTTGCCAAGTGAGAACGTGAGCTCTTAAGAAGTGTGTCCTAAAGTGTTCTTAAGAGAGTTTCGGGTACTTACCTTTCCTCCGACGTCTCCAATTACCTGTTCAAGAGGGTGATCTTTGATCGTCCTCCACTCATTTGGCACTTTTGTTTCTTTTTCCAATTGTGGCGCTTCTTCCGTTGGTTGTTCCTCAGTTTCATCTTTATTTTCCTTGGGTGGTTCCTCTTGTATTTTGTCTTTCAAGCTATCTAAGATACCTGCAAGATCAAAACCGGAATCCTTTCTCGCCAAGGGAGCATTATTTTCGGAAAATACAACATGAGGGGATTCCTCCACAATTTGGGTTCTTTTATTAAAGACCCTATATGCTTTACTACGTGAGGAATATCCAATGAAAATACCTTCATCCGACTTAGCATCAAATTTACCCAATTGGTCTTTGCCATTGTTATGAACAAAACATTTGCAACCAAAAACTCCAAAATGGGAAATATTTGGTTTTCTACCCTTATAAAGTTCATAGGGGGTTTTCATGAGTATCGGCCGAATTACTACTCTATTTAGAACATAGCAAGCGGTACTCACGGCGTCCGCCCAAAAATGTTTGGGTATCTTAGCTTCGTCGAGCATGGTTCTAGCCATCTCTTCGAGACACCTATTTTTCCTTTCCACCACCCCATTTTGTCGTGGTGTACGTGGAGCGGAAAAGGTATGCTCGATTCCGAGTTCGTCACAAAAGTCCGCAAAGAGATTGTGATCAAACTCTCCCCCATGATCACTTCTAATTGAAGTGACGGTTGTTTCTTTCTCATTTTGAACACGCTTAAGAAAATATTTGAAATTTTGAAAAGCATCACTTTTATTGGCAAGAAATAAAGTCCAAGTAAATCTCGAGTAATCATCAACAATCACAAAAGCATATCTATTTCTTCCTAGACTTTCAATGCGAGAAGGACCAAATAAATCCATATGAAGCAATTGCAATGGTCTAGAAGTTGAAATAATGTTTTTGGATTTGAAAGATGCTTTTGTTTGCTTCCCCTTTTGACACGAGTCACAAATAGAGTCATTTTCAAATTTTAAATTGGGAAGACCAACAACTAAGTTTTGAGAAATCAATTTGTTCAAAAGATGCATATTGATATGTGCTACTCTACGATGCCATAGCCAAGTATCATCCTCTTTACTCATTAGACAATCAACATAATCAGGTGAGGAATTAGCAAGAGCAACCATATAAATATTATCCACTCTAAAACCACGGAGGATAATTTTGAAATCACTACGTCTGAACACTAAGCATTCATCCGAATCAAATAAAGCAAGATTTCCCTTGTCACACAATTGGCTTATGCTCAAGAGATTATGCTTTAATCCTTTAACAAGTAATATATGCTTAATAGAGGAATTTTCATCCTTACCGACCGATCCGATGCCGATGATCTTTCCTTTATTGTTATCACCGAAGATAACACTTCCTCCTTCTTTGTGCTCTAATTGAAGGAATTTGGATTCATCTCCCGTCATATGCTTGGAGCATCCACTATCAAGGTACCATAGTACACTTGATCCTTCAAGCACACCTACAAAACAAATTAATGTTCTTTAGGTACCCATGCCATCTTGGGTCCTTGGGGGTTAGGCATATTATAATGATGCGATTGAGTAATATGTCTATGACGTGTAAAGCATGCAGGAGCAATATGACCAATACGTCTACAATAATGACAAGTCACATTTGGGTTATGCATCCTTCTAGGTTCATAGTAACTAGACGGATGAAAATTTCTTACACTATGACTATTTCTCATTTCATGAGAATTATTTCTCCTACTATGAGCTCTAGGATGGGCAGCATTTCTAGAGTGATTGTTTCTCGGTTGAAGGCCATTTCTAGGTCTTCTCAAAGGTTCAACATTTGGCCTAAAATATGCATCATTTCTAGGGTAACTATTTCTAGGTGGTAAGTCAATTCTAGGTCTCCTAAAATGTTCAACATTTTGTCTAGCATGCATATTGGTTCTAGGATTGCTATTTCTAGGATAAGCATTTGTTTTATTAGTCCTAGGTTGAGACTTAGGTGGTTGGGGTTTGGCTTCAACCTTTTCTTTAACCTCATTCTTAAATCCTATGCCATGCTTGGTTGATTTCAAATTTACAAGGACCTCATTCAAATTCTTGTGGGAAGAATTAAACTTATCTAAGGTACCTTTGAGTCTATCTACCTCATTTTTGAGATGCAAGCAAGAGGAACAATTTTTTGTAGAACTTTCGGACTTATTGGCGCTTCTTTTTCCAAAAAAACTTGTTTTCCTCTTTCAGCTTTTCATTTTCTAAAACCAGTTTTTCTAAATCCTTTTCTTTCAAAGAAAGCTGTTTTTGAAAATCCTTTTCTTTTAATGAAGCATTTTCTTTTATGCCCTTAACAGTTTTTGAAGCCTTAATAAACTCAGCATATAATTCATCAAAAGCAGTTCGCATTTCTTCAAGAGTAAAGAAGTTTTTAGACGAAATTTGACATACCTCATCTTTGTTGTCTTCTTGTGCCATAAGGCAAAGATTTGCTGCTTCGTCTTCTTCTCCTTCGCTTGACTCATCTCCGGAGTCGCCTCCCCAAGAAATGTATGCACGTTGCTTTTTAAAAGGTTTCTTCTCCTTTTTGATGTTTGGGCAATTTGATTTGATGTGCCCGGTTTCACCACATTCATAGCACTTGATTTGTTCGCCTTGCTTTTTGCCCTTGCGTTCATACTCCTTGCGCATGAACTTTTGAAATCTTTTGATAACGAGTCCAAACTCGTTGTCTCCTTCCTCATCAATTTGCGGTTGGCTTGTGCTCGCCTTTAGAGCTATTCTTTGCCTCCTTTGATCATCAACAAAAGGGTTAAGAATAGTAGATTCATAGGTCTTAAGGTTACCTCTTAGTGCGTCGATGGTGACGTTTGAAACGCCAATGGATTCTTGAATTGCATCGGCCTTTGATCTCCATGCCGGTGTGAGACTTCTAAGAATTTTTCGAACGAGCTCTCTATCCGTGAATGTTTTCTTGAGAGCATGTAGGTCATTTACGATTATTGAAAATCGCTCAAACATTTCGTCCACCTTTTCACCTTCCTTCATGTGAAATAATTCATAAGAATGGGTTAGGAAATCAATTTTTGCTTCCCTTACTTGGTCCGTACCTTCGTACGTAACTTCTAGCTTGTCCCACATCTCCTTTGCTGTTGTGCAACACGATATTTTCCTGTAATCGTCAGCATTAACAACACAATATAATAAATTAATTGCTTTAGCATTATTTTGAACCTTTCGGATGTCATCCGCGTCATACTCATCCTCGGACTTGGGAACCCATTCGTTTTCCACCTTCTTTGTTAGAATTTGGTTTCCCTTCATTACCACCTTCCAAAGGTGAAAGCTGTTGGACTGAACGAAGATCTTCATCCTCTCCTTCCAGTACGTGTAATTTGTATCGTTGAATAGAGGTGGTCGTGTGGAGCACTGTCCTTCATCAATTCCTACAAAAGAGTCACGAGTAGAAGCCATGGATGGTTCTCTCAAACTGTTAAGTCTTCAGAGAGTATGGCTCTGATACCAATTGTTAGAAAATACGCTTAACGCTAGAGGGGGTGAATAGCGTTATAATAAAATTTATCGTAAACTTGCGGAAATTAAAATTTGCAGGAAATAATTAAGTGCGTTAAATAAACAAAAAGGAAAGAACGCACCGATATATTCTGGTTCACCACAACACGTGGCTAGTCCAGTCCCCGAGAGACTCTCTCGAGATTTTCCACTAAGTTGTTAAGCTTACGGGTGCTCAACAAACCTTTACAACTTAAGGACACAAGCCATAACACCTTTGCTCGGAGATACAACACTCCAAGACTTCAACCAAGGAAACACAAGTTCCTTACAACAAGAGAATCACAATTCTCTTACAAGTGTACAAAACACTAAAACACTCAAACAATATACTCCATTATGAGTAGGTATGAGTAAAAGAAATAAGCTCTAGATCACAACAACTTTGGACAAGAATATGGCTCTCAAAAGCTTTATGAAATTGAATATAAAATGATAAACAAAAGTATGCAAGCTTATAGCAATGTAATGATCAGTTGTAGTATGTTGTTATGTTTAAAACACTGAAATGAAGCTGTATTTATAGTTGAAAAACTTGGCATTACCGTTGCCTAATTGCCAATTAAGAGTTGCTGATTTTACTCACTGTCAATCGATTGTCAAACCCCAACAATCGATTGTCTGCCAGTCAAATCAAAATTCAATCCCAGATTTTACGCTTGATAATCGATTACTTTCAATCCATAATCGATTACTGGCAACGTTCAAAAAATCCTTTCCAGATTTTACCACAAACAATCGATTGTCCAGAATCAACAATCGATTACTCAGCAACGTTCAAAAATCTTTTCCGGATTTTAATCAAAACAATCGATTATACAAAATCAATAATCGATTACCCAATAACGTTCAAAAAATCTTTTCCGGATTTTAATCAAAATAATCGATTATACAGAATCAATAATTGATTACCTGACGGTATTTGAAAACTTTACGACAACGGTCAGCTTCACAATCGATTGCACAAAGTCAACAATCGATTACTTATCAGTTTTTGAAAAACATTTTAGACACTGTCTCTTTGACAATCGATTGTCCAATGTAACAATCGATTATTTAATAAATTTGAAAATCACTGGAAGACACTGTCTCAACATAATCGATTACCATTAGTTCATAATTGATTATTCTGAGTTTTGAAAAACTTTTATGGACACTGCCTCAGTCACAATCGATTGTCATTAGTTCACAATCGATTGTCATGCAGGTTTGAAAAACCTGATGCTCACTGTCTTACTCACAATCGATTGTCATTAGTTCACAATCGATTGTCATGCAGTCTTGGCTTACAAAAATCGATTATCATAAGTACATAATCGATTATCTTAGTCCAGATTTTTAAGGCATGTCTAAAAATTATTTTGACTACTGTAAATATGCATGATTTAAAATCATTTGACATTAAATTAAATATGCATGATTTTGGAAAATAGTTTTATGAGAGAAGCCATGTTACGAGTCAAGTTGTAGGATCAAGATCACAATTAAGAATGACTCAATTAAACTATAAAACTTTGTCTTGAGCTTGAATCTCGTTGTATATCAATTGTGCGCTTGTTTCTTGAACTTCGTCATATATCAATTTTCGCTTCGTTTGTCATTCATCAAAACCTATACAAAAGAACACACGTTTTAGTATGTTGCATTGAGAATGTGTTTCCAACATAAGTCACTTCTGCGATGCCGCACCAGCGGAACCCAAACCTCAGGTGCGGTTATGATAGATACCAGCCATGAAAATTTTTTCTAAGTCCAAATTCAACTTCTGTTAAGCACCCGAAACACACCCAAAGCCCCCGGACCTCAACCAATTATACCAACCAATCCTAAAACATCGTTCAAATTTGTTCCCACCTTCAGAATGCTTAAAACAACATTAAAACACAATTTTTTCCTTGAATTCAAGCCTAAGAATTCCAAAAACTCTAAAAACAAAATTTCGATCAAAATGTCTGTCAAACCTCATCCGAATGACTTGAAATTTTGCACACATATCAAATATAAAACTATCGAGCTACTCTAACTTCTGAAATTCCATTCTGACCCTCAAATCAAAATCTTACTATCTAACCGAAAACTTTAAACATTCAACTTTCGGCATTTCAAGCATATATTAGCTACGGAACTCCAAAATACAATCCAAATACGACCCTAAGCCTGACATCACCTAACGGAGATAATGGAACCATCGAACTTCCATTCCGAAGTTGTCTTCATACTCTTCCAACTATGGTAAACTTTCTAACATTCAAGCTCTCATTTAGGGACTAAGTATCCAAAAACTCTCCGAAAATCAAAATCGAATATCCTGGAAAATCAAAATAGTAGAAGTAATCACGGGGAATATAGTTAATAAGGGATTGGGGCATTAAATTCATAAAACAACCGACCGGTTCGTCACTAAGTTTCTTGCTGTAGAAATGGGTCATTCTTTGTTGGTATAACTACCCGTGGAAAACTGCGGTCCTCCGTTTTTTATCAATCAAGGTTAGTTGTTCTAGATGAGTCTCGACACACTCAATATCCTCAATCACAACTTCAACAATATTTTTGAGAGAAGGAATTTCAACTTTTACGGGTATCATGGCTTTGATGCCATAAACCAAAGGGTGTTGCTCCACCTGATGTGCACACAGTTGTGCGACATCCCAATAATGCAAATGGAAAATTTTTATTTCATTTTCTAGAACATTGGATCATATTCCTAAGAATCTTCTTGATGTTCTTGTTTGCTTCTTCGATGACACCATTAGTTTTGGGCCGAAAAGGGGTAGAATTCCGATGCGTGATCTTAAATTATTCACATATCTCCCTCATCAAGTGGCTATTCAAGTTTGCAGCATTGTCCGTAATGATAGTTGTAGGAATGCCAAAATGGCAAATGATATTGGAGTGCACAAAATCCACCACTGCTTTCTTAGTGACGGCTTTGAGCGTGAATGCTTCAACCCATTTTATGGAGTAGTCAATGGCAACAAATATGGACCTATGCACATCTACAGCTTTTAGACGTGTATTTTTTGGTATGGCAGAACTCTGTCCCGACCATTATACTAATTATGTATTTTTAGAGGATTGTATATAGATGTCATGTACGTAAAAGATCGTATGGCCTTGTCGTCCTATGTTCAGTGTACAAGTGGTTATTTTTGTTTTACAGGCCCATAAGTCTTATGTTTAAGTTGGTATTATACGTTATATTCTACTTATCTTATGGCATCGTTTCAGCTCAATTATCTATAATAGTATGACATGAAAAGATACGTTATGCTGGTACTCGATTGAGTAAGGTACCGGGTGGTTGTCACGGTCCATCGGTTTTGGTCGTAACAAAAGTGGTATCAAAGAAATTCTGTCATAGGGAGTCTACAAGCCGTGTCTACTAGAGTCTTGTTTATAGGTGTGTCATGCAACCCACTTATAAGCAGGAGGCTACAAGGCATTTAGGACTATCACACTTTCTTCTTACTCTTGATCCTGTGATGTAGCTCGATTGTAAGAACTCAATTTTCTAACTCTATCTTATTCATAATATGATGATGTCTACATCCAGAAAGATGGTTGATAAAAGATATAGCTGTGGAAGATTTGAGTTAGAGGAACCTGATTTTTGCACCATGCTTATAAATGATAAATATGAGTTATTGAGTAGATCATGTGTGTAATGAGACGTTTAAGTTTCTTGATAAGGATTTCTAAGGAAACAATGTCTATCCACTCTTACAGTAAAAAGGAATAAGAGAACCAGAAGATAGACATAAGTTTTAGCAAGTAAAAGAATCAAGGTGAAGAATGGTATAATGTACCATGTCAATAAGATTAATAGTATTTACAATTCAAGTAAAGAAATATAATTATTTTGAGATACCTTCAATTTTAATAGAGGCATGTACAATTAATCACGTCCATCTTAATTATGCTCCATGGGAGCTAACAGAAATAGTTAAGAGAAGGACGAATATCAGGAACTGGTTGGGGTTAGAGTAACCCAAAATGTTGGTTGGATAATTTGAATTGGTTGACATTCCTGAAGGATATTGTAAATGTGCTAACAAATCTCCTTGTGGGACACCCAGATGGTGCACTCAAAAATAGTACAATTAGACATGGCTTTAATATAGATAGGCACTGAAAGCCTTGAAAGGATAAATGTTACCTTAGTATGGCTCCCGTCCTTAGTAAAGAAATAATGTTAGGTAACTCGACGAGCTAGTAGATGGAGTAAGGGGAGCTAAAAGCAAAAGAATGTCCTGTTGAAATTTTCAAAATGAAGTGTTAGACAGAAATGTTAGCAGGAAATGAGAAGAGAGTTAATGAAGCGTTATGAGTAAAATGTGATACATGGATGATAATAGTAAAACACAAAATGACGGCATTATAGGATATATAGTCAAGTTAATGAAAAGAGTAGAGGAGCCATGCCTGGAGACAACAAAAGAGTGTAAGCCATAAAATTATATCCTTATTTCGAGAAATAAGTTCATGACTCTAACGCGACTACCAGAAAGGAGAGTTAATCCCGGAGTAATAGAAATCAGTATGGCCTGGTGAACAAGATAAATCTAAACCTGAATTAGGGGCTAAGTGATTTGATAATAGTCAACATCATGAGTATTTCAGGTTGCATTCTGGTGATAATAAAATGGACCACAGAAGAAGATTCATGAGGAATTCAGAGAATGGTCATTTAGGAAGATGTTTCCCTAAAGTAAGCAGTGTGAGCAAAGTTAACCATAAGGGATTATAGGCGCCAGTTACACTAGGTATTTCTCTCGCGAGTAAGGAAATTTGTTATCCTTGGTACAACAGGATTACCACAAGGCGAGTGAGGGTTATTGATGATGTAAAAAGACGCCAATGATGAGGAGGTAGATCATCGCATCACCAAGTGTTAATACTCCCTTAAAGGGGGAATATGCAGTGATGTGGCATTAAGTTAGAATTAAGAGGTTTTAGTAATTATGGTATGGTAAAGGAAAATTGCGATAAAAATAAAAATTAGAAGAGATTGCACTTATTCAAAGCCTACAGATTTGCTATAATTCCAAAACATTATGCAAACACGATGTCAAGGAAAAGAAGTAAGGGTCCCGGCCCAAGATGTTATTGATAGATAAAGAGTCAGTGCGAGATGTAAGATAAAGCAAAAAAAAAAAATAACCCAAGAAAGATTACGCATAATATTTATAAGAGAATTGGCCAACGAGCAGTTAGTAATTGATTCAGGGACAACGTAGTTATGGCTAAACAAGAGGTTACAGACGAGTTAGCAGATCGTGCAAGATAAACCTAGTAGAACCCAATATGGTGGATGCAGTCTCGCAGATATGACATCGTGATCCTTGAGAAATATTCAGATAGGAGTTCCGATAGTAAAAGGTGCCATATGAGTGTTTTGTAAAATAAAAGAGAAAGCCATTGGGAAAACAGTTAAAATATTAAGTTCAGAAGCAACCCTACAAACACACGAGAGTAAAGCAGATTTTTTAAAATAAAAAATAGAATAATGATTGGAGTAATTTTACTCTATTTTAAAGAAGAAATTGGAGACAAGAGATTTTGTACTCCCATTTATAATTCCCAAATTTTCATTTTTTTGACTAGTTTCCACATGTTCTAATACTTTTTTTAAATAGTAATTGCGAAATTACCAAATTTCCGGGTAATTCATATTCACTTCACAAAAAGAAGGGTTGAAAATTACTATACTTCTCCTATATTACGTAAAAAATAAGATGATAACACATTTAGTTTCTATTTTTTTCTTAATGATTCTTTAACACGGTCAACTTGAAAATTTTTCCTACCGCCAACAAAAGAGTGTACCTAGCGTCCTATTTGGCTGTGGCGTGCTAAAAGCAAAACCCTTTATGATAAAATACAACAAAAGTACTTTGCGAGAACATAACAATGATGACGAACTAAGAGTGGATTGACCTAATTAAACATATCTTACTTATAATTTGTGCTAAAAAGTGAGGCGAAATCAATATTTCAAGATTATGAGTTTGGAAGCTTAATTGTTTTACGTTAATAAGTTTTAAAATAATATATATATATATATATATATATATATATATATATATATATATATATGATAATAATTTTTTTAAAATAAATATATAATTTGAACCAAAATTACTAGGTTCCGCCGAACCCGCACTCAATTCTCTAACTCTGCCCCTTATTATACATGCATATTACGACGCGTTATCCAAAAAAAATACAAAAAAATGGCTATTTAAAAAACATGGCGACGATCGGTAGTCGCGAAATTAAGAGTATGGCTAAGAGTTTTTAATAATACTTAAAATTTAATATAATATGTATAATATTTGATCTGTATATGCAATTATTTCATGATAAATAATGTTCGACTGATCATTGACCCTTCAACGACTGTAGCTTGTTGCTTGATGTTAATTAAAAATTAGAAGCAAGAGAAGGGTTAGGAAGTATTTAATTTTTCCGTCGTAATTTTTAGTTAAAAGAGATGTCATTTTCGCCAGAATATTCAAAAAGTGACGGTAATAATAAAATCTTGACCTCCCATAGTCATGTGGTTCATATATATATATATATATATATATGGGGTTCCTCAAAGGTCAAGAAAAGTGTCACCAACCAATTTCCCAGTCCAAGTAGAGACATGTGAATTAAAAAGTGTAAAAAGAAAATAGAGACAAATGAATTGGGACATTTAAGTCCTGAAGAATATAAGTCAAGGAATTTGTTAGCAGTAAAAAGTTTTTATATTCTTATACCATATAATAAATTATATTAGCGTTTATGTTTAACTTTTAATATAATTACTTTTTATATACTTAATTATCAATTATATACACTTTAGGCGTTTAATGGTATTAATTAGTCTCTTAATTCACTTATTTTTAATTAAAGTTTATGCTTTCAAAGCCTTGAAAATCTCATTTAGAGTCTTCTCAATTTGTGTGCGCAGTTTGGGCCCGTAACCGGAAAGTTTAAATATGAAATTTTGTGAAAAATACTAAGTTTTGATTTTTAAATGAATAAATTTGACTTCGGTCAATATTTTGGGTAAACGGATCCGTACTCGTAATTCGACGGTCCCCAAGGGTCCACAGGAAAATATGGGACTTGGGCGTATGCCCGGAATCGAAGTTCGAGGTCCCAAGCCCGAGAAATGCATTTTTAAGTGAAATTATTTATGGAAATTTGAAATAAAAACTGATTAGAAACCAATGGTATTGGGCCCGTATTTTAGTTCCGGCGCCCGGTATAGGCCTTATATATGACTTTAGTCATTCCTGTGAAATTTGGTTAAAACGGACGTCGTTTGACGTGATCCGGACCTTAATTGGGAAATGTGATGTTTAAAAGAGTTTTTACAAATTTTAGTAATCTTGAGGTTTAATTCGATGTTCGTGATGTTATTTTTGTGATTTGATTATACGAATATGTTTGTATGATGTTTTCGAGTTTGTGTGTATACTTGGGTTGGAATATCGAGGGCTTGGGTGAGTTTTAGATAGGTTCAGGATGTTTTAGGCTTAGAAATCAAATGTTGTAGGTTCAGAGAAGTTGCAGGTCTATGAACATTTGCCAGCGTGGTCCGCGAGATATTGCATGCGACCGCGGAGGGGCCTGCACGGCCACTGGCGACTTTGTGCGGTGTGCGGTGGAGCTTATGCAGCCGCATTCGTCTTTGTGCGGTCCGCACAGGGTGCTGAACTACAGCATCTTCAGGAAAGCCTGTGCGACCGCGGTCCTTTTTGTGCAGTCCACAGATGAGGTATGAGAGGGGCATAAATAGACGGGATTCTCAGTTATTTTTCATTTTTTCAAAACCCTAAAAACTCAAGAAGCAGTTTTTCAAGCAACCTTTATTCTCCAAATAAATTTTATGTTGTTTTTAACTAGTTTTCTTAAATTATTAACATCTTTTAACATGATTTCTACTTAAAAGCAAAGTCTTTCATGGGGAAAAATTGGTGTTTTGGGTATAACCTAAATTTTTTAAAAAATGGGGATTTGGACCTTAATTTGAGGTGCGATTTCAAAATAAATTACATATTTGAGTTCGTGGGGGAATGACTAATCGGATTTTGGTTCAAACCTCGAGTTTTGGTTTAAACCTCGGGTTTTGGTTTAAACCTCGAGTTTTGACCACGTGGGCCGGGGGCGATTTTTGACTTTTGGGTACAACTTTGGAAAACTCATTTTAATGTATTGGGATTAATTCATTTAGTGTTTACTGATGTAATTTAGTAATTTATGGTTAGATATGAACGATTTGGCTGTGGAATAAAGGGGCAACGCTATATTTGAGACTTGAGTAGTGTTCAAGGAATTGAGGTAAGTGTTCGGTCTAACCTTAGCTTGAGATATTAGGAGTTGCGTCATATTTGCTACTTGTTTCCTGTTGAGTATGACGTATAGGCATGGTGACGAGTATCTATATGTTGGAGTCGAGCATGACCGTGAGTCTTAAACTGAAAGTTATTGTGTTCCTAAATGGCATTTCAGATGCTTTCACTAATGATCTACTATATTGAGTAAAGATTTATTTTATCCTCATGGATCTTAATTATGATTGAGAATTTCATTAGACCAAGTCGTCAACAAAAATATTCCAACAGTGATAATAAAAAAGACCTGGGAATCAAAAGATTGAAAGGATAGGGGAGTCATGAAGCTACGAGCCTACCTAAATATAGCTTACGCTTACCAAGCCTAATCTACCAAAATAGGGCTAGGTTCGACTTGCACGTGTTAAGCATATAGTCTGAGTCTGAGGCTGTTACCCCATGGCCAACTCGAAGGGGCTGAAGGTTCGCTTTCCACTTCCGAATACCAAAGAGCGATTGAGAGAGTAGGGCTTGAGGCCCCCTGCGAATCCATAAATCTGAGGCGGGGAATAGCCAGCTTAAATAAACTAGATTGAACAAAGGGAGGATATCCGAAAGGCTCGCGACCCCTACTCTAATCAAAAGACTAAAGGTTTTGGGTACAGAGGGCCATAGGTTCGAATACTGATTGAGCTGAGCATAATCAAATTTAAAGTTGGTTATAGTTGATTCTGTCTTGCAAGGATGATAATTTGATAATGTTGTTCCCTTGCCGGGAAATTTTTATATTGCTTTTGTTCCCTTGCCAGAAAGTTATTATATTGCTTTGTTCCCTTACCGTGATTTTTTATTATGTTATGATATGAAATGGTAGCGGGTGGTACGCCTACCACCAGATTTATGAAATGGGAGCGAAAGGTATGCCTACCACAAGATTTATAAAATGGGAGGAGATGGTACGCCTACCACATGATTTATCAAATGGGAGCGGGTGGATCGCCTAACACAAGATTTTTAAAATGAGAGTGGGTGGTACGCCTACCATAAGATTTATAATATGGGAGCATGTGGTACACCTACCGCAAGATATAATGAAATGGGAGCTGGTGGTACGCCTACCACAAGATATGATGAAATGTGAGCGTGTGGTATGCCTACCACAAGATATGATAAAATGGGAGTTAGTGGTATGACTACCACAAGATTGATGAAATAGGAGCGGGTGGTACACTTACCACAAAATATGAGAAATGGGATCGGGTTGCACACCTTCAACAAGATTAAATTGAAAGTGAAAGTTGCCTTTATTTCTCTTTACCTATGTTAGAAGTTAAATAATAGCTTCCTTATTGCTCTTTGATACTCTTTTTTATCTGCTACCCCCGCAGCATGTTCCCCTTCCCCATCCTTAATTGCTTATTACCTGTTTACTTTTCTTCCATATACTATATAACTGCACAGGTTTATCTAGAGTCTAGTTCTAGCTTCGTCACTACCTTGCCGGGGTTAGGCCATACACTTACCAACATATGGGGTCGGTTGTACTGATATTATACTCTGCACTGTGTGCATATTCCGGAGCAGTGTTTGATTATCTGTATTAGTTCGTGAGCTAGCCTTGCAGGCGTCCGCAGGCCCGACGTCTCCTCTATCTTATATTTTACTATGTTATCTCATGTATTTGAGATAAACAATGATTTATTTCTTTCAAACGGTTGTATTTAGTACCCTTAGTAGTCTGTGAATGTTGGGACACTAGTTCTTAGGTAGAGGCATATGTTTATTTCCGCAGTATCGCTTAGCTTATTTAATTTAAGTCTTCCCCTTTAATTTCATATCCCGTTGTTTTTGGAATGTTCAATGCTTGTCGTTATGATTCATAAAAGGATATAAAATAGAAGAGTTAGGCATTTATAATTTCGTGGCTTGCGTAGCTTCTACGAGTAAGTGCCATCATGACCCCTGAGGGTAGAAAAATCCAGGTCGTGATAAATTAGTATCAGAGCTCTAGGTTGCATAGGTTTCACAACTCACGGACAAGCTCAGTAGAGTCTGAGTGATCTGTATGGAGATGTATGTATTTATCCCCTAGAGGGTATAGAGTTAAGAAAATTTCACATTAGTTCTTTCCTGTCGTGCAGATCTATTTCTCAAAGCTAATTGGATTTCTTCTATGTTTTTCACAGATGGTGAGAACACATGCTTCCTCATCCACCGCTCAGCAGCCGGAGCCCCCAGCAGCAGCTCCCACTAGAGGAAGAGGGAGAGGCTGAGGCCGTGCTAGAGGCTGAGGTCGGGGTAGAGCTCTGGCCCGAGTAGCTGCACCAGTGACGAAGCCTCAGGTTGATTTTGAGGAGGAGGTTCCAGCCCTAGCAGTTCCGGTGGGTCCAGATCAGGTCCCAGATAGGTTTATTTCCACCCCAGTCCTTCAGGATGCTCTGGTCCGTCTAGTGGGCGTAATAGAGAGTGTCACCATGGCAGGTTTTCTTCCTATAGCACCAACCATTTCTCAGGCTGGAGGAGGGGCTCAGAATCCTACTACTCTCAATTCGAAGCAAGTAGCTCCACAGATCCAGACTCCAACGGTTCAGCCAGTTGGAGCAGTCCAGCCGGGTGTAGTGGTTCAGATCAGCAATGGAGCGGTGATGTCTGTCAATGCTTTGTGGAGGCTGGATAGGTTCACCAAGTTCTGCACTACTACTTTAAGTGGTGCTTCCTCTAAGGATACCTAGGATTTCCTATATAGCAGCCACTAGGTTCTCAGGAACATGGGCATTGTTGAGACCAATGGGGTCGATTTTACTACATTTTGTTTGTCTGGATCCGCCAAGACTTGGTGGAGGGATTATTGCATTGCTAGGCCAGCGGGATTGTCATCTTAGACTTGGGAGCAGTTTACAATGTTGTTTCTAGAGAAGTTTCTCCACCTGACTCAGAAAGAGGCCTATCATGGGCAGTTTGAGCGCCGCCAGTAGGATTTCATGATGGTCACCCAGTATGACACCAGGTTCATCGACTTAGCTCGCCATGCTCTTGTTATACTACCCACAGAAAGGAAAAGAGTGAGATGGTTTATTGATGGACTCATCCAGCCGATTCGTCTTTAGATGGCTAGAGAGGCCATGAGTGAGATTACTATTCAGGAGGCGGCCAATATGGCCCACTGAGTTTAGATGGTTCTTTCATACGGAGGTGGTCATGGGTCGGACAAGAAGCCCCATCATTCAGGCAGTTCAGTGGTACCTCGTCTGGAGGTATAGGTTCACGTGGTAGAGGCCATCCTTATAGGCCCTTTTAGTCAGCTCTTCAGGTTTCTCACGGTGCTTCTGGTAGCCGTTGTCCTCAGATGTAGTATCTCGATATGCAGTCCATCAGTGCACCACTAGCACCTATCAGTGCACCACCGCTTTAGAGTTTACAGGGATGAGAACCAAGGGCTTGTTTTACTTGTGGTGACATGGGGCACATTGCTAGGTATTGCCCTCGAGCTTCGAGTAGTTTTCCGTACTAGGGTTCTCGTCCAATGGTACAGGAACCAGAGGTTCCACAGCCCTCCCAGCCAGCTAGAGGTAGGGGTAGAAGTGCTAGAGGTGGAGGTATAGATCCTAGAGGTGGAGCTCAGGCCACCAAAGGTGGAGGCCAGCCAGCAGTAGGTCGTCCCAAAGAGGTAGTTCAAGGTTGTGGCGCCCAGCCCCGAAGTTATGCCCTTCCAGCTAGGCCCAAGGCTGAAGCATCAGATACAATCATTACAGGTACTATTCTGGTTTGTGATAATGATGCTTCAGTGTTATTTGATCCAGGGTCTACCTATTCCTACGTGTCATCTTATTTTGCACCATACCTGGTCATGCCTGGTGATTCATTGAATGTTTCTGTTTATGTGTCTACACCGGTGGGAGATTCCATCGTGGTTGATCGAGTCCATCGTTCATGTATTTTGGTGATTGGGAGTGTCTATACTTGCGTAGATTTGTTGCTGTTAGACATGGTTGACTTCGATGTATTTAAGGGGTGGACTGGTTATCAGCTTACCAAGCTATTTTGGATTGCCATGCCAAGATTGTGACCTTAGCTTTACTGGGTATGCCTAGTTTAGAGTGGAGAGGGACTCCTGGTCATTCTACCCATAGCGTTATCTCTTATGTGTACGCTCGGCGTATGGTCGAGACAAGGTGTTTGGCCTATTTGGCATATGTTCGTGGTTTTAGTACTGAGGTCCTTTCTATTGATTATATGCCCGATGTTCGTGAGTTCCCTGATATTTTTCTTTCAGACTTGTTGGGTATGTCGCCCGTTAGGGATATCGACTTTTGCATTGATGTGGCTCCGGGCACTTAACCCATTTCTATCCCCCCATATCGTATGGCTCCGACTGAGTTGAAAGAGTTAATGAAGCAGTTGCAGGACTTACTTGAGAAGTATTTCATTAGACCTAGTGTATCACCTTAGGGTGCGCCGTCGGTGTTCGTGAAGAAAAAGGAAGGTTCGATGAGAATGTGCATTGATTACCTGTAGTTGCACAAGGTGACAATCAAGAATAAATATTTGCTGCCAAGTATTGATGATTTGTTCGATTAGCTTCAGGGTGCCAAGGTATTTTCAAGTATTGACTTGAGATCTGGCTACCACCAGTTGAGGATTAAGGCATCCAATGTTCCTAAGACAACATTCCTCACTCGGTACGTGCATTATGAGTTCTTGGTTATGTCAGTCGGGTTGACAAATGTGCCAGCAACTTTTATGGATTTGATGAACCGATTCACGCCTTATTTGAACTTATTCATGATAGTCTTCATTGATGATATATTGATATATTCTTGCATCCAGGAGAAGCACGAGCAACACCTTAGAGTGGTTCTTCAGACTCTAAGGGATAGTCAGTTATAGCTAGGTTCTCTAAGTGTGTGCTCTGGTTGAGTTCAGTTGCATTCTTGAGTCATGTTATATCAGCAAAGGGTATTCAGGTTGACCTGAAGAAGATTGAGGCAGTCAAGAATTGGCCTAGACCAGCATCAGCTATAGAGATTTGGAGTTTGTTGGGATTGGCAGGGTACTATCGTCGGTTCGTTGAAGGGTTCTCATCTATCGCAGCCCCGATGAGCAGGATGACCAAGAAGGGTCGATAGTTCAGATGGTTGAACGAGTGTGAGATGAGCTTTCAGAGGCTTAAGACAACTCTAACTGCAGCATCGGTATTGGTTCTTCCCACACGTTCAGGGCCCTATACAATTTATTGCGATGCTTTGTGTAGTGTTGATGTTGTAGGGCAAGGTCATTGCCTTTGCTTCAAGGCAGTTCAAGATTCATGAGAAGAACTATCCAATCCATGATTTACAGTTGGCATCCATCATTCACACATTGAATATGTAGAGGCACTATCTATATAGTGTGGCATGTGAGGTGTTGGCGGATCATAAGAGTCTTCAGTACCTGTTTAAGCAAAAGGACTTGAATTTGAGGGAGAAAAGGTGGTTGGAGTTATAGAAGGATTAGGACATCACTATGTTATATCACCGGGGTAAGGCCAATGTGGTGGTCGATGCCTTGAGTAGGAAGTCAGCTAGTATGGGCAGCCTTTCTTATATTCCGGTCGGTGAGAGACCGCTTGACTTGGATGTTTAGGCTTTGACCAATTGGTTTGTGGGGTTGGATATTTTAAGGCCTAGTCAAGTATTAGCTTGCACAGTCGCTCATTCTTCATTATGGGAGCGTATCCGTAATCGGTAGTTTGATGATCCCCATTTGTGTGTCCTTAGAGACACGGTGCAGCGTGGATGTGCCAAGCAGGTTACCTTAGACGATGATGGAGTTTTTGAGATTGCAGGGGCAAGTTTGTGTGCCTAATGTGGATGGGCTTTGAGAGTTGATTTTAAAGGAGGCCCATAGTTCCCGGTACACTATTCATCCGGGCATCGCGAAGATGTATCTTGCTTTGCGGTAGTATTATTGGTGTCGTAAAATGAAGAAAGATATCATTGCATATGTGTCTCGATGTTTGAATTGTCGGCAGGTTAAGTATGAGCATTAGAGGCCTGGTGGATTGTTTAAGAGGATTGAGCTTCCTGAGTGGAAGTAGGATCGGATTACTATGGACTTCATTGTTGGAGTCCCGCAAACTCTGAAGAAGCTCGATGCAGTTTAGGTCATTGTTGATAGGCTGACCAAGTCATCGCATTTCATTCCAATAGCAGTCTCCTAATCATCCGAGAGGTTAGTTGAGATCTATATCTGGAAGATTATTCGGCTTCATGGTATGCGTGTATCTATCATTTCAGACTGAGGTACGCAGTTTATCTCATGCTTCTGGAGAGCATTGTAGCGAGCGTTGGGCGCACGGATTGCGTTAAGCACGACATTTCATCCCTAGACGGACGGTTAGTCGGAGCAGACTATTCAAATTTTGGAGCATATGCTCCGAGCTTGTGTCATTTACTTTGAAGGTTCGTGAGATAAATTTTTGCCTTTAGTACGTTTGCCTACAACAACAACCACCAGTCGAGCATCCAGATGGCTCCTTATGATGCTTTATATGGTAGGCATTGTCGGTCTCCTGTTGGATTGTTTGATTCGGGAGAGGCTCGGTTGTTGGGTAAGGATCTGGTTCAGGAGGCCTTGGACAAGATAATTCAGGATAGGCTTCATATTGCTCAATCCAGGCAAAAGAGATATGTAGACTACGAGGTTCGAGATGTGGCTTTTACGGTTGGTGAGTG
This sequence comes from Nicotiana benthamiana, assembly GCA_034376525.1. Classification (NCBI taxonomy): domain Eukaryota; kingdom Viridiplantae; phylum Streptophyta; class Magnoliopsida; order Solanales; family Solanaceae; genus Nicotiana; species Nicotiana benthamiana. The sequence continues at coordinate 51,860,033 of CM067330.1, read as the reverse complement.
GGTATTGCTCCGAGTGTCGCCTATGAAGGGCGTGATTAGATTTGGAAAGAAGGGAAAGCTTAGCCCTAAGTTCATTGGTCCTTTTGAGATTCTTGATCAAGTGGGAGAGGTGGCTTATAGACTTGCATTGCTGCCAAGATTATCAGCTGTGCATCTAGTGTTTCATGTGTCCATGCTTCAGAGACATCACAGCGATCCATCCCACGTATTAGACTTTAGCAGTGTCTAGTTGGATAAGGGCTTATCTTATGAGGAGGATCCAGTAGCTATTATAGATCGACAGGTTTGTCAATTGATATCGAAAAGTTTCCTTTCTGTTCATGTTTAGTGGAGAGGTCAGCCTCCTAAGGCATCTGCTTGTGAGTCTGAGTTTGATAGGTGGAGCCGTTATCCTCATTTTTCCCTGACTCAAGTATTTCCTTCTTTTGTCTGTTCAAATATGAATTGTTTTTTTTAGAGGTGGAGGATGTGACGACCCAAAGGGTCATCACTTGTTTTTTATCAAATTCTATGCTTTTGAGGCCTTGAATACCACATTTAGAATCACCTTGATTTGTGTGCACAGCTCGGGCACCTAGCTAGAAAGTATAAATATGAAACTCTGTGAAAAATGCTAAGTTGTGATTTTAAAATGAATAAATTTGACTTCGATAAATATTTTAGATAAACGGACAACGACAACTGATTCGACAGTCCTGGAGGGTCCATATAAAAATATGGGACTTGGGCGTATGTCCGCAATCGAATTCTGAGGTCCCAAGCCCGAGAAATAAAATTTTAAGTGAAATGGTTTTCTAAAATTATTTAAGAAAATTTGAAAGGAAAACTGATTAGAAAGAAATGGTATCGGGCCCGTATTTTGGTTCCGACACCGGGTACAAGCCTTATATATGACTTGAGTCATTCCTAGGAAATTTGGTTAAAAACGAACATCTTTTGACGTGATCCGGACCTTAATTGGGAAATTTGATGTTTAAAGGAGTTTTTGGAAATTTCAGTCATCTTGAGGTTTAATTTGATGTTCGTGGTGTTATTTTGGTGATTCGATTACACATATTTCCATAAGATATTTTCGAGGTTGTGTGCATACTTGAGTTTGAATTTCGAGGGCTCGGGTGACTTTTGGGTAGGTTCCGAGATGTCTTAGGCTTAGAAATCAGATGTTGCAGGTTTAGAGGAGTTGCATGTCCCTGAACCCGCCAACGAGGTCCGCGAAAAATCACGTACGACCGTGGAGGGGCAAGCGCGGACGCGCGCGACTTCGTGCGGTGCGCAGGGAAGCTTGTGTAGCCGCAGTCGCCTTTGTGTGGTCCGCACACGATGCTGAACTGCGGTATCTTCAGGAAGGCATGTGTGGCCATGATCCTTTTGTGCGGTCCATACAGGGGGCCTGAGAGGGGTATAAATAAACGGGATTTTCAGTTATTTTTCATTTTTTCTAAACCCTCGAATATAATAGGCAATGTTTCAAGAAACCTTTCTTCTCCAAATATATTGTAAGTCATTTTAACTAGTTTTCTTCAATCATTTACATCTTTTAATATGAATTTAACTTAAAATCAAAGATTTTCATGTGGTAAATTGGGTGTTTTTTGTAGAAACCTGGTTTTCCAAAAATTGGGGATTTGAACATCAATTTGAGGTCCGATTTCAAAAAAAATTACATATTTGAGTTCGTGGGGTAATGGGTAATCAAGTTTTGGTTCGAGTCTCAGGTTTTGACCACATGGGCCTGGGGCGATTTTTGAATTTTAGATCACAACTTTGAAAAATACGTTTTCATGCATTGGGGTTGATTAATTTTGCGTTTATTGATGTAATTATGTAATTAAGTAATTTGTGATCAGATACAAAGGAATTAGCAGTGGAATCAAGGGGCAAAGCTATAATTGAGACTTGAATATTGTTTAAGGCACTGAGTATAGTGTTCAGTCTAACCTTAGCTTGTGGGATTAGGAGTTTCGTCCTATTTTCTACTCGCTTCTTGTTGAGTACGACGTATAGGCACGGTGACAAGTATCTATATGTTGGTGTAGAGCATGACCGTGAGTCGTAAACTGAAAGTTGTTATGTCCTTAACTGGCATTTTGGATTCTTTAGCTAATAATATACTATATTGAGCAAAGAATTGGTTTATCCTCATGTATCTTAATTATGATTGAGAATTTTTATTAATTGAGCTGAGCACAACCCAAGATAAAGTTGGTTATAGCTGATTCTTCCTTGTCAGGATGATTGTTTCGATATAGTTGTTCCTTTGCCGAGAAATTTTTATATTGCTTTTGTTCCCTTGCCGGGAAGCTACTATATTGCTTTGTTCCATTGCCTGAATTTCTTGTGATTATATGATGATATGAAATGGGAGCGGGTGGTACGCCCACTACAAGATTTATGAAATGGGAGTGGGTGGTACGCCTACCACAAGATTTATGAAATGGGAGCGGGTCTTACGCCTACCACAAGATATGATGAAATGGTAGCGGGTGGTATGCCTGCCGTAAGATATAATGAAATGGTAGTGGGTGGTACACCTACCACAAGGTATGATAAATGGGAGTGGGTGGCACGCCTACCACTAGGGGTGGGAAAATTTCGGTCGGAACCGAATAAACCGACCGAACTGTTTTTTTTTGTTTCGATTTTGGTTATTCGGTTTGTTCGGTGAGTTTCGGTTTAAAATTTTAAGATTTCAATTTTTAGGTTTAGTTTTCGGTTATTAAGTTTTTAGTTCGGTTAATAGAAAAAAATGAATTATTAGCATATATGTTCTTTAAGTGATAGATAGGCTATGCCAATGGTAATAAAGTAATATTATTAGGTCTAATTTATAAAAGACCTATCTCAATTATGAAAGTCCATCAACTTTCTAACCTTAAAGACTTTCGGTCTATTAAAACATCCATAGCATATGTGATAGATACCGGGATAATTTCACACAGAGTTTTAATTTACACTATGTTTTAATTTTATGATCCATAATAGTATGCAAAGTTTAGTCTATATTTTTTTCTATAACACAATATTCCAACAACTTTGAAGTTTTGGAAAAAATCAACAAATTCGCAAGTCATCTTATGAAATAGAAGGAATCCAATATGATAATGTCAAACTGATAACCGAACCGAAACAACTGAACCAAAATTAGAAAAATTGAACTAAATCGAACTCATTTCAGTTTGGTTTCGGTTACTACTTTTATAAAACTAAAAATTGAATAACCGAACCTAATTTCTTCAAACCGAACCAAACAGACTGAATGCCCACCCCTACCTACCACAAGATTGATGAAGTGGGAGCGGCTGGTATGCCTACCACTAGATATGTGGGGATCGAGTTGCACGCCTACAACAAAATCAAATTGAAAGTGAAAGTTGCCTTTATTTCTCTTTACCCGTGTTAGAAGTTAAATTATAGCTTCATTTTTGCTCTTTGATATTATGTTTTATCTGCAACCCCCGTAGCATGTTCCCCTTCCCCAACCTTAATTGCTTATTACCTATTTACTTTTCCGTCATATACTATATAACTGCACTGGTTTATCTGGAGTGTGGTTCTAGCCTCGTCACTACATCGCCGGGGTTAGGCCAGACACATACCAATACATGGGATCGGTTGTGCTGATGCTACACTCTGCACTATGTGCAGATTCTGGAGCATCGTTTGATTATCAGCATTAGTTCAGGAGCCAGCCTTTAGTCCACTGAGACTCCGAGGTAGCCTTTTATGCGTCCACAGGCCCGACGTCTCCTCTATCTTATATTTTATTGCGTTATCTGATGTATTCGAGACAAAAAATGATTTATTTCTTTCAAACGGTTGTATTTAGTACTCTTAGTAGTCCAGGGACGTTGTGACACCAGTTCTTGGGTAAATGCATATGTTGATTTCCGCAGTCTTGCTTAGCTTAGTTAATTTAAGTCTTCCGCTTTAATTTCATATCCTGTTGTTATTGGAATGTTTAAGGCTTTTCGTTATGATCCATAAAAGGATTTAAAATAAGAGAGATAGGAGTTTATGATTTCGTGGCTTTCCTAGCTTCTACGAGTAGGCGCCATCACGATCCCCGAGGGTAACAAATCTGGGGTGTCACACTAATTTAACTATGCCGTATATTCCCACTCCCCCCAAGTTTCTCTCTCCAAATCCTATCCCCTCACACACGTATCTAACCACACCCCACAGTTTCCTTTTCAATCACCCACTATTTTCTTTTCTAAGACCATCGTAAATCTGTAACTCATCTACTATTGACAATCATTAAAAAGATTTGAAGCTTTGAATTTAAATTTGAGTGTTCAAAAGATATTATTTGGTTGGACTGGATGTTGTTGCAAAGAATTGAGAATTCTCTCTACGTCTCTCTGTATCTCTCAATCACAAATTTTAGTAATATAAAGCAAAAGAAAAGAGTGTAGTAATTCCACTATTGCCAGCCATTAAGAATCTTTGAAGCTTTGAATTTGAATTTGGATTTTCAAAAAATATTATCTGTTAGGGTGTTGTTGCAATTAATTGGGAATATGGTTTAGTGTTTATATCTCACTTTTGAGGGATTTTGGTGAAGATTAGACTTGGTTTTGGCTGAATTTCAAATTGAAACATGAAGAAGAAGAAGACGAAAACGAAATGACATACATTATATGTTGGAAACACGTTCTCAAGGCCTTATACTAAAACGTGTGTTCTTATGTGTAGGTTTTGATGAATGACAAACAAGCGCAAATTGATATATGACGAAGTTCAAGTACAAGCGCACAATCGGTGGATAACGAGATTCAAGCACAAGACAAAGTTCTATAGTTTAAATGAGTCGTTCTTAATTGTGATCTTGATCCGACAACTTGACTCATGACATGGCTTCTCTCGTAAAACTATTTTTTTAAAAATCATGCATATTTAATTTAATGCTAAATGATTTTAAATCATGCATATTTTCATTAGTCAAAATGATTTTTAAACATGCCTCTAAAAACTGGACTAAGATAATAGATTATGTACTTATGATAATCGATTATGTTAAGCCAAGACTGCATGACAATCGATTGTGAACAAATGACAATCGATTGTGTTAAGGCAGTGAGCATCAGGTTTTTCAAACCTGCATGACAATCGATTGTGTAGTTAATGACAATCGATTGTGATGAGGCAGTGTCCATCAAAGTTTTTCAAAACTCAGAATAATCGATTGTGAAGCTAATGACAATCGATTGTGAAGAGACAGTGTCCTTCAGATTTTTCAAAGTCACAAAATAATCGATTGTTAAGTTATGACAATCGATTGTGTTGAGGCAGTGACTTCCAGACTTTTTCAAAGTTATTAAATAATCTATTGTGAGTATATAACAATCGATTGTCACGAGGCAGTGTCTTAAATGATTTTCAAAATCTGATAAATAATCGAGTGTTAACTTTGCACAATCGATTGTGAAGCTGACCATTGTCGTAAAGTTTTCAAATACCGTCAGGCAATCGATTGTTTATTTTGTACAATCGATTGTTGATATTTAGATCTGAAAAAGATTTTTTGAACGTTGCTGAATAATCGATTGTTGATTTTGTACAATCGATTGTTGAAATTAAAATCTAGAAAGGATTTTTTAAACGTTGCTGAATAATCGATTATTGATTTGGTATAATCGATTGTTTTACGTAAAATCTGGAAATGATTTTTTAAACGTTGCCAAAAATCGATTGTTGATCTTGGACAATCGATTGTTAAGCGTAAAATATGGGATTGATTTTTGGTGCGATTGGTAAACAATCGATTGTGGCTTCCTGACAATCAATTTTCACAGAGTAAAATCAGCAACTCTTAATTGGCAATTAGGCAACAGTAATGCCAAATTTTTCAACTATAAATACAGCTTCATTTCAGTGTTTTAAACACAACAACATACAATAACTGATCATTCTATTGCTATAAGCTTGCATACATTGTTTATCATTTTATATTCATTTCATAAAGCTTTTGAGAGCCAAAGTCTTGTCCAAAGTTGTTGTGATCTTGAGCTTACTTCTTTTACTCATATCTACTCATTAAGGAGTGTTTTGTTTGAGTGTTTAGTGTTTTGTACACTTGTAAGAGAATTGTGATTCTCTTGTTGTAAGGAACTTGTGTTTCCTTGGTTGAAGTCTTGGAGTGTTGTATCTCCGAGCAAAGGTGTTAAGGCTTGTGTCCTTAAGTTGTAATGGTTTGTTGAGCACCCGTAAGCTTGACAAGTTAGTGGAAAATCTCGAGAGAGTCTCTCGGGGACTGGATTAGCCACGTGTTGTGGTGAACCAGAATACATCGGTGCGTTCTTTCCTTTTTGTTTATTTAACGCACTTAATTATTTCCTGCAACTTTTAATTTCCGCAAGTTTACGCTAAATTTTATGATAATGCTATTCACCCCCCCTCTAGCGTTAAGCGTATTATCTAACAATTGGTATCAGAGCCCAACTCTTTGAAGACATAACAGTTTGAGAGAAACTTCCATGGCTTCTACTCGTGATTGTTTTGCAGGAATAGAGGAAGGACAGTGCTCCACCCGACCACCACTATTCAACGGTACAAACTATACGTACTGGAAGGAGAGGATGAAAATCTTCGTTCAAGCAAACAATTTTCATCTCTGGAAGGTGATAACAAAGGGAAATCAAATTCCAACCAAAAAGGTTGAAAACGAATGGGTTCCCAAGTCCGAAGAAGAATATGACGCGGATGATATCCGAAAGGTTCAAAATAATGCTAAAGCAATTAATTTATTATATTGTGCTGTAAATGCTGATGATTACAGGAAAATATCGTGTTGCACAATGGCAAAGGAAATGTGGGACAAGCTGGAAATTACGTACGAAGGTACGGACCAGGTAAGGGAAGCTAAAATTGATTTCCTAACCCATGCTTATGAATTATTTCACATGAAGGAAGGTGAAAAGGTGGATGAAATGTTCGAACGATTTTCAATAATCGTAAATGACCTACATGCCCTCAAGAAGACATTCACGGATAGAGAACTTGTTCGAAAAATTCTTAGAAGTCTCACTCCGGCATGGCGATCAAAGGCCGACGCAATTCAAGAATCCATAGGCGTCTCAAATGTCACAATCGACGCATTAAGAGGTAACCTTAAGACTTATGAATTTACAATACTTAACCCTCTTGTTGATGATCAAAGGAGGCAAAGAATAGCGCTTAAGGCAAGCACAAGCCAACCTCAAGTTGATGAGGACGGAGACAACGAGTTTGGACTCGTTATCAAAAGATTTCAAAAGTTCATGCGAAAGGAGTATGAACGAAAGGGCAAAAAGCAAGGCGAGCAAATAAAGTGCTATGAATGCGGTGAAACCGGGCACATTAAATCAAATTGCCCAAACATCAAAAAGGAGAAGAAACCTTTTAAAAAGCAACGCGCATACATTTCTTGGGGAGGAGACTCTGGAGATGAGTCAAGCGAAGAAGAAGAATACGAAGCCGTAAACCTTTGTCTTATGGCAGAAGAAGACAAGCAAGATGAGGTATGTCAAATGCGAACTGCTTTTGATGAGCTATATACTGAATTTATTAAAGCTTCAAAAACTGTGAAGAGCATTAAAGAAAATGCTTCTCTAATAGAAAAAGATTTTCAAAAACAGCTTTCTTTGAAAGAAAAGGAGTTAGAAAAACTGGTTTTAGAAAATGAGAAGCTGAAAGAGGAAAACAAGTTTTTCGGAAAAAGAAGCGCCGACAAGCCCGAAAGTTCTATTAAAAATTGCTCTTCTTGCATGCATCTCAAAAATGAGGTAGATAGACTTAAAGGTACCTTAGATAAGTTTAATTCTTCCCACAAAAATTTGAATAAGGTCCTTGTTAATTTGAAATCAGCCAAGCATGGCATAGGCTTTAAGAATGAGCCTAAAGAAAAGGTTGATGCCAAACCCCAACCACCTAAGGCTCAACCTAGGATTAATAAAACAAATGCTTATCGTAGAAATAGCAATCCTAGAACAAATATGCATGCTAGACCAAGTGTTGAACATTTTAGAAAACCTAGAAATGACTACCCTAGAAATGATGCATATTCTAGGCCAAACACTAGAAAGAGTTTTGAACCTCTTAGAACATCTAGACATGACCATTACTCTAGAAACGCTGCTCATTTTAGAACTAATAGTAGGAGAAATGGTTCTCATAAAATGTGCAATAGTCATAATGAAAATAGAGTAATTCATTTTCGTCCATCAAGTTACTATGAACCTAGAAGGATGCATAACCCCAACGTGACTTGTCATTATTGTAGACGCATTGGTCATATTGCCCCTGCATGTTTTACACGACATAGACATATCACTCAATCGCATCATTATGATATGCCTAACCCTCAAGGACCCAAAATGGCATGGGTACCTAAAACGCATTAATTTGTTTTGTAGGTGTGTTTGAAGGGATCAAGTGTACTATGGTATCTTGATAGTGGATGCTTCAAACATATGACGGGAGACGAATCCAAATTCCTTCAACTAGAACACAAAGAAGGAGGAAGTGTGATTTTTGGGGATAACAATAGAGGAAAGATTATTGGCATCGGATCGGTCGGTAAGGATGAAAACTCCTCTATTAAGCATATATTACTTGTTAAAGGTTTAAAGCATAATCTCTTGAGCATAAGTCAATTATGTGACAAGGGAAATCTTGCCTTATTTGATTCGGATGAATGCTTAGTGTTTAGACGTAGTGACTTTAAAATTATCCTTCGTGGTTTTAGAGTGGATAATATTTATATGGTTGATCTTGCTAATTCCTCACCCAAATATGTTGATTGTCTTATGAGCAAAGAGGATGATACTTGGCTATGGCATCGTAGAGTTGCTCATATAAACATGCATCTTTTGAACAAATTGATTTCACAAAACTAAGTTATTGGTCTTCCCAATTTGAAATTTGAAAATGACTATTTGTGATTCTTAACAAAAAGGGAAGCAAACAAAAACATCTTTCAAATCCAAAAACTTTGTTTCAACTTCTAGACCATTGCAATTGCTTCACATGGACTTATTTGGACCATCTCGAATTGAAAGTCTAGGAAGAAATCGTTATGCTTTTGTGATTGTTGATGATTATTCTAGATTTACTTGGACTTTATTTCTTGCCAATAAAAGTGATGCTTTTCAGAATTTTAAATATTTTCTTAAGCGTGTTCAAAACGAGAAGGAAACAACTGTCACTTCAATTGGAAGTGATCATGGGGGAGAGTTTGATCACAATCTCTTTACGGACTTTTGTGACGAACTCGGTATCGAGCATACCTTTTCCGCTCCACGTAAACCACAACAAAATGGGGTGGTGGAAAGGAAAAATAGGTGTCTCGAAGAGATGGCTAGAACCATGCTCGAAGAGGCTAAGATTCCCAAACATTTTTGGGCGGATGCCGTGAGTACCGCATGCTACATCTTAAATAGAGTAGTCATAAGGCCTATACTCATGAAAACTCCCTATGAACTCTATAAGGGAAGGAAACCAAATATCTCCCATTTTAGAGTATTCGGTTGTAAATGTTTTATTCATAACAATGGCAAAGATCAATTGGGAAAATTTGATGCTAAGTCCGATGAGGGAATTTTCATTGGTTATTCCTCACGTAGCAAAGCATATAGGGTCTTTAATAAAAGAACCGAAACTGTGGAGGAATCCCCTCATGTTGTATTTGCTGAAAATAATGCTCGCTTGGCGAGAAAGGATACCGGTTTTGATCTTGCAGGTATTTTAGATAGCTTGAAAGACAAAATACAAGAGGAAACGCCTAAAGAAAATCAAGACGAAATTTTGAAACAACCAACGGAGGAAGCGCCACAATTGGAGAATGAAACGAAAATCCCAAACGAGTGGAGGACAATTAAAGATCACCCTCTCGAACAGGTAATTGGCGACATCGAAGAAAAGGTAAGTACCCGAAACTCCCTTAAGAACACCTTAGGACATACTGCTTTTGTGTCTCAAATTGAACCAACAACCATCTCCGAAGCAATTGGGGATGAATTTTGGACCTTGGCAATGCAAGAGGAGCTTAACCAATTCAAACGGAATGACGTTTGGGATTTGGTGCCAAGACCCGAAAATCATACCATAATTGGTAAGAAATGGGTTTTTCGAAAGAAACTAGATGAAAATGGTGTAATCACTAGAAACAAAGCTAGGCTTGTAGCAAAAGGCTATAATCAAGAAGAGGGTATTGACTATGAAGAAACATATGCTCCCGTAGCTAGATTAGAAGCTATTCGTCTATTGCTCGCTTTTGCCTCTTCTATGAATTTCAATTTATATCAAATGGATGTGAAAAGTGCTTTTCCAATTGGTGTTATACAAGAAGAAGTTTATGTTGAACAACCCCCCGATTTTGAAGATTTTAAATCTCCCGATCATGTTTTCAAACTCAAAAAGGCTCTCTATGGTTTAAAACAAGCTCCCCGAGCTTGGAATGAAAGATTGAGTAAATTTCTATTGGAAAATGATTTCATTAGGGAAAAAGTTGACACCACCCTATTTGTTAAGCATAAAAACAATGATATTTTATTAGTTCAAATATATGTGGATGATATCATATTTAGTGCTACTAACAATGTCTTATGCGAGGAATTTTTCCGATTTAATGACAAGCGAATTTGAGATGTCTATGATGGGTGAGTTAACATTCTTTTTGGGATTACAAGTAAAGCAAATGAAAGAAGGTACGTTCATTTGCCAAACCAAATATTGCAAAGAATTGCAGAAACGATTTGAAATGAACAATGCAAAAGCAATGGCGACTCCCATGAGCACATCCGATCATCTAGACAAAGATGAGAAAGGTAAGGAAGTCGACACTAAGAACTATCGAGGTATGATCGGCTCTCTTCTCTATCTTACTGCTAGTCGTCCGGACATTATGTTTAGCGTGTGCTTATGCGCCCGTTATCAATCGTGTCCGAAGGAGTCTCACCTTACTGCGGTAAAACGAATTTTGAAGTACCTTGTTGGTACTACAAATGTGGGTCTATGGTACCCCAAAGGTTCTTCATGCCAACTCGTTGGCTATCCCGACTCCGATTTTGCTGGATGCAAATTGGACCGCAAGAGCACTAGTGGCACTTGCCATTTGCTCGGTAGCTCTCTCGTTTCTTGGTTTAGCAAGAAACAAGTAAGTGTTGCATTGTCCACAACCGAGGCTGAATATGTAGCCACGGGGAGTTGTTGCGCTCAAATCCTATTGATGAAACAACAACTCTTGGACTATGGCCTAAGTCTTGATCATATCCCTCTTAGATGTGATAATACTAGTGCCATATGCTTGACGAAGAACCCCGTTCTTCATTCGCGAACAAAACACATTGAAATTAGACATCATTTTATAAGAGATCACGTTCTCAAGGGCGATGTCGAAATCGAATTTGTTGAAACCAAAGACCAATTGGCCGACATCTTTACTAAGCCCTTAGAGAAAGAGTCCTTCTTCCGAATTCGTAGTGAACTCGGGATTCTTGACTCCACGTTGATCTAAGTCATGCATTGCATCTTTTTATCTTACATGATTTCTAACTTGAGCGTCGGAGACGTCTAACGATTTTTGCAGGTATCGCCCTAAAGGTAGGGGGAATTACAAAGCATGACGCGCAATAATCAAGTCTTCTTCAGAAAAATCGGTTTCTTTCGTCTAATAATCGATTATCTCGTATCAATAATCGATTGTAATGCTATTACTTGAGTTATTGTGCTCTCTTTAAGTAATCACATTTTTTCTTTCCAATAAATAAACAAGTTTTATTTACATCTTTGGCAATCTTCTTATATTATTTTTGCTAATGGCAAAAGGGGGAAGATAACGGGTATGCACTCTCAATAGTTATAAGCTTAAATTGAGGGGGAATTCATATATTGAGGGGGAACTAATCGCATACTTATTGCATATCTTTACTTGTCTTGAATCGTCATTATAAATTGTTTAAGTTGCATATCCCGCTTAAAGTTTGCCATTATCAAAAAGGGGGAAATTGTTGGAAACACGTTCTCAAGGCCTTATACTACAACGTGTGTTCTTATGTGTAGGTTTTGATGAATGACAAACAAGCGCAAATTGATATATGACGAAGTTCAATATAAGCGCACAATTGGTGGATAACGAGATGCAAGCACAAGACAAAGTTCTATTGTTTAAATGAGTCGTTCTTAATTGTGATCTTGATCCGACAACTTGACTCATGACATGGCTTCTCTCGTAAAACTATTTTTTACAAAATCATGCATATTTAATTTAATGCTAAATGATTTTAAATCATGCATATTTTCATTAGTCAAAATGATTTTTAAACATGCCTCTAAAAACTGTACTAAGATAATCGATTATGTACTTATGATAATCGATTATGTTAAGGCAGTGAGCATCAGGTTTTTCAAACCTGCATGACAATCGATTGTGTAGCTAATGACAATCGATTGTGATGAGGCAGTGTCCATCAAAGTTTTTCAAAACTCAGAATAATCGATTGTGAAGCTAATGACAATCGATTGTGAAGAGACAGTGTCCTTCAGATTTTTCAAAGTCACAAAATAATCGATTGTGAAGTTATGACAATCGATTGTGTTGAGGCAGTGACTTCCAGACTTTTTCAAAGTTATTAAATAATCGATTGTGAGTATATAACAATCGATTGTCACGAGGCAGTGTCTTAAATGATTTTCAAAATCTGATAAATATTCGAGTGTTAACTTTGCACAATCGATTGTGAAGCTGACCATTGTCGCAAAGTTTTCAAATACCGTCGGGTAATCGATTGTTGATTTTGTACAATCGATTGTTGATATTTAAATCTGAAAAAGATTTTTTGAACGTTGCTGAATAATCGATTGTTGATTTTGTATAATCGATTGTTGAAATTAAAATCTGGAAAGGATTTTTTGAACGTTGCTGAATAATCGATTATTGATTTGGTATAATCGATTGTTTTACGTAAAATCTAGAAATGATTTTTTGAACGTTGCCAAAAATCGATTGTTGATCTTGGACAATCGATTGTTAAGCATAAAATCTGGGATTGATTTTTGGTGCGATTGGCAAACAATCGATTGTAGCTTCCTGACAATCGATTGTCACAGAGTAAAATCAGCAACTCTTAATTGGCAATTAGGCAACGGTAATGGCAAGTTTTTCAACTATAAATACAGCTTCATTTCAGTGTTATAAACACAACAACATACAACAACTGATCATTCTATTGCTATAAGCTTGCACACTATTGTTTATCATTTTATATTCATTTTAGAAAGCTTTTGAGAGCCAAAGTCTTGTCCAAAGTTGTTGTGATCTTGAGCTTACTTCTTTTACTCATATCTACTCATTAAGGAGTGTTTTGTTTGAGTGTTTTGTGTTTTGTACACTTGTAAGAGAATTGTGATTCTCTTGTTGTAAGGAACTTGTGTTTCCTTGGTTGAAGTTTTGGAGTGTTGTATCTCCGAGCAAAGGTGTTAAGGCTTGTGTCCTTAAGTTGTAAAGGTCTGTTGAGCACCCGTAAGCTTGACAAGTTAGTAGAAAATCTCGAGAGAGTCTCTCGGGGACTGGACTAGCCACGTGTTGTGGTGAACCAGAATACATCGGTGCGTTCTTTCCTTTTTGTTTATTTAACGCACTTAATTATTTCCTGCAATTTTTAATTTCCGCAAGTTTACGCTAAATTTTATTATAACGCTATTCACCCCCCCCCCCCCCTCTAGCGTTAAGCGTATTATCTAATATTATATTGCAGAAATTGTAGAAAAATTGTATTCTATTATTTATTTATTTATTTTATTCATTTAACTATTGTATGAAAGTCGAACATCATTATATATAAATTAATTTAAGTTATATGATATTGTAGTTGTATATAACTGGATAGAACTAATGTACGGAAATTATAGATAAGTTGTAGATAAGTTGTAATATACAATTTGTTCTATGAAATTTATTTTTACTATGTATAAATCAGATACAAAATATATAAAAGGCATATTGTATAAGATTTACATTTAGGTTATGTGTAATTGTAGTTGTATATAACTGGGTATAAATAATGTATAAAAATGTATAATATATAATTACTTGCATGAAATTTGTTTTTACTATATATAAATCAGATATAAAACATACAAAAAATATATTATATAAAATTTATATAAACATTATATTTAAGTTGTATGATATTGTAGCTGTATTTAAATGGGCAGAAATAAAGTATGAAAGTTGTAGATAAGTTGTATAATATATAATTAGTTGTATAAAAATTTATTTATACTATGAATAAAGTAGATAGAAAATATACAAAAGACATATTACATAAAATTTGTATAAAACAATTTATCTATCTTATAAAATAATTTTTTTGCTCGATGAATCCCATGTAGTGATAGATATGCAAAAAAGATCGTAGTATAATGCGTATACATTCTGCTAAGTAATTTTTAGGCTCTACAATCTATCTATGTATCTATACTATATTAAAAGCACGAAGGCCCTTAGCGAAATGTCGTTCGTCTTTTTACCCTTAAAAATTAGAGCTCACATAGGACAACATTGTTATTTAATTATTCTACTAATATATTAAGACTTCAAAAACAATAAAACGTTTACTCATTCCTTATTTGAACTAGGTAGAAAGTCCTAATATTTAGAACTTTAATATGAAAGAGCTTTATTCCTCGCAATTAACTTTAATTTGCTAAAGGCATTGTAGTGAGATTTCCAAGTTTGTCTTTTTCCTATTCTTACTCTGTTATTTTAACGGTCCGACCGATCGTCTTAAGCTTTTACACTTTGATCACCAGTCCTTGGGCGTGAATTGCCCTGTCTAGTGTATTATGACTGATGTAGGTTATTAGTTTTAATTTTCAGGAAAACATCGGAATGATTCTGAAGGAACAATCTAAGTTGGAAGCTTTGAATTGGAAAGGTTTGACCAAGAGTTGACTTATTTGTATATGAGGTTTAATTAGAATGTTTATGATTTGGTTAGCTTCGTTGGGTAATTTATGAGTTGGGAGCGCGATCGGAATTGGTTTTGGAAATCTGATGTAGAATTAGGCTTGAATTGGCAAAGTTAGTATATTGGCGAATTCTGGTTGATAGGGTAGATTTTTTTCGAGGGTTGGAATGGAATTTTGAGAGATATTATAGACTCATTATGTCATTTTTGATGTGTGTGCAAAATTCCATGTCGTTCAGACATGGTTTGGTTGGGTTTTTGATCGAAAGCGTATTTCGGAAGCTTTTGGAAACTTAGGCTTGAATTCGATGAGCTTTGAGTAATTTGATGTTGTCTGAGGTGTTTTAATGATTGGAACAAGCTTGAACGATGATATGGACTATGTTGGTATGTTTGGTAAAGGTTCAGAGGGCGTCGGGAGAGTTTCGGGTGGTCAATCGAGCCATTTCATGTTGGGAAAATTGCGTTAAATTGCAGGTTTTAGCCCCAGCACTACTCCAGATGTTTCCTCTTTGCGATCGCATCAGGAGGATCGCGATCGCATAAAGTTATTTCAGGGGAATCCAGGTTTCTCTTCACATTCATATAGATCGGGTTGCGATCACGTAGTTTTGCGTTGCTGTACATCAAGGTCGCATGTCATCATCCGTGATCACATAGATGGGAGATTCTGAGCATCACTTTTGCATGATGGAATACATGATCGCCTTGTGTAATTTTTGGCCGTGTTTCACGAACACGAGGGCTTTTCCATGATCGCGATTATGTAAAATTTAGTGCTAGACAGAATGTGTTAAAAGCTCATTCCCACAAATTGGAGGCTAAATTACTCCATTTTTTGTCGATTTTGGAGCTATTTGAACAGGATTGAAGAAGGTCTCAAGGGGAATTGCTTGGAGGTAAGATTTTTTTAACTCAGTACCCATTTTTATTGTGAAATCCACCTACAAATTCTTGGAAACAAAGCTTAAAATTGAAGAACTAGGACTTGAGAAAATGGACTTTTGATTTGAGATTTGAAGGACCATTTGAGGTCGGATTTGAGAACTTTTGATATGTATGAATTCATGGGGAGATAACGAAACTAATGATGTAAAAATTTCTGAGTTTCAAGAAGTGGGACCAGGGCTCGGGTTTTGGTAATTTCAGGATTTGTGACCGATATTTATTGTTTTCGCTTGTGCTTTGTTCCTTTAGCATATTATGATGTAATTGTTCTGATTTTTAATGCATGAAGGCCAATTTGGGGGACAAAGGCATCGCGAGCTAGAGGTTTCACCGGTTTTAGCTAAGTAATGATTGTAAATACTGCACTAAGGGTTTGAAACCTCAGATTACACATCGTAGTGTTACTTTGAGGTTACTCACACGCTAGATGACGAGCGTGGGGTAAAGCACCGGTGGGGATAGTGACCTAGTCCATCCCGAATGAGTACTTTAATGCGTACTTGATAGTTAATTGTATGATGTTATTATATTTTGGGTTGTACGCCGTCTTTGGGGCCTTGTTCCTACTTGTTGAGACCCTTAGGGACGTTTTTACTATCTATCGTCACTCCTATTTTTGAAAGCATGTCCTTAGTAATGTGTTACCTGTTTATTAACCAAATTCGGTTTTATCACTATATTCTTAAAAATGTGGAAACTGTTTTGGGCCGAGTTCCCTATTTTACTAAGATATATTGCGGGTCTGATTGTGAGATTGATGAATGAGATATACTGAGAGTCTTATGGTGAGGTTAATAACTAAGAGAGGTCGAGGGCCTAATAGTGAGGATTATATATCTATGGATCAGGCTGCATGCCACAACCCTGTATATACGTATATGGATATGGATTGGGCTGCACGCCGCAACAATGCTTATATGGTTCGGGCTGCATGCCGTAGCAATATTGCGCTTGGGTGTAAGGGACCCCTTGTGGAGTCTGCACACCCCCAGTGAGCGCAGTCGATGAGATATATGGATCGAGCTGCATGCCACAACGTTATATGGATCGGGTTGCACGCTACATCGATATATGGATCGGGCTGCACGTCGCAAAAGTTACTATGTGGTACGTATTGAGCGTGATTGCTGAGTGCGATCACTGATTGGTTAGAGTTAAGTCACGAGTGACAGAGAGGCTTGTCCGAGGGGCGATAGATATATGCATGCATACAAGTGATGTTTTTGCCTAAGAGGCTCGTTTATGCCCTTATTGATTTCACTCCTCTTTAAAGTGAGTTTCTATCGAATGTGTTGATCTATCCACTGTTTTTACTCATCTTTGTATTGAGCTTTTGTCGAAAAGTTGAACAAATATTTTAGGATTTTATTGTGAAACATTGTTTAGTTAGAGGGTTAAAAGTGACTCCTAGTCCTTAGAGGGTTAATGTGAGTGTGGTGTCAACTGGCCTTATCATCACGAGAGGCGCCATCACAATCGGACCTACTTGGGGATGTCACAAGATGGTATCACAGCCTAGGTTACTAGGTCTCACGCGTCATGAGCACGTTTAGTAGAGTCTCACGGATCAATACAGAGACGTCGGTATTTATCCTCGAGAGGCTGCGGAACCTTTAGGAAAACTTCACATTGTTGAATCTCCTCCTGCGTCCTTGATTCAACTTGAAAAGTAACTCTATAAATTCCTTCCATGTGTTTGTTGGCGTGCATGAGCGCTCAGTATCAGATGTGCCTCGATGGCTTATGATGCCCTGATCGAGGGGCGAGACATGATCTTTGTGAGTTTGATGTTGGGCCAGTCGGGAGGACTTGAGGCTGGATCTTGGCCTATGGCTTGAGCGCCGAGGTGTTGATTGTGTGAGTGAGTGTCTTGAATTCATATCTTTGGTATTGTTGCTATTAGTGGGAGTGACAGTTGGTTAACTATGTGATGAGTATGTTAGTACTGCTAGATGCATCTATATGATTTGGAAGTGATGAGAAAGGCCTGCTGAAGGTTAGAAGAACTAATAAGTGCTGGAATTCCATCTTGATTCGAGGTATAGCACCGAGTTATGGCACGTGAAGGATATTTTCATGTTTTCTAGTTGAGAGTGAAGTAAAATTTATGTTGCGGTATGAGTTAAGACTCAGGAAGTTTAGGTGACTATGAATTGTGTATGACGGCGGAAGGCATACAGAAATGTTAGATTGAGGTGAAGCAGGTAGGTTATCTCCTGTGAAGTACTCTGAAATGGTGTGATCCTTATGTGTATGTTAGAAGATCTCATGTGTAAGTGAAAAGTACATGTTGAAATTTGAAATTTTGGGTCACTTATGAGAGTGGGTTTAACTGTTGCGGGAATGAATGCAAGATTTGCTGAATATATGAAGTACCAGATGGTATACGTTTCACGAGCTTAGGAAGGATTGGGTAAATCTCAATATGGTATTATGGCAACAACAAAGTATACGCGTTATGAGTTATTGTGTGAGTTTTGATCTATTGGCTTTGGACCAAGTGGGGGAGTTTGGTATTGACTAGAGGATTGCACAGTTACGCTGTGTTGGTTCTGGTTTGAGTCGTTCTAGTGAATCAGTTATTTGTTGCAAAAATCGAGACCGAGGATGGTTCGATTAAAGAAAATTTTTTGGCAAAGGTTATATTACGCTTCATGGGGTAAGGAAATCACGGGATGTCTTAAGTTGTTGTTGGTAAATAATACTCACTGCATAGAGCAGGAAATTGCTTGGTTGTATTGGGATAAGGATTTCATTCGGCGGTGTAAGAGTGCCAATAAGGAATGGGTGGTTCTGTTCGTTGGGTCATGTATGTTGCAGTTTGAACAAGAGTGAATGGCTTGTGAGAATGGCTCTAATGTGTTCAAGATTCTACATGTAAAAATTAGGCACCTTAGTGTTGTATATGTGGTTAGACTGAGTTTTCATTGGAAGAGGTAAAGACATGTGGTATTTCTATGTTAATTATGGGATTCTATATATCAGTATTAGAAAAGTAAAGGTAATAGAGTTAGATTCGCAAGATGTTCTTCAGAGTAAAATATTCTAGAATGCGATATTTCTAGGATTATTTGAGAGAGCATTCAACGGCTATTGGGTCTTAGACAGTATGGTTGTATGCTTGGGTATCGTATGATGAGCCTTGGTTGAGTAAATGTGGTGCTACAACAAGAGGGAATGTCAAGTTAATGATGAATCGAAATGAAATTTAGATAGATGGAATAGCTTGATAGTAGACCAGATCAGTATTGTAATGACATGGTTAGTTCCTTGTGTGTGTTCGAGGTAATGAGTTCTTACAAGTATTTTGCGGCAATGCTCTAATGCTTTGATGGCTTGCTTAACTTGGTCGAGTAAGAAGGCTTCAGTCCTGGCAGGTCGATTTGTGCAAGGGGAACTCCAATAATTCTTGATGGTTTTTACCGCGGTTTGGAGATATATTTTCTATGGGCATGCGTAGCATGGGATGTATAGTGATTTCTTCTAGATGGGACCAACGCAAAGTTCTTGACTAGTTGAGTACGTATGCATTTGTGGCTCAGAAGGGATATGAAGATCTCACGGTCATTTCTAAAGTGGTATGGGTAAAGAAATATGTTGTAAGTGATCGGGAATTGCGTGTGTAAGGTTGCATTTTGGTTTTAAAGGGAAGGTCATAAAATTCTCAGGCAACACGGGCTCTTTTAGATGATTTGAGAAATGATCTACATATGATTAAGGAAATGGTAATGCTAACTAAGGTGATTTGGCGAGGGTGTATGTTCCAGGAAGAGGCAATATGATTAAGTTGATGGTACTTCAGTAGTATTGCAACACTTCTTATCAGATCGACTGCTGATATTCGAGTTGCTTAGCAGCACACAAGAATTCTTAGAGTAAATATCATGGAAAGATTGAGTCTAGAGGTGAGTTATGTATGCGAGTGGCGGAATTGGGATCAAATATGATAATTCATGTGCCTTATTGACTTGGAGGCTGTAAGTTCTCATACACAGGTTAGCTCGTGGTTGTGGATGGAAAAATGTGGGTAAGTTAATCAGGTGTTAATATGTGCTATGATTCAGTCATTGTGAACCTTCGAAGGAATATTTATCTGTTGTGGGTAACTGGAGCTGATGTGTGGTCCATTGGTAGACCTATCTTGGTATGTGTCTGGCATCAAGATGGTTTTGTTGACTTCAAGTTGCTATTTGCGAAGAATGTGTTGATTCAGGTGTTTTGAGCTATTAGCCATTAGGGAGATCTATGAGTTACCTTTCATTGTCGCGAGACGTTATGATCCGTTAGTTATAGGCACCTATGGTATTGTTCTGTAAGAGTTTCATAATGGAAGTCGAGTGGGAAGAGTAATTGGAAATTGCTCGGTGAATGGTGTATCAGATATGTTCTATCAGGTTTGCATGGTTTATGTCATTTGTTTCACCGTAGGCCTAATGATTTGTTTTGGTTCTAGACATCAATTGAGCATAGTTGCTGATTGCAAGCATTGTGACATGAGGTGTGTCATGTGGACGAGTCTTTGGATAGGATCCCACGTTGTAGCGAAGCTATGTGGACAAAATTACTCGGTGGCTTAAATTTGTATGTTCTATTTCTATGATTCGAGACGGGTTCTCTGACGTGTGTTGTGATGGTACGGGTGAGCTTGAGGTACATATCTTTCATTTGAATCGGTTTCATGATGTTAATATGTTTGGATTGTTGCTTATCGGTGTGCGGACTGTGCAAGTTGTGGATTTAGCCTATCTTGATATGTCATGTCACCAAAGTAATTGTTTTGGATTATATGAGATCATTAGGATCATCAATAAATATGAACATATTCGATTTCATCATGTTGGAAAGATAATATCGAGGTTCGGGTTAGAAATTTCCGATGGTCCTTGCCAAAGGATAAGTAGCCTTATGTATGGTTGGTCTGAGAAATGGTTATGATTTATTGCGTGTTTGCTTTATCATTGGAAGAATGTGGAAGTGTTGGAATGACACTTTAGTTGTTAAGGGGTTTTCTACCGGTATTCAGTTATTAGGTGTATCTGCTATGATTAGAAGTTATCACTGGCAGTGTTTGAGTTGTGTGGTATATCATGTCATTGTGCCTGAGATAGCAGATATGGCCTGTTACAGCTTGTTTGGACTTATTACAGTATAAATGTGAGATTCTTAAAGTATTGGGGATTTTAGAAGTAGAAATGTGGTTCTATTTTTTTATGGACTAGGATGGATTATGGAATTTTAGCTATGTTGTGTTATCATACCTATATGATATAGGTGACGTGGGATAGCCCCCGGGTATAAACATGGTAAGGTTATTCTACTATTTTGGCTTCTAGAACAACTTGGGATACGTTCGAGGATGAACGTGTGTTTAAGTGAGGGAGGATGTAATGACCCGACCGATTGTTTTGAGATTTTGCACTTTGATCGCCAGTTCTCGAGCATGACTTGCCCTGTATAATGTATTAGGATTGATGTAGATCGTTGGCTTTCGTTTTCAGGAAAAATCAGAATGAATTTGAAGGAACAGTCTATGTTAGAAGCTTTGAATTGGAAAGGTTGACCAAGATCTGAATTATTTTTGTATGAGCTCATATCAAAATTTTTGATTTGGTTAGCATTGTTGTATGATTTACGAGTTGGGAGCGTGATCGGAATTGGTTTTATAAATCCGGTGTAGAATTACGCTTGAATTGGCGAAGTTAGTATTTTGGCGATTTCCGGTTGATAGGTGAGATTTTGATCCGAGGGTAGGAATGGAATTCCAAGAGTTTCTGTAGCTTCATAATGTCATTTTTAATATGTGTGCAAAGCTTGAGATCATTCGGATGTGGTTTGGTTGGTTTTTTGATCGAAAGCGTATTTAAGAAGGTTTTGGAAACTTAGGCTTGAATTCGATGCGTTTGGAGTAATTTGATGTTGTTTGACGCGTTTTGATGATTTGAATAAGCTTGAACGATGGTATGGATTATGTTGGTATTTTTATTTAAGGTCCCGAGGGTTTCAGGTGAGTTTCGGGTGGTCAATCGGGCCATTTCACGGTGCGAAAGTTGCAAAAAATTGCAGGTTTTGGCTCCGCCTCTGCTACAGATGTTTCCTCTTCACGATCGTATGAGGAAGCTCGTGATCGCGTAGTCTTATTTCAGGGGCATCCAGGTTTCTTTTTGCATTCGCATAGATCGGGTTGCGATCGCGTAGTGTTATTTCAGGGGCATCCAAGTTTCTCTTCGCATTCGCATAGATTGGGTCGCGATCAGATAGTTTTGCATTGTTGTACATCGTAATCGCATGTCATCATTTGCAATCACTTAGTTGGGAGATTTTAAGCATCGCGTTCACGTGAGGGAATATGCGATCGCATTGTGTAATTTTGGGCTGTGCTTCGCGATCACGAGGGCTTTTCCGTGATCGGGATTAAGTAAAATTGAGTGCTAGGCAAAATATTTTGAAAGCCCATTCCCATGATTTGGAGGCTAATTTCATCCATTTTTGGTCGATTTTGTAGCTCTTTGAAGTGGATTGAAGAGGGTCTCAAGGAAAGTTCTCTGGAGGTAACATTTTTGAACTCTATACCCGTTTTTATTCTGAAATCCACCTAGAAATTCTTGGGAACTAAACCTAAAATTGAAGAAATAGGGCTTGAGAAAATGAACTTTTGATTTGAGATTTGAAGGACCATCTGAGGTTGTATTTGAGAACTATTGATATGTATGAACTTGTGGGGAGACACGGAATCTAATGATGTAAAAATTTCTGCAGTTTTGAGAAGTGGGCCCAGGGCTCAGGTTTAGGTAATTTCAGGATTTGTGCCCGATATTGATTGTTTTCACTTGGGCTTTTTTCCCTTAGCATATTGTGATGTATTCATTTTGATTTTTGGATAGATTCGATGCGCGTGGAGGCTAAGTTGATGGACAAAGGCATCGCGAGCTAGAGATTTCGCCGGTTCGAGGTAAGTAATGATTGTCAATGCTATCCTATGAGTTTGAAACCCCGGATTATAGATCGTTGCGTTACTTTTAGGCGACTCATACGCTAGATGACGAGCATGGGGTAGAGCACCGCTGGGGATTATGACCTAGTCCATCTCGAACGAGTACTTTAATGCGTACTTGAAATTTAATTGTTTGATGTTATTATATTTTGGGATGTATGTCGTATTCGGGCCTTGTGCCGACTTGTTGAGACCTTTAGGGGCATTTTTACTATCTTTCCTCACTCTAATTGTTTGGAAGCATGTCCTAAGTGAAAACTGTTTTGGGATGGGTTTCCTATTTTACTGAGATAGACCGAGGGTCTGATTGTGAGATTGATAACTGAGATATATTGAGTGTATGATGGTGAGGTAAATGACTAAGAGAGAACGAGGGCCTCGTTGTGAGGATTACATATCTATGGATTGGGCTGCACGATGCAACTATATATATATATATATATATATATATATATATATATACGGATCGGGCTTCACGCCGCAACAATGCTTATACAGGTTGGGCTGCACGCCGCATCATTATTGAACTTGGGCCGTAAGGGGCCCCTCCCAGAGTCTGCGCACCCCTAGTGAGCTTCACTGTCGTCAACGAGATATATGGATCGGGCTGCTCGCCGCAGCGATATATGGATTAGACTGCACGCTGCAGCGGTTACTATATGGCACCTGGTAATCATGAATGCTGAGTGGGAGTACTGGTTGGTTAGAGTTGAGTCACGAGCGAAAGAGAGGCTAGCCCGAGGGGCGATGCATATATGCATGCATACGAGTGATGTTTTTTCTTGAGAGACTTGTTTATGAACTTATTGATTTCACTCCTTTTTAAAGTGAGTTTCTATTGAATATTCTGATTTATCGATTGTTTTCACTCATCTTTATATTCAGCCTCTATCGAAAAGTTGAACAAATATTTTAAAATAATTTTTATTTAAACTGGAATTTGTGAGATGTACAGAAATTAATCACTAAGTTGGCATTGATTATTTAATTTGTGATTTTCCAATTATGAAGTGTTTATGATTATTGTTTTGCTCGTCGGGCCGTTTTACGAATTATGCTTACCCCAAGGGGCCGATTATGGCTTTAATCTCTATTGTTATTTTAAATGGTATTGAACCACTACCGAAACTGCTGGAAAGAATTTCAAAAATGATTTTTACTAATAGTTGAATTTTATAAAGAGAAGATTGACTCGTATTATGATTTGAAATCCTGTTTTGTTTATGGAATCTAACGTGAATGTGGATTCATTGTTTCCTATTGCTCAACCTTTATTTACTCTTATTACTTACTGGGTTGGAATACTTACATTTCTCCATTTACTTTGTGCGCAGATTCAGGTATATCGAAACCCGGTAGCGGGTGTGGATTGCTCAAACGCGGAGTCATTAGAGTTAGTAAGGTGGTTGGATGACGTCCGTAGCACCTCTTCTTTCCCCTCATTGTTGTTACTGTATTTAGTATATTTTAGACTTTTGTTATATTCACACCTTGACAATTGCACATAACTAGTGACACCCCGATGCCAAACTTGTATTTTTGTTTCGCAGTGTTATTTCAGAATTTTATTGTGAAATATTATTTAATTAAAGGCTTAAAAGTGACTCTTATTTCTTAGAGACTTATTGTTAGTGTGGTGTCAACTGGCCGTGTCTTTACGAGAAGCGCCAGCACGACAGAACCGGCTTGGAGTCGTGATAGTTATAGTTAATTTCAATTGTTTAATCTAACTTAATTAGATTATTAATAAATTTATTAGTTAAAGCATAATATCATTATAACCAGTAAATATGTACATTTACCACATATTCATTAGTTTTATGTTATCCGTGCAGTTAAATTTAAGTATTGTATTCCTAGTGATACAAAAATTAATAATTATACTTAAGTTAGAAAAGTACATCTATAAGGATTTAATACATTGGTGATCATTATATGGATTTAAGTTGTATAATATTCATATTTGTTTTATAAATCAGTAAAATATAACCCGCCTTATTTATACTCTTCCTATGTGGTTCTTTTTTCTTTTTAGTTACTAATAACACTAGCCTTAGGTACCTGTCTAGTGGATTTAAAAAAAATTAATCAACTGGGTTAGTTTTTAATAAATTACAGCCAAACCAAGCCTAATTCGGACTTCTCATATGAGAAATATATGATAAATCAGCCTGACCTAATGCTTTAAATTTAATTCAGACCATAACTAATATTGAAGTCATGCTATATAATTTTCTCCTTATGTGAGGAGGCCTGTTTGAGCCTTAACTACTATTTGCTTTTCCCCATAAGTACTTATGTGTTCTTGTTTGTCGCCCAAAACTTTTATCCTTTTAAACTCTGAAAAGCCCCAAATTCCTCCCCTTTAGGATTAGTAGTCCTAATTCTTCCGGGACTGACAGGATTGGGACGTGTAATAGCATACAATATGTAACGATACTAGTTTCGGACTTTAATAACTTAACGAGGTGGGAACGCTAGATATGAATAGGATGACCACTGCGCTAATACCTCATGTAGCCCCTCTTTTTTGAGGAGTGATTACCGTGTATTGCATTGACTTTATCCATATTAATCATAAACATAGGAACCCCTTTCCCTTTACTTGTTTCATAATTGTTTAATTCATTTCTTAAAACTTCTACCCTATTTACTTTTCCTCAGATTCCGATTACTTTCAAAATTATATGAAAACCTGTTCTGCTTGAGCCCTTATTTGCTTACTTGTTACGTGAAGTCACAATTATAACATGGTCGGGAACCACACCAATGGATCTTGGGGGGTGCCTAATACTTTCCCCTCGAGATAATTTATATCCCTTACCCAAACTCTGGTTCTTCAACTCAAACCATTTCTTAGTGCCCTAATGAACTTAATCATTTGGTGGCGACTCTTCAAATCAAAAACCCAACTCCCAAAAGGGAACGAGTTGTCCTCCCAAATGTCATAAACCCGATTTCGCCTTAAAAAGAAGGGGCATCGATAGCATGGCGACTCTGCTGGGGATATTCTTTAGGCTTTTACCATTTTATGTTACTTGTGACTTTACTGCTTTATTTGCCTTTGTTTAAATGTCTTTATCTCTCTTCTAATGCAAAATTAACTTGGCTCTTTGTTTCTTTTCTTTAATGCTTTCTTTTACCGCTTGCCTTCAATACAGTTGTAATTATGAGAAATTATTCTAATCATTACTTTATGAACGTGCAAATACGTGACAACTTGTTTCATTCTTGTAATTGGATATTCGGCATCATATTTCACTCGTACCTAACTAAATATCGTAGCAACTCTTATAATGAGCGATTGAGCTTTTCCGATATTATCACCCCCTAAATTTGGCAAAGGAGTATTTGCGGTAAAACCTGTCGATCAACAGTGTAGTCGATGGTTTCGTGCCTTTCCCTCTTGAGTTGTCCGCTCAAGGGTACCAGTTTAGCACCCCACAGAAACCTTACCAGTCGATCAACGGTGTAGTCGACGGTTCCGTGCCTTTCCTTCTTGAGTTGTCAGCTCAAGGTTACCGGTCTAGCATCCCATAGAAACCTTACTCCATTCAATTGTGCATGCATCATGGTCAAACCTAGACGAGTTAGTTATGTTCTCCGCATAATGACTCTTTAAGATAGCCTTGTCAAAAGTCCACATGGTTTCCCCGTAACGGAAACGGACACTTCCATGTCTGTGCATTTTTTTGTAGAACTCAAATGCTTCTCATGCCAATTATTGATATTTAAATATTTGAGTATGGCGGGGGTAATGGCCTAACGCTTTGTTTTGCAGAAAATGAGGCACGAAGTCCCAAATTCGGCATTGTAACCAGCATCCACTCAAGGTTGCTAAGCTGGTTGGAAGACGTTAACTCCAGTGATCAGACCTTCATCCACAAGTATTTGAGAAATTTGCCTTCACTTCTGGAAATACAACCCTACCACAAAATCATATAGGCTACAACTCTATTCGGGAATGGTGATAGGTCTGTGTTCCGTTTCGGGGACATTGAAACAACACCTTTTCTAGAGAAAATAAGAGAGCGAGCTTGTATCCATGGGAGACTCCGGGTTTTCTTATGCCGAAAAATTTTAAGGTTAGGGGTTTTCTCAAAATGATCGAACAAAAGAAGAACCCAGACTTGACGTGCTTGAAGGATTCCTACATTCCTTTCGACTATCTGTACGAGAGGTAGGGCCATAGCAAGTCCTACTGCACTTTCCTAGATGAACTCACCCTCACATCATTGGGGAATATCCACAAGAGTGTTCGTCTTTATGTTCTACTTTTTGGGGATGATAGTATTCCCTATGAAGAAGGCTAGGATATACACCAGACTAGCCATGGCCACCAAAAACTTAATGGAAGAAATTGGCGGGCATCCTTTTAGCATTGTACCTATGATCGTTCCAGAGATATATCAAGCCATGGAGAATACTCAACGAGGGGCCAAACACTTTTAGGGTTGTAACTTACTGCTCCAACTCTGCCTCAGGGAGTATCTCCAAAAAGGTGAATATCGACAAGAGATCCTGCGCAGGACTGGGATGATCATATCCCCTTCCATCATCCAAGGTGAATGAACTATATGCCTAACATGTTTGCTCAACCAGAAGATGCTAAAGGATTTGTATAGTTGTTCAAAAATCTAAAAGAGGACCAAGTGCAATGGATGTTTGGATGGTTCTCTACTAAAGAGTTCGTTGTCCGATCTCGAGATTCACCATTTCTTATACTAATTGGTCTGACAGAAGCTTAATATTATGTCCCTCTCCGAGTCATGAGGTAGGCTGGAAGAAAGCTAGTTATACAAGGGATTGACAAAATGAGTCACTTCAGGGCTAGCTTTCAGGATGATGATAACCCTTACAAGTGCCAAGCTCAACACATGTGGCACTGTAAAATCGTCATGGGAAAAGATACTATTGAACTGAATAGGTACCATACTGGATCTACTCCATACTCTCCAAGTTGGTCGGAAGATTATCATAATGGGATAGAATAATCGGGGTTTGTTCGAAGTCACAAGATTATTGATGAAAAGGCTGAAGCACATGCGTATGAGGATGCGAGAATGTGAAAATGAGCACCGTGAAATACAAGAAGCCAATAAACCGTTAATTGGAGAATGGAAGGATATGGCTATTAGCGCTAACAAACAACTGATCTATTTCTAGTGGGGCATAGTGGAGCTGGAAAAGAAGTCTCTGAGGAGGGTCAAAGATTGCCGGGATGCTGAAGGAGATAAAGGGGGACGTCTGGCCAGGGCCTAGTTGCTGCTAGGATTGCGCGAGCTAGGGGAGCTGTACGAAGGAGCCAACATTGCCGAATCTGGGGAAGGTTCTTCTAGGACCAAATAGGTAGGAGCCTTCTTTTCCTTTTAAAATGTAATAAGGCCTACGGCCGTTAGTGACATTTATTTCACGTTATTTAGTGTCTCTTTGGGATTCATCATATTTTCTTATTAATTAAATGAGGCATTTAGCATTCTATGTTCTCCAAATTTAGTTGTCGCTAGGCCTACCTCAGGAACAATAAGGTCCCCCAAGGTTAGGGCACATTTATATTCCTTGCATTACGTGTTTAAATATTGCAACATCTTTCCTTATGATCCTTACAAACTTGCTACCTTTTTGTTTACCCCAAAGGTTAGCTCGTGAACTCTGGCATCGTCATCATATTCCATAAGATCTAAGGGGCCTCCACCTACTCGTCGTCCTAGTCCTATCAGAAGCAGGAACAAGGGAAAGATGGAAGATTTAACCAATACTAGAAAGGAAAATTCAGCCGAACGGGTAGAGGTTACTCAGGGTATTCAGGCTTCCAAGGAGAATGACTCTTAGATAGAACAAAAGTTACTAATTTTCAAAGAAGATCTTAACCAAGTCCGGAATTTGGCGAATCTGTCATTTTCCCTTATTGCTCCAGAAGTCACTCAGATTCCCACACCTCCACAAAATGTCCTAAACCTTTTTACTCCTTACAACCACTGCAATACCTGCCAGACTCCCAACAACACTCTGTTTCTCATCCCGGAACCATTAAACCCCACGAATGACCATTGCCACAACAACACCCCCATATATTTGGAAACTGTGCCTATCGAAAGCATACCCGAGTTCGATAACAAAGACTCTCTTATCAGGAATTTGGCTGAAGAACTTAAGAAGCTGACCACCAAGATCTAGGGTGTTGAATGCAGTAAAGGGGTTGAGCGACTAAACTACGAAGATTTACACATATAGCCTGATGTTTAATTGCCTGAGGGGTACAAACCTTCAAAGTTTGAAATGTTTGATAGCACAGGAGATCCTAGGGTTCACCTAAGAACATATTGTGTCAATTTGGTCGGATTAGGAAAAGATGAAAAGATTCGCATGAAGCTCTTTATGAGAAGTCTGAAAGGGATGCTCTATCTCGCTACATTAGCCAGGACTCAAAAAAGTTGTCAAACTGGGTAAGTATGGCGTCCAATTTAATGGATAGATTCAGATTCAACACGGAAAATTCGCCAGATATGTTCTATATACAAAACTAAAGAAGCAACCTACAGAGACATTCCGTGAGTATGCTACTCGATGGAGATCAGAAGCTGCTAAGGTCAGGCTAGCCTTAGGGAAAGAACAAATGAATAGGTTTTTCCTTCGGGCTCAAGATCCACAGTACTACGAAAGGTTGATGCTGACTGAAGGCCAGAAATTTTCCGACATCATCAAACTAGGGGAAATGATTGAAGAAGGTATCAAAAGTGGTATGGTCGCTAACTTTGAAGCTTTGTAGGCCACGCTCTGCAGTCCGTTCCACCAACAAGGCTATGCAGTCCGGAGGTGCATCTAAAAAGAGGGACGTATGTGCTATAATAGTTGCACAAAGAACCAAATCACCTGTCAAATACCAAACCTACTTGATATCTCCACTCACATATCAACCCACTCTAAATGACCAAGCACACTTACCTTCTCGCCAAGCTCCACCATCCACTTACCATTCGCCTCCACCACCCGCATATCAGCCTACTTCACCCAAATACTCCCAACCCGCATACGTCTGCCAAGCCAACAATACTCAACCATCCCACTATCAATCACCTCCCCTCAAAAAATCTCCCTAGACTCGGACTAAACTTCGACCGCAGACATCCCAAACAATATACCTCCATTGCCGAATCTATCGACCACCTATATGAAAAGCTCAAAGTTGCTGGTTATGTCACTCTTATCCCTGCCGTAAACCTTGAAAACCACTCCCAATGGGTAAACCCAAATAAAACCCGTGCATAGCATTCCAGCATGAAAGGGCATACAATTATCGAATGCTGCTCCCTCAAGGACAAAATCCAGGCTTTGATGGACAACAAGATCATCTTGGCAAAGGAGCCTTCCCAGAATGTTTGTAACAACCCTCTACTAGACCACAAGGTGGAGGTATACACATGATTGAGATAGAAGATAATTGGGACCTCGAGAGATCGATCAGATTAATAGCATAAAGAGACGATCCAAAGAAACCAACATTCACTCTCAATCCATTTGTATGCCAAATATAGCCTTATGAAGATACTAAGATAAATATGTCCATACCACTTTAGTTTGAAGTACCAGCCTCTGCGAAGATGCCAACACCGATCGAGGTCGAGTTTGGATCCCTAAAGGCGCATGAGCCCTTTGAAATCACTATATTACCGTCCAAAACAAGGGTGCCTATTCCAGTGGCAATGACATCCATAACACCATTCGATACAAAAACCGTACCATCGGACTACACAGTAGAGGAAAGAAGGAAGGGAAAAGCCAAGGTCAGGGAAACGATTGCAGCATAGGGTATGACAAGAATTGGTTGAGTGTATTTCCCAAAACACTTGGCTGATTCAAGTAAGAAAACCTCTGGTCGACAAGCCATCATTGAAACTGGGCCCGGTGATATTTGGAGAAAGATACAAGAAAAGGAGTACTCGATCATTGAACAACTGAGTAAAACGCCTGTATAGATCTCTGTCTTGGCTTTGACAAGAATGCCTTGTTAAAGGTACTGAGTGAGGCATATGTGTACATCAATATCACTGGAGGAGAAATGGCGAATATGGTGGATTAAGAATTCGAAAGTCACAAAATCACCTTCCACGAGGATGAGCTACCACCGAAAGGACTAAGCCATAATAAGGCATTGTACATCACTGTGCAGTGCAAAGAATATTTCATCAATCAGATCCTGGTCGATGGATGGTCCAGTTTGAACATTTGGCCTCCGGTAACACTCAGAACATTGGGAAAAGGACTGCATAAAATCATTGACGGGTATATCAACATCAAGGGTTTCGACGAGTCTCAAAGGTACACTAATGGGGAGATTAGCCTATGCATACAAATGGGCCCCACCCAGTTCAGTGTTGATTTTCAAATAATAGACGTGTCGGTGTCTTACAATCTACTGTTGGGATGATTGTGGATTCATGCCGGCGGGGTTGTGGCGTCAACAGTACATTAGGCAGTGAAATTTGAATGGAATCACCAGGAGGTGATCATTCCTGGTGACGATAGCAACCCCATATATAGATGCCAGATCATCCCAGCATTCGGAGGAAGAAGGAAAATAAGTGGAGAAACCTATCATAACATAGAGCAAGTCAACATCGTAGACAAGGATAAATGGTGGGACAATAAAATTGAAAGTATACTAAACTGGTGCGAGTATAAACCGGGCAAAGGACTCGGTAAGAATCTACAAGGAATCGCTAAGCCAATAAAACTAAAGAATCACGGTAGCATATTTTGTTTGGGGTATGAGTATAACTGGGAAGAATTCAAGGACCGGTCGCCACACTGGCATGGCCCTTACTATCCATTGGAGCAGCCAATACCCCATCTGGAGCAGACTTTCCAACCAGGCGAAGTCATCTATGGGACAGAAGAAGATGATGCAATGGAAGCAACAAAGAATTTGTTTTTGGAAGAAGATAACATGGATTGTTGCCTCATCTTCAAGGAGGATGGGGAGGAAGGCCCTTCCATACAAGTCGTAAGCCAAGGAGAATACCTCAACATTTGGTCCATCAGAACGACCAAAGCCCGGCGTGCCTCGAGGTAGCAAAGCTAACAAAGCACCACACACTATTTTGTTTTACTAGTTTATTTCCCTTTCACAGTTTTGTTTTCTTAAAAGGAGCTTAGAAGTTCAAAACGTTCATGGAATTTATTAATGTATTTTATTTTCTTATAAATATTATGCTTATTATTTCCATTAATTTACTCAACTACATTACAATTACTTTACTTGATGAACCAATGACTATGACATGCAACGAGACAACGAGACAAATAGACATAGATTCAAAGAAAGACGATATACTAGCAGAGATTGTTAAGGAAGTTGAGAATTTTGAGAATAGGCTTAAGTGCAACATGAAAGTTAGATTGTCAAACTGGGAGATGCAGAAGACATCAAAGAAACACAAATCAACGTCCATTTGTCACCGTCAGAAAAGAAAGAATATACAGAGTTCCTAAGAGGGTATGAAGACATATTCTCCTGCTCATACGATGATGTGACTGGTCTAAACACATCTATCGTGGCATACAAATGCCCGACCGATCCGGCCTGTCAGCCAGCAAAGCAAAAACTAAGAAGTTCAAGCCACATATGAGTATGAAAATCAAGGAAGAAGTTTCTAACCAAATCAAAGGTGAAGTTCTCAGGGTGGTAGAGTATCTGACATGGTTAGCAATGTTGTTCCAGTACAAAAGAAGGAAGGAAAAGTTAGAGTATCTGTCTACTACCGGGACCTCAATAGGGCCAGTCCAAAAGAAGACTTCCACTTGTCGAACATACACATCTTGATTGATAACTTTTCCAAGCACGAGCTGTAGTCATTCGTTGATTGTTTTGCTGGGTACCATCAGATATTGATGGATGAAAGGTCGAAGCTATCCAAGAATTGCCACCGCCAAAGAACAAGAAAGAAGTAATTAGTTTTTTGGGGAGATTTACCTACATTATCCGGTTCATAGCACAATCTACTATCATCTGTAAGCCAATCATTAAGATGCCGAAGAAGGAAACCGCTACCAAATGGACTGATGACGGCCAAAAAGCCTTCAACAAATTCAAGGAGTACTTGTCAACACTGCCGGTCATGGTTCCGCCCGAGCCAGGTAAACCAAATTTACTCTACCTTTTGGTGCTAGATGGAGCGTTTGGTTGTGTTCTATGGTGGTATGATGAAATAGGGAGAAAAGAGCACACCATCTATTATCTTAGAAAGAAGTTCACCCGTACGCGGCCCGATACTCTCTGTTGGAGCGCACATATTGTGCTCTGACT
The DNA here is from genome assembly GCA_034376525.1 of Nicotiana benthamiana. Lineage (NCBI taxonomy): Eukaryota > Viridiplantae > Streptophyta > Magnoliopsida > Solanales > Solanaceae > Nicotiana > Nicotiana benthamiana. Next base: position 51,826,840 of record CM067330.1, on the reverse strand, counting down.
TGGGTAGCTCAAAAGCCGAGGCACAATTTCTGTGCTTACACCACATATCTCATGTTAAGAATGGACCCGTTAAAGTACATCTTTCAAATGCCCATGACCACTGGCAGGCTAGCCAAGTGGAAAATCTTGCTCGGTGAATTCGACATTGTCTATGTTACTCGGAAAGCAATAAAAGGATAGGCGTTAGTAGATCACCTTGCGGAAAACCCTGTGGATGGAGAATATAAGCCCCTAAAGACGTATTTTCTTGATGAAGAGGTATACTTCATAGGAGAAGACATAATAGAATCTTATGATGGTTGGAGGATGTTTTTCGAGGAGTATCAAACTTCAAAGAAGTTGGCATAGGAGTAGTCCTGGTATTAGAAGCCGGCCAGCATTATCCGGTATCTGCGTAGCTCAGGTTCCCATGCACTAATAATACGTCTGAATATGAAGCTTGCATCATAGGGCTAAAGATGGCCATTGACATGAACATCTAAGAGTTGCTAGTGGTTGGAGATTCGTATTTGCCCATACATTTAGTCTGAGAGGAATGGACAACTAAGAACTCCAAGATACTCCCATACATGCATCATGTATAGGAGTTGGGGAAAAGGTTCACAAAGACAGAATTTCCGGCATGCTCTTAGAGCCCAAAATAAGTTTGCTGATGCATTGGCAATCCTATCATTTATGATTAACATTCAGACTAGAACTTTATAAACCTTATTCTGGTGGAGATTCACGATCAGCTAACTTATTATGCTCATTTCGAGGAAGAAGCAGACGTAAAGTCTTGGTTTCGTGATATCAAGGAATATTTGGCAAAGAGAGAATACACAAAACTTGCAAATCCGACTCAAAAGCGCACACTCCGGAGGTTATCTAACAATTCTTTCACATCTGAGGGATCATGTATAGGAGGACTCTTGATTTGGGATTACTAAGGTGTGTTGATGCAAGGAAGCATCTAACTGTTAGAAGAAATCCATGCTGGAACCTCCAGTCCACATATGAACAGTTTTGTCTTAGACAAGAAGATACTTCGGGCATGTTATTTTTTGATGACTATGGAAACGGACTGCGTCTAGTATGTCCGAAAGTGCCATCGTTTTAAGATACATGTAGACATGATAAAGGTACAACAAAAAAAGCTTACTGCAACAAGCTCTCCATGGCCATTCGCCTATCAAGGAATGGATATAATCACACCTATCAAGACCGCCACATCAAATGGGCACATGTTTATTCTAGTGGCAATCGATTATTTCACTAAATGGTTTGAAGCAACATCATACAAAGTAGTGACTAAGAAAGTTGTGGAAACCTTTCTCTGCGATCGCATTGTTTGTCAGTTCGAAATTTCGGAGTCAATCATCACTAATAATGGTTCCAATCTTAACACTGACTTGATGAAAGCCATGTGTGAAACCTTCAGGATCATACACAAGAATTCAATAGTGTACATACCACAAATATATGGATCTATAGAAGCCGCCGACAAAAAAATCATGAATATACTAAGTAAAATGATAGAAAAGCATAAACAGTGGCACGAGAAGCTATCATTTGCTTTATTTGGATGCCACACCACAGTACGCATATAAGTCGGGGCTACTCCCTACATGTTGGTTTAAGGTACAAAGGTAGTCATTCCCACAGAGGTAGAAATTCTCTCGTTGAGAATCATACAGGAAGTAGAACTCGACGATGCAGAATGGGCAAAGAGTCACTACAAGAAGTTAGCCCTGATAGATGGAAAAAGAATGAACCCAGTCTGTCATGGTCAAATTTATCAAAACAAAATGTCCAGATCCTTCAACAAAAGAGTCAAACCAAGACAATTCACACCAAGGCAGCTGGTATTCAATTATAATTTTCCACATCGAGATGAAGCCAAAGGGAAATTCTCTCCCAACTAGCAGGGTCCGTACATGGTTGACTGGGATCTAACAGGAAGAGCCGTCTTACTTGCAGAAATGGACGGAGATGTGTGGCCAAAACCAATCAATTCAGGTGCAGTAAAGCGATACTATGTGTAATCTTATTCTTTCCTACATGATGTAATTTTAAACCACGTCTAACCTGATTCATGCTTAAGAGGAGATATGTAGGTGGCCATATGTGTTCGGTCACAATTTAATAAAATTTTCTCTACCCCCCAGCAATTGGAAAATTAGGAAGAATTTTGAGGAGGCCCCTCAAAATTCTAAAGCAACTTCAGCTGATTATTGCACGTAGCCGTCAGAAGCAGTGACTCAGTAAACTGCAACAGAATTTTGAAGAGGACCCTCAAAATTCTAGAGTAAGAGAGGTTGCAATGTTTGGAACCATGTCGCAGTCGTTGGTTCATCTAAAGAAAACTATTTTTTATATATTTATGTTACGTTTTACTAAATCACGATTGCTTTGTTTAGCTATGCTACCCGATGATACACAACATCCCTGAAAACATAACCAAGCAGGACATGAAAGCTCACGAGGATACGAACTAACATATCCCCTCTACAACTCACGATTTTTCTTTGGATGAAGGAGCCCAAGTTGCAAATTACCGAATACATTTATACACTCATACTTTTCGGGAAAACGACCCTCAAAACTATTACCTACACACATTTTCTTTTGCACGCAATATCTTCAGCAGCCACAGTATCACAATCCGCTATTAGCTATTAAGCCATAAACTAAGAATTCTATGTCCACTTTCATTTTCTGCATCGCATAGGACTACCATTCTGCCTTTAGGGACTAAGCTCTTTCTCCATTTGCATTTCTTCATTGCACAAGGCTACCTTTCTACCTTTCGAAGTTAAGCCCTACCTCCATCAGCATTTTTCTACATTGCATAAGGTTACCTTTCTACCTTTCGAGGTTAAGCTCTACCTCCATCTGCATTTTTCTACATTGCATAGGGGTACTATTCTGCCCTCTAACGCTAAGCTCTGTCTCTATTTGCATTTTTGGTATTGCATAAGGCTACATTTCTCACTTTTGAGACTAAACACTATTTCCATTTGCATTTTCTGCATTGCATAGGGCTACTATTCTGCCTTCCGAGACTAAGCTCTGTCTCGACTTGTATTTTTCTGCATTGCATAAGGTTGCTATTCTTCCTTTAGAGGTTCAACTCTACCTCCATATGTAGTTTTGTGCATTGCATAAGGCTAAGGCTACTATTCTGCCTTCAAGGGCTAATTTATCCCTCCATCCGCCTTTCCCACATTGCATAAGGCTGCTATTATGCCCTCCGAGACTAAGCTCTGTCTATATTTGTATTTCTATATTGCATATGGCTACTATTATGCCCTTCGAGACTAAGCTGTCTCCATTTGCATTTCTGCATTGCATACAGCTACCTTTATGCCTTTCAAGGTTAAGCTCTACCTCCATATGCATTTATGCATTGCATAGGGCTACTACTCTACCCTTTGAGACTAAGCTCTGTCTCCATCTGCATTTTTTCTACATTGCATAGGGCTACCATTCTATCTTGTGAGGTTAATCTCGACCTCCATTTGCATTCCTGCATTGCATAAGTCTACTGTTCTGCCTTCCGAGGTTAAGCTCTACCTCCATTAGCATTTTTTTATGCTACTATTTTTCCTTCCGAGACTAAGCTTTATCTCCATATGAATCCCGTATAACTGAAAGATTGCCACTTCACTTAAATTCTGCATCGGCTAAAAGAACACCACCTCATTACATCCTGCATTGGTTGAAATATTGCAATTATATTTGCATTCCTTGCATGACTAAAACATCTCCACGTTACATAAGTTCTGCATTGGCTAAAAGATTGCAATTTGATTTACATTTTGCATGGCTGAAACATCGGTTCTTCATTTAAGTCCCGCATTGGTTGAAAGATTGCCATTTTATTTACGTTTTGCATGGGCTGAAATATTGCCACCTTTTTCATCTCAGGAGCAGAAAGATCGCCACCTATTGCATTTCATATGCTGAAAGATCGTCAAATTATCTGAAGGCATCATTGTTCAAAGGCACCATCTTCATAGCCCGAGAATGCCATGTCATGGCCTGAGGACCATATTTTATCTTTTGCATATCATTATTAAAAGGCATCATAATTTGGAGGCACTATTCTCACAGCCCGAGAACATCTTTTCATGGCTTACAAATCCTCTATTACATGGTTCATGGCCCATGACATCATGGTCTAAGGACGCCATCCTAATCGTCCAAAAACAACATTGATAGTCCAACAGAAGCTTTCACCACGTTTAAATTTATGAACGATTTATGTTTGTATTGCTCAATTACAGGTACATCGGCTAGGAATGGTCGTCTTAGCAAGGGCAATCCCGCTCTATTTCCCCCAGTCCTACTATTCCATAGCTATATACCCCAGCTGATATATCACATCCGTTCTTGAAAGACCTCCATCGGCATACTTCGCTGACGGAGTATGAACTACATACGGCCTGATTCTTGTAAGACCAGGGATATGTAGGTAGATTGTAAACCAGAGCACAACCAAAATTCTTTAAATCGTCCGGTCAAGATTAGCCATCATATCTTTATCCGACAATTCTTTCATCCTTCCCAGTTAAAGAGGGGAAGCTGTTGATATCCAATTTTTCCTACATATTTTTATATATATAATACTTTCAAAATAGTATGCCCAACAGTTTTGATATTTTTTAAAGATTTTCAAAATCAATTTATTGTCTATTTTAACAGTATAAAACCCAATAACTATTCCCAAGGATTATTATTTTGGTGAATGACTTATTTTATTCTCATATTAACGCCAAAAATTGATAAGGTATTTTTTTTATATTTTTACAAATCTATTTAGCATTTTTAATCCTAAATTGCATGTAATTGTAATTTTAGCCCATTTTAAGATTAACAGCATTTTAAAATTGTAAAATTTGTTCCTATGTTTTTAGATTAATATTTATATGATATTAGCTGGTTCAATACTGTTTATTTGATTTTAAAATCATTTTATTTTTTTTTATTAAATAAAAAGAAACTATGTCTTTCTAACAATTAGTCCTGTTTCATTGCAATTACAGCCCTACTCTATTCAATTTTAACCTAATATAATCCACAAACTTACCCAATCTCAATTTCCAAACAGACCAGCCCATACGCGATTTAATCCAATCCCCACCTACCCATTAAATCCCCACTCAAGATTAATGGCCAGAACTCACCTTCCTTAATTAACTCCAAACCACTATCCTAATTCTCTTATTTTCACTCATAAGCCGCCTTTGAAATCCCTCTCCTCTATAAATTCTCTCTAACCGTCTCGAAACACTAGACTATCTCACCGTCTCCTATCTCGATCTCACCTGAAATCATGGATACTCCGGTCATGATAACCTCACACTCACCCTCTATTACTCCTGTGCACTTCATATTTGAAGAATCGGGGCCTTGATCTTGGTGTTTCTCTTTCAAATCTTCTTAGATCTGTAGATCTATGGCTTCTCCGACCGTTACTCCGGCATATTCGAGCAACATTAGTCTTTTTCGAGTATGGATCAGACTTTTCTAAAGACCTTTCTTATTTTTAGGGTTTTCTCTACAATCTATGGCTATTCGAGGTTATTTCTAATTTTCTTTTCTTAGATCTGTCACATATCTATGCTCTATATGTGTTTTTAAATGATTTCCCTAATTTATTTTCCTTTCAAAAAAATTCTCTTTTAAAAATCATTTCTCTTAGATTTAGGGTTTTCTCAAAGATTTAAAATGTTTTGCCAACTTTTCTTTCTTCCCTTTCTTTGTGTGTAATTGTTTGTTACTGGTTTCAAAATTTTCCTTTTATCATACGTGTTCTTCTGTGCTTCTGTATCTTTTGTTTTCCTACTATGTTTCTATGCCATGCTCACATGTTAATCTATGATGCTTTCCTTGTTCTTTTCTATATGTGTTTATGGTTGAGTTATTTCATTTGTTTACTTTAACAGAACTTTATTTGTGTTCCTGCGAAGCATATTTCATCTACCTTCATTAAGCTCATATCACTCTTTCTTCTGAACTTGTTTAAGTTCTAAGTTTTCTCAAACATATTCTCATGACCTTGAATCAACTCTCTTTCTATCATGTATGTTTGTTTTTATAAGTCTTTGGAAAAGGCTTCTGAGCCTCTCTCAAGTGGCTTACCTTCTCATCTTATTGTCGGGCTCAATCCAAAACCCAAGGATTTAGAGATTTTTTAAAATTTTTTATTTCTTGTGTGCGAGTTAGGGTTCCAATTTGGGACCCTAGACTCTTAGACTCGTTTGAGTCTGCTAACTATGTACCGCTTTTGCTTATGATTCTTAATCTTTTTTTGATTAAAATCTCTTCTAAATAACTTGACAATCCGTTCTTGATTTACTTATTTGTGAGCTTTATATAGGAGAAACTCCACTTTCAATTAATTTTTACCAACTAATTGATTAATTCTGAAGTCCTTTTAATAAGGCTGACGATTTGTCACTAAGTTTCTTTGATTGAACTTCCTTTACCTTTTCTTGACTTGGTTCAATCAAATTGAACCTGTAATTTTGGTTTTGTTAGAAAATACGCTTAACGCTAGAGGGGGGGGGGGTGAATAGCGTTATAATAAAAATTAGCATAAACTTGCGGAATTTAAAAGTTGCAGGAAAAAAATAAGTGCGATAAGTAAGTAAATAAGAACGAACGCACCGATGTATCCTGGTTCACCACAACCCGTGGCTAGTCCAGTCCCCGAGAGACTCTCTCGAGATGTCCACTAACACTGTTAAGCTTACGGGTGCTCAACAAACCTTTACAAACTGAGGACACAAGCCTCAACAACCTTTGCTCGAAGATACAACGCTCCAAGACTTCAACCCAAGGAAACACAAGTTCCTTCTTACAATACAAGGGACTAACACTTCCCTTCAAGTGAATAAAACACTTAGCACTAACTTAAACCAGACTCACTTAATAGAGTAGATATGAGTAAACAGATACGCTCAAGAACGCAAAAGCTTTCGTCAAGAGTTTTGGCTCTCAAAACTTATGTAATGAATAGAAAGTGATGAACAATAGAGTATGCAAGCTATAGCAATAATATGATCAGTTGTTGTGTTTAGAAGACTGATTTGAAGCTGTATTTATAGTTGCAAAACCATGCATTACCGTTGCCTAATTGCCAATTAAGAGTTGCTGATTTTAGTCAGTGACAATCGATTGTCAAAATGCCACAATCGATTGTTTGCCAATCGTTCCAAAAATCATTCCCAGATTTTACGCTTAACAATCGATTATCTAAGATCAATAATCGATTACTGGCAACATTCAAAAATCATTTCCAGATTTTACTTAAAACAATCGATTGTCAGAAATCTACAATCGATTACTTGGCAACGTTCAAAAAAAATCATTTCCAGATTTTACTTAAAACAATCGATTGTCAGAAATCTACAATCGATTACTTGGCAACGTTCAAAAAATCTTTTTCAGATTTTATTTAAAACAATCGATTATTAGAAATCTATAATCTATTACCTGACGGTTTTTGAAAATGTTTTGGCAACGGTCAATTACACAATCGATTATGCTATGAGAACAATCGATTATATATCAGTCTTTGAAAAATCAATTAGACACTGCCTTAATGCACTTGATTGTCAAAGGTACACAATCGGTTATTTTATGACTTGGAAAATGTCTGATAGACACTGCCTCAACACAATCGATTGTCATAAGTTCACAATCGATTATTTTGTAGCTTTGAAAAACTTTGATGTACACTGCCTCAACACAATCGATTGTCATAAGGTTCACAATCGATTGTCATGCAGATTTTAAAAATCTGATGCACACTGCCTTAACACAATCGATTGTCATAAGTTCATAATCGATTGTCATGCAGCTGACTTAACATAATCGATTATCATAAGTACATAATCGATTATCTTAGTCCAGATTTTAGAGGCATGTTTAAAAATTATTTTGACTAAAGTAAATATACATGATTTAAAATCATTTAGCTTTAAATTAAATATGCATGATTTGATAAAAATGTTTTTACGAGAGAAGCCAAGTCTTGAGTCAAGTTATCGGATCAAGATCACAATTAAAGAACGACTCATGTATAACTTTATATCTTTGCTTGATCTTGGTCTTGTGCGTGAAACTCATTATATATCAATTGCCCGCTTGTGCTTGGACCTCGTCATATGTCCATTGCGCATAGTTTGTCATTCATCAAAACCTACAAATATGAACACAAGTTTTAGTATAGTGCCTTGAGAACGTGTTTCTACAATTTCCCCTTTTTGATAATGGCAAACTTTAGTCGGGATATGCATATTAGAGATTCATAATGACGATTCAAGACAAGTAAAGATATGCAACAAGTATGCAATTAGTTCAATTAGTTCCCCCTCAACATATGAATTCCCCCTAAATTTATGCCAATAAAAAATTAGTGCATATCCCTTATTCTTCCCCCTTTTGACATTAGCAAAAATGGAAAAGGTGAGTAACTTGTTTATTGATTAAGCAAAAGTTGCATAAAAAGACATAATAAAGCAAATAATACCAACATAACCGATTATTCATACTTGATAATTGATTATATACTAACGAGAAATCGGTTATCCTTAGGATAAATTGATTACTCCGCATCAATCTTTATAATTCCCCCTGCCTTTAGGGCGATACCTACAAAAATTCGTTAGACAATGCATGACTTAGATCAACATGGAGTCAAGAATCCCGAGTTCACTACGAATTCGGAAGAAGGACTCTTTCTCTAAGGGTTTTGTAAAGATGTCGGCCAATTGATCTTTGGTTTCAACAAATTCAATTTCGACATCACCCTTGAGAACGTGATCTCTTATAAAATGATGCCTAATTTCAATGTGTTTTGTTCTTGAATGAAGAACGGGGTTCTTCGTCAAGCATATGGCGCTAGTATTATCACATCTAAGAGGGATATGATCAAGAATTAGGCCATAGTCCAAGAGTTGTTGTTTCATCCAAAGGATTTGAGCGCAACAACTCCCCGCGGCTACATATTCAGCCTCGGTTGTGGACAACGCAACACTTACTTGTTTCTTGCTAAACCAAGAAACGAGAGAGCTACCGAGCAAATGGCAAGTGCCACTAGTGCTCTTGCGGTCCAATTTGCATCCAGCAAAATCAGAATCGGAATAGCCAACAAGTTGGCATGAAGAACCTTTGGGATACCATAGACCTACATTTACAGTACCAACAAGATACTTCAATATCCGTTTTACAGCAGTTAGGTGAGACTCCTTCGGACACGATTGATAACGAGCGCATAAGCACACGCTAAACATGATGTCCGGTCTACTAGCAGTAAGATAAAGGAGAGATCCAATCATACCTCGATACTTTTTGGTGTCGACTTCCTTACCTTTCTCATCTTTGTCTAGATGATCGGATGTGCTCATGGGAGTGGCCATTGCTTTTGCGTTGGTCATTTCAAATCGTTTCAGCAATTCTTTGCAATATTTAGCTTGACAAATGAAAGTTCCTTCTTTCATTTGCTTTACTTGCAGCCCCAAAAAGAATGTTAGCTCACCCATCATAGACATCTCAAATTCGCTTGTCATTAAATCGGAAAATTCCTTGCACAAAACATTGTTAGTAGCACCAAATATAATATCATACACATAGATTTGAAATAATAAAATATCATTGTTTTTATGCTTAACGAAAAGAGTGGTGTCAACTTTCCCTCTAATGAAATCATTTTTCAAAAGAAATTTACTCAATCTTTCATACCAAGCTCGGGGAGCTTGTTTAAGACCATAAAGAGCCTTTTTAAGTTTGAAAACATGATTTGGAGATTTAAAATCTTCAAAACCCGGGGGTTGTTCAACATAAACTTCTTCTTGAATAACACCATTTAGAAAAGCACTTTTTACATCCATTTGATACAAATTGAAATTCATAGAAGATGCAAAGGCAAGTAATAAACGAATAGCTTCTAACCTTGCTACGGGAGCATATGTTTCTTCATAGTCAATACCCTCTTCTTGATTGTAGCCTTTTGCTACAAGCCTAGCTTTGTTTCTAGTGATTACACCATTTTCACCTAATTTGTTTCGAAAAACCCATTTCGTACCAATTATGGTATGATTTTCGGGTCTTGGCACCAAATCCCAAACGTCATTCCGTTTGAATTGGTTAAGCTCCTCTTGCATTGCCAAAGTCCAAAATTCATCCCCAATTGCTTCGGAGATGGTTGTGGGTTCAATTTGAGAAACAAAAGCAGTATGTCCTAAGGTGTTCATAAGAGAGTTTCGGGTACTTACCTTTTCTCCAACGTCGCCAATTACCTGTTTGAGAGGGTGATCTTTGATTGTCCTCCATTCATTAGGCATTTTCGTTTCTTTCTCCAATTGTGACGCTTCCTCCGATAATTGTTCCAAGATTTCATCTTGAATTTCCTTAGAAGTTTCCTCTTGTACTTTGTCTTGAGGACTTATTGAGTTTAAGATACCTGCAGGATAAGAACCAGAATCCTTTCTCGCCAAGCGAGCATTATTTTCGGAAAACACAATATGAGGGGATTCCTCCACAGTTCCGGTTCTATTATTGAATACCCTATATGCTTTGCTACGTGAGGAATAACCAATAAAAATTCCTTCATCGGATTTGGCATCAAATTTTCCCAATTGATCTTTTCCATTGTTATGAATAAAGCATTTACAACCGAATACTCTAAAATGGGAGATATTTGGTTTCCTTCCCTTGTAGAGTTCAAAAGGGGTTTTCATGAGTATTGGCCTTATGACTACTCTATTCAAAACGTAGCATGCGGTATTCACGGCATCCGCCCAAAAATGTTTGGGAATCTTAGGCTCATCGAGCATGGTTCTAGCCATCTCTTCGAGACACCTATTTTTCCTTTCCACCACCCCATTTTGTTGTGGTGTTCGTGGAGCGGAGAAGGTGTGCTCAATACTGAGTTCGTCACAAAAGTCCGCAAAGAGATTGTGATCAAACTCTCCCCCATGATCACTTCTTATTGAAGTGACGGTTGTGTCCTTTTCGTTTTGGACACGTTTAAGAAAATATTTGAAATTATGGAAAGCTTCACTTTTATGAGAAAGAAATAGAGTCCATGTAAATCTAGAATAATCATCAACAATAACAAAAGCATAACGATTTCTACCAAGACTTTCAATGCGAGATGGTCCAAATAAGTCCATGTGAAGTAATTGCAAAGGTCTAGTAGTTGAAACAATATTTTTCGATTTAAAAGATGCTTTTGTTTGCTTCCCTTTTTGACAAGAATCACAAATAGAGTCTTTTTCAAATTTCAAGTTTGGAAGACCAATAACTAAATTTTGTGAAACCAATTTGTTCAAAAGATGCATGTTGATGTGAGCTACTCTACGGTGCCATAACCACGTATCATCTTCTTTGCTCATAAGACAATCTACATATTCAGATGAAGAATTTTCGAGATCAACCATATAGATATTATCGATTCTAAATCCACGAAGAATAATTTTAAAATCGCTACGGCGAAAAACTAAACATTCATTTGAATCAAATAAAACAAGATTTCCCTTGTCACATAATTGACTTATGCTCGAGAGATTATGTTTTAGACCCTTAACTAGCAATATATGCTTAATGGAAGAGGAGTCATCCTTACCGGCCGATCCAATGCCGATAATTTTTCCTTTGTTGTTATCACCAAAAATAACGCTTCCTCCTTCCTTGTGTTCTAGTTGAAGGAACTTGGATTCGTCTCCAGTCATGTGCTTGGAGCATCCACTATCAAGGTACCAAAGTACACTTGACCCCTTCAAACACACCTACAAAACAGATTAATGAGTTTTAGGTACCCATGCCATTTTGGGTCCTTGGAGGTTAGGCAAATCATAGTGATGTGACTGAGTGTTATGTCTTTGTCGTGTAAAACAAGCAGGAGCAATATGTCCAATTCGTCTACAATAATGACAAACAACATTAGGATTATGCATTCGTCTAGGTTGATAGTAATTGGACGGACGAAATTCATTTACTCTATTCTTGACAATATGACTATTGCGCAATTCATGAAAATCATTTCTCCTACTATTTGTTCTAGGATATACAGCATTTCTAGGATAGTTGTTTCTAGGTTGAAAGCCATTTCTGGGTGTTCTACAAGGTTCAAAATTCCTTCTAGTGTTTGGCCTAGAGTATGCATTATTTCTAGAATGATTATTTCTAGGTTGCGATTGTTGAAAGCCATTTCTAGGTTTGTTATATCTTGGATGAGCGTTTGTTTTATTAATCCTAGGTTGAGCCTTAGGTTGTTGGGGGTTGGCTTCAACCTTTTCTTTAGGCTTATTCTCAAAGCCTATGCCATGCTTGGTCGACTTCAAATTAACAAGAACTTCATTCAAATTTTTATGAGAAGAATTAAACTTATCTAGGGTGCCCTTAAGTCTTTCTACCTCATTTTTGAGATGCATGCAAGAAGTACAATTTTTACTAGAGCTCTCGGGTTTGTCGGCGCTTCTCTTGCTGAAAAATTTGTTTTGTTCTTTCAACTTCTCATTTTCCAAAATCAGTTTTTCCAAATCCTTTTCTTTCAAAGAGAGTTGTTTTTCAAAATCTTTTTCTTTTAAAGAAGCATTTTCTTTTATGCTTTTAACAGTTTTGGAAGCTTTAATAAATTCACTATACAACTCATCAAAAGCATTTTGCATTTCCTCAAGAGAATAGAAATTTTTGGAAGAAATTTGACATACCTCTTCTTGATTGTTTTCGTGAGCCATGAGACAAAGATTTGCGGCTTCGTCTTCTTCTTCCTCACTCGACTCGTCACCGGAGTCGCCTCCCCAAGATAAGTATGCTCGTTGTTTCTTGAAGGGTTTCTTCTCCTTTTTGGCATTTGGGCAATTTGATTTAATGTGCCGGTTTCTCCGCACTCATAGCACTTTATTTGATCTCCTTGCTTTTTGCCCTTTCGTTCATACTCTTTTCACATGAACTTTTGAAATCTCTTAATATCGAGTCCGAACTCGTTGTCTCCGTCCTCATCATTTTGAGGTTGGCTTGTGCTTGCCTTGACAGCGATCTTTTGTTTCCTTTGATCATCAACAAGAGGGTTAAGTATAGTAGATTCATAAGTTTTAAGATTACCTCTTAATCCGTCAATGGTGACATTTGAAACGCCAATAGATTCTTGAATCGCGTCGGCCTTGGATCGCCATGCCGGAGTGAGACTTCGGAGAATTTTTCGGACAAGTTCCTTATCCGTGAAGGTCTTCTTAAGAGCATGTAAATCATTTACGATTTTTGAAAATCGTTCGAACATCGCATCGACCTTTTCGCCTTCCTTCATGTGAAACAATTCATATGCATGGGTTAGGAAATCAATTTTAGCTTCCCTTACCTGGTCCGTACCTTCGTACGTAATTTCCAGCTTGTCCCACATTTGCTTCGCCGTTGTGCAACATGATATTTTCTTGTAATCATCAGCATTTACAGCACAATATAATAAATTAATGGCTCTAGCGTTGTTTTGCACCTTTCGGATATCATCCGCATCGTATTCATCTTCGGACTTTGGAACATCTTTATTTTCAACCTTTTTGGTTGGAATTTGTTCTCCCTTCATTATAACCTTCCAAAGATGAAAACTATTTGATTGAACAAATATTCTCATCCTCTCCTTCCAGTACGAATAGTTTGTACCGTCGAATAGTGGTGGTCGGGTGGAGCATTGTCCTTCACCTATTCCTGCAAAAGAATCACGAGTAGAAGCCATGGATTGTTTCTCTCAAACGGTTAAGTCTTCAAAGAGTTGGGCTCTGATACCAATTGTTAAAAAATACGCTTTACGCTAGAGGGGGGATGAATAGCGTTATAATAAAAATTAGCATAAACTTGCGGAATTTAAAAATTGCAGGAAAGAAATAAGTGCGATAAGTAAATAAATAAGAACGAACGCACCGATGTATCCTGGTTAACCACAACCCGTGGCTAGTCCAGTCCCCAAGAGACTCTCTCGAGATTTCCACTAACACTGTTAAGCTTACGGGTGCTCAACAAACCTTTACAAACTGAGGACACAAGCCTCAACAACCTTTGCTCGAAGATACAACACTCCAAGACTTCAACCAAAGGAAACACAAGTTCCTTCTTACAATACAAGGGACTAACACTTCCCTTCAAGTGAATAAAACACTTAGCACTCACTTAAACAAGACTCTCTTAATAGAGTAGATATGAGTAAATAGATACGCTCAAGAACGCAACAACTTTCGTCAAGAATTTTGGCTCTCAAAACTTATGTAATGAATAGAAAGTGATGAACAATAGAGTATGCAAGCTATAACAATAATATGATCAGTTGTTGTGTTTAGAAGACTGATTTGAAGCTGTATTTATAGTTGCAAAACCATGCATTACCGTTGCCTAATTGCCAATTAAGAGTTGCTGATTTTACTCAGTGACAATCGATTGTCAAAATGCCACAATCGATTGTTTGCCAATCGTTCCAAAAATCATTCCCAGATTTTACGCTTAACAATCGATTATCTAAGATCAATAATCGATTACTGGAAACGTTCAAAAAATCATTTCCAGATTTTTCTTAAAACAATCGATTGTGAGAAATCTACAATCGATTACTTGGCAACGTTCAAAAAAAATCATTTCCATATTTTACTTAAAACAATCGATTGTCAGAAATCTACAATCGATTACTTGGCAACGTTCAAAAAATCTTTTTCAGATTTTATTTAAAATAATCAATTATTAGAAATCTATAATCGATTACCTGACGGTTTTTGAAAATATTTTGGCAACGGTCAATTACACAATCGATTATGCTATGAGAACAGTCGATTATATATCAGTCTTTGAAAAATCAATTAGACACTGCCTTAATGCACTTGATTGTCAAAGGTACACAATCGGTTATTTTATGACTTGGAAAATGTCTGATAGACACTGCCTCAACACAATCGATTGTCATAAGTTCACAATCGATTATTTTGTAGCTTTGAAAAACTTTGATGTACACTGCCTCAACACAATCGATTGTCATAAGGTTCACAATCGATTGTCATGCAGATTTGAAAAATCTGATGCACACTGCCTTAACACAATCGATTGTCATAAGTTCACAATCGATTGTCATGCAGCTAACTTAACATAATCGATTATCATAAGAACATAATCGATTATCTTAGTCCAGATTTTAGAGGCATGTTGAAAAATCATTTTGACTAAAGTAAATATGCATGATTTAAAATCATTTTGCTTTAAATTAAATATGCATGATTTGATAAAAATATTTTTACGAGAGAAGCCAAGTCTTGAGTCAAGTTATCGGATCAAGATTACAATTAAAGAACGACTCATGTATAACTTTATATCTTTGCTTGATCTTGGTCTTGTGCTTGAAACTCGTTATATATCAATTACGCGCTTGTGCTTGGACCTCGTCATATGTCCATTGCGCATACTTTGTCATTCATCAAAGCCTACAAATATGAACACACGTTTTAGTATAGTGCCTTGAGAACGTGTTTCAACAGGTTTCACTAGTTGTTTTATTGATTCCCTTTCCATATTTCTCACAAACAGTGTATCATAAGATACTTTTCTTAAATGATTTCTATGTATTTACCCCTTTTGTGCTACTATAAAAAGTTTTTAATCAAAACTTCTTTCCTTAATTAGTTTTTACCCATTGAAATTGGAATCCCTTAACTAAAGGGAGATTGATTTCAATGATTTTCCCTTACCTTTATTACTTGTTTTCTGCACAATTAAATGGAGTGCCCTTCTGCACTCTTGAAAAAAAACACACACCACAAGGACAATCATCATGACTCCCAATTTAATACTCTCACAAACTAGCTACTTTGAGTTCAATACTCTTTCAACATTATGCTTTTCCTTGAGATCCTTTAGAGTTTTTTTGCTTGCAGATTGGATTCACTATGACTCCTTTTTACTGGTTTTTCCTTAAAACTGGTATATTCATATTTAATTTTCTGCTTCATTCCAATGTGTTTACTTCATAGTTTCAACATTCTTGTTTACTTTGCTACTGTTGTTCAGTAATTAGACTATGCATGTCCTTTCCTTGCATCAGTTTCTATTGTGTATCCTTATCCCCTCTTCCCCTTCTATGTGTTTGAGTTAAGGTTCTTGGCCTGCCAGTATCCAAATTACTGCCCATGTCACAACCTGATCTACAATGGATCTTAACTCCTAAGATTGGGCTAATAGGCTAGTTAGAGGTATGCCACTACTCCCAATTGCTGGGCATGACCACCAGCCTTCCATGGATTTCCCTAATTCCATCATTATCACTTGAACTTACACTTAAACTCTAAGTTCTGCCCCCCTCTTATAAGCCTCGCTTTGGGACCTTGAGTTCATTCTGAACTTGGACATTTGAGGACTGGCCCTTCCACACTGCAATATGATCTAATTCTACAATGTATTTGGGGTGTTAGCACTGCTAGGAGCACTTTGATACTCCTAAGAACTTTGACACATCCTAATTAAGAGAAAGTCTTTTGGAAATCTGATCCTGGAAGTTGGTTCATCTCATATTGTTAGACCTTGAGTCTGAATTCGGCTGTTTGGGTGTAGCTTGAATTTCTGATCTAAATTTTTACTTTTTCTAGTTCTTTTTGGTGTGTAATAATTTGTAATAATTATGGGGATAGCTAGTGGAAAGAAAAGGATGAATGTATGCAAAGGGTAGATAACTTGCCTATATGATTTTTCTGATTCTTGCATTCACATAGACAACATGCCTACAGCTTCCTACATTCATGTATATAACTTGTTCATAGGAATTCTTGAACTTCTGCATTCTCATCTTAGAAATCCTACGTATAAGTTTTGCATTCCTGTATATAGAAATCCTGTCTCTAAGTTTCTGCATTTCTGCATATAGAAACCACAATCATAGGTTTTTTCACTTTGGGATATATATATCATTAGGAAAACAATCCTAGGTTTAATATTAATCTGCATATATCTGACATTAGGCAAACAATCATATGTTTAATAATAATCAACTTTATTCTACATACCATGCCTATAGGACTCCTACACTTATGTAATCTTTTAAAATCAACAACGCTTAGAAATCATGCCTATTGGAATAATCAGCTGAATCATACGTGAGGAGGATTATTTGAGCCTTAACTACTATTTGCTTTCCCCATAACTACATATGTGTTCTTGTTTGTTGCCCTAGACTTTTATCCTTTTAAACTCTAAAAAACCCCAACTCCCTCCCCTTTAGGAGTAGTAGCATGAAATAAGTAACGTAACTATTTCTGCGCTTATACCTTAACTGGGTGGGTAGGGTGGATATGGATATGATGATGGGTGTGCTAATACCTCATGTAGCCCCTCTCTTTTGAGGAGTGATTACTGGGTATTGCATTGACGTGATCCTTATTAATCATAAATCTAGAACCCCCTTCCCTTTACTTTTGCATAATTGATTAAATCTTATCTTAATATTTTTGCCCTATTTACGTTTCCTCAAATTCCAATATACTTGCACAATTATATGAAATATCCCTTCTACTTTAGCCCTTATTTGCTTACTTGTTACGTGAAGTCGCAATTATAACATGGCTGGGAACCACACTAGTGGATCTTGGGGGTTGCCTAATGCCTTCCCCTCAAGATAATTTCTAGCCCTTACCCAAACTCTAATTCTTCAACTCAAAACCCTTATTAGAGTCCTAATGCACTTAATCGTTAGGTGGCAGCCTTTCAAATCAAAACCCAACTCCCAAAAGAGAACGAGTTGTCCTCCAAATGTCATAAACCCAATTTTGACTTAGAAAGAGGGGGCATCGACATGGACTATGTGAGGTATGTTAGGCTAGAAGTACTTGTTGCCATGTTAATCTTTTGCACTCTATTCTTGAATATCTTCTTTTTGTGACTGCATATTTACATTGGGACTACGGACGTGAGATTTTGGTAGCTCCCCCTTGTTTGTTTACTTTGGGACTACGGATTAGATTCGCGGTAGATTCCACTGCACATTTACTTTGGGACTACAGGTTAGATTCCTGGTAGATCCCCCCTACACATATACATTGGGACTAAGGATCGCATTCTGCTACATCCCTGCGCATTCATAGTTGGACTACGGGATGGTATCACAGGAAATGCTTCAGATAGACGCATATGATGGACTACGGGAGGGTATCCCGGGAGATCTTTAGCTAGTTGATGGAATGGACTACAGGACGGTATCCTGGGAGATCCTCATCGACGGTACTAATATTGAGTTGTTTATTCTGCGTTACCTCATTCTCTTTGTGTTATTTGTAGCCTTGTATAACCTATCTTACTTCATAGTTGTACTCATTTTCTCTGTTTATTTCATACTGTTGTAAGACTTATTATTATGTTTATTCTCAGTATAGCCCTGGCCTTCCTCGTCACTACCCGACAAAGGTTATGCTTGGAACTTACTGAGTACTGGTGTGGTGTACTCATGCCCCTTCTGTGCATATTTTTTAAGTGTAGTTCCAGGTACCGCGACCCGGGCGTATTATTCTCGTGGCGTAGAGACCTTGTAGAGACTTCGAGGTATATCTGCGATCTCCACATGCCAAGAGTGTCTATCATATTCTAGTTTAGAAATTAGCTTTCCTTTCATATGTTATTTTAGACATTCAGGAGTTAGAGCAATGTTTTACATTCTGCTAGCTTGTGTTTTTGTGAGTTTCCGGGTTTTTGCATAGTATTGTAGTAGTTGAGCTATTGTGTTGTATGTGCCGAGTGGCATTCTACATTCCGCTTTGAATTTTGTTAAATCTTGATTTTGAGTAATAATTTCTGCAATTATTTTGTCACGACCCAAATTGGAGGGCCATGACTAGCAGCCGACCATACTTGTCGCGCACCAACAAATATTTCACCTAACCTTTTTTATTATGTGCTACGGCCAACGAGATCAATATAAATGGTATTTATGGATCACATACAACCAACGATAAAAGATGATGGCATAAACCTACACAATAGGGGTGGCCAGACAATCAAGAAACTATATATAAGGTACGAGCTACGACGATGCCATGAAAGACTATACAACAAAACCAGTCAGCAAGGCATACCAAACTATACATGAGTCGACCCCTGTCTATGAGCCTATAAAGGAACACAAGTTTTGCAACATGGCCGGAACAGGGCCCCGACATACCCATAATGTCTATAACAAAAATGCATACCAAGACCATGACAAGTCCGGAGAAGGGATTTTGCCAATCACTGCTGAACTGGACAGCCTACTGTGGCGGGAGAGTTCCACCTACCTATCTATCTGGACCTACATCATGAAATGCAGCATCCACAAAAAAAAAGGACGTCAGTACGATTAAAGTACTGAGTATGTAATGTAGGAATCAATAAATAGGAATAGTAAGGTAAGCAGGGATAGAGTGTATACAACCTGTAACATCTGAGTACCTCTGAGGGCTACTAACATAAAATGCATGAAACATATGTATAAATACATAATATAATAAAACATTCGGCTCTGTGGGTATCATCATCATCATACCGTACCCGGCCGTAATAGGCTCGGTAATAAAAATGTACCCGACCTCATAAGGCTTGATAGAATCATACCCGGCCACGTGGAGCTTGGCAAAACCCAATCGATCAGTGGTTGCACAATAGGTGTCGTACCCGCCCGACTATAGCACGACTCTATAGAGTAAAATAAACACATATATAATACATGCTCAACTCATGGAAATACGTTTTATACCTTTCTGAGTGATCTAAGATCAGTATCCTTCGTACACGCTATTAGGACTTACTCTTCACTATGAGACTTATAAAATTCAAGAAGTGCCAACAACATTGATAACACAGGAATAAGAGAAGCAACATCACTTCAATCATTCTGTAAAAGGGGAAACAATGTAAGTACTGCTCGGTTCTAAGAGTAGAGTATCTTTGAAGCTCGTTCATTACAATATGTACGACCGAAGTCTTGCTAAAGAAGGAAAGGTATAGCCTCACATACCTTGTATATACTGCCACAATCTCAAGCTATGCAATTGTCACAACTCCTTAGTCTACAATAAGAGAGACGATACCATCGTTATT
This sequence comes from Nicotiana benthamiana, assembly GCA_034376525.1. Classification (NCBI taxonomy): domain Eukaryota; kingdom Viridiplantae; phylum Streptophyta; class Magnoliopsida; order Solanales; family Solanaceae; genus Nicotiana; species Nicotiana benthamiana. The sequence continues at coordinate 51,806,761 of CM067330.1, read as the reverse complement.
ATTTAAGCGTCATAACTATTATGTACTGACCACAACCTATTTTGTGATGAAATGGAAAGCCCCTCCACTATTTATATGACTTCCCACAAGTGAAAACAATCACTAAACAGATCATATTGAACCTCCCAAAACAGTCTACCAACCGATAACATTATTGCCAAGCCTTTCAATATATATTTCACAAGTTCTATCTTCAATGAATTAGACGCAACTTGGATAATCTTAAATACATATAGATTAAGAGGTTCCTAACCATTATACAGAAAGTAAAACTCCAATTTCACCTTAATTCTCCACGAAATATCCCTCCAATGCTGCCACAACAACAAGGAAGCGAAACTAGCAATCAATTAGTGTTTTTCAGAACTAGAATCACTTTAGAAGGCTTAAAATCACTTAGGGTTGATATTACAAACTTGAGAAGGTATTTACAAAACATAAACCCTTTAAAATGACCTCCCAACAAGCTGAAACAACATATCAATGAGCAACAACAAGAAGAACAGGAGACTTAGTAGCGCCACAGGATTCCCGACAGTTGATTTGTGTTGTTTGCCCTTTGTGTGGGTTGTGAATATTGAGAGAACCTTGAAAAGGTGTTCCTAGGGTTCTAATATCTGAAAATAGTGAAACTAAACGACTTAAAATGGGTTGGATGTGTCCTATATATATATATCCAAATGTCTTAAACTGCATTAAGTTGGACCCACAGAGAGGTGCTTGGCGCAGTCTCACTAAAACCCAAATATCTCTCTACTCTAAGATCTTATCGACAAAAGGTTTAGTGAGTTAGAAACTAGACTCATAGATCTTCAATTATTTGGTAAGATCACTCCATAAATCTAAATAAATTGGGAGAAAAGCTGAATGACATTGTACCTAATGTTTAAGTACAACCATGAACCTAAGTTGCGACAACTTTTGTCGACTTTTGTTTCATAACTCGTTTGACTTCAAGACTATGAAACAGATATTATATGATTCAAATAACTTTAACCATGAACTCTTGAGTATATTAAGCACATATAGGGTTACCCAAAAATACGAGTTACAACATCCTTGATTCGTTTAACTTCTAATACTTGTTAATCACCTTTATAAACCCTTGTATCACTTAAGATCAATAGGATTAACTTCTTATCATGTCAAGGATAATTCCTTCTTAGATTTATGGTAAATAACCTATGGCATGAACTAACACCAATGGATATGGGTTGTAACATATTTGCTTTTCCACATTGTTAGGCTTACCTAGTTGTAGGGACTAAGTGTCATCATGACATGTTCATGGAGGGCAAACTATGGTCGTGACAAGTTGGTATCAGAGCTTTAGGTTCATAGGTGTCACAAAAACATGCCGGTTTATTAGAGTGCTGCTGATCAGTACGGAGACGTTTGTACTTATCTACGAGAGGCTATGTAATTGTTAGTAAAATTCCACTTTATTTGATTTCTTGTTGTGCGAGAATTTTGATATCACAACTAAACTTCTGTCTTTCTATACTCTTCCAAATTGTGAGGATATATGCTAATCGAGAGGATCAGGCCCACGCGCCCCCTACTACAGTCGTTAGAGTTTGGGGTTGGTTAGAGGTGAAGGACATGCAAATGGTGCAGCCAGAGCACCTGCGCGATCTGCCATCGGGTACCACTAGCAGGTCCAGCTAGAGTTCAGGCACCTGACACGCCTACTAATACTATTACTACCACTACTCTAGCTCTCCAGGAGACTCTGGCACAGTTTATGAGTATGTACACCACCTTGGCTCAGGCAGGGTTGCTTCCCCTTGCTACAGCCACATCCTTGGTTGGGGGAGGTGCACAGACTCCCGCCTCTAGCACTCTGGAGCAGCGAGTGCATGTTGAGCAGGTCAAAGAGGTTATACTTGTGCCGACTGCAATACTAGATTAGCCCAGAATAGGGAATCAACCTTTGAGGATGAGAAGCTGAGACTTGAGAGATTTAAGAAGTACAAGCCGCCTGTATTTAGCGATCTAGCATCAAATGATGCTTTGGGTTTACATGATGAGTGTTACCACATTCTCCATAGCATTGGTATTTCAGGATCCAACAGGGTTTCTTTCACCACTCTCCAGCTTTGAGGTCCCCCCTATGAGTGGTGGCGCACCTATGAGATAGATAGTCCAGATAAGGCTGCTTTGTTGAGTTGGGCTCAGTTCTCAGAGATGCTACCTACGAGAGTATATCCCTTAGAGCCTCAAAGACTCATGGTGCATAGAGTTTGAGCATTTGCGTCAGGGTGCTATGACTGTATTGGAGTATGATATCTATTATACCAGCTTGGCTTGGCATGCACCAGCCTTAGCTGCTACTGTTCGTGAGAAGGTTCGCCGATTTATTGAGGGGCTTATTCCTTGAATCAGATCTAGCATTTCTCATAAGTTGGAGATGGATGCTTCTTATCAGCATGTGTTAAGCATTACTAGGAGGATTGAGGGTATGCATGCTAGGGAGAGAGAGGAGAGGGAGGCCAAGAGGTCTCGAGAGTTGGGCCACTATTCTGGTGCTCGTACAGGTCATCATGGTAAGGAAAAATATGGGTCACCAGTCTACTCATCTCCTCCAGCATATAGCAGTGCTCTAGCTGTAGCAACTCTTAGGTCTTAGGAGTATTACTATGCACCTCCAGTTTGTAGCGCGCCTCCTGTGTGGGGTGCTTCCAAAGGTCAGTGTAGCAGACCATGCCCTAGCCAGTCACAGTGACCACGTCCCCCCCAAAGCTTGTTTTTAGTGTACTTATACATGCCACATGGTTAGGGATTGAACCAAACTTGGGAGGCGTACATCTTCACAGACATGTCAGCTACAAAATGACCCACAGAGTTCCCAGCCTATAGTTACAGCTCCAGCCGCCGCCCCACCCGCTCAGCCTGCTAGAGGTGGAGCCTAAGGAGGCCAAAGTCGCCCTCGAGGGGGAGGCCAGGCCAGATACTATGCCCTTCCCGCTTGTTCCAAGGCTGTTGCCTCTAATTCTGCCAACGCATGTAGTATATTGGTTTTCCACAGAGGTGCATCGGTTCTATCTGATCCAGGCTCTACTTACTCTTATGTCCTTAAATTTTGTTCTTCATTTGGGTGTATATAGGGATTCTTTGAGTTCCCATGTTTATGTTTCTACTCTTGTGGGGGATTCACTTGTTGTGGATTGCGTTTATCGATCATGTTTGATTACTATTCGTGGTTTTAAGATGAGACCAGACTTATTGCTACTCAACTTGGTTGATTTTGATATTATTTTGGGCATCGACTGGTTGTCGCGCCATTATGCTATTCTTTATTGTCACGCCAAAATCGTGACTCTGGCTATGCTAGGTGTACCGCGTATTTAGCTTATGTGAGAGATGTCAGTGTTGATTCACCTTCCATTGATTCAGTCCCAGTGGTGCAGGATTATCTCGATGTATTTCCAGCTGATCTTCAGAGCATGCCACCTGATAGAGACATTGATTTTTGCATTGATTTGTTGCCGGGCACTAAGACCATTTGTATCCCTCCATATCATATGGCTCCTCTTGAGTTGAAGGATCTGTTATAGGAATTTCGTGATAAGGGCTTTATTCAGCATAGTATTTCACCTTGGGGTGCTCCTATCTTTTTTGTGAAGAAAAAGGATGGTTCAATGGATTTGTGTATTTATAATCGCTAGTTGAACAAGGTCACAATGAAGAACTGTTATCCTTTTCCTCGTATTGATGACCTGTTGACCAGCTTCTGGGTGCATAGGTGTTTTCTACGATAAATTTGTGCTCAGGTTACCATCAGTTGAAGATTCGCGAGCCAGATACCTCGAATACTACTTTTAGGACTCCGTACGGTCATTACGAGTTTCTTGTTACGTCATTTGGGCTGACCAATGACCAAGCAGCCTTTATGCATTTGATGCACAATATGTTACAACCATACATTTATTCGTTTGTCATTGTCATTATTGACATTCTAGTGTATTCCTAGAGTCAGAAAGATCATGAGAAACATCTGGGGATAGTGCTCCAGACTCTGAGAGAGAAGAAGTTATATGCAAAGTTCTCAAAATGTGATTTTTGGTTGGATTCAGTGGCATCCTTATACCACCTTGTATCTAGTGAGTGCATTCAGGTGGATCTGAAGAAGGTAGAGGTTGTGCAGAGTTGGCCCAAACCATCCTCATCTATAGATATTCGTAGTTTTCTCGGCTTGGCAGGCTACTGCCGTCGTTTTTTTGGAGGGGTTTTCATCGATGCAGCCCCTATGAGTAGATTGACCTAGAAGGGTGCTCCATTTCAGTGGACAGAGGTGTGTGCAGTGAGCTTTCAAAAGCTCACGACAATTTGACTAAAACCCCAATTTTGGTATTGTCTATTGGTTTAGGGTCTTGTACCGTCTACTGTGATACCTCAAGAATTGGCCTTGGATCAGTATTGATTCAGAACAGTAAGTTGATTGCCTACGCGTCCAGACAGTTTAAGATACACAAGAAGAATTATCCTCTCAATGATCTTGAGTTAGGTGCCATTGTTAATGCATTGAAGATTTGGAGCCATAATCTATACGGTGTGCCTTGTGAGATTTATGCTACTCCTTTGAGTTTGCAGTATCTGCTCAAGTACAAGGATGTAAATTTGCACTAGAGGAGGTGGTTAGAGTTGCTGAAGGATTATGACATCACTATTTTGTATCACCCGGGCAAGGCCTTGAGTCGTTGGGCGAAGAGTTTGGGGAGTTTGGCATGTTTAACAGTATCAGAGAGGCCTATGGCGATAGATGTTCAAGCTTTAGCCAGCCAGTTTGTGAGATTAGATCTTTTAGAGCCAATTCGGGTTCTAGCTTGCATGGTTTCTCGATTTTCATTATTTTATCGTATGAGGGAACTATTGTATGATGACCCTCATTTTCTTGTCCTTATGGATAGGGTTCAGCATGGTGATGCCACAGATGTGACCATTGGTGAGGATGGATTATTGAGGATGCAGGGTTGGGTTTGGGTACCCAATTTCGATGGGCTATGATAGTTGATTCCGGAGGAGGTCCATAGTTTGCAGTATTCCATCCATTTGGGTGTTGATCAGATGTATCAAGAGTTAAGGCAACACTATTGGTGGAGGCGGATGAAGAAGGATATAGTTGGATATGTAGCTAGATGCCTCAACTGCCAGCAGGTGAAGTATGAGCACTAGAGACCGGGTGGGTTGCTTCAGCAAATAGAGATTCTGGAGTGGATGTGAGAGCGTATAACCATGACTTTGTATCTGGACTCCCATTGACCTTGAAGAATTTTGAAGTTATTTGGGTTATTGTGGATCGGCTGACCAAGTCCCTCATTTAATTCCTGTGTGCACCACGTATTCTTCGGAGTTGTTGGTAGAGATTTATATCCGGGAAATTGTCAATCTGCATGGTATTCTAGTTTTTAATATGACAAACTGAGGTACTTAGTTCAAATAACGGTTTTGGAGGGCTGTTCAGCATGAGTTGGGTACTTGGGTGGAGTTGAGCACAACAGTTAACCCCCAGATAGACGGACAGTCCGAGCATACTATTAATATTCTTAAGGATATGCTTCGCACGTGCGTGATTGAGTTTGGAGGGTCTTGGGATCAATTCATTCCATTGGCGGAGTTTGCTTATAACAACAACTATCAGTCCAGCATTTCGATGACATTGTATGACGCCTTTTATGGTACGCGGTGTAGATCTCTTGTAGGTTGGTTCGAGTCGGGCTAGGTGAGACTATTGGGCACAAATTGGGTTCAGGATGCTTTGGAGAATGTCAAGGTAATTCAGGATAGACTATGTACAATCCAGTCCAGACAAAAGAGCTATGCAGACCGGAAGGTTCATGATGTTTCCTTTGTGGTTTGAGAGCGGGTTCTACTTCGAGTTTCGCCTATTAAGGGTGTCATGAGATTTGGGAAAAAAGGGAAGTGAAGCCTAAGGTTCATTGGCCCTTTTTATATATTGAGGCATGTTGGGGAGGTTGCTTTTGAGCCTGCCTTACCTCACAGCCTGGCAGAGGTTCATCCGGTATTTCATTTTTCGATTCTCCAGTGATATCACGGTGAACCGTCGCATGTTTGGATTTTAGTTTAGTCCAGCTGGACAATGATCTATCTTATATTGAGGATCCAGTTGCTATATTGGACATGCATATCCGAAAGTTAAGGTCAAAGAACATTGCTTCAGTAAAGGTTCAGTGGTGAGGTCAGCTAGCCAAGGAGGCAGCTTGGGATACTGAGCAGGATATGCGCAACCCTCATCTCTTCACTACTTCAGGTATGTCTCTATGCTCGTTGAGGATGAATGCAAGTTTAAGTCTAGGAGGATGTGACGACCCGGTTGGTCGTCTTAAGAAATTACGCCCCGATCCCCTAGTAACTGCTTTCCCGAAGTTTATTTCTGCTAAATTGATTTGCCGGGATGTTAAGTTTTGAGTTTTGGAGAGGTTTGCGACACTTAGTCCGTAAATGGGAGCTTAAGCATTGAAAAGTTATCCATAGTTGGAAGAGTGTAAAGACAGCCTCGGAATTGAAATTCGTTAGCTCCCTTAGGAGATTTCGGTATTAGGAGCGTGTTCCGAATGTGCTTTGGGAGTCTGCAGCTAATATAGGGTTGAAATGACTAAGTTTGAATTTTTGAAGTTTCCAGTCTGATAGTTAGATTTTGATACAAGGGACGAAATGGAATTCCGGAATTTGCTCTAGTTCTTTCATGTCATTTGGGACGTTTGTGAAAAATTTAGGTCCTTTGGATGTGATTTGGTTATTTTTTTGATCAAGTGCATTTTTTGAAGGAATTTGAAGTTCATAGGCTTATATCATTGATTAATATAAGTTTTCGACGTTGTTTTAGGTGGTTTAAGGATTAGAACACGTTTGAATGATGTTATTGGATATGTCCGTAGGTATTGTTAAGGTCCCCGGGGCTTTGGGTATGTTTCAGATGCTCAACGGAGCATTTTTGTGTTGTAAAGAGTTGCAGATCTTTCTTTTGTTCTGCTGCAGGTTCTCCTTCTCTTTGATCGCAGCTTGATCTCCATAATCGCATAGTGTAATTTTGTAGGGTGATGATTTTATTATACGCAATCACATTAACTTGTTCGCGATCGTAGAAGTCAGCCTTTCCTTTCTTCCCGTTTGCAATTGTTCTCTCCCTCGTTCGCATAGTAGAAATTAGGAGTTGGTACTTGGTTGCAATTTCCTCTTTGTGATCACGTGGCACAATTCGCGATCACAAAGGTATGTTTCTTTCTTTTGTACAATCGCATGGCTTGATATGTGTTCGCATAGGCTATTTTCTAAAGCCTTTAAGTTTTACTCTTCGTGATCGCAGATGACTTCGTGAGATCACGTTGAACAAATTACCTGGGCAGTGAGTTATAAAACATTTAATCCGTGATTGAGCAACATGTTTCCACCATAGCTTAGCATTTGAGAGCTTCTTTGAGGGAGATTCAAGAGAAAATCAAGGAGAGTCAATTTGAGGTAAGAGTTTTGAACCTAAAACGTGATTCTATTGTGAAATTAACCTAGAAATTCATGGAAACTTGGACAAAAAAGGTAGAACAAGGGCTTGGGATTTTAAATTTTAATCTATGGTTGGAGGAGTCATTTGAACTCTCAGTTTTTGTGTTCTTGTTATGTATATACTCGTGAGGGTAAGAGGTTTCAGAAAATACAAGTTTCATCTGATTCTAAGACGTTGGTCTGAGGGACATTTTGGTCATTTTACCTAATTTCACGTTTTAGCTTTGAATTTAATCATAGAATCAGTTGTTTGAGATGTTATTTATGATATGTAATTGAATTGAAGAGATTTGGGCCATTTGGAGTCAGATACGCGTGGCAAGGGCGTGATTTCTAGTTGACTTGAGCTGATTCGAGGTAAGTGTTTTGGCTAACCTTGTGTAGGAGACCTTTCCGTTAGGATACGATATTGAGTAATTGAAATGCCTAGTACATGAGGTACCGAGCGCGTAATTGAGCTAATTTACACAAATCCGATCTTACTTCAAATATTTAGCCTTAGTTTTCTTTCTTACCTGCCTTATTCTACTTGCAATTACAGCCCGTGTTAGTTTAGAAAAGCATGCTTAGTTGACCTAAATTACCTATTTGCTTAAGTTGCTTGAATTGTACTACGTGAGGCATGTTAGATTAGAACTACTTGTTTCCTGGTATTTCTATTGCACTCTATTCCTGAATATCTTCTTGTTGTGATTGTGCATTTACATTGGGACTACGAATGTGGGATCCCGGTAGCTCCCCCCTTGTTTGTTTACTTTGGGACTACAGGTTAGATTCTCGGTGGATCCCCTTGCATATTTACTTTGTGACTATAGGTTAGATTCCCGATAGATCCCCCATACACATTTACTTTGGTACTAGGGATCAAATTCTGGTATATCCCCGCGCATAGATAGTTGGACTACGGGACGCTATCCCGGGAGATCCTTGAGATATACACATATGATGAAGTACGGGATGGAATCGTGGGAGATCCTTGAATAGTTTATGAAATGGATTACGGAACGGTATCCTGGGAGATCCTCGTTGTTCGTACTGATATTAAGTTGTTTACTCTGTGTTACCTTTTTCTCCGTGTGTTATTTATTTCCTTGTATAACCTGTCTTACTTGATAGTTGTACTCATTATTTCTGTTTATTTCATAATGTTATAAGACTTACTATTATGTTTATTCTCAGTAGGGCCCTCACCTTCCTCGTCTATACCCAACCAAGGTTAGGCTATGCACTTACTAAGTACTATTATGGTATACTCATGCCCTTCTGCGCATGTTTTTCTTGTGCAGATCTAGATACCTCTACCCAGGTGTATTATCCTCGAACCAGAGAAATCTAGCAGAAACTTCGAGGTACATCCGCCGTGTCCACAAACTAGAAGTCTCTATCTTATTCTAGCTTTAGAAGTTAGCTTTCCTTTCACATATTTGTTCTAGACATGTTGGAGTTAGAGCAGTGTATTACCTTTTGTTAGCTTGTGTTCCCGTGAGTTTTCAGGTTTTTCGATTGTATTGTATCAGTTGAGAAATTGTACTATATGTGCCGAGTGGCATTCTACTTCTGCTTTCCATTTTGTTAAATCTTGATTTTGAGAAATAATTTCTGCAAATAATTTAGTTTTCTGGATGTTAGGCTTACCTAGTTGTATGGACTAGGCCAAAACCCGATTACCAATTCACCCCTGAGCCGAGATATATAATAGGCTTTGGAATATGGCCACAATTTGAGGTCCAAATCCCCAAATTTAAATATTCTTAGGTTTTACCCAAAATTCCCAATTCTGCAGTGAAAACCTTAGATTCTAGGATGAAACCTTGTAAAAAGAAGATAAGGAGTAAAGAAAATGAGTTAGAAATCACTTACTAATGTTTTGAGAATAAAGGTTCTTTAAAAATTGCATTTTATATTTTGGGGTTTGAAAAATGAAAAATAACTTAAAATCCTTTTAGAATATACCTCTCTCAGACCCCCTGTGCCAACCACACCAAAAGGAGTGCGGCCGCGGAGCTCACAATGTTGACTGCAGTGATACGGTTTAGTATTTTGGCAATAACTATCCCTACAAATGTCAAAATTTATTTCATTACCTTTCTCGAAACTAGACAGGAAGGGCTACAACTTTTATTTTTTGAATAGTCTCAAAATTCGTTGTAGACCAAAAGATATAGGCTTTCGAAGTCGGACCTGTAGACCTGCGGATTCGTCCTCAGAACGGACTGCACAATATCAAGTATGGCCGCAAAGCCCCCCACGCCGGACCGCACAAATCCTTGCGGACAACACTGGCGGGTTCAGAGATCTGCAAGTTCTCTGAACCTGCAACAGCTATGTTTTAAGCCTAAAACATCCTGGAACCTACTCGAAACTCACCCACTCCATCGGGACGTCAAACCAAAAGCGCATACTAACTCAAACACTTCTTATGGACCTACTCGTGCGATCACATCATTAATAAAAATTTAAAACCATGAGTTAAACCTCAAAGGTCAACATTCTCATCAAGAAGACTCAAGGTTCATAACGCTTTAACCGGAAGTCCAACTCACATCAAATAACTCCATTTTCACTTAATTTTACAGTTACCATTCAAATACTACAAAAAGATTATACTAGGCTTCAGAACCAAAATACGAGCCTGATAACAATAGTTTCAAACATTAATATTTTGTTTTCATAGATAATTCAGAAAAATAATTCTTTCAAAAATTAATTTCTAAGGCTTGAAACCTCGAAATTCATTTTCGGGCATACACTCAAGTTTTATATTTTACAACAAACCACCCGGGATCATCAGAACATGGATCTAGGTCCGTTTTATCAAAATGTTGACCAAATACAACCAAAATCAAAATTGTAACTCTAGACATTTATTTTTTCACATAGAAGGCTTTCTGGATAAAGGTCCAGACCACGCACTTAAATCAAGGTGAGGTAAAAGGGAGGTTTTTAGGCCTCAAAACACTGAATTTGTTTCTAAAACAAGTGATGACCTTTTGGGTAACATCCTCCACCTCTAAAATAACCGTTCATCCTTGAATGTATATAAGAATGAAGTACCTGAGTCTGGAAAAAATGGGATAACGACTCCGCATATCGGACTCAAACTCCCAAGTCGATGCCTCAGCAGGCTGACCTCTTCACTAAGCACGAACAAAAGTGAAACTCTTCAACCTCAACTAACAAAGCTGCCGGTCTAAAATACTACCAGATGCTCCTCTTATGATAAGTCCTTGTCCAACTGGATAATGCTAAAGCCTAACACGTGGGATGGATCACCCTGGTACTTCCGAAGCATGGACACATGAAACACTGGATGTTTGGCTGATAAGATCTGCGTCAATGTAAGTCAATAAGGAACGGCAAAAACTGATCCCGCGAGCCTCCGAAGTCAATGACACATGCTCAGTGCATATCCTCGATAATCTGAATAGTCCACTCGAACTGCCCATCCTTCTGAGGATGAAACACTATGCTCAACTAAGCCCATGTGCCCAACCCCACTTAGCTATTCTTTAGATATGTGAGGTAAACTGCATACCTTTGTCCGAAATGATAGACACAGGCACACCATGAAGGCAACAAATCTCCCAGATATAAATCTCAACTAACCTCTCAGAAAAATATGAGATTGTCACATGAATAAAATACGATGACTTGGTCAGCCTATCAATAATAAATCACAGTATAGAACTTCTTCCGAGTCTGTAGGAGTCCAAAAACAAAGCTCATAGTGATACGCTTTCTCTTCCACTCAGGAAACTCAATCTTCTAGAACAGACCACCAGGTCTCTAATGCTCGTACTTAAGCTTCTGACAATTCAAACATCGAGCCAACACAACATTGTACTTTTTCATTATCCTCTAAAAATACTGATGCCGAAAATCCTGATACATCTTGGTGGCGCCCGGATAAATAGGGTACCAGGAACTATAGGCCTAATCGAAAATGAACTCTAGAGCCCATCCACATTAGGCACACAAACTCGACCGTGTAGCCTCAAAGCTCCATTATCTCCTAATGTAACCTCCTAGGAACCTTCGTATTGCACTGTGTCCCCAAGGACACAGAAATGAGGATCATCATAGTACCGATCTTGAATACGCTCCAATAAAGATGAGCAAGCAACTGTGCAAGCTAATATATTGCTGGGGTCAGAAATATCCAACCTCACGAACTGATTAGCCACGGCCTGAACAACTAGAGAAACTAGTCTCTCACCGATCGGAATATACGCAAGACTTCCCATACTAACTGACTTCTTACTCAAAGCATAGGCCACCACATTGATCTTTCTCGGATGATATAGGATAGTGATATCATAGTCCTTCAATAGCTCCAACCACTTTCTCTGCCTCAAACTTAGCTCTTTCTGTTTGAACAAGTACTGCATACTCTTGTGATCCGTGAACACCTCACATGTCATGCCATATAGATAATGCCTTAAAATCTTCAACGCATGAACAATGGATGCTAGCTCCAAATCATGAACTGGATAGTTCTCCTCATGAATCTTCAACAGACACGAAGCATAATTAATGACCTTTCTATCCTGCATTAACATCGTACCAAGTACTGTCATACCTCCTTTTTGGCCACTACAACCCGGTGAAGGGTGTAGCTAAGGGCGTTTTACCATTTAAAGGACAATCGAAATGGGATTCAATTATTTAAAAGAGTTTCAGAGTCGCCACTTGAGACATTTATGGTGTCCCAAGTCACCATCTAAATTCCCCATTCGAGGAAAGAATGACTCTGTTTAACAGTACGCAAAACAGAAATCTAAGTAAGGAATTCTGTTTACCCAGGAGAAGGTGTTTGGAAATCCTGAGTTCTGTGGTTCTAGCATGGTCGCTCAACTATTATATTTGGATTAAATTGTCTGATTTTAGACAACTTTGAACCTAAGTACATTTTTTAATCTTTTATCAACATTTATTATTTTTTAGGAAGAATTGCAACATCGTTAAAACATGCCTCGAACCGCATCACATAAATGCACCCGCAGATTTTGAAACATTTCAACTTCGTCGAGATTTGGATTTGGGTCAAATAAATGTGCACCCGTATTTAAGAAAGGTGAGTTATTAAAGACGCTCTCTAAAGCAACTAACGCGTTATTATCTTTCTGAGAGGTCGTGAATATTCGCTAAAACGACTCTTCTCAGATTCTAAGCATATTGAGTTCCATATTTTACAGGAGTTGACCCAAGGAATAACTGATATTAAGACTATTTAATCCTGAAAATTAACTACAAAATTTTAATTTTAATGCCACACGGGATGGCCTTGGCACACGCATCAGCTGAGCCTCAATGGAGCCCAGCATGACTACCTTAGCTTTGCGATCCAAAGGCAAACTTTTCATAACTACAAAACAAGTGAAATTACACATACAGGCGAACTGAATTTAGTGGGCTTAGCAGCCCAATCACTTAGCTTTGAAAGAAAAGGATTCCTATTTAATACTAAACTTTGGGTCATAGATTCAAACCGGGTCTCGAGGATCGTATATATATATATATATATATATATATATATATATATATATATATATATATATATATATAACAACTGAAGCTAATAGGCCTAGTGGCCCGATCGTCCAAAAACAGGCTTAGTTTCACGATTAATTGACGGCTTAGGCACAAAGCATATTGCTAACATGCCTCAAATGTCCAAGCAACTCATCCCAGACCTTGATTGAAATAAAAATATGCATACATTTGTTAGCCTATTACCAGCTCAGACGCGCTCATTTGAGTCAGCTGTGAACACACATAAATTGTATGAACATGAAGAATATATTAACAACAAATTACGCTATCACCATACCAATGTCCTAATAAATTATCAAGCAAGTTTTACATTAAAATTTCAAGCAAACATGCAAATCATGGACGCTTCAGAATTCATGCCAAGCCTAAACACAAGATGGGAAAGCCATTTACTACATTACTATTACATCACAAGGGTTAAATGCAATATTAAGTAAAATAAAAGGTTTTCCTAATTAAAAGTCCTGTAAATGGGGTGCACAACTATACATTACACAAATTACCAACTAGATTAGACAAGGTAAGGAAATGTAATAACTAAATACATGCATTCCAGATTTTAAGCTTCATTCTACATTCGTATGAGATCCATGGATCCAAATATACATGGAAAATGAAAAAAAGAGTGAAGATGGGGGTTCAACAAGCAAACAGTAGAGTAATGGTAACTAAAACACTCCAGATAATCCCTGCTCCCATGCAATTAGAGATAAATGGCAGGATAGTTTTCACCCTATGAAATGAAGTAGAAAGAGCCAAAACTAGTTTCAAATCATCATGTATCCCAACTCAAATAAACAAATTACGAATAACTCCAAATTTTCAGAATGAGAGGCTCATTTTTGAAGATCAAGGATTGATCCAATGTAACAATGAAGTTGAAGTAATATGCATATATTTCTAGATTTTGTTTTGGTATGTGTGACCATCCCTCCCTTCAGTTATTTTCAATCTCTTTTTATAGCCAAAATCCAAGGGCAATACTATAATTGTGTTTTTACTGAAGGTCCCCCCCTAATTTCAGATTTTTCCTATTTGGACCTTTATGTTTTGCCTTGTTGCCCGAGTTACTGCAGCGAATGTACCGATTTTGCACTAAATACCCTTCTAGAAGGGTCTAAACACTTCTACCATCATCTACCCTTCATAGACTACACATATTACCCTTATTTTGTCCCTAATATTACCAAGGCTATGTTTAAAATTCTATATTACCTTTATTTGTCCTAAAATTATCAGAAATAAGTAGGAAATCCTATTCTACCCTTAAGCTACTTACTTGGTATCAAAACTAATTCCTAAAATTTGTCCTCCTAATCTTAACAACTATAATCAATATCAATTTGATAACAAACAAGGCAAGTGCTAATCAAACTTAAACAAATAAGTCTCATTTCCAGCTATTCAGAAACCATTACCTCTAATTATTAACTGATATTAATACTCAAAAAATCAAGAAATTATGGTAACCAGGAACAAACAGGGGAATTGCAAGCAATCGAGACCATTTTCTAGGTGAACTCAGACTAACCCTCAGATAACCATACAATGACTAAAGAAAGCATGCCAAACTTCAAATTTAATCTAAAAATGGGTATGGCAAACAAAACAAACACAGCTAATTTGGCTCACAAAACGGACACGCTCATAGCTATTAGTCCAAAACAATCTAATAAAATGTTTTTTTCAATCAAAAAGAAATGAATCCGGATTAATATATACAAACACAAAATAAAATCAAGGTGAACTTACGGATTCTTTCATTAACCTTGTTGAAACCAATTCGAATCAACTCTCAAAGGTCTCTAAAATTTGGATTGAACACAGCCATGGCCATTGCCGAAATTGGAGGGGTATGGGGTTTCTTGAGACGGCTTGGGGGTGTGTATTGGATTACGGAGACAGAGTGATACCAGGGTGTGGTTCTATAATGTTTGGTGGTGTTTTAATGGTGTTAGATGGTAGTGGTCCGTGTTGGCTGGCAGTGGACGGCAGTCACCGCTGCGCATGGTGGTTCTGCCATCTTCAGGTGGGTATTTGAGGCGTTGGGGCTATCTTCGGGTGCTGGGGTAAAGGTGGTGAGGAGAATCATTTGTGTTGGTTTGAGGCCGGTTTACAACCGGCCGCCACCATAGACGACGGAGCCGCCATGCTTTGATTTGATATTCGAGCATATTGGCGGTGATTTGAGATATGATTAATATGGGAATGGGAAGAGGATAGTGGGACACTTCTATGGTGTAATTTTGGGAGGTATTTGGGTTACACAACTGCCGACGGCGGACGATGGGTTGATGGCGGTCTATGGGTGGTATTACACTGGTGAGGGCTTGTACGAGGATGACATAGTTTCGTCTCTGAGTGTATTGTATGCATTAGGACATTTATATCTGGTTTGGTGAGTTTTAGGGCCGTTGGATGGGTTGTGATCAAGGGATGGGATAAAGGGTAGCCAAACGACGTCGTTTGGCACCCTGGGGCTGGATCGGATTGGGGATAAGTGGCCTGAGTGTGTTTGGACCTCAATTTAATTCTTTGGGCTAGTTTTAATTATAGTTGGCCCCAAAGAATTTTACTTCCAGATTTCTTTGATCCTTCACTTTATGTATTTCAATTCAAAAATTACTTTTAGAACCTAGAAAATCCTAATTAATCTTATAAAACCCTTAATTAACAAATCAATAATTATTACCACATAATAGAACAAAGAGGAAGAACAAAATTACCTAAAATGATATTTTTTTTTGGCAAACACTAGGCAATGCCTAGCGTTAGATTTTTATTAATAATAGCAAATTAAAAGTACAACATAATAAACATGAACGTCCGAAGTAATACTTGATCACCACAGAGTTCATAACACAACTCTTTGGTGATATTACAGATAAGGATATTAAGATATCGAGATGAAAATTGAGGAAGCGAGTAATGTACTGTCCTTTCTCCAACTCTGTGATTGAACTGAAAAGGTCTTCACCGTTCATGCTTTGTTCTTTGTTTTACTGGCCTTTCTGAGTGTATTTTTAGTAATCTGCTTTTGCTTTGCAATTCGCATTGGAAGCTTCCTTGTGTTTGCATCTTCTGCCATCCTGCCGTCCCAACTTCCATCCCTAAATGATCTTATATGCGCATTAAACCATTTTTCTTTTCCAATTACTAATTAATTTTTAAAAATGCAAAATTACTCCTAAGTGGACATGCCTAATGTATTTTTTATTTTTGTTATTTTTTTAAAAAAAATGAAAACCACTAAAAAAATAATGCCACGAGAAAAAAAATTGCAAACAAACTAACGAAATTATTTTGTTTTTGAATATTTGGGAGTAATTCGTATAGGCAAAAAATCACATGCTCATAGCTGCCCCTCTTTGCGCGGAAACATGAAAAGCTTTCGTACAAAGATAAGTGAGCAAACATGAGTGATTTTTGCCTTTTTGAACCTTCCGTGAGAAGCATTTTTTGAAATGTTTGACCGCACCCTACTTCAAAGGTTGCCTACATATCCTCGCTGAAGAGGATTCAAGTTAGTGTAGTTCAGGAGTGTTTGGTAGCTGAGACTACTGAGGAAGTGAGTTTATTGTTGCTTCTTCTGTTACTGCTGCTAGACCCCCTTATTAAACCATTTGGAAAAATAAAGAAGCTCGACTAAACTATGAAATATGGATTACAAGAAACATATCTATATCTTCCGACTTGCTCTAAATCCTTGTTGCCTTGTTGTCTGGTATTTCTCTTCCTCTATGTTTGATGCTGAATTGTTGGTCCTAAGATGTACTACGTTGAGAATTCCCTGGTTCTACAGATGGGCACCTGGCTACTTGAACTTTCAATTCGAAAGATATTCCCTCTTTCTACAGGTGGGTACCTAATCATCAACACTTGCCTTCCGAGAAATGTTCCTTTGTTCCCTAGGTGGGTGCCTGATTGCTGAACTCGAGTTGTATTCCCTTGTTCTCCAGGTATGTTCCTGATTATCAAAACATGACATTTGAAAGATGTTCCCTTGTTCAATAGGTGGGCGCCCGATTGCCAAAACTTGAATTTTGAAAAATATTCTCTTGTTCTACATGTGGGTGCCTGATTGCCAAAACATATAATTTTGAAAAATATTCCCTTGTTCTACAGGTGGGCGCCTTATTACCAAAACATGAAAATTTTTAAAAATATTCCCTTATTCTACATGTGGGCACCTGGTAACCCAGACTTGAACTTTTGAAAAATATTTCCTTGTTCTATAGGTGGTCGCCTGATTTTCGAAAATTGATGTCTTGAAAAATATTCCCTTAGAATGTTGTCTGTGTACCTGATCACGAAAAAATAATCAATCGCAAAAATTCTTCCTGCCCCAGTTTGATACTGGGCGGATCTGTGAGTGTTAATCAAATTCCTTTATCAAATATCTCTAAACCTAAGCTAAATCCCATTATCTAGGGGGTCCTAACAATTCTTAACTAATGACAGCCTTGAGATTATGCTATGTTTCTCAAACGATATTATTTTCCACTATGTCTTGCTATGAGTGATACCTGCTGGGAATCTGCTGGTGACTAATGATTAAAACTACCTCCCATTGTACAGGCGGGTCCTAACAACTCTTAATTTGATGACAAAATATGACCATTGAAGGTTAGTATATAAAGCTACGTCCCATTATCTAGCGGGTCCTGACAACTCTTGTTGACTCTTGCTGGGGAAGTATCTAATCTAAGTCCCGTTTTTCAGGAAGGTCCTGATGACCTTTGTGACTAATCTGGGGAAATTTGAAATTTTCCTTTTACATCCTATTTTTCAGGAGAGTCCTTATATATTTTCTTGACTCTTATTGACTCTTGCTGGGGGAATATTTGCTCTAAGTCCCATTTTTCAGGAGGGTCCTGATGACTCTTATTGTCTCTCGCAGGGTAAATTTTGGCTCTAAGTCCTATTTTTCAAGAGGGTCCCGATGATTCTTTTTGACTCTTGTTGGGGAAGTATTTGGTTTTGACCATGCCCCAAGTTTTTTGTGTTCTAAGCTAAGTCTCATTTTCCAGGAGGGCCGTGAAGGTTCCAATTCTAATTTCTGGTTGTTTTTGCGACTCTTACTTGGGAGGTCTTGGTTTTTGCCCATGTTACCCACACTTGTTTATGTTTTAAACTGCATTGCGTCTCAACTTCCATGCCTCTTTTAACCATCAAAAGTTTTTCCCCTTGTGCACTTTGTTGTGGAGGGTGTTTATGATGGACTATGTCCCTTATTAGTTTTACCTAAGCCCCACTTCCAGGTGGGCCCTGAGATTTTGATCATAACTTTCGTGTGCCTGCTTTCTCCCTTAGGTTCTTCTCCTGTGTCAATCAAAGAAAATTTGTTAGTTTGAAAAGTGCTGGTTGGATCGCGACATTCTTGTTGAAGAAAACCATCCTGTCGCCCTGTCTCGTTCTGTTCAAATTTACATGTTGATGATACGTTGCTCAAAATGCTAAGCTGACCCCTCGAGATCTCTAGGCTTTACTTTGCTCCCAATGATTGTGTTACATTTCTAGCCCTTTTTTCTTGAATCCTTGCACCTTTCTCGAGATTTCCAAGTCAATGTATTATGCCTTGCTGACCCTCTGACCTCTGTATCTTCACTCTGCTGCTCATCTTTGTATTGCATTTCCGACCCTTTACCAGAATTCTCTTTTGCATCTTCCCGATGATTGGCGAGTTGATATATCATGCTGGGTCAACTCTCATGGCCATTGCCACCTTTGTGTTGTGCTTTTGTCTTTTTGCCGAAATCCTTATGCCCTTCTCTGGCGATTGCTGAGTTAGGGTGTTATGCTTGGCTGATCCTTTAACACTCGTGGCTTCATTTTCTTTCTCATCTTGGTTTTACATTTTTGAACCCTCGCCCGAAATCCTTATCCTTTTTCTGAGACTACCCGGCCTATTTGGGATGCTCGACTGACTCTTGACCTTTATGCCCTCACTTTGCCTCTTGCACTATGTTGCACTCTCGATCTTTCACCAAACTTTTTTATGTCTTTCCATAACGACAGATGTATTATGCTTGAACGAACCCTGCGACCTTGTGACTTATCCCCTTTTTGTGTTGAGCCACCTTTACGTTCAATCTGAGATAGCCCAATCGGCGTATGACGCTCGGCTGACCCCAGAACCTTTGCGGTTTCTTTTGCATACCCCTTTCTGTCCGGTACTCCTTCACTTTGCCGGACAAAGATGAAGTTTTTTGGTAGCAGAACAAAATGCCTTCGTCATTTCAATTTTTCAAATATGCCAAGTACAAACAGATGTCAAGTATAAACAATGTTCTAAATAAAATCAGACATAATATATTTTTACACCATCCGCGTTGATAGCCATTTTTGCACATTTCCCTTCAACGGCTGTCAGATACAACGCTCCATTGGACAACACTCTTGATACGATGAATGTCCCTTGCCATTTTGGAGCAAACTTGCCTTTCTCCTCCGCCTGGTAAGGATGGATGTGCTTTAGTACCAGTTGACCTATTTAAAACTTTCTGGGGCGCACCTTCTTATTATATGCCCTGGCCATTCTTTGTTGATACAACTGGCCATGACAGACTGCCGCCAATAATTTCTCGTCAATCGAACTCAACGGTTACCAATGACCCTTGACCCATTCTTCATCGTCGATTCTTGCTTCGGCCATGATCCAAAGAGAGGGGATTTGAACCTCGGTTGGGATCACTGCCTCTGTGCAATATACCATTAAGTATGGAGTAGCCCCCACTGAAATGCGGACAGTGGTGCGATAGCCTAACAATGCAAAAGGAAGCTTCTCATGCCACTGCATGGATCCTTCGACCTTTTTACGAAGCATTTTCTTTATGTTCTTATTTGCTGCCTCAACCGCTACATTCACGTTAGAGCGGTACCGGGTAGAGTTTTGACGTGCGATCTTGAACTGCTGACATACCTCTCTCATGAGGTGACGTTGAGATTTACCCCATTATCAGTGATGAGCGTCTTGGGGATCCCGAACTGACAAATAAAGTTTGTGTGCACAAAGTTGACCACGGACTTCATGGTCACTGCCTTGAAGGTTTTGCTTTCAACCCATTTGGTGAAATAGTCAATAGAAACCAGGATAAATCTTGTCCATTAGAAGCTACTGGCTCAATGGGCTCGATGACATCCATGCCCAAGCGGCGAAGGGCCATTGTGCCGATATTGTATGCTATTCAGATGGAGGAGAGTGAATTAGGTTTCCGTATACCTGACACTGGTCGCATTTTCGCACAAAACTAATACAATCCCGCTCCATAGTAAGCTAGTAATACCCTGCAAAGAGAATCTTTGTTGGCAAAACATATCCGCTTATGTCTGGCCCGCAGATGCCAGCATGCACCTCATTCATGATGACTGTCTCCTGCCCAGCATTTACCCATCTTAGCAAACCAAGATCTGGCGTCCTCTTGTATAATGTCCCTCCACAGAAGAAGAACCCACTTGACAAACTACGGATTGTTCTCTTCTGGTCACCTGTGGCTTGCATCGGGTACACATATTTCATGAAATATTCCTCGATGTCGTGGAACCAAGGCTCCCTGTCAAGCTCTTGTTCCACCATGTTGAAATTAGCATGTTGATCATGGACCCGGGTATGTATTGCTTCAGCATAAGTCTTGTCCGGGTGATGTAACATTGACGTCAAAGTAGCTAGGGAATCAGCAACCTCATTATGAATTTTGGAAATGTGCGTGATCTCTACTGACCGGAATCGTTGACAAAGATCATGCAAGCATTGCCGGTAGGTTATGAGTTCTAAATCTCTCATCTCCCACTCCCCTTGAATCTGGTGTACTAGAAGGTCTGACTCTCCCAAGACTAAGACTTCTTGGACACCAATATCTGACGCTAATCTCAAACCCAAAATTCATGCCTCATATTCAGCCATGTTGTTGGCGCAATAAAAGCGGAGTTGAGCTGTGACTGGGTAATGATGCCCTCCTTCAGAAATCCCGACACCTTTCATGTAGGCAGCCCCATCGAAGAACAATTTCCATACCAACTTCTTATCTAGTTCCATTTCATTGATGTGCATCACTTTCTCATCTGGGAAATATGTGTTTAAGGGCTCATATTCTTCATCTATGGGATTCTCTGCTAAATGGTCTGCCAATGCATGTGCCTTTGTAGCAGTCCTGGTCATATAGACAATGTCGATTCAGTGAGAAAGAGCATGCCATATACTACCTCACCAAGAAATTTACGGCCTATGAGGTCAAGTACACTCACCTTGAAAGGACATGTTGTGCCTTGACGTGGTTAGCCTAGAAGTTGAAACATTATCTGTCGTCATACGCCACTTATATTATCTCGCAACTGGATCCGTTGAAATACATTTTCCAGAAGCCCATGCCCACAAGGAATCTCGCAAAGTGGAAAATCTTTCTCACTGAATTGGGCCGAGGACTAGGTGTGTTGCAAAAATTGGGCCGAGGAGTCCATATGCATGTCAGATCACTAGAACCAACATAAAAAAAACTATACAAAAGAGAAAACAAAGAAAAGTAAAGAGAAAATGAAAACTAGCAGCATTGCTGAAGGGAAATTGCATTTCATTAGAATCAAAGATAACAGACTTTACCCATTAAAATAAAAGAAAATAACAACTCAGTTGATGCTAGTACAAACTAGACTGAAAGGAAAATCAAAGCCGACTACCACGACTCCCTCCGAGTGGGAAGAGGAGTGGCTTCCCAGTTATTGATTTTTGTGTATGCTCCCACAAACTGCAGGTCTGCCCTATTTGATCCTTCTCCCACCTCCACCATATTCACCTCATTGAACAACCTCTCTAACCCCTTATCAAGATCTTTGTCTGCGTCGATTAGCGGGCCGGAACTTTTGGGTCTGGGGCCATTACTGTATTTGACAAATGATTTGGACAACCTTGGGATGGGCTTTGGGAGAACCCAGGCTTTCTGTCTCAGCTTCTTGGCTCGCCTTATGTCTACGGCTGTAGGTGTGAACCCTAGACCAAAAGTGTTTAGATTATTGGTAATGGACACTGATTTTGCAATGCCTTGGAGAGAGACTCCCAACCCTTTACCGGGTATAAAGCCATTTCTCAACATCTCTGAAGCTACCATGACGGATGCGGTCGTTATCTTTGGGGTTACGACAATCTCAGCTTCTAGGATCTTCTGAACCAGCACCGTATCAAACACCTGATAAACCCATGGCCCGTTGTTGTCCCCAGATTCAATAAAAGGCACGATCGCGTCATCTGGGGTACACTGGCTATCCTCTCCATGCACGACAATCTCTTGCTTGTGGCAATCGAATTTTTCCATCTAGTGCAATGTAGATGGCACCACTTTGGCTGCATGAATCCACGGCCTGCCCAACAACATATTATAGGAGACCGGTACATCCAGCACTTGAAATTCCACAATTAACTTGATGGGCACTATAGTTACTTCCATCAGTATATCCCCTATACTGTCTTTACCTCCTCCATCGAAACCTCGAACACAAATGTTATTCTTGCGGACCTTTTAATTTTCCACCTTCAGCTTGGTCAATGTGGATAGTGGACAAATGTTTACACTAGACCCGTTGTCGACCAAACGTCGGGTCCACGACATCCTCACACTTCACAGTAAGATAAAGGGCCCGATTGTGCTCTGTACCCTCCATAGGCAATTCATCATAGAAAATGAGACTCGGTTTACCTTGAATATCCTATTTGCGATCTTTTCGAAGTGGTTCAATGTTATCTTATCTGGGATATGATCTTTGTTCAAAATCTTCATCAGTTCCCGACGGTGCTCATCTAAGTGGTTTATCTAAGATAACAAAGAGATCTAGGCTGGTGTTTTCATCAACTGTTCTATGACGGAGTAATCCTGCAGTTTCATTTTCTTCAACAATTCTTATGCCTCTTCTTCTGATATAGCATTCTTTACTGGTTCGGGGTTATCCTTAGAGATTTTGCCATTTCTCAACTCTTCAGGGGCAAAGTACCTTCCTGATCGAGTTAAGCCTTGTGCCTCTAATACTTTCTCTATAACCTCTTTCCCTTTGTACATCACTATTGCTTGTTCATATCTCCAAGGAACGGCTATGTTGTTGATAATTGGTGGCTGGATTACTGGTTTCACAATAACTGGCTCTATGCAGACACTTTCCAAAACCACGATGGGTTCTCTAACTGCCCCTTGTACTGTTACCTTTGCATGCTCTTGCTTTGGCGCAACCGTACATGCTGAGCTCCCATGAACTACGACATTTTTACTGCCTTCTTGTACCATAGCTACCAGCTTCTTGTTGCTTGCAACATTGGTGGGCTCATTAGCTTTGATCATCATTACTGTTTGTGAAGGTCTTCTAGACTTTCCCCTTCTCTCCTCAATTTCGATCATGTTTGTTTCTTGATGGGTTGGCAGTGGGTTCTTGCTAATATTTGGCACTTCTAGGGTATGTACCTCGATCCTGTGGGAGTCAATAAGATACTGGATGGCGTTCTTTAAATGCTAACATTTTTCGGTGTCATGCCCCGGTGCACCAGAACGGTATTCACAGCTGATCAAATAATCCAAATTCTTCAGGGGAGGATTTGACAGCTTCGCCTCAATTGGTCTTAACATATCCAGTTGTCACAGTTGGTGGAACAGGCTAGTGTAAGATTCTCCCAGTGGAGTGGAAGTCTTCTTTTTCTGCATTCTCTCATTTCTCATGGATGGATTGCCTCGGAAGGCGGGCCTCAAGGTTTGGTGGTAAGCTCTTAAAGGCGGGTATTGATTTTTTAGATTTGGGTATGTGTTTTGGAGAGGTAGCACACACCATTGTGCGCGACCAGAGGGTAGGGTATATGCTCTTGTGCATGATGGACTGAGAAATGAGGTTCTGGCGGTGGATAGTAATGTTGCGATGGGACATATGGAGTGTGTGGGTATGTCTGGTGGTGAGTAGGGGGATGACCGTGATTAGATGGTGCCCGAGACCCGAACCATGTTCTCGACTCCACCGTCGCTACATCCCCCTTCTTCTTTTTCCCGAATGCTCCCACAACTCCACCCTGGATGGCTTGAGTAGTTACCTTAATTGCCAAGTAACTCCTGATTTTATTGGATTTGAGGCCTTCCTCAACCATAATTCCATCTTGACCACTTCGTTGAAAGACTTCCCCAGCGCTGATACCAAGTGCCAAAAAAAGGTAGGTTCCAAAGCTTTTAGAAAATAATCAACCATCTCACTCTCTTTCATGGGAGGATCAACTCTGGCTGCTTGTTCCCTCCACCGGAAACCGTACTCCCTGAAACTCGCATTGTGTTTCTTCTCCAGCTTTGTCAGAGATAGACAATCCAGGACAATCTCAAGATTATATTGAAAGTGGCATGCAAATTCTTGCGCTAAATCATCCCAGGTATACCACCGATAGGGATCATGTCGAGTATACCACTCCAATGCCGATCCCCTCAAACTATGGCTAAAGTACGCCATTAGTAATTCATCTTTCCCCCCTGCTCCCCTCATTTTACTGCAAAAACCCTCTCAAATGTGCGACTGCATCTCCGTAACCATCATATAAGTAGAATTTAGGCATTTTGAAACCTGGAGTAAACTGTACATTCAGGAATAAGCAAAGATCATTCAAGGCCACGCTCACCTGGCCACCTAATTCATGCATGTCCCTGAATGATTGTTCCGGACTCCGGACCTTTCTGAGCATCTTTACCTTCTCGGAATTTTTGATTGGCTTTTCAACTCCCATTGGGATTTCAGTAAAAGGAGCATATGAGTAAGGATCCTGGGCTTTGTAGGCAGGTTATGGGGGATAGTATTGATGGGAATAAGCTTGAAGTAGTGGTTCACTGGATGACCTATGCAACGCAGGAGGCAGAGGTGCCATACTGACAGGAGCGATTGACAAGGGACGGTGAAGAGTGACTTTGGGAGGTCGGGCTGGTGATTGAAAGGTAGCACGTTGATGTTGTGGGTATATAGGAAATCTCGGAGGCAGATTAGTGATGGACTGGTCATGTGCTTGGGCCAGTGGCGGGATAAAGGTTGGGTTGGCAGGATAGGTCGATGGCAGCTGTCCTCTTGGCCATGCCTTATACATCTCAGCCATTTGGTGTTTAGGTTTATATAGTTCCTCCTTCATACCATTAATGTCCAATTCCTCTGCCTCCTTTGAGGGGTCAATAATGCTAACATCAGCTTCTTGGTTGGCCATGACTTGCTTGATTTTTAACCGCGTGTTGTAGGAGTGAGTTGCTAGAATGCCACGAGTATTAGTCACCTGTCTAATATGGGAACTGGAAGCATAACACAAAAGACTAGTTAGTGGTTAGGTTCTTGACACATGAGTGGCCACCCTTGGGTATGTATGCACATAAATGGCAATTGGTTTCTACATGCGTTGGTTTCTTGCGTCATCTCGACTTTTATCTGCGAAACTTTCTTTGTTTTAGCCCTATTCTCTTCTGTTTCCCATATTTATTCAATTTCCAATTTTGTTCAACTATGTTCGAACCCTATATAGATTTCCTACGTATCATGTCCCCGCATGAATCAGACCGAGCGTAGTTCTTGCAAATAAAAAGTGAAGCCTAACATTTTCGGGAAAATTTATATTCTCATAACAGCAGACTTAAATTACAAAGACTCGAAAAGTGACCGATTAAACAAATACTGATAAAACAGACTCGAACAATAACTAACTATGTATATAGAAAATATAGACTCCTGGTTAAACTAATTGACTATAAATAAAGGAAAACTAATAGTACAATCTGTAGGAGTACATTAATGCCTGGAGTGCTCCTGCGCCTCGCGAGGCATCATTCGGCCTTGCTTCCGGCTTACGTGCTAAACTCCCTTGGATCACTTGTCGGAAAAAAGTCATGGGGGTGGCAAAGAACATGGATTTCGTCATATCCTCGCAATGGCTGCACCTTGTGGTGATGTAGTCTGCAGTTGCTCGTACTCTTTCCCTAATAACACCATTTTCTTGCAACAAACGCCCAATTTGTTCAGCCTTTTCCTCTAGAGTTCACTCGGCTACCTAGTTCAGTTCCTGGAATCGCCTCAATTCCATCTCCAACCCTTCTATTGTTGCATAACAATGTTTTCTTTCAGCTTTGAGGCCCCCAACTTGCTTGATAAGTTTCTGCTTTATCCCAGCAACCTCATCGTCATGGTTTTCCTTTAGTTTCTCAATGATGCAGATCTGTTTCTCCGTATTTTTAGCTAACTGTCTTCGAACCCTAGACACCTCACCTTCGGCCTTGTTCAGGTCTAACCCATATTCGGTTACCTTTTGCCTTAAATTATCTATGAGCTTTTCATCATTTGCACTTCTGGCGGGACTTTCTGTGGCTGCTTTCATCTTTGACACTCGCTTCAGATTTGGCGCACGATAGCTTCAGGGAATTGGCCATTGGGGCTAATTTCAACAGCATGGCTGCTAATATCTTCATTCCAGGGAATTAATAGGCATCTACCCAATTGTCTTAACACTCGGTGTGATGCATAGGGTTGAATTCTTCAGAGACCCATCAGAAGGAAATGAGGCTCGGTGGCTGGCATATACACAAATTTATCCATTAGGAGCCACCCGAATTTCCATTATATTAGATTTGTAGTGAAAATCGGAGATGCGACACCCATTCTGTTACACCCTCAGCTAACCTAAATGCATCATTCCTATTGTAGAAATATTCTATGCGATTCTTTGTTAGCGACCCAAAGAAATAGGTTACACCCATCAAAGAAATCCTTTCCTGCTTTACATGTGGTGAGACCCCGAAAGATGTCGGACAAGATCATAGGAGCCAGGGTGCTCTTGGCCTGAGTCATTAAAGTGCTGACGACCCCTGCTATCTGTATGTCGATATTTCGGTCCTTCCGCAGAAACACCATAACACCCAAGAAAAATACCACAAATGCAACGCATTGGTGCTCTTCCTATTTTAGTTGGATACCTTTGCTAAAAATATAATTGTACGGGTTATTAAATCCACCTATATGCCCGTACCTCTGATATATGAACTGCGGAGTGCATAAGCCAGCTGATAAGTCTGGGTTGTGCACCTTCGTACTGATTATTAAGGAGTCCAGGAACTTGTGCACGGTGAGGGCTCTTGGCACAATTAGGTATTGGTGTCTCAAAGGAGTTGTTGGGATCCCAATGTATCAAGTCATTTTTCCAACGTCGGTGTGAGTTCAAATCCAAAATATGGAAGACATTATGAGTCGGGTCCCAGAATGTGGTCAATTCCTTCAGGATCTCTCCCATTGGATTGATTTTTAGCAGCTCGCTAAGTCCTCTAAATGCGTGTTAACCCTGTTTCGTCATGCTTCCCCTAGGTCATTCCAGCACAAGTGCAGCTCCAAGGAATTTTTCTTTAAGAACGTTATCATGGTCATTCTGCACATTTATAATGGTAAGTTACCATCTCAAAATTTTATTACCTAACTCCATAAGATACCAAAACTGTCCTATTTCATTAATGAAATTTATTTTCTAAGACTGGGGCCTGGCTTTGCATATACGGCCTTTCAGCACTTCTAAAGGAAGGTGTTAACTCGCTCGTCGGCCAAAATAAGTGTCATAGGTGGCCATTTGTGTGGAATCAACCTTCCTTCATCCCTTGCGGTAATGTTCGGCTATTTCTGGCGGTAATGGCATCACCTGGTTTATTTCGAAAGAAAAATGAATAAAGTCGGACACTTATTTTTCTTGTTTTGGCTATTTTGTAAAAGGGAGGTTGGACCAGATGAGGGTTGCCTACACCGGCGTAGGTCGGGAAAAATAATTTATCAAAATCAGAACTATAAATAGCCTTATTTTTGTCTTTTTGTTCGTTTTTTCAAAAATTCTGCAGCATTCGGCGTTATTTGAGTATTGGTTTTCATAAGAAGATGACTAATCTTAAACAACCCTAATTTCTACTATTTTCTCAATTTCTTTCCTTCTGTGCAAGCCGGTCAACATGCAAATCTCAGGCAGTAAAATGCACACATAATCATGCATCAGGATGGTCTTTTCGGGTTACCTGCCCTAGAGGGACTCAACCCCTGTGTTGAGTCCCTTAAGTCAAATGCATGATGAAAACAAGTATTCCCACTAGGGATCCGGCATGAGGCTAAGGGAATTTTTCCAATTAAAGGACAATGGAAATAGGATTCAATTATATAAAAGAGTTTCAGAGTCGTCACTTGAGATATTTATGGTGTCACATGTCACCGTCTAGAATCCCAAATCGAGGAAAGAATGACTCTGTTTAACAGTCCGTGAAACAGAAATTCGAATAAGGAATTCTGTTAACCCGGGAGAAGGTGTTAGGCAATCCCGAGTTCCGTGATTCTAGCACGGTCGCTCAACTGTTATATTTGGCTTAAATTATCCGGTTTTAGGCAACTTTGAACCTATATGCATTTTTTAATCTTTTATCCACTTTTATTATTATTTTAGGAAGAATTGCAATGTCGTTAAAACATGCCTCGAATCGCGTCACATAAATGCACCCGCAGATGTTGACACATTTTAACTTCGTTGAGATTTGGATTTGGGTCATATAAATGTGTACCCATATTTAAGAAAGTTGTGTTACTAAAGAAGCTCCCTAAAGCAACTAACGTGTTATTATCTTTGTGAGAGGTCGTGAATATTCGCTAAACGACTCTTCTCATATTCTAAGAATATTGAGTTCCATATTTGACAGGAGATGACCCAAGGAATAATTGATGCTAAGACTATTTAATCCTGAAAATTAACTACACAATTTTAGTTTTTAGTGCCACACTGGATGGCCTGGGCACACGCATCAACTGGGCCTCAATGTAGCCAGCTTAACTGCCTTACCTTTGGGATCCAAAGGCAAACTTTTCATATTTACAAAACAAGTGAAATTACACATACGGACGGACTACTAAATTTAGTGGGCTTAGCAGCCCAATCACTCAGCCTTCAAAGAAAAGGATTCCTATTTAATACTACACTTCGGGTCATAGATTCAAACTGGGTCTCAAGGATCCCATATATATATATATATATATATATATATATATATACATATATATATATATATACATATATATATATATATATGTATATATATATGTGTGTGTGTGTGTATATATATATATGTATCTATATATACACACACACACACACATATATATATATACATATATATATATATGTATGTATATATATATATACACACACACACACACACATATATATATATATATACATATATATATATATATACATATATATATATAACCACTGAAGCTAATGGGCCAACTGGCCCAATCGGCCCCAAACAGTCTTAATTTCACAAGAAATAAAAGGCCTGGCACAAATCATATTGCTAACAGGCCTCAAATGTCCAAACAACTCATCAAATTTGTCCAGACCTTGATTGAAATAAAAATAGACTTGCATTTGTTAGCCTATTACCAGCTCAGACGCACTCATTTGAGTCAGCTGTGAACACACATAAATTGTATGAACATGAACACTATATTAACGACTAATTACGCTATCATCATACTAATGTCCTAATAAATTCTCAAGAAATTTTTACATCACAATTTCAAGCAAACATGCAAATCATGGATGCTTCAGAATTCATGCCAAGCCAAAACACAAGATGGGAAAGCCATTACTACATTACTATTACATCACAAGGGTTAAATGCATGATTAAGTAAAATTAAAGGTATTCCTAATTAAAAGTTCTGTAAATGGAGTGCACAACAATATATTACACAAATTTGTCAACTAGATGAGACAAGGAAAGGAAATGTAATAACTAAACACTTGCATTCCAAAATCAGAGCTTCATTCTACATTCGTATGAGATCCATGGATCCAAAATATACTTGAAAATTGGAAAAAGAGTGAAGAAGGGGGTTCGGCAAGCAAACAAAAGAGTAATGGTAATTAAAACACTCGAGATAATCCCATCTCCCAAGCAATTAGAGATAGATGGCATGATAGTATTCACTCTAAGAAATGAAGTACAAAGAACCAAAACTAGCTACAAATCATCATGTATCCCAACAATCAAACAATGACAAATAACTCCAAATTTTCAGAATGAGAGGCTCCTATTAAAACATCAAGGATTGATCCAAACAGTGAAATTGAAGCAATATGCATATATTTCTAGATTGTTTTTGTATGTGTGTCCATCCCTCCCTTTAGTGATTTTCAATCTCTTTTTATAACCAAAATGCTATGGCAAAATTATTATTGTGTATTACTGAAGGTCCCCCCCCCCCTCGCAATTTCAGATTTTATTTATTTAGACCTTCATTTTTCACCTTGTTGCCCGAATAATTGCAACAAATCGACTGATTTTGTACTAAAGAACCCTTCTAGAAGGGTCTAAACACTTCTACTATCATCTACCCTTCATAGGCTACCCATATTACCCTTATTCTGTCCCTAATATTACCAAAGCTGAGTTGAAAATTCTATATTACCCTTATTTGTCCTAAAATTATTAGAAATAAGTTGTAAAAACCTATACTACCGTTAATTTACTTACTTAGTATCAAAACTAATTCCTAAAATTAATCCTACCCTTAAATCCATGCTTTGATTGATTGTTCGATCATATCGAAGGTGATTCGAGATATGATTCATATGGGAATGGAAAGAGGAGAGTGGGACACTTCTATGTGTAATTTTGGGAGGTATTGGGGTAACGCAACTGCCGGCGGTGGACGGTGGGTTTGTGGCGGTCTATGGGTGGTGTTACACCGGCAAAGGCTTGTACGAGGATGGCATAGTTTGGTCTTTAGTGTATTGCATGCGTTAGGACACTTATATCTGGTTTTGGGGGGAGTTTTAGGGTCGTTGGATGGGTTGTGATCAAGGAGTTGGACGAAGGTAGCCAAACAACGTCATTTGGCACCTTGGGGCTGGACCGGGTTGGGGATAAGTGGACTGAGTTTGTTTGGGCCTCAATTTAATTATTTGGGCTAGTGTTAAATATATTTGGCCCCAAAGAATTTTATTTCCAGATTTTTTTTATCCTTCTCTTTATTTATTCAATTAAAAAATAATTTTTAGAACCTACAAAAATCCTAATGAATCTTATAAAACCCTTAATTAACCAATCAATAATTATTACCACATAATAGAACAAGGTGGAAGAAAATAAATTACCTAAAATTGATCTTATGTGCGCATTAAACTATATTTCTTTTCCAATTACTAATTAATTTTTAAAAATGCAAAATTACTTCTAAGTGCACATGCCACATGTATTTTGTATTTTTGTTATTTTTTTAAAAATGCAAATCATTAACATAATAATGCCATGAGAAATCAAAATTGCTAATAAACAAACGAAATTATTTTTTTTTTGAATTTATGAAAGTAATTCGTATAGGGCAAAAATCACATGCGCACAAGTACAATATGAGATGCATCACAATAAACTATATAAGGACCTAAACCTGTGGGCAGAACCAATACGGTGTCATAGTCAAAGTTGTCTTGAGCTTCTAAAAGCTGGCCTCACACTCGTCCGACCACCTAAACTAAGGACCCTTCTGGGTCAACCTAGTCTGTTGCGATAGACCCCTCCACAAACCCACGATAGTAGCCTGACAACCCCAAGAAACTATGGATCACTGTAGCTGATGTGGGTCGAGGCCAGTTCTTGACTGCCTCTAACTTCCTTGGATCGACCCTGAATAACTTCTGTTGAAACCACATGTCCTAAGAAAGCGACTGAACTAAACCATAATTCACACTTTAAAAACTTAGCATACAACTGACTATCTCTTAAGGTATGATGAACCACTCTCAGATACGGCTCATGCTCCTCC
This sequence comes from Nicotiana benthamiana, assembly GCA_034376525.1. NCBI lineage: Eukaryota > Viridiplantae > Streptophyta > Magnoliopsida > Solanales > Solanaceae > Nicotiana > Nicotiana benthamiana. The sequence goes on along the minus strand of CM067330.1, from coordinate 51,774,872 downwards.
CGTCTGCAGTAATAAATCGAAATATCATCAATGAAGACTATCACGAATGAATCTAAGAAAGGATTGAACACTCGACTTATGAAATCCTTGAAAGCTGTCGGAGTATTTGTCAATCTGTATGACATCACCAAGAACTCATATTGCCCGTACAAAGTGTGGAAAGCTATCTTAGGGACATCGAATGCCCTAATCCTAAACTGATGGTAGCCAGATCTCAAATCAATTTTAGAAAACACATGGGCACCCTGAAGTTGGTCAAACAAATCATCAATAATCAGCAATAGATACTTATTCTTGATTGAGACCTTGTCCAGTTACCGATAGTCTATACACATTCTCATCGATCTATCCTTGTTCTTGACAAATAACACCAGCGCATCCTAAGGAGAGATACTGGGCCAAATGAAGCTTTTTCAAGTAAGTCGTACAACTGCTCCTTCAACTCTTTTAACTCAGGCAAGGCCATACCATACAGCATAATAGAAATGGGCTGAGTGCCCAGAGCCAAATCAATGCAAAAGTCAAAATGCCTACCGTATGGCATACCAAGCAGGTCTAAAGGAAAAACTTCAAGAAACTCACAAACAACAGGCACATAATAAATATAAGGAACCTCAGCTCTAGAATCACGAATTTATGTAAAATAGGCCAAACACCCCTTCTCGACCATATGCCGAGCCTTCACATATGACATAACACTACGGGTAGAATGACAAGGAGTCCCTTTCCACTCTAAACGAGGCAACCTTAGCAAGCCTAAGGTCACGGTCTTGGCATGATAGTCTAAAATAGCATGGTACGGTAATAACCAGTCCATCCCCAATATGACATCAAAATCAACCATGCTTAGAAGTGATAAGTCTATTCGTGTCTCAAGACCCTCAATCACAACTACACAAGAGCGATGAACATGATATACTATAATAGAATCACCAACCAGTGTAGACACTAAAACAAGATCACTCAATGAATCGCTAGGCGTGACCAGATGTGGCGCAAAACAAGATGAAACATAAGAGTATGTAGACTATGGATCAAATAACACTGAAGCGTCCCTACTACAAACTAGAATGGTACATATGATAACTACATCGGAAGCCTCAACCACAGGCCTAGCTGGAAGAGCATAACATTGGGGCTGGGGCTACCACTATGGACTACATCTCTAGGATGGCCTAAAGCTAGTTGGCCTCAGCCTCTAATGGCCTGAGCTCCACCTCTAATGCCTCTACTTCCATCTCTAGCACCCCTACCTTCACCTCTAGTTAGCTCGGTGAGTTGTGGAACACTCGATGCTTGAACCATGGCATGGGAACCTAGATGTTAAGAGTTGCTCAATGCTATAGAACAATATCTAGATATTTTCCTTGTGTCGCCACAAGTATAATAAGCCCTCGGCTGCTAGGGCTGATGACCCTGAAAACTCTAAAGTAGAGGTGCACTGATAGGAGCTTGTGATGCGATGTAGGACTACTAATCGGAATACTGCATGTGAGAGCCACAACCACCTACATCACTGTGAGAAGCCTGAAGTGCTGACTAAAAAGGCCTAGGATGATGGCCTCTACTAAAAAAATCTCTGCCTCCATACGAGGCACCACTGAATCCTCCTGAATAATGAGGCCTCTTGTCAGACCCCAAACCACCTAATTGCGATGGAGCCATCTCAACTCTCCTGGCCATGTTGGCCGCCTCCTGGAAAGAAATCTCACTTCACATCTTCTTAGCCATCTCAAGTCGAATGGACTGAATGTCCTCTCAATGAACCTTCTCACACTCTCTCTCTCTCTATGTGGGAAGTATAAGTAGAGCATGACGGGCCAAACTAATAAACTTGGTCTCGTACCGAGTAGTAGTCATAGAACCTTGCTGGATATGCTCAAACTACCTCCGATAGATATCTTCCTGAGTGTGAAGAAACTTCTCCAAAAACAGTTGAGAAAACTGATCCCCAGTCAAAGCTGGTGACCCAATTGGTCTAGACAAACAATTATCCCTCTACCAAGCCTTGGCGGATCCGTATAAGCAAAAATTATCAAAGTAGACACTCTACTTTATCCATGTTCCTGAGAACCCCATGACAGCTGTATAATAATTCTAGGGATCCTCAAAAGATGTGCCGCTGAAAGTGGTAGTGAAGAGCTTGGTGAACATGTCCAACCTTCATATGGAATCTTAAGATGTAGTTGATCCATCACCGGTTTCAGCTTCCGCTCGGCAAAAGAAATGGTACGTGACCTCACCGTTCGTGGAAGAACAAAATAGAAATTCAATTACATTTGAGAAACCAAACCGCACAATAGGAAAGAACAGATGTGATGTTTTTCCTAACTCTATTGCCTCTGTGGATAAATACAGATATCTCTATACTGATCCCTCAGACTCTACTGAGCTTGTCCGTGAATTGTGAGACCTATGTAACCTAGATCTCCAATGCCAACTTGTCACAACCGGAGTTTCCACTATAAGAATTCATGATGGAGCCTACTTGCGAAAGTTAAGCAAGCCGAGTATTATAAGTTCATTACCCTTTTTATTAAACTTGTTCAAAAATTCAAAGTAATAAATGATTAAACAGCGGAATAAATTAATTAACTAGAAATGCGGAAGACAAAAAACTTAATATCTGGACCAAACATTGGTACATAATCTGAAGTACAACACTACCTAGAATTTGGTGTCAGAAGTCTGGAAACTATCTAAGAATATTACAAATAAGCTCCGAATAAAAACACATAAAGCTATCTGAATAAGTAAAAAAATAGAAAAAAAAAATTATAGTAAGAGGCCCGCGAACTTCTACCGTGTCACGCCCCAAACTATGGGAGGCACGCCTTGCCCTCGATATTGTATTTGACCGAGTTAGAAACTAAACAAAATAGCTAACTATTTTTGGGGGTCCTACAGATCAGGCAGCACAACATTTGAAATACTAAGCCTGGACCATTAGTTTCATGACCTAGATAACAATAAGCCATATAACCAAAAGTAGACGAGCCAAAATAATAAAGTACTAGCTGGCCAACGATGCCGCAATTGGAGACATACATTCCTACACACTTATATATACATGCCAACCTATGGGCTGGAGAGTGGAAGCTGCAAAAAGAAACCCGAAATACTATGTCCACAATAGCCTCAAAGAGTGTCATATGCACTGTCGAGACAAGGCCCCGACTATACCCAAATTGTACAGCAAAAGTAACCATCCTATGAAAGCTCCAGGAAGAGGTGGAGCTTACCAACTCAAAGCTCAACCTCAAAATCGTAGGGAGAAATCGATCAGAGTCCCTACCGTGGCCTGCATGCACGAAACAAAAATTTAGTGTCCCTAAGCAATGGGACATCAGTACGAATAAAAATTTACGGGCATGCAAGGCAGAAAGTAGAATCATATATTGCTGAAGTAAAAAACAAAATAGAGATACCACCTAAGACTGAAACTCTAATAGCTTCCACGGACGACATCTGACCTCATGGTAAACAAATATGGATGGTATGCTCGTGTAATCGTATGTCGTGAATAAATATATATATTGTTGCAAATGCATTACATACCCAACCAAATGCTAGCAGTGGCGGTCTCTTCCTGTAGCTAACCGGTATCATATTGCAAACCTATGGCCATCTGTACAATATATAGTTTTTCGGGCAAATAAGCCCCTTACCTTCGATTATAGCGACGTCCACACATAATATACAATGTATGATATAAAATTTGAATGCACATAATACGCCATAACAAGAACTTAGACAATCTTGGCTCATAGGTACTTTCATTCTCATGATCTCATAATCACCTTCGTATTGCATACAATTGTCTCGTGGAACCTCATATCTTACTTTCTTTTTATTTTTGAATAAGATTGAAAACTTAACTCAACTTCTACAAAGATAATTAACTCTGAAGATGTTCATTAAAAGCTTAAAGTGGTTCACTTAGTTCCTATGCTTAAATTTCTTGATATTTAATAAAAGAAAGTATTTAAAAAAAACAAGTGTTTTAGTAGTTTAAATAAAAATTTATATTTGATATTATTGGAAATCGACATGTTACTTCAGAGATTTTAAAATACACTTTAAAAAGGAAGAAAGACTGATCAAAAATACTAAATACCTTTATTTTGTTTTAGTTACACAACCCAAAGACGAATAAGAATTCATATATATAGACATAGTTAAGAAAGCCGACAAAATGACATATATAGATGTCGAATACCCTATTTAACTGAATGAGTGGAACAGCAACCAAATAGCGTTATGAAAATACTTCTACTATGATCCCAATGCCTTTTACAGAAGGTCTTTCTAGCAATAGAATAGTAAAATATCACATTTGATGTCTTAGGAATTTCCCAGAATTCGTGTTAAAAGAAAGGACGGAGCTTAGCCTTAACATGCCTTTCCAATGAACGTCCGAATGCATATAGTTCCTTCACTAAATTTGTTCCTTACATCCTAAGCTTCACGAAAACTATATATATGTAGCTTATACGCAACAGTAAAAAAATCATAACTGAGTTTAAATCGGCAGATTTGCATTATGACCCTAACTGGACGAAACATCCATAGAACTTTGTAAAAACGATCATAAAAGAGTCCCCGGATGATTACCTTGGCAAACCAAGTATAAAGCCTGAAGACCAGCAAGAACAACAGATCCTACCTTCCAAGAATAGTTCCAAACATAGCTAATAGAAGGGGGAAATGATTTCAACGCGTAGAGATTGCATCTCCAGGCACGGGGGCAAATTTTAACAGTTGAAATCATTAAAAACGCACCTTAATCACTAAAGAACACCATGGAACTATCTCTTCAGCTTTCTCACTATTTTAGGGCTGAAATAAAAATATTTTGAGGGCTTCAATGTCGAAATTACCGACTAATAACACTTGTTTGATCCGACCCAGTTCGCGACCTGGTTTCAACTAGAACAGTCCGGGGTAAAATTGTCATAACATTTTATTCCAATGTTCGTTTGATGTGAGACATTTTAGTTAAAAACTAGACTCGTAGACCTTCGATTTGATAGGTTGTGGGTATCATAAATCTTTATATATTAGCATAAATAATCGGATACATTTGACCCAAAATTTATAAAATGTATTAGAGAAATTTTACGATAACTTTTGCCGACCTTTATTTGGCAACTTGCTTGACTCTATAGCATAACATGTGACCACTTTGATGTTATAACCAATCCAATATACCTAATATAACCATGCCACATTATGTACATTACGTAAGAGAAGAGGGAAAAAATATGGGGTCTCACAGTCTCCCCCTAAAGAACATTCGTCCGAGAATGGGTCAAGTTAATTCCTTGGTTTCATTAATTTTCCGCTAATACATTATTTGTTAGGATATATTTGTTTCATTTGCAAAGAATAAATCAAATTCTGAAAATTCCAACTACTAGGCTTCATATAGCTATCTCGCAATAATAAATTTAAATTGCACTTCCAAGTCATTCAAAATCTAATTAAGTTTTTGTAAAGAAATAATTGCTAATTATTTAAATGTAACTCACATTAACTCGTAAATAGGTGGCGGTACTTCTTCCTCAGTCCTCCCCAGCTTCCCAGGTCATTGCCTCGATGTTGTTATTTTGCCATAACACTTTCAAGGAAGCTACTACTTTAGTTTGAAGCTTTCTTACCTACTAATCTAAAATTGCTACTAGTACCTCTGCATAAAATAAGTCTTCAGCAATGCGAATATCCTCAATGGGCGTAATACGTGAAGGATCTCCAATGCACTTCCGCAACATAGATACATGAAATACAGGATGGACTGCTTCCAATTCTGAAGGCAAGTCAAGCTCCTACTCCACCTTACCAATCCTCTGAATAATCTTATACAGTCCAACATACCTGGGGCTGAACTTCCCATTCTTTCCAAATCGCACGATGTTCTTCATAGGCGATACTTTCGGGAAAACCCAATCTTTTGCATCAAACTCTAAGTCTCGTCGTCGAATATCTGCATAAGACTTCTGTCGACTTTGTGTTTTACGCACCCGGTCTCTAATAAGTTTTACCTCTTCCATTGCTTGCTGGACTACATTAGGACCTAGCAACTCTGCTTCCCCGACCTCGAACCAAGCGATCGGCAACCTACACTTTCGCCCGTATGGTGCTTTGTAAGGGGCCATTTGAATACTAGCTTGGAAGTTGTTATTATATGCGAACTCAATAAGATGTATATGGTCATCCCAAATTCCTTTAAAATCTAGTACCCAGGCATGTAACATATCCTCAAGTGAGTGAATAGTACGCTCTACCTGTCCATCAGTTAGCGGATGAAAAGCAGTGTTAAGATTTACTTGAAGGCCAAGACCCTTCTGAAAAGATTTCTAAAAATGTGTTGTAAATTGAGCCCCTCGATCAGAGATAATGGATAATGTACTCCGTGAAGGCAAAAAATCTCTCGAATGTAAAGCTTGGCATAATCCTCTGTTGAATATGTTATCCTGACAAGCAAGAAATGAGTAGATTTTGTAAGCCTATCAATAATTACCCAAACGGAATCTTACCTCCGTGGAGTGCGAGAAAACCAGTGATGAAGTCCATATTTATCATTTCCCATTTCCATAATAGAAGTTCAATATACTGAGTTAGGCGTCTAGGCATCTGATGTTCGACTTTAACTTGCTGGCAGTTGGGACATTGGGCTACCATCTCCACGATATCTTTTTTTATTCCATTCCACCAATAAATATGTCGAAGATTTCTATACATCTTTGTCGCGCCAGGGTGAACTGCATATCTAGAATAATGGTTCTCCGAAAGAATCTTGGTGCGGAGCTCTCCGACTGTCGGGACACATATGTGACCCTGGTATCTATGAACTCCATCTCATGTTAGCTCAAATAAAGGTTGTCGCTGATGTGGAATACTTTCTCTCCATTTTATAATCTCTGGATCCTCGTGTTGTCACTACTTAATTTCAGTAACAAATGAAGATTCTGATGTTTTCTGAACAAGAATGCATCCTCCCTCTACATCAACCAAACGCATCTGCAAATTAGCTAGTTGGCATAGATAGTTGGTCATCTTGACCTTATCAGCTTCATCATGGCTTAGACTACCCATGGACTTCTGCCTAATGGAATCGACGACAATATTAGCTTTGCCGGGATGATATAAAATATCAACATCATAGCCCTTTTAGTTATTCTAACCATATTCTTGTCGTAGGATTATCTCTCTCTATTTAAATAAATACTGAAGGCTCAGGTGGTTGGTGAAAACATCAATATGAACAACATATAGATAATGACGCCAAATCATTTAGGCGAAGACAACTACGGCTAACTCAAGATCGTGTGTAGGATAGTTCAATTCATGTTTTCGCAACTGCCTAGAGTCGTACGCGATAACCTTACCATGCTGCATAAGAACACACCCTAGGCCAGTTCTCGAGGAATCACAATATATAACATAATCCTCATTACCATCTGGAAGAGTCAAGACGGGTGCTGTCGTAAGCCTTTTATTTAGCTCCTGAAAATTTGTTCACGTGCATCTGTCCACTGAAATTTAGCACCCTTATGTGTAAGTTTCGTCAATAGTGTAGATATAGAGGAAAATCCCTCCACAAACCTTCGGTAATATCTTGCCAAGTGTAAAAAAGCTACGCGCCTCTTTCGGATTCAACCGCCTTGGCCAAGTAATCATAGCTTCAATATTTTGGCTATCAATTTTGATTCCAACGCGGTAATAACATGACGAAGAAAAGCTACAGAAGTTTGCCAAAATTCACATTTAGAGAATTTAGCATATAACCTGTAGTCCTGGAGAGTATGCAATACAGCTCGTATGTGGTCTGCATGCTCGGCTTTCGATCGTGAATATAGCAAGATGTCATCAATAAACACAATAACAAATTCATCAAAGAATGGTTGGAATACCCGGTTCCTAAGATCTTTAAAGTTTGTATGGGAATTTGTAAGCTTGAAAGACATGAAAAGGAATTCAAAATGGCCATACCTCGTACTAAATGTTCTTTTTGGGATATCAAAATCCCTGACTCGTAGCTGATGATAACCGGATCACAAGTCGATCTTTGAATATCATTCGGCACGTTGTAACTGGTTGAACAAGTCATCAATCCTTGGAAGAGGATACTTATTCTTGATAGTGACTTTATTTTGTTGCCTGTATACAATACATATCCACAAGGAGCCATTTTTCTTTCGAACAAAGAGCATCGGATCACCCCATGGGGATTTACTTGGAATAATAAAGCCTTTATTGAGCAAGTCCTTCAGTTGTTCCTTCAATTCCCTTAGTTCTGCAGGAGCCATTTTGTATGGAGGGATGGATATAGGCTATGTATCAGGAAGCAAATCTATAGCTAAATCGATTTCCCTTTTGGGTAATTCCTAGAAGCTCGTTAGAAAATACCGTCGAGGATTCATTCACAATAGGGACTAATTGAAGAGTTGCTGGCTCCTTATCTATATCTCTGACATGAACTAGATGGTATATACAGCATTTAGCAATAAACTTCCAAGCCCTATGGTATGAAATAAACTTACTCTTGGACGTGGCTGCACTACCTTTCCATTCAAGGACATGCTCACAAGGAAAATGAAATCGAACCAACTTTGCACGACAATCAATATTAGCATAAAAAGTTGCCAACCAATCCATACCCATAAAGACATCAAAGTCTAGCATAACCAATTCAACTTGATCAACAGAGGTTGGACGGTCATTAACTAACATTGTACAACCTCGTTATATATGATTAGCTGCAATAGAGTCGCCAACTGGCGTAGACACCTCAATTGACTGCGGCAACAACTCAGATCTCATGTGAAGCTTATCAGCAGTAAATGGAGTAATATATGAAAATGTAGAGCCGGGATCTATTATTGTATAAATGGCATGAGAATGTATTGTCAATATACCTACGACAACAGCTAGGGATGCCTCTGAATCCTGTCGACCTATGAGTGCATAAAAGTGGTTCAGGCCACCACTAGAACCTGAGATGTCTCCTCCACCGCTCCCTCTACCATGGCCCTAAGTAGTCTGTGGACCTGGTCAGGGAGCACGGACTGAGGGCGAAGAGGCTGTTATGGATCATGAAGGCTGAGCTGGTGCACCTCTGCCTAATCCCGAGCACCGACTAATAAAATGTCATGTCTTCCCACAATGATAACATGCACTCGAACCTTGTCTACACTGCCCGGTGTGTAGCTTACAGCACTGAGTACATGGAGGAGTAGGCTGTCGCATTTGTGAGGAATGACTTAATATATCGATCAAACAGCTGGTCGTGCATCTGTGGTGGGAAACTACCTATTGACCGAAGTGGATATCGATGGAGTGGGAGACTAAAATCACCCCGTGTCTCCCTATAAGACCCCATAGAATGATCCCTCTTACTTCTCTCCCTATCCCTACGAGTATAACTAATTCGACGGGAAAGGTTCTCTGTAGTCTTAGCGAAAGCGTGTATGCGGGAAATATCTACATCATCCGATAGGGATGCGACCCTACAGTCTCTAATCCGATGATCCGCCAAACCATCCAGATTAGGATGAATCTAGCCCTCATAGTGCGTATGATATCTAGTGCATACCTCGCCAAAGAATTAAACTTATGGTTATGATCCTTCACACTCGTATCCCCCTGCTTCAGGTTAAGAAATTGGTCAAGATGGGCCTCCCGAACCTCCTGTGGCAAATAATGGGCTAAAAACTCCTTAGAGATGTCCTCCCACTCTGTTGGCGGAGCATCAGGTCCTCTAGATCTCTCCCATGCCTGATACCATAGGACGACAACATCACGTAGTCGAAAAGAAGCCAACTCCACAGCCTCGGTGATAGAGGCATGCATCACCCTCAATAATCTATACATCTGGTCTATAAAGTCATGGAGATCCTCATTGGAACTGGATCATGTAAATAATGGAGGGGCCAAGTGAAGAAACTCTCGTACTGTCGAGCTTCTTATTCGATCTCTCCGGGCATCTGCTCCCGACTCTAGCTGTTGCTCATGAATAGAAACCATTCTAGTCAGCAACTTAACTTCCTCCCTCATCCCCTACTCCCCAGTCTCTTATGGGGGAACAACTGGTGTTGGTGGTCATGTGTCTCTAGCCGCCTCATGTACTAATGGAACTAGTGAGGCTGGGGGTACTTCATCTCCCTAGGCTCCAAAACATGATGAGGAAGCTGAAACTATAGGTACCGGAGACTCACTATGTGACTTTAAGGGAAATCTATCCCTTTGACCCTGTGGGGAACGACTGGTACCTTTCCCCAGATCCATATCTATCTCTCGGTGTACCATCTCCTAAGCATAGGTAGCCTGTTCGATAATAAAAACAAAGCACAATTCAGATTTCATATGTTCTTATAACTTTCGTCTATAGCACGATCTATTATTTGAAAGAAACGTAACCATTCCAAAATTCCCCATAGCCTCCTGATTATAAGTGTGGTGCACAGCACAACCATAAGCAAGACTCTACTAGACACGGCTTGTGGACTCCCTGGGATACGACCTACTCTGATACCAAGTTTGTCCCGCCCCAAACTAGAGGAGGCACGATTGGCCCTCGATACTGTATTTGACTGAGTTAGCCACTAAATATATTAGATAACTAAACTAGGAGCCCAACAAATCGGGTAGCGCAACATCTGAAATACAAAGCTTGGATCATTAAGATCATGACCTGGATAAAAATAAGCCATATAACCAAAAGTAGACGAGCCAAAACAATAAAGTACTAGCTGGCCGAGGAGGTTGCGAATGGAGACATACATTCCTACACACATATATACACATGCCAAGCCTATGGGTTGGAGACTAGAAGCTACAAAAAGAAACCCAGAATACTATTTCAACAATAGCCTATAAGAGTGTCATAAGCACTATCGAGACAAGGCCCCGACTATACCCAAAATGTACATCAAAAGTAAACATCCTATGAAAGCTCCAAGAAGAGGTGGAGCTTACCAACTCACAATTGAACCTCAAAATCCTAGCGGAGGCGTCGATCGGAGTCCCTACCTGGACCTGCGTGCACGAAACAAAAGTGCAGTATCCCCAGGCAACATGACATCAGTACGAATAAAAATATACTAGTATACAAGGCAAAACGTAGAATCATAGATAGCTGATGTAAAAAAATAATAATAATAGAGATACCACCTGACACTGAAACTCTGATAGCTTCCATGGACGACATCCGACCTCAAAGTAAAAAAATATGAATGGTATGCTCGTGTAATTGTTTGTACTGAATACATATATATATTGATGCAAATGCATGTCATACCCAACCAAATGCTTATAGTGGCGGTCTTTTCCGGTAGCTAACCGGTATCATATTGCCAACCTGTGGCCATCTGTACAATATATAGTTTTTCGGGAAAATATGCCCCTTAACTCTGATTATAGCTCGAAGTCCATGCATAATATGCCATGTATGATGTGAACTTTGAATACACATAATAGGCCATAACAAGAACTTATCCAATCTTGGCTCATAGGTACTCTTATTCTCATGATATCATAATCACCTTTGTATTGTATACAATTTTCTCGTGGAACCTCATATGTTTCTTTCTTTTCTTTTAATGAATAAGCTTGAAAATTTAACGCAACTTCTAGAAAGCTAATTTAACTCTGAAGATGTTCAGAAAAAGCATATGGTGCTTCACTTAGTTCATATACCTGATATCTTGATATTTAATAAAAGGAAGTATTTCAAAAAAAAGTGTTTTAGTAGTTTAAATAAAAATTTATATTTGAGATTACTGGAAATCGACGTGTCACTTCAGAGATTTTAAAATACACTTTAACAAGGAAGAAGAACTGATCGCAATTACTAAATGTCTTTATTTTTTTGAGACACAACCCAAAAGATGAATAAGGATTCATATATATATATATATATATATATATATATATATATAGACATATAGTTAAGAAAGCCAACAAAATGACGTAATTGATTTCGAATACCCTATTTAACCGAATGAGTGGAACATCAACCTAATAGTGTTATGAAAAACCTTCAGCTATGATCCCAATGCCATTCACAGAAGGTCTTTCTAGCAATAGAATAGTAAAATATCACATTCGATGTCATAAAAATTTCCCAGAATTCGTGCTAAAAGAAAGGACGGAGCTTAGCCTTAACATACATTTCCAACGAACATCCGAATGCCTGTAATTCCTTCACGAAAGTTGTTCCTAACGTCCTAAGCTTCGGAAAAACTATATATATGTAGCTTATGCGCATCGATAGAAAATTCATAATTGAGTTTAAATCGGCAGATTTGCCATATGACCCTATCTAGACGAAACGTCCGTAGAACTTTGTAAAAACGATCATAAAAGAGTCCCCAGATGATTACCCTTGGAAAACCAAGTATAAAGCCTGAAGAACCAGCAAGAACAACAGATTCTTATCTTCCAAGAATACCTCCAAATACAGCTAGTAGAAGGGGGAAACGATTGCAATGCGTAGAGATTGCGTCTCTAGGCACGGGTGCAAATTTTAACAGTATAAATCATGAAAAACGCACCTTAATCACGTAAGAGCACCATGTAACCCTCTCTTTAGCTTTCTCACTATTTTAGGACTGGAATAAAATATTTTGAGGGCTTCAATGTCGAGTTTACCGACTTATAACACATGTTTTACCGACCCGGTTCGCGACCCGGTTTCAGCCTGGACATGTTGTGGGTCTCATAAATCTTTATATATTAGGAGAAATAATCTGATACATTTGAACCAAAATTTGGAAAATTTATTATAAAAATTTCACGATAACGTTTGCTGACCTTTATTTCGCAACTTGCTTGACTCCAAAACATAACATGTGACCAGTATGATGTTATACCCAATCATATATACCTAATATAATCACGCCATGTTACGTATATTACGTATGAGAAGAGGAAAAAACATGGGGTCTCACATGCAGGACTACCTCAGGTCGCGTGAATGGACTAAACATAGCACCCTCACTGCGGTACAATGCTCCGGTATCTATATTTGCATACAGTGTAGAGTGTAGTATAACTACAACTGACGTCATGTGTTGATAAGTGCCAAGCCTAACCTCGGCAAAGTAGTGACGAGGCTAGGACCAAACTATCAAATAAAATTGTGCAGTTAAGTCATATACAACAGAAATAAAAGTAGATAATTACACCTAAAATTGGGCGGGGGAAACATGCTACAGGGAGTAATAGATAATAACAGAATAAATAGTAGAGAAATATAAGGAATGTCATATATCAGTTACTGGCAAAGATAAAGAAATAAGAAGAAGAAGTACACCTGTAATACCGTTGTAGGCATGCAACCCGATCCTATTTCATATAATATTGTTGTAAGCGTGCAACCCGCTCCCATTTCATATATTTCTGTTGCGCGCGTGTAACCCAATCCCATTTCATATAATACCGTTTCAGGCATGCAACCCACTCCCATTTCATATATTTCCATTACAGGCGTGCAATCCCATCCCATTTCATATGTTTCTGTTGCAGGCATACAACCTGCTCCCATTTCATATGTTTTACTTGTATGCCTGCAACCCGATCCCATTTCATATATGTACCGCTGCAGGCGCGCAACCCGCTTCCCATTTCACATATTTCCGTTGGAGGCGTGCAACCCGATCCATTTCATATAATATCGTTGCAGGCGTGCAACCTGCTCTCATTTTATATTTTACCATTACAGGCGTGCTACCCACTCCCTTTTCATATATTACCATTGCAGGCATTCAACCCACTCCCATTTCATATAATTTTATTGCTGGTATGTAACCCGCTCTCATTCCATATATTTCCACCGTAGGAATGTAACCCACTATTGTTTCATTTATTTCACATGCAGGCGAGCAACCGACTCCCATTTCATATATTCTCGTTGTAGGCGTGCCACCCATTTCCATTTCATATATTTGCGTTGCATGCATGCAACTCACTCCTTCACATATTAACACAAATCATAAAAGAATCATAGCAACGGAACAATAGTATAATAATAATAACATCCTTGCAAGGAAATAATAATATCACAAAACATATCCCGACAAGGGAACAATAATACCACAACAACATCTAGTTAAGGTAACAATAATGATAATTCTCACATGAAGCACTATAAACCACAACGGAGTCATAACGATTACAATACAAGACTCGCGGACATGCTTGACACCGACGTGTAGATACTCGTCACTAGCCTATACATCGTATTACACAGTTAGCACATAGCAGGAAAGACATATCTCATAATCCCTCAAGCTAAGGTTGGACCAAACACTTACCTCGATGCCACGAATACAATTCAAGCCCCAAATATCGCTTTACCTCTTGAGTCTATCACCAACTGGCTCGTATCTAGCCACAAGTTACTTAATAATATTAATAAGTGCTAAATGAATCAATGCTAATGCATGAAAATAAATTTTCTAAAGTTTTTTCTCAAAAAGTCAAAAATTGACCCTGGCCCACTTGGTCCAAACCCGAAATTCAGACCAAAACCCGATTAACCAATAATCACCGAGCTCGGATATATAATTAGTTTGGAATACGTTCCCAAATTTCAATATTCTTAGGTTCAAAATTTCCAATTCCACTACGAAAACCCTAAATTCTATGATGAAATCTTGTTAAAAGAAGTTAAGGAGTAAAGAAAATGAGTTAGGAATCACTTACTAATATTTGGAGAAGAAAGGGTCTTTGAAAAATCATTTTTTATATTTTTGGTGTTTTGAAAAATAAAAAATAACTGAAAATCCCATTTAAACATACCCCTCTCAGCCCTCTGTGCGGACCGCACAGGAGTGCGGCCGCGGAGCTCACAATATTGACTGTAGTAACATACGTTACTATTTTGGTCATAACCATCTCTACAGATGTCCAAATTTGTTTCTTTGCCGTTATGGAAACTAGACATGAAGGGCTACAATTTTTTTTTGAATCATCTCAAAATTTCTTGCAGATCAAAAGATATAGGCTTCCGAAGTCGGACCTGTGAACCTGCAGATTCTTCCTCACCGCGGACTGCACAAAATCGAGTGTGCCGCAAAGTCCCCCACCGCGGACCGCACAAATCCTCATAGACACTATGTGGGGTTCAGAGATCTACAAATATTCTGAACCTGCAACACCTATGTTTTAAGCCTAAAATTTCTTAGAACATACCCAAAACTCACCCGATCCCATAAGACATCAAACCAAAAGTGCATACTAACATAAAAACATCATATGGACCTACTCGTGCAATCATATCATCAAAATAAGATGTAAAATCATGAATTAAACCTCAAAGCTCAACATTCTCATCAGGAACACTCAAAGTTCATAACTCTTGAACCTAAGTCCAACTCATTTCAAATAGACTCCATTTTCACCAAATTTAATAGTTATCATTCAAATATTATAAAAAGTTTATGTCGGGCTTCCGAACCAAAATACAGATCCTATAACAATGATTTCAAACATTAGTTCTTTCTTCATTTCTTAGATAATTAGGCAAAACATTTTTCCAAAAATTTAATTTCTAAGGCTTGAGACCTCGGAATTCATTTCCGGGCATATGCTCAAGTACCATATTTTACTGCCGACTTCTCGGGATCGTCAGAACACGGATCCAAGTCTATTTGCTGAAAATATTGACCAAAGTCAACAAAAATAACAATTTTAACTCTAGAATTTTTTTTATTTCTTCACATAGAAGGCTTTCCAAATATAGGTCCGGGCGACGCACACCAATCAAGGTGAGGTAAAAGGGAGGTTTTTACGCCTTAAAACACTGAATTTGTTTCTAAAATAAGTGATGACCTTTTGGGTCATCACACTTGCCCTCCACCTCCTCCTCCCCCCCCCCCCCCCCCCCGCAAAAAAAATCCTTTTTTACTTTTAAAATTTTAGGGTGGGGGTAGATTTTTGCGTATTGAAAAGAGAAGCAAGGAACAAAATAAGAGGATTTTTTATTTTGATTTGAACTTTTGAGTATATGGTTAGTTGCAGAGGCAAATATAGTGCTTAGTAACTTTGGTTCACATTTTATATATAGATTTTAAAATTTATGAAATAATTACAAGTATATGATTTCAGACTAATTAAATCGAATAAGTTATGATAAAATGTTGAACTCGAACTCATGATATTCAATTCCTGATCCATCTCTAATTATTGCAGCTTAATAGCATATAAGAATAGAAAATTTATGATTTTATTGAAGCGTTTTTTAGTGGATAAAGAAAGCAAATACCTAACAATAGGAAAAATGACCGGACATATGTTCATTGTGGGCTAATTGAACAAATGGAAAAAGACTAAAAATGCTACATACTATACGGAATATATATTTTTGTTATGATAAATATCACATTATGGTGGATGTCTACTCTTTTTTCATGATCTTCATCTCACATACTTAATAACATATTCAATGACATATTTTGTATGTTCAATGACATAATTTCTTACCTTTTTATGCCTATATAAAGGCTTTCCAATAGATAGGAAAATACACACAATTGAAGAAGAAAATCTCTTCCTTCTAGCTATTTCTAATTCTTGTTCATGTTTTACTAAATTACTTTTATTTCTTGCTCATGTTACGAAATTACTTTTATTTTATAACACGTTATCCGCACGAGTCTCTAACTAATTGTATATATATCTACAAAAAATTTCCTACATCCAGAAAAATTACAATTAGAAGCCATAAGTATCATCTCGAGGGCCTCGGGTGAGTTTTGGATGCTCTATGGGTCATTTTTATTGTTTTTGAACTGATGTATCTGCTTCTCGTATCCTCCTTCACACCTGCAAACATACCTTCGCATTCATGAAGCTTTCTTGAAGACTACCTGGAATTTCTTCTTCACGTTCGCGTTAAAATACTCGCGTTCACGAAGCTCTATCTCTTCCTTCAGCGCATTCGCATCCGTCCCTCGCGTTTGCGTAGATATGCCATCCCACACTTCGCGTTCGCGTACAGGCTCACGCGTTTGCGAAGAGCAGTCCTTGGGCCATTAAATTTTGCTTCTTTGCATTTGTGGACACACTATCGCATTCGCGATGTGTAATCATGACAGCGTTTATTTTTCTTCTTCGCAAACACAAAATTTCCTCTGCATTCATGATGATTTACATATCTGGGATGAATATAAGTTCCAAAATCGAGGGTTTATACCATAATTCATAATTTTTGACTTGGGAGCTTGGGAGATCATGATTGTTTAAGGGACATTCACCTGGGCAACTCGGGTAAGTGATTCTTACTCAGGCTAGACTAATTTCCATGAATCTTTCCTTCAATTCATCCTTAAATTTTGGAATTTTGATAGAAATTGGGTGAAAAGTTTTTAGACCTTTAATTGAGGATTTGAGAGGTCATTTTGACTCCAATTTCATATTCTTGGTATGTATGAACTCATCAGAGTACGAGGTTTCTGAAAATATAAATTTCTCCCGATTCCAAGACGTCGGCCTAAGAGGCATTTTGATTATTTTACATAATTCCATGTATTAACTTAGAATTTATTTGTCAAATCAATTACTTGAAGTGTTATTTACATTATGAAATTGTATTGAATATATTTGGGCCATTCAGAGTCAATTACTCGTGGAAAGAACGTGGTTTCTAGTGGAGTTGAGTCGATTCGAGGTAAGTATCTTGCCTAACCTTGTGTGGGGGACTTCCCATTAGGACTTGAGTCTTCTCTGTTGATTTTATTTTGTGTACGCGAGGTGACGAGTGCGTGCTCAGATTTATTTATGGGAAAATTTGCCTTTTTAGGTTCTTAGGTCCATATATTCATTGAGTATGATGTTGCTTTTGATGTGATTGAATTTTTCTAATACAAGTTCCCCCTCTACATGTTTTACTTGAAATTAATTTCCTTATGGTTCATTTATTGACTCTTACCTTACTTAGCTGAAGATCTTTACCTCATCCATTGTTGCATTATCTTTTATCACTGCTTGTTTTCATTGGAAATTATTGTTATCTTTCAGGTAATTATTTAGTTTTAATTGAAATTGTTGTATATCCTTCGTAACCTGCCCAATCTCAAAAGAAGAGTAGGCATTCTATATGTAATTGATATTTCCTTATTTGGAGTTACTTGATTCTTGTTAATTCCCTTGTTGTTGAACTGCATGTTATGGGTCATTGTTGCATATTATTTTCTCCCTTGTTAGGTTGTTCTTATTACATTTAATATTCTCTATTGTGGTTATTCATTGTGATCTAGGCTTACCTCACCCGGTGAATGAAAGATTTTTGAGTTAATTCACTTGCTGTGCACTTATATATATTGTATTTGTTGTTGTTGTACTTGGGGTGTTGATGTACGAGGGTTCTGCCATGCAGTTATTGATATTGTTAGTCATTAGGTTTCTTCTGTACGGTTATTGATATTGTGAGGCACGAGGTTTCTGCAGTACGATTATTGATATTGTGAGGTACGAGGTTTCTACCGTGATGTTATTAATATTGTGATCCATGAGGTTTCTACCGTGCGGTTGTTGATGCTGTGATGCACGAGGTTTCTGCCGTATGATTGTTGTTGAGGGGTTGCATGAGGTCTTTTCCGTGCTACTGTTGCTATTGATATATTGCAAATGAAGCGTAATAAGGTGGGATATGTTTATATGTGCATTGGGCATGTGACGAAATAAGATGGGAACATTATGATGCATGTGCGGTGAAATAAGGCAGTATTTATAATGTTATTAATTGTACATGTGGCGGATAAGATCAGTTGTGTTAAGGATTGATTGTAAGGGTTGTCACGGCCTGTAGAGGCATTTCTATTTTCGTTTAACATTTTGATTTTGGTTTGTTTTCCTGTATGAGCTTTATCTTGTTGATGTGGTGAGGGAATATTGTGCGTGATGCCCGCTCTTCTTCATATTTTTATTAGCTGGTAGAAATCTAGTTAAAGCACTCGCACAAGCATACAGGTAGTTGAAACACTCCTATTGGCGGTGACGTCCCCCTGATTTTTCTAAGTATAGAGGCACGTCCTTGTTTAATCATTTTTATACTGGAGAGTGGACTTAGTCAGCCAGTTAGTTGCCAGTATGACCATATGGTAGATGGAGGCACAGGATGGCAAGAGTAGATTTTGGATGTGGGGACTCTTGAGTTGTGATTTGACCAAGATTTGGAAAATATATGGAAATTGTTAAATAAGACCTGATGTGAACACTACCGTAGGACCTGAGTTATTTTTTGTGTTTCCTTTTCTATATTGTAATCTTAGGGTTTGGATTATATTTTGTCGTGATTATGTGTCATCATTCTTTATGTTCTCGTGTTACTTGTTGTTTCTCCCCTCATTGTGATTGTAGCATTATTGGTCATTTTGTACAGTCTTCACATACATATACATATACATATACATATATATATATATATATATATACATATACATATACATATACATATACATATACATACATATATATATATACATATACATATACATAATACATATATATATATATATATATATATACATATACATATACATATACATATACATATATATATATATATATATATATATATATATATATATATATATATATATATATATATATATATTGCTTATTTGACCAGTAGGTGTCTTGAATGTTCCTCGTCACAACTCCACCTAGTTTAGTCTTAATACTTACTAGGCACCACTGTGTTGTGCTCATACTACTCTTCTGCACATTTTTGTTGTGCAGGTCTAGGTACTCCCACTCAGCTCTATCAGCCTTGGAAGGAGGCGTTTCTGTAGAGACTTCGAGGTATATATGCTATGTGCGCACACGAAGAGTCCCTCTCTACCTTTCTATAATTAGTATATCCCTTTCAGTTTTTTCCTTTGTTTAGACATTTTCGGAGTTAGAGCTTCTTATGTATCCCTTAGCTTATGATTTTTGATATTCCAAGTTTGGGAATGTTATTAGTTTCAAGAGATGTTATTATATGTGCCGAGGGGCACCTTGGACACTGTTTCACTTTATTAGTTCAGTTTTAATTATCTTTTTTGCAACTATTGTTTAATTTATGTATTTTTAGGCTTACATAGTCGTAGAGACTAGGTGCTGTCACGATGGTTCACAGAGGGCAAATCGGGTCGTGACAAGTTAGTATCAGCTCTCTAGGTTCATAGGAGTCATGAATCACACGCCGACTTATTGGAGTCTCGTAGATCGGTACAAAGACGTCTGTACTTATATGCGTGAGGCTATGTAAATATTAGGTAAATTTTAGTTTATTTGATTTTCCCGATCGTGTAAGATTTTTGACATCACAATCCTAAACCTCTATCTTCTACTCTCTCACTGATGGTAAGGACACGTACTGTTAGAGATGATAAGGCACTCGCGCTGCCTAGTGTAGCCGTCAGAGGCTGGGGCCGAGGTAATGATCGAGGATGCATATGTGGTGCAGCGAGAGCACATGTATGAGTAGCTGCCGAGGCACCACTAGCAGATCCAGCCAGAGTCTAGGCACCAGACACGCCTAACGTTACTACTACCCTAGCCCTTCTGGAGAGTTTGGTACAGTTCATGAGCATGTACACTACTTTGGATCAGGCAGGTTTGCTTCCCCTTACTGTAGACTTCGCAGTCCAGAGGAGGAGCACAAAGTCTTACTGCCCGCACTCCTGAGTAGCGAGTGCATGTTGACAAGGTCTCTTAGATTATTCTTGCAGTGTCAGTTCAGCCCGAGGGCATAACAGCAGCTTTCGAGCAGGAGTATCTCAGACCTGAGATGTTCAAGAAGTACAAGCCTCATGTATTTAGGGGTCTAGCATCAGAGGATGCTCTGGGTTTTCTTGATGAGTGTTACCGCATTCTTCATACTAATGGGCATCTCAGGTTCGAACGGAGTTTCTTTCACTACTTTCCAGCTTTGAGAAGCCGCCAATGATTAGTGGCGCACCTATGAGTTACACGGTCCAGACGAGGCAGCGTCATTGATTTGGACTTAGTTTTTAGACATGTTCCTGAGAGAGTTTGTCCCTCAAAGCCTCAGGGATGTTTGGCGTGCGGAGTTTAAGCATTTACGCTAGGGTATTATGACCGTCTTGGAGTATGCGTTGGTTACACCAGCTTGGCAAGATATGTCCTAGCCTTGGTTTCTACTGTTCGTGGGAAGGTTCGTCGGATAATTGAGGATTCCTAGCATCAGGTCGAGCACGGCTCGTGAGTTGGAGATGGATATTTCATATCAACAGGTGGTGAACATTGCTAGGAGGTTAGAGGGTGCATGCCAGGGAGAGAGAGAGCAGGAAGGGTCATGAGAGAGAGAGAGAGAGAGCAGATGATATTAGGGAGGGAGTTTGAGGAGACAGGAAGGCCCCATAGAACGGGGAGGTATATTGGTCCTTATTTTAGAGGTAGGGTGCGTCATGGTAGAGGTTTACGGTTCAGCCAATTCAATTCGCGCTTTCAACTTTGCATGGTGACTCAGGTGTTCATGGGTCTCGGAGTACCCGTACTGCACAGTTTCCATCGTCTGATTAGCAGAGATGGTGCTTTGAGTGTGAAGATATAGCCACATGGGAGAGATTGCCCTAGACTTCGGATCAATGTGTCACAGCGAGGTATTTAGGTGAGTAGAGGGAACCTAAGAGAGGGAGGCCCAACCCGCTGATGTGTTTCATATAATAGGCTTAAGGCCGCTATGCTAGGTGATGCATTCAGGTATGCCTCGATTTGTTATAAAGGAGCACCATCCGTAGTTCATTATGGACCTACTTATTGGGATGAGTTCCCCTATTTTGTTATTCCATTTATGGCTGCCTTTCGTGATTGGTACTCAATTTATGTGATTATCCTGTTGAGTGGTTCTATGAGTAATAACTGTGCCTATCATTTGTTTATAGCCATTGTCGGAAGTTATGAGACTAGTAGTAGACTATTCTTGTCCGTTCTGGTAGGTTTGATGTGATTCTGAGTATTCTTTGTTGCGAGTTGTGATGTTTATGCTACACCGGTACACGGGGGGAACATGGGAACGTAAAAAAGGGGGTCCTATCAACTTGTTCTGACCTAGGATAATAAGCTCATGAGCTTGGTCTTACTTCACCGTCGAGAAAGGAAAGAAGACTTCCATCTCCAAGTTTAACTCAAACGTAGCTCCCTTCTTTATTTTGGGGGTGTGAAGCAGTGTCAAACCAAAGTACCCAACAAGAATTAGCTCTCCCTGAAAAGGAGGTGATCCAGCAGCACCTTCCAGTATGGCTACCTTGTTACGACTTCACTCCAGTCACTAGCCCTGCCTTCAGCATCCCCCTCCTTGCGGCTACGGTAACGACTTCCGGCATGGCCTGCTCCCACAGTGTGACGGGCGGTGTGTACAAGGCCCGGGAACGAATTCACTGCTGTATGGCTGACCGGCGATTGCTAGCAATTTCGGCTTCATGCAGTTGAGTTGCAGCCTGCAATCCGAACTAGGGACGGGTTTTTGAGGTCAGCTCACCCTCACGGGATCGCGACCCTTTGTCCCGGCCACTGTAGCACGTGTGTCGCCCAAGGCATAAGGGGCATGATGACTTGACGTCATCCTCACCTTCCTCAGGCTTATCACCGGTAGTCTGTTCAGGGTTCCAAACTCAACGATGACAACTTAACACGAGGGTTTCACTCGTTTCGGTACTTATCCCAACACCTTACGGCACGAGCTGACGACAGCCATGCACCACCTGTGTCCCATTCCCGAAGGCACCCCTCTCTTTCAAGAGGATTCGCGGCATGTCAAGCCTTGTTAAGGTTCTTCGCTTTGCATCAAATAAAACCACATGCTCAACCGCTTGTGCGAGCCCCCGTCAATTCATTTGAGTTTCATTCTTGCGAACGTACTCCTCAGGCGGGATACTTAACGCGTTAGCTACAGCACTGCACGGGTCGATATGCACAGCACCTAGTATCCATCATTTACGGCAAGGACTACTGGGGTATCTAATCACATTCCCTCCCTTAGCTTTCGTCTCTCAGTGTCAGTGTCGGCCCAGCAGAGTGCTTTTGTCGTTGGTGTTCTTTCCAATCTCTACACATTTCACCGCTCCGCCGGAAATTCCCTCTGCCCCTACAGCACAGCAGCTTGGTAGTCCGTGTTTTTATTTTGTCGACATAATTGATCTAGCGAGAGTTTCTAGATTGCTTGATGTGTACCCTACGTGTGATTCAGAGTTGAGGGCAGAACCCTCGTGATTTTAGGTGATTCAATTTGTTGAGACCATGATATGTACAAGTGATATATCGGTATAGGATCCTTGTGAGTCTTTTATATGCTTTCATTCTTTCTCGTTAGATTGTTTTGTAGATTTGTGTTTCAGAAAAAAATTGTACTTGTCTGACTTGTTTGATAGTCCCATATGTGTTTCCCTTCCCATATTCAGTTATTTCCGTTCTATGCTCCTTCAGTTAAGCTTATGGGGTGTATTTCTGTTCATATTAGGTGAGATTTGGTTATTTGGGTGTTTAGTTATGTGGTTTTTATGGTTATTGTATCATCTCCAGTGTTACACAAGTTTGAGAAGAGTTCCTATTGAATATGAGGCCTACGGCCTGTGCAAATTTGATCTCAAGCTAGTATTGTTATGAGAATGTTATTGTGGGCCTATATGTGATGCTTTATGTTGTGTGGTTGTACTCTAGGGGTGTTGGCACGAATTGAAGTAGCTGGTTGAGACTGATACCCGGTATGGATTTAGAATCAGATCTTTTGGGAATGGATGGAAGGTGAGAATTTTGGCTTTGAGGCTTATTGGTATTGCTGGAAAGGCTAAATTTCAGTTGAGATGGCGTCGTCATGCTGATGTGGATTAGGGTGATGTGGGATCACCCTCGGCTGTATGTTGGCAGTATGCATTCTGTGGCTTGAGGACTTCAATGAAAATCTTAGCACATTCGAGGACGAACGTTGGTTTTAAGAGGGGATAATGTAACGACGCTACCAGTCATTTTTGGAATTTACACCTCGATCCCCTACTAACTGTTTTCCCAAGTTTATTTCTGCTACATTAATTAGCCGGGATATCTCGTTTTGCGTTTCAAAGAGTTTTGGGAAACTTGGTCCGCAAATAAGAGCTTGAGTGTTGGAAAATCAATCGCAGTCAGAACAGTGTGAAGACGGCCTTGGAATGGAAATCTAATGGTTTTGTTTGCTCCGTTGGGTGATTTTGGGGTTAGAAGCGTGTTCGGAATGTATTTTGGAATTTCCACATCTAGTTTAGGCTTGAAATGCCGAAGTTTGAATTTTTGAAGTTCTGGTTTGATAGTGAGATTTTGATCTAAGGGTGCGAGTGGAATTCCAGGAGTTTCGGTAGTTATATCATGTCATTTGGTATGTGTGTGTAAAATTTTCGGTCATTCGGAAATGGTTTGGTTAGGTTTTTTATCGAAATCGTTTGAGTGAAATTGGAGTTATTAGGCTGAAGTCCATGATTTATTCGAGTTTTCGATGTTGTATTAGGTGGTCTAGGGATTGGTGTAAGTTTTATTGAGTTATTAGGTGTTGTTGGTGCTTTTGGTTGAGGTCCCGGGGGCCTCGGGAGTGTTACGGATGCTCTACGGGTCATTTTTCTTTATTTTTGAACTGTTGTATCTGGTACTGGTATCCTTTTTGCATCAAATCCTTTTTTATAGAATATAAGTTCCAATATCGAGGGTTTATACCATAATGAATATTTTTTGACTTGGGAGCTCGGGGATCATGATTTTTGAAGGGATTTTCACCTAGGCAACTAGGGTAAGTGATTCTTACTCGGTTTAGACTAATTTCCATGAATCTTTCTTTATATTCATCCTTAAATTGTGGAATTTTGGTAGAAATTGGGGGAAAAGTTCTTAGACCTTTAATTGAAGATTTGATGGGTCATTTGTACTCTTGTCTTTGTGTTCTTGGTATGTATGAACTCATGAGAGTACGATGTTTCTTAAAATATAAATTTTGCACGACTCCGAGACTGGCCTGAGGGATGTTTTGGTCATTTTATATAATTCTGCATATTAGCATAGAATTTAATCGTAGAATCTATTACTTGTAGTGTTATTTACATTATGAAATTGAATTGAATAGATTTGGGTCATTTGTAGTCGAGCACTCGTGGCAACAATATGGTTTCTAGTTGAATTGATCCGGTTCGAGGTAAGTATCTTGTCTAACCTAGTGGGGGGACTTCCCCTTAAGACTTGAGTATTCTCTACTAATTTCATTCTGTGTACGCAAGGTAACGAGTGCGTGCTCGGATTTATTTGTGGAAAATTTTCCTTTTTTTGGTTCTTAGTTCCTTATTCACTGAGTATGAAGTTGTTTTTCTATGATTGCATTTTTCTATTACAAGTTCCACCTCTATATATTTTACTTGGAATTAATTGCCTTATGGTTCATTCTTACTTGCCTAATTTGCTCTTACCTTACTTAACTGAAGATCCTTACCTCCTCCATAGTAGTGTTATCTTTCATAACTGCTTGTTTTCATTGGAAATCATTATTATCTCTCAAGTAATTATTTAGTCTTGATTGAAATTTGTTGTATATCCTTCGTAACTTGCCCAATCTTAAAAGAAGAGTAGACATTCTATATGTAATTGATATTTCCTTATTTGGAATTACATGCTTCTTGGTAACTCCCTTATTGTTGAACCACATGTTATGGGGTCGTTGCTTCATACTATTTTCACTATTCTCTATTGTGGTTATTCCTTGTGTGCTAGCCTAACCTCCCCTAGTGAACGAACGATTCTTAAGTTAATACACATGTTGTGCTCTTGTATATATTGTATTTGTTGTTGTTGTACTTGGGGTGTTGATGCATGAGGGTTCTGTCGTGCGGTTATTGATATTGTGAGGCACGAGGTTCCTCCCATGCGGTTATTAATATTGTGAGGAACGATCTTTCTACCATGTGGTTATTGATACAATGATGAACGAGGTTTATGTCATGCGGTTGTTGATGTTGTGATGTGCGAGGTTTCTACCGTGTGACTGTTGCTGAGAGGTTGCATGAGGTCTTTGCCATGCTACTGTTGCTGTTGAGATATTGTACATGCGGCGTAATAAGGCGGATATATTTATATGCTTATATGTGGGTTGCGCATATGGAAAAAAGGTAGGAATATTATGATGCGCGTGTGGCGAAATAAGGTGGTACTTATTATGTTATTAATTGCACGCACGGTGAAATAAGGTGGGCTATGTTAGGGATTGATTGTATGGGTTGTGACGGCCTATAGAGGCATTTTTATTTTCGTTTAATATTTTGATTTTAGTTTGTTTTCTGTATGAGCTTTATCTTGTAGATGTGGTAAGGGAATATTGTGCGTGTTGCCCGCCTTTTTCATATCTTTATTAGCTGGTAGAAATCTTGTTAAAGCACTCACAAGCATATACGTGGTTGAAACACTCCTATTGGGGGGTGAAGTCCCCATGATTTTGCTAAGTATCGAGGCACATCCTTGTTTAATCCTTTTTTTATGTGAGAGTTTCCCTAGTCAACCAGCTAGTTTCCAGTATGACCATAAGGTTGATGGAGGCACATGATGCCAAGTGTAGATGTCAGATGACGGGACTCGTGAGTTGTGATTCAACCGAGATTTGGAAAATTTGTTGAAGTTCATAAATAAGACCTGACGTGAACACTACCGTAGGACCCAAGTTGTTGTTTGTGCTTCATTTTCTGTATTGTGATCTTAGGGTTTGGATCGTATTTTGCCATGATTATGTATCATCATTCTTTATATTCTCATGTTACTTGTTGTTTCTTCCCCCATTGTAATTTTAGCATTATTGATCATTTTGTACAGTCTTCACATACATCTGTATATCATGTTCTGTTGCCCCTTATATATATATTATTAATTAGACCGGTAGATGTCTTGACTGTTCCTCATGACTACTCCACCGAGGTTAGTCTTGATATTTACTGGGTACCCCTGTGGTGTGTTCATGCTACTCTTCTGCATATTTTTGTTATGCAGGTGTAGGTACTCCCACTCGGTTTTGTCAGCCTAGAAAGGAGGCGTTTCTGTAGAGACTTCGAGGTATATCTGCTACGTCTGCAAACCGAAGAGTTCATCTCTATCTTTTTATAATAAGTACAGCCCTTTCAGTATTTTTCCTTTGTTTAGACATTTCCTGAGTTAGAGCTTCTTATGTATCCCTTAGCTTATGATTTGTGAGATTCTGGGTTTTGGGAATGTCATTAGTTTCAAAAGATGTTATTATATGTGTCGTGCGTCACCTTAGACACTGTTTCACTTTATTAGTTCAGTTTTATTTATCTCTTCCGTAATTATGGTTTAAATTCCACATTGTTAAGCCTACCTAGTCGTAGATACTAGGTGCCTTGACGATGGTTCACGAAGCACGAACTGAATCGTGATAGCGTGTTAACTATCTTCAGTCTGTCCTGCCGCTTTTAATATTTTCTTTTACTTCGATGGATATTTTTTTCTTTTGGGTTTGTGCCCTTGCATACAGTAAAAAAAATTGGTCATACTGATTAGAAGCATAAATCATCTTGAAGAAAACAAGAAATACATCACATATTTATCTAGGTTAATTAATTACTTCTTTGAAATTTAGAAAGCAAACCAGCTATTGAGAAAGTATACTTCATAATTTATCATTTTACCATTTGAAAGCAAACAGTGATTAGTATTACTACTGAAAGAGGTATTTTCGAGCATCCATGATCTACTTCATGCTTGCTTTAGGCTTACCATTTTCAAGAATTTTATATGAATGATGATTTATGTATTAGTACTATATATATGTTGTTACCTATATGTTATACTTTTGATAAATTTATTCACTAATTGCTTGGTTGAATTGAGTGAAGGAAAGTTATGGCGTTAAATCAAATCCAAAAGGTTGGGTATACCCCCGAAAACAATAATATTTTTGAGAGATGCTCAATAAATATTATGAGAATGATTTTATGATTCATTTAAACTCTAATAGAATTTAGAAAAAATATTCTTGCTACAAATGGTTGTATTTCATATAGATGCTACAAATAATTGATAAAGATTTGCGATGATTTGAGATTTAAGAAAACAAAAATTGATTTACTAAGTTGCAAATTAGTTGTATACAACTTTCTTGGCATGTGATTGAAATTAAGGCTTGAGAATGAATCTCTATATTGTTTAGCCTATTATGCTATTGATTGAGGGTAAGACATCGAGATCAAATCCCGATGCTCCAAAACGATAAGAGTTGGGTTTGAGCCCCAATTTATTATGGCCTAACACGTCTTTATATATATAAGACATTGGGTTTGAGTCCAATTATACCGTGTTGATGATATAATGATGACTAAAGAAAAATAATATATTTCTTATGAAAAGTCATAAATATTTTCCCTCTTGATTTGCTCCATTCTTGAAGTGAATATGTCAGCTAGCCTAATAAGTCTAAATAGAGACAAGTGGTTGGTGAATGAATATTGATGCGATAAATGCAAATAATAATAATAGTCATTATGATGGTAATTATAAAAAAGGGAGAACAATAATGGTTCTCAAAATATGTACTCGAAAAAGGTGAAGGTGATGTTTACCATCAAATTGGTATGGAAAAATAATAAAACACCTCGCTATGATTATACTCCACTCTTGGAAGAGAATATGACTTGTGATAAACATTGATAATGCACACTAATTCATGACGGTGAATGTGGCAATATGTGATAAAAGTAATGAATAAAGACATGATATGCATGATTGGATTAAAACCACACAACTCACCTTTAAGGGAGGTTTGAGTAAAATAAAGATAACAAATATTATTATGTGGGTACATGAATATATCATTTGTCACTTACATGTGATATGCCAAAACAATATTTTGACATGCCTTATAAAAGTTATTAAAGGCAAAATTAAAGCAAGAAATAATTTTGTTTATGATGAGTTTGACCATGATAATTATGATATGATTTTCTCCACAAAGGAGACATTCACCATATACATAGTGTGATAAAGGATCTTGTAGTATAAAATTAATTAAGAGCTTCGGAAGAGCTAATTTGTTACTACTCGAATAAAATTGTTCATAACATTGATATTGTAATAAGTCTCAAAAGAAACTTTGAGTTTCATATATATTAGCACAAGTGGTTGGCATATTGAGACTATAAATAAAATGAAGATTGAATATGTTTTATATTACTATAATCATACCGGATAAATATGAAAGGTTACCCGATTTATCTTCTATTTTATACTACACAAGGATAAACATGGTGATAGAATCACAAGCCCTAAGTAAACTAGAGCTTTACAGAAATAAATATTTGTTGGCACCACCGATTGGCCATCACGGTTCAATTGTAATGCAAAAAATTAATTGAGAATTGCATTGGCATATATCAAAGAATAAAAGATTTTTCAAGAATTCTCTTATGTTTCTTATTCTCATGATATACCAGTTCAGGTTGGGATTGAATACCTTGATTTATTAATGAATAAAAGTTAATAATATATGGGCCCGGTCACCTGCCATGTGGACCATTTACTATTAAATGATTCTAATAGATGCATATATTCTATGGTCACATGTGCATTTGTTATCAACTTGCTATTTGGCTTTTGCAAGATTACTTGCTCAAATTATAAGAGCATAGTTCCAAATAAATTATGATAATTTATCTTGATAATACTTGTTTAAATTCAAGTTGGTTTAGAAGAATACGCCTTCAATTATAGCTAAATCATTGATTATGAAATAAAACTCCCAAAAATAAAATTTGGTATGAGATGTATATTTAATCTACAAAAGCACTTGTACGCATCTAGCCAAGTTATGAAAATTTCTCCCTATTACAATCGGTGCTGGGTCAGAAATCAATAATTTCTCTATAAAAATATTGATGTGCTATATGATTTAATTATGCCACCACAATGCACAGAGATGGGCTCTCAAAGAAGGTTGGAAAATGTGTTGGTGATTGCAACATTAGGGGGACAAAATGGACAGCTGAGAAAGTGATACGTGAAATAAACTAATATGAATAAATATAGATCCTCGTACAAGAAAATATAAACTTGAAGTTCAAGTGATAATTAATTTACAAATTATTGTCAGCCGCATTTGCTGATCCAAAGCTAAATATCATATTTCAGATGCAAATGCTCCAAATAGAATAAAGTCCATGAGGTACAGAGTTTATAGCACGCATAATGCATAATAGATCAATCGGTTCCAAAGATTAAACTCCTTGAAGAAGGAGATGGGTAAATGTTCACGATGGTCATAATAACGAGGCAAGTGCTCTAGAAGAGCACCACGATATAACACTTCATAAGACCTCATGTGAGAGGCTTAGGTACCTGATAATCATGAGATAAAGAGATATGAATAAGTTATGTCTTTATTGTGTAATAACTAAACCGATATAAATTCATCGTCGATGATATTGTTAACATAATGGTGCGCTCAATATTTTTAATATTGACGAGGATCTTGAGCTCAAATCTGCCATGAAATTTAGACAGATAAATGATTGGCCAAATGAAAAATATGCAATGAAAATTGACTTTACTTGAAAAAATATGAAGTTGGATGATACTCCCAAAACCTGAAAGTATAAAGACAATGGAGGTATAAATGTGTTCTTGTGTAAAAAGTTCAAGTATATAGACATAAAGACGACTTGTGACACAAGAAAATTAGTGAATATTCCCTCATTGATTATATGGATAAATGTTCTCTTATGGTGGATATAATCATTTCAGGTTTTAATCTGGCAATATATGAAAATTTGATATGCGTATTATGGAAATCATTGAAGAATTAAAATTATTCTGAAGCATATTAATTTTTTCAAAAGTTTATTAAATAAAGCATCAAAAATCTTTTTATGGATTAAAACAATCACGGCGCATATGGTATTGTCTCCTGTGTAAGTACCTATTAAAAGAAGAGTACAAGAATGATTCAATTTGTCCTTGTATCTTTATAAAAAGATCTAGATTTGAATTTGTTATAATCTATGTGTATATTGATGATTCAAATATCATTAGAACTCCCAGGTAGCTTCCTAAAGCAATAGACTATTTAAAGAAAGAA
The DNA here is from genome assembly GCA_034376525.1 of Nicotiana benthamiana. Classification (NCBI taxonomy): domain Eukaryota; kingdom Viridiplantae; phylum Streptophyta; class Magnoliopsida; order Solanales; family Solanaceae; genus Nicotiana; species Nicotiana benthamiana. The sequence continues at coordinate 51,743,782 of CM067330.1, read as the reverse complement.
TTTGAAATGACAGACCTTGGAAAGATAAACTTTTGTCTTGATCAATAAATTGAGTATATGAAATATGAAATTTTTACCCATCAATCATCATACAATGAAGATATTAAAGTGATTTTACATGGATAAAGCACATCCTTTTAGTACCCTGATGGATGTGAGATCACTCGATATAAAACAGATCCAATTCAATCTCATGAAAATAATAAAGACTTTTGGTCCTGAAGTACCACATCTTTTTGCAATTGATGCACTAATGTATCTTGCTAACACTACAAGATGTGACATATCATTTTCAGTTAATGTCTTAGCAAGATATAGCTCTGATCCTACAAGGAGATATTGGAGTGAAATCAAATACATATTGTGTTATCTAAAATGAACCACCAATGTGAGCTTGTTTTATGGCAATGATTTCAATCTCGATCTTGTTGGTTTTGCCGATGTGGGGTATTTATGTGACATTAGAAGGCTTGATTACAAACATCCTATGTGTTTACATATGTAGGCACTACCATATCTTGGCGATCGACTAAGCAATCAATCGTAGCTACTTTATCTAATCATGCCGAGATAATTGTTATTCATAAAGAAAGTCGAGAATGTGTATGGTTGAGATCTACAATACATATTATTCGATACAAATGTGGTCTGAATTATTATAGACTACCCACAATTTTCTATGAAGACAATACAGCATGCATAGCTCAATCGAAGGGAAGATTCATAAAAAGGAGCTAGGACAAAACACATTTCACCAAAGTTATTTTTCATACGTGATCTTCAAAAGAATGACGATATCAATTTGCAACAGATTCGTTCAAGTGATAATATGGCTAACTTGTTTACCAAATCTCTACTTATGTCAACCTTCAAGAAACTATTGTACAAGATTGGGATGTGCATGATCAAGGATGTGAATTGATGCTCTCATCAGGAAAGTTAATACGCGTTGTACTCTTTTTTCCTTACAAGGTTTTGTCCCACTGGGTTTTTCCTTACAAGGTTTTTAATGAGGCAACTACAAGGTGTATTTCTAAATATGCGTAATCTTTTTCCTTCACTAAGATTTTTTCCCATAGTGTTTTTTCCTAGTAAGGTTTTAACAAGGCATATTACCTATGAACATCCAAGGGGGAGTGTTATGATAAATATCACATTATGGTGGATGTCTACTCTTCTTCCATGATCTTCATCTCAAATGTTTAATGACATATTTTATATGTTTAATGACATATTTTCTTCACTTTTTATGCCTAGATAAAGGAATTATAATAGATAGGAAAGTACACACAATTGAAGAAGAAAATCTTTTTCTTCTCTCTATCTCTATTTCTTGTTCATGTTTTGCTAAATTACTTTTATTTCTTGTTCATGTTACTAAATTGCTTTTACTTCATAGCAATATTAATTTTAATATTTATTATATTTTTGGGTTATCTATATTTATATTTTTGGGTCCTTGTCCTTGCACTTCATGCTAAGGGAGCTACAACCTGAAGTATAATGGAGGATAGGTTTAAACTCCAAGCAAAAGTACAACAATAATATATCTAATATAATTTAACAGGTAGAGTCTGGAGAGGATAAAATGTACGTAAATTTTATTTCTATCTGGAGAAGTATAAAGATTGTTTCTGATAGACTCTCCAATAAAAAAAGATAAATTTATACCTTTTATCGGAATTACTTTGACATTCGGACGGTATAAGATAATACTGAATATATTATTATTGTTATTATTGTTGTTATACTTTAACACGCGAAAACCATTCAGACCAAGTTAGAGCCTTGTTAAAGTTAATTATCAGCGAATATATTTATTAAATATTTGTTAAAGTTAATCATTTACCTTCCCTAGGAAAATTTTTGTTCTCTCGCTGATTATACTCTCAATAAACTTAGGTGGCCCGCATCTCTACCAGGGACACGAAGTGACACAACATAAAGGATTGTTAATTGTCCACCCTTTATTGCAAATATATCGTATATACAGGTCGGTTTTTGATATAGTATTAAATACTTTTATCGAAAAAATTTATCACTTTTTTCAGTTTTGAATACTCTGCAGAAAATTCCAGACTTTACCACTTTAACTCTACTCCTCGATTATTTGTTACAGCTTCAAATTGGAATAGAAGTAAACATAGACGTTCTTCATGTACTCTTCCCTTTTACTTCCCATTTTATTTCAACTATTTAAGTCTTCTGAAATACTTACTTGTCTGGACTGACATTGATGACATTGGACCTAATGTCTACCCAAATTAATGATTTTTGTCCACGAGTATTAATTTTTTCCACAATTTGTTAATCTCCAAGCATTATAAAAGGAATAATATTTGAAAGTGAAGTTTCAAATATTGGATGACTTACTATAATATTTGAAGAAGAATCTACAGAAATTATGAAAGAAAAGCTTTTCAATATCTTGAAAGGAAAGTTGCTAAAATTATAGAGAAGATATATTATTTTATAGAAGAAAGATATTACAAGACCAAGGAAGAATATATATTTTCTATGGAACAAAAATATTATGGTATTGTAAAATCTATAGTATGAAAAGAGATTTTTTTTCAAGATCAAGAAAGAAATATTTTCGATATAAAAAGGAAGAACTTTTACATTGATGAGGAATATTTTGTGGACGAATCTTCAAGCAAAAGAACGTGATTATGCACAGAAGACTTGGAAGGCATACTGTCCAAAGTTATAAAAAGTATTAAGGAAGGAGTTGTAATCAATATTTTTACACTATTCAATCAAAGTGTCAGACAAGGATAGAAAATCATTCAATGCATAATTGGATGGATACTCATCAATTTATCTTATCCGAAGGAAAGCAACAATATTCTGTCTAGGTCTAATATATAGTATGAGAAGATTGGCTAAACAAGAAATCATTGGAGTAACAAATTATGAAAATAAATAAAGGAAAAACAAATAAGATTAAGCAATTGCCATAATAAGTTAAAAGTGGTATAAATATAGAAGCTCTATGAAGGAAGAAAGTACGCAGCCTTCTATATAATTGTCTATCCAACTACAAGTTCTTTATGTTACTCATTAACAAACATTTTGATTCAGTTTGGTAGATTTACTGTGTACCCAAAAGAGAGAAGATAGACAGAAAAATATTAGAGAGGTAGTGTGTCCTAGAGGTTGTGTCATTGTTCATTTCTTTGGTGAACAAGTAAAACCAAAGGGTCGTTGTTAGTGAGCGACTGAAAACCAACCCTGTCAGTGTTGATGGTGATCGTTGAATATCACAAAGGCTGTACTCAATTCAATTTACAAAGAGCTCTAAAAGATAACACTCTTGCAACCCAATAGGACTGGATTAGGATACCATATTGGTTTCGAACCCATATAAAATTCCTAGTGTCATTTATTTTATCGCTATCATATTATATTATGTTCCTTTGCTGTTTATTGTGATTAAATATTGTTTAAATCGAAAGGGCTAACAGTTTTGTGCAGGCTTTCTCTACATAAGTCGACTAGGTCTGAAGAGTAGTCGACTAAAAATTTAAAAAGGCTACAATTCACCTCCTCCCCTCCCCCTCCCCTTCTACTTTCAATGTTATCAGAGTAGGTCTCACGTCCTTATTTTTTTGCTTAACAGCAAGTGAGAAAATATACATAGCAGGTCATCAAATTATTGAAACGGTAGTTCAAGAGGGATACTCAACAAGAAAGCCATCGTACTTCAATATTCAATACTATAGCCATTAAAAAGAAAGAATCAATGTTTATGTACAAACAATAGATTACCAATCCTGGCTAATTATTCAGAATGGACAAAGACCTATTCCGAATAACAGTAATGGAAAGAAGCTTGTAAAAAGGAAATCCTATTTGACTACAAAAAAGAACAATTGGATATTATGCAACAAAATGCTAGAGCAATCATGTCACGACTTAGATTTTTTACCCTCGAGAGTCGTGATGACGCATACTCATAGAAACTAGGGAACAGGATATTATAAAATCAATATTCTTTAATTAAACATATTAAAAATTTTAAAAATAATAAGTGAATAAACATTATAATAAAAATAAATAATCGGAAATGTTGAAGCTGAACTTAATATTTCAACCAAACACTACTTCATAATTTGAAGTACAATACTACTCAAAATTTGGTTTCACAAGTCACAGATTTTCTAAAAATACTACAAACAAGGTCTAAATGAAAATACATAAGTTTGTCTCTGATTAAGTAAACACAGAAAGAGAAACGATAGGAGGAGCCTCCAAGGCCCGCGGACGTCTGCAGGACTACCTCGGGTCACGTATGTGGACTGAAGAAAGCACCCTCAATATGGTCAAAATGCTCCGGTATTAATATCTACACACAGTGCAGAGTGTAGTATCAGCACAACTAACCCCATGTCTAGTAAGTGCCTAGTCTAATCTCGGCGAAGTGGTGACGAGGCTAGCACCAGACTACCAAATAAACTTGTGTTGTTAAATCATATTCAGCAGAAATAGAAGTAGATAATTAAAATTAAAGTTGGGTGGGGAAAACATGCTTCGGGAACAGCAGGTAACCACAGAATAATAGTAGGAAAATGTAAGGAACACCATAAATCAAATATCAGCCAAAGATAAGGAAATAAGAAACAAGTACGCATGTAATACCATTGCAGGCATGCAACCCGATCCCGAATCGTATAATATCGTTGCAGGCATGGAACCTGCTCCCATTTCATATGATATCGTTGTAGGCGTGCAGCCTGCTCCCATTTCATATATTACCGTTGCAGGCGTGAAACCCGCTCCTATTTCACACGTTACTGTTGCAGGTGTGCAACCGGCTCCTATTTCATATAGTACTGTTGCAAGCGTGCAACCCATTCCCATTTCATATAGTACCATTGCATGCATGCAACCTGCTCCCATTTCATATAGTACTGTTACGGGCATACAACCTGCTCCCTTTTCATTTATTAATACCAATCATAAAAGAATCATGGGAAGGGAAATAATAATATGACAATAACATCCCCACAAGGGAACTATAATATGACAACAACATTCCGATAAGGGAACAATAATGATAATCCTCATATGAAGCACAATAAACCACCACGGAGTCACAACAATTACAATACAAGACTCAAGGTCATGCTTGACACTAATGTATATATACTATTCACCATGCCTATACATTATACCCAACAAGTAACACATAGAAAATAAGACTCAACTCCTAATCCCTCAAGCTAAGGTTAGACCAAGCACTTATCTCGATGCCACGAACACAATTTAAACCTCAACTTTTGCTTTAACTCTTGAGTCCACCACCAACTCGCTCATATCAAGCCACAAGTTACTTAATAATATTAATGAGTGCTCAAATGAATCAATTCTAATACATGGAAATAAGTTTTTCTAAATTCTTTCTCGAAAAGTCAAAAATTGACCCCGGGCCCACCTGGTGTAAACCCAAAATTCAGACCAAAACATTTACCCATTCACTCCCGAGCCCGGATATATAATTTGTTTTTGAATTCGACCTCAATTTGAGGTCTAAAACACCAAATTTTAATATTCAAAGGTTTTTCCCAAAATTCTCACTTCCACCATGAAATCCTAGATTCTAGAATAAAATCATGTAAATAGAAGTTAAGGAGTAAAAAAGTGAGTTAGAAATCACAGACTAATGTTTTGGAGAAGAAAGGTTGTTTGAAAAATCACCTCTATGTTTTTGGGGCTTTGAAAAATAAAAAATAACTGAAAATCCCATTTAAATATACCCCTCTCAGACTCCTTATGCGGCCGCACAAAAAGGAGTGTGACGGCAAAGCTCACAAATGCTGACTGCAGTGACATGCTTTCGTATTTTGGCGATAACTTTCTCTACAGATGTCCAAATTATAATTTCTTTACTATTCTGCAAACTAGACAGGAAGGGCGACAACTTTCATATTTGAATCATCTCAAAATTCCTTAGAGATCAAAAGATATAGGTTTCTGAAGTCAAACCAGTGAACCAGTACGAACCGCACAAAATCGAGTGCGGCGGCAAAGGCCCCTCCGCGATTAGCACAAAATCAATGCGGACTGCACTAACGGGTTCAGAGATATGCAACATATCTGAACGTGCAAAAAATATGTTTTAAGCCTAAAACATCGGGGAAGCTACCTGAAACTCACCGGAGCCCTCGGGACTCCAATCCAATCGTGCATACTAACTCAAAAATATCATATGGACCTACTCGTGCGGTCACATCATCAAAATAACATGTAAACACATGAATTAAACCTCAAAACTCATCATTTTCCAAAAACACTAAAAGTTCATAACTCTTCCACCGGAAGTCCGACTCACATCAAATAGACTCCATTGTTTTTTACCAAATTTCACATTTATCGTTCAAATAATATAACAAGTTTGTACCGGGCTCCGGAATCAAAATACGGGTCCGATACTTATGGTTTAAAATATAAATTCTTTTCTTCATTTTTAGATAATTCAGCAAAATATTTTATTTCAAAAATTAATTTCTAACGCTTAGGACCTCGCAATTCATTTTCGGGAATACTCCCAAGTTCCATATTTTACAGCGGACCTCCCAAGATCATCAGAACACAAAATTGGGTCCTTTTGTTAAAAATGTTGACAAAGTTCAACCATAGTCAAATTTTAATTATAGATATTTCTACTTTTCATATTTTTACTAGAAGGATTTCCAAATATAGGTCCGGACCAGGCACGTGATTTGAGGTGAGGTAAAAAGGAGGATTTTAGGACTCGGAATACTGAATTTGTTTCTAAAATAAGTGATGACCTTTTTGGTCATCACATCCTCTACCTCTAAAATAAATGTTCGTCCTCGAATGTACATAAGAAGGAAGTACATGAGTCGAGAAAAAGATGGGTATAATGGCTTTGCATATCGGACTCGGACTCTCTGTTCGATGCCTCAGTAGGCTGACCTCTCCACTAAACACTAACAAAAGGGATACTCTTCGACCTCAACTGACAAACCTGCTGGTCTAGAATAACTACCGCTCTTCCTCATATGACAAGTCCTTGTCCAACTGGACAGTGCTGAAATTTAACAGATGGAATGGATCGCCGTGATACGTCCGAAGCATGGACACATGAAACACTGTATACAGGGCTAATAAGCTCAATGGCAATGCAATTCAATAAGCCACCTCCCCCACTCGATCAAGAGTCTCAAGTGGGCCAATGAACCTAGGGCTAAGCTTCCGTTCTTTCCAAATCTCATCAAGCCCTTCATAAACGACACTCGAAGCAATACCCGCTCACCGACCATAAATTCTAAATATCAAATCTTATGGTCGGGATAGCTATTTTAGTTGGACTGGGTTGTACGAAGCCTATCCTAAATGATCCTGACCTTGTCCAAGGCATCCTACATCAGATCCATACCCAACAACCGAGCCATTTTTAGCTCAAACTATCTAGCCGGCGACCGACACCGCCTACCATATAAAGCCTCATAAGCCATATGGATACTAGACTAGTAGTTGTTGTTTAGGCAAACTCTAATAACAGTAAAAACTTATCCCACAAGCCTCCAAAGTCAATGACACACGCTCGGAGCATATCCTCAAAAATCTAAATAGTCCGCTCGAACTGCCGTCCGTCTGAGGATGAAATCTTGTGCTTAACTCAACCCGTGTGCCCAACACTTGCTGAACTGCTCTCCAGAAATATGAGGTAAATTGTTTGATAAAAAAGGGCACACAATGAAGAGGAACAATCCCTCGGATATAAATCTCAGCTAACCTCTCGGAAGGATAGGAGACTACCACAGGAATGAAATGTGCTGACTTGGTCAGCCTATCAACAATTACCCACACTGTATCAAACTTCCTCTGAATTCGTGGGAGTCCAACAACGAAGTCCATAGTGATATGCTTCCACTTCCATTCAAGAATCCCAATATTCTTGAACAAACCACAGGCCTTTGATACTCGAACTTAACGTGGTGACAATTCAAACACTGAGCCATATATGCAACAATGTCCTGCTTCATTCTCTACCGCCAATAATGTTGCCGCAAATCCTGATACGTCTTAGCAGCATCTGGATGATTAGAGTACCAGGAACTGTGGGCCTCCTCTAAAATCAACTCTTGGAGTCCATCCATATTAGGCATACAAACTCGACCCTACAATCTCAGAACTCCATCATCTCCCATGGTAACTTGCTTGGCACCTTCGTGCTGCATCATGTCCATAAGGACACACAAATGAGGATCATCATACAACCAATCTTGGATACGCTCCATTAAAGAAGAACAGGCGACTGTGCACGCTAATATACGGCTGGAATCAAAAATATCCAACCTCGCAAATTGATTGGCCAAAGCCTGGACATCTAAAGAATGTGGTCTCTCACCTATCGGAATATACGCAAGACTGCCCATACTTGCTGACTTGCTACTCAAAGCATCGCCACCATATTTGCCATTCCTGGATGATATAAGCTGGTGATAGCTTTCATCATGGTATACTTTATCCGCGATTGTGTTGTTTGTCGATTCGGGATTCCAGAGTCATTCATTACTGATAATGGCTCAAATCTCAAAAGTGACTTGATGAAAGCTATGTGTGAAACATTCAATATTAGACATAAGAATTCCATAGCCTACATGCCTTAGATGAATGGAGCCATAGAAGCCGCCAACAAGAATATCAAGAAGATATTGAGAAAAATGATAGAGAAGCATATGTAGTGGCACGAGAATTTATCATTTATTTTATTAGGGTATCGCACCACAGTCCATACATCAACCGAGGAACCCCCTATATGTTGGTTTATGGCACAGAAGTCGTCATTCCTGCCGAAGTAGAAATTCCTTCTTTAAGGATCATGCAGGAGGCTGACCTCAACGATGTAGAACGGGTGAAGTGTTTTTACAAACAGCTAGCTCATATAGATGGGAAAAGAAGCAATATTATATGTCATGGTCAATTCTACCAGAACAGAATGTCCTAAACCTTCAACAAAAAAGTCAAGCCAAGACAGTTCGTACCGAGGCAGTTGGTGTCAAAGAAAATTATTCCGCATTAAGTTAAAGCCAAAGGGAAGTTCTCTCCCAGCAAGCAAGGTCCATATATGGTTCACCGAGTTCAAATAGGACAAGCCCTCATACTTGCATAAATGGACGGGGAAGTCTCGCCAAGGCCGAGTAATTCATATGCAATCAAGCATTACTACATGTAATCTTTATGCTTTCCTCTATGATGTAATTTGAACTACGTCTGACCTGATTCCCGTTTAAGATGGGTTACATTGGCAGCCTTATAGGTTCAGACACAATTAAATAAAATTTTCATTTCCCCCAAAATTGGAAACTGGGGCAGAATTTTTAGAAGGACCCTCAAAATTCTGAAGTAATTTCAGCCGATCAGCGCACAAGCAGCAGTCAGGAGCATCAATCAATTAAAACTGGGGCAGAATTTTGAGGGGGCCCTCAAATTTTCATAGCAAGAAAAGTTGCAATGTCTCGAATCATGCCACATTCGTCGTCGGTTTATTTAAGAAATTATTATTTAAATTTTACGTTCATGTCGCACTTTTCACAAACTCATGCATGTTTATTATTAAAATTTCCTTGTTTAGCAATATTATCCCAATGATACATATAGCATCACCAGATCAAAGCCAAGCAGGTCAAGTAGTGCCGGTGGCGATACGAACTAAAGTCCCCTCCTTACAAAGCTCACAATTTTTCTTTTGATAAAGGCACTTGGATTGCGAAATCATCGAACATACTATACACTCACGAGACAAAAATTGTTCAGGAATAAAACTCTCAAAACCATTGAGTTTACTCACAATTTCTATCCAGACACACCAGTGACATTTCGTGGGTCTTAGTGTCACCATCAGTCACGATATCACAATCTTCTATCAGCTAAGAAATGCCCTATTACCATTTGCCCTTTTATTTCTTGCATAAGGTACCATTTTTCCTTCCGAGAATAAACGTTGTCTCCATATGTATTTTTGCATTGCATAAGGCTACCATTTTGCCTAACGAGACTAAACGCTATCTCCATATGCATTCTTGCATTGCATAAGGCAATTATTCTGCCTTCCGATACTAAACGATGTCTCCATCTGCATTTTTTGCATTGCATAAGCCTACCATTCTACCTTCCAACTAAACATTGTGTCTATCTGAATTTTCTATATTGCATAAGGCTACTATTCTACCTTCCAAGGTTATGCTCTACCTTCATCTACATTTGCATGGCTGAAAGATCACCACCTCTTCTACATTTGCATAACTGAAAGATCGCCATTTTATCTACATTTTCATGATGGGAAGATCACATGTCTTCTACATTTGCATGGCTAAAAGATCACCACATTACACGGCTAAAAGATTGCCACATTGCACGGTTGAAATATTGCCACATTGCACGGTTGAAAGATCGCCACATTGCATGGCTGAAAGATTGCCACATTGCATGATTCAAATGATGCCAAATTGCACGGCTAAAAGATTACCATACTGCAAAGCTGAAATATTGCCACATTGCATGACTGAAAGATGGACACATTGCATGTTTGAAACATTGCCATATTGCACGGCTGAAAGATCATCACATTGCACGGCTAAATGATCGCCACATGTTATTGTATTTCATGAGTTGAAACATTGCCAAATTATCAAAAGGCGTCATCGTTCGGAGGCACCATCCTCATAGCCCAAGAGCACCATGCCATGGCCCGCGGACCCCTTTTACTCTTTTGCATATCATTATTCAAAGACATCATGGTTCGTAGGCACCATTTTCATGGCCCGAGCGCATCATCTCATAGCATGTGAATCCTTTATTATACGCTTCATGGCCCAGGACATCATGGTCTAAGGGCGTCATCCCAACCATCCGAGGACAACATTCATGGTCCAACAGATATTTGCATCATGTTTAAATTTGCGCACAATATATGCTTATATTACTTATTTGCAGGTAAATCGGCAAGCAACAGCTATTCCGACAAGAGCGTTCCTGCTTCGGTGCCTGCAGCCACATCAAATCTAACCACTCCCGTTAGCCTTTCACTCACCCTGACCAAAGCTTTATGTCCGTTCTTGGAAAGTTCCTATCACCATACTCCTCCGACGGACCCTAAAATACATATGGCCTGATTCCTGTAAGACCATGGATATGTAGGCAGCTTAAAAACACAAGCGCAACCTATCTTCTCCATACCATGTTGTTCAGTCAAAATTTGGCCATCATATCTGACAACTCTTTCATCCTTCTCGGGTAAAGAGGGCAGCTGTTGATACAAAATTTTGCATATATAAGTGTATCCAAATATCTTATTATTTTTCCTTTATTTTTAGATATTTTTTAAGCCAATTTATTTCCCTACTTCATTAAAAAAACCAATGATGATTACCGAAATTATTATTTTGGTAATTCAATTATTGGATTCTTATATTTATACTAAAATATAGCTGAGATAATTTTTGCATATTTATACAAATTCATTCGGATTTTTAAGCTAAAATTGCATACAATTGTAATATTAGCCCCCTTTAACTATGTTTGATATTATTAAAATTAGGTTAGGATTGTTAAACAATTAATTATACACAATAAATCATATTAGTACCTTTAATTTATCTATAAGAATTATTTTAATATATTTAATATATAAAATATGAAAAATTGGCTACTCAAATGTTAGACCCATTTTATTTCAATTATAGCCTAATTTTGAACCCCAATTTGAAGCCCAATTACTCCGACCCAAATGCAATCTGAACCGACCCAATTTCTATTCAAAATGATCCACATCCCATTTAAATAACCCATTCGGAATCCCATTTACTTCATAATACGCCATCTCTGAAACACCTCCTCTCCCAAATTCTCTCTACTGCCCCATCAAACCCTAGCCGCCACCACCTTATTCCGCCCTAATCCATGGCCTTCCAAGGTCATAAGAGACCTTTATCAGCCTCCCATGGTTTCTATGCATTTGTTTGTATGGTCTCATGACCAGAACATGAAGGGGTTTGGTCCAGACGTTGCTCGATAACTGTTCTCATGTCGTCTCTGATCTTTCTCCGGTCAGACCTGACCATTCGAGTCAGACCTTTGACTCTTCTGCTTAGATCAATAACTTTCAAGGCCTTTTTCATCACTTGGGTTCTTCCGTAACCCTAATCTATAAGGTTCTTTTGATTTCTTTCAAACCTGTTTCAGACCTATGTTTGCTTTGAACTTTTAAACATTTTTCTCGAAGTTTCTTTTAAAACTCAGCTTCCAAACTCTTTTTCTTTTTTGATTAGGGTTTTCTTGTTAAGTTATTTCAGAACCTTCTCTGATTTTTGACATGTTATGCTACGTTTGCTTGTATTGTTCTCCTCTCTGAATTTGCATGATAAGAACACTAATTTCTTTTGAGTTTTCTAAGTCTATTTGTTTGTATTTGTTTGATTTACTTGTTTCTTATCTAGACTCGATTGGCATTGAATACCCTAACTTTTGGGTTTATTCGAGTTCCCGAGACTAGTTATTTGTTTAATTTACTTGTTTATCATCTCTAGAATCGATTGGTGTTGAAAACCCTAATTTTTGCGTTTATTCGAGTTTCTGGAAGTATCTATTTGTTTGATTTACTTATTCATCATCTCTAGACTCTACTAGTGTTGAAATACCCTAACTTCTTTTGGGTTCAATCGAGTCTCTAAGTATTTGTGTAATATATTTGCTCATCATCTTTAAACTCGGTTGGTTTCAAAACTCTAGTTTCTTTAGGGTCTATTCAAATTTCTAAAACTACTTGTGCAATTCATCTATTTGAAGTTGCTTGACTTGATAGAAAATTCCTTTATTTCAGCATCTCTTTTCTTTATATGATTTGGGGTTCTTATTGTCATTGAAATTCGACTATGTATTCTGAAGGTTTTTCACTTGATACTTTGCATGCTTCTAATACTCTCTCTTTTCTCTACTACTAAGTCAATGAAACTTGACCTATGTAACTATCATGCTTCGAATGTTTGTTGTCTACTAATATTGTGCTATTATTGCATGTTGTTTCTCTTTGCCATAGTTTGGCCTAGCATGTCTAGTGTTTGTGCACTCTATCTATATGTTGAGTTTCCTTCTTGACTGATCTTCAATTTTGGACTGATTTCAGACCTTTCTTTTGTGAAATCATTTAACTCGTCTGTTAAGTTTAATTGATTTTTTTCCTTGTTTTGCCATACTCTGAATCCTTTCCCAAAATAAATATATTCCTGTACTTAGACTTGATTATTTACTCAATTGTTTTACTACTTCTTTTATGGAAACTATCAGTTTGCTTATAAATTAATTTCTTTCATTATTATGAGCTGGTCATTACCCGTTAAGCAAGTGATCCCTTAATTAAATGAAGTCACTTGTATAAATGATTTTCAATAGTGATTGTTTCCATGTTTGTGGTTTATTACTTCTCTTTCACTCATTTTCAAAAAGCTATATATACCATGTACTTTTTTTCTTTCAAGGACACGAACAATTAAGTTCAAAACACACTTACGCTCCAAAAACTCTCTCTTGATTTATTGCTACTTGTGCACTGTATGTTCCGCCGGCTAAAATCCAAGGCTACACTTTGGAAACCAGCTCGTTTCTTTACTGCACTTTGCTTCTCTGACTGGTATGTTCTAACTAATTTTCAGCATCAACAACAACATATTTCTTTATTGTTTCTTCCATTCGTGTTTGTCTCCTTTTTGTATTTAACTAAGTTCCACAATTAAGCATGTTGTATTCCTCCCTTTCTGTTCTGAATTAATGTTTCTGGTACTTACTTATCATAGCTTGTGAACCATAAATCCCCATGCCGAATGTGTTTGGTATCCATATTGGTATGGGGCATGGCGGCATTGAACATTTATGTCATTCACCCAAACTTGATCCCCCCGGGATCATAACCTCCATATTTTCTCTAGTTGTTGTGTGTTCTGGTGGTCTTATCGGCATGCTAGCATCTTCCATTGTTGTGCATGCTAAAACTGACCCTTGCCTAAGTACATAGGCTCTTTACAATGAATTCCCAACTCCTGAACCCCTTTTGTGTTAAGTTATCAATTCTATAATTGTTTCCCTACCACCCTTTGATCCTCTCCTTTATCCCCTCAGTTTTAAAGCTCCATTCCTGCACTTCCACTATTATCTTAGACTTAAGTTTTGCCCCTCTTGTGTGAGCCCTGCTTTGGGGACCCATAAGTTCCCTCTGAACTTGGACATATAAGGGTTGGCCTTTTCTACACCGCGCTCATCTACATCTGATTAATGTAAATTAGGTGTAAGCACTGCCCGGGGTCTTTTTGAGACCCTTAGGGAACTTTGACACACTCAAGTATGACAAAGGCTTTGAAACAATGGCATTTTAAGGAAGTTTATTTCCATAGCTCAGGGAGGAACCAAGAATCAGGCTTCCTCTTGTTGTATTTTTATGTATTTCTGATGTAATTCAGTATTTTCGGTTTGTAATAATTTGTAATAAACAACGAGGATGGCTAGTGAAAAAGGGTGGGCAATTATGCATGTCATGGGTAGAAAATATGCCTATATAACTACTTTTAGTTTTGTATATTCAAACTTCATTTAGAAACCATGTCTATAGGACTGTTTTATATCATGCATGTTCAATTATGCACCTTAGACACCATGCCTATAGAGGTTTATTTAAAAATCTTCATGTTCAACTTCACACCTAGATAACCTGCCTATAGGACCATTTTAAATTCTGCACGCTAGTTACCACTTAGACATCATGCTCTAGGATTTAGACAGCTTTAAATTAGTACCATGTTTATAAAAAATTAAAATAAACACACTAGATATCATGTCCATAGGAGTTAAAACCAACAATAATGGATCCTATCATCAGCAAAAAACTAAAACTAGTCTAATTCAGTTTTCGTCTATGCTAAACCAATGCTTAAGTAACTTAATCTTTCCTTGTTAACACGATTTAGCAAGTATGCCTATTGGATTTCAAGCCATTCGTTTTAATTTGTGACTACACTCGGAATCAGTAATAGATACCATGTTACTAAGGTCTCACCTAAAACACTTAGGCAAGCCTTCGGTAATATTAATGAAACTGAACTCGCCTCCATTATTTTTTTAAGTGCTACAACTAGCAGGCAGGTCTAATTCGTGTTTCCTAACTGATTCATGTAATAGACCAAGCCTGCAGCGACAACAATAATCTCCTCTCCCTTAAGTATTATCTTAGAATCAGACCCTATTTGTTATTTGTGTCATGTTATTTGATTACTTTGTTTGAGGAGGTGTATTTGAGCCTAATGTGTTTATGTGTTTCCCCTTGAATGTGCAGTCTTCTATATGTTATGTATGTTGCCTTAGATTTTTCACCTTTGAAACATCAAGTCATACTAATATCCCTCCCTTTTAGGACAAGTAGTCCTAAATGCCTCCGGGACTGATAGGAATGGGGCGGGTAGCATGCAATAATGGTCGACACTAATCTGCACTTTAGTACCTTAAATAGGATGGGAAAGGGTAGATATGGATATGATGACTGGTGCGCTAATACCACATGTAATCCCTCTATTGAGGAGTGATTACCTGGTATTGCATTGATACGATCCATATTTTAAATAAACCTAGGACCCCCTTCCTTTATTTCTCTTTTCTTTTAAAAACATTGCAACTCCTTAGCGTTAATTGCTTTTTTTCAAACTGTATTAACTTTCAAATAGTTTTTTATTTAAATACCCTCTTATTTGAGCCTTATGGGAACCACACTGGTGGATCTTAAGGGGTACCTAACACCTTCCCCTTAGGATAATCTCAAGCCTTTGCCATATCTCTGGTTCAAACGAACTTAGAATTAAACCTCGTAGGTGTCCTAATGCACCACAAATCATTAGGTGGTGACTCTTAAAAAAAATCCAATTCACAAAAGGAATGACTTGTCTTATATCCAAAATGTCATTAACTCGATTCTCCCGACGCAAGGAGGGAAAAAAGGGGGCACGGCAGATATTACCTTCTAATGATCTTTTAATAAACAGAGCAGTGTCTACTTTACCTCTTGTAAAGTCATGATCAATAAGAAATTAACTGAGTCTTTCGTACCATGCTCGTGGAGCTTGTTTCAGCCCATACAACACTTTTGATAGCTTTTACACATGATAGGGATCTTTTGAATCTACAAACCAAGGAGGTTGTTTCACGTATACTTCCTCTTCAATGAAACCATTCAAAAAGGTACTTTTAGCATCCATCTGGAATAGCCTGAATCCCTTAAAGGATGCATATGCGAGAAGAATTCATATATATTTCGGTCGAGCTATTGGGCAAAAGTTTGGTCATAGTCAACTCCTTCTTGTTGTGAATATCCTTGAGAAACTAATATGTTTTGTTTCCTACAACTTTTCTATTCTCATTCAATTTATTTCTGAAGACCAATTTTGTTCCAATTACAAGAACACTTTAAGGTTTGGGTATCGGTTTCCATACTTCATGTTTGTCGAATTGATCTAGTTCTTGCCGCATTGCTTGCATCCAACTTGAGTCTTTCATAGCTTCCTCCCTTTTCGTTGGATCAATCTGAGAGATTACTTCTATGTTTGCTTTCTTCTTGAGAGCTCTTCTAGTTTTCATTTCTTCGCTTGAATCTCCTATGATGAATTTATTAGGATATTAAGGTTCACTTCTCTATTCATTTGGACGAACTATATTAGTAGTTGACTCTTTCAGAGGTTCTGGTGGAATGTTGCTGGTTTCATTAGTTGACTCTATCACAATATCAAATCCATCAGTCGCTTTTGAGATTTGCTTGTCTCCTGAATTTCATAGGCTTGATCTTCATCACATGCAGTAATTCCTTTCTTGGCCAAAGAGTTATTTTTATCAAATATAACGTGTACAGATTCTTCCACACACAATGTGCGTTCATTATAGACTCTAAAAGATCCAATTCAATGAATAACCTAGAAAATTACCTTCATCACTTCTTGTAACGAATTTTTCAAGATTGTCTTTACCATTATTTTAAATAAAACACTTACTTCCAAAGGGATGAAAATAACTAATATTAGGACGTTTACCTATCCACAGTTCATAAAGTGTTTTCGTCAGAATAAGCCTTATGAGACATCGATTGAGAATGTGACATATTATACTTACTCTTTCTGCCCATAAATGATTTGGAAATGAATGTCCTAGTAACATAGTTATTGCCATATCTAACAGAGTGATATTTTTCCTTTCAAAGACTCCATTCTTTTGGGGTGATCTTGGTGCAGAGAAATTGCGAGTATATCGTTGACCATTGCAGAAGTCTTCAAATGCTCTGCTTTCAAATTTTCCTTCATGATCACTTTGAATTATTGTAATCAGATGCCCCTTTTTCTCTTTCAACCTTCTTACAGAAAATCTCAAAATTTGTTGATGCTTCATCTTTATGAGGTAAGAAAATCACCCAAGTAAACCGTGAGTAATCATCAACAATAACAAAAACATATCGTTTTTCTCCTAGCAGTTCTAGTAGGCCCAAACAAGTCCATATGAATCAGTTACTACGACTTAGAGGTACATACAATATCCTTATTTTTGAAAGAGTTTCTAGTTTGTTTTCCAATTTGACAAGTGTCATATATATTATTTCTAGAGAAATTTAGTTGGGGTAAACAAATAACTAACTCATGCTTAGAAAGTTTTTCTATCAAATGCATGCTTGCATGACCAAGTTTCCTATGTCATATCCAAGGATCATTAGATATGGATGTTAAACACATATAATCATCTATATTTTAAAAATCATCGATAAAATATGTATTTCCATACCTTTTACTTGGATTATTTTACCGGTCTCATCTTCAATAGCACAACCTGTTTTCTTGAATTTTACCTCATATCCTGAGTCGCATAACTGACTTATACTCAGATGATTGTAGTTAAGTCCATCAACGAGATAAACCTCAGTGATATTGCAGTTGTTATTGAAGGGAATGGTTACACCACTGTCCAAGTACCATTTTCATTTGTGACTTCTTCTCTAATGATCATGCAAAACATAGTGATTACTTTCTTTTGGTACCCACGATTGCTTGAGTCCTGGTTGGTTAGTATTACTAGGTTTAGAATTATTTTTGGGTTTCCAAATTCATCCTGAAATATTTGACTTACGAAATTGACACAAAGAATATCTATCCATTTTTGTTGCAGTAGTGACGCGTAACTACTGATCTATTTTTGGATCTTTCATTAATTTCAGTATTAGTGGACTCTGTTCTGGTTTGTCCTACTCCAGTTGACTTGTGATTCGCCTAGTTTGACCAGATAGAACTATGACTGGTGGATTTGCGCATGCCATTTAGTTGCATTTGCAATTCCTCACACTCTTCTTGAAGTATTTCTTTTTCGATTTCACATACTTCATGCTTGAGTTTCCATCCATTTACTTCTTTGTTGAGTCTCTTTAGTTCATTTATCATTTTTTGAGACTCTTTCAAAGTAAGATCAAGAATATCCTATAATTCATTACTTCTTTCACAGTTATAAGACCTTACCTCTCTTGATTTACCTCGTGCCATGAAGCAGTTCTCATTATTATCTTTGTATTCATTGTCTCAAGTTTCCTAATATGTCCAGGCTCCAGCATCCTGAAATTTCGTTCATGTCATTTTCTAGAATAGTCATGGAGCAAAGAAATGCTATTTCTTCATGTTCTGAACTGTCTTCATCACTCCAACTTCCAAATGATTTTTTGTTGAAACCTCTGGAGATTTTTCTTTTTAGATCTGGATACTTATCTTGAATATGTCCAAATCTTCCACACTCATAGCATTTTCCATCATTCTTATCTTGTTCATTGTACTACCTGGACCTCCTAGGTGGAATCCTTCCTCTTCTTGTATTCCTGAATCTTCCCATTAAACCATCCATATTACTTGACATCTTAGCAATTTCTTCTTGAAGAGTTTCAGTTCATCATCAATATCATTTTCAGCTATTTCAGTTGTGTCCTTGAATGTATCTATTTTGTTCTTTTCTTCTTGTTTTATTTTCTTGAGATGTGTTTTATTGAAATCTATGAGTTCTCCTCAAAGTTTATCATATGATAGCTTATTCAGGTCGTGTGATTCAAGTGTGACTACTTTGGTCTGCGAAATAGTGGGTAGGATTTTGAGAATCTTTCTAACTTGATCCCACTTGAGTATGGTTTGCTAAAAGCTTTTAGATCGCTAATGATTTTGCTGAATCTGGCAAACATCTATTCAATAGATTCTCCTTCTTTCATCTGAAAGAGTTCATAATCACGAATTAACATGTTGATGTGTGTTTCTTTTACTTTGTTGGTTCCTTCATATGTAACTTCAAGCTTATCCCACATCTCTTTGGCTGTATCACACCAAGAGATTTTCTCATACTCTTCACCACTTATAGCATTAAAGAGCACATTTCTAGCCTTATTGTTGACATGTACAACTGCCATTTCCTCATCTATATATGAATCTGTCACGACCCGAATTTCCCACCCCTCGGGAGTCATGATGGCGCCTATTAATGTGAGTTAGGCAAACCAATCCCTTAGCTACTTATCTCATTATCCAATTCTTTTTTAGCAATTATAAAGTGATAACATGATAACAGTGAAAATTCAAATTTAAGCAAAAGACATCGATAAAATATATGAAGACTATATCTATTACAAGTACTTAAGCTTTAATCACCCAAAATCTGGGGTCACGGTGTCATAGACGGTCTAAAATTACTACATACAAGGTCTAATGAAAATATCAATACACTGTTTCTGACGCGAAAGGATGAAATAGGAAATAAAAGATAGAGGAGACGCCAAGGCCTGCCGACGCCTGCAGGTCTACCTTGGATCACCGCGTGGACTGAGGTAGCCTCCAACTATGGTCCAAGAGCTGCTTCGGTATCTACACATAGTGCAGAGTATAGTATCAGCACAACCGACCCCATGTGTTGGTAAGTGCCTAGCCTAACATCCACGAAGTAGTGACGAGGCTAAGAGCAGACTACCAAATAAACATGTGAAGTTATATAATATACAACAGAAAGTAAGATAGAATAAACAAATAGTAATGGGAAGAGGAAACATGCTTCAAGGGAATACCAGGTAAAAGTAGAATATCAAGAGAATTATAAGGAACCAAAATCCAACTACTAACAAAGATAAGGAAAACAAGGCAGATTTCACATTCAGTTCACATCTTGTTGCAGGCGTGCAACCCGATCCCATTTCCTGTATTTTGTAGAAGGCGTTCCATCTGCTCCTATTTTATTTATCTTGTGGTAGGCGTACCACCCACTCCCATTTACAAGCCAACAATAATCACAAGAAATCCTGGCAAGGGAACATACGCAACATAATAACTTCTCGGCAAGGGAACAATGATATTTCAATAACATCCGGGCAAGGGAACAATACTATCAAATAAACATCCTGGAGCATTAGCATCAAAACAAACATCCCGACAAGGGACCAATGATGACAATAGCATACAAAGTTCTATAAACCACAACGGAGTCATAGCAATATAAAACAAGACATATGAGCATGCTTGACACCGACGTATAGATACTCGTCAACATGCCTATATGTCATATTCCATAATTAATACGCAGCAAATATACACAGCTCCTAATCCCTCAAGCAAATGTTAGACCAAACACTTACCTCAAACTTCTACGGCCAACTCAATCCTCAAAAACTACCTTTTCTTTCGAATTCGGATACAAATCAATTGTATCTAGACATAATCGACTTTATAATCCAATGCTTAATTATAACTTTCCAATCATTCTTCCTAAAAATCCCAAAATAAATCCCGGGAGCGCATGGTCAAAACACGAGGTTTGGACCAAAACTAATCACCTATTCACCAACGAGCCCAAATATATAATTTGTTTTGAAATCCGACCCCAAAACAAGGTCAAATTCCCAAATAATCAAAAAGTCTGAACTCTACCCAAATCCCTAATTTTCTATCCTTAATCACATGATTTAAGCCTAGAAATATAATGGGTGATGATGAAAATTGAATAAAACAAGTCAAAGATTACATACCTAAGAGGTTATAATGAAGGAGTTCTTCAAAAATTGCCCAACAGGTTTGTAGAAAAAAAAAAGTTATGAAATTTTGTGAAAATCCCGTATGGATACTATTCTGGACTTTTAAATAATTGGGCAGATTTTGGTCTATGCGATCGCGGACAAGGGATTGTGATCCCATAGGGTAAAGGAGGCTGAGCACTGTGATCGCAGACAATACCATGCGATCGCATTGAAGAAAGTGAAGGCTAGGCCTAATATGCGATCGCGCAGGAAACAACATAATCGTATAGAACAAAAATGGACCTCTCGGATTTTACTCTACGGGATCACGGAAGAAAGTATGCGATCGCATAGCAAAAAATAGAAACCTTTAAAATTACAGTATGCGATCACTGACTTAGATATGCAATCGCATAGAACAAATACCTGGACACCAGTAGACAGCAGATTCTGCAATTTCCTAAGTCCAAAAACACTCTAATGCCTGTTTGAAACTCACTCGAGCCCTTGGGGCTCCAACCAAACATACTTACTAACTCAAAAACATCCTATGAACTTGTTCGTGCGATCAAATCGCTAAAATAACATCATTAACATCGAATTAAACCTCAATATCAATGAAATATTCAAAACTTCTTAATACATCAAACTTGCATTTAAGGTCTGAATCACGTAAACAGATTCCGTTATCACCAAATTCAACAGTCATCTTAAAACATATATAAGACTTGTACCGTGCACTAAAACCAAATACGGGCCCCATGCCCTCGAGCTTTAATCAAAATTCATTTCCAAATCTTTTAAACAATTTCATATAATAATTTTCTTTAAAAATTTATTTCTCGGGTTTGGGACCTCAGAATTCAATTCCGGCCATACGCCCAAGTCCCATCATTTCTTACAAATCTTTCGGAACCGTCAAATTATGAGTCCGGGTCTCTTTATCCAAAATACTAGTCAAAGTTAAATAAATTTATTTTATAGTTAAAAATTTTATTATTTTCACAGATTTCACATATAGGCTTTCCGGCTCCGCACCCGGATTGCACACGCAAAGCGAGGTAATGCTAAATGAGTTCTTCAAAGCCTCGAAACATAGAGATAAATATAAAAATAAGTGATGACCTTTTGGGTCATCACAAAATCTATATCTTCGGGATAAGCAAGTGGTTGAGCGCCGACAGGGGGGAAGTTCCCCTTGTATAACTCTCTAGACTTTAACATCATAAGTCTTTGCATATATTTCTATACGCACTTTCCAGTTGAAGAAATATTGTCCATTGAAGTATGATGACCTTACTTGCGAAGTTCCTTTTTGAAAGAGTGCTCCTATGATAATTTGATTTGCCATTAGCTTTTCACACAAATTGTTAAGAAAAAAAAAAGATATGAGCCTTCCTCTGATACCAATTGAAAGTACAAGAGTGGTTGAATTGTTTGTATTTAAAATTAATTGCTACTAAGTGACTAACTTTATAATTAGTCGACTAGATATAATAATTTGATAACAATAATGATAGAATTCAAGATGCGTAAATTAAATGCAAGAATTAAAGACACCGAAATTTTTATACTGGTTTGGATTCAATATGAATCATATTTCAGTCCCCTTGGGTTGCAAGGGAGTTCTCTTTTATTGAATGAGTTTCTCGAGTACACAATGAATAGTGCAATCTACGTCGTTAGCTCAGTTTCTATGTCACTCGTTTCTTTTTTATTCACTAGTGTTGGTCTCTCTTTCTTCTCTAACTTGTTACACAACCGGTCTAGAAGACTATAATGTTTGTTGTGCTAGAACAAAGAGAGGGTATTGATTCGGTCAAAGCATGTATGTTAAGGCACAGATACAAGTTTAGACACTTTGAGAGAGGCTTGAATTCTGGAGAGATTTTCCAACCCAGGAGATTTGATCCTTAAAAAAATTTATTCTTTCCAAGAATAAAGTTATTCAGCAACGGTTTTGTCCTGACGAAAGGCTTTAATGACTTCCCTTATGCGAGACTTGATAGTACCAGATATCTTTCCTTGAATCTTAATCCTTCCAAATTTAGTAAACTTGATTGATTATCTTGCAAGATCTTTGATACTCCATATTGGTTTGATACCTTCCGTCTAGTCTTAATTGAATTTGTTAGTATAATTCTTTAATCTTGGCTGCTTTCCTTTATTTCCTCTGATTTATTCCTTCAGTCCTATATGTTGTCCATGAGTTCCTATACAAAGACAAAATAAGTATTTTCATCACTAAAATCAGATCTAATACCTTAGTTCTCTGTAAGATTCGACACCGGACTTGTAAATCTGATTATAATTACCGACCGATTAATCCTTTTTGTAAGACATAGTTGGGCGTGATCAAACATATACTGATAAGCAACCAAATCTCTCAGTAGTTTTCAAAAATATTCTATATTCTATGTTTCAAATATCAAAATCCTCGGTTAATTTCCAATAAATAAAATTTTGGCTTTGTTTGATACTATTAGCTTCATAAATATTTAGGCTTGTAAGTGTCTTTAGGAAGAAATATAATCATAACTATAAAGGGAGCAATATGTCTTTAAACGTGAGAAAGTAAAAATTTTGGAATTAAGATCACTTTATTATAATGGAAGAAAAATAAATGACAGGCTAGTGGTTATTTTAATTTCCCGAAAATAGGAATGTATTTATACAAGTTCAATTATATGTGGCTTTAACTTTCTAAATATCATGAGTCGTATTATACGCTTTCAATAAGGAAAGACTTAATAGGGTAAATAACTATTTTGTCAAATGGTAAAATCTATTTTTTTGGGACACGGTTATCCACAAATTAAAATTATATACCCTTGTTCATCTATTTATTTTTTTGCCCATAAACTAATTACATTTCCTACTCATAGTAGCTTCTTGGGGGATTTTTTTCTTTATTCTCCAATTTTTTTTATTTATATGCTTCTTTTTTTCTTTTTTTTTCCTTTTTCCTTTTCTAATTTCATTTAACATTTTTTATATTCTTTTTCTCTTCATAATCTAATTTTAATTACTGTTTTTACTCTTTTTTATTATTCTTTTTTATATTATTACTAAAGAAAAATTAAATTGTGTACCAATTAAATGTAGCTAATACAAACAAAATTTTTTAACTAGAATATTATACTAGTATAGTATATAGCTATACCAACAGGGTATACAATTATATACAAAGAGTTTAAAAAAATTTAATTCAATTAGTAAACTGAAATAATATTAATTTTCAATAAAAATTTCAAAAAATTTTAAAAGGATCAAATTGTAAGAGTATATAGTTACATATATATATATATATATATATATATATATATATATATATATATATATATATATATATATATAATTTGCCTCTCATGCTGGGTAAAAGCTTAATGAAAATCAAAAGGGAAAAGAAAAGTTAATTTACATGTAATAAATATACTATTATAGTATATTATTATAGTATATTGTATACTATAATAGTATACGATTGCAGTATTATAATATAATCCTATAGTATATTATATATTATAGCGGTATACTGATAGGTAATTTGTTCTTCTTCGATTATTATTATATACCATTGCAGTATATTGTAAATTATAATAGTATATTGCTGCAGTATAGTTATATACTCCTACAGCATATTGTACACTGTAGCGGTATACCGTAGTTGTGTTCTTCGATTTTCAACTGAAAATTTCGTTCTCAATCACCTCAAATCAACTTCAAATGCAATCAAATTTCAGTAACCAATACCCACTTTGAATCAAACCAGAAATCTTCAAAATAGAATTTGACATTCAAGGGCCAAGGCAAGAGCAAGAGCTAGGGAAAGAACAATCAAGAAAAAAGTGAAGCAAAAGTGAAACTAGCCAGAGGTCAACTTCTTAGATAATTAGATCTAATTTCTTTTTGAAGAAGGATATAAGGGAAATGGAAGAGTTTGCCTAAATCTTCTTCACTGAGGCGAACTTTATCCAAGTTATCGACATCTGGGTGTGTCAAAAAGGAAGAGTTTGTGTGCGAGTACTAGCTGGGGTTTATTATATTCCTTCTTTCGCATCCATGGTTACCTTTCTTCGCTATTTCTTCTTTCTTTTTTTGGTTCACTGTACTTTCAGATATCTTCGTGAAGAAGAAGAAAACGAGTAAATAGTTTAGGCCCCATGAATAAGAGTAGTAAATAGTTTGGGCATGGGCATTAAAGGGTATAGTATTAATGGGTATAAAGTGAGATTTTCTCATTTATAAAGCGTATAAAGGACAAACGACATTTCGTTAAGGAATTTCATGCTTTTAAAATAATATAAATATGTAGACATTGAATTGAAAAAGAGAGAAACTAAACACGTGGTAGTATGAGATTAAGTTGGCATAATGCAACAATAGATAAATATTCGTAAATGAGCAAATCTACTTAAGATATAATTAAGTAAATGAAAATTTGAAATAGCTAACAACTTAATCATTTAATTGAAACAATCATACTATCCAATATGATCCTAGATCTTGGGTGCGAGTCTAATCGCTACCCATTTATTAAAGAGAAACCGAAGGACGATGAACAACTTAGTGTTGTTCTTTGACAGCCTTCACAGTAGCAATTATTGGAACTTGAGGGGGAGGCAATGTTGGTGGTAATGAACCTTGTATGGAGCAAAAACTCCTAAGTGTTAAAGGGAAAAGAGAACTCAAAGGAAAAATCTTAGGCCAACAACTTTCCTCAATGTCTAATGCAGCTTTGCAACATTGAGGACCAATTAATCGAAATGGAATACTTAAGAAAGATGTTAAAATTTCTTCAACGCATCCAGGAACATTTAACACTGATGCTAAGCATTTGGAGATATCGGGGAAAAGTCCGCTATCGACCTGACCCGGTCCTGAACCTGGCAAAAGGCCCCCGCCAAGTATTTGTGCAACGCTCGGAGAAACCTCAATCGATATGCACAAGAAAACAAGTGCATATACATTAACAGAAGTCATTTTTCTTACAAAATCTATAAGTTGTGTAACGATTGTATGTTTTCACCCGGTTGATAGGGTTTGGAATTGTGATGGAGATTAAGAGGAGGATGTCATGTTTATAGTGCAGGATATGTAATGTTAATGCGATGGAAACTGATTTATCTTTATTGTAGCTTGTTTTTAAAATGTCTTTAGTTAAGTACTTTATTGCACAATTTAAAAGGTGTAATCAACTTTGACTAAGAGTTAATGGCTTTAAGAAAGTAACCTGCATATGCGATATTTACATGCATATATGGGGAAGTAAGTAGCAATATTTATTATTCTTTTCGTTCACTTTTATTCGTAATGTTTTATTTTTCAAGAGTAAAATAATATATGACCAATGTTGTAACATGTATTTTTTTTTTACCATATTTATATGCCACGAATTACAAATTATAGTATTTTTTTTCACTACTAAAAAGCAGTGTAATTCCATCTTCTATTCCTTTATCAATTTTCGACCAAATTCTGATCGATTTTAATTGGTCGGGAATATGATGGTCGCAAACGTGTACTAACTGAAATCGGTCGGAAATTTTCAAAGCGCTGACTGTCAAACTTTATTTTTTGACCGAAATCAGTCAGAAATTTGATCACTTAAAATAGTCAAAAATTTTACTTTTTTGGTGTCAAAATTTTTTTATTGACTTTGCGACCAAATACTCTTATTTCTGACCGAAATCGGTTGGAAACCTTGGACGGAAATCACTTGATTTCTAGTAGTGTTCGTATAGTTTTCGAATATTTAAAATTAAATTTTAAAATATTAGAAAAATCTAATTTAATATAACTTCATATATTAATCAAATTGACTCTCGAAAAGTAAAACGTGATAAGTAAAAGTGAACGAATTGAATAGTACCTTTATTTGTAATTCGTAAAATTGTAATAGTTCTTTCTTGACCTAAGGCCATATATATATATATATATATATATATATATATATATATATATATATATATATATATATATATATATATATATATTGGTAATGAAGAAGCTTTATTTATCCATTAAGTAGTAGGGTTACATGGCATGGTCCTCCCATTAGAAGCAGAAGTAGGCATGGTAGTAGTAGCAATATCATTACAGCCAAAAGTGGACACTAAAGAGTTTCCGATCGAGCATAGACAAGTTATTTAAAACAACGACATTAGTGGTGCTGGTCCTAATAGTACTAATACTTTGTTTATCAGCTTGCGCAATATCTTTGAGGTAGTATGAAACTTCTGAATATATCTAACTAAAGTAAACGTTGGCTTGCCGGACTCCATATTGTACCAGTTTATATGTTATCTTGTTGCCTTCACGAAAATTATATAGGATTTGGTGGATTTTCCAACCTCTTCGGCCAGTATATGCATTTGGAAATAAATGCATTATATGGTGGAGAATTAACAGTTTTAATTAGTGATGGTATAGAGGTTGAATTCGTTTCAATTAAAGGTTTGTGATGTGATATTGCTCGAACGTGATAATTCTTTTTCCTTGCTTTGAATTCAAAGTTCTATTAATAAAGTGGGGTTTTGAACTTTAGATTAAAAGTGTAAAATGAGCGAGTTGAGCTAAAATTTGAGCGGAATCAAAATGAGCTGACAATCTTCAAAATATAAGCTTTACACTTAATTGCATAGATTGAATAGAACTATAGATAAACAAATTATCTCGAAAAGAACTATTACTTCCAATCTGGGTTAAAATACTATTACTCTCTTACAGGTCTACGTTTTCTTTGTCAATGGGGCCGTACAAAAATGTATGGTATCGTTCTATTAATGATATTATTTTATGAGATTTTTACATTCTCATACCACATAAAAAATTTTTTACCTTTTGTGTTTAGGGTTTGATTTAATTATAAATTTGTATATCAAATTATCAATCATATACCATACTTAATTAAGAGTCTAATTAATGGACAGATTTTATTCCTTAATTAAAGGTATTCATATATCTCATATTTCTCTCTCCCCTTAATTTCTAAGATCTGATCAACATCATTTTCTCCCTCACATTTCTTTCACTTCTCCATTCCTTCTTCTTCTCAAAAAATACAGAGATGAGACCCATTGAGTATATTCAGATTTTTAGCCAAAGAGATTCAATATGAAACTCAATGTTTTGGTTATTGTAATTTCTGCTAATTGTCATATATTGTTCTGAATATTAACAATTACGAGATCGAGAGTAGATATATGATACATAAGACTTCCTCAATCGGTCAATCAACAATTCTTAATTGTAAATTTGTGCGTAGCCATGTGAATCTTCTGTAACCTCCGGCTCCATTTTGTCTATATTAGTTTAATATTAAATAAGTTATCTTTTTAGGCAATTTAGAGGTTCTTTAAAGATAGAGATTCTTCAAGTGTCACACTTATCCGCAATTGGCACACAAGTTCTTGACCAAACTAGAAAAATATTTTGTAACAAACATCTTACCCAATATAAGTGTGACTATGTGGATGCAATTGTAGTTTATTTGTAGTTTTTTGTAGAAATTTGTAGATGAAGAGTAAATTTTATTGTCAACTTTTTTTCATATAAGATTGTAGTTTAATTGTAGTATAAATGTGGATACCCTTAAAAAAATACAACTTTATATAATACTTAAACTGATTTGCAGTTTATTTGTACTTTTTTTTTTGTATATGAAAAGAAAATTTTGTAGTCAACATTTTTTTTCATTATAGATTATAGTTTAATTGTAGTATAAATGCAGTAATTTTATAGATACCCTTAAAAACAATATAACTTTATGCAATATTTAAGCTGATTTGTAGTTTATTAGTAGAAATTTTGTAGATAAAGAAAAAATTTTGTATTCAATATTTTTTTCCAACATAGATTGTAGCGTAATTGTAGTATAAATTTAGTAATTTTTATTTAATAAACAAATTTTCTATTCCATTCCGTCAAAAAATGTACACGTACAAACATAGATGCTGACCATCTATTCTCATATGTTATACAATCACTACACCTATTAACACTCTAAGAAAGAATTACGATATCACTATTTGATAATAAGGGTGACAATTCTGTCCAAAAGTAGCCTAGGGGTAATGGTTAAACTTTGTAGAACAACCCTCCATTTATGAGTTGAAGCCCCTCTTGAGTGGAGAATGACTACTATTTCCTTATAAACATTATCGCTCAACTATTTACCACTCTGGAATCTCATTTTATTACGCTCTCTCCATATCTCTTTCACTAGGATCCCAAACAGACAGGCAATGATTTCTGCTATTCCAGTTCTACTTCTTGCCAGCTTACTAACCCAGTCACATTCCTCCTTCCAGTCAGAAATGGGACGCGTATAGCCCAACTAGCTTAGGAGTCGATTCCAAATTTCTTTAATCTTCAAGCAATCAAAGAACAGATGATCAAAAGTTTCACGATACATTCCACAGAAAATACATTCCTGTGGAACCAGGATATTGAGTTCCTGGAGTCTGTCCATAGTTGCTAATCTCTTGTGCAGAGCCAGCCACAAAATAAATTTTTACCTGGGATGTAACTGAGTCTGCAGTATGATGGCCTTCCATTGGACTCTACAGTATTGAGGGTGTTGGTGTCTGTATAACTTCTTGATGCTGAATGAATCACCCTTCTAAAGCTGAAGCAATCGACTGTCCAGGTTGCCGTGAAGAGTTGCAATGCCATTTATCAACTCTCTCGACTCAAATATTTTTCTTATTGCCCACGCAGCAGACCTAGGCACTGGCATGTCATCAGTACAGCAATTTTTAATATAGAATATATGCACCCATTTTATCCACAAACTATCCTTCTTCTTGGTTAGTGCCCATAGATGCTTTACAACAACAGCCTTATTCCACTTTAACAGGTTCAACACATTTAAACCCCCTGCACTGTATGGCATACAGAGTATTTCCCAGGCAACTAGAGCTTTCCTTGATACTGTAGCTGAACTTGTCCAAAGGTATGATCTGCATATTGCTTCAGTTATGCTCAAAATTTTTTTAGGCAGTAGAAATATTTGAGACCAGTAGGCTTGAATACCAAACAGTACTAGTTTAATCAGCTAAAGTCGACCAGCATAGTAGAGCAACCTTGATGACCAACAACTTATTTTCTGTGTGATTTTCTCCACCAGTGGCCAACATTGAGCAATGGTCAATTTCTTTGAGTCCAGAGGCATCCCCAAATACTTAAATGGAAGCCTTCCTTCAGGGAAACCTAATTCCTGTAAGATCTCCTCCTTCTACCCGTTTGTTACCCCTGCTATATACACATCACTTTTGTCGGAATTTTCTTGAAGTCCAGAAGCTTTAGAGAAATTCTGGAAAGTCTGCTTCTGTAAGACTACAGACTGAATATCTGCCTTACAGAACATAAGAAGATCATCCGCGAAGCAAACATGTGCTACACCCAGCTTCTTGCATCTAGGATGGAATTTGAACTCTTTCCTCATCATCATTTGCACAAATTCTCTTTGTAGATACTCTATGGCCAGAACAAAGAGGTATGGAGACATCGGATCACCTTGCCTTAAGCCTCTTCTTCCTTTAAATGATGTAGTGAGTCCACCATTGATGTTGAGAGAGTAGGTAACAGAGGATATGCACTCCATTACCCACCCAATGAATTTAAGAGGAAAGCCCAAGTCCTGCAACAGTCTTTCTAGGAAGCACCATTCAACTGAGTCGTATGCCTTCTTTAAATCTATTTTAAGAACACATCTAGGAGAAATTCCCTTCATGGAGTAGCCTTTGAACAGTTCTTGTGTCAATAAAATGTTATCAATGATACTACGACCCTCAATGAATGCTGACTGTGATCATCCAACCAGGTAGTCAATAACTGCTTTCAGTCTAGCTGTAAGGATCTTAGTGATGATTTTGTACAAAGTTGTACAACAGACAATGGGTCTGTAATCCTTCACTTTACTTGGATTTTGCACTTTAGGAATTAGAATTAGTGCAGTGCTGCTAACTCCTTTATGCAACTTCTCAGTGAGAAAGAATTCCCTCACAGCTTCACAGATGTCTTCCCCCACTACATGCCAATGCTTTATAAAACAATACTGCTTTATACATATGTAAACTAATTTGTAGTTTATTTGTAGAAAATTTATAGATTAGGAAAAAATTTTGTAGTCAACATTTTTTTCAATATAGATTGCCGTTTAATTGTAGTATAAATGTAGTAATTTGTAGATACCATTAAAAAAATATTGTTTTATACATACATAAACTGATACGTGGAAAAATATCCTGAGCTTTAGAAAGGAAGACTGATATATACTTAGAAAAACAGAAATACGTGAAAAAATGAGGAAAGAGAAGCCTGCAGAAAAAGGAGGAAACAAATCTGATGTGGATATGAAAAAATATTTAGTCCCAAAATTTTAGCCGCCTAATTTAGAAGGAATAAGCCATTCAAATATTTATCCCAGATTTGTGGGCGCCTAATTTGGAAGGAATCAGTTCTTAATATTGGATATTTAATGAATGGTATTAATTTTGCAGCAAAAATATAAACATGGCGGATAATAATGAAAATATGCACATTTTTAGTAATAAGTTTTCATATATGGTATAGATAGGAAAAAATCTCTTATTTTATTCCATCACATAACTTTTGATTTTTATTTAAAGACCACCATAATATGACATAATTACGGATACAATTTTTTATTTTTACATATTTAACAAATTATATAAAACCTTAAAGACATGACCGTAAGCATACTAAAATGAAACACTTAAACCTCAATTGAAGATAATATTGTGGATGAACTCTATTAATTTGTTAAACAGAAAAGGATTCCAAATGCCCCAGCAATCGGAAAAGGTTTAAAAAAATTCTTCATCTATTAATTTATTTTTTTAAACTAATACACTATAAGTCCGCTAATTTGTAAATACCAAATTATTTTTTGTAAAAACTGAAAAGAAGAAAAAAGAAAACTTTACTAAATTAATGGACTATTGGTGCATTAGTTTAAAAAAACGAAAATATTTTTTTAAGTACTACCTTTGTTTCAATTTATGTAAACCCATTTGATTGGGTATTGAGTTTAAGAAAATAGAGAAAACTTTTGATTTTTGTGGTGTAAAATGAAGCACATTTATTTTGTTTGGCTATAAATCATTGCATAAAGGTAAATTGTATCCAAATAGAAAAAGGGGTCATTCTTTTTGCCACGGACTAAAAAGGAAATAGGTTTATATAAATTGAAACGGAGGGAATACTCATTTTTAATTCAAGATTGACCTAACGGTCAAAGGGCATAAGTGAATTAAAAAAAATAAATAAAGAGATATTTTAAGTTCAATAGATAAATGAATAATATTTTAAAATATTTTTTAATAATTTAGGGACATTTTGAACCATTTTTGGTTTGTTAAATAAAAGATCAGAGGTTAAGTGCTTCATCCGGATTCCGGAAATTCGATCAAGTCGTTATGGGGATCTTTGAAGAAATTTACTCTGATTTTTCTTTCTACTACTATTATAATTGATGAGTCAAATTAGTACTAGTAATATCTTAAGAATTGCTTATATGGTCAGCTTCGTCACATAAAAATGGTGATGGAGTATATAAATATTCTCCAGTTATATTTCGTTCATGGAACAAATAAATAGATCTCATATATATAAACTGCGTTTTGTTTCCAATTTTAATTAATTCGATAAGTATAAAATCCTCCAATCTGGGTACAAAAATTAATTAGGGGTGTGCATTCGAGCAATTCGGGTTGAATATGTAATTTCAGTTTGAATTTTTGGTTTTCGAGTTGAAAAAAGAATAATCCAAATCAAATCTAAATAAGCTCAGATTGAACCAAATTTTAAAGTTTTATTTCGGATTAATCACTTTGAATATCTTGAATTTTTGTTTGAAATGTCTCTTTTTCGTACAAAAATAAATATCTAAATGAGGTATTCATATTAAATTTCCACAAAAAATTTCTCATTCTAACCACAATTATCCAAATGAAGTATTCAAATAATAAAATCATCTCAAGAAAATACAACAGAGAAATTAATATAAAAATTAAAAATAGTAAAATCATATCCAAATTGAAAGTGTTCTAACACTAAGTTTGTAATTAGTACTAAATAGTGTACGTGATAATGTATAATGGGTAAGGTATTGGACTTACTGGTGTTGGCATATGAATAACTAACTAATATAAAACAACAATAACAATCAAGTAAAATTCTATTAGTGGGGTATGTGGAAGATAGTCTGTATACAAACCTTACTCCTACCATAGAGGAGTATAAAGATTGTTTTCCAAAGATTCTCAGCTCAAGAAAGAATAATTGACTAAATATAAAGTATAAACATTTTAAGTTTTCGGATATCCGAAAATCCAAAGTACCGAATCCAACATCCAATCTCTAAATTAAAAAAATTTAAAAATAAAATCCAAAATTTAATCTGCAATCCAAAAATCCAAATAAAAAATCCTAAAAAAATAGATCTCTATTTGAATTACGAGTTTGTCCAAACTATGCCCGCTCCCAAGAGAAACTACAACGGTTTTTTTCAATTTCTACTTTATTAAACAAAACAAATACTACATAATTGATAAGCTTATAATTTTCAAATTCGGCACGAATCTTTAATAATCATAACTATTTCCAGTAGGTGCAACTACAATCAATATATATATCTTTTTACCCAATCAATGTATATAACTTTTTGCCGGGTACGACCGATACCGGAGGATCCTCTGGACTCTCGGCCGGGTTCGGGCCACTTGGAACCAAACGGTACGACGACCCCGACCATTGTTGAACATCATTCAACTTTCTTGAAATCTTGTCTGCTGCTAAAAAAGGTTGCAAGATTTTTCACCTTTTACTGTTAAACTCTCATGTGGTCGAATAGCTTGAACCATTTTCTCAGAACTAGGAAGGAATAAAGCAACAAGAACAAAGAAGAAATGAACGAGATTCATTTTTGTAGAATTTGCCTTTACCTTTTTTGGCTTCTTTTTTTGTTGATGAATGGTCCTTAAATAATTTATACAAAGATTGTGATTTTTTTCTTGTGAATTAACGTATGGTAAGTGCGTTAATTTAGATCGTACGGAAATTAGTGAAGATTTGGTGCCATTGATTATCAAGTTGTAATATGAAAATTGATTTACTATATATTTATTGATTTTACTAACGGATTTGTCATGGAGATTTGTAAAGATCCTGCATTTAGAAAATTTGATATTGTTAATATTCATTAATTGTTTTGGAAGTTGAGTTATTAAATATTTCCTAATTTGTGTAGAGAGTTCCTATCTTGCATCATAAAAATACTTCCTTTTTTCTGACTCCTTACCCTTTCACAAAGAATATTAAAAAAAGATCCATTAGTTTCATTTATGAAAGGTTTCCCAAATTTATCTATTTATTTATCTATTTATGAAATATTAAAAGGAGAGTAGTTTAGAATGTCATTGATCCAAGTTACAAGTTAAAATGAAGTCACTTGGTAATTTTAAGACAACATAAGAAATTTGAATTATAAATAGAAAAATATTTAATGAATTACTAGTCCAAGATTTTTTATATGTATCTTCAATTTGTATATAATTCAGCTGTGGTAGATATCTTTATTTGAAAAAGAATCAATTAAAATTTCATTAAAAATCTTATACACTAATTTTAAGTTGAAATAATAATTCTTTATTTTGTACAAGTTTTGTATCTAATCTTATTTGTAAACAATATACATTATTACATGTATTTTTAATTAAATTTTATGTATAGTTCAATTATGCATGGTACTATTTTTAAGAAAAAAAATATTTAAATAAATATTTTTGTATCTTACAAAATTGATAGTTCATATCTAACTATCCTTACTATTGAAAAACTATTTATTATAAATTTTACTTTAGAGCTAAGAACATTTTTTTAGGAACATCTATATTATATTAAATGAGAATAGTTTGCAATGTGGTTAGTCAAGTGGCAAGCAAAAATGAAGCCACTTGGCAATTTTAAGACAACATAAAAAATTTGAATTATAAAGGAAAAACTATTTAATGAAGTAGTAATCCAAGATTTTCTATAGGTATCTTTAATTAAATTTGAGTATAATTCAGTTATGGTAGGTATCCTTTTTTGAACAAGAATCAATTAAAATTTCAATTATGGTAGGTATCCTGAATGATATCAAGGATGGAGCCATCAATGTCAAAGCTTTCGACGGTTCCTAAAGGTCACTATTGGGGAAATAAGTTTGGGTCTGGAAATGGGACCGACTTGGTTCGACATCGATTTTCAAGTAATAGATGTCCCAGCGTCTTTAAATTTGTTGTTAGGACGACCCTGAATTCACGCAGCTGGAGCCGTAGCATCAACCATGCACCAGGCACTGATATTTGAGTGGAATCACTAAGAGGTGATTATCCATGGCGATGGTAGCTATACAATATACAGTCACCAAACCATCTTGGCAATAG
Organism: Nicotiana benthamiana; assembly: GCA_034376525.1. Classification (NCBI taxonomy): domain Eukaryota; kingdom Viridiplantae; phylum Streptophyta; class Magnoliopsida; order Solanales; family Solanaceae; genus Nicotiana; species Nicotiana benthamiana. Next base: position 51,708,256 of record CM067330.1, on the reverse strand, counting down.
GAGGAAGAAGAAAAATAGGCAGAGAAACCTACCATCATATCGAGCGGGTCAATGCCATGGACAAAGATAAATGATGGGAAAAAAAGATTGAAAGCATACTGAATTGGTGTGGGTACGAGCCTGGCAAGGGGCTCGGCAAAAACCTCGAGGGAATCACCAAACCCATCAAGATAAAAAAATATGGTACCACTTTTGGATTGGGATACAAATACACTTGGGAGGAGTTCAACCAGTGGTCGCCACCATGGCGCAGTCCCTACTACCCATTGGAACATCCGATACCTTGCTTGGAGCAGACTTTCCAGCCAGCTGCTATCATCTGTGGGTCAGAAGAAGAGGAAGCGTTGGCGGCAATGAGGACTTTGTTTCTGGAAGATGACAATATGGACTGCTATGTTATTTTTGAGGAGGAGGGAGAGGAAGGCCCTTCTAGACAAGCTGTGAGCCGAGGAGCGCGCCTCAATAATTGGTCCCTTAGAACTACCAGGGCCCGAAATACTTCGAGGTAGCAAGGCTGAATAAAGCACATGCATTACCTTTTACTTTTTTGCTAGTTGATTTTCTTTCTGTATTTTCTTTAAATTCGAAAAGAGCTCTGATGTTCAAAACAATTACAAAAATTATCAAAGTATTTCAGTTTCTTATAAATCTCACTCGTATTATTTTCCTATTGTCTTAATTTATTTACACAGTATTACTATTACTTATCTTGATGAGCTAACGATTGTGACTTGCAACGAGACAACGCAACAAACGGATATGGATTCGGGAGAAGATGATATATCGGAAGAGATTCTTAAAGAAGTTGAGGATTTTGAGAATAGACCTAAGGCCAATTTGGACGAAACTGAGATTGTCAACTTGGGGGATACAAAGAATGTCAAGGAAACGCGCATCACTGTTCATTTTTCACCGATAAAAAAGGAAGAATACACGAAATTTCTAATGGAATATGAGGACATATTCGCCTAGTTGTATGATGATATGACTGGCCTCAGTACATCCATTGTAGCTCACAAACTGCCAACAAATCCAACATGTACGCCGGTAGAAGCTTAGAAAATTCAAACCTTACATGAGTTTGAAAATCAAGGAAGAAATCACCAAGCAAGTCAACGCCAAAGTTCTCAGGATAGTAGAGTATCCGACGTGGTTAGCCAATGTTGTGCCACTACTGAAGAAAGACGGGAAGGTCAGAATATGTGTCGACTACCCGGATCGCAACCGGGCCTGTCCCAAAGATGACTTCCCCCTGCCAAACATACACATTCTAATTGACAACTGCGTGAAGCATGAGCTGTAGTCATTCGTTGATTGTTTTGCTGGATACCACTAGATATGGATGGACAAAGAAAATGCGAAGAAAATGGCTTTTACCACACTATGGGGGATGTATTACTACAAGATGATGCCGTTTGGACTAAAGAATGTTGGGGCCACCTACATGAGGGCCATGATTACTATTTTCCACGACATGATACATAAAGAAATAGAGGTATATGTAGATGATGTAATCGTCAAATCTAAGAAAGCCACTGACCACATGGAAGATCTGAGGAAGTTCTTCAACAGACTGAAAAGGTACAATCTGAAACTGGATCCCGCCAAATGTGCATTCGGAGTTCCCATCAGAAAACTGCTTGGGTTCATTGTGAGTCGCCTAGAAATAGATATGGACCCGTCTAAGGTTAAAGCCATTCGAGAATTGCCACCACTGCAGAACAAGAAGAACGTGTTGAGTTTCCTGGGGAGACTCAACTATATCAGCCGGTTCATAGCTCAGTCCATCATCATTTGTGAACCAATCTTTAAAATGTTGTAAAAGGACACCGCTACCAAATGGACTAATGATTGTCAGAAAGCCTTTGACAGAATTAAAGAATACCTGTCAATGCCCCCAGTCCTAGTTCCCCTGAGCCAGGTAGACCTCTATTACTCTACCTTGCAGTATTAAATACGGCATTCTGTTGCGTTTTGGGACAACATCACAAAACGAGGAGAAAGGAGCAGACCATCTACTATATAGGTAAGAAGTTCACTCCATACGAGGCCTGGTATTCCCTTTTGGAACGTTCCTGTTGTGCCCTGAGTTGGGTAGCTCAAACGTTGAGGCACTATTTCTGTGCCTATTCCACTTGCCTCATATCAAGAATGGATCCACTAAAATATATCTTTCAGAAGCCCATGCCCACGAGCAAGATAGCCAAGTGGCAGATCCTGCTGAGCGAATTTGATATTATCTACGTAACTCAGAAGGCAATCAAAGGACAAGCATTGGCAGATCATTTAGCCGAGAATCCTGTGGATGGAGAATATGAGCCTCTAAAGGCATATTTTCCTGATGAAGAGGTATCTTTTATAGAAGAAGACATCGCAGAATCTTATGATGGTTGGAGAATGTTTTTCGACGGAGCAGCAAATTTCAAAGGAGTTGGCATATGAGTAGTACTAGAATCAGAAACCGGCTAGCATTATCTGGTATCCGCCAAACTCAGATTCCCATACACTAACAACATGGACGAATACGAAGCCTGCATCTTAAGGCTCGAGCTGGCCATTGATATGAACATTCAAGAGTTACTAGTGATCGAGGACTAAGATTTGATCATACATCAAGCCCGAGAAGAATGGGCAACCGAGAACTCCAAGATACTCCCTTACCTGCATCGTGTATAGGAGTTGAGGAAGAGATTCACAAAAACAAACATTTAGCATATCCTAGAGTTCAGAATGAGTTTGCCGATGCATTGGCTACCCTATCATCTACGATTTAGCATCTACATAGGAACTTCATAGATCCTAATCCGGTAAAGATTCATGACCAACCCTCTTATTGCGCTCACGTCAAGGAAAAAGCAAACAGAAAACCATGGTTCTACGACATCAAGGAGTATTTGACAATAGGAGAATATCTAGAAATCGCAAGCACTACTCAGAAGTGCAAACTTCGGAGCTTATCTAACAAATTCTTTCACAGCGGAGGAATACTGTATAGGAGGACCCCCAATTTGGGATTACTAAGGTGTGTCGAATCAAAGGAAGCATCCAAGTTATTAGAAGAAGTTCATGCAGGGACCTGCGGTCCACATATGAATTGTTTTGTCAGAGCCAAGAAAATACTCTGGGCAGGTTATTTTTGGATGACTATGAAAACAGACTGCATCCAGTATTGACCGAAATGCCATTTATGTCAGATACATGCAGACATGATAAAGGTGTCTCCTAATAAGCTTAATGCAACAAGCTCGCCACGGCCATTCGCAGGTTGGGAAATGGATGTCATTGGACCTATTGAGCCTGATGCACCAAACGGGCATATGTTCATTCTAGTAGCAATTGAATATTTCACCAAATGGGTTGAAGCAGCATTGTACAGGGCAGTGACTAAGAAATTTGTGGCAAATTTATCTGTGATCGTATTGTTTGTCGGTTCAGAATCCCCGAATCAATCATTACTGCAATTTCCAATCTCAATAGTTACCTAATGAAAGCAATGTGTAAAATATTCAAGATTAAACACAAGAATTCTACAGCTTACAGACCTTATATGAATGGAGCTGTAGAAGCAACAAATAAGAATATCAAGAAGATACTGCGGAAAATGATAGAAAGACATAAGCAATGGCATAAGAAGCTACCATTCGCTCTATTGGGATGTCATACCATAGTTTTCACATCAAGCGGGGTAACTCCCTATGCGCTTGTTTATGGTACAGAAGCGGTCATTCCCTCCGAGGTGGAGATTCCCTCTTTGAGGATCATACAGGAAGCAAAATTGGATGACGCAGAATAGGTAAAAAGCCTCTACGGGTAACTAGCTCTAATAGATAGAAAGAGAATGAATGTCATTTTCGACGGTCAATTGTATCAGAATAGAATGTCCAGATCCTTCAACAAAAGAGTTAAGTCGAGAAAGTTTACACGGGGGTAGCTGGTATTGAAAAAATATTCCCACATCAAGATGAAGCCAAAGGGAAATTCTCTCCCAACTGGCAGGGTCCGTACATGGTTCATCGGTTTTTAACTGGAGGAACCCTCAAACTCGCAGAAATGGACGGAGAAGTTTGGACAAAGCCAATCAATTTAGATACAGTCGAACGATACTATGTGTAACAACCTATTATTCACTTTATGATGTATTTTGAACTATGCCTGACCTGATTCCTACTTAAGAGGGGATATGTAGGTAGCCTTATGGGTTCGGTCACAATTTAATAAAAGTTTCATTTCTCCCCACCATTGGAAACTGGGGCAGAATTATGAGGACCCTAAGAATTCCGAAGTTGATTTTCAGTCGTTCATCGCATGAAGTCGTTAGAAGCACAAAACCAGTAAGCTGGGACAGAATTTTGAGGAGGACCCTCAAAATTTCAGAGCGAGATAGGTTGCAATGTCTTGAACCACTCCGCAGTCGTCAGTTCTTCTAAAAAAACTATTTTCAATGATGGATTTACGTTATATTTTCTGTTGAACCAGGCATGATTATTATCGAAATTACTTTATTAGAGACTCTACCCCAATAAAACACAACATCGAGTAAGACGAGCAAAGTCCACAGGAAGACGAACTAACCTTCCCCTTTTTTACAAACTCACGATTTTTGTTTAGATGTAGGCACCCAAGACGTAAGTAATCAGATACGATTACACACTCATACTTTTTTAAGAATATAACTCTCATAATCATCACCTGTTTACAATTGCTATCCGTACACGACATCTCCAACCGCCACAATACAACAATCAGCTATTAGCTTCCCTATATCAGCTAAGAGATTTCATTACTATTCACCTTTACCTTTCGCATTGCATAAGGCTACTTTTCTTCCTTCCGAGACTAAGCACTGTATGTATCTACGTCTTCTACATTGCATAAGTCTACCTTCCTGCCTTCCGAGGTTAAACTCTACCTCCATCTGCATCTTCTGCATTGCATAAGGCTACTTTCTGCCTTCCGATGTAAGGCTCTACCTCCATCTACATCTTCCGCATTGCATAAGGCTACTTTTCTACCTTTTCAGGTTACACTCTACCTCCATTGCATCTTCTGCATTGCATAAGGATACCTTTATGCCTTCGGAGACTAAGCACTATCTCCATCTGCATCTTCTACATTGCATAATACTACTTTTCTGCCTTCTGATACTAAGCACTATCTCCATCTACATCTTCTATATTGTATAAGGCTAATTTTCAGCCGAGGTTTAGCTCTACCTCAATCTGCATCTTTTGTATTGCATAAGGCTACTTTTCTGCCTTCCAAGACTAAGCAATGTCTCCATCTGCATCTTCTACATTGCATAAGGCTGCTTTTCTGCCTTCTGAGGTTAAGCTCTTCCTCCATCTGCATTTCTTCATTGCATAAGTCAATTTTCTGCCTTCTGAGGTTAAGCTATACCTCTCTCTGCATCTTTTTCATTACATAAGGCTACTTTTCTGGTTTCCAAGACTAAGATTGTCTCTATCTGCATTTTTGCATTGCATAAGGCTACCTTTATACATTCTAAGGTTAAGCTCTACCTCCATCTGCATTTCTCGCATTGCATAAGGTTAGCTTTTTGCCTTCCAAGGTTAAGCTCTACCTCCATCTGCATTTCTCGCATTGCATAAGGTTACCTTCCTACCTTCCGAGACTAAGCTCCATCCTACACGGCTGAAATATTGCCACCTTATTTTGCAAGGCTGAAATATCGCCGCTTCATTTTACATTCTGCATCGGCTGAAAGATCACGACGTTTTGCATTGCATGGGATTAAAAATTGCCAAATTGTCCAAAGGCGTCATTGTTCGGAGGCACCATCTTCATAGCCCTAGAACGCCATGCCATGGCCTGAGGACCCCATTTTATCTTTTGCTTATCATTATTCAAAGGCATCATGGTTCAGAGGCATCACTTAATAGCCCGAGAACATCATTTCATAGCATGCGAATCCCTAATCATACACTTCACGACCCAGGACATCATGGTCTAAGGACATCATCCTAACTGTCCAAAGACAACATTCATGGTCCAACGGGAACTTATTTCACATTTTAATTTCTGCACAATATATGTTTATATGGCTCACTTGCAGGTACCCCCACTATAAATGGCCGTCTCAGCAGGAGTGATCCCGCTCCGGTTCCCGCAGCCTATCGGACTTCGACTACCTTTATCAATCCAAAACATCGCATCAGTTCCTTTCAAAAATCTCAATAGACATGTTCCGTAAATGGATCCTAAACCACATATGGACTATTTCCTATAAGACCAGGGATATGATGGCAGCTCAGGAACCAGAGCTCAGTCAAAATTCTTTGCAAATCATTACTTTCAGTCAAAATTGGCCATCATATCTTTATCCGACAACTCTTTCATCCTTCTCGGTTGACGAGGGACAACTGTTGACACTCAATTTTTCTCTATATATTTTATATATTCAAAATACCTTCAAAATGGCATGTGTATGCATATACAATCATGCCTAAGAGTTTTGGTATTTTTCAAAATTTTCAAGATTTTTAGAATTAGTTTATTGTCTATTTTATCAGTAAAAATTCCAATAATAATTCCCAAAATCCAATAATATAATTAAGATGATCTTGCATATTTTTACAAATTTTATTTGATATTTTTAAGCTAAATTATACAAAATTGCAATTATAGCCTATATTACGTTTAATAGCGTTTTACAATTATAAATTATTTCCAGTATTTTAAAATTAATATTTATATATTATTAATTAATTCAGTGCTTTAATTTATTTTAAAATCATATTAACTATTTTAATTAAATTAAAGGGGGAGAAATTGGGTAATTAACATATTGCCCGTTATCGTTTCAATTTTAGCCCAAAATCAAACCCCAATTTTACCCTAAATGACCCAATTTAATTTTTTTACCGACCGCTTGACCCAATTACTAAACCCGCCCGGTCTCCCTTTTAAATCTTGGCCATTGATCAAAATGATCAACGACCATAATCCATTCTTTCCTTTTTAATCCCTAGTCGCCTAATCCTAGTTCATTTACCCAAAGATAGCCATCTCTAAACTCCCTTCATCTCCCAAAAACCTCTCTAGCCCCCCGAAACCCTAACTCTATTCCACTGATCTCCGTCTCATTTTTCATTGGAATCCATGACAACCCTGTCCATAGGTGGCCTGTGCTCGTTCTCCATCACCACTAACTTAAGATATTCAAAGTTTGGAGGCTTGACTTCCATGGTATCCTTTAGATCTATCTCAGATCTGCACGATCCACGGCCTCTCTGGCCATTTTCCGGCATGTTCAAAGTAGTATGAGTCTCTCCGACTCAAGATCTGACTTTGCTCAAGACCTTCTCATCCTAGGGTCTTCTCTGTAATTTCTAAGCCTTATTAGGTTCTTTATTCGGCTATTTCTTTCAGATCTGTGACGCGTTTGGTTTTTAACAGACATTTTAGAGCTTTTTCCCAAATTTTATTTTTTAAAATTGTTCGAATCCGACTTTTAGTGTTTCTGGAAAAAGCTTCAAAATGTTTTCTGATGTGTGTTTATGCTCGCTTGTTTATTTCTTATTATGTTCAAGTATGTTCTCTTATTTCTTTCCTAATTTTTCAAAGATTCTTTTCTATTCTTTGTTCACATGCTAACTTAGGTCGTTGCTCCACAATCTTTTCCATATGTGTTTAAGTTCATGCTTTGATTTTGTTTCACTTCACTAAGTTCTGTCGATATTCCTGCTCAGCTTGTTTTTTTCTTGCCAACCTTTTGTCTTAAAACTCATAGTTTCTCTTTCTCCTACATTTTGTTTTTGTATGTCTGCCTCTCTCAATGACATTGAATGATTCCTCACCCATTATTCCATTTGAAACCCTAAATCTCGGGGTTTTTCTTTGTATAGATGGCACTAGGGTTTCGCTCTGAAACCCTAGGTTTACAGACTCACAATGAACCTGTAATCGAAGTCAAAATCTTACTTGCCTATGATTATGAAACTTTCATCGTTAGGCTTTTCTTTTGTTTGAACTGTGAGCTTTATATATGAGGAAAAAGCTTCCTTTTTAGAAGATTTCACCCAGGAATGATTTTGAAACCCCTTTAATCATGCTAGTGATTCAGCACTGATTTCTTTTGGATGGATCCCCTTTACCCTACTGGCTGTTTATTTTGATCCTTTTTGCGTAGAAATCCTAGGCTTGTGATGTTTTCCTTATATAATTGGTCTTGTGTATCTTTTCTTTGATTCTTTACCAACGTTTGAATTTGTTCTTTCCTTAATTAATTGAGGTCCTTTATTATTACAATTGGATCCGAGATAGTTTGACTGATTTTCAAACTGATACCTTATTTTTACTTTATGAAGAACACTACTATTCCATCTTTCCTTAATTATAAACTCTAGCTTGACCTTATTTGTGCATTATATGTTTTTCTTACCTATATCAAGCCTTAGAAAACTAGTCTTTTCTTCCTTGTTCCATCTTGATTAGATGTTTGACCTAGACCCCTTAATTAAAAGAGTCTAGTTATCTTAATTGATACTAATTGACTGGTTTCTATGTTTGTGCACTCTTTGCATGCCTTGCTTGTTTTTAAAAAACTATATAAGGACCTAGTCCTCCCTCTTTCCATCATAACTCAATTCTTAATAACCTAAAATAAACCACTAACACACTGAATTCACTTTTCTGGCAATACTGTTTTCTGATCCTGCTTTGCTTGAGATCTTTTGGGAACTGTTGTTTGCAATTTGGCTCTTTCAAGGCTACTTTTAGTTACTTTTTTTTAAACTGTTATGTCCTTTGTTTAAATATTCTGCCTTACCCATATGTGTTTACTTTACAGCTTCAAGTTTCTTGTTTACTTTACTGCTTATATGATGTAACTTTTGCTTCATATCTTCTATCTTTGCTTCTATTTCTGTTATCAATTCTCTACCCCTATTCCCTTCTATGTGTTGACTTAAGCTCTTGGCGTGACAGTATCCTAATTATTGTCCAGGCCTTGGCTTGATCCACTATGGATCATAACTCTCAATGCTTGACTAGCATGCTAGCCAGGGGTGTGCCAGTATCCCAATTGCTGGGCATGACCATTAGCTTGCCCCGTCTCTCTCTGATTCCTTTCCCTTTTGTGCATTTACAGCTATTCCTAGAATCTTAAGTTCCGCCCTTCTCTTTTGAGCCTTTCTTTGGGACCTTGAGTTCCCTCTGAGCTTGGACATCTGAGAGCTGGCCTTTCCATACTGCACTATGTTATTGATTCTGAAATGTTTTGGGGTGTAAGCACTGCTTAGAGCCCTTTGAGACTATCGGGACTTTGACACCCCAAAATATGAGAAGGTCTTTTGTAAATATGATCCTGGAAGTTGGTTTATCTCATATTGTTGGACTTTGAGTCTGAATTTGGTTGTTTAGACGTAGCTAGAGCTTCTGTTGTAATTTTTACTTTTCTTTCTTTCTGATTCATTCGGTCTGTAATAATTTTGTAAAACCTATTGGGGTGGATAGTGGAATGGTATGGGGAATGAATGCATTTGAAGGGGTAGAAAACATGCCTATAGGGCATTTCATAATTCTGCATTTTTTTGCACTTAGAAAACATGCCTATAGAGTCTTTTATAATTCTTCCTTTTTTTTGCACTTAGAAAACATGCCTATAGGGTCTTTTATAATTCTGAAAATTTGCACTTAGAAACCTACCTATAGGACCTTTATTATTCTGCATTCAGCATGTAGAAAGCATGCCTCTAAGTCTTTCGGTACTTCTGCATAAATACACCACTAGGTAAACAACTTTGGGTCTAATAATAATCAATTCGTTTAGAAATCATGTCTATAGGCCTCTTGCAACAGTTAAAATCATAACACTCAGAGACCTTGCCTATAGGACTATATTAACCGTAACAACCTCGTCTTGAACCTAAAATTAGTCTTAAAATCTGCAGATTCCTTCTCTATAATTAGTATTTTTTTAAAAAAAAATCAGTACAACCTTGTTAGAGGTCACTCATGTAGGCCTCACATAGGCAAACTGTTATGTAATTAATCAACTGTGTCAGTCCTTGACAACTACATCTAAACTAGCTAATTCGGACTCCTCATCTGAGAAATATGTGATGAATCAACCTATACCATGCCTTAATTTAATTCAGACCAAACCAGTACCTGTAAGGCATGCTAATTGATTTGTTGCTTTGAGTGGGGACGCTTATATGAGACCTAAATGTTACTTGTTTCCCCTTTTAGGCGCTACTTGTTATTATTTGCCGCTTTTATTTTTTTTATCCTTTTGAAAAACTCTGAAAAGCCTCAATTCCCTTCCCTTTAGGATTAGTAGTCTCAATTCCTCCAAGATTGATAGGATTGGGACGGGTAATAAAATACAATATGCAATGATACCATTTCGCGTCTTAATACCTAATATGTGGGAATGATAGATATGGGGATGATGATCGATGCACTAATATCTCATGTATCCCCTCTTCCAAGGAGTGATTACTGGATATTGCATTGATGTGATCCATATAAATCATAAACCTAGGATTCCCTCCCTTTACTTGCTCTTTATTTGTTTTCCCCATAAAGGATTAAATCTTTTCCACAAAAGTCTACCTTCTTTATTTTTCTCAAAGATTAGACTTATTTGCAATGTTGTGTGCCAGTCCCTTTATTTGAGTCTTAATTGCCTATTTGATTACATTAAGTCACAATTATAACATGGTCGGGAACCACACTAGTCGATCTTGAGGGGTGCCTAACACCTTCCCCTCGAGATAATTTCTAGCCTTTACCAAAACTATGGTTATTTAACTCAAACCCTTGTTAGTGTCCTAATGCACTTAATCATTAGGTGGTGACTCTCCAAATCCAAACCCCAATTCCTAAAAGTAAATGAGTTGTCCACCCAAATGTTACAAGCCCGATTTCGACAACATGGCGACTCTGCTGGGGATTTTTAGGTCTTTACCATTTCGTGTTAATTGTGATTTTATTGCTTTTATTGCCTTTATTTAATGTCTTTATATTTTCTTCTACGAAACATACTTGGCTTTTTTTCTTTTTGTTTAATGTTTTCTTTTACTGCTTTCCTTCAATACTGTTGTAGTTATGAGCAATCATTGTAATCTTACTTTATGAACCTGCAAATACTTGGCAACTTGTTTTATTCTTGTAATTGCATCCTCAACATCATATTCCACTCGTGCTGAACAAAATACCATAGCAACAATTATAATGAGTGGTTGTGCCCTTCCGATATTATCACCCTAAATTTGGCAAAGGCGTATTTGCGGTAATACTATTCGATCAGCGGTGCAGTTGACTGTTCCGCGCCTTTCCCTCTTGAGTTGTCCGCTCAAGGTTACCGGTCTAATACCCCATAGAAACCCTACTCTGTTTAACCGTGCATGCATCATGGTCAGACCTAGCCGAATCGGTTATGTTGTCCATATAATGGCTTTTTAAGATAGCCTTGTCCAAAGTCCACTGGGTTTCGTGAAAACCCAAGCAGATGCCACCATATTCTGTGTATTTATTTTGAGAACTAAATGTTGTTTCTGCTAATAATTGGTTTAAATAGTTGAGTCCAGTGGGGGTAGGGGTCTAACACTTTATTTTGTAGAAAATGATGCACGAAGTCCCTATATTCTGCATGGTACCCAACATTAACCCAAGGTTACTAAACTGGTGGGAAAACCTTCACTTTAGTGATTAGACTCTCGTCCGCATATATTTAGGAAATTTTCCTTCTCTTTTGGATATCCAACCCGACAACAAAATGGTAGAGGCTGTAACTTTATTTTGGGATAGTGACAGGTGTGTGTTTCGCTTCGGGGACCTTCAAATGACACCTTTTCTTGAAGAAATAGGAGGGTTAGCTAGCTCAGGTCTATGCACGCATCTTAAATGACACAATGGAACTACAACTCTCTAAATTCCATTCCGACGCCTGTATCAAAATCTCATCTATCAACCGAATATCGCCACAAGCCCAATTTCGCCAATTCAAGTCTAAACTGTTTTGGACCTCCAAAACAAATTCTGATCACGCTCCTAAGTCCTAAATCCCCTCTCGAAGCTATTCGAACCATTGAAACTCATATCTGAGTCATCTAACACATATGTCGAAATTCGATTGACGTTTCTAACTTAAGCTTTCTCAAAAGAGACTAACTATATCAAACCTTACCAAATCCTCTTCGAACTCGAGCCAACCAGCTCTATCACATAAAGAATTGATAGACAAAGCAATAAGAAGATGAAAGGAGGAAATGGAGCGGTAACTCATGAGACGATTGGCCGGGTCTTCACATCCTTCCCAAGTTAAACAAACGTTCATCCTCGATTGATTCAAGAAACATACCTGAAGCCTCGAATAGGTCTGCATATCCCGCTCGTTCTCCCAGGTAGCTTCCTCTACGGGACAACTTCTCCGGTGTACTTTTACTGAAGCTATATCCTTTGATCTTAACATTCAAACATGATGACCCAAAATAGCTACTAGCTCCACATCATAGGTCAAATCATCATCCAACTGAACCCTGCTGAAATCCAGAACATAAGACGGATCCCCAATATAATTTTGGAGCATAGAAACATGAAATACTGGATGCACGCTTGAGAAGCTGGGTGGTAAAGCAATCTCATAAGCTACTTCCTCAATCCTACGAAGCACCTCCACAGGCCCAATGAACCGCGGACTCAATTTCCCTTTCTTCCCAAATCTCATATCACCATTCATGTGCGAAACCTTCAACAGAACCTTCTCACAAATCATGTAGGACACATCTTAAACCTTCGTGTCAGCATAACTCTTTTGTCTCGACTCCGTTGTACGAAGCCTCTCCTATATCACCTTCACCTTTTCTAAGGAATCCTTCACCAAGTTTGTCCCCAATAGCCTAGCCTCACCCGGTTCAAACAAACAAACTAGAGATCTACACCGCCTGCCATACAAAGCCTCATATGGAGCCATCTGAATACTCAACTGGTAGCTATTGTTATAAGCAAATTCTACAAGCGGTAGAAATGGATCCCATGACCTTGTGAAATCAATGACATTAGCACGCAACATGTCCTCCAATATCTGGGTAGTCCGCTTGGACTTGCCCATCTGTTTGATAGTGTAAAGCTGTGCTCAACTTACCCTGAGTACCCAACTCTCACAACAAAGACCTCTAAAACTGCAAAGTAAACTGAGTACCCCTATCTGAAATGATGGAAACTAGGACACCATGCAAACGATCAACCTTCCGGTTATAGATCTCTGCCAACCACTCTGAAGAATAGGTAGTACACATAGGAATGAAGTTCCCAAACATGGTTAGGCAATCCACAATCACCCAAATAGCATCGAATTTCATCAAAGTCCGTGGAAGTCTAACTACAATGTCCATAGTTATTTGCTCCGACTTCCACTCTGGAATATCCATCTGCTGATGCAAGCCATACGGACTCTGATGCTCATATTTCAACCGAGCTAAAAATCCCACAATGTTTTTCTTCATTATTCTCCATAATTAATGCTGCCACAAATCCTGATACATCTTCGCGACACCCGGATGAACGGAATACCGCGAGATATGGCCTCTTCTAGCATTAACTCCCGGAGCCCATTCACATTGCGCAGACATATTAGTGCCATGCATCCTCAACACCCCGTCATCATTGATGGTCATATCTCTGTAATCATCGTGCTGAACTCTATCCATAAGAACAATCAAGTGTGGATCATCATACTGGCGCTCTCTGATGCGATCGTATAAGGAAGATCGAGAAACCACAGAAGACAATACCTGACTGGGCCCCGAAATATCTATCCTCACGAACTGATTGGCCAAGGCCTGAACATCAACTACAAGAGGTCTCTCTCCAACTGGAATATACGCTAAACTCCCCATACTCACTACCTTTCGGCTCAAAGCATCGGCCACCACATTGGCCTTTCTCGGATGGTACAAGATAGTGATGTTATACTCCTTTAGCAACTCCAACCATCCTCGTGCCTCAAATTAAGATCCTTTTTATTGAACAAGTGCTGGAGGCTATGATGATCATTAAACACCTCACAAGTCACATTATAAAACTAATGCTTCCAAATCTTCAATGCGTAGACTATGGCAGCCAACTCCAAATCATGAACGGTTAGTTTTTCCCATGGGGATTGAACTGACAAGAAGCATATACAATAACTCTACCCTCCTGCATCAATACACAACCAATACCAACTCTCGAATCATCACAATACACGGCATATGAACTTGAAGCTGATGGAAAAACTAACACTGCACCTGCGGTGAAAGCTATCTTGAGCTTCTTAAAGCTCTCCTCACCCTCGTTTGACCATACAAATGATGCACCCTTCTGAGTCAACTTGGTCAAGGGTGATGCAATAAATGAGAATCCCTAAACAAATCGGCGATAATAGCATACCACAACAAAAAAGCTGCAGATCTCTATGGCTGAGGATGATCTGGGCCAACTCTGAACTGCCTCTATCTTCTTCGGATCAACCTGAATACTCTTGCTGGACACCACGTGCCCCAGTAAATCCATTGAATTGAGCCAAAACTCACACTTGGAGAACTTTACATCAAGCTTCTCCTCTCTCAATCTCCATAACACAACTCTCAAATGCTTAGCGTGCTTCCCCGAACTACGAAATTACAGCAGAATATCATTAATGAAGACTATGACAAACGAGTTGAGATAAGGCCAGAACACACTATTCATCAAATGCATGAACGCTGTTGGGGCATTGGTCAGCCCAAAAGACATCATCAAGAACTCATAGTGACTATACCGGGTCCTGAAAGCCATCTTAGGAATATCTGAGTCCATGATCTTCAACTGGTGATAACCTAAATAGAGATTAATCTTGGAGAACACTTTCGCTCTCTGAAGATGGTCGAATAAATCATCAATGCGAGGCAAAGGATACTTCTTATTAATTGTTACCTTTTTCGATTGCCTATAATCAATTCATATCCTCATAGTGTCATCCTTCTTCTTTTCACAAATAGAACCGACGAACCCCAAGATGAAACACTAGGCCAAATGAACCCCTTATCAGGATGCTCCTGAAGCTGCTCCTTTAACTTCTTCAACTCTGCTGGTGCCATACGATATGACGTAATAAAAATGATGTGAGTGCCTGGCACCAGGTCAATACTAAATTTAATATCCCTGTCCGGTGGCATGTTCGACAGGTTTGCAGGAAACACATCAGGAAAATCCCTCACAATTGGAACATAATCAATGTTGGGAGTCTCAACACCAACATCTATCACAAAGGCTAGATACGAAAGACAACCCTTCCCAACCATATATTGGGCCTTGAAGAATGAGATCACTCTACTGGGAACATAATAAGTGAAACCTTACCACTCAATTCATGGCACACCCGGTATAGACAATGTGATTGTCTTAGCATGACAATCTAGAATAGCGTGACACAGAGATAGCCAATCTATGCCAAAAATGACATTGAAATCCACCATACTAACTAAGAAAAGATCCACTCTGGTCTCCAAACCCCCAATAGTTAGAACACAACTGTTACACACTATCTATAACAGTAGTATCACTCACCGGGATAGATACGTGAAAAGGGGAAGCAAGAGACTCGCGGGGCATACCCAAATAACGAGCAAAGTACGATGACAAATAATAAATGGTGGAACGGAGATCGAATAATATATAGACATCTCTGTGGCATACTGAAAAAATACATGCGTTGAAAACATCTGAAGCAATAGCATCGGGTCTAGCAGAAAGTGCATAGAAATGGGCCGACCGCCACCTGATCGACCTTCCCCTCAAGGGTGACCCCTTGCTGAGTGACCTCCATCCCTAGCTGGCTGAGTGGGTGGTGATGAAGTAATTGGCACTAAAGCCGATGATTGACCCCTCTACTGAGATAAACTCGCAAGATAATAAGGGCACTGCCTCTACATATGACCTATCTCTCCACACTCAGAACAACTCCCAGTTGGCCTCCCTCTCCTCGCACTCCTGGCGACAAACCAAATCAATCTCACGGGCGATATCCACTACCTCCTCAAAAGTAGCACCAGTCACCTTCTCCCTGGTCTTGAGAATGCGAAGCTGATGAGTGAGGCCATCAACAAAGCTTCTAATATTCTTTTTATCTATCAGAACCAAACAAATGGCATGCTGAGCTAACTCGGAGAACCTTAACTCATATTGTGACATGGTTATCTCTCCTTAATGCAACCATTCAAACTGCCTACGTAGCTCCCCTCTATGAGACTACGGCGCACACTTCTCTAAAAAGAGCACACAGAACTACTGCCAGGTAAGGGGTACTGCACCAATAGGCCAATGCCTCTCAAAATCCTACCACCAAGTGAAGGGAGCTCGAGAAAAC
Source organism: Nicotiana benthamiana (assembly GCA_034376525.1). Taxonomy (NCBI): domain Eukaryota; kingdom Viridiplantae; phylum Streptophyta; class Magnoliopsida; order Solanales; family Solanaceae; genus Nicotiana; species Nicotiana benthamiana. The sequence continues at coordinate 51,691,902 of CM067330.1, read as the reverse complement.
TGATTAGTAGTGAAACAACCTCGCTTCTCTCTAGAATACCCGCTTTACGAAGTATCCTTTGACACTTAAACAAGAAACTCTATGCATCCTCACCCTCTGCACCACTGAAAGTCGTAGTCTAAAGTCTCCCAAACCTTTCCAACCTATGCTGCTCGTCTTCTGGCATGGCATGAACTACATAGTCCTGAGTAGCTGTAATCGACTGGCTGGATGTTCCCCCGGCATCTGAAGTCTCTGTACGACCTTCTTAGGTGTGCGAGCACCAGTAGTCTGATTGCCTCCCCCGACCAAAGAAGTAGTTGCGGCTGTTGTGGCTGAGAGCGCCTGAGCTAGGCCAGTGCAAACTGATAGAATCTGAGCCAAGGCCTCTTGGAGACCCGAAATCACAATGGGCGTAACTGGTGCCTGAGCTAATGTTGTTGGAGCATCCATAATTAGTACCTGATCCTAAACTAGGGCTGCTGGTGGATCTGCAGATCTAGCCATTGTGCAGGCCATACCATTGCCCAACCGCGACCACAATCGCGTCCTCCGCTTTTTGTGGCCACATCTGGTGGTACTGGTGGTCGTCCACCTTGATCGGTAGCGCATTTCCTCACCATCTATGAGAAAATAAAATAATTGAATTTTAGTACTCGGATCAACAAATTCGCACGATAATAATTTCAAGAATATGAAGTTTTCCTAAAGGTTCGGCAACCCATCGAGGAGAAATACAAACGTCTCTGTACCGATATGCGAAACTCTAGTAAACCTTCTCATGACTCGTGAGACCTATGTAACCTAAGATCTGATACCAACTTGTCACGACCCTAAATCCGGACCCGATCGTGATGGCTTCTCCTGTAAAGACAAGGCCAGCTGACACTTCCCATTTCAATTATTTTTATTAGTTAAATAACAATACTCAAGTCTAAAGAACGGTAATATAATCCAAAGTTTATGCAGATAATAGCATAATTTGCAGAATACAACCCAACACTTCCCGATACTGGGGTGTCACTAGTCATGAGTATCTATCAATTTGAATACAAGCATGAGATGTCTATAAAATACTATAAAATTATCATAAAGAGATAGGAAAGATAAAGGGGGAGAAACACAGAATTGGGGATACCAAGCAGCTACCTCGTGGACTCCAAAGTCTGCCGGGAGCTCTCAACTCGCACTGGCAGGATCAGTAACACCTGAATCTGCACACATGGTGTAGAGAGTAAAGTGAGTACTCCAACCCAGTGGGTAACAATCATAAAGAAAGACTTCTAGCAGGAAACCATGTAAGGCACATTACAGGCTATAATGAAATAATAAAAATAGTAAAACCAGTAAATCAGCAAAAAATATGCGAAAGTCATTTGAGTTTAGTTTAAACTTTAGGGAATTTCCTTTTCAATAAATAAACAGGTAATGACAGACAAATAAGAAAGAAAAACGTATAAAGGCTCGCCCCTCGGGAACAATGTCAACAACTCCGTCCCTCGGGCAACATTTCAGAACAATACCAGCCCTTCGGCCTACATCTCATATCACAATGGGTACCTGCGCTCACCGGGGATATGCAAAATCTTGAAGGGGCCTCTTATAGCCCAAGCAAAATATCAAGACATCATTTGGCATCATCACTAGGCACTCGGGCCTCATATCAACAAGCCACCTTGTGGCGTACATAACTTAGTCCCTCGGCCTCAAATCGTAATCAGTGTTTCCTCACAACATAGGCTCTCGGCCTAACTTAGTCAAAAAACCTCACAAGCAACTCGACAATACTAAAACATGATTCTCAACCCAATTATTGTTTAAAATATTACTTAGGTGTAAAAACAGATTAAACAAGGTTGAGTATGAAAGCAATGGAAAATAACATGGCTGAGTTCAAGTATAAAGTCAAAAAGAGAGGAATATCAATAAATATCCCCAAAGGGTTCGAATAGTTGGCACGGGGCACAAATATGGCGTTCATCCCAAATCATGATGATAGCAAATCGATTTAAGTCAAATATGCAATAAAATAGTCATTTAGGACGAACTAAGTCTCAATGCCCTACAGTGAACGATCCCACACTCGTCATCAAGCATGTGCGTCACCTCAAGATAGCACAATGATGTGCAATTAGGGGTTTCACACCCATAGAACATAATGTACAATCATTACTCACCTCAAAATGGTCAATTCTCTAGCCCGCGATGCCTTTATCCCTCGAATTCACTCACGTCGAATCTATCCAAAATCAAAATCACGGTTTCAAAATTCGGTAAGGTAACGAAGCCCAAGCAAAAAGAATCAATATACAACACAAATCCCGAAATTACCAAAACTCGACCCCCAGGCCCACTACTCGAAATTTGATAAAATTCACATTAATAGGCTCATTATCTCCCCCCACGAGTCCATACATATCAAAAGACTCAAAATCCGACCACAAATGGTACCTCAAATCCTGAAGTCAAGGTCTCTAATACTAAGCCCCGGTTTCCCAATTTTAGCCCTTAAATTCCATTAGTTATAGCTATAATTCGTGAAATAATACCATAGGAATGATTTTAAGGTCCAATATCCCTACCTCAATGAAGTTCCCATGAAATCCCTCTTCAAAATCGTCTACAAAACTCTAAAGACGACTCAAAATGCTGAAATAGCTCAAAAATCGCGAAGGAAACAATTTATACTTTTTGGTCCAGGGATTTCGGCCATAATCACGCTTTTGCATATCGCTTCTGCAGTCATGACACTGCATCTGCCGTTCTCACATAAGTCACAAAAAATAAAATTTCTGCGATGAAACGCTCGCACCTGCGCCATTGCATGTGCATCTCCTGGACTGCATCTGCTGTCATGACCCATTTTTCTCGTGAAATAGGGTTTGTGACATTTGGGAAGACAACTCGTTCCCTTTTGGGAATTGGATTTTTGAATTGAAGAGTTGCGAACTAATGATTTAAGTGCATTAGAACACTAATGAGAGTTTGATTTGAGTAACCTGAGACTGGGTAAGGTCTTGAAATTATCCCAAGGGGAAGGTATTAGGCACCCTTCAGAATCTACTAGTGTGGTTCCCGGGCAAATCATTGTTGTGGCTTTAGGTACAAATAACACGTAGGCAAGTAAGAACGTCAAATAAGATGGTATTTTCACGTAATGGTTACAAGTAAACAAAGTTGGAAAGAACTAAAGAAAGAAATAATTTGAAAATTTAAAAGAAACAAAGAAACAAAGAAACAAAGGGAGGGGGGGGGGTCGTAGGTTTGTTAATAATATGGATCACCCCACACAAGATCTGGTAGTCACTCCTCAGTGAGGGGCTACACGTGATGTTATCGTGTGGTCATCATATACATATCTACCCGTTCCCACCCCGTTAAGGTACTAAAGCGCGAAATGGTCTCGTTTACTTATTGTATACTATAACCCGCCCCAATCTTATCAGTCCCGGATGTATTAAGACTACTAATCCTAATAGGGAGGGATTTTAAGTTTGTTTGTAGTTTCAAAGGTAAAATTCTAAGGCGACATACAAAAACATATGGAGAAAATTTGGGAAAATCACATAATAAGAAAAAAGGGGCTCAGATATACCTCCTTTAAACAAAGAAACACGTAATTTAACATGACCTGCACATACTGTTCAGGGTCTGACTTAATATTGAACTTGAAAGATCTTAAAGGTTAAGGCAGATTGATTTATACATAACTCAGATATGAAGCCTCAATCAGTCTTGCCTGCTGGTTGTTGTTAATAAATTGATTCAGTTTATAATTTGTACCCTAAAGCTTGCATAAGTGTTGGACGAAGATCCTATAGGCATGATATCTACCGATTTCGGAGAATAATGAAGTAAACTGAATACATACTGATTTACAAGGATTACCAGATTATTAAAGAAAAGCAAGTTTTTAGCAAAAGGGTATGATTTCTAGAAATGATGACACATCGTCATTATTGGTTTTAAACTTATAAGTGAGTGAAGTGATTCAGAGATCCTATAGACATGCTTTCTATGCACTTTTGATATTAGACCCTTTTATATACATGGTAAAATGCAGAAACACTATAAAAATGATATCAAGGTGCTAAATTTCGTTTAAAGCCTATAAACATGACATCTAATTGTGGCTGATGGTTTAAGACCTATGAGCATGAATGCTTGATGAAAAATGGATGTATAAGATTCAGATGGATGTATAGACATATTTTCTATATGTATATGCAACATTCAGAAATACCTATAGACATGGTATCTATGTGAGAAGTGCATAATTTCATAAATACCTATAGGCAGGATATCTATGTGAGAATGCAGAATTTCATAAGACCTATAGGTAGGATATCTATTGAGAATGCAGAATTTCCGAAATACCTACAAGCATAATATGTATTTTGAGAATGTAGAATTTTAGAAATACCTATAGGCATGATATCTATCATTTGCATATATGGTTACCCACCCTTTTCATTAGCCAATCAAGAATTTATTACAAAATTATTACAGCCAGAATAAAGACAAAAGAATACATCAAAAATTTAATAAATAAAGTACAATCAAGGAGGGCCTGATTCAGACTTCATGTCTGAAATATGAGGTAAACCTACTCCAAAGATCATTATCCAAAGCCTTTCTCTCATTTGGATATGTCAAAAGTTCCCTAAGAGCTTCAAAGGGGACTCCCGGAAATGCTCACACCCAAATACATTATCAGATTAAGCAAGTGCAGCGTGGAAGGGCCCATTATCAAGTGTCCAAGTTCAGAGGAACACAAGGTCCCACGGCAAGGCTCACAAGAGGGGGCAAAACATAGAGACTTAGAGAGAGTGCAAGTGCAGAAAGAAAATTATGAAAAGGGGGAAAGGAAAAGGGAAACAAATACACATAGAAGTACAGACGAAATAGAATAATTGCAAGAAGCAAGAGCAGGCTATGGGCATACCCAACAATAGGAAGTGCTAGCATACCCATAAGCCTATTAGAACAAACTATTTAGAGGCTGGGATCCCAAAGGATCAAGTTTAATTCATGGACAATAACATATATATTTCCATGTCTTATGGGGGTGGAAAGTGGGGGTTCATAGCAGAAACAGGCAGAAAGAAATCAATATGCTAATTTATATATTGAACTCTATAGAAGCAGTATGTAGATGTGGACACGCAAGCTGTAAATAAACACATTATTATGGTGCTGAAGCTTATATCAACATATACCAGTTTCAAAGAAACAAATAGAGAAAAGCAGTAGATTCTGTAAAAAGGCCATAGTGCAAGAAGGGAGAATACTATTGTGTCTGAGTAGGAATTTAGAAGGATTGTGAATGAGGTCATGAGTTTGTGAAAGGGTTCGTGCCTGTATAGTGTGAAGATCAGGCCAAAATAAGGTAAGAAAACTATTAAAGAACTGAAGATCAATTAATAATCAATCACGCAAAACTTACTTTGATTAAGGAATTCAGTTTCAACCGGTAAAGGTTATTTAAGGAAAGATATCAAACAAGCTTCTTCTATGCAATCTAATAAAACGAATGAGATTATCCCCGATCTCGGACAACTGGGCAATACAGGCTTTCACTCAAAGCCTAAACAAACAAGCCTAATGATTTCAGACCAGTTCAAACAAAGCTTGATAAGGTACCCAGCCAAGACTTGGTCTAGTGCCCATACGCAACATCAATCACAAATTAGAGTCGTGGATGACCATCCCAAAGCCTTCTCAAGCTCAGCTTACCCAAACAAGCTCCTGGCAAAGGAACCAATGCCAAACAGTGGAAGGTACCAGTTGTATGCCGCAGACAAGGAACGCCCCAGGATACAATCTACCTCATAACAATCGGAGAATGGCCCAAGGGTAATATCGTCGAGTAATTATTAAAAAAACTAGATTCGATGAGGACGTATGGACGACTAGGGCTCCTCGCCCATCAGAGTACAATTTCCACATCATTATACCAAATATCGTGTTTGCCATAGGCAAAACTAGGAACGTCGAATGGCTCGAACAAATTCAGTCAAATTCCACTCATAGGAATCACAACCTGGCATGTGAACTACATAGCAAGTGCGGTCACGAGGCCGAAGATTGGTACCAGCTCCCAAGGAAGGGCGCCAAGCCGCTCAACAAAAATCATTGCCGAGAATAGATGAGCAACCGAATTCAAGTTCAATCCCCAGTATGGAAGACTGGCAATATGAACAAAGCAAACAGGCCACAGCGCGTTACCCCGATAATAGAGAAGCGACGAGCCTTTCCTAAAATCTCTAAAAGAGAGAGAAAAATTTTCCATCACTAGAGAAAGGCTGATCTGGGGATATGCCCCCAAGGACTCCCTTGCATTCTGCAAAAAGGGTACCGAGACCTCGTCTTGACCTCACAATGATGCACTGGTAACTTTCTTCCTCACTCCATCCATTTTAAATAAAACATGTGCATATAAGTGCAGCTGACTCGATCAACACTGTCAGGCAAAGGATTATGGAGCGGCTCGGACCGTCGTGGCAAAACACAACCACATCTCAAATCCTTGACAGATTCAAAACGATAATAACTCTGATAAGTAGAAAGACCATTCTCTCAGTACAACATAACTGGACCAGACTAGAACGCCAAGTGCCATATCATTAAAGGAGATGCATGACACAGACGCCTTATTCAGATAACTAAAGAAGCATCTCTTGAAGACAGGGTCCCCCCGTTTCACCAGAAGGATGAAATTTCATGCAAGGGATGAAATTAAAATTGTCGGCAGGAAGCAATACACGACAAGGAGAAATTCCGCATCACATGAAACATTGCTGGCACCAATATCTCCGCTCTTGAAAGAGTCAAAGGGTAAGAAAACCACGTCTTCAGCCAGACCTGATTAAACACAACATAGGGTTATACTAGAGTCCACACGCCGAAACAGCAGGAACATACCAAACCTGGAACATCACCTACACATCTAGTGGTAAAGAAAACTTGCTTCCCTCATTCTCTATTTTTCACTAACCTATATGCAGACGCCCGGCCAAGGCGTTCGGAGGTTCTCACTCCCCCCTAGGGACCTAAGGCCTTAATGAAACCCGCCACACTCTTTCCCATTAGATGACTTCTGCCCTGAACAGGGTTTCGCAAATGAGGTTCTTGGCGGAGCAACGTACCCCCTGAGGAGTATCCGAAAACATCACATGCCTTGTTCTACAATCAAACGATGAAGGACACCCCCCTTTTTAGGGTGTCGCCCGCTCGGAAGGGCCGGGGAATGACAAAGTAAGTTTCAATAGGGAATCATGCACCAGATCAAACGAGGTCCAAGGAGTCGTTCCCGCTCAAGCCAAGCTCATAATAATGAAACAATATATATTTACGCCAAGAAAATAAATAATATCTTTCAGCATCTCATTCTCCAAAAAAGGAACATAATCTCGACAGGAATCCCTCCACCAAATGTGTCCTGATATACTCGTAGACTTAGCGTCAATTTGGCACACGTAAGATCCCAGGGTCGGAACTCCGGGCTCATAAACCCCTAACAAGGTAACTCCAAGCTAACGAATAATGGCCTTCAAACCTAAGCAAACTCGACAACTTGGAGACTGTCGCCAATTGCCGTATAATTGAAAACCCGTGGCCGTAAGACCTCGAGGGTATAACCAGATCTATTCTACATAGTAACAAAACTGTAACACCTTAATAGTCATGGAAAACTGCAAGACCTTAATAGGCATGACAAAATGTAAGACCTCAACAGGCATGAAAATTTTGTAAGACCTTACTACGGGATAAAACTCAATCCCAAAGTTTAGGTCATACGTCGCATTTTTAAGAATCCCAAAAGGGCATACCCTCAGTGTAGATTCCTAAGCTATCACTCGAGAAAAAAAATGGCTCCGGCCAAACACATATGACTATGGTCAAAACCATTGCATTAGCAAACTAAATACGACTCGGCGACACCCGGCTGTAGCTAACAAAATTGACGGAAATTACTTCGAATATACTTTAAAAAAAACCGGTTAAAATAGGCTTCCCTCAATAGGCAAACGAGATTCGACCATGTTACCTCCAAATCACAAGGCTTTGAGCTAGTCAGCTTACGAGCTAAGCACCTTCCGAGGTGCTCGAACATCGACATAACAACTTGAAATCGAGGTTCTTCCCGAACTGACGACGGGTCAGGCAAAATCATTATGAAAATACTTTAACTAGACGAAAACAAAGCCTACAAAATGCCCAGGGACAAAGCGTAAGAGCAACTATCGCCAGCCAAATAAGCCTCGGGGCCATATACTAAAAGGTCTTAACGACCAAATAGTGTAAGAGCCGCTGTTGCCAGCTTGAAAATTGAAAACTTGAGTATTAAACTGAGCTCAATTGTATCCCGATTTGAAGATCGGATCCAAAATAATTAACTACGAATGCCTAAGGGCACAGTGTAAGTGCCACTATCATCAGCCAAACAAGCCTCCGGGCCACACACTTAAAGGATTACTTCGATCCGAAGTGCAAGAGCCATCGCCATCTTCCAATGCAGGAACGAAAAAACATGAGGGTCAACTAAAGCTTGAGTCAAAATGCGACTCGAAGATTGGACCTAAAGTAGTTGAAACACAAATGCCCAAGGGCAATGGACAAGAACAATCGTCATCTGTTCATGTACGCACATGAGATTGAAGGTCAGGTAAACTCTAGTCAATGCCTAACTCGGAGACTAGGCCTAATATTATTGGGCAAAGCACAAAGGCCCTAATGTCTACGCGCGTCAACAATCACACTTAAGAGCCTCCGGGCCTACCTAATTAGCACTAGACCCACAGGGCTCCTGCCAAATGCCGAAACCAGCCCGCCTGGTCGAAATCAATGTAGAATGAGATACAAAAGAGATAAAGCTTCAACTTTTCTCTTATTTACATGCGCAAAAGGTGCGCTCTCCATCTACAAATATGCTTTGAAAATATCAAATACAAAATGGAACAGCGGAAAAATCTACGCTCTGCTCCAAAAAGGCTACAGCTTGCCAGCCTCAGGTTCAGTCTTCGTGGCATCAGTAGGAACTGACCGAGCATCGGGCTTTTCCGCCCTTTCTCGAGGCAACTCCTCTGAGAGAATGAAGCCCCTAGTCCGATCTTCTCAATTACCTCTCTTCGAGATCCGCAATGAATATATTCCTCAATCCTCTTCTCATAATCGAGGGCCCTCTTCAACTCGGCTTAGGCATCAGCAACGTCTTTCACATTAATTACCATCTACTGATCAACCTTGGTTCGACTTAATGTTGTTAGCCTGGGCATCGATTATCTCATCCCTAACCTTCGAGAGATCAGACTTGAGCTTCACAATTATATCCGCTTGAACTGTAGCATTGTTACGTGCCAAGCAGAGTTAAGCTTCGAAGGTAGGAACCTTGGCGAAGGTGCCCCTCTCCTCTAAATCTTGAGCCTGCACCCGAGCCCTCGTTCACCGCAAGCATTCCTAATTCGGTCGACTCTGCCCTTAAGCTCTCATAATTCAAGCTCCGATATGCCTCATATTACTAGTGAATCAACTCAACCCTCATCCAGAGTTTCTGAAGCTTGGCCCCATGATGGAGCAGCTCAGAACTGAGCTTATCAAAGGTCTACAAAAGAAAAACTTGATAACGAAAGAAAGACGTGAAATATAGAAAGACTGCGTCGAAACTCACCACAAAGTGAATCTGGTGGACTTCCTCGAAGGCAAAGCACACTCCTGTTGGTCCTTCCCCTTCGGCCTCGGAAGAATCAACCTCGGGCATAGCATATTCAATAAGAGGAACCACTGTTCTGGGATCAAACACTCCGGGAACAGCAGGCTCGGGCGATGTCCTCTGCTCGAAGACACTGGCCCTTTGCGCCTACTAAAATCTCAATCACACTGTGGTGAAAATACCATTTATTGCCATCATCCCTCAGCTTGGAGGCCGATGAATCATCCCCTCCCCGGAGGAGCCCATCCTTCTCCATAAAGAACCTCATCATCAACATCAATCGCGAGAACGACGGAGGTATCTACGCTAAAGTAACCTGATACTTCAAGCAAAAATCAAGCATGATCTTATCAAGGGGGAAAATGCGAAAGGACATAGGTATACATTCAAGAATCCATCAACAGAGTCTGTAATAATCTCATCCAGGGAAAGCACCTGCAGCATTATCCCTCGCTCCATCTGCAGTGTCTCCTTACCATCTCTAGATATTCCCCTCTTATCTGAGACATAGTCTTTAGAGTGAAATCCCATGGATCCTGAACGATGGGAGTGGAACTCTCCCCTCTCTGCCGAGCCGGCCCCGAAGTAGCTGCCATGGCTAATGTAGAATTTACAGACTGAAGCAATGACGTGTGCCAACACTTTTTTCGCCTGAAGAGACGAAGGCATGATGCCAAGGTAGAGGGATGGTTATTCAAGATAATGATATCTCCTAACAAAGCAAAAGCCACCCCACATATATCTGGCAAACAACAATGATTCTCTTATCCAGAATAAGCTAGGGAGGCCAACGGCCTCTATACAAATCCTGAGGTAGTACCCGACCCCAAAGGAATACATCGATAAAAAGTTAGGCCTCAAGGAGTCACCTATGTCGTCTCCAATCTCGAGGTAGGTCTCGACCTCGAGCATCTCCACCAAAAAAGAAGTCGGGCTTCAGAAATCCTTCAACGCCATCATGGAACCCGAGGTTATACTTGATCTCATGGTTTTCCTTTCTAAAAAGAAAAATAAGCACGCGAAGCCCTGGCCATGAAGGCTCTAGAAGGGATTATGGCATCACCTACGTATAGGCAACCGTTCAACGGAAGTTATCCACTACGCTTTAAAGGGCTATCTATGTCCTGTTCAAAGCAGACCCCTCGGTACTCAAAGCTGACTTTTGCTCAGGATACCTCGATACCTCTCTCGAAAGCTCTAAAACTCAGTGAATTATCTCCATGCAACTCGAAGGGCCCGATATACCAAGTCAATTAGATCAATTCAAGCTTGGCCCTAGGTATGATGACGGGCTCGCAAAAAAGCCATGTAAATCGGCAGAGGATCGGAAATAACGCTCGCATCTGAGTTAGACATCTGCGGCCAACAACAAAGGAAAAATATTCAATGACCTCGAGGCGCACGAGAACATACAATAATAGGGTAAGAACCAAAAATAGAAAATCAAGGGATTTCCTTTATATTTATAAATATCCATGTACAACAGCCCTCGATGCGTCCATACATACAATTAAAAAATCCTGCAAATAGTTCTTACTCATAAATGAAGAAACAAAATGGTGAACACTCGAGATAAAAGCTTAGAGGATGGCCCACTTCCGAAGTTCTGCCTCGTGCAACAGGTGCCTCCAGGCACTCATCCTCAGAAGCCTCATCCCGGTCTTCCACATTGATATCCCCAAATGATAGTGTGAGCGGTTGGTAGGGATGAAAAAATGTCATAGCTCTCTGAATATCAAGGACTCTCGCTAGACAAGAAAACCTCAGAGAGACAACGGAGCGGGTGAGCCCCAGTCCCGCTCGCATGGCTACTTAGAGTCCAATTCTTGTGACATCTGGCCGTGTAAGCTACCAACTCGGGACAGAGCACCACGTAGATCCGGGTATGAACGTGAGTACCGTTGTATAATCCGAGCCCTCTTTTGAGCAACGATATATAATCCGAAGAGATTTTTACGAGTAAGGAAAGTTAACCCCCGTGTGTGTCATCATCTTGAGCAAACAAAGGCATCAATAGTAGACGTATCAGCAACCGTAATAGCAACAGGATAACATGGTTATGCTCGAGAAAGGGGAGCACTGGCAAGAGGCCACAACATGGCCCACGGGAGCTCTGTTGAACGGCCTTCAGGACATGAGCCCCAAACCTAGCGTTCAAGGATGGAGGAAGATGATAACAAGAAATGGGAAAATGAGCAAATAAAGGTATTTGGATAGAAAAAACAACGCCAAAACACCCCCATTTATAGTGGTAACGACATGGTCATAGAGGCTTTAGAAGCTTGACCAGCAGATGCAATTATAGCGGATGCAAAACTGACGATATAACATTCATCTTGAAGAACGAGAATCGATAGTCATTGAATAATGTCAAATACACAAGTCCACAAAACACCCCGATTGCCACTAAAGCTCGCGCCACAAGTTGTGGCTCAGTCTAACAGAGATGGCTTTTTTGGGGCCTCTATCAAAGCGTCACGTCTAGCCTTCCCATATTCACCCTTTACAATTAACGGATGTTGTACTATAACCGAGTTCCCCTCCTATATGAAGGGAACCCAGACTACTTTGTAAGGGGCTGATGTCGCTCTATGCATTTCTCCACAAGATCAATAATATCTCTCTCTCTTTCTTCTCTCTAACTTACTTGTTCCCACTAGGTCGAGGCCACACTTTGCATTTATTGCTTTCATACTTGTTCTCCATTCATTGCTTGGTATTGGACATAAAGAGCCTTGTTTGATCATATATCAACTGTTATCCCATCCTCAACTACCCTCGATAGCTCGAGCTCGAGCCAGATATTGACCTCGAGGTCCTTGATTAATCAGTCTGTGGCTTGGGCTGCAAGCATCTCTTATTGATTATTGCCCGGTTTAGCTTGTATTTCTTCATTAAAGTTCATACTCGCAGCATCAACTGCTCTAACAAGTAGTATAAAAATAGATCATATATTTTTAGAATCCCATTTACAAATTTAATTGTTATTACCATTTTCATAATAAATAGAAACCAAGGCTGGTGAACGCGTAGCCAAACTAGTGTAACAGATGCATACTCTGAGATAATCATAGTACCCTGGCGCAAATGCTCAAACTCTACGCGCCACATGTCCCTGAGGCTCTGATGAACATAATCCCTCAAGAACAGATCTTAAAACTGAGTCCAAGTCAGTGATGCAGCCTCATCCAGACTGTGTAACTCATAGCGGCTCCTCGAAGCTGGAAAGTAGTGAAGAAAACCCCGCTCAATCGTATACACCTATGGTACGGAGAACGCGGTACCACTAATCTAGAAATCCCAGAGCATCATTCGATGCTAGACCATAGAATACAGGAGGCGTGTACTTCTTGAACCTCTCAAGCCTCAGCTGCTCATCCTCAGAAGCCGCTGCCCTATCCTACGGTTGTTCTCGGACTGCAGGTCGTACTGGAATAATCTCAAGGACCTTCTCAACATGCACTCGCTGCTCAGGAGTGCGGGTAGCAGGAGTCTGTGATCCTCCCCTGGACTGAGACATAGCTGCAATAAGGAAAACAACCCTGCCTGAGCCAAAGTGGTGTACATGCTCATGAACTGGTCCAGAGTCTCCTAAAGAGCTGGAGTAGTAGTAGCAGTAGGCATATCAGGTGCCTGGACTCCGGCTAGAACTGCTAGTGGTACCTCAGTGGCAACTCGCATAGGTGCTCTCGCTATACCACGTGCGCGTCCTCAGCCTCTACCCGACCCCAGCCTTTGACAACTGCAATAAGGGGCGCAGGTGCTTGATCATCTTGGGTTGCGCGTGTCGTCACCCTCTGTGAGAGAATAGAAGGAAAAAGTTTAGAATTGTGATATCAAAATCTCGCACGACACGAAAATCAAGTAAAGTAAAATTTTCCTAGCAGTTATATAGCCTTTCGTAGATAAGTATAAACGTCTTCATACCGATCAGCGAGACATTAATAAACCAGCTTGTGATCCATGACTCCTATGAACCTAGAGCTCTGATACCAACTTTTCATGACCCCAGATTGCCCTCCGTGAACCCTCGTATGGCACCTAGTCTCTATGACTAGGTAAGCCTAAAATGTGAATGGTAACAAATTCGCGAAAAAAAGACAATTTAAAACGTAAATAGAGTAACAAAACAACGCTTAATAGTTTGAATCGTCATACACAATATATAACTCTCAAAAGCTAATGCATATGCCTAAACCTCGGAAACCCATGAATCACAAACTAAGGATACTACATAGCGCTCTAACTCCAGAATAGTCTAAAACAATGTAAATACAGAAGGGTTGTAACTACAAGAGAGAGTAGGGAGAAACTCCTCGGTCTGTGGATACGGCTGATATACCTTGAAGTCTCCAAAGGGTCACCTTTCCTCAAAAATGGTAAGTTTGAGTCAAAGTACCTAGATTTGGAGATGAAAAACATGCGTAAAGAGGGCAAGAGTATACTAAAACGGTGCTCAGTAAGTGCTAAGCCTAACCTCGGTCGGGTGGTGACGAGGAAGGTCAAGCCCTAGTAAGGTTAAATAAAATATAAAGTTCGACAGTGTAGAACATAACATTATAAATAAGTACAGTAGTAAAAGTAACACATGATATAATGGACACTAATAACTATACAGAGGTAATGTAAGCACAGAAGAAAATACATCTCAACACCAAATAATAACAATTAGGGATCTCCCAGGATGTTGTCCTGTAGTCCCAAATATGCATATCCAATAGGTCTCTTGGGATACCATCCCGTATTCCAACTCATAGTGCGTGGGGATCTACCGAAATCCCGTTCCCTAGTCCCAAATGTAAATACCCATTACTAGGAAAATCTACCAGGTGAAGTCCCATAGTTCCATATAACAATACAGGAGGAGCTACTGGAATCCCACATCCATAGTCCCACATGTAAATAGACATGGGGGGGCTACCGGAATCTCACATCCGTAGTCCTAATGTAAATACACAACAGCAACAGGAAAACACTCAGAAATATAAAATTCCATATTAAGGCCAACAAGTAAGTCTAGCCTAGCATGTTGCACAAAATTCAAGTAAAGTAGTTTGAGAAAATAAGGCAATTGAATCACATAGACATGCTTTCTTAAGCTACCAACAGGCTTAATAGTGCAAGTAATAAAAACATGAAAGAAAGCATTCTAGTAATTACTTAATGAAAAAAGACCCAGAATTTCAACGATTAGCACAAGTAGGCACTCGTTATGCTACGTACAAGGCATTCTAATTAACAACAATACCAAATCCTAAGGGGAAGGTCCTCCACACAAGGTTAGGCAAGCCACTTATCTCGAACGAGCTCAAATCAATCCGAAACTACGCTCTTGTCACGAGTACTCATCTCCAAATGGCCAAACTCTATTCAATCCAATTTCAAAATAAAAATAACACTTCAATTAACTGATTCTACAATTAAATTCTAAGCTAATATGTAAATTTAGGTAAAATAACAAAAATTCCCCTTGATCTCACATCTCGGAATCTGGTAAAATTTACATTTCTAGAATCCTGATACTCTCACGAGTTCAGTAATACCAAAAGTACCAAAATCGGACCTCAATTGGTCCCTCAAATCATCACTCAAAGGCCTCTGCTTAGTCAAGCCCTAACCCACACCATTGATTTTCCTTAATTGTTCATACTTAAATTGATAAAAATCATTCCAATAATGAGCTTAGGGACCAAAGACCTTACCTCAATGAACTCCTCTATAAACTCCTCTTGAAATGTGCTTCCCAAGCTTCTTCTCGTTCAAAATACGGTGAAAATATCTAAATTTCGTGAAGGCAAGTATTTATAGGTTTTTGCCAAGCGATTTTTGCATCTGCGACCCTAGGACCACAATTTGTGGTCCCACTTTTACGGACCAATGGCTGGATCAACGACAATCACTAACTCAGCCTGATTTTTGCATTTATGAATCCCCATCCGAAGATGCAGTACCGCTCCTACGAAAATTCCACCGCTTCTGTAGCTCCTGCAAAACCTCCCCATTTCCTCTTCTACGATGCCAAATGCCACTTTTGCGGCTCCGTACTTGCGGTCTCACACTCGTAGGTGCAATTATGACAGAAAACCAGCTGAAGTTGCAACTTCAAACTCCAAAATCCTTTTGTCAACCATTTGAAATCATCTCGAGGCCCCCGGGACCTCAACAAAGGCACCAACAAGTCTAACACCACTATCCAAACTTAAACAATCCTTAAAACACCTAAAACAACATTGAAACGAAGAATCAACCACAGATTCAAGCCTAAAAATCCCAAAACTCTAAAAATACGCTTTCGATCAAAATGTCTATCAAACCACATCTGAATGACCTACAATTTTGCACATACATCACATTCAACACTAAGGAGCTGCTCCAACTTTTGAAATTCCATTCCGAAACTCGGATAAAAAATCTCACTATCAAACCAGAAACTTCATAATTTAACTTTTTGACATTTCAAGCCTAAATTAGCTACGGACCTCCAAAACACAATCCAAACACCCCCTAAGCTCGAAATCACCCAACAGAGCTAACTGAACCATCAGATTTCCATTCCGAGGTTGTCTTCATACTGTTCCCACAATGGTCAGCTTTCCAACACTTAGCTCTTATTTAGGGACTAAGTGTCACAAAACTCATTGAAACTCGAAACCAAACATCCCGACAATAAAAAATATCAGAAATAAACATGGGAAAAGCAGTTAATAGGGGGATTGAGACATAAATTCTTAAGATGACGGGACGGGTCATCATATAAAGGTGATAAAAATGCATTATGGTGACAGGCGTGAATGACACAACAACAACAACAACAACAAAAAACACGTAATAATAAAGAACCATGACTAAGATAAAACTAAAAAGTCATAATACTACTGGTAGGCCTAGGAGGAACACACAACTAACTTTAAACCTACAACCCTAATCCTCGACCTCCATACATTCCTATCATGGGTCGTATCCTTGATAAGCTAAAGCAATGAAATGTCTTGCCTAATAACCTCTCCTAAATACTTCTTAGGTCTTCCCCTTCCCCTCCGCAGACCCACCACGGACAACCTCTCATACCTCCTGACCGATGCATCTATGTCTTTCCTTTTCATAAGCAGGAACCATCTCAATGTAGATTCCCCAACTTGTCCTCCATATATGCCACACCTACCTTACCCGTAATAACTTAATTCCTAATCATGTCCTCCTGATATGCGCATACATCCATCTAAACATCCTCGTTTAAGCTACTTTCATCTTCTGGACGTGGGACATTTTGACAGGCCACCACTCAGTCCCATACAACATAGTTGGTCTAACCACTATTATGAAGAACTTGGCCTTAAGTCCGAATGGTACATTCTTATAAACCCTTGAGGCGAGCCTCCATCTCATCCACCCTATTCCAATACGATGAGTAACATCCTCATCAATATCCTCATTACCATAAATAATTGCCAAAAGATACTTGAAACTATCTCTTTTGAGGATAACGTGAGTGCCAATCTTCACTTCCACTCATTCTTCATGTAACCAATCACTAGACTTGCACACCAAGTACTTAATTTTAACCTACTCAACTTGAAACCTTCAGATTCTAGCATCTATCTCAAACCTTCCAACCTAGCGTTAACTCCGCCTCGCGTCTCGTCAATCAGTACGATATTATCAACTAATAGCATACACCATGGCACCTCCCTTGCGTGTGTCGGGTCAGGACATCTAACACTAAGGCAAATAAAAATGGGCAAAGAATTGATCCGTGGTGTAACCCAATCTCCACTAGGAAATTATCTGAGTCTCCTCACACAGTCCTCACCCGAGTCTTCGCTCCCTCGTATAAGTCCTTAATCACCCTAATGTATGTTACAGGGACACCATTAGCCTCTATACATCTCCATAGACCTCCCTCAGGGCTTTATCATAGGCCTTCTCTAGGTCATGAATATCATGTGCAAGTCCTTCTTCCTCTCCCTATACTGCTCCATCATTCTCTTCACAAGGTGAATGGCTTTTGTAGTAGACCATCCCGGAATAAATTCGAACTAGTTCTCGAAATAGTAACACAACGTCGCATCCTCCTCCCAACCACCCTCTCCCAAATTAACTTTCATAGTATGATTCAGCAGCTTGATACCCCTATAGTTGTTACAGTCTTGTATCTCACATTTTAATTTGACTAATTACTTAAATATTAATTTGAGCGACCTCAATTACTAAAGACCTTGATTCTTTACCCTACTACTTGTACTTAAAAAAATCAACATAAAAGTAAAAAAAATATCAATTTAACATGAAAAATCACCCGGCTCAAAGGTGCTAAAATCACAATCTACCAAATAGGATTTAACTTGAACTTCACTAGAACAAATGAGCCAAATGTGTAGATTACAACTCTTGTAACTTAATATACCTCGTCACTTCAACTACTTTTACGTTTTGTATGAAAATTACAAGTTACTCTAACTGGCAAACTTAGACAATATTCAACTAATGTTATCTGAATGAAAATATAAATACAACTCAATTCCCTAATACATATGAATGAGACGAACTCAAGTAAAAAATGAACTGTAACTATGAGTAGTCTTGGTCAGCAATTTCAAGTGTATTATGAACTGGAAATGTTATGTTTCTTATGCTCAGTAGTTGTCTAAAAGGATGGTCTTGAACAGTCCTTGAGCAGACTGTTTAAGTGGTCACAGCTCCAAGATCTTTGGCAGTCCTTGACACAGTCAAACTCTAATCCATTTACAAGTTCTAAGATCATAAGGACTCCTTAACCTTCGTGCCTCCTATCTGCAAATATTTTTAGGCAGCATCCCTTATCACATCAAGAATAACTTTCACAAATATCGGGCTACAATAACGTTTGCAGAAAAAATTACTATCTTGTAAGGAACGTTAGTCGTCACTCTGAAAACCTAGTTCTTAGTACATATTCCATCCGTTTCAATTTATGTGAACCTATTTCTTTTTTAGTCCGTGCAAAGACACCTTTTTAGCACATACTGCCTTAAGCCCTTAATTAACCCGTGAGTTTGTTTTATCAAATGACATGATTTGGTAACGAGTTATGCATGAATTGAGAAGACTGACGATTAAAATATTTTGGTGAGACTATGCATCACTTCAAAAGACTTCATTTACTTGGGAGAGAGTTATATGTTTTAAGTTTTGTAAGTATTTACCATTATTTTGGGATAAGAGCTAAATACTTTCCCCAAGTATGATTTCCTGAGATATTTTGTGGTAATGTTGTTAAGTGTCCAATACTTGAGTTGTGAGATGACTATGTTACTGAATATTATATGGATGACATCTTTTAAATTGAGCTTATATCTTTTCAAATTACTTTATATTATTTTTACGCTGCTTCTTATTGTTACACTTCTTTTTTTCTTCTTTATTAATGTGGTGTTTATGTTTTTCTGAGGCGTGGTTCTATTGAAAACAACCTCTCATCTCAATAAGGTAGGGGTAACACTGCGTATAAACTATCTTTCTCATACCTTACTTTATGAGATTATACTAAATTTTTTATTGCTGTTGTAGTATCTTTTCAAATTACACGAAAATTTTCCACATTTTCTTTTATGTAATTTTGAGCTAAAATTTGAATTATTATTGATTCACTAGATATAGAGGGAAAAAATACTACAATTTGTCCGTACATCCAATTTTCAAATTAACTATTTCATGATTTCATCTTTTTCTGAATTTTAAAGATAAAATTATTCTTTTTATTTTTATTTTTCTGGGATCCTTACCCAAATAGTCTATTAGATTTACCATTTATTTTTCTTGCCGATGTACATATATTATACAGAATTATACATATATTATATGTATATGTCATTTATTTTTCTTAGCTAGTATAGAATTGTACACTTGTACCTCCATCGAATAATATGACAAATAAAATAATGGTATATATATATATATATATATATATATATATATATATATATATATATATATATATATATATATATATATATATATATATATATATATATTCTATTATTTTATCTGTTATATTTTATTCTTGTGAGTTAGCTGCAAATTAAACAGGCCATAATACACACAGTGGATGTGTCTGTGACGGCTAGTTTAATTTAACTAATTTCAACTAACTCACAAGAATAAAATATAACATATAAAATAATTGAGTTTGTCTGTCCTAGAGACTCCAGGACTTCTCTTTGTAATTCCACTAGCAAAAAAATTAATCAAACTAGCACATATACTACTTAAAATGATGATAAAGATACCAATTGTGTCCTCGATCTGGATCACAAGAGCCGATTATAATATTAATGCTCATTATTGAATGACGAATATAATCTATATATCAATTACATGCACACCGCAAAGGCACAATTTAAATTTGAAATTTACTGTCACTAAACTTATAGTTTATATAATTAATTACTTGGTTCATAATTAAATTCTTTATTGCATTAAGGCTAGCAGAATGGAAATCGGGGCACGAGATTACACAATATGGGGAATTAAACCAGTATCGATAAGATAAATCCCCGGCGCGGAATATAATCCTAAAGTACTCTAAAGACTCAATTTTAGTAAATAAAGAAGGTGGTAAGACCCTTGCAGAGTTCCCCAACAGCATGTTTAAATTGTCTACCAATATTATACTACTAACAGTTTGTTTCAATGGTTATTACTTTAAATATAATATTTATTTTTGTTAAAATTATATTGATAATAAAAAAATGAAATATGAAGAGAAAAGTAAAAATGAGAACACAAGGATTTAACGTGGAAAAACCCTTTCGGAAAAAAAATCACGAGAACAACCGATGATATCACTATATGGTAAAATATGAGGATATTACAAGAGTATTTAATCTCTCTCTCACTCTAGGTGTTCTTTGTTGGTGTTGTATGGAAATGAGAGTTGAAGCTCTCCTTTTATAGCCAAAACTTCACTCTCTAAAGCCTACAATATTTGACAATTTACACACTTTTCACAATTCAACAAAGTTGGCTACCAACCCAAAGAAATTCAACAAGGTTGGCTACCAAACCAAACTAATTCAATAAAGTTGGCTACCTAACCAAACCAAGTCAACAAGATTGGCTACCAAACCAAAGAAACATTTATTAGGCATATGCCTAATACTTCTTCAATTGTCAAAAGTGGGTCCCACCACTTTTGACCAAAAAACTTCTTCACATGAACAGTACTGTGAATAGTAACGCGTGAATAGTGAGTAGTAAATTTTGTCTCACATCAACAATCTCCACCTTGAGACATAATTTACTCTTGTAACAAAAATGAAGTTTTCAGTTCAATAAACTCCTCATCATTAGATCATTGGTTGTAAACAATCTTTTGAAACTAGATTGTCATACCAACCAAATTTGAGCACAGCTCTAACTTAGTTGCTGGAACCGGCTTCGTCAGCATGTCCGACGGATTGTCATGAGTGCTGATCTTTTTAACTTGAACATCACCTCGAGCAATAACTTCTCGAATAAAATGATAACGTACATCAATATGTTTCGTTCTCTCATGAAACATTTGATCCTTCTTAAGATGAATTGCACTCTGACTATCACAAAATATTTTTGTGCATGACTTGTCTCCACAAAGCTCGCCATATAAATTTCTCAGCCAAATAGCTTCTTTAAGAGCTTCAGAAATTGCCATATATTCTGCTTCAGTAGTGGATAAGGAAACAGAGGCTTGCAAACTTGCCTTCCAACTTACAGCACAACCACCAATGGTAAAGACATAACCTGTCAGAGATCTTCTTTTATCCAAGTCTCCACCATAATCAGAGTCCACATAACCAATAAGTCCATTTTTGGAACTTCCGAGTTCTAAGCAAACATTTGAAGTACCACACAAATATCTGAAAATCCACTGCACTGATTTCCAGTGTTCTTTTCCAGGATTAGCCATATACCTGCTAACTACACTCAAAGCATGAGATAAATCAGGACGAGAACATACCATGGCGTACATCAATGAACTAACGGCACTAGCATACGGTACTTTAGCCATGTCATTAATCTCTTCCTCTGACTGTGGACATGAGGCTAAAGAAAGTTTGAAATGAGCAGCTAACGGAGTTTTCACAGGCTTGGCATTATGCATATTAAATCTTTGAAGGACTTTCTCAATATACCCTTGTTGACTAAGATACAATTTTCCAAACTGTCTTTTTTCGAATAATTTCCATACCAAGAATCTTTTTGGCTAGTCCCAGATCTTTCATCTCAAATTCATTACTTAGTTGTGCTTTGAGTTTACCTATTTCTGCTTTATCTTTTGCAGCAATCAACATATAATCAACATAAAGCAGCAAATATGTAGGTGAACCATTGCCTGACACAACTATCAAAATTTGATCTTTTAAAATTTTGAGAGAGCATAAAAGAGTCAAACCTCTTATACCATTGCCTGGGAGACTGCTTCAAACCATAAAGCGATTTCTTTAATCTACATAACAGATTCTCTTTTCCAGGAACAGTGAAGCATTCAGGCTGTTCCATATAAATGTCTTCTTCCAATTCTCCATGTAAAAATGCAGTTTTTACATCTATTGCTCAAGCTCATAATCATGCATAGCAACAATACTAAGTATAATGCGAATAGAGCTATGTTTCACAACTGGAGAGAAAACATCAGTGAATTCAATACCTGGAATCTGACTGTAGCCTTTAGCAACAAGCCTTGCTTTGTATCTTGCTTCCTCATTAGGAGTAATGCCTTCTTTTCTCTTGAAAATCCATTTGCAGCGGATGGGCTTTTTGTCTTCAGGTATTTTTACCAACTCCCAAGTACCATTTTTATAAAGAGATTCCATCTCATCATGCATTGCAGTTTCCAATTGTTGCAATCATCTGAAGTAATTGCTTCAGAATAAGTTGAAGGTTCTGAGCTACCTTCAATTTGTTCAGCAACATTTAAAGCATAAGCAACCACATTAATTTCTTCAATTAATCTTTTAGGAGGTTGAATGACCCTCCTAGGTCTATCAGTTGCTATAGAACGTTGTGGTTGTTGAGCAGTAGCGGGAGACTCTTCTTCAACAGAAGTATCTTGGCTCATAGAATTTTCTTTTTGTGGAGTCTGTCCTGAGTTAGCAGATTGCTCCACCTGCACACTTGTCTTCTTTTGACACTCAACAGGAATATTAGTAGAAGAATATTCTGACTCGTTGAAAACCACATTTCTACTAATAACAACCTTTTTAGTTTTAGGACACCACAATTTATAACCTTTAACTCCAGACATGTAGCCAAGAAAAATACATTTAATAGCTCTAGGCTCTAATTTCCTGTTATCAACATGAGCATATGCAGTACAACAAAAAAATTTTAAATTTGAATAAACTGCTGGGGAACCAGACCATACCTCAATTGGAGTCTTCTTATCAAGCGGAATGGAAGGTGACATATTGATAAGATAACAGGCAGTAGAAGCTGCTTCAGCCCAAAAATGCTTAGACAATCCCGCGTTAGATAACAAGCAACGGGCTTTCGAAATAATAGTTCTATTCATACGTTCAGCCACACCGTTCTGTTGAGGAGTATGAAGAACAGTGTGGTGCCTAACAATGCCTTCAGACTTGCAGTAGGAATTGAACTCATTTGAACAAAACTCCATCCCATTATCAGTGCGAAGCTTTTTAACCTTCCTTTCAGTCTGCCTTTCCACCATGACTTTCCATTCTTTGAATGCAGCGAATGCTTCTGATTTATGCTTTAAGAAATATGGCCAGACTCTTCTTGAGTAGTCATCAATTATAGTGAGCATGTAACGAGCAGCGCCAAGTAATGCCTCTTGAGATGGTCCCCAAATATCAGAGTATACATAATCAAGAATGCCTTGAGTTTTATGTACTGAGGTGTTGAATTTTACTCTCTTGTGCTTTCCAAAAATGCAGTGTTCACAGAAATCCAGCTTTCCTGTGCATCGGCCATCAAGGAGTCCTCTTTTGCTTAAAACTGACAAACCAAGTTCACTCATATGCCCAAGACGCATATGCCAAAGGTTAGTAGTATCAGAAACAGATGATTTATTTGAAGTAACATTAACATCACCTGTAATTGTAGTACCCTGTAGATGATACAGGTTTGCATATTTAAGGTCTGCTTTCATTACTACCAAAGCACCTTTGGAAACTTTTAAAACTCCACCTTCACCAGAATACTTGTACCCTTTGAGATCAAGAGTACTCAGGGAGATGAGATTTCTTTTTAAACCTGGAACATGTCGAACATCAACCAAAGTTCTGATGACACCATCGATCATCTTGATTCGGATTGAACCAATCCCTGCAATTTTATATGGTGCATCATCGCCCATTAAAACAGAACCACCTTCGATAGGTTGATAGTTGATAAACCGACTTCTGTTTGGACTCATGTGAAAAGTACACACTGAGTCAAGAATCCATTCGTCATTGGTTTTGGCACATCCAGCAAAAGCTACAAGAACTTCTCCGTTGGAATTTTCTTCAACAGCATAGGCTGCTTTTCCTTCATCATCTTGACTTGGTTTTGAGTTGCTGGTGGAAGCTTTCTTCTCCTTGTTTTTCAGCTTATAACATTCAGAAATTTCATGGCCACCCTTTTTGCAATATCTGCAATATTTTCGACTCCTAGACTTTGATCTGCCTCTAGAATTATTTGAGTTCTAGCCTTTAAAGTCAGCATTTGACTTCTTGTCTGTTGGTCTGCCACGAACCGTTAGACTTTCTGCTGGAGAACTTGATCCTCCAGTAAACACCATATTTTTCATCTTTTCTTTGGCATGCAAAGCATCATAAACTTCTTGAAGAGTTAAAGTATCACGACTATATAATATAGTATCTCTAAAATTTGAATAAGAAATAGGCAAAGAACATAAAAGAATCAAACCCAAATCTTCTTCATCATATTTGACCTCCATAGCTTCTAAATCTGTAATGATCTCTTTAAAAACAGATAGATGATCCATCAATGATCCACCTTCTTGCAGCTTGTGGGAAAACAATTTTTGTTTAAGGTGCATCTTACTTGTGAGATCTTTGGTCATACAGATTTGCTCTAATTTCAACCATAAGGAGGATGCAGTTGTTTCTTTCAAAACTTCCTGCAAAATACTATTAGATAAATGAAGATGAATATGAGAGAGAGCCATACGTTCTTTTCGTTCCTTCTCCTCATCTGGCCAAGAAGCGGGCATTTTATCACGACCTAACAGCGCATCATCAAGATCCAACTGAGCCAATACAGCTCGCATCTTCACTTGCCATAAAGTAAATCTTGTGTCTCGATCCAAGAGTGGTAAATCATATTTCAACGAAGACATGTCGATATAACTTTGAGCCAATAAACCTACGCTCTGATACCACTTGTTAAAATTATATCGACAATAAAGAAAGGAAATATGAGGAGAAAAGTAAAAATGAGAACACAAGGATTTAACGTGGAAAAACCCTTTTGGGAAAAAAACCACGGGAACAACCGATGATATCACTATATGGTAAAATATGAGGATATTACAAGAGTATTTAATCTCTCTCTCACTCTAGGTGTTCTTTGTTGGTGTTGTATGGAAATGAGAGTTGAAGCTCTCCTTTTATAGCCAAAACTTCACTCTCTAATGCCTACAATATTTGACAATTTACACACTTTTCACAATTTAACAAAGTTGGCTACCAACCCAAAGAAATTCAACAAGGTTGGCTACCAAACTTAATTCAACAAAGTTGGCTACCTAACCAAACCAAGTCAACAAGATTGGCTACCAAACCAAAGAAACATTTATTAGGCACATGCCTAATTCTTCTTCAATTGTCAAAAGTGGGTCCCACCACTTTTGACCAAAAAACTTCTTCACATGAACAGTACTGTGAATAGTAACGCGTGAATAGTGAGTAGTAAATTTTGTCTCATATCAACAATTTTAATGGTTAATTCGTTGTTAAATAACGACGAAAAGTTCCACGTTTTGGAATGACAAATTTGATGTGATGGTGTTGTTATTTTAATTTTTTCTCTCATCTTATCCTTTTTTATTGTTAAATAATTATATTTTATTTTTTATCCTACTTTTTTATATAATAACTCTACTCTGTATCATATTTTTTTAGTAATCTTGTTGTATGTTTTGTTCTTCATATTGTTGGTGTGTGACATCATAAAATAATGATAAATAATACAACCTGTCCAAATATTATATTCATCAAATAATATAATATTTTGCGATACAATACAATACGATATAATATAATATATATAATACGATATATTATAAAACGAGCATGTAACAACAATCCAACTAGTAGGATTTTAATACAAATAAAGAATCTAACAAAAATTACTGCATTCGTCTGAATCGGGATGTAATACCCTTACTTCCGCCCCACACGGGTCTTCCCATTTCCAAGCAACTCTATTTCCTCTCTATATATAGCAGACTACGTACATGCAGTTTTCAAGCAAAAGCATTCTTCAATGGCTTCTCTATCTCTAGCTAAAGTATCTTTCTTTCTTCTAGTAATAATCTTAGTTTTCCACTCTTCTCCTTCTGCTGCCAGAAGGAAATGTGGCATAACTTCTGTTTACCAATTCGGCGACTCTCTCGCTGATGCTGGAAATACCATGCGTCTCCCCAATGTCTCCCTGATATTAAGCACCAGCAAACTTCCTTATGGTGAAACCTTTTTTAACAAACCTACAGGCCGCGCCTCAGACGGCCGTATCATTAATGATATCATTGTCTCTGCTCTCAATCTTCCTTTCCTAAATGCTTATCTGAACTAAGGTACTTCTTTCCGCCAAGGCGCTAACTTCGCTGTGTCTGGTGCCACGGCGTTAAATAACACTTTCTGGGCTGCTCAGAATGTCAATTTACGTCCCTGGAACAAGTATCTCGATGCTCAATTAGATTGGTTCGAATCTCATCTGCAGTCCACCTGTGGCTCCAATTGTGGACAACATCTCAAGAACTCTCTCGTGATATTGGGAGAATTCGGTGGAGTTGACTGCTTCAACTGTTTTTTTCTCAAACAAGCAAGAACCTGAGATACGTTCCTCTTGTTATTGCTGAAATTATGAGAGGAATAAGAGATGTGATTAAACTAGGAGCAACCCGAATTTTGGTTCCAGGAGTTTACCCTTTCGGAGGGTTACCTGTTTACTTAACAAGTTTTGCTGTGCCTAATGCAACTGCTTAGAATCCATTGAGTTGCTTGAGAAATTTGAATGCTTTCTCTTCATACCACAACACAGAGCTGAAAATAGCTCTAAAAAGTTTACAGTGCGAGTTCCCAAATGTTAGAATCGTTTACGGCGATTACTACGGAGTGCTTATGACTGTTCTTCGTCGTGCTTCCAGATTTGGATTTAATCAGAACACATTGCTCACTGCGTGCTTTGGAGGCGGTGGCGGACGATACAATTATGGGAAACCTTGTGGATCAGATGGTGCTACAACTTGTCCTAATCCGTCTCGATACGTCAATTGGGATGGTATTCATTTGACAGATGCAGCTCATCATCGTATGGCAAACATTATCCTCAATGACGTACTTCCAAAGTTCGTGTATAATAACGTTGAAGATGCAGGTGTACTCATGTCTAGTTATTGAGTTTCAATGCTTTTTACTTTCTTCTTTTTTATCGTGAAATGTGAGTCCATCGAAAATATCTCTCTTTATTTTTACAAGTTAGGAGTAAGATCTGTGTACACTCTATCTCCACCCTAGGCCCTACTTCATGAAATTACACTAAATTTGTTATCGTTATTGTTATTGTTGTCGTCGTCGTTGTTATTGTTGTTGTTGTTTCCTTTGGTTGTTTTGATTATGATGAGATGTATCTTTTCTTTTTCACCCATAGGTGGAAAAGAAATTAAACAAATGAATGATTGTTGTTGCCCAAAAAAAATAAGTTAAACTCTTGTTACTCAAGTTAATTATAATGTACAATTATCGAAGCTTTGGTTCACTATATTAGTAAAATTTATTCCTAAATTATTAATTTTTTTGTTACATTAGAATAACTGAACTAGGTATAAATTGCTCGAAAAAATTACAAAACAAAATTTATTCACTCTAAAAGTGAAGTCACAAAATTATTTAAGTAACTGTTCACAAAACTATTTCTTATCACGTTAAAGTGACTGAACCGTGGAGAATCTTGAATTTTCCAATTTTGGAGAATCATGGGGTCGAAAAAATCAAAAGCAAAACCGTGGATTTGATTGTTATCACACAAGAACAAGAAGATATCACTCTTATTGAGGGACTTATAGCTCTTCTCTGCCTCTCCAATCTCCATCATCATGGGAGCATGCAAACAACAGTATTCTTTTTCTATCGAACAGGGCTTAGCTAGAGCATGCACTACTAGAAATTTCGGTAAAAGTGATCGAAAATAACGATTAAAGGTGGTCGCTTATAGACTAAGAAGCGACTAAAAAGCGACCAAACAAGTCTGGTAGCTATATTGATAGTCTAATTAGCGACCAACTTTGGTCTCTAAGGTAAATGGACCAAATATTCCGGATTTTAACAATAGAGACCAACTTTGGACGCTTTATTAATTTAATAATATAAATTTGGCGACCAAAGTTGGTCTCTAAATATAAAATACGTTTTTTTTATTTATTTATTATTAATCATTAAATAACAACCAACTTTTGGTCTCTAATCCAAATATTATATTTTAAAATCTGGAAATTAGAGACCAAGGTTGGTCACTTTTTTATTCAATTATTTATTTATTTTATTAAACTAGCGACCAAGGTTGGTCGCTAAATTGATGAACTTAATTTACTTTTTAAAGATAAGCGACCAATGTTGGTCGTTATATTACCACAAATTATATTTTTTTAATGAAATAGCGACCAGGTTTGGTCATTTTCTGTAGAAATCTGGGTAGTAGCGACCAATGTTGGTCGCTATTCTCAAGAAAATATTTTTTTTAAATGAAAAGCGATCAGATATAGACCAAAGTTGGTCGCTTTTCTGTAATATTATTTTGACAGAAACTGTCTGTTTTAGCAGCTACACCACCTGTCTGTCATACCAAAACCCTAACAAGCAACAACAACAACAATTTCAACTATAATTCCAACAACAATACCAAACAACAATCCAACAACAATAACAACAACACAAAAACAACATTAAAACCAACAAAATGTAAAGTTCAATAGAACTAACAAACTAAGTTAACTCTTATTACAACCCAATCGAAAACCAAGTGTATTTGTCTAGTTCAAATTGTCTAAAATTCAATTACTGTTTGGAACATCATTATAATCACCGTCTGATGAACTTTCATCATCATGACGGTATTGAGAAGGGTCTACTTGACGATGACGGGAAGAATGATCATAGGGAGGAGGGGAGGAACGACCACTTGGAGGACGGGAGGAACACGCACGAGGATGGCCAGCCTCTGGTGATGATGGCCGAGAGCAGGGAATCGGAAAAGATCCAGAAGCTAGGAGATTTCTGATCTGTTCTTGCATGCCCTGGCACTGAGTAACACGCCAAGGTAATGAGAATCTCTAAGCTTTTCTCTTTCCTTGGACGAGGTACTGAGCATCTCTAAGCTGTTCTCTTTCCTTGGACGTTTCTAGCTCGGATGTGAGCTTTGTCACAGTCTCCCGCATTGCAGATAGGCTCTCCCCATCATGTTTCTTGGCTTGCGAGGAAGTCCCTATTCCTTGCATTCCACACCTATAGTGATGAAATTTCTAAGTAGGAAGGACGTATACCTTCCCCCATTTTGGACCGCCTGCAGCCTGCATCCTTAGTCTTTCAGCATCCTCAGCCGAAAGTTGGACTGGCGCGCCCGACTCATTAGGTGGCTGGCTGCGTCCGAATTCCACAACTTGAGCTGTGAAGCGATCCTATAAGAAAAAATAAATTGAATTATTAGTTCAAAATTAATGTAAAAGTTACATCTACAGTCGAGGTTCGTCCCTCGACCCGCCTTTCTTGATCCTTCTCTTTCTTCTTCTTCACAATATAAGTCTCTGTGAATAGCTCATATTGGTTCATCGGATGACCCAACTTCTTTTCCTAAAAACTCATAAATTTTAAATAGTAAATAGAACAATATACTTTGAAAATTAAAATAAATTAAGCAATTACGTACCATTCTTCTTTTGTATTGCCCCTAGGCTGACCGCACTTCCAGTGTGCAAGGATCCTCCCTTCTCATATGTGCGAGCTTTCTTTCATTTTTCGCTGTTCTCTAAGAACTCTGCAGTAAGTCACTACCTTTGCAATTCATCCCATAAACTCTGAAGCAACTAGCTAGGCTTTTGGTTCATCTTTCTAGCTTTGGAGAAAGTATGCAACGAGCACTTGCGAGATTTGAGATGAAAATTTACAGTCACGTCCGTGCTATTCTTGTGTTCCCATACACACTTGCTCTGTATTTCTAAAGTTAAATATTATATGAAAATATCATAAATATTAATAACTATACTGGTTAAAAGAACATTTATGCCTTAAATTCATTGAAAATTGCCTCCTTCAGTGAGAATGGGAATTCACGCCAAGATACATAAGGGGCATCATAAAGCCTTTTTGTTGCTTTGGTGATTATCCTCATAGTAATATTACTCGGGATGAACCTACAATTTAATAAATAAAACAAATTAACATCTTAGTAAAAATGTACAAAAAAAATAAACATAAAAATAACAAATAACTCTTACCCATCACCCTTAGGGACTATGATGATCCTGCCATACGGATAGTAATGCACCTCCTCGTCACCAACAACATCAGCATCATTGTCTGAAGCATGTATATCAGAGGCATTTGTAGAAGGAGTAGGGGGGTCAGAGTTACTATCCCGCAGGCGAAGGCCTACAATAGGTGGAGTGCCCGATAAAGATAGATGTGAGCCATGTGACTGTGACATAGCTGCATGGATCGCAAGTGGCTGTGACACTGACTGCTGTGACCTGAGTGGCTGTGACACTGATGGTTGTGATCCACGTGGCCGTGACATGGATCGATGCAATTCATGTGGTGTTGTTGGGTATGGTTCATGTGGTAGTAAGGCAGGTGGACTGTATGTTGGACGCATAGTCCTATGGTCCTGTGACGAAATACCCGAGGTCTGCACGAAGGTGTAGGGCGTGACATGCTGTGGCAGCTCAAAATAACCCTAGGGTAGAGGCTATGCCATAGACATAGACACAACAAAAGAGGGTGGAAAAGATTGATGAGTAGTATCTTCTACCCTCCTCTTTGGTTTCCTAGCCTTTTCTTGACCTCGAGAACTACTACCTTCATTGTTACCTCGACCCTTGCCTGTCATCTGCATAATATAATACATATTTAGATTGAAACATATAAAGAAACTATCTATCAACGAGAGTTATTGAAGAAACCAACATTTTAAAGCTCATCGACGTATTCTTCCTCGTCAGAGAATTCTTCTTCCTCACTAGTTTGAGCTTCATCAGTTCATTCTTCTTCCTCCTTTTCTATAATTGTTACTTAATTTATGTCAACTTCTTCCAAGATGTGTTCAGGATGTTCTATCATTTTCTAAAAGTTCGTCCACTATTTGGTGAATACTGGAGATATCATTTTGATATGCAACATCCAATACATTCTCGATTTCGACCCTACCTACAGGCTTAGTTTTGATTAAAACCCACCAATCAGACTTATTCCACCTAAATGGATAAGGAGCATAATACACTTGCGTAACATTATGTGCAATTATGAAAGGATCATAGCGATCATACTCCCTCGTATGATTAACCTCAATTTGTTGTATTTATTGTGTACCCTCGTGCCTCTTGATGGATTTGGGTCAAACCACTTGCATCTAAAGAGTATCTATTTCTTTTTGGCCAACCTGTATATTCTAGTTCTATTATTTCTTTGAGCAAACCATAATAATCAATATCTCCAACTTGGTTGCTATCACCAGCTTGAACCCACACCCCATATTGTTGTTGTTTTTTTATTTTTAGAGCAATCCTCTGTATGAAACTTATAACCATTCACAACGTACTTGAAATATGTTGTGACCTCAACCCCATGTCCCCAAGATATATCTTTCAAAATTTGATTTACACCACTATTTAGATCATTTACCTACATATTGTTAACAAAATTCATAAGTTAGCCTAACTTCCAAACATTGTTTACCTACATAGTGTTAGAATAATTTAAGGATAAACTTACAAATTGTTTGAACCGCATATAAAATGCTGTATATACACCATCATAGCCAAATTGACCCACGAAGTGACTATGAATTGTCAAATATTTATCGTAGTTGCATTGAGATGTAATCACAGTAAATTTTATATTTTGATAACTATTAAATCAATATTTACATGACAAATGGTACTACTTCGGGATAATTTAGCAACACATGAAGTGTAGCTAACTTGAACTCTATATCATTCAAACTTCTCTTTCGACCATCCTTAGAATATTGGCCTGGTTGATTGAATATGGACATCGGCGGATATAATGGATCATTCCTAAGATCGACCGTGTACCTGTTGGGCCTATTCTAGAACATGGCACATTACTCTCAAAATAATAAGAACAAAAATGAGCATTTTCCTTGGCAAGATAAGCTTTGCATATAGATCATTCAATCTATTCCTCCGCTTAACTAATTGTTTGCATCTGTCAATTGTCCTACATAATTTCAGGTTAGCCAAGAATATTCA
Source organism: Nicotiana benthamiana (assembly GCA_034376525.1). NCBI lineage: Eukaryota > Viridiplantae > Streptophyta > Magnoliopsida > Solanales > Solanaceae > Nicotiana > Nicotiana benthamiana. The sequence continues at coordinate 51,659,524 of CM067330.1, read as the reverse complement.
AATAAAAAATAAAATTATATATGGACTATAATATTAGCTCTCAAAGGGATACATCCATCTGCATTGAACAGGCCCTCTAAGTCGTGCCTCATGCAGAAGGTGGATTGGAAGGTGTTTCATCACATCAAAAAACCTACATGGAAATATCTTTTCCATCTTTGAAGAAGTTATACAAATGTTCTGATCCATCCGGCTTAGGTTTTCTTCCCTTAATGTGGAAGAACATAAGTCTTTGAAAAACAAACTAATTTCTGTTATGGGTTTCCAAATTCTTTATGGAAAACCACAAAACGCAATAGGCACTAAGGTCTCCATGAAAACATGACAGTCATGACTTTTCAAATGGCTCAACTTCCCTACCTCCATATCAACTTTTTTCCCAAAATTCGATGCATAACCCTCAGCCATCTTCAATTTCGTTACCCAATCACAAATCTGTCGTCTTTCCTCTAAAGTGAATGTGTAACTTGTTTTGGGCTGGAATTACTTACCATTGTTTGCTCTCTGCAAGTGTAATTCAGGCCGCCTACAATATTCTAGTAAGTCCATTGTAGCCTTGGGGCTATCCTTTGTCTTACGTTTACATTCATCACTGTGTTGAACAAATTGTCAAAATAATTCTTCTCAATATGCATGACACCAAGGTTGTGATGGATAAGATTATCCTTCCAATAAGGCAACTCCAAAAATATACTCTATCTGGTCCAATTATGAGTAACACCGTATCCGGGGAATCTATAAGGTAGAACTTGGGTAACTTTACTGAAGTTCTAGACCCTCTCCCAAATTTCATCACCTGAAAGTATCGGAGGTGGATAATAATATTCCATTTTATTCTTTTTGAAATAATTTTTCATCCTTCTAAACTCATGACCCTCAGACAAGAATTGACGATGACAATCAAACCATGATTGCTTTCGCCTATGTTTCCAAGTGAATGCTTTACTATTTTCCATGCAGTAAGGCAAACTAGCTTATCAGTAGTCATCCACCCAGACAACATTCCATACGCAGGAAAATTATTAATTGTCCACATTAAATTAGCACACACATTGAAATTCTGCTCGGTTGATATGTCATATGTTTCAACACCATCGTACAACAATTGTTTTAGCTCATCAATCAAAGGTTGCAAATATACATCTATCAAACATTTCGGATTACGTGGACCGGGGATAATACAATTTAAGAATATATATGGACTATTCATGCACAACTCAGGTATTAGATTATAAGGTGTAAGACAGACATGCCTACATGAATATGGTGTCCCAGATATAGAAAAAGGTGTCAAGCCATTCGCACACAGACCTAACCGAATGTTCATTGGTTCACTAGCAAAATCTGGATATGTCCATTCAAAGTGCTTCCAAGCTTCTCCATCTGAATGATGACATATAACACCACCTGGTCTTTAATTTTTAAAGTGCCATCTCATATGAGGAGCAGAACTTATCGACGCATATAACCTCTTTAGCCTAGGTATAAGAAGTAAATAATGCATCGCCTTTGATAGCGACCATATACCCGCTGGAAAGCCTCTTGAAACGAGGCTTTTTCGCAAAATTTATAACTGCTTAAATTTGCATCATCTTTATAATATAACATGCAACCATCTTCAAAACAATCAATTCTCATTGATGAAAGTCCTAACTTAGAAACTAATCTATTGTCCTTATAGAAATCACCAGGTAATTCGATTTTCTCGTCAACCAATTCACGCATAAGGTCAATGAAAGAATCCATGGCTCCTTGAGAAACATTCCAATCAGATTCCATTTTCAGTAATCTAACTGCAACATATAACTTAGAGTGCAGACGTCCTTCATGTAGTGGACGACTAGCTTCCTCTAACTGTTCATAAAAAATTTTCCTTCATCATTAGGAGTTTGTTCAACATTTTCCTTGGGGTCGCCCCCAAAGTGCATTCCAAAAGCATTCGCAACCATATCATGAATTCTTAAATTACGATTTCTATTCTCCCTCGACCTACTACTTTTACCAACAACCATGTTATGAAATATCTCATGGCTACCATCCATCTCTCCATAATTAGTCCACACAAAGTAATTCTCTATAAACCCCTTACTATAAAGATGAACCTTAACTTCCTCCGGTGTTTTAAACTTTATGCAGTCGCACTTAACACAAGGGCACCTAATTACTCCTTCATTTATGTATGGCTGAAGTGACATTGCATGTCTACTAAATTCATCACCCTTCTATAAAATCCTCCCGCAATCCCCGCCGATTAGGATAATTCCTATTGTACATTCAACAACGATGTTTCAACTATATAAATAAAGCAAGAACAAATTAAATTAGTTAATTCATAGCATAATCTCTAAGTTCATAATTCATACATTAATAAACTCCTCCCTCTAATTTTTTTTCTTATCTTATAATGTATTGTTTATAGTTTAAAGCATGAATTAAGGTACTATTATTTAGGTATTGCTTCTCTTCTATGACAATGAATTGTATCTTTTCACATTTGAACTCAATATAAGTTAATACAAGAACTAAGATCATAATTTCTACATTAAGTTCATATTAGCTAAAGTAGTTCAAACAAAAAACCTAATACTAAATAGGCAAAAACTCTAAAAAAAATAAAAAAAATTATATATCAAAATTTAAAAATTAAAAAGCTAATAGGTAGATTACTAACCTTGGTAGATTAAAAGGAGGTTAAAAAATCAGTGGTGGCAAGGAGCTCAAAATTAGTGATGGTGGCGGACAGTGATGGTGGCGGCGGAACAGTGTGGTGGCGGCGGAACAGTGGTGGCAAGGGGTGGGGGGATTGATTTGTGTAAGGAAAATTGAGAAGGGGAGGAGAAAACATTGAGAGAGAGGTTGGGAATTTATTGGGGAGAAAATACGATTTTGGGAGGGGAAACCCAATTTTGAGTTCTGCACTTAAAAAAAGCGACCAAAGTTGGTCACTATTTTGGTAGCTATATAGTTATTGACTGCTTTGACCAAAATAGCGACCAACTTTGGTCGCCATGTTTGACCGTTTGATCAAAAAGCGACCAACTTTGGTCCCTATTTTTCAAAATAAACACATTAATTAATTTTTTTCTGTTTTGATATTTTATATCTATATATCTATCTATTTTTATATATGTATATATATATATATGTATATATATATATATATCATATACTACAAAACCGACTAAACTTGGTCGCTTTTTGGTCAAACGGTCAAATATGGTGACCAAAGTTGGCCGATATTTTGGTCAAACAATTAATAATTTTATATATATAAATAAATAAATAAATAAATATATATATATATATATATATATATATATATATATATATACACACACACACATAGAGAGAGAGAGAGCTTAAATTGAATAGAAATCTAAATTTATGATAACATTAGCCAATGCACTGATACTTTGTTCATACTATAGGTTAAATATTATATATATAAGCTATATTCGATATAATATTAGCTAATGCACCGATACTTAGAGCATAGTATAGCTTAAGTATATACAATATATATTAAGCTATATTCGATTTAGTATTAGTTAATAGACTTATACTTAGTGCATAATATAGCGTAAGTATATATATTAATATATATATACATTCGATATAGTATTAGCTTATGCACTTATACTTAGTGCATACTATAGCGTAAGTATATATATATTATATATATAAGCTATATTCGATATAATATTAGCTAATACACCTGTACTTTGAGCATAGTATAGCGTAAGTATATATAATATATACAAGCTACATTCGATATAATATTAGCTAATAGACTTATACTTAGTGGATAGAATAGCGTAAGTATATAAGCTATATTATATATATATATATATATATATATATATATATATATATATATATATATATATATAAAAAGCTATATTCGATATAATATTAGCTTATGCCCTTATACTTGGTGCATACAATAGTGTAAGTATATATATTATATATATAAGCTATATTCGATATAATATTAGCTAATACACCTGTACTTAGAGCATAGTATAGCGTAAGTATATATAATATATATAAGCTACATTCGATATAATTTTAGCTAATAGACTTATACTTAGTGCATAGTATAACGTAAGTATATAAGCTATATTCGATATAATATTAGCTAATACACTTATACTTAGTGCAAATGCGCAAGTATATATATATATATATATAGACACACATGCACGCGTTGTAGTACTATTCATCCCTTGTATTACAAAAGTATTAAAGACTTACATTTATATTATTTAGATAGTAAAAACAAAAATGATTTTTAATATTGACCACATAGAGACCAACTTTGGTTGCTAACTATACATGAATTTTATTTAGCGACCAAAGTTGGTCACTAAAATTTAATCATATTTATTATATTTTATATAATATTTAAATTAATAATAAAAATTATTAAACGTTAGAACTGAGTCCCATATTGGCAACTAAAGTTGGTCTCTATTCCTTTAAGCGATCAACTTTGGCCGCTAAATTTTGTATTATATTTATTTATAAATTATAATTTTTTAAAATAAATATATATTTGTTAAAATTTTATAACTGTGTCCCATTTTAGCGACCAATGTTGGTCGCTATCAACTTATCCTTCAATTAGCGTCCAACTTTGGTCACCAATTTTAAACTAAATGTATTTATATTTTATAATTTTTATAAATAATAATAAAATATAAAAATTCTTTATGTGAGTGTATTTTGGTCACTAATCTCATTATATCTTTGAGCAAGCAAGTCTGACCAGTCCAGTCAACAGTTTGATTAAATTTGCGACCAAATAGCGACCAACTTTGGTCACTAAAGTATTTCAAATATTTTTTTTATTATTTTCGGTAGTTTGACGACCAAGTTTGTGTTGAAAAATAAACTTGATTTTGGGTTATGTGTCTGGGATTTGGGCTTGCAAGTATCCAAGTATATTAGATCAAGATTGTAGTCCATTATCTAGAAACTTCTTGCAATATGTAGTAGTCAAAGTGTGTAGAATAATCTTGTAAAATATCTAAGTCTAGAATTATCATGAGAATACTTAGGAATTATCTAGATACTAGTAGATGATGAAGTGTTCTAGAATATTCCACTGTGTAGTATAAATAGAGGTATCACCCCTCATTTGTAATTAAGCAATAAGCAAAGCATTCAAGATCAATCAAGCTTCTAAATCATCAATCCTCTCTTCCACAAATTATATATATATATATATATATATATATATATATATATATATAGCCTCCTATTTCCAACAAATTGGTACCAGAGCTTGGTTTGACAAGATGATGGCCAACAATGTCATCACGTTTCCTCGCCTCACAAAGGATAATTATGATCGATGGAGCATCCAAATGAAGACCTTCCTAGGTGGACAAGACCTATGGGAGATTGTGGAGCAAGGTTATGAGGAGCCTAAAGACAAGGGCTCACTCACGAAAGAAGAAAAGCGAGACAAGACCAATGATCAAAAGGCTCTTTCCATCATCCAACAAAGTGTAGATGATGGAGCTTTTGAGAAAATTGCAAGTGCAACCACCGCCAAGAAAGCATGGGAGATCTTAGAGAAATTCACAAGGGAGTTGATAAGGTGAAAAAGGTTCGACTACAAACCCTACGAGGTGAGTTCGAATCCTTAAATAAGAAAGACCTTGAATCAATTTCCGATTATTTTACAAGAGTCTTGGCGATTGTCAATCAATTAAAGAGGAATGGTGAAACTCTAAGCGATGTACGAGTCATTGAGAAAATTCTAAGATCATTAGATTCAAAATTCCACTATATACTCGTAGCCATCGAAGAATCTAAAGATCTAGAATCAATGACTATCGATGAACTCATGGGTTTACTACAAGCCCATGAAGAGAGGTTCAATAATAAAAATAAGGAGCCTTTGGAGAAAGCTTTACAAACAAAACTCTCTTTCAAGGAAGAGAGTAGTGAAAAGACTCATCAAACGAGTCAACGAGGTCGTGGTCAAGTACGTGGCCGAGGACGAGGGCAAGAATATATCAAACGTGGAAGCTATAGTTCTTACAAAAATGAAGAAAGAACCCAAGATTTTCACTCGACAAGAGGTCATGGGAGAGGCTACACAAGTAGAAGGCCAAGGTATGACAACTCTCAAACTAAATGCAATAATTTTCATAAATTTGGCCATTATGCTTCGGAATGCGAGAAGTCAAACAATTACGGGGAAGAAAGAGAAAATTTTGCACAAGAAGATACCGAAGTCGTGGAAAACACTTTGTTACTAGCATGCAAAGGTGGAGACAACGGAGGATCGAATTTGTGGTATCTTGGCACGGGTGCAAGCAACCATATGTACGGTGACAAAAGCATGTTTGTGGAGTTAGACGAGGCAATAAGTGGAAATATCACCTTCGGAGATTCCTCTAAAGTCCAGGTTAAAAGCAAAGGTAAGATCCTCATACGCTTGAAAAATGGAAGGCATCAATTTATCTCTAGCGTGTATTATGTGCCCAATATGAAGTCTAATATACTGAGTGTTGGAAAACTCTTAGAGAAAGGCTGTGATATTCACATGACAAATCGTAGTCTTTCTATAAGAGACCAAAGAGGAGGTTTGATTGCTCAAGTGCCAATGTCAACGAATAGGATGTTTTTGCTAAATATTCAACATGAAATTCCAAGATGTTTAAAAGTATGTTTCAAAGATAATTCTTGGCTTTGGCACATGAGATACGGGCACTTAAATTTTGGAGGCTTAAAGTTATTATCAAGTAAAGGAATGGTGAAGGGTTTGCCTCCAATTAATCATCTGGATCAAATATGTGAGGGATGCCTTCGAGGAAAGCACTTTCAAAATAGTTTTCCAGTATAGGCTTCTAGTAGAGCGAAGAAACCTCTAGAACTATTCACACGGATGTGGTGTGGACCCATCCATCCACCATCTTTCGGTAAAAATAGATACTTTCTTCTATTCGTTGATGATTTTAGTCGAAAGACATGGGTCTATTTTCTAAAAAAGAAGTCGGAAATCTTTGGAATGTTCAAGAAGTTCAAAGCGTTTGTAGAGAATCAAAGTGGTCTCACCATAAAGGCGATGAGATCCGATCGTGGAAGAGAGTTCACATCCAAGGAATTCAAGGAATTTTGCGACAACAATGGCTTACGACGTCCTCTAACTCTTCCGTATTCACCTCAGCAAAATGGTGTTGTAGAAAGAAAGAATAGGACCATCCTTGATATTGCCCGGAGTATGTAAAAGAGCAAAAGGATGCCTAAGGAGTTTTGGGCCTAGGCAGTAGACTGTGCGATCTATCTAGCAAATCGCTCGCCCACTAAAAGCGTCAAGAACAAAACGCCCATTGAAGCTTGGAGTGGAAGGAAGCCCGGCATCTCACACCTACGAGTGTTTGGAAGTGTGGCATATGCTCATGTGCCAGATCAGAAGAGGACGAAGCTTGATGATGAAAGCGAGAAGCATATATTCGTGGGCTATGACTCAAGTTCGAAGGGTTACAAGCTATACAATCCCAAGACCGGTAAAGTAATCTCAAGTCGAGACGTGGTGTTCGATGAAGAAGCCACATGGGATTGGAATGTTCCCGAAGAGGAGAACTACGATTTTCTCCCTTATCCTTTCGAGAGTACAATAAGGAAAGAAGAATATCTAGAGGTTCAAGAACCTTCTAGTACACCATCTCCGCACTCTCCACATACTCTAACCACACCAAATGAAGCGACACCAACATCAGGAGGAGAATCGAGTAGGCTACAACATCGCACAAGGAGCACTGAAGAGTTGTACGAGGTAACTCAGCCTATGGAGGATCTAACATTGTTCTGCCTTCTTGCCGATTGTGAGCCAATAAGCTATGAAGACGCAGCAAAAAGCGAGAAGTGGAAACGTGCCATGGACGAGGAGATTCAAGCAATCAAGAGGAATGATACGTGGGATCTCACTACTCTACCAAAGGGGAACAAAGCTATTGGTGTAAAGTGGGTGTACAAGGCCAAGAAGAATTCCAAAGGTGAAGTTGAAAGATACAAGGCAAGGTTGGTGGCGAAGGGATATAGTCAACGAGCCGGCGTAGACTATGACGAGGTATTTGCTCCTGTCGCTCGCCTAGAAACTATAAAATTGATGGTGTCACTTGCGGCTCATCATAATTGGAAGATTTATCAAATGGATGTCAAATCCGCGTTCCTTAATGGCCACTTAGAAGAAGAAGCCTATATAAAACAACCTTCGGGATACATCGTGAAAGGCCAAGAGAATAAGGTGCTGAAATTGAAAAAGGCCTTATACGGGTTGAAGCAAGCACCTCGGGCATGGAATACCAGGATAGACAAGTATTTCCAATAGAATGACTTTACAAAATACCCACATGAGCATGCCCTCTACACCAAAGTAAGCAAGGACGGAGATGTTATGCTTGTTGCCTATACGGGGATGACTTGATATTCACCGGTAGTAATCCCAAAATGTTCGAGGAGTTCAAGAAAGCAATGGTTCGGGAGTTCGAGATGACCGACATTGGACTTATGGCTTACTATCTTGGGATCGAGGTGAAACAAAAGAAAGAAGTAATATCCATATCCCAAGAAGGTTATGCGAAGGAGGTGCTGAAGAAGTTTATGATGAATGACTGCAAGTCGATAAACACATCGGTGGATTGCAATCTCAAGTTATCAAAAGATGATGAAGGATACTTGGTGGACCCAACACAATACAAGAGTTTGGTTGGAAGTCTGAGGTACCTAACCTGCACGAGGCCAGATATTCTCTAAGGAGTTGGACTAGTAAGTCGATATATAGAAGCACCTACAATAAATCACTTGAAGGCAGCAAAGAGGATCGCTACATCAAAGGTACGATTGACTATGGTCTGTTTAATTCGCCTTCTGATCACTTCAAACCAGTTGGATACAGTGATAGTGATTGGGCCGGAGACATAGATGATCGTACGAGCACGAGTAGTTTCGTGTTCTATATGGGAGATACGGCGTTCACATGGAGTTCGAAGAAGCAACCCATTGTGACTCTGTCAACGTGTGAAGCCGAGTATGTAGCAGCAACATCGTGCACCTGTCATGCAGTGTGGCTCAGGAAGTTACTAAATGAACTTAAGTTTTCTCAAAATGAAGCTACAGAGATATATGTGGATGACAAGTCTGTGATTTCTCTAGCAAAGAAGCCAGTCTTCCATGATCGAAGCAAGCACATCGATATGAAATACCATTACAACAGGGAGTGTGTTACAAATAAAGAGGTGCAGATAAAGTATGCGAAGTCATTTGACCAAGTTGCTGATATTTTCACAAAGCCTCTAAAACACGAGACGTTTCAGAGATTACGGAATATGCTCGGAGTGACGAAATCAAGTTTAAGGGGGGCTGTTGAAAAATAAACTTGATTTTGGGTTATGTGTTTTGGATTTGGGCTTGCAAGTATCTAAGTATATTAGATCAAGATTGTAGTCCATTATCTAGAAACTTCTTGTAATATGTAGTAGTCAAAGTGTGTAGAATAATCTTGTAAAATATCTAAGTCTAGAATTATCATGAGAATACTTAGGAATTATCTAGATACTAGTAGATGATAAAGTGTTCCAGAATATTTCATTGTGTAGTATAAATAGAGGTATCACCCCTCATTTGTAATTAAGTAATAAGCAAAGGCATTCAAGATCAATCAAGCTTCCAAATCATCAATCATCTCTTCCACAAATAATATATAGCCTCCTATTTCCAACAGTTTGGTCGCTTTTCGTGACAGACCAAATTTGTTCGCTAAACTTTGGTCGTTTTTTTCCGAAATTCTAGTAGTGGTGCATGGTGCTCAAAACCCTTTCGTCAAAAAATGATACTGTACATATAAGGTCAAATTTTGTTTTTTATGTATATATGGTAGATATTGAATTTCCTTGGTTTTTTCATGTATTTACGTTTTTGTCTTTTGAATTCCCTTATTGAAAAATCTGCCCTTTCACTGCTATAAAGAACAACAACACTCATTTTAAAGGCCTAACATATCAAAACTATCAGATATTGGATTATTTATCAGTATGTATTGACGGGATTCACTTTCAATTGGAAAGAGAAGGGCCTACTGAAAAGGCTGGCTCTACTGCCACTTTTGTTTCAATCTGTAGAATTGCGAGTTTAAGCTGGTTATATTTTAAAGTTCGTTCAATTCATAGAGATTCCGTGATTGAGGTACGTGCTTCACAATTTTTTCAGTTTTTTCGCACAATAAAAGAAAGGCATGGTAGCTAATATATACAACTTTGTTTAATGTTTCTCCAATAAAAATGAATCATATGCATATATACGTAGATTCAAAATTAATTAATAGGTGTAGTAGGAAGGTGTAGAATAAATACAATTTATTGTTTTTATTTTCCACCTAGACCAAGGTAAAAAGGTGCACCAGTAGCAGGCAACCATTCTTTTCCTTGAAACCAAACAGCACCAGCAGTATATTTAGTTGCTTCCTGTGGGCTAAGTACCTTAAATTTCTTGAAAACCTTGTTCCTTGCATTAGTAGCAGCACCAGGTCCTCTATTAGCATATTCATAACATTCACATGTTTCCTCGTAATGTTCATTATCCCATATCATCCATCCTGCTGGTTTAATAAAACCACCAATTTCACTCTCCATTACTACATTCGTGGATAACGCCTTCCATGGACGTCCCAAGAAATTCTCGACGATTTTAGCATCGATGAGTTCCTTTTCTGCGACGATTTTGCAATTTTGTAATGCTACTCCTGTTGGTTGTGACTGCACCTCTCTACCGTCGGCTGTGATTGTGTTCCATTTTTGGTCGTCTCCTGGTTTTCTCAAAATGATGGTTGAATCTTGGATTACAGCCGTGCCTCTACCAAAGATGAAATCAATCGTGCCTGATATGACACAATTGCGATAGAATTGACGTTGGGTTTGATAGTATAAGGTGTCTTGGTAGCCTTCAATGTTGCAGTCGAAAACTGCAGATTGATCACCTTGTATTCTGAGTGCCACGGCTTGTTGTCCTTTTGGACCAGCTGTGTTTCGGAATGTAATTCCTTTGGCAACAAACCCTGGTGCATTAACACCTGCAAAAGATATTTATACTATCAAATCACTTATAAGGTACATGCAATAATAAGGAAAAGTACTAAACTAATTAACGCGATATAATAGGTTAAACAACACTAATGGTGTTAAAACCATTTGCATCCTCCGGTGTAATATGACGTATTCCATATACATAATTGTATCCATGCATGGATGGTTTCCAATACTGTAGTATTTCCTCTGTTCCATTTTTTCGTGTCACGTACTATTTTTATTTGTCGGTTAAAAAAAGAATATGGTTTTCTTCTGTATTTGAGAACAACTTAAGCTTATACGATATGCATTTATAGACACATAAGTGTATGTGATGTTTACGAAACACAAATTTTAAAAAAAATCATGCACAATCAAATACGTCATATAGATTGAAGCGAGATAGTATACTTACCGAATGTTGCAGAATTCATGGTAGTGAATTTCATGATTCCAACATTATTGTCTGAAGTTATGATTGTTTTCCCCGCGCCATCTCCAAAGATAAACACGTTCGGTTGTGTCTTATCGACAAGGACTTGTTCGTTGTAAACACCAGCCTTGACATATACTATGTATTTGCCTTGATGGTTTTGAGGGTATGCTTTAAGAGCATCAGAAACTGTTTTAAATTTTCCACTTCCATCTTTTGCAACTATTGCATGAGGAGTCGGGGTGTTAGCCAAAAGCTTACGATCAGAAACAGGAAACCACGTAGGATAATTGTCATGACCAATTTGGTAATTTGCTTCAAGAAGTTTTCGGTTTAAAAGACCGTCAGAAATTTGAAAATCCACGGATTGGAGAGCGGATGAAATCTTTGCTACAATGTCAATGGCATTGTTGGCCAACTGCGTGGAGTTGACAAGATATTTTTGGATGGCAGATTTGTACTCAGGCTTGTTAATGGAATCTATACACTCGCTCTGATAAGAGTAAACAGCACTGACATAAGTCAGAATATCGTAGACTTTATCATTCAGGGACTTCATTTCGTTCTCTTTAACCACTTTTAGCGTGGATTCGAGTTCTTCAATTGCATCTTGCAATAGTACTTTGCAATCTTCCACTGCCATGTGATTATAAGGATCATTTTCCTTATTGACATTAGTTTTTCCAGTTTCATGTAAAGATTTCTTGATCTCTTGTACAGTATATTCAAAAGCAGCCATAATATAGTCTTTAATTGTAGCAGAATCGTTAGATGCAACTTTATCAAGACTTTGTACACATGCATCTTTAAATGATGTAGGTTGACAAAATTCGTCAACTTTTTTCATTTGAACTTTGGTGCTTTTATCATCATCGTTATCTCCATTTTTGTGTACAACAACTACAACCCCTACAATTACACCTACTAAAAGAATCAAAGATACCAATGAAACCACTATTTTCCCTACCATCTTTGCTAATTTCTTCCTTTGTTTTTTTTTGGAAATCTCAAGTTTTTTTTGGGCCCTTTAACCGATAAATTTCTTAAAGGAAAAAGGGAAAGCTAAAGATGATAGTGAAATAACAAGGTTAATCCTCTCGTTGGTGTTTATAAATATAACATCAGAACCATAGAGAGGATATACATGAATGAATTAACATGTTATAGGGACCTTTTTATAGTGCTAAGGAGAGAGAGGGTTAAATATTTTTGTTGACTTTAATTTTGTATGTCAAGTTGACGATTGAGGTAGAGATGTTTTAGGCATAACTTAAGATATACCTCTAATGAGGTAGTGGCCAATAATGAAATTGTGTGTTGTCTGACGTTAGTTTGATTACACGTAAAATTTAATGGCCTTAGAATTTTATTGTTTACTTAACTATGAAAGACATCAAAAATCATGGTGACATTTTTTTTTATTACTTTTTATAGGCTCTTATTAAATTATCTTATGGTGAGATGGTCTTGGTGCTGGTTTTGATTTTTGTTTCTCGCTCACTTGTCCAAATACCTACTGTGCAGCTCGACTAATCCAGAAACGTGCAGTGTAAGGCTCATTGAAAAGTAAAGCACTCTCTACCCAAAAAAAAAAAAAAAATTCCTTCTCAGTGCTGGAATCTAAGATAGATATGCAGGCATACTAAGTTGGATAAAATTAAGAATAAAGTCATTCGTGATAAGGTAGGAGTGGCGTCTGTGGAAGAAAAGATGCGAGAGGCGAGGTTGAGATGGTTCAGGAACATTAATAGGAGAAGTATAGAAGCCCTAGTCAGAAGGTACGAAAGGTTCCAGTCTGAAGGTACGAAAGGTTAGCCTCAGTAAGGTATCAGGAGAGGTAGAGGTAGGCCTAAAAAGTTTTGGGGCGAGGTTATTAGGCGGGACATGGCGCAAGTGGAGTTGACTGAGGACATGGTTCAAGATAGGAAGGTGAGGAGGTCAAGAACTAGGGTAGAAGGCTAGTAGGTTATCACGACCCAAAACCAACCCGTCGTGATGACGCCTATCATAGTACTAGGCAACCCGACTACTCAAACATTTCCAACATTTTAAACCTTTGAAAAATACCAAAACAGTTTAAATAAAGGAGAAATCTTTTTTAAAACAGGATAGGAAATCATAACTCAATACATAAACTCTCCCAAAACCGGAATGTTACCGAGTACATGAGCATCTTAATAAAATATATTTTTTTACACAGTCTAGAATATAAAATTAAAAATAAAATGAAAGATAAGAGAGAAGGGTCAAGGTCCACGAACGCCAAGCAGCTACCTCAATGATCCCTAAGGGTCTGGACTCTGCAACGCAGAAACTGCATAACCGAAAGCACCTGGATCTGCACACAATGTGCAGGGAATAACATGAGTACAACTAACTCAATAAGTGCTGAATTTAACATTTGGAATGAAAGTAATGACGAGCTCAGCAGGTACAATTCAATATAGAAATAAAGTACAGGAATGTAGGCATGTTTTCAAGTTCATTAGACAAAAACTCAATACAAGTAAAACAGATCAACTCTGAATAATATGAGAGATATGACAATTCTATATCTACATGCCACTGTGCATGATGTGTATGGTACATTACAGTGGAAGCCTGACGTACTCACACTCTCAGAGTACTCAATCACTCAGTACAGTACGGGGTAGGTTCATCCCAAGTGACTCCATCCTAAATATAAATGTACAGGGCAACTCCATGCCTAGGTAACTCCATTCCAAATGTTAATACATAGGGCAACTCCATGCCAAAGAACTACATCCCAAATATAATATCTATTGCGATCAGTGTGCGGGTGCAGACTTCGGAGGAGCTCCTTCAGTCTAACTGCTATAGTAATCCAGATCCAAGTATAAATAAATAAAAACATGCTACGACGTAAAACCCCATCCATTAATTGTCATTCACAATTAGGTCCTCAGCGTCACTCAGTCAATAACCTCTCTAGTCTCTCGGGCTCAACGAAATCATGATTAATCAACCAAAATGATGATTAGATATAATAAGTAAAGACAACAGAGACTGGGACATCATATGAAAGTAATAACTGTGATTGAGTACAAATGGATAAACTAAGCAATTAATTCATTAGAAAATAACGACCACTGTGGGTCCCAATAGTACTATCATATAGACTATGCTAGGTTTCTAACGTAACTAACAACTCAATAACTCTAACACATGGTAAAAATACGGGTAACAACAAGATTTGTCACAACCCTAACCCTGAACACGGTCGTAAGGGCGCCTCTCGTGAAGACGAGGCTAGCCAGTTAGATCCAATCAACCTCTTAAAATAGATAATCAACATGAAAGTAGTCTAATCATGATTTAACAATACTAAATAGAGGGAAAATATCAATAAAGGTGTAGAAAATACAATCCGACATAGCCCTAACCAGGGTGTCACAAGTCACGAGAATCTATAGGCCATAATACAAGTCTACTAAATCCATAAACTAGTACAATTTTTTAAAGCTAAATAGAAATAAAAACAGAGTAGAGACACGGGGCTGCGGACGTCAACAACTACCTCGCAGTCTCCGAACGCTCACCTAAAACTGGAGGGATCAGCACTCGGGAGCGGTACCAGCTACGCCTGAATCTGCATACAACATGCAGGGAGTAAAGTGAGAATTCTGACTCAGTGAGTAACAAAGGTAAATAATGGCTGAAAGTAAGAAAGCATGTAAAGTACAAGACTCTATAATGAAGTAATCAAATCATTTAAAAACATAAACCAATGAAAAGTAGAGAAATATCATTTTCAACAAATAAACTGGTAATAGATATATAGCTAAGATAAAGTAAGAGAATAGAAGTTCGTCTCTCGGGCACAGTATCAACAATTTCTGCCCCTCGGGCTCAATCTCACATAACAATGGGTACGCGCACTCACTAGGAGTGTGCAGACTCCTCGAGGGGCCCTTACGACCCAAGCACCATAACAAGCCATCTCGTGGCATTAAATCTAGGCCTTCGGTCTTATATCAATCAAGCCACTTCGTGGCATATATATCTCAAGTCCTTGGCCTCAAATTGGTATCGGTGTTTCCTTAGAATATAGACCCTCGTCCTTACTCAGTCAAAAATCACCACAAGCCCCTCGGGAAGTCGTAATACAATGTTTCTCAGCCAAAATATGATTTAAGTCTCAAAACTAAGTAAAAATGGTTGAGTAGTAAAACAATTGAAAATAACATGACTGAGTTCAAGTAATAAGTCAAAATAGTGAGGAAATATTAATAAATAGCCCCGAAGGGTTCAAATAGTTTGCATTAGGCCCAAATATGGCGTTCAACCCAAATAATGATGATAGCAAATAGTTTTCAATTAAAATGTGGTAAAATCATCAATCGGGACAAACCAAGTAAAAATTCCCAATAGTGCACGACCCCACGCTCATCGTCAAGCGTGTTCTTCACCTCAATATTGCACTACGATATGCAATTCAGGGTTTCAAACCCTCAAAATATCATTTACAATCATTACTCACCTCGCGCCGGCTAGTCTCTAGCTCGCGACGCCTTTGCCCCTCGAATCGGCCTCCACGCACGTCGAATCTATCCAAAAGCAGAACGAGGATGTTAAGATATGTTAGGATAAAAAAAACCCAAGCAAAAACAATCAATAAAAGGGCATAAATCCTGAAATTATCAAAACCCGACTCCCGGGCCCATGTCTCGAAATTAAGAAATTTTCACATCAATAGATTCCTTATCTCCCCAAGAGTTCATACATAACAAAAATTCTCAAATTAGACCCCAAATGGTCCTTCAAATCCCAAATCAAAAGTCCAATTTCATAAGCCCTAGTTCTTCCATTATTAGCCTTTTACTTCCTTTAATTACAGCCTTAATCCATAAAATACTACCATAGAAATATGTTTTAGGTCCGAAATCCTTACCTTAATGAAGTTCCCTTGAAATCCCTCTTCCAAATCATCCAAAAGCTCCCAATACAAAATTAAAAATGGGTAAATAACTCAATTTTGCGAAATGGAATAACATATATGTTCTGCCCAGACATTTTCGTATCTTTGACTCTCCTACCGCTTCTGCGGTACCGTATTTGAGGTCCACCCTCTACTTCTTTGCAGGTGTGGTCCATAAACCAAATCTGTGGTTCCTGACTCTTCCTCTCAAATCCTCTTTTGCGGCTCTCCTTCCACACGTGTGGCACCGCACATGCGGTCCCCAAACCACAGGTGCGAAAACACCAGAAGAAGCAAAACTTCAGCAGGTGCTATAACATCTCAACTTCTCTGTTAACCACCCAAAATCATCCTGATGCCTCCGAGACCTCAACCAAAAGCACAAACATAACCAAAAACCTTAATCAAACTTGTTCCAATCATCAAAACACCTCAAACAATATCAAATCTACCAAATCACATCGGATTCAAGCCTAAGTTTTTAAAATCTTTCGAAATCCTCTTTTGATAAAAAACCCAAACAAACCATGTTCGAATAAACTGAAATTTTGCACACACATCCCAAATGACACGATGAAGCTACTGCAACTCTCGGAATTGAATTCCGACCTCAATATCAAAATCTCGCCTATCAACTGAAAATTACCAAAATATCAACTTCACCAATTCAAGCCTAATTCTATACCAAACCTGCAAAATCTATTCCGATCATGCACCTAAGTTATAAATCACCTCCCGAAGTTAACCAAGCCATCAGAATTCTTATCCGAGCCCTCTAAAATATAAGTCAACATCCAATGGACTTTTCCAATTTAAGCCTTCTTGAAAGAGACTAAGTGTCTCAAACTTTACCAAACTCATTCCGGACTCGATTGGACCAACACGATACCACAAAATACGGATAACGAAGTATAAATAAGAAGAAATGGGGGAAATGGAGTGGTAACTCATGAGACGACAGATCGAGTCGTCACAAAGATTTAACAACTATTCAGTTTCATGGAATCGACTAATTCATAATTCCTATGGTACATGCCTACATGTCCGTCACTTAGCACATGCGTCACATCAACACCAAACACAGAAAATGAATTTTTGAGTCTCATAGCCTCAGAACCAAAGAGACATACAGAAAATCTAAAGGAATATCTTTAACTAACAAAATGATTTAGTATAGCAAAATACCTTTTGAGGTTTCCTTCTTTATGTTGAAGCTTCTTAAAGGTAAGCTTGCTACCGATGACTCTTGTTTAACCAAAAAATGTATTTTTCGGTCAAAGCCTATATTTTGAAGAACTCGGGTTACTGATAACCAAGAAATTTCTTACTTTCTCAATTATATGAAAAGAAAATAACAAGAATAGGAAAGAAAATAACTGACTACAAAGTCGATATAATATAAAGTAGAAAAGTAAAGTAAATTTATTCCAATATTGTTTCAGATGGATCTTACAAATGAAATTCCCTTCCCTTTTATAGGGATTTACAAATAGAATGTTTACTCCCTTTTATGGTGGAATCATTATGTCATTAATGACACTAATAAGCCGTTATAATTGGCAATCAAAACTGTCTATGGAGATTCTGTAATTGTTCCAATTCTTATTCCTCAGTAATTAGAGGTTCGTGAATCTTCCTATTCTTATTGTCTTGATTCACTCAGCCTATTTACTAAATGATTTATACACGAGTAATTGCATCCCTTCATTTCGTGAGTGACTTGCCTGTATCTCATGCATCTTCTAATACAGTTTTCCAGCTGTCACCTTCTTAGTGATCCACGTATCATGCCTTGTCAGCCACACGTAACTCCACGTGTCATATTTATTTTTTACTAATACAGATAGTCCCCCCACTTGTCGAATATTTTGAAATTGAATATTTTGGAAGTGGTATGTATTTATTGCCGGAATTCTTACCGCCATTTCCCATGTATCATTATGTCTTCTCCAGAACCAACACATCGTGTGTCACTTCCATTTAATATATGTGCCACAAAACCTGTATCGATCGGGTCTGCGACTCTTCAGCAATTTTTAGGGTTTTCTTGCGGCTACATCTGTCCCGAGGTAACTGCTTCATTATGACATTTCCATCATTTATCACTTTACATGACAATTGCTTCTTCTAATAAATATCCCAGGTGCTTTTAGTTTCATGAAAACCTTCAATCTATTGTATTATTCATCTCTAATTGTTCTTATTCTTCAGTACATATTACTTTCTTGCATCCACCCCAATCCTCATAGAACAATTATTCTAGAAGAACCCCCCTTAAACTTCCCATGCAAGAGATAGAACAGGTGGTAGGCTATGTAGCTTAAGGTCTTTATCTATCCATCGCTATACTTCTTGTAGACATGTAATTTTTGACCCTCCTCGAAGTTTTACATATTTTAGCGTTTACATATTTAATTTAGGTCTAATATCGTTATTTTAACTAGTTTTGACTCTTTTACTTTATTTTATCATAAAAATTACAAAATATTTTCCTTTATTTTGCTAGTTGATATTTTATCTAGTTACTTTTATTCTATCTACCTTTCTTAAAATTAAAAGAATATAAAAATAATATTGATATTTTGGTTTCCAAAAAAGATAAGAAGAAACATTTTTGATTAATTTTGTCTAATTTTTATGTGAGAAGACCATCAGTTTTGAGGTTGAAGTGGCCAAATTTTAAGCTCATATCCCAATGTCCCGATACCCTAAAACCCTAATAAATCTTTAAAGTAGATCTAACTGTAAGAGAATAGCAGATGCTCACCCCAAGGAAAACACTAGCCACCCCCAGGCTAACCCTTCTTCTTCAACCTTCAACATACTCCCCACCCTAGCCCTTTTTCTCCACAAACAAACCCAATGACCCTTCTTCTCTAGCCTTACAACCACTGGAAGACCACCCATTCTGAACTCTCACAGCCACCAGTAGCTGACCCCCAATCCAAAACCAATACCGCGGCTAACCATCATCACTCACAAAAGCAGCTGCCACCCGCTTCCACTAGAACTCATCGGAATCCATTTAAAAGGAAAGAGACGCCCAACACCAATCAAAATCGTCTGCCTCTATCATTTCCTTCACCCTCAACGCCACCAACATACCCAACAAACTATAATGACCTGGTCGATCATTTTGTAAATTAATGCCCCAATGCCATATTAACTGCTTTCCCCATTTTAGTTTTGCCATTGTGATTTTCCAGGAAGTTTTTTTTAGAGTTTCAGAGTGTTTTAGGATACTTAGTCCCTAAATGAGAGTTTAAGCTTTAAAATTTGGATCGTAGTCGGAATGGTATGATGACCGACTCAGAACGGAATTCCGTCAATTTTGTTGGATCCGTTGGGTAATTTTGAGTTTAGAGGCGTGTTCAGATTATGCTTTGGAGGTTCGTAGCTTATTTAGGCTTGAAATGTTGAACGTTGAATTTTTAACGTTTCCGGCTCGATAGTGAAATTTTTATATCGAATTCAGAATCTAATTCCGAAAGTTCGAATAGCTTTATAGTGTTGAACGTGATTTGTGTGCAACATTTGGGGTCAATCGGACATTCTTTCGGTTGTTTCGTCATCGGTTGTAGAATTCTTGATATTTCAAGTTCATTAGGTTTGGATTGGAGGGTGAATCGTAGTTTTAGCATTGTTTGATGTGATTAGAGGGTTGGATTAAGTTTTATGACGTTTTAGGACTGGTTGGCATGATTGGTTGAGGTCCCGGGTGCCTTGGGTGAGTTTCAGATGCTTAACAGAAGTGAATTTGGACTTAGGCAAATTCTTTAGTTGATAAACCTATTGTTTTCGCACCTGTGGATCTTAGACCGCAGGTGCAGTACCACAGAGGTAGCTGAGGGTACCGTAGAAGAGGGATTTGGTCTTTGCTTCAGGAACCGCAGATGCGGTTGGGGCACCCAGATGCAGAATCACAAATTCAGCCTAGTGACAACAGACGCGTGTGCTGGTTAGGCCTATTAGTACTGTTAGAGGGTGAGGGAGATGATAGAGGCAGCTAATTTTGAGGGGTCCTGGGTGACTCTTTCCTTGTCGCTGGATTTCGATGAGTTCTGGTGGAAACGGGCAGCGACTATTTTTGTGTGTGAAAATGGTTAGCGGCAACACTGGTTTTGAATTGGGGGTTAGCTGGTGGCGATTGTGAGGGTTTAGAGGGGGTGGTCTGCCGCTGGTTGTAGGGGTGGAGAAGAAGGGTCTTTTAGGTCTGTCTGTGGAGAAAAAAAGGCTAGGTTGGAGCTTGGTGGAGGCCGATTTCTGGAGAGGTTTTGAATAATAAATATTGGGTAAAAAATTCTATCTCGAATTTGGTTCCAATACACTAATCTATTGTTAATTTCCTCATTTAATTTAAGATTTTGAGTGGAAGAATGGGGATTTGGGGGAGAAGTTCCCCAACAAAGTTTTGGGGTTTTGATTGGGTTTAACCGGAATTGAGTGATTTTTAAATGAATGGTCTCATGAGTGAATGGGTGTTCTAAATTGGTAACTGTTGCTCGATTCGGAGGTGCGGGCTCGAGGATGATTTTAGGGACTTTTTCCTAATTTCTCGCGCGTAACTTTGAATTCATTGGTTAAATAAGATGTTTGTAGTTTTCTTTATGTTATGTAATTGATTTGATTAGATTTGGACCAGTTGGAGTTTGATACTCGTGGCAAGAGCGCGGTATCATATTAATTTTGAGTTAGTTCAAGGTAAGTGGCTTGGCAAACCTTGTGTGGGGAAACTTCCCTTAGGATTTTGGTATTTTTGATATATAAATGTTATGTACGTGAGTTGACGAGTGCATACATGTGCTAATTATTGAAAAACCCATTTTCATTAAGTAAATATCTATGTTTTCTTTTGACTGCGCATCACTAGTATATAAAGCCTCCTAGTTAGATTAGGAAAGCATGATTATGTGACTTAACTGCCTTACCTGTTTAAACTTCTTACTTGGATTTTTCTAGCATGTTTAGATTAGAAATTCCCTATTTTTCCTGGTACAAACTTGAGTAGAAATTGTAGAATTCTTTCTTGAGACTGTTGTGTATTTACTTTGGGACTATGGATTGGTATTTCGAGAGATCCCCCTGTATGTTTACCTTGGGACTAAAGATTGGTATTCAGGGAGATCCCCCTGTATATTTACGATTTTGACTACATGACAATAGCCCGGGAGATTCTCCACACATTTACTTTTGGGACTACGGGATGCTATCTTGGGTGATCTCTTGTTTCTATCTATGTGTATTGAGTTTGTTTATTTTTGTGATTTCTTCCTTATTGACTGTTAGAACTTAATTATACTGTCTTATTTCATATTCTTTACCGTGTTATATATATAACCAGCTAGTCCTTGACATGATCTCGTCACTACTTGACCGATTTTAGGCTCGGCACTTACTGGGTACCGCTTTGATGTACTCATCCGCTTTCCTGCACACATTTTTCGTGTGCAAATCAAGGTTTTTCTACTTTGCCATTCTATCCAGAAGGCGAGGCGATTTAGATACTTCAAGGTATATTTGCGGTCTCTGCAGACCCAGAAGTCCCTCTCTGTTCTCCCTTCTGTTATAGGCTTTTCCCCTATTTCCTTTGTTATTAGAGTTCTGGTGTTAGAAACCTTATGTATTTATCTTAGCTTATTATTTCATGAGATTTCAGGTTTTGGGAGTGTTATTATTGGTCAAGAGTGTTATTATTGTATATGTCGAGCGGCATTTTAAACACGTTATCTATATTTACCCGTTAGATGACTAGTTTGTACTTTTAAATTCCTTTTTTCGCAAATTGATAGGCGTACCTAGTCATAGTAGGTGCTGTCATGACAGTTCATGGAGCGAGAACTTGAGTCATGAAAAGTTGGTATTAGAGCTCTAGGTTCGTAGAAGTCATGAAACCCAAGCCTATTTATTAGAGTCTCGCGGATCAGTACGGAGACGTCTGTGCTTATCTTCGAGAGGCTATATAACTATTAGAAAATTTTCACTTCATTTGATTTCTTTCGTGCGAGATTATTGATTTCAAAATTCTAAACCTCTATCTTTTATTCTCTCATATATGGTGAGGACACATGCTTTGGGAAGGTATTAAGCACCCCCTGGGTCCACAATTGTTGTCCCAGCTGAACATATACTTATGAATTAGTCCTTTAACACATAAGTAGTTGAACCAATAATTGTAAATAAAACATGGTGTAGATTCTGTGACTTAGATATTAAAAAAAAGGATTTGAAAAAGTTGTGTACATATAAAAAGTAAAGTTTTAAGCAAAAGGAAGGAAAATGAGGGGTCCTAAGTTGGTTAGCCTACAGGATCACCCCATGCAATGTTCTGGTAAACACTCCTCAATGAGGGACTACACGTGACATTAGCGCGTAGTCATCATATCCTTTTCTACCCTTCCGACCCCTTCGAGGTTATTAAAGCGAGTGTTGTTTAATTATCTCTATTACGTGTTGTTACACGTACCTTCATAATGGTCCTGGAGGAAATCAGGACCTCTACTTATAGGCAGTTCTAGACATACCCTTAAGGTTTAAAAGGAAAAATACTAGAATCGGGCAAGAACAAATATGACATTAGCACATATGGTAGAAAAGAAGCAATTAGAGGCTCAGGTTTACCTCCACAAATGATGCACATAAGCAGCACGACTCAAACACAAATAAGGGCAGTATAATTAAATAGGATCCTAAGGCATGATGACTAAGTGAATATCAAAACATAGAAGGTAGGCAGTTTGTTTTATAAACTTAGAAGCAGTGGCCCTATCAGTTTTCCTACTGATTTTAAACCTGCTAAATATTAAACCGTAACACATAAAGAGGCATTTTCAGGTTTTATAAAAAAATTTGATTACCTACGGCTTGCCTAGGCATGAGATCATGCATAAGGTTTACCAGAGTTATTAAAAATAGTTTAGAAATTATTATACTAAAGTATGTTGCTCTAAGCATTGTAAATCTAAGAATACAGGGAGTTATTACCAATCTATTTAAACTAGTAGAATCAGAGGTGATACCATCTTATGTTCTTTTTCATGCATCATTAGTTTAACTAGGTGTGACCGAGTGAGTATGAA
This sequence comes from Nicotiana benthamiana, assembly GCA_034376525.1. NCBI lineage: Eukaryota > Viridiplantae > Streptophyta > Magnoliopsida > Solanales > Solanaceae > Nicotiana > Nicotiana benthamiana. The sequence goes on along the minus strand of CM067330.1, from coordinate 51,635,998 downwards.
TGAGCCCCTAAAAAGGGTATCTAATATGCATATATAAAATGCAGAAAAATTCTTGAAGCATGATTTCTAAATGCACAAAGAGTTACAACATTGTTAAGCACGACTTCCAGATGCATAGGAAGAAAAGTTTTGTGTTAATGATGTTATTTAGCCAAGATGCATGATTTCTAAGTGATAAATAAGGAAAAATGAGATGTTGAAGTAATAAACCTAAAACATTTTTCACGACCCCGGTTCGCCCTCTATGAACCATCGTGACAGCACCTAGTCTCTACGACTATGTAAGCCTAAAATGCTGAAGATAACCCAAATTTTTAGGGAAGAAAAGAAAACAATTTAAAACATTAAGTTGTGTAATAAAAAAACACTTGAAAGTGTCACTCGGCATCCACAGTACCAACTTTCATAAACTAATACAACTCTCCAAAAACCCGGAAACCTATGAATTACAAGCTACGAATAAAATAAAAATGCTCTAACTCTGGAATGTCTAAATCAACAGAAAAGATAGAAGGGCTATCACTACAAGATAGAATGGCTGGACTCTTCGAACTGCGGACGCGACAGATATACTTCGAAGTCTCTGGACCAATCACATCGCCTTAAGGTTGATAGGATAGAGTCATGGTTACTGGATCTACACAGGAAAAACATGTGTAGAAAGGGACATTAGTACACCACAACAGTACTCAGTAAGTGGCAAGCCGAACCTTGGTAGGGTAATGACGAGGAAATTCAGGGCCCTACTAAGATAAAATAAAAATATAAGGTATGATAGTATAATATAAGAAGTACAATTGAAAGCTAACAATAAGAATTTAATATAGGAAAACAAGGAATTCAATAACTGAAACAGAGGCAAAAACAATCAACAGGAAATAACCGGGGATCTCTCAATATCCCGAGGATCTCTTAGTACCCTCAATATATGTCGGGGATCTTTTGTTATCCCCAGGATCTCTTGGTATTATCAATATACGCTACGGATCTCTTGGTATATGGAGGATCTCTCGGTTCCTCAATACATGCTAAGGATCTCTTGGTATCCAGAGGATATTTTGGTATCCTCAATATACATGCTAGGGATCTCTCGGTGTCCCGCTCCTCAGCCCAAATAATAAATACATGCAGGGGGATCTCCCAGGATGTCATCCTATAGTCCCAAAGTAAAACACGCAGCAACAATACAAAGAATACTCAATTAAGCTCAATTCCGTACCAAGTAAAACAGGTACTTCTAACCTAACACGCTTCACATAATACAATTAAGGAAGCTTAAGCAAATAAGCAATTAAATCAATTAAACATGCTTTTCTAAGCTAACAACAAGCTTATGTTGCAAGTAGTATAAGACTGGGAAAAGGAACACAACTGAAATTACTTAAAGAAAATCGGATTTTCATTAGCTCAAGTAGGAACTCATTATCTCACGTATATGGCATTTGAATTATCAGAGATACCAAATCCTAAGGGAAAAGGACCCCACACAAGGTTAGACAAGCCACTAACCTCGAACAAGCTCAAATCAATCTGAAACCACGATGTTGCCATGAGTACTCGACTCCAAATGACCCAAATCTATTCAATTCAATTTCGTGATAAAATATCACTTTAAGTAACTGATTCTACAAAGAAATTCTAAGCTAATACACGAAATTAGGTAAAATAACCAAAATACCCTTGGGTATCATGAAATTAGATAAAATTTACATTTCCAGAATCCTCAAACTCTCATGAGTTTAGTCATATGAAAAGTACCGAAATTGAACCTCAAATGGTCCCTCAAATCATAACTCAAAGGTTTCTAATTAGTCAAGCCCTAACCCCCAATTTACCACTGATTTTCCTTAATTTTTCATGCTTAAAATGATAAATATTATTCCAATAATGAGTTTAGGGACGAAAGACCTTACGTCATTGAACTCCATTGAAAATCCCTCTTGAAAAATGCTCCTCAAACTTCCTCTCGTTTGAAAAGAGGTGAAAAATAACTAATCTTCGCGAAGGCAAGTATTTATATGTTTCTGCTCAGTTAATCCGCTTTTGCGGCCCTGGGATGCATATACGGTCCCACTTCCGAGAGGACCTGTTCGTATCTATGACATTTCACTTAAAACTCATCTACTGCACCTGCAGTTAAACTTATCTAGATACAGGGCCGCTTCTACGGTGAAACTCCCACTTCTGCGATGGTGATGACACTTCTGCGACTACGCACCTGCAGAACACAACCACAGGTGCAATTATGACAGAAAACGAGCAACAGAAGTAGCTCCAATTCCTTTTGACCACCTCCTGAAACAATCCTGAGGCCCCCGGGACCTCAACCAAAGACAATAAGTCTAATACCGGTGTCCAAACTCATACAATTCCATAAAACACCTAAAACAATATCAAAACGACGAATCAATCACGGATTCAACCCTAAAAATTCCAAATCTCCAAAAATACGCTTTCGATCAAAAAGTCTATCAATCCTCGTCCAAATAACCTGAAATTTTGCACACACATCACATTCAAGCGTACGAAGCTACTCCAACTTTCAAAACTCCATTCTGATCCTTGAATCAAAATCTCACTATCAAACCAGAAACTTCAAAATTTGACCTTTCGGTATTTCAAGCCTGAATTAGCTACGGTCCTCCAGAACTCTGTCCGATCACGCCCCTATGCCCAAATTACCCAACGAATCTAACGGAATTTCATTCCAATGTCATGTTTACACTATTCTAACTACGGTCAACTTTCCAACACTTAAGCTCCTATTTAGGGACTAAGTGTCCCAAAACTCTCCGAAACTCAAAACCGAACATCCTGGCAAATCAAAATAAGATAAATAAACATGGGGAAGGCAGTTAATAAAGGATCAGGGCATTAGTTCTTTAAACAATCGTCCGGGTCGTCACATCCTCCTACACATAAACATTTATTCGTCCACGAATGAGCATAGAGACATACCTGAGTAGTAAAAAGATAAGGGTAACGGCTGCACATATCTTGTTTTGTCTACCAGGATGCCTCTTTTATCGACTGACCCAACCATTTAACCTTCGCGGATGAATTGTTCTTCGACCTCAGCTTTCTAACATGCCTGTCTAATATTTCCACTGGCTCCTCAACATAGAATAGGTCCTTGTCCAACTGGACTGAACTGAAATCCATCACGTGCGACAGATTACTATGATACCTCTTGAGAAACAAAACATGAAAAATTGGAAGAACTCCTGCCAAGCTGGGAGGTAATGCAAGCTTATATGCAACCTCCCCAACGTACCTCAATATATCAAAAGGGCCAATGATCCTCAGACTCAACTTTCCTTTCTTCCCGGATCTCATAACACCTTTCATAGGTGAAACCCGAAGCATAACCCCGCTCTCCAACCATTTAAGAATCATCACGAACCTTCTAGTCTGCATAGCTCCTCTGTCTAGACTGGGCTGTCCGGAGGCTATCCTAAATCACCTTATCCTTCTCCAAAGCATCCTGAACCAAGTCTGTGCCCAATAGTCTGGCTTCACCATGCTCAAACCAGCCCATCGGGGATCGACATTGCCTACCATATAAACCCTCACAAGATACCATCTGAATGTTGGACTAATAGATGTTGTTGTAGGCAAACTCTGCCAATGGCAAGAAACTGATCGCCAAGAATTTGAATATGTGCTCGGACTGTCCGTCTGTCTGAGGGTGAAAACATGTACTCTCCACCCGAGCACCCAACTCATGCTAAACGACCCTCCAGAACCATGATGTGAATTGAGTACCTCTATCTGAAATAATGGAAACTGGAATACCGTGCAAAAGAAGAACCTCCCAGTTATAAATCTCTGCCAACCGCTTTGAAGAATAAGTAGTACACACAGGAATTAAGTAAGAAGACTTAGTCAGTCGATCCACAATCACTCAAATAGCATCATACTTTCTCAAAGTCCGTGGGAGTCCAACTATAAAGTCGACGGTGATCCACTCCCACTTCCACTTCAGGATCTCTATCTGCTGAAGCAACCCACCCAGTCTCTGGTGCTCATACTTCACATGCTCACAGTTTAGACACGGAGCTACAAATCCAACTATATCTTTCTTTATCCGCCTCCACTAGTAGTGCTGTTTTAAATCCTGATACATCTTTGTAGCGGCCGAATGAATGGAATACTGCAAACTATGGGCCTCCTCAAGAATCACATCCCGAAGCCCATCAACATAGGGTACAAAATCTGAACCTCACATCTATGGCATCACCATGCTGAACCTTGTCCTTGAGGACAAGCAAATGAGGGTCATCATATTGATGCTCCCTGATACATTCAAATAGGGAAGATCGAGAAACCACGCAAGTTAGAACCCGAGTGGGCTCCGAAAGATCCAATCATACAAACTAGCTGGCTAAGGCATGAACACCATCGCCATAGGTCTCTTCGATGCTGGTAAATAAGATAAACTCCCCAAACTCTCTATCTGGTGACTCAAGGCATCGACCACCACATTGGCCTTGCCTAGGTGATACAAAATAGTGATATCGTAATTCTTAAGCAACTCCAACCATATTGTCTAGCGCAAATTTAGATCCTTTTTCTTGAACGAGTGCTGCAACCTCTGATGATAAGTATAAATCTCACAAGAAACCCCGTACAAATAGTGGCTCCAGATATTAAGGGCGTGAACAATGGCAGCTAACTCAAGGTCGTGGATAGGGTAATTTTTCTTATGTACCTTCAATTGTCTGGACCCATAGGTAATTACCCTACCATCCTGTATCAACACCTCTCCGAGGCCAATCCTCGAGGTATCAGAATAGACTGCATAAGACCGTGAACCTGTAGACAATATCAAAATTAGGGTAGTAGTCAAAGTTGTATGGAGCTTCTGAAAGCTCGCCTCACACTCTTCCATCCACTGGAACGGTGTGCCCTTCTCGGTTAGTCTGGTCATAGGGGCTGCAACCGATGATAACCCCTCCTAGAAATGACGGTAGTAATCCACCAACCCAAGGAAACATTAGATCTCTATAGCTGAGGATGGTCTGGGAAAACTCTACACGATCTCTACTTTCTTCGGATCCACCTGAATACCCTCACTCGATACACGTGGTCTAAGAATGCCACGGAATCCAACCAAAACTCACATTTCGAGAACTTAGCATATAACTTCTTCTTTCTCAGAGTTTGAAGCACAGTCCTCAGGTGCTGCTCATGATCTTCCTGACATCGGAATACACCGGAATATCATTGATAAAGCCAATGACGAATGAGTAAACATACGGCTAGAACACACTGTGCATCAAATGCATAAAAGTTGTTGCGGCATTGGTCAGCCCAAATGACATTACAAGGAACTCATAATGACCATTATGAGTCCTGAAAGTAGTCTTCGAGATATCTGTCTCCCGATTCTTCAACTAATGTAACCTGAGCACAAACCAATCTTAGAAAACACCTGTGTGCCCTGAAGCTGGTCAAATAGATCATCTATACGAGGCAAAGGATAACGGTTCTTCACTGTAACCTTGTTCAACTAGCGATAATCAATACACATACGCATAGAACCGTCCCTTTCTTCATAAACAAAATACGAGCACCTTAATGTGATACACCGGCCGAATAAAACCCCTATTAAGCAATTCCTATAACTGATCCTTCAATTCCTTCAACTTAGTAGGAGCCATACGATACGAAGGAATAGAAATGGGCTGAGTTCCCGACAACATATCAATGCCAAAGTCAATAACTCTACCAGGCGGCATGCCTGGAAGATCAACTGGAAACACATCGGGAAAATCCGGTACTATTGGGACTGAATCAACTGAAAATGTATCAATATTGACACCTCTCACATAAGCTAAATACGCATTAAACCCCTTCTCAACCATTTGCTAAGCCTTAAGGAAAGAAATAACTCTAATGGGAGTGTAATCTGAAGTACCCCTCCACTCAACACGCAAACACGACCGATAAATACGTTCAACAATAAGAGAATCTCCTACAAGAGTAGAAACATAAATAGGGGAACTCAAATAATCTTGAGGTACACTCAAATGCAAAGAAAAATAAGATGACACATAAGAGTAAGTGGAGCCTGGATCGAATAGAACCGATGCATCTCTATGACAAACCAGTATAATACATGTGATGATAGAATCAGAGGCAACAACCTCCGTACGGGCAGGAAGGGCAAAGTATCAGGTCTTTCTTCCCCTACTACGGTGACCTCTACCTCCCCGGCCTCCACATCTAGCAGGCTGAGTAGGTAGGGTAGTAACTGGAGCTGTAACCATAGCTTGATAACTCTACGGGGCACACTGTGGCTGGGAAGTCAGTGGAGGTGCACTGCTCCCAAGTCTAGGGCAATCCCTCACCGCATGGTGTGTGTTACCATACTCAAAGCAAGCTATGGGAGGACGTGGTGGCTGTGACTAGCTCAGGTCGGGTTTGCTATACTGACCTCTGAAAGCACCCCTTAGAGGAGGCGCGCTAGATACCAGAGGTGCATAATAAGGCTCATGAGGTATAGGAGAAGCTGGAATACCAATAGATACTGGAAGAGCTGAATAAACATGGAGACTCATATAACCCCTACCATGATAGCCTACACTTGGGTCACGGGCACCAGAATAATGGCCCGACTCTCGAGAACTCTTGACCTCCCTCTCATTTGTATCCCTAGAATGCATTCCCTCAATATTTCTAGAAATGCTCACATCCACTGATAAGAAATTTCCATCTCCAACTAAGGCTTGTGCATGCCTAGCCAAACTAGTATAACACACAGCATACTATGAGATAGTCACAGCCCCCTGGAGCAAATGCTCAAACTCTGCACGTCATGCATCTCTAAGGCTCTAAGGAACATACTCTCTCAGAAAAAGAACTAAAAACTAATTCCAAGTCAGTGAAGCAGCCTCATTCGGGCTGTCTAACTCACAGATGCACACCACTCATAGGTGGCTCCTCGAAGTTTGAAAGTAGTGAAGGAAACCCTGCTCGACCCTGATATATCCATGGTACGGAGAATGCGGTAACAGTTATCCAGAAATCTAGAGCATCATCCGATGCTAGACCACTAAATACAGGTAGCTTATACTTCTTGAACCTCTCAAGTCTTAGTTGCTCATACTCGAAAACCGCTGCCCTATCCTTAGGCTGATCTCAGACTGCTGGCGGTATATGAATAATCTCAAGAACCTGCTCAACATGCACTCGTTGCTCTGGAGAGCTAGTGGCAGGAGTCTGTGCTCCAACCCCGACATGAGATATAGCTGCAACAATGGGAAACAACCCTTCCTTAGCCAAAGTGGTGTGCATGCTCATGAACAATGCCAGAGTCTCCTAAAGTGCTGGAGTGGTAGTAGCAGTAGGCGTATTAGGTGCTTGAACTTGGGCTGGAGCTATTGGTGGTACCTTGGTGGCATCTCGCATAGGTGCTCTGGCTGCACCACGTGCGCGTTCTCGGCCTCTCTACCCTGGCCTTGGCCTCTGATGGATGCGGTAGGGGGACCGGGTGCCTAATGATCTCGGGTAGCGCATCTCCTCACCATCTGTGAGAGAATAGAAGACAAAATTTTAGAATTGTGATTTCAAAAATCTTGCACGACAAGGGAATCAAATGAAGTTAAATTTATTTCCTAATAATTACATAGCCTCTAGTAGATAAGTACAGACGTCTCTGTACCGATCAGTGAGACTCTATTAAACCAGCTTGTGACTTATGACTCCTCCTATGAACCTAGAGCTCTGATACTAACTTGTCACAACCCCGGTTTGCACTTTGTGAACCATCCTGATGACACCTAGTCTCTACGACTATGTAAGCCAAAAATGCAGAAGATAAACCAAATTGTAAGAGAAGAAAAAAATTTTAAAACAAAAGTAGTGTAATAAAACAACATTTCAAAATGTCTTCCAGATAAACAATACCAACTCTAATAAACTAATATAGTTTTGCTAAAACCCGAAAACCCATGATTCACAAGCTACGAATAAAATAAAAATGCTCTAACTATGGAATGTCTACGTCAATAGAAAAGATAGAAGGCTATCACTACAAGATAGAATGGTTGGACTTATCATGCCGCGGACGGAAAAAATATACTTCGAAGTCTCTAGAGCAGTCACCTCGCCTTAAGGGTGATAGGATTAGTCACCAATACTGAATATGCACATGCACAAAAAGGGACATTAGTACACCTCAACGATACTCAGTAAGAGTCAAGTCTAACCTTAGTCGGGTAGTGACGAGGAAGGTCAGGGTCCTACTTAGATAAAACAAAAATATAAGGTATGATAGTATAAGATAAGCAGTACAATTGAAAGCTAATAATAAGAATTTAATATTGGAAAACAAGGAATTCAATAACTGAAACAGAGGCAAAAACAATCACAAGGAAATAATAGGGGATCTCATAGTATCCCGATGATCTCTATGAACCCTCAATATATGCCAGGGATCTCTTGGTATCCCGAGGATCTCTCGATATTCTCAATATATGTTAGGGATCTCTTGATATCTCGAGGATCTCTCGGTACCCTCAATATATGCTAGAGATATCTTGGTATCCCGAGGATCTGATGGTATCCTCAATATATGTGCTAGGGATCACTCGGTATTCCGCACATTAGCCCAAATCATAAATATGTGTAGGGGGATCTCCCAGGATGTCATTCGGTAATACCAAAGTAAAACATGCAACAAGAATACAAGGAATACTCAATTAAGCTCAATTCTGTACCAAGTAAAACAGGTAATTCTAACCTAACATGCTTCACCTAATGCAATTAAGGAAGTTTAAGCATATAAGCAAATAAATCAATTAAACATGCTTTTTCTAAGTTAACAACAATTTTAAGTTTCTAGTAGTATAAGATAGGAAAAAAGAACACAACTGAGATTACTTAAAGAAAACCATATTTTTAACAATTAGCTCAAGTACGCACTCGTCATCTCATATACAAGTCATTTGAATTATCAAATATACCAAATCCTTAGTGGAATGGACCCCCACAAAAGGTTAGGTAAGCCATATACCTCGATCCATCTCAAATCAATCCAAAGCCTTGCTCTTGCCACAAGCACTCAACTCCAAATGGCCCAAATCTATTCAATTCAATTTCATGATGTCAATAACACTTTAAGTAACTGATTCTACAACGAAATTCTTAGCTAATATGTGAAATTAGGTAAAATGACAAAAATTCCCTTGGGGCCCATATCTCGGAATTGGCTAAAATTTACATATCCAAAATCCTCATGCTCTCACGAATTCTGTCATACCAAAGTACCAAAATCGAACATCAAATGGTCCCTCAAATCGTCACTGAAAGGTCTCTAATTAGTGAAGCCGCAAACCCCAATTTACCACATATTTTCCTTAATTTTTCATGCTTAAATTGATAAAAATCATTGCAATAACATGTTTATGGACCAAAGACCTTACCCCCAATGAACTCCTCTGAAAATCCCTATTGAAAAATGCTCCTCAAGCTTCTTCCCGTTTTAGAAGAGGTGAAAAGTAACTAAATTTCGTGAAGGAAAGTATATATATGTTTCTGCCCAGTTAATCTGCTACTGCAGCCCTGGGACTGCACCTGCGGTCCTACTTCTCCGACGACATGATCGCATCTATGACATTTCACATAAACCCAGCTACCGCATCTGCGAATAAACTTACACAGATGCAAGGCCGCTCATGCGGTCCCTGCTGGCTTCTTACTTTTCCGCTTATGTGATGGCGATGCCACATCTGTAGCTATGCACTTCTGGGACCTAAACGCAGGTGCAATTATGATAGAAAACCAGCAGCTAAAGTTGCTCAAACAAATTCAAATTCCTTCCGACCACCTCCTTAAACCATCCCGTGCCCCCCAGAACCTTACGAAAAGGCATCAACAAGTCTAATACCGGTGTCCAAACTTTTACCAATCCTTAAAACACCTAAAAACATCAAAACAACAAATCAACCATGGATTAAAGCCTAAAATTTCCAAAACCCCAAAAATACACTTTCGATCAAAAAGTTTATCAATCCTCATTCGAATGACCTGATTTTGCGCACACGTCACATCCAACACTATGGAGCTACTCCGACTTCCAATATTCCATTCCGATTCTTGGATCAAAATCTTACTATCGAACCGGAAACTTCTAAATTAGACCTTTCGGTATTTCAAGCCAATATTAGCTACGGACCTACAAAACACCATCCGATCATGCCATTAAGACTGAAATCACCCAATGGATCTAACAGAATCACCGGAATTCCATTCCAAGGTAATCTTTATACTGTTACAACTATGGTCAACTTTCCAGCACTTAAGCTCTCATTTAGGGACTAAGTGTCCCAAAACTCTCTAAAACTCAAAACCAAATATCCCGACAAATAAAAATAGCAGAAATAAATATGGGGAGGGGATCAGGGAGTTTATTCTTAAGGAGGCCGCCCAGATCGTCAAAACATGATATCTAATGCATGACATGCTTTGAATGTGTTGGTGCTAGACATGGATTCTAATACGTATATAGAAAATGCAACCATAAGGCATGGTTTCTACTCATTGATATTGATAACATATATAACTACCCTCCATTTTTCACTAGCCATATCTTTAAAATAATTATTACAAACCAATATTGAAATAAATTATACAGATAAAGAAAAATAAGAAGTTACATTATAGGTAGCCTAATAACAGGCCAGGATTTCCCGAACCTCAAATGCCCAGATTGTTTCATAGCCTTTCTTATATCCGAGTGTGTTAGAGTTTCCTAAGGACGTGAAGGGATCCTCGGCAGTGCACGCACCCGGTTTTCACAACCATAACTGAGTATGTGCAGTGTGGAATAGCCAACTCCAATGCATCGGAGTTTAGAGGGATCTCATAGGGATCCCTAGGCAGTCACAGATTGGAAGGGAAGAACTTAAGGACCTAAGAGTAGAGTGAGAGTGCTTTGACATAGTTTTGAAAAGGTTTTAGCAGGAAAGCAGTGTGAAAAGAGACTTAGTTGAAATAGTTTTGTAAATAAAATAGTTTTTTAGTAAAATATCTTTTGAAAATAGTTGTGTAATTAAACAACAGTAGGTCAGTCAAGCAAGGTCGACAGCACTCAGAGAACAAACCTTCACACATGGTCAATTAGGGGTTGGGGGACAAATAGAGCATGTATTGTGAACACATAACAGGCAGAAGTCTTTTTCATTTGGTGCAGGTAGTAAGATATAGATTTAGGAGTGTTAATTAAATTTCAATTACGGAACTAAGGATGCTTTTGGGAGATTCATGGGGGTTTGGAGATAGTAGAGTATAGGATTTATTATTAAACATGGTTTAGCATAAGATTTAGACAACTTGGGACAATAACCCAATAGGTGCATACTAGAACTAGTTAAGAATAATTAAACAAAGTAAAGTCAAGTTACTTGTTTATGAAATCATGCTGATGGTAAAGAGGTAAGACATAGCTAGCATAATTAGATGAAGCAAAAGAGATTAGTTACATGATGAACGACAAAACCATAGGTAGAAACAAATCAGGAACCTGATGAACTAAAGTAGTAAAAGAAACATATTATTTTTTGAACTTGAATTGAAATAAGAACACACTAGTATAAAGATAGTAAACACAAAGTAAAAAATAAAAAAGCACAATAATTAATAGTAGCAAGTAACAAAGAAATAAAGCTAAAAACCTTTTTGAGCGTGAGAGAGTTTTGAGCCAATATGTTCGTGTGCCTTGATTGTTAATGGGAGAGCATATACATAGTAGTTTAGAACTAGGTAAACTAAGGTAAGAATCACAATTGTGTAGTAATTATGGAACTTAGAACTAATTAGAGCAAAATTAGTACATGTACTCCCTAATTAAGTGAATCAATTCAAACGGTAAGAAAATGTAGTAAATAAGGAAAGAAATCAATGTGTAACTGGAGCATAACAGATAAGAAAAAAATTCAAACATGGTAGGCGGATAGTAAATAATTCATAAGGTTCTAATTAAGGAAATAATATAAGAATCAATTAACAGTATAGTTAGCCATGTAATAAGGCAAGAAGTAAATTAAAGGTCAAAAATCAGTAAATAATATTACCATAGGAAATTAGTAAATGGTATCAATCATAGAAAATTATGGATTCAACTACAAATAGTACTGATTAGAGGAAATTACCACAAATTTCTGTCAATAAACAAAGTAAACATAATGTAGGTGGGAGAAGCAAAATTAGAAACCCTAATGAGCATAAGTAGGGTAGAAAATCACAAAGACTCAGAACATATGCATGAGAAACAAACATAGACACAAATCAGACGAGCAAATAAGCACAGACAATCTCAGGACCCAAGATTAAAACGAAAAATTAGGGTCCTTAACATAGTTAATCAGATAAAAGGAAAAAGTAAAATAAAACAGTCTAACATAAGAAACATCATAAAATAATACTAAAAATAATAGGAAAAGTCATCTTGAAAAGAGGCTAAGAAAAAACGCCATGGAAACCAGCAAAATAACTTAAATACCCTTAGATCTGTTACAGATCTAAGAAGTCAAAAGATAAATTAGAGTTTCGGAGAGAGATAACCTACAGATGAAGATATTCTAGCTTAGAAGACATGGATCTAGCCGGAGAAATAGAAAGGTCTTACTCAGACGGACCAAGGTGGCTTGAGAATGGCAAGAACAGACCGTAGGTGTGATTTAAATAGCCGCTGGTCCCTTGAGGACTTTAGGGTAGCATGAATCTAGCATGAGGAGAGCCATGGAGGTTAGGGGTGCTGGTGGAACACCATTATTAACGGCGAGCCAATGGCCGGCGAGTAGGAGCCATGGTTTAGCAGAGAAAGAGAGCTTGAGAGAGAATGAGAGGGTGTGACAGTGGAGAGTAATGAGAGAATGATGGTTCTTTTTTGAGGGGGGCTAGTCTTTTAGGTTAATTATGGAAAGGGGGGATTCTGGACCGTAGGGTAATTTTGATGGATTAGGCCTGGGATTTGGGCTGTATTAATTAGGTTGGGGTCAGATATAATTAGGCTATAATTGAAATAAAATGACTATTTGTTAAACACCCAAACAATTTATAAAATAGATGATAATTGTACAAAAATAAATTTCATGCATAAAAATATTTAAAAATGATTACTTAGTATTTTAAAATAAAAATGACTAAATTTTGGGTAAAGATGGTATAAAATTATATGATTGGGCTATAACTGCAAACTTATTGCAATTATAGCCAAAGGATGCCAATTAGGCTAATTATGAAATGATCTGGTTTAAATAGTACCATGAATAATAAATTAAATCAGGAAATGCTTTGGAAATCATTTGAAATGCTATTTTGTAATTATTTATTGGAAATAAAATGCTGGGTAAATAAATAAAATGTAAGAAAATTATGGGAAAATACGAATTGCTATTACTGCATGATTTTGAAGCTATATATGCAATTTAAAATATTTTTGGAAAAACTTGAGTATCGACATCTAAGTCCTATCCCGAACCTTGCATGAGGCTAAGTCTTGTCTCCATATTTGCATAAGGCTAAGCACAGCCTTTTTTTTTTTTTGCCTGAGATTAAGCCCTGTCTCGAACCTTGCATGAGGCTATGCCCTGCCTCCATATTTACGTAAGGCTAGGCACTTCCCTCTCTTTGCATACGACTAAACTCTGTATCTAATCTTGCATGGGGCTATGCTCTACCTCCATATTTGCGTAAGGCTAAGCATTGCCCTCATTTATTGTGAGACTAAGCCTTCAAAGTTTGCATGAGGCTAAGCCTTGCTTCTATATTTGCATAAGGCTAAGTACCTCCTTCTCTATGCATGAGACTAAGCTTTGTCTCCATCAGAACTAGGCTAAGCTCTACCTCTATATTTGCATAAGTCTAAGCACCGCCTTCCATCTGCATGGGACTAAGCCACGTCCCGAATCTTGCGTGTGGCTCTGCCTTCTACTTGCAAAAGGCCAATCATTGCCTTTATTTTCCAAGACGTAGCATTCTCTTTGTCACTATATTTTCTCTCGTGCTAAGCTCTACCCTCAACCTCGCAAGACCAGGCCTTGTCTTGTTTGTTTTCACATCATATTATTGTATCTCACGGGATAAAACATTGCCAATTGCCCAAAGGCGTCATTGTCTAATGGTATCATCCTCATTGCCCGAAGACACCATACCATGTCCTGCAAATCTCCTATCTTACAATTCATGTCCTAAGACATCATAGTCTAAGGATGTCATCCATACTGCTCAAAGACAATATTTCATGGTCCAAAGAAAATTTGCATCATCTCCATACCCGCACACATTGTATTTTAAGTTTTGCAGGTAACCTAGGAGGTCATCGTTTTCCAAAATTGAGCAGCCCTTGCTCTGGTTTCTATTCATGCCATTTTTCACGTTGACATTCATAACCGACTCTCATCAATTACCCTTCTTACTCTGCGATATCCAGATATCTGCCCTACAATCCCTTCATTACACTGTAGACCCATAATTATAACAACATCCGACATAACCCTTTAACAAAAGAGCCTTTGTTGAAACTGGCCACCATTCCTATAACAACTCTATTGGCTTTATTCACTAGTGGGTCCAGATCTACACGTGGACTGATTATCGTAAAGCCAGAGATATGTAGGCAGCTCAAAGATCAGGGTTCGACCTTTATTCTTCAAAAGTCCCAATCGGTCAAAATTGGCCATTATTTCTTTATTCGAAAACTCTTTCATCCTTTCACGGTAAAGAGAGGCAGTTGTTGATATGAAATTTTTTTTATTTTTAAAATTCATATATACCTCCAAAACTGTGCACTAACATTAATTAATATTTTTTCACAAATTTTGCATTTTTAAAATAGTTTTAACTAATTTATCCCAATTTTTTATTTATATAAAACGTTACTAATTACACCACAAATAATTTTATAATAATTTTGGGGTTTAATTTTATCACTTACGGTTGAACTAAATTTTAATTATTGCAGAAATAGCCACATTTACATTTTGGAGTTACAATTGCAATTGCTTTGCAATTATGAGCCATGCATACATTATTACCTTACTTTACAAAATAGCCATTTATATTTATTAAATACTAGGTAACTATTTTAAAACATTTCTAGGTATGAAAGTCATTTTTTGTGATCTGTTAATTATTTTTATAATTATTTTTTCCAACTAAATATGTATTTAACAAATGGCCTTTTATTTTCGGACCTAACCTTAGTGAAACAACCCAATTTCAATCCAAATTCAATTAAAATTAGCCCAAACCTACCCAAGCCTAATTTTTGTCTAACCCTAACACAATTAAACCTACCCGATCCAACCACTCCGTTTAATCATGGCCATTAATTTTTTAGATCAAGGGTACACGATTAAACTTACCATATTAATTCCAAATGAACCCCCCCCCCCCCAAACTTCTCATTTCTTTCATTACCGCTGCCTTGAAACTCTCTCTTCTCTGATTCTCTCTGAGACCAAACTCTAACCCTAGTCATCGTAACCCAAAACCAACCCTAATAGCTTCCATTCCTATTTGTTCCATGGATTTCTATGGTTGTTTGAGACTCTTACAGTCCTTATAGTTCCCCTGGTTGCTCAATTTTGTGATTTTATGGAAGGATCTTGAAGAGATCTAGTCTAGATCTTATTCAGAACACTCGAAGAGTCTGTCTATGGTCTGAGAGTGCTTTCTATCGATGTTTTACGGCTCAAATCTCTGATTCAAGACCAAATTATCTTTACCCTTTTCTTTTTTTTCTAAAAAAACTAATGTTTGGTCTCGAATCTGTCCAGATCCTTGTGGATCTAGATCGATTTTGATTTCGCCACTAATGTTTCCTTAATGTTCCCTTATTTCTTTACTGATTAACCGATTTTTAAGCACTTTGTTATATTAGGGTTTGTTTTTCTCATTATTTGTTGTTCGAATCTCTGTATTTGAAGTAATTTTGAGTTTCCATGATTGTTCTTAAAGATTCTCTTGATCTTCGACTATTAATCAACCCTAAGTATTTCTAAAAGTTGTAGGGTTCCACTTCTGTTTTTTGCAAAACGTTTTTTGAGATCCTTATGTTTGTTTAATCTTTCTCACATGGTTATGTTTCTCGTTCAATTGCTTGGATGCTGATTGTGTAACTTCAACATTTTTGTCTGTTATTAATTGAATAATTGACTGATTAACGAAATTATTTAGGATTTTGTTGCTGATCTCCACTCACTTGCCTTAATCTTGGGGTCCCTATCTAGCATCCCTTACCTATTATGGGATTTACTCGCCCATGATTGGTCTCTAATTACCTATTATTTGCTTATTCATGTGATTGATTTCTTCATTTATGGGCTCTAACCCTAACAGGCTGTTTCGAAACTCAATCTGAGTCATTTATGGGAATAATTCCCTCAGTTTCATTCCTTGTATAGATTGATTGATAATTTGATTACTTTTTTTTTTACGTTATTTACAATATTTGCCTACCTTGCCTTAATAAGTTATCCGTATGGTTGAGGATTCTTACTGATTCTCTATTTGGTATGATTTGGATTCCTTAACTTAATAAACCATTTCATTTGTTGTTAGATGATTACCCCTAATTAAGGGGTCGACTCCAGACTCCCTTACATGAATTCATTCTATTATTATTTGATTATGAAGTGTAATTCACTCTTTACCTTATTTGTTTTTACCTTTCTGAGTGCTATATATACTCTCACTCTGATTCTTCTACACGAACAAAAGTTAAGAAACACACACATAAACAAACTTTGCTCTCACTAAAACATTTTTGCTACTTGTGTTCAATACATTGTCTAGTCGGCTGAAAGCTAAGGCTAGATCAGTGAGTTCTGCAAACTTTCACCTTCTGTTTTGCTATCATTAATTGGTATTTTTCAATTCCTAATACCATTCATTATGTTATGAAGCTTAAACCTATGTGCTTTCTTGTATTTTGCTTTACTTCTATTGGATCCATGACTTTTCTATATTTCAATTAGCATGGCTAGTTATGGATTTCAATTAGTATGCTACTTTGTGTGATTGAATCTTTGTGATCCTTCCTATGTTCTTCAACATGATTGCCTCTTTATCCAGATCTATGTCTCACTATGTTTATCTAACATGCTTAAGTCTTGTGTGTTCTTAAATAGAAATCTTATCACTAAGTATTGTGAGCATGTACTTTTTGTCTTATATGAATTACTCCCATAAATTCAAAAACAAAATAATTTCTTTTGTTTATTCGGAATTTTATGGATTTTCGTGGCATTTTCTGTCAATTGTTAGCATTTTGTTTGTGCATTTTAATTAGTAAAAAATAAAAAAAATGCGTTGCATGTGCGATTAGAAGTTAATTTGATATTTTTCAAGAATTAATTAGCAATTAGTCATTTTACAAAAAAAAGGAAAACCAAAAATGGTTTAATCTGCACCTTTAATTTTAAACTTTTATTTTAGGTGATCATTTGTGATAACTATTATTTAGGATTAATTAGCATATTTGATAGGTTAATTTGATTTTATAATTTAAATTAGATTTTTATTTTAACTTGAAAAGAAATAGGGTTTTTTATTTGAAAAGAAAAGACAAAGAAATTAGAAAGAATTGGTCTTCATTAATAAGAGACCCAAATTGGCACTATTTTATTTAACATTCCAAGCCCAAAAACACCCCAATTCCGGCGTAAATATACCCAAACCCGGTCCAGCTCCCCTCTTGAACCGAAATAACACTATTTGGCTTCTTTAAATCCCAGTCGTTGAGGATCTTTCATCCAACAGTTTGGAAGTCAGGATCCAAAAGTATATTAATGTCCAAACTCCCCCTACCCCCTCTCTCACCATCACATGTGTAACCCTAGAGAACCCCCACTATCTCCACCGTCCAGCGCCTACCAAAAATCGCCCACGATGGCGAGGGAGCTTTGATGACCACCAAAATAACACCCTCGCTTCCCCTCCCTCTCCTCTTTCCAAATCCACACCCAGTTCCCTCAAAATCTAGCCAAATTTCTCAAATCTTGCTCAGACACTCTAACTCCTTCTCCGTGTCCGAAGGTGCCACCTCCAAACGACACCAAAATCACAACAAAGGACACCCTCACCTCCTTATTTACAAATTCGTAGTCCGTTTCATTCGAATGGCCCCAGAACCTATCGAACTTCATTTTTGAAGTCAATTCTGTAGAAGTGTCAATGCCAAGTTAGGGCGGATTAGGACCAAAACAAGCCTTGTTCAAGTGTTTTCATTTGAGAACACATGAGCGAGGCCTTTTTTGGGTCGGAATCGAGACTTCTAGTGCAATTTTAAAATCAGCTCTTATGTTAGGTATGTCTGTTCATTTTCCCGTTGGTTTTACATGTCTCTTTTATCATTGTGATTGTTTTATGCTTATCAATTGTCTCTTCATTGGAATTGCATCTGCATGACTTTATTTCATATGAACTGATCATTACTCTAATTGTGTTTGGTTGCTAGTCTTTCTTTTTAATTCTGGTCTATTCAGAGGTTTAATTCAGGAGCCGTTCAACCTGATCTCAAAATATTTAGGTCACTTGGTTAAGATTTTGTCTTGGGTTTGGTTCCACATTGTGAAACCCAAGTTTATCTTGAAAGCCCAAAGGTAAGGGTCAATCCAAAGGGTTAAAAGCCGAGATTTGAATTGGAACCTTGGGTCAAGTTGACCCAACCCATTTGAGTATAACGTATATAGCTAAGGGAGGGTAGTAAAGGTAATATGACCAGAGAATCTTTAGTAATAGTTTCATAAACTTCTAACAACAGTTTGCTAGCAAACTTTAGATATAACTTGGCTGGCAAGTCATAAAATAAGGGACTATAGTGCAAAAACTAATTCTGAAGATTGCCCTAATATTCAGCCTATAAAAGACATGAAACTTAAGATGAAAAAGGGACAAAAAAAGGTGAACAAAAATAGAGGAAAAATCAGAAATGCAAAAATAGCTGAAAATTATTGTTCCATTGAATTTCCTTGATTATTTCTTAGAATTCTAGCTCTTGAAGTGAATTCAGATTTATCTGAGGGCTGAGATGGATTGATTTCAAGACTTATGAGCTAAAAATATCCCAAAAAACTTCAGACACCCAAATTACCCCTGTTTCATTGATCTCTTTACTAATTCTCTGAAATTTTTTAAGTTCAGAAATTTTTTTGGTTGATTTGAGATTAAGTATGAAATAATATGTGATTTTCTAAAAGTGTTTTGGTTCAAGCTGGTTGAGTATTACAATTTTGTTGGGTTTCGAGCTGAATTCACTGATCTAAGTTGATGAATTTGGGTCCATCTATGTTGTTCCACTGTTGATTCCTGCTGCATTTGCTAATTGCTCGCCTCTGTTTATCTTTACATTTTTCAAGTGCTTTCCTAACTATGATTAAGAAATGATTGTTGATCATGTAATAGGAGTGAAAATTCATTAAAATGAAGGCTGCTTTTGAAGTCAATTTACTTGTTTCTTTACTGCTTCCATGCTTTGTAACTACACTTTAAATGTAGATATTAATCATTTTTTTTAATTCTTTGAACTTATGTGAGTGACCTGCAAGTAGTACTTGGCATTTGTACTAACTATGGACTGTTATTTGAAGTACACAATTGAGATTGTTCGATCACAGTTGCTTCGGGGACTCCTGGAAGGTTTATTTGATCTGTTTAATGATATCAATTCTGCTATGTTGTTGATCTAGAGTGGGATTTGTGTGTATTCAGGTTGCTAATGCTATCTCCAAAACTTTGTTTGTGTCCAAATAGCCAGAGATAGCATTTCTATTTTGTATCATTGTCAAAGCTTTTAGTTAGATAATTAAAGTTTTATTAGTAGTTGAATGTATTAGTTGAATACAAGGTCTTATTTAAAACTAGAAAGTTGTTATGGTTATAGTATTTGTTCTCTATTTTTAGATTGACACGTTAATGTTGAAAAACTTTGGAGCATGAAATTGTTTTACATAGTATAGAATTGATCGTTGATGTCTGCATCTTAATACACCTCTTTTATTTGTTATTTCCATATGCCTCAAATGGTATGAAACTGTATGTTTTGAAGAGGGCTTATAAATCTAAGTTGAGGATGATTACCCGATTTTTACTTAATCTAGTTCTTTTTGCAAAATGGTGATACTGGTAGTTATTAAATCAAAACACCTTGCAAGATATTGGGCTCATGTTGGACCCGGACTGGACAACCTACTGCTAATTGAACTGTTAGCTTATTTGAGGTTTGGAGTAAACCCATACATTTTAAATAATTAGCAAGTCTCTTGTAAGCCATTTAAAGAAGCTCCTACACTCGATGCTCTCCCACCCCCTCAAACGGTAGTACAAGGGTCTGAAAGGTTAACAAGCCTTCCCAGAAATGCTTGAAAACCATTGGACTTGAAAGGTCCAATTTCTAGGGTCACTAATTAAGCTAAGTGCCTGATTTCTATTGATTGCCTTTTAATTTTTCATTTTTCATTTGTATAAGTGCATGAATGTCCATTTGCCTGTCTGATTAGTTACTTTGTTCCCATTTCTGAGTAGTTTCTTTGATTCCATTTGCTCATCTGTAAAAAAAAATCTAATTAGATACTTTGCTTTCATTTGCTCATCTGTAAAAATTTCTGATTAAATACTTTGTTCCATCTGCTCATTTGTAATAAAATAAATCTGATTAGTTACTTTGTTTCCATCACATGCTATTGTTTTAAGTTTTGATAATATGCTTCTGAATGGTCCTCTCATCATGTGAAGTCATAATTGTTTCATTAGACTCATTTGAATTACCATGCTAAGCTCAGAATTGTTTGTCTCTGGTCTAAAATTGATCAGTGTCCATCTTTTCTGAATTTTGTGTTGTTTAGCTTTATATGTTCTTCTGAGTGATTTAGCTTCACATCTTGAGATTTGCCTGTATATATGTATTGCATTGACTTTTTTTTTACTTATCAATTTCTGACCCTTGGTTGCTTGCTTTTACGTAGTATAGTTTCCAATCAAGTAGTCAGCCATGGCCAGATTTCTCAAAATTTGACCCCAGCTGATAATATAACCCTGATTGATGACCTTAAGTAGTTAACTAGGGTCAATTTCTGACCAAATATATAGGCACCGGGATATTACACATATAGGTCAGTAATTAAGAAGGGGAGACAGGGGTATTGAGGGTATTTGAGCATAGGAATCTTGTAACAAACTCCTGGAACATTCTAGTGAAGGGTCAAAATACAATTTCTGTTAATTCTTCCTCAAAACTTGAGGCACAAGTTAGAAAATAAGGGATTAATTAGGCAAATTTAAAAAATGGGTAAGGGACTACAAAGAAAACAAGAAAGATTTTGTTGCCTTGAGACTTTGGCTATAAAAGAGACATATGATTGTCTAAAGAGGGGATACACTTTAGATATACATTTTTGGGGATACATTTGAGAGATATATTGAGATATATACATTCAGAGAAATATAGACACATTTTAGAAAAGAGTCGAGAACATTCGGCTGAAAACCAATTTTAAGTTTTCCAGGCAAAATCTTATATAATAATCAAAAATTTCATTCATTAGAAGTTGAAGATGACTTGAGGCATATGCATTAAGGATCAAAATTTGTGTTGCTTCTAAAAATTTCCTAAGTTCCTGATACATTCCTGGGTTAATTGGTTAATTTGGCTGTTGTTGCTTGCTTGCTTCACGTTTACCTTACTCATATGATCTCTTTTTGCTGTAATCCCAGGTACTATTCTCACTCAAAAATCTGGGAAGGCAACAGTTGTATATATGCATGATTATGAAGATACTTAAATGTTTATGTCAATTTCATAGTACAAATGTTACCAATTTAGTAGTATTTAGGATATGCATTTATCGTTGGTGTTGTAATATGTATAAATGTATAAATATGCTACACTGTATCTTAACTATGAACTCTAATTTGTTTAATTTCAGTAGGTATAAAATAAGGTAGTCGAATAACCTGCTTGATGTTCATGATTGATTCTGTAATAGGGATTCGACATATGTATATGTACTCTGATTGATGAGTACATCAGTTTTTTTATATGCTAGATTTGAAACCTGAGTTGTAATTTATTAATTTACTAATATAAAATCATTACCAGGAGTCCCTTTGTCAAATGTCTTCAGTATGTTTAAAAATGATCAATTACATAATGTCAACAATTGTAGTGTAGCAATTTGAAAATGTTGTCCTTATTCTCTGTGATTAATTTGTAGTCTAATGTTTCTGGGCTTAATTGAAGGCCCATATTATTGTAGATTGTGAAGCATGAGGAAACACACTGCTGGGGTGTTTAATTTCGTGGATAAAGCCCAGTTGCCGAAATATGTTATACAAACACAGAAAATGTACATATTGATTGCTTCATTTTGAATAAGGTACTAATATATGAAATAGTTAGGACTTCTCCTTTATTTTAGAGACGCGTATAATAGAAAACTATAGCTTCTTTAGGTTGCCCTTTTCTTTAAAATAAAACGGGTGTGCCACGCTAAACAAAAGTCATGCACTGCGTTGGACCTTTAATCGCAATAAAAGATGCATAGAAATATGGGGGTGCCGTTTAGCGAATTTCACGGTTCTTCCACGAATTTTCAAACGCGTAGTTGCTATTGGCGCGATATTTTAATAAGATATCTTCCTAAATTCGGGTGTGCATTTATGTTACCCAAATTCAAGTCTCAACGATGTTAAAACGTGTCGAAAACCCGGGTGCATTTATGTGACGTGGTTCGAGATATGTTTTAATAACGTTGCAAATATTCCTAAAATCGAATAAAGTGGTTAATTATTTGAAATTGCACTGTAGGATAAACATGTATAAAAATCAGGAAATTAGCCGTTTATAATAGTTTAAGCGACCGTGCTAGAACCACGGGATCCGAGGGTGCCTAACACCTTCCCTCGGGTCAACAGAATTCCTTACACAAGAATTTCTGGTTCGCAGACTCCAATCGGGCAGTCAAAAAATTTTCCTCGACTTGGGATTCTAAATAAATCAGTGACTTGGGACACCAAAATCCAAACCTATCCCAAGTGGCGACTCTATCAATTAAATAATCTCATTTCGAATAATGTCACTTTAATTGAAAAAACTCCATTATATGTGTCATCCTTCAGGGTGACCGTGTAAAACAAGAGGTGTGACATTATATATTCAACTTGATTATTATATTAAACTTGTACCGGGCTCCAAAACTAAAATACGGGCCTGGTACCATCAAGAAAACACATCATTTCACTTCTAATAGTCTTTGTATTTTTCAGCAAATAATTTTCTTTAAAAATTCTTTTCTCGGGCTTGGGACCTCGGAATTCGATTTTTGGTATATGCCCAATTCCCATATTTTACTACGGACCCTATGGGACCGTCGAATCACAGGTTCAAGTCCGTTACCAAGAATGTTGACCAAAGTCAACTATGATCAATTTTTAAGGCTAATTTCATTATTTTTATTAAATTTCACATATAAAATTTTGGGAAACACGCCCAGACTATGCATGCAAATCGAAGTGATACAAAAAGAGGTTTTCAAGGCCTCGCAATACAGTTTTGACTTCTAAAACAAGAGATATCCTTTAGGATCACCACTGAACTCCAGCTTATATTGCTCCTGAGATCCTATTAAGAGGAGAAATGATGGCAAGGTATTTGTGTAATTACTTATGTGATCTTTTACAATTGGTGGCGCGGCAGTTGTATTTGCATCCATATGGAGCAATCTGTAACATATGTCTTCATTTCCTATCAGGTGCAGATGCT
Organism: Nicotiana benthamiana; assembly: GCA_034376525.1. NCBI lineage: Eukaryota > Viridiplantae > Streptophyta > Magnoliopsida > Solanales > Solanaceae > Nicotiana > Nicotiana benthamiana. The sequence continues at coordinate 51,612,231 of CM067330.1, read as the reverse complement.
TATTTTTGTTGAAGATCTACCTTCTCTTTATGTAGATACCCGGATTGTGAAACTGTACCATGTCATCGGTTTGAGGCTGCATTTAAGATAATTATGTTTTTCAACCAAAGTGATTTTGTTCCTTAAGAAGCTTCGGAATTTCTCACACCTTAATACTATTTCTCAGGCAGAATTGTGGTTATTATACAAAGGTTTACTCCCAATTAATAACTTAGTTGGTAGGAGCATCCATCATAACTACGATTTACTCCTCTTGAAGAACATTATAACATCAGACTCATAGTTTAAAAATCTATTTTGGTGTTTTTACATATCAATAAAAGCACACTCCTAACGAACAGTATACAATTTTTTTCTTTTGCAAGAATTATCGAATATCAACAAAGAGAAAAGATCATAACCTCCTGGAAAATAAAATTGTTGACAATATGAAGTATGCAACAATCAAATGGTTATCATCTCTCGTGCCTGGAAAATGTTAAAAGAACATGGCAAACATCGCCTAGACAGGCTTGACCCTGTCTAATGTTTGTTCCCATTTGTTTAACCACCAGAAAAGTTTCACATGTATCTTGATAAGATATGACTTTTCTTCAACCGAATATAGGTTGAGTGTTGAAGGTGTCATGCAAAATCTCACTCAAAACTCAAATTCTCAATTGGGAAACTTTTATCCCGTTTTCAAACTTTTATCCCCCAAATTCCTTAATTATAGATTATAGTTCTAAAATCAATATTAAGTTAGAAATCTTTACCCAATGATTCTCCTTCAAAAACCCTTGAAAAATCATCTCCCGCGAAGCTCCAATTCGATTTTTGTGTTATGAAATCTCAATCCCTCAAATTTTCTATATTTGCGCAGCGATTTTCACTTCTGCGGCTGGGATGCGAGTTTTCATTTAACGGCCATAACTCGCACCTGCATTGCCTTCTCCGCAGATGCGGTCTTGTCTACGACCCAGTAACCGCATATATGGTCTAAACAACATTGCCAGAATCGCACCTGCGACTCACTCCATCGCTTCTGCAGTCCGCACATATGGGCTCCTCACAGCAGGTTCGAAAATACCAGAAACAACAGCCTTCATATTTTGCCTAAGTCCAAAATCACCTTCGTTAAGCATCTGAAACTCACCCGAGGCCTCGCAACTTCAACAAGACATAACAACGAATCCTAAAACATCATACGGACTCATTCCAACCCTCAAATCACATCAAACAATGCAAAATCAACAAATTACCCTCAAATCCAAGCCTAAGGAACTAATAATTTCAAGAATCCTACACCCGACGATAAGACCAACCAAATCAAGTCCGGTTGACCCCAAAATTTTCACACAAGACACATTCAATACTATGGAGCTATTCCAACTCTCGGGATTGGATTCAGACCCTGATATCAAAAGTTCACTAACGAATCAGAAACTTCAAATTTTCAACTTTCGGCATTTCAAGCCTAAATAAGCTACGAACCTCCAAAACACAATCTGAACATGCCCCTAAACCCGAATTACTCAACAGAGCTCACGGAATTGAAGAAACTCAATTCTAAGGTCGTCTTCACACTGCTTCGACTACGGTCTAAATTCTAAAGCGTAAGCTCAACACGAATCTTCTCGACAACTCACAATTGCAAAAACAAGCACTGGAAAAGAAAGGGGATGGGGGTTAAATCTTAAAACGACTAGTCGGGTCGTTATATCCTCCCCCTCTTAAAAGATTCATTCATTCTCAAACGAGCATGGAGACATGCCCGAAGTGGTGAAAAGGTGAGGGTAACAGTTGCGCATATCATGCTCGCTCCCAAGTTGCCTCCTCGATCGGCTGACACCGCCACTAAAACTTCACTAATGCAATGTCCTTTGGCCTCAGCTTTCTAACATGCATGTCCAATATCGTCACTGGATCATAACATAAGATAGATCATTGTCCAATTGGACTGAAATAAAATCCAACACGTGTGACGGATCACCGCGATACTTCTAGAGCATCGAAACATGAAATACCGGATGAACTCCTACCAAGTTGGGAGGTAAGGCAACCTCATAAGCAACTTCTCCAACACGTCGCAACATCTTAAAAGGACCAACAAACCTCGGACTCAATTTTCATTTCTTCCCAAATGTCATAACGCCCTTAATAGGCAAAATCCGAAGCAAGACTTGCTCTCCAACCATATAAGAAATATCATAAACCTTCCAGTCCGTATAAATCTTCTGTCTAGACTTGGCTATGCGAAGTCTATCTTGAATCACCTTAACCTTCTCCAAGGCGTCCTGAACCAAGTTTTTGCCCAACAATCTAGTCTCACATGGCTCAAACCAACCCACTAGGGATCTATACCCCCTACCATGCAAAGCCTCATACGATGCCATCTGAATGCTGGACTGCTAACTCTTATTGTAGGCAAACTCTGCCAGTGGCAAGAACTGATCCCAAGAACCTCCAAACTCCATCACGCACGCATGAAGCATATCCTCAAGAATCTGAATAGTGCACTCGGACTGTCCGTCCGTCTAGGAGAGAAATGTTGTGCTCAACTCCACCCAAGTACCCAACTCATGCAGTGAGGCCCTCCAGAACCGTAATGTAAACTAAGTACCTCTATCTGAAATGATAGAAACTAGAATACCATGAAGACGAACAATATCTCAGATATAAATCTCCGCCAACCACTCCAAAGAATAGATAGTACACACAGGAATGAAGTAGGCAGACTAGGTCAGTAGATCCACAATCACCCAAATGGCATCGAACTTCTTCAAAGTTCATGGGAGTCCAACTAAATCTTTATCTGTTGAAGCAACCCACCCGGTCTCTGGTGCTCATACTTTACTTGTTGATAATTGAGGCATCAAGCTACAAACCCAACTATATCGTTCTTTATCTGCCTCCACCAATAATTCTATCTCAAGTCCTGGTACATCTTCGTGGCACCCGGATGTATGGAATACCGCGAACTATAGTCCTCCTCTAGAATCAACTTACGAAGCCCATCAACATTGGGTACACATAACCGACCTTGCATCCTCAATACCATGTCATCACCAATAGTCACATCTCAGGCATCACCATGCTGAACTTTGTCCTCGAGGATGAGCAAGTGAGGGTCATCATACTAACACTCTCTGATACGATCAAATAGGGAAGACCGAGAAATCATACAATCTAGATTTCAACTGGGCTCTGAAAGATCTTGTCTCTGAAACTGGTTGGCTATGGCCTGAACACCGTTGCCATGGGCCTCTCCGCTGCTGGTAGATAAGACAAACTCCCTAAATTGTCTGTCTAGTGACTCAAAGCATTGGCCACCACATGGCCTTGCCCGGGTGATACAAGATAGTGATATTATAGTCCTTCAACAGCTCTAACCACCTACTATGGCGCAAATTAAGGTCCTTTTTCTTGAACATGTGCTATAAACTCTGGTGATTAGTATAAATACTCACAAGGGACGCCATACAAATAATGGCGCTAGATCTTCACGTCGTGAACAATAGCAGCCAACTCGAGGTCATGGATAGGATAATTCTGCTCGTGTACTTTCAACATTTGGACGGGTAGGCAATCACCTACTGTCATGCATCAATACCGCTCCAAGGCTAATCTTTGAGGCATCGTAATAGACAATATAAGACCCCGAACCTATAGGCAATTTCAAAATTGGTGTTGTAGTCAAAGTTGTCTTGAGCTTCTTGAAGCTCGTCTCACACTCTTCCATCTATTGGAACGGAGCACCCTTCTGGGCCAGCCTGTTATATGTGTTGCACTAGATGAATCCCTAAAGAAGATGATGGTAATAACCCGCCAAGCCAAGAAACTACGGACCTCTGTAGCTGAAGATGGTCTGGGACAACTCTACACTGCTTCCACTTCCTTCAGATCCACCCTTATCCCCTCACTCTATACCACGTGACCTAATATTGCCATTGAATCCAACCAAAACTCACATTTTGAGAACGTTGCATATAATTTCTTTTCTCTCAAAGTCTGAAGCACTATCCTCCGGTGATGCCCATGATCTTCCCGACACTAGGTGTATACCATAATATCATAAATAAAGACAATGATGAATGAGTCAATATATGGCTGGAACACACTGTGCATCAAATGTATGAAGGATGCTTGGGCATTGGTCAACCTAAATGACATAAAAAGAAACTCTTAAGGACCAGACCGAGTCCTGAATGAAATCTTCAGGATATCTAGCTCCCGAATCTTCAACTTATGGTAACCTGAATGCAAGTCAATCTTAGAACACACTCGTTCACCCTGTAACTAGTCAAACAGATCATCAATACGAGGCAAAGGATACTGGTTCTTTATTGTAACTTTGTTCAACCGGAAATAATCAATACACAAATACATAGAACCATCATTTATTTTCACAAACAAGATAGGAGCACCCCAAGATGATATACTAGATAGAACTAAACCTTAATCAAGAAATTCATGTAACTGATCCTTCAACTCCGTTAACTTAGGATGGGTCATGTGATATGGAGGGATCGAAATAGGTTGAGTGACCGGCAACAAATCAATGCTGAAAATCAATATCTCTATTAGACTTTATACTCGGAAGATTGGCTGAAAACACATCAAGGAAGTCCTGTACTACTGGGACTGAATCAACTACAGGTATATCAATACTGATATCTCTCACATAAGTTAGATACGCATCACACCCATTCTCAACCATTTGCTGAGCCTTAAGGAAAAAAAAGTACCCCTCCACTCTACCCGCGGTACATCTGGCATAGCCAGCATTATGGATTTGGCGTGACAATCAAGAATAGCATAATGGGTTGACAATCTGTCTTTGCCCAAGATAACATCAAAATCTACCACGCTGAGCAATAATAAATTGGCTCTAGTCTCAAAACCACTAAGAGCAACCAAACACGACCGATAAACGCGGTCCATAATAAAAGAATCTCCCATAAGAGTAGAAACATATATAGGGGAACTCAAAGAATCTCGAGATACTCCCAAATGTGGGGAAACATAAGAAGACACATAAGAATAAGTGGAGCCTAGATAAAATAAAACTGATGCATCGCTATGACAAACTAGAACAATACCTGTGATGACAGAATTGGAGGCGACAACCTTAGTACGGGAAGGAAGGGCATAATATCTAGCCTGGCCTCCCCCTCTATGGCGACCTCTAACTCCCGACCTCCATTTCTAGCTGGCAGCAGGTGAGGTAGCAAGTGATGTTGTAATCATAGAATGGGAACTGTGCGAGGCACGATGTGGCTGAGAAGTCTGTGGAGGTGCACCCCTCCTAAGTCTGGGGCAATCCCTCACCATATGGCATGTCGCCACACTCAAAACAAGCTCTGGAAGGACGTGGAATTTGTGACTGGCTCAATCTAGGTCTAGTAAACTAACCATTAAAAGCATCTTGTGCAAGAGGTGCACTAGATATTGGAGGTGTATAATAAGGCTCCTGAGATTTAGGAGGAGATGGAATACCAGTGGCTGCTAGGAAAGTTGAATGAATGGGGCGACTCATATAACCCCTACCATGACGAACTGTAGCTGGGGCACAGGCACCAGAATAATGGCTCAACTCTCGAGACCTCTTGGCATCCCTCTCCTCTTTGTCCCGAGCATGCATACCCTCTACTCTCTTAGCAATACTCACCACCTTCTCCAACTCCCTAGCCATGCTAGACTTGATGTTGGACAGTATAATGAACAGAGTAAGAGAATCCAAGAAAGTGTAGGTGCAAAAGTTTCCCTATAAACGGGATGGCTTCAACAACCCATAAGCGGCGACAAATAGTTAATTTGCTGAAGCCAGCCCCTTATGGATTGTTGAAGCCAGCTCCTTTGTAGGGAAAATTTTGCATCTATGATTTAATTTGCTTTCTTGGAGTCCCTTGGTCTATTCATTATACTGTGGTATCAGAGCCAGTCCATCCTTTCAAAAGGGGAACGGTTTACTAAATATATCTAAGTCATTTTTATCATCCTCTTCCTTAACAAAAATGAATATGTCCCCTACTTTATATAAAATGTTGTACAAAAAATATGATTAACTCTATGAAGTAGATATCTACCTGATGAACAAAAAGTATCCTTGACTGAACTACCCCTCATAAACCCCTACTCAGCTTTCGCCAAAAATCATTTGAACCTTGGACCCAAATTTGTTCCTTAGTCCTACACAGACCAAAAGGAGTCAAAGAATATGTCGTTGCCTCAAAATTTGATCAGCAACCTATTCTTTCCACTTGAGAACAATTATTATCCTTCAAAATCCTAGATGATTTTCCTAGACAATGGAGAAACCATGGTTTTACCCATATCCATTTTAGTGCTATCCGAACCACTTTAACATATCACAGAAGAAAATTTCAACTTGTTATTGCTCGACTTTCTCTTCTAGATATAAGATACTTAGAGTATCAATATGCAAAATTGGGTACTGTTGAAGTTAAACTAAATGTCAGGTGAGTCTTCATAACTATCTTTTCAAATTTCAACATGTCCCTTTATGACCTGTACCTAGCCAAAGCCTAAAAATCCAAGTCCAAATCCAGGGAGCCTCACAAGCCAAAGATTCCATCCAAGATACTCTTCACCACCAAATAGCGTGGCGGGTCCAAAATCATTCCATGGATCTATACCTTCCTGGAGGAGAAAATGATTTATTCTTGAATATTGATGCTATCAAAGGAAACATCATCTGCACCCAAGTACCCCAAATAGATTTCCAGAGATGAGCTTGTCAAAATCCTTCTTGATCCTGGATCACAAATTATGAAAAGTTAAGGAAACCAGAAGAATCTATGCAATCTAGTGAGCCAACTTTTACCAAAAGAAATGGCAAAACCGTTTGCATAAGCTTTGACCATTCCTGTCTTAAAAAATCCAGTAAAACCATCTCCTCTTGCCAAATGATTCAATCCAAAAATACAATAGATACCTACCCTGAACTTGACGGAGAATTCTTCTGGAATATACGAAGTATCATGGAAGAACATAACTGGTGTCAACATTTTGATAAAGAAGGAAAAAGAGTTTAGTGGTTCAAAAAACCCTTCACTGGACACTACCCATGGGATCTTGGTTGCGACTGCCAAGACTGTTTGGAAGATCCAATTGGATAATATGATGAACACCACCAGCGTTGTCGCACCCCCTTTTTATGCTACACCACCGCGAAGGGCGTAGATAAGGGAGTTTTTCCAATTAAAGGACAATCGAAACGGGATATTTAATTAAAAATAATTTAGAGTCGCCACTTAGAAATTTATGGTGTCCCAAGTCACCCGTTGAAAATATCAAATCGAGGAAGGTTTGACTGTGTAATACAGTTTGCGAGCCAGAAGTCCGGGTAAGGAATTCTGTTAACTCGGGAGAAGGTGTTAAGCGTTCCCAAGTTCCGTATTTCTAGCATGGTCACTCAACTGTTATATTTTGCTTAATTATACGATTTAATACATTTTAAACCTTTGTGAAAATTTTAACTATTAAACCGCTTTTATTTAATTTTAAGAAGATTGCAACGTTGTTAAAACGCGTTTTGAACCAGGTCACATAAATGTACCTGTAGCCCGCAACACATTTTACCTAACGTTGAGATTTGAATTTGGGTCACATAAATGTGCACCCATATTTAGGAAAGTACATTATTTAACTAGCGTGCCTAAGGTAATCACATGCTTATCAAAATTTGCGAGGGCCACGAAAAGTTCGCTATGTGGCATACCTCGAATTCAAAGGATAAGAAAAACTTAATTAAAATGAGAGTCGTGCAATTGCATGGCGCACCTCAATTCTAATTGAGACTATTTAAATAAGGGCCACTGATTGTCTAATTTATTTGATGGCGCTCCTCAAATCAATTACAAAGGTCCATAAATGAAATAAGGCTAAAGAAATCACAACTACTTTTGAACCATGCTGAATTTAAATGTGAACTAAAGATTGAGTCCAAGTGAAGTCTATTTTATTCACTTCTTGTCAGAATTTGGGCTTGGCCAAGAATGAGGCCTAATAGCCCATACACTTGAAGACTATTTGAGATGGCAATTTTAGCACCATTTCATGCCAGGCCCAATAAGGGCCCAATTCAGCAACACATGAGGTCCTCAAATCAAGTCCACAGGACTTCCATTACTGAGCTTGCAATTACTGATTGTGTCACTCTTAATACTAACACAGTATGGTTCAAATAACATGCCAATTAAATAAATCAAATATAAGATTCCAAATTTAAGCGAGCATTTACAAAGAAGGTGATTCAACATGGCAACACTGATTTCATCACACAATAGTGATTATTTGGAACCTCATATGCTATGTCAGTTCTATAATAATTTCCCCTTCTAACACTTAACCTTGATCAATTCGAATTAACAAATGAGTTTACTCCAGTTTGATAACTAATGGACGAAATAACTATTATATTTGGAATACAGAATTAACTAATGCCTTTAGCAATACAAAAAACAAGCTGAAGAATTAAAGAAAAAGGTAATCATCAGACATCATCTACATGCAAAACAATTTTAGCAGGGATCTCATTAAAATGAATCAGTGAATCAAAATAGTAAAGCGAAAAAAAGAAACATACAACATAAATGAAGCCTTCATGCTCTTTCTCGAAATGTTACATAAGTCAGCACTTGTATTTTTGAAGCCAAAATGGGTACCTGAATATGGTATGGGAAAATTAGAAATTGGATTAGAGGTCTTGCAGAAATGGCAACAGCAGTAAACAGCAAGAGCAACAAACTCGACAGGAATCAACCACAACCAACGAAAAATAGAGTTTTTAACAATAATCCTAAATTAGCCTTGCAAAACTTAGATTCACCTCTTTCTAAACCAGGTTCAGCTTTCAAAACCAAATCAAACTAACCTAGACCCCAGGTGAACCAGATAATGCTCCAAAATCCAAAGAGACCTCAAAGCTCAAGTTTAAGCAGTAATTTTCAATATTTAGCTGCCTGAAGTTTCTTTGGAATTTTTCAGTTCTTAATCCTTGTCTTCTAAGGCAAGAAAGAATGTCTTTAAAGGCAAGTAACTAGGTCACCCTTCAGAATTGTTATTTCAATTTAGTCCCTATAATTTTTAGCTTTTTTGCATTCCAATCCTTAGTATCCTGACTTGCTACCCAAGTTATACTATCTAAAATCCTGAAATTCAAAATTAGGACCCTAACCTAGAAGCTTCCCAATTCTGTTATTAAAGATTCCCTTAGCCAAATGCCTAAATTACCTTCCAATGTCCTTCTAATTACTTTCTACCCATTCCCTTGAATCCCTTTTTAGACTAATAGATTAAATTCTGATGCTTTTTGAAATATAACAAACAAGTTTAAGCAACTAGAAATTCAAGCAGATCCAATTATGAAAATTCTAAAAATGCAGAAAATCAAAAATAGAAAACAAATTGATACATGAACTGAGCGTACAACAATAATCTCAACCACAAGACTTATCATGATTAAGCTAACATTAATTAAACCAATCTAAAACCTAGATTATCCAACTTATATAAATTGACTATCATGAACAAAATCTAATTCAAACTCAGGAACTTAGCATGAAATCCAAATCAATAAAAGGACTTCATACCACTAAAATTAAATCTAATCCAACTCAGGACCATAATACTGATACTGCCTTAATTAAAACTCAAGAAATTAAACAAAATAAGACTTATAAAACCCTAATTAACTTAATTAAACTCATAAAATTAACAAAATATGACTTATACAACCCTAATTAAACTTAAACTCAGGAATTTTAACAAAAAATAACCAAATTAACATAAAAGAGATGAGGGAGAGGGAAATTTAGAAAGAAAACTTAGCTTATCAATGGAATCAAACCCTGAATTTGGGTAGAACTTCTTTATGCAGCGGGGTTTGGGTCTTAAACCTTAGATCTAGAATTCGACCAGTACTGTGGACCAGTGGAGAGGGGGAGGTGGGCTATAGGGCGTGAGTTTTGGATGATTTAGTGGTGGTTAGGTTTTGGCCGAGGTTTTGATTCAATATTCAAGACATCCGGCATAGATTCGAGGGTAAATACGTGGGTATTAATGATGAGTTCTAGGAGGACCTATGGTGTTAGTTTGGGTGGTGTTTGGGTGGTGGCGTCGCCGGACACGACGGAGGAGTCCATGGCGGCTGCTAGGGTTTTGAATATTCGAGGAGCTTGGGAGGATTTTGAGGAAATCTAATGGCGGATCTGGGAGGGGGAGGTGAAGGCGAAGCAGTGGTGTAAATTTGGGGCTTATTTGACGATTGCCGCCAGCTGAGGCAATTTTTGGCCGGCGGTTCACGGTTGTAGACGGCAAGGTTAGGTATTCTTATGAGAGGTGAGAGAGACGAAGGGGTAGGGGGTCTGAGAGGGGTGGAGTTTGTTAGGACATTTATATACTAAATGATCTAGGCTTCTCGACCGTTTGATCAACTAACCTAGACGGCTGAGATCTATTCACCCAAACAACGTCATTTGGTATATTAGGGGGCTGAACCGGGTTAGGGAGGGTATTGGACCGGGTTAGGGGGGATCCGTTTGGGTTGGGTATAGAATTGGCCCCATTTTGGGTCTCTTGTGAAAGACTAATTTAAAATTCCAGATTTTCTTTATCTTTCTCTTTTTTTTCTTTTTTTCATTTTCAAAAATAAACTGAAATCCAAACTAAATTATAAATCCCAAATTAACCTATGAAATGCTAATTAATCCTACATAATCATTATCACAAATAATTAAAACAAAATTAAAAGAGGAATCACCTAAAAATCAAAATTAAGATTAGAAGTGCAAATTAAACTATTTTGGATTTTTCCTCTTTATAAAATGACTAATTTCTAATTACTTCTTGATAAATATCAAATCAACTTCTAATTGCACATGCAACATATTTTTTTTATTTTTTACTAATTGAAATACACAAACAAAAATGCAAACAATTAACAAAAAATGCCACAAAAATCCACAAAATTACAAATAAATAAAAGAAATTATATTGTTTGAATTTATGGGAGTAATTCATACAGGGCAAAAATCACATGCTCACACCTTCCCCTCTTTGCTCGAAAACACGTAGAGTTTTCGTGTAGAGGTAAGTGAACGGATACGAACTATTTTTGCTAGTTTGAGTACTCCGTAGAAAGCATTTTGAAAAGCTTGACCGCACTATGATTCAGAGGTTGCCTACATATCCTCGGCTAAAAAGTAATCAGGTCAGTGTAGTTCAGGAGTGTTTGGTAGCTAGAACTACCGAAGCTATGATCTTACTGTTGCTGTTGTTGATGCTACTGCTTGCTAGATCCCCTTATTACACCATGTCAAAATAAAAGAAGCTAGACTAAGCTATGACATATGGATTACAAAAGAACATATCTATATCTTACAACTTGTTCTTGATCCTTGTTGCCTTGCTAACTTGTACTTCTTCATGTGAAACTCCTTGTTGCCTTGATGTCTTGCATTCTCTTACTATGAACTCCTTGTTGCCGTTTTAAATTGTAACCTGAGATGTTTTCCCTTGTTCTCCAGGTGGACGCCTGATTACCAAGAACTTGAAATGTATTCCCTTATTCTCCAGGTGGGTGCCTGATAACAAAAAACCAAAACTTGAAATGTATTCCCTTGTTCTCGAGGTGGGCGCCTGATTACCAAAAATTTGAAACTTGAAATGTATTCCCTTGTTCTTCAGGTGGGAAACTGATTACCAAAAACTTTAAATGTATACCCCTGTTCGCCATGTGGGCGCCTAATTACCAAAACTTGAAACTTGAAATGAGTTCCCTTGTTCTCCAAGTGGACGCCCGATTACCAAAACTTGAAATGCAAAATTGAAATGTATTCCCTTGTTCTCCAGGTTGGCGCCTGATTACCAAAACTTGAAACTTGAAATGAGTTCCCTTGTTCTCCAAGTGGACGCCCGATTACCAAAACCGAAAACTTGAAATGTATTCCCTTATTCTCCAGGTGGGCGCCTGATTGCAAAAGCTTGAATAAAGTTGAAATGTATTCCCTTGTTCTCCTGGTGGCCGCCTGACTACCAAAACTTGACTGAAAATTGAAATGTATTCCCTAAAACTACTGCCTTTAAACCTGATTATAACAAAACAAAAGAAACTTTCCTGCCCCAGTTTGGTGTTGAGCGCATCTATGAGTGTTAATTCAATCCCGTTACCCAATATCTCTAAAAATTTTGAAAGCTAAATCCTATTATCCAGGAGGAAATCGAAGTTATATTTGATGGGGACTAGTAATTAAAGCTACATCCCATTATCCAAGAGGGTCCTGACAATTCTTAACTAAAAAAAACTCTAAAACTAGGCTACACCTCTAGAAGTATTACTTCCCCTATGTCGTGTTATTTAAGAGGATATCAAAGCTGCGTCTCATTATCCATGAGGGTCCTGACACTCTTAATTAAGACCAATTTTATATCCAAATCATGTCTGTTGGGGATCAGCTCCCATTATCCAGGAGGTTCCTGAAAACATTTAAACTGACATCCCATTATCCAGGTGGTCCTGAGATTTCAAATTAAATGCCGATTTAACTCTCGGTTGTCTATACTGGGAATTCCTAATTAAAGTTTTTTCCAATTATCCAGAAGGGTCCTGAAGACTCCGATTGGGGAATTATTTGTGCCAGATTATGTTACCCATGACTGTTTGAGTTTTAAGCTGAGTCACATTTTCCATGAGGGTCCTTAAGTTCACAGCCATACTTCCTAGGTGCTTGCTTTTCAATGGAGGACTTCCCCAAGGAATCTGGAATTTCCTTCCCCTGTTTCAATCAAAGAAAATCTTGTCAGTTTGATATGTGGTGGTTAGCTTGCGACATTCTTGCTGAAAATGGCCTTCCCAGTGTCATGCTCTGTTGTGTCCAACTTCCCGTACTAACGATGAGCCGCCTGATTTGTTCGGCTGACCCATGAACCTTATGGCTTTTAGATGAATCGAGTGCTCTGTTCCCTAATCATTGTGTTACATTCCTAACCCCCTTACAAGAATATTTACATCCTTCCCAAAATTACCGAGTCAGTTCACTGATGAAACTTTCATTGATTCTTCCATTTGCCACTTTAACTTTCGCTGCCTTTGTTATGTTTTAGCCGGCATGTGCTTTGCCATTTGGGGAGCTAGTAATAAGCTTCAAAATTTATCTCCTACTCGCTTAAACAAAATTGATTCTCAAAACATCTTAGAAGAATAGAGACCCGAAAAAAATGAAATGTAATGACTCTGAGTTGTTTTATTTTTAGAATAAGAGAATTCTGAATTGGCGACTATTGAGGGGAAAAGAGGAAAAACTTTTCTGTGGAGGAGCAGCTGGTTCCAATGATCACGACATGCACTTTTGGCTTAGTCGACCCGGTCTGTCCAAACGATCGACCTTCAATTGCCATGCTCTGTTGTCGTGGCCTTCCTTAATGCAATTTCGTTAACCAAGCCTTGACCTTGCTTATCTTGCGGTGTTTTGAACAGATTTCCACCAATAGCCCTTTTCTACTTGTTCATTTCTCGACTTATTTTCGCCTTAAGGTACCTGTGAGGGTTCTCACCAATAAGACTCTCTTATTTTGGTTTTCTCTCAACTCCCATCGGCTTACGCTTCCCGTGAGGGTTTTCACCAATAAGACTATCATTTTCATCTTTTCTTGCTCAAACTATAGTGTTGCCCTGGGTATGAATCGCCTCTTCTTGCTTGACTTGGCATTTTTTAAAGACTGATCGGAAGGTCTTTCTTTGGACCGTAATACATGCTTTTAGATAGGGTTAGAAAGAAAGGGTATTACAGGCTCAAAACAATTCAAATGGGTTCAACATTACAACTTTTGGAATCAAATCTCTTACAATAAACACAACTTCTGCCCCAGTTTCTTGGTTGGGGACTTTTGGATTTTTATTTTAATGAGACCGAACCATGAGGTTGCCTACGTATCCTTAAAAGGAATCAGGTCAAACGTATTTCATCACAAAATTCTTTGTTTTTGTTGTGATTTTCTCTTCTCTATTTCTTCTCACCATTTTATTTTGTTTCTTCCCTTTCCTTTTGTTGTTTTGCTATTTTGTGTTTTTTTTTTCTCTTTCTTTTCTTTCTTTTCTTCTTCTTTTCTTCTATTTTTTCTTTCTTCTTTTCATTCTTTCCTTTTCTTTTCCTTTTACTGATTTCTTACACTTGCGTTTCTGACTTTTGTTACTAATTCCGAAAGAGGGGTCTGAAAGAAAATAGTTAAAGCTCAAAAGGGTTAACAAGGGATAAAATGTTTAGATAGCAGAATAAAATGCCTTCGTCATTCCAATCTCCAAAACATCCCAAGTACAAATAATTATGATTTGATCAAAGAAAATTATACATTGTATCTCTTAACTATATCGAAATTAATGGCCATCTCTATGCACTTGCCTTTCACATCTGTTAGATATAATGCCCCATTGGAAAACACTCTTGACACGATGAACAGCACTTGCCAAACTTGGGAAAACTTGCCCATTGCCTCTTCCTGGTGAGGGAGGATGTGCTTCAATACCAAATGACCCACTTCAAACCTTCTTGGATGAACCTTCTTGTTATATGCTCTGGCCATTCTCTATTGATACAACTGGCCATGACACACTGCTTCTAATCTTTCCTCATCAATCAAACTTAATTGCTCCAAACGGGTTTTGAACCACTCATCATCAGGAATTTCTGCCTCGGTGACAATCCGAAGGGATGGGATTTCAATCTCTGGCGATATTACTGCTTCTGTGCCATACACCAACAAGTACGGAGTTGCCCCTACTGAAGTGCGGACAGTAGTGCGATAGACTAGCAATGCAAAGGGTAGCTTCTCATGCCATTGCCGGTCCCTTCCAACTTTTTTGAAGTATTTTCTTTATGTTCTTGTTGGCTGCCTCAACTGCTCCATTCGCCTTGGGGCAGTATGGGGTGGAATTGCGATGTGTAATCTTAAACTGTTGACATACCTCTTTCATCACATGACTGTTGAGATTTGCTCCATTGTCACTGATTATTATCTTTGGGATACCAAACCGACAAATGATATTTGAATGCACAAAGTCGACCACGGCTTTCTTGGTCACTTCTTTGAATGTTATAGCTTCGACCCACTTGGTGAAATAATCAATAGCAACCAGGATGAACTTGTCTCCATTGGAAGCTGCTGGCTCGATGGGCCCGATGACATCCATGTCCCAAGCAACAAAGGGCCATGGTGAAAACATTGTATGTAATTCAGACGGCGGGGAGTGAATCAAATCTCCATGCACCTGACATTGATGACATTTGCGCACGAAACTGAGACAATCTCGCTCCATGGTAAGCCAATAATAACCTGACCAAAGGATCTTTTTTGCCAAAATGTACCCACTCATATGAGGGCCACAAACCCCTGAATGTACCTTGGTCATGATGGTCGTGACTTGTTTAGCATCTATGCATCTCAACAGCCCCAGATCTGGCGTTCTTTTGTATAGTACCCCTCCACTGAAGAAAAACATGCTTGATAAGTGACGAATTGTTCCTTTTTATCACTTGTGGCTTGTACTGGGTACACACCTATTCTGATATATTCTTTGATGTCGTGAAACCAAGGGTCATCATCAAGCTCATCTTCCACCACATTACAGAAAGCAGGTTTGTCATAGACTTGGATATGCAGCGGGTCAATATAAGCCTTATCTGGATGATGTAACATTGACGCCAGAATGGCCAAGGCATCAGCAACCTCGTTGTGAATTCTTGGGATTTGCCTGAACTCTACTAACCGGAACTGTTGACAAATGTCATGCAAATATTGTCGGTATGGTATGAGCTTCAAATCTCGTATTTCCCATTCCCCTTGAATCTGGTGCACCAGAAGGTTTGAGTCCCCAAGACCAAGACTTCCTGGACACCCATGTCTACAGCTAACCTCATACCCAAAATGCATGCCTCATATTCTGCCATATTGTTGGTGTAATAGAAGCGGAGTTGAGCTGTAATGGGTAAATGGTGCCCCGTTTCAGAGATAAGTACCGCTCCTATCCCGACGTCGTACATGTTGGCAGCCCCATCGAAGAATAGTTTCTATCCAGGCTTCTTGCCCTGTTCCACTTCATCAATATGCATTACCTCCTCATCTGGGAAGTACGTCTTTAAAGGTTCATATTCTTTGTCTACCGGATTCTCGGCCAGACGATCAGCCAATGCATGCGCTTTAATTACAGTCCTAGTCACGTAGACAAGTCAAACTCGATGAGCAGGATTTGCCACTTTGCAAGCCTCCGCATAGGTATAGGCTTCTGGAAGATGTATTTCAACGGGTCCAGATAAGGTATGTAGTATATGATGACAGGTAGTGTTTCAACATTTGTGCTACCCAAGTTAGGGCACAGCACGTCCTTTCAAGTTGAGTATACTTAACCTCATAAGCTGTAAAGTTCTTGCTAAGGTAGTATATGACCTGCTCCTTCCTCCCAATGACATCGTGCTGACCCAACACATATCCGAATGAATTGTACAAGACTGTTAGATATAATATCAGAGGCCTCCCTGGTTCCGGTGGGATCAATACCGGTAGGTTCGACAAGTATCATTTTATTTTATCAAAAGCCTCCTTGATTCCTCTATCCATTTGGCCGCAGCATCCTTTTTCAACATCTTATATATAGGCTCACAAGTTGTTGTGACTTGAGAAATAAATCTACCGATGTAATTCAATCTCTCTTATAGACTCATCACCTATGTTTTGTTCCTCGTAGGCGGAAATTATTGTTTGGCTTCGATCTTTGATGGATCTAGTTCAATGCCTCGACAGCTTACTATGAATCCTAGCAACTTCCCTGATGGCACACCAAATGCGCATTTCGTAGGATTAAGCTGGAGGTTGTACCTGTGGAGCCTCTAGAAGAACTTTCTCAGATCTCTGACATGGTCGGACTGCTTCCTGAATTTCAGAATTACATCATCCACATAGTCCTCAATCTCCCTATGTATCATATCATGGAATATGATTGTTATTGCCCTCATATAGGTTGCCCCAGCATTCTTCAGACCGAAGGGCATGACCCAGTAGCAATATGTTCCCATGGCGTGATGAATGCCGTCTTCTCCGCATCCTCCTCATCCATCAAAATCTGGTGATAGCCTACGTAACAATCTATGAAGGACCCAATCTCATGCTTTGCACAATTGTAAATAAATATGTGGATGTTTGGCAGTGGGAAGTTGTCTTTTGGACTTGCTTTGTTGAGGTCACGATAAGCGACACACACCCTGGTTTTGCCATCCTTCTTTGGCACAGGCACGATATTGGCTAACCAGGTGGGGGTTTACCTTTTCCTTATACTGCTTGGTAACTTTGTCTTTTATCTATACGCTCACATCAGTTTTAAATTCCTCAACTTTTGTTTGACAGGAGGGCAGGATGGGTCAGTGGGCAATTTGTGAGCCACCAAGTTAGTCCTCAACCCTGCATATCATCGTAAGACCATGCAAAAATATCTTTGTATTCAAACAGCATTTTGATTATTTCTTCCCTAAGTTGTGGCTCAAGATGGACACTTATTTTGGTTTTTCTGATATTATCTGGGTCCCCTAGATTGATTCCTTCTGTATCGCTCAAGTTTGGCTTGGGTATTTCCTCAAAATAGCTCAACTCTTTCCTAATTTCCTCAAACGCCCTTTCCTCATCATATTCTGGTTCATCCTCATATTCTATCTCTTGAATTATTACTTTTGAATTATCCAATCTTTCAAGATTGTGCCGAAGAGTCCATATGCATGTCATATCATTGGATCCAACATGAAAATAATTGAACAAGAAGGAAAAGAAAAGCAAAAAAATAAAAACTATCAACACTGACAAAAAAGGAAATTGCATTTCAATGAAATTGAAAGACAACAAGATTTTACACATCCAAACGGATGGAAAATAGACTCTGAATTGCAACCCTAGAATAATCCAGAGAAATGGAAAGAAAAATTAAAGCAAACTACCAAAACTCCCTCCTAGTTGGGAGAGGAGTAGCTTCCCAATTATTGATCTTTGCACAAGGCCCAATGAATTGCACATCTACCATGCTAGAGCCCTCTCCAGCCTCCACCATATTCACATCTTCGAACAGCTTCTCAAACCTTTCAAGCAATTCCTTATCAGGATCACCACAATACTGGAACTTGTTGTTGTGAGGCGCTTCTTAGCGTAGGGCCTCACAAATGATTTGAATAGATGCGGCACGGGCTTGGGGAGGATCCATGCTCTATGTTTCATCTTTCTGGCTCTCTTTATGTCTGCAAGTGTGGGCTTGAACCCTAAACCAAGGTTTTTATGTTTTTAGGGAGAGACACCGGTAGTATGATACCCTGAAATGACGCTCCCAAACCCTTTCCTAGAACAAACCCGTTCTTCAACATCTCAACAACCACTTTGACTGACGTAGCAGCTAGCTTTGGTGTTGGAACACACTCTCCCTCTAGCACTTTTCTTACTAATATCGTATCATGAACCTGATACACCCAGGCCCCCTTGTCATCATCTACCTCAATGAATGGTACAATAGCATCATTGTGAGCATACAGATGGTCCTCACTGTGCACCATTATTTCTTGTCGGTCCTTGTCACGACCCGAGTTCACCCTCCATGAACATGTCGTGATGGCACCTAGTTCCTACAACTAGGTAAGCCTAACAATGCAGAAACTAATATAACTGGAGGAATTGTTTAATTACATTAAAATTAAAAAAAATAACTAGAAGAAAAGCGGTATATAAGTGCCACTTGGCATATACAACCCAAAAATAAATGCGGAAGTCTACAACTCAATCCCAAAACCCAAAAACTCACGGGAAGCACAGGCTAAGGAAAATATTGTAAATGCTCTAATCTCCAGAATGTCTACGTCAAAAGTATGATAGAATCTAAACATTACAGGTAGAATAAGTAAGGAAACTCTTCGGTCTGCGGACGCTGCAGATATACTTCAAGTCTCCTCTAGATCTCTCTGCCTCGATAGTAGTGCGCCTTAGATGAAGTACCTGGATCTGCACATGAAACACATGCGCAGAAGAGGCGGAGAGATCTAGCGGACACTAGAGGTATATCTGCAGCGTCCGCAGACCGAAGAGTTTCCTTCCTTATTCTACCTGTAGTGTTTAGATTCTATCATACTTTTGACGTAGATATTCTGGAGATTAGAGCATTTACAGTATTTTCCTTAGCATGTGCTTCCCGTGAGTTTTCTGGTTTTGGGATTGAGTTGTAGACTTCCGCATTTATTTTTGGGTTGTATATGCCAAGTGGAACTTATATACCTCTTTTCTTCTAGTTCTTTTGCTTAATTTAATTAAATTATTCCTCTAGTTATATTAATTTCTGCATTGTTAGGCTTTTCTAATTGTAGGAACCAGGTGCAATTACGACATTTTCATGGAAGGTGAACTCGAGTCGTGACAAGTTGGTACCAAAGCTTTAGGTTCATAGGAGTCACCAAACAGAGGCCGGTTTATTAGACTCTCGCTTATCGGCACGTAGACGTCTATGCTTATCAACGAGAGGTTATGTATCTGTTAGGAAGTTTCCACTTCTTGATTTCTTCATCGTGCAACTTGATTCCTTGAGGCTTATGCCCTTGTTACCTTCCTATCAATCTTACGCGACGTGAACCGGCTATTATAAATCAAGAATCAAAAAATGGTAATGTTACTGCAGGTGCGGTACATGTTGTTTCTGCTCAGTGCATGATTCAGAGTTATGATATCTCGCTTCTGATGGAGGAGACATAATTGACCTATGAACGTCCAAATTTGGGGTGATGGAGTAGCGAGACTTAGTAATTTCGAGCGTGGTGGAATTTCCATCTATGATGTAGTTTCGTTGTCCCGATTGAATTTACTAAGTTTGCCGGTGTTATAATCTTCTACATTTCACTTTGGAAGCAGGAAATAGTGAGATAGTATTAAAGAAGTGACTGTCAGAGATCACGTGGTGCGACGGTTCAGGATCGAATCGGTGTTTCTAATGTCGACGGCTCGAGAAAGATGATCTTCAGAAAGCTTTAAAATTACTAGTGCTCTGAAGATAGATTTTATTTAAGGCAGTAGCTGAACAACAAAAGATGAGGAAGGACATGTGGGACGTGTTAGGCAGTGACTAAAATTTCAAGAAGGCCAAGTATAAGGGGCCAAGGTCGAGTAGTCGACTAAAGGGGTGAGTTTCGCCAAAGTGGAAGAAGTCGGGAGTGATTTCTACAAGCAGGTTATCCTTGTGAGCAGGTCAGTGGTCGAGTGGTTGGCGAGGCTTCGGCAAAGAATTTTATTGGTTATACAGCAAAGGGATTGGTCTTGTAAAAGTTGTTGATGATTCAGAGTATAAAAAAGGGATTTCTACAGTAAGATATTGAGAATGTTGGCGATTGATTCCGAAAGATTATGTCAATAAGAGATTAAGAATCTTGGTGAGCTCCACAGTTGTGTAATAATGGCTTCGAGCTAAGTGAGAGAGACCTACTACATATGATTGGGTTGTATGGTTAACTACTTGCGGGGTTTCTGGTTATTAGCACATTGACGGGCTATTTCAGCCACGGGAAAAGACCATAAGTGGTAACTTGAGCAGAGGATTGTTAAGGGTGCGCTATGGTTGGCCTTATTGGCTTACGCCCTAATTTGGAAAGAACTCAGGATTTGTGCCTTGTATAGATGTGGGCTCGAAGGGAAGTGACTCTACTAGGTGTTTCACAAAGAGGGCATTCATGTGTTAGAAGATTCATGGAGTTGACTGTATCCGGGGCCAAGTCAAAGCGGGTGGCTCTCAGCAATGGTCCTTGTGAATTCAAAAGATAAGGTGTGATGTCTAATGATTTCTAGCCTATAGGTACAGATAAGAATGAGCTTGATAGCAACCTACGAGAAGAGGCACAGAATGTTCTATGATGTTTTGGCTTGCGATGTAACAATTGGAAGGTATGAAATGGTTCATGGGATTTGAGACAGCATGGTCTCGTGACTCAGTGTCACTCGAGATGAGTGTGGGTGAAATGTGTTATGTGTTGAATGGAGTTATCATTATTTCTAAGGCAAACAAGGACGTCACGAGCTCGGATGAGCAAGAAAGTAGCTTCGAGGCATAAGGTAAGTTAGTATTGTCTTCAGGGTCACCTGAGATCTGTGTTGGCGAAAAAAAGGCTTTATCCTAGTTGATGATTTTAATCGCTTTTCAGCGTTAGTGCGGCTGGTGGTTTGGAGGTACGACCGGTTATTTGCTATGGTAGGTTGCAAGGATGTGTTCTATGGGAAGATTGTATAGGTGTGGCAGGTAGTCACATGATTGTTTAAGGACTTAAACCAAATATGAAGGTTGTGATAATATCGTTTATTTGAGAATATATGCCTGGAGGTCACTCAGTCCATTAAGTTGTGGACCGTGGAGGATTCCCCCGATTATGATGGTTGTTCTTATGTGTTATGAAAGGAAGGAGAGTTATTATGTACCTTGGAAATATTATTATCCTAGTCAGTGTGACCATAATCATCTTGAGGTCGGTGGGTGGATTCAAATGTGAATATGGGCTCAATATCAGGCCAAACGTGTCCATTTTAGTAATGCGCTCCTAATGGAGGAGTAGTCAGGGTTTTATTTCGTTGTCATATATTTCTTGTAGTGATACATTGCACCGTGTGAGTTGTGAGACGGCTTGAGAAAATTGCCTATGTGTTGAGGATCCACGTAAAAATAATGTATTATGAGCAAAATGGCTCTTGATAATCAGATCGTATATCGTACCTTAGTTGTGCTTGAGTTTTGTAGCTTCTAGCGCTATACGTCTCCTCGGGGATGGTATTATGCACCTAGCGTGCTTGTGACTGAAATTCAGTATTTTATTGTAATGAGCAAGGTAGCTCAATGTGCATCTCCTTATGTAAGTGTTGTGTGTAGATCGGGTGGCATGCCACCATGGGTATGATATTTCGATCGGGTTGCGCGCCACAATAGTGTGATGTTAAGTATAATTTTCTATACGCTATATTTGTATGCCTTTCTTCCTAATTTCTAAGGAAAGTCCATATTGGTGCGTGAGTTAGGTAGTCCCTTCCAGAGTTCATTTTTTTCTTTTGCATCGCGTTTGAATTGGTAGCATATTGGCACATTATGGCACCATATGCGACTTCTGATTTTGTCCGGGGTAGCTTATTGCCTGAGCAGTTCGTACTGGTGGCACAAGATCATTGGATTTAATATCGGTGCAATCTGACTGTGTGAAGCATATTATGGAGCTAAAACCATTATTTGGTTTAGAATGAGGTGATAGTTCTTGTCAGGAGTATAGACCTAATGTTTTGTTAATTTGACAGCTGGGTATGAAGTCTACACCTCTCTTTCGTCGTGGTGGTATTGTAAGAATTAGAGCAAGACCTATGTAGGTCATGAGGTGCAATGAGGGCATCAGGTTCGTGGAATTTCGATTAATTTGATCGAAAAGTGTTATGGTGGTCCCATGGGTAAAGTGATGCAAGGTATGAATTCGGCAAATGTTGTACAGTCATATTTGGGCACCGCGTTTAGTGATTAATATGGTGATTGTATGTTGGAAACAAGTCAGGCATAGAGATTCCGGAGTGGAAATGGGAGCGCATCACCATGGATTTTGTATTTGGACTCCCACAGATGTTGAAGAAGTTTGATGCCATTTGGGTCACTGAGGATCAGCTGACTAAGTCCGCACACTTCATTCCTGTGTATACCACTTATTCATTGGAGCGGCAGGCGGAGATTTATATTCGGGAGATCGTCCATCTTCATGGCATTCTAGTTTCTATTATTTAAGGTAGAGATACTCAGTTTTCATCGAGTTATGGAAGGTCGTGCAGCAGGGGTTGGGTACTCAGGTGGAGTTGAGTACAGCATTTCACCCCCAGACAGACAGACAGTTTGAACGCACTATCCAGATCATTGAGGACATGCTTCATGCATGTGTGATTCATTTTGGAGGGTCTTGGGATCAGTTCTTGCCATTAGCGAAGTTTGCCTACAGCAACAGCTGCCAGTCGAGCATTCAGATGGCTCCTTACGAGGCTTTATATGGTAGACGGTGTCGATCACCAGTTGGATGGTTTCAGCCAGGGGAGGCTCGATTGCTAGGTATAGATTTGGTTCAGGAGGCCTTGGACAAGGTCAAGATCATTCAGGATAAGCTTCGTTCAGCTCACTCTAGGCAGAAGATGTAGAAAATCACTCTATCTATGATATGTGCGCTTTGGTTGTATGAGCATGATTTTCAGGTACAGGTTTTGATGAATGACAAACAATGAAGTCAAGTGTCAAACAACGATATTATATGACAAACAATCAAGCTTGAATGCCGAGAAGCACATTGATGAACGGATTGCAATGGAAAAGCCAAAGACGAGCTCAAATGTTCAAGACCGAAGACCCAAGGCGTAGGTCGTTAGGTAGAACAAATGTAAGAGCAACGCTTAAGTTATCTCGTCCTTTGGCTCAACATACGTCATCATAAATATGCAAAAAATCATTTTATTAAACCATATTTATCATAAACATATTTTATTAAATCATAATTATCATAAACATATTTTAAATACTTCAAACAAAATGATGTTAAAGTTTTCATCTTAACCAAAATGGTCTTTGAAGTAAGTTTTCGATTCTGCCTCAGAATAATCGATTATCAGTATATGCATAATCGATTATGCTATAGTCCGTTGCCAGTGTTTGAACACTGCCACAGAATAATCGATTATGCAGTATCAGATAATTGATTATTCAGCAGAAAATCAGCTTCTGATTTTCTGAACGTTGGAGAATAATCGATTATCAGATACTGAATAATCGATTATCTTGGCACAAAATCAGCATAATTGATTGCCAATTAAGCAACGGACATACACCATTTTTCACCTATAAAAAGAGGTCTTTTGAGCTGATTTTAAACACACAACACCTCCCAATATTGATATACATATTGACATTATTTGAGCATCATTTTAAAGCTTTTGTTGAGCCATTGAGAGACAACTTTGAGTTGTTCATAGAGCTAAATTTGTATCTCTTTATCTACTCTTTTGAGAGAGTTCTTGTTGTAAAAGAGAAAGGTGTTTGAGAAGAACATATCTTCTCATTGATTGTCGGGTTCGCTAAGTACCCTAAGTCTTAGTGGTTGAAGTCTTGTGGTGCGGTATCCACGAGCAAGGTGAAGTCTTGTGGTGCGGTATCCACGAGCAAGGTGCAGTCTTGAGGTGCGGTATCCTCGAGCAAGTTGAATTCTTGTAGAGTGTACATCTACGAGCAAGTGTAACGGTTTGTTAAGCACCCGGAAGCTTAACGGAGTTAGTGGAATCTCGAGAGAGTCTCTCGGGGACTGGACTAACCACAAGTTGTGGTGAACCAGGATAAACTCGGTGTATTCTTTCCTTGCTATTTTTATTACCGAATTTATTTTATTCCTGCAATTTTTAATTTCGCAATATTTATCAATATTCTCGTACCGCACTATTCACCCCCCCCCCCTAGTGACAGGCATAAATCCTAACAATTGGTATCAGAGCCTAACTCTCTGAAAGCCTTAACCGGTTGAGAGCGATATATATTTTTTGTTGAGAATATTGAACGCAGGAAAAGTGAGCGAAGGACACTCCACCTATAGGCCTCCACTATTTGACGGAACAAATTATACATATTGAAAAGAGCGGATGAGAATCTTCATCCAATCAAATAACTTTTGCTTGTGGCAAATCATCAAGAATGGTGAACAAATGCCAACAAAGGAGGAAGATGAATATGATGCCGAGGACGTCAAGAAAGTTGAAAATAACGCAAAGGACATCAACCTATTATATTGTGCGGTGAATTCGGACGACTATCGGAAAATCTCTTGTTGCACAACCGCAAAGGAAACGTGGGATAAACTCGAGATCACTTATGAAGGTACGTCTCAAGTCCGAGAATCTAAAATTGATTTTCTAACACATGAATATGAACTCTTTAGAATGAGGGAGGATGAACCCATCGGTGTTATGTTCGAATGATTCTTCAACAATCGTCAACGATCTTCATGCTCTCGGGAAAGTGTACACGAACAAAGATCTTGTTCGAAAAATCCTACGGAGTCTCACTCCCGAATGGCGTTCCAAAGCCAATGCCATCCAAGAGTCGATAGGAATCACGGATGTCACAATTGATGGACTAAGAGGTAACCTCGAAACTTATGAAAGCACAATTCTTCATCCTAGAAGTAAAAGTTCGAGTCTCGCCTTCAAAGCCTCATCTTCTAAAAGAATAGAGGTAAGTGATTCGGATAGCGATGATGATAATATTTCCAATGATATAATTGAAAAGTTTTATAAGTTTATGAAGAAGGAAATAAAGAAGGAAGAACCAAGTCCTTCATGTCAAAATTGTGGAAAACTTGGCCACACCAAATCACACTGTCCAAAATCAAAGGACAAGAAAAAGAAGAAACCCCATAGGCGCGTGACACGGGATTCGGACAGCTCGGGCGATGAAACTGCCGCATTATGCATCATGGCAAACGAAGAAGAAAAGGTAAGTATTTCTAACTCTTACTCGTTTGAAGAAATACAAAATGCCAACGATGAATTATATGGTGAATTTGTTAAAGCTTCCAAAACCATAAAAGATATGAAGAAAACACTTTCTTTGCAAGAAAAAGATTTTGAGAAAACACTTTCTTTGCAAGAAAAAGATTTTGAGAAAACATTTTTCTTGCAAGAAAAAGATTTTGAAAAACAACCTTCTTTAAAAGAAAATGATCTTTTAGAAAATGACAATACTGTTCTTAAAAATAAAATCAATTTTTTAGAAGAAGAAAATAGATTTTTGGAAAATGACAATGTCGATCTCAAAAATAAAATCAAGGAGATGAATGAAGCCTCTTTAAGTGTTCAAAGTTCAAATTGTTCTTCTTGTAGTTCCTTGAAAATAGAGAACATAGAACTTAGAAATACACTAGAAAAATATAGTGTAAATGATTCTAAAACAAGTGAAGTAATTAAAAAGGATGATAGAAATGAGGTTAAACCACCTAGACACAACTATAGGAATTTTATTAATGAGCCTAGAATTAATCATTTTAGACCACCTAGAAATAACTCTAGGAATTTCAACGCTTCTAGGAATAACAACTTTAGATCACCTAGAACGCATTTGGCTCAACCAAGACATATGCACAACCCGAACGTTATATGTCATTATTGTAACCGGGTAGGTCACATTGCTCCCGTATGTTTTGCTAAACATAGAGATTCATATTTTGATTATGATTACTATTTGCCTAACCCCCAAGGACCCAAAAGAAGTTGGGTACCGAAAACCTATATTTAGGTACTTTTGCAGGTGTGCTTGAAGACTCCAATATTGTAGTAGATGCACCAAGCACGAAACCTTACTGCATCGAGGGGGAACGTCGGTTAGTTATCATATTTTTGATAAAAACGTAATAGTTGATATGTGCTAACAATTAATATTAATTATTGATTCATGTTTTGATAAAGTTTATTTTGAATAACAATTGGTATCAATTATTTTTATATTAAATGATTGATTCATGTTTTGATGAAAATTTTAGTTTAAATAACAGTTGTATATTTGCGAAAAATGACCGTTATTATGATTGGTATGTTTTTACTAACGTTTGGTATTATTTGATGTTGATATGATTTTTTTTCTAACAATTGGTATCGTCAATAGTTTAAATAACAATTAGTATACTCTTTTTGCTAATGCCAAAAGGGGGAAGAATTTAGGCGATATGCATCGAATAAGGGGGAATGTCTTCACATTCTAGTATGCTTTAATTGAGGGGGAATATTCAATTAAGGGGAATTATATTGAATTGTTTGCATGAATTGTATGTTGAGATATAGCATGAATTTAGGGGGAATTCGATATGCATATCTCCTATTGTTTGTCATTATCATAAAGGGGGAAATTGTAGAAAATCACTCTATCTATGATATGTGCGCTTTGGTTGTATGAGCATGATTTTCAGGTATAGGTTTTGATGAATGACAAACAATGAAGTCAAGTGTCAAACAACGATATTATATGACAAACAATCAAGCTTGAATGCCGAGAAGCATATTGATGAACGGATTGCAATGGAAAAGCCAAAGACGAGCTCAAATGTTCAAGACCGAAGACCCAAGGCGTAGGTCGTTAGGTAGAACAAATGTAAGAGCAACGCTTAAGTTATCACGTCCTTTGGCTCAACATAGGTCATCATAAATATGCAAAAAATCATTTTATTAAACCATATTTATCATAAACATATTTTATTAAATCATAATTATCATAAACATATTTTAAATACTTCAAACAAAATGATGTTAAAGTTTTCATCTTAACCAAAGTGGTCTATGAAGCATGTTTTCGATTCTGCCTCAGAATAATCGATTATCAGTATATGCATAATTGATTATGCTATAGTCCGTTGCCAGTGTTTGAACACTGCCACAGAATAATCGATTATGCAGTATCAGATAATCGATTATTCAGCAGAAAATCAGCTTCTGATTTTCTGAACATTGGAGAATAATCGATTATCAGATACTGAATAATCGATTATCTTGGCACAATATCAGCATAATTGATTGCCAATTAAGCAACAGACATACACCATTTTTCACCTATAAAAAGAGGTCTTTTGAGCTGATTTTAAACACACAACACCTCCCAATATTGATATAGATATTGACATTATTTGAGCATCGTTTTAAAGCTTTTGTTGATCCATTTGAGAGACAACTTTGAGTTGTTCATAGAGCTAAATTTGTATTTTTTATCTACTCTTTTGAGAGAGTTCTTGTTGTAAAAGAGAAAGGTGTTTGAGAAGAACATATCTTCTCATTGATTGTCGGGTTCGCTAAGTACCCTAAGTCCTAGTGGTTGAAGTCTTGTGGTGCGGTATCCATGAGCAAGGTGAAGTCTTGTGGTGCAGTATCCACGAGCAAGGTGAAGTCTTGAGGTGCGGTATCCTCGAACAAGTTGAATTCTTGTAGAGTGTACATCTACGAGCAAGTGTAACGGTTTGTTAAGCACCCGGAAGCTTAACGGAGTTAGTGGAATCTCGAGAGAGTCTCTCGGGGACTGTACTAACCACAAGTTGTTGTGAACCAGGATAAATTCGGTGTGTTCTTTCCTTGCTATTTTTATTACCGAATTTATTTTATTCCTGCAATTTTTAATTTCGCAATATTTATCAATATTCTCGTACCGCACTATTCACCCCCCCCCCCCTCTAGTGACGGGCATAAATCCTAACAGAAGAGTTATGCAGATCGCAAGGTTCGATATGTAGCATCCATGGTTGGGGAGCGGGTATTGCTCCGAATATCGCTGATGAAGGGCATGACGAGATTTGGGAAGAAGGGAAAGCTTAGCCCTAGATACGCTGGTCCGTTTGAGATTCTTGATAGAGAAGGAGAGGTGGCTTACAGACTCACATTGCCGCCTAGCTTATCACTCGTGCATCCATTTTTCCATGTATCCATGCTCTGGAGGTATCACGGCGATCCAGCCCATGTATTAAATTTAAGCATTGTCTAGTTGGATAAGGACTTGTCCTATGAGGAGGAGCCGGTAGCCATTCTAGATTGCCAGGTTCGTCAGTTGAGGTCCAAGAGATTCTGTTCGTGTCCAATGGAGAGGTTCGCCCCCTGAGGCATCGACCTGGGAGTCCGAGTCTAATATGCGGAGCCGTTATCCTCACCTTTTTCGGACTGAAGTACTTCCTTATTTTGTCCGTTCGAGGACGAACGGTTGCTTTAGTTGTGGAGGATGTGATGGCCCTTTTCGTTCGGTACTTCCGAGGCCTTAAAACCTCCTCTCTAGTTGCCTCGATTTGCATACGCAGTCCTTGCGCATAGCCGGAAAAGCTTAAATATGAATTCTATGTGAAAAATGATGAATTTTAATATTAATATGACTAAAAGTTGACTATGGTCAACATTTTTGGGCAAACAGACCCGAACCCGTAATTTGACGGTCCCGGAGGATCCGTAGGAAAATATGGGACTTGAGCGTATGCTGGAATCGGATTTCGAGGTCCCAAGTCCGGGGAATGGATTTTTTTATGTGAAATTATTTTCTGGAAATAATTAAAGAAAATGGAAACGAAATGTGATTAGAAGACTAGGGTATCGGGCCCGTATTTTGGTTGTGGTGCTCGGTACAAGTCTATATATGATTGGAGCTCTTTCTATAAAGATTGGTTGAAAACGGACGCCGTTTGACATGTTTCGGACCAGAAATGGGAATTTTATGTCATATGAAAAATTTGGAAGAAATCATGAGTTCAGGGAAGTATTAGACTCACCAGATGTTACAAGTTAGGTGCAAGCTGCAGGTTCCAGCACGCGGCCGTGGTCGTGATCGCGCGGTCTGCAGCGTGAGCCGTGTGGCCGTAGTAGTCCTCGCGCGGTCTGTTCTTCCAGCTTCAGAGAACCCACAACCTTCAGTTTGCTTTTGTGCGGTCCGCAGCGTGGGCCGCGCTGCCACGGTCCCCCTCACGCAGTCCCCGCTGCCATCTTCAGAGGACCGGCATCTTTCGGCTCCACCAGCGCAGCCACGATCATCCTCGCACAATCCGCGCTGGAGGTCCAGAGAGTATAAATATACGGGGTTTTTCAGTTATTTCTCACTTTTCAAAAACCCAAAACCTAATAGGCAATTTTCTAAGCAATACTTCTTATTCAAAACGATTAGTAAGTGGTTTCTAACTCATTTTCTTCACTCCTTAACACCTTTTAGCATAATTTCAACATCAAATCGAATTTTTTAATAGGTAAATTCGGGTATATTGGATAGGACCTAGGGTTTTGTTAAAATTGGGGGTTGGACCTCAATTCAAGATCTGATTTCAAATCTAATCACATAATTAGATTCGTGGGGAATGGGTAACCGGATTTAAGTTCGTACCTCAGGTGTTGACCACGTTGGTCCGGGGGTGTTTTGGTTATTTTTCTAAATTTGCATCTTAGCTTTAAATTAAATAGTAGAATTAGTTGCATGAGATGTTATTTACGAGATGTAGTTTAAATGAATAGATTTGGGCCATTTGGAATCGGATACTCGTGGCAAAAGAGTGATTTCAAGTTGATTTTTGAGCCGATTGAGGTAAGTGGTTGTCTAACCTTGTGTAGGGGACATTCCCCTTAGGGTATGTTATTGGGTAATTGAGTGCCTTGTACACGAGGTGGCGAGCGCGTACTTGAGCTGATCGTTGAAAATTCGATTTTTACTTAAGACGTTGAGACTGAGTTTTCTTTTGTACTTACTGTATCTTACTTGCAACTAAAACCTGTGTTAGATTAGAAAGACATGTTTAGTTGATTTGACTTGCCTATTGATTAATTTGCCTTATCTGCACTGCATGAGACATGTTGGGCTAGAACTATCTGTTGCTTGTGTTGTTGTACTTCATTTATGAATATTTCTCTGGTTGTGGCTGTATATTTACTTTGGGACTACGGGTTTGATTCCCAGGAGATACCCCTTCATATTAACTTTGGGACTACGGCTAGATTCCCGGGAGATTCCCCTACATATTTTCTTTGGGACTACGGGTTAGATTCCCGGGAGATCCCCCTGCATATTTACCTTGGGACTCCCGGGAGATCCCCCTTCATATTTACTTTGGGACTACGGGTTAGATTCCCGAGAGATCCCCTGCACATTTATATTATGGACTATAGGACGGTATCCTGGGAGATCCTCGTTATTGGTATTGATAGGGAAATGGACTACAGGACGGTATCCTGGGAGTTCCTCGTTATTGGTATTTATAAGGAAATGGACTACAGGACGGTATCCTGGAAGATCCTCGTTATTGGTATTGATATGGAAATGGACTACAAGACGGTATCCTGGGAGATCCTCGTTATTGGTATTGATATGGAAATGGACTACATGAGGGTATCCTAGGAGATCCTCATTATTGGTATTTACACGAAAATGGACTACAGGACGGTATCCTAGGAAATCCTAGTAAATTGGTACTGATATTGAGCTATTTTTACTCTGGATATTTTATCCTCGGTGATTGATTTTTGTTTGTACGGTCTGACTTACTCCATAGTTGTATTCCATTATGTCTTCTTACTGTATGTTATTGTCATCATTCTTATTATATTATTTAATCTCAGTAGGGCCGTGACCTTCCTCGTCACTGCCCCACCGAGGTTAGGCTTGTCACTTACGGAGTACCATTGTGGTGTACTCATGCCTCTTCTGCGCATGTTTTTCATGTGCAGATTCAGGTACTTCATCTCAGGTGCACTACCATCGAGGCGGAGATATCTAGCGTAGACTTGAGGTATATCTACAGCGTCCACAGACTGAAGAGTTTCCTTCCTTATTCTACCTGTAGTGTTTAGATTCTATCATACTTTTGACGTAGACATTCTGGATATTAGAGCATTTATAGTATTTTCCTTAGCCTCTGCTTCTCATGAGTTTCCGTGTTTTGGGATTAAGTTATAGACTTCTGCATTTATTTTTGGGTTGTATATGCCAAGTGGCACTTATATACCACTTTTCTTCTAGTTCTGTTGCTTAATTTATTTAAACGATTCCTCCAGTTATATTAGTTTCTGCATTGTTAGGCTTACCTAGTTGTAGGAACTAGGTGCCATCATGACATGTTCATGGAGGGTGAAATCGGGTCGTGACAGTCCCATTCAAATCTCACCATTTGATACAAAGTAGAGGGGACTACCCTAGTGGCATGATCCAGGGTCGTCCTAACAGGAGGCTGTAAGAGATAGCCATATCCAATACTTGGAATTCCATGGTAAAATCAATTGGTCCAATTGTCAATTCGAGTAATATGTCACCGATCAAATCTTTTCCCCCGCCTTCAAAACCTCGCACACAAATGTTGTTCTTGTGAGTTCTTTCATCATCTACCTTCAACTTCTTCAACGTGTAAAGAGGGAAAATATTCGCGCTTGAACCATTATCAACCAACACTCGAGTAACCACACAATCCTCGCACTTTACCGTGAGATAGAGTGCTCTATTATGCTCGGTGCCTTCTATGGGCAATTCATCATCAGAAAAAGTGACTCTCTTCACCTTAAAAATCTTGTTGGCTATCGTCTCCAAGTGATTGACTGTTATTTTATTAGGAACATGGGCCTCATTCAGGATCTTCATCAATGTCTGACGGTGCTCGTCCGAATAAATCAACAATGATAACAGTGAGATTTAAGCATGTGTCGTTCTCAGTTGTTCCACAATAGAATAATCCTGCATTTTCATCTTCCTCAAAAACTCTTCTGCTTCCTCTTCACTCGCAGTTTTATTCACCAGCACTGAATTATCCTTGGTTGGTTTTGATTTTATCAATTCTTCGGGGGCAAAGCACCTCCCCGATCGGTTCAATCCATGGGTCTCACAAACCTCTTCTCTAACCTCCTTCCCTTTGTAAGTCACTATTACTCGGTCGTAGTTCTAGGGTACAGCCTTACTGGTGATCATTGGTAGCTAAGTTATAGGTTTGATAATGACAGGCTATGTGCTAACGCCTGCCACGACAAACACAAGCTTGCTAGCTACCCCCGGTACAACCACTTTTGTATTTTCTTATCTCACCATCCCGTCTCTCGGGGATTCCTTCTTGGCTATGACAAAAGGCTCTGCTTTCTCCACTCAACTTAAGTGTCAAAATCTTGCTTGTCAAATTCTCACCCATCTTCCGTTCATTGGCTCAGATCATCATGACAGTTTGCGAAGGCTTTTTGGGCTCCCCCTCTTTGTGCACTATCTCAATTATATTTGTCTCTTGATGAGCAGGCAGTGGGTTTTGATTAATATTGGGTGCTTTCGGAGCTTGCACCTCAATCCGATGTGAGTCGATGAGTTCTTGAATAGCGCGCTTCAGATGCCAACATTTCCCGGTGTCATGTCCCGGGGCACCAGAATAATACTCACAACTCACAAAATAGTCTAGATTTCTTGGAGAAAGGTTTCGCAATTTTACTTTAATCGGCCTTAACATATCCAACTGTCTAAACCTGTGGAATAAGCTAGTGTATGACTCTCCCAATGGAGTGAAAGTTTTCTTCTTCTCGGTTTTTAAAACTTGGTTGGCCCGAAAAACTGGTCTTGAGGGTTGTTGGTAGGCTCTTGGAATGTAGTTATTTTGTGGAGTTGGATAATTGGATTTACGCACGCCATTGTGCGTAGGCGGGAGGTTGAGTATATGTTTGTGCATGATGGACGGAGAAACGGGGGTCAGGAGGTGGGTAGTAGGGTTGTGGTAGGCAATATGGAGTGTGTGGATAGCATTGATGATGAGATCGTGGCTGGTTATAATGGGATGGACCCCGGGGCCCGAACCATGTCCCTGAGAGAACTGCCGCTACCTCTTCCTTCTTCTTCTTTTCGATTTCTCCCCCCGTCCCGCTTTGGATAGCCTGGGTGGTTGCTTTGATTGCAGAATAACTCATGATCTTGTTGGATTTGAGTTCCTATTCTAACATACTCCCCATATTTACAACATTATTAAAGGATTTACCCACTGCCGATACCAGGTGACCAAAATATGTAGGCTCCAAAGCTTGCAAAAAGTAATCTACCATTTCGTTTTCCTTCATTAGAAGGTCGACCCTTGATGCCTGCTCCCTCTAATGGAAGTCATATTCTCTGAAGCTCTCATTGTGCTTCTTTTCCAGTTTTGTCAAAGACAAACGATCGGGGATAATTTCAAGATTGTACTGAAAATG
This sequence comes from Nicotiana benthamiana, assembly GCA_034376525.1. Taxonomy (NCBI): domain Eukaryota; kingdom Viridiplantae; phylum Streptophyta; class Magnoliopsida; order Solanales; family Solanaceae; genus Nicotiana; species Nicotiana benthamiana. The sequence goes on along the minus strand of CM067330.1, from coordinate 51,578,490 downwards.
ACAGCGAATGCTTGTGCTAGATCGTCCCATGTATACCACCAAGCATGATCATGTCATGTGTACCATTCCAATGCTGAACCACTCAAACTTTGACTGAAGTATTCCATCAGCAATTCATCCTTCCCACCTGCCCCTCTCATCTTGCTGTAGAAACCCCTTAAGTGTGCCACCGGATCACCATGTCCATCGTATAAGTCAAACTTGGGCATCTTAATCCCTGGAGGCAATTGTATATCTGGGAACAAACAGAGATCTTTGTATGCCACACTCACTTGGCATCCCAACCCTGGCATATCTCTGAATGATTGTTCTAAACAATTGATTTTCCTGAGCACCTCCTCTTGCTCGGGATTTTTGACTAGTTTTTTAGCCTCAATAGAGATTTCAAAATAAGAGCATAAGAGTAGGGTCTGTGGGCTTTGAAAGTGGGTTTTAGTAGGTAATACTGATTGTCATGAGCTTGGATCAAAGGTTCACTGGATGATCCATGGAGTGCGGCCGGAGGAGGTGCCACATAGATGTCAGCAACTAGTAGAGGGGGATGGGGAACGGCTTTGGGTGGTGAAACTGGGGGTGCCTGGAAGTTGTACCTTGGTATTGTTGGTAGATGGGAAATCTTGGGGGTGCATAAGTGGTAGGCTAGTCATGTGACTGGGCTAATGGCGGATGAAGGTCGGATTAGCAGGATAGGCTGGCAGTGGCTACCCTCTTACCCATGCCTAAAACATTTCAGCCATCTGATGCTTCAGTTTGTACATCTCTTCTTTCATTGCGTTAACATCCAACTCCTCTACCTCTTTTGAGGGATAAATGATACTTGTGTCGGTATCTTAGTTGGTCATAGTCAGCTTTCTTTTAGACCGAGTGTTATATGAGTGGGTTGCCAAAATGCCGCAAAAACTAACCACCTGTCTGGACTGAAATAGACAACACCAAAACTTGTTAGCGGTTAGGATTTAACATATAGGTAGCCACATATTCGGGGATGAATGCACCGACGCAGTTTACCGGTTTCTATTATGCACATGGATTGGCTCCTTGCGTCATCCCGGCTTTTTTCCTATGCCGCTTTTCTTTTCTCTCTTGTTTCCTTTTCTTCTTCCCCTTTTCTTTTGCTCAATTTATTTTCCTACCTTCTTTTGTTTCATTATTCTCTCCTTTATTTTACCGTTGTTTCTCTCATTATTTTCTCTTCTTTTTTTAATTTGGTTATGGTCAAATCCTATGGAGATTACCTACGTATCATGACCCCGCATGAATCAGACTGAGCGTAGATTCTGGAAAATAAATACAGAAAAAATTTGGAAATATTTGATTTCATAAAACACTTGATTACAACTACTAACAAACTTTAATAAAATAAATCAACAGACTCTAATAGAAAGATGAAAGTAACTAACTTGCCAACCTACTACATATTCAAATAAAAGAAAATACAGACTTCGTGAATGAACTAACAAACTTGAGTGAAAACCATGAATACATTAAAGCTTCTAATACTCCTGGGGCCTGTGGGACATTATTCAGTCTTGCCGCGGGCCTGTGTGCTAAATCCCATTGGAGGTGGTGGAGGTCTTCCATAAATTGACGAACAAAAGTCATTGCGGTGGCAAAAAACATGGATCTTGTCATATCTTCACAGTGGCTAAACTTTATGGTGATGTAACCAACAACATCCGTACCCTTTCTCTAATAGCACCCTTTTCTTGCAACAATCGTCCAATCTGTTGGGCCCTAGACTCCAAAGTTTGTTCAGCTACACGATTTAGTTCTTGGACTTGTTGCAAATCACCCGTGCTATTGCTGTGTAATAATGCTCTCTTTCAACATTGAAGTCTTTTGCTTGATTAACCATTTTGTTTTCAGCCATGATGACCTTCTTCTTCAATCCTGCAACCTTGTTGTCATACCTTTCTTTCAGTTGTTCAATCACACGTGCTTGTTCCTCTACATTTTTGGCTAATTATTTTCGGGCTCTGGACAGCTCACACTCTTCTTTGTTCAAGTCAAAACTATATTATCCTACTTTCCACCTCAGATTGTCTATGAGATGTTCATCCTTCGTGCTTCTAGTGGGATTCTCTGCGGCTATTTTAATTTTCTGAATTTCGGCTCACAAAGCTTCATTTTCTTTGGCTAGTCTTTCCCCCCCCCCCCCCCCCGTTTGCCGCAGCTTACAAACCATTTTCGAATTGAAGGTCTTTAACTTGCTTTTCCAATTTTCCTATTTTGGTCCTGCATTTGTTTTCCTTGGCTAACCAATTCTGTTGTTCTTGTGACGCTTCATCAAACTCCTGAAGATATGGCCTCTTAGCCAACCTTTCGAACTCTATTTCTTTTTTATACCAAGCCAGGTACCCTGGCGCCACCTCGCCTTTAGACAAGTCTAGTACTCGAGTGTTTGCCGTCAAGTACTGACATTCGCTCCAAATATGGCAGATTGCTGCTTCATGAAACTGACAATTAGGACCAATCTCAACCACATGGCGACTAATGTCTTCATCCCTAGGAACCATTTGGCACCTCCCTAATTGTCTCAGCACCCTGTACAGAGCATAAGGTTAGATAATCCAGAGGCCCATCAGAAGGAAATAAGGCCTAGTAGCTGGCATATATATAATTTCATCAATGTGGAGCCACCAGAACGTCCACTCAATTTGATTTGCACTTATGGTCCGGAGATATGACACCCATTCTGTAAACCTCTCTGGTAATATGAACCCATCAACTCTGGCATAAAATTCCTCTATGCATCTCTATTTCGATGACCCATAACTCATGAATTGAGGTTGATGGAACAAGTGTTCAACCATCCACATCTGTAACAACAAATTGCATCCTTCGAAGAAATCTTCTCCGGCTTTACATCCTGTGAGGCACGGAAGATTTCAGACATACCATGGGTGGGAGGGTGCTCTTGGCATGCGTAAGCAAAGTGCTGACAACCCATGATATCCATATGTCAATATTTCCGTCTTTCGTGGAAACAGCACGAGGCCCAAGAAGAATACTATAAATGCGAAATACCTATGTTCTTCCCATTTGAGTCGGCATCCCTTACTGCAAATTTTATTTTTCGGGTCGTTAAACCCCCCCCCCCCCATATTCCCATATCTTTGGTATATAAACTGTGGAGTAAAAAAACCGGCTAACAGATCTGGATTGGGAATCCCCCTGCTTATGTTTAATGAGTCCAAGAATTTGTGCACAACGACGACCCTTGGCGCAATCAAATATTAATGTCTCAAAGGAATTTTGGGAAGCCCGATATATCTGGTTATTTCTCCCATATGTGCACCTCCAAAGAGATCTTGTTCATGACTGTTATTGGCAAACTTTGATTCGTGCTCATTTTGCACATTTATTAGGGTGATTAAGCAAAAATCATGATTTATTGGACTCAAAGCAAGGTTAGAAATTTTCTTCAAATTTTATTTTTCAAATAAAATCCCCGCTTCGCAAATACGGCATTTCAGCACTTCCGGGAGAAGGCTGTACCTGCTAACAGCCAAAATTTAGAAAATAGAAACCAGGGCGGCTACCTTTGCAAAACAGCCTTCCTGTGCCCTTTTAGGGACATTCGGCTAATTTGACAAAATCTTCCTTATTTATTAATGACAAACGGAATTGGTTTCTTTCGGCTATTTTGCAAAAATGAAGTTGGGCCCGATGGGGGGTTTCCTATATTCCTCACACCCTGTGAGAATCAAACCGGCATAGTTCGGGCAAAATTAAAAACCAACTTCTTTTTTTCTTCTCTCTTTTTTTCGAAAATAAAATCCCCTTATTTGTTTTGTTTTTTTTTCTTTTATTTTCGAAAACAAAGCCCTCTCTTTTTTTGGTTTTTTCTTTCTTTATTTTTTTAAAATTTCGACAGCATTTCAGTATCGATTTTTGAAACAGATAAATTCCTTCCTCATCCCTCACATTGTTATTTTCTTTGTCAAATTCCATTCCCTCTTTTTCAAAAGCCGGTCGTCATGCAAATCCGAAATAAATGCACAAGTAGCACGCAAGATGCATCAAGGTGATCTGTTATTTTGGGTGCACTTATCATAGATGGACTGAACCCCTGCCTTGAGTCCCCAAAGTCAAATGCATGATGCAAACAAGCGTTCCTACTAGGGCTCCGGCGTGAGGTTAAATTATTCTAGGTTCAAAACCTGGGTATAGGGTCTAGACTGTGCACCCCAGCAGACTACTCGGGTTGAGGAGGGGGCTATATCTGGGAACCAAAAGGCTATCCGGCTTAGTAACATGTCCGGGCCTCTTTCTTATTTAAAAGTATGTCACTAAAAGAATAGGGAGTCTTGACTAGCGATCGCATCCCCAAAGATGAGAAAAGAAGGGTTTCGCGGCATTTTATATATAATTCAAATCATATCAAAGTGGTAAAATAACATTTAGCACATTGGGCACAATCATGTAATAAAATCAGATAATAAATAAGTCAAATATCACAATCAATCTAAGCTCAAATTTTGAACCCTGAACCAGATATTCTCGGTTCGATCCCCAACAGAGTCGCCAGAGCTGTCGCACCTCCTTTTTTTAAATTACACCCCCGCAAAGGGCGTAGATAAGGGAATTTTTCCAATTAAAGGACAATCGAAACGGGATTATTTAATTAAAAGATAATTCAGAGTCGCCACTTGGGAGATTTATGGTATCCCAAGTCACCAGTTGAAAATCACAAATCGAGGAAGGTTTGACTCTGTAATATAGTCTGCGAGCCAGAAGTCCGGGTAAGGAATTTTGTTAACCCGGGAGAAGATGTTAGGCATTCCTGAGTTCCATGGTTCTAGCACGGTCGTTCAACTGCTATATTTGGCTTAATTATCTGATTTTAATACGTTTTATACCTATGTGCAAATTTTAACTTTTAAACCACTTTTATTTAATTTTAAGAATATTGCAATGTCTTTAAAACGCGTTTTGAACCACGTCACATAAATGCACCTGTAGCCCGCAACACATTTTACCTAACGTTGAGATTTGGATTTGGGTCACAAAAATTCCACCCGTATTTAGGAAAATACATTATTTAACTAGCGTGCCTAAGGTAATCACGTGCTTTTCCAAATTTGCGAGGGCCACAAAAAGTTCGCTAAGTGGCATTCCTCGAATTCTAAGGATAAGAGAAAATTAATTAAAATGAGGGTCGTGCAATTGCATGGCGCACCTCAATTCGATTTGATACTAATTAAATGAGGGCCACTGATTGTCTAATTTACTTGATGGCGCTTCTCAAATCAATTGCAAAGGTCCATTAATGAAATAAGGCTAAAGAAATCAAAACTACTTTTGAACAATGCTGAACTCAAATGTGAACTAAAGATTAAGTCTAAGTGATGTCTATTTTATTCTCTTCTTATCAGAATTTGGGCTTGGCCAAGCATTAGGCCCAGTAGCCCATACACTTGAAGACTACTTTAGATGGCAATTTTAGCACCATTTCATGTCAGGCCCAATTCAGCAACTTATGAGGTCCTTAAATCAAGTCCACAGGACTTCTATTACCGAGCTTGCAATTATTGATTGTGAATCACTCTTAATAATAACACATTATGGTTCGAATCACATGCCAATTAAATAAATCAAACATAAGATTCCAAATTTAAGTGAGCATTTACAAAGAAGGTGATTCAACATGGCAACACTAATTTTATCACACAATAGTGATTATTTGAAACCTCATATGCTATGGCAGTTCTATTATAATATCCCCTTTTAACACTTAACCTTGATCAATTCGAATTAACAAAATGAGTTTACTCCAGTTTGATAACTAATAGAAGAAATAACCATTACATTTGGAATACAGAATTAATTAATGCCTTTAGCAATACTAAAAAAAGTTGAAGAATTAAAGCAAAAGGTAATCATCAGACATCATCTACATCCAAACCAATTTTAGCAGGGATCTCATTAAAATGAATCAGTGAATCAAAATAGTAAAGTGAACAAAAGAAACATGCGGCACGAATGAAGCCTTCATTCTCTTTCTCAAAATATTACATGAGTCAGCACTTATAGTTTTAAAGCTAGAATGGGTACCTGAATATGGTAAGGCAAAATCAGAAATTGGATTAGAGGTGTTGGAGAAATGGCAACGGCAATAAACAGCAGGAGCAACAAACTCGACGGGAATCAACCAGGACCAACGATAAATAGAGTTTTTGAACAATAATCCCAAATTAGCCTTGCACGCCTTAGATGCACCTCATTCTAACCCAGGTTCAGCTTTCAAAACCAAATCAGACTATCCTAGACCCCATGTGAACCAGTAAATGCTCCAAAAACTCAAAGAGACCTCAAAGCTCAAGTTTAAACAGTAGTTTTCCATATTTAGCTGCCTAAAGTTTCTTTGGAATTTTTCAGTTCTTAATCCCTGCCTTCTAAGGCAAGAAAGAATGCCTTTGAAGGCAAGCAACTAGGGCACCCTTCATATTTGTTATTTCAATTTAGTCCCTTTAATTTTCAGCTTTTTTTCTTACCAATTCTTAGAATCCTAACTTGCTACCCAAGTTATACCATCTAAAATCCTGAAATTCAAATTAGGACCCTAACCTAGAAGCTTCCCAATTCTGTTATTAAAGATTCACTCAGCCAAATGCCTAAACTACCCTCAAATGTCCTGCTAATTACTTTCTACCCCTTCCCTTGAATCCCTTTTTAGACTAACATATTAAATTCTGGAGCTTTTGAAATATAACAAACAAGTTTAAGCAACTAGAAATCCAAGCATATCCAATTATGAAAATTCTAACAATGCAGAAAATCAAAAAAGGAAAACAAATTGATATACATGAACCGAGCGTACAACAATAATCTCAACCACATGAGTTATCATGATTAAGCTAACATTAATTAAAATCAATCTAAAACCTAGATTAGCCAACTGATACAAGTTGACTATCATGAACGAAATCTAATTCAAACTCAGGAACTAAACAACAAATCCAAATCAACAAAAAGACTTAATACCACTCAAATTAAATCTAATCCAACTCAAGACCATAATACTAATACAACCTTAATTAAAACTTAGGTTTAAACAAAATAAGACTTATGCAACCCTAACTAACTTAATTAAACTCAGGAAACTAACAAAATAAGACTGATACAACCCTAGTTAAACTTAAACTCAGGAATATAAACAAAATAACCAAATTAACATAAAGGAGATAAGGCAGAGGGAAATTTAGAAAGAAAACTTAGCTTATCAATGGAATCGAACCCTGAATTTGGGTATAACTTCTTCATGTGGCGGGGTTTGGGTCCTGAACCCTAGATCTAGAATTCGACCAGTTTTGGGGGTTTTTAAGAACAATTGACCGTGGACCAGTGAGAGGGGGTGGTAGGGGCTATAAGGTGTGATTTTTGGATGATTTAGTGGTGTGAGGTTTTGGCCGAGGTTTTGATTCAATATTCAAGATGTTCGGCATGGATTCAAGGGAAACTATGTGGGTATTAATGATGAGAAGGTCTAGGAGGACCTATGGTGTTAGTTTGGGTGGTGGCACCGCCGGACACGGCGGAGGAGTCCATGGCGACTACTAGGGTTTTGAATATTCTAGGAGCTTGGGAGGGTTTTGAGGAAATCTAATGGGGGATCTAGGATGGGGAGGTGAAGGCGAAGCAGTAGTGTAAATATGGGGCTTATTGGGCGATCGCCGCCGGCGCAGGCGATTTACGACCGGTGGGGTTAGGTTTGCTTGTGAGAGGTGAGAGAGACAAAGGGGTAGGGGGTATGAGGGGGTTAGGGTTTGTTAGAACATTTGTATACTAAATGATCTAGGCTTCTCGATTGTTTGATCAACTAACCTAGACGGTTGAGATCTGTTCACCAAAACGACGTCGTTTGGTTTATTAGGAGGTTGGACGGGGTTAGGGCGGGTATTGGACCGAGTTAAGGGGGATCCGTTTGGGCAAGGTATAGAATTGGCCAATTTTGGGTCTCTTGTGAAAGACTAATTTTAAATTCCAGATATTTTTTTTCTTTCTCTTTCTTTTTCTTTTTATTCTTTTCATTTTCAAAAATTAAAAAAAATCCAAACTAAATTATAAATCCCAAATTAACCTATAAAATACTAAGTAATCCTACATAATTATTATCACAAATAAGTAAAACAAAATTAAAAGAGAAATCACCCAAAAATCAAAATTAAGATTAGAAGTGCAAATTAAACTATTTTTGATTTTTTTTACTTTATAAAATGACTAATTGCTAATTACTTCTTGAAAAATATCAAATCAACTTCTAAATGCACATGCAACACATTTTTTGTATTTTTTACTAATTGAAATGCACAAACAAAAATGCGAACAATTAATGAAAAATGCCACAAAAATTCACAAAATTGCAAATAAATAAAAGAAATTATTTTATTTGAATTTATGCGAGTAATTCATAGGAAAAATCGCATGCTCACAAGCGTCATTGAGAAAGATTCGACCTCAACAAAACCAAACCAAAATCCAAGAAAAAAGGGAAAACCACTGAAAAACAATTTCGAGCCAAATATGAAAATAAAGATCCTTCAATTGGATCATTAAGCCGTCCAGGTAAATATAAATTTCTTGTCAGTTACAATCCCCAGAAATGGCCAAAATTACCAGAAAAATTCACTCAAAGATGGGAAGATAGGGAAACCACGCCCAAATCCAAATCAACATTACCTCATACCCCAGAATTCAAAAAGCCACCTGAACTTAAAACTCTATCAACCCAAAAGTCCACACACCTACAAATATTCATGTTGAACCCTTCAAATTCCACCCACTCCCTAGATTTCCTCCATTTCAACCTTTTGAAAAGAGGGTATCAGTCATGCTCCCAAAATCTCCAAGAAAAATATTGTACTACCTTTTGGAGGAAAACCCCCAACGAGTGACATCGAAGCAACAATGAATTGGTAAATAGAAAATTCCATCTACCAAAACAAATGTGCTCAAAAATATTGGCTACACCATAAAAAATGTTGCCCATGGACAAAACAAGTTAATGAGCAAAGTGGAAACAATTGAGAAAAAGGTGGAGCACACGTCGTCTTAGCATGCAGGACTAATTAAAGCCTTGGAACTAAGATTGACAAATTTACAATATGAAAGTTGTCCGCCAGGAACTTCACTTTTCCATTTCTCCCAACAACAACAAAAGACTATTTCAATCAAGGAACAAATCCAGCTTTTGAGAAATGACCGTTTTGAGTCACAAAAAAACCCCACTCTTCCCTTCAAAATCTACCTTATATCCCATGTCAACACAAGTATATTCTCCACTAAAATTGGACAACACTTTTTCTACCTTTCCTACTACCTCGCAGAATCCTACCTCTTTCACCCAACCCTTAAAATAAGAACCTGAATTCGATATTGCAAAAACAGTTTAGGAAAGGAAAGATGCTCCTTCGGCCAAGAAACAAACCAAGAAAAGGCGAGACCAAGGACAAAGTTCAAAAGGGTCAAACCCTGAAAGTTTGATGATTTCTGATCACAAAACTCCCAACTTCTATGTATCCTAACCAAGATACATGTCAGAAGGAGATACCACATGGTCAGAATCTCTAAATTCATTATTTGATGATACAATGGAAGATAGCTCTCAATCAAGCAATGATTTTGCAGCAAAATCTTCCGAAGAAGACGATCCCCCAATATTTGTGAGCCAACCAAGAGACCCAGAAGTATCTGAAGTAGATGAGGAACAAAAATGCATGACAGATGAACCAATCCCAGAAAGTAGATATGAGCACATGGCATCAAAACCAGTTGGAACTAGTTTCCACACTTTCACCTTAGATGACGTCAAGATTTCAAAATGGCCTCAAAGGATCCAAGACTTCTATACTTGGATGGTGACCAAAAACTTGGTGGAATGAGAAAAGTATATCATCGTGTCAAAACTCACTTCATGTTCTCAAGAATCCTCAGAGATTAGTAGAACTCACTTGGAATTCAAGACAAAAATAATTTTCTTACTTCCCAAGATTCTGCCTTCAACATCAGGATCCTACATGAAGTTCTCTAAAGAGATACTGGCCAAAGAAAGGAGAAAATGCAAAGACAACTCTTCAAGATGAAGTGTGTGTCATTCGACAGAAATGACATTGATAAGCATTTTCAGAAAATGGCAAAGATATACTTTGAAATAGGCGGAGACATCAACTTGAAGCAAGCCTTTATCTCTTCCCTTCCAAAGCTATTGGCAAGCCGAACCATGACCATCATTGAAGAACAGTTTCAGTCAATAATAGTCCCATAAGTCGGCTACATCAGACAAGCTATTTTTGTAGCATTGGAAGACATTTGTATAAAGCGCTCATTCCTAAAACAAATTATCAACCATAATCCAGTGCTTGACAAAGCATGTCGCAGATACGATCTGATCACTGGTGCAAGATATCCCTTGACATAAAGGATTCAAGAGATTTAGATGGCCAAGAGTTCCAGATGGAAAATCAAGTTCCAAAAGACGGACAAAATGTTTCAGATGTAGAAGGGCACGAAATTTTCACAAGAAAAACAGATGCTTTATTTGCCACTAGATTGGACATTTTGCAAAAAATTGTCCCCGATCAAGGAGATCTGCCAAACTCCTTAAAGAGATTGAAGATTACACTGACATACATCTTGGAAAAGAGGAGGACCTTGAATCCATATTCTGTACGGATGATGAACCGAGTGAATAAACTTTGTTCTCTCTTGATATCTATGAAGATCAAGGCAATGATCACTACCAAATTTCAAAACCAGTGATCGAAGCTCGAGAAGAGATCAACACTCTCGTAGCTGTTCCTCAAGTAGAACTCAAATTTTATTCATCCAAATGGGATAAACTATAACTTGAATTATTGCTTTCATCGACGCTGGAGATGTTTTCTCACTTATAAATCCTGATGTCCTCCCTGAAGATAAATGGATGCCACATTTTAAGGATTTCAACACTGCATCAAATGGAATCTTGACCACAACTGTCATTACAAAGCACCCGGTTACAATTGAGTTCTTTCTAGGATTGTACAGAACCAAGCTAATAGGGTTTGATGTACCAGAAAAAGATCTTGTTGCTGGATTCGACATTTACAGACAACTTAGAGATCAACTCCGGATCAAGGCTAACGGGATAGCCTTTAAAAATTAGTTCAAATCTTATTTTGAGATTCTAAGGCTATTCCAAATCACCAACGACGAACAAATCAAATAGATTGAGCAAAATCTCATTGAACATTCATGTGCGGAATCCCACAAGGATTTTATGAAGAAAGGGAAAAGTCTGTTATAGAAAAATGAAGAGTTTTATTTATCAAGCTCCTAATCAAGAAGAATGAAAACATCAATCCAACAAAAGCCAGTCATTTAGGCATGAACCCAGATCATCTTCAGCTTGCAAAGGGTTGGAATTTGATCTAATAGAGCCATCAAAGTCACAATGGGCATGCGGAATGAGCCCCTCAATAAACTGACAACCTCTCTCATAAATTGTAGAAACCAAGGCTGGAGCATGCCTAGCTAAGTCAATGAAACAGACAGCATACTCCGAAATAGTCATAGTGCACTGACGCAAATGCTCAAACTCCGCAACATGTGTTCCTGAGGCTCTAAGGTACAAACTCTCTCAAGAACATATCTGAAAACTGAGTCTAAGTAAGGGAACCTGCCTCAGCTGGACTATCCAAATCAGAAGTACGCCACCACTGATAGGATTCTCCTCGAAGATGGAAGGCAGTGAAAAAAACCCTACTCGATCCTGATATACCCATAGAGTGAAAGATACAGTAGCACTCCTCTAGAATCCCAAAGCATCATTTGACACTAGACCACTGAATACAGAAGGCTTGTACTTCTTGAACCTCTCAAGACTCCGCTGCTCATCCTCAGAAGTTGCTGCCCTGTCCTCGGGCTTAACTGGGGCTACAAGCGGTACCGGTATAATCTATGGGATCTGATCAACCTGGACCCGCTGCTCAAGAGTGTGGGTGGCGGGAGTCTTTGCTCCTCCCCCGGCCTGAGATGTGGCTGCAACAATGGGAATCAACATTGCCTGAATTAAGGTGGTGTACATGCTCACGAACTATGCAAGGGTCTCCTAAAGCGCTAGAATAGTAGTAGCAGTAGGCATATCGGGTGTCTGGACTCCAACTGGAACTATTGATGGCTCCTCGGTAGCAGCTCGTGCGGGTGCTCTGGCTGCACCATGTGCACGTCCTCAGCCTCCACCCCAGCCCCGAACTCTAACGGCTCTAGCAGGGGGCGCGACTGACTGGTCATCTTTGGTAGCACGTGTCCTCACCATTTATGAGAGAACAGAAGATAGAAGTTTAGAATTTCGATATCAAAAATATCGCACGATAAGGAAATCAAATGAAGTGGAATTTCCTAACAGTTACATAGCCTCTCGTAGATAAGTACAGACGTCTACGTACCGCCCCGTGAGACTCTAATAAATCGGCTTGTGATTCATGACTCCTATGAACCTTGAGCTCTAATACCAACTTGTCACAATCCAAGTTCTCCCTCCGTGAACTGTCATTTAAGACTAGGTTCCATCACAACAGTTGACGGATGGCGAATTTGGGTCGTGACACTAGTATTCATATAAGTAACATGAAACAATTTCTCTTTCGCCTCTTCACCTTGTCTCAATTCTAATTGATTAGTTCCTTTCTTCGTGAAGCCCTTGGTTTGGCCCTTGTTATATTATATTTTCTGATGTTTATAATGAATTTAAGTCCTACTTGTTTTACATAAATTTTTATCACATAATTATTATATAAATTTTTATAGTCCGATTCTTATTCGAACCTCACGTATAACGAAAGTTTAGTGCGCGGGCCGCCTAAAACTATTATATAAGTAACATGTATCATCATTTTAAATATAAGTAACATGTATCATCACTTTAAATATAAGATTCTCAAACTTTAGCAAATGTTGAGTGTTAAAGTGGGAAAAAATTTATTATTAGTATTATTATTGTTTTTTTCTTCTTTTCCCTAGAGAAAGATGGTCGAGATGGCCTTAAATGCCCCCAAAACAAAGTCTCAATTTTGTTTCGGCCATTCCAAACTTTCTCTTTCGTTTGCCCAAACAACAAACCAGAAAAACAAAACCATCAAAAGATCAAAAAGAAATCAAAAGAAGAAAAATTTCCCAAATCTTACAATCTTATTACAGTAATGGCAGCAGCTAAAGCCAACCCAAATTCCCTTTTCCTTTCATCTTCATCAACCCATTATTCGTCTTCCCCACCACTTCTTCAGATTTCTTTAAATAAGCTTCCTTTTCTTCCCCATTCTCAATGTTTAAACCTTTTTTCTGCTTGTTCCAAAAAACCCATTTCGGGTTCTGTTAATTTGGATCCGAGTATCACTAGTTTCCGGTCTGGGTCAACAAAGATTGATTCTTTGGATGAAAGTGCTAAAGTTTCGTCTTCTCCTTCTAATGCCATTGATTTTCTCACTTTGTGTCATAGTCTTAAGGTAATTGTATCATTGCATGTGAATAATTTTGTGATTTTCATGTACTTTAAATCTCTTTTGAGTTCAAGTTTTGTGCACTATTTAAGAAATCCGATGTTTACAAGGTGATCACAGGTTGCTCTATTTAATAGCATTGGTAATTTCTAATAAATGGGGTGAGCATCCTGTTATAACATTACACTGATGTGAGAAAATTGTGATCTTTTACAAATTTTTATATAATGCGCGTTCGCCTAGCAATTTGGGAAGAGTGACTGAGTTCATTAGTTTAGCTGCAGAATGGAGGATAGGATATGCTTGTTAAGGGATTAAAGTGGGGAAAACTTGGGAATGGCAACTTGGGTTGAATTTATTTGAAAGGTTATAGCTTGATGAAGTAAAGGAATGCATTTTTGTGATATATAGGCTTTCAAAACTTCTAAGTATAAGGAATCCAAAAAAAATACTCAGGCTGATTTCTTCCCATCTGGCTAAGCGTTGGTAGGCAGAATTACTTGGTACACTGTGCTGGTGGGTGGTAACAAATTAGCAAGTACCGGGTGGAATAGTTGAGGTGCGCGCAAGCTGGCGTGGACACCACCATCGCAAAAAAGAAAAGTTTAAGTAATCAAAATCTAATAAAAGGTTCTTCAATGGGATGACTGAGTGGTTAAGACATAGGAGTAGCAACCTGGAGAACTTAGGTGTGAACCCCAGCTGCAACACTCAATGTGAGCTAATATTGACATGAAGGTTTACCTAGAACCTCTACTTGTGGGCCATATCAAGTGGTCGAGGTGTGAGAAGTTGGCCACGACATTTCTGTTATAGTAAAAACAGTATTGAGTTTAGATGTTAGGCTATCCTGGTCAAATATGTATCACTACACTTAAGAAGTAAAAGGGGTCCCTTTTCTGGGTTGCTTTATGTTTGGTTTAGTGCTGTTCATAATAGCTTTCTTGGGATATGCGCTAGATTGTAGCATCTGTAACCTGAGCTCAATTTGGCTTTTCTAGACAGAAGTCAACTTGAAAATTGTAGCAAACACCGATATATCTTGTAAAGTGGTCACCAACCAAAACCAAAACCAGAACCAGAAACACAAACTTAAGCTTTGCTAAATGAGCAGTTAATCTTTAATAGGAAAAGCCGAAGGGAGGGATGGTATATTTCTGGTTCCAACTGAAAAAATGTTTCTTCTCGGCGGTTTTCTCTGCCTGAAGCTATCTGATTCTTCAAACTCATGTAGGCAATGAGTGTGTAGTCTTGGACAAAGTTTTAGCAGTACATCATATAAATTGTGTTAGAAATAAGAATAATGTCTTCCGTTTTCTCCTACAGGTCTTTTTCAGTTGACCTCTTTTTGCTGTGCAATGCTGTCTTAATGATTGATTGTATTTTTTAATTTTTTTTATAGGATTTTGTCAGTGCTCTACATTCAATTTGGCTAGGATGTGACCCAAGTTTGCTGCTATCTTTTGTTGGGAAGTATAACATGTGTCTCTACTTGTTTTGTAGACCCAAAAGCGGAAGGGATGGGTAAATCATGGGATAAAAGGTCCTGAATCTATTGCTGATCATATGTACCTCATGTCTGTGATGGCTTTGATAGCTAGTGACCTTCCCGGCGTTAACAGGGAAAGGTTGGATTTAATATAACTGATATAGAACTTGCCATTTTGATTCAAATTTGTTGATATTTTTTTATGCTTCTGCTATGTAGCTAGCAAAATGTATGGGAATAAGGGGGTTAAAGGTTGCTCTCCGTGGTTTTCCAAACTTATTCATTCTCAGATTGGAGCAGTTGTGACACTCTCTGTTTTCTTGTGATGCAAAAGAAGAGGATAAGCAGCCAAGTGCGCATATGCCTAAATTTCTTTTTGAAACGTAGGGAAAAGAATGTTACTTATATGTAACTAACATATTTCCAAGCTTTTAGAGTGACAAGAGGGGTTGCTCTGATGGTAAGCAACCCCCACTTCCAACTGAGAGGTTGTGAGTTCGAGTCTCCCCAGGAGCAAGGTGGGAAGTTCTTGGAGGGAAGGATGCCGGGGGTCTATTTGGAAACACCCTCTCTACCCCAGGGTAGGGGTAAGGTCTGCGTACATACTACCCTCCCCAGACCCCACTAAGTGGGATTATACTGGGTTGTTGTTGTCGTTGTTTTAGAGTGATTAGCATGTCCATGCAGATTAATGAGAAATCTTAATGGAACTTATATCTGATTTCTCTTCTAATGCATCTGCTAAGAAAAGCTAAAATACGGATAACCTCGTGGAGAACTTTCTATGTTGTTCTTGCGTTACTGAATTACATGTTACTAGAACAAGATGAGAATATTGCACTAACCAAAGGGGTCTTTTAGCTTGTTGGTTTGCTAATTCGGCTGATAATACCATTAAGTGGTCTAACAAAAATTTTCGAAGTTTTGTTTACTAAGGAACATGGTGAAGTTATATGAGATCTGAATGATTGTAATCTGCCGTATCTACCAACATAGAATTGCCTTGGTAGAACCTAGGCTGCTGTTCGTGTTGATTGCTCAAATGTGGTGTGTAGTTCTTACAGAGAAACCTGAAGTTTGTCCATGCAAACATGATCTCTATCCTCGTTCTAGCGTGTTACTTTCTTGATGCTTATGTTCATCTTTTTGCTTCATCCAAGGTAATTGCTACTTGATTTATGGAACAGGTGCATTAAGATGGCCATTGTTCATGACATTGCTGAAGGTACGTCCTCAAAACACAAAAGTATCTTTCTAAGAGAGCTTTTCTGTTTTCGACTTGTAGGCTAAATTATTTGCAGTGACTACATTTTTATATGATTTATCCAGTATCAAGATGATGAATATAATATTCATTTCAGAAGCAATAAAAACCTATACGCCGAGGGTCGACTGGAAACAGCCTCTCTGCCCTTTCGGGCAGGGGTAAGGCTCGTCTACATATTACCCTCCCTAGACCCCACCTGGTGGGAATATACTGGGTAGTTGTTGTTGTTGTTCAGAAGCAATAAAAAGAAAAAAATGAAATGATAAATCCAAGCATGCGAATTATGGTTCTAGTGTTTAGCGTGTTTATTAGTTGATCTTGAACCCCCCCCCCCCCAATCTAATAAAGTCAGTGCTCCTCATTATCCCGCAAATCTAAGAAGCATCAAGCTCCGAATGATTTTGAGCTTATATAGCAGTCGGTAGACCATGTACACGTATTAGCAAACTTTTAATAGGGATTGTATTCTTTGTTGTAAGAATTAGGTTTACCACCTTCTAAATTTTTCTTTGGTGTTTCTATTGCTAGCTTTGTCTTCTTTTTCTTTTGGTTGTATGGGGGCAGAGGAAGAGGATTTTTTTCACCATGTCTTTTATTTTTGTTTTTATTTTTGCATTTGATGAGAATTTTAAATTTTTGTAGCAATTGTTGGAGATATAACTCCATCTGATGGTGTGCCTAAGGCTGAGAAAAGCAGGCGTGAGCTAGCTGCCTTGAATGAAATGTGCAAAATTCTTGGCGGAGGGATGAGAGGTATTCCCTTATGGTTTTTTCATATCAACAAGGTTTATTTATATTTCATATCGTACTCATTTTTTTTTTAAAAACTACTATATATTGCATTTTCTAATGTTATGCTTTATAATATTCCAGCTGAAGAGATTAAAGAACTGTGGCAAGAGTATGAAAATAATGCTTCATTGGAGGCCAATCTTGTAAAAGATTTTGACAAGGTATGAATACTAGCTTCATCTTTTATCTAAGTGAAATTTTCATAGAGGAAAAAGTTTCACATCTCGAATATAATAATTTAATTCTGTTCAAAGTTTGGCTTTCCAAAGTCAGTAGTATGCAATAAAATTTTAAAATATAAACTTAGTACTCTTTATCAATTACTGGTTCATTCAACTACGTCTCCTTTAAAGTTAATGTATATCCTCCATGGGAACAGTTGGAGCAATTGTGATATGCTCATGTAACTTAATATGTCTTGCTGACTGGAAACTGGATAAAAATGTATTTATTAGATGGGAGGCCTGCCTGCTTGAGTAGTCCTCTTCCTGAGAAGTGAACTAACCTGATGCAGTGAATTAGCGTGACACTTGGCAGAACATTACTTAAAATACATATTCATGCCTTTTCTTTTAATTCTGGATATACATATGCATGCTAAGTTTTCCTCTTTCATGTTGCATATCTCATCCTTCGTCAAGTTGGCTCTTATCATTCTAGTAGATCATTGAATCTTATGGCATCTGATGGTTTCACCATTTTCCCGATCTTCTCCAGGTTGAAATGATTCTGCAGGCATTGGAATATGAATCAGGTAAGTAACTCTTCTCCAATGAATTAAGTTAAAGTATAAGAGCTTAGGGTCTACGGAAAACAGCCGCTCTGCCCTATCGGGGTAGGGATAAGGTCTGCGTACACATTACCCTCCACAGACCTCTGTGGGATTATACTGGGTAGTTGTTGTTGTTGTTATAAGAACCTATAATTTTTGCTGAAATTCTTTTTCTTCTTTGTGCTTCTCACTGATTTTCATAAGGTCTTGTGCTTTTGGCATACCTTGTATAATTAAGGCTTTGTTCCTGTATTTAGATGTTATTTATACATCCTTTTCTCTCTTGAGAGTTAGATGCCTAAGACCCTCTAAAGTGATTTAACCATTCAAGTTGTTTGGGCTGCATGTATTTGGCAGTTAAATGTCCGCTTTACTATAGCAATTCCTTGTTGATTCATTTAAGACTGCCTATAGAAATCGATGTGAAAAGTTGATCCGTGTATCAAATGACAAGGGGCCATAAAACCTATGTTTCTCGGACTCTGTAGAAGTGCTGCCGCACCCGTTTCGGATCTCCAAAAATGTATTTAGTTTGGAGGATCCAACACATATCCAACAATATTTTTGAAGAGTCCGAATAACATAGCGTAAAACCACATATCTTCTCCAATTTGTTGTCAAACTAATTTTGGCAAAGTTGTTCCCTCTCCAGTTTGTTGTCTAGCAGGACCATAGATAGTCATCATTTGGTTTTAAATATTTTGCAGCTTACCAATCAGTCTCACTGTCACCACTTGTGTCACCACTTGACCGTTGAAGTACTAACAGAAATGCAGCTAAAAACATTTAATTTCTTTCTGCAGTAAGTGTATTGATACAATCAGACCTCTCCATAACAGTCACCCTATATAACAATATTTTACTATCAAAGCCAAGGTTTTTTTTGGAACTGATTTTTCATGTTATATTTACTCGCTATAACAGCTTTTTACCTATATAACAGCTTTTAAAAACAGGTTGTCATATTACATTTGATACAGCATGATTTTCTACAATCTTCTACGTGTTCTCCTTTCTGTTCCTTTACTGATAGACATTCGTTTATGACAGAACACGGAAAGGTGCTGGACGAGTTTTTCCTTTCAACTGCAGGTAAGTGACCCTTTCATTCAGCTTAGGAAAAATGAGTTCTTCTTCTTCCCCGTCATTGAGTTATTTCTTGGCATTGTGTATATACATTGACATGCAGGAAAATTTCAAACAGAAATAGGAAAAAGCTGGGCTGCTGAAATCCATTCCCGGAGAAACTCCAGATCGGAAAATAGACTCTGATCCTTATTGATATTATTTTATTCAATCATAGCGCCTTCTTTCTGCAAATAAGTGAGAGATAGTCTAATGTGTTAATGTAGTCAGAGAGTAGAAATGTACTCGCTTCTTGTTCAGTTAATCTGATTAAGCTGAACCTCGAAGTAAAATTTAGGTAGGAGATGCTGCACTAGGGGGACACTTACCCATCGCATGCACTGGGTACGTGCAATTTCTCTTCTTTTTTTTTTTTTTGCCTGAACTATAAACTCTTGACAAGATGACATCTTTACATTGCTTTCAAAAAATTCAGCAGTTTTTGCTATGTTCCTATTATACTGTTTTATTGGCTTGATGGTTGCATATAAATTTGTCATTTGTTCCTTCAGGTTGGAGAGAAAATAAGTTAAATGAGGGAAAATTATAGGATGTTTCAAGTCCTTTTTATTTAATTGGTTTTCCTATCTGGTGTCCATTACGCGCATTGGACGCCAGACTAATCTGGATTCGCGTCGCGCAAGGCTCATTGAAAGAGGAAAGCACTTTCTACCAGGGTTCTTTTTATTCTTGGGATTTAAACTCGAGATCTCTAATCAATTCTATTCATCTCTGTCCCTCTTATAGAAAATGTTGAAACTTGAAATTTTAGGAGCTTAGGACAGAGAAGTTGTTGAGCATGTGTGCATCTTTTGGATCCAACTTTCTATTAGCCCAGCCCAACATTGAGAACACTGGTCTCTACTACTGTGGGCCAGGATGTGTCACATTGGCCCAAAAAGATTTATCAATTATCTGATCCTAATATTCTGCAAACGTAAGCAAAATAAATGGATAACTTTGTTTGAACTTTGAATTTGAGAACGAATTAAAAAGTCAACAAGGACAGTTAAACTTTGGAAAATGACGTTAAATCTTAAATACAGTATATATCCTAGGCTTTCTGGAAGGCTCTCCAAGTGGGACCCCAAACCATTGGGGAAAATTTTTAGATTATTTTACCATAATCTTAAATTTCTAGGTGGAAAACCTCAATTCTTTATTTATCCCATCCAAAATTATGTTTACCCAAATCATATCTCATCTTTTAAAACGAAAACGTCTACGCTAGATGTCACAAAAAGTGCATAAGTTGAGATTGGTATATGGTTATAAATAAAATTATATTTATATGTCATAAACTTGAGTACTAACTCGGCTACTGATGTAACATGTAAGCGACGAATCTATATATAGAGAGAGTGTGTGTGTGTGTTACGCTAACCTACTACCTTCAGGAAGTAGGTTAGCATTGTACTCATTTTTTTATTTTTTTTTTGGCATGATTGAAGTTGAGAAGAAAGAAGCCGGCCGCCCTCGAGATCCTCCGAAAAGAAAAGGCGAACAGAGCGCACGATAGCAGGCTGCTATCCTGCGCATCCGCCATGGCAAAGACGAGAAAGAAGCAACAATCGACACCAACGAACAAAGGAGAAGAGAAATTGGAAATCACACCAGAAATAAACAATCAAAATCGATGGTTAACGGGCATGGGTTCAGCACCCACTGTGTTCCATAACCCAGAACCAGATGAGGTACAGAATGGAGCAATTGTGACGCCGGAGTCGGGTATTCCGCAGAGATTAAATCAGCTAACTCTAAGAAGTTTTCTGCCAAGGCAATTTCAACCTGATGAAGTTGAGGATTGTCAAGTCAAAGCTCAAGAGGCAGAAACACAATCGCAAGTTCACTGGCGATTGCAATTTTCCACACATGCAAAACATGATCGATGCAAACAAGCTGAAGCAGACACAGTGGAGATTGAAAAGGAGAAGATTTTAAATCGAAGCCCTCAAAGAGGTAATGCCTTAAGATATATCCCCCGTGACATGACGGATGGACGAATTGTAGTTCAAATCGATGATGTAGATACAAATGATTTAGAGGTTTATTGGAGTAATGCACTGATAGGCTATGTACTGGGTGAATCGCCTTATGAAAAAACTATGGGAACTTTTGTCGCAAAGCTATGGAATTTTGTAGAAATGCCTCAAATAATGTACCATGACGATGGGTACTTTCTGTTCAGATTTGAGAACGCAGAGGATAAGGATCGCGTGTTACAATCAGGTCCTTACACATTCCATAACAAGCCTCTGGTGCTGCAGCAATGGGAAATGGACTTCAAATTTAATCCAGCTAATATAAGTGTGGTGCCACTGTAGATAAACTTCCCCGGCTTACCACTGGGCCTCTGGTCGACAGAAGCGTTAAGCAAATTGGCAAGTGTGGTTGGAAAGCCCCTATATACTGATAAGTATACAGCAGATTTGGAGAAAGTATCCTATGCCAGAGTGTTGATTGAAACTGATATATCCAAGCCATTGCCAGATTATGTCGAGTTTCAAACGAAGAAAGGAATCCTAGTCCAACAGATACACTATGAATGGAAGCCAAAGTTTTGTGAGGACTGCATCAAATTTGGGCACAATGCTGCTGAGTGCTGGTATAAGGAAGACCAACAGACATCATAGGATGAAAGAAACAGACCCAAAGCAGTTCAGCTGAAACTGAAGGCCAGAATAACTAAGATATGGACACCAAAAATAAAAACCAAGAATGTGGTTACTGCAGAGGAAAACAAGCCTGATAAGGTACTGGAAGCAGTTGGAACTAATTCTACAAAAGAGGATGAAATAGGGAAACAGAAAGGGAAGACTGTAGTGCAAGCAGACTTTAGTAACCTCAACACAAGCAACAGATTTAATCCCTTACAGATAGAAGACAGTCTACGGGACGCTGGCCCTTCCAGCTTCACCCCTAAATGATAATATCCACATGGAACATCAGGGGCCTGAACAAGGCCTACAAACAGAAAGAGCTAACCTTCTTTCTGAGGAAGCACAAGGTTGATGTCTTGGGCTGTTTAGAAACAAGGGTAAAGGAAGGAAAAGCTGGTAGAATACTCAACAAAGTCTATGGAGAATGGGGAAACTGTTGTAATTACAAGGAACACTCAAATGGCAGAATATGGCTACTATGGAACCAAAGCAGTGAGGTGACAATCTTGGGGACAGATGAACAATTCATTCATTGTGAAATCCAGGAAAGAGGAACAAACTTTAAAACTCTCTTTACAGTTGAATATGCCAGCAATGATATGAGTAAAAGACAACAATTATGGGATACTGATATTGTTAGGAACATCTGTTACACAAAGCTGGTTGATCAATGGAGATTTCAACAATGTGTTGCACACGGATGATAGAATTGGCTCACCAGTAACGCATAATGAACTCAAAGGATTCCAGGAAGCAATCAACACTCTTCAACTTACTGAATTGAAAAGCATGGGATGTTTTTTCTCCTGGTGCAACAAGCAACAACCTAGCAGAAGGGTCTTCAGCAGGATCGACTAGACCTTTGGCAATATGACTTGGTTGCAGCACTACAGTCACATTGAAACTGATTACCTAACTCCAGGGGTATCAGACCATTCTCCTATTCTAATACAATGCACAACTACTAATCAGAGGAAGACCTTACATCCAAAACCTTTCAAAGTGTTCAAGCCAGTGATGGAGCATGCTGAATTTGCAGATATATTAGGAAGGGTTTGGAAGCAGAGGGGTACTGAAGCTCCTGGCAGTATGCACAAGCTATGGATCATGCTCAAATCATTGAGATGGGAATTGAAAGAACTGAACACTCATATGGCCTCCTATCGAACCCATCTCAATGTAGCAAGACAGAACTACAAACCATACAGTTAGAACTGACAGTGAGGAATCTGGACCAGCAGCTGATAGACCAAGAAAAAAAATCCTTAGCAGAAGTAGAGAAATGGAGCACAATAGAAGAACAGATTCTTCATCAAAAATCCAGGGCACAATGGATCACATGTGGAGACTCAAATTCAAAGTACTTTCATGCACAATTGAAACAGAGGACAAATACAAACACAATAAACTCCATATACACTGATACAGGGGTGAGATTGTTTGATCCTAAGCTAGTGGAAGCAGAGTTCTTACAAGTTTACAGCAAGATACTGGGAGAAACTCAATCATTCAGTAAATGTCCAAATACTGTCCTTATTCAACAAGGACCCTGCCTTAACACATAGCAGAAGCAGCTTCTGGTTATGCCAGTTACAAAGGAGGAAATTGATCAGGCAATGCATGACATGCCCAGTGATAAAGCACCAGGAGTAGATGGCTTCCCGATCGAATTCTTCACGAAACACTGGGATACTGTGGCTGATAATGTCTATGATGCAGTAAAGGAATTTTTTGCAACTGGGAAAATGCATAAATGTGTCAGTAGTACTGCAGTCACTTTGATACCGAAAGTACAAAATCCTTCTACTGTCAAAGACTACCGACCCATTGCTTGCTGCACGACCATATATAAAATTATCACAAAGGTGCTCACATCAAGAATCAAAACAGTCATAGGGGGCTTGGTTAGTAACTCCCAGTCAGCGTTTATTGAAGGCAGAAGTATAACAGACAACATACTATTTACCCAGGAATTGTTTAAAGGGTACAATAGGAAAGGAGTATCCCCCCGGTGTGTGCTAAAAGTTGACCAAAGGAAGGCATATGACACAGTGGAGTGGTGTTTTATTGAGAGGTTATTGCTGGACATGGGATTTCCCTACAAATTCACAAAATGGATAATGGAATGCATTTCATCTGTCACGTATGCATTAAATCTTAATGGAGGGCTGACCAATCCGTTTAAAGGAAAGAGAGGGATAAGGCATGGAGATCCTATGTCCCCATACCTTTTTGTTATTGTCATTGAATACTTGCATAGGAAACTCCAGCATATGATGGGCAGAAAGGAATTCAAATTTCATCCTAGATGCAAGAAGCTAGGAGTGGCGCATATCTGTTTTGCCGATGATCTATTACTATTCTGCAAAGCTGGTACGCAATCGGTAAGACTGTTAAAACAAATGCTCTAACATTTTGCGGACACCTCAGGACTTCAAGCAAATGCAGATAAAAGTGCCGTATATGTAGCAGGAGTGTCAAACTGGCTGAAAGAGAAAATCTTACAAGAACTAGATTTCCCTGAAGGTTCTCTACCATTCAAGTATCTTGGAGTTCCACTGGATTCCAAGAAATTATCAGTTACACAATGCTGGCTAATAGTAGAAAAGATAACACAGAAGATAAACTGTTAGACATCAAAACTACTATCTTATGCAGGCAGACTCCAGTTGATCAAGTCAGTCGCAAATCTTCGTCCTACCAAAAAAGGTAATGAAGATGATCGAGGCAACATGCAGATCTTTCCTGTGGCCTGGAGTAGCAAATGTGTCAAAGAAGGCATTAGTAGCATGGAACACTATCTGTCTACCATTTAGTTCGGGAGGCCTAAATGTGCTGAACCTGCCAATATGTAATAAGGCAGCCATCGCAAAACATCTGTGGGCACTAACAATGAAGAAGGACAGCCTGTGGGTCAAATGGGTGCACACATACTACATTAAAAACTTGGCAGTAGAGGAAGTACCAACTCCAAAAAGTGCTGCCTGGGCAGTGAGGAAGATTCTTGTGACTCGATCATTGATCACAAATCTACAAGGCATTCAAGGGGATCTGGAATGTAGATTGCAAATGCTACAAAGAGGTGAACGTTCAGCATTAAAAAACTCTATTTGTTGCAAATCCCTCAATACTCAAAAGTACACTGGAAAAGCATTATACTGCAGACAAAAATGCACCAACGTTTCAAATTTATTGTCTGGCTAGCTTTACACCGAAGACTAGCAACAGCGGAGAGACTAATGAATTTTGGGATACAGATTCCACAACAATGTGTACTGTGCAGGCAAGTGGACGAATCCTTTGATCATCTCTTTTTTACTTGCCCGACAGCTTGGGAGCTATGGAATAGACTACTAGTCTGGCTGGGTACCAGAGGGCCATAAATGATTGGTACAGTGAAGTACAATGGATCAGCGACATTGCAAAAAGAAGAACTGGACGTGCTGAAATTACTATCAGTGTTTTTGGCATGCTAGTATACTGTCTATGGCAAGAGAGGAACAAGATTAGATTCCAAGGCGGAAGAATGGATATAAATGATACATGCAAAGAAATAGCAGTCCACATATATATACAAGGAAATTCTTTTAAACGCTGGAAGGATAAATTGCGAAGACTGGATCGCTACCCTTAGATATCGTTGTGTATATAAATTATGGAGTGAATCCCCTATAGACTGAGTGAGCACAGTAGCTGGTCAGCAGCTACATAATTTGTAAAAGCTTTTGATATTAAATGAAATGAAGTTTATATTTTTTTTTTAAAAATGTACTCATTTTTTGACTTTACTAAAATATCCTCTAGTTTTTAATTGTTGCTTCATTACTGATAAGGGTAATTTCGTCCTTTTGAAAAAGAGCTAAATTTTTGCTCCTATTCTTTCTCTGCATTTCCTATTTTCTCTCTGCGGCAGAAATCCTCAGTCCTCACATTATCACCAACTTTCATGGAGTAGGGAATTTTTTTTTGTTTTTTGGTTTCTTGTCGGATGTTTGATACTCATATTGTCATATTGGGACTCGATTAATTCGAGTTCTTATTGAAAAGTACCGTATAAAATGTTTTCTAATAAAAACGACTTCATACTCAGAGCTCAAATTAAAAACCTAAGCTTCAGAGCTGTTTTTTTAATAAAAGATTTAAAGGAAATGCAAAAATACTCCTAACAAAGTGCGTAAAAGAAACTTAAAAGTGTGCTACACGTACTGTTGTCTACATGCAATTATACCCACAAATTCAGCTAATATTCAAATCTTGTTATTATTGAAAATGAGAAAAAAAAATGTAGGAGAAAGACCAACGTTTTGTTCCACCGACAATTAACCACTAACAAAAATACGTGATTCCCATTTTGTTTTACTAATAAAATTCCCAAAAAAAGCAAGACATAATTTGCTCCAGAAAACTAGTGAGAAATTATGTTCTTTATTGAATAGTTAAGTTACCTCCTTGTAGGAATCAGGTCAATGACTCACTCATTTGACAGACACTCAATCGTGTTGGTTTCTTCAAAAAAATAGAAAACAAGAGAAAAGAATTATTTTTATGCTTATTTCCTTAACTATTAACATGATATATGGGCATATGTTGGGGAGTTTAGCTTCTATGTATGGTCCGGCGGGTATAATTTTTTTGAGATTTTTTTCTTTCTATATCATATATGAAACTTTATTATCAAAAATATGTATAATATATAAATTACCTGTCTAGTTCACATTTTTCCTACAAATTTTATACCATTTATTTATTAGATGTTAAAATGACAGAATATTCCTTAAAAACGCGCTAAAAGTAGAGAATCTTGAAATTAAGTGATTCTGCAATAAAATCAATTTTTAAAAGGGAAAGAAAATTTCAAATCTGCGTATTTTTCTCTAGAACTACAATTCAAATCTTAAAAAAATAAAGAACGGACAGCTTCTAAAAATACAAACAGATTCCACTACTAACAGCTTCGACGAATTGAATTCAAATTGTAAAATTCAAATTTTCGAGATTCAACAATGCAAAGTTGATAAATTATGTTCTTGGTTGTTTCTTCTCTCAAATTGTCGATCATATATATCCGTTCTTCATCTTTTCTTCTCCCAATATAGAAATCCAAAAGAACATCAGCAACAACAATAAAAATCATATCCAAAATTACAATCATGCTATAATTTAATGGGAATTGGGATAACTATGGCAGATTTAGAGATTTTGAAGTTGATGCTATTGTGGTAGATGAGAATGCAAGCTACAATATCCTGATTTCTCCAATTGCAGAACAATTATCAATTGATACTACAGAAAAATTGTAGAAATCAAATACATCGTGAACGACAATTGTCCCTCAATGGAGATTAGGAATGATATGGGGCTTCATGTGTATATGGAGACCAAAAAGGAGACTAAAAACTTAGGTTCATATCAGTTATTTATAAGTGTAAGAGATTTCAATATGAAATTAGCAATCACCAATGATAACACAAGTGCAAGTTTGTGTAGTTCGAAATTGATGAGAATTATAGTTTTACGATATTATCTACAAACTTACTACATTTATCTACAATTAGAATACAATTTCGTTCAATGAAAGAGTTAAGCAGTATTGTTTTCAGATCAATCTACAAATTGCAACAATTTTACTATAATGTAACAACAATGTCTGACATCTTAAAATAGATAACTATAATTTACTACTATATTTACAAATTATCTACAAAGATTCTACAAAATTATAATGATATTGTTTATCTCTATTTTGAAGCAGGTTCGTCTGGATCCCTAAAGTTACTTGATATACCATCATCTCCAGATATAGAGGAATATCAAAGTGAAATAATAAAAGAATATATGCAAGCTGATATTGAAGAAGGACAAGTGTATCAGGACAAGCAAACTGTAGCTGCTGCAATGAAGCACTTTTCTGTGGTGCACAAGTTCCAGTTAAGGGTTAAAAGATTTAGTCATAGAAGGTATGGAGAAAAGATCATTTTAAGCAGTGTTTTATTCGAGTTATTTGTTTATTAAATATAGATAAATTATAGTTACATTGTAGTTAAATTGTAGTTTATGTTACTTTTTCTTTAAAATAATCCTTTTATTGCACCTACAATTAAAATTTGTGTTAAATATTGTATTTCTTTTGTAGCTACTAGCTTGCATGTGTTGTTGAAAACTGTAAATTGAACTTCAAGGCAACGTCAATTAATTATTCTACAATGTTCAAGATAAGGAGTTTTAACATACAACACACATGCTCCTTAAAGGACGAAACATTCATACAGCGCAAACGTACTGCAGCTGTAGTTGGTAGCATGGTCATTCCAAAGTATTGTGATCCAAAGACTGTTTACACACCAAAGGACATACAAACTGACATGTTAGCAGAAAACGGAGTGAATCTAAGCTACATGCAAGCATGGAGAGCAAAGGAAAAGGCTTTACAGTTTTTTGAGAGGGAATCCGGCTGACTCCTACAGCAAATTACCCAAATATTTTTATATTCTTGAGGAGAATTATCCTGGTTCGATTGTTAAATTGAAGAATACAGCAGATGAATGCTTCTTATACGCATTTGTTGCTTTTTGTACATTAATAAGTGGTTGGCAACATTATAGGCCAGTAGTAGTGGTGGATGATACATTCTTAAAGTCAACCTACAGGGGGATTATGCTGACAGCGAGCACTATGGATGCAGCAGGTAAAAACTACAAAAATTTTGTAATTATTCTATAGGCAGTGTATAAAATGTAGATACATTGTAGTAATTTTGTAGTTATTATAAAAAAAATATAAATAAATTATCTATATTATGAAGATATATAGTAGTTGTTGTGTATTTATATTTTTATGTACATCTGCAAATCTGCCAATTAATATTTTATGAATTGATAATGTAGGTACAATATTGCCCTTGGCATATGTCGTGGTTGATTCTGAAAATGATGCATCTTGGAAGCCGATTTATGAGCAATTCAAGCAGGCATATAGTGAAAGACCTTCAATGCGTGTTGTTTCATATAGGAATGAGAGTCTATTAAAGGCAACATCAATTATCTATCGGGGCATGCCACACTACTCTTATATGTGGCATATTTTGACAAATATAAGGTCAAAATTCAATAAGGGTCATCTACAATTACATGAATTGTACTTTGCTACAGAAGGGGCATACACTATGGATGAATTTAATGAAAGAATGTCGAAGATTGAAGAGATAGACCCATGTATTAAATCATTCATCTATGATATTGGCTATCATAGATGGTCAAGAGTACATGCAACGATAAATAGAACTTGGAATATGACATCAAACATTGCAGAGTCATTGAATGCTGTAACAAAATATGCAACAGAGCTGCCAATATTTGACCTATTAGAGTATATGAGGACGCTTTTTGAAACTTGGATGAAAGAGAAGTTATTGAAGACTAAGGGTACCTTCACATACTTTGGGTACAAATTCAACAAAGAATTGGAGAAAAACAGTACATTATCTCAGAAACTTAGGGTAAGATCTGTTTATTTTGGTGTAGAAAAAATATTTTAATATATAGTATTTCCAGATTGTAAATAAATTGTAGGCAAATTGTAATTTACTTGTAGATTGTAGATAATTTTGTAGATAATATATTTTTATGATTGTAAATATTTTTTCTTTGTGTTTATTCTGCAAATGTAAGTGAAGGCTTCAACAGATCATATGCATACTGTGTTAGATAGTGTGAAGCGGTACATTGTGTGTCTAGAAAATAAAAAATGTAGTTGTAGCCAATTGCAACTTGAAAAACTTCCATGTGCGCATGCTTTGGTAGCATTAAGACACAAGCATGAAATATATAAAAACTATTGCTCTCCGTATTGCATTAGAGAGAGCCTTCTGCGTACGTAAAAAATACCAGTAAATCCTCTTCCCGATGAAAGAAAATGAAATGTGCCACAACATATTTTGGATGATGTAGTATATCCACCTACCGGGAGATAACCAGGGAGACCTCAAAAGGAAAGATATAAAACATATGATGAAATAAAATCTAAGAAGTATAAGTTGTCATGTGAAAATTGTGGAGGTGAAGGGCATAACAAATGATCTTGCAAGAATGCTCCAAAAAAATGAATATCATATAGTTAGAATGATTATTTTGTAGTTACTATTAGTGAGTTAAAGAATCTACTTTTTTGTGATCGTTTAAGTTTTTAAATATCATTATGAAGTATACTATAATTTTTTTTATATGTGTTTTTGATATGCTTTTATATATCTTACCAGCCATCTAAGTTTTTTTTGATATAGTGTAATTTTGTATTAATATTTATTATCTACAGTACAACTGATATTAAAAAGTAAATTCATGTAAAGTGTTTCCAAATTGTAGATATAATGTTGGTGAAATGTAATTAAATTATATTTTTCGTAAAATTTTGTAGACGATTTGCAGATTAATTGTGGATAACAAATTTCTATGATTGGAGTATTTATATATTCTTTTTGTTGTGTAATTTAATTTCAAATGACAGTTATATACAGAAGATAAACAGCTAAAAGTTATGATATGCAACTACAAAATTTATATACAATAACTAAACTGCGTCTTCACAAAATATAGATATTGTGAAGATACAGTGCTATAAAAAAGCTAATTTATATTCAAGTGAACAACTAATAATGAAACATAAAATAACAAAACAATAAGGTCTGCTGCAATAAAAATATTAAAATTTTGTTCATAAAGTAGTGTATTCTCCTTCTATTACAAATTGGCATCAAGTAAACTAGGAAAACATGACACTATTTTTTCTTTCTCTGGACTCTAGTCTTCTTATTCAAAGCATGAGCAGCTTTCCTCATTGCTAGCCTTCTGTAACCTCACTTTCACCGATTGACTCATCTTTTTGCTTCTTTGTGGTATTGTCCCATATGAGAACTTTATAGCATGTACGATGTTGATCGATATCCAAAAGGCATTCTGAAATGATTGACGAATCACCAAGGCTAACATACTCCACAAAAGCAGCCACAAATACCCTACAATCACTACATAAGACACAAAAATTTAATTATTTAACAAATGATTATTAAAAATAATTAACCATCTAGAAAGAGAGAATAGGTTTTTTGCAGTGATCCTTTTTTTCTGTGGAATTTCTGCAACCAACCACTGTATGTTGAGAGGGTATGTAACCGGTTTCTCAATGTATGATTTTATGGTCTTGAAGTCAATGTTTTTATGCTTATCATAGAAATCAGTGCAAGACAAATACAAAGGGATAATGATTGAAAACTTATCAACACATGCTTCAACACCATTATGGTTGTGTGAAGACACCATGTAATCATAGACATAAAGTTGCATGTCTGCTATGTCGAAAACGACCAACAACCAATGAAAATTCTCTACAATGTTCACGGGCATGATGACATAGTCAACTTCATCCCAAGCAACATTAACAAGAATTTTATACCCAAGAATATATTCTGCAACATCATCATCGGGTTTAACAATCGAATACTTTTTTTCTTGTGGAATACTTACGAACTTCTCATAGATTTGTTCAATTGTCGACTTGAACAAGCAATCAGTTGTTGTAAACCTAGTATTGTTGTTGTTCGGTCCATATTTGCCTCTTTTTCTCAGGTAATACATAATAACATCAATGTTTTGCAAAATAAAATAAAATGTACTATAAGCTACACTGTAACTACAATTATCAACAAGGCAGATACATTTAAACTACAAAGCCAGAATTCAAAGAAACTAACAAATAGCTACACTTTAGCTGCTATACACAGCAACACATGAAAAACAACAACTACCATAAGGTCAAAATAATATTGACATTCAAACTATAGCACACATTTGTAAGTCGTCATCTTAAAATACAACATAACTACAATTATGTAATATAGATATATCAATTCTGTCCAAATTACAAAATATACAATTTTACATACAAATCATCATCAAATATGATACATAAGGTCCAACATAAATATAATCACTCTATAAATAATTGGAGCAACATTTATAAGAAATGTCTATAATATATCTACAATGTATAATAAAATGCATGGTCACATATATTTAATATCTACAATATAACCACAATTATACTACAAATTCTACTAAAAAGAAGTCAAAATATACCTTGTGAATTTATTATTTGATACTTACAGAGTTATTGAGGACTTGTCCGGGGTGAGCAAGGGAATAAAATCAATTTTTCTTATCCACCTTTTCAACTCCAAGGTCTAACCAAGGCTTGATTTGGTTATCCTTTATTGAAAATGGAGTCTTCCTCCTGCAACAACAAATAAATGTCCAATAAAAAATCACATAATGAATTACATATTTAAACTTTAAAATGCTGAAATGAAAGTGTCAAACTAAGCATTCATACCCCTTAGAAACTTTGTTAGGTGGTATAACCACTTGTTGAACTATCTAACACATCAGAATTTACATTTTCACCTATAAGAGTTATGAAGGGGTGCTTGAGGTAGAAAAATTTAGGTCTAATAGAGCCGCTGCCTCCAGAACTATATAGAGGTATGAAATGTGATCGTGCATGTTTCCCTTGTTGCCTACTTCTCCCCAGATGAATATGGGTTGCTTCATCTGGTATGGGCTTTTCAAACTTAACCAATTGTGTTAAGTTGTCTGGCAACTTAAAGTCATCCAATGTCACATCCTTCTTATCAATGCCTAATCTTTCATAAACAACTTCATCCACATGTTGTGCATCTTCACCTTCATTTAGCTATTTCTCATTGACTTGGTCTATCTGAGCTGCTATAGTCACTCCGTGAATTGGGGACTGTACATTGACATCTTCAATATTTGTTACATAAAACATAAATTACTTAACAGGAATGTAAAATTGTATAAACAACAATTATATATTATGAATGATAGATGATTTTATACCTGCTTGTTTAACATCAGCTGCTTTTTGAAATTCTGGATATAAGAACATGTCCTGGAACATGTTCTGGACAAACTGCAGCTTCAATTTATAATTAAAAAATATAAATAACACTAGATAATGCTGCCTTGAAAGTTATAGATATAGATAGGAAGTTATAGATAAAATGTGAATTATAAAACTATGTTATATAAGGTTTTATAATAAGTGTATATAATTGTTGGTATTTTGTAGATACATGTGTTGTTTGTGCTTGAATGCACTTGATCGCCAATACTGCAATTAAATTGTTGGCTGTTCAATCCTTGTTGTTGGTTATTGTTTTTGGTTGAACTACCAGCAAACTAAAGATGTAATGTTATGTTGAGTACCTAAATTCATATGTAATAATTTATTTGATGTATCTGAATATATGTCAACTCTTACCTTTGCCTCATCCACATCATATCTCCTGTTTACCAATTTCAAAATACTCTTCACAGAATCATCTATAAGCACTCTCAGGTTATGGAGTTCCTCAAATATAGCCTTCCTAAAATACTCTAACTTTCCATCAACCTAAAAATTAAAAATATAGAAATATAGAATTATACTACAATTTAACTACAATATATACTACATAAAATATTATTAAATGTAGATAAACTGTAGCTAATATAAAAATATATTGTAGTTAATAATATTACCTACTTAATTACCCTTATCTAGCTTCCTGGGCTTCTTAGCCACGGTTTCTTTATCCTATTGACAATCTATATGTTTGGGTTCCAATATTGGAGAATCAATATTTGGAACCTCTGGTGAGTCTGCACTCTAGTCTCTTCTCCAGATTCTGTCATATTTGTGAACTGAATGATGAAAAAAAACCAGTTAGTTCCACTAAAGAAGAAAATGTAGACAGATTGTAGATATTATGAAGGTATATGTAGACATTAACCAAAATTGAGAAAAATACATTAATCCACTCAGGCTTGATCATCTTCTCCTCAAAGGCAATTAACCAAATCTGCCCCTTAGTAGTTGACCATCTTAATATGTGAGGTATTGAGTCAGAAGACCTTGTAGCAAGCTCTGTGCTGACGATCGATCAACACTCATAAAGCCACACTTGCAAGGCTAATGAGCATCCCCGTATTAGATAAGAATGTATTAGGGATTTAGACGATGTCTAACGGATTCCATAACCTGATTGAAAGATTTAATACCCCATAGGTATGGCTCAAACTGACTATACTCTACCAAAGAGAATCTAAAGTTGCCTATAAAAGACACACGATCTTTGTCAGAAGGGCAAACAAAAAATTCAAAAGATAAAGAATGCACAACCTGACTGCATAATCATCATTTACCCAAGATCTATTTGTCACTATATTTTTCTAATACCACTTCTCTACTCTTTTTTTACCAGAAAAATAGATATTCATTAACTTACTAACATAAGTAGAAATGTATCCAAAATATGAAAACTGATTGACACAATTTAATCCAGTAATTAAACCAAACTCTCTCAGTGAAAAATTTAATTTTTTTCCCTTCAAGTTGATTGAAAAAATGATTCATTAGACTTAGACCGTTCATACTTCATGAGGAGATGAATAGCTAGGTTTTGCATGCAAATGGAGGGGAGAGACAGTAAATAACCAAAACAAGTATTTTTAAAAAGCTCTAAAGCATTTGGAGACAACAACTCTTTTATCTGGCTAGGAATGCTAGGATCACACAAAGTGTGGAATCAAAGCACACCATAATCTACATTTTGTGGGGCAAAATAATGTCCATTCTGCAAAAAATGATAAATTATTTCACATCAGTAGATGCATAAAAATGAAGTATTAATCTACATATTATCTACGTATAACTACACCATCACTACACAAATAGGTAAAAATAAATGAGGAAGAAAAAATATAGGAAGAAGAAAGTAAATACATCTTTGTTTTAAATTTTAAAATGTAACGACAATATAAATACAAGACAACTACAAAATACCTACAATTATAAACTGTAAAACATCACATCTACAAATAACCTACAAAATTAAGACAACTAATCTAAATTTACCAAACATCTAAAGATATAAAAAGTATCAAAAAAATGCAGAAAGAAGAAAGTAAATACATCTTTGTTTTAACATTTAAAATGCAACAACAATATAAATACAAGACAACTACAAAATACCTACAATTATAAACTGTAAAACACCACATCTACAAAATAACCTACAAAATTAAGATAACTAATCTACAATTTACCAAAAAATTAAAAAGAGATTTTGACATATAAAACAAAACTACAAAACTGGAAAGGAAAATAATAATATTTACCTTCGCCAAAAATTATTTTGGAACCAATTTGTGGTAATGTTTGGACTGTTTCTTCGACTTTTTCTTTGAGGAAGAAGTAGACAACTTGGGTTTTTCTACTCTAGGAATATTAGGGACATAGTCCATAAAATCGTCATCTACACAAAATTCTTTACACTTTCTTTTGAGTTGTTTGCCTCCTGGTGTACCACTGCCTACGACATCGGCATCGTGCAAATGCTTTGTTCTATTCTCGGCACGGATTTGTCTAGGAGATAAAATTTTATTAATAGGCTCTATTGCATGTATAGATTTTAGGGATTTTTGTGGTGATTTTGGTGTTAAAATACCCAATCAAAGGAGGGGATATCACTTACTGTCATTTTTTTTGGATAATTTTTTGGGAGATTTGATATTCTTCATAGTTTAACTTAAACTTGACTAAAATGGGAAAGAATTTTGAAGAATAAGAATTCAAATAGAGAAAAATGAAGAGGATGAGTAAATTTTGTTCTGTAAAGAAGTTCACGCAGAACGTGAGGGAGTGAAGGTAAAACGTGGGAGGGGATGGGGGAGTTAGGGGTACAACGTGGAGAGGGGTTGGGGTAGACCTGAAAGGAAAGAGAAATTAGGAAGTCCTAAAATTATGCCTGATTACTCAAACCTTAAACATGTATGGTAAAAAGGTTTAATAAATGGAATAGGAATGTAAAAATTCTATTTTTTTAAAAGAATTATCCTAAAAGCCATTTATCTACTTGTTTAAACTAAAAATATCCAGGGTATATATAATGTAATTAATTGTAAAATTAGAGTACAATTATCATCAATATATTTTAATGAATAATATATTTCTCAAAGGGCAATTGGTTTGATAGTGTTACGTCGAAAATATGGTCGCGAGAATATGTTTTTGGTAGTGTATGTCTTATATTTAAGAAAAATTGACAAATAACCGGAAAAATCGAAAAACTGACAAAACCCGACATAAACCGAATCGAGAAAAAACTGACTTAATTGGTTTGGTTTGGTTCTGATATTTGAAAAACCAACTTACTTGATTTGGTTTCATTTTAAGAAAAAATCGATCCAAACCGAACGATAAACAACCGTACATACCATTTATGTACATTTCTAGAAAGAGTAAACAATAAATTCATGAGGTGGTTATTTGTGTAATATCTCATTTTTTTTAATCTCGTCGTAACGCTTATTTAATCAACACTCCTTTAACTGAAAAATACAAATATATTAGAAAAGAAGTATTATTTTTAAAAACATATTGAAATAAGAACTATCTAAAAAAGTTAGATTATATTTGAAACAAATTTAGAATGTCAAAACGACTAATATTGAATACCGAAAAGCATTGATAAATTATTAGAGAAATAAGAACTATCTAAAAAAGTTAGAATAGCATGAAAATGACATTTTTGGATTAACATTAAAATACTAATTCAGTTTGTACTTTGTGCACGTAAAAGTTAGACTTTGACCGTCACTCACGTGCACAGCCACATATAGAACAATGGTGATTTGAAAAATAAACACTACAAGTTGTAATAAGTTAATCTTAAAACTTTAAACTAAACAACGTCACTATTACTAAGAATTTAATTAATTAATAGATTGTTAGAATCCCATGAGGATATGTCATTTAGGGAATTGGGGAATAAATCACCATAGATGCTAACAAAAATAAGAATTTAAGTAACGCATTATAATATTTTAAGAAGTTGATTTGATAAATAAATAAATAAATGAATTCCAGTCAAAGTCAATGACTAGAATAGAAGAGTTCAACATCAACCAACTAGAAAACTTGGTTTTTGCTTTATTTGTAAATGAAAGGAAAGTAAAGGGAGCTTTCATTCCATTTTTCTTGGTAATTAAGGATTATATTAATCGAGATTTCAATACAAAATCATAGTCAGCCACTGCCCAGCTGACTATCTAATCTAGACTATATATCAACTATCTCTATAACTATCCCTCTATTTACAGAAGATATTGCTGAAGCTGTTGCCTAATTTTGGGGGTACCTCTAACATTACAAGTATACGCAATGTCCTTGAGTAGGTTGTCACTGCTACGGAAAACATTCTCAAAGATCCTCGCATTTCTCTCCAACCATAGAGCATAGAATAATTCAGCAGCAACCATTTTGAATATGTTAGCCCGACTTGATTTTCCTTTAGCTCTACCAGCAGTCCACTGTATAAAATGCTCCTAGTTCAACATACTGGAGTGATCCTCTCTGATCCAGGACAATGTTTGATCCCTTAGTTGTGTAGTAAAAGAACAACTATGGAAAAGATGGTCTCTGGTTTCCAGAGCCTGCTGGCACAGAACACATATATTATCCACATTCATACCCCTATGTAGAAGCCTATCCTTGGTTGGTAGCCTATCATGAAGCACCAACCACAAATTGAAGATAGCCTTGGGCCTAGCATAGTTTTGAGCAGTTAGATTCTTCCATGGGACTCTCAGGAGTTGGCCAATCTGAAGCAGATAGAGTTGCCTAATGGAGCATACTGGTCTGTGCATACTTTGGTGTTGTTGTAGCAGTCCACTTGCTGCAATTATCTTTCGTACCATCCAACTAGCTTGCTTGGGTATAGCAATGTTCTCCTGTTGTTGCTGCTTTATATAAACAGTGTGAATCCATTTGACCCACAGAGTGTCTTTCTTGTGAGCCAGATCCCAGCAAAGTTTAGCAATAACTGCCTTATTCCACAACAAGAGGTTTGTGAGGTTCAGCCCACCTGCTGACTTTGGCAAACACATTTTGTCCCAGGCAATGTAGACCTTCTTAGAGATAACAACTGATCCAGACCATATAAAACTTCTGCATACTGCTTCAATAAGCTTTAGAATCTTTGTAGGAATGATGAAGAGTTGTGCTCAGTAAGCTTGTATACCAAAAACCACTGATTGCACCAATTGCATCCTCCAGCATATGACAACTTTCTAGCAGTCCATGAGGTGATCCTAGCAGTGATCCTATCTACCAAAGGCTGCCACTGAATCAAAGCCATCTTCTTGGTGGATAAAGGAATGCCCAAATATTTGAAAGGCAAATCTCCATACACATAACCTAGGTGATCAGTAATCTGCTGTTGGACTTCAGAACTAACCCCTCCAAAGTATATTGAACTTTTGCTCAGATTAGCTTTTAGCCCAGATGCTTCAGTGAACCGGGAGAAATACTTGAACATGGTGATGACAGACTGACTTTCTCCTTTAGCAAACATAAGTAGGTCATCAGCAAAACTTATGTGAGTGACGCCCAGCCTTTTACACCCTGGATAGTATAAAAATTCTTGGTCTTTCTTCAGTTTAGCCAGAGATCTACTTAAATACTCCATGACTATTGCAAATAGAAATGGGGAGATTGAATCACCTTGTCTAAGGCCTTTAGCAGATTTAAAAGGTTCAGTTGTTTCCCCATTAGTCATCATTGTATAGTTTACTGTTTGGACACATTCCATGATTCAGTTTGTGAATCTAACTGGAAAACCCAATGCATCCATTACCTGTTGCAAGAAGATCCATTCGACAGAATCATAGGCCTTCTGCAGGTCAATTTTGATCATGCATCTAGGAGTCACATGGGATTTGGAATAGTTCTTGATCAACTCATGGGCCAGGATAACATTGTCTGCAATCTTCCTGCCTGGGATGAATCCTGCTTGGGCTTCACAAATGATGCTAGACATGATTTTCTGCATTCTGTTGGCTAATATCTTGGAAATCAGTTTGTACAAAACTGAGCAGTATGCAATTGGTCTGTATTCTTTGACTGTTGTTGGTTAGGGACTTTAGGGATCAAAGTAAGAGAGGCGCAGTTGATTGGTTTGTACATCTTGGTAGTCTGGAAGAAATCCTTGACTGCACCTATTATCTGCTTGCCAATGATGTTCCAAGTCTTCTTGAAAAACGCTGCATTGTATCCATCAATTCTCGGGGCTTTGTCATCACCAATTGCCTTTAAACTTTCCAGAATCTCAAGTTCAGTAATATCAGAAAATAAATAAAACCATTCCATTTATTTCTATTTATTTTAAGAGATGTTCTCCTTATTGGTTGAAATATTATTTTCTCATATTTATTCTAACCTTTAAAAAAAACAAAAATTGTAATTTGGTACTTTGCATTTTTCTAACTTTTAATATAATCAACGTTGAAATTTTTGGGTCAGATGTGAGAATTAAGTTGTCCAAAGAAGATTATTTCTATTTTTCTACCAAAAGCACATAATGCCTAATTAAAATTCTAACAATTTGCTTACAAAAATTAAAACAAAAGGTTACACCAAGTGGAATCATTATTTAATGCTAGAATATCATTTTAATGATATTCGGTATTCCTTCTGTCACTAAATAAATGAGTTTTAATTTTTTTAATGACAACTAGTATACAACTGTCAATTCCTAGATTAAAGTAAAAAATGAAAACAGCCTTAAAAGTTCAAGCATATATGACCTGATTTACTTAGTAATTATCTCCATTGAATTTTTCTATACAAGTTTTTTTTTTTTTTTTAAAAGACCTCTGTTTCATCATATTTAAGAAAATTAATATATTTAACAAATTAATGTTTGCTTAGCTAAGCTAAGTAATATATTAATTTTCTTAAATAATATGCAGACAGAGGCACCTAATACTAATAATTGAATTCATGTTATGATAACAACAACAAGCACCCAATAAAATCTCATAAGTGAGATCTGGAATAGGGAAATTGGTCTCACGCCCCGAATGCAGGAACTAAATGTAGCATCCCGCGTAATAGAGACGTTAGTACGAAGTAATATATCGAGTATGTTAGGTAACAGAATATGATCTCATCGGTCTAAATTGAGGGTTACCCCTAGAGGTGATAGGTTAGCCCAGCCCACGCGGGCTTTAGCAATTGAATGGCTGGGGTGGGCTAATCACTATTTTGATGGATCTTATAATGATCACCCTACCCCAGCCCACGAGCCGACCCACTATTTTTTAAAATATAATTTTATATATTTTTTATGTTCTAACTTAAAAAGATAAATATTTAAAGCTAAAAAAACTTATTGGAAAAATTTCAGAAAACTTAATACTTATACAGTTTTAATATATCACAATAATCACTAAAAAGGTGAAAGACAAGAGACAAAACTCAAAACAAACTATTCAAGAGAACGTCCATGATGCTTATGGGATATCCAACACATCATCTTCATAATCACATTTTAATTTGCTTGTGAGAAGGTTGTCTTAACATCCTCACTTCATTTACATCTACAATTTGTATAAAATATTAGTTAGCTAATATTAAAAATAATTAAAATTTTCAAACTAATTAACGTTTTAAGACTTTGATCTTTTAATATGACGGGCTTAATAAACTTTGAGTTTGGAATACTCTTCTTGATATTTTTTATGTCATATAATTTTAATTTTATATTTTACATATTTTTATTAGGCACACGGGCTGGCCCAGCCTAGCCACAGTCAAGCCTCACAGGCCAAGGGTTTTTTCACGGCGGGCTTAAAAGCCTTGTTTATAAATGGGTTCCAATAATTATAGCCCAACGAGCTGAGCGGGCTGACCCAACGGGCCTAGCCCATATTGATGGAGCTAGTTACCCCTCCAGAGTTTACAATTACAGAGTGGTACGTTCAGGTTGAGTATGGCACTGGGTGCCGGCCACGCATCTTCAGGTTTGAGGCGTGACAAGATTGTACGCAAACCTTATCCCTATTTCGGATGAACAGAGATTTTGATTCTGAAAGACCCTTGGCTCAAGAAAAAGAAAATAAACAATAGACAATAGATCAGTTTAGTAGCATACACATGAATTTTCACAAGCGATGTCACTATTCTAGCAATAGGCTCGTAACACTCGAAAAATATTTTGTGGAAGCTTAGGGAGTTCAAATCCAAGACTTCTCACGTCAAAGTTGTTTCAAGGCAAGGAGTCACTTTTAATGATTTTATATATATAATTTTTAAAAAATTATGAAGCGCTATCCCATAACATTATTTGGATCCATATAAATTCACCCTAAGATCAGTGACAACATCATTTGGCTCTGTATATAATATCAAAAGTATTTTGAAAATTTTTATATTACTTGTATGTAATTAAAAAAAAAATTGGAAAAAAAATCTTAATTTGGTGTCACTAAATTTTCTTGATTTTTGAAATGAAGCTCAGACTCATTAATTGAATTTCAAGTTAAAAAATGTCAAATTACCAGCAATTAAGAAATTTGGAAGGTTTCTCTTCGAAAAGCTAAAGGACCATGAACATAATTTTTTCCCATTAATGTGCTCATATTTTATTTTTGTTTTTCTTATTTTATTTTTATCTTTTAATATGCCCACATTGAACGCCACATCTATTCGTTGAGAAGGTCAAAGGGGCGATTTTCTTTTTATTTAATTATTTTGACTTGGTAAACGGCGGGAGTTGATTTAAAGTTAAGTCATATAGATGGAAACATTTTCATAATAAGTAGTATATGCCATTTTTTTATTTTTTTATTTTTAAACCACAAAGGAAATAATTTATAGTAGCATTTATTAAATTTCACTCTAGTCATGACTCATGATCGAAAATTCTCTTGGTTTATTGCAGCAATGGGGTCTACATACACCTAATTATATACTACTATTTATTTACAGTAAATTGTGATAAACAAGCATCTCACTAAGAATTTTCTAAATACTGACATTTAAAATGTTGACAATGAAAAGGAAGGAATTTTAAGCAAAGTATATACGACGAGTTAGTAAAAATCAAGTTTAGACAAAAATTTATTAAAAATTTTCTGTCTGGTTGTCTAAAAAATGTTATTTTTATCACCCTAAAAGTGAAAATAATTTAAGTTGCTCAATTATATAAAAGGTCAAATTCAAGATTTTCTAAGCTTGTCCCGTACATATTTATTATGTAGTATAACTCCCTTCGGTTCATTTTAATTATCATATTTTTCTTTTATACATCTTTTAAAATATTATTAATAAAAGGGCTTTTTGACCACTATACTATTATTTAATACTATTGACTTAAGTTTTTATGTTATGTAGCCAACATTTCTATTTTCAAGAAGATTTAATATTAAGGGCAAATAGAAAAAGGTAATTAATTATATCTTAATTCTCTAAAATTAAAACTATTTTGGAGTTTGGACCAAATGTATTTAGTTACCAGGATAACTAATAATCTAATATGGACAGAAGGAGATATTAAAATAGCAAACGGCTATCTAAG
The DNA here is from genome assembly GCA_034376525.1 of Nicotiana benthamiana. Lineage (NCBI taxonomy): Eukaryota > Viridiplantae > Streptophyta > Magnoliopsida > Solanales > Solanaceae > Nicotiana > Nicotiana benthamiana. Next base: position 51,536,434 of record CM067330.1, on the reverse strand, counting down.
TAAATGAAAAATACTATTGACTTTTAGGCCCTCAGTTTTCCTTAATTATACTAATTTTTGGCCAAGTATTTCTCACAATATGGTTTTCTTGATACAAAATTATGTATTACTGATATCACATTTAGTTACAAATTAATAAGGCGAGAGAGATGTATTTAGTTGGTAAAGTAGATAGTTAATCATAATTTGTGGTTGAAGGTTAGTAAGTGAAAGTCAATTGTTGATTCTATTGAGGACTGAAGTGGGGTAAAAAGAGGAAAAAGATAATAACTCCACTTAGTTAAAAATACATGTGGATGTAGTGGTAATAAAAAGTAGAGATTTCATGCACAAGGGTGTTGACCTAAAAATAATATTTGAGCTTTAAAAAAGAACATTAAGGGGATATTTGGTATGAGGTATAAGAAGGTATAGTACTAGTACAAAAATTTAATACCACCTTAATATGGTTAGTAAATCAAGTATAAGTTATTCAATAATTAAAATTAACACCAGGATAATTTATACCTTATAGAGCTGAGGTAATTAGCACATGTATAACTTATATATTCTTTTTACAAATTATGCAATTGTCATATGTAATACAATATAATAAACAATAGATAAAAAATAATCCCAGTATAACTAATCCCAGCATAAGCCGTATTCAAACCAAACGACCCAGTGACCTTTTCATACGGATGTCTTAGTGGGCATTTGGACATAAGAATTGTAAAATTTCGAAAGAAAATAAAAAGAATTTCAAGTGAAATTGGTATTAGAAAATTAGAGCTATGTTTGAATACGAATATAATTTTGGGTTATTTTTGAATTCTTGTGAGTGATCTGAGTAAATATTTAGAAAAACAGTTTTTTGGAGTTTTTTTAAATTTTCAAAAAATTCTAAAATTTATTTCAACTGAAAAAAATTTATGACCAAATACTAATCTTGAAAAAAAGTAAAAAAATTCCAGAAACTTTTTTTACGGCCAAACAAGCTTTTAAATTTTTGTAGATAGAGTCACTTAGTATTTATGCTAGCGAAAGACAACAATTACTTGTATATGAAAAATATAAATATTAGGTTAGTATGTACCTAAAATTATGAATCCGGAAGATAAAAATATATGTGAAAAATTGTTAAAGGTTTACTAAATCATAATTTTAGAACTAATTAATTTAATGGTAAGAATCTAAAGATTGAATCCATACCCCTTAAAATCAAAATCTGTCTTTAGTACCAGATATATCAAGAAGTTATTAAAGTACATGCAAATTAATCATTACATAAAATAATACTACTAATATAGAGTAGAAAATTTTGGGCACGTGAAAAAGATAAAAATTACGCGGAGCGTTCTATTTGGTCGCTTCTATTTAATATATATTTATTTTTTAAAAAATTTTAAATTATATTCATTTTTTAAATAACTTCAGCCACATTTTTCCTTTCTCATTCTCCTTCTTCTTCGTTAGATCCTGTGTTTTCTATACCTTTTCCGACATGTTCTCAATAGCATTTGATTCTTTTTCAATTCACCGCACCATTCATTAACCTTTAATTTTAAATTAACTTTTAGAAAAGAGAATACTGATATCTAAAGTAGAAAACAATTCCAATAAAGCAGCGGTCAGCCTTTCAAGAAATAGAAGTAAAATTCTTTTTTTTTTTCATCTTAAGTTTTTATCTTTCTTTCAAAGAAATAGAGTTAATCACCCTAAGCAAGCTAATTATGACTTATAATTGATAGACAGAATTTGTCCACAAACATTTTTAATGGCGGATCTAAAATTTTTAAATTATGAGTATTTAATTATTTTTAATCTGAAAATTACAATTGAGACCGGGTGCTTAATTGATGTATTTATTTAATTTACTTAATTTTTTTGTATAACCATAAAATTTGGCTCCAAAAGTATTGGGTGCTCAAGCACCCATAATCCATAATGTACATCCGACACTGGTTACTTCAATTGGTGCAATGATTTATTCTTTTATGCAATTCATTTACAAAACAAAAACTTCAGTTCTTCGCTAATTATAAAACAAAAATTTTAATTCTAGAGCTGAAGTTGGCTAGTTACAATTAGAACTGAAATTCGACAGTTACAAAATAAAAACTTCAGCTCTATGGTTGAAATTCAAGCCCGTCCTAGAAATGTTGAAATTTTGCATAATTATCTTTGCTACTTCAACGTCATATGCTGAAGTTATGAGAAAAAACGATTACGCTTGCAATTTTTTTGTAAAGCGAATACAAGTTAAAACGTTACACAAAAAATAAATATAGATGAAAATGCCACGTGGAAAAGCCAAAGTAACAAGTTTGATTATTAGGCGCTGACCCTATGCATTAGCTGCAACGTTGGCAACCTTACCTTTAAATTTTGCGCATTTTGATGTTGACGTTTTAAGAAGCAAGAAACAATAATTTAATAATCATAACAAAAATGACTTTATATGACATCATCTAAAACATCATATTTATTCATATAAAATAAATACACATATAGTTTTCAACGTGTAAAAGGTTGTCGCTTTCACTGTGTTGGGGCACACTAGAAATTGGATTTATCTGACCCCACTTTCCGTGTTCACCCTTTGAGTCTGAACTTCCCAGGTTTACAAACAAATATACATTTTCTTTTTTCTATGGTTTTGGTATTTTAAAGATTGGTTCTTGCATTTGATCATGCCACTGCCATAGAAAAACATAATCAGGTAAAAGAGAAAAAAAACATTTTTCCTGGTTTATCTAATTGCTATCTTCACAAATGGATTTACTTCTATGGTTCTTGCTAATTTGGGTTTTTGGTTTGAAAGATTGAATATTTATATTTCAATTTCCATTGGGATTTTTTTGTCTGTATATTCTTGATTTGGGGATTTGGTGTTTTTGGTAATTTTCTATGAGGTGATCTTGGTATTTCTTGATTCTCCATTTAGTGATCTGGGTATTTTTCTTTTTTTGCTATAAGGGTTGTAAGTAATCTCAGTTTCTTGATTTGGTAAGTTTGTTCAAAATTGGGATTTTGATTCTGATAATAATTTTCTAATGTATCTTGGGCCGAGTGTAGGCAGGGGCAAGGTGTACACACTACCCTAATGTGTTTATCTGATGAATTACATAAGAATTTGCTAATGTGTTTATCTGATGAATTACATAAAGGTGAATATGAATTGTGATTGAATTTCTTTAAAGATTGAGTCTTTTTGTTGTTTTTTGGTAGCCTACAAGTTTAATTGAGTTGAATTTCGTGAAAGTTTGAATCATTTCTTGTTTTTTGTTCTGAAATTCCTAGGTGTTTTGCTTGGAACTGGAGTTGGTTGCTTTATCTCACAAGGGAGTGAATAGGTTTACAAATTTGTATCTTCTAGGATGCCAATTATAACATAGTAAAGACCAATTTATTGCATATTTGGATACCTTTTTTGGGAAAAATCAGTTAGAGCAAGTCTGAACTTTGAGTAGCATTCTTGGAATAGTGGTAATTGTATTGATGTTTCGAGAGTCAGATAGTATTTAAGAGATGGTGTAAATTTAGCTAGTTTTGGTGGTGGTGGGATGTCAATTGTTTCTCCACCTCCAACTTCTGCACCATTTCCTGTTCCGCCAATTGTCTTAACTCCACCTCCTGAGCTTTCTTCTCCGGCCCCTTCATCTCAGCCTAATGCAACAGCACCACCCGTGTCTTCGATAGCTCCAACCTTACCTCCTCAATCTGCTCCTTCGACGAATGCAACATCTCCTTCATCGGCCTCACCACCATTACCTCAATCCCCTCCTAACTTGACATCGCCTCCTCCGATGGCTTCTCCACCAACAGCTTCTGCTCCTCCAACAAATGATACAACTCCGACTTTTAGTCCTCCACCTTTACCTTCCTCACCTCCACCTCAATCTTCTCCTCCGCCTGCTAGTTCACCGCCACCTCAATCTTCTCCTCCGCCTACTATTTCACCACCACCGGTGTCTCCTCCGCCTGCTAGTTCTCCTCCTCCTCCATCCAGCCCACCAGTTAGTTCATCACCACCTCCGAAAGTTGAGCCTCCAACTACCTCACCTCCTCCAGAACCAACTCCTCCGATAAATTCACCTCCACCGCCTCCAAAAGCTGATCCTCCTCCATCTATCCCACCTCCACCACAACCAACCACTCCTCCAAGCTCATCTCCACCGCCACCAAAAGTTGATCCGCCACCTACATCCTCTCTGCCACCTCCACAGAATCCGGATCCTACTCCACCACCACAATCTCCTGAACCTACGGAAGGTTCATCCCCTCCGCCACCTTCGCCCGTGAATCCACCTCCATCACCAGTTTCTCCACCACCACAAGGTTCACCTCCTGCCCCAGCCTCTGACCCTCCTAAAAATTCACCCCCTTCACCACCTCCACCTGCGAATTCACCTCCATCGCCAGCATTTACGCCACCACGAAGTTCACCTCCTACACCGTCCTTGGAACCTCCTAAAAATCCACCTCCTTCGCCACCTGTTCCTTCAGATGGCACCACTACCAATAGGTCAAGTAATAATGCAGCGGATAGCTCAAACAGTCCGAGTGGTAGCGGCCTAGGGACTGGTGGTGCAGTTGCCATTGGCGTCGTTCTTGCTGTTTTATTGCTTAGTATTATTGGAGCAGTGGGTTGGTGCATGTGGAAGCGAAAGAAAAAGGCTTTTCGCCTCAATGGCGGGAATGTCATGCCAACCTCTGTGGGCTCCACCCCACAATCTGGTAATTTTTCACTAGCTAGTATATCATTCATTAGCACATCAATAAATGTTTCAGTTGCTCTCAAGCAACATCAATGTAATATTTGTGGTTCAAAAATATAAATTGCCATCTGAGAAGAGTGCAAATTATGTACAGAGTCTGTCTTACAAGAATCAACACCTGGGACTGGAAACGGAACTGGCTCCAATTTCCTAATTTCTCCTGCAGGATCTGGTGGATTGGGAAGTTCAAAGATATGGTTTACCTATGAAGAACTACTTAAGGCTACTGATGACTTCTCGGCTGAGAATTTGTTGGGGGCGGGTGGATTTGGTTCTGTATACAAAGGATATCTAGAAGATGGGAGGGACGTCGCAGTAAAACAACTAGATATTGGTGGGCGCCAGGGAGACCGGGAGTTCAGAGCTGAAGTTGAAATCATCAGTAGAGTACACCATCGCCATTTGGTTTCCCTTGTAGGTTATTGCATTTCGGAGAGTAGAAGGCTCCTTGTTTATGACTATGTCCCAAATAACACTCTTTACTTTCATCTTCATGGTAAATACAAATCTTTTATTTTTCTTTCAAAACTCACTTTTGACATTGGGTCACTAAAACATGATGTGGACATGAATTTACAGCGGCTGGAAGGCCTGTTATGGATTGGACAACACGTGTTAAGATTGCTGTTGGTGCAGCTCGTGGAATAGCTTATCTGCATGAAGATTGTAACTTTCTTTCTCTTCCTTTAGTCTTATAGTTATGGTTGATTATATTCTCTTTGTTTATTCTGTTGGTCTGATCTGTAATACACAACCCCTTTGTTCTTGTTGCCTGTAATATTTACGCGATGCACTTATTCTATTTATCATTCTTTAACCTTTTTCTTTTCTTTTTTTTTTTGCATTCTTTAACTATGGATTTCATTATTATCACTCTTCATTTGTGTTGTTCATTCTCTTGGTGATGACAGGCAATCCTCGAATTATCCACAGAGACATTAAATCATCAAACATTCTTTTGGATAGTAATTTCGAGGCTCGGGTATGTCAACATCCTCAAACTCCATTATTCACATTCTTTGACTCGCAAACTGCCTTACAATTCTTTTTTTCCACAGGTTTCTGATTTTGGTTTAGCGAAATTAGCTCAGGATGCAAAAACTCATGTTACAACACGTGTTGTTGGAACATTTGGGTATCTTCCTGCACCAAAATTAACACTAATTGGAAATAGGAAATAATGCACTACATTCCTTCTTTCTATGTGTCTATTCTAATTCCTTGGATCCTTTCAGCTACATGGCTCCTGAATATGCATCAAGCGGCAAGCTGACTGAAAAATCCGATGTATATTCTTTTGGGGTTGTGCTTCTGGAGCTAATTACTGGACGGAAGCCTGTTGATACATCTCAGCCTTTAGGGGAGGAGAGTCTAGTTGAATGGGTATGTTTGTAGCCAAACCAATCTCTTCTCTCTCTCTCTCTCTCTCTCATCACCTTCTCTCCATATTATGTGAGAATTATGTTCTGGTTATTTGTTGTAGTTACAAGTTAACGTATCTGCATGCGCAGTATAAGTACTGTTTTGTCCATTTCACTAGGACAAACTCTGCATCTCATGTTAAATAATATTTGGTGATTCATCATGTCATTTTCCACGGACAAGAACTTAGTGCTACACTGCTACTATGCAGCAAGCGTCTAGTCGCACCTCTTCAAAAAAAAAAAAAAGAACATTTTTGGTTTCTTTGTTCTATCACCCCAGACAAGAGGGGTTGCTCTGATGGTAAGCAACCCCCACTTCCAACCGAGAGGTTGTGAGTTCGAGTCTCCCCAAGAGCAAGGTGGGAAGTTCTTGGAGGGAAGGATGGCCGGGGGTCTATTTGGAAACAGCCTCTCTACCCCAGGGTAGAGGTAAGGTCTGCGTACATACTACCCTCCCCAGACCCCACTATGTGGGATTATACTGGGTTGTTGTTGTTGTTGTTGTGTTGTTCTATCACCCCAGCCAGCCAATGCTCTGACAAGGTTTCTCTGCTATAAGTACTTTTAAAAGAAATTCAGACCTCTATCCTTGAAAACTTAGGGTGGAGAAGCTATCAAATATTTGCCTCTGGAAAGTGTGTGTGCGTATAATTTTCAACTTTAGGGAATAGACTGTTGCAACAGAACTTGTTTATCATTAGACCTACCATATAGTTGCCTACTCATCTGCCATTTCAATGGATAAGAGCTGCTCTTTTCTATAAATGGCAGTGAGGTAGTCCTTGTTTTTGCTTGTAAGATTGAGAAAGTTCAGAGGAAAGTTTGGAAGTGGATGCACCTTTGGGAATCCTGATGATTCCCCTACGATCATGCATCGTATCATGTAATTGCTGGCATCTGTGTTCATGGATTTGTTAAAATCACCTTGTAGCCCCTCCACATGTTCTAGGAAAGATGTTGTTTCCAATTTAATCCTTAATTTTAGGCTTATCGGGGGGGGGGGGGGGGGGACATTTGATGATGTAGGGCACAAATAAGATATCTTGGAGCAAAACAAATCCAGGGAATTTTGGTGTCCAAAGCTACAGTTAAAGCAATGACCAAGTAGAAATTGCTGAAAATGCTGCTCTTGTTCATGAAGAGTGGTACTTTTTAATATCCTTTAGTGATATTGAGAAAGCAAGATAAGGATGGAGACAGATTTGATGTTACTTATTTGCAGCTTACTTGACTGAGTGGGTAATAGAAAATCTTAGGTCAGTTTGGTTGTGTACTAATTACAAGATGGTGCTTCATTGTTGGAGTGTTTCCAAATTGTAACGGTCCATTTGAGTCCATATATTTGATAAGAATGTTCTGCCCGTTGTGATTAACAGTTGTTTTTGCTGTTTTTCATACTGGAACAGGATTGTGGTTTGATCTCTTTAGTCTTGTTTATAGTTGACACTCGACAGGCCTTGAAGGAGAATCTGTTGTTTTATAAATAAGAGTCTCAAGATTTTACCATCTTGATTGAGCATAGCCGATTATGTTGGAGATACTGTATTTCCTAGGCACTCTTAAATTTCGTTCACCTAGATATGAGAAGGTTCCGCTTTTTGCAATTATTCTGCAATCATTTCTTATACTTCTCTTTTATGATACAATTGTCTCACTTTCCGTCTTTAGTTTTTCTTCACCTGAAATTTTGAGGTTTTTAGTTGCTTTACAACAACCAAAAATCCCAAAAGTTGTCTGCTTAAATTTCATTTCATGGATATTACTCCGAGCAGAGGCTTCCACCAAAAATGATTTTCATTTCATTTGGTTCCTTTTGTAGTCAGTAGCATAATTTACAGCTGTATTTCCTAACGAAGTATGGCAGTCATTCTTCTCTTTAGGAAGTTTCTGAAAAGAATAACTCTTTCTGTTAGAACTGAATTCTGGTACTAATCACCAGACCTAACTTCGAATCAGCCTAACATTGTTTTGCAGTCATGTCAATGTAAAACTTTTTGAGTCATGCTGCAATTTGATCTTTTTTTCTTTAACAGGCTCGGCCTTTGTTTAATCATGCACTCGAGAAAGGGGAATTCGATCAGTTGGCAGATCCACGCCTCGAGAGGAATTATGTTGCCACCGAGATGCTTCAACTGATTGAAGCAGCTGCAGCTTGTGTGCGCCACTCAGCTGCAAAGAGACCAGGAATGGGACAGGTAACCGATTCTTTATTTCACTAAAATCCTACACCTGAAACACCGTTAAGACTTGTCATGAAGAGGAATTTACCTTCCAATCGTTCTTATTCTTTGCAGATCGTGAGAGCTTTTGATAGTTTGTCTATTTCTGATCTGTCAAATGGGATGAAAGTTGGTGAAAGTACGATATATAATTCTGCAGAACAATCTGCAGAAATTAGATTGTTTCGAAGGATGGCATTTGGTAGTCCAGATTTTAGTTCCGATTTTTTTAGTCAAGGTACACACCATAGTGGAGAATCGGCTGAAGATAGGGTATAGTTACTATAGTACACAATCAGAAGGCATTGCTAAAGCAAGTGTATGTATCTGTTTATAGATCAAAGGCACCTACTTGAGAGGTATACGATTGGCCCTTCGAGGTTACTTAGTCGTTGGTTAGGTTTTGTAAGTAGATTCCTTTTTTATGCTGGCTTACATTTAAGCCCTGCTATTTTGGTAGCAATTTTTCCTGTAAGTAGCTGGAAATTTTGTCTTCTCCAATATTTTGTTCTTTCAAAAGGTTTATTTAATTTGTTTGTTCTTCTCAAATTGGATGAAATGTAATCTTTGATGGAACATACAGGTCTTGATATCAACAGCTTTACCACCCCCTTCCTCCCTTGAGGTTTTCGCGAATAAAAAAAAAGGAGAAATATAAAGAGAGAGATAAGAAAATGAGAGAAAGATTTGTAAAAATAGCATAGGCTAGCTACTTCTCGGACTAGTAATTGAAATGTAGCCAATATTTGCAAACTCATTGAAAAATAGTCACCATTTTAGCTGACACATGAAAAGGTCTAGCCTATGTTGCGCGGACTTTCTAAAATGATGTCGCACTCGTGTTGGATCCTCCAAAAAATACACTACTTTTGGAGGAACTGACACCTACCTGGCAACATTTTTGGAGAGTTCGAGCAACATAGGTTCAAGCATAATATACTGGATTATGGAGTTCCAGCATATAAACTTCTAGTATATTATGTTTGAACTTCTGTCAATTATGAAATTCCAGCACATTATGTTGGAATCCCATATATAAAAAATTCGAATTCTAGCAAGTTATGTTGAAATTTTTTTGAATTTTTAAGAGTGTTTTTGTTCTGATATTATCTTTACACGGAAATCAGATTATTTCTGATCCTGAAAGATTCAAAAGAAGGAGAAAAAGCCCTTTAAAGTTTTGGTGATAAGTTTGCATTTCTTAGTTTTCATCAGAAGGTTTCTACTCCAATGAATAATATTCACGTAAAGAAAATAGTTAACAGAGGCTAACATCTTACACTACTTAGTTTTACATATATTGACACATGGAATAGAACAAAAGGCAAGATTCAGTGAGGGAACCTTTCTGCTAGCTATACATAAACAAACAAATAATTATGCTTCAATCCTAAGTAAGTTGTGCTCGGTTATATAAATCCTCATTGTCCATATTGCACCATTTAAGCACATCTTATTCCACTAGTGCCTAAGTGAACATGTCTCAATGTATTAGGATACATGGTATATTGATTCTTTTTATGCTGACTATCAACCTACCGCTACGCTCCTTTATCTGGACTTGAGACCGGCAATATGAGAAAATTCATACAAGCGAAGTTATTCTTCTATTTATCCATGAACATATGAATTATAACAACAACATCAACAAAAACAACAACAAAAAAACCCGGTTTGATCTCATAAATGGAATCTGGAGAGGGTAGTGTGTATGCAGGCCTTACTCCTGCCTCATAGAAATAAAGAGGCTTTTTACGATGACCCTCGGCTCAAGGAACAATGAAGATAAAGCACCAAGTAGCAAAGAATGTTAGCAACATATGAATTATAAGTCAACTAGATTAGGACAGCTTATGCTTCCTTCCACATTTTGCTTTAAGTTATCAGTTCCATTTTTTAGCTTTGCAGACAATATCTTCTCATGCTTCAAACATCAATATACCCTTCTTAAAAGAGAAGCAACCTATTAATTCCTTGACAAGAAATGACTTCTATTCATCACCTTCTTCATTACCTTCACCTTTCTCTCCTTTTTCTGTTTCCATCTTGACAGGAAATGGTAGACAAAAACATTATTGCGGCCGATTGCATAGTCATATGTTGCTGCTGCCAATGCTTGATCCTTCAAATCATCATCTTATTCTTGCTTAACCTCCCATGCAAATTGTTAAAGAAAACAAAAGAATGTATAAAGAAATTGAGAGATCGACGGCGGAACAAGAAAACTATGAAGATTGAGAATAGAAGATATGAAGATGAAATCTTGAAAGATCATGGAGGATCTTTAAGGGTTGAATTTGAAAATTTGTGTTGTATGGAAGAAGTTGAAAAGGTTTTGGAAGAGTATTCTCAAAAGGGTGAATTTGCTTTTGGAAGTTTTTGGGGTGGGAATGAAAAGGAGATTTTAGAGACAAAGTGCATCTCAACATGTATAAGAAAACAAACAGTTGATTATGATGTTTTTCATACTCATTTGATACAAGTCTTTGGATCTTTCAACTTGCAATGACACTCTTACTTGCTCTTTTACAATGTTTCTATTGCCTTAAATTAGGGGTGCACTATGACCTGGGCCTGAACCGGACCGGACCGGGCCCGCGGTCATGGCGGGCCTGGTGGTTCTATAGGCTCGCGACGCGCCGGTCCAAAACTGAAAAACCGTGAGCCCGGGACCGCCAGGCCCGGGACTGCCAGTCGGGCCTGGGCCGGGCTTGGCGGGCCCAACGGCTCTTTTTTTTTAAAAAAAAAAGAAATTTAAAAAAAATCAATAACGGCTCAATTTCAAATATAGCCGTTTGGAACTTTATAAAATAACCATTTGATCCCCAAACTTTAATTTAACCCCAAATTTATATAATTACACTTTTTCCCATATCTCAACTATAAATACCTCTCATTCTTTCATTTTTATTCACCAATTCATCAATATCCTTCAATCTCGCTCAATCTCTCTTACAATCTTTTTACTAGAATTGCTTAATTTATTGTTGAAAATTCGTAAAAAATTGTGAAGTTGTTGAATTAAAGTTTTCAAGTGTTCAACGATTTTCAATTTTCAAGAAGTTGTTCGGCAATCCGGTAAACTCATTTCAACTCTTACGTTTTAATAATATATTTTGTGTGGTTTAGTTTGCATAATTATAATTAGTATGTCATTTTCTTTGAAAAAATATTCGGTAAAGGAAAAGGTAAAATCGGTGAAAGTAGTAGCCATAATACTACCCTTCCCCCGGTTCCCCGACCTACAAAAGATAAGCAAGTTGAAAGTAGTCGCCAACCTAGACGTCCACCTCCGCCTCCCGTAATGCTTGATAGTGATCACCCTTGTTTTCAATTTACCGATAGTGAATTTCTACATGATGTTGCAGTAGGTGATAGATTAGATGATGAAATTATGAATGTTCTTTATCCTAATGAACCTATCTTAGAGGAAAATGAGGATGAGGATGATGATGATGATGATGAAACCCAAGCACCAGATTTATATGATACACCTAGTAGTCCTGTTCATAACTCAAGTAATGCACCGGCCCACCCACCTGTAGAAACTCCAACTTTTAGTAGACAACCTGCTAAACGTCCAGAAACATCATTAGTTTGGTATTTTTTTACTCAAGTAAGAGAACTAAATAAGGCTAAGTGTAAAACTTGTGGGAAATTACTGGTTCATAAATTTACAGGAGACCGTAGCGGCACAGGTAGTTTGACTAGGCACATAAAAACATACCCTACAGATAGGGCTAGATTTTTTCAAATGCAAGTGCAGCAAGAGGGGACAAGTGTAGATTCTGCGGTTAACCCTAGTACAGGTTCAAATCTAGTTCAACGAGGAATTAATACTGTCACCGGAGGTATTTTATATTACGATCCAAATAGAGATCGTGAAGAATTAGCAAAGATGATTACTTTTATATGCTTACCTTATACTTTTGCTTCTAATCCTAATTGGGTTCATTATATTAGAAGAGTTTTTAATCCTACTTATAAAGGTTGGTCTCGCGCAGCAGTTAAGGCCGATATTTATAAATTCAAACATGAATATGAACAATATTTGCGCTATTTATTTACCCATATACCTAATCGGATTTCTATTACTAACTGTTAATGGTAATGGTAATGATTGTGATTATCTAAATGTTACAAGTCATTGGATAGATGAGGACTGGACAATGCAAAAACGTATTGCGTATAGAATAATTAATTTTAAGATATTTGTAGATATTTTTGCTTTAGCGATAAAATAATGGCAATTTCTATGGATAATGCTTCTAGTAACACTAGTGTTATAGGCATGCTTACAAAAACACTAAATCCTGCATTTACTACTATTTTCCATGTTAGATGTATTTATCATATTTATCATTTAATTGTCGGTGATGGTATGCGAATTTTAAACACAGAAATTGAAAAGCTTTGAATGGCTCTTAATTGGCTTTTTTATTCAAACTGTAGAACTAGACTTAGAGAGTATTTTAAAAAATGTGATGAATATGGCCTTAGAGAAAGAAAGGTTGCAAAACCTTTCCCGACTAGATGGAATTGTATGTACGAAAGTTTGGTAGTTGCATATGAATATAGAAACCCAATTAATGCAACGTTTACTTCTCGGGTAGGTGGTGAGGATGACGATGAAATGCTTACTACCCAAGACTGGACGAATGTTAAAATTCTTTAGATTTTTTAGAACATTTTCAAGTTGCTACAAATGTATTTTCTGGGCAATATTATCCTACTATTTCAAACTGTTTAGTTTATATTGCCGCACTAGCTGATTTTTTTGTTGAATTTGGCGAGAGTGGGGATATTTATGAACTTGCTATAAATGAAATGAAACAAAAATTTTAAAAATATTTTTTCCCTATTCCTCCTATTTTTGGTGTTGCTGCAATGTCAAATCCTACAATGAAATTGGGAGGTCCTCATTTTTGGTATTCAAATATTTATAAGGCTTTAGATCTTTCAAACGAGGAAGTTGCTACACTTGCAGATGCAAAAGCATCAATTAAAATTAATGCTCAAACAGCTTATAATGCTTATCAAGTTGCCTTAGAGCATGCTATGCCAAATTTTCTAACCCCTACTTCGTCTAGCTCACAATCGTCTGAAAGAGTTGCGGGCTTAACAGCTCCTAAATCTTGGATGGAGTTCCGGGGTTCTCAAGGTGATAATTATGATGAAACTTCACATCTAAATGAGCTTCAAGTTTACTTGTCTCAGGGACTTGAAAAGGAGAATCCAGACGGCTCTTTCGATCTTTTGGAATGGTGTAAGTCAAGGGAATAATATTTTCCGGTTCTTGCAAGGATGGCTCGGGATGTTTTATCAATTCAAGCTTCAACTGTTGCATCGGAGAGCGCTTTCAGTCAAGCAAGACTACAAATAGGTGATCATAGAGCGGCGATGAGGGGTAGCTTGGAAAAATTGGTGCTTTTTAGAGATTGGATCCGCGCGGAAAGAAGAAACTTTGGAATATATTGTAACTTGTACATTGGCACATCTTCTTTTAGCATTTTTTTTTCTTTTAATGGTGGTATTAGTACCTTATTGTGCTCATTCCATTGAGGGAAGGAAGACTAAGAAAGATATGTCATTTTGGGTAATAAAAAATTATAAGACATATCTTTGAATATCTTTTTTCTCAATATTTCTTTGTTTTTACTTCGAATTATTTATAAGCAACAATATATATATATATATATATATATATATATATATATATATATATATATATATATATATATATATATATATATATATATATATATATATATATATATATATAACATACAATATATAACATACAATATATACTAAAAGAAAATATATACGAGAATATATATACATAACATACAACCTAAACTACAAGAAAATATATAAGTAATAACATATATACATAAGATACAAATATATATATATATATATATATATATATATATATATATATATATATAAGAGAATATATATACATTATACATAAGACATACAATATATATATACTACAACAAAATATATAACTATATAAGTTATATATATTACATAAAAATATATAAGAGAATATATATACATAACATACAATATATACTACAAGAAAATATATAAGGGAATATATATATATATATATATATATATATATATATATATATATATATATATATATATATAATATATATACATAATATACAATATATACTAATTGCTACAACACAATATACAAATTAGTAGTACCACCATTGGCACATCTTCTTTTAGTTTTCTTTTTCTTTTTCTTTTAATGGTGGTATTAGTACCTTGTTGTGCTCATTCCATTAGGGGAAGGAAGACTAAGAAAGATATTCCATTTTTGGTAATAATATATACATAATATACAATATATACTAATTGCTACAACACAATATACAAATTAGTAGTACCACCATTGGCACATCTTCTTTTAGTTTTCTTTTTCTTTTTCTTTTAATGGTGGTATTAGTACCTTGTTGTGCTCATTCCATTGGGGGAAGGAAGACTAAGAAAGATATTCCATTTTTGGTAATAATATATACATAATATACAATATATAATTACTACAACACAATATATACATAACATATAATATATACTAATTACTACAACACAATATACAATGAAATATATATTATATATACGATGCTAATAACTAGTATACTATATAAAATATATTCTATACTATACTAATAACTAATATACAAGATATTGCCTTAAAACAAAGCCCGCCAAGCCCGACCCGCTAAGCCCAGGACCACTGTGGTCTTAGGCCCGTCATGGGCTGGTCTCACCAGCCAGGCCCGGGACCGCCAGAGCCCAGGCCCACCCGGCCCGTGAAGCCCATTTAGGCCCGGGCCCTGGACAAAATACACCCTTACCTTAAACTAAAGTTTATGGATAACTAAATCTCCAAACTATTAAAGCAAGTCTTCACTTATCGTCCGGCCCTTTTCCGGATCCCATGAATAGTGGCAGCTTAGTGCATGGGACTGTCTTTTTTTCCCCTTTGCGTAGAATTCTTCAGATACTGTTTCTCTAACATGAGTGTAAAAGAATTTTACATTATCAAATAACTTGACATGTTATAAAAGGTTACTAACCATATAATTAAAGTTACCAGTCAATGCTTATAGTTACATGTAATTATGTTTTAAGTAAGTTAAATGTAAATGTGAAAAGAAAAAGAGAAAAAAAAAAAAGGCCGTGCAATGCACAGTCACAGGCCGCACCCCAAGGGTTGATGCAGGAAGCCTCCCTGATACATTGATTCGTTTTCTTTTCTTGCTCTATCTTGCTGCAGAAACATAAAATATGTGCACATAGAGTTCAAATAGAAATGCTCATTCTTTATTGCTCAAAAAATGTACAGATGATAATAACTTGAAAGAGAATATTGGTTCTTATAACTTAAAACAAAACCAATCCCCCTCCTTATTAAAGTTGCTCATCTACTATGCTGCTTTTAGTGCTCAACAACAACAACAATTTTACAAGGTATAGAATGAATGAATTACATGCCATATTACCAGTACAAAATTTACAAACTCGTGGGGCATCTTTGCCCATTTAAGACATGGTACAGTAGTACAGCGCACCGTCAACTGGACCTCGACGAAGTGGCCTCCATGTATGTAGTTGTGTACAGAACCAGCTCGAAAAACATGTACAATGAGCAAGTTCCAGCTTACAACGACAACATACCCAGTGAAATCCCACAAGTGGGTTCTGGGGAGGGTGGAGTGTATACAGCTCAACAGAAACATGTATACTGCTCGTGAAAATCCAGCTTGGACAGTGGTTATCTGTGGCTACTGCTCCTCTCTTTCTTGTCTTCCAAAGGATTCGTTCTAGCCAATGAACGAGCAGTGAAACCTACGGTTGTGGGCCTTATCGATCTCTGTCTCACCACATGGCAGTACTCTGGATCATCAGATTTCCCCTCGTACCTTATCCATTGAATCATCCCGTGGTACAATGGGAAGAACCGCGTCTGAATAGCATTGTATATAAAGTAGGGAAGTAGAGCTGAAACTGTCACCAATATTATGATGATCCAGTAGAATGGGGCCGGAGCTAAAGCTTCCACGAAGATTTTGTACGCGGTAGTGGAAAATGTTGTAGACATGGTTCCATAAATCAGAAGGAAAATGTACCAGAGAGCAATTCCACCCCAGATTACAATGTGCTGGATTAAGGTAAAATAACTGATAGCGAGTGCCATTTGGCAATTGACAACCCAAACAACACATGTGTACATGGTTGCTCCAACAACTCCATATTCAGCAACTTTACCATCTTTTTTATAAGCTTGAGGATCTAATGCTGTTATGCATAAGAAGAAGATTATCACCGCACTGCAAGCGCCATTGACCATCCAGCCAATTATACGACTCCATCTGAAGAGGAGATTCTGAACACCTTCTTGATACAGTAAAGGGAACTGCCACATAATACCAAAGCAATAATTAGAAAACTAAGAAAAAGTACTTAATTCCATGTCATGTTCAAAAAGTGTTTTCCGCAAACACTAGTAATGAGGCCTTATGTGTTACGCAAATATGAATACTGCATCAAGTGTAACATACCTTAAGACACAATCGGGCAGACACATCTTGATCGAACACTCCCAAAGCAATCACCGGGAGTGATGTGAAGAAGACGTTGTAAGTTGACAGAAACCAATCGTTATATGCTGGTTGTCCAGAGAATGATGTATATGCCTCGTATAAGAACACAGTGATACCAAATACAATGTTTTTGTAGAAGAAGTAGCATATCTGCAGGGAAAGAAATATAAAAAGCCAGTTACCAACTGCTCCACAAAATACTTGCAAATATTTTCTTTGTGTTTTGAAGCAGTTCCTCGGTGGCAATAGATTTATTCATAATTAATCTTTATCTCATCTAAAAAGAGAAAATTAAAGGAAAAATAGATTACCATCGAAGAGATCCTTCTATAACACCAATGTCCATGCACTAAAAGCAAGCGCTCCAAAAATCGGAACTGAGCAATAGCAACATCACTTGACATAACAGCCTAATGGGTAAAAACAAGAAAAAATTATGATAAGAACAATTAATTAGGGTAGATAGAGGAAAAGAAGAAATTTGAAAATCATCAAAGTTGCTACAAAGAGGCAAGAAAAAGGTATGAGCTCTTGAACCTGCATTCCTTCAACGCCGCTGATTCCAATTCCAATATCAGCTTCTTGAAGCATTCCTACATCATTAGCTCCATCTCCAACTGCCAAAGTTATATTTCCAGTCCCGAATTTGACTAGTCTTGTTACCTATATTTCCAAGGAATAGCCATACTAAGCACTAGAGTAGACTAGAAAGTGAAATACAGATAAAATACAAGAGAGGATCGAGCGAGCCAAAGGACAGAAATGCATAGAGTCTGGAGTGTGAAATTCAACTTACCAGTGCCTTCTGTTTTGGTGATGAACGGCAGCATATAACAGAGGCACATCTGATTGCAAGGTCCAAAAACATATTTTTTACGTCATCATCTAGGGCATATGTAAGAGATTTCCCATCAATGATCAAAGCAAATGCCTCCGTGCTAGAAGCAGTAAGTAGAGCCTTCCCGTCAGTAATTTGTCGTAAAACATTTTCCTTTGAAGCCTGTAACAAAAATATATATCACACACAACATCATGAATATGAAAAACTAAAATCTAAAGAAATGTAGACCTGCTACTTCAACAAAAAATGCAAAAAAAGTAGAGATGTATTTACCTTGGCAATTGCATTCTTTTCTCCAGTTTTCTCTACAGTTTTAATATCAGGGCTTTCCAGCGTTATGATAATTTGCTTCATTCCTTGTCTAAGCAAACTACACGCGTAACTGCAGAAGACGGTTTGGTCAGAAGTGTTTGGACAAGCAAAGCTTGTATCGAATAAGAAATACATAAACTCCCAATCCATTACTATACCCAATATTAATGGCTGTTTCCATCTTATCCCCAGTCAAAACCCAAATTTTTATGCCTGCTTGAGCCAGTTTGTCTATGCAATCCGGAACCTATAGCATGAATAGAAACAGAAAAGTCAATACACAACCAAATATGTCAATTATCAACCGATATAAATCGATCAACAATGTTTGGAAACAGTTGTACGGATCCATAAAATTTACCCCTGGTTGAAGTTTGTCCTCCACAGCAGTAGCACCGAGAAGAATCAAGTCTTTTTCTATATTATCTGTTATTTCGTCAATGATTGTTTCATGGTCTTCACTGATTGAATTCTTGGCCTCTAGGAATTTTTCATTGAAAGTTTTGTATTCTTCTTCACTGAGTTTACGATAAGCTAGTATCAAGGTCCTCAAACCTGCATCGGCATACTCATTCACATGTTCCTTTGTTTCTTCTTCAAACTCTCTTCCATTTTTTCCAAGTCTTTCAAACATGATACTGCATAAAAACTAGGTCAGTAACTAAAATAAGAGTTTAAAGAATTTATGGCGAATGCAAAGTTGCAACTGGACTAACCTGTCAGCACCTTTGGAGAGTAACAAGATCTTCCCATCCTCATCCTTTACTATGACAGACATCCTTTTTCTTGTACTATTGAACTCCAAAACGTTCAAAATCTTATATGACCTGTAGACAAAGATCTCTATGATTACTCGTAAGAAAAAGAATTGCTTATGTTTATACCACTGTATAAAATATCAGAAAAACATAATTAACATTCATCGTCTAACGTGTTTCAGAGAGATTAAACATCATTTTGAAAACAAGAAATGTCACCGGTACTAGGTTGCAAGATGCTATTATTTCAGAAAACTAAAGATGCTGATAACATATATTGAAAAAACATGTTTCAAGTTAACTAACCTCTCAATTCTCTGTCCAGAAGCCAAATCCAATTCATGCAGCGACACACTTGTTTGCGTCCTCTTATAGAATTCAAAACCAATTTCTCTAGCAGCAATGACAAAGGCTGCCTCATCTGGAGACTCGGCTTCATATGAAACCTTGCCTGTACCTTCATCTACTTCTGGTATGACTGTATGACAGACTGCTAATAAACGGAAGAACTTCTGTATTACATCTGAACGAGGCTCAAAAAGCCAATTTGCATTCATGATTCTCTCGTCTTCGAAATTGAAGCCTTTAATAGTGGACTTCCTAGGACTAACTGCACCATCCTCAACATGATCCTTACCTATTTTCAGCAACGGAGATCCATTTCTTTTAGCCATGGCCCTTTCAACTTCTGTAATACCACGTCCATAAGCGGTTCCTGCTACAGAACACTTGACAAACTCCATTGAATTACAAGTCAGTGTGCCAGTTTTATCGGAAAGTATTGTGTCAACCTGGCCGAGTTCCTCAGTTAGATTTGAGGTGCGAGCATGTGCTGGTTTATCAGTTTCTTCATAGTACATGTTAATATCCTGATTAATGAAGATACTCTGAAGAACTTTAACAATTTCGATCGATACATACAAGGAGATGGGAATCAAGTAGCTATACAACATTATAGCTGTCAGGAAATGGTAAATGGCAGCAGCAGGAGCTCTTCTCGGATCAAAGAAAATTTCTGATCTATCGGGTTGCAGGTACCACCTTTTATGTCCGCCATCTAGATCCTCTTTAGTTACAATTCCAAAGTAGACTGATCCAACAAAAGAAATTGTGAATAAAACTGCAAATAAGAAGTAAATGATTCTATCCATTTTCTTCTCAATCTTGCTTCTTTTAGAAGGGGGATCTGTCGCATTCTGCATGACCTTAGTGTCGTGACCAGTAAAGATGACGGCCCCATATATATATTCTGTGTTGCGCAATTTAGAGTCTCTGAGGAGTAATTGCTGGGGAGAAAGAGGATGCTGTTGTTCTTCGTATTCCATACTTCCAACGAAAGTATACAAATTAGCATTAGGATCTTCACATTTAACTAAAGCCTTAAAGTCTTTGAAGTGAGAATCTTCATGTAACAATGAAGTAACATCCAATGCCTGTTTAAGCTTCAAATTAGTTTCCCCATCTAAGTTCATGGTCTCAACATAGCAGATTGCATCATCATAACAGGATGAAAGCAAAAGAAGATCTGCCGGGAAGAATTGATCCTTCTCCACCTTAACTATATCACCGACTCTCAAATTTTTCCATTCAGAAAGATCAAAAACTCCATCTCCTTGATGTACTTTAACCTTCCTGTTATTCACTTCAATATCCTGAAAAGAGAAAAACGAGAAGACGAATGACAAACTGTCTGGTGCTGGACAGGGAAGCGGCATAAGCAGAAGTACATTATAAACTACCAATATCTGTATATCAAAAGTCTCCACTACCAGAGAATCTATATCATACATAACAAGTCCAGATAAAATGCCAGAGTATCAATTGAGAAATCATTAAACTGGTCCCAAAATGAAAAAAAAAATGAAAATAGACTATCTTAGGGAATACTAACTGTCACTGCAAAATGGTAACCTTGCTATACTTGGGAGTCTAAAAAATTTACCATATATACAATCCTTATAGATTTCATTAACTATCTTGTCATCCACTTATAGTAGTCCAAGAAACAGAACTTTCACATCTCAGACAGTTGGATCCCAAGAATCCTAGATTATTCACACAAATAGTCCAGTAAAATTCATTACTATATCACTGAAATCCTTTTTAGGCAGCAACAAGCATCATCAAGAACAAGTTTCAAACCACAATTATTAGCCAGATATCAAACTAAAAAATGTTCGAAAAACGAGAAGAACCAAACAACGCCTCAGTCCCCAACAAGTTGGGGCAGTGCTATATGAATCCTCACATCTCAACTCATGCCATCATTATACTAACAAGAACAACATAATTTTATTTTTCTGTTTTACCAGTAAGATCTGCTTTACTTTAAAACTTTCCAAATCAGGAAAAGAAGAAGAAGTGAATACCTGTTGCTTTCTACGCCAGTCTTCAATACCCTCCTTAACCATAGTTGCACCAATAACAATTATCAAAGGAAGAATAGCACTAACAGCAGAATAAGGAGCCAGTGGTGTAAAAGCCAAGATTCCAGTAACAAGAAAGTAGAAGTTAGCTACTCTTCTAAACTGCTCAAACAAAGACTTAGGCAAGAAAGTTGCTGCTGTATATTTTGTTGTACTAACATAATTTCCAGCATAAACTCTAATTCCAGCCTCAAAGCCACTTGGTTCATTACAAAATACTACTCTTGAAAAGCCAGGTCCACCAATTTGTGAATGATCATCACTAACAAATGATGCTTTCCCACATCTAAAAGAGTAGATCTTGCTGAAATGTAGTTTTTTTCTCCTCCCAGTTCTCATTTCTTAACCAAAAATAAAAATAAAAAAATTATCTTTTTTCAGCAGGGAATCACAAAACTACCTAAAGGCTAATGCAGTTTTTCCAAGAAAGTGTCAAAGATCACAACTTTATGACAAATTATGTTCCAAGATTTGAACTTTAGCTAAATCCTTAAAACCCCAAAAGAGAAAAGAAGAAATAAACCAACTCCAATTCAAAGAACATAAAATGAGAAGAAATTGGAGACCCAATATAGGCACAAGCTAGAAAAAAAATAGTAGGTAGTTAATTAGGAAGTCTTAAACCACAAGTTTTAGCTACAAAGTTGTAATCTTTATACATAAAATGTAAATATTACTCAATATTCTTCAAGTTCAGCTTGAAATAAATAAAAGAATCAAAGTAAAATAATAAATGTTATGAAGAAGAGAGAGAGTATGACAGCTGATATATATATACACACACATAGATATTGTTTTGTTATATACAAAAAGAGAGAAGAATTGTTCAAATGTTTGATATTTCTGTCCCTTTGGCACAACGCTTTGAATATTGACTTCGATGTTTGATTCTACACGCGCATATGGCTTCTTTTTCCTCCCCCAAAGCTCAATTAGAAATTAAACTATTCATTTAAACATAAAGAAATCAGAAACACAAAACCCCATTTGAAAAAAATAATAATAGTAATTCCCCAGTAAAGTTTTCAAGAATTGTCCAAAACTCAAAGATTAACAAAAAAGGGAAGCTTTTTGGCCGGATATTCTCCATTTGTCTGTTGTTAGATTTATCTTCCTCTGTGGTTTTGACATGTTGGTTTAAAGAAATTAAAGAAGTTAGCTGCATTTCTTTTTATTTTGTAACAGTAATAATTATATAATATTAAAAAATAAAAGAGAGAGAGAAGTTACCGTATCAAAAGGCCAAAAAATATGCCAACATGTTGCAGAGGCTGCAACGTGTTAATAAAGAGTCAAAACTTGGTTTTAAAATAACCTAATTTTTAACTAATATCTTAACATCAGCTCTTACGTAAGTCACATGCATAAATAATATTTGAAGTGTTGAACTGATAGATAAATAAAATTAAATTTTATATATATATATATATATATATATATATATATGTATATGTATATGTATATGTATATGTATATGTGTATACTGTACTTGTTAAAAGATTAAAGGTTATGTGGGGGACTTAAATTTATAACCTTATCGAGATTGATTTTGTTGGAAGAAAGTCCGAAAAGAAAGGAACTAATTGATGATAATAAATTGATTCATTTAGAAGTCTTATATTGTAGAAGTTTCTATTTCAATTATTGATGATAGTAAATTGATTTATTAAAATCTCTTTTTATAGAATAATTGTTCTTGTTTCTCAAGAAAAGAAAATAAATTATGGGAGAAAATTAAGGGGAATACAATTTTGTAGTGATATAATCGGCGACTTTAATTATTTTCCAACTAATTTAGGTGTTGTACGGTCAAACATTCTAGAAACATTCTAGTCTTTGTAGCCAGTGCACTACTTGGCTTGTTAGTAATGAGGGGCGTCGGATGGATTGAAAGAAATGATAATTCTGTAATAAATAGAATCCTATTTAAGGTGAATGTTCATATTTAGAGTGATTTTAGGGTTTACTATTTGGTGGCTAAGTCACCACCTCCCTATAAATATAGGGGTTCTATTCTATTGTAAACCATCTCAAAGTATCAATAAGAATACTCCTCTCTCTACTTTTCTCTCTATTGTTCTTGTTCTTGTATTATTGTTCTTGTATTATTGTTCTTGTTCTTATATTATTTCATAACACGTTACCAGCACGAGACTCTACCGTCTCAAGAAGCTCTTTGAGAATCATATTTTTTTCTTGATTTGCTCTTTTCTACAAATCATAATCCAATAGACCCTAGCCCCCACCCCAACATATTCAGCCTGTGGCCAGTTAACCTCAATATCCCCTCCAATTCCAACAAATCACTATATTGCCATCACTTCCATTCTCCTATATAAACGTCGCCTTTGTTATTCTTATGTTTGTCGAATTAGAGAGCAAATCGGCACTAGCAAGGTTGAATTTTTATTTTGGAATCTGGCCTGCGGATCATGACAGTGACTTCTTGACGAATTGAAGATCAATGACTCAAATCCAAAATTTCTATACGGAAAAATAGAAGAGATGGTATCATTATAAAGTAATGCAACGGGATGGAAACTCAAAAGGTATATTTGATATCACAACTTTATTGGTATACCTTAAAGGTAAGTAACTTACTTTTCTCTTTCAAATTCTTGAAATTCTACGATTTGATTTCATATACAAACAAAGACAACAAAGTTTGATTATTACTCTAATGGAGTTTGTAAGAAATTACACTCACATGAAGTGGTAAAATTTCTATGCCTTGCCATGATCAAATTCATGTATGATTGTGGGTAAAGAATTAAAAAATCCGTCCAATTGAATTTGCTACATTCCCTTTAGAGAATGTGGCAGCAGTATGTGATAAGTCTGAAAGAAGACAAAATCCGTCCAATTGAATTTGCTCCATTCCCTTTAGAGAATGTGGTAGCAGTATGTGATAAGTCTAAAAGAAGACAAAATTATTACCATGAAGGTATCAATGAATGTGGACGTGGAAATAGACGGAATTATAATCGTCATCATTGTGATAATGAGAATAATAAAGATTCTCAAAATAGTCTTTCACTTTATGAAAGTAATATTTGACATGAGATTGTATATAGCACATACAGATGATTATGATCCATTCCCTGAAGTGAATGTGATAATTGTAATAAAGCCCGTAAGTATGAACACGCTCTTGATGTAATTTTATGTCTGACATTATTAAAAGAAAGTTCGTTGCCCTTGAAATTTCGGGCAAGAACTATATGGGTGTTAGATGCTGAAATCCATTTGGATGCAATGGTCCTGGAGACGCCATTAAAGACAGAAATAATGCATCCACCCAAAACTGTGCTAAGGCCTTGATTTTCTTGCGCCATCACCTTGATGAAGGTTTGAAAATTGAATATATCACAGTCAAAGGTCCACCTATCTTGTGGAATGGCTTAAAGGAAAGATATGACAACTTGAAGTTGGTCACTCTGCCACAAGCACGATATGATAAGAATCCAAAAACAAATAAGTTCAGAAACTATATGTTATCGTTGCGGTGGAAAAGGGCGCTGGGCGAAAATTTACCGTGTACCAAGACATTTGGTTGAGCTTTATCAAGCATCTCTAAAGAGTAAAGACCCTGAAACCAATTTTGTCTCGGACGACAATTTTGACATCACCCACTTGGATGTGGCAGACTTCTTTGAGCACCCTGAGGGGAAAATAGACCACTTAATCGGTGATGGATCTGTGATGAAGGAAGATGGAATTGTTTGATTTTATTCGTATTAGTTAGTTTATGATATAATGTTAGTATTAGTTCTTTAGAATGTTTCAATATGCTTAAATTTCAAAGATATTTTTATTTTTCAGTAGAGTTAATCGACTAACCTAACAGTTAGTCGATTATCTAATATTTCACATTAAAACTGCAAAACAATCGATTATATACTTGTTAACAATCGATTATATTAAGACAGTATGATCTGAAATTTTTCAAAATAGCAAATAATCGATTATGTAAGTTTAACAATCGATTATATCAAGACAGTGTGATCTGAAGTTTTTCAAAATAGCAAATAATCGATTATGTATGTTTAACAATCGATTATATTAAGACAGTATGATCTGAAATTTTTCAAAATAGCAAATAATCGATTATGTATGTTTAACAATCGATTATATTAAGACAGTGTGATCTGAAGTTTTTCAAAATAGCAAATAATCGATTACGTATGTTTAACAATCGATTATATTAAGACAGTGTGATCTGAAGTTTTTCAAAATAGCAAATAATCGATTATGTATGTTTAACAATCGATTACATTGAGACAGTGCTTAAACTGAAATTTCAAACTGCAAAGTAATCGATTATGGAAAACATATAATCGACTATCTGATTTAATTAGTCGAATAACCTCAGCAGATTTTGAAAATATTGTTTAATTATGAAGCAACGGATTAAATTTGTTTATTCTCATGTTCGTATATCTCTTTTGATTAATTGATTCATGTACCACACATACGATATTCAAAGAGAAGAGATATTACTCTCATTTAAGTATGTGTAAGGCAGATGTTACTACAATTTCTGGTAGTAATAAATTGATTAAAGGCTCCGGAAGAGCAACTATAACTCTGCCTAAAGGAACAACATTTTAGAGAATGCAATGTTCTCCTCCAAGTATAAAAGGAACTTGTTGAGTTTTAAAGATATCATTCAAAATGGATATCAGATTGAGACTATACATGAGTATAATCTTGAATACCTCATGAAAACGAGGCTGCCCACTTCGGTTTTTTGCATGCACCAATGCTAGTTCGTCTCTGACTGACGAATTATCACAAATATTCCCCGTTACAATTAGTTTTGGGTCATGAACCTAATATATCCCACTTAAGAATTTGTGGATGTGCAATATATGTGCCTGTAGCACCGCCATATTGCACCAAAATGGGTTTTGCAAAGAAGGTTAGGAATATATGTTGAGTTTGAATCGCCCTCCATTATTTGCTACCTCGAAACATTGACAGGGGATTTGTTCACTACACGATTTGCAGACTGTCAATTCGATGAGACACTTTTCCCAAAATTAGGGGGAGAAGTTGGTGAAACCAAACGGGAAATTTTGTGGAAAAATGCATCATTATCTCATCTTGATCCACATACCTCTATTTGTGAAAAAGAGGCGCAAAATATTATCCATTTGCAAAGAATAGCAAATCGAATGCCAGACGCATTGGTATTGAATATACCACACTCACCCCTAGAAGGAGGTTTGAGATGATATATGAAAATAATGTCATTGTTATGGCATGAATGATCGTTGGTCACGTACCTATTGTACGCCAAAATATTTTGGAAATATGACTATTAAAGGACAACGATAATGCAAGAAACATATCTTGCATATAATTTTGACCATGACCATAATGGTATAACTTTCTCTTTAAAATAGATATTCACCACATGGATGTTGATGAATCTGTGGTAGTACAAAATTAAGTGAGAGCTCTAGAAGAGCCAATTATTACTATGTTGGAGAAACACAATTGATTACCAATAAGGTATTGTATTGTAGTAAGTCTCAAAGAAACTTATTCAGTTTCCAAAGTATATGCGAAAGCGATTGATTATATTGAGACTATAAATAAAGGAAAGATTTGATATCTTCTATTACTACAACTTGTAGCGGGATAATCTGTATGTGAAAAACTACCCGCTTTATTCTCCAGTTTGTACTACACAAACAAAAGAATGCCACAATAAAGTGGATATTTATTGGTATAAAAACCCATACCATAATAAACTTGAAGTTTATTGATAATTGCACATGTCATGGTGTAAATTTGAAGTTTATCAATATTGATAATTTATTTAGTTGGCATTCGGGTTAGCCATCTCATTTTAAGTATGATGTGCAGTAATAGAGAATTCACATGGGTAAATATTAAAGAACTAGAAAGTTCTTTACAAATTCTCTTATATTACTTGTTCTCTTAATTGATTGACCAACTAAAGAGTTCGGGTTGAATCCCATAAATTCTGGAAATATCAAAAATGAATATGGGCCCATTCACCTGCCATGTATACCACATATGATGCACCTATGATATGGTTACATGTGCGATTGTTATTAACCCACAGCCTGGCCGGTGCTTGCGAGGTAAATTGCTCAGTAATATAACTTCGAGCATAATTTCCAGATTTTCTATTCAAGATAGTTCATCTTGATAAGTTGGTTTATATCATAGTTGGTTTAGCAAGATAATTATTGAGTGCCTCCACTTAATAGCTAAACTGTTTCTTATGAGAACAAAGTTATATATATCAGTTTGATATACGTTGTATACGAGCGTATATTATATTCTCCCCTCACAAGTGGTTCAGGGTCAGAACCAAATAACTCCATCTTATTATTGATGTGCGGTGTATATTTTCATTAACACCATAATGCACAAAGATGGACTCTCAAAGTTGAGGAAACAAGTTAGCTTTTCTAACATGAGGGGGAGACATGATAAACACTTGAGAAAAGGTTACATGGGATGAATTATCATTTGTATATATAGATCCTCGAATATCATAATATGAACCTGAAGTTCATAAAGGATAATTCAATTGCAAGATATTGCAAAGCATGCTATACGCATTTGCTGACCCAAAGAAAGTAACTATATTCTCACTGCAAATGCTCATATTAAGTCCCAGAAGGACAAAGTCTTTGATACGCTTAAAGCATATAGACAAATCGGTTTCAAAATAACTTCTTAATAAAGAAGATGAGCAAATGATCAAAGTGATCATAAATGGAAGAGATACAATTCAAGCAGAATTGATTCCATATGAAAGACATGTAGTTTTGGACATGTAGTTCAAATACTTGAAAGTATAAAGTCAATGATTGAAGTTGCTTGAAGCATATACAATTCTTGGTCCTGAAGTACCACATCCTAAGTGCAACTTGTGTACATATGTATCTTGCTATAACTATAAGCATGATGGCATCAAGAATACCTCTATGGAGATATTGAAGAGTCATTCCACGACATTATATGAAGATGTTCATATCTATCAAGAATGATAATTTCAAGGTGCGAAATATTTATTCAAATCAATATGGCTGATTTATTTATCAAATCTCTACAAAAGATCGTTTTGAAGATGGTGCACAAGATTGGAATGCAAATGCTCAAGGATGTGAATTGATGCTCTATTCAGGGGGAATCAATGCGCGTTGCACTCTTTTTCCCTTACAAGGTTTTGTCCCAATGAGTTTTCCTTGCAAGGTTTTTAACGAGGCAACCAATAGGCGCATATTCAAACATGTGTACTCTTTTTCCTTTTCTATAATTTTTTCCCATTGGGTTTTGTTTTAGTTAAGGTTTTAACGAGGCACATTATTGAATAGACATTCAAGGGGGAGTGTTATAAATAGAATCCTATTTAATCCATATTTAGAGAGATTCTAGGGTTTACTACTTGGTGGCTAAGTCACCACCTCCCTATAAATATAGGGGTTCTATTCTATTGTAAACCATCTCAAAGTATCAATAAGAATACTCCTCTCTCTACTTTTCTCTCTATTGTTCTTGTTCTTGTATTATTGTTTTTGTTCTTATATTATTTCATAACAAATTCAAATTTAATTCATATAGTTCAAAGTGGGTCGAATCTTTTAAGTTTAATTTCGAATTTTTCGATTTTAAATATTTTTAATTTTTAATTTTAAACTTATAAATAAAGTAGCTGCTTCGTATATGTTCCCAACTATGCTCATCCCTGGTCATTATTGATGATGAATAGACAACAGTCATCCCCCATGGCCAAAAAATAAGTGGCATATGATCAATTTGTTCAGATTTAGAAAGTTTTATTTATAGAGAAATAAAGTTAATTAAATTCTTTCTTTTTTCTCTTTTTGTTTTAGTTGAAGGAGATCTGGATTTCAAGAACAAGAAAGACAGGATTTATTGGAAATTAAATGTTGCACAAGAAAAATATTGACAGTAGTTAGTAGTTGCCATTTGATTCTAATGCAGAAAACCTTCGACCGTTGTGTTTTTTCGCAATTTTCTTTTAACTCATCTCCGTAGTTACCTCAAATACTTCCTTATTCACCCGTTATACATTTTGCCTTAAAGCCTTAACGTGAAGGTACATAATCAAGTAATGTAATATAGTCTTAACATCATATATAAGAAAATATTCCCCAGTAGGATTTCATAAAAATACAGAAAATTAAATTCCTTAAGATAAAAAATTCAAAATTAATTTGGTTTTGGTTATAAATTATCAAAAACTGCAATCCGGGAACTTCAAAGTAAAAAACAATAATTTTTTCAGTCAATGTCACAAGTCTTTGGATCTCTAAGTCTTTCATCGTCTAACTCCATTTCTTGGAATATTCCTCTCTTAACATATAATAAACACATAAAAATACTCAGTTTCTTGGAATATTCCTCTTTCAACAAGTTTTGCTTGTATGATAATTTAATTTCCAGTTTATCTTTTTCCTAGTATTTCTCACGACAAGCCTCTTGTGTTTTCTGGGCATGTCAAGCCTCTTGTGTTTATGAATATTCTATTAAATACGAAAAATGATGCAAGTCTTTCAATGCAAATATATTAAATTAAATTACAGTTTAACCATAACTCGGAGAAAAAGTTAATAAGTACTACAATTTCAAGAATTTTGGACTATAAAATGAGTAAAAAAATCTATACCCAACATGAGTTGGGTGTTTATTAAATCTGTATTGCCGTATTTTTTTCCCTTACATATTTTGTTTTGTTAAAAGTGTTATATTAGTGTGAAAATGATACTTCGACAAAAAATAACATACATGATTATCATTTTTAAGAAAGTAAAAGAAGGAAAAGACAATTATCGTAAAAAAGAAGCATAAGGTCTTAGGTTTAAACTTTGATCGAAGCAAAAAATATTAGGTGATTCTTTTTATTTGATAACTGAATTATCTAATATTTATATATTGATGAAAGGTAGCACATATTCTTATACGCAAGCTGATCCGATTAATACCTTTATAAAAAATAAAAAAATGGGAAATGGTATACTCCATGCCCAAACCTCTCTTTCCCATGAATGCAACTATACAGGCAAGATAAGGTTCAATGCACATAATGAAGTGATTGGACAAAAATATGACAGAAACGAACTCTAACATTAATGTGGAGAATTTTCAGAAAAAAATTCACGTGACCATATATCTTCTTAGCATTGTCGCAAGAAAAATAACATTAACCAAAAGCCGCCAAAACCCTGAAACAAACAGAGAGGAGAGAATTCTCGTCTTATTAACTCTCTCTTTTCTAGTTCTTTTTTTTGTTTTTGGTGTTTAAATGTAAAAAACGATTTACTTGCCAGTGAATTAGATTCGTCTTATTAGCCGAACCAATTTGGTCAAAACAAGTGTCTTTTTAGAAAACAATTAAAGTATTTATTAATGTTTACTTTAATTAATGGGCCAGAACTTTAAACAACACTTAGCCGTTAAAATAGCACGCTAGTCAATTTTTGAATTGGTCATTCAAAAATAATTAATGTCTTCAAAATAATTGAAAAATAATTATTATTTTGCTGCAACAAGGACCGATCCAGCATAATATACTGAAGATCGATATACATACATATAAACTTTCAGCATATTATGCAAGAACTCCAACACGCAGAAAATTTCAGCATAAGCACCTGTGTATAAATTTCCATCATATCATACTGGACCGATATATTATACTGGAACACTATTATAATATGTTGGAGTTCTAGTGTACTTATGTTGGAACTCCATTATAATATACTGGAGTTCCAGTATACTTATGCTGGAACTCCAGTATATTATGCTGGAGTATTTCTCGCATTTTAACCAGTATTTTCGTTCAAATTTATCTATACATGAAAAGTGGCTAAATTTTATTACTTTATCTATTGTTGAATGATCACCACTTATAAATCTGGCTATCTTTGAATTACTCCCCACTTAGCAGGCATTTACACATAAAAATTGTGATATTTTTGAAGGAAAAAAAGTACTAATAGTATTTGGAGTTAAGTTACAAATGATATTTAAAAGTTAAAATTATATTTGGACATGTGCTTCGCTTGAATAGTTTTCGCAAAAAAAAAATCCGAAAAACTTTTGGTTTAAGAAACTTATTTTCACAAAATCTCCAAAAACTTTTTTACAAAAATTAATGGACAAACACATTTTTTAAAAAATTCAGAAAAGGGGAAAAATTTTATGCACAAGCGGGTCTTTATTTTGCACGAAAGATATACAAAGCTAAGGTCAGGGGTGGAGCTAGCACGTGAAATATGGGTTCAGTCGAATTCAATAACTTTTATTTAAATTTTGTATTTATATTTAAGAATCTATTGAATATATACAGATTATTAGTTTAGAACCCAATAACTTAAAATAATTTAAAATTTGAACGTATAAGCTACAAATCCCTGACTCCACATTTGACTGAGGGATAGCCAATTGACATTGGCCGGCCTTCCTATTTCATTGTTGTCATTTGTCCGTCGCAAAAATTAAGAGAAAGAATCATGCAAGCAAAGACTCGTAATATGCCATTTGAATGTAGTATGAAACGAGGAATTTTCTTTTTAGGACTAAACTACCTAGTTTAATCTTTGACAACTTTTATTGAATTCAATATATTTTTTTTATATACGGGTTTTGTTGATTAATGATGCGCATTAGTGGCGGATTTGGCTTACATAAAGAGACTTTATCCATTATTTAATCGACTTCTTGACCTACTTATGGGATAATTAGAACATCTTTAGGCCATTGAATATGTCGACATCTAATGCACAGTAAAGATCATTTTGGTTTAATTTGTTATTGAAACAAAGTTAAAAGTAGGTCAGCATAAGTAATTAAATCGAATACATTAAGTCAGTAGGCATGGAGTTATAATTTCAACTTTATATATTCTGAATTTTAAAATAACAACTTCAAATATTAATAATTTGGTTCTAAATCTTATATATATATATATATATATATATATATATATATATATATATATATATATATATATATATATATATATATATATATATATATATATATATATATATATATATATTTGTTAACACAAATATATTATTTAAACAAAATCTATTGATTCAGTTGAATCATACTCGGTCTTCTAGCTCCACTCTGTATTCATGTCCGCTATGCATCTAGAAGAGAGATTATGCCTGAATTAGTTACTAATTAGTTTTGTTTTCGTACGTAGGGTAGGCTATCTGACATTTCGCATTTGACTATAAATTTCTAAACATAATTTTGTCAATCATTAATCAAGTTAGGTAGATGCATGTTTCGATCTAACAGCCAAGTTCGGCCTCTGGCAATATATTTTCTTTATATATATTCCCATTATTTCCTTCTACTATATCATATATTATAATGTGAAATTGTTTTGAACTTTGTTGACACTACTGTTTAATATTCTTCCACTATTTTTTATCTGTCTGCATGCTCTTAAGAATAGTAGTGTATCTTCTTGACAATTTCCATATTCTTTTCCAAGCATGCATGTACAAGGATCTTGAATCTAAATTAAGATCAAACT
Source organism: Nicotiana benthamiana (assembly GCA_034376525.1). NCBI lineage: Eukaryota > Viridiplantae > Streptophyta > Magnoliopsida > Solanales > Solanaceae > Nicotiana > Nicotiana benthamiana. The sequence continues at coordinate 51,503,501 of CM067330.1, read as the reverse complement.
TATATTATCGTGTTAAGATCAAACATTAATTAAAATTTAATTTAAGAATATTAAGCTAGCGTTTGGACATAAATTTGGATAAAACTTGAAAAAAATGAGTTTTTCAAGATGTGACGAAAAATGATTCGTTGAAAGTTGAAAATATGTTTGGACATACATTTTACTTGATAAGAATTTGAAGTTTTGTGAATAGAAAACTTCAAAAACTACTCTATAGTTGTTTTTGGGATTTGAAGATTTATTTTCAAATCTGCCTAAATATAGTTAAAATTTACAAACAAACAAATATTTGGAAAAAAAAAATTAAGTTTCCAAATTTTTTGGGCAAACTGGAGTGTTTGTGATGAATTTCGGACACGCGACAAATAACTGCAATCAACAGAATAAACTAATTTTATTAATTTTTAATTCTTCTTTCCTGATTATTTCCGTGATTCAATGGCTAGAGCAGCGTATTTCTTGAACGTAGGATTGATACATACTTCCTTGGATGTATCTGATATACATGAAAGTATGTTGTGGATCTTCTTCAAGTATATGATTATCAAGAATTATCCGGCCATATTTTGATATCTTTGTAAGTATATCATGAGTTTATAGAATATTCGATAATCACTATTTTTTGAGATTCTTTTCTAAGAGAATATATAACCCTTTTTATATATAGGAGTGATCTAGGGTTAGATTAGAGTAGCCTCTAATTGAGGATTTTAGTAGCGTAACCACCAAGCAATCCTAATAGACTTTTAAAATTTTAACAGTTATTTTGTAACATCTTAAATTTAGAATTTAATTTAATCCGAATCAATACTATTAGGCATTGGAGAAAAAGTAGTTGCATGATCTTTTTCAAGATTCCTATCTCTTATCATTATGAATATATATACTTTAAATGCTCGCCTCATTTTCTCTCGTAAACTTTAATTTCCCTTTGAAAAAATTGTCTAAGCTTTTCTTTAAATTTGTCCTTTTCTTTATAGGAAAAAAGCGTCAATATCTAATTGAAGTATGTGTCATATTACTATTTGGTATTTTCTCTTTTCATACTATCATATTAAACTTTCATGAAAATGACATTTGCATGGCCATCACCATAAGATTAAAAGTAATCTAGATTAAGATCGACAAGATATAAAGAATGTCACGCTCCTGGCAAACTTTTCCACTTTCTATTACAATTTCAAATTTACGTCACATTTCAATGGGGTACGTAGCTTAATATGAGTTTTTTTACATTAAAAAAAATGCATAATTACTAATAGGTTTAAGTTTCATGCAATAACAACAATAAATTTGTTGTAATTTAAAAATTGAATCTCAGGAAGGTCGTGTATAACAAATCTTATTTCTACCTTGAGAAAATAGAGAATTATTTTCGACAAACCGGCTCAAGGAGAGATGAAATGAAAGTAGTACCAGTAACAATAATAACAACAAGATAATAAGAAAATGAAGCGAAAGAAAAGTTTCACGACAAAAATAATTTTGCAATGATCCTACAACATGTTATTATTTTTTTTATGTTACTATAACAAATTTATTGTGAAGAATTGCCTGTTATTGTATATCAATTTACCAAATGGTATAAAAATTTATACAAGATTAGTACATAATATCTAAACTTAATTAATATCATGTTTGACTAGACGTGTCATGTGTGGAATTAGATGCAATGTACATGATTTAATTACTCGAGTGCCAAACTTATACTATAATCCCTACTACTAGAGTAGACATGAAACCATGTTTATTAATATTAATATTGCTAATAAAAAGCAAGAAGTCATGTCTCAGTAAGACAGTTTTACAACCACAAAACCATGATATATATCTCTTAATAGTTAATGACTATTGACTAGTCGAAACGTCCAGTTATTGATATTATATATATGGTGAAGCCATAAGAGGAGAAGATTATTATATCGAGTTTGGAATTTTACAATATTACATTTAATTTAATTATTAGATTCTTAATCTAGTATTTGCACAAGGTTTTATTCAAAGTTGTTGAATTCGAATAAACCTGTAAATTATGATTATATCTGTCTCTACTCTTTCGGTATGTTAATTATATAGTAGGTTACAAACTCACTAATTGAAGTGTTGAACTATATTCTTTCATCATAAATTCTTAGGTTTCCTCCACCAAAGAATTAGTTCAAGGTCAAATTGGAAAAAATTTTAAATACATGTTAGAGCTATACGCAACTGGATATTAATTTCTTAAACATTATTAGGAAAATTAATAATCCATATAAAAGGAAAAAGCTAACTACCATCACAAATTTCATCCACATTGATGGATTCTATCACAAATATATCACAATTGTATGATCAACTTATCGTTATAAATAATTTTAGTCTTCTTCCACGGAAACAATCTCTCCACTCTTTTCGAAATAGGAGTAAGGTTTGCGTACACTTTTACTCTCCCTAGACCCTATTAGTGGGATTTACTGAATATGTTGTTGTTGTTATTGTCTTCTTCCCAAAAAATGTTTTATAAATGGCACTATAATTTTTTAACAAGAAACTATAGTTATGCATAATTAAATACTTGGTACGAGTAAATTTTATCGATTGTATAAACATTATATCCAACATGGTAACAAATAAATATCCGCTTTTATTTGTTTAGTTTGGAAAACGAATGGATAATTTACCATTTTATACATATTTTGCCTTTTTTATTAAGTACTATTTATTTGCAATTTATTTTCCAATATATAATAAATAGAGGTAATATAATAAAATTATCTTATTATTTATTGTTGTGTGCCAAGACAATTGTGGACGAGTAAACTTGGATGGAGGAAATGATATTAGTTTTCTTCCATAAAAATATTTGAGAAATGGCACTATAATTATTTTTTTCATTATAAAAAAGATAGTTAAATATATGATGCGAGGAAATTTATATCGATTAATTAAACATCATATCCAACATGGTAATAAAGAAGCATGTCCTCAATTGATGCATCGCCAAATTGTACCAAACTTTTGAATAATTTCGTGTCTCCCCAAGAGTAAGGTGAAAACTTTTTGAAGGGAAGAATGTCGGGGGTCTATTTGGAAACAGCTTCTCTACCCAAGGATAGAGGTAAGGTCTGCGTACACACTACCCTCCCTAGACCCCACTAAATATGATTATACTGAGTTGTTGTTGTTGTTTTGAATAACTGCCGCCATATATTCATGACACAACAACAACAACAACAACTACCCAGTATATTCCCACCAGGTGGGGTCTGGGGAGGGTAATATGTAGACGAGCCTTACCCCTGCCCGAAAGGGCAGAGAGGCTGTTTCCAGTCGACCCTCGGCGTATAGGATAAAAAAGGGAAAGCTGCATTAAGAAACAAAGGTAAAATTAGAAACACAAGCAAGACAAAACAAAATAATAAAGCACAAGTACTCCCGCAGAAATAACGTAAATAATTATGGAAACATAAGCAACATAAATACAGTCGCATGCAATAATAACAAGCAGTAACTACCATACTAACAACCCTCTGGGGACATAAGCTAAAACACTAATCACCTATGGGTAACTCTACTATCCCACACTCAACCCCGGGAAAGGCGTACGGAGAACTCTATGAGCCCCTAGCCTACAATCCTGATTCGAGACCTCCAGACTCCCCTATCAAGGGTCATGTCCTCGGTAACCTGCATTCTGGTCATGTCCTGTCTAATCACCTCTCCCCAATGCTTCTTAGGCCTCCCTCTCCCTGGCCGACCACCAACAATCTCCAGCCGCTCGCAGCTCCTCACCGGAGCATCGGGGCCCCTCCTCCGAGCATGTCCGAACCACCTCAGCCTCGCTTCCCGCGTCTTATATATATGAAACTAAATATATGAGAATGATAGTGCAACTAGATCTCTCAAAATTAAAGCCATCAAACTTATAGTAAATTATAATGACAACGTAGTGCCTAACAGAGAAATGGGAACAGGCACACTGTTTTCAAGTACAAGTTACATGCAAATGACACTATATATGAATAGCGTGTGGGTCTTGTTCTATTTCTCATTTCTCATTATATTCAAAATTCTATCATATTTATGTGGATTTTATTCTACTATATGGACTAATAGTTTTCAGCCCCCACCCCACCCCTCCCTCCCAATTGAAGAAATTGAACCATAATTGGACCTGGATTTGGAAACTAAGGGGAAATCACAAATAAACTTTTTCCTCTCCTATATCATATATAAAATCTTACTATAAAAAATGTATATAATTTCATATTTATTCGTTTTATTTATAGTTATTCTATAAAATATATACCATTCACTAAATACCAATTATTAAGAGCTGATTCCTTCCTAATTAGGCGCACTACAAATCTGGAACTAAATATTCTTCCAGATATTCCTATTTAGGCGCGCTACAATTATGGAAGTAAATATTCTAGCATATATTTTTAATCATTGACAGCCATTAAAAAGCTTGAAAGCTTTGCAAATTTGGGTTTCAAAAATCATTATTTGTTTGGATTGGGTATTGTTGAAAATAATCAGGAATATGGTTTGGAGTTTATATTTCAATTTTGAGGGGTTTTGCTGAATATTATACTTGGTTTTGACTGAATTTCAGATTGAAACTCTAAGAAGAAGAAGAAAACATATTACAGAAATTATCGATAATTGTAGATTATTTTTATTCTAATTATAGATGCTTTATTTTCTGTTTTCACAAATAAAAACGGCTAAAACTTCTACAAATCTTCTGAAAAAATGCAATTATGTCAAAAATTTCAATTATGCTACAATTGAATGGGAATTGAGATATAAAAATTTGATGTACCTAGTTTGCAGATATTTTATAGATAAATTATATATTATTTGTATTGTGATTGTAGATGCTTTGTCTTCTGTTTCACATATCAAAAACGACTAAAACTTCTACAAATCTTCTGCAAAAACAGCAATTTTATGTCGAAAATCCAAATTAGACTACAATCGGATGAGAATTTGGGATATTAAAATTCAATTGTAGATGAATTGTAGATTATTTATATTCTAATTGTAGATGCATGTTTTCAGTTTCACATATTCAAAACGACTAAAATTTCTACAAACTCTTCTGTAAAAAACGTAATTATGTTGAAAATACCAATTAAGCTACAATTAGATGGTAATTGGGATATTAAAATTCAATATACCTAGTTTGTAAATATTTTGTAGAAAAATTATAAATTATTTGTATTATGACGCTAAGACAATGGCTGCAACACCAGCCGACGTGAAAGAATACCCAAATTCCTACGTTTTTGTTGCGGACATGCCAGGGTTGAAATATTAAGGTGCAAGTGGAAATCGACAATGTGTTGCTGATAAGTGGAGAAAGGAAGAGGGAAGAAGAGAAAGAAAGGGGCTAAGTATTTTAGAATGGAGAGAAGAATTGGAAATTTCCATCTACCGAAGAGAAAGATGGAGTTTTGACTGTGACTGTCCAGAAGCTGCTTCCATCTGAGCCTAAGAAACCCAAAACTATCGAGGTTAAAATTGTATAAGATTTTGTTACTGTTTTGATGCTTGATGGTATGACGTAATAAAGATGGTAGAGTAAAAAGTGGGTGAGAGTGAGGGTTTGAGAGAGAGAAACATGAGAGGGGTGGGATATGAGGTACTTGAATTAAGGAGGGATATATGCTGCATTAATTATATCCTTAAAATACATTATAGTATAGACTTTGTAGTTTGGTATACTAAATGTAATTATATCAAACCTTAAACAATGAGTGTAATAAGGGTTTTTATATGATATAGGAATGTAAAAATTTCAATCAAAAATAGCCAAATTTACAATTTGTAATTAAAAAATAATCACTGTTTCAAAAGTAATCAAATTTTAACTATTTTTTCATGTAAAGATTAAATCTAAACAAAAATACCCTTTCCAGCATAATATATTAGAGTTCGAATTTTTTACATATGAGATTCTAGCATAATATGTTGGAATTCCAATATAATATGTTGGAAGTTTATATATCGGCTATTTTTCAATGACTTTGCAAACAATAATTATTTAGTTACCTATCTCAAAACTAACTAGCATGTATTATTATATTCACGGAAATTAACAATATATTTGACTCATTCGTTTGAATAGTAGTTGAGTGTCGGTCATGGATCCTATGGTTTTGGGCCGTACACTCTACGTAGTTAAAATAGTACGGGCTAATCAATTTTCGGATTGATCATTTAAAGTAGCTAGCATTTGCAAAGTCAATGAAAAATAGCCTCTAATTTGATGCAATAAGGATCGGTCCAGCATAATATACTAGAGATCGGTACACATGTGTATGAGCTTTCAGCATGTTAAGCTGGAACTCCAACACGGAGAAAGTTCCAGCATAATATACTGGAGATTGGAGCACCTGTGTATGAATTTTCAGCATATTATACTGGACCGATATATTATACTGGAACTCCAGTATATTATACTGGACTTCTAGTATACTTATGATGGAACTCCATTATAATATGCTAGAGTTCAAGTATACTTATACTGGAACTCCACTATAATATGATGGAATTCCAGTATATTTATGCTTGAACTTTACTATAATATGATGGAACTCTAGTATACTTACGATGGAACTCCAGTATATTATGACGGACCTTCAGTATATTATGCTGGATTATTTTTCGACTTTTGAACAATATTTTCGTTTAAATTTATTTTTATATAAAAAATAATTAAATTTTAATTACTTTTGAAACTATAATTATATTTAAATAATCACTTTTAAATTTAATTACTTTTGAATTTCTCCCCTCCACGTGATGTAAATCAAAAGTAATCGGGCTAGTGGACTTCAAATATCAAATTATTATATATCTAAAAAGAGAAAAAGTTATAGGTTCTTCTCCCTATAATTTTTTTCCTGCTGTAATTATCCCTCTTGACGTGGTGTTGCCCAGATATGAGTTGACTCTTATCTTCGAGTGCAACGACAGAATAATATTTACGAATAACCTCAAAAAGGTGAAGACAAAAAAGGAGTTACTATTGGTCTTTTTTTATACAATATGACAAAAGAGATTACTCATTTTGGTCTAGGTAGTCGTCTTAGGAGTCGTGGTTATGGAATAAGTTATTTTATAATTAATTATTTTAAAATTAATTTTTCTATCTTTTTATATGAATAAAAAATTATTCTAATTTTATAATAATTAATTTCGAAATTAATTTATATTCTAATTGATCTCAACGAAATATAAAATAGACTAATCTCAAATTTAATCTCGAAATTAACTATTCATTATACCAAACGAGTCAGTAATATCTTAGTAGAATATACTAAGCATTTTCAAATGGGATTTTTTCCTATCTATACCATATATGAAACCTTATTACGAAAAATGTGTATATTTTCATTATTACCGGCCATGTTTATATTTTTGCTATAAAATTTATACCATTTATTAAATACCCAATATTAAGAATTGAGTCCTTCCAAATTAAACGCCTAACAAATCTGAAAAATTTATACCATTCATTAACTACTCAATATTAAGAATTGATTCCTTCCAAATTAGGCGCCAACAAATCAGGGATAAATATTGAATAGTTTATTCCTTCCAAATTAGACGGCTACAAATTTGGGACTAAATATTTTTTCAATATTGTTTTAGTGGTATCTACAAACTACTACATTTATACTACAATTAAACTGCAATTTATATTGAACAAAAATTGACTACAAATTTTGTTCCTAATCTACAAATAAACTACAAATCAGTTTACGTATGTATAAAGCAGTATTGTTTTGAAGGGTATCTACAAAATTACTTCATTTATACTACAATTACACTACCATCTATGTCGAAAAAAATATTGACTACAAAATTTTCTCTTCATCTACAAAATTTCTACAAAAAAACTATAAATAAACTGCAAATCGGTTTAAGTATTGTATAAAGTTGTATTGTTTTCAAGGGTATCAACAAAATTACTACATTTATACTACAAATTAAACTATAATCTTATGTGGGAGAAAAAAGTTGACAATAAAATTTGCTCTTCATCTACAAAATTTCTACAAATAAACTACAATTGCACACACACGGTCACGCTTACAGAAGATTCATATGGCTACACCACAAGTTTACAATTGAGAATTGTTTTTGATCGATTGAGTAAGTCTTCTGTATCATATATCTACTCTCGATCTCGTACTTGTTAAAATTCAGAACAATATCTGACAATTACCAGAAATTACAATAACCGAAACAATGGGTTTCATATTGAATCTCTTTGGCTAAAAATCTGATTATACTCAATGGGTCACATCTTTGTATTTTTTGAGAAGAAGAAGGAATGGAGAAGAGAAAAAACTATGAGGGAGTAAATGACTCTGGGATTAAAAGAAAGAAATGTAGGAATTAAGCGGAGAGAGAAACATGAGATATATGGATACCTTTAATTTATTAGAATATATTGTGTGTATCTTTTTATTATTGGTAGAATATTCTCTCATTATTGTACAGTCCTATTGTTGGTAGGATTTGATTTCCTTCATTATTGTACAGTCCTATAGTTGGTAGGATTTGATACCTCTCTGTACTCTATATATACTCTTGTAAGCAATAGGAGAAAATTACTTCTCCGTAAACTCTGTACATGGTATCATACGCCAGTGGCTTATCACCAAAGAAACCCTAATTCTTCCCTACCCGCGCCGCCGCCGCCGCTGCACTAATTGGCAGCCCGCCGCCGCCGACCTTCTCGGTCCACAGCCTCTCGACGGCATCTTGCCGCGCCACAGCTGCACTAACCGGCAGCCCTCTCCCTCTCGACGTCGTTCAGCGCCTCCTCTCTTTTGCCTCTCGCTTCATGGCCGCTACGACTTCAAACGATCTTCTGCAGCCGATTGACATCAATGCATCGGCTCAGATCCCACTCAAATTGGATTCCACTAATTACTTGGCGTGGAAATTCCAATTCCGAACCCTTCTTACGGGTTACGACCTCCTCGGCTTCTTGGACGGATCGAAGCCGTGCCCACCAGCCACTATCATCGACAAGGAGGTAACTTCTCCCAATCCAGCATATCCTTACTGGATTCGCCAGGACAATCTTATTCTCAGTGCCATCATCTCGTCGATCACACTGACGATCATCTCCTTTATTGCCGCTACGAAAACCTCTAAAGAGGCCTGGGACATCCTCGCCCGCACATACGGCACTGCTTCTCGTGGTCGTATCATAGCTCTCAAACAGCAGCTCCATAATAAAATGTTCTAAATCTGTTACTGATTTTATGCACGGTATTCGCGTGATTGTGGATGAATTATCTCTCCTGGGTGTTACTGTTGATTCTGAGGATCTTGTCATTAAGGTTCTCAATGGTCTTGATGATCCGTATATGGAACTCTCTCATGCCATCCAAGCCCGCGAATCTCCAATCTCTTTTGCTGAATTACATGACAAGCTGTTAAGCATGGAGGCTCAGATTACTGCTCGTGCGCCGGCCTCCTCCGCCGCATCTGATTTGGCTCCGTCGGCTGCCTTTGTCGCCGGACAGCAGTCCAGCCGTAACCGCTTCGGTAGCTGCGGCGCGGCCGTAGCAGCCGCGATTCTGCCTCCGGTCGCGGTGGTTACTCCAGCAATGGCCAATCTCGCGGGTACAATGGGAAGTGCCAGCTCTGCAGTTAATTTGGCCACTCCGCGCGCCGCTGTCCGTCCTATCCCATCTCCGACGCCAAGCAGCCCCCTTACGGTGGACCACTGCCGTGGCCAGCTTATGCTTCGCTGCCTTATCCGGCTGCTCACACAGCTCATCATTCTCCGACGATTCCATCTACATCCGATTGGATCCTGGACTCTGGTGCCTCCCATCACATAACCACTGATCTTGCCAACATGTCTCTTCACAGTCCTTACACTGGTTTCGACAATGTGGTTATTAGTAACGGTGAAGGTTTGAAAATTACACATACTGGACAACTTAATAGTTATTCCTCTCTTTTATTACCTGGGGCTCTCTGTGTTCCAAATATGCGTAAAAATTTGATCTTTGTTGCCCAATTATGTCGTCACAATAATGTTAATGTTGTTCTTTCTGATACTGATTTTCAGGTGAAGGATCGTCGCACGTGGGTAACACTCATTTGCGGCCCACTTAGGGGCAACACCTACTACTGGCTGGCGGATTCCAGTCCCCTGTCCGCCCTCACGGTACAAAAGCTCTCTGCGTCATTGTGGTATTCTCGGTTTGGTCACCCCTCAGCTAAAATCCTGCGTCATTTAGTGTCTTCTAGTAGTATAGCGTCCAGTAATATGTCTGATCTTGCTTGTGTCTCTTGCAAGCTTCATAAGTGTCATAAGTTACTTTTTTCTGAGTCAAGTTTATCTTCTACTGCTCCGTTGGAGCTTATTTTCTCCGATGTATGGACCTCTCCAATTATTTCTAATGAAGGATTTAAATATTATGTCATCTTTGTTGAACATTTTTCTAAGTATGTTTGGTTTTTTCCTTTACGCCGTAAATCTGATGTCTCACAAACCTTCCCCATTTTTAAATCCATTGTAGAAAAATATTTCTCTGCTAAAATCATTACTCTGTATACTGACAATGGGGGTGAATTCTTCGCTTTACGCTCTTTTCTTGCCTCCAATGGCATCTCACATCTCACTTCACCTCCTCATACACCTCAGCACAATGGCTATGCTGAACGCCGTCACCGTCATATTGTCGATACTGGTCTCACTCTCCTTCATCATGCCTCTGTAGCTCTCATTTACTGGCATTATGCCTTTGCTACAATATTCTATCTCATTAATCGTCTTCCCAAGACAAATCTCTCGATGCTCTCCTCCTTTGAGTCTCTCTTCCATAAGCGCCCCACACTTGCCAAACTACGTGTTTTCGCCGGTCAATGCTTCCCTTGGCTTCGGCCCTACACCTCACACAAAATGGAACCCAGATCTCGTGCATGTGTTCTCTTCGGCTACTCTACTACTCAAAGCGCTTATCTATGCTTTGATCCCTCAAAGTCTAAAATCTTCGTCTCGCGTCATGTCACCTTCCATGAAGATGTCTTCCCATTCTCCAAATTGTCTAACCCCGCGTCTCCCCCCCCCCCCCCAAACTCTCTACATAATTAAGGAGTAAAATCTGCCCATTAATTAAGTATGATCTAGAATTAATTATTTGGTATACGAATTTGTAATCAAAATCAAATCTTAAACATGAAGGTTAAAAAGGTTTCCTATACTAAAAATTCCCTTTTCAAATTGCAAGTGACAAACTAATAAACGAGGCCCACTTAATAGGATATTCCATATAAGAATACCTTTTCAATTTCAGTTTTAAGCGTACTTTTCGTATATGTTAAGAAAAAAGAAATTTTCTTAAAATTCATGCTTAGTCAAATTTTATCGTATTAAATAAAAAAAATTTCTTAAAATTCATGCTTAGTCAAATTTTATCGTATAAAATAAAATGGATATTGTTATTTTTTTTTTAATTATACGTATATGTGACGAGAAAAGCAAACTTGATGCAATTTAGCATATGTCATGGGTGTGCAAATTCCAATAGCAGGCTAGTTTTTTATAAGTTCCACTTCTCTCATCACCAAATATAGTTGTAAGATATTTGAATATAAAGGATGGTGAATGGTGAATATAATATTTACGATTTAATCTGGTTGTATGAATTATGGGAATGTCGTAAAAACCTATGGCCATGTAACAATGGCTAGCTGTTATATATATAGTTAAATATTAGAGTGGATGCATACGATTGAGGAAATACAATATTTTACTTACTGATATCATTTTTGAGCAATATAGAATACGAAAAGAATTAAAAAAATATAAGTTTTTATTATATTGCAGTGGTCCAAAATAAAAAGTAAACATTTGGATACTCATGAATCAAGCACATGCCTCCCTTTGGCTGAACTCTTTTGCTTAAGTATCTTTTAAGATTCAGACACTCAGTTATCATTAAACAGCCTATACTGAGCCGAGCGTCGATTGGAAACAACTTTTTTACCCTTTCGAGTAGGGGTAAGACTCGTTTACATGTTACTTTTCCCAGACCTCACTTTGTAGGACTATACTGGATAGTAGTAATTATTGTTGTAGTTATCATTAAACAATTTACCTTTTTTGTTCTAAGTACTTGCACTCTTTTGTAATTTAGACCAAAAAAAGAAAAGACAACATTTTTTTCTCAATGAATGGTTCAGATGCATTAGATCCTTTTATATCTCATCTGTATGGTCAAAATATATCTCTAGAATGCTTAAGTCATGATAGCATTAGCTAGACATTTACGGGCCACCTTGTGTCGAAGTGGTTCAAGGAACAATAAAGGTTGCAAGTGAAGAATCAGCAATAATTAAGGTTGAAGAGTCATCAAAAATTAAGGTTGGGGTCGGTCGAACACCATTGACGGAGTTATAATGACTAGTTTCAAGATAAAATATTAAAGAGAATATTTTAGTAGATATTCTCTGCACTTGTTAGGGATCGTTTGGTAAGAGGTATAAGAAGGTGTAAGGGTGGTATAAAAATTTAATACCACCTTAATACTTTGTTTGGTTAGCAAACTAGGTATAAGTTATTCCAGTATTAATTTTAACACTGGGATAACTTATATCTTACAGAAAGTGGGGTAATTAGCACCGATATAGCTTATAACTTCTTCTTAGAAATTATGCAATTGTTACTCTTAATACAACATACCAAACATTGAATAAACAACAATACCAGCATAATTAATCCCAGCATAACTTATCCCAATATAACTTATACTGCCATAACTTATATCGGTATAAATTATATTCCAAGCAAACGACCCCTTAGGGTTTCTAGGAACATATCTCCTATAAATAGAAAGAGATACAATGATGGGGGGAGGGATTAATTTGTAAAGAATACATTGACTTTATCAGAGAGAATCTTATCTTGTCGCATATATATAAAAGCAACTTTTTTGCTAAGATTCTTGTCTAACATTCCACCAGATCCAAGAATGACCCAAGTCTTCAAAGGCTTATCAATTATTCATCATTGTCAGAAAGAATAATCGCTAATCTCATCTCTTTTCGGGTGACTCACGTATTTTATTTACCTAAATATCATTTATTGCTATTTATAATTGTTATTTAAAGTCATATTTTATGTTTATGGATCATTGAATGTTACCATCATTTAGTGACAAGGTGGATTGCTCTGATGGTAGGCACCCTCTACTTCCAACCAAGAGATTGTGAGTTCGAGTCACCCCAAGAGTTAGGTGTATAGTTCTTGGAGAGAAGGATGTCGAGGATCTATTTGTAAACAGCCTCTCTACCTTAGGGTAGAGGTAAGGTCTGCGTACACACTACCCTCCCCAGACCCACTCATGAAATATTACTAGATTATTGTTGTTGTTGTTATTGTCGTCGTTGTTGAATGTTACCATCGTTGCTCACATTCACTTCCATCAGGGCAGAATATATTAGTTATTTGGTCTTGACACACATAGCTTTAACTTTTTGATAATATTTTGAATTAAGACGAACTCTTCTTTATACAAACTTTGGTTGATCCAAAATCAATAATTTTGGTCAAATAGTTTGGCGCAGTTAGTGGCGACTATTTACTTATTTTTTAGTTTCCTTTGGATCTTCAGGTAACATGAGTCACCGACCTCATAAACCTCAAGATTTCCTCATTTCTTTGCAAGTATAATACCTACATGGCAGGTAACCAAAGAGAAAGTACTAAAGTAACAGTTGATTTCCCTAGCAACCTCATGAATGCTATCAAACTGAGTTGTAAAATACTAGTCGGGAACATGATGCCCGCTGCCTCCCCTAGGCGCGAGAGATCACCTCCTCCCCATTGTATTATAAGAAAACACATTATAAAAAGTGGCATCCAAGTCCACAGAAGAAGGGGCACCACCGGCCGCAAAAAATCTCCTCAGCATGGCCGACCAATACGCTAGTAAGCATGCTTAACAAGCACACTACATGCATAACTACAGAGACCGCAAGAGCCTACACAGTCCAGCGAGCATACAAATAAAGGAAACTAGACCCTCTGAAACCAAGTATAACTCACAATATGACAAATAGTGCAGGTGATAATGCCCCCACCGTTGTTCTAAAGAGGATAGAGGAAATGAAGAATGAAAATAAAGCATATAGGGACCAAATGAAAAAACACCAAGAACGAGTCGGCAAGATATTATGTGCTCATAAACTATTGCCAAAGAGGGGTGCCGGTAGGTTTTTAGAACAATCATACAGCAAAGACGCAGCCCTGCATATCATATCAAAGACCTTCACAATGTCATCCTACCTCAGGATATACGTCGGAACAGTCGATCCCGAAGTTCATGTGACTCATTATGCCACCTCCGCGAAAGGCAATGACCTCACCAAGGAACAAATGTCCTCTATTTCGCTGAAGAAGTTTGGTAAGACCCTTATAGGAAAGGCATTAACATGGTACTCACAACTACCAACGCGCTCCATAGAAACTTTCGAGAAAATGGCCGATAAGTTCGTAACGGCACATGCCAGATCCAAGAAGGCTGAAATAACGATAAACAATATAATCGCCATCAAGAAGTCCTTGGGAGAAGGACCGAAGGACTTCCTCTCCCGATTCAACAGGGTAAGGATGACTTTGCCGAACGTGTCCGAGGGGATGGCAGTTGCGGACTTTCTGAACGGGTTGAGTATAGAAGGTTTGAGAGCAACTAGAATTTGTTGACCCGATTGATGAAATATCCTCCAACCACTTGGGACGAGATCCATAATGCTTACTATGCTGAAGTACGAGTAGGTGAGGACGACCTCGATGAACCAACATAGCGGCTCGTCTCGCTGAGTCCAGAAAAGAATGAAGAGACAACATCAGGAGGGATCACCTGGTCTCACGACCCAGCAGGGAAACACACCAGCCATATGTCAGGGCACATGCCCCACCTTCCCTCTGCTAAGAAGAAGCACCATCTAGGCCGAGGATAGTGACTCACTGGTACGAGAGAGGTATGCCCCTTATTATTTGCTCACAATTTTTGGGTATCACCTACAAAAATAGTCTATGCTCTGGAGAAACTCAGAACGAAGTATATTTGTTGCCAAAGATGAGGTCGAATCTGAGCACCAGAAAGTTTGACGCCCTCTGTGAGTTCCACCAATAACGTGGACACAAAATAGAAGATTGCATCGACCCTAGGAAAAAAGTTGTAAACATGTTATGGTAGTGACACCTCAAAGAGTTGTTAAGCGACAAGGGGAGAAATAACTTTGCTAGGAGGACATGAACACCAAGGTCCGCCAAAGCCGCCATCACCAGCTCGTACTATCAACATAATAATTTGCTGCAGCAACGATGTCTCTATCAATGGTATTAAATTCACCACCACTAACAAGTTGAAGCCATCTATCACCCCCGAACAGTATGACAAAATCGAATAAAGTATCATCTTTGATGATTCAGATGCCAACGATTTGACTTTCTCTCATACTGATGCCCTTATCATTGCTTTGCGCATTTTAGATACTGATGTGAAATGTATCATGGTGGATGATAGAAATGGAGCGTGCATTATCCATCCCTGAGTCCTCACCCAAATGAGACTCAAGGATAAGATAGTGTCACATTGTGGCACGCTAATCGGTTTTAATAATGTTGTTGAGCGGACATCGAGTGAAAGTACACTATCCTTCTTGGCCGGTGACATGATGTTGGAGACGAAATTCCACATCACCGGGCCACCACGTATAATACCATAGTAGGACAGTCATGGATACATCCCATGAGAGGCATCCCCTATATCCTATACCAAGTAATTAAATTTCCAACACTTTGGGGGATATTCATCATAAGCGGAGAACAATGTACATCATGGTAGTGCTACCGCATTGCCTTGGACAGCAGGACAACCCAAAAGAAAAAAGATAGGAAAAAAGAGGCATAGCAATTAGCAGGGCTGAAGTCGACACAAGAAGAGATTAGGGACGTCATCATGGATCCCGAAACAGTCGAGGGTGCAGACTCGACCATAGAAGACCTCGACCCCGTTCAGTTAGACCCCAATGACAATAGTAAAAAGGCATATATCGGTTGCAAACTCCGAGAACCTGGTAAATTCAGACAACTCTTAATAACTAATTGTCACGACCCCAATTCGCCCTCTGTGAAATGTCGTGATGGTACCTAGTCCCTACGACTAGGTAAGCATAACAATGCGGAAAATAAACAAACTTGCGGAAGAAATAATTAAACACTGAAACTAATTGAATGAAACAATATTTAAAATGTCGTTTGGCATATACAATGCAATTTCTCGAAAACTAACAACACTTCAAAAAACTCAAAATCTCATGAAAACCACAAGCCCTTGAATATCTACAAGTGTCTAACTCCAGAATATCTAACAAGAAAAAAAATACACAAGGTCTAATACTTATAAGAGAGAATAGAAAGGGACTCCTCGGTCTGCAAATGCAGCAGATATACCTCGATGTCTTGGAATAGTCGCCTCGCCTCAGGAGTGACATGACTGAGTCGAAGTACCTGGATCTGAACATGAAAATCATGTGCAAAAAGGGCATGAGTACACCACAATAGTACTGAGTAAGTGACAAGTCTAACTTCGGTAGGATAGTGATGAGGAAGGTCAGGGCCCTACTGAGGTTAAATAAAATATAAGGTATAATAGCGTAGAATAAAACAGTATAACTGAGTGCAATAGTAAGAAGCAACCAAAATAGAAGAACAACAACAACTAGAACAGAGCCAAGATAATCACGGAAAATAAATACAGCTCAATGCAGAGATAACAACCGGTGATCTTCTAGGATACCGTCATGTAGTCTCAATCACAACTATCCAGTGGATCTCCCGGGATACCGTCCCCTAGTAAATCATATATATCCGAAGTATATATCAGGATCTCATCTCGTAGTCCAACTGTCAATGCGCGGGGATCTACCGAAATCCCAATTCATAGTCCCAAATGTAAATCAGTATTGAGGCAATCTACCGGGTACATTCACATAGTTCTAATTTTGCAGGAGGATCTATCCGAATCCTGCATCCTTATTCCCAAATAAAGAAACAAGGGGATCTACCAGAATCCCACATTCGTTGTCCCGAATAAACACACAGCAGCAACACGAAGAATAGCCATAAATTGTCAACTTCATATCTAGGCTAAACATGTATTCCCAACCTAGAATGTAGCACATAATTCAAATAAGGTAGTCTGAGAAAATAAGCAATTAAGTCATTTAGACATGTTTTACTGAGCTAACAACAAGCTTAAATTCCAAGTAGTTTAAGCAAAAAAAAGAAAAACACAATTAAGGCTATTTTAATGAAAACAAAATTTTTCAACAATTAGCATAAGTACGCACTCGTCACCTCACATACAAGGTGTTTCAATTATCACAATACCAAGAGTCCTCCACACAAGGTTAGAGAAGTCACTTACCTCGAACGAACTCAATAATCAACTCGATACCACATTCTTGCCATGAGTACTCGACTGGCCCAAATATGTTCAATTACATTACATAAGGTAAATAACACTTTAAGTAACTGATTCTACAATTAAACTCTAATATAATACACGAAATTAGGCAAAATGACGAAAACACCTCTTGGGCCCACGTCTCGAAATTGGGTAAAATTTATATTTTCAAAATCCTCATACTCTCACGAATTCATACATACCAAAATTACAAAATTCAGACTTTAATTTATCCCTCAAATCATTAGTCAAAAGTCTCTAATTAATCAAGCCCAAACACTGAATTTGACACTAATTTCCCTTAATATTTCATGCTTAGGATGATAAAAATAACTATAATAACGAGTTTAGGTTCCAAGAATATTACCTCCTCGAATATCTCTTGAATACCCTCTCAAAAATCTCCCCCAAAGCTCACTTTGCGGATGAAGATGGTAAAAGAATAGCTCAAATTCGCGAAGATAACTATTTATATGTGCTGCCCAGCAATTTCCGCATCTACAGTCATGTTTCTACGAGGAAATGGTCGCATCTACAACATTTTACTTAAAGGAGGATTTTCGCTTCTGCGACTGACTTTCCGCACATGCAGTCTCGCAGATGCGTTACCCTTCTCGCACATGCAGCTCCTGGAGCTGGACCAAAGTTTTCGCTTTTGAGGTCCAATAGTCGCTTCTGCGGCGCCGCACCTGCGGTCCGACACACGCATGTGCGGTTATGGCCGGTTCAACAATGAAAATCTTCCTAAGTCCAAATTCAACTTTCGATAAGCACCTGAAACTCACCCGAGGCCCCCGAGACCTCAACCAAACATGCCAACCAAATCCTAAAACATCATTGAAACTTGTTCCAGCCTTCAGAACACTCAAAACAACATCAAAACATCAATTTGACCTCGGATTCATACCTAAGAACTCTAGAACTTTAAAAATATGTGTTCGATCAAAAAGTCTATAAAACCTCGTCCGAATGACCTGAAATTTTGCACACACGTCACATTCAACACTATGGAGCTACTCCAACTTTCGAAATTCCATTCCAACCCTCGGATAAAAATCTTACTGTTGAATTGGAAACTTCAAAATTTAACTTTCGGTATTTCGAGCTTAAATTAGCTACGGACATCCAAAACACAATCTGAACATGCCCTTAAGCCTGAAATCACCTTATAGAGTTAACGAAACCATCGAATTTCTATTCCGAGACCGTCTTCACAGTATTCTAACCATGGTCAAATTTCCAACACTTAAGCTCTTATTTAGGGACTAAGTATCCCAAAACTCTTTGAAACTCAAAACCAAACATCCCGACAAATCAAAATAGCAGAAATAAACACGGGGAAAGCAGTTAATAGGGGATCGAGGCGATAATTCTTTTAGAGACCGGCCGGATCGTCACACTAATGTATATTTTTTTGCTTTCAGCCTTGCATACATGTCAAGAATCCTCGAGGAGATCTCCACATACAAATTAAACTTCGACCCGTTCTACTCCTCAGTAAGGTAGGTCAAGCGTAAATTCAACCTCACCATCAACGTTGCCATCCACGAGGAGGTAGAGAAACTATTAGAAAATGGCTGCATCAGGGAGTCAAAGTACCCCCAAATGGATCGCCAATGCGATGATAGTCAAAAGAAAAAAAAAGAGAAATGACGGATGTGCATGGATTTAACGGACTTGAACAAAGCATGTCCGAAGGATTCTTACCCGTTACCACATATCGACCAACTTATCGACGCAACGACAGGCACGAGTTATTGAGTTTCTTGGATGCGTACTCATGCTATAACCAGATACTTATGGAAGAAGAGAACTAGGAGAAAACCAGGTTCATCACCTACCAAGGAACGTATAAATCATGCCATTTGGGCTAAAGAACATGGGGGATTCATATCAAAGGTTGGTCATGAAGATGTTTAAAGATAAACTTGGAAAGACCATTGAAGTATATATGTTATTCATGTCCGTAAGAGCAGAGGACCATATCGAACATTTGAGGAAATTTCCAACATATTGAGGCAGTACGAAATGAAAATACACCTGGAGAATGTGCGTTTGGCATAGCCTCTAGGAGGTTTTTGGGCTTCTTAGTATCACAATACGGGATCAAGGACAACCCAGACCAAATCAAAGCCATTGAAGGGAAATCGGAGCTCCTGACTACCAAGAAACAAATCCAAAGGTTGACTGGTCGAATCATCGTCTTATCGACGTTCATCTCACAGTCGTCTGCTAGATGTCACAAATTTTTTGGTGTGATCAAAAATGAAAATGGCCTCGAGTGAACACCTGAGTGCATTCAATATTTGCAAGAACTAAAGGCATACCTGGCATCGGCACCCCAGCTTTCAAAGCGTGAACCTGAGTAACGTCTCTTTATCTACCTGGCCATCTCTAAAGTAGTAGCGTAGTTCTGATCGGAGAAAATAAAGGTATGCAATCTTCCATCTATTATATTAGCAAAACACTCGTTGACGCCGAGATGAGGTACCCACACCTCGAGAAACTGGTGTTGGCATTAGTCATAGCTTCACGGAAGCTTAGACCTTTCTAGTGCCACCGTATCTCGATCGTACCACCTACCCCTTGAGAGGCATTTTGTATAAACCTAAGCTATTGGGGATGCTTGTCAAGTGGGCCAACGAGCTAAGAGAGCATGATATTGCATATCAATCGTGAACGGCAATAAAGTCGCAAGTGCTCCCCGACTTTATCGTAGAGTTCAGCGCAAATATGATGCCCAAAGTCAAAAAGGAAGTCGTCCAAGTATCTCTCCAAACACAAGACATCTGGATCCTATATATCGACGGTGTATCTAATAATTCCGGTTTCGGACTGGGACTCGTGCTCAAGGTCCCTAGAGGCGAAGTAATTTGCCAATCCATAAGATGCCTATATATGACTAAAAACAAATTGCCGAATATAAGGCTGTCATTCCAGGATTGAAGCCAGCACTCAAGTACGGGGCAAAGCGGTTGAAACTCCACTGTGATTCCCAACTCATGGTCAACCAAGATACAGGGTAAAAATATAGTCCACCTTCTTTTAATATAGACTAAAAAAAAAAGAAAAGGAACAGCTTTTTTTCTCTATGAGTTGTTCAGATGCATTAGATCCTTTTATATCCCATCTGTATGGTTCAAAATATATCTTAGATTGCTTAAGTCATGATAGCATTAGCGAGACATTTACAGGCCGCCATGTATCGAAGTGGTTCAAGGAACAATGAAAGATGCGACCGAAGAGTTAGCAAGGGTCAAGGTTGAGGAGTCATCAAAGATCAAGGTCGAGGTCGAGCATCCTTGATAGAGTTATAACGGTGTGTTTTCAAGATAAGACATTAAAGAGAATATTCTAATAGATATTCTCTTCACTTGTACTACTAGGGTTTCTAAGAATATGTTCCTTATAAATAGAGAGACACACGACGATAGGGGGAGAGATTTATTTGTAAAGAATACATTGGCTTTATAAGAGAGGATCTGATCTTATCGCATATATACAAAAGCAACTTTTTTGCCAAGATTCTTGTCTAGCTTTCCGAGATCTAAGAACAACCCAAATCTTCAAAGGCTTATCAATCATTCGTCATGGTCAGAAGAAATAATCATCAATCTCATCTCTTTTTCAGTGACTCACACGTTTTATTTATCTAAATGTTATTTATTGCTATTGTTTATTATTTAGTGTTATATTTCATTTTTCTGGATCATTGAATGTTACAATCATTGCTCACATTCACTACCATTTGGGCAGAATATATTAGTTATTTGATTTTCACAACGTAGTTTTATCTTTTGGATATTATTTTTAACTAAACTTAACTCTTTTTATACAAATCTAATTGGTTGAGTTAAAATCAATAAATTTTGGTCAAACACCATCGTCATCCCCAACAGTCTCAATACGTCTACAGCTAGAGTTTGAGTTTTAATAAAAATGTGTAAGTTGACTGTCTAATTTGCCTTATATTATCAGAAATTGCTCAATTTTCAATTTCGTTTCACTTTTGGTCCATTTTTATATTGTCTTTAGCAAATAGATTTGTATTTACCATTAACTGAGCTCTAGAGTGAAAGGGGTGGACTACAAAATCCAAATCCTTTGAGAGAAAGAAAAGGTCTAAATTTGCCTTCTCAGTTTTTGACTGTCTCAAAATTATAATCAGATTGAAGCTCTATTAGGTCTTAAGGACAAATACAAAAAGAATTCTGACAATGAAGGTTTTAATATCAAATCGAAAGTCTTAACAGAAAATTGTTCGACTTTGGATAATATAAGACAAATTAAAAGTCAAGTAGTAGAAATTAGAAACTCATAATAAGGAATAGAACTACCTAATTAGAGTTCACACATGGATGAGTAGTACTTTGGTGTACTAGTCGTAATAGTTATGGACTTGTGGCGATGTGAGTTATTCTTTTTTTTTTTCTTTTTGATTTTTATTTTTTAGTTGGTGTTCGGTATCTGTAAGCCCGATTATATTTGGATTCATGTCGTATAAGGTTTTAGTCGGGGGGAAGTGTTTCCTACCAAAGATTTTTTCATACCCAAGACTCGAATATAAGACCTCTGGTTAAGAAAAGAACAATCATATTCACCACAACCTTATAGAACCTCAATCGTACCAAAAAAATTTTATATTCAAAACTCGAGTCCGAGACTTCTGCATGTGAATTTGTTGTTGCGTTACGCCACAATGTTATGGCTTTTTCTTTGCATATGTAATAACTCAACTGGCCCTCCAAACTTGATTTTTATATTCTGCTCTAGTCTTTTTCCCACTATCGTCAGCAGGAAAGACACGTTTGTTTAGTCATATAATCCTTTGCTTTTTGTTAACCATTTCAAGCATCTTATGTAATTAGAGTTCTTAATCATGTCTTAAAAAAATTATATATGAAGAAAAAATAAAATGGAAAATTAGTCATGCTAAAAATCGCCTTTATAATCTGTCAAATTCGTACCTTTCATACCTTTTAACTCGTAGAAATCGGAAACCTCGTAAAGAATAAATACTCCATCAATTATGAAATCAGAAAATAAAATTGATTCGGTTTACTATGCGCTATTTACAATAGCGGAGTCAGAACCCTTTTTAAATTGTGTCAAAATATATAAAAGTAAACATAATAAGAAATTAAGGGGAGTCAATATAAAGTATATATAAAACTTTTTTTATTAAAAATTTTTCCGTATATATACCATATATAAAATTTTATTACCAAATATGTTTATAGTTTGGATATTATCATTAATGCTAATAGTATTTGTACATAATATATACAATGCATTAAGTAAGAAATCACGGTAGCTTTATGATTCCGTATTTTGTCACGCTCAAAGAGGTAAATTAAATATTTTTCAGATCTTCCCCAACATAAATCACACACAGTAATAACTATCGTTGACTTCATTACAAAGTTTTAGTACTCTATTTTTGGGATATACTATTTTCTTTGATTTCACAAATCAAAGTCGACAAAAATTTCTATAATTCTTATGCAACAAAAGCAATTATGGTGAAAATACCAATTATGCTACAATTGAATGGGAATTAGGATAGCTATCAGAGATTTAGAGAATTTGAGGTCGATGACATTGTAGTCCATGAGGATGCGAGTTATAGTCTATTAATTTCTATAATAGCACAGCAATTAATGATTGATACATCCGAAAAAATTATAGAAATCAAATACATTGTCAACGAGCATTATCCTCCATGTATTACTGTTCGCGATTTCAATATGGAATTGAATATCATGAATGCGAACACAGCTGCAAGTATGTGATGTTATTTTTCTTTGAAATTCGGGTACAATGTTAATAAACTACACTTATCTACATTTTAACTACAATTAACTACATATATATTATTCAGTTTAGATTTCTGTAATATTTACAAAATTTTTACATTTATTCTATAGTTAAACTACAAAAAAATTGAAAAATTAATATAAAATACTGGATTTCAACTTTTCAACAAATTATCTATTTTTATTTTTACAAACAGCTGATAACAATATTTATTTTTATTTTCATGCAGGTTCATCTGGAATACTAAATTTAATTGATGTGCCAACATCTCCCGTTAGAGGAATATGAAAATATAATAATAACATATAGTACACCAAATTCTATTAAAGTAGGATAAGTATACCGAGACAAGGAAACAATTGCAACTGCAATGAAGCACTATTCTGTCATGCACAAGTTTCAATTTATGGTTAAAAGATCTAGTGCTAGAAGGTATGAACATATGAATAGTGAAATATTATTATTTTTTAAATTTTATAGTTTATTTGTAATTTTTTACTTATTCAGTTTTTCCCTATGATAATGTTTGACATAATTGTAGTTAAATCGTAGTTATATTGTATGATGTGGTCTTTTAAACTAAAATAATTTTTTTAATCTAAATTTTAACTGTAAAAAATATTTATGTTGTAGCTACTGGTTGATATGTGTTGGTAAAAACTGTACATGGCACTTCAAGGCAACTAGCATAAATGATTCAGCAATGTTCAAGGTTAGAAATTTCAACTGACATCGCACATGCTCTTTAATGGACAATACATTTATACAACGCAAACCTACTTCTATGGTAGTTGGTGGCATAGTTATTCCAAAATATTCTGATCCTAAGACAATTTACACCCCCAAAAGACATTGAATTTGACATGTTGTCTGAACACGACGTGAATCTAACCTACATGCAAGTCTTGAGAGCAAAGAAAAATACTTTACAATTTATGAGAGGTCATCCTGCTAACTCCTACAGCATTTTTTTGTAGTACTTGCAGATGAATTGCAGATATATTGTAAATATTTTGTAGATATATATATATATATATATATATATATATATATATATATATATATATATATATATATATATATATGTCTTCTTCTGCAGTCAATTAATTGCTTCTTGCCACATAAGGTAGGTACCATATTACCATTGACATATGTTGTTGTTGATTCAGAGAATGATGCACCATGGAGGTCATCCTGCTAACTCCTACAGCAAATTGCCTAGTTGTTTGTATATTCTAGAGAAGACTTATCTAGGGTCTGTAGTTAAATTGAAGAAGATAGACGATGACTGCTTCTTGTATGTATTTGTTGCGATTTGTACGTCAATCAGTGGTTGGGAATATTGTAGGCCAATTATAGTAGTTGATGGGACATTTTTAAAGTCAGTACACAATGGAATAATGCTAACAGCCAGTACAATGGATGCAGCAGGTATTGAAGTTTTATTGTAGAAATATTGAAGCTTGTATTTTTTTGTAGTACTTGCAGATGAATTGCAGATATATTGTAAATATTTTGTAGAATAGTTGTTGTTTATATATATATATATATATATATATATATATATATATATATATGTCTTCTTCTGCAGTCAATTAATTGCTTCTTGCCACATAATGTAGGTACCATATTACCATTGACATATGTTGTTGTTGATTCAGAGAATGATGCACCATGGAAGTGGTTTTTTAGCAACTCAAACTCGCGTATGGTGAAAGACCAAATATTTGTGTTGTTTCGGATCGGAATGAGAGTATCTTGAAGGCAACATCTATTGTTTATTCCAGCATGCCACATTATTCTTGCATGTGACATATTTAGACAAATATATGGGTAAAGTTCAAGAAGAGACATCTTAAGTTAAGTGAATTATACGTTGTCACATCACGGTCATACACACTTGATGAATTTAATGAAAGGATGTCAAAGATTGACCCTCGTGTTAAAGCATACTTATACGACATTGCTATCATAGATGGTCCCAAGTATATGCTATGGTAAACACAACTTAGACTATGACATCAAACATTGTAGAGTCGTTGAATGCTATAATAAAATATGCAAGAGAGCTGCCGATAGTAGAACAATTAGAGTATATGAGGACCCTCTTGAATGTTGGACAAAAGAAAAGTTATTGAAAGCAAATGGTATATATACATATCTTGGATACAAATTCAACAAAGAGTTAGATGACAACAGAACATTGTCGCACAAGGTTAGAGTAAGATCTGATTATTTATTAAATCAAATTCATAATCAGGACAAACGTAAAAAATTTGTAGATGTTTTATAGATATTTTGTATATAGTTTGATTTTAATCGTATATGAATTATTTTTTTGTTTGTAATGTACTCGTAGGCGAGGGCTTCAACAAACTACATCCACACCGTACTAGATGATGTGAGGCGCTATATTGTTTCTCTTGAAAACAAGAAATATAGTTGTGGACAATTCCAGCTTGATGAACTACCTAGCCCACATGCTTTGGTTATTTTAAGACACAGGGATAAGTCTATTGAACAATATTGTTCTCCTTATTATACAAGGGCAAACCTCTTACGCTCTTATGAAATACTAGTTAATCCTTTGCTTGATGAAAGCAAATGAAATGTGCCACAACATATAACTAAAAAGTAGTAAATCCATCTAAAGGAGGGAAAAGATGGCAGGAAGAACTCAAAAAGAAATATACAAAATATATGATGAAATAAATTCAAATAAGTACAAGGTTTAATGCAGCAAATGCGGAGGAGAAGGGCATAACAAACGATCTTGCAAAAATACACCCAAAAAGAATTAAATTTTAGATAGTTAACAGAATATTTCATAAAATTTATTGGTTAGTTCTGAATATCAGATTTTGATGTATAATTATTGGTGTTTTGTAAGATCATAATGTATGTACTTAGAATTTTTCGGTATTGAGATAATACTTTCATAGATTGACTTGTTTATGAATGATATATATATATATATATATATATATATATATTAGAACATTTTTACAATCTATGAGATCCTTTACATAGTTGTTAATGTATTTTTGCAGTTTATCTGCAATAAAACTATAAAAAAATACATTATCGGGAATTTAATGAGTTTATACGTTTTATATTAGTAGGAAAGTAGTTAAAAAGCTTAAAATATTATAGATGAAATATTGTGTAAATTCAAAAAATAAATATAAATGAAACAAAACACACTATTAAATATATCTACAAATTATATAAAAATATAACTATAAAAAATCTATAATATTTGTAACTGACATAATAGCTAAATTAAAATTCAAGTAGAAATAACCAATATAGTGAAAATAATGTAGATGAGGTACTTTATACGTTCAACAAATTGAATTTAAAAGCAACAAAAATGGCTAGTTACCGATGTTTATACATTATCTATAAACAAATACAAAATAACTAAATATTTTTTATTGATAGAATAATTGTATGAAAATTCAGTTGGAAATAATTTATATGCTAAAAATAATGAAAATCAAGTACTGTAAAGATTCAATAATTGAATATAAACCCAACAGAATATTTCCCTTTGAATTACAATACTAGATTAAAAAGAAAAAAGAAAGAAAGGCTGCTGTAATTGTAGCGGAAGTCTGCTACAATTAAAAAAGAAAAAATTGTTCAAAAATTTATCTAACATCTGTTATAAACTAAAGCAAAAGACAAGAACAATAGAACAAGAACAATAGCAATAGAGAGAAGAGTAGAGAGAGTTCTTCTTATTGAGTTGAGAGGGGTGAATTACAATGGTAGAGAGCACCTCTATTTATAGGGAGGAGGAAGATCTTGCTACCAATAATAGGACTCTAAAATCTCTCTAATTAAGTACATTAAAGACATTCACCTTAAATAGAAGTGTAAGAATCTTCTATTTCATAACACTCCCCCTTGAATGTCTATTCAACAATGTGCCTCATAAAACCTTAAAACCAAAACCCAATGGGAAAAATTAAAGTAAGGAAAAAGAGTACACATGTTTGAATATGCGCCTATTGGTTGCCTCGTTAAAAACCTTGCAAGGAAAACCCAGTGGGACAAAATCTTGTAAGGGAAAAAGAGTGCAACGCGCATTGACTCCCCCTAATGAGTACATCGATTTATATCCTTGAGCATTTGCATTCCAATCTTGTGCATCATCTTCAAAACGATCTTTGGTAGATATTTGATAAATAAATCAACCATATTGACTTGAATAAATATTCCGCACCTTGAAATCATCATTCTTGATAGGTATGAACATCTTCATATGATGTCGTGGAATAGCTCTTCAATATCTCCATAGATGCATTCTCAATGCCATCATGCTTATAGTTATAGCAAGATACATATGGACACAAATTGTACTTAGGATGTGGTACTTCAGGACCAAGGATTTCATATGCTTCAAGCAACTTAAATCTTTCAAGTTAAGTCATGTAAGTCACATAATAGACTTTAGCTGCATATCAAACTTTCATTAGTGATACTAAACAAATAAGATATCGAAAACTGACTATACATACCTTTGACTTTTATCTTTCAAGCATTTGAACTATAGGTTCAAAACTACATGTCTTTCATATGGAATCAATTCTTCTTGAATTGTATCTCTTCCATTTAGTTACTTTCTTTGAGTCAGCAAATGCGTATAGCATGCTTTGCAATATGTTGCAATTGCATTTCCTTTTTATGAACTACAGGTTCATATCATGATATTCGGGGATATACATATACAAATGAAAATTCATCCCATGTAACACTTTCTCAAATGTTTATCATGTCTCCCCCTCATGTTAGTAAAGCTAACATGTTTCCTCAACTTTGGGAAATCATCTTTGTGCATTATGTCAATATACACAGCACCTTAGTAATAAGATGAAATTATTTGGTTCCTGACCTTGAACCACTTGTGAGGGGAGAATATACTCTCGTATACAACTTATATCAAACTGATATATACAACTTCGTTCTCATAAGGAACAGTTTAGCTATTAAGTGGAAGCACTCAATAATTATCTTGCTAAATCAACTTTGATATAAACCAACTTATCAAGATGAACTGTCTTGAGTAGAGAATCTGGAAACTATGCTCGAAGTTAGATTACTGAGCGATTTACCTCGCAAGCACTGCCAGGCTGCGGGTTAATAACAATGGCGCATGTAACCATATCATAGATGCATCATATGTGGTATACATGGCAGGTGAATGGGCCCATATTCACCTTTGATATTTCCAGAATCAAGGGGCTTCAACCCGAACTCTTTAGTTGGTCAGTTCATTACTGAGAACAAGAACTTCTAGTTCTTTGATATTCACCTATGTGAATTTGCACATCATACTTCAAATGAGATGGCTAACACGAATGTCAACTGAATAAATTATCAATATTGGTAAATTTCAAATTTACACCATGACATGTGCACTTATCAATAAACTTCGGGTTTATTATGACATGGGTTTTATACCAATAGATATCCACTTTATTGTGGCATTCTTTCGTTTGTGTAGTACAAACTGGAGAACAAAGCGGGTAGCTTTTCATATACAAATTACCTCGCTACAAGTTGTAGTAATAGGAGAATCAAAGCCTTCCTTTATTTATAGTCTCAATATCATCAATCGCCTTCGCGTGTACTTTTGGAAACTGAATAAGTTTCTTTGAGACTTACTACAGCACAATAGTAAATTGTGTTTCTCCAACATAGTAATAATTGGCTCTTCGAGAGCTCTCAATTAATTTTGTACTACCACAGACTGAGGTTCGAGATCCTCACATTCTTGCATTCCGTATTTTCAAGAGTCTCAGGCTCAATAGATTCTTCGTGAATCTCGGAATTAATCAAATCATGAGCGTCCTCATGTGATTCTTTCATAGTGTCATTTAGATCGTTCTTTTTCCTCTTTCTAGGATTTCGATCTTTGGAACCTAATGGTCTGCCACGCTTCTGGCGTGCATTTGACTCATTGGATATGACACTAGATATTTGTCCAATAGGGACTTCAATACGGATCGGAACATTTTCCCGCGTGAATGTATGATTTCGTTATCCTCTTCAAGTCCGTAAATGCGTCAGGCATTTGATTTGCTATTCTTTGCAAATGGATAATCTTTTGTACCTCTTTCTTTCAAATAGAGGTATGTGGATCAAGATGAGATAATGATGCATTTTTCCACAAAATTTCCCGTTTGGTTTCACCAACTTCTCCCCCTAATTTTGGGAAAAGTGTCTCATCCAATTGACAGTCTGCAAATAGTGCAGTGAACAAATCTCCTGTCAATGTTTCGAGGTAGCGAATAATGGAGGACGCGTCAAACTCAACATATATTCCTAACCTCCTTTGCAAACCCATTTTGGTGCGGGATGGCGGTGCTACAGGCACATATACTGCGCATCCAAAGCTTCTTAAATGGGATATATTGGGTTCATGACCCAAAACCAATTGCAACGGGGAATATTTGTGTCAATTCGTCAGTCAGAGACGAACTAGCATTGCTGCATGCAACATGGCGTGACCCCAAAACGAAGTGGGCAGCCGACGAACTAGCATTGCTTCATGCAAAATGGCATGACCCCAAACCGAAGTGGGTAGCCGACAAACTAGTATTGTTGCATGCAAAATGGCGTGAACCCAAGTCGAAGCGGGCAGCCGACAAACTAGCATTGTTGCATTCAAAATGGCGTGAACCCAAACCGAAATGGGCAGCCTCGTTTTCATGAAGAATTCAAGATTATTCTCATCTATTGTCTCAATATGATATCCATTTTGAATGATATCTTTAAAACTCAACAAGTTCCTTTTAGACTTGGAGGAGAACACTTTGATTGATATCATTAAAACTCAACAAGTCCTTCTTAGACTTGGAGGAGAACATTGCATTCTCTATGATTAACGTCATGCCTTTGGGCAGAGTTACAATTGCTCTTCCGGAGCCTTTAATCAATTTACTACTTCCATAGATTGTAGTAATGTTTGCCTTACACAATTACTCTTCTTTTCTTTGAGTATTGTATGTGTAGTACATGAATCAACTAGGCAAATACTTTTACAATTGGACGTTGGTCCAAGTTCGCTTTGTGAGATATCCATATTTGCTATCCCATAGTTTAACATACAAAAGAAATACACGAACATAGGAATAAACAAGTTCAATTCTTTTGTGTCACATAATATCTTCAAAATCTGCTACTAACAGTTGGCTAACAAAATCAGATATGTTATCCATAATCAATTCCTTTGCAGTTTGAAAATTTCAGCGTTTTTCATAAGACAATCGATTATTAAATACACACAATCGATTGTTTGAACATAGACAATCGATTGTTAGACATACACAATCGATTATTTGTTATTTTTGAAAAACTTCAGATCACACTGTTTAAGACAATCGATTGTTAAACATAGACAATCGATTGTGGATGATTTTTGAAAAATTCCAGATTACACTGCCTAACGACAATCGATTGTTAGATATAGACAATCGATTGTGGGTGATTTTTGAAAAATTCCAGACCTCACTGTTTCAAGACAATCGATTGTTAGACAAAGACAATCGATTGTTGGCTATTTTTGAAAAATTCCAGAACACACTGTTTCAAGACATCGATTGTTAGCCAAAGACAATCGATTGTTGATCAATTGTTTTTCAACTTTAATGCGAAAATAGTTGATAATCGACTAGTTTTTCAGGCTAGTCGATTACCCCCACTGGAAAATAAAAGTTTTATTGATATTTGAGCATATTGAAGATATTCTAAAGAACTACTGCTAACATTGCATCATGAACTAGCTAATACGAGCTAATACTAATGACTATTAGATTATTCACTAACTAATACAAATAAGTAGAACAAAATCAAATAACTCCATCTTCTTTCATCATGGTCCTATCGCCGATTAGGTGGTCTATTTTCCCCTCGGGTTGCTCAAAGAAGTCTGCCACATCCAGGTGGGTGATGTCCTCATTGTCGTCATAGACAAAGTTTGTTTCAGGGCCTTTTCTCTTTTGAGATGCTTGATAAAGGTCAACCAAGTGTCTTGGTATACGGCAAATCTTTGACCAGTGCCCTTTCCCACCGCAACGATAACATATAGTTTCGGAACTATTTGCCTTAGGATCTTCGGGATCCCGTTTCTGCTTTCGGTGGTTATCTCTCTTTGGGGGGTGACGGACTTCTTTGGAATTTCTTCCTTGTCCACGTCCTTGGCTTTGACCCCGTTTATGACCGTGATCATGGTCCCTTTTATGTTTGGCATAATGCGAGTGCACCATATCTGCTTCAGGCAGTGGTGTAGACCCAGTTGGTCTATTTTCGTGATTTCTCATGAGCAGGTCATTATTTCGCTCAGCCACTAGTAAGAGAGAAATCAGTTCAGAGTACTTCGTAAAGCCTTTCTCTCGGTACTGTTGTTGCAGTACCATATTGGAGGCATGAAACGTTGTAAACGTTTTCTCAAGCATATCGTAATCGGAGATGTTATCTCCACATAGCTTCAGTTTAGAAGTAATTCTGAACATAGTAGAATTATATTCAGAAACGGACTTAAAGTCCTGTAGCCTCAGATGGGCCCAATCATATCGTGCTTGTGACAGAGTGACCAACTTCAGGTTGTCATATCTCTCCTTTAAGCTGTTCCACAAAACGAGTGGATCCTTGACGGTGAGATATTCAATCTTCAAACCTTCGTCAAGGTGGTGGCGCAAGAAAATCAAGGCCTTCGCACAATCTTGGGTGGATGCTTTTTCTTTATCTTTGAGGGTGTCTCCGAGACCCATAGCATCTAGGTGGATTTCAGCATCCAACACCCATGTCATATAGTTCTTGCCCGAAATTTCAAGGGCAACGAACTTTCTTTTCATAATGTCAGACATACTCGAAAATTAAATTAGGAAGAGGGAAAATACCTTGGATTTTCGAGAATGATACTTGAGACGGTAGAGTCTCGTGCTGATAACGTGTTATAAACTAAAGCAAAAGACAAGAACAATAGAACAAGAACAATAGCAATAGAGAGAAGAGTAGAGAGAGTTCTTCTTATTGAGTTGAGAGGGGTGAATTACAATGGTAGAGAGCACCTCTATTTATAGGGAGGAGGAAGATCTTGCTACCAATAATAGGACTCTAAAATCTCTCTAATTAAGTACATTAAAGACATTCACCTTAAATAGAAGTGTAAGAATCTTCTATTTCATAACAACATCTTTCTTATAAACTAGCATCAACTAAACTATTGTACTACATGTTCCATACAAAACACTACAACTACTTCTTCTTTCTCTGAACCCATATTTTTTCAAAGTCGGTGCACCTTTCCGCCTTGCCAACTTCACTATCACCAATTGCCCCATGCTCCTGCTTCTTTCTAGCCTAGTCCCAAAGTAGCGCTCCATAGCATATACGGTGTTGGTCAATATCAGAAAGGTCTTCTGCCGAAATTGATACTTTCCAAGATTAACATACTCTGCAAAGGAATCAACAAATACACCACAATCACTATAAAAATAAATAAAATATCTATAATTACCAAACAATCAGAAAAAAAGGTTAAATGTATAGAGATAAAGAATACTTTTATTACATTGATCCTTCTTTTTGTTGTGGTATCTCTCCGACAATCTACTGAATGTTAAGAGGGTTGGTAACAGGTTTCTCAATCTATACTTTTGTATTCTTGAAGTCGATGTCTTTACACTTCCCATAAAATCCGATGCATGACGAATACAAAGGGATAATGCTAGAAACTTGTCGACACAAGATTCAACAATAGGGTGAAGAGACCATGGAATCATGCGCATAAAGATACCTTTCTGCAATGTCAAAAACAACCAACATCCAGTGAAATTTTTCTATAATATTGACGGGCATGATGACATAATCAACTTCATCCCATGCAACATTTGTGAGTAGTATATAACCCAATATATATTCTGCTACAATGTCATAGGGTTTGCCAATAGAAAACTTCTTTTCTTGAGGAGAATTTTGGAACTTTTCATAAATCTGATCAATCATAGTCTTGAACACACAATCTGTTGTAGTAAATCTGGTCTTATTGTGGGAGCCATACTTGCCTCTTTTTCTCAAATAATATATTATAACATTAATGTTCTGCAACAAAAATATATTGCATTTATTCTACAAGTTATCTTCAAATATTCTACACAAAATTACAAAATAACTACAATTCATACACAAACAGAATACAAAGAATCTATCGTTCAGAATACAAACTATCTACAAATTATCTACAAAAAATCAATAAATCAAATATATTGAATCTTACCGAGTCATTGAGGACTTGTCCTGAGTGTGCTGGGGAAAAGAACCACTCCTTCTTATCAATATTTTCAACTCCAAGATCCAACCATGGCTTAATTATTTTGTCCTTTATAGAATACGGAGCCTTCCTCCTATATTAAACAAATAAAAATTAAAGTAAAAATTGTTGAATGAAATGGATGTGTAAAAAATGAATACTCGCCTAAAAGTGTCAAATTCTGCAACCTAACCTCTTTGAACCTTTGTCGGTACCATGGTATAACCACTTGTAAAATTGATCCAACAACTCAGGATCTACATTTTGACCAATAACTATAGCAAATGGGTGCTTGAGGTGAAAATTTTAAGGTCCAACCGAAGTGCTGCCACCAGAACTGTATAAAGTGAGAAATGCTGATTGGGCATGATTTCTCGGCTACCTTGTTCTACCTTGCTCCACTAGTGTTGTTTCAGCTTGTATAGGCTCGTCGAACTTAACCAACTGGAAGAAGTTATCATGTAGCTCGAAATCATCAAGCGTAACCTCCTTATTCTCACCTCTAGATTCTTCTGAATCACCTACATTCACATTCTCTGTCTCTTCACCTACATTGTTATCTTTCGGATTTTATGTTCGCTTTGAGCATCTATTGTCACTCTGTGAATTGGAGATTATGTATGTGTATCTCTCCTCTCTGTAACACCATGTATATATAACTTAATAGAATTGTACAAATATTGAAACAAAAAGAAAATATCTCTGAAAATATCATACTTACTTCTCTTCATTAATTGGCCCTTCAAAATGTGTATATAAATCAACACCTGCTGGATGATTTCTTCACCAAGTACACATTCATCATGTTCTATTTTTTTCATTAAAAATATTATATCATATCGGATAGTATTGGCTTGACAATTTATGAAGATATGAAGGTGTGTCATAATATCTATATAAATCTGTATAGTTGTGCCAATAAGTTGGATTTAGTTATATATATTGTGTATATATAATGTAGATAAATTGTGGTTATGTTGCATATACTTTACAGTTATTTTGTAGATAAATGTAGAAATACTGGAGATATACTGTGGATACCTATTTTTTTGGGGCTGTCCTGCACTGGTTCACCACTATTAAACTGAAATTGCTGATTGTTCTTGTCTTTTGGTTGGTCAGTATTTTTTGTTGAACTCCCAGCAATTGTAAGTTTTTTATTAGTTAGGATATATATTTTAGAGGTGACATAAATAGTTTTTTAATATAATTAAAATTAAATTTTACCTTTGCATCAACTTGATCATTTGGACTATTTATCACCTGCAAAACAGTCTTGACTAAATCCTTTATTAGATCTCGAAGACTACCTAGTTCTTCGAACATATTTTTCTGATACTTTTCAATATTTTCATCATCCTACATAATTAAAAAATATACATAGTTAACTTCAGAAATATATCTTAAAATACATTAAAAAAAATAGATACACTACTATATAGGCAACAAAATGCTTTTTAGGACTACATGTTACCTTCTCAACACCTCTTTTAAACTTTTTTATTTTATGAAGATTAGACCCCTTCTCCTTTTTTCCAGTTGATTCTTTGGGTTCCAGTGGAGGAGCATCAACTTTTGGAGTCTCAGAAACATTTTCAACCTCTTCAATTATGTACTCAACTTTATCAGGCAAAGACATCACCAAAAGCTCTTCAGGTAATTCATTTATGTTGGTGAACTAAATGATGAAAAAAATAAAATAGCTTGTTTAAGGCAGAGTATGTATATAAGTTGAAGATATTTTGTAGTTAAATTGTATTATCATAAATAAAGACCATTTATCTCCATCCATTCAGACTTGATTATTTTGTCGTCAATTATAACTAACCAAACATGACCCTTAGTAGCTGACCAGTTTAGTATGCGAGGGACTGAATTAGAAATCTTTGTAGCTATATCAATATTGATGGAGGAGCAGCACTCATACAATTCATGGCTAGGAGGAATCCTTGAATGAGATAAGAATGAACGAAAGGATTTAGCATGTGCCTAAATGATTCAATCAACTGTCTATAAGACTGAATACCCTATAGAAATGACTCGTACTTATCGAAGTCCACCAAATAAAACCTAAAATGATCTACCAACCCAATATGGTCTCTCTCTGAAGGACAAATAAAGAATTCTAAGAGATATATAATACATAACTTTACTGCATCCTCATCATTGACCCAACTTTTGTTGGTTACTATCTGTTTTAGGTATGTCTTCTCCATTTTTACCTTATTTGGAAAGTAACTGCTTATTATCTTACTGATATAATTAGAAGTGTAACCAAAGTCTGTCACCTCAGTATGACATCTAAGACCAGTTATTACTGCAAACTCTCTCAATCCAAAATTTAACTTCTCACCTTTTAACTCAGCTGAAAAATAGGAAGCATCGGATGATTTCAATTCATACTTCATAAGAAGATGAATAGCTTGATTTTGCATGCATAGATTTGGAAATAATTGTAAATAACCAAAGCATGTCTCCTTGAACAGTTTCAAACC
The DNA here is from genome assembly GCA_034376525.1 of Nicotiana benthamiana. Classification (NCBI taxonomy): domain Eukaryota; kingdom Viridiplantae; phylum Streptophyta; class Magnoliopsida; order Solanales; family Solanaceae; genus Nicotiana; species Nicotiana benthamiana. The sequence continues at coordinate 51,467,364 of CM067330.1, read as the reverse complement.
ATTTGGAGACAAAAGCGTTTTAATTTTACTAGGAATGCTAAGATCACATGATGTCTGGAATCTAAGCACTCTATAATCAATATTATGGGATGCAAAAAACTATTCATTTAATAAAATTCAAAAAATATAATCAAATGTTAATGCAATAATTACAAAGCACTGATACATTTATATTTTATTTACAAAATAACTTCAAACAAATACAATATAACAACAATATTAAACATATCAAGAAATCTACAATTAATCTTTAAAATTAAGATAAATAATTTCGCATTAATTCATTATTAAAAACATCAGATACATGTGCAGTTTATATACAACATTTCTACAAAAATTAACAAAGCAAAAAAAAATACAGATTATGCAGATTTTTAACAACTAAACAGGCAAAATAAGTATTGAAGAAATTACTAAATTTTTACCTTCACCAATGAGTGTTTTCGAACATTTTTAGGAGATTTAACACCGGGGGATTTTTTTGATTTTTTTTCTTATTTTGGGAGTTTTTGAACTAGGAGCCATCTTAGCTTTCTTTTCAGGTTTACTAATGGGCGCATCTTCTACAAAATCATCATCGAACACTATCTCTTTACATTTCCTACACGCTTGTTTGATTGGCCTTGAAGATTCACCAGCACCGAAATCATGTTTGAGTTTAGTTCTAGCTTCAGCCCTGATTTATCGCGGAGAAATACTATGCTTCATATGTAACAATTGCATATGCAGATTTACCTTTGTTTTTGGGAGAATGTGGTGATAATACACCCAAATCAAAAGAAAGTATATCAGCTTCTCGAGCTTTTTTAGGGCTATGCTTTGAAGCTTTGTTCTTTTTAGGGTAAATTTGTGTTTGAACTTTGAAGATTTGACTTCAGTTTTAATTGTTTTATAGAAGAAAAACCTTGATTTTGAACGTTAATGGTAGAGGGCTACCTTTATTTTTCTGGTTTTACCGGAGGGAATATTGGGTTGAATCGTGAGTGTGTTGTGATCCGTGGGTGAGGGTGTGGGTTTAGGACAGAAACGTAGCGGGTGTGGGGATATGGAGGAATATACCGTACCATAACTTAAGAAGTGATATAAGGTACAATTAATGTACAGTTAAAATATCTTATGGTATAGAATTAGTAATTAAATATATCAAATTTAATTATACAAACCTTAAACATTGAAGGTAATATAATTTTTTATATGACATAAGAATATAATTATTTCTTTTTTTAATCTATCTATACTTAATTTTTTTTTTCTGTGAAGGAATATCTTTGACACCCTTTCTTACAAGGTAGCTCCATAACCGGCTATTTATGTCTTTGAGGTTTTGATTTATTTTTTTCTCGTTGGCTATAAATATGTTTTTTTCGACGCAAATCCAGATTAGCTGGATTCCAAAGCACATATCGAATATTGAATTGGACCCACAAAAAAGTATGGACTTTGAAATTTGAGACTCCTTGCATTTCTATCAACTCTTTTTAAAATACAATTTCCAAGTTAAACTTTCACGAATTTATAGGTTATACAGTTCATATAAGGTCAATAAGTTTCAGACCCTCAGGTTTTTATACAAATTGACTTTATAATGGCAAAACATTCTCTATTTTATTCCTTTCACTCTCACTACAAATTTTCTGGATTTTATTTGAGTTATTCTTTGCCCTACTTCTACGTTTTGCCCTTTAATCATTCCGCGTGTGACTCGGTCTAGTTCTCATGCAAATTAAAGTTACTATAAAGGAAATTAAAACAAGAAATTTGAGCTCTAACACATAATCATGCACTTTTGTATAAAATTAAAAACCATAATTTACTGAAGTAGCCATTAGAGCAATTCACATCAGCTCACGTAATTAATTCAGTAAATTGTATAAAAGCTTACATGATATATGAAATTGTCCATGAAGTTGCTTGTAGTAGTTGATATTAGACTGCATGTGGCAAAGCCAGAAATACATACATCAGGATTCAAAATTAATACTATATATCGCATCTAGGATTTGAATCCTTAAATTTGCGACTATGTACTTTATATATGTTTAGGAGATTCAATAATTTATATATCTAAAATTTATTTTTACCCTATTTGCGCAGATATGACGAAGGGTTTGTTAACCTCCCTTGTTAGCACCCTAGTTCCGTCCCTAATTACGGGTTGAACTCGAATTTTAGGATTAATATCAGGTTTTAGCCATCGTCAAAAAGAATTTGATTGAATTTATAACACGTTTAAATTTTTAAAAGGAATTCTAGAATTATAACAAGTCAATGTCTAAATATATAAAATGAAGTCAAATAATCATGACAAATTGTCAAAAAATTTGAACATTGATAGTTGCAGCCGGTGGCTGTAATAGATAAAAGGTTGTTAAAAGTTCCGTGGTATATATAAAGGATAAAAATTCTAAAATTTTCTTTGATTCGACCATCACGTGCGTGAATTTATTGGAGCGAATAATCACGTTAATTATTATTGGGTAGGACCCTTAATATAAAGATAAAGCGTTTTCCACCAAAATATTTTTATCTTCAAGTAAGGGCGGCTTAGTATTGAAAGGTCTTTAAATTTATTTTATATAATATTTACTATAATAATTAAAATTTATTTTCTAAATAATAAATTAATTACTTAAGACAAAAGTAATTAAATTTAAAAATAAAAAATGAAAAATAGCACAAAAATTAAAGTGATGGACTATCGGATGTTGAAGTCCACAAATTTTAATTTGGCTATCATCACAAACAAGAAAAATAAATAAATGTACATAACATAATGACTTAAATTTTGAGTATTAACGGTCGAAAAATATTTACTCCTTAAGATCAATTTAAATAATAATTATAGTTTATTTTATTAAGTAACACTTATTGATGAATATCTAAAATAAATTAATAAATAACCTAATATAATATGTCGATTATACTAAATAAAAACTGGTGCATGAATACTTGTGCTCATGCAGTTAGAGAGAGCATTGTAAAAGAAATTCATTATGTTGTCAATATATAACTTACCTATATAAAAGAATAAAATTAAAATTAAAGACTGAAACAAATATACTAATTAATTAGCATAGAATTATCATAATTATGAATTTATTAATATAAAATAGCCTCATTCAAATAACAAATATATATATATATATATATATATATATATATACTCTATCACTTGTTTTTATACTAACTATTTATATAATCTATATAATATACAATAATAATAATAATAATAATAATAATAATAATAGTAATAATTTAAAATAAAATTGAAGCCTTCAAAATTTGGGGCCTAAGGCGACGGCTTTACTGCCCAAGCCTTTAAAGACGCCCCTGTATCACATACAAAGATCTCTTGTTTAATTACGAGCGAAGAAATCTCAACCACCATATCAGATCTCTCGGCAATAACCATAAAAAGAATTGCTAAAGTTATATTAAATATATTATGATCCGGATTTCTCACTTTCGAGAGTCGTGATAGTATTTACTCATAAAAATTAGGTAAGCCATGAATTTAAAATTCTTAAAACCCTTTTAGTTTTTAATTCCTTTTTAACCAATTAAATTAATAGAATATAAACAATTAAATAACAGCGGAATATGAATTTAACGAATGTCTTAAATGGAATATAAAGCAAAACATCCCAAAGGTCAACACATGCCTTTAACCAGAACCTGGTGTCACTACATCCACGGACTGTCTAAGATTACTACAAACAAGTGTTTGAAAGAAAAGAACATAGTCTGTCTTGAGTACAAATGACAACAGAACATAAAAACTTATAGAAGAAACGCCGGTCCCGGGGACGCTAGCAGGGTACCTCGGAGTCTCGGACTGAAGGATAGCTTCCGATCTACTGGTGATGGCCAAATGCTGCTCCAGGATCTGCACACAGTGCAGAGTGTAGTATCAGCACAATCGAGGCTAGGACCAAACTCCAGATAAATTTGTGCAGTTATATATATACATAACGAAAAGATAGACTGAACTTAACAAGATAAAACTGCGGAAGGGATCATGCTTCGGGGATAGCAGATACTACAGAATCTCAAGAGAATAATGAGGAAATCAACAATTTAACTCTAACACGGATAAGGAAAATAAAGGCAGAATTTTACTTTTAATACTCATCTTGTTGCAGGCGTACAATCCGATCTCATTTCATTATATCTTGTGGTAGGCGTACCACCTGCTCCCATTTCATCATATCTCGTGGTAGGCCTACCACTCGCTTGCATTTTATTATATCTCGTGGTAGGTATACCACCCGCTATCATTTTATTAAATCTCGTGGTAGGCGTACCACATGCTCCCATTTTATTACATCTCATGGTAGACGTACCACCCGATCCCATTTTATTAAATCTCGTGGTACGCTTATCACTCGCTCCTATTTCATTAAATCTCGTAGTAGGCGTACCACCCGCTCTCATTTTATTAAATCTCGTGATAGGTATACTATTCGCTCTCATTTCATTAAATCTCGTGGTAGGTGTACCACCCGCTCACATTTCATTACATCCTTTGGTAGGCGTACCAGCCGCTCCCATTTTAAGCTAATACAAAATCATAAGGACATTCCGGCAAGGGAACAAACAATATAAAAAAACTTCGGCAAGGGAACAAAAATAAATATAATAACTTTCCGGTGAGGGAAGAAAAATAATATAATAACTTCCCGGCAAGGGAACAAAATAATATAATAACTTTCCGGGAAGGGAACAACAATATCGAAACAAACGTCCCAACAAGAAAGAGTAAGTTATGACCAAACTTGTTGCAACATCTAACTACCTCAACTATAACAAAACTTGTTCTGATACCTAACTACCTCAACTATAATCAAACTCATTACAACATTTAACCACTTAGCTATAACTAAACTTATTACAACACCTAATACAAGGAATCATCAACCTAAGCATCTGTAATATTAATTAGAAACACGATGCAAGGAACCACAATTCAACAATAGCCTGAAAGGGGGGAAACTTAATAATCTCTTTTCTTTCTCACTTTTACTTCAAAATTCATTTCACAACTCGAGCCAATACTCTAGAATTCAATTATCACTTATATTTTCACAATTCATTATACAACTGGAGCTAACGCTCCTCAATGTTCATAGGTCAAAATTCTTTCCATAACTTTAAACAACAAATAGAAATCTTCACCGAGGCATGAATAATACAACAAGGTCATGAAAATCACAATATAAGACCTACGGTCATGCTTGACACCAACGTATAGATACTCATCACCTTGCCTATACGTTGTACTCAATAATTACCACATAACAAATAGGACTCAATTCCTAATCCCTCAAGCGAAGATTAGACCAAACACTTACCTCGATGCGTTGAACACAACTCAAGTCTCAGTTATAGCTTTATCCCTTGATTCTACCGCTAAATCATTCGTATCTAATCACAAATTACTTAATTACATTAATAAACGCTAAATGAGTCAACCCCAATACATGAAATGAGTTTTCCAAAGTTTTGCTCAAAAAGTCAAAGCCCCCGGGCCCACGTGGTCAAAACCCGAGGTTCGAACCAAAACCCAATTACTCATTCCCCCACGAACTCAAATATATAATTTATTTTGAAATCGAACCTAAAATTGAGGTCCGATTCCCCAATTTTTGAAAAAACCTAGGTTCTACCCAAAACATTCAATTTTTCCATGAAAATATTTGATATTAGGTTAAAATCATGCTAAAAGAAGTTAATAATTGAAAGAAATTAGTAAAAGTTAACTTACAATCGATTTGGGAGAAGACTTATTCTTGAAAAATCATCCAAAGGCTTTGTGTCTTGAAAAAAATGTGAAAAATAACTTAAAATCAGCAACTATAAAAAATGCATGTCTCAGTTATGGGAAATGCGAATAGGGTTCGCAATTGCGAACCTCGACCTGCTGATGTGGGAATTGCGAAGTATTGTTCGCATTTGCGAACACTTTGAAAATCCAGGACTTTCGCAATTGCGATCAAAATTGTTGCATTTGCGGCTGGCATTTATTCGCATTTGCGAACAACTTGATCGCATTTGTAATTAGGACTGCACATTCCCCTTCTCGCATTTGCGTCAAGGCTCACATTTGCGAGCTCGCATTTGCGAGACTACTCAGAAATACCAGAATTTTTCCAAAGTCTAAAAATGCACCTGCGGCCTATCCAAAACTTACCCGAGCCCTCGGGGCTCCAAACCAAATATACACACAACCTCAAAAATATCTTACGAACTTACTTACGTAATTAAATCGCCAATATAACATCATAAAAATCGGATTACACCTCAAAATCCATGAATTCTTTCAAACTTCGTAAAATATCAAAATTTTCAATTTAGCTCCGAATCACGTCAAACAACGTCCGGTTTTTTTACCAAATTTCATAAAATGTCTTAATTTATATATAAGACCTATAGTGAGTGCCGGAATTAAAATACGGGCTCGATACTAACATATTCTAATCAAATTTTATTTCAAATTTGTTTAGACAATTTCAGAAAATAATTTCTTTCAAAAATTTATTTCTGGGGCTTGGGACCTCAGAATTTAATTCCGTGCATATGCCCAAATCCTATATTTTCCTACGGACCGTTCGGGACCATCGAATTATGGGTCTGAGTCCGTTTACCTAAAATTTTGATCGAAGTCAAATTAACTCATATTATAATCAAAACTTACCATTTTTCACAATTTTTCATATTTAAGCTTTTCATCTATTCGTCCGAATTGTGCACGCAAATCAAGGCAACTCTAAATGATATTTTTAAGGCTTCGGAGATATAGAATTCAATTAGTAGCAAGTGATGACCCCTTTGGGTCGTCACAAAATATATGATGAACCATCAAATGATGTGATGCAGTAGATGGGGTTGCTTTTTTCCTTAATAAAATATCTCGGGTTCGAATCCGGAGTAAGAAAAAATCTTTGAAATAGTGCACTTTGCTCCGAATAAGGCGCGAGATTCAAATATAATCAGACTCTAATACGGATACCGAATATCGAAGGTAAAACAGAAAACATATATGATGGACGTAACTTGAGGTCCACTATTCAAAGTAGGGGTGTTCATAAAAATCTCAAAAACCGAATCAAACAGAAAACCAAACGAAATCGACCAAAAAAGGGATACTTTTTTCTTTGGTTTGGTTTTGGTTTTTATTTTAATCAAACCGACTATAGGAATAGCTATTTCAAAGTTATTATTATACATATATATATATATATATATATATATATATATATATGTATATATATATATATATATGTATATATATATATATATATATGTATATATATATATATATATGTATATATATATATATATATATGTATATATATATATATATATGTATATATATATATATATATATGTATATATATATATATATATATATATATATATATGTATGTGTGTGTGTGTGTGTGTGTTTATTTTAATACAAAGTTTCAAGAATTTTATGGTGAATATTAATAATTTGCACTTTTAGTATAATTTTTTACATTTATATTCTAGTTTGTTTGGTAGTTTTTTTTTTGGTAAAGTGTAAGAATTCATTTCATGTTAAAAAAATATTTTTAATTAAGTCCTTAAATTATTATTTTTTTGGTAATTAAAGGTTATATTAATCACCAAAGAGATTTCAGTACAAAACCAAAGTGCAGCTACTACACAGTTGACTATCATATCTAGACCTATATCAACTATCGCCATACCTATACCTCTATTTACAGAAGATATTGTTGAAGCTGTAACCTAATTTTGGGGGTTCCTCTAATATTACAAGTATAAGCAATAGTCCTAATTAGTTTATCACTGCTACAGAAGATATTTTCAAAGATCCTCGCATTTCTTTCTAACCACAGAGCATAGAACAATTCTACTACAAGCATTTTGAATATGTGCGCCCGGCTCGATTTCCCTTTAGAATTACCAATAATCCATTGAACAAATTGTTCCCAATTCAGGAAACTGGGGTGAGTTTCCCTAATCCAAGACAGTGTCTGGTGCCTTAGCTAAGTAGCAAAGGGACAGCTATGGAAGAGGTGATCTCTGGTCTCCGGAGCTTGCTGGCACAGCATACATATGCTATCCACATTCATACTCCATTGTAGCAGCCTATCCTTTGTTGGTACTCTATCCTGAAGCACCAGCCACAGATTGAAAACAGCCTTAGGCCTAGCATAGTTTTGAGCAGTTAAGTTCTTCCATGTAACTCTATGGAGTTGACCAATCTGATGCAGATATAATAGTCTAATAGAGCACACTGGCCTGTGCAAACTCTGATATTGCTGCAGTAGTCCACTTCGAACCATCCAACTAGCTTGTTTGGGTATATACATGGTCTCCAGTTGCTGCTGTTTTATATACACTGTGTGAATCCATCTGACCCGCAGAGTATCTTTCTTGTGAGCCAAGTCCCAGCATAGCTTAGCAATGACTGCTTTGTTCTACAGCAGGAGGTTTGTGAGGTTCATCCCACCAGCTGACTTTGGAAGGTACATTTTGTCCCAGGCAATGTATGCTTTCTTAGTGATACCCACTGACCCAGACCATATAAAGCTTCTACAAACTGCCTCAATAAGCTTTAGGATTTTTGAAGGTATGAGGAAAAGTTGAGCCCAGTATGCTTGTATACCAAAGACCACTGATTGGACCAATTGAAGTCTTCCAGCATAGGACAATTTCCTAGCAGTCCAAGATGTGATCCTAGCAGTGATTCTATCAACCAGTGGCTTCCACTGAATCAAAGACATCTTCTTTGTAGATAAAGGTATGCCCAAATATTTGAAAGGCAAATCTCCATATACATAGCCTAGATGGTCAGTAATTTGTTGCTGGACTTCAGTATTTACCCCTCCAAAGTAAACTGAACTTTTGGACAGATTAGCTTTCAGCCCAGAAGCTTCAGTGAATTGAGAGAAGTACTTGAACATGGTAATTACAGATTGTTTATCACCTTTAGCAAACAGCAGCAGGTCATCAGCAAAGCTGATATGAGTGATGCCCAGTTTCTTACATTCTGGATGGAATATAAAATCTTGATCTTTCTTCAATTCAGCCAAAGATCTGCTTAAGTACTCCATTACTGTAGCTAAGAGAAATGGAGAGATTGGATCACCTTGTCTAAGGCCTTTAGCTGCTTTAAAAGGTTCAGTTGTTTCCCCATTGATCATCACTGTATAGCTGACTGTTTGGACACATTCCATAATCCAGCTTGTGAATCTGACTGGAAATCCCATTGCCTCCATTACCTGTTGCAAGAAAATCCATTCGACAGAATCATATGCCTTATGCATGTCAATTTTGATCATGCATCTAGGAGTTACATGAGATTTGGAGTAATTTTTTATTAATTCATGGGCCAATATAACATTGTCTGCAATCTTTCTGCCTGGGATGAATCCTGCTTGAGAAAATCCATTCGACAGAATCATATGCCTTCTGCATGTCAATTTTGATCATGCATCTAGGAGTTACATGAGATCTGGAGTAATTTTTTATTAATTCATGGGCCAATATAACATTGTCTGCAATCTTTCTACCTGTTGCAAGAAAATCCATTCGACAGAATCATATGCCTTCTGCATGTCAATTTTGATCATGCATCTAGGAGTTACATGAGATCTGGAGTAATTTTTTATTAATTCATGGGCCAATATAACATTGTCTGCAATCTTTCTGCCTGGGATGAATCCTGCTTGAGCATCACAGATGATGCTAGCCATGATTTTCTGCATTCTGTTGGCTAATATCTTGGAAATCAGTTTATATAACACTGAACAACAAGCTATTGGTCTGAACTCTTTGACTGTTGTTGGATTAGGAACTTTAGGTATCAGGGTAAGGGAGGCACAGTTGACTGGTTTGTACATCCTGTTGGTCTGGAAAAAATTCTTGACTGCACCAATTATCTTTTTGCCAGTGATGTTCCAAGTCTGCTTGAAGAATAGTGCATTATACCCATAAATTCCCGGGGCTTTGTCATCACCAATTGCCTTCAGACTGTCCAGAATCTCAGAATCAGTGATATCAGTAACTAGATCTTTCTTCTATTGATGTGTTAGCATAGGACCATTGGTCATATACAGTCGATTTATAGCTGGAAGAGAGACAGCTGCTGTACCCATTAAGGACTTATAGAAATCATTGACCTCCTTTTTAATAGCATCTGGATTGATAATCTTCGACCCCCCTGCTGTAATCAGTTCAGTAATACTCTTTTGTTGATTCCTTTCCTTCAAGACAACAGAGAAATATTTGTTGTTTGAATCCCCCAGTTGGATCCATTTTGCCCTGGACTTCTGTTGTAGCATACCTTCTTCAATCAATGACCACTTTTCCAGCTTCAGTATTGTCTCCTTCTCTTTAAGTTGCAATTCATCAGTATAAGCCAGTACCATTTGGTTTTGGATGTCCTTCAGTTCCTGTCTACTACAATCAATTCTCTGGGTAATGTTCTTAAAATCTCTAGTGTTTAAAGATTTTAAGGCTGGTTTAAGTGCCTTGAGATTAATCCACACAACTTTCATAGACCACTAAGTATTGTTGTGTCAGTTCTCCTTGACCAGTTGATGAAAGTCTACATGATTGGCCCATGCATTAAAAAATCTGAAAAGAGTCTTCCTTTGCCTAATAGCTTCAGCCAGTGTAATCACCATAGGGTTATGATCAGAGATTAAGTGATAGCCATATACAGTTTGCACATGACTCCAGTTAATCATCCATTCATAATTGCCAAAGATTCTGTCCAGTCTGCTACAAACTCTGCCCCTGCCTGTTTGCTTGTTTGTCCGGGTGAAATTATTCCCCCTGCCAGGGCAGTTCAGAAAGTCCAGGCTGTTGTATACATTGAGTGAAGTCTAGGATCTCACTTGGTTACATGAAGTCCTTAAATTATTTATCGCTATTTGATTCAGTTATCATTAATATGTTTTAGTAAATAATAAATTTCTCAAAGGACAATTGATTTGATAGTGCTACGTTAAAAATGTGGTCGCCGAAATGTGTGTTTGGTAGTGTATATCTTATATTTAAGAAAAAACCGATAAATAATCGAAAAAACAAAAAAAACGACAAAATTCGACATAAACCGAATCGAAAAAATTAAGTTAATTGGTTTGGCTTGGTTGTCACATTTAAAAAATCGCCTTACTAAATTTATTTTTTAAATAAGAAAATTCTTTAAAAATACGGTGGTGGGAACATCTTATTGTGAAATATTACGTCAAAAGAATATGATAAGTATGCTAAAAAAACACAGATTCCTATCTTTATTTAAAGATTCGGCTGGCCTTATTAAGTAAAAGTAATCGAAACATTTTGTGTTCTAAAAAGTGCCAATACCCGAAAAAGTGTTAATATCCAAAGTAAGAGAACTTGTGGCAGGGCATTGAATTTTCCAAAAGTTAAACAACATTTTTGTACGTGTTTCTTTGTCTGCTATATTTTTGGGAATTTTTCTTAAACATACTATAACAAGAACTTATTTATCTATATTTTCTCTGTTTTGTAGTTTTTAAAAAATATTTTTTTTTTTTGCAAATTCCTATTAAAAACTTCTAACCCATTGTTAATGTCTTAGTTGAGAGATTCAATTATATTTTTTTTCTTTTTTTCTCTCATCTCATCTCTCGCATTTTTTCTATCTGATCTAAAAGCAAATTCTTCTTCAAATATTATTTTACCAAATTCTTCTTACAATTTTTCAATAATCTAATATAAATTTTTTGCTATTGGTACAAAAATCCACAAGAGAAAATACAAATGGACGAATGCAGTTTGGAAGCAAATATGAAGCCATAATCGCTATTGAAGAAACAAATAAATACGTACAAGAGAAATGCTTATTTTTGTAAGGTGATATTTTCTAAAACGGTAAACCTTATACAATTTATATACAATTATCATACATTTATTATACAATTTGAAAATAATTCCGATACAATTCGGATATAAATATGATTGCTATAAATAGAATTCTATTTATGGTAAATGTCTATATTTAGAGAGATTTTAAGGTTTATTACTTGGTGGCTAAATCACCATCTCCCTATAAATAAATGGTTCTATTCCACTGTAATTCATTTCATATCAATAAGAATTCTTCTCTCCCTACTTTTCTCTGTAATACTCTTCTTCTTTTATTATTTCATAACACGTTATCAGCACGAGACTCTACCGTCTCAAGAAGTTCTATTTCAAAAGCTCCATCATGGACTCTCCTCGGATCTGACCGAAAACCAGTCTTAAGAAGTAAAAAACGCAAAAACAGAGAAAGGAGAACTCTCATTCTTCTTCTTTTTCAAAGTCACAGCAACCATTTTATTTTGGAAAAATCAGAAAAATCCTTTAATCTCCATTGTTACTCTCTTGGGCAAAAGAGAACTCATCAACGACCAGCTAAACCAGTCAGGCCCGCCTCCAGCTCAACCAGCAACACTGCTGCTTCCAGTTTCGCCGAAAACCAGCGACCACCCTTGTCTGCTTCTGCCTCGTCCAGCAGTAGCCTCCCCCCATTGCTTCATCCCCTCGTCGTCATGCCGCCATAGTAACGACGAAACAACCTCCAGCCCACTGTCACGCCATTGACGTCTCAAACGACAACCTTCATCGTCGACCACCCATTCGATTCTAAACCAAACCACCACCACTTGACAATCCAGCACGCAAAGCAGTCCGTCGACCACACTACTAACAGCCCGTCAAGGTTCGAGAGAGAAGGTAGGCGTCGAGGTCTTTGGCAACTTTTGTTCGAGTTTCAGTTTCCGTTAAGGTCGTTGTTCGTCAAGGTCCGGCCAAGGTTTCGTCGCAGTTCCAATGCATTAGACGTCAATCACAACACGAGACTCTAACCAACTGAGTAGAAGCTTTAGGATTAAGAATAATGATCGTCAAATATTCTATGATCTTCCTTCATGATTAAATTCTGGATTTAAGGTAAGTATTTTACTTTTCTCTTTCAAATTCTTGACATTCTATAATTTGATTTTACATACCAGTAAAGATGATAAATTTTTATTCTAACTCTAATGGAGTTTGAAAGATATTATAATCATCCAAAGTGGTAAAATTTCTATGCTTTGCCATGATCAAATTCATGTATGATTGTGGGCAAAGAATTGAAAACTCGTCCCATTGAATTTGCTCAATTCTCATTCACTTTAGAGAATGTGATAGCAGTATGTGATAAGTCTAAAGAAGACAAAATTATTAACGTAAAGGTATCAATAGATGTGGGCGTGACAATAGACGAAATTATAATCGTCAACATTGTGATAATGAGAATAATAAGGATTCTCAAAATAATCCTTCACTCTGTGAAAGTAATATTTGTTATCAGTTTGACAATATGATATTTCATAAAGCACATATAGATGATTATGGTCCATTCATGGTGTGAGTGTGACAACATCTAATTTATGAATACATATTCATTCTTAGTGAATATACCACACTCGCCTCTAGAAGGAGGTTTGAGATGATATAAGAAAATAATATCATTATTATGGCATGAATGGTCATTGATCACATACCTATTGTACGCCAAAATATTTTGGCAATGTAATTATTAAAGGACAACAATAATGCAAGAAACATATCTTACATATTATTTTGACCATGACCATAATGGTATAACTTTCTCTTTAAAAGAGATATTCACCATATGGATGCTCATGAATATGTGGTAGTACCAAATCAATTGAGAACTCTGCAAGAGCCAATTATACTATTTTGGAGAAATACAATTGATTACCAATAAGGTATTATATTGTAGTAAGTCTCAAAGAAACTTATTCAGTTTCCAAATTATATGCAAAAGCGGTTGATTATATTGAGACAATAAATAAATGAAAGATTTGATATCTTCTATTACTACAACTTGTAGCGGGATAATCTGTATGTGAAAAGCTACCCGCTTTATTCTCCAGTTTGTACTACACAAATAAAAGAATGCCACAATAAAGTGGATGTTTATTGATATAAAAACCCATATCATAATAAACATGGAGTTTATTGATAATTGCACATGTCATGGTGTAAACATGAACTTATCAATATTGATAATTTATTCAGTTGGTATAATCATTTTTAGCCATATCAATTTAAATATGATGTGCAAAAATAATAGAAAATTCACATGGGTAAATATTAAAGAACTAGAAAGTTCTTTACGGATTCTCTTATATTGCTTGTTCTCATTAGTTAATTGACCAACTGAAGTTGGGATTGAATCCCATGAATTCTGAAAATATCAAAGGTGAATATGGGTTCATTCACCTGCCATGTATACCACATAAGATGCATCTATGAGATGGTTACATGTGCGGTTATTATTAACCAACAACATGGCCGGTGCTTGCGAGGTAACTTGCTAAGTAATTTAATTTCGAGCATAATTTTCAGATTTTCTATTAAAGAAGTTCATCTTGATAAGTTGGTTTAGCAAAATAATTTATTGAGTGCCTCCACTTAATAGCTAAACTGCTTCTTATGAGAACAAAGTTATATATATCAATATGATATGTGTTATATACGAAAGTATATTGCATTCTCCCCTCACAAATGGTTCAGGTCAGGAACCAAATAATTTCATCTTATTATTATTGATGTGCGGTGTATATTTTCATTAACGCATTAATGCACAAAGATGGATTTCCAAAGTTTAGGAAGCAAGTTAGTTTTTCTAATATGAGGGGGAGACAAGATACAACAGTTGAGAAAAAAATTACATGGAATGAATTATTATTTATACATATAGATCCTCGAATAGGATAATATGAACTTGAAGTTCATAAAAGGATATTTCATTTGCAATATATTGCAAAGCATGCCATACGCATTTGTTGACCCAAAGAAAGTTACTATATTCTCATTGTAAATGCTCATATTAAGCCCTAGAAGGACAAAGTCTACGGTACGCTTAAAGTATATAGAAAAATCGGTTTTAAATAGAACTTCTTGATAAAGAAGATGAGCAAATGATCAAAGTGATCATAATAAATGAGGCAAGTGATCTAGAAGATCACATGATATAACACTTCATAAAATCTCATGGGAGATTCAGGTACCTGAATATATGAATGAAGAGATCTCTATGTTATGTCTTTATGAAAAAATATTGGAACCGATATAAAATGTTCGTCGACGACATCTATGATAGCGCTAAATATAAATGAGGATCTTAAGTCTGTCGCCTGCAAATACAAAAATAATGTCCAAATAGAAGAGACGCGATTCCAATAGACTAGGTTTCATATGAAAGACATATAATTTTGTCGATGTTGTTCAAATACTTGAAAGTATAAAGTCAATGGTATGTGCAACCAGTTTCCGATATCTTGTATGTCTAGCATGACTAAAATCTTGATATGCATCTAAAGTCTATTATATGTCTTATATGGCTTAACTTATATGACAATCCATGAAGGATTTAAGTTGTTTGAAGCATATACAATTCTTGACCTTAAAGTACAACTTTCTAAGTGCAATTTGTGTACAAATGTAGCTTGCTATAACTATAAGCATTATAATGTGATAGCGAGGATACTTCTATGGAAATATTGAAAGGGTCATTCTACGACAGTTTATGAAGACATTATATCTCTATCATTAATGATGATTTCAATATGCATTATATTCATTCAAGTTAATAGTTGTTTATCGAGTCTCTACCAAATATCTTTTGAATATGGTACAAGATTGGAATGCAAATGCTTAAAGATGTGAATTGATGCTCTCATCAGGGGGAGTTAATGTGCGTCGCACTCTTTTTCCCTTACAAGGTTTTGTCCCACTGGGTTTTCCTTGCAAGGTTTTTAACGAAGCAACCAAAAGGCATATTGTTAGATATGTGTACTCTTTTTCCTTCTCTAGAAATTTTTTTCCCACTGGGTTTTATTTTAGTTAAGGTTTTAACGAGGCACATTATCTGTTGAATAGACATTCAAGGGGGAGTGTCATAAATAGAATTCTATTTATGGTGAATGTCTATATTTAGAGAGATTTTAAGGTTTATTACTTGGTGGCTAAATCACCCTCTCCCTACAAATAAAGGGTTCTATTCCGTTGTAATTCATCTCATATCAATAAGAATTCTCATCTCCCTAATTTTCTCTGCAATACTCTTCTTCTTTTATTATTTCATAACAATGATATAATTATAAACTTCTTCCTTTTCAAGTTTCAATATGAAATTCAACCTAACACCAGCAATAAACTCTATGAAAACCAGCACAAAGCCACCAATAACCATAATTTTTATTTTCAGATTAAAATCGAGGAAGAACAAATCATATACAAAAAACATACAAACTAATAAAAATTTGATATAATTTTGATACAAATATTGTATTAATATTCTATCAGGTATTATTTCATGCATTGATGCATCAGATACAACTATAATACGATTCTGATATAGTCTTCAAAGAATTTTAATGCAATTGGGATTCAATTATCACCCAATCCTAATTCAAGTATTAACTACTACTACTATCAACTCTAAACTTAACCAAATTCCCTTAATATTGAGATTTAAACTTCAAAATATATTCTCAATCATTTGGAAACTCAATCCAAACAAATCACAAATTCATAAAATCCGAATATTGATATAATTGTGATATGACTAGTATACAATCGTGATACAATTCTAAAACAACTTCTTCTGCGAATTTCAATCGGAAAACTTTAACAAAAAACAACTTTGAACTTAAATAGCTTTTCTCTAAATTAAAATATAAACTCCAAAGTATATTTTTAGTCATTTACAAGAACACTCAATTCAAATAACTCACAAATTCTTAAAACCGAAATATTGAATTCAAAGTTTCAAAATTTTAATGGTTGTCAATAAAACACCTTTCATACTGAAAATTTAGAGATAATGTTGATATATTTTATGAAGTGTGAGAGGTTTGAATTGATTTACTTGAAAGAGAAAGGAATATTTGAAATCTTTTTTAAAATGTGATGAGAACGTGATGGTAGGGGTTTTCTATAATTGATAACATGAGTGTGAGAAGGGGAGGGGGAGGGGGCAATGTGGGAGGGGGGCTATTTCAGTTTCATGCTAAATTTAAGGGATACTCTTTTTTAAGGTTTTGTATATAAGTAGTAAATATAGATAAAGAATGTAATTTTTAAGATAGCTAAATATCCCATGTTTTTTATTCTTATTATGTGATCATGTATATATGTATATATTTTCGTCAGAAACGTTTCCCAGGAATTTTTCGTCGAAAATTCCTTTTCGATTAGCCGGTTTTCAACGAGAATATCTATTGGAAATTCACATTTTTTTAATAGTCTATGTTTGTTGTAAAAAAGATTTTAAGCTTAGGACAGAAATGTTGTTGCTCAGATGAAAAGATCCATATATTTGTAAGATCAGCTAAGAGAGAAAAAACAACGATTTGTAATTATTAAGGGAGAAATTTCAGCGGGACGTACTTTTTATGAGCTTAGGAATTTCCTTCTGATGCATTGCTGCCTGGTTCTATATATTTTGTCAACTTTGTTGTCTCATTTCTTCTTATTTCTTGGCTAGGGGTATATATGACACAACTATATCTTAAAATACTAATAAGGGTTGTAGTGGAGTGACAAGTAATCCTTCGTCTTTAACCAAAAGTTGCGACTTCGAATTCGTAGGTATGAAGTCGTCTTTGTTAGGGAACGCTTTATCCACAATGTGGGACTTCCTGACGCAAATCCTGATTTAGTTGGGCTCAAATGTCGATACCAAATACCAGATGGGAAACTACAAAAAAACGAGCGTATCTCATATGTACATGCAGTATAATTTTTTTTTGGAATTTTTTTACCTTCTATAAAAAAGTTTGATACCTTATTTATCTTAAATAAATACTATTTTAAAAAATTATATTTCATAGCTACCATTTGATTTTTATAGCCAAATAATTATTTATGGTCACCTCCTACCCGTAAGCCATACGATATGTTTTGTATTATTTTTCTCTTTCATTCTTTTAGATTTTTCTCCGCCCTCTCTCTCAAATACCAATTTTTCTCCATAAATACAAAATATTCTCTCTCATCAGTGTAGCGGGTGTAATCAATTGAATACGAGTCCATTTCAGTATCCCATAGGTCAAAGTTAATTAAAAGTTGAAACACACCATTAATACTCCCTCAGTCCACTCAGTAATGGCGAGTAGCAACAGGGACAATGATTTCATAAACCCTAACATAACTTCCTTCTAGATTCTTCTCAGATCGATAGCGATTCTGGAAGTTTCATGAACGAGGGTTTTCTCTCCGACCTCGACGTCGCCGCCGGCACTTTCGATGCCGAGTTCGGTTTTTCGTGTCCTGATTTTCGCCAGATTCCACTTGTTGGTACTGTCGAGTCAAAATCGTGGCTCTCTCGATGAGACGACATTAGGGTTGTTCTTGAACAAAGAAGACGGAGTTTGGGGCTGAGCAACTCGAAGATTCTATTATCTTTTTAAGTGTATTTCAATATATCTCGTTGTATTTCCATGTATTTCAGCATATTCATTGTCTTTTTTTCATTGTATTTCGGTGTATCTCGCTATATTTCATGTATTTCATTATATTCACTGTCTCGCTATATTACATGAATGTATTCATATAATTTTGTAATTAATATAATGTATGTATTCATATGCATATATGTATTTAAATGTATCTGCAGTATGTATTTATATGTTTTTACATTACAGATGACATGTTATACTTCATATATTCATATATTGTATGTATATAACTATATTCAATGTAATTATATAGCTTTTCTGAAGATTGCTATATTTTGGGGTGTTTTTTAGTTGAGAATCTTTTCTATAACTGAAAATACAAATTTTATATGTTATAATTGAGTTTCTTGAGATATATTATGAATCTGTTATGTTAATTGATTTACTTTCCGCTTAAAAACAGCTGAATAGACGACATATTTCGTTATTTACATTATTGTATTCACAAATACATTTCGTGAATGCAGTCGAATACAAAAATCTGTCTAGCCGTAATTTCCTATTTCACGCCAAGAAATACTATTGTATTCATGAATATAATAGCTTAAATACATTGAATACACTCTAAAAACTCTGAAAACATAACTATAGAGAGTAATATATAGTAAATGATAGCTACAACTAGCTAATGACCACTAAAACACGTTATTAGTGTAATTTAACATATTATAATATAAACCAAGAATAGAAAAAGAGGTGTTAAGAAAATAAGATGGAAAATTGGTAGCAAAAGAGGGAGAAATAGAGAACTTTTCTTGTTTGGTTGATCTTGGAACTACAATAATGTCTCTTAATTTCAAGGTAAGCCCATCATTTTGGGCTCACACAATTTGATGGGCTCGTGGTCAGCCCATTTCTTTATGCTAATAATCACACGGCTTTAACTTCTGATACTAAAGAAGAAAAATAATCGAAATAACCGTTCATTCAAATATTTAAACTATAAATAGATGGTGAGTATATAAAATACAATCCGTGTATATATATATATATATATATATATATATATATATATATATATATATATATATATATATATATATAATTAATGTATAATTTATATACATATCGACTAAAAAAGTAAATAAGAAATCTGATGATTATTGTGTAAAGACTCCTTTCCTTATCAAATCTTCGAGTTTACCAATTGCTGAAATTGTTCAATCGTAAAAGGGTCAAATATAATCTTGTACTATTGAATATAGTATTTAAAAAGGCTTTGTTATACTATTGGTACTTTTTACTCCATACCGTCATAAAATTGAATATTTCAACCCTTTCATTAGCGGAGGGGACACGTGTCAATGCCTGTGCGATTTTTTCAAACCCAACTTAATACCCTTCTCACAATAAACTACCCGACCCACCCATTTCAATAACCCAATACCCAATTAAATGAAAACTCCAACCTAAATAAAAACCCTCGTCTGTATCAGTTGTATTCATAATCTAACTCCTTAAATTGTGTCATCCATTTTTTTTGTTTCCTCCATAGTCGAACTTGAATTTGCATATATTTGTTCGATTTTGTTCCTTTCCCTTATCAATTTAGGCTCGATAACTGAAACCATCCATGTCTAAATCCAGTTGTTCTTCGAAAAGATGGTGCTTTTGTGGTGATATTTCCAACAACTTCACATCAACCATTGTTCATAACCTTGGTAGGAGATTCTATAAGTGCACGAAACCTGAAGTAAGTGATTTATATCTATAGATTTATATGCAATTTATATATTACTTTGACATTGTTTACAAAATTTTAATTTTGTTAGTTTTCTGAGCTATTTTGTATTGATTTTGTTTGTAATAATGAATCATGTGGTTTTTGGGAGTGGCAAGATGAAATCTTACCCGATAGAGCTTTGGTTGTTATTAACAATTTCAAGTCGAAGTTTGATGTTGCTCAAGTTCAGCTTATTACCGTGAATAAGGCATTGGATGCGTGCAAGATTGATAGGGACAGACTGATGCAAAAAGTAGATGCATTAGAGGCTATAAATATTGTTGAAACAAACAAAGCAAGAGAGTTGGAAGAAAAAGTGTTGCAGTTGAAGATATTCATTATAATTTCATGCGCTATATTTGTTGGATTTGTTACTGCTTTCTTGATGAAATGAAGCGAAGAATATGTAGTATTGTGGATGTGGACATTATGTAGTATTTTGTAATAAAGTTTTTGTTTTCATTATATTTCGGATAAAGTTAATTGCAATGAAGTTTTATCCTTTAGTTTCTTTGCCTTCAGTTTTCCTAGTTACTGTGAATTAAAAAGGTATTGATTGCACTAGTTCAAGTTAGTGTAATAAATAGCTGCATTTATACTTGATGTAGAACTGCATATTTATGCTTCAATTACTATAATAATCAAGTGAACACAACTGCAGAATTGCATATTTATACCTGCTGAACAAAAACTTCTCATTTACACAACTACATATTTTGACTAAATGAACTGCATAATGCAAAACATACCTGCACATTTCCTTAACAATACCAACTGCATTAATTCACACATAGTTGGCTATATCTGCAGTAACTATACCAACTGCATACCTGCATATTTTTTTAACAATACCAACTGCATTAATTCACACACAATTTGCTATATCTGCACTAACTATACCAACTGCAATAACTATACCAACTGCAATAACTCTACCAACTGCAGTAATAACTCTACCAACAAAGCCTTACTAATTAACACACAACAACAGAATTAGCAAAAGAAAGGCAACATCATTGACATTCAACATTAACCATCTAAAATGTACTGTTACAACAGTAAATACAACAACAACAACTACTACTACTACCCAGTATAGTCCCACAAAGTGGGGTCTGGGAGGGTAATATGTAGTTACAACAGTAAATACATGTCTTGATAATTGGATGTCATCCTATAACCCCAAAAACTTACAATACTAGGTTATAAGATGATATCCATTTTAAGTTTCAATACTAGCAACATCAAAGACCATTAAATACTACAAAAGTATAGTTGGATTGCACTAATTACATCCCAAATACAAGAAAAAACAGTCCTAAACTTGAGGTTCATTTTCCTTTCCTTGCTTGCAACTTCCCAATCCTCTGTTGCCTTTGCTTCTCTAGATGATTCCCAGTTTTAGCAGACTGTCCCTTCCAGGTAAGTGTTGGTGGTGTATATGGAAGATCTTTGGGCTTACTAACACCATTGGTGTCACCTATGAAGTTAATTGATCTTGTCCCAGTTGGTATAGCTATTTTTTTTACCTCTTTTGAGGTCTTGTCATAATTTCTGAGATAGGTATAGGCCTAGCAACATCATCTTCATCATTCCCAAGATATGGGATGGTAGCAGGTGCATTCTTGCTTAACTGCCAAACTCTCCTAGATGTAGGTTTTGGCATAAAGGTAAATTCTGTGCCTTGACTGGGTTGAGATACTGGAGGTGCTGATAAACTTATATCTTCTTCTGTTTTCTCCTCTACTATAGATCTTTGTTTCTTTTGAGGTTGCTTTCCCTTGCATTTCCCTTTTGATGGTTGTTAAACAAAGAAGAAGATATAAGCTAAACTTAAACAAAGAAGAAGATATAAGCTAAACACAAATAAAGCTAAAGACAACTAGATAATTGAGGTAAATTACCATGCCACGGGTCCTTGCATTATTGTCTGATTGTCCACATTTACTATAGGTCATCACCCTACCCTTTCTGGACAAAGACCACCCTCCCTGCCTTTTAATTGCTTTATTCTTCTCTGTGTCCTTCTTAACCTTTGGCCTGCCAGCCATCTTCACAAAATCTGGTGGTTCCATTGCTTAGGAAGGTACAATTTTCCAAAATTTTTCCCCTGAGTCATACCCTTTCTTAATGTGCTGCACTTTCTTTGGGTATAGCACTTGTGGTTTGCAAATCCAGTCACCGCCATAATTGAATATTAAGTCAATTAATACTATTGCTGACTTTTTGCAAAGAAACAACAAAGAAAAGAAAGAAAAAAATTAGAAAACTATAAAGAATTATAGCAGAAGAGGCATAAAAAATAAAAATAAACGTGTGAGGTACCCCTTACCCAACAATGCTTCTGCATTTACAGTTGCACTATGAGGGCCCTCCCTTAATAAAGAATTCACAATACAACAAATAACCCCAGAAATGGACGACATGCAAGTGATTAAAAGGACCCATTTCTTTACTACCAAATAAAAAGTAACCAAATTTATATAGGGACTATCTAGATAACAACAGAAAATGTAAATAATACAAAAATAAGAAACCCTAAACCACCTTTAAGAAATTATTCGAAACGCAGTACACAAACCCTATACCAGCTACAACATTCAACAAAATAACATAATAAATCGACTAAAAAAATAAAATAAACAATTACATGAAGAAGGATGGTACCTTTAAACTTGTCAAACCCTAAATCGCCAAACTTCATGCACAGAACTTCTATCGCCAAACTTCAGTAAAGAAGAACTCGGTCTTAGAAAAGAGAGAAAAAACTAGGGGTGGCCGTGTAAAATGAGAAGGTTTTTATTTAGGTTGGAGTTTTCATTTAATTGGGTATTGAGTTATTGAAATAGGTGGGTCGGGTAGTTTATTGTAAGATGGGTATTAAGTTGGGTTTGAAAAAATCGCACAGGCATTGACACATGTCCCCTCCGTTAATGAAGGGGTTGAAATATTCAATTTTATGACCGTAGGGAGTAAAAAGTACCAATAGTATAACAGAGCCTTTTTAAATACATATTCAATAGTACAAGTGTATATTTGATCCTTTTCTGTTGTTCTTTAGTTTGGGGGGGGGGGGGGGAACATCAATTTAGTCTAATCTAAATGGATCGGTGGCTAATTTTCTACTATATTTACAATGCTGGCTAAACTCTAATACCCGACCCAAAAAGTGGCTACCCAATTTTTTATAGTATTGGCTGATTTCTGCAAATGTCCTCTCTTTAGGTCATTATTATTGGGGCATTTGTATCTATACTTGCATTTTAAGACACGTTTTAACTTGTATCCATTTGGGAAAAAAATATAAGTGTACCCGCTTTTTCACATAACTTCAGCATATGGGCTGAAATAGCAAAGGTAACCACACAAAACTTCAGTATTCTAGTAGATGGGTTTGAAGTTTTTGTTTGTAATTGCTAAACTTAAGCATAGTAGTTGAAGTTTTGTTCTCTATTTGTTGAAGTTTTTGTTGGTAATTGTTGAACTTAAACATAGTAATTGAAGTTTTGTTCTCTATTTGCTTAAGTTTTTATTTGTAATTGCTGAACATAAGCATATAACTGAAGTTTTATTTTCTATTTGCTGAAGTTTTTATTAAATAGCTGAAGTTTTTATTTATAATTGCACTAAATAGCTGAAGTTTTTTTGTCTTGGATTCATTAGTTTTGTTCAAAAACTTCAGCAGAAGCTGCTGAAGTTATTTAGTTCATTTATAAAAATTTCAGCACAAAATAAGGTGTAATTTTTGTCCTGGATAAGCCTTTTCAAAGATTTCAACAGAAGCTGCTAAAGTTACTTAGTTCATTTGTAAAAATTTAAGCACTAAAAGCTGAAGTTTTTTTTATCCTGGATTCATTAGTTTTGTCATAAAGCTTTTTAAAAAACTTCAGCAAAAGATGTTGAAGTTATTTACTCCCTCTGTTTCAATTTATGTGAACCCGTTTGACTGGGCACGAAGTTTAAGAAAAGAAAGGTGACTTTTGAACTTGTGGTGTAAAATGAAGCACATATATTTTGTGTGGCTATAAATCATTTGGTAAAGGTAAATTATTTCCAAATAAGGAATGAGGTCATTCTTTTTGGCATGGACTAAAAAAGAAATAGATTCACATAAATTGAAACGGAAGGAGTAGTTCATTTGTAAAAACTTCAGTACTATATAAGCTGAAGTTTTTGAAAAGACTTTCTAACATACTGGATAGATAGTCAGATTGCCAACAACATCTAAATCATAATTTTGGAAACAATAAACGTGAAAAGAACAGAATTATCATTATCTACTAACTTACGTACGTATAAATATTCACAAACTATTGTTTACTAACTTACGTAATTATTTATAATTTATTTTAAATAATCTGATAAATAGCAGAAGAAGAAGAATAAGAAGAAGAAGGAGGAGGAGGAGAAGGAGGAGGAGAAAGGGAGCTAAAATTGTTTAAAAAGTGAATACAAATTAAAACTTTAAAAAAAATGGGTATAGGTTTATTGAGGGCGACCAAATAGGACACCCGGTATAAATTTTACATTATTATTTAGTTTTTATCCCTATATTAAAAAGTTATGCAGATATAACCCTTGAAAAATTACCTCTTCCGGATAACTCTAAGAGAATAATGTTTATTCATGTAATTTTAGTTTGTTCACAAAATATTATATGCTGATCTAATGATTAACCTGCAAAACATTTGCCAATGATCTAATATTTTCTCATAAGGTTTTCAGTTAGCCTTGGGAGAATCTCTAATCATGGTATAAAAGGTCCTGCAGCTACAGGATAAATTAAAAAATTTATTTACTAAACATCTGATAATACATTATGACCTGATGCCTTGAGTTCGATTAGGGTCTCTCTTTATTTTTTTCCATTTAGTGTGTATTTATTTTCGGTCCTGATTAATTTCTATTCGCGTCCTATAGTTTAATTTTTAAAGTAAAATACTTTTTACCAAAAACAATTAATATTTTTACAACTTGAACATAAGATGTTTGGTAAAAAATAAATGAGTATATTATGGGATATTTACACAAATAGCCGATCATATTCATTATTTACATTTTTAACCATATATATAAATTATACATTGATTATATACAATTATACACATGTAATACATAAGTTACTTATGTATTACGCATTCGCCAGCTACTTTTAGTTTAAGCGGTTAGGTGATAGGCTATTTCGGTTATCCCTAAAAATAAGAATAAGTATTTTTAAGAGAAAATTTTACTTTATACCCATTAAATCCAAACTATTTACCCTTTAATGCCTACGTCCAAACTATTTACTATTCCTACCCATGGGGCCAAATTAATTACTCACTAATTTTCCAGCCGCAACCTGCAAACAAAAGCTGAGCTAGAAAATCATCAAACTTTTATTTGGATTTTCTTCTTTTCTCTATTATCTTATCCAGCGACCTCATAATTTTTTTTGGCATGCAATTAAATATTTAAGGGATTTAGTTATTGAATACGAACTTTAATGGAATAGATCCCGCTAACAAGGAATCTTGAAAAAGAACCTCAAGTGGTGAAATAGAGATTCAAACTCCAAAAAAATATCCCTAGTTATATATGG
Source organism: Nicotiana benthamiana (assembly GCA_034376525.1). NCBI lineage: Eukaryota > Viridiplantae > Streptophyta > Magnoliopsida > Solanales > Solanaceae > Nicotiana > Nicotiana benthamiana. The sequence continues at coordinate 51,441,521 of CM067330.1, read as the reverse complement.
CAGCAATACTATTTGTGGGTATGGCATTTACATAAGTCTCTGGTCATTTACATATCTGATCCCATGCTAATATCATTCTTTGAGAATAATTTCATTATCCACCATTGTTGGGTTTGAAGCTCAATTTTATTCTTAAATATTTCTTGTTTGATTCAAAGTATGATGTTAAATATTGCTCACAATACTTTCTGGAAGTTCACACTAAAATTTGATAGCATTTGGAGCTGATTTAAGTTGATTGAGATCAAAATTTTCAGATGAAAATCGAAGAAGAACACAACTAAAGTATACCGCTACGATACACAATATGTTGTATGAGTATATAGCTATTTGCAACAATATATAGTTATAGTATATGATATATTGTTATGGTACACTATAATAATATACAAGATACTGTAACAATATGCTGTAATAGTATATAATATACTATAATAGTATAATTATTACCCGTAAATTCACTTGCCATATTTCTTTTAATTTGTTTTAAGCTTTTACCTCGTGTGAGGGAGAAATTGAAAATGGAAAAACTAAAATTATAGTATGCTATATAACGTAATGGTATAATCTTACAATTAGATCATTTTAAAAATTTTTAATTTTTTTATTGACAACTTGATATTATTTTAGTTTAATAATTGAATTAATTTTTTTTAACTCTTTGCGTACAATTGTATACCTTGTTAGTATAGTTATATACTATACTGGTATCATGTGTTAGTCAATATTTATTTGGTTGCTATATTTAATTGGTACATAATTTATTTTTTATTTAGTGATAATATATAAAAAAAATAAAATAATGAAAACAATAAATAAAATTAGATTATGAAGAGAGAAAAATAAAAAAAGAAGTTAAATGAAATTAGAAAAGGACAAAAAAGAATAAAACGAGAAATAAGAAAAAGAGAAAAGAATAAAACGTGAAAAAAGAAAAAGAGAAAAGAAAAAAAAGAAAAAAGAAATATAGAAATAAAAAAGAATTGGAGTATAAAGAAAAAGTTCACTATAAAAACCTACTATGAGTAGGAAATATAATTAATTTATGGGCAGGAAAATAAATGGATAGACAAGGGTAAATAGTTTTGTTTTGAGATTTTTTCTTTCCTATACCATATATGAAACCTTATTACCAAAAATACACGTAGTTTCTAATTTACCCGTCCTGTCCATATTTTTTTACATTTATTATTCTAAACATTAAATACTAATTAATAGTAGCTGAATCTTCCTAATTTGTCGAGCTAAAATTAAGGAACGGAATATTCTAAAAATGTTTGGCGCAAATCAGATCAAATCATATTCTTCCATATATTCCTATTTAGGCACGCTACAATTATGAAACTACATATTCTTTCAGATATTTTTCACCATTGATAGCCATTGAAAAGCTTGAAAGCTTTAAATTCAAATTTGAGTTTTCAAAAATTATTATTTGTTTGGATTGGGTGTTGTTGAAAATAATCAGGAATATGGTTTGGAGTTTGTATCTCAATTTTGAAGGATTTAGGTGAAGATTAGACTTGATTTTGATTGAAATTTCAGATTGAAACTCGAAGAAGAAAACATATTGTAGATAAATATAGATTATTTATATTCTGATTGTAGATGCTTTATTTTCTGTTTTCACAAATAAAAAACGGCTAAAACTTCTACATATCTTCTAAAAAACATACTTATATCAAAAATCACAATTATGCTATAATTGGATGGGAATTGGGATATAAAAATTCAATGTACTCAGCTTATAAATATTTTGTAGATAAATTGTAGATTATTTGTATTCTAATTGTAGGTGCTTTATTTTCTGTTTTCACAAATCAAAAACGACTAAAACTTATACAAATCTTCTGCAAAAAACACAACTATGTCGAAAATGCCAATTATGCTATAACTGAAATGAGAATTGAGATATTAAAATTTAATTTAACCAGTTTGTAGATATTTTGTAGATAAATTATAGATTATTTGTATTCTGATTGTAGATGCATTGTTTTCTATTTTTACAAATCTAAAGCGGCTAATACTTCTACAAAATCTTCTGCAAAAGATAATCTATAATTTATCTACAATTTCTACAATATGTCTTCTTCTTCTTCTTCTTCTTCGAGTTTCAATATGAATTTCAGTCAAAACCAAGTCTAATCTTCACCAAAACCCCTCAAAATTGAGATATAAACTCCAAAACATATTCCCAATTATTTTCAACAACATCCAATCAAAACAAATAATGATTTTAGAAAACCTAAATTTGAATTCAAAGTTTCAAATCTTTTTAATGGTTGTCAATGGTGGAATTGATGCTCTCTTGTCTCTTTGAAGGTTTGTTCTTCTTCATTGAGAAAATTTGAAGCTGAAGGTAAATGTGTGTATGAACATTAAAGATTTGACTTCAATTTTGATGAACTTTGTTGTTCTTCATTGATGAATTTCAACTGGAGTAAAATGGGGAACAAACTTTGTTGAAGGGTTTCTTCAATTTTCTGTGAATTTGGAGGGAGAATTTGGTTTCAGAAGATGAAAAATAGTAAAATGAACATAGGTATATGTAAAAAGTGGGTGAGACTGAGGGGTTAGGAGAGAGAAACGTACATATTTCTTTAATTAAGGAGTAAAAAATATACAATTAATTATACGCTTAATTAATTATGGTATAGAATTAATAATTTTATATACTAAATATAATTAAGTCAAACCTTAAATATTGAAGGTAATAAAATTTCTTACGTAGCATAGGAATAGGAATATAAAAATCCCATTTGTTTTTATGGGTAAAAAATGTCTCAAAGCCCCTATTTTCAACACCACCACAATCTAACCAGGAATATTACGAGTCAACTCACTTTTACTAAGCGTAACTCGTTCGATACCATGTGCTAGTTTACAATTTTAGCCAATTTTTTCCGGTAACAAAAATTCCTCAGCTCTCTCTCCCCTCCAATCTGATCCAACACTATTCCACTTGGACTCTCTCTCTCTCTCTCTCTCTCTCGTTCTAGCCACCACCTTTTCCAACCTACAGAATCTTGAGAAACTAATTCTCATTAAGGTAATTCTTAACTCTTTGAACAATCTTCTTGTTTAGCCATGTACAATGTAAGTTCAACTCTTACACTAAAGTGTAATAAAGGGTCAGCTTCATTTTCATCTCATGATCATTCTTATTGCTTAACTAATAGATTTAGTACACACCCTTTAGCTTATTCTTCCTCTTTATCATCATCATTACCGTCATCATCGTCATCATGTTGTTCTTGTTGTGCTACAAATGCTATATACAGAGTGCCAATTTGCCCTAGTTCTTTATATGGGCTGAGACAATCCACTTTAATTCAATGTAAAAAACTGATCTTGGGTGGTTTTGATAGATATTATTCAAGATTTCAGGATTATGATGTTGGTAGGGAGTGTTATTATGATGAAGTTTGTTCTTTTAAAGAAAATGGTGTGAGTAGAAGAGGAGGGAAATGGGGTAAGGGGAGATACAGGTGCTTGGTATTTGAGGAAATGAGTGAAGGGGATGGTGTTTCGGAGTTCGATGAGGCTGAGGTTATGCTTAGCTTGTTGACTGAGGACGTGGATGAGGAGTTGTTTGGTGTGAGAGAGAGAAATGGAAGGTCATCTAAGAGAATCGAGGTGGAGAAAAGAAAAAATGAGAGGGGTTCTAATTATATTGTTAAGAAGAAAGGGAATAAATCGGGTAATGTGGGGAGTAAGTCGAGGTATAAGTATGAATCTGAAGTGATTCCATCGAGAAAGGAGGAGAAGAGAAGGGAAGAGAATAAGAGGGAAGACGAGAGAGCATCATCTTTAAGGAGAGAGAGCCGAGCGATGAATTGTACGGATGAAGAAAGAGCTTCCCTGTCGAGGGAGAGTCATAGAGATCGAGCAAGGGAAGATGAAAGGGCGTCGTTGTTAATGAGAGAGAGTCGAGGGACAAATTGTAAGGAGGAAGAAAGAGCTTCCTTTTTGAGGGAAAGTCATAGAGATCGAGCAAGAGAAGAAGGGAGGGAAACATTGTTGAGGAGAGAGAGTCGAGGGACAAGGCATAAGGAGGAAGAAAGAGCTTCTTTCTTGAAGGAGAGTCACAGCGAAAGAACAAGAGAAGAAGAGAGGGAAAGTTTGTCGAGAAGGGAGGACCACAGGCAGAGACTAAGGAAAGATGGCTCTAGCTGCTCATCGTACTATTCTGCTTCCTCAACAAGTGAGCTTGATAATGAAAGTGAAATGCAGATTGAGGACGAGCGCTTTGAGGAAGGACCATCAGGGAAGCATGGAGGAGAGTTAAAGAGTGAAGGTGTTGCTCGATATGATGGAGTGTACGGAAGAGATCAGAAATACACTGCTAAACAGGGGGTTGTCTCACGGAAGGACAATTCCGTAGTGGGATTGTATGGTGCAGCTGGTGACTGGAGAAAGAAGTCAGAGAAGAGGCTTACTGACATATCAACTGAGGAGATTGCCTCAAGAAAGGAATCAATGGAAATGCATTCGAGGATATCTCAGATTCATGGAAGTAGTTCTGAACAGGTTTCTGGTTCTTCCAAGAAATACGGCGGTGCAAAACAAGAATCAGCTTCTCTTACAGAATTTGAGGGGCAGACAAGCGGACAACATGGGCAAGCAGGACAATCTAATACAAGTATGAAGTATAAACAATTCGTGGATACATCTGAGAGTTATGGCCTTAGATCAAGAACTGCTTATGGCACAAGAACATCTGTTCATGAAACAGAAGAAACCTCCAATGAGGCTTTGAGTCAGATTCAGCTAGCAAGAGAAGAATACAGTAAGAAAGTTGAGAGCATCATAAAGGAAGATGAATATAGGAGGAGAGCACATTGGCTCCATCAAGAGTCTAATATTCGGAAAAATGACATTAAGAGGGAGTCGGCCATTGAACGAGTCTCTGATACTGAACTCAGAAAGAAGGTATCAAACGAGCACCACCAATCTAGTCAGATCACTGAGTTAGTGGACTTGAAAGAAGGAGCTGAACAATTAACTAAAGTAGACGAAAAGAGAACTTACGTCTCGCATGGTAAATCAGAGACAAGGATGAAAAACCAGGAAGATTATTCAAACCTTGTCAACAAGTCATCAGTAGAATCCAAAGAGCACTCCTCCCAAGCCAGAATAAGAGACGCAAGAAGTACAAAATCAGTAATGGAGTCTCATGAGACAAAAACTGTACTGGGCGCTTCGAGTACGTCTACTACTCATTATAGTGACACTACCAGTCTTGAAGTAACAGAGGAAAACAAAAGAGAAGTGAAAGCGTCTTCCCAAGTCTTATCAGGACGCTCATCAATTATGGAGTCAAAGAGTGGGTTTTCAGCTCAAGAAGTTTCCGATTCACGCATAAAGAGAGGGATTTCACTCCAACATGAATACATCCCAGATAGGCCTTCACAACCTCAGCACAAAACACATGGTGAATCCAGAAGGGATGAGGTTCTTGGTTTGCCTTTGAATTTCCCATCCCATGAAGATGCACTTGGTTCAGCTGATCGATTGCAGAAATCCTCGACTCAGTATGTTGGCGAATTTGTAGAGAAGGTCAGGCATGAGATTTCAAATTCTGAGATTCTGAAGGAGAAAAAGACCTCTGAGACAAAGTTAGTTTACGAGGCAGAGCAGCCTAGTGAAAAAGTTTTAAGCCAACATGGTTCTGGTGATTCTCAATCAAATCAGCATGAATCAAGGCAATCCTCTTTGGTTTCAGGGGCAAAGGGACCTTCAGATGAAATGTGGGATGTAACTGAGCCCTCTGTCACGGAGCCTCCGGAGATAGAAGTGTCAGAGGATGCAGACAAAGAACAAAAAGCTATTGTCAAGAGAAGTGGTAGGTCCTTGTGGAATATTATTGGAGATGTTGTTCAATTGCGATGGATGTCACGATCTGATCGCCATTCTTCGACATCTAAATCTGGTGGAAGGAGCTCACCTAATCAATCCACAAGTAGTGAAACATGGTTTTCTGGTCATGAAGCAGAGGATAACAATAATGAGAATGCAAAAAACAAGAGAAGGCTGAACCAAGAATCTGCATCTATAGACCGGCATGGGCAGGAAAGGTTGAAACAAAAAATTGCATCTTTCCAGCATCAGCAGGAAATGGTTCGCTCTCATAGTCATGAAGAAGCATCCAGCTCATCAAGCTCAAGGGAACATATGAAGGGCACAAGGGTGGAAACATCAGCTTCACCAATTGTTTCAGAGAGCATTTTACCATCAAAAACAATTGCATTGCCTTCTGCTGAAGGCACCCCTGGGAAAAACTTCGAAGGTACCTTTGGCTCAATTGTTCCAGAAGGAGTGCTTCCACTTCCTTCAATTCAGGTGAGAAGATCACCCATTATAGAAGAAATAACAGAAGCTGGACAGGCTGTTCCGTCCAGCAGTAGCGAAGGGCAAGCAGTTTCAGAGACAGCCGCTGTCTTTAGTGAGGTGTCGGGGTCTAAGGTTAAAGATGCTGAAATGAGACAGAGAAGGTTTCTGAGGTCCGATCAATTTGTAAAAGACAAGTTTGACGAGTGGGAAGAAGCATTCAAGCTTGAAAGCGAGCAGCGGAAAATCGATGAAATATTTATGAGGGAAGCACTAGTGGAAGCCAAAAAGGCTGCTGACAACTGGGAAGTACCTGTTGGGGCTGTGCTGGTCCATGATGGAAAAATAGTTGCTCGTGGATGCAACCTGTAAGTCATGGTGGCTTATGCTTTTTCCTAGTTCTTCTTTTGTCCTCCTTAGATATTGGTTTTCACATAAAGATGCATGTTTCAGTGTGGAAGAACTGCGAGACTCTACTGCCCATGCAGAAATGCTGTGCATACGTGAGGCTTCAAACACACTTCGGACATGGAGACTTTCGGTAGTTCTTTACACTTTTATACTCTCTTAAAGATTAAGTGAAGATGCCTCCTAATTTTTATGGCTACTGTAGGTAGGAAAATGGAAGCAGCACTATCAAAACTTTTGTACTCTTTTGCTAAAAAACTAAATTTAGACGAATGCATTGGCAAACAAGGAAAGAATTATATTAGGCAGACATTCAGTTATACTTTGTTAAATGTGATGTACATGGGGAAGTATGAGTTGAATATGACAAATAGATTTCAACTTTAGATTACCATAACACTCTTTTCTCCTTTGGTGTGCTTTAGTTTTTTTGTGTGTTTTGATACATTAAATGATTTAATTGACACTTAAGTACTAACATGACTCTGGTAAGCGAAGTAAATCAAAAAAGGAGAAATGGTGAAACAGTTGTGTATTCTTTCCCTGAACGTCGAACTTTTCTTTGACCAATAACTTTCAATTCTTTTCTTTTTACAGGATACCACGCTTTATGTAACACTTGAGCCCTGTCCTATGTGTGCTGGAGCAATACTTCAAGCTAGAGTTGATACTGTTGTATGGGGAGCTCCGAATAAGCTCCTAGGGGCCGATGGCAGCTGGATTAGGTAAGCAACATCATACATTGTTCATTCGATAGCTTAAACAGTTTGTCAGTTAGTGATTTATCATCTACTCTGGTAAGGCTTCGAAAAGTAAGAAATGGAACACATAGTTCTTAGAGGGTGTTTGGATTGGCTTATAAAACGTAGCTTTTAAGCTAAAAGCCAAAAGCCATAAATTGGTAATACCCAACTTTTGGCTTTTGGCTTATTTTTGTACTTTTTATGCATAAATTAAGTGCTTTTAAGCATTTTTTATCATTGCCAAATACCACACGAACTAAAAAAGTGCTTAAAAGCCAATAAGCACTTACAATTAGCCAATCCAAATGCCCTCTTAGTTTGTAATATAAAAAACTTTTGAAATTCATTCCTGTTCGGACTGCCAATACACCATAGGAACCTATTCCTATGGTTCCTATGGCAATATACTCACAGCAGTAAACAATCTTATTAGACCCACCAAAATAAGAAAGACAGGATCTTTCAGAAAATGGGTGCGTATCAAGATTATATCCTACTACAAATCTCTTTTTGTTTCATTCATTATCTTTCTGAATTATCAAAAATTTCAAGTCTTTAAGATAATCATATTTCTTAATCTGAGGATTTTATGAGCTCAAGGAACAGCACTTTTTTGCCTCTCTTTCTGGCAGTACCATAGTTTGCTTAGATATGATGAATATTCACAGTTTTCTATGTTGATATATGCTGTAATAGTTTTCTTGTTTCATGGTGTAGCATCTAGAACAATTTAACTGTTTTGCTGCTTTTCAGAAACGTTACAATAGTTATGATTTATTCTTATTTTCTCTAGTTAAGGAATAAAATTCAAAATATGGAGTTGAAGTTTCATTGGTCCTCAAGAAGTCGTAACTTTTAAACCTCTTAGGGGTTTGGTTTACAGTTTGATTATATACAAGGATTATTTATGCGGTAAATGAGAATGAATGACTTGTTACGTGGTGAATTATTATGGGTGGATTGTAATACGGTGGTGAATAATGCTGCAGTGGCTGTTATGCAGAGATTGCCTGCTTTAAAGGCACTTTTGTCTTTAGTTGTCTTATCCTCGTATTACAATTCTTATTTCACATTCTATCCCGTATAAAATAATCATAGATTCTCGTATAAGTTATACTAGTATCGGTACTTATAAACACAACAAGCTATACAAGTATTAGTAATATGATGTTTGGTTTACAGTGTTAAACTCCACATTCCGTTATTAAATGTCGTATAAGTTATGCGGAGCTTAATACCTGAAACCAATTGTTGAATTAGCTTTAGGAGATCATATCAGTAAATTTGAGTTCTATATCGAGAACCAAACACAATATAAGTAATTTCGAATTTTATACCAGGATTGAACATCCCTATCCCTCAAAGCAAAAACCCCTTAAAGTGTCGGTCATGTTCTTAACCGCCAAAATTCTTCTTATTTATATGTAGTAGTTACATACTTACATTAGTTCATGAAGGAAAAGTGAATAAGTATGGATCTGGAAGTTGTGTTGTTTTTCTTCTTTATCGTTCAAGTGAATAATTATAAGGATGTTTGTCCTAAAAGACTTCCTAGTGTGTCCATGTTTCTCCTTGATGTATTATCCTCTCCCAAAGTCATGCGTGTAAGCATTCCTCAAGTTCACCTCTTCTTTCTCACCCAAAGACATGTGGCTAAGCATCCCTCAAGTTTCCCTAAATGCAGCTCTCTGCACTATTCAAATACACAGAGCGGTGTAAGTAATGTTCAGGTATTCTTCCAATTGTAGTTTCTGTGTTTTCGCTGGTCAATATTATTTATTCTTCTTGCTATTTCCCTTAGCATAAAACAAGGTTAAATGAATATTTCTATGTGGCCCCAAGTTGGATTGCGTATCTTGCCATGTTTGCTTGCTATTTATGCGATTAATAGTACACGCAGCTCGCTGTAGAAGAAACTTTGTATTTTGGTTTTTGAGGTAAAGGCCTTATTATTCATAATGTTTCAGGCTTTTCCCTGATGGAGATGAAGGAAATGTCTCGGAACCAACAGATAAACCTCCTGCTCCAGTTCATCCTTTCCACCCAAAAATAACAATCAGGCGCGGCGTGCTAGCATCAGAATGTGCAGATGCAATGCAGCAATTCTTTCGACTAAGAAGGAAAAAGAAGGAAAAGAAGTCAGATCCTTCAACACCACCTTCATGTCTTCCCATTTCGAGCCATCAGCCAAAGTTTCTCAGCAAGATTCACGACGTGTTTCATATCATGTTCTGCTTGTGATATTTTTTTTCTGATTTATATTGCTGTAAAATTGTATTGATAAAACTCTTTCCCCGCTCTTCTTTGCGTGTTAAAGTTGAAGATCAAGTCAACTACTTCTGTTCTTTTAACATCATTCTAATTAGACAGGATCAATATGTAATATGTGGCTAAACATCTGAATTAATTAGCAAATTATTGTCATCAGGATTAGAGTTGTAGTTATTTACTTCATGCTGTAAATATTAAGGACTTAATAGTTAAATTGCCACATCTATTGTATGACATGAAAGAAAGAAAGGAACCTGTCCTCACAAGATATTTGATTGAGACTAGGTACCAAGGTATAGCTCAAGTGTCAAAATCAAGAATATCAGTAAAAACAAGAAAAGATGGTGGTGTTTGTTAACCTTAACTCTAGTTTTTAATAATCCCTTCTTGTGTTTGCATTGTTTATTTAGTAAATCAATCTGCTTCGTGTATTAGCACCTTAGATTAATAATCATTAATTATAATTTTGGAAAATAAAAATTATTAAAATATCTAACCGCCTTGCCTTTGCTGCATAGCCAAGTATAAGCATTCACAAAAATCATTTCCATACAATAAATGCAGTTTGTCCAAAGAAGAGCATAAAATTGACCAACATAATGAAATTTGGTAACAAAGGGACTCAACTATTACTATTATCATTACTACTTTGCTTTTCCTGGAAGAAAAAACTTGCTAAACAAGGGAGAAAAGTATTATTAGTACTTTTTCTTTGCAATGATGCATAATAAAGTTCCTTTTTTAATCGATCCGAAGCATATATCTTTCATTTAACTATCCGATATCCGAAATATACTGGCACATTCTAGATACGTACTAAATCCTAATTCGCATCGAGAAGTTCCATATTGGGGTAAAGGCGCTCTCTAACAAAGGTAACTCTATACCCAGGGACTCGAATCCGATACCTCTTATTAAGGATGAAGGAGTACTTATCACTCCACCACAACCGTTGTTGGTTTATTATTTACCACTCCTTAAACTTTATATGCTATATAGATAGAATCATTTATAACTATTTAATGATAGAAAATAATACGCTAACTAAAAAGCATGACCTACATGCTCCTTTATGCTTGAGATGGTAATTGATAGCAATAGATGACCAATACTACATTTTCCTATGGACAGCAAATCTTCTTATGCAGAAACATACAAGAGATTAAGCACATTTTTGGTGTAAATCTTGACAAATGATGAGAGTTGCTGTAGCATTCACATCAAACTATGTTTCCCCTCAAAGCATGTCCACCAAACTCGTTCTTTTCTAGAAGTAAAATAATATTGTTTTGTTGCATATAAGTAGAGAGCTCTTGACAATCAACTCACTACACAAAATGGCTTCCTCTGAGTTTGTTTACCTTTCCACTTGCTTTTGCATTTGGCTAGTAATGGCTAATGCACAAGCACCAGCAGCATCACCATCTACACCTACAACCACACCTCCACCTACCACAACACCGGTTGCGGCATCACCACCACCTTCGGCACCTCCACCAACCACAACACCTCCGCCTTCTACGACTCCTGTTGCACCATCACAGCCACCTGCAACTTCGGCAGCACCTCCAACAGTACCTCCTCCGACATCAGTACCTTCGCCTAAAGTTGCCCCCGTCTCAACTCCAACGACCTCACCACCACAACCTCCACCAACTCCACCCGTCTCAAGTCCTTCACAACCACCAGTCATGCCACCACCTGCTCCTGTTGCTTCTCCACCAGCAGTCCCCCCAGCTGTACCTCCACCTCATATATCCCCGGCACCAGCACAAAAGCCACCATCAACAGCACCTTTACCACCACCAGTAGCTCCACCTAAGGCCCCACCAGCACCAGCGCCGACACCAGTCACTCAACCACCAGCTCCTCCACCAGCTATTGTATCACCAGTGGCAGCACCAGAATTAGCACCGTCGCCAGCACCAGCTCATGGCAAGCACAAGAGAAAGAAGCACAAACACAAGCACCATCACGCGCCAGCGCCTGCACCAACTGTGCCAAGCCCACCAGCACCACCAACAGTCCAAGAATCTGTGGACGTGACACCAGCACCATCCCCTACTCTGAATTTGGTAACATTTCCATTAATGTTCCTGTCTGGTAACCATAATTATTTTAACAAAACATAGTACAGACACATGAACAGTTCTAATATGATAAATTCACTTATTCTCTGTCACTTGACCGCAGAATGGAGCAACGGTTTTGCTGCAAGGAAGAAGATCTAGAATGTGGACGAATGCTGGTTTGGCGATGACTATTCTTTTGGCCATCAAAATCTGAGTTTCCCACAGATCTTACATGAAAAACTGTATGTTTCATGACCAGAAAGAAATTTTTTGAAATGACATGCACTAATTATGTGTTTTAGAGGAAAAATAATGTGGAATATGATTGTCATTGTTTTATTTCATTGATATTCTTTTCGTCCAGACATTTACATCAATGTAATTGACTTTTTCTCACCTACAAAATGGCACTATGAATACTATTACTCTCTCGCTAGGTCCTACAGGTATATAATCCATAAGCTTCAGTCAGTCTTGATCAGCATCTGGATCCATATTAACTTCATCCTTGAAGTTGTACTCAACCACAAGTCCAAGGTTGTCAACAAATTTATGATACTGAGAGCACCCTGAACACTGAAATGAGAATCTTCAGTTGATACCCTGTCACGACCCAAAATCTAACCATGGTCGTGATGGCGCCTATCGTGTTACAAGGCAAGCCGATTCCCAAAATATTACTACTAATTTGATTATAAAAATTTAATAAAATATTTTCAATAATTTAATTCATAATAATAAACCAACTCTAATTATAAATAATATAAAAATACAAAAAAACGAGTCCCAAACATCAGGGTGTCACTAAGTCATGAGCGTCTAAAACTATAAACTAAGATATATAAACTGACTAACTGTCCAAAAGAAGAAATGACAAAAGAAGTAACAAGGTCCTGCGGACGCTGGCAGCTACCTTGCAATCTCCATAGATAGCCGGCCTGAAATCAATGGTCGTCGCACTCTAACTCACCTGGATCTGCACATAAAGTGCAGGGTGTACTATGAATACTACCACCTCAGTAGTAACAGAAATAACTAAGGAACTGAGCAGTAGTGACGAGCTAAGAAAAACAGTTCAATTATTTATTTTCACAATTTAAAGATAAACCAGTAAATTTCATAACTCAGTAAATATCACAAAGAAATTTAACAGATAAATGCAGCAACAACAAAAGTAGATGCAACTTCATAGCAATGTCACTCGGCACTCAATACACAATACACTCAACACTCTGTGCTCACTGGGGGTGTGTACAGACTCTGGAGGGGCTCCCAAAGCCCAAGCGCTAAGCACAGACAACTCACATGCTACCATATCAATACCTGGATCCGCACGGTCAACTCACGTGCTACGCGGACAACTCACGCGCTATGGTATCAATACCTGAACCCGCACGGTCAACTCACGTGCTACGCGGACAACTCACGCGCTATGGTATTAATATCCTCACAACCAGGCCCTTGGCCTTACTCAATCATGTACCTCACCAGCCTCACCATCATCAACAAATAAGGGGACACAACCCACATCAAGTATCACATCATATAATCAATTCATATAGACTGAGGTAAATATATTCAATAATTTTTATAACTTAGTACAAATAATGTGAGCATAAATAAAGCCTAAGTATGATCTCTAACATAAAGGCAAACAAGTTAAACAACAAGTAAATACATAACCACGGATAACAACCATTAGGCTCATAGCCTCACGGGAAGGGCCAAGCCTCAATCCCTCGCTGTGCAAACCCATACTTTCTCCGGGTTTATACCCTCAAAGCCAGAGTTAAAGCTGTTACTTACCTCAATCACATAAAAGCCTACTCCGGGATGCCCTCGTCTCTGGACTCAGTCTCCAAAAGCTCTGAACCTAACAATAATCAGATTACTACTATCAACATAGTCTAAAGAATCGAATTCCACAATAAAAACTAAAAAATATAAAAATAATTCGAAATCGGCCAAAACCCGGCCCCCGGAACCATATCTCGGAATTAGTTAAAAATGGTAGAATAATAATCCCCGTCCTCTCCCGATTCTAACCATATAAAATTTATCAAAATCGGACTTCGTTTGGTCCCTCAAATCCTCACTTAAAATTCTCCAAAACTCGAACCCTAATTCCCTTATTTTCACTTTGAAATCATCAATTAAATCCCAAACACGAAGATGAATTTATGAAATATAACCAAAACGGAGTAGAGAATACTTACCCCAATCCATATGGTGAAAATCGCTTCCAAAATCGCCCAAATCCGAGCTTCCCAACTCAAAATATGACTGAATGAACAAACTCTAGCTTTATATATTTTTCTTCCAGCTATTCTGCCACGTTTCTCGTGCCAAACGGCCCCAAAACATATATTTTATGCCTCCAATAGATTCCTTGTGAAATTCTAATCAATTTAGGCTTTTGAATCACTCAATTTGACCTTATAATGAATGAGATATGTAGGTTTTGATATTTGCAAATAGTGCAGGTTTTTAAATACGCTGCTAGTGACAATTTCGTAATTAAGCTGAAAAATCTGGCAACCTAATTCTTAGTAAAATAGACATAAAATCCACATACAATGTCCAAATTAGACCATTCTTTTTGCTACGGGTCCGTAATTACGATACGGATCTAATGCTTCAATCAAAAAAGAAATAGGAGCTAGTTTGTTCAATATGATATCATTTATGCTTGGAAATCCAAACCTATCCAAAACTCACCCGAGACACTCGAGACTCCAACCAATAATTCCAACAAGTCATATATCACTACCTGAACTTAGTCGAACCTCCAAAATACACTAAACAACACCAAAACACCAAATCACCTCGAATTCAAGCCTAAGAATTTCTAAACTTCCAACTTTCGTCAATTTAAGCCTATTTCTACCACGAACCTTCAAATTAAATTTTGGACACACTCCTAAGTCTAAAATCACCCAAGGAAGCTAATCGAATCATAAAAATCCAAATCTAAACTCGTTTACTCATAAGTTAACTTCCGGTTGACTTTTCTAACTTGGCTTTCTAACTAAGAGACTAAGTGATCATTTTACTCCAAAACTACTCTGAACCCAAACCTACCAACTCGATATAACTTAACACAACTGAACAACATATAAATAAGCATAGATGGGGTAAATGGGGCTATAAATCTCAAAACGACAGGCCGGGTTGTTACATACCCAGTCAATTTAAAGACTCTTATCTTTCAATAATAAAAAAGATAACAAAAATGGGCAAATAAGATAGCTATACAGACGAATTGCAAAACTCTATAACTCAAATTAAACCAAAGGACCAAATGATTGACACCGTAAGCACTAAGCAGTAACACTATTTATTTGTATTTCAGACCATCATTTGACTTAAGACCATTGTTAGAAGTACTGATGCAAACGAAATGTCAAATACTTAAATCTTGGAACTGTAGTTGTTAATTCTGAATCATACAGGTTAAGAATAATCAACATTAGCATCCAACATACTACTGAAGGAAAGTCACAACGGATAAATGTCATGAGCTAAAAGTTATTTTATTCAGACAGTAAGGTAGTGTGGAAAGATCTCATATGTCGCTTACAATTGAGTTGGCTCAGATATGAACATACACAATTATGGGAAGTTATTTTGGTTTTGCTATTTACTCATAAAAAGATTAGCTTGGCTGTGCAATTATCAAAAGCTTAACAGCACCACACACATTCAAACCAAGTACCTGTATAAACACTGTCCCTCTTTCATATGCTAATCTGTTTATGAATCTGTGTGATTGAACACCGCAAGCATTACATGTGAAAGCCACTAACAGACTTCTTCAAGGTAGTTTCAAGTTAATAGCTGCTTCCTGCCAGAAAAAAAAATGGTACTTAAGTGGCCAAAGAGCAAGTAGTAATTCTTTAACCGCGGATTAGAAGATCTAGTCATGCTTCGCTAAATAGGGGGTCTAAATGTCCCATCTTCCAATTGAAGCTAAGTTACTCTTTTCTAAATGTCTAGTCTAGGTGATAACTGACAACCATACATCAAAAGCCAATCTAACCAAAAAGATCTAGAAGAAAAGAGGAAGGGAAAACTTAGCACTACAGAAAACTAACAAATAAACCAAGAATTGCTTTAACCAGTTAAGGTACAGGGACAACTATGTCTCAACTTTACATCCCATCGAAGTGTCTGTGTCTACTAATTCTTAAAGCATGCAAAGAATGGGAACAATGTACCTTTGAAGAATCACTTGAAGTAGATGAATTCCCAGATTCTGGTTGTGTTTCAGAAGTATCTTCCACAACACACAAAACCATTGGAACCCGGAACACATGTTCTGATGCTCTCCTCCTCCCATAATTAGAACTCAGCCTGTTATATGAAAAGAAAACATAAAGATGGCGCTTAAACCAACACAATCCTCATAGCTATAACTCAATCACAAACTAGATGGTTTTGGCACTAACATATACTCTATATACACTTCCCTCTACTTGGACTCATTCAATTCCACTACTCAACTTTACTGCACTCCACATAATACAATAATATCAACTAATATGCCTTAATATCAAACTACTCAATTCTACATAGTAAAGGTCAGACTGTTATTTTTATTTTTTCTGAAAACCAGTAAAATTCTATTTTTATGCCAAACTACAAAACCCGTTTCATTACTACCCAATTAATTCTACATACTAGTAAAGTTCAGATTTTCCCCCTTTTTTCTTTAGTAACCAGTAAAGTTCAGATCTTTATACCAAACTATAATACCCCTTTCATTTCACTACTCAATTTACATAGTAACATTCAGTGCTTTCTTTTCTTTCTTGAATAACCAGTAAAGTTCAGATTTTTATGCCAAATTATAAGAGCCTTTTCATTCCATTACTCAATTCTACATAGTAAAGAAAGTTTCTTCACAGTAAAGTTCAGATTTTTTTTCTTTAATAGCCAGTAAAGTTCAGATTTTTATACAAAAATACAAGATGGGGATAAAAAAACGCATGAAAAAAGAAAGAAATTGAAAAAGAAAAAAGAAACATGGGGAATAAAAGCTAACCTTGTGGATTTGATGCAGTAGCCATAAGAATTAGGTGTGAAGGAAAGAGAATAAATGGGGACATGGTTTTTGATGCTGGTAACAGATAAAGAGCAAAAAGAATTTAAATTATTAAAGATTTTACTGTTTCCTGCTATGGATGTTATAGCCATAGAAGGAGAGTTCGGGGAGAGCTGAGGTTTTGCGGTAACTGGGATTTAGGAGTTCTTGAAACTAAATTACTGTTGGGGAATGTTTTAAAATAGGTTTTCTATACATACTTTTTTTTTTAAAAAAAAATTCTTCCTGTTCTTGTTATATATTCAGGAATTGGAAAAAGGGATTTAGAGAAAAACAACAAAAAGTAATTTTCATGCTATAAATTTTGTTTTAATACCATCTTTATAACAAATTTAAAAGATATTTGAATTTCCATGTGAATTAAATATTGAAAAAGAACTAATTTCCACTTGGTCTCCAAGAAAGGAAAAATTAAGACTCAGATATAAATCATATTATTTAAAGAAAAATAACATTGTAGTGCCGCTCTTAAAATAATTATCGAATATATATATATATATATATATATATATATATATATATATATATATATATATATATATATATATATATATATATATATATATATATATATATATATATATATATATTCTTTTCCCTAATTAATACTTTTATACTTTTTCTTTTTATGTTGTGAGCAAGAAGATTTAAAAGTAATAATTCAAGACTTGGATATGAACTTACAAAAAATAGTATTTTCTTTTCTTCTTTTTTTTTTTAGTGTGCAATGAATTTTTTACTAGTTATGCAATTTTCTTGCTAAAAAAATCTGAAATTTGGGTTTGCACGTAGCAATTACTAAAAACAAAAAGAAAAAAGAAATATGTCGATAATAATATTAGCATTGTTCTCATTCCTACGGGTGTCGATGCTTCAGTTCGAACGGTTATTTTATAAAATTTATATCATACTAATTTTTTGATTATTCTATTATGTATAACCAAAATTAGACTTTTCGTAACCGTCCCAATCATGTCGGTTTCACTTCGGTAACGGTATGATTCGGTTAATTTTTGGTATTTTTTTATATATCATATAAAATTCACCCGTCGAAGTAGAATGCAATAATATATGTTCTTTTACATGATTTACTAAATTTTTTTAGAAATTTTTACTGTTTAAAAGGTGATGAATTAAAAAAAATATGAAAAATGACTAGAGTATAGATCCATCAACTATTCGACAGCAATGTAAAAGAAACCAAATAAAAGCAAAGAAAATATAAATTACATGAGTGGAGCAAGCTGGAACACAAAAATAAAGTTTAATTTAAATATTCAAAAAAACAATCTAAATTGTATGAAAGGAAACATATTCAATACATTGTAGTTCTATTCCGTACGGTTCGCTATTTTTTTGGTTTATTTTTATACAATAAAAAATCTACCCTAATTATCGATACGGTTATAAATTTATATAAAATCTACGATTCGATGCGGTACGATTCGATCGGTTTTCAAATATCTATTCAAACCCCATGCTTATTCCAATAGTACAAGATTCAAGCAATGAGATAAGATAATAATTCGAGATTGACGCAAAAATAGGGCGTCATTTCATTCACATTAGAAGAACTTTTTTTAGTTTACAAGTGTGGATTATTTCCTAGAATAGAACATATTACATAGGCCCAACCAAAAAAACAAAAAACAAAAATAAAAAAAATAAAAAAAAATAAAAAGAGAATAGAGAACAATTTGACAATTTAATCAACTTGTTCAATGAGATAAGGGTCGCAAAAAAATAATTTTGCATGGCCCTTATATTGCAAATTGGAATAATTCAATCTTGTTCATCTACTTCATGAAAAGGAAGTGGCACTGTTTTAACAGCTCTAAATTTCCCTGCATTATTTAGATGCTCATTCTCCAACCTGTTCACATTAAAAATGATGTCCATTAAACAAAACCAGATTTAACTTATATATACTGACAGTGTAATTATTTGTATTCTCTACTAATCTTTGAGAAAATAAATAGAATGACAGCCTGGTGCACTAGGCTCCCGCTATGCACGAGGCCGAGAAAGAGCCGGACCACAAGAGTCTATTGTATGTAACCTTACTTTATATTTTTGCAAGAGGCTGTTTCTACGGCTCAAACCCATGACCGGTGCACTAAGCTCCCGCTGTGTACGGGGTCGGGAAGAACTGGACTACAAGAGTCTATTGTACGCAACCTTACTCTATATTTCTGCAAGAGGGTGTTTCCACGGCTCGAAACCCGTGGCCTCCTAATCACATGACATCAATCATTACCAGTTACACTAAGGGCTCCGAGAAAATTAAAGTACCTGTAAAAATTCCATTGTCCTCTCCTAATAACTTCAAGGGCTGCTAAAAATAGCCCAGTTACTCTGTAGTCTACACTTCCAAAATTATAATGCAGAACTGTTTGTAACCATGCTAGCCTCAGTACAAGGTTCAATCCCTGCACATACAAAATTTCTTAGATCAACCCTTAATATTTTAGGCAGTATTTTTTTTTCTTAGGAAAATCGCAGCTTGCTCATTGCGCAATAGCTCGCAAGAAGTAAATCGCACTAGGCAAGTCCGGTGCGATGAGTTCTGACTGAGGAGGTTGCTGGTGAAGGGAACCAATCTCAGGTCTTCCATGTGGGAAACACTCACCCAACCAACTCAGCCAACCCTTGCACGCAGCAGTGATGTTTTGTTATTGCTTTAATAAACTTTTTTCTGGATAAGAGGGTTAGAGTTAATACCATGGAGAAATAGTAATATATTTTTCGACGAAGCATTAATTCATTCCTTAACCATGGATTCTTGGAATGACACTGAAGTAAGCCCCAATCTTTAACAAAATCCCAGTATAATTGATACACAGTTGCAGCACTTGACATTATTATAACTAAGCAAAGCCATCCCATATTCTTTTCTTTTTCATATGCAACTTTTGCTCCTGCAGCTAACATTGCAGACACATATTTTCCAAGATTCACTAGGTGGATTTTGTGTCCTTCATCGAACCATCTTCGTGCACACTGAAAATATCAGAATCGATTAAATTTTTAGTTGCAAATCAACATGAATGTTCAATGTTCAAATCTTGAAAAGGTAAAGTATCAAACCTGCATTGCTCTCCAGTAATATGGTAAGAAAGAAACTGCATAAGCAAGGTCTCTATAATATTTTGTTCTCATGCAATAACCATAGTCTTGAGTTTTATAGCTTCCAGTTATGTAATAACATGCTACATACTCAAGGTTTCTGAGCATTGGAACCTGTTTCGTTAACCAAAAATTTACATCAGCAAATGTTTGATATGTCACAGAACTGAAAAAATGCTATATTTAGTATTTGCTGATTTTTTGCTAACCTGGCTACACAGTTGATCAGCCATGAAAAAGTCCAACATGACAACTTTATATAGGGGTGATAATATGATGTTCCTTATAACACAAATGAATCGATAACGGCTAGATTTGTAAATGATGTTGAATGGACACACCAACAGCATAATGAAGACCTGTTGTTAAAAATTGTTGATTAGTTTTACATACATTGAATCTAAAATAATTGACTTCTTAACTTAGATAGTTTTGAGAAAATTACCAATAATAGTAGGCCAGGGATTGCTTGAGTTTGATTATAAGAGTATCCTTTTGCCACAAGTGTAAGATGAAGAACAAGGACCCCGACAACAGCACTCATCGATGCAGTACATATCAGGAACACATCTCTGTACTTGAGTTCCTTAGTTTGGGCTAGCTCAAAGATGAAGCTATAGTTTACACGAGTTTTTCGCCACATAAATATGTTGCATCCATACAGAAAGAAGTGCAAGAACATTAAGCTGAACAAGCTGCACAATCATAAGTTAAATCTCCATTAGATGTCTGAAAGAAATTCCAAAGATTTATTAGTTAAAGTATGATGATGATTTAAGCCATAAATCAACACTTGCCTGAGAACAGGATAAACAGTTTCCATGTAAATTGTGTCAGATTGAGATCTATACAGTCCTGTAATATGTGCCATGATCACATATCCTACGAAAAGCGCTAGGAAACATCCTGTGAATAAACCTGTTTTCATATCCAATCAAGAAACCAATGTCAGCCAGTGTTCAGTTTGGTAATGTGAAAATATATCTACCATATAACAACAACATAACCAGTAAAGTCCGACAAGTGGGTGTCTGAGAAGGGTAGTGTGTACGTGGATCTTAGCACTACCTTGGGAGGGTAGAGAGGAAGATATATCTATTATCTAATATCAAATCTTGTTTCCTATTTTCATTGTTCTTCCAACATTAGACCAGTGCCACAGGTTTCATGTTATGTTCGTTAGATTTTTAACTTACGGGTTCGAGCCCATGGAAACAGCCTCTTGTAGGAATGCAGGATAAGACTGCGTACAATAGACTCGTGTGATCTGGCCCTTCCCGGACCCGCGTATAGCGGAAGCATAGTGCACCGGGTTTTCATTAGATACATGACGCAACTCATATCAGTAAACAGTCTTGATTTTGACAAACAGGAGAAGTACAAACCTTAGAAAAACTAAGCACTATTGTCTTTTTGAAAACTAACGAGTTCTTTAAAGTTTCAACATTTTTGGTCAATAACATAATAATGGCCTAAAATGGGACTTCTTTGTCCTCCACTTCTGAAAAAGGTGGACCCTTTAAGTCTACTTTATTTGTTCAGGTGGTTAATGGCTGATTCAAGTCCTACTTACAGGTCAGGATCCTTTTTATGCTGATCACACTTTGTTTTTATCTGGCCATCCTATAGAAGAAGTGCTAACTTGGAAAGAATCCACTTGTGTATATTATCTTGGTTATTTTCTTTACGTACTTTCAATTATGAGCCAGAAAGGAAGCTTTGGCGTAACTGGTAAAGTTATTGCCATGTGACTAGGAGGTTACGGGTTCGAAACGTTGAAACAGCCTCTTGCATAATTACATGGTAAGGTTGCGTATAATAGATCCTTATAATCCGGTCCTTCCCCGAACCCCGCGCATAGCGGAAGCTTGATGCACCGGTTTACCCTTACTTTCAATTATGAACCAATTGTTTTCATGGAACTAACCAATGAAAAAGGTAACTTCATCTGACTCTTATTTTTGGAACTCACCAGTAAAAAAAGTAACTGCATGAGACTCTTTTTTCTGGAACTCACCAATAAAAAAGGTAACTGCATGCGACTCTTTTTTCTGAGCAGGTTTGAGGTATTTCATAGCCTTCTTTTTATCATCTTCAGCAAAGTGTCTGATAAAAATCTCTTCAACATCATCAGCCAACTTCAAAACCTGTGTAACAAATGTAATGTGTTAGACAACCATATCTTAGCTTGATTCATGCAAATCTATGGCCATTGCTTGTGTGGAATAGCACTTCTTTTTCTCTTTAGGATATGACCACTTAATACTGTCTAAGAATAATCTGATGATGATAGTTGATAAGATATCTATTTTTCACTTAGTGGCAGTCCGATGCACTAAGCTCCCTCTATGCGCGAGGTTCTTGGAAGAATCGAACCACAAGGGTCTATCGTATGCAGCCTTACCCTGCATTTTTGCAAGAGGTTGTTTCTACAGCTCGAACCCGTGATTATATGACAACAACTTTACCAGCAACCCGTGCCACATTACTACATCCAATCATCTTCCAATAATCAAACAATTTCATGCTGCTACATTTTCATGTTCAGAAAGATATCTTCCACAAAGAAAAGGTTGAAGAAATAATTAGCTTTCTGATTTTATTTACTTTACCTTGTCTGAGCTGTTGAAGTAGGAACTCTCCACAACTCTTAAATAAATAGGAAGAACTTGTTTGTTTGTGACCTATAAAAAGAAAGAACAAAAACAATGAGAAAGTTAACTTGGCCATAATAAACAGTTAAGCGAAAAAGTTGCTAGTAAAAATAAACTTACTTTGTCAAATTTCTTCAAGATCTTTACAAAAGCTAGCATGTTCAAGTTCCTGTAAAGATTTCAACAGTGTAAATTGTTTTGTCATCTCTATTTTGCAGACACTAAACAATTATCCATCAAACAAGAAGATAGTTTTCGCGCAACATACCTATAAGTTTTAAGGTATCCTAGTCCTTTGTATAGCTCAATAAAAGCTCCCCTAATCATCTTCTCCGCGTGTTTTAGCTTCGTTCTATTGATGTGCAGTTTTCGTCCGTCTGTCCCACATTTCTTGGACGATTGATTGATCATATCATCCCTAAGCAAATAAGATATAGCTGAGAATGTTCGCGTTGGATTCGTTAGAGGAATGTGGATCTTTAAGCTCTTCCCCTGGATATTGATCACTCGTTCGGATAGAGTCTTTGATTTGCTGTCTTCCCTCTTGATACTAGTTGATTTTTCTTGTTCACTTGATCTTGGAGAGTCTGTCAATTGTTCATCATTTTTGTTAACTTCATCTATTGAATTCTCTATGTCCTGTTCTTGCTCTGTTCTGTCTTTTGTCGACTCTTCATCTATTGCCAATTAAATAAATGTTTTAGTTCAAAAATAGGAAATTATCATTAGATGAATGAAAAGTATAAAAGATTCTAGAAAAAGAAAATGAGCATTACTCCTTAATTTCTGTTCAATTATGAAAATGACATAATAAAGGACTAGACTGAATACATATAAAAAACAAGAAACAGATTTAAAACAGGGGAAACTTAGTTATGGAAGTGTAGACAGAATAGAGGGGAGCCTTGGCGTAACCGGTAAAGCTGCTGCCATGTGACCAGGAGGTCACGGGTTCGAACACTCTTGTCAAAATGTAGAGTAATACTACATACAAGAGACCCTTATGGTCTGGCGCGAAAGCTTAGTGCACTAGGTTAACCTTTTAATTTTAGACAGAATAAAGGACTAAACTGGAGACATCTAAAACATGAAACAGAGTTAAAACAGGGAAAGTCTAAATAATGAATGTGTAAACAGGGGAAGCTCCGTACCACAAGAAATGGTGCCTGAAATGGACTCATCTTCTTTTGAGTTTTGGCCTGAAGAAGTTCCTATATCATGATGTTGTTTTAATGCAGCTTTTAACTCAATGAGAATTTCCATTTGCTTCTTTAATGACTCTCCTCTTTCTACAAATTCTTTCTCTTTCGTCCGAAAAAAATTGTTCACTTTGTTAAGTTGAAGATCCAAGAGTGCAAAAAACTCAGCAGCAGCCTCAGTATCAGCAAATTGCTCTAACAATTCAGTCTCATACAACTCGCCCTTACTTAACGTCTGTGCAAGCTTCGTATGAACCTAATCACGATCAAAATCCAATCAAGAAAACACATAGAAAAACCAATCAAATGTACAGAAAGAGAGGAAAGATGAGTACTTGAATGACACCATGTTGGCGACGTTGAGGTCCAAACAATGGCAATTTCCTAATAGAGGAAATAAGAGTATTGGTAAAAGAACTATCTTTGTTCTTGTTTTTGTTAGTTGCATTATAATCAGTATTGAGAAGTGGGATTTTCTTCAGGTCTTTTTTGAGTTGCCAATAATCAACAAAAGCTTCTTTCCATTCAGGAACTAACTGCCCTTCAAATTGTTTAGAAAACTTCACCATTTTTTTTTCACAACAATGCAAAGAAAATGCCAAAGGCAAAAGTAATGAATGAGTGAAGTGTGTTTGGAATGAGGAGAAAGATTGAAATATTTAAGGAGAGGGAAAAGGGATTTTTTTTTTTAATATGGTACAAGATTCTGAACAGGCACAATTCAAATAATATCCAATGCTTATCCTATGCTCTTTCCACTTGTGATATTACATTTGATATAAGTGTTTAGATTCGCCAGAAAAATGAACAAAACATTGTTGAATGTAATATGTTTATATATGAATTCTAGGCCAAAATGTGTTGTTATGAAATTTCTTTGCAAAAGGTGGGATTCTTGAACGTAATAATATGTATATACAGTCAAACCTCGCTATAACAGCCAGAGGCGGATTCAAGATTTATTATTTATGGCATCATACAACAAGTTCGAGTAAATTTTCAATAGTAACTGAGTTCACATTCAAACATTTATAGATATTTAGAAATATTTTCGAACACATTTACATTGTTTGGACAAAATCTAATGGATTCACATGAACCCGTCGGTTGGGAGGTGGATCTGCCCTTGATAACAATTTCGTTTGTTCCTAATATTTTTGGACGTTATAGTGAATTGTTGTAATAGAAAATATATGTTATATCTAAACATAAAATTTAATTCCGAAAAAACTTATTTTTATAATGAAATGCTATTATATAATGATGTTGTTATAGAAGAGTGTGACTGTATAACTTCTCGGCTAAAACATGTTGTTATGAAATTCTTTGAAAAAGGTGGGAAATTTTAAAAAAAAGTTGAGATCATATGAGAGAAAAAGTGTGGGTCCTAAGTCCATTTTTAAGCTAAAAACCAAAATATGGTACTACCCTTTTCTCCTTTCGTTCTTTCTTTCTTTCTTTTCCTTTTCTTTTCCTTTTGTAATTTCGGTTATGTTTTTTATAACTTTTCATAACGTTAGAAGTACATCACGTAATTTCACACATAACTAGTCATGAAGAAATCCATGACAACCACAGGTTAGAGAAAATACGGGATCTTTTCGCCCTTTAAAAGAGATTTCGAGTTCGAATTCTGATAGGGAGCAATCTAATTTAGTTAGGTTAATGAGTCGCCAATACTAAATGTCATTCCGAAAAGAAATCCAACATGTAGTGGAAGATTATTAATAGTCTTCAACAGTTTAAAGATTTTGATCACTATCGTATTAACTTTATATACTGTAGTTGGTAGCTTATCTTATTTATAAGGTTACAAATTTTAATGTTTATGTGCCATCAGTGTAAATCCAAGGGCATGTCTAGGTTCAATTATGGTGCACGTGAATTCATGATCTTTTCATCAAACTAGATATTTTATGCAGGGATGGAGATAGCGGATTCGACCTAACCCTGCAGCTTTGATTCGAACCATATATTTGTTTTAAAAAGTTCGTTGAATATATATAAATTATTAATTTAGAACCCAGTAATTTAAAAGATTAAAATTTCGAATCCATAAGCTTGAAATCCTAGTTTCGTCTATGATTTTTTTTTACGTGCATATTGACTAGAACTAATATAATATTTTATGTACATTTTTTTGTTTTCATTTTCAATAATCCTGACGAAATGAAATTAGACGTTTAATTAAAAATAAGTAAATTACACTAGCAAAAGAACGTGCTTATGTCATTAAGAAGAAATTAAATCGGAACATCTTTTTCCTCATTTAATTGTTAATTTACTAATGTAAGACCTCTTTTTAGCATGCAATAAGGAAGGAAAACTTGATAAAGATCATGAAGTTTGTGTTAATACGTCAACAATTCTTCATTGGAAATGTTGTTTATTGGCTCAATAATTTACGTAAACACATATTTTAACTCTAATTAGACCAGCCTGATATCCACTACATTGAAGATAACAAAAATAGTTACTTTATTATTTTCAGTAATGTTACCCATCTTCCCCACTTTCACAAACAAAAACAGATTTTGTTTTGTTGTATAAAAGTTGTTGTTATTGGCATTCAATGTTTAAAATTTAAAGGCCATATTTCCAATCAATGCTTTTTGACAGCCTCTTTATTGACCTCTTATCTTTTTTTGATATGTATAATGGCCCATCAAAATTTATTACTTACCAATGTTGATCATGATAAGTATTTTTAAATATTAATTAGGTATTTAATTAGAAAAGAACTTACTAAGTTAAATTTGCCTATATAAGTAGGACTGCTATTTTATGTCTTATATACTTGAAAAGCATCATTTCCTGGGGAAAAATAGACTCTTTTTTTGGCTCTTAGTTTCTCCCAAATGTACTTTAACAAAATCTAGGGAGAAATTTAAAAATAGTCAAATTTACAAGTGGTTATTCAAAAATAGCCATATTTTAAAAAATAATCGAAATTTATTCACTTTATGTAAAGATAAATCTGAATGAAAATACTCTTCAAAGTTCAAAAAATATTTCAGCATATTATACTGGAGTTCCAGCATATAAGCATACCGAAACTCCAGCATAATATAATGGAGTTCCAGTATAAGTATACTAGAAATCTAGCATAATATATTGGAGTTCCAGCAAGGTATATATGTCCAGTATAATAAGCTGGAAGTTCATACACAGGTGCACAAATCTCCAGTATATTATGCTATAACTTTTCGCGTGTTGGAGTTTCAACATAATATGATGGAATTTCATACACAGATGCATCAAACTCCAGTATATTATTCTGGTCCGGTCTCTGTTGAAGTATTTTTATGTGTAGGAATGATTCGGGAGGAATTGGGGGCGAAACGCGCAAGAGTTGAACAAAAATGAACGAAACCAGGAAACTTACAAATTTGGGCGCCACCTTTCAATTGGGGTGAAACGCGCAAGATTTGAACCAAAACGAACAAAACGGGAAACTTACGAATTTGGGCGCCACAGCCCTACTTGTGGCGCCAAAAACAGTATACTCTAAATTGGCAGCGCCGTCCGGTGATGTGATTTTATCTAATTTCGCCCGGGACAAGGTTATTTCAGCCCTAGACCTACCCAACACGTATAATAGCAAGACTAAACCTATATTTGAAGGGGGAGGATGCCACTTTAGAGGGATCTAACATACTCTGAAGGAGAATTCACAGAGGACAAGACAAGCCACCCTTGGAGGAGGCTTCTAACTAGTTTTTCTTCTCTTCTCTTCCTTTAATTTAATACTTCGATAGTTCTAGAGTTTTGGAGGTGCTACATGAACGTTGTGGTTTGAAGCTTGAATTGTTCTTATTATTTTATCATATTGATTTATTTATTCAATCTTATGCTTAATTATTTGATTGCTTGATCACCAATTGAACACTATCTACGAATATAGGGTTGTACTCGGGAGAAGAAATTCTAGATTGCATATAAGATTGACTAGAGCAAAATCTTAACTCTAAGGGTGAGCGAATTTGCGGTTAGGATAGGAATATACCTAATCGCCTTGCTTGGTTACTATACATGAATTATTAATGCGTTCTTGTTATTTCTAATTCCATAGAAATATAGACATTAGATTAGCTTGAATATGTGAGTTGTACTTGGGGAGAAGGCTACAAGCAATATTAACCCTGTCAACCAATAAATCAGATAAATTAATTAGACGATTTAAGTGGAGATCTCAATGGAATTGTTAGCTAAACCATAACTCTAGAATATTCACTCATATTGAATTCGTCTCTATAATTCGCTAACTTGTTTTCTTTAATATACTAAGTTTTTACTCTAGATTAATTTTAGTTAAATATTCATACTTTAGGAATCGCTTGAATAGATTGATTATTTAGTTTAGTTTAGTTAATAGTTAATCACAAGTCCCTATGGGTACGATATCTGGACTTACAATTCTATATTACTTGTCGAGGACGTATACTTGCATGTGCATTGGGGAGCAACAAGTTTTTGACGCTGTTGCCGGGGACTTAGAAATTAACTATTCTACTAGATTAGATTTTTACTTTTGCCTATTCAATTTTTTTTAAAACTTAGTTTAATATTTTATTATCTTTGTTGACATGGCATCTTGGAATACTAATTGGTCGAATATTAGTTTTTTTATTATAGTGATCCTTGTCCATATGTGGAGGACCACACTTAGGGAAAAATTGTGCATCTCAATCTGATGTGTGGAATTTTTATAATATGTGTGGTTGTCAATGTTGCCATTGGGATGATTGTCCTAATTCTTATTATCCTTCTCAAAATTCTTATAATATTTGTAATAATATTTATGAGTTTGATAGGATCAATGAAGTAGATGATATAGAAAGCATGGCTCGTATTATGGACATGATAAGGCAAATAGCGGAGCAACATAACATGATGAGGCAAATAGTCGAGCAACAAAGTCTTGATGCCTTAACGATCAAAAGACTCCAGGCTAGAATGCATGAATTAATGGTCAATTCTCAAGAAGAACCTCAATTCGATGAAGAGAGCGAATTCCCACAAGAAGATTATTTCGAAGAAGCATATATAGTGAGCCAATTTTGGCTTGAGGAATAAGATCAACCGATAAAATATCATGAGTTTCTTTGTGAGGGTCTTTCAAATATGACAGAACAACTGATAGAAGGAATAACTGAGCTCAGGCAAGAGATAGACCAATTTGGCTTAGATATCCATGACCTGCATGATCAATTGAATAATAAAGTTGAGGTGTCTGATGTCCAATAAGAAATTATTGTGGATACTGGCCAGTTTGAGAAGCGAAAAGAGGAACTTCAACTATTCGACCAAAATATTATTAATGATGCCAAGGTTGACGAAGAGTGCAAAATTGACGATGTCAAGAAAAATATAATTTTGGAGTTAGAGCGTATAGGAGCTCATTCTAAACACTTTTCAATATTGTGTTTAGTTGGTGACATGTGAATTGATCCAGTCGAGTATATGGATGAGTCAATGGATGAGGAACAAAGTATTTATATTCTGAAATTTTTCATACAAAGGATAGAAAATGACATCCCCCACTTAAAGTCCAAGAAGTGCAAATGCGGTACATATTGCTTGGTTCACTTATTTTTATACAATTGCCCCATGAAAGTAATAAAAAAATTGATACAAAATTGAGGGCGCAATTCATATACTCAAAGTGGAAGAAAAAGTGGTGAAAGTGATGGAGTCATGCCACGACTAAAAATAAGGCGCTTTTTGGGAGGCAACCCAACCTGTATTTTGATTTTTTTATATAATGTCAAGTTTCATGTTGTTTTTGTTTTGTAGAATAGGGAAAGTCTGAGTACCCGAAGTTGAAGCTAATGAGCATGTTTGAGCGTAAGTGGGGTCGCCCCGACCCTTAATATTGAGGATCATGTCCGAGCTAGACCCCAGAGGGTCTGGGGGAGTATTTCTACCCTTGTTTTAATATTTTTCTCTATGATTATGCATCGAGGTTTATGCATAATATAAGTGTAGGGTAGGAAAACTACTTTCTAAAGTGTAATTATATAAAACAATTTTTTTATTTAGTTTTTCGGTTAGAACTCTTAGTAGACATAGTAAAAAAATAGTTTAATAAAAAAAAAATTTAGAAAAAGTTCGAACTTTTCCGGACGATGGATCTTGTGGATAATTTTCTTGAGGGATAAAGTCCGATTAAAAAAATAATTTTTTTAAGGATAGTTAGGTAGTATTCCTTATTTTTTCTTTGGACGCCGGTTCTTTTTCAGTGGTGTAGCTCGAACCGGGTACTTTATTTTTATTTTTTTATGAGTAGTTTAGGAAGAAGCTGAGCCGCTTTGAGATATTCATTGACATGGTTGATGCTGGCACATTAGGCTATGACATACATTCTGTTTTCCCATATATTTGGTGAATTTTGAAGCCTAAGTAAAGTAAAATAGCCTATTTAGTGATACTCTTTCTCAGTTGTTTGACTTGTATGGCACATAGTGGAATATTGCATAAATTTCTCATTACTTGACTTGAGAGTTGAATAGAACCATCTTTATGTTGGAAATAACGCTTTACGCTAGAGGGGGGGGGGGGTGAATAGCGTTTTAAAAATATTAAGCGTTTTAGTGCGGAATTTAAAAACTTTGCAGAAATTAAAACAAGTGCAGTAAAATAAACTTACACAATGATGTATCCTGGTTGGCCACAAACGTGGTTAGTCCAGTCCCCGAGAGACTCTCTCGAGATTTCCACTAAACTTGTCAAGCTTACGGGTGCTTAACAAACCGTTACAGCTGAGGACACAAGCCTCACCTAGGTGCTCGGGGATCACAATCCCAAAGACTTCAATTGCTCGGGGATACCAATCCCAAAGACTTCAATTGCTCGGGGATAACAATCCCAAAGACTTCAATTGCTCGGGGATAACAATCCCAAAGACTTCAACTGCTCAGGGATAACAATCCCAAAGACTTCAACTGCTCGGGGATAACAATCCCAAAGACTTCAACTGCTCGGGGATAACAATCCCAAAGACTTCAACTGAGGAATCACAAGTTCCTCAACAAACGAGAATCGCAATTCTCTTACAAACACAAAACAAACTCACTTTACAAAGTACTCCTCAATGAGTAGATATGAGTAGAAATAGTACGCTCAAGATCACAACAACTTAGCTCAATAGAATGGCTCTTCAAAAAGCTTTATGGATGAATGAAAATGATGATCAATGTAAGAAAGCTTTTAGCAATGAAAATACTTAAATTGTATATGTTGTTGTTGTGAAAACACTGAGTTAAGCCTGTATTTATAGGTGAAAAACTCAGTCTTACCGTTGTCTAATTGCCAATTAAGGATTGCTGAAATTACTCAGTGACAATCGATTGTCAAGACTAAACAATCGATTGTTTTCCTATCAGATCAAAAATTCAATCCCAGATTTTACGTCAACAATCGATTACTTCAAATCAATAATCGATTATTTATAACGTTAAGAAATCCTTTCCAATTTTTGGCATAAAACATCGATTGTCCGGAAATCAACAATCGATTATTTTAACAACGTTCAGAAAATCTTTTCCAGATTTTAAGCAAAACATCGATTGTTAAATATCAACAATCGATTACCTGAAGGTAATTGAAAATATATGACAACGGTCAGCTTCAACAATCGATTATCAAATGGAATAATCGATTATTAATTAATTTCAAAACTCTCTGTCTCATATATAATCGATTATCAAAAGCCACAATCGATTATCATTTTATTTAAAATCACTGGGAGACATTTTTCTCATTTTAATCGATTACCATTAGTTCATAATCGATTTTTATGAGTTTTGAAAACTTTGCCTCAGTTAACAATCGATTATCATAAGTACACAATCGATTGTTATGCAGTTTGCAAAAACCTGATGTTAACTGACTTACTCACAATCGATTATCATTAATTCACAATCGATTGTCATGCAGTCTTGGCTTAGAGATACTCGATTATCATAAGTACATAATCGATTATCTTAGCCCAGATTTTTGAGGCATGTTTGGAAAACATTTTAACAAATGTAAATATGCATAGTTTAAAATCATTTGACACTTAATTTAAATATGCATGATTTTGGAAAAATAATTTTAGTAGAGAAGCCATGTTATGAGCCAAGTTGAGGAATCAAGATCACAATTAATATTGACTCAATTATAACATTTCTAAACTTTGTCTTGAGCTTCTTGTAATGCATCCATTTTGTGCTTGTCCTTGAGCACTGCTATATATCGCTTTTTGCTTTGTTTGACATTCATCAAAACCTACAAAAGAACACACGTTTAGTATATTGCATTTGAAACGTGTTTCCAACAATTTCCCCCTTTTTGATAATGGCAAACATAAGCGGGATATATGCAATAATTATTTTGATAATCCAAGACAAGTGTAAAGTATGCAATTTGATGTTCCCCCTCAATTCATGTTCCCCCTCACTTTAAGCATGAATGAAGTTGAGAGTGATATAGCATACTTCTTGATATCCCGTTTCTTCCCCCTTTTGCCATTAGCAAAAATATATACAAGAGAAGAATATAAAAAAAATATGAAATAAACAAAAGTTTATTTATTGGAAAATAAAGATAACACAAGTAATCGATTATTGATACAGTAATCGATTGTTTGACGGCGATTTTCCTGTAGAATACTTGAGTATTTTGCGTCATGCTTTTATGATCCCCTTTTCTTTAGGGTGATACCTGCAAAAAATGTTAGACGCCTCCGATGCTCAAGTTAGAAATTATGTAAGAAATAAAATGCAATGCATGACTTAGATCAACGGGGAGTCAAGGATCCCGAGTTCACTACGAATTCGGAAGAAGGACTCTTTATCTAAGGGCTTTGTAAAGATGTCTGCCAATTGGCTTTTTGTTTCAACAAATTCAATTTCGACATCGCCTTTTAGAACGTGATCTCTAATAAAATGATGTCTAATTTCAATGTGTTTTGTTCGCGAGTGAAGAATGGGGTTCTTCGTCAAGCATATGACACTAGTGTTGTCACATCTAAAAGGAATGTGGTCAAGACGTAGGCCATAGTCCAAGAGTTGTTGTTTCATTTGAGCGCAACAACTCCCCGTGGCTACATATTCAGCCTCGGTTGTGGACAACGCAACACTAACTTGCTTCTTACTAAACCAAGAAACTAAAGCGCTACCGAGCAAGTGGCAAGTGCCGCTAGTGCTCTTGCGGTCCAATTTGCATCCAGCAAAATCGGAGTCGGAATAGCCAATAAGTTGGCATGAAGAACCTTTGGGGTACCATAGACCCATATTGGTAGTACCGACAAGATACCTTAGAATCCGCTTTACCGTAGTAAGGTGAGACTCTTTCGGACATGATTGATAATGGGCACAGACGCACACGCTAAACATGATGTCCGGACGACTAGCAGTAAGATAAAGAAGAGAGCCAATCATACCTCGGTACTTTTTGATGTCGACTTCCTTACCTTTTTCATCTTTGTCGAGATGATCGGATGTGCTCATGGGAGTTGCCATTTCCTTTGCATTGTTCATATCAAAACGTTTAAGCAGTTCTTTGCAATACTTGCTTTGACAAATGAATGTACCTTCCTTCATTTGTTTTACTTGTAATCCCAAAAAGAATTGTAACTCACCCATAATGGACATCTCAAATTCGCTAGTCATTAGGTTTGAAAATTCCGACCGATCCGATGCCAATAATTTGTCCTTTATTGTTGTCACCGAATACAATGCTTCCTCCTTCTTTGTGCTCTAGTTGAAGGAATTTGGATTCGTCTCCTGTCATGTGTCTGGAGCATCCACTGTCAAGGTACCATAGTACACTTGATCCCTTCAAGCACACCTACAAAGCAAATTAATATTCTTTAGGTACCCATACCGTTTTGGGTCCTTGGGGGTTAGGCAAATAACGACCATAATAATATGAAGAATCTCTATGCTTTGTAAAACACATAGGTGCAATATGACCTATACGATTGCAGTAATGACATACTACGCTCGGGTTGTGTTGATGCCTAGGTTGAGCCAACAAAGTTCTAGGCGAATGAAAAAGATTAACACTAGACATATTGTTCCCATTTCTAGTATAATATCTAGATGGTCTAAAGTCATTAGTGCTAGACTTGTTGAAGGACCTAGTGTCATGTCTAGGTGGTCTAAGCTCGTTCCTAGAGTTATTTCTTGGTTGCCGAAAATTACTATTTGTAGGCTTGTTTGCAAGAATCCTAGATTCGGATCTAGGTTGTCTAAAGATATTAGTTCTACCCTTATTTTCATACATTCTAGCATAATGTCTAGGTGGTCTAAAAGAATTTGTTCTAGGCTTGTTTAATACCTTAGAGTTATTTCTAGGTGGAGTAGTGAAGTTTTTGTTTTTATGCCGTTGATATTTCTTAGGCGTTTCTTTTTCAACAACTTTAGGAACTTCTTTACTACGTGTTTCTAATGTTTTCCTAAGTTCTGTGTTTTCTAGTTTTAAGGACTCACAAGCAGTACAAGTAGAGCATTTATCAACACAAGAGGCTTCATGCATAGTCTTGATGACTTGTCTAAGTTCTATACTATCATTTAACAAAAATTGATTTTCATTTGCAAGATTCTCGTTATCACGAGACAGATTTTCAACACCTTTTTGAGCTAAAGAAAGACGTTCTTCAAAGTCCTTGTCTTTTAAAAAGAGTTGTTTTTGAAAATCCTCTTCTTGTAAAGAAAGAGTTCTTTGTAAATCTTTAATAGTCTTAGAAGCATTTACCAACTCATCATGCAGTTTGTTATAAGCAATTTGCATATCGTTAGATGTACTTACCTCGTCTTTTTCGTCTGCCATGAGGCACTGACCAGTTGATTCATCGTTTGTGCTGACCGCTTTTTGAGGCGTGTTTTCGTACAATTCCTCAAGTTTGTCCCACATTTCCTTAGCAGTTTTATAGTGGGAGATTTTTCGCCAAAGTTCCTGGTTCAAGGCGTTATGTAATATATTCATAGCTTTAGTGTTGTATTCACTTACCTTATCTTTCCCGACTTTTGTCGTCAGTTGATCACTGTGTTTAATAGCTTGCCATAGATACAAATCGTTTGCCATTGTAAAAACTTGCATCCGATATTTCCAGACTGAGTAGTCGTTTTCGTCTAATATTGGAGGCGACATGCTGCATTCTCCTTCACCTATTCCTGCAAAGAAATTTAGAGTAGAAGCCATGGATGGTTCTCTCAAACGGTTAAGTTTTTCAGAGAGTATGGCTCTGATACCAATTGTTGGACAATACGCTTTACGCTAGAGGGGGGGGGGGTGAATAGCGTTTTAAAAATATTAAGCGTTTTAGTGCGGAATTTAAAAACTTTGCAGAAATTAAAACAAGTGCAGTAAAATAAACTTACACAATGATGTATCCTGGTTGGCCACAAACGTGGTTAGTCCAGTCCCCGAGAGACTCTCTCGAGATTTCCACTAAACTTGTCAAGCTTACGGGTGCTTAACAAACCGTTACAGCTGAGGACACAAGCCTCACCTAGGTGCTCGGGGATCACAATCCCAAAGACTTCAATTGCTCGGGGATACCAATCCCAAAGACTTCAATTGCTCGGGGATAACAATCCCAAAGACTTCAATTGCTCGGGGATAACAATCCCAAAGACTTCAACTGCTCAGGGATAACAATCCCAAAGACTTCAACTGCTCGGGGATAACAATCCCAAAGACTTCAACTGCTCGGGGATAACAATCCCAAAGACTTCAACTGAGGAATCACAAGTTCCTCAACAAACGAGAATCGCAATTCTCTTACAAACACAAAACAAACTCACTTTACAAAGTACTCCTCAATGAGTAGATATGAGTAGAAATAGTACGCTCAAGATCACAACAACTTAGCTCAATAGAATGGCTCTTCAAAAAGCTTTATGGATGAATGAAAATGATGATCAATGTAAGAAAGCTTTTAGCAATGAAAATACTTAAATTGTATATGTTGTTGTTGTGAAAACACTGAGTTAAGCCTGTATTTATAGGTGAAAAACTCAGTCTTACCGTTGTCTAATTGCCAATTAAGGATTGCTGAAATTACTCAGTGACAATCGATTGTCAAGACTAAACAATCGATTGTTTTCCTATCAGATCAAAAATTCAATCCCAGATTTTACGTCAACAATCGATTACTTCAAATCAATAATCGATTATTTATAACGTTAAGAAATCCTTTCCAATTTTTGGCATAAAACATCGATTGTCCGGAAATCAACAATCGATTATTTTAACAACGTTCAGAAAATCTTTTCCAGATTTTAAGCAAAACATCGATTGTTAAATATCAACAATCGATTACCTGAAGGTAATTGAAAATATATGACAACGGTCAGCTTCAACAATCGATTATCAAATGGAATAATCGATTATTAATTAATTTCAAAACTCTCTGTCTCATATATAATCGATTATCAAAAGCCACAATCGATTATCATTTTATTTAAAATCACTGGGAGACATTTTTCTCATTTTAATCGATTACCATTAGTTCATAATCGATTTTTATGAGTTTTGAAAACTTTGCCTCAGTTAACAATCGATTATCATAAGTACACAATCGATTGTTATGCAGTTTGCAAAAACCTGATGTTAACTGACTTACTCACAATCGATTATCATTAATTCACAATCGATTGTCATGCAGTCTTGGCTTAGAGATACTCGATTATCATAAGTACATAATCGATTATCTTAGCCCAGATTTTTGAGGCATGTTTGGAAAACATTTTAACAAATGTAAATATGCATAGTTTAAAATCATTTGACACTTAATTTAAATATGCATGATTTTGGAAAAATAATTTTAGTAGAGAAGCCATGTTATGAGCCAAGTTGAGGAATCAAGATCACAATTAATATTGACTCAATTATAACATTTCTAAACTTTGTCTTGAGCTTCTTGTAATGCATCCATTTTGTGCTTGTCCTTGAGCACTGCTATATATCGCTTTTTGCTTTGTTTGACATTCATCAAAACCTACAAAAGAACACACGTTTAGTATATTGCATTTGAAACGTGTTTCCAACACTTTATTGAGTCATGTACAACATGTGTGTGAGGATTTGTGATTTTCTATGCTATCATGTGTAGTCTAGAACTTGCCCCGTATGTTAATTGAAGCGAAATTATGAGTTGTGCTAATCTAGGAGATTACGTAGGCATTTTTCTTGCTTGATCAGGGATGTACTTGTCACATAAAAATAAATATTTTTGTTGCTATCCTCTTTGAGCCTATAGACCTTTTTTTTATTCCCACATTACAAGCCATACCTATTTTGTTCTTAATTTGATATTGATTGAACCTTTACCTCCTGAGACACTAAGTCACTAAAAGAAGTAAGGTTAGATATTGAGGAGTAGGTTTTGAGTGGAACCATGGAAGAGCCCGTTGGTGCACTAAAGTTGAAATCAAAAGACACTAGCCAATGAACTTTATTGTATGGAGTGTGTGAAAAAAAAAGAGAAAAAAAAGAAAGACTTAAAGAAAAGGAAAAAAAATGACAGTGAAAGCATGTAGAAAAATAAACACCCCTAATTCTTATTAATTTGTGCTAGTGAAAAATAGAAAAGTGCTTAATTGAAAAGAGGGCTATGTTGTATGTGGCAAATGAGTTGGTTGAGAAGGAAATGTGCTTGAATTGTGAATGTAGTGTATTAAAGTGCTTTAGGAGGGTTAGCCACTATTTCTAAATATATCCTACTCGTCTCTTAGCCTACATTACAACCTTAAAGTCCTAATTGATCCTAGATTTGGATAGCATAAATTAGTAGAGATATACACTACGGGCAAGCTTATGGTACGGCCACAAGATGCATATGAACTCTTTGTGAGAGTGAGCTAATTTCGTTCAATTGTGTGATGTTGTTAATCTATATTCAAAAGTGTATTTGAATGTGTAGACCAATTTGTATTCACTCTTTTGTTTGTTGGTGAGGGCACATGATCTCATGAATGATTGGTAACGTTGTAAACTTTTTATTGGGTAAGTGTATGAATTGAGGGTGTTTAGTGGTTGCAAGTCGATTTTTGAGATTGGCTGGTGACGAATAGGCTGTCGGAATTTATTGAATTGAAATATTATACTTGGGTATGCTTAAATGGAAAGAGTGAATTTTTGTTTGTTCAGGCTTGTGTGCTGGTATTGATCGTGGTCAAGGGTATGGTGTGTGTGGTTAAAAGTTAAGGTTCTCCTCTATGATTGAACTTTGTATGTAGTTGGGGGTTTATTAGATTGTACCTAGTTAAGGTTCTCCTCTATGATTGAACTTTGTATGTAGTTGAGGGTTTATTAAATTGTCCCATCGCTCGAGGACGAGCAAGTCCAAGTGTGAGGTGTTGATGTTTAGCTTAAAGCATATATATTTCTATGTATATCGCCTCATATTTTACTTTTTTTCTTCGTGAATTTGGGATGTTAAGTGCTATGATTTAAATTAATTTGAAGTGTATTATGTGTAGGAATGATTCGGGAGGAATTGGGCACGAAACATACAAGATTTGAGCCAAAATGAACAAAATCGGGAAACTTGCGAATTTGGGCGCCACCCTAGGCCTACCAGTGGCGCCAAAAATAGTATACTTTAAATTGGCAGCGCCGTGGAGGGTGTCGGTGATGTGATTTTGTCCAATTTTGCCCGGGATAAAGTTATTTCGACCCTAGACCTACCCAACACGTATAAAAGCAAGACTAAACCTATTTTTTTTGGGGGGGGGGGGGACATTAGAGGGATCTAACATACTTTGAGGGAAAATACACGGAGGGGAAGACAAACCTCGCTTGGAAGAGGCTTCTAACTAGTTTTTCTTATCTTCTCTTCCTTTAATTTCGTAGTTTGTTAGTTATAGAGTTTTGGGTGCTATATGAACGTTGTGGTTTGAATCTTGAATTGTTCTTATTATTTTATCATATTGGTTTATTTATTCAGCCTTGCGCTTAATTATTTGATTGCTTGATCACCAATTGAATACTATCTATTAATCTAGGATTGAACTCAGGAGAGAGAATTCTATATTGCATATAAGATTGAGTAGAGCAAGATCCTAACTCTGAAGTGGAGCGGATTTGCGGTTAGGATAAGAATATACCTAATTGCCTTGCTTGGTTACTATACAGGAATTATTAGTACGTTCTTGTTAATCCTAATTTCATAGGAATATAGGCGTTAGATTAGCTTGAATATGCGAGTTGTACTTAGGGAGAAGGCTACGGGAAAAATTAACCTTGTCAACTAATGAACCAAATAAATTAATATACGATTTAAGTGGAAAACTCAACAGGATTGTTAGTTAACCCATAGTTGTAGAATGTCCACTCACATTGAATTAGTTTCTATAAATTTGCCAACTTGTTTTCTTTAATCTCTTAGT
Source organism: Nicotiana benthamiana (assembly GCA_034376525.1). Classification (NCBI taxonomy): domain Eukaryota; kingdom Viridiplantae; phylum Streptophyta; class Magnoliopsida; order Solanales; family Solanaceae; genus Nicotiana; species Nicotiana benthamiana. The sequence goes on along the minus strand of CM067330.1, from coordinate 51,402,231 downwards.
TTGTTACGTTAGATTAGTTTTAGCTAAATATTCATACGTTAGAATTCACTTGAATAAATTAATTGTTTGGTTTAATTTATTTGATAGTTAATTACAAATCCCTATAAATACAATATCTAAACTTACAATCCTATATTACTTGTCTACTTACTATGCCCATAGCATAGAATTTGCGACTTGCTATGCTGTGAATGTATTGGGAAAAAATGAGTTTTTATTAAAGGTGACGTGGCATGACACATGGATTAGTCAAACAGTCAAAGAACAATAAATGATTAAAAGGCACGGAGGACAACATGCACAATAAAAGCAAAGGAAAAAGGCACAAGAAGGAACCTTAGATATGATTCTCGTGTCTATCTAAGGAACTCAATATCAACAGATAAAAAGGACATTGAAGACACGAATCTGAAGACAAAAAGTAGTCTACATTCATTATTAAATACTTGATATGTTAGTTATTCAGTATTTAATAGCAATGATTATGTAACATCTCATTAAATGCTCTTTATTATTTAGAATAATCCGTTACTCCTTGTCAACTATAAAAGGAGGAAGTTTTATCATTTGTAGGGACACAAAGAACATTCTTGAGATCATAGTGAAATATAATTTTTATTGCTTTATTCTTATTCTTTGAAAGCCAATTATATTTTGGTATTTTTGATTATCAGTAACCCGATTCTTCTAAAATTCAAGCTTTGACCAAAATTACATTTTTTTGTTAAACAAATTGGCTACGTTACAGGGATATGATAATCCGTTCTTGCTAAATCAACATTCAATCTTATTGTTAATATGTCGAACAACAACGACAACAACAACCAGGCAAATCTGAACCAATAAATTGATGATGAGGAACTCAATAATCCTATCCTTCATGCTTCTCCACGTGGATCTCGTGAAGCAACTCCAAACGATATGTCTGAATATGATGATGGAGTAGCCGAAACAAGAGATGAACTGTTAAAGAAAATAATCGACTCACGAATTAACAAAGCCTTGCGAGCCCTAGTTGATCAATTGCCTGCTGCACCAGCAACACCAAATAACAACACGTTGGAAAACCCTCGCTCTGGTCTAGCTGATTCTGGCAGTGGAACAGTTCCTAGTGACTCACAAGATGGAGAACCAGGTAATACATGTAATTCTCATCTTCAAAATTTGGTACTAACCTTGCAGAAACAACCCTAGGAGCAGAATGAGCATATTGAGCAAATCCCTGGAGTTCCACATGTGATAAAAGGAGTAGACGTGGATAAATACTCACAACAACCATGAAAACGAAGTGCTGCTCCTTTACAGATACCAAAGAAATTCAAAATGCGTGATATCCCAAAATATGATGGTACAACAGACCCTCGTGATCACGTAGCTGCATTTACAACTGGAATGAAAGACAACGATTTGACCAAACAAGAAATAGAATCAGTGTTGGTCAAAAAGTTTGGAGAAACACTCACCAAGGGAGCATTAACCTGGTACTCTCTCTTACCTGAAAATTCTATAAATTCTTTTGTTGAGCTTGCAGATTCTTTCATAAAAGCACATTCGGGAGCTCAAAAGGTGGAAAAGAGAATGGAGGATATTTTCAAAATCAAATAAGGGAACACTGAAATGCTCAGAGATTTCGTTGATAGATTCCAACGTGAAAAAATGATGCTGCCTCGTATACCAGATAATTGGGCTGCAATAGCTTTTGCTAGCAATTTGAATGACAAAAGTTCAGAAGCCACGGGGAGACTTAAAGAAAGCCTTCGTGAATTTCCGGCAACTACTTGGAATGATGTTTATAACAGGTACAATACGAAGCTCAGAATTAAAGAGGATACCGTATCTCAACCTCAACGAGAAGATAGAAGCGGATCCCGAAGGTCTGAAGCCGACAAAAGGTCAGGTAAGAACAGGTATGATCTATATATGGGATCTGTAGGAAGAGACCCACGTTCTAGGAAAAACAATCAACATTATAATCAGAGATCGAGAGATAGGGGAACCAGATCTTCATCCAGATTCAAAGGTGATAGAAACAACCAAGAGCCGCGGGATGATGATAGAAATCTAATGGCACCATTTGCTGGTCATAGTTTTAATGTAACTAATTTCGAGCTTGTAGCTGTTCTAAGGAGTATGGGAGATAAGGTACAGTGGCCAAAAGAGATGCGGTCGAACCCAAACCGATGAAACCCAGACCATTGGTGCGAATTTCACAACGACCATGGGCATAAAGCTTCATAATGTAGATTTTTACAAAGTGAAGCAGATCATTTGCTGAAACAAGGCTGCCTTACGGAGCTCTTTAGTGAAAAAGGAAAGCAAACCTATATGAAAAATAGGCAAGAGCCACCAAAACCACCTTCACCTAAGAGGATAGTAAATTTCATCAGTGGAGGAGAAGATATTTATGGAGTAACATATACGGCTTCGAACAAAGTTTCCAAAATGACGATCATACACGGCAAGCCAGTACGGCAAACCTTAGAACAGGAGAGTATAAGCTTCGATGATGCAGATACGGAAGGAGTGACTACACCATATAAAGACGCTCTGGTAATATCTTTAATTATATTTGACACTGATGTAAAAAGAGTTTTGATTGATCCAGGTAGCCCTGTAAATATTATTCTACTAAAAGTACTGCGAGAAATGCAAGCTGAAGACAAGATGATTCCAAAAGCGCATGCTTTATCAGGCCTCGACAATTCAAGCGTGGTAACAAAAGGTGAGGTATTTCTGACAACTTACACTGCAAGTGTTGTTAAAGAAAGTAAGTTTCAGGTAGTGGATTTGGAAATGCATACAATGTAATCACGGGGAGACCTTGGATCCGTGATATGGATGTTGTTCCATCAACCTAACATCAAGTCATTAAATTTCCATCACCTTGGGGAATATGTCAAATCCGAGTGGATCAACAAATAGCCAAGAGTATTAATGCAATAACAGATACGAGCACCGCAAGTAAAGAAAAATAGCAATGATTGAAAATAGTTGAAGGTATCATCAATCAAACTTCAACTGAAACAACAGACTTAGATGCGAGGCCCGATGTAATTAAAGAACCTGAAGAAAACGAGAATATTAAAACAACTATAGAAGAACTCAAAGCTGTGATGTTATTTGAAAAATGGCCAGAGATAAAAGTTTACGTGGGAGCCAATCTAAATCCCGGCATGCGAGGCAAGTTAATTGGATTTTTAAAAGCTAACGTAGATTGTTTTTCTTGGTCCCATGCTGATATGACAGGTATTCTACCGGATGTGATGACTCATAACCTTACCGAAGACCCATCTTTCACCCCAATTAAGCAAAAGAAAAGAAAGCAAGGAGCTTTCAAAAATCAAGTAATTCAAGATGAGGTCCAAAAGTTGTTGAAAATCGGGTCCATTCATGAGGTAAAATATCCTAATTGGTTATCTAACACGGTGGTCGTACCTAAAAAGAATGGTAAGTGTCGAGTTTGTGTAGATTACACTGATCTAAATAAAGCTTGCCCAAAAGACTCTTTTACCTCACCCCACATAGATCAATTGATTGATGCAATTGCAAGTCATGAATTTTTAAGTTTTTTAGATGCATATTCAGGGTACAATCAAATTAAAATGGACCCCGATGATGAAGAAAAAACTTCTTCCATCACAGACTGGGGGACTTACTGTTACAAAGTAATGCCCTCCGGTCTAAAAATGCTGGAGCAACCTATCAAAGGTTATTTACCAAGATTTTTCAAGAACATTTGGGAAAGACAATGGAGGTATATATAGACGATATGCTCGTCAAAACCCAGCATTCCCATGACCATATTTCTCATTTAAATGTTACCTTTGAAATTTTGCGAAAATTTAATATGAAACTCAATCCTGAAAAATGTGCATTTGGAGTTGCATCTGGTAAATTTTTAGGTTTTCTTGTCTCTAACCGTGGAACTGAAGTGAATCCTTCCCAGATTAAAGCAATTGAAGAAATACCTGACATCCTTACTAGTAAAAGGAAGTTCAGAGGTTAACAGGAAGGATAGCGGCCTTGGGGAGGTTTATCTCAAAATCATCAGAAAAATGCTTCAGATTCTTCTCTGCGCTCAAAAAGCAAGACCATTTCGAGTGGAATGAAGATTTTCAACGAGCACTTAGGGATTTGAAAAATTATTTATCAAATCCTCCTTTATTAGCTAAACCTAAAGAAGGCGAAAAGTTACTCATCTATTTAGCAGTATCCGAAGTAGCGGTAAGTGCCATTTTAGTACGAGAAGACCAAGGTAAGAAATATCCAATTTATTATGTAAGTAAAACTTTATTAGATGTAGAGACAAGGTATCCACAACTAGAAAAATTAGTATTAGCTCTCATCATGGCATCTAGAATACTACGACCTTATTTTCAATGTCATCCTACTGTGGTTGTTACTGCTTTTCCTTTAAGAAATATATTGTATAAACATGAATTATCAGGAAGATTAGCAAAATGGGCTATAGAATTAACAACAACAACAACAACCAGTATAATCCCACTTAGTGGGGTCTGGGGAGGATAGTATGTACGCAGACCTTACCCCTACCCTTGGGTAGAGAGGTTGTTTCCAAATAGACCCCCGACATCCTTCTCTCCAAGAACTTCCCACCTTGCTCTTGGGGAGACTCGAACTCACAACCTCTCGGTTGGAAGTGGGGGTTGCTTACCATCAGAGCAACCCCTCTTGTCTCAGAATTAAGTGAGCATGAAATAATTTACCAACCTCGAACTGCTATCAAATCACTGATTTCGTAGAAGATTTTAGTCAAAGCATACATCTAGAAGCAAAAAAAGAATTATAAGTTTTTAACGGAGCTAATCCGGCGACTTGGCTATTATTTACTGATGGTTCATCTAATGTAAATGGGGAAGGTTTAGGAATTGTTCTTATACTACCTACGGGTGATACAATTAGACAAGCTATAAAATGTCACCCTGTAACTAATAATGAAGCAGAGTATGAAGCTGTAATTGCAGGTTTGGAGCTAGCATTAGATCTTGGTATCATGCAAATTGTAATCAAAAGTGATTCACAGTTAGTAGTCAATCAAATACTGGGGACTTACGTAGCTAGAGAAACTCGAATGCAAGAATACCTCAGAAAGGTAGGGAGTTAATAAGTCAGTCCCAAACTTGGAAAGTGATGCAAATCCCAAGAGAAGAGAATTTGGAAGCAGATGCTTTAGCCAACCTCGCATCTGCAACAGATATAGCAAAAGATGTGAGTGCCTCAACTATACATTTGTTTCACTCTGTTCTTGCCCATGACAAAAATGACGTAAATTAATCATTTAACTTGGGATTGGAGAAACGAAATCATATTTTTTTGCAGCACGGAACCGTACCTGAAGACAAGGTGAAGGCTCGTGCATTAAGGAAGAAAGCCGCTCGTTACTGCTTGTATGAAGGAAACTTGTACCGTAAAATGTTTGGTGGACCATTAGACAGGTGTCTCGGACCTTCTCAAACAGAATATGTGATGAGAGAAGTACATGAGGGACATTATGAAAATCATGCAGGAGGCAGATCACTGGTTAAAACATTAATTCGAGCGGGATATTACTGGCCTAAAATGGAAGAAGAAGCAATTGATTTCGTATCTAAATGTGACAAATGTCAAAGGTATGCAAATAACATGCATAGACAAGCGGAGTTATTACATCGTGTCATAGCTCCGTGGCCGTTCATGAAATGGGGAATGGACATCGTAGGACCATTACCTCAGGCAAAAGGTCAGGCAAAGTTTCTACTCGTACATACTGATTATTTCACTAAATGGATAGAAGCAGGAGCGTTTAAACTGGTACGATAGAAAGAAGCTAAAGATTTCATTTGGAGAATAATTTGCCGCTTTGGTGTTCCAAAGGAGATAGTTTGTGATAATGACCACAATTTATAGGAGCTCAAATCACAGAATTCTTTCAAAATTGGCAAATCAAAAGAATTACGTCGACACCATATCATCCAGTAGGTAATGGGCAAACAGAGTCTACAAACAAGGTAATTATCAACAAACTAAAGAAAAGGTTACAAGAATCAAAAGGCAATTGGCGTGAAGTATTATCAGCGGTATTATGGGCATACGAATGACGGCAAAAACAAGTACATGAGAGACACCATTTTCAATGGTCTATGGTGCAGAAGCTTTGATACCAGTTGAGATAGGTGAACCTAGTACACGACGTATTCAAGCAAAAGAGGATTCAAATAATGAAGAGTTACGAGTAAATCTTGAATTACTTGAAGGGAGAAGAGAAGCTTCATTGATAAGGATGGCAGCTCAAAAGAAAGTGATTGGACGGTATTACAACAGGAAAGCACACCTCACGTTTTTTAAAGTTGGGGACTTCGTGTTAAAAAATGTTTTCCAATCTACAAAGTTAGTTAGTTCTGAAAAGCTAAGTCCAACATGGGAAGGACCTTATCGAATTCGCGAAATTGCGGGCAAAGGAGCACACGAGCTAGAGACAGTGGAAGGCAAGGTTCTACCTTCACATTGGAATGCCGTTCATTTAAAGAGATATTACTTCTAATGAAAGTACCCACAGTCAGGTATCGCCAAGTTAGAATTTTTTCTTTGAATTGATAAAATTATACTAAAGATTTTAGATGCTAGGCAAAAACCCTAACTCGTGCCAAATGATGAGTCACGGCCTGCATCAGAAATTAGAATACTCTTAAATTCCTAGCCCAGGGTTACAATAATCTGATGGAAATACACACGAGTTAGGCAGTCTTTATCTATAATCGCACCTCCGAGTCCCGTATGTTTTTCTATTTCAGGAAAAGGACCAAAGATTCGGAGCAAATATACAAGTGTTCGAGCCTTCATACTTCACCGCTCAAACACTTGAGGGACTGTACTATATACACATAAGTATGTGCAGAAATAGATACGAGAGAGCAAAATTCATGATTTTCAAATCAACTCAAGTTACAAGAATTCAAGTATCAATCTAAAATGAAGTCATTGCTTAAACCCTTCCTAAGACTGTAAAGGTAGGGACATGACTATGTATCGGAACAGGTTAATAAAAAAAATCTTGTATATTTTGTAAATCTATTAAAAGAAAATAGTTGCGAGAAAGTTATAGATGTACTTCAGTACATGTAATACTCAAGAAACTTATCAACGTTCATAAATAAAAATCTTTACAAAAGTTGTTTTATGTGAAACATGTATGTTCCTATCTCTTTCATCGTATATTAACACCATTATGAAGTTGAGACGTCTTCTTCATTAAGTGTCAATAAATAAAAGGGCCCTATTTTATTTTTACTCATGTTGGTAACACATGAGAAGAATTATGAAAGCATTTTCTGAAAATGATAAAAAATGCTAACTTATTATCTAAGTCCTAACAAGAAAAATAGGCAAGAGTAAGGTAAACTCATTCTGCAAAAATTAAAGCAGTAAGTAGACAAGGATAAAATGAAGAAGTATTATACAAACTTCTTAACATAAAAAGCTAAGGGAAAAAACTTAGCTATTACAATATATTTTTCTGAAACAGATGCCCCATTATAGAAACTGTGGACTTCATCATATCATCAGAATCAAACAAAAAATAGGTAAGGTTAAACATCTTTTTTGGTCACTGAGGTGATTGGAGCGGTAGGAGTCGCAGCTTCATTAGGCTCGGTTGAAACTTCGTGAGAAGCAGTAGACACAGGGATTTCTGTTTCTAAAGGCTGCGTTAAAGATAAGTTGCCCTCATCTACTGGGATTTTAACTTCAGTAACTTCAGCTGTTGCTTCTAAGTTCAAAGGCTCTTCAACCCCGGGAGTTTTCACTGTTGGAGAAGAGATGTCAATTACCTGGTCAGGAGAAGGAGTTTCGGTTGGCTGTTCATTCTTCTCAATCGAGTCTAAAACTTTGGCTAACTCAGATTGCAAGTCAAATTTTTCCCGAGAAGCCACCATTAAAGTATCACGACGAGATTTCAAGAAGGCCCAGTTGACCTCGTAGTTAAAATTCTCAGCCAATGAATTGTAATCCTTCTTCAGGTTTTCATAATTTTTTTCCCACGTAGCTAAGGTGTTATTCATTGTTTCATGTTCAACTAAGTGGAAATCAAGGAAAGTAATGATGGGAAGCCAATATTAAAGATAACCATCACTTCGTAAACAGAGAAAGTTGAACATGCCTAGAAAATGGGAACAAAACTGCAGATCCAACCAGAAGACGACACGTGTACATGGTATTAAATGAGAAAGACAGAAAAGACGTCGATACTAACACAAGCATTAATTGTGACAAAAATTCTTTTTTAGGATCCACTTCTCAATTATTTAATTGATAAATCAATGAAAAATTTGGGGACTATCTGTATTGGGAAAAAATTGAGTTTTTATTAAAGGTGACGTGGCATGACACGTGGTAGTCAAACAGTCAAAGAACAATGAATGATTAAAAGGCACGGAGGACAACATGCACGGTAGAAGAAAAGGAAACAAGCACGAGAAGGAACCTTAGATACGATTCTCGTGTCTATCCATGACATTCAATATCAACGGATAAAAAGGGCATTGAAGACACAATCTGAAGACAAAAAGTAGTCTACATCCATTATTAAATACTTGATACGTTAGTTATTCAGTATTTAATAGCAATGATTATGTAATGTCTCATTAAATGCTCTTTATTATTTAGAATAATCCGTTACTCCTTGTCAACTATAAAAGGAGGAAGTTTTATCATTTGTAGGGACACAGATAACATTCTTGAGATCATAGTGAAATATAATTTTTTATTGCTTTATTCTTATTCTTTGTAAGCTAATTATATTTCGATTTCTTTGATTATCAGTAACCCGTTTCTTCTCTAAAATTCAAGTTTTGACCGAAATTACATTTTTTGATTAAACAGTGAAATTGTGTCGAACTTCATGATCAAATTGGTATTCGCGACTTTGCTACTCTGCAAAATTCCATCGAACTTCTCATAAAAATACAAAAACGTATCGCCCAATTTGTACAATTTGTCTGGCTTGTTGCAACACATGTTGTCTTCAGGTGAAAAAATGTCCCACAAGATTGCTTATATGCCCTAGAACATTTAATTATAAGCTATATAATTTGTATAAAATGTTTTTTACACTAGAATTTGATGAGTGTTATGTCCATATATATTATTATTATATATAGACATGTATATTAATGTTGCACATATTTGCTTTGGACTAGTTTCATAATTTTTCATATTCCTTTTAGCAATTTTTTGTTTTTATTTTTAAAATATTCGTGGATCTTGTGCCTTACCTTATGATTATTTGTTGGCAAAAATGTCCCAACTTATGCCCCATCTTTTAAGACATCACTTTCCATTATATTTTACTTTTCTTTACTTTTTTGTTCACTATCAACCTCAATATTTTATTTAGCTTCAGATTCTTTAGAACTTAATTATTAACAAATAACAGCATAATGTAATATATATATAGGCATGGAGTGAGTGTAAGTACACGTGATTTCTAGCAATAATTTACTGCTATAAGATATCTCAAATTAAATAATCTATCCAGAACAATTAAAAGCTGCACCATGCATATATAAGTCTTTTATATATGTAGGAAAAAGAGAGGTTAGTTTCTGGAAATGACTATTCAAAAGGACGTACAATTTAATAGTAGCTTTACATCAAGCATATGATAAAACTTAATTAGCCTGCCGACTAATGATATGGGAAAATTAATTAAGCGAATCACTAGATTGAGAAATGAGTAAGGGTTTTGGGAATATAATCCAAATGGAGCTAAGTGATTATAAAATCTTAATTATTTAATGATAATAAAATCCCATTTTAAAGTTCAACTTAATAATAGACAATTTATAATGACAACTTACGTCTAATGATCTGCAAAAAGGTAGTATAAACTCAGCATATGCACTTATCTACATATATATACATTTCCAGATGTAGTGCTAGCTTTCTATTTAATTAAGATAAAACCTACGTAACCCAACACGAGCTTGTATTAGTAACCATAATCAGCCCAATAACAACAACAACAACAACAACTACCCAGTATATTCCCATCAGGTGGGGTCTGGGGAGGTAATATGTAGACGAGCCTTACCCCTACCCGAACGGGCAGAGAGGCTGTTTCCAATCGACCCTCGGTGCATAGGATAAAATGAAAAGCTGCATTAAAACAAAGACAAAATTAGAAACCAAAGCAAGACAAAACGAAATAATAAAGCATAAGTAATCCCGCAGAGATAACGTAAATAATTATGTAAACATAAGAAACATAAATACAGTCGCATGCAATAGTAACAAGCAGTAACTACCATACTAACACCATAAGGGGACATAAGCTAAAACACTAGTCAACTATGGGTAACCCTACTATTCCACACCCAACACCGGGTGAGGCGTACGAAGGACTCTATGAGCCCCTAGCCTACAACCCTGATTCTAGACCTCCAGACTCCCCTAACAAGGGTCATGTCCTCGGTAACCTGCATTCTAGTCATGTCCTGCCTAATCACCTCTCCCTAATGCTTCTTAGGCCTCCCTCTACCTCGCCGACCTCCAACAATCTCTAGCCGATCGCAGCTCCTCATCGGGGCATCGGGACCCCTCCTCCGAACATGCCCGAACCACCTCAGCCTCGCTTCCCGCATCTTCTTGTCCACCGGGGCCACCCCTACCTTCTGTCGAATAACTTCATTCTTAATCTTATCTAGCCTGGTGTGCCCACACATCCACCTAAGCATCCTCATCTCCGCAACCTTCATTCTCTGAACATGAGAGTTCTTCACGGGCCAGCACTCCGCCCCATACAACATCGCAGGTCTAACCACAGCTCTATAGAATTTCCCCTTAAATTTGTGTGGAATTTTCTTGTCACACAGGACCCCTGAAGCAAGCCTCCACTTCGACCACCCCGCTCCTATCCGATGGGTGACGTCCCCGTCAATCTCTCCGTCCCCCTGAATCACAGACCCAAGGTATCGGACACTGTCCCTCTTGGCGATGGCCTGAGAACCAAGCATCACTTCCCTGCCTACCCCACTCGGATCGTCCCAAACTTGCATTCCAAATATTCTGTCTTAGATCCATAATCAGCCCAATACTGAAATATAAAAAGGGGAATTGGTAGATATATAAGTGATTATATCAGTTGGGAATAAAATCTTGACGAAATATTATAAGTATGGATGAGCATCAAATATTTGAAACTTGTTATGAAATAATATAAGAACAAGTAGAATAATGCAAAAACAAGAACAATATAGAGAGAATAGGGAGAGGAGTATTCTTATTGATACTTTGGGGATTGTTAGGGATGATTTACAATGGTAGAAGACCCCTTTATTTATAGGGAGGTAGTGACTTAGCTACCAAGAATAAAACTCTAGAATCTCTCTTATTATAGACATTCACCTTAAATAGAAGTCTATTTATAACACCCCCCCTTGAATGTCTATTCAACAATGTGTCTCGTTAAAACCTTAAAACCAAAACCCAATGGGAAAAATTAAAGAGAAGGAAAAAGAGTACACATGTTTGAATATGCGCCTATTGGTTGCCTCGTTAAAAACCTCGCAAGGAAAACCCAGTGGGACAAAACCTTGTAAGGGAAAAAGAGTGCAACGCGCATTAACTCCCCCTAATAAGAACATCAATTTATATCCTTGAGCATTTGCATTCCAATCTTGTGCATCATCTTCAAAACGATCTTTGGTAGAGATTTGATAAATAAATCAACCATATTGACTTGAACAAATATTCCGCACCTTAAAATCATCATTCTTGATAGATATGAACATCTTCATATAATGTCGCGGAATGACTCTTCAATATCTTCATAGATGTATTCTCAATGCCATCATGCTTATAGTTATAGCAAGATTCATATGTACACAAATTGTACTTGGGATGTGATACTTCAGGACCAAGAATTGCATATGCTTCAAGCAACTTAAATCTTTCAAGGTAAGTCATGTAAGTCACATAATAGACTTTAGATGCATATCAAGTTTTCACGTCATGCTAAACAAATAAGATATCGAAAATTGATTATACATACCTTTGACTTTTATACTCTCAAGTATTTGAACTACATGTCCAAATCTACATGTCTTTCACATGGAATCAAGTATTTGTCTATACGCTTTAAGCGTATCAAAGACTTTGTCCTTCTGGGACTTAATATGAGCATTTGTAGTGAGAATATAGTCACTTTCTTTGGGTCAGCAAATGCGTATAGCATGCTTTGCAATTGAATTATCCATTTTATGAACTTCAGGTTCATATCATGATATTCGGGGATCTACATATACAAATGATAATTCTTCCCATGTAACCTTTTCTCAATTGTTTATCATGTCTCCCCCTCATGTTAGAAAAGCTAACTTGTTTCCTCAACTTTGGGAAATCATCTTTGTGCATTATCATGTCAATATACACAGCATATTAATAATAAGATGAAATTATTTGGTTCCTGACCCTGAACCACTTGTGAGGGGAGAATATAATATACTCTCGTATACAACGTATATCAAACTGATATATATAACTTTGTTCTCATAAGAAACAGTTTAGCTATTAAGTGGAAGCACTCAATAATTATCTTGCTAAACCAACTTTGATATAAACCAACTTATCAAGATGAACTATCTTGAGTAGAGAATCTAGAAATTATGCTCGAAGTTAGATTACTGAGCAATTTACCTCGCAAGCACCGGCCAGGCTGCGGGTTAATAACAATTGCGCATGTAACCATTTCATAGATGCATCATATGTGATATACATGGCAGGTGAATGGGCCCATATTCACCTTTGATATTTCCAGAATTTATGGGCTTCAACCCGAACTCTTTAGTTGGTCAGTTCATTAATGAGAACAAGTGATACAAGAGAATTTGTAAAGAACTTTCTAGTTCTTTAATATTCACCTATGTGAATTTGCACATCATACTTAAAATGAGATGGCTAATACGAATGCCAACTGAATAAATTATCAATATTGGTAAACTTCAAATTTACACCATGACATGTGCACTTATCAATAAACTTCAGGTTTATTATGACATGGGTTTTATACCAATAGATATCCACTTTATTGTGGCATTCTTTCGTTTGTGTAGTACAAACTGGAGAACAAAGCGGGTAGCTTTTCATATACAAATTACCCCGCTACAAGTTGTAGTAATAGGAGATATCAAATCCTTCCTTTATTTATAGTCTCAATATAATCAATCGCTTTCGCGTGTACTTTGGAAACTGAATAAGTTTCTTTGAGACTTACTACAGCACAATACTCAATTGTGTTTCTCCAACATAGTAATAATTGGCTCTTCTAGAGCTCTCAATTAATTTTGTACTACCACAGATTCATCAACATCCATGTGGTGAATATCTTTCTAAAAGAGAAAGTTATACCATTATGGTCATGTCAAACTTATATGCAAGATATGTTTCTTGCATTATCGTTGTCCTTTAATAGTCATATTTCCAAAATACTTTGGCGTACAATAGGTACGTGACCAACGATTATTCATGCCATATATATAGCCAACAGGCTTGACACCATTAGGTGTTTCAACTATAGGGCCAAAAACTTCACGTTTTGCCAGCGAATTCAATTCTGATTGAATTGCTTCTTGCCACTTTGGCCAATCATGTCTTTTTCGACATTCTTCAATAGATTGAGGTTCGAGATCCTCACATTCTTGCATAATGCTAGATGCGACATTATAAGCAAAGACATTATCCACCAATATATCCACTCGATTAATATTTGCCTCAATATTGATTGGATTTATGGATAGTTCCGTATTTTCCAGAGCCTCGGGCTCAATGGATTCTTCATGAATCTCAGAATTTGTTAAATCATGAATTTCCTCATGAGATTCTTTCGTAGTGTCATTTTGATCATTTGCTTTCCTCTTTCTAGGATTTCGATTTTTGGAACCTAATGGTCTGCCACGCTTCAGACGTGCATTTGACTCATTGGATATGACACTAGATGATTGTCCAACAGGGACATCAATACGGATTGGAACATTTTCCGCGGGGATGTGGGATTTCGTTATCCTTTTCAAGTCCGTAAATGCGTCAGGCATTTGATTTGCTATTCTTTGCAAATGGATAATCTTTTGTACCTCTCTTTCACAAATAGAGGTATGTGGATCAAGATGAGATAATGATGCATTTTTCCACAAAATTTCCCGTTTGGTTTCACCAACTTCTCCCCCTAATTTTGGGAAAAGTGTCTCATCAAATTAACAGTCTGCAAATCGTGCAAATCTCCTGTCAATGTTTCGAGGTGGCAAATAATGGAGGGCGATTCAAACTCAACATATATTCCTAACCTTCTTTGTGGACCCATTTTGGTGCGGGATGGCGGTGCTATAGGCACATATACTGCGCATCCAAAGATTCTTAAATGGGATATATTAGGTTTATGACTCAAAACCAATTGCAACGGGGAATATTTGTGTCAATTCGTCAGTCAGAGACGAACTAGCATTGCTGTATGCAAAATGACGTGACCCCAAACCGAAGTGGGCAGCCGACGAACTAGCATTGCTGCATGCAAAATGGCGTGACCCTAAACCGAAGTGGGCAGCCTCGTTTTCATGAGTAAATGAGGTATTCAAGATTATACTCATGTATTGTCTCAATCTGATATCCATTTTGAATGATATCTCTAAAACTCAACAAGTTCCTTTTAGACTTGGAGGAGAACATTTTGACTGATATCATTAAAACTCAACAAGTTCCTCTTAGACTTGGAGGAGAACATTGCATTCTCTAAAATATTGTTCATTTAGGCAGAGTTATAGTTGTTTTTCAGGAGCCTTCAATCAATTTAATTCCCATGGTTTGCCATACAAAAGAAAATATACGAACATGAGAATAAACAAATTCAATCCGTTTGTTTCACATTTAAACAATATTTTCAAAATCTGCTGAGGTCAGTTGACTAACTAAATCAGATAGTCGATTATATGTTTTCCATAATCGTTTACTTTGCAGCTTGAAAATTTCAGTTTAAGCATTTTCCTAAAACAATCGATTGTTAAACACACACAATCGATTGTTGAACATTGACAATCGATTGTTAAACATAGACAATCGATTATTTGCTATTTTAAAAAATTCCAGATCACACTGTCTTACGACAATCGATTGTTAAACATAGACAATCGATTGTTTAACATTGACAATCGATTGTTGACCATTGACAATCGATTATTTTGCTATTTTGAAAAATTCCAGATCACACTGTTTTAAGACAATCGATTGTTAAACATAGACAATCGATTGTTGACTATTTTAAAAAAATTCCAGATCACACTGTCTCACGACAATCGATTGTTAGACATAGACAATCGATTGTTGGACGTTGACAATCGATTGTTGAACATTGACAATCGATTGTTTTGCAGTTTTAATGCGAAATATTAGATAATCGACTAACTGTTAGGTTAGTCGATTACCTCTACTTGAAAATAAAAATATTATTGAAATTTGAGCATGTAAAAACATTCTAACGAACTAATACTAACATTATATCATGAACTAACTAATACGAGCTGATACTAATGAATATTAGTCTATTCACTAACTATTACAAATAAGTGAAATAAAATCAAACAATTCCATCTTCCTTCATCAAGGTGATGGTGCAAGAGAATCAAGGCCATTGGCACAGTTTCAAACCTTCATTAAGGTGATGACGCAAGAAAAACAAGGCCTTAGCATAGTTTCAAACCTTCATCAAGGTGATGGCGCAAGAAAATCAAGGCCTTAGCATAGTCTTGGGTGGATGCATTATTTCTGTCTTTGATGGCGTCTCTAGGACCAATTGCATCCAAATGGATTTCAGCATTCAACACCCATGTCATATAGTTCTTGCCCGAAATTTCTAGGGCAACGAACTTTCCTTTTATAATGTCAGACATGAAACAAAATTACATCAAGAGCATGTTCATACTTACGGGCTCTATTACAATTATCACATTCACTTCAGGGAATGGATCATAATCATCTGTATGTGCTATACACAATCTCATGTCAAATATTACTTTCATAAAGTGAAAGATTATTTTGAGAATCCTTATTGTTCTCATTACAATAATGACGATTATAATTTCGTCTATTGCCACGTCCACATCCATTGATACCTTCACGGTAATAATTTTTGTTTTCTTTCAGACTTATCACATACTGCTACCACATTCTCTAAAGGGAATGGAGCAAATTCAATTGGACGGATTTTGTCTTCTTTCAGACTTATCACATACTGCTACCACATTCTCTAAAGGGAATGGAGCAAATTCAATTGGACGGATTTTGTCTTTGTTTGTATATGAAATCAAATCGTAGAATTTCAAGAATTTGAAAGGGAAAAATAAATTACTTACCTTTAAGGTATACCAATAAATGTTGTGATATCGAATATACCTCTTGAGTTTCCATCCCGTTGCATTACTTTATGATGATACCATCTCTTCTATTTTCCGTATAGAAATTCTACCGCGTTATCCCGCGAAATAAGGAGATGATTTTACAGCACATGAGAAAAAAATCAACTTGTTTCCTGTACGCAAAATTACTAAGTCCTACAAACCCATATTTCTAATGCTTGCTCCCAGAGTTTAATGACCCCAATTATGAACAAGTTGTGTGTCTTTGATGGAAAGCTGCAGACAAGGAAACAACACATATTATATATTTTAATCGAACATAAAATCGATACTTATCTCTTGAAGCGTGACCCGGATAATGCCCGGAATTAGCGAAATTCGCGGGGGCGAATTTCTCCTTAATCTTCTCAAAGTGTTTCTTGAGACGGTAGAGTCTCGTGCTGATAACGTGTTATGAAATAATATAATAACAAGTAGAATAATGCAAGAACAAGAACAATATAGAGAGAATAGGGAGAGGAGTATTCTTACTGATACTTTGGGGATTGTTAGGGATGATTTACAATGGTAGAAGACCCCTTTATTTATAGGGAGGTAGTGACTTAGCTACCAAGAATAAAACTCTAGAATCTCTCTAATTATAGACATTCACCTTAAATAGAAGTCTATTTATAACAAAACTCTTATTATTTGAATTCCCTAAAAATATTATTATATTTATATCAAATTCTCTAAAAAAATATATTTTTTTGGGATCAGATACACACTCGATAACATTTTCATATGCAGCAAAGATCAAGTGTCTCGGCTATAAAGCTTCATTTATGTCAATCAATTTTCTTAAATGTTGAGCCCCGTCAAACGGTCAAAGTAAGTAAACAAAATACTACCATTTGACTGAGTGGCGTATTATACGTACAACAATATTTGTTATGAAGTGCAAGAACTTTCTAGTCATTTAGGGATGGTTAGTTTCTAGAATCTTGTAATCACATAAATGGGTTTTTGCGTTGTAATTCACAAATTGCGCGTAAAGTTAAGATATAGAACACATTTAGCTTAATTGATCTAGAATAGCGGATAAGTATTAGATTTTAAAAAATACTTTTAAGTATTAAAATTAATTTAAAAAATAGGTAGTTATATATTTAGATAAAAGTATTAAAATTAATAATAAGCAATTGAAGAACTGAATATACGAAGAGTTTTGTTTTAAAAATAAGTATTTTAATGATAGAATAATGAATATTTTGGTCAAACCTAAAGTTCTGAAATTTGATAAGTGGGGGGAGACCAACTTATGGCTTTTGGCTTATTTTTAAATTATAAGCACTTAACTTATAAGCACTTTTAATTTTACCAAACACGTAAATAACTAAAAAGTATAAGCCAATTTAACCAGCTTATAAACTTAGTCAAACAACTTCATAGTAATATCATTTAACCTAAAATTGTTTAATAAGATTATCGATTGAATTTATACTTTTAGGCAGAAACAATTAAATTAAACAATGTAGCATTATCCTTCGTTTATGAATCTTGCCCGTTATACGTTGCTGAGGCGTAACTGCTAGGCGGACGTGATTAATAGAAAATCCTGAATATTTTGGGATCTGACGGTTCGAAGGAAAGATCTATTTGATGGTCATGGGTTCATTTCTATTTAATCGATATAGAACCAACATGTCAATAGGTAATTTATATTAAGTAATATTATTTTTTATTTATTTATTTTCTTATAATATTAATATATAAATTTAATAAATTTACATACCGCTTCATCAAGCATCTGCCCCCTGGGGACGCTTGTGATCACCATCCGGCTTTGACCGGAGGAAAAGAGAGACGATCATAATTGGTCTTCAGTCTTCGATCGAGTTGACTCCAAAAGACATAGCTGACCAGAAATATTTGCCACGTGGACTCTTTTTGTCGGTCATGTGTGGTGTATCTTTGATCATTCTTTTGGCGTTTTGACATGCAACAACAAATTATGGATCAAGTGTATCGCCTATGAAGCTCCATTTCTGTGACAATTAATTCTCTTAAATGTTGAGCCCCGTCAAAGTAAGCTAGCAAAAAATACACATTTTGCGGCAATATTTGTTACTATCTTATATGTTCTTTTAATTTTTTGTGTTCCTCTTAACTATAAACAATATTTATTTAATTAAGTTACTTTCTTCCATCTATTTTAGTTGTCATGTTTTTTTGTCCACATTCTTTAAGAAACAATTAATAAATGTAAGGCTTTATTAATATTTTCATATCATAATTGATTTTCTTATTTCATGAATAAAGGATAATATATTTATCAAAATAGAGTTTTTTTTTGCTTAAATCCATATTTGGCTAGTTTTTTTTATTATAAAAAAAGATTAAGAATTCTATAAATTGAAGAACCATCATTCTCTTCAGTAATATTCATAATGTAATTATAGAGGGCTTGAGAGTCATGTATAAGGGGAAAACTTTACGGGACAAGTATTAGTGTGTCACTTGTGTTTGCCTCTTCGTGAGGTTGTTCTCTCGATATTTTGTACTCTCTTTTTTATATAGTGGATTGCTCATCTTCATTGTGGACGTGAGTCAGTTGACCAAACCACGTTAAATGTTTGTGTCTCTTTTGATAGATTTCTCTTTTATTGTTAGATTTAGCATCGTTGAAGATTTGATTTACTAATTTCCGCATGACACCTGATTTTTCGGTTCTAACAGTAAGGACTTTTTTACTACAACACCCTTCGTTATGCCTTAATCATTCAGTATACTAATCTCTCTTAATAAATATTGTTCTCACTATTAATCAACATTTTTTTTACTTTCAAGGACAAATAATGCTAATGGCCAAAATGGCAAATAAATTATACCTTGATATTCTTAAATGATAAGTATTTTGGACCAGAATTAGTAACCACGATAACTAATATGGAGCGGAGAAAGTACCTTTCGTCACTCTTTTAAACGTTTCACTTAATAACACACCATTAATCGCGTAGTAAAAGGCGATTTTGAAAGGGGAAAAAAAGAATTACTAAATGCTTCTTGTTTTCCCAAAACGTAAATGCTGCTGAATAAATCTAGTAGAATGATACTCCCCTCCCCTCGTACATTTTTATTTGACATATTTTGACTTTTTTCTTAAAAAATAATAAATAAAATATATAATTTACCATAATACACATATTAATTGATGCATATTTTATTGAATTTGAAAAAATAATTTAAAACGAGTAATAAATACTACAGGTATACGTCACGGCTCCAATTACCGATCGTAATGGCACCAATCATATTACTAGGCAAGCCGACAGAAACCATAACCACAACCCATTTGCTATTAACATAAAGCCATTTCTAGCATAAGTTTTAAATGCAGAATTCTTTATAAGTATCATAATGACAGAATTATACGGAAAATCAAAACAGTAATTATTACATAGCCACAACAATTTGGTGTCACGAGTCTAAAGCCTCGAATACATAACTAAAAATCTAGTACATCAAGTCCAGGAAATGCGAAAAATATACCGGATAGAAGGAGAAGATAGGATTGCGGACGCCATGCAGCTACCTCGTAATCTCCGTCGAACACTAAATCAGTAGAAAGCACTCACTCTGCCTCTCGGGCACCTAGATATGCACACAAAGTGCAAGAAGTAACGCGAGTACACCAACTCAGTAAGTAACTAAAGTAAATAATGGAGTAAAAGTAGTGAAGAGCAGTTAAAAACATATATCTAAAAATAGCAACAGGATTATAACTCAACTTTACAGTTTAAAACCAATTTTCATCAAAATATCTATGCTTTCAGTTTAAAACTTGAAATGATATACTTAGCAGTATTTTCCAACAGAGGCTTAATTTTAGAGGAAGAGTGAAACAGTGAAAATAACATAGCAAGGCCCCTCAGGCAAAGAATCACTCAGAATAAGGCCCCTTGGGCAGCCTCTCAGTCACTCGTGACTCAACTCTCGTCACAAAGTACTCGCTCTCAGCACTCGGCTCATTTCTAATCTCATAATATTAGAATCATAGTAATTGCTACAGTGCACAGCCAGATCCATATATTTATAGTCGACTACGCTCACTGGGGTAGTGAAGACTCCGAAGGGGCTCCTATAGCCCAATCGTCATATCGTTGCGGCATGCAGCCCGATCCAATATATATATATATATATATATATATATATATATATATATATATATATATATATATATATATATATATATATATATATATATCGCTGCACCGTGCAACCCGATCCATATAAGTATCGCTGCAGCATGCAGCCCGACCCATAATATATATACATATCTCACCATAAGGTGCTCAACCTCTCTAGTCATTAGCCTCACAGCCTCTCGGGCACCACAATAGAAATTAGGGAACTCAGCCCAAAAAGTCCTCACAATAGGAGTAGAATGATGAAACCAATTTTAACCATTTAACTGGTAAAAACATGACTGAAGATATGTTTTTAACAAATAAGTGAGGAAAACAGTTAAAATACCCCTAAGGTTTTCAACAAATCGGTACGAGGCCCCAAACATCGCTTAAAGCCCATAAGACAGTATAAGGATCCAAAATCCAGAATAATATAACATTTTTCAAATAAACTATGCGTCTTAATAGACGCTACAAGAGGGACCGAGTCACAATCCTTACCGATGCATGCCCATACGCTCGTCACTTAGCATTTCATAACCGGATTTATCAAATCGAGTCAAATACTAGGGTTTGTACCCTCAGTTCTAAATTTACAATGGTTACTTACCTCAAACTGGTAAAAATACTACTCCGCGATGCCTTTGCCTCTCGAATCGGCCTCCAATCGCGTCGAATCTTAGTCAAAATCAAAACGAATACGTCACAATATGCAAAGGGAACAAAGCCCAAGCGAAAATAATCGAAAAATACCAAAAATCTCGAAATTAGCAAAACTCGAGCCCCGATCCCATTTCTCGAAACTCAGAAATTTTTACATCAACGGGTTCCTTATCTTCCCACAAGTTCGTACATACCGAGATTTCTCCAATCCGACCTCAACTTGTCCTCCAAATCCCAAAATCAAAATCTCAAAATTCCAAGCCCTAGTTTTTCCATTTTAGCTTAGGTTTCCATGATTTTATAGGTCGATTTCACAATAGAATCAAGTTCTAAGTTCAAAAATACCTCCAATAGATTCTCCTTGAATCCCTCTTTAATATCCATCAAGAAGCGCTCAAAATAATAAAATATGGGTGAAAATAGACCCAAAATCGCGGATGAAATGACTTAAAACATTCTGCCCAGGTCTGTTTTTCTATCATCACGATCACGGCACTGACCTCGCTATCGCGAAGAACAATTCTTCAAGTCCTTAGAATTACTCTATGCGAACGTGACATGCCGGTCGGGAACGCGATGCCTTTTGCTCCTATAACTTTGCGAATGCGAAGACCCTTATGCGAACGCGAAGACCTTACGCGAACGCGATGAACAACTCCCCTTCAGCCCATCTGACCCATCTTCCTCTACACGATCGAAAGTGGCTTCTCGCGAACGCAAAGCCTCTCACGCGAATGCGAAGGCTTAACTCAGGCCTTCCTCAAATCCTTCTACGCGATTGCGAAAGGTAATTCTCTGCAACACCTAAAACTTCAAAAACTGCAATCTTTTAAGCCACAAAGTGGTTCGATTGACCATCCGAAACTCACCCGAGGCCCCTGGGACCTCAACCAAAGGCACCAACACATCCTAAAACCTTATTCAAAATTTTCCCAATCATCAAAACACCTAAAACAACGTCAAATCACTCAACACACATCCGATTCAAACCTAAGTTTCTAAAATCTTCCGAAACACGCTTTTGATCAAAAGCCAAACCAAACCACATCCGAATGACCTGAAATTTTGCACACACATCCAATATAACATAAAAAATCTGGAAACACTTGGAATTCAATTCCGTCCCCCGGATCAAAATCTCACCTACCAACCGAAATTCGCCAAAATATCAACTTTGCCAATTCAAGCCTAATTCTACTCCGAACCTCCAAAACCCATTCCGATCACATTACTAAGTCATAAATTACCTCCCGAAGCTAACCGAACCATCAAAACTCACATCCAATCCCTCTAACACATAAGTTAACATCTGATTGACTTTTCTAACTTAAACCTTCTTAAAAGAGACTAAGTGTCTCAAACCTTATCAAAATCATTCCGAACTCGGTCTGACCAACCCGATACCAAAAATTACGGATACGAAGCATAAAGAAATAGAAATGGGGAAAAATGAGCGGTAACTCATGAGACGACTGGCTGGGCCGTCACATCTTCCTCAACTTAAACAAATGTTCATCCTTGAACGAGTCACAAAACATACCCGAAGCCTCAAACAAGTGAGGATATCTGCTTCGCATCTCTCACTTGGTCTCCCAGGTAGCCTCCTCTATGGGCCAACCTCTCCGCTGCACCTTCACTGAAGCTATATCCTTTGACCTCAACTTCTGCACCTGACGACCCAAAATAGCTACTGGCTCCACAACATAAGTAAGATCATCCTCCAACTGTACCGTGCTGAAATCCAGAAAATAAGATAGATCCCCAATATACTTCCGGAGCATAGAAACATGAAATACCGTATGCACACTCGACAAGCTCGATAGCAGGGCAAGCTCATAAGCCACCTCCCCAATCCTCCAAAGTCCTCAAATGGTCCCATGAATGGCATACTCAACTTCCATTTCTTTCCAAATCTCATAACACCCTTCGTGGGTGAAACCTTCAACAGAACCTTCTCGCCAATCATGTAAGACACATCTCGAACCTTCCTGTCAGCATAAGTCTTTGCCTCGACTGTGCTGTACGAAGTCTCTCCTGAATTACCTTCACTTTATCTAAGGAATCCTGAACCAAATCTGTCCCCAATAACCTAGCCTCACCGGGCTCGAAGCAACCAACCGGAGATCTACACTGTCTCCCATACAAAGCCTCATATAGAGCATCCAAATACTCGACTGGTAGTTATTGTTATAAGCAAACTCTACGAGCGGTAGAAACTGATACCATGACCCTCCTAAGTCAATAACATAAGCATGCAACATGTCTTCCAATACTTGAATAGTACGCTCGAACTGCCGTCCGTCTGAGGATGAAAAGTTTTGCTCAACTGCACCTGAGTATCCAACTCTCGCTGAACAGACTTCCAAAACTGGGAAGTAAACTAAGTGCCCCGATCTGAAATGATGGAAAACGGGACACCCTGCAACTGAAAAATCTCCCGAACATATATCTCTGCCAACTGCTATGAAGAATAAGTAGCACAAATAGGAATGAAGTGTGTGGACTTGGTCAGCCTATCCACAATCACCCAAATAGTATTGAACTTCATCAAAGTCCGAGGAAGTCCAACAAAAAATCCATAGTGATCCTCTCCCACTTCCACTCAGGAATAACCATCTGCTGAAGAAAGCCACCTGGTCTCTATTACTCATATTTCACCTGCTGACAATTGAGAAACCAAGCTACAAATCCCACAATGTCTTTCTTTATTCTCCGCCACCAGTAATGGTGCCTAAGTTCCTGATACAGCTTCACAAGTTCTGGATGAATAGAATACCGCGAGCTATGGGCCTCCTCTAGAATCAACTCCCGAAACCCGTCTATATTGGGCACACAAATTCAGCAATGCATCCACAACACTCCATCATTGCCAATGGTCACATCTCTAGCATCCTCATGCTGAACTCTATCTCGAAGGACAAGCAAATGCGGATCTTCATACTGGTGCTCTATGATGCGATCATATAAAGAACACCGAGATACCACACAAACCAATACCCAGCTGGGCTCAGAAATACCCAACCTCACGAACCGATTGTCCAAGGCCTGAATATCAATCTCAAGAGGTCTTTCCCCAACTGGAATATAGGCCAAACTCCCCATACTCACTGCCTTTCGGCTCAAAGCATCGGCCACCACATTGGCCTTTCCTGGATTGTACAGTATAGTGATATCATAATCCTTAAGCAAATCCAACCATCCCTGCTGTCTGAAATTAAGATCCTTCTACTTGAACAAATCCTGAACACTGCGATGATCAGTGGATATCTCACAAGACACGCCAATACAAGTAATGCCTCCGAATGTTAAATGCATGAACTATGGAAGCCAACTCTAAATCATGAACGAGGTTGTTCTTCTCATGGGTCTTCAACTGATGAGAAGCATATGCAATAACTATGCCCTCCTGCATCAACACACAACCAATCCCTACTCTCGAAGCAGCACAATACACGGTATATGAACCTGAAGCTGATGGAAAAACAACACTGGAGGTGTGGTCTAAACTATCTTGAACTTCTGAAACCTCTCCTCACACTTTTCTGACCATACAAATGAAGCACCCTTCTGAACCGCTCAGACATCCATCCCCTTCGCACTTCGCCCGCCCTATCCATCTACGCTCTGGCAGGTAGGGGTTAACTTGGTCAAGGGCGATGCGATAGATGAGAATCCCTGAACAAATCGGCAATAATGGCTTGACAAACCAAGAAAACTATGAATCTCAATAGCTGAGGACGGCCTGGGCCAACTCTACACTGCCTCTATCTTCTTTGGATCAACCTGTATACCATCACAGGACACCATGTGTACCAAGAATGCCACTGAACCGAGCCAGAAATCGCACTTGGATAACTTCGCATAAAGCTTCTCCTCCCTTAATCTCTACAATACAACTCTCAAATTCTCCGCGAGCTCCTACTGACTACGCGAATATACCAGAATATCATCAATGAAGACTATGACGAACGAATAAAGATAATGCCGGAACACGTTGTTCATCAAATGCATGGACGTTGCTGGGGCATTGGTCAGCCCAAAAGACATAACCAGAAACTCATAATGACCATATCTGGTCCTGAAGGATGCCTTAAGAATATCTGAATCCCTGATCTTCAACTAGTGATAACCCGAATGGAGATTAATCTTGGAGAACACCCTCGCTCCCTGAAGCTGGTAAAATAGATCATCAATGCAAGGCAAATGATACTCGTTCTTAATTGTTACCTTGTTCAGTTGCCTATAATCAATGCGCGTCGTTATTGTGCCATCCTTTTTCTTCACAAACAGAAACGGCACACGCCAAGGTGACACACTAGGCCGGATGAACCCCTTATCTAGGAGTTCCTGAGGCTTCTCCTTTAACTCCTTAAACTCCGCTGCTGCCATATGATACGACAGAATAGAAATGGGCCGAGTGCCCGGCACTAGGTCAATACCAAAGTCAATATCCCTGTTCGGTGGCATGCTCGATTGGTCTACTAGAAATACATCAGGGAAGTCCCTCACAACTGAAACAAAATCAATACTGGGAGCGTCAGCTCCGACATCCCTTACAAAGGCAAGATTCAAGAGGCAACCCTTCCCAACCATACGCTGGGCTTTCAAGAAAGAGATCACTCTGCTATGAACATAATTAGTCACACCATGCCACTCGATCTGCGGCAATCTCGGCATAGCCAAATTGACTGTCTTAGCATGACAATATAGAATATCACGATACAGAGATAACCAATCCATGCCCAGGATGACATCAAAATCCACCATACTCAGTATCGGGTCTCCAGACCCCCAATAGTCACCACACATGACCGGTACACACGGTCTACAATAACAGTATCGCCCACTGGGGTAGATACATGAACATGTAAAGCAGGAATCTCACGGGGCATACCTAAATAGTGAGAAAAATATGATGACAAATAAGAAAAGATGGATCCAGGATCAAATAATACATAGGCATCTCTGTGGCATACTGAAATAATACCTGAAATGACGGCATCAGAGGCAATGGTGTCGGATCTACCTGGAACCGCATAGAAATGGACTTGACCGCCCCCTGATCGACCTCCCACTCTAGGGCGACCCTTGGCTGACTGATCCCCACCCCTAGCTAGCTAGGCAGGTGGTGGTGGAGCAACTGGAGCCGAAGCTAATGACTAGCCCCTCTGCTGGGATTAACTAGCAACACGGGCAGGACACTACCTCCTCATATGTCCAAACTCCCCGTACTCATAGAAACTCCCCGGTGCTGGAGATGGGGACTGAAGGGAACCCCACGCACTGGGGTGACCAGCAGATGAACTCGGCATAGAAGATCCCTTAACAGATGGAGGACGGGATGAGCTTTGAGATGGAAGGGCACTATGTGATGAATGGACCTGGTGTGAACTGTGGGAACCATGACCCGATGATGCCCCTAGATAACCTGAGCAATCAGAGTGACCTTGACGAAACTGTCGGCCTCTGCTGTGCTGAAACAAACCCTTGAAGGAGCACCACTGAAACTACCAGATCCTCGAGGCCTCTTGGCCTCCCTCTCCTATCGCTCTTCACGACGGACAGACTCTATCTCCCTTGCAATATCCACAACCTCCTTGAATGTAGCACCGGATACCCTCTCTCTGGTCATGAGAATACGGAGCTGGTATTAGAGACCATAACAAACCTCTTGATCCTCTCTCGATCGGTGGGAACCAACTAAGCTGCATGTGAGGCTAAATAAGAGAATCGCATCTTATCCTGCATCTCCGTTATCTCCCCCTGACACAACTGCTCAAACTTCCTACGTAACTCCTCTCGGCGCAACTGTGGCATATACTTCTCCAGAAAGAGGACAGAGAACTGCTGCCACGTAAGGGGCATTGCACCAGCAGGCTACGCCTCTCACACGCCTCCCACCAAGTAAAGGTAGCCCTAGAAAACTGAAAGATGGTAAATGACACACCACTAGTCTCAAGAATTCCTGCTGTACGAAGCATCCGTTGGAACTTATCCAAGAAACCCTGGGTATCTTCGCCCTCTACACTACTGAATATCGGAGGCTGGAGTCTACCAAACCTCTCAAGTCGGCAATTCTCACCATCTGGCATAATTGGTACTACAAACTCCTGAACTGGTGCAACCGGCTGGGTTAGAGGTGCCCCCGATTTTGGAGTCCCTGTACAACCTGATCAGGTGTGCGAGCAACGGGGGTATGGAAATTGCCAAAATATCAACTTCACCAATTCAAACATAATTCTACTCCGGACCTCCAAAGCCCATTCCGATCATACTCCTAAGTCACAAATCATCTCCCGTAGCTAACCGAACCACCGTAACTCACATTCGAGCCCTCTAACACATACGTCAACATCCAGTAGACTTTTCCAACTTAAACCTTCTTAAAAGAGACTAAATGTCACAAACCTTATCAAAATCATTCCGGACTCGGTCCGACTAACCCAATACCACAAAACACAGATAACGAAGTATAAAGAAATATAAATGGGGGAAACAGAGCGGTAACTTATGGGACGACTGACCGGGTCGTCACAGTATAACAAGAATTTTTTTTGTCTTCTCTTAATATGCGTAAAGTGACAAGTAAAAATAAATATCTATTTTTTAAATATTCTGTCAAGTAAAAATGAACTAATGAAGTAAATAATTGAGAAATGTTTCTCTGCAGCATATATTAGTTAGTACTTATTTGATGAAAATGATAACGATAACGATAACGCTATACTTGTTAATGTGGATTTTCTAGTAAGGAGATCAGCCAGTATACACAAATTTAAAAAGGTATATAATTGAAACTAGTTATTTGTTACGGTGGAACTTCTACTATTAATAGTAATGTAGTATTTACAAAAAACAGACAAACAGTTCTTTGTGATGTAATGGGATGATGATCTAGCAGAGTTAAAACACGCTGAGCGATTAATTCAATTCTTTTAAATCTAATTGAATGGAGTAACTTGATTCAATGCTGATGGCAGAAGATATCGGGTGTGTTTGGTATAAAAAAAATGTTTATGTGAAAAAATTAAGGTAAAAAATATATATATTTTTGCGGGAGGGGGTGGGAGGGGGTGGGTGGAGGGATAGTAAAGGAAAAACTGATAATTGAGAAAGGTCGAGAAGGAGCTTTGGAAAATGTTTTCTTTCTCTTGATAAAGAAGATATTTTTCTCCAATTAAAGGAAAATAAATTGACTAAGAAAATATTTTTCCAAACATTTAAGTCAACCAAACATAAAAAATTAAAAAATATTTTTCTTCATACCAAATACACCCATCAACAAACATACGAGTAAAAATAGTTTAAGTGCACACAAATTAATGCAGAGACATATGCATATTTAGAGAGTTTCACAGGACACGTGAATTCATGCTTTCTTCTAGATCCTGTATTGTTATATTATATTTTTTTAAAATACTTATATATGTGTTGCACCCAAATTCAAAGAATCATATGATGCAATATTTATTTGGTGCACACCTCTAAATGAGGTTGTAAGTTTAAATCTTACACTATTCTTTGTAACATTACACCCATCTTCCTAAAATTTTAGATCCGTTTCAGTCCGAACACTATCGTTAGAATCGTTTGGTACGAGGGATAAGGTAGAATCAGTGTTTTAAAAGGTGTAGGGTATAAGATGAGGCATTTTACATATGTCTCAGCGAGGCGTACGCCTCAAGACATGGAGCATAAGCTCCATATGTATTTAATTTTTAATATTTTATAAAATAATATAATTACAGTAAATATTTATAAACAGATAAAATTACATAAAAATTAAAGAAATCTCTCTCTCTCTCTCTCTCTTAGTATATATATATATATATATATATATATATATATATATATATATATATATATATATATATATATATATATATATATATATATATATACTAAGAGAGAGAGAGAGAGAGAGAGAGAGAGAGAGAGAGAGAGATGTGCTTCATCCTCACAAAAACCTAGTCAAAATAATATATTATGCGCTACTTATAAGCACAAGTAGCTTGAGTCTAAAAGAATAAAATTTTCTATGTGAAAGAACAAAAATGATGATTAACTTGCAATTTGAACTTTGAACTTGCTTTTATAAAGAAGAATGGAGTTCACTTTGTATTTGTAAAAAAAATATTTGTTGCTTTTGGGAAATATTAGCAGACTAGCGGACAAGATAAAGAATTGAGAAAGAACATGAATTAGGGCTTCAATCAATAAAAAAAATCTTGACTTTTAAATTTAATCATTTCAGTTCCTTTTTAAAACTTTTGAGTAATTACCAAGCAGACTTTTGAGAATTGGGGTATTATATGAAGGACTTATTCAACAAATTTTGTTTTAATTTGAAAAAGCCTCTAGGACTTATTCCTCACTAAAAATGCCTCAAATGCCCCGCATGCGCCCCGAATTGATGGGGTACGCCTCTTGAGACTTTTGCCCACACCATCGACTCGGGGAGTTTTTGGTGTACCTCATCTCAGGACTTACCTCAATAACGCCTTTTAAAATACTGAGTGGGATAAGATGTGAGATTAAATTTATAACATATTTAATTAGCGGTAGAATTTTTTTTCTTCTTCTAATCAAACTCTATATAAATTTAATCTCAAATTTAATTTAGAATATTTCATCTTATCTCATCTTATCAAACATGATACTGGCCGTTTGGACATAAGAATTGTAAAGTTTCATAAAAGAGAAGTGAAAAAAATTTCCAAATAAAAATGGTAGAAAAATTAGAGTTATGTTTGGAAATGAATATAATTTTGGGTTATTTTTAAATTTTGTGAGTTATCTAAGTGAAAATTTTGAAAAATAATTGTATGTAATTTTATAAATTTTCGAAAAAATTCAAAATTTATCTTCAAGAGAAAATTAAAAATTTTATGATCAAACATTAATTTCGAAAAAAAGTAAAAAAAATCTTATGTGGGCTTAAGTTAGCTGCGTATGAGACAAATTTACTTTTTTCCTACTCTCTCCATTTCAAAATAGGTGAGTTAGTTTGACTCGATACAGAATTTAAGGAAAAAAAGTTTTTAAAAATTTTGTACTTAAGCTTCAGGGGTAAAGCCACGATATTTGTGTGATTACGAAAACTTCTTATTAAAAGTAAAATAGATAAAATAAAGAATTTAAAGTTGATTTATTTTCGATTTTAAAAATATATCATTCTTTTTGAAATAGATTAATAAGAAAAATGTTTCATCTCAATTATATTAATATAGAGAGAGTATATAAAATCAGCTATATACACATATGAGAGTGTTAATTTATTATATAGCAGGTTATATACACCGATAGTGTAATAATAGTAAAATTGCGATTTAAACTAACGACATCACACAAATCGTCTGTTATCACCACATAGAAACCGTATTTTCTAGACAAAAGTAGATTGCTCTAGTGGTTAACACTATCTACTTTCAATCAAGTGATTGTAATTTTGAGTCACTCTAAGAATAAGATGGAGAATTTTGGAGAAAGGAATATCGAGAATCTATCAGAAATGACCTCTTTACCTCGTGATAGGGCGAAAAATTGCATATTTTGGAAAAAATGGCATGACTCCAAATAAGGCGTATGTTGAAAGCAAGGAGCAAGCAGGATAAGTACTATTTGAATACATATTAGCATATTTCATTGGATGATTGAAAAGGAATATGGTTTTATGTGGATTTCTTAATGTAGCACTTGGTGAAATCTGATATTTTTTTTCTTTTAATAAAAGAAAGGAAGTAACTGAGATTTGCATTATCTGTTAAATCATAAAATTGCTTAAAATTTTTCTATATGCTAAAAAGGTGGACTTCACGGTATTCAACCCTTTCGAAAAGATATATCCAAATTCCTAGTCGGTCTAGCTGCTCGTCATATTTTATTACTCAGTCTTTTTACAGCCTTATTTCAAAATTTCATTATATACCAAGCTCACAGGGAAAAAAAATCTATTACACTGATGTAACTTTCTCTACCAAATAATTTTTTTTTAAAGTAAGAGAAAGAGGGAAGGCTTACCTTAGCTATGGAGGATAAGCTCCATTAAAATCGATAATCTAGTTCGATGCATTAAGCTTCCGCCATGTGTATGGTTCAGGAAAAGACTGTATTATAAGAATTTATTGTAAGTAGCCTTATCATGCATTTTTTGCAACAAGTTTTCTTCACATCTTGAACTCATAATCTCCTGATCATATAACAATAATTTTTACCAGTTACGCCAAAACTTCCCTTCGAGAATAACCTCCATTCACTCCAAAAATCGTTGCTTAACAAATATGAAATACAGATAGCTTGCTGGATTGTCACACTTGATTGGGAAACTAACCTAACAAAACTCATTATTAGGAGTACTGCTAAATATCAAAACCATTAAAAAGCAAAAGTAACTTTAGGCCAACGTGAATATTTGCGTGCAAATCTCATACGTGTTTGCAATTCAAGGTGCATTTTAACTGATAGTGCTATAATGATTTTACAATGAGTTGTAATTTATTTTTTATTTTTTACCCTGTATTCGATATTTTCCTAACAAAAATAACTTAATACTTAGGAACACGAATTCGTGATCGAAGGAGTAGTGACTTCACCACCATCCTTGTTGGTTCTGATGAGTTGTAGTTTTTCAACATTGATCACAAATTTGTCTCTTGGAAATTTTGAGGTTGACATGCATACAACATCGAACCAATTATTTAAGACACTTATTTGTCAAGTTGTTGCTGAAAGTAGCTAGGGACAGGTATTTAATTCCTGTCTGAGTATAGAATAACTATTCGAATACGTAGATTATGAGTAGAATATACTATTGCATGGTTGAAAAGGAATATGTTTTATGTTGTTCTTTATGTTCATACATGTACAATTTTGAAAGAACTGAAAAGGAAAAATGGTTAAGATTTGCATTGCCAAGTAATTAAGGATTATACAGCTTTATTAAATTATATTCTATCCAAGAAATTATTGCTTATCTAATGTGGAATATATACTGGTAGCTTAGCTTGTAGAGGATTATATTGTCACGCTTGAAGGAGAAATAACCTAACTTAATTTATTAAATATAAAACTTTTAAAAGCAAAAGTTATTCTAGGCCAAACATGATGTTCATGAAATGTTATACACATCATTTTATTCACGAAGTATGTGTTTACTAAACTTATAGAAGGTCAATGTTATATATACTATCATTTAAGGCGAAATCAGGAATTACGTTAAAAATGTTCAAGCTTTAATATATAAATATAAAAATTAATTGTTGACTTATGTATTATACTTTTTTATATACACAAGGGTCTTTGATTGATCACCCAAAGTTAACGGATTAACCGGAATTCACTCAAATTTTTTGTTCTATTTTTATTTTTGTGTTGTCATTTTTAATTCGTTTTTTTAAACGTTTCTTCCTTAGGAGAGGTTGGCATCTTATTATGACCAGTAAAACTACAATATAATCCCAGTCTATAGAACGTATACATCGAACACATGAAAATAATAGCCAGCTTTTTATTTTGTAATATATCCATTTAGCACATGGTTACACTTTTTCTTTCTAAGTTACTGATTGACTACCGCTTTGAAGTTGTGGTAAGAGCGTAACGTATAATATGTAGATTAAGCGCATATTAAGTATTCAATAGATAAAATTTTACTTCATAATATATTTAAGTGGAAAGGATAAAGGGATTGACTTATTATATATCAAATTTCGACTTATATGTACGACATTCTAGAAAAATAAGCTGACGTTGAGGTACCAAAATGTTGTGACTTTA
The DNA here is from genome assembly GCA_034376525.1 of Nicotiana benthamiana. Taxonomy (NCBI): domain Eukaryota; kingdom Viridiplantae; phylum Streptophyta; class Magnoliopsida; order Solanales; family Solanaceae; genus Nicotiana; species Nicotiana benthamiana. Next base: position 51,369,230 of record CM067330.1, on the reverse strand, counting down.
GCACAAACAGTTGTATAAAATATACTGTTCGAAGTGAAGGGTTTGTAATGGAAGAACATTTTGTAGTTTGGTGAAAAATCACTCAGAAATTAGACGCAAAAAAGGAGAAAATGGCACGAGGCTATACTTTATCTTAGGCTTTTTGTGAGCAAAGTATGAGAATCATGGTCCTGAGTCGGATTGCATTTCTTTATTTGGTCTTTCGTTAGGCCCTCTTAGTACGTATTCTATCTTGTCAATATCGCATGCTGTAATAATTACGTTTCTCACTTGATAAAGTTTACTCTATAATTAAATTTATTGCAGTTGCTCAATCTCTTTATGAAGGAGTATCTTTTGTTAAAGAAACCACATTGCAAAATGAAATTGGTTAAATTTAGTTTAAATCTTCCAATTTCTGGGTTTATATTTATGATTATAATAATAAAATTGGTTAGATAAGGTTAAGCTTTTGAATACATGGTTTACAGAGTTAAGGGAGGATGTTGTTTGAGTTTAATGTTTGGAGCTTCTTATGAGGGAGGAGTAAAATATGATACTTTAATTATATGGGAAGTAAGATTTGATATTCCTTTTCTAAAGAAATTCTGGTGCTCGATGGAAAGGAGAGAAATGGACAAGTGAAAGGACAGAAAAATCCCATTCGTTCATACGTTGCTGATATGATGTTAGGGGTATTTACGAGAAAGTAAATATGTATACAGTGCTAACCTACTACAATCACGTAGTAGGTTAGTGTATATATATATATATAAAAGATAGAGTTTAAGTTCACATGATATACGTAACATAATTAAAATGCAAATTCATAAAATTTAATGGATTAAAGCAGATAATATGTGACATTGAACTAGCTGAGTCGGAAACAATAATTCATTCAAAAGCTAGGTTCCTGGCCAAACATAATATGAATCATATCACATCACAAATTCACAATAATGTATTACTTAAGCTTCAAAAAGCAACAGAAAAATAAGATTCAATAAGCATACGATTCTTGAGTTGTGATTACATGCCTAATTAAATGGTCCAAGTATATATCAATAAAGAATATCCCTAATTATATTTCCCTTGACTTAAAGTCCATTTGTTTCTCTTTTTAAAATTAAATGGATTAACAACACATCTTTTCAATACCGTTGATTCTTGGATATGGATTAGATGATTCACTTATGGCATATGCTTTTTTCAAGTACTTCCTCGACAGATTTAATTCTTCTTTTGTAGCATAATCCATTGCTACCATGAATTTTATTAAGTATATGCTTTCTCTTTGCATATTTCAGGTCTGCCTAACCCATAAATTTGAACGTGGGAGGTATGGATTAGATTCTTTAACACGTGTATTAAGATTTAACAAACACATCTTTACTTCAGTGCCTAGCAGCTGCATGGCATGCATGGGAAAAAAAGTGTCTTAATTTATATATATATTGTCACTGTAAAAATATTTTTACATTAATAACGTAAGTAGTTTTTTTTGTTTATTTTAGCCGAGGGTCTATCACAAGTAACTTCTCTACCTCGTACGATTGAAATAAGATCTACGTACACATTATTCTTCTTCAATTCCCACTTGTAAGGACTCATCGAGTTGGTTCTCTTTTATGGATTCATTGAGTTAGTTATTTTTTATTATTTTATATTGTTGTTGTTATTTTTCGGTACCAATGTAGGTCCCAACTTAATCAAAATTCGCAATGGGGAGTCTTATATTAGGGAGTAAAGCATTCTCTAACAAAGGTAACTCAATACCAAATATTCGAACTCGAGACCTCTAATAATTAAGGACGAATGATTACTTACTATTGATGCGTGTATCAAGACAGGTTGCTTATGTTTTACCCTTTAGGATGCGGCCCTTCTTCAGACCCTACGTGAATACGATGTTTTATGCATCGCTACTCAGAGTAATCAAGGACATGTACAATGGAGCTAAGTCTAGGGTTAGGACGGTTGGGGGCGTATCAGAACATTTCCCTGTGGTAATGGGGCTCCATCAAGGATCGGCGCTGAGCCCCCTGTTGTTCGCCTTAGTGTTGGATGCTCTGACCCGACATATCCAAGGGGATGTGCCTTGGTGTATGCTCTTTGCTGATGATATAATATTGATAGACGAGACGAGGGCCGGTGTTAGTGAAAGGTTAGAGATATGGAGACAGACCCTTGAGTCTAAGGGTTTCAATATTAACAGATCTAAGACAGAATATCTGGAGTGCAAGTTTGGCGACGAGCCGAGTGAGGTAAGCGGGGAAGTGATGCTTGGTTCTCAGGCCATCGCCAAGAGGGACAGTGTGAGATATCTTGGGTCTGTGATCCAGGGGGACGGAGAGATTGACGGGGACGTCACCCATCGAATAGGAGCGGGGTGGTCAAAGTGGAGGCTTGCTTCAGGGGTCCTGTGTGACAAGAAAATCCCGCACAAACTAAAGGGGAAATTTTACAGAGCCGTGGTTAGACCTGCAATGTTGTATGGGGCGGAGTGCTGGCCCGTGAAGAACTCGCATGTTCAGAGGATGAAGGTTGCGGAGATGAGGATGCTTAGGTAGATGTGTGGGCACACCAGGCTGGATAAGATCAAGAATGAAGTTATTCGACAGAAGGTAGGGGTGGCCCCGGTGGACGAAAAGATGGGGGAAGCGAGGCTGAGGTGGTTCGGGCATGTTTGGAGGAGGGGCTCCGATGCCCCGGTGAGGAGCTGCGAGCGGTTGGAGATTGTTGGTGGTCGGCGAGGGAGAGGGAGGCCTAAGAAGAATTGGGGAGAGGTGATTAGGCAGGACATGGCCAGAATGCAGGTTACCGAGGGCATGACTCTTGATAGGGGAGTCTGGAGGTCTAGAATCAAGATTGTAGGTTAGGGGCTCATAGGTGATTAGTGTTTTAGTATGGTAGTTCCTGCTTGATATTACTGCATGCGACTGTATTTATGTTGCTTATGTTTGCATAACTATTTACGTTATTTTTGTGGGAGTACCTATGCTTTATTATTTGATTTTGTCTTGCTTGTGTTTCTAATTTTATCTCTGTTTCTTAATGCAGCTTTCCCATTTTTACTCTACTCGCCGAGGGTCGATTGGAAGCAGCCTCTCTGCCCTTTCGGGCAGGGGTAAGGCTCGTCTACAGATTAACCTCCCCAGACCCCACCTGGTGGGAGTATACTGGGTAATTGTTGTTGTTGTTGTTGTTGTTGTTGTTTACTACTCCACCACAATCTTTATTAATTACTAGTGTATGTGGTTGAGCGTATCGTAGCGGGTTAGTTACCAAATAATGCTCTACATTTATATGTAATTATCTTATAAGTAATTATAAGTAACCCATGATTGTATAAGTACTTTTTACAATGTTCGTGCTTATATAAAATTAAACCCGAAAAAAATGTTACAAGTAACAATAACAACAATTCAGTAAAATACCACTAAGTAAGGTATGGAGAAGGTAGAATATAAGGAGACCTTACCCCTTTCTTGAAGGAGTAGAGAGACTGTTTGCGGGAGATCCTAAGCTCAAAAGGCGAACAAAGATGATATTTCCTTACCAGCTACAACAACCACTACTAGAAATTCGGTAAATACTGACCAAAAAAATCGATCAACTTTGGCCGGTTATGGCTAATTACCGACCAAAAATATGAACAAATACGCTTGGACAATATTTTGATGGTCGTTTAATATACCAACCAAAGTTGGTCAAAAGTTACTGACCAACGTTGGTCGGTCAACTAAACTTAAAAAAAATGTGGCAAAAAAAAAAATCAACCAAAGTTGGTCGATATTTTTCGACCAAAGTTGGTCGGTATTTTAATTATGTAATCAAAAAATTTACCATCTGAAATCGAACCGGGGTGTGTACTGTGGCAGGATACTATTCTACCACTAGACCATTGGTATATTTTATTTTAAGGTTATCTTTTTATTTATTTAAACTCTTTGATTGTATTTTCACGCAAAAATAACCGACCAAAGTTGGTAGGTTTTATTAAACAGTAAAATTACTGACTAAAGTTGGTTGATTTACTAAAATGACCGGCCAAATTTACCGATCAAAATTGGTCAAATTTTTTTAATATTAGTATATTTATTTTAATTGAAAAACCGACCAAAGTTGGTCAGTTTGTTAAAAAATAAATTTCATGGGACTCAAAAATAGTTTCCCGCATTGTTATACCGAAGAAAATCGACCAAAATTGATCGGTTTCGTAAAACAAAATTAAAATATTTTAAAAAACCGACCAACTTTGATCGGTTTATGGACATTTTTTTGACCGACCAAAGTTGGTCGATTTTTCTTGGCTGGTTTTTACCGAATTTCTAGTAGTGAACCAAATATATAATATAATATCAACATTGTAAGAGACAAAAATAAGGTGGATAGGCAATAAAAAACATTTAATAATTGCACATAATACTATGAAAACTGGAAAATAATGTGAACACAACATACACCACTATTAGACTAAGACAAAACACTATCAGACTAGCCCCACCCTCGGCATAAAGAAGAAAGACGCTCGACTACCTCTACTATTCAACCCTAATGCTCGACCTCCACAACTTTCTATCAAGAGCTATGTCCTTGGAGATTTGAAGTCTCGCCACGCCCTCCCTGATCACCTCGCCCTAATACTTCTTAGGTCACTCTTTACCTCTCCTTAGACCTGCCAAAATCAACCACTCACACCTCCTAACCGGGGCATCAAGGATTCTCCTCCGCACGTGCCCAAACCATATGAGCCTCTCTTCCCTCATCTTGACGTCCAAGGGAGCCACACCCACCTTTTTCTGAATAACCTCATTCATAATCCTATCCAGCCTAATGTGCATGCACATCCAACTCAATATTCTCATTTCTACTACTTCCAATCTCTAGATATAAAACTTCTTGACTGTCCAACAATTAGCCCCATATAGCATTGCCGGTCTAACCACTGCTCTATAGAACTTATCTAATAATTTTTTGTGGCGCCTTTTTGTCAAACGGTACTCCAGATCCTAACCTCTATTTCATCCAACCTACTGTATTGGTGGAAAAGAAGCATTACACATGGACCATCAACAAAGTGACCGGTGGCATTTCTAATTAGTTAAGTTAAGGAATTCAAGAAGGAACGAGAGAAATATCCCGAGATTTCTCTTGGAAAAGAACTGGCTTTGAAAGCTAGAAAGAAGAAATATAAGCGAAATGTATAAAGACCATTAAAGAAGTAAGATGCACGAGATCATGTCCGACCCACGAGATCATGTAACTGCGTTCACTACTGGCGTGAAAGGTAATGATTTAACCAAGAAGGAGTTTGAATAAGTTTTGGTTAAAAAGTACAGCAAAACGCTCACAAAGGAGCATTAGCACGTTATTCTTCTTACCTCAAAATTCCATTGATTCGTTTGTTGAACTTACAGATTCATTTATAAAAACATATTTGGGGGCTCAAAAAGTTGTAAAAAGGATATAATACATCTTCAAAGTTAAACAATGGAGTACATAATTGCTCAGGGAATTCGTAGATAGTTTCCAACGAGAGAGGATGATGTTGATGCGAGTACGTGATAGTTGGGCGGCTATGGCATTCGTGAGAAACTTGAACGAATAAATTTCAGAAGCCACGAGGAGGTTGAAAGAAAGATTTCAAGAACATCCTACAACAACTTTGAACGATGTATACAATCCATACAACATGAAGCTGCAGATTGAAGAAGATACGGTTGCACAACCAAGGGTTGATGAAAGATCAAGTTCGAGACACTCAAAATCAAAGAGAAGGTTTGGTAAAAATAGGTACAAGCCATACATGGGACCCTTGGGGCAAGACTCTCGATATAAACAAGAAAGTTCATGGTTTGATTCAATATCAAGGCAAAAAAATGCGAGTTCTTCATACAGGTTCAAAAAGGAGCGGGATGCCCAAAGTAATGATTTGGGTACTCAAGTAAGAATGGGGTATTATAGCTTTAACATTAGCACATCTGAATTGGTGGCTATTCTAATAGAGATAGGAGATAAGGTGTGATGGTCTAATGAAATGTGGTTAGATCCAAACAAAAGGAACTCATATTTCTGGTGCGAGTTTCATAATGATCATGACCATAGAGCAACATATTGCAGGCTTTTGCAAGGTAAGGTTAAAAATTTACTGAAGCAAGGTTATCTTACTGATCTATTCAATGGGAAAGGGAGACAATCATACATAAAGAACAAACAAGAAACCCCAAAGCCTCCATCATTAAAGAGAACTGTCTACGTCATAACTGGAGGAGACGAGGTCAATAGAGTAACATAAACAGTTGCGAAAAAGACATCAAAAGTTACTGTCACTCACGGAAAGCGAGTTTGACAAATCTTGGATGGTGATAGTATAATATTTGATGATGAAGACATGGTTGGCTTGATGATTCATCATAGCGATATAGTTGGTAATATCTTTACTTTTACATGACAATAACGTAAAATGAGGTTTGATTGATCTAGGTAGCTCAGTGAACATCATTTTACTGAGGGTGGTAAATGAAATGCAAGCTAATAATTAGATTATACCAAATGCATGGTCTTTATCTGGATTTTATAATTCAAGAATTGTTACGAAATGGGAAGTTGTACTGGACACATTTACAAAATGAGTCATCAAAGATACGAAGTTCCAAGTGATAGATGCGGAGATGGCCTATAATATAATCTTGGGTAGACCATGGATTCATGATATAGATGATGACCCTCCACATTACATCAAGTTATCAAATTTCCTTCACATTGGGGAATCCGACAAATCTATGGAGATCAACAACCTTCGCGAAGTATTAATAGTGGTAATATTAATTTGAAATATATTTTCAAAGGCGTTCAAATGCGGAAAAAAGGATGTAAGATATTCTCACGAGATTCTAGGTTAAGGCCATAAATTTACTCAATGGAAGTCATACCCGAATTTATAAACATGCTATAGTGAAAGCAGTGATGAAAATAGTTTATGAACAGTTACGAAAATACTGTACAAACTTACTTATTTTGAAAGTTCAAAAGATAAAAGTTCCTTAAATTACTTCTTCTTTCATATCTTTGCACTAATATGAAGATAAGACGTCACCTTCATCAGTGTTGTTAACATAAAATGGTCCTCTTTTATAAAAAAGCGTGCAAATTAAAGTCACGGTGTACTAAAGCATTTTAAGTGTAAGAATAAGCTCAAAAAATCAAAGAGGAGAAAGCATAATATGCAGTAAAAGCAGTAAAAATATTTATATCACTACCGAAAAAATAGGGCTGATAAACCTTCTAAAAATTATCCAAAAGAAAGACACTTTCAACACAAAAACCAGGAAGGGGAGAACTAAGGAGCATCATCCACGGAAGAAGAGGGATTAACTTGAGAAGAAGAGAGTTGAACAACGGCTTTACTAGGAGTAAGTTCATCCCCATCACCTTTCGAATCTCGTCCTAGGGCTTGGAGAAGCTTTGATGCTACTGAGTTTGTTCAATCATTTCATTAGCTTATACAATCTCAACATTAAGGTCAAAACCTTCATGGCTAGCTTCAGTCAAAGTTTTGAAGCAAGTGTTCAAAAAAGCCTAGCTAATATCAAGTGATGACTTGTCTTCAAGGGTTTCATAATCATTCTCCCACTTCTAGGTCTCAACTTTCAACTCTTCTTTTTCTGCTTCCGAGGCTTCATAAGCTACTTTCAAAGGAGCAAGAGAGCTTTCAAGGAACGGAATCTTATCTGTAGAGGTACGGAGGTCTTCTTGAGTTTGGGTAAGCATCTATACCAGATCACCTGCGTAAGCCTCTTTTTGATTAATGAGATCTTTCAAACTCCTTATCTCTTTAATAGCCTTGGAATGTTATTCGACAAAGGAGGAATCCAGTATGTTCATATCTTTCTCAATTTGACAGGAAGACATTTTTAAAAATCGCTAGTTCAGCAGAGACTATCCTCAGTTGTGTTCCAAAGCTCCTTTCTCCTTAGTAAGAATGTCTTTCTCCAGTTGAATGCCTTTAAATTGTTCTTTCCGGTTGCCAGCTCAGTGCGCAACTCAACTACTTGATGATCAGTCCAAGAAATCCTTTTCATAAGCTCTTGACCTGTCAAATTGATCTGTAAAAAGACAAAAGAGAGGAGTTATGAATGCGAAAAGAAGGATATGGAATTAAGTAAGAAAAGATGTACCTTGATTGAAGATTGAATGATGTCATTCATTAAAGCCAAAGAACTGTGACTCACTAACCTCTTCTTTTCCACGGGTACTAGCAACATTTTTAGCCACGTATCAGCTTGACCAGATGTTTTCAACAAATTCTCACTGGGGACTTCAATAAAAAATTTTCATACCCCGCCTGCAGCTAAATGGCTCAACTTCTACACGAAGGGTAACAGTGGGGTCAATCATTTGGGTAACTGTAGGCAAAGAAATAGGAGGGTTAACAATAGGTGTAACAGACAAAGTGGAAGAGATGCAAGTGGTAGTTCTTCGGAAATAGGCCTGAGTCCTTCTTCATCCTCAAAGCCATGGGCAAACATACTTTTAACAGGACTCGAGGGAGGGTTATATAAGTTACCAATGTCTTTATCATAAATATCCAAAGGGACATTCTCTAGCTCATCTGTGAGAATAAAAGGGATTGAACTCGAAGGGGAGGGGGGATCTTGAGAGACACGGACTTCATCATCTGAAACGATGTGCCTTCTGACATGCAGTTTTCTCACAAAGGAACTTTCTTCAATACCCTCTTCATCATCAGACGAATGGGCTTCAATAGTTTTTCTCTTAAAGGAAGAAACACTCAAAATCCACTCTTATGCAGAACTTACAGAAAGTCTGACTGTGGGAACAGATGCGGAGATGATGCCACGAATGGCAAACCCTAATAGAAAAGGAGGCAAAAAGTTTATATACTTTACAAGAAAAGAACAAGAAAAGTGGAAAAGAAATCACAAGAATAAAAAGATTCTGTGAGTCTTCACTTTCCATTTGAATTTTTGTGAAAGAAATTTTGAAGATATTTTATCCATGGGAGCAACAATCAATATCTTTTCTACCAAAGCACGAAAATCAAGAATTTATTCGAAAAATTCCATGGTTGCCGAAAAAGCGAGTGTATAATCATGTGAAGAAACTCACGACACCAAAGAAAGAAAAGAAAGCAACACTCATGCGCAAAGTTCCATTTTTCAGGAAAAGGTATGTTTTCATCACCCACTAATCTATTACTTGGAGTAGCAACAAATGAGGTATACCAACCACGGTCACTTTCATCCTTGGGGCAAACTAAAACCCTTTTACTTCTAGGCACGAGAGAAAAGACACCTTCATAAAACAATTTTAAAGAATAAAGGTGAAGTAAGTGATGGAAAGTAACAGGAGCGGAAATAAAATCTGACAAGTAGCAAAGGGAAGCAACCGCCCTCTATACAACGTGACCAATTTGACCGAGACAAAGTAGCAATAAAACTCAATAATCATCGGGTCTATGTGAGATTTAAACCTTAAAGTGAAAGTATAAGAGTAAACAAAATAGAAGCCAACATGGTAAGAAGTAATTCTTTGATTGGAACCAAGAATAAAAACTGGGAAATCTTGTTTCCAATGGAATTCCATCGAGCTACAAAAAGAAGAATAGAGTTATTGATCTTGGGTATTGTTCAACAAGATTAAGGGAAATTATAGAAGAAACTTGCCTTTTCGTGGCTTCATAGTTTGACAAGAAAGGAAACTCTTGAGGAACAATTTTAGAAACTGTAGGCTCACGCATGGGTCGTTATGATCCCTACCCTGAGAAGAATATCTAGGAGTTAACGGGAATTTTGACCTAGAAGGAGATGGTTTGACAAACCACTTTGGGGAGTAGAACTGGGGTAGATAATAAACCAAGAATGTGGAGTCTACCACATCTCCTGCTCCTAATAAGGGTAGTAGAAGGAGCATGTTCATCAACAATCACAACTTTACGAGGATTTGGTATGGAAGAAAACATGTTTAACAAAGAAGACACATAAGAAAGATAAAAGTAATACAAAGAAAAGTTAGGAAGATGAATGCAAAGAAGAATGAGATTTCAAAAATCAAGCAATAACGAAGTATCATATTTCAAAAATCAAGCAATAACGAAGTGTTTATAAGTAGAAGCAACCTTCATCAAAATTGATTAGTATGAACTTTCATAATGGAATTGTCACTTCGTGACTGATGCAGCGACAGAAAAGCCCTAAAAGCACTAAAAATTGCAGAGCCAATCAAGGTGAGATGCATGCCTTGAGTATATATGGAAATGGCATATGTTGCATCAGTTCTAAAAAAGGTATTATGATGCTCGAGAAACGGCGACAAAGAATTCTCGCCATAAATATATATCACTTACTGAATATTCAATTGAGAATATTCAGAAAGGGGGAGGGGGCTATCTATCTTGGAGGAAAAAGGCATGACACATGGATCATCAACTAAGTGAAAGTTGGCATTTTAATTAGTTAAGTTGAAGAATTCAAGAAGGCATAGCAGAAGTACCCCGAGATTTCTTTGTGAAAAAAACCAACTCTGATAGATGGGAAAGAAGAAATAGGAGTGGAATATATAAAGACCATTAAAGAAGGAAAATGCACGAATCTGGCATAAATAAGGAATGGGACATTAATCGCAGTTATGGGAAATCCTCAGTCATGAATGTTTGTGTTGCAAATGTTGACATTAACTGTCGCACCTTTTTTTACCCCCGAAGTACCCTTTTACGGGGTTGAGTTAGAAAATTTTTCCAATTAAAGTGACGTTTTGAAAAGGGATTATTTATTATTTAGAGTCGCCACTTGGAATTGAGTTTTGGTGTTCCAAGTCACCTTCTAATTGAATCCCCTTTCAAAAGGAAGGTTTGACTCTTTATTATGGTCTACGAAATAGAAGACTGAGTAAGAAATTCTGTTGACCGAGAGGAAGGTATAAGGCACCCCTCGATTCCCGTGACGGCCGCTTTATTAACTAATGTTCGGCTTAAATCAATTCTTGGCTCTTCTTGTATTTTATTCGTTATGGCTTGTCTATTACCGTTTAACTTGATTATTATTTTTTTATTAATTGTCTGGACCTAGATGGGATAGGCACACAAGGTATTTCTTTGAAGTTAGATATTAAACCAATGTACGAAATGTACACATGGTCAAAAGATAATTATTTTAAATATGAAAGGAATCAAGACGCGAGAATACGCACCTGATCTTTTTATTATTCAAAAATATATCAATCCAAGATTCGGATATGAACACATGAGCTAATATTGAAAGCACATCTAAAATCTTTTTTAGTATTTTTAGAGTATTTTTTATTTATCTCTAAACCAAGACATCTATTTATATATTTTTCATTATTGTTTCTTTTACTTATTGGAACTAGTCTTGAGTAAATTCATGACTCTTTTTGCTCATTCACAATTATTTTCTAGTATTAGACCTTGAAATATTTCTAGCCCCAATTAACTATATTCTCGCATGACCCGACCTTCAGTTGAAATATGAAAGAAACGTATTTAATAACTTAGCCTCAAATATCATATTTATTAATAAAGAAATATATTAATACTAACAGTAAATAAAAAAATTATAAATAAAAATAATAACTCACGAATATTCCAACTTATACTTCAGTAGTAAAACAAAGAGTGAATCTATATCCTTAGACTATGGTCAGTAACTAACATCATTACTATAATAACTTAACTAATACAACAAGTTATGACGTAGAAAATGTGAGACAATTAACGGTTTTTCTTATCTTTTTTAAAGTAAAAATAGTCATACTAAATTAACACTTGATAATTTTCAGCTTTCATGGCTAAGTAATCAAACATGTGTAAACGTGTATTCCAAAAAGAACGATTATTTTGTTTTAGAGGAAACTATTATAATCTTATAAAAAAAACTTATTATAATATATGGCATGTTTACAAGAATGATTGGGCAAAATTAATATAAAGATGAGTTCAAGTATTAATTAAATCAAGCATTCAAGCCTAGATTCATTCATGACAAATTTATAAATTGAACTTCGAAGATGATTTAAATTAAAAAAGACAAAAGATAAATATTTAGACTGCTATCTATGTATATATATATATATAGTAAATCGTAAAAAATAGACGGCGATAGGTCAGACAAGCACAAAACAATACTTGTGTTCGGCTCTTAAGAAAATTACTACAAATATTAACACACATTCAGGCTTAAATCATGATATTATCATTGAACTAGCAAGGAAATTCAATATTACTTTTTGCGAAGATTTCACAATAGAAAAACAGATACAATCTACTGATTTTCAAAGCTAGCAATGCCAACTTTGTTAGAACCTAGAACTCGGAACCGCGAACGAAAGCTCAAACTCTGTCTTTACACTCTCTTTCTCTCTTGCACAATTTTTCTCGATTTTTTTTCGTTCTCTCTGCCCTTTCTTCTTCCTCTTTTTTTTTTCAATTGTCTTTCCTTCTTTTTCTTTTTATGATTTTGTTGTCCCCTCTTTCTTTTTCTTTTTATGATTCTGTTGTCCCCTCTATCTTTTTTTTTTTTTTTTTATAACAGAAGTCTCTTTCTCTTTATATAGATGAGTATGAGTAGTTTTATAACTTCTAAGGAAGTGGAAAAGTGGGGATTGGGAAGTTAGGAAAGTGAGAGTTAGTGGGAAAGGAAGTTACGTGAAGTGGGGAAGTTGGGTTGTTTTATTTTAATTTTTTAATATATTTTTTAAACTTTATATATATTTATTTAAATTTTTCTAACCCCTTTTTTTAATTAAATAAAAGAAGATAAAAAATGCACACACGCATATAAAACCTACTTTAGATTTAAAGAAAACTATAAGAAAACCTAATATTTACATTATAGTTTAAATTATACTATGAAAAATACTATAGCTTACATTTAAAATTAGAAGAAACCAAATATATATATTTTTTGTAAATTTTCTTCTATTTAATATCAGGAACAAAAGTTATACTCTAAGAATGCAAAAAAAAAAATTTTATATTTTTTTTAAATTTTTATAAATAAAACCTATTAAGAGAAAGATAAAAGTTTATATATTAAGATTTAAATATTTACACTAAAATAGTATAGAACAAAAATTAGGTGTTCACAGCATGCCCCTCTTTGCTTGGAAACATGAAGAGTTTTCAAGCAAAGAAAATGAACAAGGTGACTGATTTTTGACCTCACTATTATTTAAAAAGGAAAAGAAGAGAAGAAAAAGATGTGACCGAGCCTTTGTTTTAGGCAGCCTACATATCCTGGGTAATAAGGGAATCAGGTCACGTGTAGTTCAAGTGAAAGAAGAGTGACATAGTATTCTCGGAAGGAGAGTCGAGCGAAATTCCGTCGAGGTTACGATCCGCGTTTCCTACTATTACATCAAAATGAAAAGAAAATTACATACTCTTGAAATCTAAGAGTTATAAAATTCCTATCTAAATGTCGTCTGGAGTCTTGTCTTGATTCTTGACTTGCTTCTCCCGTTGACTTTAGACTGAAACTTGATGCTCTTGATGCAACAGACTATGAAATATTCTCGCAGGCTTGTTTCTCGATCAGATGATAGGAAGAAAGATCTTGGCCATATGTCTCTGCATGCATTACGTCAAAGCTGGTTGCGGCTGGAATTGAGATCAAATGTTCCACTTTCTCTGGTGAGAGCTGGAATCTTACTTTTTGCATATCCAATCCGTGATTTGCAGAAAAACCAACAAGCCATCACAATCAAACAAAACGAACAAAAAGTTTCTGCCCCAGTTTGCATTAGGAAAGTTTTGTGAATTATTGAAAACACATTAAACTATCATTGCTATTGCAAAAATAAATAATTGAATAAGAAAGAAAAAATAATACAACCAGGGGATGATGTACCCTGTGTTGACAGAAAATAATGCAACCATGGGATGATGTACGCTATGTTGACAACAAGATGAGACAACCAGGGGATGTTGTACTCTGTGTTGACAGAAAATAATGTAACCAGGGAATGGTGTACCCTGTGTTGATAACAAGATGAGACAACCAGGGGATGTTTTACCCTGTGTTGACAGAAAAAATAATGCAACCAGGGGATGGTGTACCCTGTGTTGACAACAAGATGAGGCTCGTGGCACTCTGAAATGATACTAGGGAATGTTATACCCTATGTAGAAAATAATTCAACCAGGGGATGTTGTACCCTGTGTTGATAGAAATAATGCAACCAGGGGATGGTGTACCCTGTGTTGACAAAAAATAATGCAACTAGGGTATGGTGTACCCTGTGTTGACAGAAAATAATGCATCCATGGGATGGTGTACCATGTGTTGACAGAAAATAATGCAACCAGGGGATGGTGTACCCTGTGTTGACAACAAGATGAGACAACTAGAGGATGCCGTGCCGTGTGTTAATAGAAAATAATGCAACCAGGGGATGGTGTACCCTGTGTTGACAGAAAATAATGCAATCAGGGGATGGTGTACCCTGTGTTGACAACAATATGAGGCTCGTGGCACATTAAAATGCTACTAGGGAATGACATACCCTATGTAGAAAATAATTCAACCAGGGGATGTTGTACCCTGTGTTGACAGAAAATAATGCAACCAGGGGATGGTGTACCCTGTGTTGACAACAAGATGAGGCTCGTGGCACTCTGAAATGCTACTAGGGAATGTTATACCCTATGTATAAATTAATTCAACCAGGGGATGTTGTACTCTGTGTTGACAGAAAATAATGTAACCAAGGGATGGTGTACCATGTGTTGACAACAAGATGAGACAACCAGGGGATGGTGTACCCTGTGTTGACAACAAGATGAGGATCGTGGCACTCTTAAATGCTACTAGGGAATGTTATACCCTATGTAAAAAATAATTCAACCAGGGGATGCTGTACCATGTCTTGACAGAAAATAATGCAACCAGGGGATGCTGTACCATGTCTTGACAACAAGATGATAGAACCAGGGGATGTTGTACCCCGTGTTGACATAAAATAATGCAACAAGGGGATGATGTACCCTGTGTTGATGGAAAATAATGCAATCAGGGGATGGTGTACCCTTTGTTGACAACAAGATGAGACAACCAGGGGATGTTGTACCCTGTGTCGATAGAAAATAATGCATCCAGGGGATTGTGTACCCTGTGTTAGCAGAAAAATAATGCAACCAGGGGATGGTGTACCCTGTGTTGACAACAAGATGAGGATCGTGGCACTCTTAAATGCTACTAGGGAATGTTATACCCTATGTAGAAAATAATTCAACCAGGGGATGCTGTACCATGTCTTGACAGAAAATAATGCAACCAGGGGATGGTGTACCCTGTGTTGACAACAAGATGATAGAACCAGGGGATGTTGTACCATGTGTTGATATAAAATAATGTAACCAGGGGATGTTGTACCATGTGTTGACATAAAATAATGTAACCAGGGGATGATGTACCCTGTGTTGATAGAAAATAATGCAATCAGGGGATGGTGTACCCTGTGTTGACAACAAGATGAGACAACCAGGGGATGTTGTACCCCGTATTGACAGAAAATAATGCATCCAGGGGATTGTGTACCCTGTGTTAGCAGAAAATAATGCAACTAGGGGATGGTGCACCTTGTGTTGACAACAAGATAAGGCTCGTGGAACTTTGAAATGATACTAGGGAATGTTATACCCTATGTAGAAAATAATTCAACCAGGGGATGTTGTACCCTCTGTTGACAGAAAATAATGCAACCAGGGGATGGTGTACCCTGTGTTGACAACAAGATGAGACAACCAGGGGATGTTGTACCTGTGTTGGCAGAAAATAATGCAACCGGGGATGGTGTATACTATGTTGACAACAAGATGAGACAACCAGGGGATATTATACCCTGTGTTGACATAAAATAATGCAACCAGGGGATGGTGTACCCTGTGTTGACAGAAAATAATGCAATTAGGGGATGGTGTACCCTGTGTTGACATAAAATTATGCAACCAAGGGATGGTGTACCCTGTGTTGTCAAAGAGATGAGGCCCGTGGCACTCTGAAATGCTACTAGGGAATGTTGTACCCTATGTAGAAAATAATTCAATCAGGGGATGTTGTACCCTGTGTTGGCAACAAAATGATGCAACCAGGGGATGTTGTATCCTGTGTTGAAGATAGGGTGTTGATTCCCTATAATGAAACTAAAAATAACCTGCTTATATGTATATTGGAAGGAAATCATGGATTTGAGAACTCCATTTGGTGGTGTTCGTCTTTCCACGAACCGTTTCACTAAACTATTCTTTTCCTGTTCTAGACAAAGAAAGGTTTGTTAGTTTTAAGATGGTGGTGAGTTTGTGGCCTTGATTTCTTGGGCGACTTGACCTTGCGTCCATTACACTTGTTAGGAGAACCATCCTATTGATGATCGTACAAATTGTGGAGAGATTCTGACTTTACTATCTGAAGATCTTCTTTCTCAACATCAATACCTGACTATTTTGTGCCTATCATCCTTTGCGTCTATGGTGCAAACAACTTTGTTCCCCAAAATAACTTTTGATGAGTAACTTTTATTGACCCTTGAAACATTGCTAAGTCCTTCAAGCCTTTGTTTGACAAGGAATATCAAAGTCGACTTTGTAGTTTTTCCATACGTATCATGTGAATTCATGTGAATTCATGAATCAGATCTTGCGTAGTTCAAGAAGATAAGGATAAAGCAAATAAACTTCTTTTTTGTGTGTGGATATTTTCTAAAGAAAACTTCTAAAGAATAAAAAATATATTTTTGGGTTTTTAATTGATTTGTTATTGGGAATTTTGGAAAGAACTATTGAAGAAGAACGGAAATATTTTTGGATTTTGAGGAGAATTTAAAAATAAAATATTATTGGATTTTCAAAAAGTAGGGGTCGGGCCAGGCTAAGGTTGCCTACGTATCTCACATCCGGTGAGAATCAGACCCGCGTAGTTCATAACAGTTTCAGGAATAGGATGACATTTTTTTTGAAAAAATTCAGGCTAATTTTGTAATATTCTTATTGGGGTAAATGCCGAGATTTTTCAAAGATCGGGTAAATTTTCTCTTTCATGTTTTCTCCCTTCTGGGTTTCCCTCAATTTTTTTATTTTTATTTAATAATTTTTTTGAAACCGGTCAACATGCACAAGCCGAATCAAACATAATGCACAAATAGCACATAAGATGCATGAGGATGGTCTTGCAATTCTCGGGTACACCTGTCCTAGATGGACCCAACCCCTGTGTTGAGTCTACAAAGTCAAATGCACATGATGCAAACAAACGTTCGTACTAGGGATCCGACATGAGGCTATGTTATTCTAGGCTTAAATCCTGGGGGAGTGTTTTATGCCTGGCTTACCCAAGCGGACAGCTCGAGCCGAGGTGGGGGCAACGTACCGGGAATACGAAAGTCTACCCGGCCTAGTTACTTGATCCAGCCTCGTTCTAATTGGTATGAATTCTAATAGAAAAGTTGGCCACGCATACGTGTGCACCATAAATTTAGAAGGCTCAGAAGGGAGGCGTAAGAAGGCAGTCTAATACAATTAAAATAATATCAAAGCAGTAAATAAGCGGCAATAAACACATTAGGCCAAAAAATACAGTAATAACATCAGATTGATAAAGCCAAGTATAGATCACATTACAAGCTCGAATACTAAACCCTGAACAGAAGTTCTGGGTTATTATCCCTAGTGGAGTCGCCATCGTCGCTGTCACACCTCTTTTTCACCCTCGAAGTACCCTTTTATGGGGTTCAGTTAGAATTGTTTTTCCAAGTAAAGTGACGTTTTGAAAAGGGATTATTTATTATTTAGAGTCGCCACTTGGAATTGAGTTTTGGTGTTCCAAGTCACCTTTTATTTGAATCCCCTTTCAAAAGGAATGTTTGACTCTTAATTATGGTCTACGAAACAGAAGACTGAGTAAGAAATTCTGTTGACCGAGAGGAAGGTATAAGGCACCCCTCGAGTCCCGTGACGGCAGCTTTATTAACTAATGTTCGACTTAAATCAATTCTTGGCTCTTCTTTTATTTTATTCGTTATGGCTTGTCTATTTCCGCTTAACTTGATTATTATTTTTTTATTAATTGTCTGGACCTAGATGTGATACGCACACAAGGTGCTTCTTTGAAGTCAGATATTAAACCAAGGTACAAAATATACACATGACCAAAAGATAATTATTTTAAATTTGAAAGGAATCAAGATGTGAGAATACGCACATGATCTTATTATTATTTAAACATATCAATCCAAGATTTGGATATGAACACATGAGCTAATATTGAAAGCACATCTAATATCTTTTCTAGTATTTTTAGAGTATTTTATTTATTTATTTCTAAACCAAGACATCTATTTATATATTTTTCATTATTGTTTCTTTTACTTATTGGGACGAGTCTTGAGTTAATTCATGACTCCTTTTGCTCATTCACAATTATTTTCTAGTATTAAACCTTGAAATATTTCTAGCCCAATTAACTATATTCTCGCATGACCCGAACTTCAGTTGGAATATGAAAGAAACGTAATTAATAGCTTAGCCTCAAATATCAGATTTATTAATAAAGAAATATATTTATACTAACAGTAAATCAAAAAACATTTATAAACAAAGATAATAACTCATGAATATTCCAACTTATACTTCAGTAGTAAAACAAAGATTGAATCTATATCCTTAGACTATGGTAAGTAACTAACATCATTTGTAAAATAACTAATACAACAAGATATGACGTAGAAAATGTGAGACAATTAACGATTTTTCTTTTTTTTTAAAGTAAAAATAGTCATACTAAATTAACACTTGGTAATTTTCGGCTTTCATGGCTAAGTAATCAAACATGTGTAAACGTGTATCCAAAAAGAACGATTATATTTTTTTAGAGGAAACCTATTATAATCTTATAAAAAAGACTTATCATAATTTATGGCATGTTTACAAGAATGATTGGGCAAAATTAATATAAAGATGGCTTCAAGTATTATTTAAACCAAGCATTCAAGCCTAGATTCATTCATGACAAATTTACAAATTGAACTTCGAAGATGATTTAAAGTAACAAAGACAAAAGATAAATTTTTAGACTGCTATCTATGTGTGTGTGTGTGTGTGTGTATGTATGTATATATATATATATATATATATATATATATATATATATAGTAAATCGTAAAAAATAGACGACGATAGGTCAGACAAGCATAAAACAATACTTGTGTTCGGCTCTTAAGAAAATTAATACAAATATTAACACACATTCAGGCTTAAATCATGATATTATCATTGAACTAGCAAGGAAATTCAATATTACCTTTTGCGAAGATTTCACAATAGATAAACAGATACAATCTACTGATTTTCAAAGCTAGCAATGCTAACTTTTTTAGAACCTCGAACTCGGAACCGCGAACGAAATCTCAAACTCTGTCTTTACACTCTCTTTCTCTCTTGCACAAATTTTCTCGATTTTTTTTTGTTCTCTCTGCCCTTTCTTCTCCCTCTTTTTTTTTCAATTGTCTTTCCTTCTTTTTCTTTTTACGATTCTGTTGTCCCCTCTTTCTTTTTCTTCTTTTCTTTTATAACAGAAGTCTCTTTCTCTTTATACAGATGAGCATGAGTAGTTTTATAACTTCTAAGGAAGTGAGGAAGTGGGGATGGGGAAGTTAGGAACGGCCTTGTTATTTATTTATATATATTTATTTAAATTTTTCTAACCGCTTTTTTTATTTAAATAAAAGAAGACAAAAACACACACACGCATATAAAACTTATTTTAGATTTAAAGAAAACTATAAGAAAACCTAATATTTACTTTATAGTTTAAATTATACTATGAAAAATACTATATCTTACATTTAAAATTAGAAGAAACCAAATATATATATTTTTTGTAAATTTTCTTCTATTTAAAAATAGAAACAAAAGTTATACTCTAAGAATGCAAATAATATCTTTTTTATATTTTTTTTTTAATTTTCATAAATGAAACCTATTAAGAGAAAGATAAAAGTTTATGTATTATGATTTAAATATTTACACTAAAATAGTATATAATTTGGGTGAGGTCAAAAATTAAGTGTTCACATTAACAAGCTCGAATTAAGTATGAAAACCATTATAATTATGTACTACTATATAAGGACTTAGTCCTCATTTATAATGGCATCTGAATATCATCGAAATATAGGTAATTATTCTTTACTTTTTTCATAAGGTTCGAATCGGAATTCTAGGACTTATTGTCAATCATTTCATATTTACTTTCCTTGTCTATTATTTTCATTATTTATTTTGCTCTTCAAATTACTAAGAAAGTGAAGTAAATCTTGGTTATGTCACGATCCCAAATACCCCGGGTTGTGATGGCGCCTATCAAAGTATTAGGCAAGTCAAAACGACCTTAATCACAATGAATTCTTTTTATAAACCATTTTCTAAAATTGATTAAGTCTCAAGTTCTCATATGAAATATATAAATCAATGGAAATATGCGGAAATCAATACAAAATATACCATCATAGCCCAACAATCTGGTGTCACTAGTCATGATCCTCTAAATACAACCAGGACACAGTCTGAGTAATACAAAATAAATCCGAAACAACAAAATACTAAAATAGGAAGGAGGAAGGCAGGGCTACGAATGTTGTGTAGCTACCATGATATCTCATATAAAGCATTGAGAGTGCAGGAAGCTATCACTCTAATGCTCGGGCACCTGGATCTGCACACAAGGTGCAAGGTGTAACATGAGTATGCCAACTCAGTAAGTAACTAAAGTAAATAAGATCTGAGTGCGGTGATGAGCAGTTACAATCATATAACAAGCCTCAATAAAAATATCAAGTCTAATTCTGAAATTCAAAGCCAGTCATCTCGTAAAACTTCAGTTTCGATTAAAGATCCTTTGAAAACATTTATCCAACATTTTTCAAAAGAGGCTCAGTATAAGAGAAGATTGAAAGCAACAAAAATCATAAACAAGCCCCTCGGGCAAGCCTCTCACTCACTCGTGACTCAATTTTCGTCAAAGAGTACTCACACTAAGCTTTCCGGCTCGATAATATCTCATAATAGTAGTAATCATAATAACCGCTGCAACGTGCAACCCAATCCATATTATATCGGTGTTGCGTGTAGCCCGATCCATAATAGATATTTAATCCTCACCATTAGGTCCTAAATCTCTCTCAGTCATTAACCACATGACCATTCAGTCATATCAGTAAAAACAAATAAGGGAACTTAGCCCAAACAAATTTTCATATTTTAAGAAATATAGTGATGAAACCATTTTTTAACAAATAACAGGTAAAACATGACTAAGGATTTTCTTCCAAATCAAACAGAGTAGGAACGTATCAAAAATACCCCTAAGGATCTAAACAGGTCGGCACAAGGATCCAAACACGGCGTACAACCCAAGATACAATATAAACCTCTAAAATACAGAATATCATAAGATTTCAAATCAAATATGCTGCTAATAAGCCGCTATGGAACGGATCAAGTCACAATTCTTACCGGTTCACGCCCACATGGTTGTCACCTAGCGTGTGGGTCACCTCATTTGTCAAAACAATACAAAATATTGGGGTTTCATACCCTCAAGTCCGGATTTATAATGGTTACTTACCTCAAACCGGATGAAACACTACTCCGCGATACCCTTGCCTCTTGCCTCGGCATCAACTTGCATCGAGTCTATCCAAAATTAGAATCACGGTGTTAAAATATACTAAGGAATGAAGCCCATGCGAAAATAATCAATTTATAACACAAATCTCGATATTGGCCGAACTCGACCCCTGGGTCCACGTCTCGGAATTCGATAAAACTTATATCAATAAACTCCTTATCCGCCCACAAGTTCGTACATACTAAGAATACCAAAATCCGACCAGAAATGAGACCTCAAATCCCCAGATCAAAACCTCCAATTTCCAAGCTCTAAACCTCCAATTTTTGCTACTAATTTCCATAGATTTCATGCTTAATCAGTCAAAACCATCATAGAAACAAGTTTGGGGTCCAAGAAAATATTACCTCCATGAAACCCCCTTGAAGTCCCTCTTCAATTTGCTCCCTCAAGCTCAAACCCGTAAGAAAAAATGATGAAGTAACCAAAAATTCACAAAGGAAACCATATATACCTTCTGGCCCAGGGTTTTTGCATCTCCGGTCCATTTTCCGCACCTGCGGCCCACCCAACTTCTGTACTTGTGGCTTCATCTCTTCAACCCCAATTCCGTATTTGTAGCTAATTATCTGCTTCTGCAGCCCCGCACCTGCGGTCCCCAAGCCGCAGGTGTGGTTATGATAGGAGCTTCGGCACATAAGCTGCAAAAAGCTGCAAATTTCCAGCTCCAAAACTCCCGTCAACCATCCGAAAACACCCCGAGGCCCCCTGGAACTTAACCATACGAACAAGCCATATACCACCATCCAAACTTATACAATCGTCGAAACACCTAAAACAACATCGAAACAACAATTCAACCATGTATTCAAGCATAGGAACTCCAAAAACTTCCGAGTTCCGCTTTCAGTCAAAAGGTCTATCAAAACTCGTCCGAATGACCTGAAGTTTTGCAAACATATCAAAATGACACAATGGACCTACTCCAACTTTCGTAATTCCATTCCGACCCGTCTATCAAAATCTCTGCTATCAGCTGGAAAAATGCCAAAAATCAATTTTTGCCAATTCAAGCCTAAGTCTACGGACCTTCAAAACACATTCCAATCTCGCTAATACGCCCCAAATCACCTCCCAAAACTATCTGAATCATAAAAACCAAATTCCGAGATCATTTTCTCACAAGTCAACTTTCGGTTTACTTTTCGAACTAAAAGACCAATTTAAGAGACTAAGCGTCTCAAACCTCACCAAAACCATTCTGAACTCCAATTAAAAAACCTGGTATAGTACAATACGACTGAACAAGACATAAAGAAGCAGAAATAGGAAAAACGGAGCGGTAATTCATAAAACGACCGACCCGGTCGTTACATCCTCCCCCTCTTAAATAAACGTTCATCCTCGAGCCAGTCAAGAAACATACCTAAAGCCTCAAGTAGGTGAGGATATCTGCTCTGTATCTTCCGCTCGTAATCCCAGTTAGCCTCCTCCATGGGATCACCTCTCCACTGCATTTTTACTGAAGCTATATCCTTTAGTCTCAACTTTCGAACCTGACGTTCCAATATAGCTATTGGCTCCACATCATTGATCAAATCACCCGCTAATTGAACCATGCTAAAATCCAAAACATGAGGCAGATCTCTAAAATACTTCCGAAGTATAGAAACATGAAATACCGGATGCACACTTGACAAATTAGGTGGCAAAGAAAGCTCATAAGCCACCTCCCCAATTCTCCAAATCAACTCAAAAGGCCCAATGAACTGTGGACTCAACTTCCCCTTCTTTCCAAATCTCATAAAACCCTTCATGGGTGAAACCTTCAGTAGCACCTTCTCCTAAACCATATAAGACAAAACACGATCCTTCATGTTAGCATTACTCTTTTTCCTCGACTGCGTTGTACAAAGACTCTCCTGAATCACCTTCACTTTGTCCAGAGCATCCTTCACCAAGTCTGTACCCAAAAGTCTAGTCTCGCTGGGCTTAGACCAACTAATTGGAGATCTACACTGTCTCCTATATAAATCCTCGGATGGAGCCATTTGAATACTCGACTTATAACTATTGTTATATGCAAACTCCGTGAGTTGTAGAAACTGATCCTATGAACCACCAAAGTCAATCACTCAAGCGCGCAACATGTCCTCTAATATCTGAATGGTGCGTTCAGACTGCCCTTCCATTTGAGAGTGAAAAGTTGTGCTCAACCCAACCTAAGTATCCAACTATCGCTGCACGGACGACCAAAACTATAAAGTAAACTGATTACCTCTATCTGAAATGATGGAAACTGAAATACCATACAGGCGAACAACCTCTCGAATATAAATCTCAGTTAACCGCTCTGAGGAATAGGTTGCGCAAATAGGAATGAAGTGCGCGGACCTGGTCAGCTGATCTACAATCACCCAAATAGCATCAAACTTCTTCACAATATATGGGAGCCCAATTACAAAGTCCATTGTGATCCGCTCCCACTTCCACTCTGGAATAACCATCTGCTGAAGGAAGCCACCCGGTCTCTGATGCTCATATTTCACCTGCTGATAATTAAGATACCGAGCTACAAATCTTACAACATCCTTGTTCATCCTCCTCCACCAATAATGCTATCTCAGATCCCGATAAATCTTCGCAGCACCGAGATGAATGGAATACCGCGAGCTATGGGCATCCTCTAAGATCAACTCCAGAAGCCCACCTACATTGGGCACACATATCCGGCCGTGCATCCTCAACACTCCATCATCATCAATAGTCACATCTTCCATCATCGTCGTGTTGAACTCTGTCCTTAAGGACATGCAAGTGAGGATCATTATACTGACGCTATCTGATGCGATCAAATAAAGAAGATCGAGAAATCAAACAAGCCAATACTCGACGGGGCTCCGAAATATCCAACCTCTCAAGCATATTGGTCAAGGCCTGGACATCTACTGCAAGTGGTCTCTCCCTAACAGGAATATATGCCAAACTCCCCAAACTCACCGCCTTCCTAGTCAAGGCATCAGCCACTACATTGGTCTTTCCCCGATGGTACAAGATAGTAATATCATAATCCTTTAGCATCTCTAACCCTCTTCGAAGTATCAAATTGAAATCCTTTTAATTGAACAAATGTTGGAGGCTTGAATGATCAGTAAACACCTCATGAGACACACCATACAAATAATGCCTCCAAATCTTCAACGCGTGAACAATGGCAGCCAACTCTAGATCATGAACGGGGTAGTTATTATCATGGGGCTTCAACTGATGAGAAGCATAAGCAATAACTCTACCCACCTGCATCAACACACACACAATGCCCACTCTTGAAGCATCACAATACACTGTATATGAACCTGAAGCTGATGGAAAAACCAATACTGGAGTTGTGGTCAAGGCAGCTTGAGCTTCTGAAAGCTCGCCTTGAACTCATCCGACCACCTGAATAAAGCAGCCTTCTGAGTCAATTTAATTAAGGGTGATGCAATAGATGAAAATCCCTAAACGAATGGTAATAACTCGCCAAACCAAGAAAAATATGAATCTCTGTGGCTGAGACGGCATGGGCCAACTCTGAACAACCTCTATCTTCTTCGGATCAACCTGAATACCCTCATTGGACACTACGTGCCCAAAGAAAGCCACAGAACTGAGCCAAAACTCACACTTAGAGAACTCTGCATAACGCTTTTCCTCCTTCAATCTCTGCAACACAACTCTCATATGCTCTGTGTGCTTCTTATGACTATACGAATACACCGCAGAATCATCAATGAAAACTATGACAAATGAGTCGAGAGACGGCCAGAACACATTGTTCATCAAATGCATGAATGCTGCTGGGGCATTGGTCAGGCCAAAAGACATCACAAGGAACTCATATTGACCATGTCATGTCCTAAAAGTTATCTTAAGAATATTCGAGTCCCTGATCTTCACATGGTGATACCCTGAACGGAGATCAATCTTGGAGAACACCTTAGCTCCCTTAAGCTGGTCGAACAAATTATCAATGCGAGGCAGAGGATACTTGTTCTTAATTGTAACATGGTTTAACTACCTGTAATCAATGCACATCCTCATTGAATCATCCGTTTTCCTCACGAATAGAACAGGTGCACCCCACGGTGAAATGGTAGGCTGAATAATCCCTTATCAAGGAGTTCCTGAAGCTTCTCCTTCAACTCTTTCAACTCCATTGGTGCCATACGATACAATAGAATAGAGATGGGTTGAGTACCTCCCACCCATTCAATACCAAAATTAATATCCATGTCCGGGGGCATGCCCGACAGGTTTGCAGGAAACACATCGAGAAAATCCCTCACAACAGGAAAAAAATCAATATTAGGGGCCTCTACACTGATATCTCTCACAAAGGCTAAGTATGAAAGACAACTCTTCTCAACCATCCGCTAGGCCTTCAAAAATAAAATCAACCTACTGGGAACAAAATCAGTCAAACCCCGCTACTGAATTCGTGACACACCCGGCATGGCTAACATCACTTTCTTAGCATGATAGTCCAATATTGCCCGATATAGAGGTAACCAATACATGCATAAAATCACATTAAAATTCACCATACAAAGTAACAAAAGATCCACTTGGGTCTCCAGACACCTAATAGTCACCACGCACGACCGATATACACGGTCCACAACTATAGTATAGCCCAGTGGAGTAGATACATGAACAGATGAAATGGGAGACTCATGGGGCATATCTTTATAATAAGAAAAATATAACGATGCATATGAAAAGGTGGATCTAGTATCAAATAATACATAGGCATCTCTATGGCAGACTGAGACAATACCTGTAATCACAGCATATAAAGAAACAACATCTGGTTTGGCTGGGAGTGCATAGAAATGGTCCTAACAGCCACGTAATCGACCTTCCCCTCTGGAGCAACCCCTAACTCACCGACCCGCACCCCTAGTTGCCTGAGCGGGTGGTGAAGTAACTGGAGGTGAAGTCGAGGGCTGATCCCTCTACTGAGATGTACCCTTAAGAATACGAGGAATCTACCTCCTCATAAGCCCAAACTCTCCACACTCATAACAATGCCCAGGTGCTGGGAACAGGGAGTGAAGGGAACTCTTCGCAGCAAAATGACTAGCATATGCATTTGGTATAGAAGAGCCCTGAACCGATAGAGCATATGATGAACTCTGGGCTGGAAGGGTGTTGAGTGATGAATGACCTTGACGCGAGCTATGAGAACCATGTCATGATGATGCCCCATGATGGGCCAGGCGTGAGGGCGAGCTGACTGAGCACGCCTGAATGGACAGCCTTTGTCGTGCTTAAACTTACCTCTCGAAGGAGCACCACTAAAACTACCAGATCACTAAGGCCTCTCGTCCTCTTTCTCATATCTTTCCTGGCGACGTACTGACTCAATCTTGCAAGAGATATCAACAACCTCCTCAAAAGTAGCACCCGATACCCTCTCCCTGGTCATGAGAATCTGAAGCGGATATGTGAGGCAATCTATAAACCTCCAAATCCTCTTTCTATATGTAGGAACCAACCAAACATCATACTGAGCTAACTCTGAGAACCTTATCTCATACTGCAACACAGTCATATCTCCTTGGCGAAACTACTCGAACTACCTGCGTGGCTCCTCTCTGCGAGAATGTGGTACATACTTCTCTAAGAATAGAGCGGAGAACTGCCATCAGGTAAGGGTGCTGCATCAATAGGCCTACGCCTATCATAAGCCTCCCACCAAGTAAAGACAGATCAAGAAAACTAAAAGGTAGTAAATTCTACACCACTAGTCTTTAGAATACTTGATGTGCAAAGAATCCTCTAACACTTGTCCAAGAAACCCTGGGCATCCAAGCCCTCTATACCACTGAAAGTCTGAGGCTGAAATCTACCAAACCTCTCCAATCAACGCTGCTCGTCGTCAGTCATCACTGGTACCATATAATCCTGGGCTTGTGCAATCAGCTGCGCTTGAGGTGCCCCCGGCGTTTGACGTCCCTGCACAGCCTGCTCAAGTGTGCGAGCAACGAGGGTCTGAGTGACACCCCCAGCTTGAGAAGTAGTTGTGGTCGTAGTAACAGAGACTGCCTGAGACAAAATAGTGCACGCTGATAGAATCTGAGCTAGAACCTCCTAAAAGCCTGGAATCACAATAAGGATAGCCAGCGCTTGAGCTGGTGCTGCGGGAGCATCCACAATTGGGACCTGATCATGTACTGGGGCAGCTAGCGGATCTGCACGTTCTTTCCTAGCTGTTGTGCGTGCTACCCCTGTCCCTACCACAGCCTCGACCACGACCTCGGCCTCTAGTGGCCCCAACTGGTGGTACTGGTGGTTGTTCATCCTGATTGGTAGCACGTGTCCTCACCATCTGTGAGAGAATATAATAACAGAAGTTTAGTAGTAGAATCAACAGATTCGCACGACAAGAATTTCAAGAATGTGAAATTTTTCCTAAAGGTTCTACAGCCTCCCAAGTATAAGTACAGACGTCTCCGTACTGATCCACGAGACTCTACTAAGCCGGCTCATGACTCGCGAGACCTATGTAACCTAGGCTTTACTACAAACTTGTCATGACCCCAAATACAGTGGTCATGATGGCGCCTATCATAGTACTAAGAAAGCCAACCGAACCTTAACCACAGTGAATTCTTTTTAGAAACCATTTTCTAAAACATTTAAGTCTCAAGTTCTCATATGATACATAAATCAACAAAAATATGCATAAATCAATACAAAATATACCAATACAGTCCAACAATCCGGTGTCACCAGTCATGAACCTCTAAATAAAACTACAACACTGTTTGAGTAATACAAAATAAGTCGGAAACAACAAAATACAAAAATAGGAAGGAGGAAGGCAGGGTTGCGAACGTCGTGCAGGTACCTTGCGATCTCCGGTAAAGCTCTGGGAGTGCATGAAGCTCTCACTCTGATGCTTGGGCACCTGGATCTGCACACAAGGTGAAAAGAGTAACGTAAGTAGACCAACTCAGTAAGTAATTAAAGTAAATAAGGCTTGAGTGTAGTGACGAGATGTTAAAATGATATAACAAGTCTCAGCAGAAACATCAAGACAAAATTTGCAATTCAAAGCCAGTCATCTCGTAAAACTTCAGTTTCGAGTAAAAATCCTTTCAACACATTTATCCAACATTTTTCAACATATGTATAAGAGAAGAGTGAAAGCAACAAAGTCATAAACAAGCCCCTCGGGCAAGGTATCACTCATAAATATAGCCTCTCGGCCAAGCCTCTAGGTCACTCGTGACTAGGCTCTTGTCAAACAGTACTCACATTCAGCATTCTAGCTCGAGTATCTCATAATAGTAATAATATTAACCGTTTCGGCATGTAGCCCGATCCATAGTTTATAGTCAGCTACACTAACTGGGGGTTGAACGGACTCCGGAGGGGCTACTACAACCCAAGCGTCATATCACTGCAGCACGCCCCGATCCAATATATATTGTTGTAGTGTGCAGTCTGATCCATATATACATATATATACATATACATATACATATATATACATATACATATACATATATATACATATACATATACATATATATATATACATATACATACATATATATATATATATATATATATATATATATATCGTTGAGGCGTGTAGCCCTATCTCTCTCTCTCTCTATATATATATATATATATATATATATGTATATATATATATATATGTATATATATATATATATATATATGTATCACTACGGCGTGCAGCCCGATCCATAATAAAAATATAATCCTCACCATTAGGTCCTAAACCTCTTCAGTCATTAACCCCATGGCTTCTCGGGCATATCAGTAAAAACAAATCAAGGAACTCAACCCAAATATTTTTCATGTATTAAGAAATAAAGTGATGACACCGGTTTTAAACAAATAACAGGTAAAACATGATTGAGGATATGCTTCAAACTCAAACAGAGTGAACAAAGTAGCAAAAATACACCCAAGGGTCTAAATAAGCCAGCACAAGGCCCCAAACACGACGTACAACCCAAGATATAGTATAAATCTCTAAAATACGGAATATCATAAGATTTCAAATCAAATACGTGGCTTAATAGCCACTACATGAGGGACCAAGTTACAATCCCTACCGGTGCGCGCCCACACGCTCGTCACCTACCATGTGTGTTATCACATTTAACAAAACAATAGGAAATACTGGGGTTCCATACCTTCAAATCTAAATTTACAATGGTTACTTACCTCAAACCGGATTAAACACTACTTCGTGACGCTCTTGCCTCTCGACTCGGCCTTAACTTGCGCGAATCTATCCAAAATCAAAATCATGACGTCAAAATAAGCTAAAGGAACGAAGCCCATGCGATAATAATCAATTTAGAACACAAATCCCGAAATCAGCCAAACCCGATCCCTGAGCCCATTCCTCGGAATCTGATAAAAATTACATCAATAAACTCCTTATCCTCCCCGAAATCATACATACCAAGAGTACCAAAATTCGACCACAAATAACCCCTCAAATTCCTAGATTAAGGCGTCCAATTTCCTAGCCCTAAACCCACAAATTTTGCTTCTAATTTTCATATATTTCAAGTTTAATCAGTCAAAAACTATTATAGAAATGAGTTTAGGATCCAAATTATCTTACATCCGTGAAATCCCTCTTCAATTAGCTCCCTCAAGCTCAAACCCGTATGAGCAAATGATGAAATAACCAAAACTTCGCGAAGGAAACCTTATATACCTTCTGGCCCAGGGTTTTATCACCTTCGGTCCATTTATCGCACTTGCGATCTGTTTCTGCGACCATACGACCGCTTATGTGGTTTCCACTTATTTCCTCAAACCGCATTTGCGCATACACTACCGCACCTGTTGTCTAGCATGAGCGACCCAACTTCTGCACCTACGTCTTCAGCTCTTCAACCCCAATTTCGCATATGCGGCTAATTATCTGCTTATGTGGTCCCGCACCTACGGCCCCCAAGCTATAGGTGCGGTTATGACAGGAGCTTCAGCAGTTCAGTTGCAAATTTCAAACTCCAAAACTCCCGTCAACCATCCGAAAGTTCCACGAGGCCCTCAGGACCTCAACCAAAAGTACAAACAAGCCATATACCACCATCCATACTTATACTAATCTTCGAAACACCTAAAACTATATCGAAACAACAATTCAACCACGGATTCAAGCATCAGAACTCCAAAAACTTCCAAGTTTTTCTTTCAATCAAAAAGTCTATCAAACCTCGTCCGAATGACCTAAAATTTTGTACACACGTCACAAATGACACAACGGATCTAATCCAACTTCCGGAATTCCATTCCGTTCCCAATATTAAAATTTCTGCTATCAACCGGAAAAATACCAAAAATCCATTTTCGCTAATTCAAGCCTAAATCTACTCCGGACCTCCAAAACACATTTCGATCTCACTCCTAACTGAAGCTATCCAAATCATATTCCGAGATCATTTGCTCATAACTCAACTTCCGGTTGACTTTTCCAACTAAAAGACCAATTTAAGAGACTAAGTGTCTCAAACCTCATTAAAACCATTCCGAACTTGAACCAACCAACCAAATACCATACAATATGACTGAACAAGACATAAAGAAGCAGAAATAGGGAAAATAGAGAGGTAATTCATGAAACGATCGGTCGTGTCGTTACAGGTTATCAGTAATCCGACTTCTTTGTGATATTGACTTTGATCAAGAAATCTATATTTGGGTTAACCACACCCCTAAACGGTGTGTGACATCCTCGTCTATCTCCCCACCCCCCTGTATAATTGATCAAAGGTTCCTGAAACTTCCTTTCTTGGGGATGATTTATCCACATCCTCTTCCTCCATCACGTTGTTGAACTTGCACTCCAGATATTCTGTCTTAGTCTTACTCCACTTAAAATCTTTAGATTTAAGAGTCTGTATCCAAATTTCTAATCTCTCGTTAACGTCGCCTCGCATTTCATCCGGAAAAAAAAATGTTACAACGAATAAATTAATAGTAGTTATAGAATGGAATAGTACTGTCCAGTGATTTGGAATAAATTAATTCACTAATGTCGAATGATATTTCATCTTATTGTAGTATACTATGAAATATTTTTCTAGTCATAAAAATTCGGATTCTTGAAATGCATAGAGAATCATAATCTTCTAGATTGCGGATGAGGAAAAATTAAAGGTCATATCATCCTCTACAATACATTGTGATTGTTAAGGTTGATGGTGCCATTTGTCTTCATACTTATTTTGTCTAATTTCTTTTTTGAAAAGAAAAAGGAAAAAGTCTGTTATTTTTCTTGTCAATTTTAAATGGAAAAAGAACAAGCTAGCGTGTTTATAGTTGAAAATTAGCAACATTACTGTCACTGATGCCTTTTTATAAATACTTGTATTTGAAGATTAGTAGCAACCAAAGGATGTTCGTTTATACTATCTGAAATTAGCCAGGAATATTTGAAAAGATCAGTCCATTTTTAGTGATATTTTACTAAGTTTGAAGAACTATTCGTCTATGAATCTAATTCAGTTCTTCCATAAAAATGATTTGAGAAAACACCACTACATTTTGTTTTCATTTTTCATCCTCCTATCGTATTTGATTTTGTCGAACTCGTAAATCTGTATTTTTTTTTAAAAAAAATAGAAGTTAATATTGCTAGATTTTATTTGTATACTCTACCGTATGTATTTGAAATGGAATTTTGGAGCAACAATAAAGTTATCTCCATGTAATTTACAGGTTACAGGTTAGAGTTGTGGACCATACGCGAACGCAAATATTTTATGCACTAGACTACCCCGATTAATTATCACCCGTCAATGGTATACTTATATAACTTGTAAGTCTTATTCTTTTTAAATAATTCTTTATTACTCTATGATTGTTGCACGAGTTGCACCTTGCCATGTAAATGATCTTCGAGCAATTGTATGTATGTATATATATATATATATATATATATATATATATATATATATATATATATATATATATATATATATATATATATATATATATATATAAAATCTCCTCTAATATATTAATCTTTAATTCGGAGTACTATAATTATTTAGTTGATTCCCCAAATAAACGCAAGTATATGTATCGTTGACTAAGCTAAAATAAAATCAATTAACTGTCCAAGGTAACCAAGGGAGATATAGATTCCAAGGTTGTCATCGGTTTATCAATCCTATTGAGTTCGTAACTATACTTGTTAATCCGAATTATTTATTATTGTTAGTTGATAAGATCATTTATATAAATAGCATGTTCCCACATTACTAATGTGTCTATCCATAATATATCAACATATATTCCTATGGTATATCTATCATAAACGAATATAATACGACATTCTACTAAGCAAGAATGTTAGGTATATGTCTATCATAATCGCGAAATCTTTCCTCGAGCCACGGGTTCAAAAATAAGCTCTCTCTAATTTTACTGTAATCTAAATACGACGTTCCCAAGTATAGGATAGCTAATAAATAGAACTCAATTACTAGCCAAATAATTAACAGTTATGCACGAAATAAGAGAAAAAACCAAAGATGATAACTCGAATTAACGGTTATAATAAATAAACTTGAATATTCACGAAAACCACAACTCTAGAACGTGAAGTTTAGCTCCACATAGTCAGGATAACAAAACAACAATTCATCCAAAAAAATGTGAAGATAACTAAATTTAATGGAAGAAAAATGGAATTTATTCTAGCCTCCACGACGGCTCTGTGCTCTTCTTTTGTCCAAAATATGTTCGATTGCTCAAAAATCGGTTTAGAACCTTTTTATACATGTGGAGACGTGTAGGGTTGACATCCCCAAGTCCCAATCGAATTAGGATCCTTTAGCGCCTTGCTTGGCTCCTGGTGCCAACCTAGACATCAACCCTTTTCTATTTTTGTGCTCTGCTGCTATTTGTGTTTTGGTTGGTGTCTGGCGCGACCCTGGCGCTAAAGTCATGCTTTCTTCAAATTCTTTCATGTCTTTACTTTAATTTTCATGAAAGCCTTCCAAATCACTTCAAATTAACTTCAAAACATATAAATATCATTATTAAATTCGAATATATTTACATTAAAATTAATAAAATCGTGGCAAAATGCAAAGAAAATTACATGCAGAAATATGACTTTTTAGCCAAACATCACTTTTGCAATATAATTGGAAAACAAAAGGACTATTATGATGTAATTAGTGACTATAATTAATAATAATGGACAGAACTTCTAGAATCATCTATAACATTTGAGATTTATATACTTTATCAAACAATTAAATGTTCCAAGGGTCACAATTTGAATTATGGTGTCATAAGTTAAAACTTTAATGTCTTTTCATTCACTATTGTCTAGTTAGATATTTAATGTGCTTCTTAATTATGTAGAAGAAACAAGCTACTAGGACTCATATATAATATGCTCATTAAAATATTTTTTACTTTGGGTGAACTCAACTAGATAGGGTAGTCCTTGATAAAATGGCTTGTTTGACCTTATTGTATGTTTCTTAACATAAACTTTTGTAAAGTCCCGAAAAGCTTTTGCTAAGTATTATGTCCTTGGTCAAGTTCTAAGCTGGACACAAAGATGTGTAAAAAGTTAGAAGGCATAAAATACATAAATTTTTGTTTAGAAGGTTGAATGAATAGTTATAAGAGGAGAGGAGTAAATTGAGATTCATTAGAGTTGTTTAATGGAGTAAAATGACCTTAGACTCATATGACCTAAGTTTCAATGAGCATATCTATCAATATATAATGAATTGAGATTTGAGCTATATATCAAAAGAAAACTCTTAAAGTATAGTTTCTAATACTTCAAACCGGACAAGTGAGGCTTGCTCAGTTGGAAGTGTGGAAGCACTATAGATCCTCCTAATTTGGGAGGGGTTTTAAAAAAAAACTTCAAACCGTTCGTCATTTCGATATTCTTCTAACATATTATAGGCATTTTACTGAATATTATCCTATCAGAAAAATGGGCTGCCTTTTGGGCGCCCAAGGGGGCGGTAGGCACGAATCAAAACGCATAAATCAGAAGTAATTTTATTTGAGCCGTTTGGGGTGATGTTGGGCATGAACTGTGACACCAAAGGCGTGAAATTGAAATAAAAGGGATGGGAAGAGAGAAAATACCCTCATTCCTTAAAAATTAAACCTCCACTCTCATCCTCAAGTCTCCAAGTATTCTCATACTATCTAAGGTGAGTTTTCAATGCGATTAATGTTAGATTACGACTTCCAAATAACAATTTTAACAATATTCCATCTCAAAATCACTAGATTTTCAACAAGAACTCAAGAACAAGGTCTCTCTGCTAACCTAGGGTTTCACGATTCAAGATAAGTTTCGTAATCGCTTTCAATCACGATTATTATAAGGGTTTATGATTGGTATTTGTTCATATAAACTACTACTTAGAAAAAAAATACTTTGATTAGCGATGAACTCTAAAAGGAGAGAAGAATCAAACCTAGTGTTTCTATATTTTGGAAATTTTGGAACTTCTACTATTGATTTTTAAATTAACTATGTATAAAATTATTTGGTGAGTTGAACCCATTGGATTGGAGCAAACGAAAGTATTCAAAAGAAAGGAATCAAGGTGATTAGAGACAATATTTTTATTAAAGTTGTCTTCTCACAAAGATCATGCTATAAGTTAGTGTTAGACTACATAGGGTGTTAATGTGCCCAGAATAGAACGAGTGCACTCACATTATCCATTAGAACTGTAGAAAAGATCTAAGATAATTATCAGGGTTAATAACTCAAGAATAGTATGTTGTTCTATAAATCATATCTCATGCATTCATGACCTGCATATGTTTCTTTAATGTATAGACTATATTCAAAATTTCTTTTACATGATTTTATGGAACCGTTTTGACGAGAACTATGAAGATATATTATTGCTTTTAATTTTACGATGAAAGAATTACTCAAAAGAATATTTTGGGAGTTTCCTAAGATCTCTGAGAAGGGTTCATAGCCTCTAGCGGTTTATGTTACCTCGAAACTACTCATGCCAGAATAGGAGATTAGTATTTCGTTGGTTCGGACACTATGATAGAAGTGTCCTGGTAAGGCACAAGAACGCGAGCATGCTAGAACCTTAAACTATAAGTCACTACAGGAATGGGTCTAGAGGATCAGCTGGGATCGTCCACCATACTGATCATATGGTGACATTTTCAAAATCAGAATCAGAAAGAATGTCAGAATTAATGGAACTCCTCAGAAAAGAAAAGAAAAGAATATGCTTTGAAAAATTTACAAGGATTGTTTCAAGAAAGTTTATATATCTCTCTATTTGAATTTTCTTTTTATTGTTTTTCAAAAAAGAAGAGAAAAGAAAAGAAGAGAACTTTTATGAATGATATCTAGAAGAACTTTATACCAGATATATGAGTGGTTTGTTTTAACAATTCATCAAAAGCTTTTTGAGTTTTCTTATATCATGCATATATACTTCTTTCAGAGTCTTGTTCCAGCTTTAGTGGGAGGATTGCTTTACTTACTGGGTATTGATGTGGTATACTAACGTTCTCTTCATGGGAACCTATATTGACTTATGTCGATGTAGGCACAAATTTGCAGGTAAGCATGCTATGATCTAGTATATTCTCCTCCCATTACCAGAAGATTTGGTGAAGTCCATTTTAGTTCGTGAAATTCGTTGATTCCACAATATTGTTTTATTATTTCAGTATTTCTTAGAGGCTTCACAAATAAAGTCAGAACATAGTCATGGGTGTCTACTTTGCATTACATTTATTTTTCAATGTATTCAAGATAACAGAACGAATTTCTTTTAAGAATATTAATTCATTTGAAGATTCAGAAAAGTATTTACTTTAAATCATATCGAATTGTATTGAGATGCATTGCATAACAGAAATAGAATAGAATAGAAAATTCAAGATAATTCGCTCGGTCAAGTTACAATACCGAGTGCCAGTTACGACGTCGTTAGAAATCCGGTGGTGAAACTTCCTCTCTTTTACTATATTAAAAAAAACAAAATGTTAGAAAAGACACAAAAATTAGATTTAATAAATACTTTTAGCATGAGTAAGGTTCAATGTTCCATAATAATGAACACAGCTATCTCCTATTCGACATCAGACAGTAGCAATAAAATAATAGCTCCAAGATAGAACCTAATTTGGCACTTGCAGGTTTTTTTTATTTAAAGATAAGACGATAAGATTAGTCTATTCTCAAAAAGGATATTATCTGTTACAATAATTGGTTATAATTTCCTTTAATTGGCTAGCCACACTACCAACAGTATTCACAAAATTGTCCCTCCTCCTCTTTTACAGTATCTGATATTATATAGTACTCTATAAAGAAGCTTTCTTCACAATTGAAGAGAAAATAGAAGTCCTTGCCCATATAGTTACCTCGACAATCAAGGAAGGGAAAACATAAGAAATAGCCAAATTTACTATTGATAATTAAAACCTAGCTAATTTATAATTGGGGTACAGAGCTGTTCTTTTTTTTAAAAAAAATTAAAAATAATTAAAATTTAACTATTTTTTTATGTAAAAATAAAATCTAAACAAAAATAACCTTAAAAATCAAGATATATTACAGCATAATATATTGGAGTTCAAAATTTTTACGTATGAGATTCCAGCATAATATGCTGGAATAGTGTTGGAGTTACAACATAATATACTGGAAGTTTTTACGCAGTAGTTCTATATATAATCCGTAATAGTGTTGGAGTTACAATATAATATGCTAGAACTTTCTGGCATTGGAGTTCCAACATAATATGCTGGAAATTCATACATATGAGCCTCATAATCCAGTATGTTATGCTGGAACTTTTCGTATTTCAACAAAACAATGACTATTTTCTAATTATTTTATAAATACTGATTATTTTTTAATTACTAATCCGAAAAGTGGCTAGCTCGTGCTATTTTTACATGAAGGTACGCTCCATTTTATAACCAATATATTCAATATTACCGTATGACAAATTGTTCTAACGTCTCCTTTAATGGGCCTTATGAGGCGTGGATCTGGATTACTAGTCAGCTGCATGCAAATACTGGTGAATGAAATGAGTTTATTATAGGAAATTTTACACCCTATGGAAAATCTTAGTACCTATTTATATTAAATAAATACCATTTTAAATATTATATCCTATAAATACCTTTTATTCTTTATAGCAAAAATTCTAATTATAGTTATATCCTACATTTAAGGTACCATATATGCTAAATAATACTTCTCTCTCTCCTTTTTAGTATTTTCTCTCACATAATCACGTATAACTCATGTATACACGTTCTCTTTCTCTCTTTTACATACAGTTTACTCTCTTCTCCCACATAACCATGTTCTTAACTATTTTCTCACCCAAATTCACTGGAATCACTACGGAATCACTGGAATTGCGCCGAAACGCTATACGTGAATTGCGCCCATACGACTGGTAAGTTTTGTTCTTCGATTTTGATTCCATTTTTCGTTCTTCGATTTTATACCATTTTTTTGTTCTTCGATTTTGATACCGATTTTTTCATAAATTTCTAAAACAATAACCATTGGTATTGTTTGCTCACCAGGAAGCTTTGATTTTTCTCTCCAATGGCGGATTCAACGCCACAAAACAGAATGATTAGAGGTAACCCACCAAAATTTTTAATTTTGATGGGCCCTCTTTCTCATTGCAAATAACTCAAGCGGAGTCAAATTTTGCAGGTTTATCAGCATCTCCAGTTGCTGAGAGAAGAACTACATTATGCAACGACAAGTTGAAAGAAGTCCAAGTTGAGAAATATCCAAAAGAAGCAAAAATTCCAATTGAAGCAAAAATTCTACTTGCTTCAAAGAGGAAAAAACCTATGAATGATACACGGCACCAAAAGGTAATTGCTATTTGTATCAATAAGCATTCAAAGAAACTTACATGTGTTCATAGTTATTCAATTATTTTGCATGTATGTCACGACCCTAGTTCACCATTCGTGAACACGTCATAACGGTACCCAGTCACAAGGACTAGGTAAGCCTAACAGTGCGGACCATCAACATTCATGATAATAATAACTTAAGAACCAAGCAACTTAGAGAAATGTGTATAATTTTTCGCTTGGCACATACACTTCTCGCCACAATTATGAAACAAAATCCCAAAACCCGGAATCTCATAGGCAACACAGGCTATAGAAAGTATATAGTATGGATCTAACTCCGGAAATGCATATATCAACGAAAAATATGAACAAAGCCAGCTAACTACAGGATGGAATGAGAAGGAAACTCTCTGGTCTACGGACGCTGCAGATATACCTTGAGTCTCCGCTAGATCTCTCCGCCTCAGTGATAGTGCACCAGAGAGGAGGTACCTGGATCTGCACATGAAAAACATGCACAGAAGAGGGAAGAGTACACCACAACGATACTCAGTAAGTGCCAAGCCTAACCTCGGTTGGGTAGTGACAAGGAAGGTCAAGGCCGTACTGAGATAAATAAAATATATGATGAGATAAAGAAAGACATTACAAGTGAAATCTACAACGAGAATCTAAACAAGATAAATAAGGGAAACAACAATAGGAAAAATGCAACGAACAATACAAGGAACACTACTCACAACAGGAAGTAATAACCAGGGATCTCTTGGTATCCTCATCATAACCGCTAGGGATCTCTTGGTATCCCGAGGATCTCTTGGTATCCTCATCATATTCACCAGGGATCTCTTGGTATCCTCATTATTTCACTAGGGATCTCTTGGTATCACGAGGATCTCTTGGTATCCTACTTATTTCACTAGGGATCTCTTGGTATCCTCATATCTTAAAATCTCATGTGCGAGGGATCTCGTGGTATCCCGCACCCTCAGTCCAGAACATATCAAGTGTAGGGGGATCTCCAGGAGGCCAACCTAGTCCCAAAGTAAATATGTATGGGGATCTCATGGGAATCAAACTCGTAGTCCCAAAATAAATAAGCGAAGGGATCTCCCGGGAATCAAACCCGTAGTCCCAAGTAATTATGTAGGGTGGATCTCCCGGGAATCAAACCTGTAGTCCCAAAGTAAATATGCATGGGGATCTCCGGGGAATCAAACCCGTTGTTTCAAAGTAAATATGCGCAACCACAATCAAAGATATTCATAATGAAGTACAATAATACAAACAACAGATAATTTCAGCCTAACATGTTTCAGCCACTTACCTTGATCGGTTCCAAAATCAACTTGAAATCACTCTTTTGCCATGAGTATCCGACTCCAAAAGGCCCAAATCTATTCATTTCAATTATATCTCATAAATAATATCTCAAGCAACTAATTCTACTATTAAAATTACAGCTACGACGAAATTTTTGGTGAAATGACCAAAACGCCCCTCAAGCCAACATGGTCAAATCCCGAGGTTGAAACTAAATATGGTTACCCATTCCACCACGAATCTAATTATGTGATTAGTCCTAAAATCGGACCTGGAATTGAGGTCCAACTCCCAATTATTTAGAAAACCCTAGGTCCTACCAAATATACCTGAATTTACCCATTTAAAACTTCGATTTGATGTTGAAATTATGGTAAAAGGTGGTAAGAAGTGAATAAAATGAGTTAGAAACCACCTACCAATCATTTTGAAGAAGAAGTATTGAAAAGTGAGAAATAACTGGAAAAATCCCGTGTATTTATACTCCCGGACTCGCTAGCGTGGACCATACAAAAAGAACCGCTACCGCGCTGGTGGAATGAAGACATGCTGGATTCCTAAAGATAGCGACGGGGGCCGCACAAAAATGACCGCGGGCCATGCAAAAGCGGATGCGGCCGCTCTAGAGAAACAGAAGGCTGCGGGTCCTCTGAAGCGGGCAACACGGACCGCGCGATCGTGACCGCGGCCGCGCTATAGAACCTGCAGCTCGCAACCAATCTGCAACATCTGGTGCTTTAAGTCTAAGGTACACCTGGAACCTACTCGAATCTCACCCGAGCCCACGGGCTCCAAACAAAATATGCACAGAACCTCAAAAATACCCTATGAACTTGTCGGTACGATCAAATCACCAAATAACATCATGAACATCGGATTGAACCTCAAAACTCATGGTTTTCTCCCAAATTTTTAATAAGACATAAAATTCCCATTTCTGGTCCGAAACACGTCAAATGACGTCCGTTTTCAACCAAACTTTACAGGAAGAGATTCAATCATATATAAGACTTGTACCGGGCACCAGAACCAAAATACGGGCCCGATACCCCAATCCTCTAATCAAATTTCGTTTCCATCTTCTTTAATTATTTCCAGAAAATAATTTCAGATAAAAATTCATTTCTCGTACTTAGGACCTCGGAATCTGATTCCAGGCATATGCTTAAGTCCCATATTTTCCTACGGACCCTTCAGGACCGTCAAATCACGGGTCCGGATCCGTTTACCCAAAACGTTGATCGAAGTCAAATTTTGTTCAATTTAATACCAAAATTAGTATTTTTCTCACAAAATCCATATCTAAGCTTTCACGACTACGCGGCGGGACTGCACACGCAAATCGAGACAAATCGAGAGAGGGGTTTTAAGGCCTTGGAAGTGCAGAATGTAATGTAAATAAGTGATGACTCTATTGGGTCGTCACAGTGTATGATGTTGTATTCATATATATCTTATTGTATTTTTGTACTATTTGGTATACTGTATTCTGTTTTTGTTTAAGTATGTATATTGTATTCTTATGTATTTGGTAGTTTCCAACTTTTCAAATTTAATATTAGTTTTACTTGTATTCATATGTATTCATGTGTATTCAGCTTTAGTTATTTTTGTTTGCGACTGTTCAATCTTTCAGTAAGTTTTAAAATGTATGTATATGTATTCATCTTACTTATTTTTAATGTCATGTGTGTGGTATCTAGTTTTTTAATATGTATTTAGCCTTGTCACTGTATTTAGTCTTTATTAAATGTTTATAGTTGTATTGATACGTATTCAATAATTGATTTAATATGAAATATGCAATGTATTCAACTATATTAACATGTATTTATTATTGTTAATTGCAGGTAATTAATTTGTTTGTGAAACACCAATCAAAATTTGCACTCCATATTAGTGTTTATACTAACACTGATATAGTCTCCCAGCTAAAAGAGAACCTTACTCTTGTTCAGTACCAACAACTTCACAATACATGCTTTGGCTCATTTCTTCAGATGAAGCGCTGTGAAGTTCAACATCAACTCTTCAGATGCTTCATGGCTCTCCTGTTAGAAGGCACTCCTAACAATATATTTGCAGTACATGTCAATGGTATTGAATTACATTTCACGTTACGGGAGTTCACGCTTGTGACTGGCCTCAAATGTGCTAGTAATGATGAAGATTTTGAGTTTAGTGAAACGCTTCCTAATTGGATTATTGGGCTTACTTTGGGGGTGCTAATCTTGTCAAGAAGAAAGATTTGATGAAATGCTTCGATGACAAGACATGGTGTCCCGACAGTGATGGTGATGCCTTGAAGATATCTTTGTTGTATTTCATACGCACCTTTGCTTTTTCATCCGAGAAGAATAGTACAACTATACCAAGGATACATTTTGACTTAGTAGATATTTGGTGCTATTCTGAATATCATTAGGGTTTAAAAGCATTTGAGATGTTGACAAAATCGATTAGCAAGAAGATGGATGATGTGAAGAAGTATTATAGAATAGATGGGATGCCCCTAGCTGTGCAAGTGTGGTTTTATAAGTGTTGTTCTTCTGTTGATTCCAAAATTGCACTCCGATTTGATGACGTGGTCCTCATAATACTCAATTGCAGAACCACCGGAAATCAACCAACCTTTTCTTATCTGATGAACGGCATGTTCAATGACACCGGAAATATGGTAATATACAAATTGTATTACTCCTATTTTGGGTTTTATTAATAATTAATAGGCATATGTTTGCATATAGAAGTATGCAGTTGCATTCATATACATTGTTAATATTCCAATATCTGCTGTCGATTTTGCATTCACTTGCTAAATACATTTATATACCTATACATATAGATGGAAATACTTGTATAATCAACTGCATACAGATATTGATGCATACAGATGTATACTTGCAGGTTTGATTCAATTTACATGTATACAAATGCGTA
This sequence comes from Nicotiana benthamiana, assembly GCA_034376525.1. Taxonomy (NCBI): domain Eukaryota; kingdom Viridiplantae; phylum Streptophyta; class Magnoliopsida; order Solanales; family Solanaceae; genus Nicotiana; species Nicotiana benthamiana. The sequence continues at coordinate 51,326,403 of CM067330.1, read as the reverse complement.
TGGACTAATAATCAGCTGCATAAATTTGTATACAAATCCATACAGTTGAATACATCTACTGCATACAATACTATTCATATGCATGCAGCAATATACAGCTCTTGTAGCCTTCATTATTAATTCTTCATACATATGCATATGAATTCCAAATCATCAACTCTGCCTTATATTCAATATAAATATCCTTTTGTATTCAATATTTACATCGGGAAGTTTTTAGTTTGACTTTTATTATATTTCTTTTTTCAGATTGTTTTCAAGGACATTAGTCCAAGTGATGTAGAGTTTGCCGTTATTCAGATTCCTCCTATAGCCGCTGATGTTGAGAACATACCTACTCTAGCTCATTCAAATAAATCGGGAGAGGATTCAGATGATTTTTCTCTGACACCCGATCTTCCACGTAAGAAGAAACATGTTGCAATTATTAATTCATCTTCATTACCGCCCCATAAAAAAGAGCAAGGAACACAAAAGGCACCATAATGAAACAGAATATCAGCCCAAAATTCCTCCTGTTTGTGTTTCCGAAATTGGACATAAAGTTTTGCATGACAATCAGCTTCCAGAAAGCCAAAATGATGAAGTATTTTCTTTGAAGAAAGACCTAAATTCATTCAAAGAATACGTGAGTATTTAACCACAGATTAAACATTACAATTTAATGCTTAGCATTCATATATTTTTGGCGCAATCCTCTAAATGTTTTTGTATTCTTAAGGTTGTGGGAGAGTTTAAGTCTCTACGAACATTGATCAATGCTAACTTCAAGAAGCTTTCAGACCATCTTCAACAAAATAAGCAAACTGAACCCATAGGGAGACATGATGATGGCATTGACACAAATGTCGGAGATAATGTTGAGGTTTAATATTCTTAACATATTGAGCATCTGTATTTACCTCCATTCATATACACTCTGTTAACCTTCATATGTAAATTCATTCTTAACATAGTGAGCATATGTATTTACCTCTATTGAGCATATGTATTTACTTGTATTCATATCTTGGCTAACCTTAATATGTAAATGCAATTAACTTATGTAATTAAATGTATTTCAGCTTATTTATATGTATTCTAATTTGTGGTTTAACATTTTTAACATATTGAGCATTTCTATTAGTTGTATTCATATCTGTGTTAATCTGTATATGTAAATGCATTTAACTGTTGTATTTAATTTTTTTTCAGCTGTATGTAGAGGTATCTGGTTTGTACTTCTTAATGTTTTGAGCACCTGTATTTAGCTGTATTCATATCTGTGTTAATATGTATATATAAATGCAATTAACTACTGTACTTAAGTTTTTTCAGCTGTATATAGGGGTATTCTGATTTGTAATTCTTAACATATGTAGCATCTGTATTTAGCTGTATTCATACCTGTCTTAATCTGTATATGCAAATGCAATTAACTGCTGTATTTAACTGTCTTCCAGTTGTATGAAGATTTATTCTGATTTGTAAATCTTAACATACTGAGCATATGTATTTACTTGTATACATATTTATGTTAACCTTAATATGTAAAGGCAATCAACTTCTGTATTTCAATTGTATGTAGATATATTCTAATTTGTTAGATCTTCAGTTTTTGTAATGTATTCTAGCTAATTATATGTATTTAAAGGCATTCTAACATTAACTTACTACACTAACAATGATACATACAACTACCAGAAAACTACATCAGAGGTACCGTCCAACATACCTTCTACAGTTCAAGAGGGTGTATCTACAGAATTCTATATATCTTGATTTAAACTGGACAACAAGTTTCTTCCCAGTCAATTCCAGAAACTAGAATTGTGATTCACTCTAGTGCAAAAAAAGCTGAAGCCACACCAATTCAATCTCATATGAATCAGCGACCAAGTAGATGGAACTCTTTGCCTTATAAGTCTAACTTCAACTCAGGATGTAAGTTGTTTTTCAAACTTAAGATTCAGCATTCATCGTGTTTTTGTCATTTAAAAGTCCCTAATCACGAATTTAATGTACAATAGGTACCTCTGTAAAGTTGACCCCCTTTTTTTTTAGGAAAGACGCCCATTTGAAGATGATACAATAACGGGGCCATATCCTATGTTAATCATTCAAGAATATGATAAATGGGTTCGTGATGGTCTTCTAGCTATACATGATCAAAAGTGAATTTTCTCATTTTATTACGTTTTCGTATTTCTAAAAATGTATATAATGATTTTTATATATTACTTGTAGAAGTAAATTGGAAGACCACTACAAGAAGAACAAGTCAGTACTTCACATACCACTGGATATTGGAGTTGATCAAGTTAATTCCAAAAATTGGTTTTACAATCTATCAATTGATGGGAAGCTATGGGATGACAACGTAAGTTTTTCCTCAAACTGACTAATTTTTTGTAAATAATAACATGTTGTTTCATTCAAATATATTCTGTTGTTTTACTCAGCTGTATTCAGTTATATTGTGGTGTATTCAACTGTATTCATCTATGGTCAGTTGCATTGAACTGTATTAACCACTTAGCGTCCTTTGTATTCAATTGCTATATTCAGTATTATTAAACATATGTATTCATCCGTATTCAGGTATTTTTAATTAAATTCAACTGTTTTAATCCCCTGAATTCTTTTGTAATCAAGGGCATTTGCAAACATACTTATTAAACACATGTATTCATGTGTATTCAGCTAATTTCTGTATGCATTTATATTCAGCTTTATTAAACATCTGTATTTATCTGTAGTATGTACATTTTCAGTTGAATTCAACTGCTTTAGTCAGCTGAATTCTACTGCATTTATCATAAGCTTTATTCAACTTCTAAATTCAGCAGTATGTCTAAACATATGTATTCATCTATAGTAGACATGTTTTTCTCTGTATTCAGTTATATTATTTCTTAGTTCAACAGTTAAACTCACACTATCTACTAACCTTTTCTGTGTATAGAATATGGATGTAATATTCTACTATTTGAGAAAAAAGGGAAAGTACAATCAGCATATGGACTTCAATTATACAACTGTTGGTTGTATATTCAAGACAAGAATCGCTGAAATATATGACAGGTATGAAGATACAGATAGTGATGCTAATGTAGCCAAACAAGAGGACGTGGTATGTAAGTATATGAGGGGATATAGATTGCATACTAATGTATCTTGGCATACTGTGGATAATGTCTTGATACCATTTAACTTGAAGGACAAACTACACTGGGTATTGGATGTTTTCACATGCAAGGAGAGATGTATCAAAGTGTATAACTCGTACAGATCTACGAGTCATGATGCCTATGTAGTTTCTGAGATTGATAAGCTAGCTAAGATTCTACCTCTTTATCTATCAATCAATGGCTTTTACAGAGATAGTCAAGGCATAGATTGGTCTGCTTATCGAGCATACACTAACGATTCAAATATTAATTGGGAGCCTTAAAATGTGGCGCAATTTTAGGCTATAAAATCAGCCATATCCGTTTTTGATTGATGCTTTAATTGGGATAGAATCAAATATTAATTGGGAGCCTTAAAATGTGGCGCAATTTTAGGCTATAAAATCAGCCACATATGGTTTGGTACATACTTGGCAACGAAAACATGGAATATGCGGATAATAACCAAACAAGGCACAATAATGATAATAAGGTTTGCTATATGGGATGTATATGTAAAAATCCCTTCTAAAATATTGTTTATATGGGCTAGGTTTTGTAAAGCTTAAAAACATGGGCCATTATATAGTATATTGTATAGATTATACAAATATAATATAATATAATATAATAGTATAAAATAAATATGTTATGACAGATTTCATACTTTTATTGTATTTAACTCCTATATTATATAGTACATCTCTCGTCTATTTTTGAATGACTGCATTTGATTTGGTAGATTTAGTTAGGCTTAATTTTAGGGATGTAGAGATATTTTAGGAACATTTGATTCTATTCAAATTGTAGTCAAGTTGCTTAAGCTTAAATTTAGGGAATGTTAAGAATTCTATTAAATTTTGGTACAATTTTGGAATCTTTATTTAGTATAGGTTTGAATAATGTCCGTAGAGAAAGATTCTTTTAATTTAAATATGTATTAATTATTTAAAATAGAGATAATGATTTTGTATAATATGTAAATCAATAGCTTGTTGCAAATGATGAAATATACTTTCTATAAAGTTGTAGTTATGTAAACTTCCCTTTTGATTTACGCAAGTTGGTCCAAGCAGACTCCAAGTCAAGCTTCCAAAAAACAAAAAAGTGAAAATTTCTAACATTAATGGCTCTTGAGGAAAATTATAAAAGAGTTTAGCATATACTAATAGCGTAAAATTAAAATTATACTATCAGGTCACTAAATAAAAAATAAAAAATATACAATCAGGTCATCAAATAAAACATAAAATTTATACTATCAGGTCACCAAATATTTATATATTATTATATATAAAAAGTAAAATTTGTATTCTTGAACATTATGATAAAAAGAAAAAGGGTAATCTTGTCTATTAAGTTTCTGTTATGCTCTTGGAAGAGTCGGAGCACAAGGATCTATTGTACGTAGCCTTACCTTGTATTTCTACAGGAAGCCGTTTCTTCGACTTTAACCCGTGACCTCCTTTTCACGAGACAACAACTTTATCGGTTATACCAAGGCTTCCCTATCGGTGATCTGATAATGCAAAAATAATTTACACTATTAGTGAAAATTAGTTAAACTCGCTAAAAAGAGGATTAGTATATAAGTGTTATGAAATAATATAAAAGACAAGAACAATTACTCAAGAACAAGAGCAATAGAGAGAAGAGTAGAGAGAGTTCTTCTTATTGATACTTAGAGAATGTTAGGAGTGAGTTTACAATGGTAGAGGGCACCTCTATTTATAGGGAGGAGGATGATTTAGCTACCATTAATAGGACTCTAGAATCTCTCTAATTAAAGACATTCACCTTAAATAGAAGTCTATTTATAACACTCCCCCTTGAATGTCTATTCAAATCGTTAAAACCTTAAAACAAAACCCAATGGGAAAAATTAAAGTAAGGAAAAAGAGTACACATGTTTGAATATGCGCCTATTGGTTGCCTCGTTAAAAACCTCGCAAGGAAAACCCGGTGGGACAAAACCTTGTAAGGGAAAAAGAGTTCAACGCGCATTAACTCCCCCTGATAAGAACATCAATTTATGTCCTTAAGTCTTCGCATCCCGATCTTGTGAACTAGCTTCTTGAAGGTTGACTTTGGTAGAGATTTTGTGAACAAATCAGCCATATTGTCGCTTGAACGAATCTGTTGAACATTGATATTACCATTCTTTTGAAGATCATGTGTGAAGAATAACTTTGGTGAAATATGCTTCGTTCTATCTCCTTTTATGAATCCTCCCTTCAATTGAGCTATACATGCTGCATTGTCTTCATACAAAGTTGTGGGTAGTTTATCACACTTCAAACCACATTTGTCTTGGATATGATGTATTATAGACCTCAACCACACACACTCCCGACTTGCTTCATGAATAGCAATTATCTCGGCATGATTAGATGAAGTAGCCACAATTGATTGCTTAGTCGATCGCCAAGATATGGCGGTTTCTCCACAGGTAAACACATAACCCGTTTGAGATCGAGCCTTGTGTGGGTCGGACAAATATCCAGCATCAGCATAACCAACAAGATCCGGGCTGCAATTCTTGCCATAAAATAAGCCCATATCGGTAGTTCCCTTTAGGTACCGCAATATGTGTTTGATCCCATTCCAATGTCTCCTCGTAGGAGCCGAGCTAAATCTTGCTAAGACATTAATTGAAAAGGATATGTTAGGTCTTGTAGTATTTGCAAGATACATTAGTGCGCCAATTGCGCTAAGATATGGTACTTCAGGACCAAGTAGCTCTTCATTCCTTTCTTGTGGTCGGAATGGATCTTTGTTCACATCAAGTGATCGAACAACCATCGGTGTACTTAAAGGATGTGCTTCATCCATGTAAAACCGTTTCAGTACCTTTTCTGTATAGGTAGATTGATGAGCAAAAATTCCGTTTGCCAAATATTCAATTTGCAAACCAAGACATAGTTTAGTCTTTCCGAGATCTTTCATCTCGAATTCATCCTTTAGATAATCAATTGCCTTTTGGAGTTCTATAGGGGTTCCAATAAGGTTTAAGTCATCAACATATACGGCAAGTACAACAAATTCCGATGTTGTTTTCTTTATAAAAACACACGGGCAAATGGCATCATTTATATAGCCTTCTTTTAACAAGTACTCACTAAGACGATTATACCACATTCGTCCAGATTGCTTTAGACCATACAAGGATCTTTGCAATTTAATTGAGAACATTTCCCGAGATTTTGAGTTGTGCGCGTTTGGCACCTTGAGTCCATCGGGAATTTTCATGTATATCTCATTATCAAGTGAGCCATAAAGATAGGCAGTAACTACATCCATTAAGTGCATGTCAAGCTTTTCATGGACAGCAAAACTTATGAGATAACGAAAGGTTATCGCATCCATTACAGGCGAATATGTCTCTTCATAATCGACACCAGGCCTTTGAGAAAAACCTTGTGCAACAAGGCGTGCCTTATATCTTTGTACCTCGTTTTTCTCATTTCTTTTGCGTACAAAGACCCATTTATAGCCGACAGGCTTAACACCATTAGGTGTTTCAACTATAGGGCCAAAAACTTCACGTTTTGCGAGCGAATTCAATTCTGATTGAATTGCTTCTTGCCACTTTGGCCAATCCTGTCTTTTTCGACATTCTTCAACAGATTGAGGTTCGAGATCCTCACATTCTTGCATAATGCTAGATGCTACATTATAAGCAAAGGCATTATCCACCACAATATCCACTCGATTAATATTTGCCTCAATATTAATTGGATTTAGGGATAGTTCCGTATTTTCCAGAGTCTCGGACTCAATGGATTCTTCATGAATCTCAGAATTTGTTAAATCATGAGATTCTTTCGTGGTGTCATTTTGATCGTTCTTTTTCCTCTTTCTAGGATTTCGATCTTTGGAGCCTAATGGTTTGCCACGCTTCAGGCGTGCATTTGACTCATTGGATATGACACTAGATGATTGTCCAACAGGGACATCAATACGGATTGGAACATTTTCCGCGGGAATGTGGGATTTCGTTATCCTTTTCAAGTCCGTAAATGCGTCAGGCATTTGATTTGCTATTCTTTGCAAATGGATAATCTTTTGTACCTCTCTTTCACAAATAGAGGTATGTGGGTCAAGATGAGATAATGATGCATTTTTCCACAAAATTTCCCGTTTGGTTTCACCAACTTCTCCCCCTAATTTTGGGAAAAGTGTCTCATCAAATCGACAGTCTGCAAATCGTGCAGTAAACAAGTCGCCTGTCAATGTTTCGAGGTAGCGAATGATGGAGGGCTATTCAAACCCAACATATATTCCTAACCTTCTTTGCGGACCCATTTTGGTGCGGGATGGCGGTGCTATAGGCACATATACTGCGCATCCAAAAATTCTTAAATGGGATATATTGGGTTCATGACCCAAAACCAATTGCAACGGGGAATACTTGTGGTAATTCGTCGGTCTGAGACGAATTAGCATTGCTGCATGTAAGATGGCGTGACCCCATACCGAAGTGGGCAGCCTCGTTCTCATAAGTAATGGCCTTGCAATCAACTGCAGGCGTTTAATTAACGATTCTGCAAGACCGTTTTGAGTGTGAACATGAGCTACAGAATGTTCAACTTTTATCCCGATTGATAAGCAATAATCATTAAATGCTTGGGATGTAAACTCAGCAGCATTATCCAGTCTAATGGACTTGATTGGATTATCTGGAAATTATGCTCGTAGTCGAATTATTTGTGCCATTAATTTCGCAAACGCAAGGTTGCGTGATGACAACAGGCACACATGAGACCATCTACAGGATGCGTCTATCAAGACCATGAAATACCTAAACGACCCACTAGGTGGGTGAATAGGTCCACAAATGTCCCCTTGTATACGTTCCAGAAACGTGGGTGACTCAGTCCCAACCTTTGTTGGTGATGGCCTGATAATCAACTTGCCTTGATAACACGAAGTGCAAGGATATTCATTATTCGAAAGAATTTTGAAATTCTTTAACGGATGCCCATATGAGCTTTCTATAATCCGTCTCATCATGACCGATCCTGAGTGTCCCAATCGATCATGCCAAAGTACAAAGGTATTGGAATCAGTAACCCTTTGGTTTACTGTTGAATGTGCCTCAATTGCACTAATTCTTGTCCAATACAGGCCACAAGATAAAGACGGGAATTTCTCAATAACCCTCTTTTGGCCGGAGACATTCTTTGTGATGACGAGATATTCAAGATTATCTTCATCCATTGTCTCAATATGATAGCCATTCCGGCGTACATCTTTAAAACTCAACAAGTTTCTCTTAGACTTGGAGGAGAACATTGCATTCTCTATGATTAACGTCGTGCCTTTGGGCAGAGTTACAATTGCTCTTCCGGAGCCTTCAATCAATTTACTACTTCCAGATATTGTAGTAACGTTTGCCTTACACATATTTAGTTGAGAGAAATACTTCCTTCCTTTGAGTATTGTATGTGTAGTACATGAATCAACTAGGCAAATACTTTTACAGTTGGACGTTGATCCAAGTTCGCTTTGTGAGATATCCATATTTGCTATCCCATAGTTTGACATACAAAAGAGATACACGAACATAAGAATAAACAAGTTCAATTCGTTTGTGTCACATAATATTTTCAAAATCTGCTGCTAACAGTTGACTAACAAAATCAGATATGTTATCCATTACTTTGCAGTTTGAAAATTTTAGTTTAAACGTTTTCTTCAAACAATCGATTGTTAAACACAAACAATCGATTGTTGAATATTGACAATCGATTGTTAAACACACACAATCGATTATTTGCTATTTTGAAAAACTTCAGATCACAGTCTTAAGACAATCGATTGTTATGCATAAACAATCGATTGTTGGCTATTTTGAAAAATTCCAGAGCACTGTTTTAAGACAATCGATTGTTAAGTATAGACAATCGATTGTTGGCTATTTTGAAAAATTCCAGCACTGTTTTAAGACAATCGATTATTATGCATAGACAATCGATTGTTGGCTATTTTGAAAAATTCCAGATCACTGTCTTAACGACAATCGATTGTTAGACAAAGACAATCGATTGTGGATGATTTTTGAAAAATTCCAGATTACTGTCTTAATGACAATCGATTGTTAGTCAAAGACAATCGATTGTTGATCATTTTTGAAAAATTCCAGATTACACTGTCTTAATGACAATCGATTGTTAGTCAAAGACAATCGATTGTTGATCAATTGTTTTTCAGCTTTAATGCGAAAATAGTTGATAATCGACTAGTTTTTCAGGCTAGTCGATTACCCCTACTGAAAAATAAAAATATTATTGATATTTGAGCATATTGAAGATATTCTAAAGAACTACTGCTAACATTGCTTTATGAACTAACTAATACGAGCTAATACTAATGACTATTAGTTTATTCACTAACTAATACAAATAAGTAGAACAAAATCAAATAACTCCATCTTCTTTCATCACGGACCCATCGCCGATTAGGTGGTCTATTTTCCCCTCGGGTTTCTCAAAGAAGTCTGCCACATCCAGGTGGGTGATGTCCTCATCGTCGTCATAGACAAAATTTGTTTCAGGGCCTTTTCTCTTTCGAGATGCTTGATAAAGGTCAACCAAGTGTCTTGGTATACGGCAAGTCTTTGACCAGTGCCCTTTCCCACCGCAACGATAACATATAGTTTCTGAACCATTTGCCTTAGGATCTTCATGACCCCGTTTCTGCTTTCGGCGGTTATCTCTCTTCGGGGGGTGACGGACTTCATTGGAATTTCTTCCTTGTCTACGTCCCTGGCTATGACCCCGTTTACGACCATGACCATGGCCCTTTTCATGTTTGGAATAATGAGAGTGCACCTTATCTGCTTCAAGCAGTGGTGTAGACCCAGTGGGTCGATTTTCGTGATTTCTCATGAGCAGGTCATTATTTCGCTCAGCCACTAGTAGAAGAGAAATCAGTTCAGAGTACTTTGTAAAGCCTTTCTCTCTGTACTGTTGTTGCAGTACTATATTGGAGGCATGAGACGTTGTAAACGTTTTCTCAAGCATATCATAATCGGAGATATTATCCCCGCATAGCTTCAATTTAGAAGTAATTCTGAACATTGCAGAATTATATTCAGAAACGGACTTAAAGTCCTGGAGCCTCAGATGAGCCCAATCATATCGTGCTTGTGGCAGAGTGACTAACTTCAGGTTGTCATATCTCTCCTTTAAGCCGTTCCACAAGATGAGTGGATCATTGACGGTGAGATATTCAATCTTCAAACCTTCATCAAGGTGATGGCGCAAGAAAATCAAGGCCTTCGCACATTCTTGGGTGGATGCTTTTTCTCTATCTTTGATGGTGTCTCCGAGACCCATAGCATCTAAGTGGATTTCAGCATCCAACACCCATGTCATATAGTTCTTGCCCGAAATTTCAAGGGCAACGAACTTTCTTTTCGTAATGTCAGACATAATCGAAAATTAAATTAGGAAGAGGGAAATACCTTAGATTTTTCGAGAATGGTTCTGGAGACGGTAGAGTCTCGTGCTGATAACGTGTTATGAAATAATATAAAAGACAAGAACAATAACTCAAGAACAAGAGCAATAGAGAGAAGAGTAGAGAGAGTTTTTCTTATTGATACTTAGAGAATGTTAGGAGTGAGTTTACAATGGTAGAGGGCACCTCTATTTATAGGGAGGAGGATGATTTAGCTACCATTAATAGGACTCTAGAATCTCTCTAATTAAAGACATTCACCTTAAATAGAAGTCTATTTATAACAATAAGCTACTTATTTGATTAAGCACTCTCATATGGTCGTATTTTAGAGAATTTATCCCTTTTCTCTCCAACTTGATCTTCTTCTCTTTCCCATAGCTTTTGAAGCCATGAATTACAAACATTCTCTTTTTTCTTCTTAGCCTTTTCTGTCTTAATTCTTTGTCTATCCTCAACAACATCCTCTTGGAAATTATCAGGTTTAGTATCCCTTACTGAAGTGTAATAATTTCTTTTGGGTCCTAAGTTTTTGTCCAATTTATTGTTATTATTAAGAGTTAGCTATTGTGTATAATTTGGTATTGTTTTTGTTCTTTTATGAGCTTTGGATTTAGAATTTTAATTGTGAGAAAACGATTCTGCCACAAAAAAAAAGTGTTTTGGCTCTTGTAACTGTGAAGAAAAACAACTTCCCAAATTTCGGAAATTGCTTTCTTAGAGTAGTGAATTATGCTTCACTAGCCCAAGACTCATAACCGCAATTGAAGAAGAATGAAGAAGAAAATATAGCTCCAAAAATACTAGAACTAAGAAAGTGGAAGACTTACTTGAATAACTTGGAGAATACTTTATTAACTCAAGAAGACTTGGATTTTTTTGGATGATACAAATGTGGAGGAAGGGGTGGGTATATATAGGCTTTCCACCTCCTCAATGGACGGTCATGATCTATTTAATCCTACGGTGGAGATTCATCTTCTAGAATACTCCACACTTTTCTTACAAAATATCTAGATATTTTTATCACCTACACTAATCTAGAAATATCTCTCCTAACTTCTATTATATTCTACACTATTCTATAATTTTCCAAAAGTTACACTTTAATTTTAACACTCCCCCTTAAAGTGAACTTTTGGAGACAAGTCCAAGCTCGCCACGGAGATCCTCGAATGGTCCTTTGGAAAGAGACTTTGTAAAGATGTCTGCAACGTTATCATTACTCCGAACCTCCAATGCTTCAATGGTACCATCTAGAACCTTCTCTCGGATGAAATGATGCGCAATCTCAATACGTTTTGTTCTTGCGTGACACACCGGATTAGTAGCCAACTTTATAGCGCTTTGATTGTCACCAAGAAGTTTTGTAGGCTTATGAATTGGTGAGAATACATCCCCAACAAGCCGACGAAGCCACGTGCATTCCTGAGCAGCAAGAGTAGAAGCCTTGTATTCCGCTTCAGTAGTAGAGAGCGAGACCGAGTCTTGCTTTTTACTGCACCAAGAAACACATGCTGAACCACAGGAGAATACATAACCGGAAGTTGATCTTCTATCATCTAAGTCACCTCCTAGATCAGCATCAGTGAACCCAAGTAGTGAAAAATCAGCTCCTTTCTTGTAAAGAAGTCCCATGTCATATGTTGAGTTCACGTATTTCAATATGCTCTTCGCCGCTTCAAAGTGAGGTTTCCGTGGCTCTTGCATATAGCGACTAACAAGTCCAACAGAAAATGAAATGTCTGGCCTTGTAATAGTCAAGTAGATCAAGCTACCAACAAGAGCCCGATAAGGACGTGGATCTGGTAAAAGCTTTCCTTCATCACGCCTAATTTTTATGTTAGGCTCAAGAGGAGTAGAGCAATGCTTACTTGTGTTTATTCCAAACCTATCCACAAGCTTCCTCGCATAGCTTTCTTGTGAAAGAAATATTCCATCTTTCACATATTTCACTTCCAAACCAAGAAAGTGACTAAGCTCTCCCAAATCTTTCATTTCAAATCTGATCGAGAGTTCAGCTCGCAGTTTTGCAACCTCCTGTTCGTTATTACCTGTAATAATCATATCATCCACATATAGTAGCACAATCATGTGGAGCGTACCTTGCTTATTCACGAACAGGCTAGAATCTGAGTCTGATGCAAGATAGCCACAAAATTGCAAGTATTCAGCAATCTTTCCGTACCATGCTCTGGGAGCTTGCTTGAGTCCATAAAGCGCTTTCTTCAGCTTGCATACCTAGTCTGGATGAGTAGGAGAAATGTAGCCCAAAGGTTGTTCCATGTAGATATCCTTATCAATCTCGCCATACAGGAAAGCATTCTTCACGTCAAGCTGACATAGCTTCCACCCAAGTGATGCCGCCAAGGAGATCACAACTCGAACTAATGTCATCTTCGCCACTGGGCTAAAAGTCTCCTCATAGTCTTCTCCATAAACTTGAGAAAATCCTCGTGCAACCAGCCTTGCTTTATATCTATCAATGCTCCCATCTGCCTTCTTCTTTAGTTTATACACCCACTTGCAAGATACCGGCTTCACATCCTTGGGCTTTGGCACAAGATCCCAAGTTTCATTTTTCACAAGTGCGTGCATCTCCTCATTCATAGCTTCTTCCCATTCCTTAACACCTTTTGCTTCATTATAGGAAGAAGGCTCATTTTCATAAATAGTACCGGCACTGAAGCAATGATAGATGCTTACCATGTTTCCATCTCGGTAGCAAATAGGTTTGATGACTTTCCTTCCATATCGAGTTGTTCTTTGACCATTTGTCTCCTCCAGGTTGATATTTTTCCTTTGTTCATCCACGCGAGAAGTAACCTTGCTCCCCCTATCACCAGAATCTCTTGCTTCGGAAGATGATGTACTATTATACGTCATTGGTGATGATGGCGATGATGAAATATTAGAGCAAGGAGCTGAAGAAGTCACCGGAAAACTTACGGGCATCTCTTCATGTTCTATAGCTGGTGAAGGAGCATCTCCAAGAACACCACCGGGACTGTAGTAGGAAGAGATTTCATCAAATACTACATCCCGAGATACTATACACTTGCCTGTCTCGGGATCCATGCATTTCCAACCTTTCTTCCTTTCATCATAACCGATGAAGATGCACTTCCTTGCCTTAGCATCTAGTTTAGTTCTTTGTGAATCTGGAATGTGGACATAGCAGATCGATCCAAAGACCTTAAAGTCTTTCACATTTGGCTTCTCATTGTAGAGCATTTCGTACGGGGACTTCATATTAATCGGACTGAGTGGTACCCGATTAATCACATATGCCGCACAAGCCATACCTTCAGCCCAAAGAACTTTGGGCAAATGTTTAGCATATAACCAGCTCTTACATGTCTCAGTAAGATGTCGAATCTTCCTCTCTGCAATGCCATTTTGCTGAGAAGTGTCTGCACATGTGAGCTGCCTTCGTATTCCCTGCCTCGAGCAGAATTGATTAAACTCCCGGGAAGTATATTCTCCCCCATTATCAGTCCTCAGCCGTTTTATCTTCCTCTGAAACTCACCTTCGACCTTCTCCTTGAACTCCAAAAATCTGGAAAATACTTCAGATTTTTGCACCACAAAATATACCCAAGTATATCGTGTGTAATCATCAACAAATACCACCATATAACGATAACCAGAGAAGGTAGGTGTACGTGTAGGACCCATCACATCACTGTGAATGAGTTCTAGTGGTGCCTCATATCTTGTTTGGGATCTATCAAATGGAAGACGATGCGCCTTACCATATTGACACCCTTCGCATAATGTTCCACTACCAAAAGTAGTAATATGAGGCAAACCATCAACCAAATTTTTGTTCACCATGACTTTTAACTTATCCATATTAAGGTGTCCTAGTCTAGCATGCCAAAGTGATGCATTATCATTCGTGCTCATCTTGTCAACATAAGATGTAGATGCTGACAAAACAAATAAATCTTTAACTCGCTTACCGGTGTGGACGACATCTCCTTCCACCTTAGTGATATGTCGGAAGAACTTCACTCCATTTGGCCCGAACAGAACATAGTGCCCAGCATCCACAGCGTTAGCCACCGAGAAAAGATTCTTCCTCATTCCAGGTACATGATACACACTCTTCATAGTGATAGGATCTCCGCCATTGTTGAGAATTATTGTACCCTCCTTTTCTACCGGATAAACGGTATTATCCGCGGTGAGAATAGCTTCGTTACCTTCATGTTTCTGAAGAGATGTGAACTTTGAGTCATCTCCGGTAAGGTGATGACCGCAACCAGAATCCACGATCCAGTCATCCTTGAAGTTGATGCTAGTGTAAGCATTTACCGAGGTAGTTTCCGTTGAGAAGCAACCACCCCAATTCTCTTCGGTTTGTTCTGCTTTATCAGCAACATTTCCTCCCTTTAACTTCACCTTACAATTCTTCTTGATGTGTCCAGGCAAGTTACACCGATAGCATCGAATAGTGCTTCTTTTCCCGTTGGCACTCTTTGGTGGCTCTCCCCCTTCATCTTTTCTTCTCTCTCTTTCATTCTTCTTCTCTGGTCTATAGATATTCTTCTTTCCAGAGAATAAGGCGTCACCTTGAAAGGATAAGGAGACTCCAGCCATTTGTTTTGCTAGAGACTCTTGAGAAGAGAGAAGATTCTCAAACTCAACAAGGGAGGGTTGATTAGCCCACCCCTGAATAGAAGTGACAAAAGGAATATATTCTTTGTTTAATCCTCGAATAATATTCCTTTTCATTCGAGCCTCCGAAATAGGTTCCTCCGGATCAAGAGCAGAAATTTCCGAACAAATATTTTTAATTTTTAAGAAAAATTCGGAGATTGAGAGCTCACCTTGAGTAGTTCGTGCCAACTCATTCTCTAAGTATTGCAGCCGAGCAACGTTCTTCTTGTTAAGCAATGCACTTAGAGTATCCCAAATCTGAGATGCAGACTTACACTCAACAATGTGATCAAATAGATCGTGAGAGATTGATCTCTTCAACACGAATTCCGCCTTTGCGTTTGAAGTCCTCCACTTCTTTACGGCATCGGCATTAGTATTCGTGGGTGTAGGGGCAACCTTGTTGTCTCCACCAACAACCTCCCATAAATCTTCTCCAAAAAGATAAGATTCCATGCAAGACTTCCATACCTTGTAATTGGATTGATTAAGCACCTCAATTCCAAGGCCGACAACTCTTCCACTTGAATCCATTTTTGGAACGCCAACGAACTTCTTCACCAAGAGTGACTTGACAAGATTCCAAGCTAACACCCTTGTAGCTTTGATACCATGTGAAGAAAAACAACTTCCCAAATTCCGGAAATTGCTTTCTTAGAGTAGTGAATTATGCTTCACTAGCCCAAGACTCACAACCACAATTGAAGAAGAACGAAGAAGAAAATATAGCTCCAAAAATACTAGAACTAAGAAAGTGGTAGACTTACTTGAATAACTTGGAGAATACTTTATTAACTCAAGAAGACTTGGATTTTTTTGGATGATACAAATGTGGAGGAAGGGGTGGGTATATATAGGCTTTCCACCTCCTCAATGGACGGTCATGATCTATTTAATCCTACGGTGGAGATTCATCTTCTAGAATACTCCACACTTTTCTTACAAAATATCTAGATATTTTTATCACCTACACTAATCTAGAAATATCTCTCCTAACTTCTATAATATTCTACACTATTCTATAATTTTCCAAAAGTTACACTTTAATTTTAACAGTAACTGCTATCTAATAAATATTTCTAGTAAATATTTGATAAAATTGGCTCTTGAATACGGCTCTATTCTCTTGAATAAATAGGTTCAATACGCGAAGGGAACTAGGTCTGATTAGGGCTCATAAGAGGTAGGACAAATAATAGAATTTCGCCTCTGGGAAAAGCTGACGGGCTAGAGGGTGGGCTTTAGAATAGTTTACTGAAGTAATGAGTTACCGGAACCGATTGAATGAGTTTCACTAGCCTAGGTATTTCCATTAAATAGCTTTTCATTCCAATATTTTTTGGCGGGTTGCTTTCTTCTGAAAAAAGAGGTTCGCTTCTTAGGAAATTTCTTCCCGTAGCGGAAGATTCTGAATTTAAGACTTCCTACACCAAAGCAAATCAACTATGCATCGTATCGATAGCGATTCAGATCATTTCTCCTAACCTTCCTTACCTAATTGTGTGGGAGCAATTAATTGCGACAAATCGACCGATCCATAATGAAAGCACATGTAGATAGGGGTCTTCCCTCAGTAAAAAAAATATTAAGATCGGAGAATAAAAAAGATAGGTCTTAATCTTCTCGAAAGCACTCTGCATAGTCAGTCTAGGATCTCATAATTAGTATTAATTGTGTGAACATAAAATAAAATCGCTCTATTGTATATATGTTCAGTTAATCATAATTATATAAAATAAACTTAACAGAGCAAAAGAATTTAAATTTTGATTGTAACCTGTTTAGTTATGCTGTATTATACTAATTTAAATCATCCTTGGTCCCTTCAATTTGCAGTGCCACGTATGCATACTCCACGAATTCACACATACCCATAAAAATCAGGGCCTGGTAAACTTCAGCACAAAATTATTATTTCATCCTATCTCAATTTCTTTTGTACTACTATTTTATTAGTTGGAGGTTGCATAAAAAAATAAGATATAAATATGTGTTAATTAATCTTTCTAAAATAGATAAATAAAAGGAAATAGAATCAAATAGGGACACGAGGAATATATTAATATTCTCCCTTTGAAAATCTCCCACTACTTAAGGGTTAAAACTAAATATTCAGGTCTGTTTTCCAAAAATAAATCTGAAATTTATTCTCAAGTTTAAAGAATCCAAGCTACGAATTTTGGCAGATACCATATTTATTCTCACGTTTTAATGCGATTTTTTTGTTTATTCTTCGTGTTTTTTCTTTTCACCCCTTCTTAATGTATTAATATAATAAATACTTTAAATATCTTCCTGTAAGCTCATTAAGAAAACACATGTTGTCATACATATATGTTGAAAGTTTGCTACTATTCCTGGTATGGATAATAATCTCTCAAATCGTAAAGAACGCAGTATGATGTGATGGTAATCATATATGCTTGAGATACACTATGCATAATTTGCAAAAATTAATAAAGTTAGATAATTTTGAGCCTAGCAAAAAAGAAGATAATTAGCAAGGTTTTGAAAGCATGTTTCTTTGCCACCAAAGGTGGCCATTCTTAGGGATGCTATTTAGAGAATAGACATTAATTATTTTTATCCTGAAATTTTAAATTAAAAAACTTAAATTCAAAACAATTTAAGATACTTTTGTCCTGAAAAATTAAACTGAAAACTAAAATCCAATACATTCTGGTAATTTTTAAATAGTAACCCTTTAAAATGGTTACCTGATATTATTTCTATACTATAGATTGTGGTGGCCTCCATTAACCAAAGGTTGAATGAAATCGTTTTAGTAGAAAGCACTTTACCCTCGAAAGTGATACTTTCCGACACAAATTCCATCGCTCCCAAAGCAACCAAAAAAGAAAAGGACTAATTCCCTTCTTCTTTACTTGTTTGCAGCTCATGGATCATGAACAGAGATTAAGATATAGATGGCGTTTGCATTTTATTTTTGAGTTTTTGCTAATCTTGTGTAAAATTTGGTTATGAAATATATTGTATGGTATCGTATTAACTTGTCGTGTATGTATTTATATTGTTAAATTCTAAATCTGCATAAAATTTAGAGCTAATAATATTGAGTTATCCCACATCGGAGGGATTTGAGGTCCTTGGTCTCCTTATATGGCTTGGGCAATCCTCACCTCATAAGCTAGCTTTCGGGGTTGAGTTAGGTCCAAGGTCCATTCTTTTCATGGTATCAGAGCCAGGCCCATCCCAGTTATTGTTACCGATGTTGGGCCCCCATTTATGTTGTCCACGCTCCAGAGATCTGGGCGTGATGGGGGGTGTTGAGTTGTCCCACATCGGAGAGATTTGAGGTCCTTGGTCTATTTATATGGCTTGGGCAATCCTCACCTCATAAGCTAGCTTTTGGGGTTGAGTTAGGCCCAATGTCCATTCTTTTCATGGTATCAGAACCAGGCCCATCCCAATTATTGTTACCGATGTTGGGCCCCCCATTTATGTTGTCCACGCTCCAGAGATCTGGGCGTGAGGGGGGGTGTTGAGTTATCCCACATCGGAGGGATTTGAGGTCCTTGGTCTCCTTATATGGCTTGGGCAATCCTCACCTCATAAGCTAGCTTTTGGGGTTGAGTTAGGTCCAATGTCCATTCTTTTCAAATAATAATAATATGAAAATAATCTCACCAGTTTAAAGGGACATTCCGATATACAAATCATTTTATATTCTTATAAAATTCGAGAAAGGATTGCAATCAAATTAGTCACTACATAAAATTGTACATGCCAACACAAAAGCATATAACAGTCTCATACAACACTATATTTATTAGATTATTTATTATATTACGTAAGGTAAATCTCTTGATAAACACTACGTAATTAGTAATCTAGTAAAAAATAGTAATTCTGTTATAAAACAATAAAAGAAGAAGAGCAATATTGCAGAGAAAGAGAGAGAGAATTCTTATTGAATTTTGGGGTGGTTTACAATGGAGTAAGACCCCTCTATTTATAGGAGGAAAAATAACTTAGCCTCAAAGTAAAACTCTCTACAAGATAGACATTCACTCTAAATAGAATTCTATTCTTAACACTCCCCCTTGAATGTCTACTCAATAAGTAATGTGCCTCATTAAAGCTTAACTAAAACAAAACCCAATGGAATAAAATTCTAGAAAAGGAAAAAGAGTACACATATTTAGTAATGCGCCAATTGGTTGCCTCGTTAAAAACCCTGCAAGGAAAACCCAGTGGGACAAAACCTTGTAAGGGAAAAAGAGTACAACACGCATTAACTCCCCCTGATGAGCATCAATTCACATATTTGAGCCTTTGTATTTCAATCTTGTGCACCATCTTCAATAGATCGTTGGTAGAGATTTGATAAATAAATCAGCCATATTAACAATAATGAATATTTGCACCTTGAAATCATAACTCGTGATAGATATATAATGTCTTCACAAATGTCGTGGAATGGCTCTTCAATATTTCCATAGAGGTATCCTCGCTATCACATTATCATGCTTATAGTTATAGCAAGATACATTTGTGCATAAATTGCATTAAGGAAGTGGTATCTCAAGATCAAGAATTGTATATGCTCCAAGCAACTTAAATCCTTCATGGATTGTCATATAAGTTAAGCCATATAAGCCATATTATAGACTTTAGATGCATATCAAGTTTTCATGTCATGCTAGACAAATAAGATATCGAAAACTGACTGCACATGCCATTGACTTTATACTTTTAAGAATTTGAACTACATGTCCAAAACTACATGTCTTTCATATGGAATCAATTCTACTTGAATTGTATCTCTTCCATTTGGCTAATACTTTTGTGTCTATATTCGATAGACTTAAGATCCCCATATATACTTAGCGCTATGATAGATGTCGTCGACGAACATGTTATATCAGTTTCAATAAATTTTCATAAGGACATAACATAGAGATCTCTTCATTCATATATTCAGGTACCTGAATCTCTCATGAGATTTTATGAAGTGTTATGTCATGTGACCTTCTAGATCACTTGCCTCCTTTATTATGATCACTTTGATCATTTTCTCATCTTCTTTATCAAGAAGTTTATTTGAAACCGATTTGTCTATACGCTTTAAGCGTACCATAGACATTGTCCTTCTAGGACTTAATATGAGCATTTGTAATGAGAATATAGTTACTTTCTTTGGGTCAGCAAATGCGTATGGCATGCTTTGCAATATGTTGCAAATGAATTATCTTTTTTATGAACTTCAAGTTCATATTATCCTATTCGAGGATCTTGATATACAAATGATAATCCATTCGACGTAACTTTTCTTAATTGTTTATCATATCTCCCCCTCATGTTAGAAAAGCTAACTTGTTTCCACAACTTTGAAAACCCATCTTTGTGCGTTATGGTGTTAATTATAATGTACACCGCACATAAATGATATTGAGATGGAATTATTTGGTTCCTGACTCTAAACCACTTGTTAGGGGAGAATATAATATACTCTCGTATATAACGTATATCAAATGATATATATAACTTTGTTCTGATAAGAAACAGTTAGCCATTGAGTGGAGGCACTCAATAAATTATTTTGCTAAACCAACTACGATGTAAACCAACTTATCAACATGAACTTCTTGAATAGAAAATCTGAAAATTATGCTCGAAATTAAATTACTGAGCAAGTTACCTCGCAAGCACCGGCCAGGTTGCAGGTTAATAATAATCGCACATGTAACCATCTCATAGATGCATCTTATGTGGTATACATGGCAGATGAATGAGCCCATATTCACCTTTGATATTTCCAGAATTCATGGGATTTAATCCCAACTTTAGTTGGTCTCTTAATTAATGAGAACAAGCAATATAAGAGGATTCGTAAATGCGTCTGCATTTGATTTGCTATTTATCTGCAAATGGATAATCTTTTGCACATCTTTTTCACAGATAGAGGCATGTGTATCAAGATGATATAATGATGGATTTTTCCACAAAATTTCCCGTTTAATTTCACCAACTTCTCCCCCTAATTTTGGGAAAAGTGTCTCATCGAATCGACAGTCTGCAAATCGTGCAGTGAACAAATCCCCTGTCAATGTTTCGAGGTAGCGAATAATGGAGGGCGATTCAAACCCAACATATATTCCTAACCTTCTTTGCGGACCCATTTTGGTGCGGTATGGCGGTGCTACAGGCACATATACTGCGCACTCAAAAATTCTTAAATGGGATATATTAGGTTCATGACCCAAAACTAATTGCAATGGGGAATATTTGTGATAATTCGTTGGTCTGAGACGAACTAGCATTGCTGCATGCAAAATGGCGTGACCCCAAACCGAAGTGGGCAGCGTTTTCATGAGTAATGGTCTTGCAATCGACTGCAGACGTTTAATTAAAGATTCTTCAAGACCATTTTGAGTGTGAACATGAGCTACATGATGTTCCACTTTTATCCCAATTGATAAGCAATAATCATTAAATGCTTGGGATGAAAACTCAGCAGTATTATCTAGTCTAATAGACTTAATTGGATTATCAGGAAATTGTGCTTGTAATCGAATTATTTTGTGCCATTAATTTTGCAAACGCAAGGTTGCGTGATGACAATAGGCACACATGAGACCATCTAGAGGATGCGTCTATTAAGACCATAAAATATCTAATGGACCCACTAGGTGGGTGAATAGGTCCACAAATATCCCCTTGTATACGTTCCACAAACGTAGGTGACTCAGTTCCAACCGTTGTTTGTGATGGTCTAATAATTAACTTGCCTTGATGACAAGAAGTGCAAGAAAATTCATTATTTAAAAGAATCTGTAAATTCTTTAATGGATGCCCATTTGAGTTTTCTATAATCCATCTCATCATAATTGATCCAGGATGTCCCATTCGATCATGCCAAAGTACGAAAGTATTGGAATCAGTAACCTTTTGATTTACGGTAGAATGTGCCTCAATTGCACTAATTCTTGTCCAATACAGGCCACAAGATAAAGATGGAAACTTCTCAATAACCCTCTTTTGGCCAGAGACATTCTTTGTAATGATGAAATATTCAAGATTATTCTCATCTATTGTCTCAATATGATATCCATTTTGAATGATATCTTAAAAACTCAACAAGTTCCTCTTAGACTTGGAGGAGAAAATTGCATTCTCTATGATAAATATTGTTCCTTTAGGCAGAGTTATAGTTGCTCTTCTGGAGCCTTCAATCAATTTACTACTACCAGAAATTGTAGTAACATCTGCCTTACATATACTTAAATGAGAGAAATATTTCTTCTCTTTGAATATCGTATGTGTGGTACATGAATCAATTAAACAAATAATTTAAAATAATATACATAGTCATGCCTTAAGTACTGATTCACAGTGACAACTTGCAATACATTCAAAGTTCAAAACGTGTTCATGTATTGTTAATTGACACCAAATATAGTTCTATACATGTATATGTCTAAATGTGTTAATAAGAAATTTTACAATATTGCATACAATTTTGCAAAGTTTTAACACAAATATGATTTTAGTTACAGCTTAGACAGTGCAACAATTCCATGTGAAAAATGTGCCATAATTTAGACTACACAAATAAATGCCATGGGTACAAAAACTGTTGAATATACACAAGCACAATACTTATAATTGTAAGAAATATAGTAAGGAAACAATTTGTAGTATTATAGTACAATGTCTTTGAAGAACGCAAAAATCACTGTAGTATACATAGATAAGATTACGACACTAGTTACTCATTGTGTACAATATTTTGCTATACGTACTGTTTTTGTCTAACATTTAACAAAGTCTAATGTTTTGATAAACGAATAAATTCTAGCTAGCATAGAACATTGACTTATGAAATAATCACACTAAAGCATATAGATAGTATGTGTAATCTAAAGTTATATATTTTAAAACCATAATACAGATTATTTGTCAAGTTGATAAAACTCTTAAGGTACATATCGATATTTGATCATTGATTAAATTATTTTAATATTAATTTTTAGGAGGAGAAAAAAATACCTTAAATACACAGATCAATTATAGACTGAGATGTTGGTGCAACATCATTTCGAGATAATTTGGGGAAAAATTATATGCTACATCTTAATAGTGTGACATGTTAGTGCTGAAAATTATATGCGCACAGAAAGAAACAACAATAAAGTTTTCTTAATTTCTTAAAGTTTTAAGTACTGTTAAATGCAGCCTATTAAAATATAATCTGGTTATTGAGGAGAGGATATGTCCAAACGTACAAAATAAAGTTTACTACACAAGTATTCCCTCATGTTTTGAAGCTTTCCACATAGAGTATGTAAACAGCAGGCAAGAAAATCGGCAAAAAACATAGTGCATATAAGTTCATACCAATTTTTTCTGTAAAAAAATTTCGGCCGTTTCTGCTTCCGCTTGTTGATCCTATTTTTTTCTTGGGAGTTTCTTCTCTTCTTAATTTTCTCACTATTCATAGGAGGAAAAATAACTTAGCCTCAAAGTAAAACTCTCTACAAGATAGACATTCACTCTAAATAAAATTCTATTCTTAACAAATTCATTTTTATCGCATATTAAAAATCGATGATAATATAAAAAGATCTTTATATTAGTTATGTATATATTAAATCAGTATTTAGTTCATGTCCATATATCAGTCTCATACGACAACAAAATCCGTTCCACATATATAAAAGATAGAAATCAAAATCAAGCCTGGAAAAATTATAGAAAGAAGTTAACCTAATATTATTGCAACTAAATTCTGAGGTAAAATGTTGAAATTCGAATTCGGAGCACCCTATTATCAGTATATAGTAACTAGCTCTGTATTTCTGCCTAAAAAAATCATTGAATATATACAAAAATAAAATAAAATCTAAACTCAATAAATTAAATGAGATATGATAGAGCTGCGAATCGGATCCATAAAATTTAAATATTAAATCCGTTTATGATATATAGAGTTCTTGAAAAAGGCTAATTTAATACTAAATCATCCTTATAGCTGCACTAGATTTCATCAACTTGAGAAGACTTGATCTACTAAAGTAATATAAAATAAAGGTTTAACTTTTAGCTCAGGACTTCAAGTCAAGCCCCATAAAATGGATAATGAAAATTGAGATTTTTCTAGTCCCATAAAATGGATAATGAAAATTGACAAGAGGGGCTTGGTCTGATGGTAACCAACCCCCACTTCCAACCGAGAGGTTGTGAGTTCGAGTCTCCCCAAGAGCAAAAGGTGGAAAGTTCTTGGAGGGAAGGATGCTGGGGGTCTATTTGGAAACAGCCTCTCTACCCTAGGGTAGGGGTAAGGCTGCGTACACACTACCCTCCCCAGATACCACTAAATGATATTATACTGGGTTGTACCTCTAGTCCATACGTTTCTGAATTCCTTATCAATATTGTACTCTTTAGAAAATTTATATATAAAAGATTCAGAATATAAGCTTATTAATTAATTACATCTTCTTATAGATTATGAAGCCATGAATCAGAAATCATTCTCTTTATTATTCTTCATGTTCTTTTTTGTCTTAATTTTCCGCCTATCCTCAACAACGTCCTCTCCAATATTATTATCAGGTTTAGTATTCTCTTCTTTGTATAATATAATAGGTTACGGATTCGAGGCGTAAAATCAAATATTTGTATCATGATAGACTATTTATGTTACACTCTTTAGGGTGTACTTTTTCTCTGACACTGCATCATCGCGAGATGATTTATGTACCGGGCTGCCTTTAAGAAAAAACAGGCTTTTTCTAATTTTATTTTAGATTTATTCTTGTTTTGTTTAATATTTTGCATGAGTATTTGAAATTGGAACTATATTTTATGAGTATATTTGGTTTCCAACTTTGAATAAAATATTAAAGGACTGTGCAAACACACACACACACAAAAACCTCGTGTAGCAACGTAACTACAACTCCATTTCTATAGGTACAGTAAATATTTTACAAGTTGGCTATTGAAAGTAAAGTGGACATCAATTTGGGAAATTTTTCTAAAAAGGTTATTTTTATTTATCTATTTGATCAAATCTTATTAAGTAAAATATATAATACTGAAATATGAAATAGTGTAGTACATAATTAATGGGGTTTCCACAAAAAAGAAATATTTTCTTATCCTATCAAATAAATTTAAGTTTTATCCATTGATAATATAATATTCAATAAATTACAAAATAAATATATTTTTAAAATAGTGCACTTTTTTAATACCTTCTGTGCATGTAACTTAAATCCATTTGAATAATAGGTAATGGTGGTGGCAATAGTACTAAAACTGAAGTCTATGGTCAATCCCCTGCTTCGGCTCCTTCAGCAACTGAACAATCACCGTCAGGTAAAACTCTGCCCAATATCTTTGTGTTAATATTCTCCCTTTGAAACATTTTCCACCACTGTTTACAGTATAAACTAAATAATCAAATTTATGGTCAAATTTTAATTTAGAATTGTTTAATTCTTGAAAGTTCAAAGCATAAGATGGACAACAATATTTGCAACAAGAAAGTTGTTTTTATTTGTTTTATTTACTTCTTACAAAGTATGTAACTGTAAGGAAAAATAATAGTCCCTCCGTCCCAAATCAGGTGTTCGGATTTCGAAAGTTAATTATTGAATTTTTTTTTTTTGGTAATTAAACTTTGTATTAATCACCAAAGTATTAACCTTACAAATCTATAGCCCATTTCATATCTCAACTGCTATCAAATTTTAAAGAAAACTATCCTAGCATTAAAGCAAAAACTGATTAAGTAATATCCCTAGCCTAGGAGGAGCTCTAACATTACAATTGTAATCAATATTCCTAATTATTGAGTTATTCCTTCACTATAACTTTTTCATATGCGTTATAAATATTTTAAATTATTAATTATACTGACTTATAATACTTTTTATATAATTTTCAAATATGTAAATTCACTATGAAAATTTTTTATGTTTAAAAATACAGAAAAAATTAAAAACTTTGAATGTTGGGCTTCCGCTTAAGCAGCCCACTACAGACAATAGACTACAAGGAATGGCCAGAGATGGCTCAAGATAGTAGCAGCCCAAGGGCAAATGTATTTAAGCTGTGTAAATGATTTTGTATAGAGTACAGGGACACAAATGTAATTACACACACACATTACATTTTATTATTACAATTTTGTATATACACGGGGGAAGCTTCGAGATGAGATCAGATCAATCAATTACAACTTTTCATTTCTCACTTTTTCTCTCTTCTCTTTCCTCTCTACTGTTCATCATCTTCTCCATTTCTTTTCTTCAATCCGATGAGTTAAGCTGTTAACATGGTATCAGAGCGGGTATATTCCGGTTCTACTCATCACGAGCTTTCGACCGATGTTACCCTCACCGGCTTTCATTCAAGTTTCTGTTGATTCACAAAATTAGGGTTTTCGATTCGGTTAGTTTTTCGTCAAAATTGCTTGTATTTTTTGTTGTTAAAATTGTTGCATGTTGTGTAAACATCAGAGGCTGTAATTTTTGTTTGTTTCTGGTTGGTTTCTGGTCGATTCATGTGTTAGCCATCTGGTATAGTTACGATCTATTGTTTGTTTGTGGTTAAATGACATAAGCAGTTAAAAATGGTGGATGTAGTAGATGATTCTCCTTCTGTTCCTACTAGCTTTGTCCCTAGTCCCTCGAATCCCCTATTTCTCATGTCGTCTGATGTTCCTGGTATTTCCTTGGTTACCAATCCTTTCTCAGGGGTTGGTTTTGGGGGTTGGAGAAGAAATGTGATAGTATCTTTGTCCGCTAGGAACAAAATAGGTTTTATAGATGGCTCAGTGCCTAAACCTTCTGAAGATTCCCCACAGTTTAGACAGTGGGATAGGTGTAACAATATGGTCATTTCATGGCTCATAAATTCCCTCACTCCTGAGATAGCAGAAAGTGTCCAATACTCTGACACTGCTCATTGTATCTGGGTCCAACTTAATAATAGATATGGGTCAGTTGATGGTACTAAGATTTTCGAAGTGAAACAACAGCTTGCTTCCACCACTCAGGGCTCTTTAGACATAGCCTCTTATTTCAATAAATTGAAGAAGTTATGGGATGAATTGACATTTATGAGAACCTCAAGGAGTGTTGTATCTGGTTGTGGTGCTACATGTAGTGCTAGGATTGAAATTCAGAAAGAGGATGATGAAAATAAATTGCATCAGTTCCTTATGGGGTTGAATGACATATACATAGGAGTTAGGAGTAATATCCTTATGATGCAACCACCACCTTCCTTGGACAGTGCTTACAACATACTTCTTCAGGATGAAAGGCAAAGACAAGTCATTCATTCACCTTCCCAATTCCACACTGAGTCCAATGCTTTTAGCACTCAGTTTATGAAAAAGCCTTATGGAACTCACTCAAATCCCAGACAATTTACTCAAAAAGCCAGATTTGATACAAACAAATCAGACCTAGTTTGTAGATATTGCAAGAAGCCAGGTCATTTAATTGAAAAATGCTACAAGTTGCATGGGTTCCCTCCAGACTTCAAATTCACCAGGGATAAGAGAGCTGCTGCTAGTGTTGATGTACAAAAAGGTGTGGTTTCTGTTGCAAATGCTGATACATCAAATGTGGGTGAGGGTGTGCAAAATTCTACCACTTCAGACTCTGGTATTCTTGGGTTGACCAAGGAGCAATATTCACAGCTTTTGCTCCTTCTCCAACAAACTCAACTGTCTGAATCTCAGCATCAATCCAATGTGATGGGGTCTGCAAACTTTGCTGGTACACTTTCTTCCTCTATTCAACCTTTAAAAGATGTATCTTATGGTGCTTGCATGTTAACTAGAGTTAGTGCATGTATTTGGATCATTGATTCTGGTGCCACTGACCATATGACTTCAAATAAATCCCTTCTCTTTGACATCAAACCCCTAGTTGTCCCATACTTAGTTACACTTCCTAATGGTTATAAGGTTAAAGTAACATGTACTGGATCTCTTAAATTCCTTTGTTTCACTTTGCATCATGTGCTATACATCCCCAGTTTTCAATACAATCTGATCTCTGTTTCCAAGCTTGTTCAACAGCTGAATTCTATTGTCTCATTTACTAAGTTTTCTTGTCTAATACAGGCCCCTTCTCTGAAGAGGCCACTGGAAATTGGTAAATTGGATGATGGTCTTTACAGGCTTGTACAATCATCTCTTTCTCATCCTTCTCAACCTTATCATTCTCCATTAGCTATTGACTCTACTTCTCATTGTACTTTTCATACTGAATTGAATAAAATGAAAATACTGTGGCATAATAGACTTGGACACATTCCCTTTGTTAGAATGAAAGACATATCTTCTATTCCTTGTAAATTTGCAAATAAACAACCTTTTATATGCACTATTTGCCCATTAGCCAGACAGTCCAGGCTGTCCTTTTCTGAGAGTTCTATTAAAACTTCTCACCCTTTTCAAATTATCCACTTGGATACATGGGGGCCTTATGCCACCCCTACTCACAATGGTTGCAAGTACTTTTTGACCATATTTGATGATTATACAAGGTCTACTTGGACTCACCTTATGGGGTCCAAGAGAAATGCTTTTTCAATTATCCAAGCTTTTGTTGCCATGGTAAAAACACAATTTCAGGCTATTGTCCAAACCATTAGAAGTGATAATGCTCTTGAACTTGGGTCCAGCCATGCTGGAACCAAATTCTTCACTGATAATGGCATCCTTCACCAAACATCCTGCTCTCACACTCCACAACAAAATTGTGTTGTTGAGAGGAAACATAGATATCTTTTAGAAACAGCCAGGGCCTTGCTTTTTCAGTCCAAGCTCCCTCTCAGATTATGGGGGGATTGTATTCTTACTGCCACATACCTTATAAATAGATTTCCTTCTAAACTTCTTAACAATGTTTCTCCTTATGAACTACTATTTGGAAGGAGTCCCTCTTTACTACATCTCAAAACCTTTGGCTGTCTATGTTTTGCTACTGTCCCTAAGCAACATAGAGATAAGTTTCAACCAAGGGCTGATCCTTGTGTATTCATAGGGTACCCACTGGGTAAAAAGGGTTACAAATTATATAACTTGAAACTAAACTTACTCTCATTTC
Source organism: Nicotiana benthamiana (assembly GCA_034376525.1). Classification (NCBI taxonomy): domain Eukaryota; kingdom Viridiplantae; phylum Streptophyta; class Magnoliopsida; order Solanales; family Solanaceae; genus Nicotiana; species Nicotiana benthamiana. Next base: position 51,297,026 of record CM067330.1, on the reverse strand, counting down.
CAGGGATGTTGTTTTCCATGAAGATGTTTTTCCTTTTGCTTTTCCTTGGAGTACTTCCTCTGTCCCATCTTTTATTCCTTCTTCTTGCCATGACTATCCACCTCCTACTGATGTATCTGCTCCATCTTCTCTTCCTCCTCCCTGCCCTGACTATCCTGCTTCTCCTAATCTTCCATCAATCAGTCCTTCCCATTCCCCTGCTTCTTCTCCTTCATTCCCTACTTCTACTTCCAATTCACCACCCTCTAATACTATACCTTTGTCTGACCCTATTCCTAATCCTCCTCTGCCTCCTCCTAGGAGATCTGGCAGGCACCACACCACTCCTGCTCATCTTAATCAATACATCTGTGACCTCCCTCCTTCCATCTCTGGCACCAGTTCTTTTCCACTTGCTGCAATAGCACTGTTAGCAATGCACTGGTTGAGCCTACCTCTTACAAGCAGGCAGCCTCTGATCCTGCTTGGCAGGATGCCATGGCCAAAGAATTTGAGGCTTTGGCAGCCAATAACACCTGGTCCTTGGTTCCTCTTCCTCCTGGCAAGAAGCCTATTGGGTGTAAATGGGTCTACAAGATCAAATATAGAGCTGATGGGAGTGTAGAAAGATATAAGGCAAGATTAGTGGTCAGGGGTGATACTCAGATTGAGGGTGTGGATTACACTGATACATTTTCTCCTGTTGTGAAGTTCTCTACTATCAAAACTTTGGTGGCAGTTGCTGTGAAGCAGTCTTGGCCTCTATTTCAATTGGATGTTAACAATGCATTTCTCCATGGTGACCTCAATGAAGAGGTTTATATGAAGCTGCCCCCTGGTATTACTGTTACTTCTTCTTCTTCTTCTTCTTCTTCTTCTCATCCTCCTTCTTCTACTCCTTCCTTTGTCTGTCTCCTCCAAAAATCTTTGTATGGCCTCAAACAGGCCTCTAGGCAATGGTATGCCAAACTTTCCCAGGCCCTATGTTCTAAAGGCTACTCTTCATCTCTTAATGATTACTCTCCTTTTCATAAGAAATCTGGTCAGTCTATTGTTCTATTAGCTGTGTATGTTGATGATATTATTCTCACTGGTAATGATCTTGAGGAAATCACTGCTTTAAAATCATTCTTAGACTCTGCTTTCAAAATAAAGGATCTGGGTGTCCTTAACTATTTCCTTGGCATTGAGGTTGCTTATTTTGCTGATGGCCTTCTTCTTCACCAGAAGAAGTTCATCACTGATCTTCTTCTCTCCTATAACTGTTCTGATGTTACTCCTGTAACTTGTCCTCTCAATCTTTCTGTAAAACTAAAACATGACATGGGAACCCCTCTTTCCTCCCCTGAATCTTACAGAAGCCTAGTTGGCAAACTTAACTTCCTCACTCATACAAGGCCTGATTTAGTCTTTCCTGTGCAACATCTTAGCCAATTTCTTCAAAAGCCCACCTCAGTCCACATGGATGCTGCCTTGCATACTCTTAGATACCTCAAAGGTACATCTGATCTTGGTGTTTTCCTCAATAACAATCCTGATTTATCTTTGTCTGCCTATTGTGATAGTGACTGGGCCTCTTGCCCAGACACTAGAAGGTCTGTTTCTGGTTTCAGCATATTCTTGGGGGGTTCTTTGATTGGTTGGAAAACAAAGAAACAACCTGTGGTCTCCTTGTCCTCAGCTGAAGCTGAGTATAGGGCCATTAGCAAAGCAGTTGGTGAGCTGACTTGGCTGGTCAGGTTATTCTCTGATTTTGGAATCCATATTAATTCTGTTGTGCCTGTGTTTTGTGATAACCAAGCTGCCATACACATAGCCAAAAATCCAGTGTTCCACGAGCGGACTAAACATATTGAAATTGATTGCCATTTCATTCGTACCAAGCTTCACGATGGCCTCATCTCTTTGCATCATGTTGCATCTGGTCACCAGTTAGCTGATATTTTTACTAAGCCATTGACAGGTATTTTACATCATCATTTCTTGTCCAAGCTGGGAGTTTGTTCACCCTCCAGCTTGAAGGGGGGTGTTGGGCTTCCGCTTAAGCAGCCCACTACAGACAATAGACTACAAGGAATGGCCAGTGATGGCCCAAGATAGTAGCAGCCCAAGGGCAAATGTATTTAAGCTGTGTAAATGATTTTGTATAGAGTACAGGGACACAAATGTAATTACACACACACACATTACATTTTATTATTACAATTTTGTATATACACGGGGGAAGCTTCGAGATGAGATCAGATCAATCAATTACAACTTTTCATTTCTCACTTTTTCTCTCTTCTCTTTCCTCTCTACTGTTCATCATCTTCTCCATTTCTTTTCTTCAATCCGATGAGTTAAGCTGTTAACATTGAATCTCTAAAAGGAAAAAGCTCACATAAATTATGACAAAGGAGTATGCCATTTTAAATTACAATATTAGCCTAGATGTTAAATGCTTCAAAAGTTTGTTTTTTCTCATTTATCTTTTATAATTCATTTTTGTTCTTCCTTCGCAGAGCAACCCCATGAATCGCCAACTGGTAAGATATTGTTTAAAAATTTGTATTTTATTATTCTCATTTTTTAGAATTTTCTCGCTATTAGCCAAATTTGCACAATAAATTTGAAAACGATCCTTATAGTGTAGTATTGTTCTGCTGAAAAATTATTTTATGATGAATAAAATGAAACGGAATAGAATGGAATGGACATTAAGAAAGATAACGGGGTTTTCACACAAAAAAACATTTTCTTATTTTATAAATTAAATTTAAGTTCTATAAATTAATAATATTTAATAAATTATTAAATAAGTTCATTTTTATAATAGTGCAATTTTTTCAATACCTATTGTTTATGCAACTTAAATTGATTTGAATAATAGGTAATGGTGGTGGCAATAGTACTAAAACTGAAGTCCATGGTCATAAGTCTACTTCAGCTCCTTCAGCAACTGAACAATCACCCCCGGTAAAATTACGCCCGGTAAAAATCTGCCCAATATCTTTGTGTTATATTCTCCTTTTGAAATGAGAAGCGAGAATTTAAATTTAATAGGTTTAATTTTTAAAATTTTTAATATTGATCATATTATACTAGGTTCAATTGACTCGATCAATACCACTAAGCTGGATTCGCTTCTGTCTGTAGAAAATTTCACCACTAATTAGGAGTAAAAACTAAATAAGCAAATTTTTGGTCAAACTTTAATTTAGAATTGCTTAACTATTGAAAGTTGAAAGCTTCACGGGATGAGTATTTCGCGCAGCTAACCCGTGCGCCATTTAGACAACTTGCCAAAGGTTGCTAAGTAAGCCTAGAGCTTCTCGAACTAGAGAAGAAAGCAATGAAGCCAAATGAGAACTTGTATTGCACTAAAGAGAGATTTACAAGGCTTGAGTTGCTTGTAGTTTCTTGTTGTTGTGTGTTGTGTGTTCTGTGTTGTGTTCAAATGCCAAATGTCATCCCATATTTATAAGGGAGGCTTGCCAAGCTCTAGAGTCTAGAGAGTTCTATAACTTTCTAGCTATGTACATGTCCTAGAATTCTATGTAGAGTTCTAGAGAGTCTAGAGAGTTCTACTACATTCTAGCTAGGTACATGTGCTAGAATTCTATGGAGAATTGTAGAGTATTTCCAAGCTCAAATGTGCTAGAGTTCTCTAGAACGTTCCGGAATCTAGATTTGCCTAGAACTTTCCGAAATTGAGCCAAGCTAGGACTCTTGGTCTTATATTGGCTCACTAGCCCAAGATTGTGGACGATTGGGCTATCAAATTGGGCAGTCCGCAACAATAAGGTGGATAACAATTTTGACCAAGGAAGTTACTTTTATTTGTTTTATTTTATTTCTTACAAAGTATGTAATTATAAGGGATAATAGTACTCCTCCATCTCAATTTATGTAAAGGTATTTGGATTCAGAGAGTCAGTTAAATTATTCTTTAACCATAACTTTTTCATATGTATTTTAAATTATTAAATATTATGGCTTATAATACTTTTTATATAATTTTTAATATGTAAATTTATTGCGAAAATTCTCTATATTTAAATATACAGTAAAAAAAATAAGAAGTTTAAATCTCGAAAAGCAAAATTTTTTACATAAATTAGGATAAAGAGAGTATGTCATTTAAATTAGTATATTAGCCTAGATGTTAAATGTTTGAAAAGATTAAGTTTTTGCTCATTTATCTTTTATAATTTATTCTTGTTCTTTCTTTGTAGCGCAACCCCAACAATCGCCACCTGGTAAGATACTATTTAAACTTTTATATTTTATTATTCTCATTGTTTAAAAGTTTCTCGCTACTAACCAAATTTGAATAATAAATTTGAATACGATCCAAGTAGTATAGTATTACTCTACTGAAAGATTACTGTGTGATGAATAGAATGGAATGAAATAGAAATAAACAAAGATATAAAATAAGTCCCTCTAAATTCGAATTCTTAAGAGAAGAATTTAGAATAATTGGTGGTTTTGACTCCCAACCGAATTAAATTTGAAAAAAGTTAATTGGATATCTAAAGAGGAGAACTTAATATTTGAAACACTTGAAAATAATTAATAAAAGTGTCTTCTTGACCGCAAATCCCGGATAGATGGAAATTACATCTTGTTTTCTTGAAAACTACTAAAAACTATTATAAATCACAAGATTTTATGATTAAACATTTTGAAAGATATTTGAGAAAAAAGTAAGGCAAGCAATATATTTGATCGGTACAAAAAATAATTACACTTACTAGCCAAATATAATATATTTATGTATTTTAAATTATTAAATATTGTGGCTTATAATACTTTTTATATAATTTTTAATAAGTAGATTTATTGCAAAAATTCTCTATCTTTAAATATAAAGCAAAAAATAAGAAGTTTATATCTTGAGAAGCGAAAATTTTTACATAAATTAGGACAAAAGAAGTATGTCATTTTAAATTAGTATATTAGCCTAGATGTTAAATGTTTCAAAAAATTAACTTTTTTCTCATTTATATTTTATGATTTATTCTTGTTCTTTCTTTGCAGCACAACACCAACAATCGCCACCTGGTAAGATACTATCTAAAAATCTATATTTTATCATTCTCATTTTTTAAAATTTTCTCGCTATTAGCCAAATTTGGATAACAAAATTTGAATACGATCTATATAGTGTAATATTATTCTACAGAAAGATCACTGTGTGATGAATAGAATGAAATAAAATAGAAATTAACAAAGATATGAAATAAGCCCCTCTAAATTCGAATTCTTAATTGAAGAATTTAAAATAATTGGTGATTTTGATTCCCAACCGAAGTAAATTTGACAAAAGTTAATTGGATATCTAAAGAGGAGAAAGACTTGAAAATAATTAAAAAAAGTGTCTTCTCGACCGCAAATCCTGGATAGATGAAAAAATTACATTTTTTCTTAAAACTACTAAAAACTAGTATAAATCACAAGATTTTATGATTAAACATTGTGAAAGATATTTGAGAAAAAAGTAAGGCAAGTAATATATTTGATCGGTTGACAAAAATAATTATATTTTCTAGTTAAATATATATATATATATATATATATATATATATATGTATATATATATATATATTATATAAATTTTATATATTTTTTTGACGATTATATATATATAAACCCTTTCATGGCGTCCACATACAACCCTACATATTCCAAAAGCCAATTGGCGGGGATTTAGAAAGTTGCGGGACCCATTACCAAACATTTCAAAAATTACTGTATAAATACTTCACACGCAATCTCAGGCTTCCCGTAAACATTTATTCCGGTGCCGGAGAAATGGAAAACGCTGCTCAGCAAAAGCCGTCCATCACGCCGCCGCCGTCAACTCCGATCCCGAAAGTCGGAGTAGCGGTGTTTCTATTAAAGGGAAATAAAGTTCTGCTAGGGAAACGCCTTTCCTCAGTCGGCCACAGCACCTCTGCACTTCCCGGAGGTCACCTCGAGTTTGGTCAGTACACACATTAATATTATTCCCTATTTCATGAATGCAACAACAACAACAACAATCACCCAGTATAATCCCATTTAGTGGAATCTAGGTAGGGTAGTGTGTAGGCAGACCTTACCCCTACCTTAGTAGAGAGGCTGTTTCCAAATAGACTCCCGGCATTTTTCCCTCCAAGAACTACCCACCTTGCTCTTGGGAAGACTCGAACGCACAACCTCTCGATTGAAAGTGGGGTTGCTTACCATCATAGCAACCCCATTTGTCCCCCTATTTCACGAAAGCATATTAACATATTAGTTAGTATATATAATTAGATTTCTTAATTTAGTATCTTTGCTTTATTTTAAATTGAAACCTCCTATATCTGTTTTTTCTTCTTTTTCCTGTTTAAAAGAAGAAAACTGGAACTTTTAAGTTTGTTGAGCTAGAATATTAGCTAACTAATATGTACATGGTCGAAATCAAATATGCGTGATTTTGTGGGCTCGAGGATCACTTCCACAGCAAGATCGAAATAGATCGTGCACGGGCCCGATGACAAAGTACAAGCTTCAAAGATCGAAGTGCTCGATCAACATCGAGATCAACTATGACCGGCCTCGAGATAATACTGTTATGGTTCCATAATAAAAAGAGCGAGATTCCCATAATTGCCTTAAGATCACGGCGTAAATTTCGGAACGTATTTGTACTAGGCGGTTAGACAACTGTATAATAAGATTTCTTAGTACAATTGAAGTGTATCTTATTTAGGATTTCTCTATTATATAAAGGGAATCCAATCATTTATAATGATCTATCATTGACAAGAAAATATACATTCTTCACTTTCTTGCTTATTGCTCATTAGAATTGTCTTTTAGCTTTATTGTTCTTACTGACCTACCTCGAGATCATCTTAGCTCGAGGTTGAGACTGGCTTGTTTACTGGTTTAATTCAACTTATTTCTGTAATTTATATGTTTGATTCTTTAGACAAGAGGGGTTGCTCTAATGGTAAGCAACCCCCACTTCCAACCGAGAGGTTGCAAGGTGGGAAATTCTTGGAGAGAAGGATGACGGAGGTCTATTTGGAAACAGCCTCTCTACCCTAGGGTAGGGGTAAGGTCTGCGTACATACTACCCTCCGCAGACCCCACTAAGTGGGAATATAGTGGGTTGTTGTTGATTCTTTGATTATCAGTTGGTATTGGACTAGATCGCATATCTTTAAGACCTCAATACAAATTTATTGTTACTTGGATTTAAGGGTAAACACAATATGTGGAGTAGTGTATAAGAAAATTTATTAAATATTTATAAATATTTAATTGTAAACTAAGTAACTAAGACAAAAACAATGAGTTTAATCGTAAGTTAAGAATCTATAAACTTTAAACTTGGTTTCGCCCCTATTAAAGGCCACTTAATATTTTTTTTCAAATAGTATTTTGAAGTAGTTTTAGGGTTTTTTACAAAGAAAAGTTCCCCACTCACAAAATACTTAGAAATCATTATGAGAATTACAATAATCCAAACAAGAATTTTAACCTTTGAGTTTAAAACTTCTTTCACAAAGTTGTCCAAATGATTCCATAATTCACTATGATAATTGGTTACTACTTGTTAATTTTGTTCAGTTCTTCTTTTTCCTGTTAATAACTTGTCTATTTTTGTGTATTAAATGGTATATCACATCTCGTGGTAGAAAAGAAACATATTTTTCACAGGGTTAAATCTTGCTTCAAAAAGCTTTGAAACAGGATTAACTTGTGCCTCCGTGAAAAATAAGCCTATTCAAAAGAGACTAAATTTTAATCCCTTCATATAGTTTGGCCAATTGTGACTTCTTGATTTTAATAGTTGAAGTAGAGTAGTACTAACAACCTCATCCACCTAGGAAGCATGCATCAAATAAGAAGTCATATTGATAGCCAAACTGATGCTGCCGACTTAATTAAGATTGGATTGCAGCCTTGTAGTTCTGAATGTAAGGTTAAGGCAATATTTATTCTGGTGGAGTCCAAAACGTGCAATGATTTCTAGGATTAGAGAACCTAAATCAACAGGCTGCACATTGCTACGTTCATTAACATTGTTAGACAGCCCTTTTGAGCTCAAACTTTTTTGACACAACTTGACTTGTTCACTTTCATAACCTTTTCCTTGTATTTCTGGTTGACAAGGTTTCTGAGGTCCCCTTTGAGATTGGCAGGCATTAATAGAACTATAATTACGAGTCTTGCAAAATTTTGGTACATCCTTGTATTTGCTGTCAATGGCCCTGGACTTCAAGCACACTCAAATACCTAATACCAGAGGTGGATTCAGGATTTACATTTAATGGGTTTAACATTGAGATTCTTAATGTTAAATCCATTACACTTCTGAAATCAATCAGGAGTTCATAGTTTAACATTTGAAATTTTTAGTGATTTTTACATATATTTTTATACTTTGTGCCAATAGCACTTGGTTGAACTCGTTACTTCTACACTCCAACCGCCTCTGCCTAATCCAAAGTCCATATCTACTTGCCCTTGACTGCACTTGGCCTAGTATGAGAAAGTGTAGCTTTATCTACAGACAAAGGTCCTTATTGCTTCAGAGATTATTGTAAAAATTGCCTCTTTTGCAAAGAGAAATCCAGCTAGTAGAGGCAATGCATTACAAAATGGAACAAGAGAGGATAGTGATTGAAAATAAAACCACGTGGTGTTCTACATACCTTCAAGAAATCATCTTCAAGTCCAAACTTAATAAAAAGGTGACATTGATCTGATTGATCACGGCGGTGGCAACACTGAAAGCAGTGTAGGAACTCCAGAAAACGGCTAGAGCTCGGCGATAACAGTCCATTAGCTAAATCTCCAGGGATAGGCCAAAAGAAGCGGAAAAATCCTTCTTTTTCCCTTCAAGTCGCTCCTAGTTATTGCTGTTTGTTTTCTTTATTTCTTTGAAAGGTATTGGTGTCCTGTTTGCTTTCCTAATCAATTTCTTGAATTATAATTTTGAATGAATTGAAGTGGAAGTGGTTAACTAGTCTAAAACCATAGAAAACATAAAGCCAATAGGTAGGTTGTATTCTTTTTGTTGCCCCAGAAATTGGATATTGTTTCAGCATCACAACCTAAAATCCAACTAGATGATTTGAGACGAGATGATTCTTATCTTCCTGTGATAGAATGTAATCCAGAAATCTGTGATACAACCGATTAATGCTGGATCTTTGTCAAGAAAAACCAAGTATTGCTAGAAATAAACACAGTTGCTCTTTTCTTGACAAGTATAGTTGGATATTTTGACTATCGATCATACAAGTCAAATATTTTTCCAAACAGTAGTATAAATTTTATTAGTTTTATTAAGAGAAGCAGACAACTTGGCTTTGAACTTTTACTTGTGCCTAATCTTGATTAGACCTTTGTTAATCAGTTCTTACTTTCATGCTTCATTTCCTTGAATTTTCTAACACTGTTGGCAATGTCAATGCTGAAGAGTTATCAGGTAAATGCTCTTACCCAATTCTATTAATTGAGCATTTATTGTTACAGGGAAAGTTTTGAAGAGTGCGCAACGAGGGAGGTGAAGGAGGAAACAGGACTGGAAATTGATAAAATAGAGTATTTAACAGTGACCAACAATGTCATCTCAGAAAAAGTGCACGTAGTTTGCATATTCATGAGAGCAACCCCTGCTGATCCTAACCAGAAGCCTCAAACACTTGAACCTGAGAAATGTGATGGTTGGGATTGGTATGAATGGAACAATCTCCCTAAACCACTGTTTGGTCTTTTAGAAGATATGGTTCAAAGTGGCTATAATTCTTTCCCAACTACTGCTAGTTAACTGTTTTGCTAGTATTTAAGAATGGGTAATTGTGTAATGTATATTTGCTCACTTGGGAAACATTGATGCACTGTTTTTGTAATGGCAAGTGATGCTAGAATGCTGCTATGTTAACTCTGAGAATATAATGTACTATTTGATTTGATCTTGTCTGCTGTGCTATGTTTATTTTTCTTCATTTTTTTGGTACACCCTACCCCAAACCCAATAAGGTTTTGTTATATTTTATCAGTGCACCTGAAGTATTGGAGCAACACTAAAGTTGTCTTTGTATGACCTATAAGTCACATGTTCGAACTGTAAAACCAATCATTAATGCTTGTATTAGGTTAGGCTGTCTACATCACTATCTCTTGGGGGTACGACTATTTTCTAAACCCTGCATGAATGTGGAATACCCTCCAAGTAGGAACTGCGAACCTATCAAGTAAAAAGTTGTCCTGCAATTGCACCAAATCTTGTCAACCAATCTGCGACTTGATTTATCTCACGAAAGCAGTGAAGGGGCTGTGTTTGCCGCTTCTGCGTAACAGCATTATGTGTCCAACAACTTGACTAGCAATTTGAGCCCAAACTCTCTAGCCCGCTCAAAGATTAATGGGTTACAATACAAATATTTTAGCTCGATCAATTTGGACTGAGGTCAAATTAATCCAGTATTTTTTATAGCTCGTTGTGACCTATTAAGCAGCTCAAATACAAATTATTAAATTCACCCAAAACAAAAAATATGTCAAGCCAACTTAGGTAGAAATTTACTTAGTTGCTATAATTTTATTTTTTCTTTTTTCTTATATTTTTAATTTTCTGTTCTTTTGTTTTTCTGTACAACCCCCGGGAAACTCCCTCAAATAAAATTAACTTTTTTTTATATATTTTTAATTTTTATTTTTTATTTTTGTAAAAGGCAGAAAGGTGAATCCATTTGCCTTAGAGATGGGGATGCATCTGTCTAACTATTAGTTTTAGAAAAGGCTGAATTTTCTTATACCAGGAGAAATGAGCAAAATTTAGAAGCTGTCCCAATATTTTCTTTCTGCTTGTTCCTAATTTTCTATTTGGGGCTAGTCCAGTTATTTACTAGTAAGAGCTACTATTGTTTTCCAAGTCACGCTACAAAAGGAAATCAATGAGTATTAAAGCTTGATTTATGAAAACTGCAAGTGTGTTATAGTCCATGTCTCAGCGAACACAGACATAAAAATAGTATGAATTGTCAGTTTTGGGATTGGTCATTCAAAAATAATTAATATTTATAAAGTCATCGAAAAGTAATATTTTGTTGCAATACGGAAAGTTCCGGCATAATATACTGGAGATCGGAACACATGTGTATGAACTTCCAACATATTATGATGGAACTCCAACATACGAAAAGTTTCAGTATAATATACTTATACTGGAGATTGGAGCACCGCTGCTCCAATCTCAAGTATATTATGTTGGATCGGTATATTATACTGGAACCCCCGTATATTATTTCCAGTATACTTATGTTGGAGTATTTTTTAGGATTTTGAACAGTGTTTACGTTTAGATTTATTTTTATATGAAAATTGGCTAAATTTCGATTACATTTGAAATTGTGGCTATTTTGAATGACCACTTGTAAATATAACTATTTTTTAATTTCTCCCGACACAGACTGATTCTACTTATTTGAGCTTTCGTTCGATCAAAAGAAGGGAACACGACACTGTATAGCCGATCTTAAAATAATAATCGAAAAAATATATATTTTCTATATAATTTTTGTATATATATATATTTTTTTATGTTATATACAAATTTTAAATATTTTTTCGATTATCAAATATAATAGTTTATGATGTGGACTAAAAGTGATATTTGCCCAACAAAAAACTTATTGAATCTCAAAACTTTCAAAAGACTCGTCAAAAAAATTAACTTTGTACATCAGCAAGGGGACACTGGTAGGTTAATAATATTTAAAAAGTAGTTAAATTTAAACACGCTATCTTATAAAATTATTTCCAAATTAATTCGTAATCCTCCATACAAAGCAAATTTTGCTTACTCATCACCTAACTATGTCAATTACTAAAGGGTTTTTTCACGATTGTTAATTGGATTTAAGCTCTTTGGTTTTAGGTCTTGATTTTGACATCTCTAGCTCATTCAACATAATACTTCTGTTTAAATCTCCAAGTTGTTGGTTATAGATGAAAATTAGTTGGTCCGTGACATTTAGTTGGCACCCCTAAATAAAATATTTATTAAAAACTTTATAACTAATTAATAGTTGATAGATTAGTGGTATACCCAGAATTTCAACAAAGCTTTTGATCCTAGACATGTGGTGCATATTTAGCAGTCGGTGGTGGAAAAAAATTCATGATATTTTTGACTTTTAAGCATATGTTGATGTATTTATTTAATAAAATTTTCAAGATTTCAACAATAGGGAAGACTTTGGATTAACCATTATGAACTGTCTACCATAATCTCTAATGATAAGCCATTTCCAAGATTTATTGGCTCAATGTTAGCAATCATGATTAGTACACTTTTTGACATCGTAGCTTCTTTTTTCTTCTTTTTGAGAACATTGTTGTTTCCTCTTATATGAATTGGTAACTTGTTTTATGCGACTGTTTCTTGCTCCTTTTCTTCCATTCTAATTGACATGACTTAATATATTTTTGAGGGGGCCATATTATATTTAGATTTTATAGGGCATGGTTTTAATTGAGCATTTCTTGAGAATGAAATTGTTGTTTAAGCCAGTTTAAAGATAATAGCAACATGGTGTTATGTTATCTGATTTAGATCAAGCTCACACCATTTTTTTCTAAAATACATCATACCATTAAAAATATTTTTACACCTTATATATTGCTTTATAATCTTTTTTATTATTATTGAAGAGTTTTATTCACACACTCAATAATCTCTCTCGAACTAAGTTCTACATGGTCTATCAACAAGCACGTCAAACTAATTTCAATTCGGCCCATTACCATGATTCACCGATCAATTTTTGATATTCATTACGTACCACTCGCATAAATGAAAAATAATCGGGGTTTAGGGCAGTAAAATAGCCAACGTTTGCAAATTTGATGAAAAATAGTCAGTTTTTTGCTACAACAAGGAAAGTTTCAGCGTGATATACTGGGGTTGGTACATGTGTATTTAAATTTTCAGCATATTATGCTGAAACTCCAACACACGAAAAGTTCTAGCATAATATACTGGAATTTAGAGCACCTTTGTATAAATTTCCAACATATTATATTGGTCCAGCATATTATGTTGGAATATTTTCCAAATTTTAAACCGTATTTTTATTCAGATTTATCTTTACATAAAAAGTAACTAAAATTTAATTACTTTTAAAATTATTATAATTATTTTTCAATTACCACTTATAAAATTAACTATTTTTTAATTTCACCCTTGACATAACCGAATTTTTATGAGCAAAGCCCGGAGGTAGCTTCTTTTTGTGCATGTGCATCTCCAAACTATATTAGCGGTGGTTCATACTTGTAAAACCATGATAAAATTTCTATGAGTTTCTTTAGTCTTCTTAAATTTTCTTAATCTTAATGTAACTTCTATATTTAATGTCATTATGTTATTTTATTAATTTATAAATTAAGATTTATTAAAAAAGTAGAACTTACGTTTTGTGATATTGGACTCAAAATACATTTTTATTGTCCAGAAAAATACGTTTTTATATATAATACGATATTATACCGCGCTATACTTTAACAGCGTTTCTACCGTTAAAGTATAGTGTGGTATAATACTGTGTTATATATAGCACAGTATAATACCGTGTTATATATAGCACAGTATAATACCGTATTATATATAGCATAGTATTATAACGCATTATACCTTTTAAATAAAGACCCTTTCTTCTTCCCACGACAGTAACAAAGCTCCCCCCTCCCCCCCCCCCCTCCCCCACATTTTTAAAAACAAGACAGCATCCCCACTTCCCCCCCCCCCTCCCCCCAAAAAAAATTTTGAGTGGACCCTATCCGTCACACAAAAAGATAAGATTGTAGGTTACACATCCGACCGAAGCCTTCTATTATTGTGGTTTCCTCGTTTCAGGCTCAAATTTTTAATTTTTTGACTTTTTTAAAAACATGAATCGAGGTATTCCAATTTAGTTTATGCCGAAACTTGTATAATAATGCATATTAACTGTCTAGAATTTGATTCATGTTATTTTGTGTTTTTTTGCGACTAAATTAGTATGTTATTTTTAACCAAATTAAGATTTTATATTAGTGTTTTAGAAAATAGTTAAAAGTTAAGAATAATTTTTCTTGTTAATAAAAATGTTTATAAATTTCTTTACTGTTTTATATGCAATTTTGTGAATGTTATATTATTAAAATATGTTTGTTATTTTTATTTAGTTTAGATTATTTATTTGCTTACAGACTATTCCTTGTAGTAAAATATAGAGCATTTTCGTGTAGTAAAATATAGAGCCTTTTAGTGTAGTAAAATATAGAGAATTTTAGCGTAGAATCTCTGTAGTTTAAGTATCTACTATATTGATAGATCAAACACAAACTCTGTTCAATTACAATTTATAAAAATTAATTTATTTATTTATAAAACAAACACATAGAATTATGAAAAATATTAAAATTGATACATATAAGAATTCAAGATAGCTTGGTGCTACTGGAAATCCAATAACCATAGATATATACAATGTCCAATTAAAAATTAATTATTTAATTTATAACACAAACAAAATTATGAAAAGTATTGAAACTGACATACATAAGAATTCAGGATAGCTTCGTGCTATTGGTATTCAAATATTGAGTCTAATTCCCATATATATATATATATATATATATATATATATATATATATATATATATATATATATATTCTGTCCAATTAAATAATTAAATATTAATTATTTACAAAACAAACACAATTTATATTGTTTAATTTACAGTAAAAGACATGGACGTGTCGCTTGTGCATCATGTACCTCTCTCGGATGAGCTATTAATGTTACAGGGCGATCATAGGTGCGGTTACGTATGGGAGGGAGAGGTATTGTACCAGACTCTCCGCGCTAGGAGAGTGGGTGGCTTGTGGGACTTTATGAGGGGCAGAGATTTCCATCCCCTTATAGTCTAGCACCTACAGGATGCGGGCTTCTATAGGATTTTCATATTGGATTGTTGCAGCTCGACTAGTCTTTGATCATGGCCTTGATAAAGCAGTGATGACTGGAGACGCACACTTTTCACCCGCTCATTGGCTAGGTCACCATCACGCTGCAGGATGTTTAGGTTTTATATGGGCTGGCTGCTAATGGACTGGCTGTTGTACTGCCTCAATATATGAGATCTTTGTCGTGTGCCCAGTATTTAGACTTGCTGCAGCAGTTCACTAATTTCAGGCCACATGATGAGACTGCAGCTTCAGGGGCTAATCGCCTGGCTTTTGACAGCTATTAGATAGCATTTGAAGATATTGCACCCCGATATCACTTATTAGACATATTATCTACACATTCATCGATACACGAGGTTGATGTTGCTCCTTCTTTTTTGGGGGTTTCGTGTCCCCGAACACTTCGAGAAATCTAGTGAGTTTTCGATTTCTACATCATCTTTAGCAACTAGATGACTTACCCAACTACAATGGGGGTGATGCTATTCTCGCTTACCTATACAGGAATATGTGTCAGGCGAGAATGGGCACCCAGAGAGGCATATGTGGTTTCTACCATTTCTATATGTGACAATATATTTGAATACTTTATTCATTACTTTCCATTCTATACGTCAATCTTACATGTTAAGTTTGGGCCTGGGAGAGGTTCCTGGAGTTGCAGCCACCTTTACCACCATAACCTCCGGATGTAGCACCTTTGTTTCTCCCTCTATCTAGGAGGTAGGTTCTCTGTCATGGAAATTACCGAGCCATTGATGCTCATCATAATCCTCCCCTTGTTAAGGATGTGTTGGATATGCTGGAGGGCACAAAGGTAGATGTGTACCTGAAGTTACTTGTTATAAATTCACTTGTGTTGTGCATACTCACTTTTATATTACTATTTGATAGTTCATCTGGATTCCATACAAAGACGACTTGGTAGGTGGCCTACCCAATTATTGCTCGGCCAGACAACTGATTTGAAGCACTTCCATCCCGCTGATGTGCCTCGATATTGTGGAGCATCATGCTATAGAGTGGGTACTTCACCAATTTAGCTGTCCGCAGACTATACCGAGAGGGCCTACATGGGAGGATACATATTATCAGCGTGTTGATCGTTAGAGGGTGAACGAAACATTTGTAGCATGGCTAGAGGTGCAGATCCATACTTGGGTCCGGCGAGAGGACCTTATTCCGCCCCTACCTTCACAGATCCAGGCAGCCACCATTCAGATGTATACATCCTAATACTTCAGTGTTACCCGACCTTTCATCGAGAACCCCATTCATGAAGCTGGCGGTCAATACAGACCATACATCAAGAGGCACGAGGCACTGGTATGTTATTTGATGTTCTTACTTATAACTGTGATATAGCATTCTGTATTTAATATTTTAAATGTTGTGTAGGCTATTGGTCATCATTTATTCCACCAGTTAGGACTGCAGATGCACCACATGCCAGCGATCATACGATCGCTGAGTATGGCTGGCAGGTGACAGCACTGGCTCTCCGTACACTACAGCGAGCCAGATAGGGTGAGTGCTTAGATCACTACTCTGATTATGTGGCACCGGAGCACCACCAGTGGGGTAAGTTTGTCACACACTTGAGTGGACGGGGATAAGGTAAGGCTGTACCATGAGGCGGGGGAGCCCCACGAGGAAGGGGTAACCCACGGGGTCGTAGGGCCTGCGAGGGGTTTGTCCCCAGCAAGGGGCATTGAGGCACCTGATGAGGAGGTTGGAGCTGATCTGCAGGGTGACATTCCTAATCCAGACGAATATCCCAGCAGCATGCCATTGTACAGCCTTCAGTTTGCGCTGCAAGCATCGGAGGTGATCCTGTCAGATCCATTGTTAATTACGAGAACGAGTTTCACCGGAGGTTGGAAGAAGTTCTTTTCAGGCCCATCAACCACACCTGAGGATCGGCTGACCCGAGACGGGGATGGTGGGTGCAGGTTGAGTTTTGGCTCATCGTCGTCAGGTATGTCAGATCTATCACAAGTGCAGGTATGTTTGTATTACTATTAAATTTTAATTTTATTTTTTTCTCAATGATTTTTCATAAATTAATTTTTAATTTTCTTATTAAGACTTCATCCCAGCCCGTCACGGAGGCCACTTTGTGCGATGATGAGGACATCATGGATGCTTATATTCAGGAGCCTGACGAGACCATGGTAAGAAAATATTTTTGACTTAACACGTACATTACTAATAAACATTTACATATACTGAGCTTACTTATTGTTTTGTAGGTTGCTGATGGACCGAAGACCATTCTAACGACCCTACCAGCCCAACTGATGATCATCCTGCTGCGCATCCTCATATAAAAAGGCAACATGATGAAGATGATCGTGATAGTATATCGGGGGGAGGGGATACGCCTCAGGCCAGCAGCTGCATTGAAGCACAAAGGTTGCAGGACTCATTGAATTTTTTTTAATTTTGTTTTATGTACGCTATGTAAATATTATTTTATGTAAATAATAGCAATAATTTTTTATTCTTACATAATATGCGCATTATGTTTTTACTACCCCGTTTCTTCATTTAAAGGAAAAATACCTTAAATCACCCTAAACTTGGCTCAAATTATTAGAATCCTCCCTGAACTATGCCCGGTCTTAATTATCCCTCTCAACTTGGTCTTTTGAGAGCTATTATCCCCCTAGATGCTGATGTGACAAAAAGTATAGTGCACTCACCCCCCATATGGATTTTTCTATCAATGTGGTAGTTTTTTTAAAAATAAAATATTTTTTACCTTTTTAAGAATATTACTTTTTAGATAAAAAATTTCAAATACAATTTATAATTAAACATGGATATAACTACATTATTCAGGATCAATATTTTTATTTGGCCAAAAATAGTAAAGTATTATTTAATTTTTTCTTTTGTATTTCACCTGAAAATAATGATTTAAACAATTAAAATAAACAATCAAGGCATCTAAAAAGTTATAAAATATAAAAAGTTAAAATAAATAGTCATTGCAATAAAAGAAGAAATAAAAAGAGTGTACAACTGCGAGAAATTACAAGTGCAATTGTACACTCTTTTTATTTCTTATTTTTATACAATGACTATTTATTTCAAGTGTGTATTTTTACCTTTTAGGTAAAATCGTTAAAAAAAATTAAAGCATCGTAATTTAGAGATATATAAAAAATTATAGCCAAAATAATTAATTTCAAACTACGTATTTTTTATAAATTTTTAGATGCCTTGACTATTTATTTCAATTTATGAATCTTTATTTTCAGGTTAAATTAAAAAAATATTAGCTAAAACTTTATTTCTTTTGGCCAAATAAATATATTTATCCTAAGTAATGTAGTTTTATCCAAATTTTATTATAAATTATTTTCAAAAATAATTATCTAAGAAGTAATATTCTTAAAAAGGTAAAAAAGTATTTTATTTTTCAAAAAATGCCACATAGACAGAAAAATCCACGTGGCAGGTGAGTGTACTCACACCTTTATCACATCAGCATCTAGATGGGTGATGACTCTCAAAAAGCCAAGTTTATAGGGGTAATTAAGACTAAACATAGTTCGGGGAGGATATTAATAATCTGAACCAATTTTAGGGGTAGTTTAAGGTATTTTGCCTTATTTAATAGTATAACACAAACACAAACAGAGAAACTTAAAATAACTTGAATTCAGTACAACTAATAAAAACACATGACACGGGAAACATAAAGATACACTACTATGTTCAACACGTACATGTCATTGTTTAGTCACGACCACCTAATATTCTTTGTTCCGAGTACTTAAATTTATTTTCCAGCTTATTTTTTCTTCTACGTCTTTGAGTTTCTCTTTCAAATTTGCAACTTCTCATTTGGATTGTTACTGTCTTTTCCACTACTTCAAACACAAATAATAAAGATACTGCAACTTTTATTTGTAATATTCCTGCTGGCAGGATTCATCATCCATATCTCAAAATTGCAAATAAGTTCGTCGGGAACCCTATAAAACTTATTCATACACGCCCACTAATGACGCGCAGCTTCACCATCATCCCAATAGTCTTGCATTATGTATTTTTTTGTCGTATTCACACCTTGGCACATAAAGGGGTTCATACATTTATTAAAGCTTAAAGAAAAATCATGTTTTTATATAGATATTTGTTATTGGTTATTGTTAAGTGCAGAAAATAACTAGAATGCGCCTATTATTTATAGGCAAGACAATACACAAAACGTAGTATTGTACCATACTATATATATTCACTTTTTCTGAAATGAAATAGCTTTTTTGCAATCGGTCAGCTTTTCAGACCGACAAGACAACACACAAAGCATAGTATTGTACCATGCTACACATATTCACTTTTGATGAAAGAAAACAGCTTTATTGCAGTCGGTCAGCTTTTCAGACCGACGAGACAACACATAAAATGTAGTATTGTACCGTGCTATACATATTTACTTTTTCTGAAACGAAACAGCTTTTCTTTAGTCAGTCAGCTTTTCAAATCAACAACACAACACACAAAATTTAGTATTGTACCGCGCTATATATATTCACTTTTTCTGAAACGAAATAATTTCTTTAGCAGTCGGTCAGCTCTTTAGACGGACAAGACAATACACAAAAGATAGTATTGTACCGCGCTATACATATTCATTTTTTTTGAAATGAAATAGCTTTTTTGCAGTCAGTCGGCTTTTCAGACCAACAAGACAACACACAAAATATAGTATTGTATCGCGCTATACATATTCGCTTTTTTTTGAAATAAAATAACTTTGTCTTGATTTATCCTTTTATTATCTTTTATTTTCATCTATGTTGCTTCAGTTATGGTTGTTGTGCTTTTTTCTCTTCGAATATTATGTTATCAAACACACAAAATTCTTATTGGTCTTCTTTACAAATACTAATAAGTTGAACATTGAAACTATCATATCATCATCCCAATTCAAAAGGTCATGTTAAAAAATAATATTTAACAATACTGTGGAATATAATTTTATTTGAGAGATATTACAACATAAACAGTACATACATTTATTACAAAAAAATATTACAAAAATAAAGCACTAGGTGTATCCTTGATAGTTGGCTACATTAGACGAACTTGCACCAGACCGCCACCTAGACCAGCTGAAGGACATTTACGACGGTTGTGTCCTGTTTGTGAGCATGTGCCATATTTACTCGCATAAACGGTATCACCAACATCCATTTGATTCTATGTACGCCTTCTTTTTGCACTTGGTTCTGCCGGCCAACAATGCTCAATACCCAATAACTGTAGCTGCCAACCATATGTGTTTATGTATGCAACAACACTATATTGCCTATCAACATAGTTGGTTGCCCTTAAATCAACTTGTTGAAAGTACTTCATGGCATGTGCGCACGATATGTGGTAAATGGTCCATTTCCCACATGAACACCACCTGCTGGCTTCATTCACAATTTGTAGATTATTTGCCCGGTGTCTGCGGATAGCGGTGCAAATTCAAAAATATCGCGGTTGTGATCATATTATAAATATGAATGACAATGTTCTCCCCTCCTATATTTCTCAAATCTTCTCATCGGTATTGGCATAAGTTGAACACCTCTGTCCATCAATTCTGATGCAGCTTTATACCTTTCAATAAACCTTCCCACAATCTGTTTGAATATCATTCAGACTATGGCAGTGACAGGCAATCCACGTGTAGACTTAATAAGCCACTGAATGACTCCAAACATTTGTATTTAGGGCTCCCCATCATCTGCCACCATCAACATGCAATGTCCACTTGTGAAGCTCATGTCGCATCAGCCAATCGTAAGCTTTTTCGTCTAACTGCCGGATCACTTCCATACACCTAGTGAATTTGCACTGTTGGTGCTCAGTTGCAGCCATTCATATTAAATCATGCAAGGCCTTGTTCGGATATTTCTTCTAGAAAATTTCCTTTAAGTACCTCACACAGTAACAGTGGTATGCATAGGGATCCTACCATTCAGGAAAAGGCTCTACAGAACTTAATATACGACTATGAAGATAAGATATTAGACAAATACATGACCGTCGTTTGACAATTTGCCCATTCAAGTGGTTCAAAAATAGTGTCCACGTCTTTTGGCTTTCATTGGCACTTGTGGCAAAAACTAGTGGAAATATTTGTCTGTTGGCATCTACTGCAATTGCGGGCAAAAGCTTAATATCATACTTTTCGTAGACATACGTACCGTCTATGGAATTATCGGACGACAATGTACAAAACCATCAATTGTTGGTTTAAATGACTAGAACACATAGTTGAAAATATATTTCGGTATTCCCGAACTCTGTTCATGCCTCCATTCAACAACAGTCCCGGGGTTAAAGTGTTTCAGTGCGACCATGTACCTGAGTATAGATGAAAATGACTTATCCCGGTCACCATAAATAATTTCAAATGCAAGTTTGCGCCCGAGATATGCTTTTCTTTTTGTTATAGTATACCCATATTCTTGGCGGATAGGTTATACACTCTTTGATCTTGAAATCATTATTTTTGGCTCTTCAAACATTATAAAAATGCTTGATAATAAGAAGAAAAGTTTGAAAAGAAGTTAGAATATTTTTTTAATAGATTTTTATAAAATCCTAACGCCTTTAAATAAGGCAATGCCTAACTCGAGGGGCTAATTTTTGTATGTATTGTGCGGTATTACATCGTGCTATACCCATTTGAATTATTACTATGTCAGTTAATCGCAGAAAATTTATTGAAGGGCCCACAAACAGGTATAGTGTATACTGCACTATATTTTAATGATAGAAATACCGTTAAACTATAGTGCGGTAATATATTATGTTATATATAAAAAATATTTTTTGATTTAACAAAAATGTATTTTAAATTCAAAAAATTGGCATTTAATTTTCGAATTCTACTGGAATATATTAGAGCTCCAAAAGTCTAATGGTACCAGTGCTTAAACCACGCCTACTTCTGCAGAGGCAGAGGCTGTAAATAGTACATAGAATCAGATTAATAATTTAAGCCCAACTCTGAATAAAGCAAAGAAAATACAGAGCACAATGGTGGCTAATGGTGTCCTATTATTCATAGATTTGTGTGCATATTGAGTTTTCCTTTCTCACTTCAGGTCCTAATTAGACAGCCACTGATTTACTGAATCTTGAATTGTTGCTATGTAAAATTCCCTGGTGGGTGTGGTTTGGTATTGGCCTTTCACCTGTCTTTTAGCTGTTCCCTATGCAAATGTCATATACAGTAGTCTCTAACGCTCGCCAATTTCTCCTTGCATCCTGGCTTAGCCCCACGTACATTTAACAAAGAGAAAAAGAAAGACAATCCGGCGCATTAAGTGCTCGTTCGACGTTGGGTGATGGTAAATAGAGAAGATGTTAATAGTTTGGTTTGAGTCTGTATTTTATTACAAAGAAACTAAATTAAGTAAGTTCATTTTTTAAATATTAAAATCAAATAAAATTAATGAAGTCAGTTTGTTATCGATTTAATTTTTGTCAGTTTTTGGTTTTTTGATTTTTTAATTATTTATCGTTTTTTTCTTATATATTAGGTATACATTACAAGAGGGGTTGCTCTGATGATAAGCAACCCAACTTCCAACCGAGAGGTTGGGAGTTCGAATCTCCCCTAAAACAAGGTGGGAAGTTCTTGGAGGGAAGGATATCGGGGGTCTATTTGGAAACAACCTTTCTATCCTAGGGTAGGGGTAAAGTCTGCGTACACACTATCCTCCCCAGGCCGACTAAGTGTGATTATACTGGGTTGTTGTTGTTGTTGTTAGGTATACATTACAAAATACATATTTCGGTGACTATAATTTTAATATAGAACTATTAAATTAATTGCTCTTTGAGAAGTCTATCATTTACCAAGATATATTGATGATAATCAAATTAAATATTGATGATAATTTAACACTCAATTAAAAATTAATTATTTTAACATGAAATAAATTCTTGTACTTAGAAAGAATACTATCAATCAAACTAGAATGTACAAAAAAATAAATTACTATAATAGTAAAAACTACACTAAAAATACAAGTGACTAGTATATACCATTCATTTTTAGAAATTTTATATAAAAATACATATTTATATATAGGTGTAATAATAAATTTAAATAGCTATTTTTATAGTCGATTTGATTCGGTTATTTTTGGTAATTTTTTATTAAAACCAAAACCAAATAAAATTTGATCGGTTTTTAAAATTAAAAAGTAAAATCAACTCATACCTAAAAAGTATCGGTTTTTTTGGTCGGTTTTTTCTGGTATTTTATGAATACCCATATTGGTAAAGTTAGAAATTTCCTTAAAGGTATTCAAACTTGAATGAAGTGAAAAAAATTCTTTGACAAAAAGTGTTTAATATATATTATATACCTCTAAAACCTAATATTTTACCTATATATACAATGTAATTTTCGACGAAGAGTAATTAGTCACATGTAGTTTTGCCCCTTCTCCCATTATAAGCCGGATTTGGAAAGGTTGGACCATACTGTATTTATTATAACAATCTTGTGTTATATCTTATGGGATGACACTGAGTATGTTATTAATGTTGTTGTTGTAATCTTATCTTATATTTATACAAGAGATTGTTTTCACAATGGAACGGTAACCTAATAAGTACAAAATTTGTTAATTAATTTAGCTTTAATTAAATTAATTTAAGTTGTACATTGGATATATAAAATTATTTATACTACTATTACAATAGTTAAATTGATGATAGCCGAGTTAGTAGTTTGTATAACTTGTTAAAGCGCCGTCGTTACTACAACTTTAAAACCCGTCTCTCTCTCATCCTCTCGGCGCACGTTAGCATAACGTACGCCGAGCTTGTGTCAATGGAGAAAGGCAGGACCAGAGGAAGGGGAAGACCGCGGAAAATCCCAATTGATACCTTTGACAAGCTCAATCAACTGATTATGGAGAAAAATAGCGCGAAGGAGGTGCAGAACTTCACCTCAGAGGAAATCCTAGACGCCATGGAAGTGGCGGAGTCAATGTCGGAGATAGTTACAGAACAACCAGATGCTCCAAGGAAAATGATTATGGGAACACCAATGACACCAGAGGTTGAAGGTATTCCAATCCCTCCGACTACAGTCGAAGCAGTTCTTGTGACAGAGACGACCATGCAACCAGAAATGCCAACTGAAGAACAGCCAGAGACTACCAAAAACAAAACAGAGGAACCTAAGAAGGCCTGGTCAACACTATTTCAGAACAATCGTTTTGCGACTCACGGTATGGCACTCGACTACATAGCCCCAACGATAGTTGAAGGAATGCCCATAGTACAACTGGAAAAGGCAGAGGTAGAGGAGGAGGAAGCCAAATGGAAGTGTGCCTTAGTGGTATACATCCTAGGTGTGGTCCTGGATTCAACGCAATGAGAAGATTCATAAACCATCATTGGTCCCATGTTCCTGAACCAGATTTGTTCTACCACGATGAAGGATACGACATTGTAAAATTCAAGACAGTGGCTGATGCCA
Source organism: Nicotiana benthamiana (assembly GCA_034376525.1). Classification (NCBI taxonomy): domain Eukaryota; kingdom Viridiplantae; phylum Streptophyta; class Magnoliopsida; order Solanales; family Solanaceae; genus Nicotiana; species Nicotiana benthamiana. The sequence goes on along the minus strand of CM067330.1, from coordinate 51,272,541 downwards.
AAGAGGTATTGTGTGCTGGTCCTTACTCAATAGCCAATAGGCCAATGATTCTCAAACAATGGACACCTGAGTTTGATTTCTCAGAAGAATTTCCGACTGAAATTCCACTGTGGGTAAAATTACCAAAACTTCCAATGTCATGCTGGGGTATGAGGTCTCTTAGCATAATTGCAAGTGTATTAGGAAGGCCAATCTTTGCATATGAGTGGTCTACAAAACAGACAAGGATATCGTATGCCAGAATGCTCATTGAGGTGACTGTTACTAAAGAACTACCTGTTGGAAATAACGCTTTACGCTAGAGGGGGGGGGTGAATAGCGTTTTAAAATTATTAAGCGTTTTAGTGCGGAATTTAAAAAACTTTGCAGAAATTAAGACAAGTGCAGTAAAATAAACTTACACAAAGATGTATCCTGGTTGGCCACAAACGTGGTTAGTCCAGTCCCCGAGAGACTCTCTCGAGATTTCCACTAAACTTGTCAAGCTTACGGGTGCTTAACAAACCGTTACAGCTGAGGACACAAGCCTCACCTAGGTGCTCGGGGATCACAATCCCAAAGACTTCAATTGCTCGGGGATAACAATCCCAAAGACTTCAATTGCTCGGGGATAACAATCCCAAAGACTTCAATTGCTCGGGGATAACAATCCCAAAGACTTCAATTGCTCGGGGATAACAATCCCAAAGACTTCAATTGCTCGGGGATAACAATCCCAAAGACTTCAATTGCTCGGGGATAACAATCCCAAAGACTTCAATTGCTCGGGGATAACAATCCCAAAGACTTCAATTGCTCGGGGATAACAATCCCAAAGACTTCAATTGCTCGGGGATAACAATCCCAAAGACTTCAATTGCTCGGGGATAACAATCCCAAAGACTTCAACCGAGGAAACACAAGTTCCTCAACAAACGAGAATCGCAATTCTCTTACAAACACAAAGACACACTCACTTTACAAAGTACTCCTCAATGAGTAGATATGAGTAGAAATAGTACGCTCAAGATCACAACAACTTAGCTCAATAGAATGGCTCTTCAAAAAGCTTTATAGATGAATGAAAATGATGATCAATGTAAGAAAGCTTTTAGCAATGAAAATACTTAAATTGTATGTGTTGTTGTTGTGAAAACACTGAGTTAATCCTGTATTTATAGGTGAAAAACTCAGTCTTACCGTTGTCTAATTGCCAATTAAGGATTGCTGAAATTACTCAGTGACAATCGATTGTCAGGACTAAACAATCGATTGTTTGCCTATCAGATCAAAAAATCAATCCCAGATTTTACGTTAACAATCGATTACTTCAAATCAATAATCGATTAATTATAACGTTAAAAAATCCTTTCCAATTTTTGGCATAAAACATCGATTATCAGGAAATCAATAATCGATTATTTTAACAACGTTCAGAAAATCTTTTCCAGATTTTACGCTAAAACATCGATTGTTAAATATCACAATCGATTACCTGAAGGTAATTTAAAAAATATGACAACGGTCAGCTTCAACAATCGATTATCAAATAGAACAATCGATTATTAATTAATTTCAAAACTTACTGTCTCATATATAATCGATTATCAAAAGCCACAATCGATTATTAATTAATTTCAAAACTTACTGTCTCATATATAATCGATTATCAAAAGCCACAATCGATTATTAATTAATTTCAAAACTTACTGTCTCATATATAATCGATTATCAAAAGCCACAATCGATTATTATTTTACTTAAAAACACTGGGAGACATTTTTCTCATTCCAATCGATTACCATTAGTTCATAATCGATTTTTATGAGTTTTGAAAACTTTGCCTCAGTTAACAATCGATTATCGAAAGTACACAATCGATTGTTATGCAGTTTGCAAAAACCTGATGTTAACTGGCTTACTCACAATCGATTATCATTAATTCATAATCGATTGTTATGCAGTCTTGACTTAGAGATACTCGATTATCATAAGTACATAATCGATTATCTTAGCCCAGATTTTTGAGGCATGTTTGAAAAAACATTTTAACAAATATAAATATGCATAGTTTAAAATCATTTGACACTTAAGTTAGATATGCATGATTTTGGAAAAATAATTTTAGTAGAGAAGCCATGTTATGAGCCTAGATTGAGGAATCAAGATCACAATTAATATTGACTCAATTATAACATTTCTAAACTTTGTCTTGAGCTTCTTGTAATGCATCCATTATGTGCTTGTCCTTGAGCACTGCTATATATCGCTTATTGCTTTGTTTGACATTCATCAAAACCTACAAAAGAACACACGTTTAGTATATTGCATTTGAAACGTGTTTCCAACAATTTCCCCCTTTTTGATAATGGCAAACATAGGCGGGATATATGCAATAATTATTTTGATAAACCAAGACAAGTGTCATGTTCCCCCTCAATTCATGTTCCCCCTCACTTTAAGCATGAATGAAGTTGAGAGCATATAGCATAATATAGCATACTTCTTGATATCCCGTTTCTTCCCCCTTTTGCCATTAGCAAAAAAATGTACACAAGGGAAGAATAACAAATATGAAATAAACACAAGTTTATTTATTGGAAAAAATTATGCCTGAAGTCAACTCAAAAACGGTCGAGTTTTGGAATTGACCGTTGAGACAATCGATTGTATACCTGAGACACTCGATTGTTGAACAGTGTTATGCCAGTTGGATTGACTGATAAAAACTGATAATCGATTAACGAGAGCTGCAGGACTCAGAATGGTAAGAATTCTTGAATTAATACCGTTGGACAATCGATTGTGTGATAGAGACAATCGATTGTGTCAAGTTTGACACTTAGATTCTGAGAATTTGGCTTGAAACAGAATGTTTTTGAAATTTCAGAAAATCACTGACAATCGATTGTGGAACTTGACAATCGATTGTGTACTGGGCAAAAAAGGTCTTAAGTCCTGAAAATTGATTTTGGAAGTATGGTAATCAATTTTGAATATATTATAATCAATTTTGGATTTATGACAATTGATTATGAATGAAACAACGTCATCAACACATGGTGGAAGATAATGATTCTTTGGATGAAAACGTTTTTATGAAAATAGATTTTCCATCATGCATACATATAATCAACACCAATTGTTATAAATACCAATTTAGAAAATCAAAACTCAATACAATTTATGCACTTAATCAATTATGCAATTTATCAAAATAACATTCATATCAATACTTGTGACATATAATACCAATTCAACTAGCTAAAGGGTAGAGTAAGGAACAATCATACCCGGTTTGTCTTGATGTCATCCTCCATCGTTGACATCTCAATTTGCTAGAGATTGAATTGAATGCTTCATGCGAGCACATTAGCATTTCCAACACTTAATCAAGTGAAGCCATTTCCGATATATATATATAAACAATTTATCACCATAATAACAATTCAAAACCCAAACAGATATTTGTTAAGAGAATATCGTCAATAAAATTTATGCAATCAATTCTTTCAAGGCACAAGATCCCTCTTAAGTAAGACAAAATGGAATGTAATGAAATTCCTCTTACTTGTAACAAATTTGCCTAAAATATTTCTTCTTTTGATAAGAAGATTGTATTAAGGCTAATTCCTTTTACCATATTCACATAAGAATAGGAAGGATATTGAGGAATATACAATATGACGATTTCTATAAATTTATCAATTATATCAAAAAAAATACCTATTGTTATTTTGAAAGGCATTTGTCAAAACATATATTGCATGCTGTTTCAAATAGATAGTCAAAACATGAATCAACCATCTTATCACCTGTTTAAGCACAACACATCAATTTGACATTTTTCAGGAAATACCGATGGTTACACAAGCAATGAAAAATCCATTTGACGGAGAGCATAACCAATGCATCAAATGATATTTTATTAACAGTGATACACAAGGTTATTTTCAGCAGTCCATATTGCAACAAATGTCAAATATTTCAATTAGGTGCATTTGCAATAATGAGAACCAAAACAAAGCATGATTCAAGGAGAATTGATACGAATGGTTTAACAAAGACATATCAACACATACAATTGGGCATGATAAAGATGAAAGCCTAGCCTTTAAAAAAGAGTTCAAGAACGTTTATGCCTATTTTGAACTGACACGATGATAAAAGATAGCTGTCAAGTTCAGAATTTAGAAAGGTAACAAATCTTGAGATTTTTACCGATTGACAATCGATTGTTGAAAAGGGACAATCGATTGTTGGACTATTTGACACTAGTTTCTGAAAAATTTACAAGAAACAGAAAGTTTTTGAAAACTCAGAAAAACACGGACAATCGATTGTGCCTGTGAACAATCGATTGTGGACTAGACCAAAAAGGTTTTAAGTCCTGGAAATCGATTATGAGAGTATGCAAAAAAAACATTTATCAAAACATATATTGAAACATGATTTAAAACACTTTGCTGTTTGAAAAGATTGCCAAGACATAATTCAACTAAACATGATTCTAGTAGGTACTCATTCAATGCACGAATCAACATTTGTCAAGGCATGGATGAAGCATTTAATAGTTGATACTAGTAATCAAAAATGAATTTTCAGCATGTCAATCAACAAGTATAGTCAACAAGAAATTTCACAAATTGATTCTTACAATTAACGCATGTCAACGTTTTTCAGGGTGAGAATCAAGTTGACAACTTATATGTTAATAACACCAACTGCCATATATCAACAGATCTGTCAACATTAATAGTTTGCACATATTCGGTTTTATCAAAAAGAATAGCTAACCGAAATTCCTCTCGATGCCTTTGGGTGTCGTGCTTGGCGCATCTACTACAATTTTGTAGTCTTCAAGCACACCTGCAAAAATACCTACGGAGAGGTTTTTGGTACCCATATCTTTTTGGGTCCTTTGGGGTTAGGCAAATAATAATTATAACCAAAAGATAAATCTCTATGTTTAGCAAAACACACGGGTGCAATGTGACCTATCCGATTGCAATAATGGCATACTACGTTCGGATTGTGCCAATGCCTAGGTTGCGCCAAATACATTCTAGGTGATCTAGAGTCATTCCTAGAGGCGTTGAGAATCCTAGAGTCATTTCTAGGTAGTCTAACGTAGTTCGTTCTAGGCTTATCAACAATAGTCTTAGTATTGATTCTAGGCGATGTAAAGTGATTAACTCTAGATTCATTATTCCAATTTCTAGAGTTGTATCTAGGTGATCTAAAGGCGTTAGTTTTAGACTTGTTTTCATACATCCTAGCGTAATGTCTAGGTGGTCTAAAGGAATTTGTCCTAGACTCATTTACAGCCCTAGAATTATTTCTAGGTGGAGCAGTAAAATTTCTAATGGGATTTCTGCTTTTATGCCGTTGATTATTCTTCGACGTTTCCTTTTCTTCAATAACCTTAGGGACATCTATACTTCGTGATTCTAAAGTTTTCCTAAGTTCTGCGTTTTCTAACTTCAAAGAATCGCAGGAAGTACAAGTAGAGCATTCATCAACATAAGAAGCTTCATGCATAGTCTTAATGACTTGTCTAAGTTCTACACTATCATTTTGCAAAAACTGATTTTCATTTGCAAGATTCTCGTTATCACGAGACAGATTTTCAACACCTTTTTGAGCTAAAGAAAGACGTTCTTCAAAGTCCTTGTCTTTTAAAAAGAGTTGTTTTTGAAAATCCTCTTCTTGTAAAGAAAGAGTTCTTTGTAAATCTTTAATAGTCTTAGAAGCATTTACCAACTCATCATGCAGTTTGTTATAAGCAATTTGCATATCGTTAGATGTACTTACCTCGTCTTTTTCGTCTGCCATGAGGCACTGACCAGTTGATTCATCGTTTGTGCTGACCGCTTTTTGAGGCGTGTTTTCGTGCAATTCCTCAAGTTTGTCCCACATTTCCTTAGCAGTTTTATAGTGGGAGATTTTTCGCCAAGTTCCTGATTCAAGGCGTTATGAAATATATTCATAGCTTTAGTGTTGTATTCACTTACCTTATCTTTCCCGACTTTTGTCGTCAGTTGATCACTGTGTTTAATAGCTTGCCATAGATACAAATCGTTTGCCATTGTAAAAACTTGCATCCGATATTTCCAGACTGAGTAGTCGTTTTCGTCTAATATTGGAGGTGACATGCTGCATTCTCCTTCACCTATTCCTGCAAAGAAATTTAGAGTAGAAGCCATGGATGGTTCTCTCAAACGGTTAGGTTTTTCAGAGAGTATGGCTCTGATACCAATTGTTGGAAATAACGCTTTACGCTAGAGGGGGGGGTGAATAGCGTTTTAAAATTATTAAGCGTTTTAGTGCGGAATTTAAAAAACTTTGCAGAAATTAAGACAAGTGCAGTAAAATAAACTTACACAAAGATGTATCCTGGTTGGCCACAAACGTGGTTAGTCCAGTCCCCGAGAGACTCTCTCGAGATTTCCACTAAACTTGTCAAGCTTACGGGTGCTTAACAAACCGTTACAGCTGAGGACACAAGCCTCACCTAGGTGCTCGGGGATCACAATCCCAAAGACTTCAATTGCTCGGGGATAACAATCCCAAAGACTTCAATTGCTTGGGGATAACAATCCCAAAGACTTCAATTGCTCGGGGATAACAATCCCAAAGACTTCAATTGCTCGGGGATAACAATCCCAAAGACTTCAATTGCTCGGGGATAACAATCCCAAAGACTTCAATTGCTCGGGGATAACAATCCCAAAGACTTCAATTGCTCGGGGATAACAATCCCAAAGACTTCAATTGCTCGGGGATAACAATCCCAAAGACTTCAATTGCTCGGGGATAACAATCCCAAAGACTTCAATTGCTCGGGGATAACAATCCCAAAGACTTCAACCGAGGAAACACAAGTTCCTCAACAAACGAGAATCGCAATTCTCTTACAAACACAAAGACACACTCACTTTACAAAGTACTCCTCAATGAGTAGATATGAGTAGAAATAGTACGCTCAAGATCACAACAACTTAGCTCAATAGAATGGCTCTTCAAAAAGCTTTATAGATGAATGAAAATGATGATCAATGTAAGAAAGCTTTTAGCAATGAAAATACTTAAATTGTATGTGTTGTTGTTGTGAAAACACTGAGTTAATCCTGTATTTATAGGTGAAAAACTCAGTCTTACCGTTGTCTAATTGCCAATTAAGGATTGCTGAAATTACTCAGTGACAATCGATTGTCAGGACTAAACAATCGATTGTTTGCCTATCAGATCAAAAAATCAATCCCAGATTTTACGTTAACAATCGATTACTTCAAATCAATAATCGATTAATTATAACGTTAAAAAATCCTTTCCAATTTTTGGCATAAAACATCGATTATCAGGAAATCAATAATCGATTATTTTAACAACGTTCAGAAAATCTTTTCCAGATTTTACGCTAAAACATCGATTGTTAAATATCACAATCGATTACCTGAAGGTAATTTAAAAAATATGACAACGGTCAGCTTCAACAATCGATTATCAAATAGAACAATCGATTATTAATTAATTTCAAAACTTACTGTCTCATATATAATCGATTATCAAAAGCCACAATCGATTATTAATTAATTTCAAAACTTACTGTCTCATATATAATCGATTATCAAAAGCCACAATCGATTATTAATTAATTTCAAAACTTACTGTCTCATATATAATCGATTATCAAAAGCCACAATCGATTATTATTTTACTTAAAAACACTGGGAGACATTTTTCTCATTCCAATCGATTACCATTAGTTCATAATCGATTTTTATGAGTTTTGAAAACTTTGCCTCAGTTAACAATCGATTATCGAAAGTACACAATCGATTGTTATGCAGTTTGCAAAAACCTGATGTTAACTGGCTTACTCACAATCGATTATCATTAATTCATAATCGATTGTTATGCAGTCTTGACTTAGAGATACTCGATTATCATAAGTACATAATCGATTATCTTAGCCCAGATTTTTGAGGCATGTTTGAAAAAACATTTTAACAAATATAAATATGCATAGTTTAAAATCATTTGACACTTAAGTTAGATATGCATGATTTTGGAAAAATAATTTTAGTAGAGAAGCCATGTTATGAGCCTAGATTGAGGAATCAAGATCACAATTAATATTGACTCAATTATAACATTTCTAAACTTTGTCTTGAGCTTCTTGTAATGCATCCATTATGTGCTTGTCCTTGAGCACTGCTATATATCGCTTATTGCTTTGTTTGACATTCATCAAAACCTACAAAAGAACACACGTTTAGTATATTGCATTTGAAACGTGTTTCCAACAATTTCCCCCTTTTTGATAATGGCAAACATAGGCGGGATATATGCAATAATTATTTTGATAAACCAAGACAAGTGTCATGTTCCCCCTCAATTCATGTTCCCCCTCACTTTAAGCATGAATGAAGTTGAGAGCATATAGCATAATATAGCATACTTCTTGATATCCCGTTTCTTCCCCCTTTTGCCATTAGCAAAAAAATGTACACAAGGGAAGAATAACAAATATGAAATAAACACAAGTTTATTTATTGGAAAAAATTATGCCTGAAGTCAACTCAAAAACGGTCGAGTTTTGGAATTGACCGTTGAGACAATCGATTGTATACCTGAGACACTCGATTGTTGAACAGTGTTATGCCAGTTGGATTGACTGATAAAAACTGATAATCGATTAACGAGAGCTGCAGGACTCAGAATGGTAAGAATTCTTGAATTAATACCGTTGGACAATCGATTGTGTGATAGAGACAATCGATTGTGTCAAGTTTGACACTTAGATTCTGAGAATTTGGCTTGAAACAGAATGTTTTTGAAATTTCAGAAAATCACTGACAATCGATTGTGGAACTTGACAATCGATTGTGTACTGGGCAAAAAAGGTCTTAAGTCCTGAAAATTGATTTTGGAAGTATGGTAATCAATTTTGAATATATTATAATCAATTTTGGATTTATGACAATTGATTATGAATGAAACAACGTCATCAACCAAGGGACCTGCTAGGCCAATACAGAGGCAATCCCAAACAAGGGAGCCCAGTGGACCTCAACATGAAGCAAGATCAGCCGGGGATAAGAGCAATGACAAAGGAAAGCAACCTCAGAGTCCAACACTCAATAGTGCCATTTTCCCACCTCTGTTGCCCATCACTGTGAGTAAGAGATTTGCAGCAGTATCTGGTAGTAAAGATGAACCTCCGAGGGAGGTTGGGAACTCAACATCAACATCATACCAATGAAGTGGTTAGTGTGGAACATAAGGGGTGTAAATAAGAGGTACAAGCAGAAGGAATTTTGGGAATACATTAAGAAAAACAACATTAACCTAGTAGGACTAGTAGAAACAAAAGTCAAGCAAACACATGCTAGTAGAATTGCTAATCTACTAGCACCAGGATAGGGTGTCTTAACAAACTATGTCTCAGGTGAAAAAGGAAGAGTATGGATCCTATGGAATCCAAAAATTTTCACAGTCACTAGTGTTCTGGAGGAAAGCCAGCTGATCCACAGCAGGGTTTCCAGCCGAACATGGGACTTAACATGTTTACTCACTGTGGTTTATGGGTTTAATGGGCTTGAGCAGAGAAGAACTTTATGGAGCATATTACAAACTTTGGCAGCAGGAATCAAAGAACCATGGGTTGTTGCTGGGGATTTCAATGCAGTCTTGTGTGACAAAGACAGACAATCTTGCAAACCAGTCAGATTGCCAGAAACACTGGACTTTAACAATTGCATACAACTTGCTGGACTTACAGAATTGCGCTGGAGAGGTGACTATTACACATGGACAAATAAACAAACTGGTGTGGATAGAGTATGCAGCAGACTTGATAGAGTATATGGAAACTATGAATGGATGATAAACTGGAACTAGGTGGTCACTGACTATGATGTACCCATAATCTCAGACCATAACCCTATGATACTGACACTGAATGCATCCTCCTGGCATGGGAAGAGGAACTTCAAATTCTTTAACATATGGGCTGATCATAAGGATTTCCAACACATTGTGACAAGAGTATGGCAGGATGGGAAGGCAGACACCATGAGAACAATATGGGACAAACTCAAAGCCTTGAAGACTCCCTTTAAGACCCTGAATAATAGGGAATTCAAGACAATTTCACTTAGAATAGAGCAGAGTCGACAGGAACTGGGGGCCTTCCAAGCTCACTTGAGTTAAGCATACACTGATGCCCTACAATAGAAGGAGAAGGAACTGATATTACAACTGGAAAAATGGTCACTGATTGATGAGAGTGTCCTGCAATAGAAGGCAAGAGCAAAGTGGATACAACTTGTGGACTCCAACACTAAGTACTTCACTGCAGTGATGAAGGATAGAAGTCAACAGAATCAGATTACTGAGCTTACCAATGCACTGGGAATCAAGCTAACTGCAGCAACAAATATCAAAGAGGAAATCCTGGAATTCTACAAAGCACTGATGGGCACTGCTGCAACAAATCTGCCTGCATAAACCAATTGTATATGTCCAATGGCCCAAAACTGACACAACAACAGAGACATGAACTTTGTGCTCCAGTAACTGACACAGAAATAACAACGAGCCTCAAGTCTGTTGGAGATGACAAAGCACCAGGAATAGATGGATACAATGCTATTTTCTTCAAAAAAAGCTGAAGCATCATAGGTAGCCAAGTCACCACTGCCATTAAGCAGTTCTTCAACTCAGCTAGGAGGTGTAAGCCAATCAATTGTGCAACTATTACCCTCATCCCTAAACTGTCCAAACCAACTTTAGCCAAAGAGTACAGGCCTATTGCTTTTGTACTGTGCTATACAAACTCATCTCCAAAGTACTGGCTAATAGGCTACAGAAGGTGATGGAAAGCCTCATCAATGAAGCTCGGGCAGGATTCATTCCGGGCAGAAAGATTCAGGATAACATCATTCTAGCACATGAACTTGTTAAAAGCTATACTAGGAAGCATGTCTCCCCCAAATGCATGATCAAAATAGATCTCCAGAAAGCATATGATTCAGTGAAATGGGTATTCTTACAACAAATTATGGGACAGATTGGTTTCCCCAGCACCTTCTCCAAATGGATTATGGAGTGTATCTCAACAGTGAGCTACTCTGTCTTAGTTAATGGAGAGCCTACTGTACCATTTGCTGCTGCTAGGGGACTGAGGCAAGGGGACCACATTTCCCCCTTCTTATTTGCCTTGGTTATGGAGTATTTAAGCAGGTCATGCACTGTACTACAAACTGATCAGCATACCAATTCCACCCCAGATGTAAAAAACTGGGCATTACACATATGTGCTTTGCTGATGACTTGTTGCTGATTACCAAGGGTAACCTCCAATCTGTCAAGGCATTATCCACCTGCTTCTCCCAATTCTCTGCAGCCTCAGGCCTAAAGGCCAACTTGAACAAGAGCTCAGTCTATTTTGGAGGAGTACCAATACCTATACAGAAGCAGATTCTTGACCATCTTGGTTATGAGCAGGGCCAACTGCCTTTCAAGTATTTGGGAGTACCACTGACTACCAAAAAAATCACTCTACTATAGTGGCAACCTTTAGTGGAAAGAATCACAGCCAGAATTACTTCTTGGACTGCTAGAACACTGTCATATTCTTGGAGGCTACAACTGGTGCAATCTGTCATCTTTGGTATTCAAGCATACTGGGGTCAGCTGTTTTATCTTCCCTGTGAAAGTGCTTAAAATGATTGAAAGCATATGCAAGAGTTTCATTTGGCCTGGGATGAATACTATAACTAAGAAAGCATACATCTCCTGGGACAAAATGTGTACCCCAAAGTCAGTTGGTGGAATGAATCTAACCAACCTCAAACTCTGGAACAAGGCTGCCATTGCAAAGACCTGCTGGGACATAGCCCATAAAAAGGACAAGTTTTGGATAAGGTGGATCACAGTGTATTATATCAAAGACAGGCCAATATAGTCCATGCCAATTCCTACTCAAGCTAGCTGGATGGTTATGAAGATCATCCAATCCAGGGACACTTTACAAAGGCTCCAGAACTGGAAACATCATAAATGCACGACTAGACAGTTGTACCAGTCACAGTTGCAAGAAGTGCCCACAGTCCCATGGAAGAACTTAATCATACAACACCAAGCCAGACCAAAAGCAGTGTTCAACCTGTGGCTATTCCTACATGACAAATTACCAACAAAGGATATGCTACAGAGCTGGGGAATGAGTATTGATCAGCAATGCACACTATGCCAAATCCAACCTGAAACAAGAGATCATTTGCTCATGAACTGCCCTGTCACTGTGGACCTATGTGAAAGAGTAATGAACTGGCTGCAGGAACAATACCTACCTAGTATTGATTGGAACCAGAAAATGCAATGGCTGATTACCATAGCTAAAGGACGAACCTGTCGTGCAACTATTTTTAAAAATGGCTACAGCTGAAGTTACATATGCTATATGGCTGGAAAGGAATGCAAGAGTATTCAACAAGACTTTTCGATGTAATACTGCTTTATTGAGAGACATAGTGTATAATTGTAATGTTAGAGGCACCCCTAGAATTAGGCAACAATTACAACACCTTAGAATATAGTAGAAGTTAGATAGTTAGGATAGTAAGTGTAGTTAGTATGTTAGCTCCAAGACAGTCAGCCGAGTTGAAGCTTGACTATGGTTTCGTAATGTAACTTCATTGGTGATTAATGAAAAAATCTTAATTACCAAAAAAAAGAATTGATGATAGCAAGTTAGTTAGTTTTTTTTCTTCAGATTATCAATTAATGCTTGTTGTGAAATTATACAATTTTAATTATTTTTTTAGTTACTTATAGAGCAATATTTTTATATCGCCAATTGTAGAATTTAAATTCTAATTGTATTTAATGAAGAGATGTTGGCTAGAGATTTCAAGACACTTCTTTTATGTGTATGAATTCATTTAACATTTTTGTATGTTCACATTTTAGGAACGTGGTTCCTAATCAATAAAAATGATTTAGAAATTCAGACGTCTCGCGTGTTTGTTAATTCATGAGTTTTGTCACTCATAATTTATCGAACGAAATATTCAAATTTTTCTGGTTCACCCCAACATTCCTCACTTATTTGTACTTCAAACTAATGAAATAGTAATAAATTAGTCAATAAAAAATTAAAACATGGGCTAACTTAAAATAAATAACTAAAACTAGTGACTTAACCGTCAATAAAATGAATAAAAATCATGAGAAAAAAATATTCAAGAAACATCATATAAAAGATATTAGATGATTCTTTTTTCTATCTGTTTTTATATTGGTAAATAAAATTAGCTAGTATCACCACGAGTGGAAGGTAATTAATAACTGATAAATAATATACATAATCTGGTAACACTTTTTTTTATTTCGGTATTCGATACTCGTATTAGAATCTGGTTATATTCGTATTCGCGTAGGATCTCTTTTCGAGGAAATGACTTCCTACTAAGGATTTTTCATATCCAGAGTTCAAATCCGAAATCTATAATTAATGCGAAAATAGCTCCATCCATCGTCATTTTTAAATTTAGAAATAATTCAACTTTAAACTCTTTTATTTTATTCATTACCTCTAATGAAAAGTTTTTATAGCCACACAAATATTATAATTCCATAAATTTTTTATTTCTTAAACTTTTAATATTATAATTTAAATTTTTTGTTTTTTAAATTTCGTACCGAATCAAATTACCTAACTTAATACGAAAATGAAGGGAGTACTACCTATCTATAATTAAAAAGAAAAGATAATGTTAATCTTTTCTGTCTGATAAATCCTGTCTCATCAGTCTTTTACATTCCACTACTACTATTTAGCTTCCCAATTCTCTTCCAAATTTCACATCTCCTTTTGTTTCCTGTATTTTCTCTGTCTCTTGTTCTCTCTGCTCCATTTTCTTGATACAGTTAGGTAGGTCTGCTCACCTTCTTTTTGTCAGGATTCTCCTACTACTTCATCAGTTTCAAAATTCAAGATTTTATTGAAACAAAAATCTTTATTTTCAACCCCATTAAAACCACAATTTTAGAACCCAAAACTTAGAGTCAAAAACAACTTCCCATATTTTCTCAACTGTCTTAGCTTTTCTAGTCTTTTCTTAATTCAAACATGAGAACTATTATGGCAAAGAATCCTCATGAATCTTTCTCTTTTTCAAGAAGATACTTCAACTTTAAGAAAAAAGTTGAAGATGAAGATTATGATGATGAAGTTTACTTAACTAATTTTCACTCTTCTTCACAAAGAGAAGAAGAATTGAATATGCATTCATTGTCGCTCACAGGGACTACGAATGCACCAAGAAATAAGAAATTGTCGCGCTCGACAGTATCTATACTTCGTTCGGCTCTTACATTTGGCAAGAGCCGAACACATTTTTCCTCAGGGCTAGGTACCAAAGTTGTTGGTACTTTATTTGGGTATAGAAGAGGACATGTTCATTTTGCATTTCAAGAAGATCCAAAATTGAGTCCTGCATTTTTTGTTGAATTAGCCACTCCAACTAGCCATTTGGTTAGAGAAATGGCTAGTGGATTGGTTAGAATTGCACTAGAAGCAGACAAGAGAACTGGTAAAAAAGCTGTGAAATTGCTAGAAGAGCCAATTTGGAGAACATATTGTAATGGTAGAAAATGTGGCTATGGAATGAAAAGGGAGTGTGGGCCTGAGGAATGGAAAATTTTGAACTCAATTGGGCCAGTTTCAATGGGAGCTGGAGTTATGCCAAGTGATGGAGATGGAATTGGGTCAGAAGGTGAATTAATGTATATGAGGGCTAAATTTGAAAGAGTTGCAGGGTCAAAAGATTCTGAAGCCTTTTATATGATGAATCCCGATGGTCATGGAGGTCCTGAACTTAGCCTTTATTTGCTTCGGGTTTAATGTTTTATTCCTTCTATAACGGTGATATCAGGACTAACTTGCGCATCTTGACTATTTCACTGAATGCACCACGACATATCTGTATCGAGTATCTGCCTTGCTTGGGTTCTTTTATTCAAGATTTCCTTAATTTGGTGTCTTGAAGTTTAAATATACTATGTATTAGTGTATGATCATAAGTTCTTACGAACATATAATAGCTTAGTCCTATGTGTACTAGTACTAGTTTATTTTGCTTATTATGATAATTTTAGAAGGGGGGAAATGGGTATAATTATGTATTTTGGTTTGTTTTTGTATTATGAGGAAATGAGGGATATGAACTATGTATAGAGTATGTTTCTAGTTTTCTTGAAATGAAAGAAAATGCAAAAACTTTGTATTTCTTTCCTTTGAAGAGTTTGATGAATCTCATTTTCCTTTACATTTTACTTACTGAGTTCTCCTTTTATCATTCTGATTTAATCTAAAAAAACTAGTTTGGTGTATTAAGCTATCAAATGCGCGGAGTTTTGAAAACAGTTGAACCACAAAAATCTATACAAAAATTATTTTCATAACTTAAACTCGTGATCTTCTAATCATATTATAATAATTTTACTAGTTATACCAAAGCTTCCTTCAATTTTGATAAGAGGATTAGATTGTTTCCTACAAGATTGCGCTAACGAACTAAAGCTAGCAATGAAATTAGTTAATTTTGTTGTCTATTCTAGGCATTTTTCTTGCTTCCTTTGTCCTTTATTTAATTACATACACATATAAACGAAATGGCTATGGTTACCATGACCAAAAGTTATAAGTCACATGCGACATTGGCAAAAATTAAACTCTCTACTCACCCCTCTTACAATAAATATCAAGTTTTTAGCATAATACATAAATATGTAACTTTTTACTTATAGCTAACCCAAAGAAATTTAATTCAATCCCTCTCAGGTCAGCTATCAGTTCCGCCCGCCCCTAATCGTGATTATGCAGGAAAAAAAGAAACCTCAATCAAGTAATGTTTATCAATGTGATTTTTAATTGCTAAACAAGAATTTTTACCAAAAAAATCTAAAAAAAAAACAATAAACACATAAAGAATCTAAGGAAATTTAACACATAATATATATACATGAAAAAAAATTATATATATAGAGTATAATTTTCAGCCAAGAGGGTTCAACCTTCCGGCCAATTAACTCTATCCCTGCATGGTTATATGTTCAATTTATTTGTTCACCAAAGAACGCAGCATATCTTAAGTTAGTAGGGAGCGCTAGCGAGGAGGAGAGGAGAATGAACAATGAGAAGAAGGAGGCGAATTTGGCAATCACGGAAGTCGAGATTGCGGCTTTTGCTCGTCTATACGAGGAACTAGAGGACAAAGGCGAGAAGAAGTTATTTCGGTCAAACAACGCAAGAGAGAGGAAGACCGGGATCTGGACCAACTGAGGTACATCAAAGACGAGGACAGTACGGTTTTGATGAGGGAAGACTAGATTAAACGGAGATGGCAGACCTATTTTCATAAACTTCTGAATGAGGAAAGAGATCAGGGTATTGTGCTAGGTGAAGTGGGGAATTACGAGAGTCACCGCAACTTTAGTTATTGTAGGCGTATCGAGGTGGAAGAGGCCGTGGCGGCTATGCGTAAGATGAGCAAAGGAAGAACTACCAGGCCGGACGAAATCCCGGTTGAATTTTAGATATGTGTTGGCAGCGCAGGCTTGAAATGGCTGACATGGTTGTTTAATGTTAATTTTTAGTAAGAAGAGGAATGGAGGAGTGGAGGTGGAGCACGATGGTCCCGTTGTACAAGAACAAAAGAGAATTTCAGAGCTGTAACAGATATATGGGTATCAAATTACTAAACCATATCATGAAAGTTTGGGAGAGGGTGGTTGAAGTGCGGGTGAGGAGGATGGTGTCTATTATAGACAACAAGTTTGGGTTCATGCCGGAGCGTTCTACCACGGAAGTTATTCACCTTATTAAGAGGTTGGTTGAACAGTATAGGGATAGGAAGAGGACCTACATATGGTATTTATTGATCTGGAGAAAGCGTATGATAACGTTCCTAGAGATGTTCTCTGGAGATGCCTAGAGGCAAAAGTGGTGTCGGTCGCTTATATTAGGGTGATAAAGGACACGTATGATGGAGCTATGACTCGAGTTAAGACAGTGGGAGGTGATTCAGAGGATTTTCTGGTTGTTATGGGTTTACACCAAGATTCGGCGCTAAGCTCATTCCTATTTGCCATTGTGGTGGATGTATTGACACACCATGTCTAATGGGAGGTGCCATGGTATATGTTTTTTGTTGAAGATATCGTCCTGATCGATGAGACGCGAGCCGCCAATGAGAGGTTGGAGGTTTGGAGACAGACCCTTGAGCCTAAGGGTTTCAAGTTGAGCAGGACTAAGATGGAATACCTGGAGCGCCAATTCAGTGTCGAGCTGACGGAAGTAGGAGTATACGTAAGGCTTGAATCACAGGTCATTCTCAACGGGGGCAGTTTTAAGTACCTTGGGCAGGTGATACAAAAGGGATGGTGAGATCGACAAGGATATCACACACCATATATGGGCGGGATAAATGAAGTAGAGGTTAGCATCTAGAGTCCTGTATGACAAGAAAGTGCCACTGATACTCAAAGATAAGCTATATAGAGTTGTGGTTAGACCGACCATGTTGTATGGGGCTGAGTGTTGGCAAGTTAAAAACTCACATATATAAAGATGAGAGTAGCTGAAATGAGGATGTTGATATGGATGTATGGTCATACTAGGATAGATAATATTAGGAATGAAGATCCGGGAAAAGACGGGTGTGACCCCCATAGATGACAAGCTACGGGAAGCAAGACTCAAATGGTTTGGACAAGTTCAGAGGAGAAGTCCAGATGTCCCGGTAAGGAGGTGTGAGCGACTCGCTTTGGCAGGTACGAGAAGAGGTAGA
This sequence comes from Nicotiana benthamiana, assembly GCA_034376525.1. Classification (NCBI taxonomy): domain Eukaryota; kingdom Viridiplantae; phylum Streptophyta; class Magnoliopsida; order Solanales; family Solanaceae; genus Nicotiana; species Nicotiana benthamiana. Next base: position 51,254,698 of record CM067330.1, on the reverse strand, counting down.
GGTGTTAGAAAATACGCTTAACGCTAGAGGGGGGTGAATAGCGCTATAATAAAATTTAGCGTAAACTTGCGGAAATTAAAATTTGTAGGAAATAATTAAGTGCGTTAAATAAATAAAAAGGAAAGAACGCACCGATATATTCTGGTTCACCACAACACGTGGCTAGTCCAGTCCCCGAGAGACTCTCTCGAGATTTTTCACTAACTTGTCAAGCTTACGGGTGCTCAACAAACCTTTACAACGTAAGGACACAAGCCTTAACACCTTTGCTCGGAGATACAACACTCCAAGACTTCAACCAAGGAAACACAAGTTCCTTACAACAAGAGAATCACAGTTCTCTTACAAGTGTGTAAAACACTTAACACTCAAACAAGATACTCCTTTATGAGTAGGTATGAGTAAAAGAAGTAAGCTCTAGATCACAACAACTTTGGACAAGAATATGGCTCTCAAAAGCTTTATGAAATTGAATATAAAATGATAAACACAAGTATGCAAGCTTATAGCAATGTAATGATCAGTTGTAGTATGTTGTTGTGTTTAAAACACTGAAATGAAGCTGTATTTATAGTTGAAAAACTTGGCATTACCGTTGCCTAATTGCCAATTAAGAGTTGCTGATTTTACTCACTGACAATCGATTGTCAAACCTCAACAATCGATTGTCTGCCAGTCAGATCAAAATTAAATCCCAGATTTTACGCTTGATAATCGATTACTTACAATCCATAATCGATTACTGGCAACGTTCGAAAAATCCTTTCCAGATTTTACCACAAACAATCGATTGTCTAGAATCAACAATCGATTACTCAGCAACGTTCAAAAAATCTTTTCCGGATTTTAATCAAAACAATCAATTATACAAAATCAATAATCGATTACCCGATAATGTTCAAAAAAATCTTTTCCGGATTTTAATCAAAACAATCGATTATACAGAATCAATAATCGATTACCTGACGGTATTTGAAAACTTTTCGACAATGGTCAGCTTCACAATCGATTGCACAAAGTCAACAATCGATTACTTATCAGTTTTTGAAAAACATTTTAGACACTGTCTCTTTGACAATCGATTGTCCAATGTAACAATCGATTATTTAATAAATTTAAAAATCACTGGAAGACACTGTCTCAACATAATCGATTACCATTAGTTCATAATCGATTATTCTGAGTTTTGAAAAACTTTGATGGACACTGCCTCAGTCACAATCGATTGTCATTTGATCACAATCGATTGTCATGCAGGTTTAAGAAACCTGATGCTCACTGTCTTACTCACAATCGATTGTCATTAGTTCACAATCGATTGTCATGCAGTCTTGGCTTAAAACAATCGATTATCATAAGTACATAATCGATTATCTTAGTCCAGATTTTTAAGGCATGTCTAAAAATTATTTTGGCTACTGTAAATATGCATGATTTAAAATCATTTGACATTAAATTAAATATGCATGATTTTGGAAAATAGTTTTATGAGAGAAGCCATGTTACGAGTCAAGTTGTAGGATCAAGATCACAAATAAGAATGACTCAATTAAACTTATAAAACTTTGTCTTGAGCTTGAATCTCGTTGTATATCAATTGTGCGCTTGTTTCTTGAACTTCGTCATATATCAATTTTCGCTTCGTTTGTCATTCATCAAAACCTACACAAAAGAACACACGTTTTAGTATATTGCATTGAGAACGTGTTTCCAACAATTTCCCCCTTTTTGATAATGGCAAACATTAAGCGGGATATGCAAGACAAGCAATTTATATTGACGATTCAAGACAAGTATATACATGTAACAAGTATGCAATTTGTTCCCCCTCAATTTGAGAATTCTCCCTCAATTTAAGCTTATAAATATTGAGAGTGCATACCTGTTATCTTCTCCCTTTTACTATTAGCAAAAATAATAATAAGATGCCAAAGATGAAATAAACCTTGTTTATTTATTTAAAAAAAAAGGTGTGATTATTTAAAGAGAGTATAACAGCTCAATTGATAGCATTACAATCGATTATTGATACGAGATAATCGATTATTAGATGAGGGAAACAGATTTTTCTGGAGAAGACTCGATTCTTGCGCGTCATGCTTTATAATTCCCCCTACTTTTAGGGCGATACCTGCAAAAATTCGTTAGACGTCTCCGACGCTCAAGTTAGAAATTATGTAGAATAAGTAATAACTTAAACTAGTGTTGCCAAGTGAGAACGTGAGCTCTTAAGAAGTGTGTCCTAAAGTGTTCTTAAGAGAGTTTCGGGTACTTATCCTCCGACGTCTCCAATTACCTGTTCAAGAGGGTGATCTTTGATCGTCCTCCACTCATTTGGCACTTTTGTTTCTTTTTCCAATTGTGGCGCTTCTTCCGTTGGTTGTTCCTCAGTTTCATCTTTATTTTCCTTGGGTGGTTCCTCTTGTATTTTGTCTTTCAAGCTATCCAAGATACCTGCAAGATCAAAACTGGAATCCTTTCTCGCCAAGCGAGCATTATTTTCGGAAAATACAACATGAGGGGATTCCTCCATAATTTGGGTTCTTTTATTAAAGACCCTATATGCTTTACTACGTGAGGAATATCCAATGAAAATACCTTCATCTGACTTAGCATCAAATTTACCCAGTTGGTCTTTGCCATTGTTATGAACAAAACATTTGCAACCAAAAACTCTAAAATGGGAAATATTTAGTTTTCTACCCTTATAAAGTTCATAGGGGGTTTTCATGGGTATCGGCCGAATTACTACTCTGTTTAGAACATAGCAAGCGGTACTCACGGCGTCCGCCCAAAAAAGTTTGGGTATCTTAGCTTCGTCGAGCATGGTTCTAGCCATCTCTTCGAGACACCTATTTTTCCTTTCCACCACCCCATTTTGTTGTGGTGTACGTGGAGCGGAAAAGGTATGCTCGATTCCGAGTTCGTCACAAAGGTCCGCAAAGAGATTGTGATCAAACTCTCCCCCATGATCACTTCTAATTGAAGTGACGGTTGTTTCTTTCTCATTGTGAACACGCTTAAGAAAATATTTAAAATTTTGAAAAGCATCACTTTTATTGGCAAGAAATAAAGTCCAAGTAAATCTCGAGTAATCATCAACAATCACAAAAGCATATTTATTTCTTCCTAGACTTTCAATGCGAGAAGGACCAAATAAATCCATATGAAGCAATTGCAATGGTCTAGAAGTTGAAACAATGTTTTTAGATTTGAAAGATGCTTTTGTTTGCTTCCCCTTTTGACACGAGTCACAAATAGAGTCATTTTCAAATTTTAAAATGGGAAGCCCAACAACTAAGTTTTGAGAAATCAATTTGTTCAAAAGATGCATATTGATATGTGCTACTCTACGATGCCATAGCCAAGTATCATCCTCTTTACTCATAAGACAATCAACATATTCGGGTGAGGAATTAGCAAGATCAACCATATAAATATTATCAACTCTAAAACCACGAAGTATGATTTTGAAATCACTACGTCTAAATACTAGGCATTCATCCGAATCAAATAAAGCAAGATTTCCCTTGTCACACAATTGGCTTATGCTCAAGAGATTATGCTTTAATCCTTTGACAAGTAATATATGCTTAATAGAGGAATTTTCATCCTTACCGACCGAGCCGATGCCGATGATCTTTCCTTTATTGTTATCACCGAAGATAACACTTCCTCCTTCTTTGTGCTCTAGTTGAATGAATTTGGATTCATCTCCCGTCATATGCTTCGAGCATCCACTATCAAGGTACCACAGTACACTTGATCCCTTCAAGCACACCTACAAAACAAATTAATGTTCTTTAGGTACCCATGCTATCTTGGGTCCTTGGGGGTTAGGCATATTATAATGATGCAATTGAGTAATATGTCTATGACGTGTAAAGCATGCAGGAGCAATATGACCAATATGTCTACAATAATGACAAGTCACATTTGGGTTATGCATCCTTCTAGGTTCATAGTAACTAGACGGATGAAAATTTCTTACTCTATTTTGAACACTGTGACTATTTCGCATTTCATGAGAATTATTTCTCCTACTATGAGCTCTAGGATGGGCAGCATTTCTAGAGTGATTGTTTCTCGGTTGAAGGCCATTTCTAGGTCTTCTCAGGGGTTCAAAATTTGGCCTAAAATATGCATCATTTCTAGGGTAACTATTTCTAGGTGGTAAGTCATTTCTAGGTCTCCTAAAATGTTCAACGTTTTGTCTAGCATGCATATTGGTTCTAGGATTGCTATTTCTAGGATAAGCATTTATTTTATTAGTCCTAGGTTGAGCCTTAGATGGTTGGGGTTTGGCTTCAACCTTTTCTTCATTCTTAAAGCCTATTCCATGCTTGGTTGATTTCAAATTTACAAGGACCTCATTCAAATTCTTGTGGGAAGAATTAAACTTATCTAAGGTACCTTTGAGTCTATCTACCTCATTTTTGAGATGCAAGCAAGAAGAACAATTTTTTGTAGAACTTTCGGGCTTATTGGCGCTTCTTTTTCCAAAAAACTTGTTTTCCTCTTTCAGCTTTTCATTTTCTAAAACCAGTTTTTCGAAATCCTTTTCTTTCAAAGAAAGCTGTTTTTGAAAATCCTTTTCTTTTACTGAAGCATTTTCTTTTATGCCCTTAACAGTTTTTGAAGCCTTAATAAATTCAGTATATAATTCATCAAAAGCAGTTCGCATTTCATCAAGAGTAAAGAAGTTTTGAGACGAAATTTGACATACCTCGTCTTTGTTATCTTCTTGTGCCATGAGGCAAAGATTTGCTGCTTCGTCTTCTTCTCCTTCGCTTGACTCATCTCCGGAGTCACCTCCCCAAGAAATATATGCGCGTTGCTTTTTAAAAGGTTTCTTTTCCTTTTTGAGGTTTGGGCAATTTGACTTGATGTGCCCGGTTTCTCCGCATTCGTAGCATTTGATTTGTTCGCCTTGATTTTTGCCCTTGCGTTCATACTCCTTGCGCATGAACTTTTGAAATCTTTTGATAACGAGTCCAAACTCGTTGTCTCCTTCCTCATCAATTTGCGGTTGGCTTGTGCTCGCCTTTAGAGCTATTCTTTGCCTCCTTTGATCATCAACAAAAGGGTTAAGAATAGTAGATTCATAGGTCTTATGGTTACCTCTTAGTGCTTCGGTGGTGTCATTTGAAACGCCAATGGATTCTTGAATTGCATCGGCCTTTGATCTCCATGCCGGTGTGAGACTTCTAAGAATTTTTCGCACGAGCTCTCTATCCGTGAATGTTTTCTTGAGAGCATGTAGGTCATTTACGATTATTGAAAATCGCTCAAACATTTCGTCCACCTTTTCACCTTCCTTCATGTGAAATAATTCATAAGAATGGGTTAGGAAATCAATTTTTGCTTCCCTTACCTGGTCCGTACCTTCGTACGTAACTTCTAATTTGTCCCACATCTCCTTTGCCGTTGTGCAACACGATATTTTCCTGTAATCGTTAGCATTAACAGCATAATATAATAAATTAATTGATTTAGCATTATTTTGATCCTTTCGGATGTCATCCGCGTCATACTCATCCTCGGACTTGGGAACCCATTCGTTTTCCAACTTCTTTGTTGGAATTTGGTTTCCCTTCATTATCACCTTCCAAAGGTGAAAGCTGTTGGACTGAATGAAGATCTTCATCCTCTCCTTCCAGTACGTGTAATTTGTACCGTTGAATAGAGGTAGTTGTGTGGAGCACTGTCCTTCAAAAAAAATCCTGCAAAAGAATCACGAGTAGAAGCCATGGATGGTTCTCTTAAACTGTTAAGTTTTCAGAGAGTTGGGCTCTGATACCAATTGTTAGAAAATACGCTTAACGCTAGAGGGGAGGGGGGTGAATAGCGTTATAATAAAATTTAGCGTAAACTTGCGGAAATTAAAATTTGCAGGAAATAATTAAGTGCGTTAAATAAATAAAAAGGAAAGAACGCACTGATATATTCTGGTTCACCACAACACGTGGCTAGTCCAGTCCCCGAGAGACTCTCTCGAGATTTTCCACTAACTTGTCAAGCTTACGGGTGCTCAACAAACCTTTACAACGTAAGGACACAAGCCTTAACACCTTTGCTCGGAGATACAACACTCCAAGACTTCAACCAAGGAAACACAAGTTCCTTACAACAAGAGAATCACAGTTCTCTTACAAGTGTGTAAAACACTTAACACTCAAACAAGATACTCCTTTAGAGTAGGTATGAGTAAAAGAAGTAAGCTCTAGATCACAACAACTTTGGACAAGAATATGGCTCTCAAAAGCTTTATGAAATTGAATATAAAATGATAAACACAAGTATGCAAGCTTATAGCAATGTAATGATCAGTTGTAGTATGTTGTTGTGTTTAAAACACTGAAATGAAGCTGTATTTATAGTTGAAAAACTTGGCATTACCGTTGCCTAATTGCCAATTAAGAGTTGCTGATTTTACTCACTGACAATCGATTGTCAAACCTCAACAATCGATTGTCTGCCAGTCAGATCAAAATTCAATCCCAGATTTTACGCTTGATAATCGATTACTTACAATCCATAATCGATTACTGGCAACGTTCGAAAAATCCTTTCCAGATTTTACCACAAACAATCGATTGTCCAGAATCAACAATCGATTACTCAGCAACGTTCAAAAAATCTTTTCCGGATTTTAATCAAAACAATCAATTATACAAAATCAATAATCGATTGCCCAATAACGTTCAAAAAAATCTTTTCCGGATTTTAATCAAAACAATCGATTATACAGAATCAATAATTGATTACCTGAAGGTATTTGAAAACTTTACGACAACGGTCAGCTTCACAATCGATTGCATAAAGTCAACAATCGATTACTTATCAGTTTTTGAAAAACATTTTAGACACTGTCTCTTTGACAATCGATTGTCCAATATAACAATCGATTATTTAATAAATTTGAAAATCACTGGAAGACACTGTCTCAACATAGTCGATTACCATTAGTTCATAATCGATTATTCTGAGTTTTGAAAAACTTTGATGGACACTGCCTCAGTCACAATCGATTGTCATTTGATCACAATCGTTTGTCATGCAGGTTTGAAAAACCTGATGCTCACTGTCTTACTCACAATCGATTGTCATTAGTTCACAATCGATTGTCATGCAGTCTTGGCTTAAAACAATCGATTATCATAAATACATAATCGATTATCTTAGTCCAGATTTTTAAGGCATGTCTAAAAATTATTTTGACTACTGTAAATATGCATGATTTAAAATCATTTGACATTAAATTAAATATGCATGATTTTGGAAAATAGTTTTATGAGAGAAGCCATGTTACGAGTCAAGTTGTAGGATCAAGATCACAAATAAGAATGACTCAATTAAACTTATAAAACTTTGTCTTGAGCTTGAATCTCGTTATATATCAATTGTGCGCTTGTTTCTTGAACTTCGTCATATATCAATTTTCGCTTCGTTTGTCATTCATCAAAACCTACACAAAAGAACACACGTTTTAGTATATTGCATTGAGAACGTGTTTCCAACAAGAGGGTGGCCCAAGAAGTACTAGAGAGAGGTGATTAGGCTGGATATGGCGCGACTTCAGATTACCGTGGACGTGACCCTAGACATGATATTGTGGAGGTCGAGCATTAATATTATAAGTTAGAGCTAGTTGTGTATTTCTCTACAACGCTCCAGAATGAGTCTAGTCTGCTAGGATTTAGTCTTAGACTGCTAGTGGTTAATGTTCAGTTCACACCCCTCTTTCATTTTCCTTAGTACCCGACTTTATCTATTGGTTATTATTTTGCTCTTCATCTATTTTCTGGTTCATGTGACGCTATTATGTTTCTATGATTCTTATTGATGATACTGACATCTTTTTTTCGTCCTTTTGTTTTCTTGAACCAATGGTCTTTCGAAAACATCCTCTCTATTCTATCGGGTCCCCCTCCGCCTCCCCAGAACCCACTCATAAAATTTCATTGTGTCGTCGTCGTCGTTGTTGTTCGAATCCCGAGTAATCTTAAGGCCAAAATGTAAAAGTGTTTTATTTTTCTCCTACCGAATTTAATAACAAAGATGGGAAAGAAAGAAGGAAAAATGACATTGTATAGCCGTTGTAAAAATAATATATATATTCTGTATGTTATATACAAAATTCATATAACTTTTTTATATTTTTATATATATATTTTGTATGTTATGTACAAAAATTATACATTATTTTGATTATAAAATATAAATAATATTTTATGCGGGCTAAAAGTAATAATATCCCAAGAAAAAAAAAAACAGATATACAACAAAGAAACGTAAACTAGGGCCTTCTACTGACTACTACAATCCTCTTCTCTAACCAACAAGAGAACTAAAAACTAACACGTCCAAATTTAATCAATCGCTATACAATAACTTGTTTAAAAGGGAACTACGAAACTAGAAGCCTCGAAATGGTGATGGAGTTATTAGAATTTTAAATAGGAACATACTGGAGATTAAGTATATTTATTGCAGAAAGAGTGAACCATATTGATCAGAAGATATGATACTACCGTGGATTTTGATGAAAACAACTAAAGAAACATGTTTATGTGAACTCGATAATTCACTTACAATTATCTCTAACACGTGTGATACTGCTATGGATTCTTGAATTAGAAGCCTAGTTGGTAATGACCTTTTGGTTACCCTTCTCACTTAATTTTTTTTCCATTTGAGTTTGATATTCGTACCCGAATTTTAACTAATACGGAGTTGTGCTGCTCACTAAAAGAAAATACTTACCAAATAACAAAAAATTATTTTCATAACTCGAATTCAAAATCTATGGTTAAAGACGCGAATCCGAACTTTTTCTTTATATTCTCTTTATAATCCGTGGCTTTTAGTTTCAACAAAATGTGTTTGGGTTTGTTAGGTTGAATCAAAACTAGTCCAATCTTAAAATTTAAAGGAATGCGATATCTAGATTAAGGTATAATTCTAGAATAATTAATCTCGAGTTTAATTATATTTTGATTTTGTTCCAATCAAATTTAAATTAAATTCATCTTAAATTTAATTTCAAAATCCCTCGGAACAAACGAATCCTTAAATTTTACTACAAATAATATTCCTTTCTTGATGTTTTAAGTAGCGGATTCAGAATTTTAAAATCGCGAGTGCTCATCGATAAAACTTCTAAAAAAGAGTAAAAAATTTAATTATGAGTACTTTCTCAGTATTTATTTTTGATGGATTATAATACGCAGCGGGAGCAATCCCGGTATCAAAATCAGATGTAATCTAGACAACTAGCATAAACGAGATTTCACGGGTTACCTCTTGAAGCGTGAACATATCTCTTCTACCGCGTGAGCCTTCTGCTCCATAACTTCTCAATGAAATCTCCATCACCCGCACAATCGTGATCCTCGAACGTTCCACGGTCTTCTACTGTGTTACCCCAATAATAATCAGAAATAGCAATTTCGTGTGAGCGAAATTTCTAGGAAAACTTGGCTGAAAATTTCAGCCACCATGTACCTCTCATTCTAGATGGAAAACCTTATGTATTTATAGCACAAGTTTTAAGGGTTAAGACCCTTTTCCAAAACCTGTTGGGTTTTCTTTTCCACCAGAAAAGGGATTCTTTTATTTCTTATTATTTAGGCACAGTAGAGACCACATAATTCAATTAACAGGGCTTCCAATTATGGAATTAATTTATAATTTTTGAAATTAATATCTACCATAATTAATTACGAATTATTCCGCTAAAAATTCATAATTGCACTCCTTATTCAATTTCGAAAGTCATCCATTAAATCTTATTTAACTCCACATGTGAAGATTCAGATACAAATTAATTCAATTAAATTATTGACGATTTAATTTATTGATTATTTTCTTTAGACTTTCGCTTAACTTATTTCATGTATCGGATACAAAATTCACCGGCCAGGTTTACACATGAAAACTTATAAGCTTTCATAAAGGTGTATCATCAATCTCTAAACCGAGACATGGATTCTATCAACTAACTATTACTTCGCCAGTGTACATTATTGTTATCCAATTTACCAAGCATATTGACCGACGGAAGAAGCTCGGTTTTTAATAAATCAAAACAATAGTACTATACACAGCTAATAATAATTATATCAAGATTAAGAGTATAAGTACATTTAATGGTTAGAAAGTTTATTTTATTAAGTCAGTATAAAATACTTATCTCTACCTGGTCCGTTCAGTACATATAAAATGTACTAGCACAAGAAGTTGGAATTAAACCATTTCCATAATCAAGATAAATTATATTTAATCTTGTGCTGTAATCATTCCTGATGGTTTGTCCAATTCCATCATTAGATTGTGAACTCAAAATTTATACTTATAAGAACCAATGATTTAATCTTCCGTGTATAAGCTAAACTCTATACTCTAAATCATCTATTATATAAGCAAAAGACACAAACTATTATATGATCTATTTAAAACTTTATTAAAACTGAATAAGTAATTATTTTATAATAAATACTATATTTACACCAAACCCATAATTAATAATATATATCCTAATAATTTTAATATTTTAATAATTACCTATGTAAATTTATTCAATTTTGCCAAAAGTAACGGGTGCTTGAACTTATTTTCCTTTCCTCCATTCATTAGCACACTACTTTTGAAAAACTTTTGAGCAATGAAGTGACAATTTATCTCAAGTACATCAAATCATGTCAGTGTTATACTAAATGCTCACACTCAAATTGTCTCGTTTACAGGGTTCAACTTAGGATACCACCTTGATCTTGTTCAACTTTCTTATTTATGATTGTCTGCCTATTTTCGCTGCTTCTCCTTTTCTCATTTTGGAAAAATATCCAACTAATTAATGTCCTTCTAATGCAGAAGGAGAATTAGAATGCTCTAAAGAAGGATTAATTATAGAATTGTTAGTGAAGACACTAACAGGACTCTTGTATTATTTTTTTGGAATTTAATTTTATCTTTTTAATCGATATACATAGACTATACTTTAATTATATATATATATATATATATATTCACCGGCTATTTTTAATTTAAGATATTAAATGAGCGGCTATTTGGGTTGATTCTTCTGTTTTTTTTCTTTCTGTCCTTGTCAATGAATTTTCAATTGCTAATTTCTCAAAATTTGAATCTTATCAAATTACTCCATTAAATGTTACTCTAATAGGAAGGCGACAAGGTAAATATTATTCTTTCTACTCCCTTTTATATTTCATTATTATATAAATATAAATATTAATTGAAAAATAAAACATTTTTCTATGATAATTGTTTCTTTTGTTGCACAAGTTTGAAATATTTTCATATAATTGGATATTGAATATAATTGAATAATAATTGGATTTTTTTTTTACCATCAAGAGTTACATTCTGGTCGTATTAATAAAAATCTGCCGCAAAATGATTATCCATTCAGTTTTTATTTTTTCCTTTCTTCTTTTTTCCAGATGGCGACAACTACAATTACCTCTGAGTCCTAAACAAATTGAATCAACTATATGACATCTTACTCCCTTGATCTCGTAATAAAATGTTTTTTGAAATAAAAAGAACTTATTTGATTTTTCTGGGCGGGGGGGGGGGGGGGGGGGGAGGGTGTGGAAGGTTTTTCAAGTTGTTGGTATGTGTGTTGTTTTGGTTTGGGTCCTTGACTATTTGAATACAAGTTGTTTAAGTGACTGCTGTTAGGACTTAGGGATTTGTATTTGGTGTCTCATTCCCAGACACGTAATCTTGGGATAGCGATGCACATTTTTCAATTGCATAGAAAATGTAGTTTTAATGTGAAATACTATAAATCTGTAATTTTCAAAAACAGACCAAAATTCTTGTATTGGAAACTATCACAACTAGCAACATTTTCGAGTGGAGAAAGAAAAAAATAATGGGTGATGCTAAACGGCTTAACTGTGACCCAACTTTGGCCTCACGTGAAGACATAAAAAATCTCCTAACTAATTAGCTCATATTTTTTCCTTCAAAACACAATTAAATTTCTAGCTTTGAAGTATACGAAAATTAAATGTAGCCAACTGAAGAGTCTTTTGTATTATATATGTATTTCAATTGTATATATATTTTATACAAATTATATGATTTAGTGTTCTTAACAAATTATTGTATTTTCTTCCTTTCTTAAAAACAAATATGATATACGATTTTGTATACTTTCTCCTTATCAAAGCAAGTTAAGTGGACACTTTCTCCTTCTCTAAAAATGGATTCAAGCCAAAAATATTTGGCATGCAACAAAATATGCAGTCAAATGAACATAACACAAATAAAACAATCATGAATATCAACCAAGATAATAGGTTTGATCAAGTTAGGGGCGAGTTGTACAGATCTTTAGAGATGCCATTGGGCTATAGTTTGTTAAATGAATACAAATGAGTCGATGTTGATTCTTTCGGCAGTTTCAACAATGTTGTGCACTTAGATGATGATGAAGAACCCGATGGAGAATATGATGGAGAAGCTAACGATAATAAGGTGCAGGTCTTAGGAGACGAGTTAGAGTTATGTGATGTTGATTGAGAATAGAATGTGGTTGTAGGTCCAATCTCTGGAATGCAATTTAGAGATAAAGAAACTTTGTTTGCATTCTACAAAGAACATGCACGATTGAAAGGATTCGCAGTCGAAATTCCAACAAGAAGGGTGATGACACTTCCAGATATATAACTTACTGTTGTGATAGGGCTAGGATACGCAAAACCAATTTTACTAGCAAGAGTATCGATTGTAAAGCTAGGCTTGCTGTTGTTTTGGATTATTCTGGTTGTTGGCTTGTCTCTAAGGTCATTCACATTCACAATCATGATTTGCTCCCATCCATATCACGCCTGATGGCAGGACATAGGTATGTTTGTGATTCTTTAAAAAGGGATCTTGTTGCTCACGATCGATCTGTCATTAGACCCTCCAAGAATATTACACTTGCTGAGGTTCAACGTGGTGGACCGCAAAATTTGGGTTGAACTCCAAAGAACTGTAGAAATTATATTTTGAAGAGTAAAAATTTGGAAATGCAAGAAGGGGACGAATAGTCATCGCTCAACGTTTTTCGTGAAATGGAGGTAAAAGATAGGGAGTTTTTCTACTCAATAGACGTTGATAATATTGGTAAGCTGTGAAATATGGTCTGGGTGCATTCACACTGTAAGGAAGCGTATGAGCAATTTCATGATGCGATATGCTTTAATACGACGTACCTTGTGAATCGATATAATATGCCATGTGCTACATTTGTTGGCATCAACCACCATAGACAGTCCATCTTACTGGGATGTGCTCTCATGTTTCATGAAGATATCGATAGTTATAAACTGGTTTTCAGAACTTGGCTTGAGGCCAAGGAAAATGTTCATCAGGATGCAATCATAACTGATCAGTGTCAGAGCATTATGGTAGCTATTGGTGAAGTGATGCAAAATGCAATACATAGGTATTGTATTTAGCATATATTTTCAAAGTTGCCTCTTTACTTAAGTGGTCTTCATTCTTCTAAAATTGCACGTGGAGAATTTAAGTCCATGGTCCTTTATAGCATTACTGTTGAAGTTTTTGAGAGAAAATAGACATAATATATCGCAAGGTATAATTTGCATACAAGGAATTGGTTCAAAAAGATTTACTCTGAGGAGGAAAAATGGGTTCTTGTGTACTTTGATGTGTATTTTTGGGCAGGTATGCTATCTACGCAAGAAGTGAACGGATGCATGCGTTCTTTGATGGATATATTACTTGTCAAAGTACTCTTAGGATGTTTGTTCACCAGTATGAGTTAGCTATAAGAGCTAAGCATGAGAAAGAGTTGGAAGCGAAATACATGTCAAATGGCTTTCAAATTGTGTGTGAGTCAATGTTCAAGTGGGAGGAGCAGGAAATTCAATGTTGTACGCGTACAATTTTGAATTTTTCAAAACACAACTAAGAAAATTGTACCATTGTGAAGTCTGCAGCCCCGGCGATCATCAAGTTGTTCCGGATGTTGAGAAATTGATCGTTAGTGATTATTCAATTTTTTTAAAAAGATGGAAATCTAGTTGAGTAAACTGTTTATATTCCTATCGATGATTATTTTAGTTGCACCTGCAAATGGTTCAAGTCTAGAGGGATACTTTGTTGCCATATACTCAAGATCTTTTTGCACAAGAAGATTGATAAAATTGATAAAAGGTACATACTAAAAAGGTGGAGAAGCGATGTTATTAGGCCACACTTGAATCGGTTCCATCAAGTTGTTTGCCCAAACATGACTCCAGAATACAAGACATACAAGAGTATGTTGAAGTATTTTGACATAGCTTGTGATATCGCACTAGGAACTAGCATGAGGTTCAATATGTTAAGCATAATTTGAAGAAGATGGTGCATGATCTTCAAATTGGGACGGCGAAATGATCATACGAAGACGACCATGATGACTCAGATGAAATTGAAGTCATAACTCTATGATATCACTAGTACACTAATTCACGCGGCAAGCCACGTATTAATCGAGATAGAGGAAGAATTGAATATTACTTTACTAGTTGACATCCTCTTGGTGTATTTGGAGCTAGTAATAGCGTAAGAACTGGTGTTGGAAGGGGTGACATGATTGGTGGCAATCGTGGTGGTAGAGGTGTCGGTATAAGTAATGGACGTAGGGATAGGGGTAATGGGCAAGATAGAGGTACAAACATTGAGCATGATGATTCCCTAGGTGCGAATGAGGTATAATTTTGCGACTACATTTGATTTATTACTTAAACAGTTCATCTTTTCTTATAATTCATCTTTTCTTATAGAGGAGATTGTCAAAGAAGTTGAGAACTTTGAGAATAGACTTAAATCCAACCTGGACGAGATCGAAATTGTTAATTTGGGAGATAAAGAAATCGTCAAGGAAATGCGAATTAGCGTTCACTTATCGCCATCCGAAAAGAAGGAATACACAAAATTTCTAAAGGAATATGAGGACATATTCTCCTGGTCGTATGATAACATGACTGGTCTAAGTACATCTATTGTTGCCTATAAACTGCCAACTGATTCGACATGTCCGCTGGTAAAGCAGAAGCTTAGAAAGTTCAAGCCAGACATCAGTTTGATAATTAAGGAAGAAGTTACTAAGCAAGTCAATACTAAGGTCCCCAAGGTAGTAGAATACCCGGCATGGTTAGCCAACATTGAGCCAGTGCCAAAGCAGGTGGGAAGGTTAGATTCTGTGTCGACTACCGGGATCTCAACCGGTCCAGTTCGACAGATGACTTCCCTCTGAAAAGTATACACATCCTGGTCGATAATTGCACCAAGAACGAGCTACATTCAATCGTAAATTTCTTCGCTAGTTATCATTAGATATGGATGGATGAGGAAGATGCTGAGAAAACTGCATTCATTACGCTGTGGGGAATGTATTGTTACAAGATGATGCCGTTTGGCCTGAAGAATGCAGGGTCAACCTACATGAGGGCCATGACTACTATTTTTCACAACATGATACATAAGGAAATTAAGGTATATATGGATGATATTACCAGCCTTCCGAGTTCTACCCCCGCTACCACAAATATCACAGCCCATACACCGCTCGAGGGTGCCTCCGCTCCCTAACTGAGCAAAATGGAGCAAATTCGGTTGAGGCCCGGGAGATGAGGGAAAGGAGAGAGAAGAAAAGGGAAGGTTCTGCTGAGACTCAAGTCCCCCTGCCGGAGCTTCCCGAACCTGAAGTGGAAGTCGAGGGGCTGCTCAGTGAGAAGAAGCGTCAAATGATTTGGACAGTTGTCGCGCTGGTGGAGCAGGGAGCCTACATGGAAGGTTGGGGCAATGAGAAGCTAGACGAGTATCAGCAGAACCTATACCCCATCGACTACATCTATCGTCAAGTCCTAGAAGGCCATTGATCACATGGAAGATTTGAGGAAATTCTTCAATAGATTGCGAAGGTACAGCCTAAAATTGAATCTCGTAAAGTGCGCATTTGGGGTACTCACTAGAAAATTACTGAGGTTTATTATGAGTTGCTGAGGAATAGAATTGGATAAATCAAAGGTCAAAGCCATTCAAGAACTCCCACAGCCAAAGAATAAGAAGGATGTAATGACTTTCTTGGGAAGACTTAACTATATTAGCCGGTTCATAGCACAATCCACGGTTATCTATGAGCCAATCTTTAAGATGTTGAAGAAGTACACCGCTACCAAATGGACCGATGACTACCAAAAGGCCTTCAACACAATCAAGGAATACATGTCAACACCACCAGTCTTAGTTCTGCCCGAGCCAAGTAGACCCCTATTTGCTCTACATCGTAGTGTTAGATGGAGCTTTCAGTTTTGTTTTGGGACAACACAATGAAACGGGGAGAAATGAACACTACATTTACTATCTTAGCGAGAAGTTCACTCCGTACGAAGCCCGATATTCTATTTTGGAGCGTACTTGCTGTGCTTTGACTTGGGTAGCTCAGAAGCTAAGACATTACTTCTGTGCCTATACCACGTATCTCATATCAAGGATGGATCCTTTAAAGTACATATTTTTGAAGCCCATGCTCACTAGCAAGCTAGCCTAGTGGCAAATCCTGTTGAGTGAATTCGTCATTGTTTACGTAACTCAGAAGGCAGTCAAAAGACAAGCACCGATATACCACCTAGCTAATACCCTGTGGATGGAGAATATGAACCTTTGAAAAGATATTTTCTCG
The DNA here is from genome assembly GCA_034376525.1 of Nicotiana benthamiana. Lineage (NCBI taxonomy): Eukaryota > Viridiplantae > Streptophyta > Magnoliopsida > Solanales > Solanaceae > Nicotiana > Nicotiana benthamiana. The sequence continues at coordinate 51,237,984 of CM067330.1, read as the reverse complement.
ATGAAGAGGTATCATTCATAGGAGAAGACATTGCAGAATCCTATGACGGTTGGAGAATGTTCTTCGATGGAGCAGCAAACTTCAAAGGAGTTTGCATAGGAGTGGTCTTGGTATCAGAAACCGGTCAGCACTATTTGGTGTCTGCCAAACTCAGGTTCCCCTGCACCAACAATATGGCTGAATATGAACCATGGATCTTAGGGCTCAAGATGGCCATTGACATGAATGTGCAAGAGAAACTAGTGATTGGAGATTCAGATTTACTCATACATCAGGTAAGAGAAGAATAGGCAACTAAGAACTCCAAGATACTTCGTATCTGCATCATGTACAAGAATTAAGAAAGAGGTTTATGAAGACGGAATTCTAACATGTTCCTAGAGTCCAAATTGAGTTCGTCGACGCATTGGCTACCATGTCATCTATGATACAACATGTAGACAAGAACTTCATTGATCCCATTCCCGTAAAGATCCATGATCAGCCAGCTTATTGTGCCCAGGTTGGAGAAGAGACAGACGGAAAGACTTGGTTTTATGATATCAAGGAATATTTGGCAAAATGAGAGTACTCTGAGCTTGCCAATCATACTCAGAAATGCACACTGTAGAGATTGTCCAAAAGCTTCTTTCACATTGGAGGAATCCTGTATATGAGGAATCTTGATTTGGGACTCCTAAGGTGTGTCGACGCAAAAGAGGCATCCAAGATGCTAGAAGAAATTCATGTTGGGACCTCTGGTCCACATATGAACAGCTTTGTCTTAGCAAAGAAGATACTTTGGGCTGGTTACTTTTGGATGACTATGGAAACATACTGCATCCAATATGTATGAAAATGCCATTGTTGTCAGATACATGCAGACATGGTAAAGGTACCTTTGAGCGAGCTCAACACAACAAGCTCACCATGGCCATTCGTCGCCTGGGGAATGGATTTTATTGGGCCAATCGAGCCTGCTGCCACAGGTTTATCCTAGTGGAAATTGACTATTTCACCAAGTGGATCTAAGCATCATCTTACACAGCAGTGACTAAAAAAGTCGTGGTGGAACTTTGTCCACGATTGCATTGTTTGCCGATTCGGTATTCCAGAGTCGATCATTACTGATAATGGCTCCAATATTTACAGTGACTTGATGAAAGCTATATGTGAAACCTTGAAGATGAGACATAATAATTCCATAGCCTATATGCCTCAAATGAACGGAGCTATGGAAGCTACCAATAAGAATATCAAGAAAATATTAAGGAAAATGATGAGAAGCATAAACAGTGGCACAAGAATTTATCATTTGCTCTAATAGGGTATCACACCACAGTTCGCACATCAACTGAGGCAACCCCCTGTATGCTTGTTTATGGTACATAAGCCATCATTGCCGCCGAAGTAGAAATTCCTTCCTTAAGGATGATACAAAAAGCTGAGCTCGACGATGCAGAATTTGTGAAGAGTCATTACGAGCAGCTAGCTCTTATAGATGAGAAAAGAATGAATGCAGTTCGTCATGGTCAAACCTATCAGAATAGAATGTCCAGAGACTTCAACAAGAGAGTCAAGCCCCGATAGTTCACACCGAGGCAGTTGGTATTAAAGAAATGTTTTTCGCATCAAGACGAGGCCAAAGGGAAGTTCTCTCCCAATTGGCAGGATCCATACATGGTTCACCAGGTTTTGACAGGAGGAGCCCTCATACTTGCAGAAAGGATGGAGAGATCTAGTCAAAGCCGATTAATTCTGATGTATTCAAGCATTACTATGTGTAATCTTTATGTTTTCCCTATATGATATAAATTGAAATACGCCTGACCTGATTCACGTTCAAGAGAGGATACCTAGGCAGCCCTATGGATTTGGTCACAATTCAATAAAATTTTCATTTTACCCCAAAATTAGCAACTAGGACAGAATTTCGAGAAGGCCCCTCCAAATTCTGAAGTAACTTCAGCCGATCGTCGTGCAAGCAATAGTTAGAAATGTCAACCCATCAAAATGGGTCGGAATTTTAAGAGGATCCTCAAAATTCCGTAGCAAGAGAGGTTGGAATGTCTCAAACCGCACCACAGTTGTCGGTTATCTAAAAAACTATTTTATTATACATTTATGTCACCCTTTTACAAAATCGTGCATGTCTACTATTGAAACTATTTTGTTTAGCAATGCTAGCCCGATGAGACCGATGATATGGCTAGATCAAAGTCCGAATGAGTCAATCATAGCCCGGGGGGATACGAACTAACCTTCCCCTTTACAAAACTCACGATTTTTCTTTGGATGCAGGCATAAGGATTGCGAAATCCTTGAAACATATAACACACTCATGAAACAAACATCTTTTAAGAATACGATTCTATGAACCATTGGACTTACCAACATCTGCTATCAACACGCACCCATAATTTTTCGTATGTCACGATGCTCCCAATAATCACCACGCCGCAATTTGCTATCAGCTAAGAAACTCTACTACCATTTGCTATTTTATTTCTTGTATAAGGCTACTATTCTGCCTTCCGAGGTTAAGATCTACCTCTATCTGCATTTACATTTCATAAGGCTACTATTCTGCCTTCCAACTTGCATAAGGCTACTATTCTGCTTTCCAAGGTTAAGCTCTACCTCTATCTGCATTTGCTTTGCATAAGACTACCATTTTGCCTTCCAACTTACATAAAGCTACTATTCTGCCTTTTAACCTACATAAGGCTACTATTCTGCCTTCCAACTTGCATAAGGCTACCATTATGCCATTCCAACTCGCATATGGCTACCATTCTGCCTTCCGAGGTTAAGCTCTATCTCTATCTGCATTTGCTTTGCATAATGCTACTATTCTGCCTTCCAAGACTAAATGCTGTCTCCATCCACATTGCAAGGCTAGAAGATTGCCACATTGCACGGCTGAAAGATCGCCACTTTGCATGGATGAAAGATCACCACATTGCACGACTGAAAGATCACCACATTTGCACGGTGAAAGGATCTCCACTTTGCACGGTTGAAAGATTGCCATATTTGCACAGCTGAAATATCGCCACATTGCACGGCTGAAAGATCGCCACATGCTACTGCATCTCTCATGGGCTGAAATACTTCCAACTTATCCAAAGGCGTCATCATTCAGAGGCACCATCATCATAGCCCGAGAACACCATGTCATGGCCTGAGGATCCCTTCCAATTTCTTGCATATCATTATTCATGGACATCATGTTTTAGAGGAACCGTTTTCATAGCCCGAGAGCATTATTTCACAACCCGCGAATCCTTTATTATACGCTTCATGGCCCAGGACACCACGGTCTAAAGACGTCATCCTAACCTTCCGAAGACAACATTCATGGTCCAATGGGACTTCGCATCATGTCTAATCTATGCACCATATATGCTTTGTATTACTTATTTGCAGGTAAACCGCCAAGCAACAGCCATCCCGGCAGGAGCATTCCTGCTCCAGTGCCAGCAGCCACATCGGACCTAACTATTCCTGTAAGCCTTTCACTCACTCTGACCGAAACATTACGTCCGTTCTTGGAAGTGCCCGTCGGTATACTCTGTCAACCTATTCTAAACTACATATGGCCTGATTTCTATAAAATCAAGGATATGTAGATAGCTCAGAAGTCGGGGCGCTGCATATTTTCTTCAAATCATTTCGTTTGGTCAAAATTTGGCTATCATATTTTTACCCAATAACTCTTTCATTATTTCTGGATAAAGAAGGGCAACTGTTGATACCCAATATTTCCTTATATATATTTACAAATATTCAAAGTACCTTCAAAATGGCATATGTATGCATATGTAACGATATCCAAGAGTTTTATTATTTTTCCTTAACTTTTAAAGATTTCTAAATCAATTTATTCTATTATTTTATCCATAACAATTCAATAATTATTTCTAAAATTATCATTTTGGTGATGCAATTGATAAAGTTTTATGTTTATGCTAAAATATAGTTAAGGGAATTTTCGCATATTTTTACAAAATTATATAGTATATTTAAGGGCTAAAATTGTATAATTATTAGCCTCTTTTAGGATTTAATTATATTCACGTTTACAAAATTAACTCTACTATTTTTGATGGTTAATTATATGCTAAAAATTATTTTAGTACCTTTAATTTATTTCCAAAATAAATTAGTTATTTTCTATAAATTAAATAGGAAAATATGGCGATTTAAATAATGGCCCAGTTTCATTTTAGTTATAGCCTAAGTTTGGCCCCAATTGAACCCCGACCCAATTTCAATTAAATCCGACCCAAACCCAGTTTCATTAAACTGTCCACTTACCTGTTTTAATCCAGCCCGTTGATCATTCAGATCAACGGCCAATAATTACCCTTGCCTTAATTAATTCCAAGCGACCCCCTAAACCCTATCATTTTCTCACAATACGCCGCCTTATAACCCCTTCCCTCTCAAAGACTCTATGTAACACCCCCAAACCCTAGCTGCTACCACCCTCATCCACCCTAATCTACGGCATTCCGAGGTCATCTGAGATGTATACCAGCTTTCTATGGCTTCTATGTGTTTTGTTCTGTGGTCTCGTGACCAGACTTTGAATGTATTTAGTCCAGTCTTTGCTCGATGACCTTCTCCGATCATCCCTTACCTTTCTCCGGCTATCCATGGCCATTCGAGTTAGACCTTTGACTCTCTTGGTTAGATCGACAACTTTCAAGGCCTTTCTTGTTGCTTTTGGGTTCTACTGAAACCCTAATCTCTATGACCTTTTTGACTTATTTTAGATCCACCTAAGATCCATGCTTGCCATGGGTTTTTAAGCATCTTTTTGAAGCTTCTTTGACTTTGCTTTCAAAAGGACTCTTCATTTTTTCCGATTAAGATTCTTCTTTTAAATTATTTGAAACCTCTTCTCTAATTTTAACTTGTTTATGATTTTGCTATGTTTTTCTCATGTCATTTTTCAATATGAGTGGGTATGTTGAAAACCCTAATTTCTTTAGGTCTCATTCGAGTTCTCAAGCGCTTTGTTAGATAAGTGCTTGTTTGGTTAAGTTCTTGTTCAATTTATTTATTTGTCATCTTTAAAACTCGAATATGCTTGAAACCTTAACTTTTCAGAAGGGTTTTCTCATATGTTACTGTGAGACTCTTTGCATGCTTGTGATATTCTATTTTTTCTTCACGATTGATGCAATGTGACTTGACCTACTTGATTATTATGCTTCGAATGTTTGCTATCTACTGAACTTTGTGCTACTATTGCATGTTGTTTCTTTTGCCAATAGGTTTGGCCTCGTATGTCTAGTGTTATTCGCTCTACTTATATGCTGAGGTTTCTTCTTCGATTGATCTTCAATCTTGGGAATGATTTCAAAACTTGTCTTTTGTGAACTCTAATTTCACTCTCGTGTTAAAGTTAATTGATTCCTGTCCTTATTTTGCCTTGTTGAATCTTTTTCCAAAATAAGTATATTTTTATACTTAGACTCGATTGCTCACTTAATATTTTTACTACTTCTTTTATGGAAATAATCAGTCTGCCTACAAACTGATTTTTTCCCTTATTTAAATCTGTTTCCCCCGTTAAATAAGTAATTTCTCAATTAAAGGGGAATCACTTGGTTAATTGATTTTGACTGTTGATTGTTTCTATATTTGCATTGAAACTTTACTTGTTACCTTATTTCTCACATGTTTTCAAAAGGCTATGAATAACCAGCACCCCTCTTCTTTCAAGAACACGAACATAAGGAATAAAATACTTGAGTTCAGAACACACACTCCACTAAAAAACTCCCTCACTCTCTTTTATCTGTTTCGACTCATGTTGCTGCCTTACCTAGCCGGCTGAAAGCCAAGGCTGGGTTGTGGGAAGCTTGCTTACTCTTTCTTTTTTTGCATCTGCATCTTTACTGGTATGTTCTAACTTATTTTCAGCATTAACAACAACATGTTTACTATTTCCTTCACCCTTGCTTGTTTCGTGCTTGTGTTTAATCAAGTCCATTATTAAGCATGCTGTAATCTTCCCTTTATATTCTGAATCAATGGTTTCTTATGTATGAATTGTATCAGTCACTTATTATGACTTATGAGTCCTAAACCCCCCACATCCCCTATGTGTTTGGTATCTTTGGTTGGTTTGGGGCATGACAACATTGGACATTGCTGTGCATGACCCAAACATGATGCCCCTAGGATCATAACCTCCATATCCCCTCTTTATGTTGTGTGTTCTGGTAAGTTTAAGGTCATTCCAGTACCATCTATTGCTATGCATGCCCAAACCCGATCCCTGTCTAAGGATATATGCTCTTTGCAATATGTTCCCAAAACCCTTGACCCATTTGTATGGGAATATTTATCCTATGCTTTGCTACTACTGCTTTCCCATCACCCTGACCCTCTCTATTCTTCGGTTTTAAATCCCTATTCTTGCGCTTCCACCATATTCTTAGACTTAGGTTCTGCTCCTCTTGTGTGACCCTTGCCTTGGGACCTATGAGCTCCCTCTGAATTTAGACATAGAGGGTTGGCCCTTCGAATGTACTCATCTATATCTGGTTCTACAAACATGAGTGTAAGTACTGCCCGGGGTCCCTTGAGACCCTTAGAGAACTTTGATACACCTAGGTCTGAGAAAGACTTTGAAACATGGGGCAATTGCAATGATTAATTATTTAAATAAGACTGGAAGTCAAGAATCACGCTTCCTCTGGCTGTAACTTCTTTTGTTTTATATTTTTTTATGTAATTAATTATTTTGGTTTGTCATAATTTGTAATAAGCACTTGGTGTTGGCTAGTGATAAAATGATGGGTAATTATGCATGAAGGGTATAAAACATGCCTATAGGACTGGTTTTAAATTCTGCACGTTCAACTATGCATTTCGAAAACATGTCTATAGGACTTACTTTAAATTCTTCATGTTCAGCTTTACATTTAGACACCATGCCTATAGGATCCGTCCTCTAATAAACACTGTATGTTTGACTCTACATTTAGATAACCTACCTATAGGACCTGTTTAAAATTTCTGTATGTTTGTTACCACACTTAGACACCATACTTTTTAGGATCTAAAAGACTATGAGCGATATCATCTTCATAATGTTAAAATCAGTATTTTTATACAAAATCATGCACATAGGAATTTCCAAGTAAAATCCTGCCAGTTTCCATTTCATGATCAACTAGATATCATTTTTATAGGGATTAAAATCAGCAATACTAGCTATCATGTCTATAGGAATTAAAATCAACAAATATTTGCTAGCATGTCTATGGAAATTAAAATCAGCAGTAATGTGTATCATCGTCTGTAGAATTTGAAACCAATTTAGCTTAAAATCACTGTAATTTATACTGTTCTGAATTAGTTTTAAAACTACCTAATCTCCTTCATTGACACGGTTATCAAGCATGCCTATTGTTCTCCAACCGTTCGTTTTTAAGTTTGTTATTGCTTTGCCATATTCTGAACAAGTAATAGATATTATGTTTATAAGATCTCACCCTAACACTTAGGCAAGCCTTAGGTAATAACAACAAATAAAACTGAGCCCCCTTCTATTAATTAGTAATTGCTACAGACTTCTTATCCTAGTTACGTAATAAATTGGTCTTCTTCAACAACTTGAACTCCCCTTGCCTTAGTATTTTCAGATTCAGACATAGATTGTTGTCTGAGTCATGCTATTTGGTTGCTTTGATTGAGGAGGTATACACGAGCCTTCAGTCTTTTATGTGCTTCCCCCTTTTAATGTGTAGTCCTATGTGTTTTGTATGTGGCCTTAGCTTTTTCACCTTTGAAACTTCAAAATCAGCCAAATATCCCTCCTTTTTAGGAATAGTAGTCCTCAGTGCCTCCGGGACTAATATGAATGCGGCGGGTAATAGCATGCAATAGTGGTCGAGCCCAATCCATGCTTTAGTACCTTAACTGGGTGGGAAGGATGGATATCGATATGATGACCGGTGTGCTAATACCATATGTAGCCTCTCTTTTGAGTAGTGATTACCGGATATTGCATTGATGTGATTCATATTACAAATAAACCTAGGACCTCCCCCTTTCTCTTTCTTTTCCTTTAAAGCATTATGACTTCTTTTTAAAATCTACCATTTAATGATTGCTCTATTTGCTTTTATCACTTTCAAACATTTGCGTATCAAAATCCCATCTTAGTTGAGACTTATCTGTTTACATATTTATTTCACCAAATTCACGAAGAACTGTCTGGCCGGGAACCACACTAGTGAATCCTGAGGGGTCCCTAACACCTTCACATTAGGATAATTTCAAGCCCTTACCCTATCTCTGGTTATCAAACAAACTGAGAAGTGAGCCTTCTAGGTTTCCTAATGCACCTTAAATTATTAGGTGGCGATTCTTCAAATACAAAACCCAATTTCCAAAATGAACGATTTGTCCTACACCCAAATATCATAAACTCGGTCTCCCGATGCAAAGGGGGAAAAATGGGGTGTGACAGTCAGTGAAGCAGCCTCATCCAGATTGTCTAACTCATAGGTGAGCCATCATTCATAGGCGACCCCTTGAAGATGGAAGGTAGTGAAGGAAACTCCGCTCGATCCTGAGATACCCATGGTACAATGAATATGGTAGCACTCATCTAGAAATCCCTGAGCATCATTTGATGTTAAACCACAGAAAACAGGAGGCTTATACTTCTTAAGCCTCTCAAGTCTCCGCTGCTCATCCTCGGAAGCCACTGCCCTATCCTCGGGCTGATCTGGTACTACGAGCTATACTGGAATAATCTCTGGAACTTGGTCAACATGCATTCACTGCTTAGGAGTGCGGGCGGCGGGAGTCTGTGCTCCTCCCCAGCATGGGATGTAGCTGCAGCAAGGGGAGACAACCCTGCCTGAGCCAAAGTGGTATACATGCTCATGAACTCTTCTAGAGTCTCTTGAAGATCTGGCGTGGTAGTATCGTTAGGCGTATCAGGTGCTTGGGCTCTAGATAGATTTGCTTGTGGCTCCTCGGTAGCAGCTTGCGCGGGTGCTTTGGATGCACCGCGTGCTCTTCCTCAACATTTACCCTAACCCCGGCCTCTGACGGCTACTGTCGGGGGTGCAGGTGCCTGATCATATCAGGTAGCACATGTACTAACCACCAGTGAGTGAATGGAAGACAGAAGTTTAGAATTGTGATATCAAAATCTCGCACGCAAGGAAATTAAGTGAAGAAGAATTTTGCTAACAGTTACGTAGCCTCTCATAGATAAGTACAGACGTCTACCGATCAACGAAACTCTAATAAATCGGCTTGTGACCCGTGACTCCTATGAACCTAGAGTCTGATACCAACTTGTCACGACCCCAGTTTTCCCTCCGTGAACTATCGTGATGGTATCTAGTCTCTACGACTAGGTAGGCCTAACAAATGCGGAAATAACAATTTGCGGAAGGAATGATTTGAAAACCAACATAAATGAAGGAAACAATAATTAAGATGCAGCTCAACATATTTAATACAACTCTCGTTCTAATGACATCTTTTTCCCAAAATCCGAAATCTCATGAAACCACATTCCTTTGGATGTCTATACGTATCTAACTCCAGAATGTCTAACAAAAGAAAATACAGAAGAGCAAATGTTTAAAGAGAGAAGAAAGAGGGAATCCTTGGTCTGCGGACGCAGCAGATATACCTCGAAGTCTCTGGAAAAGTCACCTCGCCTCAATGGTGATAGGATTGAGTCTAAGTACCTGGATTTGCACATGAAAAACATTAGCAAAAAAGGAATGAGTACACTACAATGGTACTCACTAAGTGCTAAGACTAACCTCGATGGGGTAGTGACGAGGAAGGTCAGGGCCCTACTGAGGTTAAATAAAATATGTATAATAGCATAAAATAAGACAATATAATTTAGTGCAACAATAAGAAGTAACTTAAATAGAAGAAGAACAACAACTAGAATAGGGAAAAGATAATCACTGAAAGGAAATACTGCTCAACGTAGATAACAACCGGGGATCTCTCAGGATACCATCTTGTAGTCCCAATCACAACTATCCAGTGGATCTGCCGGGATACAGTCCCGTAGTCCATCATATATATCCGAAGGATCTCCCGAGATCTCGTCTCGTAGTCCAACTATCAATGCTCGAGGATCTATCGAAATCCCGATCTATAGTCCTAAATGTAAGTACCCAATACTGGGAATCTACCGGGTGCATTCCCGTTGTTCCATGTAACTACGCAGGGGGATCTACCGGAATCCCAAATCGGTAGTCCCAAATAAACAAACAAGGGGGAAATACCAGAATCCCACATCCATAGTCCCAAATAAACAAACAAGGAGATCTACCGGAATCCCACATCCGTAGTCCCAATGTAAACACACAGCACCAACACGAACAATAGTCATAAATTTTAAAATTCATATAAAGGCGAAACAGGTATTTCTAACCTAGCATGCCGCACCATATCCCAATTAAGGCAGTATGAGAAATAAGCTATTAAGTCATTTAGACTTGCTTTCCTAAGCTAACAACAAGCTTAAATTTCAAGTAGTAATGACATGAAAACGGAAACACAGTTTTAATTACTTAATGAAAATAGATTTTCAGCAATTATCACAAGTACGCGCTCGTCACGTCACGCACGAGGAATTTTAAATATCACATATCAAATCCTAAGGGGAAGTTCCCCACACAAGGTTAGGTGAGCAATTTACCTCGAACTAGCTCAAATCAATCCGAAACCACACTCTTTCCACGAGTACTCGACTCCAAATGGCCCATATCTATTTAATTCAATTTCATAATATATAACATTTCAAGTAAATGATTCTATAAAGAAATTCTAAGCTAATACGCAAAATTAGGTAAAATAATCAAAATATCCCCCAGGCCCACGTCTTGGAATTAGGTAAAATTCACAAAACTATAAAGCCCAATCACTCCCGAGTCTACCCATATCAAATTCATCCAAATACGACGTCAAATTACCCTCCAAATCGTAAAAATCCACTCTCCAATTTTTTTCCATTTCCCCCCAATTTTACCCCAAATTTTAAAATAAATGATTAGAATCAAGACTAGATTATGGAATTTAACCCAAGACAAGTGAAGAATACTTACCCTAATTACTCCTTCGAAACCCCTCTTCAAATTCACCTTTTCCCAAGCTCTACAATGGGTTTATGAAAATATGGACTAAATCCTCATTTTTAACTTAAATTTTCTGCCCAAACATTCCTTATTCGCAAACGCGGCCACTACCTCGCGTTCGTGAAGAACAAAATCACCGATTAATTCAACTCCTCTTTCGCAAATGCGAACACCTTCTTGCGAACGCGATGCTCAAATTCTTCAAGACTTCACAAACACGGCTCCACCTAACCAAACGCGAAGAACAAAGATCATGGATTTTGACTTCCTTTATCGCGAACACGATGCCCTGCTCGCGAATGCGATGCACGATATTCCCCTCCCTCACGAACGCGAGAAAAACTTCGCGAGCGCGAAGCATTAACCATCCCCAGCCCTAGATCCTCTTAGAAAATGTGATATCTCTTCTTCATCAATGCGAGACCCCACAAGAGAACGCGAAGAAGGAAACAAGAAATGGGCTGCTACAATTTTTCTGCAATTTCTCTAAGTTCCAAAATGTTCCGTTGAGCATCCGAAGCACACCTGAGGCCCCCGAAACCTCAACCAAATATGCCAACCAATCCTAAAACATTATTCAAACTTTTTCCAATCTTCGAAACGCTCAAAAAAACATCATATTACCAATTTTACATCGGATTCAAGCCTAGGAATTCCAAAAACTCTCAATTTATGCTTTCAATCAAAAAAGGCTACCAAACCTTGTCCGGTTGACTTGAAGTTTTGCACAAACGTCACACTCACCAATATAGAGCTACTCCAACTTCCGAAATTCCATTCCGACCCTCAGATCAAAATCTCACTATCGAACTAGAAACTTCAAAATTTGACCTTTCGGCATTTCAAGCCTAAATTAGCTAAGGACCTCCAAGACACAATCCGAACACGCCCCTAAGCCCAAAATCACCCAATGGAGCTAAAGGAATCATCAATTTTTCATTATGAGGCCGTCTTCATACCGTTCCAACTACGCTTTGTTGGACAATACGCTTTACGCTAGAGGGGGGGGGTGAATAGCGTTTTAAAAATATTAAGCGTTTTAGTGCGGAATTTAAAAACTTTGCAGAAATTAAAACAAGTGCAGTAGAATAAACTTACACAATGATGTATCCTGGTTGGCCACAAACGTGGTTAGTCCAGTCCCCGAGAGACTCTCTCGAGATTTCCACTAAACTTGTCAAGCTTACGGGTGCTTAACAAACCGTTACAGCTGAGGACACAAGCCTCACCTAGTTGCTCGGGGATCACAATCCCGAAGACTTCAATTGCTCGGGGATACCAATCCCAAAGACTTCAATTGCTCGGGGATAACAATCCCAAAGACTTCAACTGCTCGGGGATAACAATCCCAAAGACTTCAACTGCTCGGGGATAACAATCCCAAAGACTTCAACTGCTCGGGGATAACAATCCCAAAGACTTCAACCGAGGAATCACAAGTTCCTCAACAAACGAGAATCACAATTCTCTTACAAACACAAAACACACTCACTTTACAAAGCACTCCTTAATGAGTAGATATGAGTAGAAATAGTACGCTCAAGATCACAACAACTTAGCTCAATAGAATGGCTCTTCAAAAAGCTTTATGGATGAATGGAAAATGATGATCAATGTAAGAAAGCTTTTAGCAATGAAAATACTCAAAGTGTATATGTTGTTGTTGTGAAAACACTGAGTTGAAGCTGTATTTATAGGTGAAAAACTCAGTCTTACCGTTGTCTAATTGCCAATTAAGGATTGCTGAAATTACTCAGTGACAATCGATTGTCAAGACTAAACAATCGATTGTTTGCCTATCAGATTAAAAATTCAATCCCAGATTTTACGTCAACAATCGATTACTTCAAATCAATAATCGATTATTTATAACGTTAAGAAATCCTTTCCAATTTTTGGCATAAAACATCGATTGTCCGGAAATCAACAATCGATTATTTTAACAACGTTCAGAAAATCTTTTCCAGATTTTAAGCAAAACATCGATTGTTAAATATCAACAATCGATTACCTGAAGGTAATTGAAAATATATGACAACGGTCAGCTTCAACAATCGATTATCAAATGGAATAATCGATTATTAATTAATTTCAAAACTCTCTGTCTCATATATAATCGATTATCAAAAGCCACAATCGATTATCATTTTATTTAAAATCACTGGGAGACATTTTTCTCATTCTAATCGATTACCATTAGTTCATAATCGATTTTTATGAGTTTTGAAAACTTTGCCTCAGTTAACAATCGATTATCATAAGTACAAAATCGATTGTTATGCAGTTTGCAAAAACCTGATGTTAACTGACTTACTCACAATCGATTATCATTAATTCACAATCGATTGTCATGCAGTCTTGGCTTAGAGATACTCGATTATCATAAATACATAATCGATTATCTTAGCCCAGATTTTTGAGGCATGCTTGGAAAACATTTTAACAAATGTAAATATGCATAGTTTAAAATCATTTGACACTTAATTTAAATATGCATGATTTTGGAAAAATAATTTTAGTAGAGAAGCCATGTTATGAGCCAAGTTGAGGAATCAAGATCACAATTAATATTGACTCAATTATAACATTTCTAAACTTTGTCTTGAGCTTCTTGTAATGCATCCATTTTGTGCTTGTCCTTGAGTACTGCTATATATCGCTTTTTGCTTTGTTTGACATTCATCAAAACCTACAAAAGAACACACGTTTAGTATATTGCATTTGAAACGTGTTTCCAACAATTTCTCCCTTTTTGATAATGGCAAACATAAGCGGGATATATGCAATAATTATTTTGATAATCCAAGACAAGTGTAAAGTATGCAATTTGATGTTCCCCCTCAATTCATGTTCCCCCTCACTTTAAGCATGAATGAAGTTGAGAGTGATATAGCATACTTCTTGATATCCCGTTTCTTCCCCCTTTTGCCATTAGCAAAAATATATACAAGGGAAGAATATGCAAAAAAAACATATGAAATAAACAAAAGTTTATTTATTGGAAAATAACATTACATGGGTGGAGCCAAACACAATAAAACGAACAACAACTAACCAACCAAGGAAAAACAAATCAAAAACAACAATTTCACATCATCAAAAACAACAATTTCATCATTCATCACCCCCATCCCCTTCATCATCATTGGGAGGCGCTTGATATGGCACCACCTGAGCATAGGCATAATGCACGTGATCAAAGTAACCATGGACCTCACGGGTTAATTGAGTAATTTGGTCAGAGATAGTCCGGAGGGTAGGCTCCTGAGGAGGATGAGCACGACGGGCTTGTCGATTTTGAGGAGGAGCAGGAGCATGATCACCATCATGATGAAAGGAAGACTCCGAAATTTCCCAGATTTTGGTGCTCTTTTTGAGAGGACCATTAGCAATATTGACCCCGGAAGCTTCAAGAAATTTCATTATTAAGAGGGCATAGGGGAGAGGTATGTCATCTCTGGTGGCATTGAACATATGAGATTGAATAAGCTTGCACCAATTGATTTTAACACCGGTGATAATGGCATGAAGAAATTTGGCATCCTCTTGGGAAATGGTGGTGTGATTGAGTTTACGGGGTTTGAGAACACGAGTGATGAAATAGAGAATGAAACGATAATTCGGGTCCATACCCTTTATGGTGGGACGACGGGAAGAAGACTCATCATAGGCGACTCCGGCTTGGCGGAAGAGATTAGCTTCATCAATCATGTCCCCGGCATCATTTATGTACTGGTAGATGTCTTCACCATCATGCGGAATGCCGGCAATGAGGTGGAGGTTATCTTCAGAAATTAGAATGGAAATGCCGTTAACATTGGTAACGAGTTCACCCTCATCATCTTTGTGAAGGTTGGAGTAAAAAGCTTCAACCAAAGTAATGTTGTAGTAGGGGTGAGTAAGGAGTAGGAAATTGAAAAGTTGGCACTCTCTTAGCATATTCGCGGCTGGAATGAATGGTGCAACAAGAGCGTTTGTTGAAAAGCGAGGAGGGAGAATAAGGCGTTTCTCAAATTTGGTTAAGAAACGGGTGAGCTCTTCATCGGATTCAAAGAATAGAACCGATCCATCTTGATATGGATGGCGAGAAGAAGAAGCACCTTGTTTGGAACGAGCACGTTTGGAGTTGCGGCTTGACATTTTTGAAAAAGATGTGCTAGGATTTTTCAAAGATAACAAGATAATTTGATGCTTGGGAGGCTTGAGTGAGTATACAAGAGCATATGTGCAGCCTATATATAGAGAAGGAATGAATCTTACACTTATTTGAAAAGATTTGAAGAGATTTGAAGAGCTTTGAAGTCTGAAACGGTAAAAATAAATTCACTGACCGTTCAATAATCGATTGTTTGAATAGAATAATCGATTGTCATTAATGAAAATGATCTGACACATCGATTACACGCCAGAACGGTAAAAAAAATTTGAAAAAGATAGTCGATTGTCAAACTTGGTAATCGATTGTTTTTCATATTTATGACCTGACAGGAATCGATTGTAGAGCCAAAACGGTAACATAAGTTTAAAACAGATAATCGATTGTCAATATATAGTAATCGATTATTTCACTCACAGAGAGTTTGGATTTTGGCAAATAATCGATTGGCAGAACAAATAATCGATTGTTTGGAAGGGGGATGCTAAAATGATGAGACTTAATTCTATCAAGCAATGTAAACATTCAACAAGATTTCATGACAAAAAAAAATTGAATCAACAAATAATCGATTATTGATACTGATAATCGATTGTAAGCATAAATAATCGATTATGATCGATTTTTCTTGTATCAAGATAATTTATACTTTCCTCTTACCTTTTGGGGGATACCTGCAAAATAGAATTAAACATCTCCGACGCTCAAGTCAGTAATCTATAAATGAAATAATAACTTTGAAACTAGTGTAGTCGGGTGAAAAACGTGAACTCTTAAGAATTTTGTCCTAGGATGTTCTTAAGAGGGTTTAGGGTACTTACCTTCCCTTCGACTTTGCCAATTACCTGATTTTGAACATCCTCCGTTCATTTTGGTCTTTTGGCTCATTCTTCAATTTAAGAAGCTTCTTCCACAATTTTGCCTTTGTCTTCCTTGTATTTTGTCTTTTAAATTTTTTGAAAATACTTCCGATTTTGAAAAAAAATGCCTAAATCGACTTTTCCGTCTCTTCCTCCTTCTTTGTGCTTTAATTTAAGGAATTTTGAATTCGTCTCCCGTCAAGTGTTTGGAGTATCCACTACACTTGATTCCTTCAAGCACACCTGCAAAACAAATCAATGCTCTTTTGGTACCCATGCCATTTTGGGTCCTTGAGGGTTATGCATACTATAATGATATGTTTGAGTAGCATGTCTATGTCTAGTAAAGCATGCGGGAGCAATATGACCAATTCGTCTACAATAATGACATGTCACATTTGGATTATGCATGCGTCTAGGCTCATAGTAGCTAGAATAATGCACATTGTTTACTCTATTTTCATTTCTCCTAATTTGAGCACCATAATCATTTCTAGGTTGAACATTTCGGGATCTTCTAGCATGATCACTGTTGTGCCTAAAATATGCATCATGTCTATGGTGACGATTGCTAGGCGGAAGGTCATGTCTAGGTCTCCTAATATTTTGTCTAGCATGCATGTTTGTTTTAGGAAAGGCATTTTTGTTATTAATCCTAGATTGAGCTCTAGGTGGTTGGGTTTTTGCATCAACCTCTTCTTCATTTATGAAGCCTATTCCATGCTTGGTTGATTTCAAGTTATCAAGCACCACATTCAAGTTTTTATGAGAGGAGTTGAATTTATCTAGTGTGCCTTTTAATCTACCTACTTCATTCTTAAGGTCTACACAAGAAGCACAATTTTTTGTAGAACTCTCGGGCTTGTCAGAACTTCTTTTCCCATAAAACTTGTTTTGTTCTAGTAGCTTCTCATTTTCCAAAACCAATTTTTCCAATTCTTTTTCTTTTAATGAAAACTGTTTTTGAAAATCTTGTTCTTTTAGAGAAGCACTTTCTCTTAAACTAGTGACGGTTTTTGTAACTTTGAGAAATTCAGCATACAATTCATCAAAGGCATTTCTCATGTCATCAAGAGTGTAAAAATTTTGAGAAGAGATTTGACTTACCTCACTTTGATTTTCTTCCTGTGCCATGAGGCAGAGATTTGCCGCTTCTTCATTTTCTTCTTCACTGGATTCGTCACCGGAATCTCCTCCCCAAGATATGTATGCTCGTTGCTTCTTGAAGGGTTTCTTCTCCTTTTTAAGATTTGGGCAGTTTGTTTTGATATGCCCTGTTTCACCACATTCATAACATTTAACTTGCTCACCTTGCTTTTTCCCTTTGCGGTCATATTCTTTTCGCATGAATTTTTGGAACTTTTTGATGATGAGTCCGAATTCGCTATCTCCATCCTCTTCAATTGGTGATTGACTTGTGCTCGCCTTTAGAGCATTCTTTTGCCTTCTTTGTTCATCAATAACAGGGTTAAGAATAGTGGATTCATAAGTCTTAAGATTACCTCTAAGAGCGTCTATGGTGACGTTCGTGATTCCAATTGACTCTTGAATCGCATCGGCCTTTGATCGCCATGCCGGTGTTAGACTCCTAAGGATTTTTCGAACTAGTTCTTTGTCTGTGAACGTCTTCTTGAGCGCGTGGAGATCATTCACTATTGATGAGAACCGCTCAAACATCTCGTCTACCTTTTCGCCTTCCTTCATATGGAACAATTCGTAAGCATGAGTTAAAAAGTCAATTTTAGCTTCTCTTACCTGGTCAGTCCCTTCGTAAGTGACCTCAAGCTTGTCCCACATTTCTTTCGCTGTTTTGCAGCAGGAGATTTTCCTGTAATCATTAGCATTAACAGCACAAAGTAATAAATTAATAGCTTTAAAATTATTTTGGACCATTCGATTATCCTCGGCGTTGAATTCCTCTTCTGATTTTGGCACCCATTCTCCTTCCACCTTTTTGACAGGAACCTCATTTCCTTTGGTGTACACCTTCCACAAGTAAGGGCTGTTTGATCTGACGAATATCTGCATCCTTTCTTTCCAATATGAATAATTAGTCCCGTTAAACAAAGGAGGTCTTGTGGGGCACTGTCCTTCATCAATACCTGCAAAAGAGTCTAGAGTAGAAGCCATGGAAAGATTCTCTCAAACGGTTAAGTCTTTCAGAGAGTATGGCTCTGATACCAATTGTTGGACAATACGCTTTACGCTAGAGGGGGGGGGGGGTGAATAGCGTTTTAAAAATATTAAGCGTTTTAGTGCGGAATTTAAAAACTTTGCAGAAATTAAAACAAGTGCAGTAGAATAAACTTACACAATGATGTATCCTGGTTGGCCACAAACGTGGTTAGTCCAGTCCCCGAGAGACTCTCTCGAGATTTCCACTAAACTTGTCAAGCTTACGGGTGCTTAACAAACCGTTACAGCTGAGGACACAAGCCTCACCTAGTTGCTCGGGGATCACAATCCCGAAGACTTCAATTGCTCGGGGATACCAATCCCAAAGACTTCAATTGCTCGGGGATAACAATCCCAAAGACTTCAACTGCTCGGGGATAACAATCCCAAAGACTTCAACTGCTCGGGGATAACAATCCCAAAGACTTCAACTGCTCGGGGATAACAATCCCAAAGACTTCAACCGAGGAATCACAAGTTCCTCAACAAACGAGAATCGCAATTCTCTTACAAACACAAAACACACTCACTTTACAAAGCACTCCTTAATGAGTAGATATGAGTAGAAATAGTACGCTCAAGATCACAACAACTTAGCTCAATAGAATGGCTCTTCAAAAAGCTTTATGGATGAATGGAAAATGATGATCAATGTAAGAAAGCTTTTAGCAATGAAAATACTCAAAGTGTATATGTTGTTGTTGTGAAAACACTGAGTTGAAGCTGTATTTATAGGTGAAAAACTCAGTCTTACCGTTGTCTAATTGCCAATTAAGGATTGCTGAAATTACTCAGTGACAATCGATTGTCAAGACTAAACAATCGATTGTTTGCCTATCAGATTAAAAATTCAATCCCAGATTTTACGTCAACAATCGATTACTTCAAATCAATAATCGATTATTTATAACGTTAAGAAATCCTTTCCAATTTTTGGCATAAAACATCGATTGTCCGGAAATCAACAATCGATTATTTTAACAACGTTCAGAAAATCTTTTCCAGATTTTAAGCAAAACATCGATTGTTAAATATCAACAATCGATTACCTGAAGGTAATTGAAAATATATGACAACGGTCAGCTTCAACAATCGATTATCAAATGGAATAATCGATTATTAATTAATTTCAAAACTCTCTGTCTCATATATAATCGATTATCAAAAGCCACAATCGATTATCATTTTATTTAAAATCACTGGGAGACATTTTTCTCATTCTAATCGATTACCATTAGTTCATAATCGATTTTTATGAGTTTTGAAAACTTTGCCTCAGTTAACAATCGATTATCATAAGTACACAATCGATTGTTATGCAGTTTGCAAAAACCTGATGTTAACTGACTTACTCACAATCGATTATCATTAATTCACAATCGATTGTCATGCAGTCTTGGCTTAGAGATACTCGATTATCATAAATACATAATCGATTATCTTAGCCCAGATTTTTGAGGCATGCTTGGAAAACATTTTAACAAATGTAAATATGCATAGTTTAAAATCATTTGACACTTAATTTAAATATGCATGATTTTGGAAAAATAATTTTAGTAGAGAAGCCATGTTATGAGCCAAGTTGAGGAATCAAGATCACAATTAATATTGACTCAATTATAACATTTCTAAACTTTGTCTTGAGCTTCTTGTAATGCATCCATTTTGTGCTTGTCCTTGAGTACTGCTATATATCGCTTTTTGCTTTGTTTGACATTCATCAAAACCTACAAAAGAACACACGTTTAGTATATTGCATTTGAAACGTGTTTCCAACACGCTTAGTTTTCCAACACTTAAGCTCTTATTTAGGGACTAACTGTCCCAAAACTCTTCGAAACTCAAAACCGAACATCCTGGCAATTCAAAATAGCAGAAATAAACACGGAGAAAGCAGTTAATAGGGTATCAGAGCATAAATTCTTAAGACGACCGGCCGGGTTGTCACATAATGTTTTCACATTTTTTAATTTGTCTAGTATTTTTACTTCCAATAAATGATTACAAAATTACATCACAAATGATTTCAAAGACATTTCTTGATTTAATATTTTTTTGGGGTCCTATTAAGACCAAATCGTTCGATAAATAGCCAAATTGGTACCTCTTGGCTATAATTGCAATAACTTTGCAATTATAGTCCATACATATAATTTTGCGCTATTTTACCAAAAATTAGTCCTTTATATTTTTTAAATTCCTAATAATAATTTCTAAATTATTCTCATGCAATAGAATCACTTTTTAAAATTAATAATTATGTTATAAACTATATTTGACCAATTTAATTCGTATATTTAGCTAATAGCCTATTTCTATTTCAATTTTAGCCTTAATTAAACCAACCCAAACCCTTAGTTAAATTAGCCCATACCCCAAGACCAATTCCTAATATTACCTCCAATGCTGATTAAATCCTGACCATTGATCAATTATGATCAATGGCCCGAATTTGTTCTTTCCTAATTTAACCTAAACTTATACCCCCAAACCCCTTATTCACTCAACACTCACCCGTCCTCATCCCTCTCCTTCTCTCTCAAAATCCCTTTGCCTAAGCCCTAACTCCCCTTCATCGGCTGCTTGCTCGTCGGTAATAACGGTGGCTCACCACCACCCCTAGCCCTAATATCTCCCCAGTGACCGGATTCTTGCTGTCTTGAGGCCCTCAAGGGACCAGTGGCTATTAACTCACCACCCATGTTCTATTCTCGCTGTTCTCACGCCACCATGGCCCGATTGAGTAAGATCATCATATTTCTCGGCTAAACCTATGGGTCTTTCAGCTGGTCTCTCTAGTTTCGGGTTATTTTCTATAAAAACCTAATCTCTTCTCCTATACTTCTTATATCTGTAACATATCTGAGGTTTTTCTGAGCTATTTTCATTTGTTTTATGAAATTTTTTTGATTTCTCAAGTATCACTTTATTTTCCTAATAGGGTTTCTTGAATTTTTTTTCAAAAACATATTTCTGGTCTTTTTAATGTTGTTCTCTAATTCTCATATGTTTGAATGACTTTTTGTTAAATTTCTTTTTAATCCTAATTTGTTATCTTAAAACCCAGTTTTAACTCTATGTTATAATCTTGAGTTCATTCTTGCTTGTCGATTCTGCTCTCTGTGTGTGTTCGAAGACCATCAGTATATTTCGATTAGTGATTTCTACCCAAGTAATGTCTTACTAGGGTTTTTGATTTTGTCTCTTTCTGGCTATACTCGTACTTGTTATTCATGGAAGTTTATAAGGTTTCCCTTGATATTAGTACTATTTTCCGATTCTTTAAATCACCGATTTCCTAGGATGACACTCTTTATTGATTTCGAGCTACATTTCCTACTTTCACAACCTTTAAAAAATTTTCTTACCTTGTTATGTGATTGACTGCATTATTGCTCAAATCTTACTGTTATTTCCTTAAATAGAATTCTATGTATCTACCCCTAATTGATTATTCTGTACTTAGGTCTTTTGAACTCTTTCCTTATTTGATACATATTCTTTATCGATTGAAATGACTCCCTTAATTATAGGAAGACTTGGACTTATTTTACCTTAATTGATTCCGAGTTCTCCAATTACTGAACTATTTGATTCTTACCTTATTCACCTAGCTTTCAAACTAATATACAGACATATATATATATATATATATATATATATATATATGATTTCTTCTACTCTGAGTAGACACAAACATTAGTTCACGATTCTTGTTAAACTTGTTTTACTGCTAAACAACTCTCTTATTTAATAAAACTACCTCAATTGAGTCCTTTTCAATACTGTTTTTCATATCAAACATTTATAAAACTATGTCAAGCACTCTTACTCCACTCTTATGTCCCTAACAACTACCCCTCCAGTGTGTACTACCTTGGGATCCCTATGAGATCCCTCTGAACTCTGATGCACTGGGGCTGGCCCTTCTACACTGCATTTACTCGATTCAACGTGTTCTTTTCAGTGATGCGCTCCTTATGGAGGAGGAGTCAGGGTTTTATTTAGTTGTCAAGATATTTTATGCAGTGATATACCGTGTCGTGTGAGTTGTGAGCTTGAGAAAATGCTTATGTGTTGAGGATTCGCGTAGCAATGGTATTTATGAGCAAAATAGCTCTCGAGATTTAAATTGTATATTGCACCTTAGTTGAGCTTGAGTTTTGGTAGCTTATAGTGCTATATGTCCCATCAGGGATGGTATTAGGCACTTAGCGTGCTTATGACCAAAATTCGGTATTTTATATTAATGAGAAATTTAACTTGATGTACACCTCTCTAGGTGAGTGTAATGCGTGGATCGGGTGGCACACTGCCATAAGTGTGTTATTTGGATCGGGTTGTGTGCCGTAACAGTGTGATATTGAGCATAGTTTTCTATATGCTATTTTTGTATGCCTTGCTTCCTATTTTCTAAAGAGAGCATGTATTGGTGCGTAAGTTAGGCAGTTCCTTCTAGAGTTTGTCTTCCTTTTGTACCTTTAATTGGTAGCCTATCGGCACTTTATGGCATCATATGGGACTTTTGTTTATGTACGGGGTGGCTTATTGCCTAAGCGGTTCGTATTGGATGAGGTCATGCATTGGGGATAAGATATGCAGATGTATGATATTGTGGGTTAGATTCGTGTGTTATGTCTCTATAACGGGAGACGGGTTCTCCGTCTTTTGTTGTGGTGGTACTGGAGAGCTTGAAGTACAACTCTTTCATTTTAGTCATTTTCATGAATTGAGTATGTTCAGACTGTTGCTTATTGTTGCGTGTATTGCGCAAGTTGTGGCTTAGTCATGTATTAATGTGTAATGCCACAAGAGTAGTGTGTTGATTAGATGGGATCGTTTGGATATTTAATATGTATGAGCAGATTCGATTTGAATATGTTGGAAGGATAATATCGAGATTCAACTCAAAAATTTGATGTAGTATTTTCCAAAGGAGAAGTGATTTCATGAATGGTTGATCTGAGAAATGGTGATGGCTTACTGCGTGTTTTAGTTATTAGTTGCAGTATAGGTAAAAGTATTGGAAAGAAAACTTTAGTTGTTAAGAGGCTTTCTACCGGTATTCAGGCCTTGTGTAGCTGCTGTTAATGGGAGTTATCGCTACATGTGTTTGAGTTATATGGAATATCAGGTAATTGCACCTGAGGTTGCAGGTATGGGTTATTACAGTTGGTTCGTACTTGTTCTGAATATAGAAGGGAGGTTCTGGACTTGTGTACGATTTCAAAAATAGAAATGTTGTTCTAAGGTTTATGGGCTAGATTGGATCACGAACTTGCAGTGACAATGTGTAATCGGACCTATGTGAGATAGGGTGACGGGGGATCACCCCCGGGTATATGCATGGTAAAGTTATTCAGCTATTGGCTGGCTTCTAGAATAACTCTAGGTACGCTCGAGGATGAGCATTTGTTTAAGTTGGGGAGGATGTGACGACCCAACCCGTCGTCACGTGACTTACCACCCCGTTTTCCCATTTTATGCTCCTTTATGCTTCATTATCAATATCGTGTGTGATCGAGTTGGTTTGGATGGATTTTTGAAGGAAATGAGATACTTAGTCTCTTTAAGGAAAGCTTAGTTTGGAAAAGTCAACCGGATGTTGACCGATATTAGAGGGATCGGATGTCGATTCCAATGATTCGGTTAGCTTCGGGGGATGATTCATGACTTAGGATTATGATGGAAGTGAGTTTGGAGGTCCGGTGTAGAATTTGGCTTGAATTGGCAAAGTTAGTATTTTGGCAAATTTCGGTTGGTTATCAGATTTTGATCCGAGGGTCGGAATGGAATTATGAGAGTTGTTGTAGCTTTGTTAGATGATTTGGGATGTGTGTGTAAAATTTCAGGTCATTTAGAGGTTATTTGGTTGGGGTTTTGATCAAATGCGTGTATCGAAAGTTTTTGAGGAACTTAGGCATGGATCTGATGTAATTTGATGGTTTAGTGTTGTTTGTGGTGTTTTGATGATTGGAGCAAGTTCAAATGATATTTTAGGACGGGTTGGCACTTTTGGTTGTGTTTCCGGGGGCCTCAGGTAAGTTTCGGGTGGCTAAACGGGAAGTTTAAGATTTGGAAATGCAGTAACAACTGCAGGCCTCGCAAATGCGAGAAAAGGGTTCGCATTTGCGAGTGAGGCTTCATATTTTCCAAAAGGCTGGCCTGAGGCAGGGTTTTCATTTGGGATAGTTTGATCGCTATTGTGACCTTGGTAGGGTCCGCAATTGCGAGCTAGATGTCGCATTTGTGACCTTAGCAGGAGAGGCTCACCTTCGCAATTCCGAAGGTTTTGTCGCATTTGTGACATTCGCATTTGCGAACCAGGTGTGCAAATGTGTCTGAGGGCGTGTCCCGTTATTATAAAATAGAACTTAGCCCGTTTTCCTCACTTCCCACTTGGCTTTGGGAGATTTTTGAGAGCTTTTGGATGGAGATTGAAGAGGGTTTCTATGAACTAAAATCATGATTTAATTGTAGAATCAACCTAGAAATTTATATAAACTTAGCAAAAAGGGGAAGAACTAGAGCTTGAGTTTTGGTATTGCAAATTGGGATTTGAGGGGTCATTTAGATTCCGATTTTGGTGTTCTTTATATGTGTAGACTCGTGGGGAGATAAGGAACCCATTGATATAAGAACTTTTGAGTTTCGAAAAGTGGGCTCGGGGCTCGGGTTTTGCCATCAGAATTTTTGATATTTTTCAATTGGGTATTGTCCTCTTAGCCTATTGTGACATATTCGTTGTGGGTTGGATAGATTTGACGCATGTGGAGGCTGATTTGAGGGGCAAAGGCATCGCGAGCTAGAGATTTTGCTAGTTCTAGGTGACTAATTATTGTAAATGATATTTTGAAGGTTTGAAACCATGTATTTGCACCTCGTAGTGCTATATTGAGGTGACTTGCACGACGGATAGCGAGCGTGGGGTAGAGCACCGTTGGGGATTGTGACTTGGTCCATCCTGGTAGATGAATATACTGCGTATTTCAATGAAATTTACTTGTTATCATCATAATTTGGGTTGATTGCCGTATTTGGGCTTCGTGCCAACTAGGTGGACCCTTCGGGTGTTGTTGTTGATATTTCCTTACTGTTTTAATTCTATACTTGAACTCAGTCATGTATTCTTCATTGTTTTCAAAAACGCAGTCAAGTTTACTCTATTTTAACACTTGAAATAATATTCTAAATAATAATTTGGGCGGAGCATCATGTCCATTGTTGCCCGAGTGGCTTATGTGATTTTTGTTGGCTGAGTAAGGCCGAGGGCCTGTATTATGAGGTACTTTTAGGTCGGGCCGCACGCTGCAACAGTGTCATACTGTTATTGATATGAGGCCGAGGGCCTAGTTGATGCCACAAGATGGCTTATTATTGTGCTTGGGCCATAATGGGTCCATCCCAGAGTCTACACACCCCTAGTGAGTGCCGTCGACGATAAATGGAGTGGGCTGCATGCCACAGCGATATGTGGAGCGAGCTGCATGCCGCAGTGGTACCGGTACTATTTGGTGTGTTTGCATTTTCTTATTTGTCTGCTATTATCTATTGTGTTGTGCTACTTCTTGCAATGTAGACCTAATACTCTGGCATTCCTTGATAAATGAGTGTTATACCAGCGGGGCGGAAATTTTGTGCTTATCTGCTTTGACTAAACCACAAAGTAACTCATGTATTGACTAAGTTATTCATGCTAAATCATTCAAACTTTAAACACACATAATCAAAACCAAGCAAACGCATATCAAGGTAAACTACTGCTATCATGAAAGACATACATTTCTATAGATGCCTTTTACAAATTTAATTTTATATCACTTGAACAAATCATTAAGGCATTACATATAGAAAGAGCTGAGGTTAAATACCTAGAAATAGCAACAAAACCAAGTAACCAATAAATTACTAAGGTGGCTGAAAGCTTAGAATAAGAGAGCAGAAACACGACTATAAGTCAGCAACCAAAAACAGGGATAAGACTTGAACAATTAACCACAACACCTAAATCAGTATACCCCAAAGAAAACCAGGAAAGATCTCAACTTTAAACCATGTTTCTCAGCTTATAAAGACCAAACATAAGAAGTTTTTGAATGTTTTGGTTGAAATCAGAAGCCAAAGAAATCAATTCTTTTTAAAAGCAATAGCTGAACTTGAGAGAGTACTTTCGAGGGTTTCTGAAATCTAATCTCTGTGTGTGAATGAGGGAATGCTTTTGTTTTATATTCCAACCTAAATTCTGAATTTTTTGGAAGGTGAAGCATCTTGACAGGGGATAAAATGTCTAGCTCTCCATTTTCAGCATCTTTTTTAAAACTAATTTGGACAGGTGGTATACTTCTAGAACTTTCTTCCTTTAGATATTTTATTTTTAATAAAGTTCTGTAATCCCCTAAGTTTTCTTTTAGTTTAATTAAGTCTTGTTGGACCGACTATTGATATTCGAGTTTGCTTGGTGGCATAGAAAAATTTAGGAGTACCTCTTGTGGGATGATTGGATATTAGAGGTGTATTGTGTACTCGGACGATGGAATTGGGATCGAATATGGTAATTAGCATGATGTATGGATTTGGAGACTAGGAGTTCTCATAAACATGTTATTTAGTGGTTACGGGTCACACATATCACCCTGATGTGGTGACTATTGGGGGTTTGGAGACCCGAGTGGATCCTTTGTTGCTTGATATGTTATATTTTTATATGATATTGGGTATAGAGTGATTGTCTCAGTGTTGTGTTATTCTGTGCCATTGCCCTTAGATGGCGACGTTGGCTATGCCGGGAATGTCACGGATTGAGTGGCAAGATTCGACGGGCTATGTTCCCAGTAGGGGATTTCACTTTTTAAAACCCAGCGGATAGTTAGGAATGGTTGTTCTTTCTTATTTAGGCCTTCGTGATGGATAGATGTGCAGAGACTCCTACCATTAATTTATTTTCGGTTGTAAGGGATCTTCCAGATGTACTTCCTGCTGAAGGAGTGGCTTTAGGAACTCCTTGATGAGGGGTTCATTAGTAGGCCAATATGGATGTGTATTTTACATCGAGTTAGTTCGGTTGACTCCGTGTTGTATTGTTGAGGGATATGTTGATTCAATTGTTATTGAGCTTATTAGTGACTTGTAGATCTATGAGTTACCTTTCTGTGTTGCGTGGTGTTAGGATTTATGGGTTATAGTCACATGTGGTGTGGTTTTTTGGGGTCTTTTAGTGGGAATTCAAATGGGAAGAGTTGGGTATTGCTCCGTAGATAGCATATCATTTGTGTCTCTTCAGATTTTTATAATGTCATGTCAATTGCTTCACCATAGTTATGATGATTTTCTTTTGTTCTAAGCATCAAATTGTGCGTGGTTTTTGATTTTGAGCATAGTGGCTTGAGGTGTTTCATGTGGACGAGTGTTTGGATAGTATCGCGCATTGCAGCGAAGTTATGTGAAGGTATGACCCTTTCGGCTAGATTCATGTGTTCTGTTTCTACGAGGTGGGACGGGTTCTCAGCATTTGGTGTGGTGGTACTGGTAAGCTTGCAGTACAACTTTCCCATTTGAGTCATCTTCATGATTTGAGTACGTTCATATTGCCGCTTATTAGTTCACGGATTGCACAAGTTGTGGCTTTAGATTGTATTGATTTGTCATGTCACCAAATTAGTCGTGTTGGAATTAGATGAGATTGTTGGGATATAGAATGAATACAAACGGATTCGATTTCAACGTGATGGAGGGATAATATCGATGTTCCGCTCAGAAATTTACTATGGTCCTTGGTAAGGGAGAAGTGGTTTCACAAATGGTTGATCTGAGGAATGGTTATGACTTCCGATGTGTTTCATTTATCATCGGCAGTTTAAGAAGTGTTGGAATGAGGCTTTAAAAGGCTTATTATCAAAATTCAGATTTTTCGAGCAAGTGCTATGATTAGAAGTTATCACTACCAATGTTTGAGTTATGTGATATGTCATGTAATTGCACATAAAGTTGTAGGTATAGGTTATTACAACTTGTTCGGAATTATTCAGAGTATAAATGTGAGATTATAATCTTGAAGATGATTTCAGAAGTAGAAATATGGTTATAAGGTTTATGGGCTAGGTTGGATTGCAAAATTTCAGTTACATTGTATTATCAGACCTATATGAGATAAGGTGATTGTCACGCCCCAACCTCGGGAGGCGCGGGCGGTGCTTAATCGAGTGAACCCAACTGAGCAAGCCTTATCAAACACTTCTTACCCAACTCAATACGAATAAGGAAACCATTCTTTCATTTTTTAGACAAGAAAAGATAGGTGTTCAACATTTTTGGTTCATTTTATATCACAAAATTAAACCGTAGATAAGTTAGTTTCCAAGGTTCCATAGGGTTACAATTCATAGACCACATATGTTTAGAATTACAACATAGTTTGTGTAACCATTCAACACCCACACAAATCCAACACGTATGTCTGTGGAGCCTCTAAGGATACAAAAGGTAAGTGGGACAATGCCGACGACAAGGCCCCGACTATACCTCAAAAGTGAAAGTCCACAGTAAAAGATGTGCAATATAGCCCCTTGGAGGAGAAAGGGCTCACCAAGATCTTGAGAATAAGGATGCTCCGCTACACACGATTGACACTATCCGCTATGGATCCACCTACATTTATTCAAAATGTAGCGCCCCCGGCAAAAGGGATGTTAGTACCAGGGATAGTACTAGTATGTATAACTAAACACCATTTAGTAGAAAGAACTATCCAGCAAGAACAAGGAAGTCACAAGAACAAATCAAGGTTTTAATCTGACGCCGCGTTATCAATTATATGAACCATATAATCTTTCACATAGTTTTCATAACTTAGTTGGGAAATTTCATTCATATGTTCATCAGTGTCCTCAATACCACCGCTACCTTGAGCGGAGTCTGATCACGACGCGACCGGCTAGATTGCCTTATTTGAGGCATATATCTCAATCACCATTTCATTTCCCTTTTTTCGGAATTATATTTTAGCACATTACCACCATGTGCGCGGCATGGTGTCCGATCACGGCCTGATCGGCTAGGACACCTTACTTGGTCGTTGTTCCTTTCTCATCAATCATCTCACTTGAATCTTTATTTCACATATATCATATCCATTCATTGGAACTTAGGGCTCAATCATCACATCTTTTCTATTTTCAATGTCCATCTTGCAATTTATGATTCTTGGACACAAACAAAATCAATTCAAGTTGCAAACATAAGTAAGATTTCACATAGTTAGCATGTCAATCTCATTTTTATTCTTGGCTTATAGCCCAGGCATGTCAGCACATGATTTGAATTCTTCACACATCTTTAAATATCAAGGATAGTTTATTACACCCGTTGAAGTACATCCTTCGTGTAGATATATATATAATTACGAACAAATTCATGTGAAATAAAAATCGGTATATCAACAAATTCTAGTCTTACCAAATTTGCGTAAAAGCCAACGGAGCTCAATTTCTAGTACAAGGTGGTTTTAGCCATACATACCTCGATATAGCTTTTCATACTCTTTACAATATTCCATAACTCTTAGCACCTCAATCTATTGTGTAAGAATTACAAATTGAATCGATAATTAGAGACGATATTGAGATTCTACCTTGTTTCCAACATATAATCAAGCACTAAAGGTGCATTGTGATCTTAGGTCCCTTTTTTAGAGAAATTTCTATCATTATATACCCTTTTACTTTCTTTTTAATTTACTTCCTCCCAATACCCTAAGGTTTGATATGCATGTAAGGAATCCATTCTTATACCTATGAATTACCACACTAATGACCCCCTATAGCTAAGTGTAGAAATAAGAGCTGAGGTGATGAAGTCTTACTTCTTGGGGTGAAGCTTTAGGTGCCTTCACTTGGTTATCTTCAATGTTTTAGCAAGATTTCATGGAGAAATGTTGATGGGAAGCACTTTCACTCTCTAAGATCCTCTCTCTCTCTCTCTCTCTCTCTCTCTCTAAAAGCATCGGAAAATATGCTTAAAATAAGCCATAACACCAAAATATATCGATAGGGGTTGGGTTTACAATTTAGAAAATGGGAGCCCCGAGCCAACATGCGGTCCGCATAATGGACCGCAAAATGCTTCCCCAAAACTAGACACACTGGTTTAGTTTGTGGCATAAATGCGGTCCGCATTCACATTCTGAAGTGGCAAGCTGCACTGCAGAACTGACCTTCACAAAATCCCAAGGAAGTTATCCTACGACTATGCGGTCCGCATTTTTATTATGCGATCCCATAGTTGACTTTAATTTTTCCAACACACTGACTCATTCTGTGGCAGATATGCAGTCTGCATACTTAGTATGTGACCGCATTCTGGACCGCATAACTGCACTTTTGTGGAAATCTTAATTCTTGATTTTTAATTGCATAGATCATTATAAAAGGGTCCGAACCTTAGCTTGCAAGCTCGATGAGAAGAATTTTACATATTCCTAACCTATACTCATAATTTAGCACTACGAGATTTTATGTTTTGAGTGGAAATTTTTACGGGGCCTCACAGTGAAGTGGGATCACCCCCGGGTATCTGCATGGTACGGTTATACAACGACTTGTTGACTTTTGGAACAACTATGGGCACGTTCGAGGACGAACGTATGTTTAAGTGGGGGAGAATGTAATGACCCGGGCGGTCGTTTTGAGATTTTGCGCTTCAGTTGTCAGTTCTCAAGCATGAATAGCCTCGTATTATGCATTGTGACTTATGTAAATCATCGGTTTTGGTTTTCAAGTTAATCAGAAAAGATATGGGAGGATGATTCTCAGTTCGAAGCTTTAAATTTGAAAGGTTTGCCTCGGTCTTGACTTTCTAGTATTTGGTCTCGGATTTGAATTTTTATGATTTGGTTAGCTTTGTTAGGTGATTTGGGGCTTAGGAACGTGATCAGAATGTAATTTTGAGGTCTGTGGTAGATTTAGGCTTGAATTGGCAAAAAATTGGAATTTTGGCTTTTTTCGGTTGATAGGTGCGATTTTGATATAGAGTTTGGAATGGGATTATGGAAATTGGAGTAGGTTCTTTGTGTCATTTGTGATGTGTGTGCAAAATTTCAAGTCATTCGAACGAGGTTTGATATACTTTTTGATCGAAAACAGAATTCAGAAGTTCTTGGAATTTTTACGCTTTAATCTGGTGATGATTTGATGGTTTGAAGTTGTTATGAGAGTATCGAAGGTTGGAACAAGTTTGAATGATGATATGGGATATGTCAGCATGTTTGGTTGAGGTCCCGAGGGCCTCGGGTTAGTTTCGGGTGGTTAACGGATCAACTTTTGGACTTTTGATTTGGTAGTTTTGCTGGTTTTTTTTGCAGACTTTTGTTCATCGCATTCACGGAGGGTGCATCACGTTTGCAAAGTGTGTTTGTGTGATGATGATTTTTTTCTACGTGTTCATGAAGGAGAGGACGCGAACACGAAGGTGAAGGCAGCATGTGCATCGAGGATGCATGGTTGGGGTCACGTTCGTGAAGAGGAGTGAGGTCGTTGGGCACTCCAGCCTTTGTGCTATGCGTCCACGAAATTAGTATCACGTTTGCAAAAGTGCTGGAATGGAGAAGCATCACGTTCACAAAGAAGGAAATAATATCTGGGGCAGAATGCTTAAAAATGGGTTTAGCGTTTTTTTGGTCTATTTCCTCCATTGTTGACCTATTTTAGAGATTTTTGAGAAGAATTGAAGAGGGAATTGAAAAGAAACACTTAAAGGTAAGACTTTTGAACTCGGTAATCGATCCTATGTTGATTCTTACTTATTTAAAGGTGAAAGTTTATGGAATTTAAGAGTAAAATTGGAAAATTAGGGCTTGAAATTAAAGAGTATAAATTGGGGATTTGAAGGGCCATTTGAGGTCCGATTTTTATGTTCTTGATATGTATTAATTTGTGGGTGTATAAGGATTTCATTGATGTGGTTTTTATCATATTCCAAGGCGTGAACCTAGGGGCCGGGTTTTGCCAATTTCGGGATTTTTGATGTAAATTGATTATTTTCGAGTGGGCTTTGTTCCCTTAGCATATTTTGATGGTATAAATCTATATTGGGTTAAGTTTGGAGCATTTGGAGACCGAGTCGAGAGGCAAGGGCATCGTGAGCTAGCATTTTGACTGAATTGAGGTAAGTAATGATTGTAAATATTGTCCTGAGGGTATGAAACCCCGAATTTCACGTCGTTGTTCTACTTTGAGGTGACACACACTAGATGCGAGCATGGGGTCGTGCACCGCTATGGATTATGACTTAGTCCTTCCTGTATGATTGTTTAACTGCATATTTGATTGAAAATTATTTTCTATCATTGTGTTTTGGGCTAAATGCCATATTTGGGCCTCGTGCCAACGGTTTTGAACCCGTAAGGGATTTTTACTATTATTCCTCACTATTTTGATTTCATATTTGTACTCAGTCATGCTGTATTCTACTATTTTCATAACTCAGCCTGGGCTGAGAATCATATTTTATTCTGTCCAAGTGGCTTTTAGAGATTTCTGACTGAGTAGGACCAAGAGCCGATGTTGTGAGGATATTGTTGGCTTGGGTTGCGCGCAACTGTAGTGTTATATTGATTTATGATTATGAGGCTGAGTGCATGAGTTGTTACACCACGAGGTGGCTTGATATGAGGGCGAGAGCCTATTTGATTATGCCACGAGATGACTTGTTGTTGTCCGTGGGACGTAAGGGGCCCATCCCGGAGTCTGTACACCCCCAGTGAGCGCGGGTAACTAGTGTGAGTGATATGTGTAGCCCGAGAGGCTGTTGTTATTTTATATTGAAGCTCGAGGGGTTGTTCTTGATCCATGTTTGCCCGAGGGGTGATTCTTGATTCGTGATATGTCTGAGGGGTTGATTACGAGTGATTATGAGGTTGTCCGATGGGCTGGTTCTATTCATATTATGCCCGAGGGACAGTTTATGGGGCATGTTTTGCCCTAGGGGATGTTTACATTTTCTATTATTATACTCACAATTTTATCACTCGTTTGAAACCATTAAAAAGATTTAAAAGATTTTTACTGAAAATGAGCGTTATTTACGAAGTAATTTGTGTAATATTTTGGAAAGATTTACATTTGTTGTAGTGTTATGACGTGTCTTGCATGTTTTCTTACCGTTCATCTTTCATTTACCATAAACCTATTGAGTAGGCGTACTAACATTACTCCCTGCACCTTGTGTGCAGATTTGGGTGTTCGGGAACCCGGTAACGTGTGTTGATTGCTCAATGGTAGAGTCATCGGAGTTAGCAAGGTAGTGCCCGACGTTCGCAACACTGCTTTTTCTCCTGTTTGTTTTCCTTGAACTGTATTTAGTATATTTTAAGACTTTTTATTATTTTCAGACCTTTGTAGATGCTCATGACTTGTGACACCCCAATGTTGAGCTGTGTATTTACTCTGCATTGTTCATTTAGACTTACATATGAGATATCTGATTAATTAAAGGCTTAAAAATAATTTTTTTTGTTTTACATGGGTAATTGGGGAGTTGTGTCGGCTGGCCTAGTTTCACGTTAGGTGCCATCACGACCGGGCCGATTTTAGGGTCATGAAAGAAAACCAGTTCACGAAGGACTTGAATTGCTTTTCTCATTTCCCCGAAGAACCAAATGTATGCCTCATTATTTTCTGAATCTGCTACACCAAAAGATAGAGGAAATATTTAATTGTTTGCATCCACCATATTTTGACTTTAAAAATATTTTTTCTACTGCAATAAATGGTCTACAATAGGACCAACTAGCTATTGATACTGTAGGAGAAAATAATATGTAAGCAAATATGTATAGTGAAATACAAAATAACAAATTATAAGGTGTGAAGTTTTTCAAATAGGAACATTTAAAACTTCAGGCTGATGGTTAGTATTATTTTGCTTACCTATTCTTCTCATCTCTTTTTATGCTTGTGTACGTTCCTGGTTTTCTCTGCCCCATCCTGTGTAGGTATGAATGAAGAATCTGGTAGTTCTCTTCTGGTGTTCCCTTTATGCAAGCAATAGCTTTTTGAATAGCGCGCCATACCTTGTGATAACCAATGTCAAATTCCAAATTTGTTTTTCATTTTATTTTCTACAAAGGCTGGTGTAACCTCTACCTTTTTGTCTCAAACATGTTCTATAATTTGTTAGCTTATAAAATTTGATGTTGCATGCTTCTGATAGCATGTAAATTCCAATCACATTTCTCCATGATACATTTCAGCTAGAACATGATCTAACAGCAGTGAATTCAACTTTGTGGTTTATCTCTAAGCTGCAAAAAAATTTAGTCATATATTGTTTGTTCTAAAAAATTGATCCTACTCTTACTTCCTCAGGCAACGCATCGTGCCTAAGTATTTTACATGGTGGAGATTCTTACAGCTTTCTCCTCGCTCTTTTTTTTATGATTTCTGAGAAGCACTAGAAAGTTAAGCAATTTCTTCAATTCTATATGATGTTATCGGTATAAGCTCCATATTTACTTCATCTTCGTTGTTGCTTATCATTGTAGAAGTTAACAAAAAACTTTGTCGGATTGTATGTTGGTTGTCAATTCGCATTACTAGTTGTCCTTCTTCTTTTTAATCATCGATAATATGGTATGAACTTATTTGAGGAGCGGGTAATTGTTGTTGCATTATATATTCTGAAGCAGCTGTAATGTTAGAAGGTTATTTCTCGTTGTCTACTTCCATTATCGGTTGTGCTAGTTCATGTTGATAATCAGGAAAAGTTTCTAAGTCTACTGCATATGCAAGAGATTGTTTCAATGTTGCAGATTCTTAATGTTGTATTTTTTTACGACGAAATGGCAATTCTTTTAGGCTGAATCAATTATTAGCAAATGTATACATGTACTGAGTTCTTCATCTGAAGTTACAAGTATTCCTTTGATTGTATTTAGTTTGATATCAAACCATACATTTAACGAATATCTGCTTGAATTAATATTTGTTTTTTTGCTAATTTTCTTCAGGAAAGTATTGAATGATACTTGCTTATTAAGCAGACAAGTTTTGTATCATGATCCAAGTATTTTAAATGAAGAGTCTACCTTCCATTTAAAGAAATAACAATGGAAATCGAACACATCCCAGAGAAGCATGTTTAGTGGCAAGTATTAGGAAATTAAACAATAGAATTTAATTATGAAGTTCACAAAAAATGTAAGCAAATTGAAGGGGAAGTTGAGCAAATGTAAACATTTTCGGCTTTTTTTATAATGAAGATTTCAAAAAAAAAAAAAAAAAGCTCATGAAGAAGGTGATTAATGTAGGACAAGACTTAAGCATAAACTAAATCTAACTTCAGCTTGTAGGAGAAAATTATATAGTGCGGGCGGTAAACTTTTAGGTTGTTTGTTCTGAAATTTTTACAAATGAACTAAATTACTTCAGCATCTTCTTCTGAAGCTTTTGAAAAAATTGTATGACAAAATTAATGAATCCGTGACAAAAACTTAAGCTAATTAAGAGCTGAACTTTAAAGAAATAAATTAAATAACTTCAGCAAATTCCGCTGAAGTTTTTTGAAAAAGTTGTATGACAAAACAAGACAAAAACTTCAGCTTATTAATTGCTAAAGTTTTGGATTTGAACTAAATAACTTCAGCACATTGGGCTGAAGTTTTAGCAAGTGAACTAAATAAATCTCAAGATGTGTCAACATGAAGTTCTAGTGCGCATTAATTGTATAGTATACAGAAGTAAAAAAAACAAATACAATAAATGTAGTAATTATATTGCATTGTGGGTATGTGTTAGTGTAATAATTACATTTCTATCACATGCATGCATGCTTTACGTTAGACGTTTAAAATACTTCTATGCCTTTTTATATGTCATGCAGAAGTTTTTTTTGCCTATATAAGTACTCTATGGCTTGTGAGTTTATTCACTCAAATACATATATTTTAGCAAATAAAATACAAAAGGGAGAAAAATGGATGTTGTCATGAGGCAAATAGTTGATGAAATAAAGCAAGACATCATAGAGGCGTTTGAGCTGAAGCTAGATGAGCTGATAGAGTAGTACGACAGGGAGCCGGAAGAAATCAATAACAAGTTTGATAGGCTTGAGATGCTGGCTAAATTTGATAGTCTTGGTGATGAAGACGCTCGTCCATCAGATAGTGACGACGATGACAATATGGACAATTAGTTTTTTTTGGATAATCCTTTTATTTAAAGGGTTATTATGTTATTTTGTTTTTATTTAATTTTAATTTATATTTTATTTTATTTAATAAAAAATTTTGTTTTTGTTTCATGTTATAAACTAAAGCAAAAGACAAGAACAATAGAACAAGAACAATAGCAATAGAGAGAAGAGTAGAGAGAGTTCTTCTTATTGTGTTGAGAGGGGTGAATTACAATGGTAGAGAGCACCTCTATTTATAGGGAGGAGGAAGATCTTGCTACCAATAATAGGACTCTAAAATCTCTCTAATTAAGTACATTAAAGACATTCACCTTAAATAGAAGTGTAAGAATCTTCTATTTCATAACACTCCCCCTTGAATGTCTATTCAATGATGTGCCTCATAAAACCTTAAAACCAAAACCCAATGGGAAAAATTAAAGTAAGGAAAAAGAGTACACATGTTTGAATATGCGCCTATTGGTTGCCTCGTTAAAAACCTTGCAAGGAAAACCCAGTGGGACAAAACCTTGTAAGGGAAAAAGAGTGCAACGCGCATTGACTCCCCCTAATGAGTACATTGATTTATATCCTTGAGCATTTGCATTCCAATCTTGTGCATCATCTTGAAATCATCATTCTTGATAGATATGAACATCTTCATATAATGTCGTGGAATAACTCTTCAATATCTCCATAGATGCATTCTCAATGCCATCATGCTTATAGTTATAGCAAGATACATATGTACACAAATTGTACTTAGGATGTGGTACTTCAGGACCAAGAATTGCATATGCTTCAAGCAACTTAAATCTTTCAAGTTAAGTCATATAAGTCGCATAATAGACTTTAGCTGCATATCAAGCTTTCATTAGTGATACTAAACAAATAAGATATCGAAAACTGACTATACATACCTTTGCCTTTATACTTTCAAGCATATGAACTATAGGTTCAAAACTACATGTCTTTCATATGGAATCAATTCTTCTTGAATTGTATCTCTTCCATTTAGTTACCTTCTTTGAGTCAGCAAATGCGTATAGCATGCTTTGCAATATGTTGCAATTTGAATTATCCCTTTTATGAACTTCAGGTTCATATCATGATATTCGGGGATATACATATACAAATGAAAATTCATCCCATGTAACACTTTCTCAAATGGTTATCATGTCTCCCCCTCATGTTAGTAAAGCTAACATGTTTCCTCAACTTTGGGAAATCATCTTTGTGCATTATGTCAATATACACAGCACCTTAGTAATAAGATGAAATTATTTGGTTCCTGACCTTGAACCACTTGTGAGGGGAGAATATACTCTCGTATACAACTTATATCAAACTGATATATACAACTTCGTTCTCATAAGGAACAGTTTAGCTATTAAGTGGAAGCACTCAATAATTATCTTGCTAAACCAACTTTAATATAAACCAACTTATCAAGATGAACTGTCTTGAGTAGAGAATCTGGAAACTATGCTCGAAGTTAGATTACTGAGCGATTTACCTCGCAAGCACTGCCAGGTTGCGGGTTAATAACAATGGCGCATGTAACCATATCATAGATGCAT
Organism: Nicotiana benthamiana; assembly: GCA_034376525.1. Lineage (NCBI taxonomy): Eukaryota > Viridiplantae > Streptophyta > Magnoliopsida > Solanales > Solanaceae > Nicotiana > Nicotiana benthamiana. Next base: position 51,199,922 of record CM067330.1, on the reverse strand, counting down.
CATATGTGGTATACATGGCAGGTGAATGGGCCCATATTCACCTTTGATATTTCCAGAATTTAGGGGCTTCAACCCGAACTCTTTAGTTGGTCAGTTCATTACTGAGAACAAGAACTTCTAGTTCTTTGATATTCACCTATGTGAATTTGCACATCATACTTCAAATGAGATGGCTAACACGAATGTCAACTGACTAAATTATCAATATTGGTAAACTTCAAATTTACACCATGACATGTGCACTTATCAATAAACTTCGGGTTTATTATGACATGGGTTTTATACCAATAGATATCCACTTTATTGTGGCATTCTTTCTTTTGTGTAGTACAAACTGGAGAACAAAGCGGGTAGCTTTTCATATACAAATTACCCCGCGACAAGTTGTAGTAATAGGAGAATCAAAGCCTTCCTTTATTTATAGTCTCAATATCATCAATCGCCTTCGCGTGTACTTTTGGAAACTGAATAAGTTTCTTTGAGACTTACTACAGCACAGTACTCAATTGTGTTTCTCCAACATAGTAATAATTGGCTCTTCGAGAGCTCTCAATTAATTTTGTACTACCACAGACTGAGGTTCGAGATCCTCACATTCTTGCATTCCGTATTTTCAAGAGTCTCAGGCTCAATAGATTCTTCGTGAATCTCGGAATTAATCAAATCATGAGCGTCCTCATGTGATTCTTTCATAGTGTTATTTAGATCGTTCTTTTTCCTCTTTCTAGGATTTCGATCTTTGGAACCTAATGGTCTGCCACGCTTCTGGCGTGCATTTGACTCATTGGATATGACACTAGATATTTGTCCAATATGGACTTCAATACGGATCGGAACATTTTCCGCGTGAATGTGGGATTTCGTTATCCTCTTCAAGTTCGTAAATGCGTCAGGCATTTGATTTGCTATTCTTTGCAAATGGATAATCTTTTGTACCTCTTTCTTTCAAATAGAGGTATGTGGATCAAGATGAGATAATGATGCATTTTTCCACAAAATTTCCCGTTTGATTTCACCAACTTCTCCCCCTAATTTTGGGAAAAGTGTCTCATCCAATTGACAGTCTGCAAATAGTGCAGTGAACAAATCTCCTGTCAATGTTTCGAGGTAGCGAATAATGGAGGACGCGTCAAACTCAACATATATTCCTAACCTCCTTTGCAAACCCATTTTGGTGCGGGATGGCGGTGCTACAGGCACATATACTGCGCATCCAAAGCTTCTTAAATGGGATATATTGGGTTCATGACCCAAAACCAATTGCAATGGGGAATATTTGTGTCAATTCGTCAGTCAGAGACGAACTAGCATTGCTGCATGCAACATGGCGTGACCCCAAAACGAAGTGGGCAGCCGACGAACTAGCATTGCTTCATGCAAAATGGCATGACCCCAAACCGAAGTGGGCAGCCGACAAACTAGTATTGTTGCATGCAAAATGGCGTGAACCCAAGTCGAAGCGGGCAGCCGACAAACTAGCATTGTTGCATTCAAAATGGCGTGAACCCAAACCGAAATGGGCAGCCTCGTTTTCATGAAGAATTCAAGATTATTCTCATCTATTGTCTCAATATGATATCCATTTTGAATGATATCTTTAAAACTCAACAAGTTCCTTTTAGACTTGGAGGAGAACACTTTGATTGATATCATTAAAACTCAACAAGTCCTTCTTAGACTTGGAGGAGAACATTGCATTCTCTATGATTAACGTCATGCCTTTGGGCAGAGTTACAATTGCTCTTCCGGAGCCTTCAATCAATTTACTACTTCCATAGATTGTAGTAATGTTTGCCTTACACAATTACTCTTCTTTTCTTTGAGTATTGTATGTGTAGTACATGAATCAACTAGGCAAATACTTTTACAATTGGACGTTGGTCCAAGTTCGCTTTGTGAGATATCCATATTTGCTATCCCATAGTTTAACATACAAAAGAAATACACGAACATAGGAATAAACAAGTTCAATTCTTTTGTGTCACATAATATCTTCAAAATCTGCTACTAACAGTTGACTAACAAAATCAGATATGTTGTCCATAATCAATTACTATGCAGTTTGAAAATTTCAGCGTTTTTCATAAGACAATCGATTATTAAACACACAATCGATTGTTGGAACATAGACAATCGATTGTTGAACACACACAATCGATTATTTGTTATTTTTGAAAAATTCCGGACCTTACTGTTTCAAGACAATCGATTGTTAGACAAAGACAATCGATTGTTGGCTAATTTTGAAAAATTCCAGAACACACTGTTTCAAGACAATCGATTGTTAGACAAAGACAATCGATTGTTGGCTATTTTTGAAAAATTCCAGAACACACTGTTTCAAGACAATCGATTGTTAGCCAAAGACAATCGATTGTTGATCAATTGTTTTTCAACTTTAATGCGAAAATAGTTGATAATCGACTAGTTTTTCAGGCTAGTCGATTACCCCCACTGGAAAATAAAAGTTTTATTGATATTTGAGCATATTGAAGATATTCTAAAGAACTACTACTAACATTGCTTCATGAACTAACTAATACGAGCTAATGCTAATGACTATTAGTTTATTCACTAACTAATACAAATAAGTAGAACAAAATCAAATAACTCCATCTTCTTTCATCACGGATCCATCGCCGATTAGGTGGTCTATTTTTCCATCGGGTTGCTCAAAGAAGTCTGCCACATCCAGGTGGGTGATATCCTCATTGTCGTTATAGACAAAATTTGTTTCAGGGCCTTTTCTCTTTCGAGATGCTTGATAAAGGTCAACCAAGTGTCTTGGTGTACGGCAAATCCTAGACCAGTGCCCATTTCCACCGCAACGATAACATATAGTTTCTGAACTATTTGCCTTAGGATCTTCTGGACCCCGTTTCTGCTTTCGGTGGTTATCTCTCTTTGGGGGGTGACGGACTTCTTTGGAATTTCTTCCTTGTCCACGTCCTTGGCTTTGACCCCGTTTATGACCGTGATCATGGTCCCTTTTATGTTTGGCATAATGCGAGTGCACCATATCTGCTTCAGGCAGTGGTGTAGACCCAGTTGGTCTATTTTCGTGATTTCTCGTGAGCAGATCATTATTTCGCTCAGCCACTAGTAAGAGAGAAATCAGTTCAGAGTACTTCGTAAAGCCTTTCTCTCGGTACTGTTGCTGCAGTACCATATTGGAGGCATGAAACGTTGTAAACGTTTTCTCAAGCATATCGTAATCGGAGATGTTATCTCCACATAGCTTCAGTTTAGAAGTAATTCTGAACATAGCAGAATTACATTCAGAAACGGACTTAAAGTCCTGTAGCCTCAGATGGGCCCAATCATATCGTGCTTGTGGCAGAGTGACCAACTTCAGGTTGTCATATCTCTCCTTTAAGCTGTTCCACAAAACGAGTGGATCCTTGACGGTGAGATATTCAATCTTCAAACCTTCGTCAAGGTGGTGGCGCAAGAAAATCAAGGCCTTCGCACAATCTTGGGTGGATGCTTTTTCTTTATCTTTGAGGGTGTCTCCGAGACCCATAGCATCTAAGTGGATTTCAGCATCCAACACCCATGTCATATAGTTCTTGCCCGAAATTTCAAGGGCAACGAACTTTCTTTTCATAATGTCAGACATACTCGAAAATTAAATTAGGAAGAGGGAAAATACCTTGGATTTTCGAGAATGATACTTGAGACGGTAGAGTCTCGTGCTGATAACGTGTTATAAACTAAAGCAAAAGACAAGAACAATAGAACAAGAACAATAGCAATAGAGAGAAGAGTAGAGAGAGTTCTTCTTATTGTGTTGAGAGGGGTGAATTACAATGGTAGAGAGCACCTCTATTTATAGGGAGGAGGAAGATCTTGCTACCAATAATAGGACTCTAAAACCTCTCTAATTAAGTACATTAAAGACATTCACCTTAAATAGAAGTGTAAGAATCTTCTATTTCATAACATTTCAAAATTTTTGTGCGTTTTTTAATATATCAATTCTCTTTAAACTCGGAAAATAATAGAGGAAATGAACAAAATAACTTCAGCAGGAATTAACAAAAACTCATCCGAAATTACGTATTGCAGGACAAAATATTAAGCATGTTTTAGCAAATGAACTAAAAGCTTCAGCATACTAAAAATTATATGAAAAATATTTTACATACTCCGGAAAACTTAAGCATTTTTTGGTATGAAGTTTTCAAAATCATAATAAAATATATAGAGCAGGAGGAAAACATCAGCTCTTTTTGCTAAAGTTTTCAAGAATGAACTAAACAAGTTCAACACTTTATGCTGAAGTTTTTCTGCAAAATGTAATTTTAATTATGTTTTATTTTTACCCAGTGCATGAGGCAAACTCAAGGTGTTTTTGCTGAAGTTTTAAACAATGAACTAAACAATTTCAACACTTTATGCTAAAGTTTTTGTACAATATGTAATTTTAATTTATGTTTTATTTTTACCCAGTGCAGGAGAGAAACTTCTGCTCGTTTTCCTAAAGTTTCTAAAGATGAACTAAACAACTTTAGTGCTTTATGCTGAAGTTTTTGTGCAATATGTAAGTTTAATTTATGTCTTATTTTTACTTGGTGCGGGAGGAAATTTTAAAGTTGAATTAAACAACTTCAACATCCCATGTTAAAGTTTTTGTGCAACATGTAATATTAATTTACGTTTATTTTTACCCAGTACAGGAAAAAAACTTCAGCTTGTTTTCCTGAAGTTTTTAAAGATGAACTAAACAACTTCAGCATCCCATGCTGAAGTTTTTGTGCAATATGTAATTTTAGTTTATGTTTCAGTGTTTTCCTGAAGTTTTTACATATGAACTAAATAACTTCAACTTGATTACACTACAAAACAAATACTTTAGCATATGTAAAAACTCAGCTTGTTTAGCAAATAAACGAAAAACTTCAGCATATTATGCAGTGGAAAACTCTGATGGTAAGCACCCTCCACTTCCAACCAAGAGGTTGAGAGTTCGAGTCACGCCAAGAGAAAGAAAGGGAGTTCTTGGAGGAATGGATGCCGACGGCCTATTGGAAATAGCCTCTCTACCCTCGGGTACAGGTAAGATCTGTGTACACACTACCCTGCGCAGACTCCACTTCTGGGATTATACTGGGTTGGTGTTGCTCTGTACATAGAATGTTAGAATTCAACGTGAAACAAATTTAGAATGCAAATTCATTCGTCAGTGTAATCTATCGGTGAAAAATTCATGTTTCATCCGTCAAACAACTTCAATCAATCAATCAATCAAAAACATATATTCAAGTATGAATTATGAAAATAATTATAGAAACATATATCATGAAAGCAATAAGTTTCAAAAACTATTTTGAATTGTGAAGATGAATTGGAATACTTACAATGTATTTGGTAATTTTGAATTTTGAATTGGAATCCAGTTCAAATTTCTGGTTTACAAGTGGCGATTTGAGGAGAGATAGAGTTATGGAGAAGAACCCTATATTGATTTATGTTGATGCATCTTTTATATGTTTCATCAGGGGTATAATGGTCATATTATTACGAATTTTTTGTTAGATGACTACCAAATCAATAGTTTTTAAAAATTGGGTACATGTTAAAAGGTGACGTAAATATAGGGTATGACAGCAAATCATCCAATTTAATGTGAGGAGCAAAAGATTTTTAGAGATACGTACATGAAGGCAATTTTGAAAAAATAAATTGAATTTTTTTTGATTATATAACGGATACTTATTTTGGAAATAAAAAGATAAATTAGACACTTATTGTGGACCAGAGAAAGTACCAATTATCAAAATTCTATCGTGACTTAACCTATCAGAAAATAAAGTCCAAAGGTCATCAAAGATTCTGTTGTGAACCAACTGAAACCGAAAGTTCTGTCATGACGCAACCACCGTCTTCTCATAACGTCTCCCTCCCTCGATATCCCTCATCGAGTTAGAGTATAAACTCATGCACCATCAATGAGAAAAGCTTAACATCCAAATTATTAAAGTTTGAAAGATGAGGTTTTTGAAGTTTGAAATTCAAGAAATGTTGTAAAATCGAATGGATATTGTTGCAATATCTTAGAAACAACTTTGAGAATCGAAAATTTGATGCAGATTTGAGTTGAACTTCACATTGAAAACTCGAGTTTCAATACAACTCCACATGTGTATCCCCCATTGTATTTTGTGTATATTCCTATCCATATTAGTGTTGTCTCATGTATATCATGTGTATATAAGTATATCTATGAAAATCTATTTGTTATATACACGATATACAATATGATTCACAAAGACGTCCATAAAAACATGTGTGATAAACATTATTGTAAACAATAAATAATGTGACATACGCATGTCGTAGTTTTCTTTTTAGGTCTAATGATTTACTTGAAATAAGTTTATATCACTTCTAATCTTGCTCAAATTTTGTATTAGGTGTTTTCAACCAATTCCAACCACACGTACTCGCTTATTCCAACCTAAAAAAAAGGAAGAGAGAAGAAAAGAAAAGTTGAAATCTACTTTTTTTCTATCTTCTCTCTTAAGTTTTACTATGATTTTTTTTAGTTGAGATAAATATGGTGTCACGACCCAAAATTCACCAAGGGTCGTGATAGTGCCGGACACCATTGTTAGGCAAACCAACCAAAATACTTAATTAAATTCTCATTTTAATTATTTTAAAAACTATTATTTTCCTAAAATTTTACCAGTAAAAGATAATTGTTTCAAATCGAATATGAATGTTAAGTAATTAATACAAAATATCCCATAATCATCCCAGAATTCGGCATCACAAGTGCATGAGCATTTACTAGGAAATGACGTAAAATACAATAACTGTCTAGAATACAAGCGGACAGAAATGAAAATACAGTACAATACTCTGAAGGGGACTCTACTAGCTGCGGGTCGTCATGATAATTGCAGCTCACCTAAGTCTCCATATCAGCCATGTCACGGTGCTACTAGTCACTAGCCACATATGAACCTGTGCAACAAAAATCCACAGCAAGTGTAGTAGGAGCATGTAAACAACATGTACCCAATGAGTATCTCGTCTAAACTCGAAGAAGTAGAGACAAAAGGTCGACTTCGACACTTAATAATGGTCCAATAGTGATACGTCCATAATATAATGAATCGAAGATATATATAAACAAGATTATAATTCAATAGTTTGTAACATGTAGACAATTCTTTCTTTTATGTGAAATTCCCAAAATTTCTTTTTTCATCATTTATACATATATTCTTAAGCCGGGAAGAGGCAATAACAACTTCAATAATTTTCAAGGCAAGCAATACAAGCATGCGCAAATCATGCCGAGGTCGTACAACATGATCCAACAGTATTTAAACTGGACACTACTAGAGGGTCGAATGAAGTAAACCATAGATGCATCTTTTTAATCTACCGAGGCGTTCATCCTATTCCACAACAGATAAACACAGTCAAACAATCAAATCTATAATTCATCAAAAATAAAATATTCTAGAAAAGGCAAGTTTTTCTTTTAAAAGTCAAGAAATTATATCTAGTCTTTTTAGAAGTTCATTTACACGTTCGATATATTTTAAGTATTTTTAAGTTTGTCAACAAGGTTTCACGTGTTACTAGAAATCATGCTTTTGGGTCCTAAACTACCCGAACCTAAGCATAATAGTAGCTACCCAGACTTAAACATAATAGGGGAATATATCCATTGACTCACCTATGGGGATAATTCCCTCTTACAAGGTTAGAAATGAGGCTCACCTCGCTTTGAAATTTCCATAATCGGTTTCCAAGCCTTTCCAAAGACTCCAATTGATGCACAACACCCCAAAACTATTCAAATAAAGGTCAAACCAATAAATATTCACTCTAATACTTGTAATAATTCAAATTATTAAAGTTCCCAACTCCGCTTAAAAATTTGACCGAAATGTCGTCGGGCCCACGTATTCGAATTCCAAAATTTCTCGAAGATAAATTCTACCCATAGCTTTACTAACTCAAATATACAATTTGCTCTAATGTTCATGCTCAAATTCAAGGTCTTCCCCAAATATTCCAAATTTATACTAATTCTCCATGTCTAATTCCATGTAAGATCGCATATTTAACTCAAAAATAGGAAAAAATCACTTACCTAGTGTTGCTTGGTGAAAATCTTTCTTTGAGCTCTCCAAAATCGTCAAAGCTAAATGAAAGAAATAAAAGAAATTGGCCAAAGCTCATGTTTAAAACAATCTGCCCAGGCTTGATCGAGTTGTATCTTGCTTTGTCCAGGTTGTACATCCTATTACAATTTTTCTCTGATATGCACCTTCTGTTAAAACGCCCATAACTCACTGTAGAATAATCCAAATAACAAATGGTTTAAAGATTTAAAAACGAGACTCGAAGATTTTATTTGTTAGTTGAACACCATATAACTCTTTATATATACCGAGATATGAGCTTCTAAAATCGGCTCCATGCATCAGAAAATTCTGTTAAAATTACTTCACCAACCATCTTCAATAAATCATAACATTTTGATAAAATGTTCAAATCATAAATGGTTTAATTTTCTTTAAACAGGAATGCAAGGGCAACAACTTTTATGTTTTGCAAATTTTTCGATTCCTTATAGATTTCGAGATATAAGCTTCCAAATTCAGCTCCGTGATTGCACTAGTTGCTGTCAAAACAGCTTTTTGCAGAAAATTTCAGCAACTCTTTGGTTCAAAATTCATTCTGTTAACCTTCCGAAATCCACTCGGAGCCCCGGGGACCTTAACTAATTATACCAACATGTCACAAAATATGATACAAACTCACTCAAAGCCTTAAATCACATCAAACAACGTCGAAATCATGCATCATACTCCAATTCAAACTTCATGAGCTTTGAAATTTCAAACTTCTACGCTCGATGCCGAAACCCGTCAAATCACGTTCGATTGACCTCAAAATTTGCACACAAGTCATATTAGAAATTACAGACCTGATCCAAATTTTGGAATTGGAATCTGACCCCGATATCAAAAGATCAAACTTTCGGTCAAACTTCTCAAAAATCTTTAAATTTCTATCTTTAGCCAAATGACTTCAAAATGACCTACGGACCTCCGAATTCACTTCTGACAGCGCTCCAACTCCAGAATCACCATACGGAACTATTCCCAAACTCGAAATCCAAACAGACAATAATAACACTAAAATACACTTCAACCCAAACTTATGAAATTTCTTTCAAAATGCTAAGTTCCACAATAGGCGCCTAACGTTTTCGGGTCTTCCAAAACATCATATGGACATACGACCAACTGCGAAATCATTATATGAACCTGCTGGAAGCTTCGAATCACAGTTCCGAGGTCGTTTACTAAACATAAAGCTTCAGAAATTAGAATTTTCTTTTCAAATCAACTCCGAACTCCCAGAAATTCAATTCCGACCACTTGTACAAGTCATAATACCTGAAATGAAGTTGCTCATGGACTCAAATTATTGAACGGCGCGCTAGATCTCAAAGCGACCAATCGGGTCTCTACGTTCTCTCATACTTGAACATATGTTCATCCTCGAACGTGCTAAGAATTGCCCTGGAGTTATTTGTAATCACTGCTCAACACCTCGAGCACCTACCAATGCTACCACAACTCAGCTGGGCGCCCTAGCTCGATCAATCGTAAGATATCCCTTCACTTAAGCAAATAAGCCTTAGAGCCCAATTCCAACATCCGGAGTTCTTTGCCAGGCCCGTTCCAACATACGCTTACCATATCAATAAGTACACGCAACACTAAAACGTGACTGCATACCTTAGCTGAATTCACACGTTGCACCACTTTACTCACAGGACCACAATAACATTCTCTGATCAAATTAGTCAAAATTCTACGAATCGGATGCTCCCATTGCACCTCATGACCTACATAGGTCTTGCTCTAACTCCTACAATACTGCCACGACGGAAGAGATGTGTAGAAATTCATAACCAATCATCGAATCAAGAAATCATTAGGTCTATACTCCTGACAAGAACCATCACTCATTCTAAACCGAAATAATGATCTTTGCTCTTTAATATACTTCATCCAATCCTATTGCAATGATCCAAGATTCAAAAATCTTGCCTTATCCAGTACGAACAGTTCAAGCGATAAGCCACCCTAGACATGGTCAATAGTCTCATATGATGCCACAACATTTCAATAGGCTACTAATTCGAAAGGGATACAAAGGAAACGACCTCTAGAAATAACTACTCAACTCGCTCAACTAATTTGAACGTTCCTCAAAAAATGAGAAAAAAACACACATAAGATGAAGTATGAAAACTGTATTCAACATCACACTGTTATGCGCGCAACCCGATCCAAACAACATACCTATGGCGGTGTGCCACCTGATCCACACATAAAATTCACCTAAGGAGATGCACATTGAGCTAAATTTCTCATTACAAAAAAATACCGAATATCGGTCACAAGTCCGCTAAGTGTATAATACATCCCTGAGGGAACATATAGCGGTATAAGCTACAAAACTCATGCACAACTGAGGTGCGATATACAATCTTAATCTCAAGAGCCATTTTGCTCATATAACATCATCTCAACGCGGAACCTCAACACATAAGCAATTCACTAAGCAATCTCTCAACTCATACGGTGCAATATATCAAAACATGAAATAACTGACGATGAAAACACCCTGACTGCTCTTCCATAAGGAGCGCATTAATAAAATGAACACATCTGGCCTGATATAGAGCCTATTTTCACATTTAAAATCCATTCACAGACCTCAAGCTAATTTGATTGCACTGAACTAGGTTAGTAACCTTTTAAAGGTCCATAACAACTCCTTTTTGTCTCATAACGCATAAGAACAACTATCCTAACGAAGTAATCATCTACACTCCACAACGCAATAAATCAAGTGCCCTCCAGGCATCAATTCCCAAATGAACGATATTACCACAATCTTCATACTTGGCTTAACTCTTCAACTAATTAAGTGACCACATGCCACACTTATACAACCTTCCCATGAGGCACGACCCCACAACCTTCCGTGACAGATAACAGGTATGTACATCCAAACCACCGGCCACACTAACGCGAAAAAGCGATCAAGAGTCCTTAACCAGAATGCAAAGCCTTTTTCACAAAACACCAATCTCAGGTGACGCTAAAAGCAACACCCACTTACTTTAAACATCGAAACTCATTTCGTGCTCATCCAAGCTCATGACATCCTTGTCAACATCGAACTGCAACATTGATCCTCACTTCAATTTCCATACCACTCACTGCACCCATCATTCCGATATACGATAGAACACAATTTTCGTCATAACTCCGGAACCACTAGTATATTAAATCTTCGTTATATAAAAACCTTTCACTTAACTCACTTCAGGAGAACCATAGCAACGCACAGGTGGATTCTCATAACTGTATAATATGCAAATCTCTAAGTAGTGTTCTAAGCCACCATAGCCCTTCTGGGATCTGCATACACATAACATGCCATATTAGTAGGATAATTATGAATAACATCAATTGCAGCGGCTGAAGAGCCTCACACGTACCGTCACAAATCACTTGCATAACTTGATCATGCTGAAGGAACTGATCACTACCACTAATATGCCAATTCAACTATGGCTAGCCAATCTATCTTCGTCTAATTTATCCTTTATTGCCTTTGAAATAATAATAGCACCATTCAACGCATAGCTCACTCCATCCGTACTCATATCGAGTGTGACCTTGAATCACGAGACCATGTTGTCTCAAATCCTACAAACTATTTCACACCTCCGTATTGCGCACATTCACATCCTCAACTGGTATGCCCATTCTGATAATCTCTCTATGAATCCAAAATCTTTTTCTCATTTCCTAAATGTTGCACTGCAAGACAAAAATCATGGAACATTCTGGGCCTCTTCTCATAAGCTGCTACAAAGCTTGATCCTTAACTGTACCTATAAGCTCGAAATCATTAGGCACCACACCTTACCCCTTTGAATTCACTAGGACTGTTGTTGGGAGTCACCCACTTTGGCTTGGTCCCGAATATAATCAACTCCCAGGCTCTACTAGCACAAGAACACCTATCTCACTGAAGCACTCGATGGGATCACTTCCCTTGTAAATCACCTATGTACGAAGCATAAATCCAAAATCTTCCCAAAGCCTGAACATGAGCCTGTAAGGCCAACTATAGCACATCTTTGCCAATTCCTTTGTTCAGATACCACTTACGTTCATTTCCCTTAGCCAAAATAACTTACCAATACGTGGATAAACCGAAACGTCACAAGAACATAACCATACAACCCAATCGTAGGCGGTGGGACTCTTCCACTTAGTTTGAAGGCACCATTACACAAATCTAGGACACACCAAGATTTTTTCTTCATTGTTGACATGCTCTTGCATAACTAGCTTGCCAAATCCTTTGAAATCTTTCTATAAAACCCTTTACGGATACTCTAATTCATTAACCACATTCACATGACCGATCTTTTTACCGTATAGCTAGTAGAATTCTTCGCAGAAGCTTCGCCAAACGTGCGACTGCTAACCTGCTAATAGGGAATAACCCCTATGGAAATCACTCTCTGACATCTTCCAACGTCGTTGCATGGGGTACAATCACTACAATATATATAACCCCTACTGAGCCTCTACTCCTTCCCCAGCTGCACATACTAGTACATTCACTCCTCGTGGATATCAACTGGATGTGCGACAATATCCTTTAATTCAAAGTTATGTTGTTCCCTCATTCATATCAAGCAGCTCATTTCGATCATATCAAGTCTCCCATCGTATAATATCCAATATTACAGATTAAGTCCATAAACCCAGCCGTTGAATCCACGTACTGCTCTGCCTCTCTCCCACTTTGGGACATCTCTCTTCTTTAAGAAACTACTCTACCTCCACTTCATACACCAAGCCTTCTGGAAGTTTAACCACTACGTGACTCTCCCCACACGTCCTTCCTCATCCTTTGCTGCTAAGCTAATGCCTTAGATCAAAATTTATATTGGTAAGCGTTTGAACCAAAAGACCGCTACTCACTTTTAAACCTTTCTGAAGATCATCTTTCTCGAGCCGTCAGTATTAGGAATACACGTTTAATCTTGAACCACCGCACCCCGCGATCTCTAACAGCCGTTTATCTAATATTATTTCACAATATCTTTCCCTAAAAACGAATTTCAAAAGACCATAACACTGGTGAACTTAACACATTCAATCGAGGACGATGATACCACATCGCAGATGAAAATTCTACCACGTTTGAAAATACCAAGCCTCGTTACTCCATCAACCCGATTGCCTTTCCCCTACTGGGAATAAAATATTGGATCTCCAAATCATGCACTAAGTAAACCTCCCTTCAAGTCATCCACTGCCCCGACGGATAGGCAAACATCCTACCATCACATCAATACCATGCGACAATCGTTCATAAGCATCATAGCAACTTGTTCCCAGCCTCAGATCTCTCGGAAGTACTGCTACAGAGGTAAAATGACAGAATATCCTTTCGTAGGGCGTCGATAATAGTCAAATCAACTACATAGGGAGAAACATCCCGCACCACCTCTGTAGTACCTTTAAAATTTCTTAATTCCCGATATATATAATAAGTGCTCCACGTCGCATATGATTGAATAGGAAGGAAATAAAGGTATAAGCCCCAAAGGAATCAAACCACATGATGGGGAATCAAGAAAGGGTGTACTCCTAACAGCGCAATAGCCTCCCGAAAATAAGTATGCATGTCTCTGTACCAATCTGCGAGACACTACTGGACTTGATCATGACTCGTGGGACCTAAGGTAACCTATTTCTCCGATACCATATTGTCACGATCTAAAATCCATTAAGGTTAGTGATGGACCGGACACCGTTGTCAGGCAAGCCAACCAAAATAATTAATTAAATTCTCATTTTAATAATTTTGAAAACTATGATTTTCCTTCAATTTTACTAGTAAAAGATAATCGTTTCTAATCAAATATGAATGTTAAGCAATTAATATAAAATACCCCATAATTAGCTAAAACTTGGTGTCACAAGTACGTGGGCATTTACTAAGAAATGACGTAAAATACAGTAATTGTCCGGAATACAAGTGGACAGAAATGAAAATATAGTACAATACTCTGAAAGGAACTGTGCTGGCTGCGGGTCGTCACGATAATATCAGCTCACCTAAGTCTATATATCAATCATGCTGCAAAGCCACTAAGCCACTAGCCACATATGAACATGTGTAACAAAAATGCACAACAAGTGTGGTATGAGTACGAAAATAATATGTACCCAGAGTAACCCATCTAATATTTAAAAAGTAGAGATGAGAGGTCGACTTCGACACTTACTAGTGGTCCAATAATGATACGTCCGTAATATATTGATCGAGGATTTATATAAATAGGATTGCAATTCAATAGAGTGAAACATGTAGACAATTCTTTCTTTTATGTGAAATTTCCAAAATTTCCTTTTTCATCATTTATACATATATTCTCAAGTCGGGAAGAAGCAATAACAGCTTCAATAAGTTTCAAGGCAAGCAATACAAGTATGCACAAATCATGACGAGGTCGTACGGCTCGGTCCAACAATATTTAAACTGGCGTGAATCATAGATGTATCTATTTAATCTACTGAAGCGTCCGGCCCGTTCCACAACGGATAAACACAATCAAACAATCAAATCAATAATTCATCAAGGAGCAAATATTATTGAAAAGTCAAGTTTCTCTTTTAAAAGTCAACAAATGATATCTAGCCTTTTTAGAAATTTATTTACATGTTCGATATGTTTTAAGCATTTTCAAGTTTGTCAATAAGCTTGCACGTATTACAAGAAAGCATGCTTTTGAGCCCTAAACTACCCGGACTTAAGCATAATAATAGCTACGTACAGATTATTGTCACCTCGTGTGTATGTAGCCCCCATAAATAGGAGCACATAACCAATTGACTCACCTGTGGCGATAATTCCCTCATAAAAGGTTAGAAAAGAGACTCACCTGGCTCTGAAATTTCTATAACCGACTTCCAAGCCCTTCCAACGACTCTAATGGATGCACAACGCTCCAAAACTATTTAAAATAATGGCAAACCAATAAATATTCACTCTAATACTTGTAAAAATTCAAATTATATAACTTCCCAACTCTGCTCAAAAAGTTGACCAAAATGACTTTGGGCCCACGTGCCAATATTCTGAAATTTCTCGAAGATAAATTCTATCCATAGTTTTACTAGCTCAAATACACAATTTGCTCTACTTTTTATGCTCAAATTCAAGGTAAAATTCCAAAATTTAAATTCTAGGTCTTCCCCAAAATTCCAAATTCAGACTAATTTTCCATGTCTAAATCCATGTAAGATCGCTTATTTAACTCAAAAATAGAAAGAAATCACTTACCTAGTGTTTCTTGGCGAAAATCCCTCCTTGAGCTCTCCAAAATCGTCCAAGCTAAATGAAAGAAATGAAAGAAACGAGCCAAAACTCATGTTTAAAACAATCTGCCCAGGTGTCATCGAGTTGTACCTTGCGTTGTGCATGTTGTACATCATATTACAATTATCCCTGCTGTACACCTTCTGTTAAAACACCCATAACTCCTTCTGAAAATATTCAAATGTCAAACGGCTTAATGCTTTAGAAATTAGACTCGAAGATCATTCATTTTATAGGTTGAAACCTATATAAATCTTTATATATTCCGAGATATAAGCTTCTAAAGTCGGCTCCATGCATCGGAAAATTCTGTCGAAACTGCTCTACCAGCCACATGATATATAAGCTTCCAAATTCACCTTCACAATTGCACTAGTTGCTGTCAAAACAACTTTCTGCAGAAAATTTCAGCAACTCTTTAGTCCGAAATTCATTCTGTTATCCTTCCGAAATTCACCCGAGGCCCTCGATACCTTAACCAATTATACCAACATGTCCCAAAATATGATAAGAACTCATTAGAGGGATCAAATCACATCAAACAACGTCAAAATCATGAATCGTACTTTAATCCAAGCTTTATGAACTTTGAAATTTCAAACTTCTAAATTCGATGTAGAAACCATCAAATCACGTACGATTGACTTCAAATTTTGCACACAAGTCATATTTGACATTACGGACCTATACCGGCTTTTGGAATTGGAATCCAACCCCAATAACAAAAAGTCAAACTCTCGGTCAAACTTCTCAAAAACGTTCAAATTTCTATCTTTAGCCAAATAACTTCAAAATGACCTAAAGACATCTGAATTCACTTTCGATCACGCTCCCAACTCCACAATTACAATACGGATATATTCCCAGACTTGAAATAAAAAACGGTCATTAATAACGCTGAAATGCACTTCAACCCAAACTTATGAAATTTCTTCCAAAATGGTAACTTCCACAATAGGCGTCAAAACATTTCCGGGTCTTCCAAAACCTGATCCAAACATACACCCAACTCCAAAATTATTATATGAACCTGTTGAAACCTTCGAATGCCGGTTTTGAGGTTGTTTACTCAACAATACAATCTTAGCTAATTCTTTCAACTTAAAGCTTCCGAAATGAGGATTCTCTTTCCAAATCAACTATGAACTCCTCGAAATTCAATTCCGACCATGCGTACAAGTCATAATACCTGAAATGAAGCTGCTCATGGTCTCAAAGTGTTGAACAGTCTCTAGAGCTCAAAATGACTAGTCTATCGTTACATATGGCACATTACTTTTTTTATCACATAGATATAAGAAGAAATTTGGGAAGAGAGACAAAGAGAGATAGAGAAAGAATAATTAAGTCAGTAGTTTTTTTTAGGATATGGCTTTACAATGCAAATGTTTTAGGACTGTCTTTTCCAAACCTAATATAATGCAAAGAATTTTCCAATCCCTCCTGTATGTTGTTACCTTGTTACCTGATATATTTTTTTCTTGTATGGGTGGCTTGGGTTTCAGCCCTTGATGGTTGTAAGCCGGTAACCCAACCACTTATAAGGCCCAACATGATCAAATTGTTTTGGGCAAGTTATATTTTTGGCCTGTCGGCAAAACACAATTACATGGGCTAGTAATATATACACAAATTATATACTGATTATCGTATATTATTTTCTGGAGCGACCATACAATGTAACTTTACCAACTATTTTTCTATGATATATATGGACCTTAATAATTGGGAAACTTCCAATGTCAAGAAGGGGCGAATGGGCTCGAAAGTGTAACAAGGATTATATTATTGGGGCATATAGGATTCTCATAATTGATACAATAAATTATGAGAAAAATTTATTTATATCCCATCGGCCCAAATTATATCACCTGATAGCCCAAAAATTGCAATATACTGTCACGACCCAAAATTTGCTGCTCATGGTGGCATCTAATCCAACCCGCTACGTAAGCCAACTATTAATTATCCAATTTCATTTATATTAACAAGACAACTAGATTAAAAATTTTATGGAGTTTTTATACAATTTTCAAGGACTAGTAATATAAATCACGAGCTTCTACGAATGGAGTTTACAAAGAAACAATGAAACAAATACACAGTCTATTTGAAAATGACATAAATAAAGTTTTATAAGCTAAGGCTACCCAGAACAAAGGAGGCAACTACAACAGGGACGGGGGTACATCTTCAAGTCTTGCAACCATTGAGCACAATAAAAACAGCAACTAACATCTGTACGTGATGTCCAGAAGTGTAGTATCAGTACAACCCAACCCATGTACTAAGTAAGTAACGGACCTAACCTTAGGTTGAAAGCAATGACGAGCTAACACAAGATCGGGTTCAATGCCAATATTTCCACAACAATTTGTAACAACATAATATAAGTAAATAAAAAGATATCTCAAAGATAAAATACTCAGCTCGTTCACAATTCCAAAAAATGGTCATGAATTTCAAATATCTTAGTGAAAGAAACTCCCAGATCTCTTACTGAAACTGCCAAAAGTACGAGTAAGTTTGAAAATTGTGTTTTTTTCAAATATCTTTTCCACAATAAATAAAATGTCTCATTTTCTTTCCAAATAACAAGTATAAAGTTCATCACCATATCCATACATCAATGTGTATAATAAGTAATGAATGACGTGATACTATCTAGCATGACGAAAATGCATCTCTATTCTTGTATATCATGTATTCATGTAAATTCTATGTATTTCAGAGATGATACATGTACTCACACTCTCCGATTAGCCAATCCCATTGCCTCACATCCTCTCCTACTAAGTTCAATACTCAACATACTAAATCACTCACCACTTTGTAATAGCCATTACGAGAGCAGCCCGATATATATATATATATATATATATAACAACAACAACTACCCAATATAGTCCCACAAAGTGGGTCTGGGGAGGGTAATATGTAGACGGGCCTTACCCCTACCCGAAAGGGCAGAGAGGCCTTCCAATCGACCCTCGGCTCAGTAAAGGAAAGGAAAAACAAAAACAAAAACAAAAAACAAAAAAAAAACAAAAGAGCATTAGTAACTCCAACAGAAATAACGTAAATAATTAACTAAACATAATAACCATAAATAAAATAGCCTGCAATAATATCAGACAGTATCTACCATAAGATAGACACAATCCAATACACAAATCATCTATGGATAGCCCTGCCAAGCCTCACCCAACCCCGGGTGAGGAGTACGAAAAACTCTAGGAGCCCCTATCCTACAACCTCGATACTAGACCTCCAGACTTTCCTATCAAGAGCCATGTCCTTGAAAACCCACATTCTAGCCATGTCATGCCTAATCACCTTTCCCCAATACCTCTTAGGCCTCCCTCTGCCCCGCCGTACACCGACCATCGCTAGCCGCTCACAACTCCTCACCGGGGCATCAGGACTTCTCCTCCGAACATGCCCGAACCACCTCAGCCTCGCTTCTCGCATCTTATCATCCACCGGGGCCACTCCCACCTTATCTCAAATAACTTCATTCATAATCTTATCTAACCTGGTGAGCCCGCACATCCACCTGACCATCCTCATCACCACAACCTTCATTCTCTGAACATGAGAGTTCTTCACTGGACAACACTCCCCCCCATACAACATGGTAGGTCTAACCACAACTCTATAAAATTTCCCCTTGAGTTTATGTGGAACTTTATTGTCACACAGGACTCCTGATGCAAGCCTCCACTTTTGCCACCCCGCTCCTATACGATGAGTGACGTCCCGTCAATCTCTCCGTCCCCTTGAATCACCGACCCAAGATATCGGACACTGTCCCTCTTGGCGATGACCTGAGATCCAATCATCATGTCCCTGCCTACTTCCCTTGGCTCGGCACTAATCTTGCACTCCAGGTATTCTGTTTTAGATCTGCTTATTTTGAAACCCTTAGACTCGAGAGTCTATCTGCATACCTCTAACCTCTCAATAGCACTGACCATCATCTCGTCTATCAAGACTATGTCATCAACAAATAGCATACACAAAGGCACATCCCCTTGAATATGTCGGGTTAGAGCATCCATCACCAAGGCAAACAAGAGAGGGCTAAGCGCCGATCCTTGATGAAGCCCCACAACCACTGGAAAATGGTATGAATCGCCACCCACCATCCTAACCCTAGTCTTAGCTCCATCATACATGTCCTTGATTACTCTGATGTAGGCTTCCAGCACGCTCTTCGCTCCAAGCACCTCCATAGCACCTCCCTTGGGATCTTGTCATACGCCTTCTCCAAGTCGATAAGCCCCATGTGCAGGTCCTTCTTCTTATCCCTGAACTGCACCACCAGACTCCTGACAAGGTGGATAGCTTTTGTAGTGGAGCGACCCAGCATGAAACCGAATTGGTTCACAAATATAACTGTCAACTCCCTCACCCTCGCCTAGATCACCCCCTCCCAAACCTTCGTGGTGTGACTTATTAATTTGATACCCCTATAGTTGTTGCAAGACTGGATATACCCTTTGTACTTGTACAGGGGCACCACTGTACTCCACCTCCACTCCTCCGGCATCCTTTTGGTCCTAAAGATCGCATTGAACAGCCTAGAGAGCCACTCCACTCCTGACCTACCGATGCATGTCCAAAACTCCATCTGGATCTCGTCAGGCCCGGTCGCTCGACCCCTACTCATCCTATGCAAAGCTCTCATGACCTCCTCCGCCCCAATGCGCCTACTGTACCCAAGGTCTCTATGTATCTCGGAATGCCCCAACTCGCCTAGCTCTATGTTATGATCCCCCTCCTTGTTAAGTAAGTCTCAAAAGTACGTCTGCTACCTCTGCTTGACTTGAGACTCCCCCATCAGAACTCTACCATCCTCGCCCTTGATGCACCTAACTTGGTCAAGATCACGCGCCTTGCTTTCCCTTGCTTTTGATAAGCGGAATAACTTCCAGTCCCCTCCTTTCTCCCCTAATTCCTCATACATGCGACCAAGCGTCGCTTTTTTAGCTTCCGTAACCGCCAACTTTTCTTCTCTCCTCGCCACCTTGTAGATTTCCGTGTTCGCTCTCCGTTCTTCCTCGCTTGTGCTCCCTGCAAGATTAACAAACGCCACCTTCTTCACCTCCACTTTTCCTTCTACTACATGGTTCCACCACCCGTCACCCTGATGTCTGCCTGAATAGCCCTTGGCTACCCCGAGCACATCCCGTGCTACCTCGCTTACCAAGTTTGCCGTCTCTGACCATATAGCGTCCGCTTCCCCAGAACTTCTCCATGCTCCGCCCTCAGCTAACCTTCTCTCCAACTCCTGTGATTTCTCCTTAGTAAAAACACCCCATCTAATCCGCGGTTGTCCCCGAGCACCCCTCCTCTTCCTCTTTACCCAGAGACCGACATCCATCACTAGGAGTCTATGAAGAGTCGTAAGGGACTCTCCCGGAATAACCTTGCAGTCCTTGCACATACCTCTATCGCTCCTTCTGAGGAGGAGGTAATCAATCTGAGTCCTCGCCGCCGAACTCATGAAGGTGACCAAATATTCCTCCCTCTTCTGAAATGTCGAGCTCGCAATCAGAAGCTCTGAAGCCCTGGAAAAATCAAGCAGTGACGTGCCTCCTCCGTTCCTCACCCCAAAGCCGAAGCCACCGTGCACCTCATCATAACCACCAGCATCAGCCTCAATATGACCATTAAAGTCCCCTCCAATAACTAACTTCTCAGACTGGGGAATAGTACTCGCCAGATCATCCAAGCCCTCCCAAAAGCGCCTCTTAACCTCCTCGTCTAAGCCCGCTTGCGGCGCGTAAGCGCTGATGACGTTGAGGACGCAACCCCCAATAACAAACTTAATAGACATTAACCTATCATTCACTCGCCTAACCTCGACCACGGACTCTCTTAGATCCCTATCTACCAAGATGCCCACTTCATTCTTACCTCTCACGACCCCAGAATACCACAGCTTAAACCCGTCTGCATTCCTCGCCTTCGACCCTTTCCACCTAGTCTCATGGACACAGACTATGTTAACCCTCCTCTTCTGGAGAACTTTCGCCAACTCAATGGAATTACCTGTCAGAGTGCCTATGTTCCACGACCCAATCCTTAATCTATGAGCGTCCGCTACCCTCTTCCCACCTTTACCTCCAGCCCTACCCGCAGGACCACTCCCTGTCCCCCTACTCACCCCCGCCACCGCCCCCACCCCCCGAGGACATGACCTTACAATATCATCCCCCACCGCGGCCACTATCTCTCCAACCGACTATGGAGAATAGTGACGCACACACGCACTATAGTGGAATACGCAAAAAGATGCAAACTAGATACCAACAGAGTAAACCTCACACGGAATGCAAGCTAGAATACGTAAAAAAGTGTACAGAGTAAACAAGAGAGTGAGAGGTACCAACTCCCGGTGGAAAAACCTAGAAGTAGGCTTTGATGCGCCCGAGGTCAACTGCTACCCACTCTTGCACGTCTCGGCCAGTGTTTCTTAGCTCCTCACTCCCAAACGCCGCAAAATGGCCTCGCCTCCGTGACTAGTACCTGGGGCAAGTTTTCCTGAAGCTTATTGGAATGGGTAGTTCTGCTGCGTCCTGCCGAAAATCTGAATGGGAGTCGCCGGAAGTACTGTAGCTTGCCGGAAATCCTCTCCGGAAAAATAAGGCACCTGTCCAAAAAAACAAAACACACCCACACACCCACAAAAAGTAGAAGAGAGAATAGGAAGAAAAGAGAAAAAGCTAGCGAGGAAAAGAGAACAGAGCAGCAACAAATTGAAATAAAGTAAAACAGCAACAAATTGAAATATAATAAAACACAAAAAAAAAATAGAGAATTGATATAAGAAAGAGGAGAAATACAACAAATATGGATTAGTTGGGAAGAAAAAGAAGTAAAATTATTCCGATTGAAGAACACATAGTATTCAATGTAAAGAAGGAGATTTCTGATGAATGAACGTCGGTCGGGAAATAATCCCTTACCTAATCGTTTCAATCCTGACCGTTGATCATTTAGATCTACGGTCGACATTGGCCCTTTCCTAATTAAACCCAAACGACCTCTTATCCCCATCCCATTTCATAGCAAACGCCGTCTCTGAATCCTCTTTCTCCTTCATATCCTCTCAAAACCCTAGCCGCCACCCTCAACTAAAACCCTAATATCTCTAAAAATCAATGGCTTCCAAGGTCATCAGAAACCTGTGTCCACCTCCTAGGGCTTCTGCATGCCCCATTATCATAGTTTCAGGGCTAGATTCTAGAAAAGGTTGGTCCAGACCTCGGTTAATTTCAATTTTATGGTTGTCCCCTTTCATCTTTGACCTTGCTCCTGCCAGCCATGGCTATTCGAGTTTGACTCTTGACTCTCGTGCTTAGATCGATGTCTTTCAAAGCCTTGCTCACCACTTGGGGTTCTTCTGAAACCCTAACTTTTAAGGTTCTTCCGGTTAGGTTTTCTGTTAAGTTATTTGACATGTTTTGTTGTATTTCCTTATGTCATTCTTCTACTTGATTTTGTATGTTAAGGGCCTTAATTTTTTGAGGTATCTGAATCTATTTTTGTTATTATTTGTTTGATCTACTTGTGTTTCATCTCCAGATTCGATTGATATTGAAAACCCTAACTTTGGATTCATTCGAGTTCTGGGACTATTTATTGTGTGATCTACTTGTTCATCATCTTTGAATTCGATTGGTTTAAAAAAAAAACCTAATTCTTTTTCAACCTATTCGAGCTTCTAAAGCTGCTTCATCTGTTTGAAGTTGCTCGATTGGAATCAAAATCCTTTTGTTTCAGCATCTATTTCTTTATGTGATTTGGTTTCTTGCAATCATTGAACTCGACTATACTTTTTCAGAAGGGCCTTTTTACTTGGCCCTTTGCATGCTTCTGATACTCTCTTTTCTCAATTACTAAGATATGAAGTTGACCTATGTGACTTCCAGGTTTCGATAGTTCACTTTCTACTGACTATGTGATTGTTATTGCATGATGCTTTTCCTTTCCATATTTTGGCTTTGCATGCCTAATGTTTATGAACTCTATTTATATACTGAATTCCCCTCTAAAATGACCTTCATGTTTTGACTGATTTCAAGTCGTTCCTTGTGTAATTCTAATTACACTCGTGTGTTAAGTAATTGATTCTTTCCTTGTTTCGCCTTACTGATTTCCCTGTTTCTTGGCTTGAATTGAAAACTGCCTTTTAGACTCTCAAATTCTCCTACTTTTGGTTTATTTACTTATTCATGGGAACCCATATTAATCTCCTTATATTAGTAATTTTGAAATCCTTGATTCCCTGATTTACTATGTTCTGATTTTTTATTATCTGCATATTCTGCAACTTTATTTTGCTTTCTTACCTTATTGGGGTTAATCGAGTACTTCAAGGATTTTTCGTTAGTTGTTCCCTTAATGAACCTCTATGTACTTACCCCTAAATTGTGTACTCTGCACATGCTCCACTTGATTTATTTCCTTAAATGTTTTCTGCTCATTATTGTTTATATTTAACTCATTAATTAAAGGAAGTACTTATTGTGATTTGATTTTGATTAGTACATAGTTCCATAATTAACATACTACTATGATTTTTACCTTATTCGCTACATATTTTCAACTATAAATACCCTAAGTCTTTCATAAACGATGAACACATTTATTTCTAAACTCTCACTTACACTCAAACACTCTCTCTTGCTTTACTACTTGCACGGTGGTATGTTTAGCTGGCTAAAAGCCAAAGCTATATTTCAAGTGTTGTTACCTTTCTTTACTGCATTTAGCACCAACAAAAACATGGTTACTTAATGTTCTTAAATTGTTGTCTGTGTACTGCTTGTATCTATTTCAGTACATTTATTTAGCATGTTGTAATTTCCTTTATCATATTTTGAATCAATGCATTATGAATCCTAAACCCCTGCCCCATTGTGTTTGATGCTTGTGGATTGTTTAGGACATGACATCATCAAAAATTGCTGAACATGACTCAAACTTGGTCCTTCTAGGATCATGACCTTCAGGTTATCTTTATATGTTGTGTGTTCTAATTGATTTACATGACAGCACCCCAATTGTTGTATATGCCCAGAATTGACTCTTGTCTAAGTACATAGGCTCTTTGCAATTCCCAACCCCGGAACCCATTTTGTATGAAGTTATCAACTCTATAATAGTTTCCCTACCACCCTATACCCCTCTCCTTTATTCCCTCAACTATTAGAACTCTGTTTCTACACTTATACTATCTTCTTAGACCTAAATTCTACCCCCCTCATGTAAGCCTTTCCATGGGACCCATGAACTCTCTTTGAACTTGGACAAATGAGGGTTGGCACTTCCATACAACACTTGTCCCTATTCTGGTGATGCAATTTGGGTGTGAGCATTGCCAGGAGTCCTATTGAGACTCTTAGGGAACTGTAACACACTCAAATTGGAGAAAGGCTTTGAAGCAATGGCATCTTAAGGCAGTATTCCATAGCTCAGGGAGGAACCAAGAATTGGACCTCCTCTAGTTGTATTTTTTATGTATTTTGATGTAATTTAAATATTCCTGGTTCGTAATAATTATTAATAAACACTTGGGGCTGGCTAGTGAAAATGGTTAAGGTATTTATGCATGTCAAGAGTAGAAACTATGCCTATAGGAATATATTAATTCTGCATATACAATCACATTTAGAAACCATGCCTATAGGACTATTTTAATTTTGCATATTCAATCACATTAGAAACCGTGCCTATAGTACTATTTTAATTCTGCATATTCAATCACATTTAGGAACCATGCTTACATGACTATTTTAATTCTGCATAATTCAAACTGCATCTAGAAATCATGCTCATAGAGATTTATTTACTCTACATGTTTAATATCACACCTAGATAACCTGCCATAGGGCTTCATTCTAATTTACTGCTTGCTAGGTATCATGTTTTAAGGTTATAATCCAATAACGTGTTAAAATTAATAACATCTGGAAATGATGCCCACAAGGGTCCATAAGTATAATCCTTTTCGTTTCTATTCACACGCAATGTTAGGTATCATGTCCACAAGGACAGAAAATCAGTGTCACATAGAAATCATGTCTATAGGGACTCTATTAATCGGATTCGCTTCATTTAGTGTCAGTGATAGAAATCATGCTCCTAGGGATTAAAATCACTTGTAGTAGATGCTATCACATGTAGAACTTGTAGCTAGTTCAATTTAATTCTGTCCACTCTATACTTCTTTTAATAACCCAACTCCCTTGCTTAACAAGGTTTAGCAAGCATGCCTATAGGATTTCAAATAATCCGTTTAAGTTCTATTGTCTCATCAACCTCTAAACTAAGTAGATATCATGCCTACAGGACCCCGTTTAAGCACCTAGGGAAGCCTTAGGCAACGTAATTAAAACTCAACTCACCTCTGTTATTTGTTTAAGTGATATAGTCAGTAAGTAAGTCTGATTCTTATTTTCTAACTGAGTCATGCAATAAGCCAAGCCTGCCGCAGTTATAACAATCTCCCCTTCTTTCAAGTATATATTTAGAATTGGACCTTACTCACTTTTTTATGTCGTGCTATTGCATTGCTTTGTTTGGAGGAGATATACTTGAGCCTTCTATGTTTATCTACTTCCCCTCTAATGTGCAATCTTTATATGTTTTGTATGTCGCCTTAGAGTTTTTACCTTTGAAACTTCAAAACAAGCCTAACATCCCTCCCTTTTAGGATTAATAGTCCTAAGTGCCTCCAGGACTGATAGGAATGATATAGGTAATAGCATGCATAAGTAATCAAGACCAATCTGCGCTTTAATACCTTGATTGGGAGGGATTTGTAGATATGAATATGATGACCACATGACAATATCACGTGTATCCCCTTATTGAGGAGTTGTTACCTGACATTGTGTGGGTTGATCCATATTTTAAATAAACCTAGGACCCCCCTCCTCCTTCCTTTATTTTTTATTCTCTTTTAGAATTGTAATTCCTTATCAAAAAATTAGCTCTTTTAATTGTTCTTTCAAACTTTGTCTACTTTCAAACCATTATGTATTGAAATCCCCTCTTATTTCAACCTTATCTGCTTATATGTTAATTGCACCTCAAATTCACAATAATTGTCTGGCCGAGAACAATACTAGTGGATCCTGAGGGGTGCCTAACACCTTCCCCTTAGGATAATTTCAAGCCTTTACCGAATTTGTGGTTATTCAGCAAGCTTAGAGTTGAATCTCTATTGTGTCTTAATGCACCTTAATCGTTACATGGCGACTCTTCAAATGCAAACCCAGTTCCCAAAATGAACGAGTTATCCATACCAAAATGTCATAAACCTGATTTTTGCGAAGGAAAAAGCTGGTGCGACAGCATGGTGACTCTGTTGGGCATATTTATGCTTTTACCATTTCAGGCTATCATTGTGAATTTATGCTTCTTTACGTGCAATTACTTTTTTAATTCCGTTAAGCATTAAATCTTTTTTTTTCTCCAATTTCAAAACTGACTTGTCTTTTTTTGCTTTCCTTTTCTAATTTTCTTTACTACTGCTTTATATTATGAAACTGTTGTATTTACTGTTTCCTTAACATGAAAATACGTGACAACATGCTTTAATTATTGCATAATCATGCTCAACATCATATTCCACTTGTGCCAAATAAATCCCTTAGTAACACTTATAATGAGTGATTGAGCTCTTCCAATATTATCAACCACTAAATTTGGAAAAGGCATATATGTGGTAAAACCAGTTGATCAATAGTGTAGTCGACAGTTTCGTGTCTTTCCCCCTTGAGTTTTCTGCTCAAGGGTACCAGTCTAAAACCCTTTAGAAACCTTACTCTGTTTAAAATGTGCATGCATCATGGTCAAACCTAGCCGAATGAGTTAGTTGTCCACATAATGACTCCTTAAGATGGCCTTGTCCAAAGTCCACCGGGTTTCCCTAAAACCCAAACGAATGTCGTCACGATCTGTGCATTTATTTGGAGAACTAAATGCTTTTATGCTAATTGTTGATATTAAATAGTTAAGTCTGGTGGGGGTAAGAACCTAGCCGTATTTGTCTAGTATAAATATGAAGCACCATGTTCCCAGATACCGCATGGTCACCAACATTCACCCAAAACTGCTAAGATGGTGGAAAGATCGTCACTCAAGTGATCAAGCTCTTGTTCGGAAATATTTGGGAATCCTAACTTCTGTTTTGGAGATCCAACCCAACAATAGGATCATAGAAGTTGCTACTTTATTCTTGGATTGTGAGATGTCTATATTCCACTTTGGGGACATTGAAATGACACCCTTGCTAGAAGAGATATGAGGATTGGACGGTATAGCATGGGAGAATCTAATGCCTGAGAACCACAAAGGCAGGGGTTTTCTCAAAATTATGGGTATGAAGAAGAATCCAAAACAAACATGTTTCAGAGAATCCTACATCCATTTCGATTATTTGTATTAGAGGTATGGCCACAGCAAATCCTACCATACCTATCCTAAGGAGTTTGCCATCACATCATTAGGGCATAGTCATCGAAAGGCCTTTGTGTTCATGTTTTTTTCCTGGGATTGATCGTATTTCCAATGAAAAAAGCAAGAATCCACACCAAGCTGGCTATGGTAACTAAAACCATAATGGAAGGAATTGGTGGACAACCATTCAGCATTGTCTCCATGATCCGAGCCCTGGAAAAGTGTCAACGAGGAGCCAAACACTTTAAAGGTTGCAATTTGCTACATCAACTTTGGCTCATGGAGCATCTCCAAAAGGGTAAATACCGACAAGAGATTTAGCGAAGGGACTGGGATGATCATATCGTTTTCCATTGTCATACCTCCTTTTTTACCTACACCCCCGGGAAGGGTGTGTATAAAGAGAGTTTTTTCAATTTAAGTGACAATCAAAATGGAATTATTTATTTCTATTAAAACTTAGAGTCGCCAATTGGGATAATTTATGGTGTCCCTAGTCACCAGTTTAGAATCTTGAATCGAGGAAATATTGGACTCTGTTTAAGTCTGCGAACACAGAAATTCGGGTACGAAATTTTGTTAACTGGGAGAAGGTGTTAGGAACTCTCGAGTTCTATGGTTCTAGCACGGTCGCTTTGATCATACTTGTCTTATTAAAATTGTTTAATTACTAATTTTAGAACCTATATGAATTCACCTTTTACCGTTTCTTAATTAAGAAAATAATCTTGAAATATGTTACGTGTATGTATACACATTTGTTTGGCACGTCAAAAATCATGTCATGCGAACGTATCCGCAATTAATAACGCTTTATGATTATTAAGAAAATTTGGCCGAAGTTGCGCGAACCCATACTCTGGTTTTGCTTTCGGAAATCGTAATCATGTCATGCAAACGTGTACGCAATCATGATAGTATATTAGTGTGCCTAAAACAAACTACGAGCATTCATCATTCTTTATCAAAGGTGTGGAATTTATTCAAGGGCCACGAATGATTCAACTATGGATGGCACACTTCGACCTAAAAACTACATCTAATTAAAGAGGACTATGCTAACAACAAATTCATTATTATTGTGAAAGTTTAGTCGAAGTTGCACGAACGCATACTTTGTGTTGATTTTAGAATTGTAATTATGTCACGGGAACATGTACATAATCACAATTGTATTTTAGACGGCCCTAAAGGCTTTCCTACAAATATTTGTTATTAATGACTAGATATGACATTGGTGAGGGCCATGCGTGATTTAATTAGGATGGTTCACATCACTCTCAAATTGGAAAGTTTAACTGATTAAAACAGGACAATTTACCAATGCTTTCGACATAAAAATTGAAATACTTTAAATTTACCGCTCCATCAGGTAAGGGATCCCCCTAGGCTTGAACTACTGACCCTACGCGTAAATGGGAATAGCTGACCTCCAAGTCAGGACCAATCCTGAGCCCAAGTCCTTGGGACGGCTGGCCAGCGGTGGAAAATAGGACTGCATATCGAATCCTTAAACTTGCAAACGTTGAATTATTAAACAAGCAATGTAAGTTCAATTCTAAAGTTCTAAAGTTAATGCTAAGCCCACTGCGCCTTTACTGATTCTACCATGGGATGGGCTTGACTTAACGAATTAAAGACCAGATTTTGAAACACTAATTAACTATCAGACTTTCATGACTCCACAATGCACATATGTTTGGGCAGCCTTGGCTATTGAAACATACCTATAATTGACAAGTGAGCTACTGGGCTTGAAGAACAAGACCAAAATAAAACGTCAGCCTCTTTTAAAGGCAGACCCTCCCAAGGCCCTGTACTCAATGAGCTCAAACCATGATGGATTGGGGCTGAGGATCACAAATCCATTATCGAGTCTCCGCCAAAATAAGTGATTCATTCACATTTAGTCACAAGCCAACAGGTTTAACTAACAATCAGTGATTAGTACACCAAGCTACTTTCAACATTATCAGGTGAGGCTGTTTGACTGCAAATTATCATATGCCTATTTTTGAACTAGACTTGCCCTTTCCTCATGAAAATCAAACCAGGACCTTTCAATCTTGGCCCATTCGATCCACAAACACAACATGCTAGTTATTTGGATGTTAACAAAACCAACCATAACTCACTCGTTAAGCAAAAAATACAAGAATCAAAGATGGAACTGACTTGCAAAAACTCATTCTAACTCATTCTATGGCCTTTTATACTTAAGCTAAATTTGACATCAGCATTTGAAATAAGCTGACAACAATAACCTCAATAAACTTCCCTTCAAATAGATTTAATGACTAAACTTAAATGCATACAGGAATTTCAATAAAAATTGAGAATAATGAGAACACAAAATACTGAATAAACCTACTGTTAGTAAGGATTCTACAATAGTTCATGGTCCTGCTAAAGTCCAATTATACAATACCAAGTCCAACTACTAACTCAAATGGCGAAAGTGTGGCCCAAGTTCCATAGCATCCCTATGTCACACATACTAATAGCAATCATATTCTTGAACGAAAATTCAGCCTATTAAGACAACAAATAGATTTCGAATGTACAACATAACAGTACTATTAAATTAACAGAGTATAAGAATACCATGCTTCAACTCAACTTTTCATATCAATCTCCAGATTTAATATTAAGAAGGCCCAAAATCAATTTGGAGCATTTAGCTTGGTTTGGGAAAATAAAATTAAGAAGGCCCAAAATCAATTCTTTCAATTTCAAACTCTTTTTAATTACTTTTTTTTCAAAATTAAATAAAATACTAAGTTGAATCACAAAACCAGATTAACCCTATAAAACTGATTGTTCTAAATATTAATTATCATAAATTATTAAAACCCAAATTAAAAGAAAAAACTACAAAAGTGCGAATTAAAATTCAAAGTGAAGAATAACTATTTTTGTGATTTTCTCGTTTTATAAAACCATTAATTACAAATTAATTCGAAATGTAGAGTTAAATCTAAAATGCAAATGCGACATATTTTTAGTATTTCTTCATTAATTAAACAAAATAAACGTGCACAGACAAATGCAAACAATTGACAAAAAATGCTATAAAAACGTACGAAATTGTAAATAATGGGAAAATTTTATTTTGCTCAAATTTAAAGGGAGTAATTCATATAGGGCAAAAATCACGTGCTCACAGCTGCCTCTCTTTGCTCGCAAACACGAGGAGTTTTTGTGTAATGATAAAGTGAGCGGTTACGAGCCATTTTTGCCCGTTTGAATATTGCGTGGGAAGCATTTTTGAAAAGTTTTGACCGCACCCTGCTTCTGAGGTTACCTACATATCCTTGGCTACAAAGGAATCAGGTCAGTGTAGTTTGGGAGGTTTTGGTAGCTGGGACTACCATGAAGCTATGATTTTACTGTTGCTTTTGCCGCTGCTACTGCGTACTCAATCCCTTATTACACCATGACAAAATTAAAAAAAAGCTAGACTAAGCTATGGTATGTGAATTACAGAAGCCATATCTATATCTTCAAACTTGATCTTGTGATTCTTGTTGCCTTGTTGACTTGTATTCTCCAGGTGAAGTTCCTTTTGTTGCTGACTTGAATTGCAATATGAGATGCTTTTCCTTTCTCCAGGTGGATTCCTGTTTACTAGGCTTAAACTATATTCCTTTGGAACTTGGAATGTCTTCCTTTGATCTCCTGGTGGGTGCCTGATTGCTGAAATTGAACTGTTTTTCCTTGAACTTTGAACTGCTTTCCCTTGTTCTTCATGTAGGCGACTGATGGCTGAAGTTGAACTACTTTTCCTTGAAATTTAAATTGCTTTCCCCCGTTCTCCAAGTGGGCGCCTGATTTCCGAAACTTGAACTGTATTCCCCTATTCTCCAAGTGGGTGCCTGATTACCATAAACTTGAATTGTGTTCCTTTGTTCTCCAGGTGAGTGCATGACTGCCCAAAAACTTGAACTGTATCCCCTTGTTTTCCAGGGGGGTGCCTGATTACTAAAACTTGAATTGTATTCCCTTGTTCTCTAGGCAGACTCCTGATTGCCAAAACTTGAACTATATTCCTCTGTTCTCCAGGTGGGTGCCTGACTGCCAAAACTTGAATCGTATCCCCTTGTTCTCCAGGTGGGTGCCTCATTGCTAACACTTGAATTTTATTCCCTTATTCTCCAGGTGGGTGCCTGATTGCCAAAACTTAAACTGTACTCCCTTGTTCTCAAGATGAATGCCTAACTGCCAAGACTTGAGCTATATCCCCTTGTTCTCCAGGTTGGTGCCTGATTTCCAAAACTTGAATTGTATTCCCTTGTTCTCCATGTGGGTACCTGATTGCTAATACTTGAATTGTATTCCCTTGTTCTTCAGGTGGGTGCCTAATTACCAAAACTTGACTTGTATCCCCTTATTCCCCAGGTGGGCGCCTGATTACCAAAAACTTGACTTTATTCCCTTGAAACCTGTGTTGTCTTTCTTTGAAACTTGAACTGATTTTCTTTTCCACTGCTTTCCCTTGATCCTAATTACAACAAAACCAATCAAAACAAGCGTTTTTCCTGCTCCAGTTTGGTGCTAGGCGCATCTGTGAGTGTTAATTAAATCATGCTACCAAACATTCTAAGAAGTTGAAAGGCAGATCCCATTATCCAGGAGGGTCATGACAGCTCCTAATTAAATGACAATTTTAAATCTAACTTATTTTCTAAAGGTATTACTTTCGCTACCTCTTGCTATCTAGCCAATCTTATAACTACACTGCGTTGTCCATGAGGGTCCTAAGAACTCTTAATTAAGCGAAAAACTTAAATCCAAGTTATATCTTTCGGAGGTATTACTTCAGCTATATCTTATTATCTAAGAAAGTATTAAAATCAAGTCTTATCATACTTCCCAACGACAGAACTTATGTTAAATCTTGTTTTCTGATGGAAATCTTAAAGCTAGGTCCCATTATTTAGGAGGGTCCTAAAAACTCCAAATTGAATCCCATCCTACACATGTAAACTTTGGAGCCAACTTATATTCCTTGGGGTACATTTATGCTAGATTATGCTACTTATGATTGTTTTGAATTTTAAAGTAGGTCCCATTTTCCAGGATGGTCCTTAAACTTTACGGTCATACTTGTCTGGTGCCTACTTTCTCCCTAAATAAGGTTTCTCCGAAACAACCAAAACTTTCTGCCCCTGTTTCAATCAAAGAAAATCTTGTCAGTTTTAAAATGTGACGATTAGTCAGTAGCATTCTTACTGAAAGAAGCCTCCTCGCTATCATGCTTTGTTTTGACTGGATTTCTCAAACTCGCCAAGAATCCCCTTTGACTTTCTGACTGACTTTCTGCCCCCGTGATCTTGGATGACCAAAATGTTCTAGACCTAAACCATTATGTTACATCTTTGACTCATCTGTTTGAACCTTCGCATTTCCCACGAAATCACCAAACCATTTCACTGATGGAACTCCCATGATCTTTTTTACCCCACTTCATTTCATACTATCCATAGTTTTAGACCCTTGACAAAGTTGATCGGTAAGCGGCGTGGAAGTGGCAAGGATTTTGGCATGATGGCCTTGCCATTGGCCTGTGGGGGAGGGGGGGGGGGAATCAACATGGAAGACAATGTGGGTATTGTCAATAGTAACAAACTGTTGCAAGGGCAAGTATTATGGAATACACTTCTATTTGAGGGCTAAGGTATGATGGACTACACCAAAAATATGAGTGGGTTGCGTGCAAGCAAAGGCCAAGACCTTGACGGAACTAGGCGGGCTGGACGGATGTTTGATAAGGCAATCTAGGAAAGACCTCGGCGCAAAAATGGGGCAACTTAGTGCCAAGGTAGTGGCATTGGCAATGTGGTGTTGCCATGGCTTAGGTGAGTGGGCTGGCACCTAAGTAAATTGTGGGTAAACGACTTGGCAAAGGGAAGGGCATCAAGGCTTGGTGACTTGATGCTAAATCAACATTGGTGTTGGCAAGAGGCGGATTTGATCAAGTTGGGGCGGCTTGACAAAGACAACCAACTGTGGCAATGTACGGGCGCATGACAAAGTGATGGGCGAGGAGCTGTGGCGATGGTATTGAGTGGAGCAGTGTCAAAGGCCAAGGCTGGGCACAATGCCAGCCTTGGTCGTGCAGCAACTGGCCAAGAAACACGCACATACAGTGTACATGGAGTGGTTTTCAAGTGTGTTGTGCACATGACAAGCAGTTAGGTGGTTACAACTGCCCTTGTCCAAGAGTGTTGAATATATGCTGAGTCTTTGCACATTTTTGGAGCATGTTCTAGGCATGACATGAACGTTTTTTATCATGGGGATCATGTCCTATCAGTTGGGGGATGTCAACTGAACATAGGAAACAATTTTGGCTTGACTACACTATATATATGTGTGTTACCAGCCTAAAAAACGGGCTAAGTACCTAGGGAGAGAAATAGTCTTAACTATACACATAGCGTTGTCTATATTGAGGCATGAGCATGGCAAAATATGTGCTATTGCCTTGCCAAACGAGTGGCCAGCACGAGTGGCCTTTGGCAGGGGCTTTTATAGGGCAGAATCGTGCAAGTGTCGGATTTTTTGTGAGTTGGTTCCTGCCAAGGGTTGCAGCACCTTGCCAAACTCAGAAATTTCCTTTGTAATAGAATTTATAAAAGGTTGGAAAAGGGTTTCAGTAAATATGCTTGTGTCTTTCTATATTTTCGTTGCCTTGAATTTATTTTAAGTGCAAACCTCGAATGCGAAAGAAAAATCGGGACAAACTGAAGTGGAGACTTGACTGTCTCACGAAGGGCAATTCTTTTACGGACAGAAAATGCCCCCATGACAACTGGTACCATAGCGGGCCAGGGTCGTGACGGGGTTAAGATGGACATGAACAAGACTGCAAGACAAGGGGTCAATTTTCTTGTTCGTGGAAGGGACTGTGTTGGCTTAGAAATTCAGAAAAGGCAAGGAAGGCAGTGATGCAAAAATTCAAGTTTGTGGGTGTCAAAAATCAGTGTGGGATATTTCAAAACAGTCAGTTGGCGTGCTGGATTTGATATGGGAATGACGGACAAGAAATACAATGAGAAAACAAAAACATTGTACTTGAGGTCAAGGACAACGTAATTCTCAAAAGGGTGTTGAACTTGTGATGTTTTTGCAAATGGCAACATGTGTTGGGATCTATTCGATGAGGGCGTCGAATTCAACTGGTTGGGGTGGTTTGTTAGACCCTTGACAAAGGTGATCGGTAAGCGGCACGGCAGTAGTGAGGATTTTGGTGTGATGGCCTTGCCATTGGCCTATGTGTGGGGGGAAAATCAACATGCAAGACAATGCAGGTATTGTCAATGGCAACAAACTATTGCAAGGGCAAGTGTGACGGAATACACTTCAATTTGAGGGCTAAGGTATGACGGACTACACAAAAAATATGAGTGGGTTGCGTGCAAGCAAAGGCTAAGACCTTGACGGAACTAGGCGGGCTGGACGGATACTTGACAAGGCAAAAGGGGAAAGACCTCGGCACTAAAATGGGGTAGCTTAGTGCCAAGGTAGTGGCATTGGCAATGTGGTATTGCCATGACTTAGGTGAGCAGGTTGGCACCTAAGTAAATTGTGGGCATACGACTTGGCAAAGGGAAAGGCATGGTGACTTGATGATAAAATTAGCATCGGCATTGGCAAAAGGCAAACTTGATCAAGTAGGTGCGAGTTAAAAAGGACAACCAACTGTGGCAATGAACGGGCGTACGGCAAAGTCATGGGCAACGAGCTGTGGCGATGGCATTGAGCGGATCGGTGTCAAAAGCCAAGGCTGGGCGCAATGCCAACCTTTGGCGTGCAGCAGCTGGCCAAGAAACGTGCAGATGCAGTGAACATGGAGTGGCTTTCAACTGTTTTGTGCACATGTCGAGCAGTTGGGTGATTACAACTGCTCTTGTCCAAGAGTCCTAAATATATGCTGAGTCTTTGCACGTTTTGGAGCATGTTCTAGGCGTGACATGTACGTTTGTAATCATGGGGATCATATCCTATCAGTTGGGGGATGTCAACTGAACATAGGAAACAGGTTTGGCTTGACTACACTATATATATGTGTGTTAGCAGCCTTAAAAATGGCCAAGTACCTAAAGATGTAAATAGTCTTAACTATAGGCATAAAGTTGTCTATATTGAGGCATGAGAATGGAAAAATATGTGCCATTGCCTTTCCAAACAAGTGGGCAGCACGAATGGCCTTAGTCATAGGCTTTTATAGGGCAGATTCGTGTGAGTGTCGGCTTTTTTGTGAGTTGGTACCTGCCAAGGGTGGCAATACCTTGCCAAACTCGGAAATTTCCTTTGTAATTTATTTTATAAATGGTTAGAAAGGGTTCCGTAAATCTACTTGTGTCCTTCTATATTTTTGTTTCCTTGAATTTATTTTAAGTGCAAACCTCGAATGCGAAAGAAAAATCGGGACAGGCTGAAGTCAAGTGGGGGATTGACTGCCGCACGAATGGCAATGTTTCGACGGACAGAAAATGCCCCCGTGACACCTAGCAATGCCCTGGCCGCCCTGTGCCCTGTGCGACTTTGGTAGTTGGCATTAAGCTATGAAATCCATTCTTACTTGCATAAACAAAACCGATACTAGAAATATCATAAAGAAATAAACCCAAAAGAAATAAAATGCAATGCCTTTGAGAGTTAAGGATAAAAATAATCCACAACTGGAAAAGTGTTTGAAAGGGAAAAGAAAAGAGGCTTATCTGAGTGAAGCAGCTGGCGCAAATGATCATGACATGCATTTCGGGTTAATCGGCCCAATCTGTCCATCCAAACAACTTTTAGTTGTCGCACTTTCTTTACCCAAAATCTCGACCTTTTTCGGCTTGCAGCTCCCCGAAGGGTTTTCACCAACAAACCTCTCTCATTTGTTGATCTCTAAACTTACTGTCGCCTTAAGGTGCCCGTGAAGGTTTTCACCACTAAGACTCTCACATTTTCTATTTCTCTCAGTTTCCATCGCCTTACGGTGCCCACGAGGGTTTTCACCAATAAGACTCTCTCAATTTTCACTTTCCTCGCTCGGACCAAAGTGTTGCCCTTGACATGAATCGACCCTACTTGCTCGACTTGGCATTTTTCGACGACTAATCATAAGGTCTTTCTTTGGACCGTAATATGGACTTTTGGATAAGGTTAGAAAGAAAGGGTATCAAAGGCTCAAAACAATTCAAACGGGTTCAAGATTACAACTTTCGGAATCGAATTTTCTATAACCACCACAATTCCTGCCTCAGTTTCTTTCCTTAGGGACTTTTTGATTTTAACTTTGATGGGACCGAACCGTGAGTCTGCCTACGTATTCTTAAAAGGAATCAGGTCAAATGTAGTTCATGTCATGTAAATTGCTTCATTGTTGTGATTTTTCTTTCCTTTCTTCCTCTTTCTCTTCTTTTTTTTTTCTTCTTTATTTTCTTTCTATTATTTATGTTGTTGTTGTTTTCTTTTTCTTTTCTTTTCTCTTTTCTTTTTTTTTCTTCTTTTTCTATTTTCATTCTCTTTTCTCTTTACTTATAATTCACATTTGTGTTTCAAATCATTGCTACGAATTTCGAAATATGGGTATGAAAGAAAATCAATAATGCTCAAAAGAGGGTAACAAGGGATAAAGTGCTTAGATAGTGTCACATCTCCTTTTTACACGGCTACCCCAAAGGATAAACGTATAACGGAATTTTTCCAATTAAAGTGACATCATTCGAAATGAGATTATTTATTTATTAAGAGTCGCCACATGGATATGTTTAGCTTTTGGTGTCCCAGGTCATAAGTTTATTTAGAATCCCAAATCGAGGAATTTTCGACTACCCAAATGGAGACTGCGAACCAGAAATTCTAGGTAAGTAATTCTATTAACCCGAGGGAAGGTGCTAGGAACCCCCGGATCCCGTGGTTCTTGCACGGTCGCTTAACCTACTATAAATGGCTAATATTCTAATTTTACACATATTCATCCTAAAAAGTAAATTTTAATTACTTATACCGCTTTTAATGTTTTTAAAAGGGAATTTGCTATGTCGCTAGAACATGTCACGAACCACGTCAGATAAATGCGCACGTAGTTTTTGACATATTTCAATTCTATCGAGATTTGGATTTGGGTCACATAAATGTGCACCCGTACTTAGGAAGATAAAATTACAAAAAAAGCGCCTTAAAATGAGTAACGTGTTATTATCTTTGTGGGAAGCCATGAAGTGTTCTAAACGACATGTCCCGAATCTCTAAGTATTTTAATACGCATATTTAAGGAGGGCCACGCAATTTAAGATTTTATTCGGCACGACACGCCTCTATTTCAATAAAAGGGAAAGAAAATCAAACCATAAACCTCACACCTAATTTTTACAATAATGACCAATTTGTAGGAATAGCAAAAAACTAGCCGCTCGGATTCAATCAACAAATCAGATTCCCATTTTGAATAATTATAATTGTTGTTTGGAATTAAATCTACATCAAATAAATTTACGCAAGAATAGAGATGAACTAAAAAAGCATGATTTTAACACCCACTTTTGAAATCAAATCTAGACGAATAAAGGCCAACAATAACAGTAGATGAACCAAAATCATGAACCAAATAACATCATGATTGATATGAAATAATATAAAAACAAGAACAATAACTCAAGAACAAGAGCAAAATAGAGAGAGAATAGGGAGAGAGAAGTATTCTTATTAATACTTGGGGTAATCTACAATGGGGTAAGACCCCTCTATTTATAGGAAGAGGAATGACTTAGCTTTAAGCTAAAACTCTTAGACATTCACTCTAAATAGACTTCTATTTTATAACACTCCCCCTTGAATGTCTATTCAATGATGTGCCTCATTAAAACCTTAAAACCAAAACCCAATGGAAAAAATTAAAGTAAGGAAAAAGAGTACACATGTTTGTATATGCGCCTATTGGTTGCCTCGTTAAAAACCTCGCAAGGAAAACCCGGTGGGACAAAACCTTGTAAGGGAAAAAGAGTGCAACGCGCCTTAACTCCCCCTGATAAGAACATCAATTTATGTCCTTAAGTCTTCGCATCCCGATCTTGTGAACTAGCTTCTTGAAGGTTGACTTTGGTAGAGATTTTGTAAACAAATCAGCAATATTGTCGCTTGAACGAATCTGTTGAACATTGATATCATCATTCTTTTGAAGATCATGTGTAAAGAATAACTTTGGTGAAATATGCTTCGTTCTATCTCCTTTTATGAATCCTCCCTTCAATTGAGCTATACATGCTGCATTGTCTTCATACAAAGTTGTGGGTAGTTTATCACACTTCAAACCACATTTGTCTTGGATATGATGTATTATAGACCTCAACCACACACACTCCCGACTTGCTTCATGAATAGCAATTATCTCGGTATGATTAGATGAAGTAGCCACAATTGATTGCTTAGTCGATCGCCAAGATATGGCGGTTTCTCCACAGGTAAACACATAACCCGTTTGAGATCGAGCCTTGTGTGGGTCGGACAAATATCCAGCATCAGCATAACCAACAAGATCCGGGCTGCAATTCTTGCCATAAAATAAGCCCATATCGGTAGTTCCCTTTAGGTACCGCAATATGTGTTTGATCCCATTCCAATGTCTCCTCGTAGGAGCCGAGCTAAATCTTGCTAAGACATTGACTGAAAAGGATATGTCAGGTCTTGTAGTATTTGCAAGATACATTAGTGCACCAATTGCGCTAAGATATGGTACTTCAGGACCAAGTAGCTCTTCATTCCTTTCTTGTGGTCGGAATGGATCTTTGTTCACATCAAGTGATCGAACAACCATCGGTGTACTTAAAGGATGTGCTTCATCCATGTAAAACCGTTTCAGTACCTTTTCTGTATAGGTAGATTGATGAACAAAAATTCCGTTTGCCAAATATTCAATTTGCAAACCAAGACATAGTTTAGTCTTTCCGAGATCTTTCATCTCGAATTCATCCTTTAGATAATCAATTGCCTTTTGGAGTTCTTTAGGGGTTCCAATAAGGTTTATGTCATCAACATATACGGCAAGTACAACAAATTCCGATGTTGTTTTCTTTATAAAAACACACGGGCAAATGGCGTCATTATATAGCCTTCTTTTAACAAGTACTCACTAAGACGATTATACCACATTCGTCCAGATTGCTTTAGACCATACAAGGATCTTTGCAATTTAATTGAGAACATTTCCCGAGATTTTGAGTTATGCGCGTTTGGCATCTTGAGTCCATCGGAAATTTTCATGTATATCTCATTATCAAGTGAGCCATAAAGATAGACAGTAACTACATCCATTAAGTGCATGTCAAGCTTTTCATGGACAGCAAAACTTATGAGATAACGAAAGGTTATCGCATCCATTACAGGCGAATATGTCTCTTCATAATCGACACCAGGCCTTTGAGAAAAACCTTGTGCAACAAGGCGTGCTTTATATCTTTGTACCTCGTTTTTCTCATTTCTTTTGCGTACAAAGACCCATTTATAGCCGACAGGCTTAACACCATTAGGTGTTTCAACTATAGGGCCAAAAACTTCACGTTTTGCCAGCGAATTCAATTCTGATTGAATTGCTTCTTGCCACTTTGGCCAATCCTGTCTTTTTCGACATTCTTCAACAGATTGAGGTTCAAGATCCTCACATTCTTGCATAATTCTAGATGCTACATTATAAGCAAAGGCATTATCCACCACAATATCCACTCGATTAATATTTGCCTCAATATTAATTGGATTTAGGGATAGTTCCGTATTTTCCAGAGTGTCGGGCTCAATGGATTCTTCATGAATCTCAGAATTTGTTAAATCATGAGATTCTTTCGTGGTGTCATTTTGATCGTTCTTTTTCCTCTTTCTAGGATTTCGATCTTTGGAACCTAATGGTCTGCCACGCTTCAGGCGTGCATTCGACTCATTGGATATGACACTAGATGATTGTCCAACAGGGACATCAATACGGATTGGAACATTTTCCGCGGGAATGTGGGATTTCGTTATCCTTTTCAAGTCCGTAAATGCGTCAGGCATTTGATTTGCTATTCTTTGCAAATGGATAATCTTTTGTACCTCTCTTTCAAAAATAGAGGTATGTGGATCAAGATGAGATAATGATGCATTTTTCCACAAAATTTCCCGTTTGGTTTCACCAACTTCTCCCCCTAATTTTGGGAAAAGTGTCTCATCAAATCGACAGTCTGCAAATCGTGCAGTAAACAAGTCGCCTGTCGATGTTTCGAGGTAGCGAATGATGGAGGGCGATTCAAACCCAACATATATTCCAAACCTTCTTTGCGGACCCATTTTGGTGCGGGATGGCGGTGCAATAGGCACATATACAGCGCATCCAAAAATCCTTAAATGGGATATATTGGGTTCATGACCCAAAACCAATTGCAACGGGGAATACTTGTGGTAATTCGTCGGTCTAAGACGAATTAGCATTGCTGCATGTAAGATGGCGTGACCCCATACCGAAGTGGGCAGCCTCGTTCTCATAAGTAATGGCCTTGCAATCAACTGCAGGCGTTTAATTAACGATTCTGCAAGACCGTTTTGAGTGTGAACATGAGCTACAGAATGTTCAACTTTTATCCCGATTGATAAGCAATAATCATTAAATGCTTGGGATGTAAACTCAGCAGCATTATCCAGTCTAATGGACTTGATTGGATTATCTGGAAATTGTGCTCGTAGTCGAATTATTTGTGCCATTAATTTCGCAAACGCAAGGTTGCGTGATGACAACAGGCACACATGAGACCATCTACAGGATGCGTCTATCAAGACCATGAAATACCTAAACGACCCACTAGGTGGGTGAATAGGTCCACAAATGTCCCCTTGTATACGTTCCAGAAACGTGGGTGACTCAGTCCCAACCTTTGTTGGTGATGGCCTGATAATCAACTTGCCTTGATAACACGAAGTGCAAGGATATTCATTATTCGAAAGAATTTTGAAATTCTTTAACGGATGCCCATATGAGCTTTCTATAATCCGTCTCATCATGACCGATCCTGGGTGTCCCAATCGATCATGCCAAAGTACAAAGGTATTGGAATCAGTAACCCTTTGGTTTACTGTTGAATGTGCCTCAATTGCACTAATTCTTGTCCAATACAGGCCACAAGATAAAGACGGGAATTTCTCAATAACCCTCTTTTGGCCGGAGACATTCTTTGTGATGACGAGATATTCAAGATTATCTTCATCCATTGTCTCAATATGATAGCCATTCCGGCGTACATCTTTAAAACTCAACAAGTTTCTTTTAGACTTGGAGGAGAACATTGCATTCTCTATGATTAACGTCGTGCCCTTGGGCAGAGTTACAATTGCTCTTCCGGAGCCTTCAATCAATTTACTACTTCCAGATATTGTAGTAACGTTTGCCTTACACATATTTAGTTGGGAGAAATACTTCCTTTCTTTGAGTATTGTATGTATAGTACATGAATCAATTAGGCAAATACTTTTACAGTTGGATGTTGATCCAAGTTCGCTTTGTGAGATATCCATATTTGCTATCCCATAGTTTGACATACAAAAGAGATACAAGAACATAAGAATAAACAAGTTCAATTCTTTTGTGTCACATAATATTTTCAAAATCTCCTGCTAACAGTTGACTAACAAAATCAGATATGTTATCCATGTTGGAAATAACGCTTTACGCTAGAGGGGGGGGTGAATAGCGTTTTAAAATTATTAAGCGTTTTAGTGCGGAATTTAAAAACTTTGCAGAAATTAAGACAAGTGCAGTAAAATAAACTTACACAAAGATGTATCCTGGTTGGCCACAAACGTGGTTAGTCCAGTCCCCGAGAGACTCTCTCGAGATTTCCACTAAACTTGTCAAGCTTACGGGTGCTTAACAAACCGTTACAGCTGAGGACACAAGCCTCGCCTAGGTGCTCGGGGATCACAATCCCAAAGACTTCAATTGCTCGGGGATACCAATCCCAAAGACTTCAATTGCTCGGGGATAACAATCCCAAAGACTTCAATTGCTCGGGGATAACAATCCCAAAGACTTCAATTGCTCGGGGATAACAATCCCAAAGACTTCAATTGCTCGGGGATAACAATCCCAAAGACTTCAATTGCTCGGGGATAACAATCCCAAAGACTTCAATTGCTCGGGGATAACAATCCCAAAGACTTCAACCGAGGAATCACAAGTTCCTCAACAAACGAGAATCGCAATTCTCTTACAAACACAAAGACACACTCACTTTACAAAGTACTCCTCAATGAGTAGATATGAGTAGAAATAGTACGCTCAAGATCACAACAACTTAGCTCAATAGAATGGCTCTTCAAAAAGCTTTATAGATGAATGAAAATGATGATCAATGTAAGAAAGCTTTTAGCAATGAAAATACTTAAATTGTATGTGTTGTTGTTGTGAAAACACTGAGTTAAACCTGTATTTATAGGTGAAAAACTCAGTCTTACCGTTGTCTAATTGCCAATTAAGGATTGCTGAAATTACTCAGTGACAATCGA
Organism: Nicotiana benthamiana; assembly: GCA_034376525.1. Classification (NCBI taxonomy): domain Eukaryota; kingdom Viridiplantae; phylum Streptophyta; class Magnoliopsida; order Solanales; family Solanaceae; genus Nicotiana; species Nicotiana benthamiana. Next base: position 51,156,458 of record CM067330.1, on the reverse strand, counting down.
TTGTCAGGACTAAACAATCGATTGTTTGCCTATCAGATCAAAAAATCAATCCCAGATTTTACGTTAACAATCGATTACTTCAAATCAATAATCGATTAATTATAACGTTAAAAAATCCTTTCCAATTTTTGGCATAAAACATCGATTATCAGGAAATCAATAATCGATTATTTTAACAACGTTCAGAAAATCTTTTCCAGATTTTACGCTAAAACATCGATTGTTAAATATCACAATCGATTACCTGAAGGTAATTTAAAAAATATGACAACGGTCAGCTTCAACAATCGATTATCAAATAGAACAATCGATTATTAATTAATTTCAAAACTTACTGTCTCATATATAATCGATTATCAAAAGCCACAATCGATTATTAATTAATTTCAAAACTTACTGTCTCATATATAATCGATTATCAAAAGCCACAATCGATTATTAATTAATTTCAAAACTTACTGTCTCATATATAATCGATTATCAAAAGCCACAATCGATTATTATTTTACTTAAAATCACTGGGAGACATTTTTCTCATTCCAATCGATTACCATTAGTTCATAATCGATTTTTATGAGTTTTGAAAACTTTGCCTCAGTTAACAATCGATTATCGAAAGTACACAATCGATTGTTATGCAGTTTGCAAAAACCTGATGTTAACTGGCTTACTCACAATCGATTATCATTAATGCACAATCGATTATCATGCAGTCTTGGCTTAGAGATACTCGATTATCATAAGTACATAATCGATTATCTTAGCCCAGATTTTTGAGGCATGTTTGGAAAACATTTTAACAAATGTAAATATGCATAGTTTAAAATCATTTGACACTTACTTTAAATATGCATGATTTTGGAAAAATAATTTTAGTAGAGAAGCCATGTTATGAGCCAAGATTGAGGAATCAAGATCACAATTAATATTGACTCAATTATAACATTTCCAAGCATTGTCTTGAGCTTCTTGTAATGCATCCATTATGTGCTTGTCCTTGAGCACTGCTATATATCGCTTATTGCTTTGTTTGACATTCATCAAAACCTACAAAAGAACACACGTTTAGTATATTGCATTTGAAACGTGTTTCCAACAATTTCCCCCTTTTTGATAATGGCAAACATAGGCGGGATATATGCAATAATTATTTTGATAAACCAAGACGAGTGTCATGTTCCCCCTCAATTCATGTTCCCCCTCACTTTAAGCATGAATGAAGTTGAGAGCATATAGCATAATATAGCATACTCTTGATATCCCGTTTCTTCCCCCTTTTGCCATTAGCAAAAAAATGTACACAAGGGAAGAATAACAAATATGAAATAAACACAAGTTTATTTATTGGAAATAAATTATAACAGTACAAGGGTGGAACAAAACATGACTAACCAACAAAAACAATAAACCAATAACAATTTCACATTCATCATTCAACAATTTCACATAGATAAAATAGCAATTTCATCATTCATCACCCCCATCCCCTTCATCATCATTTGGAGGCGCTTGATATGGCACCATCTGAGCATAGGCATAATTCACGTGATCAAAGTAACCATGGACCTCACGTGTTAATTGAGTAATTTGGTCAGAAATGGTCCGGAGGGTAGGCTCCTGAGGAGGATGAGCACGACGGGCTTGTCGATTTTGAGGAGGAGCGGGAGCATGATCACCATCATGATGAAAGGAAGACTCCGAAATTTCCCAGATTTTGGTGCTCTTTTTGAGAGGACCATTAGCAGTATTGACCCCGGAAGCTTCAAGAAATTTCATTATCAAGAGGGCATAGGGGAGAGGTATGTCATCTCTGGTGGCATTGAACATATGGGATAGAATAAGCTTGCACCAATTTATGTTAACCCCGGTGACAATGGCGTAAAGAAATTTGGCATCCTCTTGGGAAATGGTGGTGTGATTGAGTTTACGGGGTTTGAGAACACGAGTGATGAAATAAAGAATGAAACGATAATTCGGGTCCATACCCTTTATGGTGGGACGACGGGAAGAAGACTCATCATAGGCGACTCCGGCTTGGCGGAAGAGGTTTGTTTCATCAAGCATGTGCCCGGCATCATTTATGTATTGGTAGATGTCTTCACCATCATGCGGAATGCCGGCAATGAGGTGGAGGTTATCTTCAGAAATTAGAATGGGAATGCCGTTAACATTGGTAACAAGTTCACCCTCATCATTTTTGTGAAGGTTGGAGTAAAAAGCTTCAACCAAAGAAATGTTGTAGTAGGGGTGAGTAAGGAGTAGGAAGTTGAAAAGATGGCACTCTCTTAGCATATTCGCGGCTGGAATGAATGGTGCAATAAGAGCGTTTGTTGAAAAGCGAGGAGGGAGAATAAGGCGTTTCTCAAATTTGGTTACGAACCGGGTGAGCTCTTCATTGGATTCAAAAAATAGAACCGATCCATCTTGATATGGATGGCGAGAAGAAGAGGCACCTTGTTTGGAACGAGCACGTTTGGAGTTGCGGCTTGACATTTTTTTTTTTGAAAAGAATGTGCTAGGATTTTTCAAAGAAAACAAGAGAATTTGATGCTTGGAAGCTTGAGTGAGTATACAAGAGCATATGTGCAGCCTATATATAGAGAAGGAATGAGTCTTACATTTATTGGAAAAGATTTGAAGAGATGTGAAGTCTGAAACGGTAAAAATAAATTCACTGACCGTTCGACAATCGATTGTTTGAATGGAATAATCGATTGTCATTAATGAAGATGATCTGACACATCGATTACACGCCAGAACGGTAAAAATTTGAAAGAGATAGTCGATTGTCAAACTTGGTAATCGATTGTTTGTCATATTTATGACCTGACAGGAATCGATTATAGAGCCAAAACGGTAACATAAGTTTAAAACAGATAATCGATTGTCAGTATATAGTAATCGATTGTTTACTCACAGAGAGTTTGAATTTTGGCAAATAATCGATTGGCAGAACAAATAATCGATTGTTTGGAAGGGGGATGCTAAAATGATGAAACTTAATTCTATCAGGCAATGTAAACAGTCAACAAGATTTCATGGCAGAAAATTGAATCAACAAATAATCGATTATTGATACTGATAATCGATTGTAAGCATAAATAATCGATTATGATCGATTTTTCTTGTATCAAGATAATTCATACTTTCCTCTTACCTTTTTGGGGGGATGCCTGCAAAATAGAATTAAACATCTCCGACGCTCAAGTCAATAATCTATAAATGAAATGATAACTTTGAAACTTGTGTAGTCGGGTGAAGAACGTGAACTCTTAAGAATTTTGTCCTAGGATGTTCTTAAGAGGGTTTAGGGTACTTACCTTCCCTTCGACTTTGCCAATTACCTGATTTTGAGCATCCTCCGTTCATTTTGGTCCTTTGGCTCATTCTTCAATTTGAGAAGCTTCTTTCACAATTTTGCCTTTGTCTTCCTTGTATTTTGTCTTTTAAAAAAATTCGAAAATACTTCCGATTTAAAGAAGTCTCTAAACCGACTTTTCGTCTCTTCCTCCTTCTTTGTGCTTTAATTGAAGGAATTTTGAATTCGTCTCCCGTCAAGTGTTTGGAGCATCCACTACACTTGATTCCTTCAAGCACACCTGCAAAACAAATCAATGCTCTTTTGGTACCCATGCCATTTTGGGTCCTTGAGGGTTATGCATACTATAATGATATGTTTGAGTAGCATGTCTATGTCTAGTAAAGCATGCGGGAGCAATATGACCAATTCGTCTACAATAATGACATGTCACATTTGGATTATGCATGCGTCTAGGCTCATAGTAGCTGGAATAATGCACATTGTTTTCTCTATTTTCATTTCTCCTAATTTGAGCACCATAATCATTTCTAGGTTGAACATTTTGGGATCTTCTAGCATGATCACTGTTGTGCCTAAAATATGCATCATGTCTATGGTGACGATTGCTAGGTGGAAAGTCATGTCTAGGTCTCCTAATATTTTGTCTAGCATGCATGTTAGTTTTAGGAAAGACATTTTTGTTATTAATCCTAGGTTGAGCTCTAGGTGGTTGGGTTTTTGCATCAACCTCTTCTTCATTTATGAAGCCTATTCCATGCTTGGTTGATTTCAAGTTATCAAGCACCACATTCAAGTTTTTATGAGAGGAGTTGAATTTGTCTAGTGTGCCTTTTAATCTACCTACTTCATTCTTAAGGACTACACAAGAAGCACAATTTTTTGTAGAACTCTCGGGCTTGTCAGAACTTCTTTTCCCATAAAACTTGTTTTGTTCTAGTAGCTTCTCATTTTCCAAAACCAATTTTTCTAATTCTTTTTCTTTTAATGAAAACTGTTTTTGAAAATCTTGTTCTTTTAGAGAAGCACTTTCTCTTAAACTAGTGACGGTTTTTGTAACTTTGAGAAATTCAGCATACAATTCATCAAAGGCATTTCTCATGTCATCAAGAGTATAAAAATTTTGAGAAGAGCTTTGACTAACCTCACTTTGATTTTCTTCCTGTGCCATGAGGCAGAGATTTGCCGCTTCTTCATTTTCTTCTTCACTGGATTCGTCTCCGGAATCTCCTCCCCAAGATATGTATGCTCGTTGCTTCTTGAAGGGTTTCTTCTCCTTTTTAAGATTTGGGCAGTTTGTTTTGATATGCCCTGTTTCACCACATTCATAACATTTAACTTGCTCACCTTGCTTTTTCCCTTTGCGGTCATATTCTTTTCGCATGAATTTTTGGAACTTTTTGATGATGAGTCCAAATTCGCTATCTCCGTCCTCTTCAATCGGTGATTGACTTGTGCTCGCCTTTAGAGCAATCTTTTGCCTTCTTTGTTCATCAATGATAGGGTTAAGAATAGTGGATTCATAAGTCTTAAGATTACCTCTAAGAGCGTCTATGGTAACGTTCGTGATTCCAATTGACTCTTGAATCGCATCAGCCTTTGATCGCCATGCCGGTGTTAGGCTCCTAAGGATTTTTCGAACTAGTTCTTTGTCTGTGAACGTCTTCTTGAGCGCGTGGAGATCATTCACTATTGATGAGAACCGCTCAAACATCTCGTCTACCTTTTCGCCTTCATTCATATGGAACAATTCGTAAGCATGAGTTAAAAAGTCAATTTTAGCTTCTCTTACCTGGTCAGTCCCTTCGTAAGTGACCTCAAGCTTGTCCCACATTTCTTTCGCTGTTTTGCAGCAGGAGATTTTCCTGTAATCATTAGCATTAACAGCACAAAGTAATAAGTTAATAGCTTTAAAATTATTTTGGACTATTCGATTATCCTCGGCGTTGAATTCCTCTTCTGATTTTGGCACCCATACTCCTTCCACCTGTTTGACAGGAACCTCATTTCCTTTGGTGTATACCTTCCACAAGTAAGGGCTGTTTGATCTGACGAATATCTGCATCCTTTCTTTCCAATATGAATAATTTGTCCCGTTGAACAAAGGAGGTCTTGTGGGGCACTGTCCTTCATCAATACCTGCAAAAGAGTCTAGAGTAGAAGCCATGGAAAGATTCTCTCAAACGGTTAAGTCTTTCAGAGAGTATGGCTCTGATACCAATTGTTGGAAATAACGCTTTACGCTAGAGGGGGGGGGGGGTGAATAGCGTTTTAAAATTATTAAGCGTTTTAGTGCGGAATTTAAAAACTTTGCAGAAATTAAGACAAGTGCAGTAAAATAAACTTACACAAAGATGTATCCTGGTTGGCCACAAACGTGGTTAGTCCAGTCCCCGAGAGACTCTCTCGAGATTTCCACTAAACTTGTCAAGCTTACGGGTGCTTAACAAACCGTTACAGCTGAGGACACAAGCCTCGCCTAGGTGCTCGGGGATCACAATCCCAAAGACTTCAATTGCTCGGGGATACCAATCCCAAAGACTTCAATTGCTCGGGGATAACAATCCCAAAGACTTCAATTGCTCGGGGATAACAATCCCAAAGACTTCAATTGCTCGGGGATAACAATCCCAAAGACTTCAATTGCTCGGGGATAACAATCCCAAAGACTTCAATTGCTCGGGGATAACAATCCCAAAGACTTCAATTGCTCGGGGATAACAATCCCAAAGACTTCAACCGAGGAATCACAAGTTCCTCAACAAACGAGAATCGCAATTCTCTTACAAACACAAAGACACACTCACTTTACAAAGTACTCCTCAATGAGTAGATATGAGTAGAAATAGTACGCTCAAGATCACAACAACTTAGCTCAATAGAATGGCTCTTCAAAAAGCTTTATAGATGAATGAAAATGATGATCAATGTAAGAAAGCTTTTAGCAATGAAAATACTTAAATTGTATGTGTTGTTGTTGTGAAAACACTGAGTTAAACCTGTATTTATAGGTGAAAAACTCAGTCTTACCGTTGTCTAATTGCCAATTAAGGATTGCTGAAATTACTCAGTGACAATCGATTGTCAGGACTAAACAATCGATTGTTTGCCTATCAGATCAAAAAATCAATCCCAGATTTTACGTTAACAATCGATTACTTCAAATCAATAATCGATTAATTATAACGTTAAAAAATCCTTTCCAATTTTTGGCATAAAACATCGATTATCAGGAAATCAATAATCGATTATTTTAACAACGTTCAGAAAATCTTTTCCAGATTTTACGCTAAAACATCGATTGTTAAATATCACAATCGATTACCTGAAGGTAATTTAAAAAATATGACAACGGTCAGCTTCAACAATCGATTATCAAATAGAACAATCGATTATTAATTAATTTCAAAACTTACTGTCTCATATATAATCGATTATCAAAAGCCACAATCGATTATTAATTAATTTCAAAACTTACTGTCTCATATATAATCGATTATCAAAAGCCACAATCGATTATTAATTAATTTCAGAACTTACTGTCTCATATATAATCGATTATCAAAAGCCACAATCGATTATTATTTTACTTAAAATCACTGGGAGACATTTTTCTCATTCCAATCGATTACCATTAGTTCATAATCGATTTTTATGAGTTTTGAAAACTTTGCCTCAGTTAACAATCGATTATCGAAAGTACACAATCGATTGTTATGCAGTTTGCAAAAACCTGATGTTAACTGGCTTACTCACAATCGATTATCATTAATGCACAATCGATTATCATGCAGTCTTGGCTTAGAGATACTCGATTATCATAAGTACATAATCGATTATCTTAGCCCAGATTTTTGAGGCATGTTTGGAAAACATTTTAACAAATGTAAATATGCATAGTTTAAAATCATTTGACACTTACTTTAAATATGCATGATTTTGGAAAAATAATTTTAGTAGAGAAGCCATGTTATGAGCCAAGATTGAGGAATCAAGATCACAATTAATATTGACTCAATTATAACATTTCCAAGCATTGTCTTGAGCTTCTTGTAATGCATCCATTATGTGCTTGTCCTTGAGCACTACTATATATCGCTTATTGCTTTGTTTGACATTCATCAAAACCTACAAAAGAACACACGTTTAGTATATTGCATTTGAAACGTGTTTCCAACAATCCATTACTTTGCAGTTTGAAAATTTCAGTTTAAACGTTTTCTTCAAATAATCGATTGTTACTTACAAACAATCGATTGTTGAATATTGACAATCGATTGTTAAACACACATAATCGATTATTTGCTATTTTGAAAAAACTTCAGATCACACTGTCTTAAGACAATCGATTGTTATGCATAGACAATCGATTGTTGGCTATTTTGAAAAATTCCAGAGCACACTGTTTCAAGACAATCGATTGTTAGACAAAGACAATCGATTGTGGATGATTTTTGAAAAATTCCAGACCTTACTGTTTCAAGACAATCGATTGTTATGCATAGACAATCGATTGTGGATGATTTTTGAAAAATTCCAGATTACACTGTCTTAATGACACTCGATTGTTAGTCAACGACAATCGATTGTTGATCAATATTTTTTCAACTTTAATGCGAAAATAGTTGATAATCGACTAGTTTTTCAGGCTAGTCGATTACCCCTACTGGAAAATAAAAATTTTATTGATATTTGAGCATATTGAAGATATTCTAAAGAACTACTGCTAACATTGCATCATGAACTAACTAATACGAGCTAATACTAATGACTATTAGTTTATTCATTAACTAATACAAATAAGTAGAATAAAATCAAATAACTCCATCTTCTTTCATCACGGATCCATCGCCGATTAGGTGGTCTATTTGTTTCAGGGCCTTTTCTCTTTCGAGATGCTTGATAAAGGTCAACCAAGTGTCTTGGTATACGGCAAGTCTTTGACCAGTGCCCTTTCCCACCGCAACGATAACATATAGTTTCTGAACTATTTGCCTTAGGATCTTCATGACCCCGTTTCTGCTTTCGGCGGTTATCTCTCCTTGGGGGGGTGACGGACTTCATTGGAATTTCTTCCTTGTCTACGTCCCTGGCTATGACCCCGTTTACGACCATGACCATGGTCCTTTTCATGTTTGGCATAATGAGAGTGCACCTTATCTGCTTCAGACAGTGGTGTAGACCCAGTGGGTCGATTTTCATGATTTCTCATGAGCAAGTCATTATTTCGCTCAGCCACTAGTAGAAGAGAAATCAGTTCAGAGTACTTTGTAAAGCCTTTCTCTCTGTACTGTTGTTGCAGTACTATATTGGAGGCATGAAACGTTGTAAACGTTTTCTCAAGCATATCATAATCGGAGATATTATCCCCGCATAGCTTCAATTTAGAAGTAATTCTGAACATTGCAGAATTATATTCAGAAACGGACTTAAAGTCCTGGAGCCTCAGATGAGCCCAATCATATCGTGCTTGTGGCAGAGTGACCAACTTCAGGTTGTCATATCTCTCCTTTAAGCCGTTCCACAAGACGAGTGGATCCTTGACGGTGAGATATTCAATCTTCAAACCTTCATCAAGGTGGTGGCGCAAGAAAATCAAGGCCTTCGCACATTTTTGGGTGGATGCTTTTTCTCTATCTTTGATGGTGTCTCCGAGACCCATAGCATCTAAGTGGATTTCAGCATCCAACACCCATGTCATATAGTTCTTGCCCGAAATTTCAAGGGCAACGAACTTTCTTTTCGTAATGTCAGACATAATCGAAAATTAAATTAGGAAGAGGGAAATACCTTAGATTTCTCGAGAATGGTTCTTGAGACGGTAGAGTCTCGTGCTGATAACGTGTTATGAAATAATATAAAAACAAGAACAATAACTCAAGAACAAGAGCAAAATAGAGAGAGAATAGGGAGAGAGAGAAGTATTCTTATTAATACTTGGGGTAATCTACAATGTGGTAAGACCCCTCTATTTATAGGAAGAGGAATGACTTAGCTTTAAGCTAAAACTCTTAGACATTCACTCTAAATAGACTTCTATTTTATAACAATGATATATTAAAAAACATATTCAGAATATTCTTGTGAGAAACATACATCTTTGCTTAAGAACTAAACTTGGAAGTAAAAAGGTGTCGAATACATGCTGGAAATCGGTAAATCCAGCAGAAGCTGCATCGGTAGAGAATAACAATAATCCATAACAAATTTGATCCTCGGCATCTTCGTAACCCAGGGAAGAAGATCGAAATTTTGAAACTCTAAGTTGTTGAACCCTTTATATTTCCTATAATTCTCAATGATTTCATATCTTAATTTTAAATTCTCCGAAATTGAATTTTGTTCTTTTTAGCTCTTTTCGTGGGTGTGATTTTGTGAAGGGAGCTGAAAATCAGAGAGGAAGCTGCTCATTTTTTTGTGGTTGTTTGGAATTGTTTCAGCTTCAATTTGAAGCTGATTTTTGGTGTGTTTCAAAGAAGAAAAATGAGAAATAAATTTAAAAAATGGATGAGTCCCTCGATTAAGAAGATGAAGAAACTGAGGGTTTGTTCTTGGTGATGGTAAAGATGGATCTAAAGCACCCATATTCCAGGTGCGCCGTTATGCGTACGGGGTGGTTCGAAGAAGAAGAGGCGTGGGGTGGGTCTCTCTCTTGCACTGTTTCTGCTCCCTCTCTATTAGAGTGTAGGGTCTTTTTCAGTTTTTGGTGTATTAGAGTGTATATTTGTGTATTTGCGTAGATAGTATTATATTAGGGATTAGGTTAGAGGTATGGACCTACAGATCATGGGCTAGGCAATAGACTTGGGTTAATGTAGGTTTGGGTAGGAAAATTATGGTTTGGGCTAGTTTGGTTTTAAACAATGGGCCAATTGCTTAAATCAAAATCACATTGCAATTAAATCCTTATTCTCTTTTCTTCTTATATTTTTAATTAACAATCATACAAATTAAAAATTCTAAACTAATCTATTTTTTGTAGAAATTAAAATTCCTTATTTATTTTTTTAAACATTAAAACAACTATTTAACTTAAAACTAAAGAAAAAATGCTAATTTTAAAGACTAAAAGATAAATATTTAAAAATGACCATTTTTTAGGATTTTTCTATGATTTAAAAATGTTAAAAAAACGCATAAAATGCAAATAAATAAAGAAAAATTTCTAAAATTAATAAAAATTATTTTTGGTATATTTTTTTTAAGAGTTACTCTCATGTAGGGCAAAAATCACGTGCTCACAGATAGCAGAACAAAATGCCTTCGTCATTTCAATCTCCAAAACATGCCAAGTACAAACAAATACAATTTAATCAAAGAAGATCATACATAATATCTTTTGATCGCATCGAAATTGATGGTCGTTTCTAACATTTGCCTTCTACATCCGTTAAATACAAAGCATCATTGGTCAACACTCTCGTCACGATGAATGGCCCCTGCCAATTTGGGGCGAACTTTCCTTTTGCCTCATTCTGATGAGGGATGATGCGTTTCAATACTAACAAACCCACTTCAAACTTTCGTGGACGCACCTTCTTGTTATATGCTCTTGCCATTCTCTGTTGATTCAATTGGCCATGACACACTGCTGCTAATCTTTTCTCATCAATCAAACTTAATTGCTATTGGCGGGTTTTGACCCACTCATCATTATCAATTTCGGCCTCGGCAACCATCCGAAGGGATGGGATTTCAATCTCTCCAGGTCTCACTGTTCTTGTGCCATACACTAACTAATAAGGCGTTGCCCCTACTGAAGTACGAACAGTAGTGCGATACCCAACCATGCGAAAGGCAGTTTTTCATGCCATTGCGTATAACCCTCCACCATTTTATGAAATATCTTCTTTATGTTCTTGTTGGCTGCCTTGACTGCTCCATTTGCCATGGGGCAGTATGGGGTGGAATTGCTTTGTGTAATCTTAAACTGCTGACATACCTCTTTCATCAAGTGACTATTGAGATTGGCACCACTATCCGTGATGATTATCTTCTAGATTCCGAACTGGAAAATGATATTTGAATGCACAAAATCGACCACCACTTTCTTGGTCACAGACTTGAAAGTTTTAGCTTCAACCCATTTGGTGAAATAATCAATAGCCACCAAAATGAACCTATGCCTATCGGACGTTAATGGCTTGATAGGCCCAATGACATCCATGTCCAAGCAACAAAGGGCCATGGTGCAGACATTGTATGCTATTCAGATGGCGGGGAATGAATCAAGTCTCTGTGGACCTGACATTGATGACACTTGCGCACAAAATCGACACAATCTCGCTCCATGGTCAGCCAATAATAACCTGCTCCGAGAATCTTCTTTGCCAGAACATAGCCACTCATATTCCGTCCACAAACTCCGGAATGTACCTCGTCATGATAGTCGTGGCCTTCCTAGCATCTATGCATCTCAATAGTTCAAGATCTGGAGTTCTTTTGTACAACATTCCTCCACTGAAGATAAATCCACTCGCCAAATGTCGAATTGTTCTCTTTTGATCACATGTGGCATGTGCTGGATATACCCTCATCCTGATATACTCTTTGATATCGTGAAACCAAGGCTCGCCATCAAGTTCTTCTTCCACCACATCACAGTAAGCATGTTGATCATGGACTTGGATATGCAACGGGTCAACATGATCCTTATCCGGATGATGTAACATTGACGCCAAGGTAGCCAAAGCATCAGCAACCTCATAATAGTCCTTGGGATATGCCTGAACTCTACTGATCGGAATCACTGACAAAGATCAAGTAAACATTGTCGGTACGGTATGAGCTTCAAATATCATATTTCTTATTCCCCTTCAATCTGGTGCACCAGAAGGTCCGAGTCCCCCAAGACCAAGACTTCCTGGATACCCATGTCTGCATCTAACCTCAGATCCAAGATGCATGACTCGTACTCAGCCATGTTGTTAGTGCAGTAGAAACGAAGTTGAGCCGTAATAGGGTAGTGATGTCCTGTCTAAGAAATCAGTACATCTCATATCCCAATACCTTTCATGTTAGCAGCTTCAACGAAGAAAGGTTTACAACCTACCTCTCCAACTTGTTCTAACTCATCAATGTGCATTGCCTCTTCATCGGGGAGGTAAGTATTCAAAGGCTTATATTCTTCATCCACTGGATTCTCGGCCAAATGGTCAGCCAATGCTTGGGCTTTCATCGCAGTCCGGGTCACATTGACGATGTCAAATTTTGTGAGCAAGATCTTCCACTTTGCAAGCCTTCTTGAAGGCATAGGCTTTTGAAAGATATACTTTAATGGATCCAAACGAGAGATGAGGTAAGTAGTGTAAGATGACAAATAATGCTTCAACTTCTGTGCCACCCAAGTTAGGGCGCAACATGTCCTCTCAAGGTGGGTGTACTTAACCTCATAAGATGTGAACTTTTTGCTGAGATACTAGATGGCCTGCCCTTTCCTTCGTGTGATATCATGCTGACCCAACATACAACCAAAAGAATTGTCCAAAACCGTCAAATACAGAATCAAGGTTCTCTCTGTTTCTGGTAGCACCAACAGAGGAATGTTTGACAAGTACCCTTGTTTCTTATCAAATGCTTCTTGACACTCATCTGTCCACTTGACCGCAGAAACATTCTTTAACAGTCTGAAGATAGGCTCACAAGTTGTTGTAAGCTGAGCAATAAACCTACTGTTGTAGTTCAACCTCCCTAATAAACTCATTACCTCAGTCTTGTTCCTCGGAGGCGCAATTCTTAGATAGCTTTAATCTTTGACGGGTCCAACTCAATACCTTGATGGCAAACTACGAATTCCAACAATTTTCCAGACGGCACACCGAATGCGCACTTTATAGGATTGAGCTTAAGATTGTACCTGCACAGCCTTTGGAAGAATTTTCTCAAATCTTTGACATGGTCAGACTGCTTTCTAGACATTTCGATCACATCATCCATATAACCTCGATTTTCTTATGTATCATGTCATGGAATATGGTCGTCATTTCCAGCATGTAAAATGCCCCAAAAAATTTTAACCCAAAAGGCATGACCCGGTAGCAGTATGTTCCCCACAGCATGATGAATACCATCTTTTTCGCATCCTCCTCATCCATTAGAATTTGATGATAGCCCGCATAGCAATCCAAAAAAGACTCAATCTTATGTTTGGCACAATTATTAATCAAAATATGGATATTCAGTAGTGGGAATTTATCTGTTTGGGATTGCCTTGTTGAGATCGCGATAGACAACACACACCCTGGTCTTACCATCCTTCTTTGGTACAAGCACAACATTTTCCAACCAAGTCGGATACCGCGTGACTCAAATGACCTTTGCCTCGAACTGCTTTGTGACTTCCTCTTTGATCTTTACGCTTATGTCAGTTTTAAATTACCTTTTGTTTGATGGGAGGCATGCGGGGTCAGTAGGCAATTTGTGAACTACCAGGTCAGTGCTTAGACACGGCATGTCGCCATATGACCATGAAAAATATCCTTGTATTCAAACAATTCTTTGATTATCTCTTCCTTGATCTGTGGTTCAAGATGTACACTTATTTTAGTCTTTTTGATATTATCTAGGTCCCCTAAATTGATTGTTATGTATCACTCAAGTTTGATTTGGGTTTTTCCTCAAATGGCTTAATTCTTTACTAGTTTCTTCAAAGGCCCCATCCTCATCATACTCTAATTCATCATCACATTCTATTTCTTGAATTATTATTTTAGAATTAGTTTGGCTTTCAAGACTGGGCCGAAGATTCCTCATGTATGTCATGCCATTGAAACTGTTGAAACACGTTCTCAAGGCACTATACTAAAACGTGTGTTCATATTCGTAGGTTTTGATGAATGAAAAACTATGCGCAATTGACATATGACGAGGTCCAAGCACAAGCGCGAAATTGATATATAACGAGATTCAAGCACAAGACCAAGATCAAGCAAAGATATAAAGTTATACATGAGTCGTTCTTTAATTGTGATCTTGATCCAATAACTTGACTCAAGACTTGGCTTCTCTCGTAAAAATATTTTTATCAAATCATGCATATTTAATTTAAAGCAAAATGATTTTAAATCATGCATATTTACATTAGTCAAAATGATTTTTAAACATGCCTCTAAAATCTGGACTAAGATAATCGATTATGTACTTATGATAATCGATTATGTTAAGTCAGCTGCATGACAATCGATTGTGAACTTATGACAATCGATTGTGTTGAGGCAGTGTACATCAGATTTTTCAAATCTGCATGACAATCGATTGTGAACCTTATGACAATCGATTGTGTTGAGGCAGTGTACATCAAAGTTTTTCAAAGCTACAAAATAATCGATTATGAACTTATGACAATCGATTGTGTTGAGGCAGTGTCTATTAGACATTTTCAAAGTCACTAAATAATCGATTGTGTACCTTTGACAATCGAGTGCATTGAGGCAGTGACTAATTGATTTTTCAAAGACTGATATATAATCGATTGTTCTCATAGCATAATCGATTGTGTAATTGACCGTTGCCAAAATATTTTCAAACACCGTCAGGTAATCGATTATAGATTTATAATAATCGATTGTTTTAAATAAAATCTGAAAAAGATTTTTTGAACGTTGCCAAGTAATCGATTGTGGATTTCTGACAATCGATTGTTGTAAGTAAAATCCGGAAATGATTTTTTGAACGTTGCCAAGTAATCGATTGTAAATTTCTGACAATCGATTGTTTTAAGTAAAATCCGGAAATGATTTTTTGAACGTTGCCAGTAATCGATTATTGATATTAGATAATCGATTGTTAAGCGTAAAATCTGGGAATGATTTTTGGAACGATTGGCAAACAATCGATTGTGGCATTTTGACAATCGATTGTCACTGAGTAAAATCAGCAATTCTTAATTGGCAATTAGGCAACGGTAATGCATGGTTTTGCAACTATAAATACAGCTTCAAATCAGTCTTCTAAATACAATAACTGATCATATTGTTGCTATAGCTTGCATACTCTATTGTTCATCACTTTCTATTCATTACATAAGTTTTGAGAGCCAAAATTCTTGACGAAAGTTGTTGCGTTCTTGAGCGTATCTGTTTACTCATATCTACTCTATTAAGAGAGTCTTGTTTAAGTGAGTGCTAAGTGTTTTATACACTTGAAGGGAAGTGTTAGTCCTTTGTATTGTAAGAAGGAACTTGTGTTTCCTTTGGTTGAAGTCTTGGAGTGTTGTATCTTCGAGCAAAGGTTGTTGAGGCTTGTGTCCTCAGTTTGTAAAGGTTTGTTGAGCATCCGTAAGCTTAACAGTGTTAGTGGAAATCTCGAAAGAGTCTCTCGGGGACTGGACTAGCCACGGGTTGTGGTGAACCACGATACATCGGTGCGTTCGTTCTTATTTATTTATCGCACTTATTTCTTTCCTGCAATTTTTAAATTCCGCAAGTTTACGCTAACTTTTATTATAACGCTATTCACCCCCCCTCTAGCATTAAGCGTATTTTCTAACAATTGGTATCAGAGCCCAACTCTCTGAAGACTTAACCGTTTGAGAGAAACAATCCATGGCTTCTACTCGTGATTCTTTTGCAGGAATAGGTGAAGGACAATGCTCCACCCGACCGCCACTATTCGACGGTACAAACTATACGTACTGGAAAGAGAGGATGAGAATATTTGTTCAATCAAATAGTTTTCATCTTTGGAAGGTTATAATGAAGGGAGAACAAATTCCAACCAAAAAGGTTGAAAATAAAGATGTTCCAAAGTCCGAAGATGAATACGATGCGGATGATATCCGAAAGGAGCAAAACAACGCTAAAGCCATTAATTTATTATATTGTGCTGTAAATGCTGATGATTACAGGAAAATATCATGTTGCACAACGGCGAAGCAAATGTGGGACAAGCTGGAAATTACGTACGAAGGTACGGACCAGGTAAGGGAAGCTAAAATTGATTTCCTAACCCATGCATATGAATTGTTTCACATGAAGGAAGGCGAAAAGGTCGATGAGATGTTCGAACGATTTTAAAAAATTGTTAATGATTTACATGCTCTTAAGAAGACCTTCACGGATAAGGAACTTGTCCGAAAAATTCTCCGAAGTCTCACTCCGGCATGGCGATCCAAGGCCGACGCGATTCAAGAATCTATTGGCGTTTCAAATGTCACCATCGACGGATTAAGAGGTAATCTTAAAACTTATGAATCTACTATACTTAACCCTCTTGTAGATGATCAAAGGAAACAAAAGATCGCTCTCAAGGCAAGCACAAGCCAACCTCAAAATGATGAGGACGGAGACAACGAGTTCGGACTCGTTATTAAGAGATTTCAAAAGTTCATGCGAAAAGAGTATGAACGAAAGGGCAAAAAGCAAGGAGATCAAACAAAGTGCTATGAGTGCGGAGAAACCGGGCACATTAAATCAAATTGCCCAAATTCCAAAAAGGAGAAGAAACCCTTCAAGAAACAACGAGCATACATATCTTGGGGAGGCGACTCCGGAGACGAGTCGAGTGAGGAAGAAGAAGACGAAGCCGCAAATCTTTGTCTCATGGCACAAGAAGACAACCAAGAAGAGGTATGTCAAATTTCTTCCAAAAATTTCTATTCTCTTGAGGAAATGCAAAATGCTTTTGATGAATTGTATAGTGAATTTATTAAAGCTTCTAAAACTGTTAAATGCATAAAGGAAAATGCCTCTTTGAAAGAAAAAGATTTTTAAAAACAAGTCTCTTTGAAAGAAAAGGATTTGGAAAAACTGATTTTGGAAAATGAGAAGTTGAAAGAAGAAAACAATTTTTTTGGCAAGAGAAGCGCCGACAAACCCGAGAGCTCTAGTAAAAATTGTACTTCTTGCATGCATCTCAAAAATAAGGTAGAAAGACTTAAGGGCACCCTAGATAAGTTTAATTCTTCTCAAAAAAATTTGAATGAAGTTCTTGTTAATTTGAAGTCGACCAAGCATGGTATAGGCATTAAAAATGAGCCTATAGAAAAGGTTGAAGCCAACCCCCAACAACCTAAGGCTCAACCTAGGATTAATAAAACAAACGCTCATACTAGATATAATAAACCTAGAAATAGCTTTCAACAATCGCAACCTGGAAATAATCATTTTAGAAATAACGCATATTCTAGGCCAAACACTAGAAGGAACATTGAACCTTTTAGAGCACCTAGAATGGCTTTCAACCAAGAAATAACTATTCTAGAAATGCTGCATATCCTAGAACAAATAGTAGGAGAAATGATTTTCATGAATTGCGCAATAGTCATATTGTCAATGAATTTCGTCCGTCCAATTACTATCAACCTAGACGAATGCATAATCCTAATGTTGTTTGTCATTATTGTAGACGAATTGGACATATTGCTCCTGCTTGTTTTACACGACATAGACATAACACTCAATCACATCACTATGATTTGCCTAACCCCCAAGGACCCAAAATGGCATGGGTACCTAAAACTCATTAATCTGTTTTGTAGGTGTGTTTAAAGGGGTCAAGTGTACTTTGGTACCTTGATAGTGGATGCTCCAAGCACATGACTGGAGACGAATCCAAGTTCCTTCAACTAGAACACAAGGAAGGAGGAAGCGTTATTTTTGGTGATAACAACAAAGGAAAAATTATCGGCATTGGATCGGTCGGTAAGGATGACTCCTCTTCCAATAAGCATATATTGCTAGTTAAGGGTCTAAAACATATTCTCTTGAGCATAAGTCAATTATGTGACAAGGGAAATCTTGTTTTATTTGATTCGGATGAATGCTTAGTTTTTCGCCGTAGTGATTTTAAAATTATCCTTCGAGGTTTTAGAATGGATAACATATATATGGTTGATCTTGCAAATTCTTCACCTGAATATGTGAATTGTCTTATGAGCAAAGAGGATAATACATGGTTATGGCATCGTAGAGTAGCTCACATCAACATGCATCTTTTGAATAAATTGGTTTCACAAAATTTAGTCATTGGTCTTCCAAATTTGAAATTTGAAAAAGACTCTATTTGTGATTCTTGTCAAAAAGGGAAGCAAACAAAAGCATCTTTTAAATCGAAAAATTATGTTTCAACTACTAGACCTTTGCAATTACTTCACATGGACTTATTTGGACCATCTCGCATTGAAAGTCTTGGTAGAAATCGTTATGCTTTTGTTATTGTTGATGATTATTCTAGATTTACATGGACTCTATTTCTTGCTCATAAAAGTGAAGCTTTTCATAATTTCAAATAAAAACGAAAAGGACACAACCGTCACTTCAATAAGAAGTGATCATGGGGGAGAGTTTGATCACAATCTCTTTGCGAACTTTTGTGACGAACTCGGTATCGAGCAGACCTTCTCCGCTCCACGAACACCACAACAAAATGGGGTGGTGGAAAGGAAAAATAGGTGTCTCGAAGAGATGGCTAGAACCATGCTCGATGAGGCTAAGATTCCCAAACATTTTTGGGCGGATGCCGTGAGTACCGCATGCTACGTTTTGAATAGAGTAGTCATAAGGCCAATACTCATGAAAACCCCTTATGAACTCTACAAGGGAAGGAAACCAAATATCTCCCATTTTAGAGTATTCGGTTGCAAATGCTTTTTTCATAACAATGGAAAAGATCAATTGGGAAAATTTGATGCCAAATCCGAAAAAGGAATTTTTATTGGTTATTCCTCACGTAGCAAAGCATATAGGGTATTCAATAATAGAACCGAAACTGTGGAGGAATCCCCTCATATTGTGTTTTCCGAAAATATTGCTCGCTTGGCGAGAAAGGATTCTGGTTCTGATCTTGCAGGTACACTAAATAATATAATCCCTCAAGTCAAAGTATATGAGGAAAATTCAAATGAAAATCAAGATGAAATTTTGGAGCAATTATCGGAGGAAGCTCCACAATTGGAAGAAGAAACCAAATTACCCAACGCATGGAGGACTATCAAAGACCATCCACTCGAACAGGTAATTAGCGACGTCGGAGAAAAGGTAAGTAGCCGAAACTCTCTTATGAACACCTTAGGACATACTGCTTTTGTTTCTCAAATTGAACCCACAACCATCTCCGAAGCAATTGGGGATGAATTTTGGACCTTGGCAATGCAAGAGGAGCTTAACAATTTCAAACGGAATGACGTTTGGGATTTGGTGCCAAGACCCGAAAATCATACCATAATTGGTACGAAATGGGTTTTTCGAAACAAATTAGATGAAAATGGTGTAATCACTAGAAACAAAGCTAGGCTTGTAGCAAAAGGCTACAATCAAGAAGAGGGTATTGACTATGAAGAAACATATGCTCCCGTAGCAAGGTTAGAAGCTATTCGTTTATTACTTGCCTTTGCATCTTCTATGAATTTCAATTTGTATCAAATGGATGTAAAAAGTGCTTTTCTAAATGGTGTTATTCAAGAAAAAGTTTATGTTGAACAACCCCAGGTTTTGAAGATTTTAAATCTCCAAATCATGTTTTCAAACTTAAAAAGGCTCTTTATGGTCTTAAACAAGCTCCCCGAGCTTGGTATGAAAGATTGAGTAAATTTCTTTTGGAAAATAATTTCATTAGGGGGAAAGTTGACACCACTCTTTTCGTTAAGCATAAAAACAATGATATTTTATTAGTTCAAATCTATGTGGATGATATTATATTTGGTGCTACTAACAATGTTTTGTGCAAGGAATTTTCCGATTTAATGACAAGCGAATTTGAGATGTCTATGATGGGTGAGATAACATTCTTTTTGGGGCTGCAAGTAAAGCAAATGAAAGAAGGAACTTTCATTTGTCAAGCTAAATATTGCAAAGAATTGCTGAAACGATTTGAAATGACCAACGCAAAAGCAATGGCCACTCCCATGAGCACACCCGATCATCTAGACAAAGATGAGAAAGGTAAGGAAGTCGACACCAAAAAGTATCGAGGTATGATTGGATCTCTCCTTTATCTTACTGCTAGTAGACCGGACGTCATGTTTAGCGTGTACTTATGCGCTCGTTATCAATCGTATCCGAAGGAGTCTCACCTAACTGCGGTGAAACGGATATTGAAGTATCTTGTTGATACTGTAAATGTGGGTCTATGGTACCCCAAAAGGTTCTTCATGCCAACTTGTTGGCTATTCCGATTCCGATTTTGCTGGATGCAAATTGGACCGCAAGAGCACTAGTGGCACTTGCCATTTGCTCGGTAGCTCTTTCGTTTCTTGGTTTAGCAAGAAACAAGTAAGTGTTGCGTTGTCCACAACCGAGGCTGAATATGTAGCCGCGGGGAGTTGCTGCGCTCAAATCCTTTGGATGAAACAACAACTCTTGGACTATGGCCTAAGTCTTGATCATATCCCTCTTAGATGTGACAATACTAGCACCATATGCTTGACGAAGAACCCCGTTCTTCATTCAAGAACAAAACACATTGAAATTAGGCATCATTTTATAAGAGATCACGTTCTCAAGGGTGATGTCGAAATTGAATTTGTTGAAACCAAAGATCAATTGGCCGACATTTTTACAAAACCCTTAGAGAAAGAGTCCTTATTCCGAATTTGTAGTGAACTCGGGATTCTTGACTCCACGTTGATCTAAGTCATGCATTGCATTTTCCCTTTCACATGATTTCTAACTTGAGCGTCGGAGACGTCTAACGAATTTTTGCAGGTATCGCCCTAAAGGCAGGGGAAATTATAAAGATTGATGCAGAATAATCGATTTCTCCTAAGGATAATCAATTTCTCTTTAGTATATAATCGATTATCAAGTATCAATAATCGATTATGTTGATATTATTTGCTTTATTATGTCTTTTAGTATATTATGTTTTTTGCTTTTTCCATTTTTGCTAATGGCAAAAGGGGGAAGAATGAGGGATATGCACTAATTATTTATTGGCATAAATTGAGGGGGAATTCATATGTTGAGGGGGAACTAATTGCACATCTAAAGACTTGTTGCATATTGTTGCATATCTTTACTTGTCTTGAATCGTCATTATGAATTATCAAATATGCATATCCCGACTAAAGTTTGCCATTATCAAAAAGGGGGAAATTGTTGAAACACGTTCTCAAGGCACTATACTAAAACGTGTGTTCATATTCGTAGGTTTTGATGAATGACAAATTATGCGCAATTGACATATGACGAGGTCCAAGCACAAGCGCGTAATTGATATATAACGAGATTCAAGCACAAGACCAAGATCAAGCAAAGATATAAAGTTATACATGAGTCGTTCTTTAATTGTGATCTTGATCCGATAACTTGACTCAAGACTTTGCTTCTCTCATAAAAACATTTTTATCAAATCATGCATATTTAATTTAAAGCAAAATGTTTTTAAATCATGCATATTTACATTAGTCAAAATGATTTTTAAACATGCCTCTAAAATCTGGACTAAGATAATCGATTATGTACTTATGATAATCGATTATGTTAAGTCAGCTGCATGACAATCGATTGTGAACTTATGACAATCGATTGTGTTAAGGCAGTGTACATCAGATTTTTCAAATCTGCATGACAATCGATTGTGAACCTTATGACAATCGATTGTGTTGAGGCAGTGTACATCAAAGGTTTTCAAAGCTACAAAATAATCGATTGTGAGATTCTGACAATCGATTGTGTTGAGGCAGTGTATATTAGACATTTTCAAAGTCACTAAATAATCGATTGTGTACCTTTGACAATGGAGTGCATTGAGGCGGTGACTAATTGATTTTTCAAAGAGTGATATATAATCGATTGTTCTCATAGCATAATCGATTGTGTAATTGACCGTTGCCAAAATATTTTCAAACACCGTTAGGTAATCGATTATAGATTTCTAATAATCGATTGTTTTAAATAAAATCTGAAAAAGATTTTTTGAACGTTGCCAAGTAATCGATTGTAGATTTCTGACAATCGATTGTTGTAAGTAAAATCCGGAAATGATTTTTTGAACGTTGCCAAGTAATCGATTGTAGATTTCTGACAATCGATTGTTTTAAGTAAAATCCGGAAATGATTTTTTGAACGTTGCCAGTAATCGATTATTGATATTAGATAATCGATTGTTAAGCGTAAAATCTGGGAATGATTTTTGGAACGATTGGCAAACAATCGATTGTGGCATTTTGACAATCGATTGTCACTGAGTAAAATCAGCAATTCTTAATTGGCAATTAGGCAACGGTAATGCATGGTTTTGCAACTATAAATACAGCTTCAAATCAGTCTTCTAAATACAACAACTGATCATATTATTGCTATAGCTTGCATACTCTATTGTTCATCACTTTCTATTCATTACATAAGTTTTGAGAGCCAAAATTCTTGACGAAAGTTGTTGCGTTCTTGAGCGTATCTGTTTACTCATATCTACTCTATTAATAGAGTCTTGTTTAAGTGAGTGCTAAGTGTTTTATACACTTGAAGGGAAGTGTTAGTCCCTTGTATTGTAAGAAGGAACTTGTGTTTCCTTTGGTTGGAGTCTTGGAGTGTTGTATCTTCAAGCAAAGGTTGTTGAGGCTTGTGTCCTCAGTTTGTAAAGGTTTGTTGAGCACCCGTAAGCTTAACAGTGTTAGTGGAAATCTCGAGAGAGTCTCTCGGGGACTGGACTAGCCACCGATTGTGGTGAACCACGATACATCGGTGCGTTCGTTCTTATTTATTTATCGCACTTATTTCTTTCCTGCAATTTTTAAATTCCGCAAGTTTACGCTAATTTTTATTATAATGCTATTCACCCCCCCCCCCTAGCGTTAAGCGTATTTTCTAGCAGAAACCAACGTAAAACGAGTTGTACAAGAAGGAAAAGAAAAGCAAAGAAAATAAAAACTATCAAAAATAATGAAAAAAGGAAATTAAATTTCATTGAAATTGAAATTGAAAGATAAAAAGGTTTATACTCCAAACGGACGGAACATAGAATGTGAACCCTGGAATAATCCAGACAAACTGAAAGAAATCGAAGCAAACAACCAAAACTCCTTCCTGCTTGGGAGAAGAGTAGCTTCCCAACTGTTGATCATTACACTGGGCCCAACAAATTGTACATCTACCTTGCTAGAACCCTCTCCAGCTTCCACCATATTCACGTCTTCAAATAACTTCTCAAACCTTTCAAACAATTCCTCAGGACCAACCACAAAACTGGAACTTGTTATTGCTAGGTGTTTCTCGGTGCCGAGCCTGACAAATGATCTAAAGAGATGTGGGACAGGATTTGGGAGGACCCATGCCCTTTGTTTCATCCTTATGGCTCTTTTCACGTCTGCAATTGTGGTCTTGAATCCCAACCCAAATGTGTCCATGTTTTTTGGGAGAAACACCGGCTGTACGATACCTTGTAGCGACGCACCCAAACCCTTCCTCAGGACAAAACCATTTCTTAACATTTCAACAGCTACCATGACAGATGCAGCGGCTACCTTCGGACTAGAACGCACTCCCCTTCTTGAATTTTCTTTACCAATACCATGTCAAAAACTTGGTAGATCCAAGGCCCTTTGTCATCCTCGGCCTCAATGAATGGTACAATGGTATCTCTATGGGCATAGAGATTATCATTGCCGTGCACAACTATTTCTGATCTATCCCATTCAGATTTTACCATCTGATGCCGAGTAGAAGGGACCACTTTAGCGGCATGAATCCAAGGTCGACCCAGCAGTAGATTGTAAGAGACAACCACATCTAACACCTAGAATTCCATGGTAAAGTCAACTGGTTTGATTGTCAGCTCGAGCACTATGTCACCGACCGACTCTTTCCCTCCACCGCCGAACCCTCGCACGCAAATACTGTTCTTGTGAATTCTTTCATCGTCTACTTTCAGATTGTTCAGAGTGGATAAAGTGAATATATTTGCACTAGAACCATTTTCAACTAATACCCGAGTAACCATGGAATCCTCGCACTTCACCGTAAGATAAAGGGCTCTATTGTGCTCAGTACCCTTTACGGGCAATTCATCACAGAAAAGGTGAATCTCTTTACCTCAAATATCTTGTTGGCTATCTTTTCCAAGTGATTGACTAAGATTTTGTCAGGAATGTGGGCCTCGTTACGGATCATCATCAGTGCCCGATGGTGCTCATCTGAATGAATTAATAATGACAACAGTGAAATTTGAGCATGTGTCTTCCTCAATTGCTCCATAATAGAATAGTCTGCACCTTCATCTTTTTTAAAAACTCCTCTGCTTCTTCTTCTGTCGCAGCTTTGTTCACCAATACTGTGTTATCTTTGGAGGTTTTAGGTTTTCTCAACTTCTCGGGGGCAAAGCATCTCCCGGACCGGGTCAATCCATGGGTCTCGCAGGCTTCTTATTTAACCTCTTTCTCTTTGTATGTCACTGTCACTCGCTCATAATTCCAAGGGACGGCCCTGTTGTTGATATTTGTAGCCGAGTTACAGGTTTAATAATGACGAGCTCTTTGCGAGCACCTTCTACAACCACAACAGGCTTGCTTGCCACCCCAGTACCACCACCTTCGCTTTTTCTTGTTTCACTGCACCATCACTTGAGGACCCCTTCTTGATTATAGCATAATGCTCACTGCTTTTTCCGCTCAACTTGAGCATCGACATCTTGCTGTTGGTTTTTCAACCGGCTTCACCTCACTGGCTCGGATCATCATGACGGTCTGCAAAGGATTTTTAGGCTCCTCGTCTTTATGCACTATCTCAATCATGTTCGTTTCTTGATAGGTTGGCAGTGGGTTTTGGTTAATATTCGGTACTTCCGGAGCTTGGATATTAATTCAATGTGAATCAATGAGCTCCTGGATAGCTTTTTTAAAATGCCAACATTTCTCTGTAACGTGCCTCGGAGAACCAGAACAATATTCACAACTGACTAAACAATCAAGATTTCTCGGGGAAGGATTTGGAAACTTTGCTTCAATCGGCCTCAGCATATCCAAGGGTCTCAACATGTGGAATAAACTAGTATAGGACTCTCCCAATGGAGTGAATGTTTTCTTCTTTTGCAACCTCTCATTCTTAAAGGCTTGATTAACCTGGAAATCCGGTCTTGGGGGTTTTGGTAGGCTCTTGAGGGTGGATAGGCATATTGTAGAGCTGGGTAGGTATTTGGTTTAGTTGGCACACGCCACTGTGTGGGTGGGAGGTTGAGTGTATGATTGTGCATGATGGACAAAAAAACGAGGATCTGGCGGCAAGTAATAGTGTTGTGGTGGGATATATGGAGTGTGGGGGTAGGTTTGATGGTGGGTTTGAGGCTAGTTGTAATAATATGACTGGCCCCTTGATCCGAACCAAACTCCTGAGTCAATCATTGCTACATCCTCTTTCTTCTTCTTTCCAATCACTCCCCCGGTTCCACTTTGAATGGCCTGGGTGGTTTCCTTCATTGTCGAATAGCTCGTGATTTTGTTAGACTTGAGCCATTCTTCTACTATGCTTCCCATTTTCACCACTTCATTGAAGGAGTTACCTATAACCAATACCAAATGACCGAAATAAATGGGCTCTAAGTCCTGCAGGAAGTATCCTCCATTATACTTCTGATGGTCAACTATCATTTTTGCTCTCTCCAAAGAATTCCATACTCCCTAAAACTCTCATTGTGCTTTTTCTCAAGTTTCGCCTAAGACAAATGATCCAGAATAATTTCAAGATTGTACTGGAAGTGGCCAGCAAATGCCTGGGCTAGATCATCCCACATATACCACCTTCCGTGGTCTTGCCGTGTGTACCATTCCAATGTTGAACCACTCAGACTTTGATTGAAGTATGCCATTAGTAACTCGTCTTTCCCTCTAGATCCCCTCATTTTGCTACAAAGCCCTCTCAAGTGTGCCACTGGATCACCGTGCCCATCGTATAAATCAAACTTGGGCATCTTAAACCCTGCTGGCAATTGCATATCTGGAAACAAACATAGATCTTTGTAAGCTAAACTTACTTGACCTCCCGATCCCCGCATGTCTCTGAATGATTGATCTATGCTTTTTACTTTCCTGAACATCTCCTCTTGTTCGAGATTTTTTGCTGGCTTCTCAGCTTCTGTAGGGAGATCAAAACGAGGGGTGTATGAATAGGGTTCCGGGGCTTTAAAAGTAGGCTACGGGGGGTAATTCTGGTTATCATGGGATTGGATTAAAGGTTCGCTGGAAGATCTGTGGAGTGTAGCGGGTGGGAGTGCCACGAAGGTAGGAGTGGATAGGTGGAGGTGGGTACGGAGCTGGTTTGGGTGGTGGAGCTGGTGGTGTTTGGGAAGTTGTGTTCTGGTAGTGTTGGTTGATGGGAAAGCGTGGGGATAAATTGGTGGCAGATTACCCGGTGACTGAGCCAATGGTAGGATGAAGGCAGGGTTGGCAGGGTAAGTTGGTGGTGGTTGCCCTTTTGCCCATGCTTGGTACATTTAAGCCATTTGTTGTTTCAGTTTATGCATATCTTCTTTCATTGCATCGACATCCAACTCCTCCACCTCTCTTGAGGATCTATAATAATCACTTCAGGCTCCTGGTTGGCCATGGTCAACTTGTTCTTGGATAGGGAATTGTATAAGTTGGTTACCAGAATGCCACAAAACTAACCACCTGCCTGCTACTGGTTACAACAACAAACTTGTTAGCGGTCCGGGTTTAACAGATAGGCAACCTAAGCAGTTGTCGGTTTATATTATGCATTTAATCGGTTGCTTGCTCCATCCCGGCTTTTTCTTACTTCTATTTACAACCCCTATTTCTCTCTCTCTCTCTCTCTCTCTCTCTCACTCTCACTTTTGTCCATGCCCTTCATTTATTTTTATTCTCTCTCTTACTCTCCCTTATTTTTCCATGGTTTTCTTCTCACGAGTTCTTATTTTCCCTCTCTTTTCTTTTCCTTTTATTTTTCTATGCTTTTCCTCCTCTATTTTTCTCTTTCTATTCTTCTATTTTTCCATTTTGGTTATGGTCGATATTGCCTATGTATCATGACCCTGCTTGAATCAGACCGAGCGTAGTTCTCGGGGATAAGTTTAAAATAAGTGGTAACATTTTCTAGAATGTTCAAAATTTCATAAGACAAAATGTTTCGATTACAATGACTCAAAGACTAACAGATGCAAAAGCAACTAACAGACTCAAAAGCAACTTACAGACTCTGAAGAAGAAGTGCAAATACAGACTCAGGAACAAACTGGAAAAATTCAAATAGAAAGTGAAAATACAAACTCGAGGATAAACAAACACACTCCAATGAAATCACAAATACATCAGTGCCTCTACTGCTCCTGGGCCCGCGGGACATCATTCGGCCATGCCAAGGGCCTGCGTGCTAAATCCCTTTGGAGGTGTTGGAGGTGCTCCATTACCTGGCGGACAAAGGTCATCACGGTGGCAAAGAACATAGATCTAGTCATATCTTCACAACTACTGCACTTTATCGCGATGTAATCGATGATCTTTCTGACTCTCTCTCTCTCTCTTTTATGACACCCTTTTTCTTGCAAAAAACGTCCAATATGCTGGCTCTGGCTTCCAAATTTTGTTGCAAATACTTTTCTAGCTATGCCATTGCTGTATAATTGTGTTCTCTTTCAGTCTTAAAGTCCTTCGCCTGCTTGACCATTTTGTTCTCAACGGTGATGACTCTTTTCTTCAATCCTGCAACCTTGTTGTCATACATTTATTTCAACTTTTTGATCAGGCATGATTGTTCCTCCACATTTTTAGCCAATTGCTTTCGAGCCCTGGCTAGTCCGCCCTCTTCTTTGTTTTGATCAAAACCATATTCACATACCCTTTGCCTGGGGTTGTTTATACGCTTTTCATTTTTTATACTTCTAGCGGCATTTTCAGCTGCGATTTGCATTTCCTGAATTTGGGCCCGAAGGGCATCATTTTCTTTGAACAACTTTTTCTTTTCGACTTCGGCTTTTTGTGTTTGGAGATCATTGTTGAATTCCATGTTTCTCAGCTTTTCTTTCAAAGTGCGAATCTCGGCTTGATATATTTTTTCTTTTTCTCCCCAGGCCAGTCTCTCTTGGATTTTGTCATCAAAATCTTGAATATGAGGTCTTTTGGCAAGCCTCTCAAGCTCGGGCTCTGGCTCATTGTTTACACAAGACCTTTTCTCAACCAAGCAACATAGTTTGTATCTATTTCCCCCTTTTCCAATCTTGCTGAACTAAAGCCTTGGGCAATGCAGCTTCTGGATACAGCTCTATGACCTGGGTGCTTAGATCTTCATCTTTGGGCACAATTTCATATCTTCCTAATTACCTCAAGACCCTCTGTGGCGCATATGGAGGATGCTCTTTACCCCCATCATGCTCAAGTAGCCCTTAGTAGCAGTCATGTATATGGCTTCTGTACTCGAAAACCATCCTATAGTCCACTCGACCTGTCCTTCTTTGAGAGCTTTCAGGTGGGAGACCCATGCTTTGAACCCTTCTGGCACGTTGTAATCCTTTACCCTCTCCTCGTAGCTGGTGATGAAGTTACTCGGGCTTGAACCATATCTCATGAACCTGGGGTGATGGCAAAGATGCTCAATCAACCATATTTGTAGAAGGATATTGCAACCTTCAAAGAAATGAGCCTCGACTTTACACATGTTAATGCTCGATAAATATCTGTCAACACCAACAGGATAAACGTGTGATCTTCCTTTGTTGTGAGGACTTGTGCAATTCTAACCATACGAGTATCCATTATCTCTTCCTCATATGGAAAAATCACGATTCTCAAGAATGCCACAATAAATGCAAACCAGCGATGAATTTCCCAAAGGCCCTTATCTTCTTTATTGCTCAAACCCATTTCATGTATTTTGAACCCAGCGGAATGCCCGAACCTGTAGTACAACAAATAGAATGATATACATCCTTTGCTTATGTAGGCTTTCTTCATCTGTTTACTGATATTTAAGAGGTCAAAGAACTTGTGCACTGATGGAGCCCTAGGAAATATAAGTTGTTGCTTCCTCAAATCCTGACCAAACTCAATGTGCCCGACAATCTCCTCCAAGTTAGGAGTGATCTCAAAATTCGAGAAATAAAAGACATTATGAACGGTTCAAAAATATTACCAAAGCTCTGATTAGATCTTCGCCTGATGTAATCTCGAAAAATGTCTATGAGGGCACCCAACTACTGCTTTACCCATTTCTGACCGTCTTCGTCTAGATCATTCCACCGCATACGCAAGTCCAATCGAGCCTACTCTCTGACAACTTCTAGCGGATCCTGGATAATATTTATTTGTTCCTGTGGAAGGTTAAAGTCAGGGTTGACTCCAGCGGACCTTTTGTAAAACAGGTTTCTAATGGAAAATTAAAAGACCGATAATTCTTTCCCTTATATGCCAATTTTAACCAAACGACCATTTTTTAAAATGTGACCCCCTCCCAATTCCACATGAATCTGAGGCCAGGGAGGACTATTGCTTCAAAATATTGTCCATTCTTTTCGAAAATAGCCCTTCGCCAACTAAAAATACTCTGAGGCTATCTTGGCAAGAAGGTTTGAAGCATGGCCGAAGCTGGATCGGCTCAATCTGACCAAAACTACAATATACATTCATTTGAACACTGGAACTCTTTTCGTGTTGTGTGTTTTTTTCAAAACGACAAGCCCGAACCTTATGTAGGTTGCCTAGTATCTCATATCCGGTGAGAATCAGACCTGCAAAGTTCGGTCAAATTTGACCTATTTGAAAAGGACATAATGTTTGACTCTTTTGAAATAACTCTTTCTTTGAAAATTTTGGGGGAGTTTCGGGATGATTTTCAAATACTGGGGTTTTTCTTTAGAACCAGGCTTTATTTCCTTTCCTACATCACTCTTGATTTTTCTTTTAGCTTTATTTTCCCTAGCCGGTCAACATGCAAGCCAAAACAAATAAATGCTCACATAGCACATATAATGCATCAGGATAGTCTGTTATTTTGGGTACACCTTTCCTAGACAGACCGAACCCCTATGTTGAGTCCCATAAGCCAAATTCACATGATGCAAATAAGCGCTCCTACTAGGGATCCGATGTGAGGTTGTATTCTTCTAGGTTTATATCCCGGGGTTTTGGTCTAGACTTGGGGTACCCGAGTGGACAATTGGGGCCGAAGAGGGGGCAACGTACCGGGAGCACTAAAGTCTACCCGGCCTTGCTGCTTACCCAGCCTCGTTCTATTTGGTAAAGTTTCTACTGATAAAGTGCGCTACGCGAGCATATGAAACATTTACAGAAGATTCAAATGGGTGGCGCAAGAAGACAATTATATACAATTCAAACAATATTAAAGCGGTAAACAGATAGTAATTAGCACATAGGTTCACAAAATACGGTAATATGAACAATAAATAAAGCCAAGTAAAAATCATAAAACAAGCTTGAATTCTTGAACCCTGAACCAGAGATTTTGGGTTCGATCCTCAGCAGAGTCGCCAGAGCTATCACATCTCCTTTTTACCTATACACCTGGGAAGGGTATATATCAAGGGAGTTTTTCCAATTTAAGTGACGATCAAAATGTGATTATTTATTTTTATTAAAATTCAGAGTCGCCACCAGGGATAATTTATGGTGTCCCAAGTCACTCGTTTAGAATCATGAATCATGGAAATATTTGACTCTATTTAAGTTTGCGAACACAGAAATCCGGGTAAGGAATGCTGTTAACCCGAGAAAAGGTTTTGTGATCTCCCGAGTTCCGTGGTTCTTGCATGGTCGCCTTGATCATACTTGGCTTATTAAAACTATTTAATTACTGATTTTAAAACCTATATGAATTCACCTTTTACCGCTTTTTAATTAAGAAAATTATCTTGAAATGGGTTACGCGTACGTATACCCATTTTTTTTGGCGCGTCAAAAATTATGTCACGCGAAAGTGTCCATAATTAATAACGCTTTATGATTATTAAGAAAATTTGGCCGAAGCTGCGCAAACTCATACTCCGGTTTTGCTTTTAGAAACTGTAATCATGTCACGCAAATGTACACAATCACGATAGTATATTAGCATGCCTAAAGAAAACTACGAACATTTGTCATTCTTTATCTAGGGTGTGGAATTTATTCGAGGGACATGAATGATTCAACTATCGATATCACACTTCAACCTAAAAACTACATTTAATTAAAGACGACTATACTAACAACAAATTCAATATTATTGTGAAAGTTTAGCCAAAGTTGTGCGATTGCATACTCCAAGTTGATTTTAAAATTGTAATTATGTCACGTGAACGTGTACATAATCACAATTATATTTTAGACGGACCTAAAGGCTTTCCTAAAAATATTTGTTATTAATGACTAGTTATGATATTGGTGAGGGCCATGAGTGATTTATTTAGGATGGCTCACATCACTTTCAACTTGGAAGTTAACTGATTAAAACAGGACAATTTACTAAAGATTTTGACATAAAAATTGAACTACATTAAATTAACCACTCCATTACGAAAGAAATACACGTAGGCTTGAACAACTGACCCTACGCGTAAAGGGGAGTAGCTGACCTCCAACTCAGGCCCAATCATGAGCCTAAGTCCTTGGGACCGCTGATCTGTGGTGCAAAATGGGACTGCAGATCGAATCCTTAAACTTGCAAACCTTGAATTATTTAGAACAAGCAATGTGAGTCCAATTCCAAAGTTCTAAAGTTAATGCTAAGTCCACTGCGCCTTTACTGAGTCTACCATGGGATGGGCTTGACTTAACGAATTAAAGCCCTAATTTCGTAACACTAATTAACTATCAGGATTTCATGACTCCACATTGCACACATGCTTGGGCAGCTTTGCCTATTGAAACAGACCTACAATTTACGAGTTAGCTACTGGTCTCAAAGAACAAACCCAAAATAAAACGTCAACCTCCTTTAAAGGCAGCCCCCCCAAGGCCCTATACTAATAAGCCAAAACCATGATGGATCAACGTTGAGGATCACAAACCCACTATCGAATCTCCGCCAAAACAAGTGATTCATTCACATTTAGTCAAAAGCCAACATCTTTCACTAAGAATCAATGATTAGTACACCAAGCTACTTTCAGCATTATCATATGAGGTTCTTTGGCTGCAGATTATCATATGCCTATTTTTAAACTAGACTTACCCATTCCTCATGAAAATCAAACCAGAACCTTTCAATCTTGACCCCATTCAATGCACAAACACAACATCTAGTTATTTGGATTTTAACAAAACCAACCTTAACTCACTCTTTAAGCAACAAATACCAGAATCAAAGACGGAACTGACATGCAAACAATCATTCTAACTTATTCCACGGCCTTTTATACTTAAGCTGAATTTGACTTCAGCATTTGAAATAAGCTGACAGCAATAAACTTAATAAACTTCCCTGCAAAGAGATCTAATCTCTAAACCTAAATGCATAAAGGAATTTCAATTAAAACTGAGAATAATGAGAACACAAAATATAATCAACCCTGACTAAACCTACAGTTAGTCATGCTTCCACAATAGTTTATGATCATGCTAAAGTCCAATTGTACAATACCAAGTCCAACTACTAACTCAAATGGCCAAAGTGTGGCCCAAGTTCCATAGCATACCTATGTCACACATACTAATAACACTCATTTACTTCAACTAAAATGCAGCCTATTGAGATAACAAACAGATTTCGAATGTAAAATATAGCAGTACTATTAAATTAACAGAGTATAAGAATGACATGCTTCAACTCAGCTTTTCATTTCAATCTCCAGATTTACTTCACAACATTGAGGATCAAAGTAGATACCTGGATATAACCAAAAGATCTATAGAATTTCAGCAAAGAAAGGTAAGGTCAGCAGTGGTTAAGCAGCAAAACAACCAGTAGAATCAGCTTCAGTAAGACAGCCCCAATCAAGCAGTAACCCATCAAGCTTCAATCCCATTTGAAGACCAAATTCAACCCATTTATGTACTCAGATGAGTCTAGATTATTTAAAAAATTGAAAATAAAAAAAACTGAACAGGAGAGATCCAATGAAACAGTAATTTTAGTAGTTTGTATTTTTCTATATTTTCAGCTCTTCAATCCTGCCTTGAAAGGCAAGGAAATAGGGCAACAACAGAGGGATTAGATTTTCATTTTAGTCCTTTTGATTTTTTTTTTTAGCTAACCAATCCTTAGTTAAAAAGCTGAAATTCAATTTATACTCCCACCCAGCTTCCTAGAATCTTCTCTTTCAGTTATACAACGATTCCTTATCCCAAACTACCCAAATTACCCCTCTCAAACATGTTTATTACCCTAAAAACCAACCCGGGTCT
The DNA here is from genome assembly GCA_034376525.1 of Nicotiana benthamiana. NCBI lineage: Eukaryota > Viridiplantae > Streptophyta > Magnoliopsida > Solanales > Solanaceae > Nicotiana > Nicotiana benthamiana. The sequence goes on along the minus strand of CM067330.1, from coordinate 51,122,922 downwards.
ACTGACCCAAGCTAATGGGTTTATAGACCCAAATTAAATCCTTTATCTGGAAAATCCCCCTTTCAGATTCAATTTCGATTCAGGAAGCAAAACAAGTAGCAAAACAAACCAACCAATTGGGATCAAACAAATTCGAACTAACTGTCCTTTATGGACCACGATTGAAATGAAATTAGACATACTAGAAAAGACTAAAACAAACAGACTTAAAATAAAAATTCTAATTGATGGTGAAGCCCGAATTGAAGAGATTCAAGCAAAGACGACACATACATAGAAAAGGAGATGAAGAAGGACGACCAAAACCATGCAAGAAAAAAGATAAAACCAAAAATGAAACAGAAATACCGATACAACTGGACAAGTTTCGAAATTCTTCTTCAAACTCTAGATTTTCACAAAAAGGGCTCTCAACCATGTGTTTAGGGATGAAAACACATGGTCAAGGTCCATTGTGGTCTCAATCATCAATGAATCCACCGATTTTAGGGGTCAACAATTTTTTTGTCTTATTTCTGACTTAGATTCGACGGGATAGGTCATGATTCGAAGGAAGCTAGATTGAGATTCGGGGAGATGGTTTCAAGGTGCGTATGTGGTGTAATTTCGGTTGAGATTGGAGACTCGCCGCTGCCGTTGGGCAATTGCCAAAGGCGGCTGGTGGTAGCGGATGGTGTGAAGGGGCAAAATGTTATAATAGTGGTTGTTTGGACAGTCTTATGTGGGGGGAGATCGTGTTAGGGCCATTAGATTAGGCGAGATCAACGGCTCAGATGATTTTTAACCCAAACGGGGTCATTTAGTTGGGGTATGGTTTGGACCGTGTTAAGGGCGTGTAATTGGGGCAGGTTCAACCAGGTTTTGAGGAAAATTTTGGCTGGGTTTGGGAAATCAATATTATGAAGGCCCAAAATCAATTCTTTTAATTTCCCACTCTTTTTAGTTACTTTTATTTCAAAATTAAATAAATTACTAAGTTTAATCACAAATTGACCCTAAAAACTGATTAGTTCTAAATAATAATTATCATGAATTATTAAAACTCAAATTACTAGAAAAAACTACCAAAGTGTGAAATTAAAATTCAAAGTGTAGAATAACTATATTTTGTGATTTTCTCGTTTCACAAAACCATTAATTACTAATTAATTCAAAATGCAGAGTTAAATCCTAAATGCAAATGCGACATATTTTTTTTATTTCTTTATTAATTAAAAAAAATAAACGTGCACAGACAAATGCAAACAATTGACAAAAAATGCTATGAAAATCTACGAAATTGCAAATAATGGGAAATTTTTATTTTGCTTGAATTTATGGGAGTAATTCGTATAGATCAAAAATCATGTGCTCACATCTATCATCCGAAGCGAATGCATTACATGACCAATATGTTCGCGCAACCGGAGAATGCCAAAGAATGGGCCGAGCTCTTTGAAAATCTGACTGAGGATCAAGTGCAATGAATGTTCGAGTGGTCTCCAACCAAGGAGTTCATCACCCGATCCATGGATGAACCTTTTTCTGATATTTATCAGTCTAAGAGGAACATACTCTTACGTCCCTCTCCGGGTTATGAGTTAAGTAGGTACGAAGCAGGTTGTACCCACGGTTGACAAGATGAGTCACTTCAGGACTGACTTCCAGGATGATAATAGTCCTTACAAGTGCCAAGCTCAGCATATGTGGCACTGCAAAGATCGTCATGGGACGGGATACTATCAAGCCAGATAGATACCACGCTGGTTGTGCTCCCTATTATTCAAGCTGGTTGGAGAAAAAGTGTGATGGCCTGGGCCAGCCTGGATTTGTTCAAGGTCATAGGATCATAGATGAAAAAGCCGAGGCACAGTTCAAATACAACCAACTTCGCAAGAGGATTTGGGAGTGTAAAAGCAAGCATCGTGAAATACAATAAGCCAATCAAAAGTTAATTGAGGAATAGAAGCACATGGCCGTCATTACCAACAAGCGACTGGGATACTTGGAGCGAGGCATAGTAGAGTTGGAGAGAAAATTTCTCAAAAGGGTCGAAGACTGTCAAAATGCTGAAGGAAACTAAGGCGGAAATCTAGCCAAAGCTTACCTATTGCTGGGACTTCGTGAGTTGGGAAAGTCGTTCGATGGAGCCATGGATGTCGAATCTAGGGAAGGTCCTTCTAGGACCAAATAGATAGGAGTTTTCTTCTTTTTATGAAATGTAATAAGGCCAATGGCCAGTAGAAACTTTTATTTCCTGTTGATTAGTGTTGATTTTGGGGTTCGTCTACTTTTTATCAATAAAATGAGGCATTTAAAATTCTAAGGTCTCCAAATCAATTTGTCACTAGGACTATCTTGAACACAAAGAGGTCCCCAAATTAGGACGCGCTTTATATTACTGTCTATGTGTTTAAATATTGTGACATTTTTATATATAATCCTCACTAAATTGTTACCTTTTTGTATTTTACTTTTGGTTTACTTCTCTTCCCCCAAAGCATTACTATTACTTATCTTGATGAACCAATGACTGTGACATGCAATGATAACGTGCTATAAACAAACATAGATTCACAGGAAGATGACGTACCGGAGGAGATTGTTAAAAAAGTTGAGAATTATAAAAACAGACCGAAGTCTAACCTGTACGGGACTGAAATTGTTAATCTGGGAGATGCAGAGAATATCAAAGAAACACGAATCAGTGTTCACTTATCGCCTTCTCAAAAGAAGGAATACACAGAATTCCTAAAATAATATGAGGATATATTCGCCTGATCGTATGATGACATGACTGGTCTGGGTACATCCATTGTGGCTCTACCAATCGATCCAACATGTTTGCAGGTAAAACAAAAGTTCAAAAAGTTCAAGCCTGATATGAGTTTGAAAATCAAGGAAGAAGTCACCAAGCAAGTCAAAGCCAAGGTTCTCAGGGTATTAGAATACCCAACATGGTTAGCCAACATTGTGCTATTACCAAAGAAGGATGGGAAGGTTAGAGTCTGTGTCGACTATCAGAATCTCAATCGGGCATGTCTAAAAGACGACTTTCCTTTACCAATAATACACATCCTGATCGACAATTGCGCCAAGCATGAGTTGCAGTCATTTGTGGATTGTTTCGCTGGTTATCATCAGATCTAGATGGATGAAGAAGATATTGAGAAAAAGGCTTTCATCACGTCGTGGAGAATGCACTGCTACAAGATGATGTCGTTTGGCCATAAGAATGCAGGGGCCACCTATATGAGGGCTTTGACTACCAATTTTCATGATATGATACACAAGCATATTGAGGTGTACATAGATGGCGTTAAAATCATGTCCATGAAAGCCACTAATCACATGGAAGACTTGAGGAAGTTTTTCAATAGATTGCGAAGGTACAACCTGAAACTGAATCTCGCGAAGAATGCATTTGGGGTTCCTGCTGAAATATTACTTGGGTTTATTGTGAGCCGCAAAGGAATAGAGCTAGATCCATCAAAGGTCAAAGTTATTCTAAGAGTTTCCACCGCCAAAAAACAATAAGGACGTAAAAAGTTTCTTACGAAGACTTAACTACATCCGTCAGTTCATAGCACAATTTACAGTTATCTGTGAGCCAATTTTTAAGATGTTGAAGAAGAACGCCACCACCAAGTGAGCCGATGTCTGCCAAAAAGCCTTTGACATGATCAAGGAATACCTGCCAACACCACCACTCTTGGTCCTGCCCGAGCCAAGTAGACCTCTGTTACTCTACGTTGCAATATTGGATGGATCTTTTAGTTGCGTTATGGGGCAGCATGATGAAACTGGAAGGACAGAGTAGGCCATTTATTACCTCAGTAAGAAGTTCATACCGTACGATGCCCAGTATTCTCTTTTGGAGCGCACATGTTATGCCTTGACTTGGGTAGCTCAGAAGTTCAGGCATTAATTCTATGCATATACCACATATCTAATATCAAGAATGGATCATTTGAAGTACATCTTTAAGAAGACCATGCCCACTGGCAAGCTAGCCAAGTGCCAGATCCTGTTGAGTGAGTTCGACATTGTCTACGTGACTTAGAAAGCAATCAAGGGACGGTACTAGCAGGTCACCTTGCCGAGAATCCCGTGGATAGAGAATACGAACCCTTGAAAACATATTTCCCTGACAAAGATATATCATTCATAGGAGAAGACATTGCAGAATCCTAGGTTGGAGAATGTTTTTGATGGAGCGGAAAATTTCAAAGGAGTCGGCATAGCAGCCGTCCTGGTATCGGAAACCAGTCAGCATTATTCGGTATCTTCCAAACTCCGGTTCCCTTGCACCAGCAATATGGCCGAATAAAAAGCTTGCATCCTAGGGTTCAAGATGGCCATTAACATAAACATTCAAGAGTTACTAGTAATTGGGGATTCAGACTTACTTATACATTAGGTACGAGAAAAATGGGTGACCAAGAACCTCAAGATACTCTCATATCTATATCATATACAAGAGCTAAACAAGAGGTTCATAATAACAGAGCTCCGGCATGTTCCCAGAATCCAGAATAAGCTCACCGATGCGTTGGCTACCCGATCATCCATGATGCAGCATCCAGAAAAGAATTTCATTGATCCCATTCCAGTAAAGGTCTATGATCATCTAGCCTACTTTGAAGATGAAGCTGACGGAAAGCCTTGGTTTCACGATATCAAAAATTATTCGGCAAAAAGAGAATACCCAAAACTTTCAAGTCCTACTCAGAAACGCACACTTCGGAGGTTCTCCAACAATTTCTTCCACATTAGAGGAATTCTATATAGGAGGACTCCTGATTTGGGGTTGCTAAGGTGTGTCGACGCAATAGAAGCTTCCAGGTTACTAGAAGAAATTTTTGTTGGGACCTTCGATCCATATATCAATGGCTTTGTCTTAGCAAAGAAGATACTCCAAGTTGGTTACTTTTGGATGACTATGGAAATGGACTGCATTCAGTATGTCCAGGAATGACACCGTTATCAGATACATGCAAACATGATAAAGGTACCTCCAAATGAGCTTAATGCAACAAGCTCACAACGGTCTTTTGGCGCTTTGGAAATGGATGTTATTGGACCAATCGAACATGCCATTTCAAACGGGCACAATTGTATCCTAGTAGCAATCAACTATTTAACCAAATGGGTCGAAGAAGCATCTTACAAAGCAGTAACTAAGAAAGTCGTGGCAGATTTTGTCTGCAACCACACTGTTTGCTGGTTCGGGATTCCAAAGTTAGTCATTACTGATAATGGTTTCTACCTTAACAGTGACTTGATAAAAGCTATGTGTGAAACCTTCAAGATCAGACACAAGAATTATACAGCCTACAGGCCTCAAATGAACAAATCTATGGAAGCCGCCAACAAGAACATCAAGAAAATATTGAGAAAGATGATAGAGAAGCATAAGCAATGGCACGAAAAGCTATCATTTACTCTGTTAGGATATCGCACAATAGTCTGCACATCAACTGGGGCAACCCCCTATATGTTGGTTTATGGTACAGAAGCTGTCATTCCTGTCGAAGTGGAAATTCCTTTCTTAAAAATCATATAGGAAGAGGAGCTCAACAATGCAGAATGGCTGAAGAGTCGTTATGAGCAATTGGCTTTTATAGATGGAAAGAGAATGAATGCAGTTTGCTATGGTCAACTTTACCAAAATAGAATGTCCAGAGCCTTCAACAAAAAATTCAAGCTGAGATAGTTCACACCGAGACAACTGGTGTTAAAGAAAATTTTTCTGCATCAAGACGAAGCCAAAGGGAAGTTCTCTCCCAACTGGCAGGGTCCATACATGGTGCACCTGGTTCTAACGGGAGGATCCCTTATACTTGTAGAAAAAGATGGAGAAGTCTGGCTGAAGCCATTCAACTCAAAAATAGTCAAACGTTACTACGTGTCATCTATATACTTTCATATATGATGTAATTGAACTATGTCGGACCTATTTCCCATTTAAGAGGGGATACATAGGCAGCTTTATGGGTTGTTCACAATTTAATAAAATTTTCATTTCCCCCTACAATTGGAAACTGGGTAGAATTTTGAGGAGAACCCTCAAAATTCCGAAGTGATTATAGCTAATCATCGCAAGTAGCCGTCAAAAGCATCAACCCATTAAACTGGGGCGGAATTTTGAGGAGGTCCCTCAAAATTCCATAGTGAAAGACGGCTGCAATGTCTTGAGCCACATCACAGTCATCGGTTCATATAAAAAATTATTTATTAATTGTGTACTTATGTCATATGTTTACAAATTCTACCTTCCAAGACTAAACACTGTCTCTATCTGCATTTTCTGCATTGCATAAGGCTACCATTCTTCCTTCTGAGAATAAATTTGTCTCTATCTACATTTTCTACATTACATAAGACTAACATTCTTCCTTCCGAGACTAAGCATTGTCTCTACCTGCATTCTCGCATTGCATAAGGCTACCATTCTGCCTTTGGAGGTTAAGATCTACCTCCATCCGCATTTGTATGGCTGAAAGATTCCCACCTTATTTACATTCTGTATGGCTGAAAGATCACTAACTTATTCACATTCTTCATGGTTGAAAGATCACCATCTTATTCACATTCTGCATAGCTGAAAGATCGCCACCTTATTTTCGTTCTACATGGCTAAAATATCGCCACCTTATTAATATTCTGTATGGATGAAAGATCACCACCTTATTTACATTCTTCAAGGCTGAAAGATTGCCACCTTATTCACATTCTGCACGGCTAAAACATCGCCACCGTATTCACGTTCTACATAGCTGAAAGATCGCCACCTTATTCACATTCTGCATGGCTGAAAGATTGCCACCTTATTCATATTCTACATTGCAAAAGATCTCCATCTTATTCACGTTCTGCATGGATGAAAGATCGCCACCTTATTCACGTTCTGCATGGCTGAAAGATCGCCACCTTATTTGCATTTTGCATGGCTAAAAGATTGCCACCTTATTTTTATTTTTGCACGGCTGAAATATCGCCACCGTATCTACATTCTGCATGGGCTGAAAGATCACCAAATAGTGCATCTCATGGGCTGAAAGAATCAAATAATCCAAAGGTGTCATTGTTCGGAGGCACCATTTTCATATCCCGAGAACGGCATGCCATGGCGTGAGGACCCCTTTTATTCTTTTACATATCATTATTCAAAGGCATCATGATTCGGAGGAACCATCCTCATAGCCAGAGAACATCATTTCATGGACCGAGAATACTTTATTACACGCTTCATGGCCTAGGACATCATGGTCTAAGGATATCTTTCCAACCGTCCAAAAACAATCCTCACGGTCCGACAGGAAATTGCATCATGTTTAAATTTGCGCACAATATATGCTTGTATTGCTTATTTGTAGGTAAATCGGCAAGCAAGGGCCGTCTCGGAAGGATCTATACCTCTTCAGTTCCCAGAGACATGTAAAACCTTAGCCATCCACGTCCTGACTATTACGTCCTTTTTTGAAAAGTCTCCATTGGCATGCACCACCGACGGATCCTGAACTACATATGGCCTGATTCCTATATAACCAGGGAAATCTAGGTAGCTGAGAAGCTAGGGCATGTCCTAAGCCTCCTCGAACGATTTCGTTCGATCAAAATTGGTCATCATATCTTTATCCGGCAACTCTTTCATCCTTCCCGGGTAAAGAGGGCAGCTGTTGCTACCTAATTTTTCCCTATATATTTCTAATATGCAAAATACTTTCAAAAAAGTATGTGCATGTATATTTAAGAATGTCTAAATGTTTTACTATTTTTTTCTTAATTTTTAAAGATTTGTTAATCAATTTATCGCCCTATTTTATCCATAAAACCCCAATAATTATTCCCAAAATTATTATTTTTGGTGATTCATTTATTGAATTTTTTTATTTATATTAAAATGTGGATATACAATTTTTTCATATTTTAAGAAATTTATTTACTATTAAAGCCAAATTGCATATAATTGCAATGTTAGCCTCTTTTGGATTTAAATACATATATATTTATAAAAAGTAAATACAGCATTTTTAATTTGATAATTATATACTATTAGTCATTTTAGTAACTTTATTTTATTTCCACAAGTTATTTTACTATTTTTATAAGTCAAATAGGAAAAAATAGCTATTTAAATGTTAGCCCATTTTTCATTACTATTCAGCCTGATTTAGAACCCCAATTAACCCCAATCTGAGGTTCGATTACCTTGATCCAATTCCCTACCTAAGTTTTACAATCCTGACCGTTGATTATTTAGATCAACAGTCGACATTGACCCTTTTAAACCCACAAACGACCCCTTACCCCATCCCATTTCCCGCCAAACTCCGCCTCTGAATCCCCTTTATCCTTCATATCCTCTCAAAACCCTAGCGGCCACCCTCAACTACAACCCTAAAATCTCCCAAATCAATGGCTTCCAATGTCATCGGAGACCTGTATCCACCTCCTATGGCTTCTACATTCCCGATTATCATGGTTTCAAGGCTAGATAATGGAAAAGGTTGGTCCAGACCTTGATTGATTGCAGTTTTATGGCTGGCTCGGTCAACTTTGACCTTGCTCCGGCTAGCCATGGCTATTCGAGTCTGACTCTTGACTTTCCTGGTTAGATCGATGTCTTTCAAAGACTTTATCACCATTTAGGGTTCTCCTGAAACCCAAACCTTTAAGGTTCTTCGGCTTTCTTTTAAATCTCCTTGAGATTTGTGTTTGCTCTAAACTTCTAAACGTTTTTCTTGAAGTTTCTTTTAAAACTTTACCTTCAAAAACCCCTTATCTTTTTCCAATTAGGTTTTCTGTTAAGTTATTTGACATGTTTTGTTGTGTTTCTTATTACATTATTCTATTTGAGTTTGTATGTTAAGGGCCTTAGTTTCTTCTCAGGTTTATGAATCTATTTATTATTATTTGTTTGATTTACTTATGTTTCATCTACAGATTCGATTGATGTTGAAACCCTAACTTTGGGTTCATTCGAGTTTTGGGACTATTTGTTGTGTGATCTACTTGTTCATCATCTTTGAATTCGATTGCTTTCAAAAATTCTTAATTCCTCTAAGACCTATTCGAGCTTCTAAAGCTGCTTCATCTGTTTGAAGTTGCTCAAATGGATTCGAAATCCTTTTGTTTCAGCATATGTTTCTTTATGTGATTTGGTTTCTTGCAATCATTGAAACTCGAATATACACCCTGTTTAAGCCCCTAGGCAAGCCTTAGGCAACGTAATTAAAACTGAACTCACCTCTATTATTTATTTAAGTGCTACAATCAGTAGGGAAGCCCGATTCTTGCTTCCTAACGGAGTCATGTAATAAGCCAGGCCTGCTGCAGTTACAACAATCTCCTCTTCTTTCAAGTATATCTTTAGAATCAGACCTTACTCACTTGTTTAAGTCGTGCTATTGCATTGTTTTGTTTGGGGGAGGTATACATGAGCCTTCTATGTTATGTGTTTCCCCTCTAATGTGCAAACTTTATATGTTTTGTATGTCGCCTTAGAATTTTTACCTTTGAAACCTCAAAACAAGCCTAACATCCCTCCCTTTTAGGATTAATAGTCCTAAATGCCTCTGCGAAAGATAGGAACTAGACGGGTAATAGCATGCAATAAGTAATCGAGACCAATCAATGCTTTAATACCTTGATGGGGCGGGAAGGATATATATGGATATGATAACCATGTGATAATGTTACGTGTAGCCCCTCATTGAGGAGTGATTACCGGATATTGTGTGGGGTGATCCATATTTTTAATAAAACTAGGAAACCCCCCCCCCCTCTCCTTTATTATTTATTCTCTTTTAGCATTGTAATTCCTTGTCAAAAATCAGCTCTTTTAATTGTACTTCAAAACTTTTTCTACTTTCAAATCATTATGTATTGAAATTTCCTGTTATTTGAGCTTATATGTTAATTGTACCTCAAATTCACAATAATTATCTAGCCGGAAACCACACTAGTGGATCCTGAGGGGTGACTAACGCCTTCTCCTTAGGATAATTTCAAGCCTTTACCCAATCTCTGGTTATTCAGCAAGCTTAGAGTTGAATCTCTATTGATATCCTAATGCAACTTAATCATTAAGTGGCTACTCTTCAAATTCTAACCCAGTTCCCAGAAGGAACGAGTTATCCCATCTCAAAATGTCATAAATCCAGCTTCGCAAGAAAAATGAGGCGCGACAATGTGCAAAAACGTAGTATCAGTAACACCTATGTACTGACTAAGACCATCTCCAAGGCTACTCTATTTCTTGCACCAAATCCAAATTTGCTGCAAGAAATGGTGTTTTTTTGCTCCAATGCAACACTAATTCTTGCACTATTATAGAGCATGAATATTATTGCACCAAATTTGGTGCAACACTATTCATTACTCTAAATTTGGTTTAATATTATATTATTCAATCTTTTTATTTTTTGGACTTTTAGTTTATCATATATTGTGTATATAATTAATTTTTATATTAAGATCTTTATAATTTTAATTTTATATCCTATTTTTTAATATATTAATTTTTGGATATATTACATTTATATAAATTTATAAGTTAATTTTATTATTATAATAATTTTATAAAAAGAAACATAACTATTATTAAACCATTCTTCTTCGTTTCTCTTGGCACACGTTAGTTAACGTACACTGAGCTCGTATCAATGGCTAGAGGGAGAGGTAGAGCACGACCCCGGAAGATTCCGATTACAACAATTGAGAGAGTGATAACAATCATAAACCAGCCATCTACGGAGAAATCAACCACCATGGTCGCATCTGAGCAAACTGTCGAGCCTTCAGACGAAGGTGAGAATGAGGCAACCAGGATGACTCTGCAGCAACCTAATGTGTTAAAGGAGACGGATCGAACCTACCCAGGTTCGATTGAAGCAGCTTTAGCTCTGAAGAAGAAGATAATCAGTGAAAGTGCAGACATGCAGAAGCCTATGCAGGTCCAAACCCATCCAGTGTAGGAAGTAGCAAAGCAATTGGAAGGAATTTCAAACAAAACAGAGGTACCAAAGCAGCACTGGGCTAATCTTTTTCAGAAAAAAAGATTTGCATCTAACGGTATGGCTCTAGAATACATACCTTCGGTAATGATCGATGGTCAACCAATAGGGCAACTCAACAAATCAGAGGTGGATGAGGAAGAGAATAAGTGGAAATGTGTGTTAATTGTATATATCTTAGGGGAAGGTCATGGGTTCAATGCGATGAAGAGATTCATAAACCTCCATTAAGCGCATGTTCCAGAGCCAGACTTGTTTTATCACGAGGAAGGATACTACATAGTCAAGTTCAGAACAATTGATGATGCTAAAGAAATTCTTTGTGCTGGACCTTACTCTATAGCAAATAGACCCATGATTCTTAAACAATGGTTCCCAGATTTTGACTTCGCAGAGGAATTCCCTGTTTATATCCATCTATGGGTCAAGTTCTCTAAACTTCCCATGTCTTGTTTGGGAATGAGATTGCTAAGCAGAATTGACAGTGTCTTAGGGAAACCTATCTTTGCGGATGAACGTACAACCAAACAGTCTAGAGTATCATATGCTAGAATGCTCATAGAGATGAATGTTACTAAAGAACTACCGAGAGAAATATGGTTAATGGATGCAAATGGGAGGAAATGTTTGCAAGAAATTGTTTATGACTGGAAACCTTCTTATTGTGAAAAGTGTCTAATGGTTGGTCATAGCTGCTTGGCCCAAATAAAGCAGAAAACACACCAACCCACTCAAGTGAAGAAGGCAAAAGTGACTCAGGAATGGAGAACCAAATCTCCAGTACGAACTGATACTATCCAGAATGAGGTACCACATCAACATAATGATCAACATGAGACAAGTCTGAGCAATGAGATCCATAAAGAGCCTAATGACTCTCTAACACTGGTGACATAGAAGACTAAACAAGAAGAGAAAGGGAAGAAAGTTCAAAGTCCTGAATTCAACCTCATCAACTTTCCACTTTTATCCCATATTGTTATTAGCAATCATTTTGAAGCAGTCTCCGATAGTAGAGTTGAGATCCCACCAGGAGATAGAGGAGGACCAAGTAACTGCTAATGAAGTGGTAGTCTAGAACATTAGAGGTGTAAATAAAAGGTACAAACAAAAAGAAGCTAGGGAGTATATAAGAAGAAATAATATTAACCTTGTTGGTTTGGTAGAAACTATGGTTAAAGAAAAAAATGCATGAAGAATTGCTAAGCTGTTGTTTCCTGGTTGGGGTTTCCTAGCAAATTATAAAGGTTCTATAAATGGTAAAGTGTGGATATTATGGGACACAAAGTTGCTCATAGTCACTGGTATCCATGAGGAGGCTCAATTGATACACTGTAAAGTCAGAAGCAACATTGGGGATGTCACTTGCTATCTAACTGTGGTATATGGACATAATGGGGTGGACAAGAGAAGATCTTTATGGAAACATCTGCAGGATTACTCAACTTCTATTAATGAGGCATGGTTAGTTGCTGGAGATTTCAATCATGTGCTATATGCTAGTGATAGACAGTCAAGTAATCTTGTTAAGTATTCAGAGACTCAAGAGTTTACTCAATGCATACAACATGCTGGGCTTTCAGAACTACCTTGGAAAGCTGATTATTTCACCTGGACAAACAGGCAGACAAGCACTGATAGAGTATGCAGTAGACTGGATAGAATATTTGGTAACTATAAATGGATGATCAAGTGGAGCCATGTGGAAAAGTTATATGATCATCCCCTAATCTCTGATCATAATCCTATGATAGTAACATTGGCAGATGCTACTAGGAAAGGTAAGATACCTTTCAAATTTTTCAATGCATGGACTGAACATGAAGACTTTCAGCATCTGGTGGAAAATAACTGGCATTGTAACAATCTGGGCTCTATGAAATCAGTTTGGTCCAAACTCAAATCATTGAAATGTCCCCTAAAGTCTTTAAATATTAAAGATTTTAAGAATATTGCTCAAAGAATTGACCATAGCAGACAAGAATTGAAAGACATACAGAATCAAATGGCACTGGCATGTAATGATGAGTTGCAACATAAAGAGAAAGAAATAGTATTGAAACTGGAAAGATGGTCCTTGATTGAAGAAAGTATCCTACAACAGAAGGCTACAGCAAAATGGATTCAACTTGGAGACTCTAACAACAAGTATTTTTCTGCTGTCCTTAAAGAAAGAAACCAATACAAGCAGATCACAGAACTTACTACAGCAAGGGGTCTTAAAGTTACTACACAAACAGACATTAAAAAGGAGATTACTGACTTCTATAAGTCATTAATGGGCTCATTAGCTACTTCCCTTCCAGCCATAAATAGAATGTATATGGCCAATTGTCCTATCTTAACACAACAATAGAGAAGAGAGCTAAGTGCTGATATAACTGAGCTTGAAATTGTGGAGAGTTTAAAGGCAATTGGGGATGACAAAGCTCCAGGAATTGATGGATATATTGCAGTATTTTTCAAGAAAGCCTGGAACATAATTGGCAAGCAGATCATTAGTGCAATCAAGGAGTTCTTCCAAACAACCAAGATGTATAAGCCAATAAATTTTGCCACCCTTACATTAATCCCTAAAGTCCCCAGCCCAACCACAGTTAAAGAGTATAGACCAATTGCATGCTGCGCAGTTTTATATAAAATGTTGTCCAAAATCCTAGCCAACAGACTATAGAAGATCATGCCTAGTATTATTTGTAAGGCTCAAGCAGGCTTCATTCCAGGTAGGAAGATTGCAGATAATGTCATCCTGGCTCATGAGTTGATCAAAAACTTTACCTGAGCCAATGTGACTCCTAGATGCACGATAAAAATTGACCTTCAGAAGGCTTATGATTCTGTTGAGTGGATCTTCTTGCAACAAGTAATGGAGGAATTGGGCTTTCCAACCAAGTTCACTAACTGGATCATGGAGTGTGTCCAAACAGTAAGTTATACAGTATTGACTAATGAGGAAACAACATAACCATTTCAAGCTGCTAAAGGCCTCAGACAAGGAGATCCAGTATCCCCATTCTTATTTGCAATAGTCATGGAGTATCTTAGCAGATCACTGGCTAAATTAAGGAAAGATCAAGCTTTTTTATATCATCCTGGATGTAAAAGCTGGGCACTACTCACATAAGCTTTGCTGATGATCTGCTCGTATTTGCTAAAGGAGAAATCAAGTCTATCACTGCCATGTTCCAGTACTTTTCCCAATTCACTGAAGCTTCAGGACTGAAAGCTAATATGGGCAAAAGCTCAGTATATTTTGGAGGGGTTAAGCAAGAAGTACATCAGCAGATTACTGGTCATCTTGGCTATGTTCATGGAGAATTACCTTTCAAATACCTAGGCATTTCTCTATCCACCAAGAAGATGTCACTGATTCAATGGCAACCTTTAGTGGAAAAGATCACTGCTAGGATCACATCTTGGACTTCCAAGAAACTGTCATATGCTGGGAGGCTGCAACTTGTTCAATCAGTGGTATTTGGTATACAGGCATACTGCGCCCAACTCTTCATCATCCCAACTAAAATTCTGAAGCTAATTGAAGCAAACTGTAGAAGCTTCATCTGGTCTGAATCAATTGCCATCACTAAAAAAGCTTATATATCCTGGGATAGAATGTGTATTCCTAAATCAGCAGGTGGATTGAACCTCATTAACTTATCTCTGTGGAACAAGGCTGAAATTGCTAAACTCTGCTGGGATTTGGCTCACAAGAAAGACAGGCTGTGGGTAAAATGGATTCATGTTGTCTATATGAAGCTGCACCAATTGGAGAACATGCCTATTCCCAGACAAGCTAGTTGGATGGTTAGGAAGATCAAAGCAGCAGGAGATGTGCTGCAACAACAGCAAGGCCTTAATATGCAAGTGTGCTCCATTAGACAAATTTATCTACTTCATATTGGTCAATTGCCGAGAATTCCTTGGAAGAATCTCACTATTCAAAACTATGCCAGACCCAAAGTTGTGTTCAATTTATGGTTAGTACTCCATAACAGGCTTCCAACCAAGGATAGGCTAATATTTTGGGGAGTTAATGTTGACCAGAAACGTGTGTTGTGCCAAAGTCATGCAGAGTCCAGAGAACATTTATTCTTTACATGTCCATATTCAACAAATTTAAGGGACCAAACACTGACCTGGATTAGAGAAGACTATCCCAGTATGCAGAACTGGGGCCAGTACATACAGTAGATAGTTAGCAAAGCTAAAGGAAAGTCTTGTAGAGCTAACATCTTCAAAATGGTGACTGCAGAAGTATTCTATACTTTGTGGCTGGAGAGAAACTCGCGGATATTTTAGAATGCCTTCCGTAGCAGCGATACTTTACTCAGGGAACTAGCCTATATTTGAAATGTTAGAGGAACTCCTAAAGTTAGACAACAGATGAAGCAATTTCTCTTGTAAATATAGTTAAGGTTTAGTTATAAGTTTAGTTGTGGTGACATAGATTAGATGCGATAGTCAGCTGCGTATAAGCTGGACTATGATAATGTATTGCAACATCTTTGGTGATTAACAAAATTATTAATTACCAAAAAAAACATAACTATTATATAAAAATAAAAAATATGAATGTAAGATATCTAATGTTGCTAAAATTGAAAAGTGAAAACGAAAATTTAAAAAATAAAATTAACAATACATAAAATAGAATACATTAAAATTAATGTACATAAAAGGAGGGTAAATTAAAATTGAAATTATGTTAAAAACATAAAATGGTAGAAGATCACCGATTTGAACAATTTTTAGCTCGACACAAAAAGATTAAGGATAAAGATGCACATTTCACACTTCATAATGCATTAATCGAGCATTTATGGGAGAATAAAGGCAATACTTAAATATTTATGTGGTAGTTAAATTAAATTTAACTATGATGTAATATTTATTTAATTATCTTTTATCAATGAATTTACTTTTAGTTAATTTATCCTTTAAAATAATTTTATAATAAATAATTATATACGTGGTGAATGTGAATTATATATAATGAATATAGAAAAAAGGAAAAAGAAAGTATTAGTTTGAAGGAAAAAGTAAATAGAAGATAATAATATAATATAAAAGGGAGAAGATTTGGTGTAAAAATTGTGTAATGGTTGGAGTAAATTTGGTGTTACACCATTTTGCTATGAAATTTGGTGCAACAAATGGTGCTAGCCTTGGAGATGGCCTAAGTAACAGACCTAACCTTAGGTTGAAAGTAGTGACGAGCTAACACAGGATCGGGTCCAATGCCAATATTTCCACAATACTTCATTACAACATAATACAAGTAAAAAAATATCTCAAAATAAAAAATACTCAGCTCATTCACAATTCCAAAAAATGGTCATGTTTTTCAAATATCTCAGTGAAAGAAAATCCAAGATCTCTTACCAAAACTGTCAAAAGTACGAATAAGTTTGAACTTGTACTTTTTTCAAATATCCTTTCCACAATAAATAAAATATATCATTTTCTTTCCAAGTAACAAGTAATATCAAGTATAAAGTGTCTCTCCATACCCAGATATCAATGTGCATCTTTATGCATGTATGTCATGTATACATGTAGATGCCATGTACTTCAGAGATGATACATATACTCACACTCTCAAAGTAGTCAAACTCATAGCCTCACATCGTCTCCTACTAAGCTCAATACTCAACCCACTAAATTACTCAGCACTGTGTAATAACCACTACGGCATGCAGCCCGATCCACACACACACACACACACACACACACACACACACACACACACACACACACACACATATATATATATATATATATATATATATATATATATATATATATATAAAATTTATTGTGCTTATTGGGGGTTTACAGACTCTAGAAGGGCTCCTTCAACTCAAGCGCTATATTGTTGCAGCATGCAACCTGACCCAATATCGTTGTGGCGTGCAGCCTGATCCATACATCATTGCAGCGTGCAGCCCGATCCATTTACATATATAATTAATATATCATTACGGTATGCATCCCGATCCATCTACATAAATATAATCAATATATTGTTGTGGTGTGCACCCTTATCCCATAAAGTAAAATAGATATAATATACTGCATCGTGCAGCCCGATCCAAAAATATCACTCTCACTCAGGCCCTCGTCCTCACCCAGTCATGAATCTCTCAAGTCTGACTCACGGGCACACAATGTCATGAATCTAGCTCGAAAATAATGATATGATGTATCAACAACAACAATTGAAACTAAGATATGATATAAATGCATGAAATATGACTGAGTACAAGAGTAGCAATGGAAATCTGTAAGATGATAGCTAGAAATAACCACTATGGCTACAAACAATATCATCATGAAGCCTAAACTTGATATTTAGCATGATTAACAGTTAAATTGCTTTATCACATGGTGAAAACACAAATATCCACAAAATAGGGCCAATATACACATCTATGGGAGCAATAGAGTAATTCACATGGTGTACGCCCACACACCCGTAACCTAGAATGTGCTCATCTCAAAACCAATCACATAACACGTAATTCAGGGTTTCATACCCTCATCAATAAGCATAGAAGAGTTACTTACTTCGAACAGGCCAATACCAATGCCGAGCAGGCCAAGCGATGCTCCAAAAAGGCCATTCCACGTGTTTCGACCTTCAAACGGCTCAAAACTAACCAAAAACAACTCAAGTACATCAAACAATGTAAAGGAACCAATCCCAATCGAAAAAGATCGAATCTTTAAATAAGCCCAACTCGGGCTCACACCTTGGACGACAAACTCACAAAATCCATCAACCCATTCAATTAAGAGTTCAACCATACTAGTTTCACTCAAATCCGACTCCAAACCGGTGTTCAAAACTCAAAAATTTATATTATGAATCATTAGGCCACAACCCCCAATTTCTTCTTTAAAATTCATCAACCAAAAGCTAAAATCGACGACAGATTCATGAAATATAACCAAACCCAAGTAGAGAATACTTATAACCAAACCCAAGTAGAGAATACTTACCCTAATTCATATGTTGAAAGAGTCTCGACAAATTTCCTAATTCCGAGCTCCCCAACTTAGAATATGATAAATGCACAAAACCTTCGTTTTAACACTATTTTGCCTCGTTTCTTGTGCTACAAGATCTCGAAACTCACTTTTGATACATCCAACAGATTCCTTGCGAAAATATAGTCACGTTAGGCTCTCTAATCACTCCATTTGACCTTATATGAAGGACTTGGTCTCAATATTTGGAAATAGTGCAGATTTTTAAATACGCAGCAGTGAAAATTTCGTAATTAATCTGAAAAATCTGGCAACCCAATTTTTAGTAAAATATCCATAAAATACTCATAAAATGTCCAAATTTGGCGATTTTTTTTTATATGGATCCCTAATTACGATACAAATCTAATTCTTCAATAAAAAGATAAATCGGAGCTCATTTGTTAAATTTGGTACCATTTATGCTTGAAGAAGTGACGTCGAAACATAAGAAAAACGAGCACAACAACCCAAACCTATCTGAAACTCACCTGAGCCCCTCAGGACCCCGTCTTAACATACCAAAAGTTTCATTTCATAATACAGACCTTACGGACCTTACGGACCTACTCGAGGCCTCAAAAGACACATAACAATATCGAAGTGATAAAATGTACCTCAAATCAAACTTAATTAACTTTCGACTTCTAAAAACTCATGCGGAAGCATATCAAATCAACTCTAAACGAAAAATTTTTTGCACATAAGTCCTAATACATTATACGAAGCTACTCGTGCCCCAAAACTACCGAGCAAAGTGAAAATGCTTAAAACGACCGATCGGGTCATTGCATATATATTTTATAGCCCAAAAGTAATTCGAGGGGCTAGCCCGAAAGTACCCTATTAAGAGGCTCAGATCTTCAAAGACAGATTCGGAAAGAGAGGCGACCACTCCATAGCTCCAAAGGCAGACCTCACTGCCGATCCTCGTAGATGCTCTTCCGTTTTAATCACCACCATCATCGACTGTTTCAACCCATCAACTATAGTTTCCAATTCCGAAGCTTCCCCATCAACAAGAAAAGAAGATTTCTGGTCTTAATTAGGATAATTAACCTTCTTGTCTATTTTAATCTCTGATTTTAGCTTCTTCAATTTTTTCCTTTCTCTGGTGTTAATTTTTGGCCTATTGAGTAATTAATTGTAGAAAAGAGCATAGAAGGTTTAAAACTACCCATTGATTTGTGAATACCTTAGGAAATAGTTGGGATTGTTCCATGTTTGAATACTATGAAAACTTGCCTTTTCCATCTTTATTTTCTTTGAGGAAGTTGGTTTTGCTCTTGCCAAACACAACGTTTCAATACTTACAACAGTTGGGCTGTTTCTTCCTTTTCCTTTCTTTTTCATTATTATTGTTTTTCTGACCTCTTTTTTTTTAGAAGAAGGGGGTAATAGGGTTGGAGGAGTGTTCTATTCATAGTCTAATGGTATCACGGATTTTGTTGCTTTTTCATCCCTCAATACTCCTTTTGAGATTAAGATTATATTAGTAAAATTGCACTACGTAAAAAGGGATAGACAAGAGCACTGGGGATATATTAATGGTATATTATGGATACATAGCAAGATCCACAATACACTCTATATACAAATTTTATGCAATATATATACTAAATAAACTATCATTGTACAAAACATTATACCAAAATATACTATCACTGTACAATTTATATATAATATACTGTCACTATATAATATACAAAATAGATTTTCACTATACAGAAATATACTAAATAGACTACCACTATACAATTTATATACACTAGACTGTCATTATTCAAAATATATATAAAATAGATTATCATTATACAAAATAGACGGTCACTATACAACATAATTGTCACTACACAAAAAAATATATGAAATAGACTATCACTATACAAAAAATATACAAAATAGACATTTCGGGCTATTAGATGTAATATGTTTCGGTTGGAGGACCATTTCATGTAAGTGGAAAAAAACATGGGCCATTAAAATTTTGAGGGCTATAGGGTAGTTTTCTCATAACTTTTGCCTCTAGTGTATGTCCTTAACAACTTGTTCGGATGGTTGTTACTTTTTACCCATTGTATTGCATCGCATTGTTGCTTTAAATACAATATTTGTTTTGATTGTTACTTAAATTTTATTGTATTGTATCGTTAAATCCATTGTTATGTAACGACAAAAAGTTTCACTTTATAAAATGATAGACTTAGTGTTGTAGCGTCGTCACCTTGTTTTTTTCCTCTCATCTTATCGTTCCTTATTATTAAATAATTATTTTTATTCTTTATCATGCTTTTTTATATAATAATTCTACTTTACAACAACAACAACAACAACAACAACAACAACAACAACAACAAATAGACCTAGGCTTAGGAAGGAGACGAAGAAGAAGTGGAAAGCAAGGACGGAAGAGAAACGAAAGGGGGGAATAAAGGGTAAGTAGTACCAAATAATAGCAGCGGGGAATATAATACCTGAGGCGAACAAGACTAAGAGTGATAAACTATACACTATCTACTAATCTTCTACCTTAATCCTCGACCTCCATACCCTCCTATCAAGGGTCATTTCCTCAGTGAGCTGAAGCAGCCATGTCGTGTATAATCAGCTCTCCCCAGTACTTCTTAGCCCTACATCAACCTCTTCTTAATCTCTCCATAGCCAACCTCTCACACCTCCTGACATGAGCATCAATCCTTCTTCTCTTAACATGTCCAAGCCATCTCAGCCTCGACTCCCGCATCTTGTCCTCTATAGAGGCTACTCCTACTCTGTCATATATAGCTTCATTTTTAATCCTATCTCTCCTGGTACACCCGCGCATCCATCTCAACATCCTCATATGTGCTACTGTCATCTTCTGCTGGTGAGAGTTCTTGACTGGCTAACACTCAGCCCCATACAGCATAACCGGTCGAACCAGCACTCGATAAAGCTTATCCTTAAGTCTTAGCGGCACATTCCTATCACATAAAACACCGAAAGCGAGGCTCCACTTCATCCATCCTTTCTTCGTTAATCTCCTCGTTACCCTGGATAATAGACCCAAGATACTTAAAAGTCACTCTCTTAGGGATAACTTGAGCATCAAACTTAACCCCCACATCTGCATCATGGGTCCCGTCAATGAATTTGCACTCCAAGTATTCTGTCTTGGTTCTACTCAGTTTGAAACCTTTAGACTCCAAGGTTTGTCTCCAAACCTCCAACCTCGAGTTCACTCCGCTACACGTCTCGTCAACCAACACTATATCATCGATAAATAGCATGCACCAAGGCACCTCTCCTTTAATGTGTTGTGAAAGTACATCCATCGCCAAGGAAAATAAAAATGGGCTAAGAGTCGATCCCTAGTGCAACCCCATCACCACAGGGAAATGCTCTGAGTCACCCCCCACAGTCACCCGAGTTTTAGTTGTTGGAAATCATGTATATCTATGATATGTGCGCTTTGGTTGTATGAGCATGATTTTCAGGTATAGGTTTTGATGAATGACAAACAATAAAGTCAAGTGTCAAACAACGATATAATATGACAATCAATCAAATGGCGAGAAGCATACTGATGACGGAATTGCATGAACGAGCCAAAGAGTTCAAGACCGAAGACCCAAGACGTAGGTCGTTTGGTAGAACCAATGTAAGGACAACGTTTAAGTTATCTTATCCTTTGGCTCAACATTAGGTCATCATAAACATGCATAAAATATTTTATTAAATCATATTTATCACAAACATGCATCTTTGTGTTAAAACAAAATGATGTTGAAGGTTTTAAACATGTCTTTTAAATCTGGGCCTCAACAATCGATTATTTGAATCCTACAATCGATTGTATTAAGACAGTGTGATCTGAAGTTTTTCAAAATAGCAAACAATCGATTGTTTACTTTTAACAATCGATTATTTTGAGACAGTGTGCAACCGATGTTTTTAAACATCTAAACAATCGATTGTTTTTGTCATACAATCGATTATATTCATAAACAATCGATTGTCATTTTCATACAATCGATTATATTTTGACCGTTCCCACAGAATCCTAAATTGATTTTTGAACGTTGAATACAATCGATTATTTAGTCCATATAATCGATTGTTTAGCCTAAAATCAGGAATCTGTCTTTTGAACGTTGGTCAAACAATCGATTATCTACTCCAAACAATCGATTGTTTGAGCACAGAATCAGGGATTTTATTTGTCAATTAACCAACGGTCAGCACCACTTTTTCACCTATAAAAAGAGGTCTTTTGAGCTGTTTTTAAAACACACAACTCCTCCATACATTGTTATACATATTGATCATTTTCAAGCATCATTTTAGAGCTTTTGTTGAGCCATTGATAGACAACTTTGTGCTGTTCATAGAGCTTATTGTGTATCTCTTTATCCACTCTATTGAGAGAGTATTTGTTGTAAAAGAGAGTTGTTTGAGAAGAACATATCTTCTCATTTGTCGGGTTTGCTAAGTACCCAAAGTCTTAGTGGTTGAAGTCTTGGGGTGAGGTATCCTCGAGCAAGTGAAGTCTTAAGGTGTGGTATCCTTGAGCAACTGTAACGGTTTGTTAAGCACCCGTAAGCTTGACGAAGATAGTGGAAATCTCGAGAGAGTCTCTCGGGGACTGGACTAGCCACGGGTTGTGGTGAACCAGGATACATCGGTGTGTTCGTTCCTTATTATTTACTTATCGCACTTATTTCATTCCTGCAATTTTTAAATTTCGCAAGTTTACGCTGTTTTTTATTATAACGCTATTCACCCCCCTCTAGCGTTAAGCGTATTTTCTAATAATTGGTATCAGAGCTTAACTCTCTGAAAGCCCTAATCGGTTGAGAGAAATATATATTTTTCTGTTGAGAATATTGAACGCAGGAACGATGGATGAAGGACAGTCCACCACTTGCGCTCCACTATTTGACGGAACAAACTATACATATTGGAAAGAACGGATGAGTATCTTCCTCAAAGCAAACAGTGTTCGTTTGTGGCAAATCATCAAAAACGGTGAACCGATGCCGACAAAGAAAGTTGGAGAAACCACGGTTCAAAAGAAGGAAGATGAATATGATGCCGAGGACATCAAGAAAGTTGAAAATAATGCAAGGGCCATCCATGTATTATATTGTGTGGTGAATCCAGATGATTATCGAAAAATCTCTTGCTGCACAACCGCCAAGGAGATGTTTGATAAGCTCGAGATCATTTATGAAGGTACGCCTCAAGTCCGAGAAGCCAAAATTGATTTTCTAACACATAAATATGAAATCTTTAAAATGGAGAAGGAACTCATTGGTGTTATGTTTGAACAATTTTTAATAATCGTCAACGATCTCCATGCTCTCAGGAAAGTTTACACGAACAAAGATCTTGTTCGAGAAGTCCTACGGAGTCTCACTCCCGAATGGCGCTCCAAAGCCAATGCCATCCAAGAGTCGATGGAATTCACGGATATCACAATTGATGGACTAAGAGGTAATTTCGAAACTTATGATAGCACAATTCTTAATCCTTATCTTAGAAGCAATTCGAATTTCGCCTTCAAAGCCTCATCCTCTAAAAGAGAAGAGGTAAGTGATTCGGAAAGGGATGATGATAATATTTCCAATGATAAAATTAAAAAGTTTTGTAAGTCTATGAAAAAAGACAAGAAAAAGAAGAAACACCATAGGCGCTTATCACGGGATTCGGACAGCTCAGGCGATGAAACCGCCGCATTGTGTCTCATGGCAAACAAAGAAGAAGAGGTAAGTACATCTAACTCTCACTCGTTTGAAGAATTACAAAATGCCTATGATGAACTATATGGTGAATTTGTTAATGTTCCAAAATGATAAAAGATTTGAAGAAAACACTTTCTTTGCAGAAAACACTTTCTTTGCAAGAAACAGATTTTCAGAAAACACTTTCTTTACAAGAAAAAGATTTTGAAAAATCCTCTTCTTTGAAAGAATAGATTTTGAAAAATTGAATAATGAAAATGGTGTTCTTAAAAATAAAATTGAAGTTTTAGAAAAATAAAATAAATTTTTTGAAAAATGACATTGTTGATTTTAAAAATAAAACCAAGGAATTGAATGAAGCCTCTTCTATTGATAAATGTTCCAATTGTTCTTTTTGTAGTTCTTTAAAACTAGAGAACACAGAACTTAGGAAAGCACTAGAAACACGTAGTGTTGATAGTCCTAAAATTGAAGATATTAAAAAGGATGTAAGTAATGAGGTCGGACCATCTAGAAAGAATTCTAGGAACCTCACTAATGAGTCTAAGATTAATTGTTTTAGACCACCTAGACACAATTCTAGGAATTTTATAAATGAGTCTAGAATGAATAATTTTAGACCACCTAGACATGACTCTAGGAAATTCAACGCTTCTAGGGGGAACAACTTTAGATCACCTAGAACGCATTTGGCTCAACCTAGACATATGCACAATCCTAATGTTATATGTCACTATTGTAATCGGGTAGGACACATTGCACCCGTTTGTTTTTGCTAAACATAGAGATTTATGTGTTGATTATGACTATTGTTATCCTAACCCCCAAGGACCCAAAAGAAGTTGGGTACCAAAAACCTATTTTTAGGTTATTTTTGCAGGTGTGCTTGAAGACTACAATATTGTAGTGGATGCACCAAGCACGAAACCTTAATGCATTAAAGGGGGAACGTCGGTTAGTTATCGTATTTTGAATAAAAACGCAATGAGTTGATATGTGCAAATAATCTATATCAGTTTTTGTTGATACATGCTTTAACAAGTATTATTTTTTGAATAACAATTAGTATCAATTGGTTTTATAATAAATGATTGATTCATGTTTTGATGAATATTTTTAGTTTAAATAACAATTGGCATAGTTGAGAAAAATGATCATGATTATTAGTATGCCATTTACTAACTTTTTATATGATCTTGTCTATAACGATTGGTATCGTCAATGGTTTAAATAACTTTTGGTACACTCTTTTTGCTAATGCCAAAAGGGGAAAGAATATGGGCGATATGCATGCTTTAATTAAGGGGGAATTATATTGAATTGAATTGGTTGCATAAATTGTATGTTGAGATATAGCATCTATTTAGGGGGGAATTCAATATGCATATCTTCCGTTGTTTGTCATTATCAAAAAGGGGGAAATTGTTAGAAATCGTGTATATCTATGATATGTGCGCTTTGGTTGTATGAGCAAGATTTTAAGGTATAGGTTTTGATGAATGACAAACAATAAAGTCAAGTGTCAAACAACGATATAATATGACAATCAATCAAATGGCGAGAAGCATACTGATGACGGAATTGCATGAACGAGCCAAAGAGTTCAAGACCGAAGACCCAAGACGTAGGTCGTTTGGTAGAACCAATGTAAGGACAACGTTTAAGTTATCTTATCCTTTGGCTCAACATTAGGTCATCATAAACATGCATAAAATATCTTATTAAATCATATTTATCATAAACATGCATCTTTGTGTT
The DNA here is from genome assembly GCA_034376525.1 of Nicotiana benthamiana. Classification (NCBI taxonomy): domain Eukaryota; kingdom Viridiplantae; phylum Streptophyta; class Magnoliopsida; order Solanales; family Solanaceae; genus Nicotiana; species Nicotiana benthamiana. The sequence goes on along the minus strand of CM067330.1, from coordinate 51,097,412 downwards.
AAAACAAAATGATGTTGAAGGTTTTAAACATGTCTTTTAAATCTGGGCCTCAACAATCGATTATTTGAATCCTACAATTGATTGTATTAAGACAGTGTGATCTGAAGTTTTTCAAAATAGCAAACAATCGATTGTCTACTTTTAACAATCGATTATTTTGAGACAGTGTGCAACCGAAGTTTTTAAACATCTAAACAATCGATTGCTTTTGTCATACAATCGATTATATTCATAAACAATCGATTGTCATTTTCATACAATCGATTATATTTTGACCGTTCCCACAGAATCCTAAATTGATTTTTGAACGTTGAATACAATCGATTATTTAGTCCATACAATCGATTGTTTAGCCTAAAATCAGGAATCTGTCTTTTGAACGTTGGTCAAACAATCGATTATCTACTCCAAACAATCGATTGTTTGAGCACAGAATCAGGGATTTTATTTGTCAATTAAGCAACGGTCAGCACCACTTTTTCACCTATAAAAAGAGGTCTTTTGAGCTGTTTTTAAAACACACAACTCCTCCATACATTGTTATACATATTGATCATTTTCAAGCATCATTTTAGAGCTTTTGTTGAGCCATTTGATAGACAACTTTGTGTTGTTCATAGAGCTTATTGTGTATCTCTTTATCCACTCTATTGAGAGAGTATTTGTTGTAAAAGAGAGTTGTTTGAGAAGAACATATCTTCTCATTTGTCGGGTTTGCTAAGTACCCAAAGTCTTAGTGGTTAAAGTCTTGGGGTGAGGTATCCTCAAGCAAGTGAAGTCTTAAGGTGTGGTATCCTTGAGCAACTGTAACGGTTTGTTAAGCACCCGTAAGCTTGACGAAGATCGTGGAAATCTCGAGAGAGTCTCTCCGGGACTGGACTAGCCACGGGTTGAGGTGAACCAGGATACATCGGTGCGTTCGTTCCTTATTATTTACTTATCGCACTTATTTCATTCCTGCAATTTTTAAATTCCGCAAGTTTACGCTGTTTTTTATTATAACGCTATTCACCCCCCCCCCCCCTCTAGCGTCAAGCATATTTTCTAACATTAGTATCATCATAAATATCCTTAATCACCCTAATGTATGCTACCAGAACGCCACTAACCTCCAAACTCCTCCATAGGACCTCCATCGGTACTTAATCGTATGCTTTCTCAAGGTCAATAAACATCATATGCAAATCTTTCTTCCTCTCCCTGTACTGTTCCACTAATCTCCTTACCAGATGAATCGCTTCCGTTGTCAAACGCCCCGGCATGAATCCAAACTTATTTTCAAAAATAGAAACGCACCTCCTCACCCTGGCCTCCACCACCCTCTCCCAAACCTTCATAGTGTGACTCAACAACTTGATACCCCTGTAATTGTTGCAATTTTGGATATCGCCCTTGTTCTCGTAATGCGGAACCATCATACTCCTTATTCATTTTTCGGGCATCTTCTTTGTCTTAAAAATAATATTAAATAGCCTAGTGAGTCACTCTAAACCTGCCCGCCTCGCGTTTTTCCAGAATTCCACCGGAATCTCATCTAGCCCCGTCGCTCTGCCCCTACACATCTTATGCATCGTCCCTTCCACCTCCTCTGCCGTAATACGCCTACAATGCCCTACCCCCCCCCCCCCAACATCTCTCGTAGTGCTCCAACTCCCCCAGCACATTGTGTCTATCCCCCTCCGCATTCAACAATTTATGGAAGTAAGCACAATGTGTCGATCCCCCTCCTTATTCAACAGTTTATAGAAGTGCGACTGTCATCTTCTCCTAATTGCCTCATCTATCAACACTTTTCCATCCTCGTCCTTGATGCACTTGACTTGGTCTGAGTCGCAGGCTTTCCTCTCTCTCACCTTGGCCAACCGGTACAACCTCTTGTCCCCGCTTTTACCCTGGAGATCCTCAAACGCCGCGTTCTTAGCCGTCGTAACCACTAACTTCGTCTCTTTCTTTGCCTTTCTGTAACACTCCTGATAAGTCCTCATTCTACCTTGTATCCTATTTTTGCTTGGTAATATTGCAAATTTATTCTACATATCGTTGGTGCATGACATCATGAAACGATGGTAAACAATACAATCTATCCAAATATTATATTCATTAAACAATCAGTACATTACAATATAATATAATACATTATAAAACTACATATAACAACCATCCAGACAAGCTGTTAAGTTGTTGTCTGTTTACGTATGAGAGTAAGGTTCTGTTTGGTTTTATTGAAATTCAGATGTATGAATCCGAATACTTGTTTTGATTACTAATATGCTGCTCTAAATCTGTTTACTGAGTAATAAAAATATTTGTTTTCCATTATTTAAATGTATAATTCATCCTTATCACTAATAAAAAATAAAAATAATGATTAAATCTCAAATCAACGACATGTTAGAAAAAAATCTTCGTAACTGACATAGTTATAGTAATTGTTTGTTTATGAAAACATGCTCTAAAAGTTAGTCGCGATAATAGTTGCAGTGGTAATTTATCGCTGACAAAGGCGGAAGTAGTGAACAACTAACAGGTTTAACTGAACTTATAATTTATGTGAAGTAAAAATTTTATATGTAAAAATTCATTAGAATTACAAAAATAATTGATATGAACCTATAACTTTAAAAATATAATAGGTTCAATGCTAAAAACCTTAAAAATTGAACCCATAAAATTTAAATCTTGGATCCGCCTGTGATCATTTGTGACGGTTGTGAGTTGGCAACTGATAGTTGTTGCACGGTGTGATAGGCGCTAATAATACTTGCGCTCGAAGTAGGAGTGGAGCTAGGTGGACGGAAGGGGTCCAGACCCAATTTACCTGAAAATTACGCTATATATATAAAGTTAAATATATTTTAATGTACATATGTTACATATTTAATCCCCTTAACTTATTCGCGTATTTATTTTTTTTATTTTTTGAGATTGGTGGTGGTTGTTGGAGGTTGGAGATGACGGTTGGTGGTGAGATTTTTAATTCCAAATAACATTTTTTGTTATAAGTTAATTTGCTTAATTTTACAGTTACTCGCTCTGTTAAATTGCCAGCAAAACACACAAAGCTCTTCTTTCATGATAATGTTTGACTCCAAATATGTTTATTTTCAGGTTGAAGTTAGTACTTAACTTCTGGCAAAGTCCTAGATTTCAGGTTGACAATTTTCAATCAACATGCTCCTTTATCGAAACTCGTGATTCAGAATTCAATATATTATTATTTCTTATCATAGAAAAAAGAATTGCTCGTAAATTATTTCAAGCAAAGACCTGAAATTTAAGGAATGATCAATTCTATGGAAAACATGAAAAACTCCCCCCCCCCCCCCCTCCCCCTCCACCCACCCCTTCAAAAGCATGTGGTCAATTTTTACATGGGGGTCAGAATTAGGTTTTTTTTTTCATTGGTATTAAGTATTTATTTTAAAATGTTAAACTAATTCAGATTCATACCGCACAAGATTCATTAAAGAGGGCAATACTCTCCACCAACGAGATAAAATATACTGAATCTTACTATTTCATTTTAGTACGTGCGAGTTCAATTTGATTAAAAAAACGATTGAGTATCGTATGGTTTCTTGCATCCTATGCTTAAAAGGATGTGCGAATTCGATTTTGAGTGTTAATCAATCGGGTAAAATCTATATACTTACTTAAAAAAGAAGTCGTATTTATAGATCAATAGTTACAATCGAGCACATATTTATAGCACAAGTTATTAGAAGTAAAGCCTAGACTACTAAATGAAGCTATTTAAAAGGGAATGCCTTGCGAACAAATAAGATGTCAAAATCACAGAACTTGTATGAAGAATCAATTTTTTGCAACCAACTTACGTAGAAAAGATTTCGTGACATTCATGTATAGAGTCATCAAATGAGCGACGTTAAAAAAAAGTTCGGTTTATACACTCTCATACAGGGGCGGATTAATTATATGGGCCAAGCAGTGTTACGGGACATTATTTGGTCAAAAACTTTTACTATTTATATATATATAAATAATAAGTAAAATAGAAATACAAGATAAATCATTAAAAGTAATACCACTTGTGTTGAAATAGCACAATAGTCGGGTGGTTGAGAGCTTCAAGTTTGCTATAGAGGTCTTAGGCTCAAACTCCCTTAGCTGTACAAAATTGTTTTTTAACTGTTACGGACATATTGCGAAAGATAATGACACCGCTTATGAATAATATACGGCCTATTGCTAAAAATAGTGACATACTCCACTGCTCCCATAAGAACTCTTTTAGAAGAGATTTAGAAAACAAGCTAAATTATGACTACAAACTTCATTGACGAGACACAAAAGAAAAACGACACGTTAATTTTCCAAGGTTTTGACAAGATTTTATTTATCTTCATCACAGACCATGCTTATTTCCCAGGAAAATAAGACTTTTTTAGCCAACATTTGGATCAGCTCTTGATTTTTTTTAGTTTCCTTTCCGCTATTTAATATCTGCTTGGAGTTCTGACTTATTCAGATTCCCATCGTATAAGGCTTAATAAAAGGGAAGTGTTTTCTACTATAATTTTTTGATATTCTCAGGGCTCGAACCTGAAATTCATAATTTAAGATACTAAGTTCTTTGCATCCGAGCATATCAACTGGCTTCCAAACTAGGATTGAGTGTATCTACTGCTTGTTATTTTTCACACATCATGTTACACAAAATAAAAAAGGTGGATTTTACATGCCCATTAACTACTCAAACAAAGGATCAATTGCTTTTGGATAATTGAAGGCATGAAATGAAACTCATCCTTTAATTTGTCTGAAAGCACTAGAAGGGTATGTAAATATGAGGCAAAATGAAATTAATTTTGAAAATAGAAATCATAAGAATGGTTGTAAAACGTCTTCGACGGCAAAATCTTGTGAGAGTTTAATCCCCGCGCTCTTAGAAAAAATGTACTGCAATCCATTGGACAATACAGCCTTTTAGACCAGCAAAAAAAGGCTACCTCATAAACGATTCGGCATTTACATAGGATCCGAGAAAGGACGATATTATTAAGAGTGTGATGTAAATAATTTATCATATGCAAACATTAGTGATCTTCAATTCATAATTTATAACCTATAAATAATAGGGAAATAACTTTATCGTTGCTACAAAATTCTCTGCCTTTTAGACAAGCAAAAGTCTCACTAATAGAATATAGATAAAGATGTTAAGGTTGGCTACTGTCTGACAGAGTCATGATTTATAAATTTTGAATTTGTTGTTGAACTTATAACTTGTTTTAATTACTGAATATATAATTAATTATTTATTTATACATAACTAATAAAAAAATTAATATACATATAAAGTGTAAGCAAAAGCTATATAATTAAGGGTGGCAAACTGGTTAAAAGAAAACAGTTAACTACCATATTATTTATTAAAAATGGGTTGGATAATGAACTTTTAAAAATAAGTCAAATATGGATATGAACCATATTATTCATTTAGAAATGGTGATAATTAATGGATAACCAATAGATGACCGATGGATCTAACTTTAATTTTATATTTATAAAACTTCAAATTGGGAGTTGCTCGAGTTAGGGAGACTAAAAATTCTCCCAAAAATAATCATATGCAAGAAGTCATGGATAATATGGTTACCTATATTATCCGCCAGTTAATCCATTTTTTATCTGAATTAAACATGGATCGGATTAGATAATTTATCTATCTTCTCATTACTTATTTTTTATCCAAATTATATCTGAGTCGACTTACCCATTTGCCGCTCCTATGTGTAACTAATATTTGTAAATCTTCCCGACCGTCCCTAGTTCTAAAGTAAGGACTTTTGGAAGTAGAAAATGCTTGCAAGCAAAGAAAACTCTTAACTTTGTTTTGACAAGAAATGAATGTTTGACCAGATAACAAAACGAGTGAGTCAGGGTCAATGCCCTCAATTACCTAACCAAAAGGCAGGTTTTACGATTCGTTATTCATTTACTCATTTCTGCCTTTTGCGTCAAATGATGAACCAATTATATATGGGGCCTTTTATACTCAACCATGACATGCTAAAGTCAACATGCACACAACACTCTAAATCAAGAAAATAAGTCTCTTTTGTGGAAGAAGACCAAATTTACCTCTCTTTCTAAGCCATCAATTCTGATTATTATTTTTCGGTCGGATCAGTAATGAAAGACTCTGCTCGATATAAGTTCGAATATCATTAACAATATTCTGAATTAATATTTTATTTTGTGCGAATTCGAAAGATAAAACTAATTGCAAACTTGTTAAGATACAAAGAAAAGAATCACACTCCATGGAAAACAATTCTTTATAGTAACATAGATATCAATAAATCAATGTTTATATACAATTCAAACGACAGAAAATATTTCACAAACCAAACAAACTAGACTAATCTAAAATTTATCAATCTATCTTTTTCAAAACCTTTTAATCAAAATAATATGAAGAGGGGGGGGGGGGGGGGGAGGGGGAGTCGTCTATGTATATGAAATCAATAAATAATACAGAATGGATAAATACTTTCAATTTTGAGGTGAAGAGTCCACAAAAGCATTGTGCCTCTTAGATGGAGCAGAAGGAGGAATTGGAACCCCTTTTGGTAGCATAGTAAATACCAAATTTTCTGTTTTGTATGCATTTTCTTTTCTGTATGCCTTCAAATGTTGTGTTGAAAATATTCTTGAATTGGCTTCTTCTTCCTCCTTTATCATTCTTCCTGGTCTTGCTTCAACTCCATAACCAACAAGAAAAGAAATGGCAAGAATCAAACAAATTAAGTAAAAAGGGGTTTTATTTTTAGAAGAAGAAGAGGAAGAGGAGGAGGAAGCCATTAACTGAGAGGATTTTCTTGAATTTCTAATAGGGTTTTTTGAACTTGGGTTTAATTTTTAGGCAAAAGAAGTAGGGTTATATATATGTGCAAATGTATGTGCATGGGGAAGCAAAGAGTTCGGCAATAAAGGTTAAGTGATTCACACGTCAAACGACTAAATTAAACAATTCTTTGATAAATGTCAACTGATAAGAAAAAATATATATTAAATGATTTGGAATAAACGCCGGCGTTTTCTTCTTATGGAGTATATGTTTTAAGGAAAAAAATTTGACACGATATTTACATCGAACCAATGAACACTATTTAGTTATCTTTATGCATAAATTGTTGGCACTGAATTATACCATTTTTTATATTAATTATGATAAGTTAACATAATTTGGTGTAAATAATATAGGTGACTAAGGATATTTTTGATTTCCTTTTTGTTTGAAAACTCCCAGAATACCTGCATCATTAACTTTGAGTGTGCACCGGATATAACGTATTTGCTATGTAATAGCTTGCAAATCACACAAGAAATATAAACTGTACTAAGCAAGCTTAATGGAACGAGCTCTGACTGAAGAGACTACTGGTGAGGAGAATCGATCTTATATTTCTATGTGGGAAATACCCACCCAACCAACTCAGACAAATCTTAATAATTAATTCCTGTTAAAAAAATTTTTTCTTTTTCAAGTCAACTTGGGGAATTTTCTCATGAGTTTCCCTTACGTTTGAAATGTGTCGCTATGTGTGGTTTGGTTTGGAAAAAATAGGAGTTCAGAATTTGCAAGCATTTAATAGTAATTAATTTTTATATTCTGCCAAATGGTGCAGTGGTGTACTTAGAATTTGTCAAATATTAGAAAACTACTTTGAATACTTGTCCAATAAGTAAAAAGAATTAGGAAATAGTTTTGAACCAACATGAAGAATGCTATATTTAATCGTGTTAGGTGTACTTGATGTTGAAATTCTGAGATGTAGTCTGCAAATTTTAATAATATCCCTATTTGGATATTAATTCTTTTGGGAAAAAAAATTCCCAGTAAGAGTATTATTGTAATAAATTAAAAAAATATTTAATATTTAATTTAGATTAGCAGAGTAATATTTGTGTATTTTCTTGAACTATTACTACGGGCGGAGTGAGAGTACTAATTATAAGTTCGGATGAACTTAATAGCTTATCTAAACTTGCGCTGTGAATTCGGTGATAATTCAGAACCCAGAATCTATAAATCCTAGCTTTGCCTCTAATTATTACTCCCTCATGTCCATTTCAATTAATGTTTGGCCTTTTTGTTTTGTGGTCACAATATTTAATTTTTCAGATATCAAGAAGGAACTAACTTTATTTTTCAAAGTTGCTCTTGGAGTAAAAAACCCCCAAAAAATCAATTAATAGTACCAGTTTAATTAGGGACTCTACTATATCTGAAATCAAGACCTGAGAAGTCATGAAATATGAGTCGAACATTAGCATATTACTTTTGGCTAAAACTTAAATCAACACTTAAACTTTTAGAACCTAATAATCAATAATTAATGCTCTAATCATGATAATTAATGGTTTCATCATATCAGAAAAAAACTTCGTCCGCTGAAAAAAAGTGGGCATTCTTTTTCTAATTAAGTTGTTCTTACTACAATCAGTGTATCTTTTGCGTGGGAAGCTACTATAAGAAACCGATTAGTGGTCCATTAATCGTTAATTACTTTTTCAAACACTAATCGACAATGATTGACATCTGGATTTAAAACATAACCATAGTGTATACAACAAGATTTTCTCAAAACTAATACTAATTAATTAGGTTTACCCGTTCATAATAATATTTTAATCAAACCAGTTTTACTAAAATTAGATAATAATCTTACTTTAAGTTTAGGTATTATACTGTATAGAACCCTTTGACCAGAACAGCTAAAATTTGGAAAAAAGTAAACTCTTCCACGTCAGAAATTGACAGAAGCTTGTGGGCCATAGCCCATAGGTCTTAAAAGTCAAAAAGTCAACTATATATAATGAAATTTTGGGCGTTGATTAAGACAACGAGAAAACTCGGAGATGAACGGAATTAAACCGACACTCGAAAATGATGTTTAAGATAGTATATATAGGACTATATAAGAAATCCTATTCAAGGAATTAGGGTAGTTGAGATATGGAAGTTCGAATTGGTCTTTCTTGATTAGGAGTAATTTTACATCTCAATAAAAAAGTTATTGTTAAAAATAGAATTTTATTTGGAGTGAATGTCTATCTTGTAAAGAGTTCTACTTTGAGACTAAGTCATTTTTCCTCCTATAAATAGAGGGGTCTTACCCTATTGTAAATCACCCAAAAATTCAATAATGTTATAAACTAAAGCAAAAGACAAGAACAATAGAACAAGAACAATAGCAATAGAGAGAAGAGTAGAGAGAGTTCTTCTTATTGAGTTGAGAGGGGTGTATTACAATGGTAGAGAGCACCTCTATTTATAGGGAGGAGGAAGATCTTGCTACCAATAATAGGACTCTAAAATCTCTCTAATTAAGTACATTAAAGACATTCACCTTAAATAGAAGTGTAAGAATCTTCTATTTCATAACACTCCCCCTTGAATGTCTATTCAATGATGTGCCTCATAAAACCTTAAAACCAAAACCCAATGGGAAAAATTAAAGTAAGGAAAAAGAGTACACATGTTTGAATATGCGCCTATTGGTTGCCTCGTTAAAAACCTTGCAAGGAAAACCCAGTGGGAAAAAACCTTGTAAGGGAAAAAGAGTGCAACGCGCATTGACTCCCCCTAATGAGTACATCAATTTATATCCTTGAGCATTTGCATTCCAATCTTGTGCATCATCTTCAAAACGATCTTTGGTAGAGATTTGACAAATCAACCATATTGACTTGAATAAATATTCCGTACCTTGAAATCATCATTCTTGATAGATATGAACATCTTCATATATTGTCGTGGAATAACTCTTCAATATCTCCATAGATGCATTCTCAATGCCATCATGCTTATAGTTATAGCAAGATACATATGTACACAAATTGCACTTAGGATGTGGTACTTGAGGACCACGAATTGCATATGCTTCAAGCAACTTAAATCTTTCAAGTTAAGTCATGTAAGTCACATAATAAACTTTAGCTGCATATCAAGCTTTCATTAGTGATACTAAACAAATAAGATATCGAAAACTGACTATACATACCTTTGACTTTTATCTTTCAAGCATTTGAACTATAGGTTCAAAACTACATGTCTTTCATATGGAATCAATTCTTCTTGAATTGTATCTCTTCCATTTAGTTACTTTCTTTGAGTCAGTAAATGCGTATAGCATGCTTTGCAATATGTTGCAATTGCATTTCCCTTTTATGAACTACAGGTTCATATCATGATATTCGGGGATATACATATACAAATGAAAATTCATCCCATGTAACACTTTCTCAAATGTTTATCATGTCTCCCCCTCATGTTAGTAAAGCTAACATGTTTCCTCAACTTTGGGAAATCATCTTTGTGCATTATGTCAATATACACAGCACCTTAATAATAAGATGAAATTATTTGGTTCCTGACCCTGAACCACTTGTGAGGGGAGAATATACTCTCGTATACAACTTATATCAAACTGATATATATAACTTCGTTCTCATAAGGAACAGTTTAGCTATTAAGTGGAAGCACTCAATAATTATCTTGCTAAACCAACTTTGATATAAACCAACTTATCAAGATGAACTGTCTTGAGTAGAGAATCTGGAAACTATGCTCGAAGTTAGATTACTGAGCGATTTACCTCGCAAGCACCGGCCAGGCTGCGGGTTAATAACAATTGCACATGTAACCATTCCATAGATGCATCATATGTGGTATACATGGCAGGTGAATGGGCCCATATTCACCTTTGATATTTCCAGAATTTAGGGGCTTCAACCCGAACTCTTTAGTTGGTCAGTTCATTACTGAGAACAAGAACTTCTAGTTCTTTGATATTCACCTATGTGAATTTGCACATCATACTTCAAATGAGATGGCTAACACGAATGTCAACTGACTAAATTATCAATATTGGTAAACTTCAAATTTACACCATGACATGTGCACTTATCAATAAACTTCGGGTTTATTATGACATGGGTTTTATACCAATAGATATCCACTTTATTGTGGCATTCTTTCGTTTGTGTAGTACAAACTGGAGAACAAAGCGGGTAGCTTTTCATATACAAATTACCCCGCTACAAGTTGTAGTAATAGGAGAATCAAAGCCTTCCTTTATTTATAGTCTCAATATCATCAATCGCCTTCGCGTGTACTTTTGGAAACTGGATAAGTTTCTTTGAGACTTACTACAGCACAATACTCAATTGTGTTTCTCCAACATAGTAATAATTGGCTCTTCGAGAGCTCTCAATTAATTTTGTACTACCACAGACTGAGGTTCGAGATCCTCACATTCTTGCATTCCGTATTTTCAAGAGTCTCAGGCTCAATAGATTCTTCGTGAATCTCGGAATTAATCAAATCATGAGCGTCCTCATGTGATTCTTTCATAGTGTCATTTAGATCGTTCTTTTTCCTCTTTCTAGGATTTCGATCTTTGGAACCTAATGGTCTGCCACGCTTCTGGCGTGCATTTGACTCATTGGATATGACACTAGATATTTGTCCAATAGGGACTTCAATACGGATCGGAACTTTTTCCCGCGTGAATGTGTGATTTCGTTATCCTCTTCAAGTCCGTAAATGCGTCAGGCATTTGATTTGCTATTCTTTGCAAATGGATAATCTTTTGTACCTCTTTCTTTCAAATAGAGGTATGTGGATAAGGATGAGATAATGATGCATTTTTCCACAAAATTTCCCGTTTGGTTTCACCAACTTCTCCCCCTAATTTTGGGAAAAGTGTCTCATCCAATTGACAGTCTGCAAATAGTGCAGTGAACAAATCTCCTGTCAATGTTTCGAGGTAGCGAATAATGGAGGACGCGTCAAACTCAACATATATTCCTAACCTCCTTTGCAAACCCATTTTGGTGCGGGATGGCGGTGCTACAGGCACATATACTGCGCATCCAAAGCTTCTTAAATGGGATATATTGGGTCCATGACCCAAACCAATTGCGACGGGGAATATTTGTGTCAATTCGTCAGTCAGAGACGAACTAGCATTGCTGTATGCAAAATGGCGTGAACCCAAACCGAAGTGGGCAGCCTACGAACTAGCATTGCTGCATGCAAAATGGCGTGAACCCAAACCAAAGTGGCCAGCCGATGAACTAGCATTGCTGCATGCAAAATAGCGTGTCCCCAAACCGAAGTGGGCAGCCGACGAACTAGTATTGCTGCATGCAAAATGGCGTGAACCCAAACCAAAGTGGGCAGCCGACAAACTAGCATTGCTGCATGCAAAATGGCGTGAACCCAAACCAAAATGGGCAGCCTCGTTTTCATGAAGAATTCAAGATTATTCTCATCTATTGTCTCAATATGATATCCATTTTGAATGATATCTTTAAAACTCAACAAGTTCCTTTTTGACTTGGAGGAGAATATTGCATTCTCTAAGATAAACGTCATGCCTTTGGGCAGAGTTACAGTTGCTCTTCCGGAGCCTTCAATCAATTTAATTCCCATGGTTTGACATATAAAAGAAAATATACGAACATGAGAATAAACAACTTCAATTCGTTTGTGTCACATAATATTTTCAAAATCTGCAGCTAACAGTTGACTAACAAAATCAAATATGTTATCCATAATTGATTACTTTGCAGTTTGAAAATTTTCAGCGTTTTTCATAAGACAATCGATTATTAAACACACACAATCGATTGTTTGAACATAGATAATCGATTGTTAAACACACACAATCGATTATTTGTTATTTTTGAAAAACTTCAGATCACACTGTTTAAGACAATCGATTGTAAGATACAGACAATCGATTGTTGGCTTATTTTGAAAAATTCCAGAGCACTGTCTTAAGACAATCGATTGTTAACTATAGACAATCGATTGTTGACTATTTTGAAAAATTCCAGAGCACTGTTTCAAGACAATCGATTGTTAGACAAAGACAATCGATTGTGGATGATTTTTGAAAATTTCCAGACCTCACTGTTTCAAGACAATCGATTGTTAGTCAACGACAATCGATTGTTGATCAATTGTTTTTCAACTTTAATGCGAAAATAGTTGATAATCGACTAGTTTTTCAGGCTAGTCGATTACCCCCACTGGAAAATAAAAGTTTTATTGATATTTGAGCATATTGAAGATATTCTAAAGAACTACTGCTAACATTGCATCATGAACTAACTAATACGAGCTAATACTGATGGCTATTAGTTTATTCATTCACTAATACAAACAAGTAAAATCAAATAGCTCCATCTTCTTTCATCACGGACCCATCGCCGATTAGGTGGTCTATTTTCCCCTCGGGTTGCTTAAAGAAGTCTGCCACATTCAAGTTGTCGTCAGAGACAAAATTCGTTATAGGGCGTTTACTCTTTCGAGATGCTTGGTAAAGGTCAACCATACTGCAATCCTTTGACCAGTGCCCGTTTCCACCGCAACGATAATATATAGTTTATAAACTATTTGCTTTTGGATTCTTATCGTATCGTGCTTGTGGCAGAGTGACCAACTTCATTTGTCATCTCTTTTCTTTAAGCCTTTCCACAAGATGGGTGAATCCTTGATGTTGAGATATTCAATCTTCAAACTTTCATCAAAGTGATGGCGCAAGAAAATCAAGGCCTTCATACAGTTTCAAACCTTCATTAAGGTAATGGCGCAAGAAAATCAAGGCCTTAGCATAGTTTCAAACCTTCATCAAGGTGATGGCGCAAGAAAATCAAGGCCTTAGCATAGTTTTGGGTGGATGCACTATTTCTGTCTTTAATGGCGTCTCCAAGACCCATAGCATCTAAGTGGATTTCATCATCCAACACCCATGTCATATAGTTCTTGCCCGAAATTTCGAGGGCAACGAACTTTCTTTTCATATTGTCAGACATATGACACAATTACATCAAGAGCGTGTTCATACTTACGGGCTCTATTACAATTATCACATTCACTTCAGGGAATGGATCGAAATCATGTGCTTTACACAATCTCATGTCAAATATTACTTTCATAAAGTGAAAGATTATTTTGAGAATCCTTATTGTTCTCATTACCACAATAATGACGATTATAATTTCGTCTATTGCCACGTCCATGGTAATAATTTTGTCTTCTTTCAGACTTACCACATATTGCTACCACATTCTCTAAAGGGAATGGAGCAAATCCAATTGGACGGAATTCTTTGCCACGTCCACATTCATTGATACCTTCATGGTAATATTTTAGTCTTCTTTCAGACTTATCATATACTGCTTCCACATTCTCTAAAGGGAATGGAGCAAATTCAATGGGACGGATTTTCAATTCTTTGTCCACAATCATACATGAATTTAATCATGGCAGGACATAGAGATTTTACCACTTCGTGTGGTTATAATTTCTCACAAACTCCATTAGAGTTATAATCAAACTTTGTATATAAAATTTATAGAATTCCAAGAATTTGAAAAGGAAAAGTAAATTACTTACCTTTAAGGTATACCAAATATATTTTCAATATTTTCTTCCTTTCTTCCTTTCCTTTCTTTCTTTCCTTTTTCCACGTTTTTCTTTCTTTTCTCTTTTTGCCGTTTTTCTTTTCGTTCCCTTTCTGTTCTTTTCTTTGTTTTCTTTCTTTCTTTTTGTTTCTGCTTCCTTCTTCTTCTTTTTTTCTTTTTCTTTCTTCATTTTTTCTTTGAAGAAAAACCCTACACAAACAAAAGTTAAGACAATCGAAAATTAAATTAGGAAGAGGGAAATACCTTAGATTTCTCGAGAATGGTTCTTGAGACGGTAGAGTCTCGTGCTGATAATGTGTTATAAACTAAAGCAAAAGACAAGAACAATAGAACAAGAACAATAGAACAAGAACAATAGCAATAGAGAGAAGAGTAGAGAGAGTTCTTCTTATTGAGTTGAGAGGGGTGTATTACAATGGTAGAGAGCACCTCTATTTATAGGGAGGAGGAAGATCTTGCTACCAATAATAGGACTCTAAAATCTCTCTAATTAAGTACATTAAAGACATTCACCTTAAATAGAAGTGTAAGAATCTTCTATTTCATAACAAATAAGAATTTTCTCTCTCTTTCTCTGTAATATTGTTTTTGTTCTTTTATTATTTTATAACACATTATCAGCACGAGACTCTACCGTCTCAAGAAGTTCTATTTCAAAAGCTCCCTCATGGACTCTCCTCGGATCTGACCGAAAATCGGTCTTAAGAAGTAAAAAACGCAAAAACAGAGAAAGGAGAAATCTCGTTCTTCTTCTTTTTCAAAGTCACGGCAACCATTTTATTTTGGAAAAATCAGAAAAATCCTCTAATCTCCAATGTTACTCTCTTGGGCAAAAGAGAACTCATCACGACCAGCTAAACCAGTCAGCCCCGCCTCCAGCTCAACCAGCAACACTGCTGCGTCCAGTTCCGCCGGAAACCAGCGACCACCCGTGTCTGCTTCTGCCTCGTCCAGCAGTAGCCTCCCCCCACTGATTCATCCCCTCGTTGTCATGCCGCCATAGTAACGACAAAACAACCTCCAACCCATTGTCATGCCATTGACGTCTCAAACGACGACCTTCGTCGCCGACCACCCATTAGCTTCTAAACCAGACCACCACCACTTCACCATCCAGCACGCAAAACAGTCCGTCGACCACACTACCAATTTCCCGTCAAGGTTCGAGAGAGAAGGTGGGCGTCGAGGTCGTTGGCAATTTTTGTTCGAGTTTCAATTTCCGTTAAGGTCGTTGTTCGTCAAGGTCCGGCCAAGGTTCCGTCGTAGTTCCATCGCATTAGACGTCAATCACAACACGAGACTCTAACCAATTGAGTAGAAGCTTTGGGATTGAGAATAATGATCGTCAAATATTCTATGATCTTCCTTCATGATTAAATTCTGGATTTAAGGTAAGTATTTTACTTTTCTCTTTCAAATTCTTGATATTCTAAAATTTGATTTTACATACAAGTAAAGATGGTAAATTTTTATTCCAACTCTAATGGTGTTTGAAAGATATTATAATCATCCAAAGTGGTAAAAAATTCTATGCCTTGTCATCATTAAATTCATATATGATTATGGGCAAAGAATTGAAAACCCGTCCCATTGAATTTGCTTCATTCTCATTCACTTTAGAGAATGTGATAGCAGTATATGATAAGTCTGAAAGAAGACAAAATTATTACCGTAAAGGTATCAATGGATGTGGACGTGAGAAAAACGAAATTATAATCGTCAACATTGTAATAATGAGAATGATAAGGATTCTCAAAATAATCCTTCACTCTGTGGAAGTAATATTTGTTATCAGTTTGATAATATGATATTTTATTAAAACACATATAGATGATTATGGTCCATTCATGGTGTGAGTGTGACAACATCTAATTTATGAATACATATTCATTCTTGGAAGAATATGAACGTGTTAGTGGTAGTGAATATACCACACTCGCCTCTAGAAAGAGGTTTGAGATGATATAAGAAAATAATGTCATTATTATGGCATGAATGGTCATTGATCACGTACCTATTCTACGCCAAAATATTTTGGTAATGTGATTATTAAAGAATAACAATAATGCAAGAAACATATCATGCATATAATTTTGACCATGACCATAATGGTATAACTTTCTCTTTAAAAGAGATATTCACCATATGGATGTTCATGAATATTTGGTAGTACCAAATTAATTGAGAACTCTGCAAGAGCCAATTATACATTTTTGGAGGAACACAATTGATTACCAATAAGGTATTGTGTTTTAATAAGTCTCAAAGAAACTTATTCGGTTTCCAAAGTATACGCGAAAGCGATTGATTATATTGAGACTATAAATAAAGGAAAGATTTGATATCTTTTATTACTACAACTTGTAGCGGGGTAATATGTATATGAAAAGTTGTTGCTTTATTCTCCGGTTTGTACTACATAAACAAAAGAATACCACACAATACGTGGATGTTTATTGATATAAAACCCCATATCATAATAAACTTGGAGTTCATTGATAATTGCACATACCGTGGTGTAACCTGAACTTTATCAATACTGATAATTTATTCAGTTAGCATACATGGTTTAGCCATATCAATTTAAGTATGATGTGCAAAAATAATAGAGAATTCACATGGGTAAATATTAAAGAACTAGAAAGTTCTTTACGGATTCTCTTATATTTATTATTCTTATTAATTAATTGACCAACTAAAGTTGGGATTGAATCCCATGAATTCTGGAAATATCAAAGGTGAATATGGGTCATTTCATCTGCCATGTATACCATATAAGATGCATCTATGAAATGGTTACATGTGCGATTATTATTAACCCGCAACTTGGTGTTTGCGAGGTAATTTGCTCAATAATTTAACTTAGAGCACAATTTTCAGATTTTCTGTCAAAGATGGTTTATCTTGATAAGTTGGTTTATATCACAACTGGTTTAGCAAAAAGATTTATTGAGTGCCTCCACTTAATAGCTAAACTCTTGCTTACGAGAACAAAGTTATCCATATCAGTTTGATATAGGTTATATATGAAAGTATATTACATTCTTCCCTCACAAATGGTTCAGGGTTACGAACCAAATAATTTCATCTTATTATCATTTATGTGCGGTGTACATTATAATTAACACCATAACGCATAAAGATGAATTCTCAAAGTTGATGAAACAAGTTAGTTTTTCTAACATGAGGGGGAGACATGATAAACAGTTGAGAAAAAGTTACGTGGAATGAATTATCATTTGTACAACTAGATGCTCGAATAAAATAATATGAACTTGAAGTTCATAAAAAGATAATTCATTTGCAACATATTGCAAAGCATGCCATACACGTTTATTGAGCCAAAGAAAGTAACTATATTCTCATTGCAAATGCTCATATTAAGTCCTAGAAGGACAAAGTCTATGGTACGCTTAAAACGTATAGACAAATTGGTTTCAAATAAACTTCTTGATAAAGGAAAATGATCAAAGTGATCATAATAAGGAGGAAAGTGATCTAGAAGGTCAGATGACATAACACTTCATAAAATCTCATGAGAGATTCAGGTACCTGAATATATGAATGAAGAGATCTATATGTTATGTCTTTATGAATATTTATTGGAACCGATATAAAATGTTCGTCGACGACATCTATCATAGCGCTAAGTATAGATGAGGATCTTAAGTCTATCGAACATAGATACAAAAGTATTGGCCAAATGGAAGATATACAATTCAAGTAGAATTGATTCCATATGAAAGACATGTAGTTTTAGACATGTAGTTCAAATACTTGAAAGTATAAAGTCAATGGTATGTGCAATCACTTTTCGATATCTTATATGTCTATGCAAGACATAAAAACTTGATATACACTAAAGCCTCTTTAGATGGCTTATATGGCTTAACTTATATGACAATCCTTGAAGGACTTAAACCGCTTAAAGCATATATAATTTTTGATTTTGAAGTACCAGATGTTAAGTGCAATTTGTGCACATTTGTATCTTGATATAACAATAAGCATGATAATGTGATAGTGAGGATTTTCAAGGTGCAGTATATTCATTGGAGTTAATATGGCTGATTTATTCACCAAAACTCTACCGACGTTAACCTTCAAGAAGCTAGTGCACAAGATTGGAATGCAAATGCTCAAGGATGTGAATTGATGTTCTCATAAGGAGGAGTTAATGCATGTTGCACTCTTTTCTCTTATAAGGTTTTGTCCCACTGGGTTTTCCTTCCAAGGTTTTTAACGAGGCAACCAATAGGCGCATTTATAAATATGTGTACTCTTTTTTCCTTTCTAGAATTGTTTTCTCATTGGGTTTTGTTTTAGTTAAGGTTTTAACGAGGCACATTACTTATTGAGTAGACATTCAAGGGGGAGTGTTAAGAATAGAATTCTATTTGAGTGAATGTCTATCGTGTAGAGAGTTTTACTTTGAGGCTAAGTCATTTTTCCTCCTATAAATAGAGGGGTCTTACCCCATTGTAAATCACCCCAAAATTCAATAAGAACTTTCTCTCTCTTTCTTTCTCTGCAATATTGCTCTTGTTCTTTTATTATTTTATAACAGATATTGAGTTCAAGCGTCAGAGGATAAAGAATTATAAGAAGCGCTTTATTTTAAAGGGGAGTTTTGGCGTAACTACTAAAGTTGTTGTCATGTGATTAGGAGGTCACGAGTAGTGGCGAAACCAAAAAAATTTTGAAGAATATTCAAACTTGAAAGAAGTGAAAAAAATTCCTCGATAGTGGGTGTTCAGTAAATGTTACCATTAAAATCTTATAGTACTTTACCTATATATGTAGTGCAATTTTTCGATGAAGGGTGGTCAATCCTTTAACAAATGTAGTTTCGCCCCTGGTCATGGGTTCAAGCCGTGGAAATAGCCTCTTGCAGAAATGAAGGGTAAGATTTCGTACAATATACTCTTGTAGACCAGCCCTTCCCCGAGCCTCGCGCATAACGGAAGCTTAGTGCATCGAGCTGGAAAAAGAAAAGAAAAGAAAAAGCAGCGCTTATTTCCCTTAATCAAGGCCTACGTCATGTCCGGTCCCTCCTATTGGATATCTGAATAAGCCAGCGAGTATATAATATATGTTTAATTTATATATATATATATATATATATATATATATATATATATATATATATATATATATATATATATATATATATATATATGTATATATATATATATGTATATATATATATATGTATATATATATATATGTATACATATATGTATATGTATTATATACGCGCACTTATGAAAACATAACCAGTAAATTAGGTAGACTATTTGGGTAAAAATCTTGAAAATTCTTCTTTTTCTATTTTAGTACAGTGAGTGCTTGGTACTTCAAGTACTCAACTCAGAAGTTTATGTGGTCGTAAGAAATTCATTAAGCTCTACCAACCCAAGAAAAGCAAAGAAACTAAGTCAATTATTTCATCTATACATGATGCAATATCATTAATTGTAAATCGTATATACACTAACCTAACCTCAAAAAAGATGGTTTGCTGTTTGTTTATTGTCTTCTTTATTGATCATATAAAGTGTTGATAAAGTTTAAAAAAAATATATTTCCTCTCAACTTTTGCAATGAAATCATTTTTGTTTTTCCTTTTTCACATGTAGTATTATGAATATTAATTTCAAAAGTTAAGTTTCCCAGGGTTTATCAAGTAGCTTCCAAGAAATTGTAGCACACAAGATTCTAGTATAATTCATAAGAATAGCATTAACTTTCTCTTTTCTTTTAACTTATGAGAAATAAAAGGAGAGAGTGAAAGGCGGAGTCACTCAGAATTTCAACATCATGACTTTTGGGAAGAATAGAATTCTATTTGGAGTGAATGTCTATCTTGTAGAGAATTTTACTTTGAAGATAAGTCAATTTTTCTCTTATAAATATAGGGGTCTTATTGTAAATCACCCCAAAATTCAATAAGAATTTTCTCTCTTTCTCTGCAATATTGCTCTTCTTCTTTTATCGTTTTATAACACGTTATCAGCACGAGACTCTACCGTCTCAAGAAACTCTTTGAGAAGATTAAGGTAATTTTTCTCATCTTTTTAATTATGACTGACATTATGACAAGAAAGTTCGTTACCCTTGAAATTTCGGGCAAGAACTATATGATATAAGTGTTGGATGCTGAAATCCATTTAGATGCAATGGTTCTTGAGACGCCATTAAAGACAGAAATAAAGCATCCACCCAAGACTGTGCTAGGGCCTAGATTTTCTTGCGCCATCACCTTGATGAACGGTTGAATATTGAATATCTCACAGTCAAAGATCCACTTATTTTGTGGAATGGCTTAAAAGAAAGATATGACAACTTAAAGTTGGTCACTCTGCCACAAGCACGATATGATTAGGCTCATCTGAGGCTCCAAGACTTTAAGTTTGTTTCTGAATATAATTCCGCGATGTTCAGAATTACTTCTAAATTGAAACTCTGTGGAGATAATATCACTGATTATGATATGCTTGAAAAAACGTTTACAACATTTCATGCCTCCAATATGGTTCTGCAACAGCAGTATAGAGAGAAATGTTTCAAGAAGTACTCTGAGTTGATTTCCTCTTCTCCTTGTGGCTGAGCGAAACAATGACTTGCTCATGAGAAATCATGAAAATAGACCCACTGGGTCTACACTATTGCCTGAAGTGGATGAGGTGTATTCCCATTATGCTAAGCGTGGAAAAGGCCATGACTCTAGTCGTGGTCGTGGTCATGGCCGTGGCCGTGGCCATGGATAAGGAAGAAATTTTCCTAGCGTCAATCACCACGCAAAGAAATATAACCACCAAAAGCGGAAAGGGAAAGATGAGAAGCCAAAAGCAAATAGTTCAGAAACTGAATGCTATCGTTGCGGTGGAAAAGGGCACTGGGCAAATATTTGCCGTGTACCAAGACATTTGGTTGAGCTTTATCAAGCATCTCTAAAGAATAAAGGCCCTGAAGTCAATTTTGTCTCTGACAATTATTTTGACATCACCAACTTGGATGTGGAAGACTTCTTTGAGCGCCCTGATGGGAAAATAGACCACTTGATCAGTGACGGATCTGTGGTTAAAGATGATTGAGCAGTTTAAATTTTATTTTTGCCTATTCATAATAGTTAGTAAATAAACATCATGTAATCATAGTTCTTTACATGATTACTAGCCATTAGTTTTATTTGTTTTATGAAATTATGTTAGCTCGTTTCGATTAAATATAGTTCTAGTATTTATTTTAAATAATATTTCAGTTGATTTAGTCCTCTGTTTTCGTTTTAAACAATATGTGCTCAATAAAATAACATTGGAACACTTTATATATGCATGAATGCATAACACATGTATTCTGTTGAAACAAAAAAAAGATTCATACTTCAGTACGAAACGGATTGATTTGCTAAAGTTTGCTAAAGTACAACAAATTCCCCGACAGTATGAGCTAGCGTGCCAATATTGTACGAAACTTTAGCACTGAAATGTGACTTTTTTATTTAACTTTGTTTCTTTTCCTTTTATCTGAAAATACTAATATTTATTTGTATATTTCTTTTGTATGTTAAATTATGGTAAGCAAATATAAATATCTCACAAAGCAAACTTGGGTCAAAGCTCAATTATAAAAATATATGTTTAGTTGATTCATGTACGACACATACAATATTCAAAGAGAAGAAATATTTCTCTAATTTAAGTATGTGTAAGGGAGATTTTACTACAATTTCTGGAAGTAATAAATTAATAGAAGGCTCTGTAAGAGCTACTATAACTCTGCCTAAAGGAACAATACTTATCATAGAGAATGCAATATTCTCCTCCAAGTCCAAGAGGAACTTGTTGAGTTTTAAAGATCTCCGTCGAAATGGATATCATATTGAGACAATAGATGAGAATAATCTTGAATATCTCATTATTACCAACATTGTCTCTGTCCAAAAGAGGGTTATTGAGAAGTTTCCATCTTTATCTTGTGGCCTGTATTGGACAAGAATTAGTGCAATTGAGGCACATTCTACCATAAACCAAAAGGTTACTGATTCCAATAATATCGTACTTTGGCATGATCGATTGGGACATCCTGGATCAATTATGATGAGACGAATTATAGAAACTCAAATGGACATCCATTAAATAATTTAAAGATTCTTTTAAATAATGAATTTTCTTACAATTCTTGTTATCAAGTCAAGTTAATTATTAGACCATCACCAACAAAGGTTGGAATTGAGTCCCCTGCGTTTTTGGAACATATAAAGGGATATTTGTGGATATAGTCACCCACATAGTGGGTCGTTTAGGTATTTCATGGTTTTAATAGACGCATCTTCTAGATGGTCCCATGTGTGCCTATTGATATCTCGCAACCTCACGCTTACAAAATTAATGGCACAAATAATTCGATTACGAGCACAATTTCCCGATAATCCAATAAAGTCTATTAGACTTGATAATGCTACTGAGTTTTCATCCCAAGCATTTAATGATTATTGCTTATCAATTAGGATAAAAGTGGAACATCGTGTAGCTCATGTTCGCACTCAAAATGGTCTTGCAGAGTCTTTAATTAAACGTCTGCAGTTGATAGCAAGACCGTTACTCATGAAAACGAGGCTGCCCACTTCGATTTGGGGTCACGCCATTTTACATGCAGTAATGCTAGTTCATCTCAGACCGACAAATTATCATAAATATTCCCCATTGCAATTAGTTTGGGTCATGAACCAAATATATCTCATTCAAGAATTTTTGGATGCGCACTATATGTGCCTGTAGCACCTCCATATCGCATCAAAACGGGTCTGCAAAGAAGGTTAGGAATATGTGTTGGATTTGAATGGCCCTCCATTATTCGCTGCCTCGAAACATTGACAGAGGACTTGTTCACTGCACGATTTGCAGGCTGTCAATTCGATGAGTCACTTTTCCCAAAATTAGGGGGAGAAGTTGGTGAAACCAAACGGAAAATTTTACCGAAAAATCCATCACTATCTCATCTTGATCCACGTGCCTTTATTTGTAAAAAAGAGGTGCAAAAGATTATCCATTTGCAAAAAATAGCAAATCAAATGACAGGCGTATTTACGGATTTGAAAAGAATAACAAAATCACATATCCCCGCAGAGAATGTTCCAATCCGTATTGATGTCACTATTGAACAATGTTCTAGTGTCATAGCTAATGAGTCGAAAGAATGCCTAAAATGTGGCAGAGCATTAGGTTCCAAAGATCGAAATCCTTGAAAAAGGAAAGAAAATGATCAAAATGACACTACGAAAGAATCTCATGAGGAAATTCACGATTTAATAAATTCTGAGATTCATGAAGAATTCATTGAGCCCGACAACTCAAGAAAATAAGGAACTATCAATAAATCCAATCGATATTGAGATAAATTTTAATCGAGTGGATATAGTGGTGGATTATGCCTTTGCATATAATATTGCATCTAGCATTATGCAAGAAAGTGAGGATCTTGAACCTCAATCTGTTGGAGAATGTCGACAAAGACTTGATTGGTCAAAATGGCAAGAAGCAATCCAATCAGAATTGAATTCACTTGCAAAACGTGAAGTTTTTGGGCCTATAGTTCAAACACCTAATGGTGTTAAGCCTGTTGGCTTTAAATGGGTCTTTGTACGCAAGAGAAATGAGGAAAACGAGGTACAAAGATATAAGGCACGCCTTGTTGCACTAGGATTTTCACAAAGGCCTGGTGTCGATTATGAAGAGACATATTCACCCATTATGAATGCTATAACTTTCTGTTATCTCATTAGTTTTGATGTCCTTGAAAAGCTTGACATGCATTTAATGGATATGGTTACCGCCTACCTTTATGGATCACTTGATAATGAGATATACATGAAAATTTTCGATGGATTCAAAATTCCAAACACACATAATTCAAAGCCCCGGTAAATGTTTTCAATCAAATTGCAAAGATCTTTGTATGGTCTAAAGAAATCAAGACGAATGTGGTATAATCGTCTTAGTGAGTATTTATTAAGGAAGGCTATATAAATAATGTCATTTGCCCATGTGTTTTTATAAAGAAAACAACATCGGAATTTGTTGTACTTGCCGTATATGTTGATGATATAAACCTTATTGGAACTCCCATAAAACTCTAAAAGGCAATTGATTATTTAAAGAAGGAATTCGAGATGAAAGATCTCGGAAAGATAAAATTATGTCTTGGTTTGCAAATTGAACATTTGGCAAACAATTTTGTTCATCAATCTGCCTATATAGAAAAGGCATTGAAACGGTTTTACATGGATGGAGCATATCCTTTAAGTACCCTGATGGTTGTTCGATCACTTGATGTGAATAAGGATCCATTCCGACCTCAAGAAAAGAATAAAGAGCTACTTGGTCCTGAAGTACCATATCTTAGTGAAATTGGCGCACTAATGTATCTTGCAAATACTACAAGGCCTGACATATCTTTTTCAGTTAATGTATTAGCAAGATATAGCTCTGCTTCTACAAGGAGACATTGGAATGGAATCAAACATATATTGCGGTTTCTAAAAGGGACTACCGATATGGGCTTATTTTATAGCAATAATTGCAGTTATGATATTGTTGGTTATGCTGATGTTGGATATTTATCTGACCCACACAAGGATCAATCTCAAACAAGTTATCCGTTTATCTGTGGAGGCACTGACATATCTTGGCGATCGACTAAGCAATCAATTGTGGCTACTTCATCTAATCATGCTGAGATAATTGGTATTCATGAACCAAGTCGAGAGTGTGTGTGGTTGAGGTCTATAATAAATCATATTCGAGACAAATGTGATTTGAAATGTGACAAACTACCCACGATTTTGTATGAAGACAATGCAGCATGCATAGCTCAATTGAAGGGAGGATTCATAAAAGGAGATAGGACAAAGCATATTTCACCAAAGTTATTTTTCACACATGATCTTCAAAAGAATGGTGATATCATGTGCAATGGATTCGTTCAAGTGATAATATGGCTGATTTGTTCACAAAATCTCTACCGACGTCAACTTTCAAGAAGCTAGTGCACACGATTAGGATGCGAAGGCTCAAGGATGTGAATTAATGCTCTCTTCAGGGGTAGTTAATGCACGTTGCACTCTTTTTCCCTTACAAGGTTTTGTCCCACTGGGTTTTCCTTGCAAGGTTTTTAACGAGGAAACCAATAGGCGCATTTCTAAACATGTGTACTCTTTTTCCATTTCTAGAATTTTTTTCCCATTGGGTTTTGTTTTAGTTAAGGTTTTAACGAGCCACATTACTTATTGAGTAGATATTCAAGGGGGAGTAATAAGAATAGAATTCTATTTGGAGTGAATGTCTATCTTGTAGAGAGTTTTACTTTGAGGCTAAGTTATTTTTTCTCCTATAAATAGAGGGGTCTTACCTCATTGTAAATCACCCCAAGATCCAATAAGAATTTTCTCTCTCTTTCTCTGCAATATTGCTCTTCTTCTTTTATTATTTTATAACAACTTTTGTATTTTGGAACAACCACTTTAAATATTAATAATGAGTTCTAAATTTAATATATCTCAAAATATTTTGACACTAATACACTACAAGAGCAAAAATTGTTGAATTCGTCCGAATCCTTATCTAGACTTCTACCCCCAAGAGAATGACTGTTGAAAAGAATATTTATCATCCATGAATTATTAAAAAAAAAATTCATACAAAGAATTAAGACTTTAGACTTTAGGAAAAAAAGGAAAACTTGAAAATATAAAGGCTTGAAGAATTCAAAGAGTGAAATTGATCCCTTAAGACCAGTCATATTTTTGCTTCCAATGTCTGCTCCACTAAATACTTTAATTAGGAAAAAGTTGGAATTTTAACTATTTTGTATTCACTAATCAAAACTTTTGTTTGTCAAAGTTTTCATTCATAAAAGATTTATGTTAAACAAAGAAAAAGGCTACTTTGTCAATTCTTTGCCACGTAAGCTATATTTCTCATAGTCTCATTGCCTAATCATACCATGCACATCAATTATATTTTCAGCTTAATTCAAATAGTGCATTTTAATTAATTTTGCTACCATTGTGTTAACAAATATGCATCAAAAAGTGTTATACTGAACAAGGCATACCATATACATATGCAAATTGATATCCACATTTAGGGGCAGCAAATGTGTGGGTTGGGTTAAATTTAAGCGGGTTAAGATGCGTTAGGTCAATAAAGGGAGAAATTCAAAAATAAAAATATTTATAAGTGGTCAGTCAAAAATTGTCACAATTTCAAAAGTAATAAAAATTTAGTCACTTTTCATGTAAAGATAAATCCGAACGAAAGCACTGGTTAAAATTCGAAAAATACTATAGCATGATATACTGGAGTTCCAGCATAACTATACTGAAACTCCAGAATATTATGATGGAGTTCCAACATAAGTATACTAGAACTGCAGCATAATATACTGGAGTTCCAGTATAATATATCAATCTAGTATAATATATTGGAAATTCATATACAGGTGCTCTAATCTCCAGAATATTATGCTAGAACTTTCCGCATGTTGAAGTTCTAGCATAATATGCTGGAAGCTCATACACAGGTGCACCAATCTCCAATATATTATGTTGAACCGGTCCCTATTACAACAAAATAATGGTTATTTTTTAATGACTTTGGAAAAGCTGGCTATTCTTGAATGAACAGTCCGAAAACTGGCTAACACGTGCTATTTTAACGCCAATAAATTGGTCATTGACCAATCCAACCCAAAGTATACTTGGGCTAAGATAAGTTGGATCAAGATGGACTAAATAATGGGTCATAGTCCAACCCGCCCAACTTGAATCATATTTTAGAATTACGCTTATATTGTAAAAGCATTTTACCTTTTATACACCTATGTACAAAAGGTGTATAAAAGGTGGGCTAAACAATGGGTCCTCTCCCACCCTAGCCCCCAACCCCGAGAAAACCCTAAAAAGAATTTTCTTTATTTTTTTATATTTTTAATTTTCTATTTACCTGCACTACCCACCTAACCCTAACCCCCCTTCTCCTGCGCAAATCCCCTCAAACCTTTTTTTTGTATTTTTTATTTTTTTTATATTTTTTATTTTTCTCCACCACTGATCCACCCACCCTCACTTGAAAATTTTTTTTAACTTACACATTTAAAATACTAATTTGTCATTTAAGAAAATATATTTTGATTCTCACAATACTAATAGTATTTATTTATCTTTTATATAGGGGAGGGGGTGGATAGTGTAGAAAAACCAAAAAAAAGAGAAAATAAAAAATTGAAAATACAAAAAAAAAAATAAAAAAATTAAGGGGGTTTGCGGGAGATGGAGTGGGTTGGTGGGTGGTGCAGAAAAATAAAAAAAATAGAAAATTAAAAATATAAAAAATAAAAAATTTCAGGGGGTTTGCAGGGGAAAGGCTGCTTTGGATGGGTGAGTGGTGAAGAAAAATAAAAAAAATGAAAATTGAAAATACCAAAAGAAAGTAAAATTGGCTTAACTAAGTAAATTTCTAGAAAAAAAAAAAGTAACCTTCTAGATAAGTTGAGTTGAGATTCCTTTGTATTTGGTGAATTTCATAGGTTGTATTTGGGCTACTTAATGGGCCAGAATGAACTATAAAAAAGAATATGTTAACTTGACTCAGCCCAAATACACCCATGAGCTAAAATGTTTGTAGCCCAACCCATTAATCTCTGGACGAGTTGGATTGGTTTGAGCTCAAATTGTCACCCTACACATCATAGTCGAATACAAAATTTAAGGTCTACGAGATCTAACCTTTCAAAGTTTAGAATATAACTCATTATATTTTTTAGGGATTTTTACATATATATACCATATAGCAAACCTTATTACCTCCCCATGGTTAAGGTTTGTGTTTATTATATTTAAGCATACAAAATTTCAATTTATGTACCATAATTCAAATTAAGGGTATAATTATTGCTTGCATGATTTTAGGAGCATATATTCCTTATTCCTTTTTCCTCTTCTCTTTCCTAATGGAATATCTTAAATGTAATCGTGCTGACAAACTCATAGTCTTGCATTGATCTATGAATCATGAAATAAACACAAAATTTTCAAGTTTTGTTGAGGAGCTCCTAATTGTGTAATAAGCTAATCAACCTTAGTTCTGAATTTTGAGAGGGCAGCCTCTTTGATAAGCATGAATAAATCGACAAAATCATTCCCAAGCTGGTTCGGATCTGATACCGAAGTATATAATGATATAAGGAAAATAATTGATTAAATAACATAAATTGGGATATATTGAAGACATAGTTAAATTTTTAAGACAATTTTACTTTGCTACTGCACACTTTTCTAGTTCTAATCATCCAACTTGTAATTCTATACTTATTTATTTGAATGACATAGCTTCATTATCAAAATTGAAATTTTGAATATTAAGAATTTATTAAATTTGGTATGCTTAAATTTTTTTGACACAAGATTGTAGTTTAATTGTGGTATAAATGTAACAATACAATTTAACTACAATTTATCTATATTTTCTCTACAATTCTACAATTTAACTATATTTTAACTACAAATTCTGAAAAAATATGTCTTCTTCTTCTTCGACGAGTTTCAATCTGAAATTCAGTCAAAACCAAGTCTAATCTTCACCAAAACCCCTAAATTTCCAGAGATATAAACTCCTAAACATATTTCAAATTATTTACAACAACACTCAATCCAAGGAATTTTCAATTGTAGCATAATTGGTATTTTCGACATAATTGTAGAAGACTTGTAGAAGTTTTAGTCTTCCCAATCTACAACTTATCTACAATTTATCTATATTTTATCTACAATTTATCTACAATTCTACAATTTAACTACAATTGAACTACAATTTAACTACAATTTCTTGAAAAATATGTCATCATCTTCTTCGACGATTTTCAATATGAAAATCAGTCAAAACCAAGTCTAATCTTCACCAAAACCTCTCAAAATTGAGATATAAACTCCTAAACATATTTCGAATTATTTACAACAACACCCAATCCAAACAAATAATGATTTTTGAAAATCTAAATTTGAATTCAAAGCTTTCAAGCTTTTTAATGGCTATCAATTGTGGAAAATATATGGAGAATGAGAGAATTACGCTGCAATAGATTTTCTTCCGTTTTAAATTTCAAAATTAATGGTGATAGAATCACCATTAAATGTGATTCCTACAAATTTGGAGCCTTTTTAGGATAGAATCTATCTATTTTTGGTTTGGTACAATTTTTGTAAACAAAACATGGTATAGGCGGGTAAATACCAAACCATACACAATTTTGGTAATAAGATTTGCTATATGGTATATATAGGTAAAAATCCCTATTTTTTAAGTTATGAGTTCATTTCTATTATCTATTGCTATTTTTACTGACTTTTTACACATAAGTTTATAATTCTCGTCAAAAGTACGAGTAAAAAATTCTAGTAAAGACTCTTTCTCTCTTCCACTCTCAACTACGGCAAAAGTGAAGTTTCTCCGTATAACCTATAGGCAGGGGTGGATGCAATATAGAATTATCGGTTCATCTGAACCCAATATTTTTTATGTGGCACATAAATTTATATATATATATATATATATATATATATATATATATATATATATATATATATATATATATATATATATATATATATATATGTATGTATGTATGTATATGTGTCACTAAAATTGCAATAATTAGTATATATGAACCCATAATTTTAATATATATTAGCTTCAATGCTGAAAACTTTGAATATTAAACCATAAAATTAAAATTTTAGATCCGTCTCTACCTATAGGTACGAGTTCGAACCATGTAAACAGTCATTTATTCTTGCATTAAAGTAGACTGCTTACGTTATATTTTTATGGTGTAGCTCTTCTTCATATAATATATATAAACACGAAATATTTTGTATACTTGTACGAAAGAAAAAGGGAAGCATTTGATATGATGGTTTGTAGGAGGAAGATGAAACCAAACTAGTAGAACAAGATAAGCCTGGATCAAGAGCAGGGCAGTAGCTAAGCTGACAAACACTTTAAATTCATCTAACCTTGAAAAAAGTGTCCTTTCTTTTCATCATCATCATCTATCTTGTGCGCCCTTTGGCGTTAACCACAAAGCTATAGGACCACACTCAAAATTGTACCATACACTATGTGTGCAGACTGTTGAAATCTACTCCATAAACAAGAATGCTCTCCTGCTAAACACCACAAATGCACTGCCACATCCTAACTAACAAAGCGCCTCCGATTTTTTTATTTGATATCTGATATTCGTATTGATATTCGATTAAATTTAAACTCGAATCGTAAAATCTCACATAAGAAAATAAAGTGCTCCGTAATAAGAGTGATTTTATATCCAGAATCTCTAATTAAGAATAAAAAACATACTTATAAATCACGCAAAGCTATGCCCTCTTCCTCATCACCCCTACGTCCAACTCTCCAAAACCTCCGTCTATTTTGCTTCTTTAACATTAAGTGTTCAAAAATCTACTGGCCCATTAATCCGAGTTCGTATTGTGTATGTTCATTAACGGAGTATAAGCGTTTTTTACCAATAAGTTATTTAACTCGCAAGTCAATAAGTAACAACAGTAACAATAAATTCAATATAATCTCATATGTAAAATCTAGGATAAATAATATATACGTAACTTTTAATCATACCGAATAAAGATAAAAAGAGGTTGTTTAACCTTCGACTCAGGAACTTCTCAAGTCAGCAAGTACCCGAGATTTTTTATAAGGGTGAAAAATCCAACCATTCTCCACCAGTGGGTGGTAAACGCTCTTATCATTTTAGAGTCATACCAATTGAAACAAGACTTGCAAAGTAACCACAAGCAAAAGATTGTTAAAAATTTTAATGCTGACTTAGCCAAAAGTAGAGTTAACAGTTTTTTGACTCATTCATTTATTTAGCAGAAAAGTAAAGTACGTACTTTCTGGAGATTTATTCGGTCTGCTTTGCTAACTAGAAAGTAAAAAATTATAGTTGCTAGAGTTAGAAAAATGAACAGTTACTAGTTTACCTTTAACGTCTTGGCATTTGGTTCAATTGCTCTAGATGAAGGTATATTTAGAATAGCGGGTGTATATTTACATTCAACCAAAATGTATTTTGTATATAAAATGTCACTGCTAATATATCATTATTTATCAAAAATATATAAATATATTCATGAATTTTTTGCTGAAGATTACGGGTGTTGATGATCCCTCATTCTGTAACATAGGTCCACCTGTGGTACCATTAGCTTAGTAATATTCTCTCCTCCACCACTTCTATTACAGTCTGATAAATAAAGTTCAACTAATATTTCTAAATTTCTTCTAATACACATGTTATGCCTCTGTAAGTGAGGCTCAAAGCAATGATAAGATTGTTTTCGTGATTTATAGATAACGAGTTCAAGCTGAAAACCATGCACTAATGCGTGGCATTAAGATACACTATCTATATCACACTTATATAGATAAGACTTTTCCCAAATCTAACATAAATATCACATATTTTGTACATTAGATTGTCCTATAATTTTATGCCTGAAAAATTGAACACCATAACATTTGAATGAAGACTAATAAGTAAACAGAATGAAATTTTGTCTATACAGAACAGAGGGTCAAATATGTACATTCATTCATATGTTAAAAGACAAAAGCAAAATGCGGGAATACATTTCAAGAAAGAACCCAAAGGTAAAAGGTTGATTACTGTTGACACTGTCATCTTTTTCTAATATCCATATTCCTTTTTCAGGGCCAAAAGTTAAATAGCAAAATAACCATAAATAGTTCAAATAGAAAACTTCTCCAAATCCCATCATCATTCAAAGATGCCATAGAATGAGAATTCTGAATCACATTCTCATTTACCAACTTGGACTTTGCAAGATTAGCCCCTTTTACAAAAATGACCTCTTGCTCACATGGTTTTACCCCAAATGGAACATATCTTGTTGACATCAAACTAAAAGGGTAACAAAGATTTGGATTGCCCCATGCACCAAATCTCCTTCCCATTTTCCCATAAAAAAATTCAGAGAATTGAAGTTCACCTGTCAAATTATTGCCATGTAAGTAAATAGCACTTACATTGGCCAGATATGCAAGACTTTTTGGTACATACCCTTTAAGCTTATTATCATTAAGACCCAAAAATCTTAGCCTTTTTAGGTCTGCTATAGACTCAGGAATTCCACCTGTCAACTTCATATTGGACAGATCCAAAACTGTTAACTTTCTCAGGTTATGCCAATCAAGAATCTCCAAATCTCCACCTATTGAATTTCTTGACAAGACTAACTCCTCCAAATATGTCATTTCTTGAATTGAGTTAGTCAATCCACCTGATAATTTGTTGTTACTAAGGTCTAAAAGTGTCAAATTCTTCAATTTTGCAACCTCTTCAGGGATTTTACCTTCTAATTTATTGTTACTCAAATCAAGCTTCAAAAGTGAAACCAACCCTCCAAATAATGTTGAAGGTAAAAAACCAGATAGTGAATTTCTACTTAAATCACATATCAAAAGTTGACTGAACCCTCCAAAACTATCTGGGATTTTACCATTTAGCTTATTTCCTGCAATAACTAACCTTCTCAAATTTACTAAATTCCCAAGATTTGTAGGCAATTCACCAGATAATCCATTTTCTACTAGTACTAAAGATTGTAGCTTTCTTAGCCTTCCAAATGTTGAGGGAATTTGACCAATTAGACCAGGATTTGATCGAAATTCGAGTGACTCTAAGGTATTAGCAAGAAATTCCCAGCTCTCTGTAGGGATTGAAATTGGATGATGGTGTCGCGAAACAAAACAATTGAAGAATGAGAGGGATTTGAGGTGCTTTAATGTAAATAAATTGGGACTAAATTCCACATTTGGTGCACAACTAAGGGAATTATCATGTATAGGTCCAATGTTTAAGTCAGTAACATACCAAAAACCATTAAACAAGTCACATGACACACCCTGCAAAGGAAATAAAAACAAAAATCAGAAAATTTTGAAGCTAAAGAAATTTCTTTGAATTTAATCTCTGTCCAGCCCTGTGTTATATTTGGATTTTCAAACATAATCTTTCTCTGTTGAACTGACAAAACTGCTAAAGCAAAACAAGGCAAGAATGTACTGGTCATTATTGAAGTTGGTTCATAAAAGAAAATTCATGGCCCTCATTCCAAGTACAATTATTCTGGAAAAATAATGATTACATGAACAACTTAATTCAATTTCTTGAGTATTTATCATACGGTAATTTCAGAAAACAATTTCACTTCATGTTTTTGAACAATATTTGCAATCACAATTCGTTTCTAGTCATGTATACCACAAAATAATAAAGGATAAATTACTTAGCTTCCTTTCCCCTTTAGATATATTAGGAGCTTCACATCAGAAAAGGTAGAACCTTATGAACAAGATTCTATTCTTTTTTTACTTTCCATATATAAAGAGTTCAATAACATGGCAGCTAAAACACAAAAAGCTAGGTTCTTTTTGCCTGCAACGAATCTATAGGTTATCGGTTCGAGCAAAGAAATCAGTATACACCCTTAGGGGTGCGGCTTTATGATAAGAATGGACATTGGTTTAACTCAACGCCAAAAGCTAGCTTATGAGGTGAGGATTGCCCAAGCCATATAAGGAGACCAAGGACCTCAAATCACTCCGATGTGGGACAACTCAACACCCCCCTCACGCCCAGATCTCTGGAGCGTGGACAAACATAAATGGGGGCCCAACATCGGTAACAATAATTGGGATGGGCGTGGCTCTGATACCATGATAAGAATGGACATTGTGCCTAACTCATCCCCAAAAGCTAGCTTATGAGGTGAGGATTGCCCAAGCCATATAAGAAGACCAAGGACCCCAAATCCCTCCGATGTGGGACAACTCAATATTATCCCGGACCTTGCATGAACGCGAGATATTTTGTACGCCATACTGGTCTTACCCCTTTCCGAAGAGAATCCATAGGCAAAAAGTAACTAAAAAGAGACATCTTAATATATTTTTTAAGCACATTAGAAAAGAAAAGTGAAGATGAGATAAACCTGTATAGGAGTCCAACCACAAGGATCTGGATAAAGATCTGAACCATTCCACCATTTACCAACAAATCCTTGAATAGCAGAGTAAAGAGCATTTATCTCATTTTTCTCCATTGGAGCTGCCATATTTTCACTATCACCGTTGCACCACACACCAAAATGAAAAAGCAACAACAAACCAAACGCAAACAAGCTCAAATTCTTGAAACCCCTCATCACTCTTTTGAAACCAAGAATTCTTGAAAATGAGTTAACCAAATTCTTAAAAGCAAAAAAGGCAACTTTTTCAAGAGCCTTTGTAGTCCATGCAAGAAAGTACTTAATTAATATAACTATGAAGTGATATTAAAATGATGGATTTTCATTGAAAGTTGTTGTACTTTTTAAGAGAGTGAAAATCTTGAGGAATTCAATCAAACAAGGAAATGGAGGGAACAAAGAAGTAAAGTAAGAAGGTGGATGTTAAAAATGTATATAGAAAGCTAAGGTAGAAAAAAGAAGAGTAGAGTGGCAGAGAAAGACAGAAAAGAGCAGAGGACATAACACATAAGTCTAGGATGTCTTTGCAACTAAAAGCTATAGAGAGAGCACAGTTCTCAATGTTACACTATAAAGCAATTATGGTAATGTCAATAATAAGAACTGAACAGCTGTTGTGGTTTTAAAGCTTTGAGAAACAAAGAAACCAGTTTGGCTGTTATGTTTTCACTAAACTAAAATTAAGGAGTGTTTTGATTCGAATACAAGTTACGTTGGGATTAATTATACTAAATTTAATTAATTATTATTATTTTTTTATTGATTATTAGATATATTGTATTAATAAGGGAATTGTCTATTTTTAATCAGGGATAACTTATTCTAGAAATATTATTTCATCATTTGAAAAGTATACGCAGTAGCGGGTGTACTGTAGTATCACCAGGTTCTGAACTCATAATTTTTAACACGGAGTAAAAATTTATGTTTAAAAATTCATTAAAATTACAAAAAATGACAGATACGAACCCATTACTTTGATTTAAAAATATAAAGGGTTCAATGCTATAAACTTTAAAAGTTGAACTCATAAGATTCAAATCCTATACCCGCCTCTGGGTATATATTATCCCAATACTATTCTTCATCCTGGAATAACTTATTTCAGGATTATAAACCAAATAAGGGATAATGCATAACTAAATTTTTATCCCAAAATTATTTGTATATATTAATAGTAGCAAATGACCCCTAACAGCTATGAGAAGTTGCTTGGTCGATGAATAAGTTATGCAGATGTTATAACGTAAAAATTATAATGTACAACAACAACCCAGACTTTACCCATACCTTTGGGTAGAGAAGCTATTTCCAAATAGATTCCCGGTATCCTTCCCTCCAAGAATTTCCCACCTTGCTCTTCGGGAGACTCGAACTCACAACCTCTCGGTTGGAAGTGGGGGTTGCTTACCATCAGAGCAACCCCTCTTGTCTTAAAAATTATAATGTACATGATAATATAATCACGACTACTAGATTATTTAGTGTATATCTTTTTTTTTGGGATGTTTGAATACATAGTGTACAATACATCATACTACAATTTTAGCTTTGTTTTAAAAATAAACTTTAAATAGAAAGATTAACTCAAGGTTATTTTAGTCGTTTATGTGTTATTCTTGTAAAGCAAATCCCGTATTGAATTCGATATAAACCAGTAACAGAAATACAGCATTAAATTATACCAATATTACTTATAATGAAAATGAAATGCAATTTAAATGTAATATAAGATAATATCAAATTGAGTGTGGCATTAGCAAGTAGTTAGAGTTAGATTCAGAATTTAAATTTAATAAATTCAACATATAAAATTATTAACATTAAACTTATAATAATATTAAAATTATGTGTTCAAATCTATTACTTGTCGAAGCTTTAGTAGATTTCAACTGAACTCGCTTCCGAGAAGCAGCATACGCTCCTACAAGTAGCATTGATTGTTGGAAGTGATGTACATGTAAGTTTTGAAGGAAGTGATAATTAGAGTTGGGATTTAGCTAAGTTTATGATTAGGATTTCTTATGATTTTCTTGATCTTGTTGGGGGTTAGGGGACCATCATTTTAGCACAGTTTGGGGGGGGGGGGGGGGTGCATGAAATTGCATGCAAGACAAAGGTAGTTTTTGTCTTTTGGTGAATACCTTATGCTGCTGGATTTTTTTTAACAGATTGAAAAGACAAACAATAAATTGTATAACGTTGGAAATGCCATATATTTTGATTACTTTCTTTGGAACTTGATCTTGAGTTGACATATATACTCTTTATTATTATTTTATAAAATTTTCAGAATTTTTTAGATTTTTTAATTTAATTTATGTATTTTTTAATGTTGTTCTCTAGAAAAATAAATTGACAGACTTAATAATTTATATATATCTTTTTCAATCAAATCAAATCACATGAGATAAAAATATATATTTATGTAAATAGTACTATGTATATTAAAAGTTGATCTAATGATTGCAAAGAAGTGCTTTAAAAATCCTTTATCCTTAGTAAATGAAAGCAGGGAAAGGATAAAGTAATCTTCAATTATGCAATATAAAAGATTCATTAATGACCCTAAATTCTTAAATTCATTCCATCACATTAAGCATTATGTAGGGGTAGGACAATAGTATGAACATAGAGTCCTAATTTTGCCCACATGGCCCCAACCCTATTTGCAGTCTGGTCCCCAATAATTTTCTTGTTTTCATTTTTTTCTTGTTTTTTTTTCTTCTTCTCTCTTATCTGTTTTATTAAATTAATTAATACATAAATATAATAAAAAGCTCAAACTTCTACTTTGAGAATGGGCTCTATACTTTGGTATATGTTTTCTTTAATTTCTTCTTGTAATTTTTAGAATGTTTTCTCTAATGAAAATATTTTCCACCAAAAAATAAATATTTCTTTTACTAATGGTGCAAATATTCCAAACTCATTTAAATCAACATTTTGCCGATACAGTTTTGTATTCAGTCAAATATAGAAAAAATAACTTCTCCTAAGAAAATTTTTCTTAGAAAATCCAAACTCTTGCGAGATTTCGATCTTATAACTAATTTCAAAGTACGTGTATAAAAATTAATATTGAGGAAAAAA
Source organism: Nicotiana benthamiana (assembly GCA_034376525.1). Taxonomy (NCBI): domain Eukaryota; kingdom Viridiplantae; phylum Streptophyta; class Magnoliopsida; order Solanales; family Solanaceae; genus Nicotiana; species Nicotiana benthamiana. The sequence goes on along the minus strand of CM067330.1, from coordinate 51,059,716 downwards.
TTTAATTAATCATGAGACACCTACTAACTTGCACATTATTATTATTATTATTATTATTATTATTATTATTATTATTATTATTGTTGTTGTTGTTGAAGATGTCTTTATAGATAAAGGGTGAAACAAGAGGGGATGATATATAAATGAAGGATAGGAACTTGTTGGGTTAGGACCACAATATATATTGTGAAGAAGGGACAGCTATATTGAGAAGTAGCCCACTCTAATTTTTTGGTTGCCAGCCCTATTTAGTTGATATGTCATTTTCTCTCATCTCTCTCCTTTTCCAACTATTTTTGGCCTCACATAGTAGACAAGAATTTTGATGATTAATCATTTCTAGGTTTCAAAATCCTTTAGTTTCTACAAAAAGGTTCATAAAAAACTCAACTACCTCCCTAATGTATGGTGACCTACGTACTTCAGTCTTAAAAAAATAGTGTATAGAGTAATGTAGAAGAAAAGAAGCAACAGTAACATTATTTTTATATTGTCTATAGATTATTGGTTCGAGTCGTGTAATAGCAATTGATGTTTGCATTAAGGTAAACAGTCCATATTACTCGTCTTGAGATTGAGCCTTTCCCGATCCTGCGTGAATGCAAAACTGTCCTTTTGTGTAGTATATATTAATAGCCAAAAAAAAAAAGAACAAAAGAAGGAAAACCAATTGCAAATACAAACCCCAATTGTTACATCTATTTCAACAATATTGCAGCTACTTGGTCAATCGACGAGGGTGTAGTTGAAGTTACTAGTTCGGTCTAAACCATATATCAGTGTTAAAATTCACTACATATATAAATAATTTATTTGAAATCCACTGTACATATAGAATTATGATTTATAGCCCATAAATAAAGTCAGAAATCTTGAATCCTCCTATAATGATATGGGCTAGTAATGAAAAAAGCATACAAATACTAATATGTAAAGATATTGTTATGTGATTAGTCGGAACAATTTGATTTGCTTCATGGAAGAAAAACTATGAATTGCTCGTGAAGAGAGATGTCAATGGAACTAGAACTATCTATATATTGTTGGAGTTAAAGGGCCTGCTGCCAGCCCACATGAAGCAGCCTAAGCACTGGACCAGCCCAGGCAAACCAAGCAGTAAGTCCATATACAATGATATTTATTTTGGCCCAAATATTATACATAATCTAGAGAGTTCTATAGATATAGATTTTTCTTATTCCTTTATATATAGAGATACAGAGACAAGAAATGAAGAGCGACAGTCGATTTTCTCTCTCTCTCTCATCATCTCTTCAATCTTTCAACATGCATCTCGATCAATCCATGGTAATTAATATTTTTACAAATATGAGTGAACAACAAATGAACGCATATTTGTTTTGTTTTTTAATTTATTAAAAAGTCTAAATTTGAATATATAGTGTTTTTAATAGGAATATTGGACAATTAAGACTGTTAGAATAATGATTCCGACTAAAACACAATAGCCTTCATATCGAATAATTTGGAACAACAACAACATGGGCGGAAGCGTACCTGAATCCATATGTGGAAATCCTTAAGCATCCTTTGATGATTGTTTGAAAACTCCTTGATCCTTATCTTCAAGATTGTCTTGAAGTATTTGCTTACACAAGAATATGTCACAACAACCAAAATTGGAGTATAGTTTTTCACAAAGATATGCAAGACAAGAAATGGCTCTCTTGATTCAATGGGAAGAAGAAGGGAATGTCTTGCTATAATGTGGGAACCATAACCCCCCACTTATAGCAAATGAGTTATGAAACTCAAGAGTCATAAGCATGTAACCATGGTTACATATATGTAATCTTAGTTAGCCCATCATTAACTAAGGTTACCCTTTTGGGTATCTACACATTAGTCCTACACTTTATATGACAATACATTGGCCCCCTAACATAATGTCCATAAGACCACCAAATTAGGCCAAACCAAAAGATAGCACATAACATATAATTTTTCCATATATTGTTCATATGTATGTAGATATAAGTCCATATATCTTACAATCTCCCAATTGGATGAGATACACATACATATGTACAAACCTTAGCATTATATGTCACAATATAACCTTATGAGCTCAAAATTGCTATCACAATAAAATTGTCATGAACAATCCGGTCCATCAATCATACCAACATAGGACCTAAGAGCTCTTAGTTACTCATTCGTAACTAGAACCAACATAGATCACGTATATCAATATAACCAACGACATGGATCAAGTGTAGGTGTGTAGCATGGAAATAACATAAAGTGTGGTCAATAGAATGTCTATTTCCAACTGGTTCTCTTTATTGAGATCAATCATAAACTGTAAGAGTACAAAATTTTAATATTGAATATCTGCGTAGATATAACTGAATACTGAATGTAATGGACAATACATAATTGTATAATACAAACTCCCACTAAAATACATAATCCTCAAATGATTTGACACCCATACAAGCAATATGCTCAAGAAATACTTTTAGTGTCAATCGCTTAGTGAGCGGATCCGCAAGCATGGAGTTTGTACTGATGTGCTCAATGCACAACTGTCCATTCGGTACTCTTTCTTTAACAACCCGAAATTTGACGTCCATATGTTTTGCTTTCGTCAAACTACTGTTGTTATTAGCATAAAGGAATCGGAGTCGGTATACCCGATGATCTCAAACTGGTCCGATCTCCGATATGTAAGCATGTAATCCTTTGTTCTCTGTAAGATTGCTTAGATATCTGCCTAACATCCCAACAATGTATGCTATATCAGGTCGTGTACATACCTGAGCATACATCAGACTACCTACAGCCGAAGCATAAGGCATCTTCTACATTTTCGAAGTTTCATAATTATTATTTGGGCACTGTTTGAGACTAAACTTTTCTCCCTTAGCAACAGGGGTGTTGCCTGGTTTACAATCCTGCATGCCAAATCTTTTAAGAACCTTATCGATATAGCCCTTTTGTGACAGACCGAGAATACCTTTTGAGCGATCTCGTTGTATCTGAATTCCTAATACAAAAAAAGCTTCACCAAGATCTTTCATTTCAAATTTTTTTGAAAGAAATTTCTTAGTTTCATGCAATAATGCTATACGTTGCAGGCAAGCAGTATGTCATCGACATATAAAACCAGAAAAATATACTTACTCCCACTGAACTTATGGTATATACAGTCATCAGCAATATTCGGTTCAAAACCAAAAGATGTAATGACTGCATGAAACTTATAATACCATTGACGGGAAGCCTGCTTGAGCCCATAGATGGATTTCTTTAATTTGCAAACCCTTTTCTTTGATTCATCCGAAACATAGTTTTCAGGTTGCACCATATAAATTGTTTCCTCAATGTCACCATTTGAGAAACGCTGTCTTAACATCCATCTGATGTAGCTCAAGATCAAAATGTGCTACTAGTGCCATTATAGTCCTGAAAGAGTCTTTCGATGAAACTGGAGAGAAAGTCTCTTTATAATCAATGCCTTCCTTTTGAGTGTAGCCTTTTGCGACTAGACGAGCTTTATACTTAATAACATTGCCCACTGAATCCCTTTTGGTTTTAAAAATCCATTTACAACCAATAGGTTTAATACCTTCGGGCGATGTAACAAGCTCTCAAACGTCATTATCGCTCATAGACTTCATCTCATCATTCAAGGCATCAATCCACTTTTGAGAGTTAGAACCCTTAATGACTTGACGGAAGTTGATTGGATCATCTTCCTCAAGTCTAATATCACTTTCTTGTTCTTGGAGAAATACAACATAATCATCCGGAATTGCATTTCTCCTCTCTCTAGTGGATCTCCTTAATGGCACTTCAGTTTCTTGAGGTTGTTGAGTTTGATTTTCATTAGTAATTTCAGGATCCTGATTGGGGAGATTTTCGAGATTGTCTTGAACTGGAGTTGTGTGATCCGTGTCAGGAATGAGAACACCCTGACCAAGATCAACAACTTGAGGGAAAGACACATGTTCTTCCTCAAAGACAAAATCTCTAACAACTTTATCTCCCCACCCCCCAAACTCAATATCCTCAGAAAACCTAGCATTACCCGTCTCAAAAATAGTTCTTGAAGTGGGATCATAAAACTTAAAAACCCCTGGATCTTTCAGAGTATCCAACAAAATAGCTACTAACCGTCTTAGCATCCACTTTCCTTTCATTCGGCCTATAAGGCCTTGCCTCAGCTGGACAACCCCAAATGTGTAAATGCCTAATACTGGGTTTATGCCCAGTCCAAAGTTCATATGGGGTTTTGATTGTAGCTTTAGTTGGAACTCTATTAAGAATATAAGCTGCGGTTTGTTTGTTTGTTTACCCTTGATACACTCAACACAAATATCCGAATTTGAGGAATCAAGAGAATCAAGAATTCCATTTGACACGAGTTTCTGAATTCTTTGAATGGATATGTGACCCAAACGTTTGTGCCAGAGTGATAAAGAACTCTCATTAGTTAATTTTCTTTTGGTACCACTTAAACTTGTATGCAAAGTTTCATTATGTGAGGTTATTATATCAACCAAATATAGGCTATCATATGTGATAAAAGACTAGTACCGATAAGATTTGAATTTTGAAAGGGACTAACTTTATTGTCACCAAATGAACATGTATAACCGGATATGTCCAATTTGGGAACAGAAATCAAATTCCGTCTAAAATACGGTACAACAAAAGTCTCATCCAAATCTAAATAAAAACCGGTCTTAAACAACAGCCTAAACTTTCCAATAGCCTCAACTGGCACCTTCTTGCCGTCACCCACATAGATGTATCTTTCACCATCATTTGGTTTTAGGCAGTTCAGGCAACCATGCATAGATATACTTATATAAGTAGTAGCAGCCGAATCTACCCACCAAGTATCCTTAGGTACCGAAATTAAATTAACTTCAGAACAAACAAGAGAAAGAAATGTACCTTTTTTCGCACGCCAAGCGTGGTACTTGGTACAATCTTTCTTCACATGATTAGTCCCCTTACATAAAAAGCAACCTAATTCAGTAATTTCAACCTTAGGTTCCTTATGTTGCTTATTCTGGGGCCTTGCAACCGCAACTTCCTTACCTTTCCTCTTCTTAGTATCCTTAGAAGAGGATGCCAAATGAGCACTTTCTGTCTTATCTTGCTTTATCCTTTCCTCCTCTTGCACCCAATGTGAAATGAGCTCGTTAAGAGTCCATTTCTCCTTCAGGCAGTTGTAACTGACCTTAAACTGATTAAAATGTGCAGGAAGAGATATCAAAACTAAGTACACAAGCAGTTCCTCATGTAATTCCAGCTTGAGTGACTTAAGTTTCGAAGCAAGATGAGACATTTCCAAAATGTACTCCCTTATGTTTCCCTTGCCCTTATACCTCATGGAAACAAGTTTACTCAAAAGAGTACTTGTTTACTCCTTTTCGTTTTGTTCAAAACGCTTTTCAAGGTTTTCAAGGAAAACTTTGGCATTAGCTTCATCATTCATAGTGCCCCTGAATGATTCTGGAATTACACGTTTCATGATCATTAGACTCATGCGATTTGAGCGTTCCCACTTCTCCATCTCCTTCTTTGCATCGGAAGAAGATGTATCCTCAAGAGAAGCAGGTTGCTCAATCCGAAGTGCAAGGTCAAGATCCATGCAACCGAGAACGATCATAATGTTCTCTTTCCATTCCTTAAAGTTTGTGCCGTTAAGCACAGGGATGCTGTTTATATTAGCGATATCGAAGCAGCTGAAGAATTCACTGAAACAGAACAAAGGATTACTTAATACATGCTCACAATTACTTGAACTTTAACTTTACTTTATAGATTCAAAATAGGCAAATCCCATTACAAGATACCTAGCACAACATTGATTTTAGTCTTTGGACAGAAAATCAACTTGTAAGTGGTACTCTTGGTGTAGTGATCAAATATTGACAATAAAATCCTGTCAAATATCAAGCCTTCCTTTGGGCCGACTTAATATTCACATGGAAAACCAAATAATTGTCACATATTTATCACCACAAGCATGTTCGAATTCCTGCCAAATAACAACCTTCCTTTGGGCCGGTGTTAAACGCATGGAAGACTAACATCCACAGTCATCTTATATTTCAAGATCAATCAATCTACACAATAGAGGTTACTTTGGCAACATAATGCTTCAATTGACTAATTTAAAATATTAGATGCTAAAAACTTTAGTTCCTTAAGCCATATTATGAATCTTAACTTAATATGTTACATGTTTTGACATGCAACATTTGAATATTAATTGTTTTTATCTTAATTGGCCAATGCCAAAATCTGAAGTATGATGGACTAAAACAATTAATCTTCAAAACTGAATATTAATGTAAAAAACATTAATAATTAAAAAACTGAATATTAATTGTCATATTATAAATGTACAATTAAAATGTGAAACTTAAAAGACTTAAAACGTTTCATTAATTATGAAAAACGTTTCTTGCATTATGTCCTCATTAAACAGCCAGAAAATAAAACGTTTCTGCAATTTATGGCCAGATAATCGATTATCTCAGCCTGATAATCGATTATCTGGGCCTTCTGGAATCTCAAATTTTGCTGAAAGAATAGGATAATCGATTATCATAATAGGATAATCGATTATCTTAGCTCTCTGGAATTTTCAATTTTGCTGAAAAAACTCCAGATAATCGATTATTTTAAAAATAATCGATTTTCCTCAGATTCTGTTTCAAAAATTTTGATGAACAAATTGCATAATCGATTATTTTCAAAGAATAATCGATTATGTGATGCTTCTGTTTTGCAAAATTTTGGTGAACTTTAAAATTTATTCCAGGACCTTTTGCGGCGACGAACGTCGCCACTAAACCCATAGAAGTCGCCGCTAAATGTATTAGTGTCGACTATGTATTGAAACTGAAAACTGGAGTTGCTGTTACTGAAGGTTATTTGTAGCAACAATTCCTTGTTTAAGTTTCTTATTGTTCAACAACCAAAATTTTGCAAACTTCAGTATTTCGATTCATATAGAGATAACAAAATATTGAATCACTAAAGTTCATCAACTACATAACATTCATAAAATCATGCTATATCATGGTACTAGAATTTCATAATCAAAATTCTATCATAATTTAAACATGAACTTTATATGACATGCAATTTCATGAACTTCCAAATTATCCAAATATGAAGGAGGCTCTGATACCATTTGCTAGAATTATGATTCCGACTAAAACACAATAGCCTTCATATCGAATAATTTGGAACAACAACAACATGAGCGGAAACGTACCTGAATCCATATGTGGAAATCCTTAAGCCTCCTTTGATGATTGTTTGAAAACTCCTTGATCCTTATCTTCAAGATTGTCTTGAAGTATTGCTTACACAAGAATATGTCACAACAACCAAAATTGGAGTATAGTTTTCCACAAAGATATGCAAGACAAGAAATGGCTCTCTTGATTCAATGGGAAGAAGAAGAGAATGTCTTGCTATAATGTGGGAACCATAACCCCCCACTTATAACAAATGAGTTATGAAACTCAAGAGTCATAAGCATGTAACCATGGTTACATATATGTAACCTTAGTTAGCCCATCATTAACTAAGGTTACCCTTTTGGGTATCTACACATTAGTCCTATACTTTATATGACAATACATTGGCCCCCTTAATATAATGTCCATAAGACCACCAAATTAGGCCAAACCAAAAGATAGCACATAACATATAATTTATCCATATATTGTTCATATGTATGTAGATATAAGTCCATATATCTTACAAAGACCATTTATTTTTTCAATATTTGAACATGTATACGTAGTAGATAGCGGTGATACTGATCAGCCATGATAGTTGTGACGTGGTGATGATTAGCCATGGTGGTTAATAGTGATGATTGGTTGAGATGGTTGGTGCTCGTAGTAGTAGTTTTTCTTAAACTTAAATTACAAATTTAAATGAGAATACATGATAAATTTGTACGAAAGAATATATTATATTCATTAATTTGGTATAAACACTGAGTAATTATATATGGTAAATTCCACTCATTATTGTTGCAAAAATTAAAGAATTTAACCTTTAACAATTACAAAATAAAATGAGAATATGCATTACTTAACGATAATTATTAATCAAAAGATAAATCTATGCATTAACCCCATATATTTGTATTTATTAACTTGGCTTGAATATAATTTGAGTTTTAATGCTTCTATCTAACCTGCAGTAATAGAGTTTGACTGCCTTTCGCATATTTTTATGTCTGTTGCTTCTATGTATAAAACCAACTTCACCTTATTCTAACAACTGCTGAGGACCTTAAGTTTTGTTAAAGGTATTTAAGATTTAATATATATATTTATTTGATCTTTATTTCAATATAACTTTTTGACAAAAGGCGTTTAACAAATCACTCTTCGATATACATGCACTTCTGCTTATCACTAATTCCACATCTTTACTCTTCTTATCACATATTAACTAGTAATAACTAATAACTAATTATAAACTAAATAACTACTTATATCATGTGGCACTTTTTTAGGTTGTCACTTGAATTAAGAAGAGGGCTTTTTTCTATTCTTTTAATAATATATAAATAGATTTTTATAGCTATTTTTTGTCTTTTATTTTAAAATAATTTAAAAAATTCAACTTGAAACTACTCCAACCCAATTTGAATGGGTAGTTATTATTTTACATATTTAGTTTTCGTTTTTTATATTTAATTATAAGATATCTATATTTATTAAATCCAAATAAAGTAACCAATTAATATATATATATATATATATATATATATATATATATATATATATATATATATATATATATATATATGGTAGCTTTTATTTTATTATTTTCGTTTTTTATATACATTTAAATTTAAAAATAATAACTAATTATGCCATGTGGCCTTTTTTTTAGGTTGCCATTTAGCTTAAGGAGAATGCTTTTTCCTCTCCTTTTCATAATATATAGATTACACTTTTAATAGAAATATTTATTAGCATATTACTTTATTTAATCTTTTTCTCTAAAAGTGTTTTAATTTCGTTATTTTAAAATAATTTTTAAAACTCCAATTTGAAACTACTCCCAAATTTGAGTTGTTAATTCATTATACTTTTAATTTAATTTTTTATTTTAAAAATAAAATAAAGTGGAGTTAGACCCTAATTCTCTGTCATCGGACGGGGCACAGTTGTGGCAAGGATTTGGGCGTGATGGCCTTGTCATTGGCCTATGTACGGGCAAAACGATCATGCGGACGAAAGACAGGACATTGTCATTGAGGGTTGTTGTGAACAATTATTGGCCAAGGCCTTGGGACAGGCAAGGCGAGCTTGGCAAAGGCTTGACAAGGCAGTGTGGGAAATGTAAGGGTGGCATGGCACGGCATGCACACCAAAATTAGTGGGCATGGCACGTTTAGGTTGTGGCAGCTATGTGCGGGCTAAGCTAAGACAACGCAGAAACGCGGGATGATGGAAATGGCTTTCAATAGCTAAGGCAAAGGTATGTGAGGAAAAATACAAGCAATGATACGAGGAAATGAAGATTGGCACGGACAAGGCAGAAAATGGGCCAAAGCGGTGTGCAGACGGCAAGCGTCGCCGGGTGTGTGCGGCAAAGTCATGACAGCGGGTTGCGGGCAAGACATTGATGCGGAGCAATGTCAAAATGAGCCAAGGCTGGGCGCAATGCCAGCCTTGGGCGTGATTGAGCTAGGCAAGTGAAGCTGGCACATGCATTGCACATGATGGGCAGTTTTAGTGGTTACCTTGTCTTAAGTTCTTTGTCCCATGATCTGGCATGCTTGTATCAATTGTCTATTTAGTGTGTATTGTGTCCTAAGTAATTGGGGAAGTCAAATACATGTTAGGAACAGATTTAAACTTAGCCCGACAAGTGGCAAAAGTTGTAGACGACTTGTGTCATATGCTGTCAAGTCTTAGGACTGCCTATATTCTATAAATAGGGCCTTTGGGACTTAATCAGATGAAAGAGGTGAATTTCATGTGAAATTTAAAGTGGGGAACAAGAGTGAAACGTGAGTGTTTTAAGTGTTTCAAAAAGGGGCTAAGATTTGGCATGGGCGGATCTTAGTGTTGGCCTAGAACAACTTGTGTTCTTCATCAAAAGTGGGTTGTGAGCGGACTGTGTTCATAGAAAAGCGAGAGTCCTTTGTATATTTTCCAAATTAATGCAAAGGTTGGAATTTTTCCCGTATTGGCTTTGTGTTCTAAATTTCTGATTTGCTGCCTAAAATTCGTTAAGGCCAAACTTTGAAATTTGATTAAGTATTCGAGTAAGACTGAGTTAAGTGTGTGTGACTTTACTGCCGCGTGGATGTAAGTTTTGACTGACCAAAAACTCCCCTATAAGTTTGGTTGTGAGTTTCGAAGTTAGTTTTTATTTGATCTTTATTCCGATATAACTTTAGCAAAAGGCGTTTAACAGATCACTCTTCGACATACATGCACCCCTGTTTATCACTAATTCCACATCTTTACTCTTATCACAATTAATTTTGCAGTTAGAGTTTTTTTTGTGTGAGGAGGGGAGGGGGTCTACAATTTGATGTACCTGGATAATATATTAGATTGTACATAAAGAGACCGTGTAAGCATACATTAAAAGAAGTAGAAATGACATCAGGTAACCATTCTAAAAGGTTATTATTTAAAAATTTATCAATATATCCTAAATTTTGATTTTCTAGTTCAACTTTTTAGAATATAAATATTCTAAATTATCCTAAAATTCAAGTTTTTAACTTTTAACATTATGATAAATAAAATACTAATTAATCCCTTTAAAAAAATCTTACTTTTCTTGGACTTTCTGATCATTCCCTGGGTGCAAGTTGAAAAGCAACCGCCTGCTGTTGTGGCCCGTCACGAAATTTTGTTGTGGCACAGAATTGTGCCGTAAGAATAGCGCTGTTAGCTAATTTTTGAATTAGTAATTCAAAAATAGTCAATATTTTAAAGTTATTAAAAATAGTTATTATTTTGGTGCAACACAGAAAGTTTCAGAATAATATATTGGAGATCGGTGTACCTATGTATGAACTTTCAGCATATTATGCTGGACCGGTATATTATAGGGGGATTTGCATCCATACCCACTTTTTGGATCACTGTGACGATCCGGCCAGTCATCTCATGAGTTACCACTTCGTTTTTCCCATTTCTGCTTCTCCATGCTTTGTTATTCATGTTTTTATGTGGTCGATTTGATTGGTTTGAGTTCGGAGTGAATTTGGTAAGAAATGAGACACTTAGTCTCTTTAAAGAAGGTTTAAGTTGGAAAAGTCAACCGGATACTGACTTATGAGTTAGAGGGCTCGGATGTGAATTCTGATGGTTCGGTTAGCTTCGGGAGGTGATTTGTGACTTAGGAGTGTGATCGGAAGTGGTTTTGGAGGTCCGGTGTAGCATTAGGCTTGAATTGGCGAAGTTAATATTATGGCGATTTCCGGTTGATAGGTGAGATTTTGATCCGAGGCTCAGATTGGAATTCTGATAGTTGTTATAGCTTCGTTATGTGATTTGGAATGTGTGTGCAAAAATTTCAAGTCATTCGGAAGTGATTTGGTTGGATTTTCGACCAAAAGCGAGTTTCGGAAGTTTTTGGAAACTTAGGCTTGAATTCGATGTGAATTGATGGTTTAGGTGTTGTTCAAGGTGTTTTGATGATTGGAACAAGTTTAAATAAAGTTTTAGCATGTATTGGTGCTTTTGGTTGAGGTCCCGGGAGCCTCGGGTGTGTTTCGAGTGGTCAATCGAAACATTTTCCAAGGTTAAAAGTTGTTGATTTCTCATTTTAAGTGTTGTCGAGAATTTACTCTTCGCGTTATTGTAAAGAGTATCGCGTTCGCGATGAAGGAATTGGGAGGCAGGTGATTTGCCCTATACGTTCACATTCTAGGGTCCGCGTTCATGGAAGGCCGAATGGTTGTGCTCCGCGTTCGCACAAGGTCTATCGTGTTCGCGTATTAGGAATAGGGGTCCGATGGTTATTGGTCTTTGCGATCGCATGAGTAAGGTCGCGTTCGCATAGGAGAGGAAAGTCGAGGCATCGTGTTCGCAGGGAGAGTGTTGCGTTCGCGTACGCTTAAATTTCGAGAAAAATAAAATATGCGCCTCGCGATCGCGATCACGATGAAGGAAATATCAGGTCTAGACAGAAGGGTTATAAACATTTCATGCACGAGTCTTAGCCATTTTTTCCACCATTGTTGGGTATTTTGAGAGCTCTTTGGGAGAAATTGAAGAGGGATTCAATGAGGATTGATTGGAGGTAAGTTTTATGAACAAAAAATGTAATTATATTGTGGAATTAACCTAAAAATTCATGAAAATTTAGCTAAAAATGGAAGAAACTAGGGTTTGGAATTTTGAGATTTTAAATCGGGATTTGAAGGGTCATTTGAGGTCGTATTCATTCTGGTTTTGATCAGATTTGATGCGCGAGGAGGCCGATTTGAGAGGCAAGCGCATAGCGAGCTAGAGCTTTCACTGGTTCGAGGTGAGTAATAATTGTAAATGATGTCTTAAGGGTTTGAGATCCCGAATTTGAACAACATAGTGCTATGTTGAGGTGAGACACACACTGTATGGTGAGCGTGGGGTGTAGTACTACTAGGGATTGTGACTTGGCCCGTCCAGACTGATAATTTTACTGCGTTTTGATTGAAACTTATTTGTTATCATTGTGATTTGGGCTAATTGCCATGTATGGGGCCTTGTGCCAACCTGTAGAACCTTTGGGGAATTTGACTGATTCTCCTCACTTTACATGTTAAAAATCACATCCTCGGTCATATTTCTATTTGATTAAACAATGTGAACTGGTTTGCCAATGTTAATCCTAAATGAGAGAAATATGTGGGCTGAGACCCCTACTTTTTATTATTATGCACGAGAGGCTGTGAGTACAATGACTGAGAGGGGTTGAGAACCCAACAGTGAGGATGTTATATGTTTATATGGATCGGGCTGCACGCTGCAGAAAATACTTACATAGATCGGACTACACGCCGCAACAATATAGCTCTTTGGACTGTAGGAGCCCCTCCAGAGTCTGCACACCCCCAGTGAGCGCATTCGACTATTTATATGGATCGGGTTGTGTGCCACAGCGATGTACGAATCGGGCTGCACACCGCAGCGGTTATTTTGATTTCGGTACTGTGAGAGATATATGGTTACTGTGTTCGAGGAACGCATTTATACTTGTTAAATACCTTATAAGCTACCTATTTTACCTGATCTAAAAAGATTTCACTTGACTTCTTCAGTATTTTGCTGCTTTATGTTGATTTACTGCTTTGATATAGAATTGCTTAGTGCTTTTACGTGTTTTCATACTGTTAGCAATTATTTATGATTATTACTCACTAGATCAGAGTACTCACATTATTCCCTGCACCTTGTGTACAGATCCAGGTGTTCCTGAGGCATATTGAGAGCTTTCTTGCTGTTCAACATTTACCGTAGTCATCCTGGTAGTTGCATGGTATCTGCAGACCCGATTTCTCCTTCTATCTTCTTTGCTTTCAGTATTCTTAGACTATCTCTGTATTAGGCTATTTAAAGACTTGTAATAGAGGCTCTTGACTTGTGACACCGGATCGGTGGTCTATCTAGTGATGTTATTATGATTTCCGAACATTTTATCTACTATTTCAGATTTTTAGTTATGTTAAGTTGGTATTTAAACTCTGTTAATTGGTAATGGACGCTAAAAGAGAAGGGTTGTAATTGGTAATTGGTCAGGCTTGCCTAGCAATGTGTTGGATGACACCACGATCGGGGTTGGGATCGTGACAAGTTGGTTTCAGTGCCTAGGTTACTAGGTCCCACGAGTCATAAGCCAGTTTAGTAGAGTCTCGCGGATCGATACGAAGACGTCTGTATTTATCCTCGAGAGGCTGTAGAACCTTTAGGAAAAACTTCATATTTTTGAAATTCTTGTCGTGCGACTTTGTTGATACGAGAACTAAATTTCTGTTATTCTATTCTCTCGCTGATGGCGAGGACTCGCACTATCGGACAAGGTGAACGACCATTAGTGCCACCCACTGAGACCACCAGAGGCCGTGGACGTGATTGTGAATGTGGCAGAGGCAGAGTAGCGAGGGCAGCACCTGTTGATCTACCAGCTGCCCCTGCTCCGGATCAGGCTCCAGCAACAGCACCAGTTCAGGCACCAGTTGTGCCCATCATGATTCTAGGTATACAGGAGACCTTGGCACAAATCTTGAAAGTTTGCACTAGCCTGGCTCAGGAAGTTTCAGCCACCACAGCAGCAGCTACTTCACGGGTCGGGGGAGGCAATCAGACCCCCGCTGCTCGCGCACCTGAGCATATAGTGCAGGGATTACAGATACTGGGGGCACCTCCAGCTCAGGAGTTTGTAGTACCAGTCATGCCAGATGATGAGCAACGTCGCCTGGAGAGGTTTCGTAGACTCCAAACTCCATCATTTAGTGGTGCTGAGGGCAAGGATGCCCAGCATTTTAGCATTTTCTTGACAAGTGTCAGCAGATACTTCGTACAGCAGGGATTCTTGAGACTAGCTGTGTGGCATTTACCACCTTTCACTTTACTAGGGCTGCCTTCACTTGGTGGGAGGCATATGAGAGGCGTAGGTCGGTTGGTGCAGCGCCCTTACTTGGCGGGAGTTCTCCACTCTCTTCCTCGAGAAGTATGTACTGCATTCACGTAGGGAGGAGCTGGGTAGACAGTTTGAGGGGCTAAAGTAGGGAGATATGATTGTGTCACAATATGAGGCACAGTATTCTGAGCTGGCTTGTTATGCTGTTTGGATGGTTCCGACCGACTGTGAGAGGGTCAGGAGATTTGTGGATAGCCTTAAATACATCTCTGTATCTTGATAACTATAGAGAGTATTGGGTGCTACATTTGAGGAGGTGGTCGATATCGCTCGTGAGATTGAGATGGTTCACCGTCAGGATAGAGAGGAGAGAGAGGCCAAGAGGCCTCAAAGTTCTGGCAGTTTCAGTGGTGCTCCCTCGAGGTGCCAGTTCTAGCAAGGTAGAGGTTGTTCTTTCAGGCCTGCTTAGTCGGCCCGTCCAGAGTATCGTGGGGCATCTTCAGGCTGTGGTTATCATGGATCTCACTAGGGCCAGTCTTCACTCAGCGCCCTCCCAGCTTAGAGCATCTCGTGCCCCATCAGCACAGGGTTCTTTCGGGGGCAGGTCCTTCTACTGGTCATTCTAGCAGCAGGGGTCCCCTTCAGACCCCATCTCTAGCACCAGGGAGCTATTATGAGTGCAGAGAGCTTGGGAATATGAGGAGGCAGTGTCGTCTACTTCGTGATGGTCAGTCTTAGTAGAGGGATCAGCCCTCGACTTTTGCTCCAGCTACTTCACCACCCGCCCAGCCAGTTAGGGGTGGGGTTCAGACAGCCAGGGGTCACCCCAGAGAGGGGGGGCGATCAGGCGGTGGCCAAGCTCATTTTTATGCTATGCCAGGAAGGCCAGATGCCATTGCTTCAGATGTTGTCATTATAATTATTGTCTCAGCCTGCCACAGAGATGCATCCGTATTATATGATCCCGGTTCCACCTATTCTTATGTGTCTTCATATTTTTCTTGCCATTTGGGTACGACTCGAGAGTTTCTTGCTTTACTTGTTCATGTATCTACCCGGTGGGCGATACTATTGTTGTAGATCGTGTGTACCGGTCATATATTGTGACGATTGAGGGTTCGGAGACCCGAGTTAATTTATTGCTATTGAGCATGGAGGACTTTGATGTGATTTTGGGCATGGATTAGTTATCTCTGTGTCATGCTATTCTAGCTTATCATGCTAAGACAGTCACTTTGGCTATGCCGGGTGTACCGCGGATCAAGTGACGTGGTGTGACTGATTATATTCCTAGTAGAGTGATATCTTTCTTGAAGTCCTAGCATATGGTGGGAAAGGTTGTCTTTCATATCTAGCTTTTGTGGGGGACATTGGAGCTGAGACTCCCGGTATTGATTCTATCCCAATTATGAGGGATTTTCCCAATATTTTTCCTGCAGACCTGTCGGGCATGCCACATGACAGGGATATCAATTTTTGTATTGACCTAGTGCGGGGAACTCAGCCCATTTCTATTTCGCCATATCGAATGGCACCAGCAGAGTTGAAAGAATTTAAGAAGTAGCTTCAGAAACTCCTAGATAAGGGGTTCATTCGGCCTAGTGTGTCACCGTGGGGTGCGTCGATTGTGTTCGTAAAGAAGAAGGATGGCACAATGAGAATGTGCATTGATTACAAGCAAATGCACAAAGTAACGATCAAGAACAAGTATCCCCTGCCTCGCATAGATGATTTATTTGACCAGCTTCAGAGAGCGAGGGTGTTTTCCAAGATTGATCTCCGTTCGGGATATTACCAATTGAAGATCAGGGATTCAGATATTCCTAAGACTACTTTCAGGACTAGATATGGTCACTATGAGTTTCTTGTCATGTCTTTCGAGCTGACCAATTCCTTAGCAAAGTTCATGCATTTTATGAATAATGTACTTCGGCCTTATCTGGATTCGTTTGTTATCGTATTCATTGATGATGAGCATGCAGAGCATTTACGAGTTGCATTGCAGAGATTGAGGGAGGAGAAACTTTTCGCAAAGTTCTCCAAGTGTGAGTTATGGCTCGATTCAGTGGCTTTCTTGGGGCACGTGGTGTCCAACAAGGATATTCAGGTTGATCCAAAGAAGATAGAGGCGGTCTAGAGTTGGCCTAGACCGTCTTCAGCTACAAATATTCGTAGCTTTCTTGGCTTGGAAGGTTATTATCGTCGATTTCTTTAGGGGTTCTCATCGACTGCATCGCCCTTGACCAGGTTGACTCAGAAAGTCATTTCATTTGTGTGGTCATATGAGTGTGAGGAGAGCTTTCAGAAGATTAAGACAGCCTTGACCATAGCTCCAGTATTGGTGTTGCTATCAGCCTCAGGTTCCTACACCGTGTATTGTGATGATTCGAGAGTTGGGATTGGTTGTGTATTGATGTAGGAGGGTAGAGTTATTGCTTATGCTTCTCATCAGTTGAAGCCCCATGAGAATAACTACCCCATTCATGATTTGGAGTTGGTTGTTATAGTTCATGCACTGAAGATTTGGAGGCATTATTTGTATAGCGTATCCTGTGAGGTATTCGTCGATCATCGTAGTCTTCAGCATCTGTTTAAACAAAAGGACCTTAATTTGAGGTAGCATAGGTGGTTAGAGTTGCATAAGGATTATGATATCATCATATTGTACCACCCGGCGAAGGCCAATGTGGCGGCTGATGCTTTGATCTGAAAGGCAATTAGTATGGGCAGTTTGGCATATATTCCAGTTGGGGAGAAACCTCTTGCGGTTGATGTGCATGATTTGGCCAATCGATTCATGAGGTTGGATATTTTTGAGCCCAGTCGGGTATTGACTTGCATTGTATCTCGGTCTTCTTTATATGATCGCATTAGAGAGCGTCAGTATGATGATCCGCACTTGCTTGTCCTTAGGGACAGGGGTATGTATGATGATGCTAGGGATATGACCATTGGTAATGATGGAGTATTGAGGATACAAGGTTGTGTTTGCATGCCCAATGTGGATGGGCTTCGGGAGTTGATTTTGGAGAAAGCCCACAGCTCACGGTACTCCATTCATCCGGGTGCCGCAAGGATGTATCAGGATCTTAGAAAACATTATTGGCAGAGGAGAATGAAGAAAGATATTGTGGGATTTTTGGCTCGATGTCTCAATTGTCAACAGGTAAAATGTGAGCATCAGACCGGGTGGCTTGCTTCAGCAGATAGTTATTCCGGAGTGGAAATGGGAAAGTGTCACTATGTACTTCGTTGTTGGACTCCCTCAGACTTTGGAGAAGTACGATGCTATTTTGGTGATTGTGGATAGGCTAACCAAGTCCGCGCACTTCATTCCTATTTGTACTACTTATTCTTTAAAGCGGCTAGCACAGATATATATTCGAGAGATTTTTCGGTTGCATGGTGTCCCAGTTTCCATCATTTCAGATCGAGACACTCTGTTCACTCACAGTTTTGGAAGTCTGTTTAGCGAGAGTTGGGTACCCAGGTACAGTTGAGCACAACCTTTCACCCTTAGACGGACGGGCAGTCCAAGTGCACCATTCAGATATTAGAGGATATGCTACGCGCCTATGTTATTGATTTCTGAGTGTCATCGGATTGGTTCCTACGCTTGCAGAGTTCGCCTACAACAACAGCTACCAGTCGAGTATTCAGATGGCTCCATATGAGGCTTTGTATAGGAGGAGGTGTAGATCTCCTGTTGATTGGTTCGAGCCAGGTGAGGCTAGGCTATTGGGGATAGATTTGGTTCAAGATTCTGTAGAGAAAGTGAAGGTAATTCAGGAGAGACTCTGTACGGCGCAGTCGAGGCAGAAGAGTTATACAGACAGGAAGGTTTGAGATGTATCTACATGGTCGGTGAGAAGGTCCTGTTGAAGGTTTCGCCCATGAAAGGTAGTGTGAGATTTGAAAAGAAAGGGAAGTTGAGTCCATGATTCATTGTGCCTTTTGAGGTACTTCGCTCGCCATCAAAAGAATAAGAATCTGTTGTTCCATAATCTCCCGAAGAAGCTAAATCCTCATCTTCATCTGCGGATACTAGGTCGGGGAGGTGGCTTATGAGCTTGCCCTGCACCCTAGCTTGTCGAGTGTGCATCCTATTTTCCATGTTTTTATGCTCTAAAAGTATATTGGAGACCATTTCCATGTTCTGGATTTCAGTACGATTCAGTTATAGGGTGATTTGACTTATGATGTAGTGCCAGCAGCTATTTTAGAACGTTAGTTCGGAAGTTAAGGTCAAAGGATGTAGCTTCAATGAAAGTGCAGTGGAGAGGTCGGCCCGTGGAGGAGGCTACCTGGGAGACCGGGCGAGAAATGTGCAGCAGATATCCTCACATGTTTGAGGCTTCAGGTATGTTTCTTGATTCATTCGAGGACAAACATGTTTAAGTTGGGAAGGATGCGACGACCCGGCCTGTTGTCTTATGAGTTACCACTCTGTTTTCCCCATTTCTACTTCTTCATGCTTTATTATTTGTGTTTTTATGCGGTCGAGTTGATTGGTTTGAGTTCGGAGTGAATTTGGTTATAAATGAGATACTTAGTCTCTTTTAAGAAGGTTTAAGTTGGTAACATCAACCAGATGTTGACTTATGATTTAGAGGGTTCAGATATGAATTTCAATGGCTCGATTAACTTAAGGATGTGATTTGTGACTTAAGAGTGTGATCAGAAGTGGTTTTGGAGGTCCAGTGTAGCATTAGGCTTGAAATGGCGAAGTTAGTATTTTGGTGATTTCCGGTTGATAGGTAAGATTTTGATCCGAGGGTCGGATTAGAATTTCGAGATTTGTTATAGCTTCATTATGTGATTTGGGATGTGTGTGCAAAATTACAAGTCATTCGGAGGTATTTTTTTGGGATTTCGATAAAAAACGAGTTTCGAAAGTTTTTGGAAAATTTAGGCTTGAATTCGATGTGAATAGATGGTTTTGGTGTTGTTCGAGGTGTTTTTATGATTGAAACAATTTAATCAAGGTTTTAGGATGTATTGGTGCTTTTGGTTGAGGTCCCTGGGGCCTCGGGTGAGTTTCGGATGGTCAATCGGACCATTTTCCAAGTTTAAAAGTTGCAGATTTCCCATTTAAGGTGTTGCAGAGAATTAACTCTTCTCTTTCATGTAAAGAGTATCGCATTAGCGATGAAGGAATTGGGAAGCAGGTAATTTTCTCTAACGCGTTGGCGTTCGCAGAAGGCCGGATGGTTGTGCTCCGCGTTCCCACAAGGTCTATCACATCCACGTATAAGGAATAGGGGGTCTAGTGGTTATTGGTCTTCGCGATCGCATGAGTAAGGTCGCGTTTGCGTAGGAGAGGAAGGCTGAGGCATCGCATTCGTGGGGAGAGTGTTGCCTTCGTGTAGGGTTAAATTTCGAGAAAAATAAAATGTGCTTCGCGATCGCGAGGCTGCGGTCGCAATCGGGATGAAGGAAATATCAAGTCTAGACATAATGGTTATAAAGATTTCATCCGCGAGTCTAGCCATTTTTCCACTATTGTTGGGTATTTTGAGAGCTCTTTGGGAGAATTTGAAGAGAGATTCAAGGAGGATTAATTGGAGGTAAGTTTTATGAACCAAAAACATGATATTGTGGAATTAACCTAGAAATTCATAGAAATTTAGCTAAAAATAGAAGAAACTAGGGCTTGGGATTTTGAAATTTTAAATTGGGATTTGAAAGGTCATTTGAGGTCGGATTTGAGAGCTTTTGATATGTATAAACTCCTGGAGAGATAAGGACCCCGTTGATGTGAAAATTTCATAGTTTCGAGAAGTGGCCTCGGGGCTCGGGTTTTTCTAATTTCGGAATTTTGATATTTTTCGATTGTTTTCGCTTGGGTTTTGTTCCCTTAGCATATTGTGATGTATTCGTTTTGATTTTTGGTCAGATTTAACGTGCGAGGAGGTCGATTTGAGAGGCAAGAGCATAGTGAGCTAGAGCTTTCGCTGGTTCGTAATGAGTAATGATTGTAAATGATATCCTGAGGGTTTGAAACCTCGGATTTGCATAATGTAGTGCTATGTTGAGGTGAGACACACGTTGTTTGATGAGCGTGGGGTCTAGTACTACTTGGGACTGTGACTTGGTCCGTCCTGACTGATGATTATACGGAGTTTGACTGAGACTTATTTGTTAACATTGTGATTTGGGCTAGTTGCCATGTTTGAGGCCTTGTCCCGACCTGTAGAATCCTTAGGGGCATTTTGATTGATTCTCATCTTTTTACTTGTTTAAATCATATCATCAGTCATGTTTCTATTTCATTAAACAATGTGAATCGGTTTGTTAATGTTAATCCTAAATGAGGGAAATATGTGGGCAGAGACCCCTACCTTTTATTATTGTGCCCAAAAGGCTCTGAGTACAATGACTGAGAGGGTTTAAGAACCCAATAGTGATGATGTTATATGTTTATATGGATCAGGATGCACGCCGCAGCAAATACTTATATGGATCGTGCTGCATGCGCAGCAAATGCTTATATAGATTGGGCTGCACACCGCAGCAATATAGTGTTTGGGCTGTAGGAGCCCCTCCGGAGTCTGCACACTCCCAGTAAGCGTAGTCGACTATTTCTATGGACCGGGTTGTGTGCCATATTGATGTACGGATCGGGTTGTGCGCCATAGTGATGTACGGATCGGGATGCATGCCGCTGCGGTTATTTTGATTTCGGTTAAGAGATATATGGTTACTGTGTTCGAGGAATGGATTTATACTTGTTAAATACATGATAAGCTACCCGTTTTACCTGATGTAAAGAAATTTCACTTGAATTCTTCACTATTTTGCTGGTTTAAGTTGATTTACTACTTTGATATAGAACTGTTTAGTGCTTTTACGTGTTTTCATACTGTCAGCCATTATCTATGATTATTACTCACTGGGTCGGAGTACTTACATTACTCCCTGCACCTAGTGTGCAAACCCAGGTGTTCCCGAGGCATATTCAGAGCTTTCTTGCTGTTCAACATTTACCGGAGTCATCGAGGTAGCTGCATGGCGTCCGCAGACCTGATTTCTCCTTCTATCTTCTTTACTTTCAGTATTCTTAGACTATCTCTATATTAGGCTGTTTAAAGACCTGTAATAGAGGCTTTTGACTTATGACGCCGAATCGGTGGGATATGTAGTTATGTTATTATGATTTCCGCACATTTTATCTACTGTTTCAGACTTCTAGTTATGTTAAATTGGTGTTTAAACCCTGTTAATTGGCAATGAACGCTAAAATAGAGGGGTTGTGATTGGTAATTGGTCGGGCTTGCCTAGCAATGTGTTGGGCACCAGGGTCGTGGCAGTCACGTTTTAACTTGTGCCCGCTTTGCCATAAAAAAGAATTACAAGCGTCCTACTTTTTCGCTTAACTTCAACATACGAGGCTGAAGTAGCAAAGACAATCACACAAAACTTCAGCATTCTAGTAGACGGGCCTGAAGTGGCAAGTGTGCTGAACCAAGTGTGCTGAAGATTTTGTTTGTAGTTGCTGAACTTAAGCATAGTAGCTGAAGTTTTGTTCTTTATTTGCTGAAATTTTTGTTTGTAATTGCACTAAATAAGCTGAAGTATTTTTGTCCTGGATTCATTAGTTTTGTCATTAAGTTTTTTCAAAAATTTCAGCAAAAGATGCTGAAGTTATTTAGTTCATTTATAAAAATTTCAGCATTAAATAAGCTGAAGTTTTTTTGTCCTAGATATGATTTTTCAAAAAGAAAAAATCTCACTTTATACCCATTAATCCTAAGCTATTTATCCTTTAATGCCTAGGCCCAAACTATTTACTACACCTACCCATGGTGTCCAAACTATTTACCCGATTTTTTTTGTGCCAATCATCTTTCTTTCTTCTATAGTCCAGTTTATGCATTAGAAAACTGCTTTTTTTGAAATTTTATGACAAATTTTGTTTTCAAGAATTCAAAATTTATTGTACAGAAGCATGTTGCCATTAGGTGAATGGAAACCAAGCAATCCGGTTCACAGATGTGACCATTAGAAGAATCCACACTGATCTTGGCAAATTCTTTAGTGCTTCAAATCACTCCAAAAAATAATTATCCTCATTTTTTCCCCGATGAACCCAAGTACTCACTATTGATGAAATCTTTCTGTGGCATCCGTTTTTATCCACAATTGTGTAGAATCGTTACTTATTATTCTTCGTTGTGTAGATTGTACCTTTGATGCTGTTTTTTGGAGATTTATTGTACAAAAATTTAAATCGACCACTGAAGGATATTGAAGTTTGAAACTCATAACTTGATTAGTTTGAGTTTTTAATTATTTTGATCTGATCCTGTATGGGTTTGTTTGGAAATTTGACTGGAGGTTGTAGCTAAAGTTTTAATCAATGTGGTGGAGATTTTGTAGTAGATTTTAGAAATTTAATTGAAATATAGTTGAACCAGAGAAGAAGACGAATTTTTGTTGTATACTCAAATAGTATACAAATATACCGTTTAGTATATAATTCATTCCGATGAAATACTCTATCAGTATAACTATATACTATATTAGTATCATATGCTAGTTGAATCATTTTTTGATTGTATTAGCTGCATTTAATTTGTATGATATTTGATTTTCTTTTAATAATAGTAATATAGCACAATATCTTGAAATAGCTTATTATATTAATATGTGGTACACCACATTTTTTATTTTTCTCTTTATGCATGTGTGTTGTGTAATAGTAGTCTAGTTATATAGTTGCCGAGAATTAATTAGTAAAATTGTATACCATGTTGGTATAGTTATATACGATATTGGTATCATATGATAGTTAAATATTATTTTGGTTGTTTTAGCTGCATCTTAAGTGAATTCTATTATCAAATTATTTATATGAATGTGAGTTGCAATGCTGAAATATTTGTGTACCTATGGACATAAATTATGTGTATTATATAATAGCTTTTATAGTTATAGGCAAATGGTGGAACAACCCCATAAAACTATACACCCTCTTGGTATACAAAATGAGCAAGTTGTTTTGCGAATATTTAGCTTGCAATACGAGCATGTAACTTTCTCATACTTTATTGTGTCTTTTAATATTTTGGTACAGTAATATAATCGCAGACAGTTGTAGCAATATTCTAGAGAAATCATATGCTCTGTTGGTATGCATATATATCATATTGGTATCACATGGTACTAGAAGTCTTTTTTTCTACTTATACTTTGTTGTATTTTTCAATATTTTATTGTCATTTTTATTTTAACAAGTATATATGGACATTTGATTGCCGTAGATTATGTTTTCTTGCTCTATAACTGGTTGTATTACTACTAATGGTAGAGTATGTACTATAGGGAAGTATATCAATGTTTGTATGGCAATCACGTGTTGATTCGTAGGATCTGATTTTGTAATTTATAGTGCTCGGCAGCAATCAATATGATATTCAGTGAATTAGATCAAGTGACAACTAATATTATTTTAGTTTAATAATTGAATTTAATAATGAGAAAGAAAAAAATAAAAGGTAAATTGTACTAGTTATATTATAAAAAGGTGAACAAATATTTACTATATCAACTATTTTTTCTTATTGTATAAAAAGAACAATGAAAAATAGTGAAAACGGTAAATGAAACTAGATTATGAAGAGAAAAAGAATTAAAAAAAGAAGTTAAATGAAATTAGAAAGGAAAAAGGTAAAACAAATAAGAAGAAAATGAGAAAAATAAAAGGAGAAAAGAAAAAAAAAGCATAGAAATAAAAAAGGAATTGGAGAATAAAGAGATAATTCTCACAAAAACTATTATGAGTAGGAAATGTAATTAGTTTATGAGTAGAAAAATGAATGGGTAGATATGGATAAATAGTTTTATTTTTGTGGGTAACTGTGTCAAAACTCCAATAAAAATTTTAACAAAAGATACTGAAGTTATTTAATTTATTTGTAAAATCTTCATTACTAAAAGCTAAATAATTTTCGTCCTGCATCGTAAAGCTTTATCTCTTCCGGCAAGCTTTCCAGTTTTGAGCAATGCGACACATTTAGATTCTGAACCAAGGATAATCTTTAAGTTTCATATCATCTTTTTATTTTCTTAATTCTGAACCAAGGATAATCGTACCTTATCGCTTAAATTCTAACCTTTTAATCTCCCCAAGTACTTGTCTGATTCTTTGGTTCAGATTAGGAAGAACGTAATTACATTCTTGTTGACGGGAAAATGGGGAGGGGATATTATAATATGGGGAATCGAGATTCGATAGCCAACCAAACTTTTCAACCTACAGATGCTGCTTGGATTCTGGGAAGAGCTACAAGGTTTTCCATCCTGTTGTACAAATTCTGATTATCACCATAGAAGTATACACATACTCACAAGAAGATGTGATGAGCTTGAATTGCATCGTCTATTTTCATTGGAATTTCGAGTAAAATGAGGAGGAGAATGGGGATTGAAGTTGTTTAAAAAGTGAGTATAAGTTAAAATATTTTTTTTTAAAAATGGGTATAGATTAAATGGGGCCGACAAATAAAGCGTTCCGTACAATTTTTACTATATTATACTGGAAATTCAGTATATTATATTGAAGTTCCAGTATATTATATTGGAACTCCAATATATTATCCAGTATATTATACTGGAACTCCAATATATAATGGGTATAGGTTAAATGGGGCCAACCAAATAGGGCGAGCCGTACAATTTTTATTATATTATACTGAAAATTTAGTATATTATATTGGAGTTCCAGTATATTATATTGGAACTCCAATATATTATCCAGTATATTATACTGGAACTCCAATATGATATATTGGAGTTTCAATATATTATACTGGAGTATTTTTCTGGATTTTGAATAGTATTATCGTTTAGATTTATCTTTACATGAAAAATAGATAAATTTTGATTACTTTTGAAACTGTAGCTATTTTTGAATGACCACTTGTAAATCTGGCTTTTTTTGAATTTCTCTCAATTGTGCTCCTTCTAACTTTCTTTATGATTTATCCCGTAGTCCTTTCGTACTCTTGTTCTGAAAAATCTCACTTTACATCTATTAAGCCTAAATTGTTTATCCTTTAATATTTAAATTTAAACCATTTACTTTTTTTATTAATGCAATCCAGATTATTTACATGGCCCACCCATTAGCTATTTGCCTTCTAATTTGAAGTACAAAATGTTAAAAATATTCGGCTTCTGTTTTGCAAGCTTACCTGGTAGTGGACTTGAATGGATCTACTTCTTCTCTGTCAGATCGATCTTCATTAAGAGGGTCAACCCAGCTATTGTTCTACCTCATTTCCTTATGATTTTTGTGTGTGTATGAAGACCACCATTGTTGAGCTTGAAGCTCCTGAATTTAAAATTTTATTTCGAAAATTTATTGTTTGATTCAATGCGGGTGCTATAAAATATTGCTTATAGTACCTTCGAGTAAGCTTTACAAATATGAATTTTTATGCGTGTTTGAATATCCACTACTATTGGCTTGAAGTTCAATTTTTATTTTTGAAGATTTCTTATTTAATTCTAAGTGAATATTATTAAATATTACTTATAGTACCTTTGGAAAGTTCATACTGAAATTTGATCACATCTGAAGTTGATTTGAGGTGATTGAGATCAAATCTTTCAGCTGAAAATCGTAGAAGAACATAGTTACTTAATAGTACACTGCTAAGGTATACAATATATTGTAGGAGTATATAGCTATATTACAACTATATACTATTATACTATACAATATACTACAATGGTATACTGTTATAACCGAAGAAAAATGCAGTTACATAACAGTATATCATTACGGTATATAATATATTGTAGGAGTATATAGCTATAATGCAATTGTCTACTATTATAGTATATAATATACTGTAGCAGTATGATGTTATACTGCAACAGTATATTATAATAGTATACAATATACCATAATAGTATACTATTTAAAGGTAATAGTATATTGTTGAATGAACGACATAGAATATCATCTTCATATATTGTATGCTATTTTGGTATGTAATATATAATTCAATAGTATATAATTTACTACAATAATATATTATTATTTTATACAATATGATGTTATAATTGGGCCATTTGTTAAATTTTTTAAAATTTTTAACTGGATCATTTTTAAATATTTTAACAAAGTTCTCATGCTTTTTATAACCTTTTTTTCCTTAAAAGAGGTGTTAGATGGAATTTTATGGATATGCTATTTATTGTATTAGAAATAGATGATGAAATTAATAATTATTTCTATCTTCTCAATACTAATTTTTATGGGCAGCCTAAGATTCACCCCTTGTTAGGTTCTCGCTTCCCTCCTCGTTATGTAATGTGTCAAGCATAAATTATAGGCACAATTTAGGTTCACGATTTAAAAATAGACTCTTATGATTTTTCATTTAACTTTATGAAAGCATAACCAAAATCATGATTCCGCTATCTCTTTCACTAATAATATTACCCACAAAAGCTACAATAGATAGGAAAGGTAATTAGTTTGGTGGGTAGAAAACTAATGGGTAGGTAAACATAATTAGTTTAATTTTTATGGGTAAAGCTATAAAAAAACTCATTTATCTATCCAAGTAGGAAGGTTCTCAACCTATTAGGGGCCGTTTGTCATACCAAGTATAACTTTACATTTCTAATAGCATGTTAGCTTCTAAAATTAGTTTATTTTGAAAAGTATTTTTCTTAAAAGTGTAGGCATACCAGAAGAGATTAGATTAGCAATGAAGATATTAAGGACAAGGTGTGAGTGGTCTTTATGGAGGACAAGATGCAAGAACTGAGGTTAAGATGTTTCGGACATGTGAAGAGAAAGGACACAACTACCCCAGTTAGGAGACGTGAGAGATTGGCCGTGAGGAGGGAGGGGGGGTATGCGGAGAGGTAGAGGTAGGCCAAAGAAGTCATTGAGGGAAGTGATTCGGCAGTACATGATGCAACTCTAGCTAATCGAGGACATGACATTTGATATGAGAGTATGGTGGCTGATGATTAGGGTTGAAGTTTAACAAGTTGATAAGCGTTTTTCTTTTCCTTATCGGTAATATTCGTGTTACTTTTGCATTTCTTTAGGCTTAGTTTTTACTATATATGTTGTTCTGTTTTTTAATTATATTCACATTATTGTCTTTTTCACTTTAATTTATATAATATTGTGTTGTTGACTTGTTGGTACTGCTTGTTGCTATTATTTTATCATCATATTCTCTGTATCGAGGGTCTATTAGAAATAACATCTTTAGGAGTAAGGTCAGCGTACATTCTATCCTCCCCAAACCTCACTTGTGGGATTCTCACTGGATTTGTTGTTATTGTTGTTTTTCTCAAAAGTACTTATGGTGAAAGATAATTTATATTTGATTAATTAATTTAAAATTACTTTTGAGCAGCAATCAGTATTTGATCAAGCTTTTAAAAAATACTTTTAAGTGTATTTTTTTTAAAAGTATTTTTAAAAAGTGTGCTTTTGTAAAGAAATTATTTTTTTCCTCAAAAACTGTTTATGCTTCTATTTAAAAGTACATTTTTTTCTTAAAAAATTTGGCCAAAAAGAAACTTTTCCAAACAGTCTATAAAATGGAGAGAAAATGTGGTAACATTGAATTATTAAATCCTACCAAAATATTCAAGATAAAGTGTGGACTTCTCAAAAAAGTTCGCATCACTTTTATGGCTTTGGATGCCTCGATTTGTGCTTCACGCTCATGTATGTAAATCACAATATGTTTGACAAAACTCTTGCATTCTGAAATTATTGTAAATACCAAAATATTAAAGTTTGCTAAAAGTTAGGCATTGATACAATTTCTCTCAAATAAGCCCTGTGTAGTCCTTATTTCATCTGTTGATCCACATACTGCTAGATGGATTATAAGTGGTCAGGCTCTCGCTACCGATACTACATAAGTATGCATATGGATGCAAATTTATATGTAATTTGATGTATTTCTCATCTTCAATAGGAGGTGAATTTGTAATAACTATTGTAATATTTATTTAATAAAAACTTTTTGGTTTATACATCTCCCAAGCATCAATTTTGATGAATCAAGAGTGTCTGTTTATGTATAGAATAGCAAGAACAAAAATGTAATCGCTATAGCTTATCCTATTATCCGTGATAAACTTCTTTCATTCATTAGTACAGAATTAGGGCAGGATCCAACCTTATATGAAATAAGGCGTGTGCCTTAGGCCCCAAAATTTGGGGGAAGGGGGAGGGGGTCCATTTTAAGAAAAATAATAGATTTATAGGTATTTAAAAATAATATTTGATATTTTTAATACAAAACTAGAGGTTTTAATATAAAGGAAAGAAAACGTTTAAGATATATAAATAAAATAATAATTTGGCTTACTTAAAAATGTATAGATGAATAGTTTTCATAACTTTAATATTTTCATTTTTAACTCCTTCATTAATAAAAATCCTTTCTTCCTTAACACCCTACATATTTTTGTGTTTCTATGTGATATTCTTACATACTTCTTTTTCCAAGATTTTATAACTCACTTTCTTTCTCCAAAATTTCACTAGTTCAAGTGTTCAACAATATATTCAAGCTTCTTATAATTCTATGCTTCTATTGCTTTGTAAAATTTTATCTAAGATCACAAATATCTCAAGAAATATTAAATAAGGTGTCTATACTATCAATCGAGTAAGAATTATTAGAGAAAACCGATTATAAAAAATTTAGTAACAATTTTATATCTCAAAAAATTAGAAGAATAGACTTCAAATAAAAATATATCTTATAACTTTCTTTTAAAAATTTTAGGCATCATATTAAACTTTGGCTTTAGGGGCCGTATGTGCTTGAGCCGCCCCTATATAGAATTGGTAGAATACTTTTGTCACAACCCAAATCGGAGGACAACAATGGGCACCCGATGTCTTACTCAACCGAGTATCAATATATGTATCTTTCTTATCAAACTATCATGAGTAAATGGGTCAGAAGGTCCTTCATGAATAACCACAATAAAACATTAAGGGAATATTAGACATAGGACGACCCAACATGACATAGAAGCATATGCATGTGACATACGGGCCTATAAGGTCGACATGGTCATTTGTAAACTCAAAACATAGGCCGACAAGGTCATATAAGTATCCATATACTTGATATTTATCTACAAGCCTCTAAGAGTACATAAATGTCATAAAGGTCGGTATAGGTCCCTGCCATACCAATCAATACATGTCCAATCACACTGACTAAATAGGCAGCTCCAAAGAAAATGGAGTGCACCAACATCTTCTACTGAGCTGATAGCCTACTAGGAGGACTGTCAACCTGTCTATCGGGACATGTGGGCATGAAATACAGTGTACCCAGGCAAAAGGGACATCAGCACAAATAAAGTAATGAGTATGTAAGGCATGAAAGCTGTGACGATCCGGCCCGTTGTCACGTGAGTTACTGCCCTGTTTTCCCCCATTTTCTGTTTCTTTATGCTTCATTATCAGTCGTGTGTGATCGAATTGGTTTGGATAAATTTTTGAAGGAAATGAGACACATAGTCCCTTTAAGAAAGGCTTATTTTGAAAAAGTCAACCGGATATTGACTTATGAGTTAGAGGGCTCGGATGCGAATTTCAATGATTCGGTTAGCGTCGGGGGATGATTTGTGACTTAGGAGTGTGATCGAAAGTAATTTTGGAGGTCTGGTGCAGAATTAGGCTTGAATTGGCGAAGTTAGTATTTTGGCGAATTTCGCTTGGTAGGTGTGATTTTGATCTGAGGGTCGGAATGGAATTATAAGAGTTTCTGTAGCTTCATTAGGTGATTTGAGATGCGTGTGCAAAATTTCAGGACATTCAGAGGTGTTTCGGTTGGGTTTTTGATCAAATGCGTGTTTCAAAAGTTTTAGAAGAACTTAGGCTTGAATCCGATGTAATTTAATGGTTTTGGTGTTGTTTGTGGTGTTTTGGTGATTTGAGCAAGTTCGAATGATATTTTAGGATGGGTTGGCACTTTGGTTGAGGTCCCGGGGGTCTCGGGTGAGTTTCGGATGGCTAAACGGGAAGTTTCAGACTTGGAAATGCAGCTGCAGGCCTCACAATTGCAAGAAGTGGTTCGCATTTGCGATCTCACATTTGTGAGTGAGGTTTCACAATTGCAAAGGAGCTGGCCTGAGGCAGAATTCGCATTTGGGGTAGCTTGATCGCATTTGCGACCTTGGTAGGGTTCGCATTTGCGAGCCAGATGTCGCGTTTGCAACCTTGGCAGGGGAGGCTCAGTTCGCAATTCTGATGGTTTGGTCTCATTTATGATTGTCGCATTTGCAAACCAGGTGTCGCAAATGCGACATCTAAGGGTTGTGTCTAGTTATTAAAAATTCGAACTTAGCCCGTTTCCCTCACTTCCCACTTGGATTTGGACAATTTTTGAGAGCTTTTGGACGGAGATTGAAGAGGGTTTCTACTGGGATTGATTGGAGGTGAATTCTATGAACCAAAAACATGCTTTAATATTAAAATCAACCTAGAAATTCATGAAAACTTAGCAAAAGGGGAAGAACTAGGGCTTGAAAGTTGATATTTCAAATTGGGTTTTGAAGGGCCATTTGAGCTCGGATTTGAGAGTTCTTGATATGTGTAGACTCATGGAGAGATAAGGAATCAATTGATGTAAACTTTTCTAGAATTCGAGAAGTGGACCCGGAACTCGGGTTTTGCTAATTTCGAGATTTGTTTCTATTTTTTCGATTGGTATTGTTCCATTGGCATATTTTGACATATTCGTTGTGGTTTTGATCAGATTCGATGCACGAGTAGGTCAATTTGAGAAGCAAGGGCATAGCGAGCTAGGATTTTGGTTGGCTTGATGTGAGTAATAGATGTAAATGCTGTCCTGAGGGTTTGAAACTCCATATTTGCACATCGTAATGCTATATTGAGGTGACTTGCACAACGGATAACGAGCGTCGAGTAGAGAACCTTTAGGGATTGTTACTTGGTCCATCCCGGTAGATGAATATACTGCGTATTTTAACTAAAATCTAATTATTATAGTTTGAGCTGATCACTATGATTGAGCTTCGTGCCAATTGATTGAATCCTTCAGGGAATGCTATTATTGGTTTCTTACCATTTTTACGTATTATTGAACTCAGTCCTGGTATTTAATACTATTTTGCAAACTCAGCCATCTTTTCTCAAACTTGAAACTTAAATAATATTTATAATGAAGTTTGGGCTGAATATTTATATATTATTGTGCCCGAGGGGCTTATGTGGTTCTGGACAGAAAATGGGATTGGGCTATGCAACGAAACAATATTTTATTGATATTGATATGAGGCCGAGGGCATGATAGATGCCACGAGATGGCTTGCATTGTTCTTCGGTCGTAAAGGGCCCTCCCGGAGTCTGCACACCCCCAGTTAGTACTGTCGATGGTAAATAGATGGAGCGAGCTACACATTGCAGCGGGTAATGGGGAGTACCGGACTATATGTTGCATTTCATACTTGATTTTCATTTACTTACTTATCTGTTGTAGTACTTCCATAATTGTTGTTATTGGTTTACTGATTTAATACTATTTGGTTCAGGTCGCTGTATTTATATAATTACTTGTGCCTATTCAAGATTTCTTATTCTCAACCTTTATTTATGTTTATTACTTAATAGGTCGGAGTAATCACATTACTCCATGTACCTTGTGTGCAGATTTAGGTACATCAGAGGCTGAGTGAGGACCTTTCTGTCGAACAGCTTATCCGGGAGTATCAAGGTAGCTGCATGATGTCCGTAGTCCTGATTTTCCCTTCTATCTTATTGATTCATTTCCGCATTTATTTAGAACGATATGTAATATGTTGATACTTATGTATTAGAGGCTCAGACTCGTGTCACCGGATTCTTCGGGCTGTGTAGTAGTATTGGTATTTGGGATTTTCCGCATGTTTTACTCTATTTCTGAATTACAGTATGATGACTTAGTGATTTATCTATGTAAATTAATTCATGAACTGTATAAAAATAGTTGAGGTTATTAGATTGGTCGGGCTTGCCTGGCAGTATGTCGGGCACCATCATGATCGGGATTGGGGTCGTGACAAGTTGATATCGGATCCTAGGTTACTTGGTCTTGCGAGTCATGAGCCGGTTTAATAAAGTCTCGCGGATTAGTACGTAGACGTCTGTACTTATCCTCTGGAGGCTGAAAACCTTTGGGAAAACTTCACATTTTTGAATTTCTTATCGTGTGGCTTTGTTGAACTGAGAACTAAACTTCTAATATTCTATTCTCTCATAGATGGTGCTGACACGAGCTACAGGACGTGGCGGGTGACCACCAGTACCACCTACTGAGGCCACCAGAGGTTGCGATCGCGGTCATGGTCGTGGCAGAGGCGCAGCACGTAGGGAAGTGCCTGCTGATCCACCAGTTGCCCCAGCTCAGGATCAGGCTCCAGCTGCAGACACACCAGCAGCACCAGTTCAGGCACCAGCGGTACCTATCGTGATTCCAGGTCTTCAGGAGACCTTGGCACAAATATTATTAGTCTGCACTGGCATGGCTCAGGTAGTTTCAGTTACCACAGTAACAGCAACCACTTCATAGGCTGCGGGAGGCAATCAGACCCCCGCTGCTCGTACACCTGAGCATGTGGTGCGAGGACTACCGACAGCAGAGGCAGCTCCAACTTAGAAGGTTGCACCAGTTCAGGGCTTCGTTGTTCCGGCTATTTTAGACGATGAGCAGTGTCGTCTCGAGAGGTTCTGTAGGCTCTAGCCTCTGACATTTAGTGGTGCTGAAGGTGAGGATGCCCAGGGTTTTCTTAATAGGTGTCAGCATATGCTCCGCACTACGGGGATCCTTGAGTCGAGTACTGTGGCATTTACCACATTTCACTTTATCGGGGCTGCTTTTACTTGGTGGGAGGACTTTGAGAGGCGTAGGCCTGTCGGTGCAGCACCCCTTTCTTAGCAGCAGTTCTCTGCTCTTTTTCTGGAGAAGCACGTACCTCAGTCCCGTAGAGAGGAGCTGGATAAGCATTTTGAGTGGTTGACGCAGGGGGATATGACAGTGACTCAATACGAGATGATGTTTTCACAGTTGGCCCGTCATGCTATTTGGATGGTTCCGTCAGATCGTGAGAGGATCGAGAGATTTGTGGATGTCCTTAACTACCATCTCTGTATTTTGATGACTAGAGAGGGAAAGTATTGGGTTCTAGGTTTGAGGAGGTGGTGGATATCTCTTGTGAGATCGAGTTAGTTCGCCGAAGAGAGCGAAAGGAGAGGGAGGCCAAGAGGCCTTATGGATTGGGCAGTTACAGTGGTGCTCTTTCAGGGGCCAGTTCCAGTAAGATAGAGGTCATTCTTTCAGGCCTGATTAGTCGGCCCATCTAGAGTGTCGTGGGGGATCTTCAGGCCGTGGCTATCTTGGGTCCCAGCAGGGCGAGCCTTCACTTAGCACCCACCCAGCTTAGAGTTCTTCTCATGCCCCATCAGTTCAGGGTTCTTCTATGCCGAGTGCATCTACTAGTCACTCCGGTGTGAGGGGTTCCCTTCAGTCCCCATCTCCAGTATCGGCAGCTGTTATGAGTGCAGAGAGCTTGGTCACTTGAGGAGGCAGTTCCCTCGACTTCGTGGCAGATGGCATCCGCAGAGGGTCAGGCCTCGACTTCTACTTCAGTTACTTCATCACCCGCCCAGCCAGCTAAAGGTGGAGATCAGGCAAACAAGGGTCGCCCCAGAGGTTGAGACCGATCAGGCGGTGGCCAGGCTCATTTCTATGTTACGCCAGGCAGGACATATGCTATTGCTTCAGACGTTGTTATTACAAGTATTGTTTTAGTCTACCATAGATATGCCTAAATATTATTTGATCCCGGTTCCACCTATTCATATGTGTCTTCATATTTTGCTCGTTATTTGAGTATGCCCAGGGACTCCCTTTCTTGACTTGTTCATGTGTGTACAACGGTGGGCGATACTGTTGTTGTGGATCGTGTGTATCCGTCATGTGCTATGATTATTGGGGGCCTGGAGACCCGAGTTGACTGATTGCTATAGAGCATGGTGGACTTTGATGTTATTCTAGTCATGGATTGGTCATCTTCGTGTCATGCTATTCTAGGTTGTCATGCTACGATAGTCACTTTGGCTATTCCGGGTGTACCGCGGATTGAGTGGCTCGTGTGACTAATTATGTTCCTAGTAGAGTTATTTCTTTCTTGAAGGCCTAGCATATGGTCGGGAAGGGTTGCCTTTCCTATTTTCCGTTCGTGAGGGATTTTGGAGCTGGACTCCTAGCATTGATTCTGTTCCAGTTGTGAGGGATTTTCTTGATGTATTTCCTGCAAACTAGTCAGGCATGCCACCAGACAGGGATATTTATTTTGGCATTGACCTGGTGCCGGGAACTTAGCCCATATCTTTTCTGCCATATCGCATGGCATCAGCAGAGTTGAAAGAACTGAAGGAGCAGCTTCAGGATCTCCTAGATAAGGGGTTCATTTGGCTTAGTATGTCATTTCGGGGTACGCCAGTTCTGTTTGTGAAGAAGAAGGATGGCACAATGAGAATGTACATCGATTATAAGCAATTGAACAAAGTAGCAGTGAAGAACAAGTATCACATGCCTCGCATTGATGACTTATTTGACCAGCTTCAGGGAGCAAGGGTGTTCTCCAAGATTGACCTCCGTTCGGGTTATCACCAGTTGAAGATCAGGGATTTAGATATTCATAAAACTGCTTTCATGACTATGTATGGTCACTATTAGTTATTTGTCATGTCTTTCGGGTTGACTAATGCCCCAGCAGCGTTCATGCATCTGATAAACAATGTATTTTGGCCTTATCTGGATTCATTCGTCGTCATGTTCATTGATGATATCCTGGTATACTCGCATAGTCAGGAGGAGCACGCGCAACATTTGCAAGTTATATTGCAGAGATTGAGGGAGGAGAGGCTTTATGCAAAGTTCTCCAAGTGTGAGTTTTGGCTCAGTTCGGTGGCTTTCCTGGGCACGTGGTGTCAAGAGAGGGTATTCAAGTTGACCCAAAGAAGATAGAGGCGGTGTAGAGTTGGCCTAGGATGTCCTCAGCCGCGGAGATTCATAGTATCCTTGGGTTGGCAAGCTATTATTACGAGTTTGTTCAGGGTTTCTCCTTTATTGCATCTCCCTTGACCAAGTTGACTCAAAAGGGTGTTTCATTTGCATGGTCAGACGAGTGTGAGGAGAGCTTCCAGAAGCTCGGGATAGCTTTGACCACAGCTCCAGTATTTGTTTTGCCGTCAGCTTCGGGTTCTTATACAGTATATTGCTATGCTTCGCAAGTTGGGATTGAATGTGTATTGATGCAGGAGGGTAGAGTTATCGCTTATGCTTCCCGTCAGTTGAAGCCCCATGAGCAGAACTGCCCCGTTCATTATTTAGAGCTAGATGCTATAATTCATGCATTGAAGATTTGGAGGCATTACTTATACGGCGTAACTTGTAAGCTATTCAGTTATCATTGCAGTCTTCAGAACTTGTTCAAGCAAAAGGATCTTAACTTGAGGTAGCGGAGGTGGCTAGATTTACTTAAGGACTATGATATCACCATTCTGTATCACCCAGGGAAGGCCAACGTAGTGGCCGACGCTTTGAGCCGAAAGTCAGTCAGTATGGGAAGCTTTGCGTACATTCCAGTTGAGGAGAGGCCATTTGCAGTTGATGTTTAGGCCTTGGACAATCAATTTGTGAGACTAGATATTTCAGAGCTCAGTCGGGTGTTAGCTTGCGTGGTTTCTCTGTCTTCCTTGTATGACCGCATCAGGGAGTGTCAGTATGAGGATCCGCATCTGCTTGTCCTTAAAGACATGGTTCAGTATGATGATGCTAGCATGTGACCATTGGAGATGATGGTATGTTGAGAATGCAAGGCCGGATTTACGTGCCCAATGTGGATGGGCTTTGAGAGTTGATATTGGATGAGGCCCATAGCTCAAGGTATTCCGTCCATATGGGTGCCGCAAAGATGTATCAGGATCTTAGACAACACTATTGGTGGTGGGGGATGAAGAGAGATATTGTGGAGTATGTAGCCCCGTGCCTTAATTGTCAGCAAGTGAAATATGTGTTGGAAACACGTTCTCAATGCAATATACTAAAACGTGTGTTTTTTTGTATAGGTTTTGATGAATGACAAACGAAGCGAAAATTGATATATGACGAAGTTCAAGAAACAAGCGCACAATTGATATACAACGAGATTCAAGCTCAAGACAAAGTTTTATAGTTTAATTGAGTCATTCTTAATTGTGATCTTGATCCTACAACTTGACTCGTAACATGGCTTCTCTCATAAAACTATTTTCCAAAATCATGCATATTTAATTTAATGTCAAATGATTTTAAATCATGCATATTTACAGTAGTCAAAATAATTTTTAGACATGCCTTAGAAATCTGGACTAAGATAATCGATTATGTACTTATGATAATCGATTGTTTTAAGCCAAGACTTTATGACAATCGATTGTGAACTAATGATAATCGATTGTGAGTAAGACAGTGAGCATCAGGTTTTTCAAACCTGCATGACAATCGATTGTGAACTAATGACAATCGATTGTGACTGAGGCAGTGTCCATCAAAGTTTTTCAAAACTCAGAATAATCGATTATGAACTAATGGTAATCGATTATGTTGAGACAGTGTCTTCCAGTGATTTTCAAATTTATTAAAAAATCGATTGTTACATTGGACAATCGATTGTCAAAGAGACAGTGTCTAAAATGTTTTTCAAAAATTGATAAGTAATCGATTGATGACTTTGTGCAATCGATTGTGAAGCTGACCGTTGTCGTAAAGTTTTCAAATACCGTCAGGTAATCTATTATTGATTCTGTATAATCGATTGTTTTGATTAAAATCCGGAAAAGATTTTCTGAACGTTATTGAGTAATCGATTATTGATTTTGTATAATCGATATTGTTTTGATTAAAATCCGGAAAAGATTTTTTGAACGTTGCTGAGTAATCGATTGTTGATTCTGGACAATCGATTGTTTGTGGTAAAATCTGGAAAGGATTTTTTGAACGTTGCCAGTAATCGATTATGGATTGTAAGTAATCGATTATCAAGCGTAAAATCTGGGATTGAATTTTGATCTGACTGGCAGACAATCGATTGTTGGGGTTTGACAATCGATTGTCAGTGAGTAAAATCAGCAACTCTTAATTGGCAATTAGGCAACGGTAATGCCAAGTTTTTCAACTATAAATACAGCTTCATTTCAGTGTTTTAAACACAACAACATACTACAACTGATCATTACATTGCTATAAGCTTGCATACTTTTGTTTATCATTTTATATTCAATTTCATAAAGCTTTTGAGAGCCATATTCTTGTCCAAAGTTGTTGTGATTTAGAGCTTACTTCTTTTACTCATATCTACTCATTAAGGAGTATTTTGTTTGAGTGTTTAGTGTTTTATACACTTGTAAGAGAATTGTAATTCTCTTGTTGTAAGGAACTTGTGTTTCCTTGGTTGAAGTCTTGGAGTGTTGTATCTCCGAGCAAAGGTGATAAGGCTTGTTTCCTTAAGTTGTAAAGGTTTGTTGAGCACCCGTAAGCTTAACAAGTTAGTGGAAAATCTCGAGAGAGTCTCTCGGGGACTGGACTAGCCACGTGTTGTGGTGAACCAGAATATATCGGTGCGTTCTTTCCTTTTTGTTTATTTAACGCACTTATTTATTTCCTGCAAATTTTAATTTCCGCAAGTTTACGCTAAATTTTATTATAGCGCTATTCACCCCCCATCTAGCGTTAAGCGTATTTTCTAACAATATGAGCATCAGAGACCTGGTGGCATGCATCAGCAGATGGTTAATCCTGAATGGAAGTGGGAGAGGATCACTATGGATTTTGTTACCGGACTCCCACGGACTTTGAAGAAATTTGGGTGATTGTAGACAGGCTGACCAAATCCGTGCACTTCATTCCGGTTTGTACTACTTATTCTTCAGAGCGGCTGGCAAAGATTTATATTCGGGTGATTATTCGATTGCATGGTGTCCCAGTTTCCATCATATCAAATTGGGGCACTCAGTTTTCCTCTCAGTTTTGGCTGACAGTTCAGCTAGAGTTGGGTACTCAGGTACAATTGAGCACAACCTTTCACCTTCAGACGGATGGATAGTCCGAGCGAACCATTCAGATATTAGAGGATATGCTACGCGCCTGTCTTATTGATTTTGGAGGGTCATGGGATCGGTTTCTACCGCTTGCAGAGTTTGCCTACAACAACAGCTATCAGACCAGGATTCAGATGGCATCGTATGAGGCCGTATATAGGAGACGGTGTAGATCTCCAGTTGGTTGGTTCGAGCCTAGTGACACTAGATTGTTGTGGACAGATTTGGTTCGGGATGCATTAGAGAAGGTGAAGATGATTCAGGAGAGACTCCGTACAGCGCAGTCGATACAGAAAAGTTATGCGGACAAAAAAGTCCAAGATGTATCCTATTTGATTGGTGAGAAGATTTTGCTTAAGGTTTCACCCGCAAAGGATGTTATGAGATTCGGAAAGAAATGAAAGTTGAGTATGCAGTTCATTGGGCCTTTTGAGGTACTTAAGAGGAATGGGGAGGTGGCTTATGTGCTTGCCTTGCCACCCAGCTTGTCGAGCGTGCATCTAGTTTTCCATGTTTCTATGCTTCGGAAGTATATTGGGAACCCATCCCATGTTCTGGATTTCAGCACGATTCAGTTTGAGGGTTGTTTAACTTATGATATAGAGCCAGCATCCATTTTGGATCGTCAAGTGCAGAAGTTGAGGTCAAAGGATGTTGCTACGGTGAAGGTGTAGAGGAAAGGTTGGCCCGTGGAGGAGGCTACCTGGGAGACCGAGCAGGAGATGCAGAGTAGATAACCCCACCTATTTTAGACTTCAGGTATGTTTCTTGACTCGCTCGAGGACGTGCGTTTGTTTAGTTAAGGACGATACGATGACCTGACTCGTCGTCACGTGAGTTACTAGCCTGTTTTCCCCATTTTCTTCTTCTTTATGCTTCATCATCAGTGTTGTGTCTGATCGAGTTGTTTGGATGGATTTTTGAAGGAAATGAGACACTTAGACCCTTTAATGAATGCT
Source organism: Nicotiana benthamiana (assembly GCA_034376525.1). Taxonomy (NCBI): domain Eukaryota; kingdom Viridiplantae; phylum Streptophyta; class Magnoliopsida; order Solanales; family Solanaceae; genus Nicotiana; species Nicotiana benthamiana. The sequence goes on along the minus strand of CM067330.1, from coordinate 51,019,987 downwards.
TATCTTTGAAAAGTCAACCGGATGTTGACTTATAAGTTAGAGGGCTTGAATGCAAATTCCTATGATTTGGTTAGCTTCGGGGGATGATTTGTGACTTAGGAGTGTGATCGGAAGTGATTTTGGAGCTCCGGTATAGAATTAGGCTTGAATTGGCGAAGTTGATATTTTGGCCAATTCCGGTTGGTAGGTGAGATTTTGATCCGAGGGTCACAATGGAATTCCGAGAGTCGATGTAGCTTCGTTAGGTGATTTGAGATGCGTGTGAAAACTTTCATGTCATTCGAAGGAGGTTTTGTTGGGTTTTTGATCAAATGCGCGTTTTGGAAGTTTTAGAAGAACTTAAGCTTGAATCCGATGTAATTTGATGGTTTTGGTGTTGTTTGTGGTGTTTTGGTGATTGGAGCAAGTATGAATAATGTTTTAGGATGGGTTGGCACCTTTTGTTGAGGTCCCAGGGGCCTCAGGTGAGTTTCAGATGGCTAAACAGGAAGTTTCAGACTTGGAAATGCATCAGAAGTTGCAGGCCTCGCAAATGCGAGAAATGGTTTGCATTTGCGATCTTGCATTTGTGAGTGAGGCTTCGCATTTGCGAATAGCTAGCCTCAGGAAGGCATTGCGTTTGTGATAGTTTGATCGCAATTGCGACCTCGGCAGGGTTTGCATTTGCGATCAAGGTGTCGTATTTGCGACCCAGTAGGGTTCGCATTTGCGAGCCAGATGTTGCATTTGCAACCTTGGCAGGGGAGGCTCAGCTCGCAATTCCGATGGTTTGGTCATATTTGTGATTGTCACATTTGCGAACCAGGTGTCGCAAATGCGACATCTGAGGGCTGTGTCTAGTTATTAAAAATTTGAACTTAGCCTGTTTTCATCACTTCACACTTGGCTTTGGGTGATTTTTAAGAGCTTTTGGACGGGGATTGAAAAGGGTTTCTACTAAGATTGATTGGAGGTGAAATCTATGAACTAAAAACATGATTTAATTGTAGAATCAACCTAGAAATTCATGAAAACTTAGCAAAAAGGGGAAGAACTAGGGCTGGAAAGTTGATATTTCAAATTGGGGTTTGAAGGGCCATTTGAGCTCGGATTTGAGAGTTCTTGATATGTGTAGACTCGTGGCGAGATAAGGAATCCATTGGTGTAAAATTTTCTGGAATTTGAGAAGCGGGTCCAGGGCTCGGGTTTTGCTAATTTTGAGATTTTTGCTATTTTTCAATTTTTTTCGTTTGGGTATTGTTCCATTGGCATATTGTGACGTATTCGTTGTGGTTTTGATCAGATTCGACATGCGATGAGGTCGATTTGAGATGCTAGGGCATAGCGAGCTAGGATTTTGGCCGGCTTGAAGTGAGTAATAGATGTAAATGTTGTCCTAGGGTTTGAAACCCCGAATTTGCACATCGTAGTGCTATATTAAGGTGACTTGAACGCCAGATAGTGAGCGTGGGGTAGAGCATTGTTGGGGATTGTGACTTGGTTCATCCAAGTAGATGAATATACTGCATATTTCACTAAAATTTAATTATTATTATTATAGTTTGAGTTGATCTCTATGATTGGGCTTCATGCCAATTGATTGAATCCTTCAGGGATTGCTATTATTGGTTTCTTACCATTTTTATGTATTATTGAACACAATCCTGGTATTTAATACTATTTTTCAAAATCAGCCATCTTTTCTCAAACTTGAAACTTAAATAATATTTCTAATGATGTTTGGGCTGAATATTTATATATTATTGTGCCTGAGGGGCTTATGTGGTTCTGGACTGAGCATGGGATCGGGTTGTGCGCCGCAACAGTATTATATTGATATTGATATGAGGTCGAGAGCCTAATAGATGCCACGAGATGGCATATACTGCGCTTCGGCCGTATGGGGCCCCTCCCGGAGTCTGCACACCCCAGTGAGCGCCATCGACGATAAATAAATGAGCGGGTTGCACGCCGCATCGGGTAATAGGGAGTACCAGACTATATGTTGCATTTCATACTTGATTGTCATTTACTTACTTATCTGTTGTAGTACTTCCATAATTGTTGTTATTGGTTTACTGATTTAATACTATTTGGTTCAGGTTGTTGTATTTATAGAATTGCTTTGTGCCTATTCAGGATTTCTTATTCTCAGCCTTTATTTATGTTTATTACTCACCGGGTCGGAGTATTCACATTACTCCCTGCACCTTGTGTGCAGATCTAGGTACATCTGAGGCTGAGTGAGGACCTCTCTATCGAGCAACTTATCTCGAAGTATCAAGGTAGCTACATGACGTCTATAGTCCTGATTGTCCCTTCTATCTTATTGATTCATTTCCGCATTTATTTAGAACGATATGTAATATGTTAATACTCATGTATTAGAGGCTCAGACTTGTGACACCGGATTCTTCGGGCTGTATAGTAGTATTGGTATTTGGGATTTTCCGCATGTTTTACTCTATTTCAGAATTACAGTATGATGACTTAGTGATTTATCTATGTAAATTAATTCATGAACTGCATAAAAATAGTTGAGGTTATTAGATTGGTCGGGCTTGCATGGCAGTATGTCGGGCGCCATCATGATCGGGATTGGGGTCGTGACAAAAGCAGTATAGAATAGACATAAAAGAACATGGAGTAAAGAACTCAACCTGTAAGTCTGAATAGCTCTATGAATCATGAAAAGTTTAGAATATCATGCATATGCGTATAAATGTCATATCATGCATAGGTATACGCATACATAACATCATCAAGCTTTCGAGGGTATCCCATCATATCATCTCGGTCTCTGTGGGCGAAATCATCAACGTATATACCAGTTGATCAAGTGATGATGCGTATATAGCGCCATAACCTTTTCCTATGCCCCATATACATATAATATATGCGTACATAGGGCCATATGGTTATAGGTCAATGTATATGTATAAATAAATGAAATGTATAAGAAATAAGTCAATAATATCCCTCGGGATGTCATAAGAATAATATGCCTTCGGATAAACTTTATCAACTTATGTATTTTCTGAGACCCTTGAATATACGATATAATAATAGGAAACATGGGGAATTAAGAACATAGAAACCCCTAATACTTCTAAGAATAGAGTCATTTGTGAGAGTCGCGCGTTTGCTCGTTTATTTTGTATCATATGGACCAATCCCATTGTTCTTTGTGCCCCATCAGTGAACTATTGGACGTGGGGCCTATTGGCGGGATGCTCAGGCTCTTGATGGACTTGAACCCTTTTACCATACTAGGTCGTGTAACTAGGCTCTAACTCACCCTTGAACAAATTCCATACCCGAGTCTGTTGCTCCAGGAGCCTACACTGATGTCAAATCAAGCGAACCTTTTCTTCTGGGAATGCAGCTTTTGGACCTAGTTCAATGACTTGTCGGCTTAAATCTTCATCATGAGGGATCATTTGATACCTGCCCAGCTGGCGCAGAACCATGTGGTGGAGCATATAATTGAATACTCCAAAGCCCATTAACAAAAGAAAGCACACTCCGGACGACTTATAAATGACTTCAGTAACCAAGAGCCAACTGAATATCCACTCAATTTTTTTTGCCATCAAGGAATTCAAATGTGCGAACCATGCCTAAACTCGAATAAATAAAAGCCAATTATAACAGTTATTCTAAACTCGAATTCTTGGACCCTGAACCAAAAGTTCTGGGTTCTTTTTCCCAGTGGAGTCGTTAGAGCTGTCACACCTCCTTTTTAACTCGAGGGGTATATAAGAGAGTTTTTTCAATTTAACTGACATAAATCGAAATGAAATTATTTTATTTATTTTTAAGAATCATCACTTAGAATAATTTATTTAGTGTCCCAAGTCACCGGTTTATTTATATCTTAAATCAAGGAAAATCGACTTTATAAATTTTGTTAACCGGGGTAAAGGTGTTAGGCATTCTAAGGTTCCATGGTTCGAGCACTGTCACTTAAATTATCAATAATTGGCCTATTATCTGATTTATTACATGATTAAAATGTCTGTGCCTTTTAAGCTTTATAACCGCCTTTTAATTTTTTTAACAGCTTTTAGGATTTATAAAATTATTTTTTAAACAAGTTATGATTGTCGTACACTTACCATTTTAGGACACATCATAAACCATGCTACATAAAATGCACTCGTGATTCGTGATATATTTATTTTATTATTTTCAAAAGTTATGATCGTATTACATTAAATGCACACCCGAATTTGAAAATTAGGTATCATAACTATGCTACGGGAACTGTACCCATAGTCACGATGATTTATTATAAAATGTGCCTAAAGCAAACTAAGAATGTTCAAAGTATTTTTTTCACATTAGTTTTTGCATTAATGTGAGGGTCGTAGATTATAGGATTTATTTGTGAATGGAACACCTCAATTCGTCTTAAAATCTATGGATTATATTCAGCTATTAGCAATTTAATTGTAACAATTACATCTCGCGTTTTTATACATTAAAATTTTATTTTTCAAGTTAACCGACGTAGACTCGGAGATGAGATCATCTTGATGTTAACGTACTTGCGCTATTTATAACATGTGATAAATAAGTGTTATGAAAGATAAAGGGATATACGAATTAAAAAAACGAGTTTCGTTGAAAGTGGCCAATTTAGAATAAAATACGGGTCGAGTGATAATACCCGATAATTATGAACTAGTACCACGCAAGGTGCCATATGATCATGATAGTATAGTATATAAAGTATATATGAAGGATTTTAAAAATAAATAGAATTTTAAGTAATTTATGATAATTTTTAAATTATACGGATAATTAATTAATTATCGAGTAACGAAATATTACCTCATTAACTAATAAGTGGATAAATAATTAATAAATTAACCCCTACACCTGAAAAGAAACCACAAATCCTAGAAAGTAACTAAGTAATCACAATTCTAGGTGACTACTTAATAATAACTCAAAGTCTTTGAAAGACTTATACAAACTTATCCAAATATGTTTTTAAGATTCATTTTTAATGTCTTTAGCCTCATTTAATAACTTTAGCTTCATTTAGAGACTTTAGTTCCAATTCATTTTTTTGGTTTTGAAATCAAGAACTTGGAAACAGAAGTTACTTTCGTCCAAATTCTTTAGCCAAGGTTCGTTTGAAAATTAAAAGAACAACAATAATTTTGTTCAATTCAAGCATAGGTTGGTCCGTATTTCGCTAGAAGCCGAAAGCTTCATTTCGTTCAAATAATTTAGGAACACATATATTAACGCCTCCTTTCTTTCTTTTGTCATGGTTCAGATTATACTGAAGAAACGGACAAGTACATAATTTTCATAAATTACTCTATTCGTAGAAATAACATGGGTACGATATTCTTGATTTCCCATAAAATATATTACTATCTTCTGTTCATGGGTCTCAGAATAATACACAGTTAAAAAAGTTTATTCAGAAGTACTATTAAGATTATTACGTTTTTTTCATGCATTTTACTTATTTATACACGTGCATTGACCCATGACCAGATGGCGTTACATATGCGTATATATGTATATTATATTTATATGGGATACGAGAAAAAGGCTATGACGTTATATATGTACTACCACCTGATCGGTTGGTATATAATAATGATGTTGCCCACACTGGCTGAAATATGACTCAGACGGTGTTTTATACGCGTAAATATGATGTATATGTATGTGGGATATGGGAATAGGTTATGACATTATATATGCACCACCAGCTAATCAGCTGGTATATATTGATGATGTGCCCACAGTGGCTAAAACGATATGATGGGATGCCCTCAGTGGCTTGAAGATATGATGTACACCCATACCTATGCATGACACGATATCTATACACATGTGCATGACATTATAAATGTTTTAAAATTGATAAAGTTATTCAGATTTAAAGATGTGTTTCTATATTACATGTTTCATTTATGTCTTTTACATACAAATTTTCCTGCCTTACATACTCAGTACATTTTTCGTACCGACGCCCTATTTTACGGAGCCTGCATTTCATGCCCCCGGGTGCAGCTAAGCACGCTGATGGTCCCCCTACTTAGGATCCCTGATCAGCGAGAATTGGCATGCTTCATTTGATCTAGAGTTGCATTTAATTTTGGTGCGATACGTTTGTATATATATGTGTATGGGCTTGATATGGCTCAGTCCCATCTTTGTACAATTATGTTATGTTAGAGGTCTATGGACAGTATGTCTAGTAGGATTATATGTGGTCTTGTCGGCTTTCATTTTTAAATGTATAGTTGTCTATGATAGCCTTGACGGCTCGCCCATTGTATTCTGCATGTATACGTACATATGACTTGAAAGTAGTTTTCCTTCTTGTATGTTGTGAGCATATGATTTTTGTCTAGCCTAAAATTTTTCTATAAATTCGTGAAATTAGGATTTTCCTTTATCTGTGTGATACTTATAATTTAATTGCATAAATTGTGTGTTTATTTGCATGTTGAGTGCATTTTAATTCACAAAAATACAAAAATAGCATTTTGCATTTAGGATATTAGTTTTAACATTCGGTTCAATGGTTAATTAATAGCATGGGAAAAATAAATTATATAATAACAGAAGCAGTCCTTTTTGCATTTTTACTTTTAAAGTCCCAAATTTGTCTTTAAAATTAGGGTTTAGTCAATTGAAAATTTAATTAGCTTAATTTTAGATTTAAATTAGGTTTTTTTCTATTTTAATGTTAATTTGGTTTTAATAATATTATTTAGAAATTATAACAAATAAGAAAAAAGGGATTTGGAAATGTGATCTTGTTTTAAAAGACCAACTTGGGTCATTTTTACAAATTTAAACCAGTCCAAAGCGGCCCAGCCCAAACATCCATCTAAGCCAACCCCAAATCAACCATAACCCGACCCAGCCCCAATCCATACCAAAACAACGTTGTTTAGGGCATTTTAATCCTGACCGTCTAGGTTGTTTAATCTAACGGTCAGGAACTAAGTATTCATTGATATATTAATGTCCAAACGCATGCCCCCTACCCATGTCTCACCACCTCTTAGACCATATTAAACGCAGATGTAACGCCGTCGTTCCTCCACCATCTGCCGCTGGCGGCGAGTCACCAATGTCCCCCAAATGTACACCATAAGTTCTCCTTCATCTCCTATGTCCAAATCCAAGCCCTAGTTCCCTCAAATCTCCCTCAAACCCATCGAATATGCAAAAATGTATCTGCCGTCTCCGCTGTGTACGGCGGTGCCTCATCCAGTCTCAACCGAAATCACACCATGCACTCACCATGACCCCCTCTCCCCAAATCTTAAACTAGCCTCCCTCAAGTCCAGCCAAAACTTCCCGAATCCTAGATTTAGGGTTCAAGTTCGAAATCTAAAAGAATTCCGGCCTTGCAAAGGCTTTTCAATGCCTTGTTTGATTCTCAAATGATGTTGTTCATTTATTCTTGCCAAAGAATAAGCAAATAGCATTATTTGGGGATTAAATATGAATTTCATTCAATATTAGAGTATGAATCGGTGAGTTGTTTGTTTTAATTCTTTGTTTCCACATCTTCTTCTTTCTTTTACAGGTTTGAGTGCTTCTTTTGATTAAAATCGTTGCAATGCCTAGTTCTCTTTCAGGTTTAATAAGTTGCCTTAATTGATTAAGTCTAAGTTTTCCTCTATATTCCTCACTGATTTTCCTTTAATTTTTTGTTCTTATTTGCTTATTTTCGCTGGTGCTGTTGATGATTGATTTTGAGTTAGGATAATTAAAATAAGTAGGGCGTAAATCAGAAGTGATTTGTGTTTTTCCCAAACCCTATTTTTCTTATTCCCTGTGGCTCGTTTGATCATTTTGGAATAACCATAGTCAGCACCAACTTAGTTAGAAGGGGCTTGGTTAGTCGGGCCTTGGGATAGTTGAGCCTAGGTTAACCATTTGGGAAGTAAATTTCAGGGCAAATAGGGGTAATTTGAGGAAAACTAGATAAAAAGAAATCTTAGGTAATAGACTTAGAATCTTCTAGTGTGGGGGTGGGAATGCCATTTTTTTGTTTTTGGGTAGCATCACTTGGTTTATAAGTCAGGATCCTAGGCTTTTCTAAGCAAAAATCAATAATTCAAAAGGACTAAGGGGGAAAAACTAAAATAAAAAGTAGCCCTATTTGCTTGCTTATAAAGTTTGTTTTCCTTGCCTTAGAGGAGGAGGACGGAAGAATAAAAAAAATACAAAAGAGGCAGTTACTATTTCATTCATATTTGAGCTCTAAACTTCAAAAAATTTGATCTCTAATTTCCTGTCCGGGCTATGAAATGGTTTAAAAGTTAGCCAGTGAATTCATGTTTGGGTGTATTTCGAGTTATCTGGTTGTGTTGAATTGGTATTAGTTGTTCGAACTGCATACCATGGTCTTTTGAAATGTTGAATCTAATGTTCTATTGATTTGGAGTTCATTCATTGATCTCATCACTGGATCTGGGGCTATTTATTGCTGCTTTTCATGCTCTGCTGAAGTTTAATTTCTAATCCTTCCTTGTTCACTTATCCTTCTCATTTCAGGTATTCTTCTATCTCAAATGATGTGTGAAGAGTTTGAATCAGCAATTGTAATTGAATTTCTGAAGGAATGATATATTATTCATGTTCTTCTCATGTTAAATTACTGGTAGATGTGTTAGTTTGATTTTAGATTGTTTAATAGCAATAGTCGAGATTTAAATAACGGGAACATTCCATTATTTGTACTAGACTGGACTGCTGGACTTTTAGACTTGCTTGACTGCCATTTGAATGGCTAAATGTTTGTGTGAGAAGTTAAATGCATAGGATCAACTAATTGTCTTTTTCGTTCATAAGTACTTGTTATTACTGAACCATGACAGCATGGAATTCCATATTCATGTTAGATGGCATGTTGGTTTGGAATTTAACTGATTCAACATCTTAAAAATGAAAACGTGAAAAATTAATATTTTAGTAATAATTCCGTTTTCAGCCATAATTAGATGCATTTGGAGTACATTAGTTGCAATTAAATAGTTTTTAAAATATGTTAGTCATAAATATGCCTATGCATCGAATAATGTATGTCAAAATTGAAATTAAAGCTGATTTGCTTTCGAATTCTATGTCTATCATGTGTTTAAAAATTATTAGACCCAATTGGTTTAGAAATCAAGACTCTTGGGATCCAATAAGACTATTTTTCTCATGCTTGGGCTCATTCATGGGCCCAGCATGGTAATTTTTCATTTTATATAAGCTTCAGGCTTAACCGTATGCTACTAGCCCAGGTATTAGTAGTCCGATGAATCAGTATATTTGCTGGATTATGGACTATCAGGGACAACTTCGAATTGGGCTCTTGCTATAACCCAAGGTTGGTAACATATTTCATAAATGCTAATAGAATTCTTCACTTTTAGGCTAGTTTTTGAAACCAAATATACTGAAAATTCAAGTCCCATTTGAAGTTATTGAACTACTCTCATAATGTAATTTTGTGCCTTCCAAGTTAAGTGGTGAGTTTGAATTAAGAGGTTTTCCTCTTGTTTGAGTTCGGGCTTGAACTTGATGCCCGAAATTTATAGTTCTAATTGATTAGGCATTTTAGAGATAATCCTTAATAGAAAATAATAGTTCGCTTTAGGATACCCTTAAAATAAAAAATAGGTACGCCGCGCCGAATAAAATCTCAAATTGCGTGGCCCTCTTTAAATACTTATATAAAATACTTAGAACTCGGGAAGATCCGTTAAGAGAATTTTCACGGCCTCTCGCAAAGTTAATAACACGTTAGCCGCTTTAGGCGCGTTCTTAACAACTTTACCTTCCTAAATTCGGGTGTGCATTTTATGCGACCCTAATCAAAATCCCAAAACATTGACAAAAATGTGTCGAGGGTCTGGGTGCATTTCATGTGACGTGATCCAAAAATATATTTTAAACGACGTTCAATTTTCTAAAATTATTAATTAAAAGCGGTAAATACTTTCAAATTGCATTATAGGATAACATGTATTAAAATCAGATTTTAGCCGAATATAAGAGTTGAGCCACCGTGCTAGAACCACGGAATTTGGGAGTGTCTAACACCTTCTCCCGGGTTAACAGAATTCCTTACCTTGATTTCTGGTTCCCTGACTGTTAAACAGAGTTAAATCTTCTTAGATTCGAGATTTAAATCGGTGACTTGGGACACCATTAATTTTTCCAAGTGGCGACTCTGAATAAATAAATAATCCCATTTCGAATAATGCCACTTTAAATAGAAAAACTTCCTTATACATTTATCCTTTTGGGGTGGTGTGTAAAAAGGAGGTATGACATATGTTACTTTTATAACTCAGTAGATGTTATTCGGGCTCGTATCTTAGACGCATGCTTAGGGGTGTTTGACAGGCAGGACTCAGGCACCCGTCGCGGACCATCGGTTTTGGTCGTGACAAAAGTGGTATCAGAGCAGTTCTGTAGTAGGGTTGTCTACAGACCGTGTCTAGTAGAGTCTTATTTATGGGTGTGTCATGCACCACACTTATGGACAGGAGGGTACAAAACATATAGGATGTTATCCTCTTTTCTTATCTTAGATCGTGCGATATAAGCCTTCTTGTTTCTAACGATGTGTTACATTTTTAGCGGTGCCTTCGACAGATACAATAGTTAGCACGAGTTAGAAGGCTACGAAGGTGTTAGAAAGAGAGATAAGTTATACTATGCATTCAGACCCATCGGAGATCATGGGTTCTATTGAGGAGGATCCATCCAAGGATCCATATGAGTCATCCGTTCGAATTGTTTTGACCACTCTGGCAGTAGATGGGGCGAGAGGAAATCTGACCTCACCAAAACCATTAGTTTTATAGCCTGTTGATCAAGGTATGAGGGGATTAGTGCATGGATTGGCATAACTCGGATTCCCTCTGGTTCAAAACTATGTCAAGGTATTTGAGGACATCAATACTTTTAAGGTTCAGATAGTCCACAGTCTTGGGAGTCCGTCAATCAAGGTTTATTAGTGTATCTTATAGGATACGCAGAGGAAGAATATACTAGTCTTGCTAAGAAGAGGAAGGTAACTGATAAGGACATGATGTCCGATCGAGGTTCTTATATAGGACGAGGCAAGGACCCTCTATAATAGACTTCCTCCAAGTGTCACTTTTTGGTTGGTGAGTTCCACCTCTTTTTGGAATATTACCAAGTTAGGGTTCTAACTGTGTTTGGTTGTTTTATGAGGATGTAGGGAGACCCGTCCCGACTTTTATATATTATGGTTATGCCTACTTAGAGGTCTTGCAGACAGTATCATGTATATAGTTTTGGATATGATATATCTACGGCCTAGCCGATCCCTATGTATATAAACCTTTTTCTAAATTAGTTATGTGAGTTAAGTTTTAATATCATTAAATATATATATATATATATATATATATATATATATATATATATATATATATATATATATATATATATATATATATATGGATATAGCCCAAAATGGCCCGTGATAGATTTGATAATAAACAAGGATAAGGTACGTGGTGTTCGGTTAGGTAGAACTCTATACTATAATGGGTATAGATTGGTTGGCCTTTTGGTATGTTGAACATCAAGTGTAGATCAAAGATAGTCCGATTTCAATTTCCAAGGGAAACTGTTTTGGAGTGGGAAGGTATTACGGAGTCGCCGATAAGCAGATTTATTTCTTACCTCAAGGCGAGGAAGATGATCAGTAAGGGTTGTGTTTATCACTTAGTTCGGGTTCAGGATATGGAAGTACAGTCACCAACCATTCAGTCCATCCCAGTGCTTAGTGAGTTTCCCGATATTTTTTCGATGAACATCTAGGTCTTCCACTAGAGAGAGAAATTGGGTTTGCCATTGACCTACTACCAGATACTTGTCTTCACTCTATAGAATGGCCAATGTAGGTCTGTAAGAATTAAAGGAACAACTAAGGGGCTTGCTTGAAATTTTTTTATCAGATCTAGTACGTCACCATGGGGAGCACCTGTGTTATTTATGAGAAAGGAGGATGGTCCATTACGAATGTGTATCAATTATAGGCAATTGAATAAGGTGACTATCAAGAATAAGTACCCGCTCCCGAGGATTTATTTAATCATTTACAAGGTGCTAAGTGTTTTCAAATATAGACTTGAGAACTGGGTACCATCAGGTAAGGGTTAAGGAGGAAGATATTCCGAAGACAATATCCAGGACCAGATATACACACTATTAGTTTCATGTTATGTCATTCGGTTTGACCAATGCCCTAGCAGTATTCATGGATTTGATGAATCATGTTTTTAGGCCCTTTTTAAGATCTATTCATAATCGTATTTATCGGCAATATATATTGGTATATTCATGTTCATAGGCTGAGCATGAAGATCACTTGCGTATTGTGATCAGAGTTCTACAAAAAGGGAAGTTTTATACAAAATTCTCTAAATATGAATTCTGGTTCTATAGCTCTCCTTGGGCATATCATTTTGGGTGAAGGCATACAGGTGGATACACAAAAGAGTGAGGCATTAAAGACTTGACCTAGACCCACAATACAGATGAAGGTTAGTAGCTTCTTCGGTTGGCAGGTTACAAGAAACTCTTAACAAAAAATTCTTCTCTTCTAAGCACCTTTGAACAAAGTGGTATTTGGTGTCTTGCTTGATGTTACGGAATAATATAAGAAAATCTAGAGTGCAAGCAGGTTGAACAAATATTGCGAATAAGTATAAATAGATATATGTAGGTCGCAAGCTAAAGTATGGTAGAGTGTCAAGGTTCTAGGAAGACATGAGGAAGGATAAGAAAAGATGAGTAAAAAGGTGGCGAGAACAGATAAGCCCTTGCGGTTAAGCTTATGAGAGAGCCAATAGTTTATCGAAGTTATAGAAGGCTTAGTATGGCCTGAAAGGACTTAAAAGAGTCTAAGACTAGTAACGTTTAGAATAGATGAAATACTATGCTAATAATGGGATAAGGGCGTAATTATGATGGATAAAGGATGAAGTTTGGGCCTCTGAAATGGGAAATTTCCCGAGTTGTAAAAAATTAGGATACCCATGTAAGTTGACTCAGAAGGGAGCAAATGATTCAATGGACCGATGTTTGTGATCAAAGTTTCCGGGCAATAAAAGACAGATTAACTTTAGCACCGGTTCTAACGCTCCCCAAAGGGACCAATGGTTATGTTATCTATTGCTACGCTTCAGGAATTGGATTGGGTTATGTGCTGATGCAACATGGTAAGGTTTTGTCTTATACTTCTAGAAAACTAAGAAAGCACGAGAAGAACTACTCAGCCCACGATTTAGAGTTAGTTGTGGTGATTTAGGCACTAAAGGCACTACTTATATGGCATTCATATTGATATCTATACGGATCATAAGAGCCTCCAGTACATCTTCAAGCAAGAAGAATTGAATCTACATCAAAGGAGATGGTTGGAGCTACTTAAAGACTATGACGTTGATATTTTATACCATCCGGGGAAGGCGAACGCAGTAGCCGATTCCCTCAGTCGTATCTCTATGGGTATCATGTCGTATTTACAACCAAAAAAGAGGGGAATAACCCATAAGGTTCATCAGCTAGCTAGTCTTGGAGTTTGGATACTAGGCTCAGGTGGCGTTGGAAATACACTTCAAGATACGACAACATCCTCTTTAGGTACTCAAGTAAAGGAATGCCAGTACGAGGATCATGTGTCAGTTTATTATAGGGATACCACCCTTCAAAAGGAGAAGAAACCGTTAGAAATTATAGAAGATGGTGTCATCAGATATTAAGGGTGATTATGTGTGCCTGATATTGCAGGGTTGCGTCGGCAGGTTATGGGAGAAACTCACTATTCTCGTTATTCTATCCATCCAGGAGCAACAAAGATGTATCATAATATCAGGAAAGTATATTGGTGGGTTATTGCAAGTTATGGAGATTCCGACTTAGAAACGGAAAGTAATCAATATGGAATTCATCGTAGGTTTACCTCGTACCCAGCGTAAGTTCGATTTGATATGGGTGATTGTTGATAGGTTTACAAAGTTAGCCCATTTTTTTCCCATAAAAACTACATATTCCTCGGAGGATTATGCAAGGATTTATATTAAAGAGATAGTACGACTACATGGTATCCCATATTTATTATCTCGGATATATGAGCTCAATTTACAGCTAACTTCTGTAGGTCCTTCCAAAAAGGGATTCGGGACTCAAGTAAGTCTGAGTACAGACATACGGACAAACTTAACGTATTATTGAAACACTGGAGGATATGTTACAAGCCTGTGTAATAGATTCAAAGGTAACTGGAATGATCATCTATCGCTTATTGAGTTTGCATATAATAATAGTTACTATTACAATGTTTAGATGGCTCTATTAGAGGCTCTTTACGAACAAAAGTGTAGGTCACCTATAGGGTGGTTTGATGTTGGAGAATCTGAATTACATGGGCTAGACTTGGTTCAGCAAGCCATAGAAAAAGCAAAGCTTATCCGGGATCGACTATTGACAGCTTAGAGTCGTCAAATGTCATATTCTGACATGCGGTAATGAGATTTAGAGTTCGAGGTTGATTACTGGGTATTCTTAAAGGTAGCGCCTATGAAGGGTATGATGAGGTTTGGCAAGAAAGGTAAACTTAGCCCATGGTATATTGGGCCTTATAGGATCATTCAGTGAGTGAGACAAGTAGCTTATGAGTTAGAATTGTCCTAAAAAATTGGAGTCTGTCCATCTAGTGTTTCACGTATCTATGTTATGAAAGTGCATTTGCGATCCTACCTGAGTGATGCACACGAATGATGTACAGATTACAGAAGACTTGTCATACAAGGAAATTTTGATTGCCCTATTAGACCGACTAATCCGCAATCTGCGAAATAAGAAAATAGCCTCCATGAAAGTAATTTGGAGAAATAATAATAGAGAAGAAATAACTTGGGAGGCCGAGGAAAACATGAGTGTAGATATCCCTACTTATTTCCTCCTCCAGAGAAGGGTCCGACTGAGATGTCATAATTATAAGGTACGTGTATAAATTCTTTTACTGGCTATTGTTGTTGGTCGTGTGAGGCTATGGTCGTTATTTATAATTGTGGTGCTGCGTGGCGTTGGGTTATTGAGCTTCTATAAGGAGAATTGGTAGTGGTGTTATTATAGAGGCGACCCTACTAAAGTTATATGGAACACGAGGAGTTGAACATTTAAGGACGAATGTTTCTAAGGTGGGAAGGATGTTACATCTCGTATTTTCGTACGTTAAAATTTTATTTTCAAGTTAACCGATGTAGACTCGGGATGAGATCATCTTGACGTTAACGTACTTACGCTACTTATAACATGCGATAAATAAGTATTATGAAGGATACATGGATATACAGATTAATGAAAACGAGTTTCGTTGAAAGTGTCTAATTTGAAATAAAATATCAGTCGAGCGATGATACCCGAAAATTATGATAGTACCACGCAAAGTTCCCATATGACCACAATAGTATAATATATAAAGTATATATGAAGTATTTTAAAATAAATTGAATTTTAAATAATTTGTAGCAATTTTTAAGTTATGCAGGTAATTGATTAAATACTAGGTAACAGGACATTACCCAGTTAATAAATAAATAAATAAATAAATAAATAAATAATAAATTAACCCCACGCGTGGAAAGAAGCCACCAAGCCTAGTAAGTGACTAAGTTGTCATAATTCTAGGTGGCTACTTAATAATAACTCAAAGTCTTAGAAAGACTTATACAAACTTATCCAAATCTATTTTTAAGACATTTCTAATGTCTTTAGCCTCATTTTAATACCTTTAGCTTCATTAAATCTTTGTGCCTTAAGCTCCAATTCATTTCTTTGATTTTGAAATCAAGAACTTGGAAACAGAAGTTACTTTCGTCCAAATTCTTTAGCCAAAGTTCGATTGAAAATTCAAAGAACAACAACAATTTTGTTCAATTCAAGCACAGGCTCATTCGTATTTGTAAGAAGCAGAAAGCTTCATTTCATTTAAATAATTCGGGGAACATGTACATTAAAGCTCTTCCTTCTTTCTTTTGGCATAGTCCATATTATACTGAAAAAACGAGCAAATATATAATTTTCATAAATTACTCTATCCATAAAAATAGCAGGGGTGTTTATATTCTTGATTCCCCAAGAAAAATATTATTATCTTGTATTTATGGGTCTCAGAATAATATACAGTTGAAAAAGTTTATTCTAAAGGAATATTGATGTTATTACGTATTTTTTATGCATTTCACTTATTTATACATGTACATTGACCGATGACCATATGGCGTTATATATGCGTATAAATGTATATTATATTTATATGGGATACAGGAAAAAGGTTACATCATTATATACGCATCACCACCTGATCAGCTGGTATATGATAATGATTTTGCCCACAGTGGTTGAAATATGACACATGGGATATGGGAAGAGGTTATGACGTTATATACGCACCACCACCTGATCAGCTGGTATATGTTGATGATGTGCCTACAGTGGCCGAGACGATATGATGGGATGCCCTAGTGGCTTGAAGATATTATGTACACCCATACTTATGCATGACACGATATTTTATATGCATGTGCATAAACGTTTTAAAATTTGTAAAGTTATTCAGATTTAAAGATGTGTTTCTATATTCCATGTTTCATCTATTTCTTTTACATACAAATTTTCATGTCTTACATACTCAATATATTTTTCATACTGATGTCCTATTTCACGGGGCATGCTTTCATGCCCGCAGGTGCAGGTAAGGAAGCTGACGGTCCCCCTTCTTAGGATCCCTAGTCAGCGGGAGTTGGCGTGCTCCATTTGATTTGGAGCTATTTTTTATTTTGGTACAATATGTTTGTGTGTATGTGTGAGTGCGTGTGTGTGTGTGTGTATATATATACACACACACACACACACACACACACACACACACACACACACACACACACACATATATATATATATATATATATATATATATATATATATATATATATATATAAATGATATATATATATATATAAATGATGTGGCTCAGTCCGTCTTTGTACAATTATGTGTTGTTAGAGGTCTGTGGACAGTATGGCTAGTTGTATTGTATGTGGCTTTGTCGGCCTTCAATTTTAAATATATAGTTGTCTATGGCAGCCTTGCCGGCTCGTCTATTGTATTCTGCCTGTATACGTATATATGTCTTGAAAGAAGGTTTCCTTCTTGTATATTACTTTAGAACTTAGCAGATGTTATTCATCATTGTATCTTAGATATATACTTATGGGTGTTTGACAGATAAGACTAAGGAACCCGTCGCGACCCATCGATTTGGGTCGTAACAGTAATCTTGCAACAGATTTAGCTAAGCACTCTAAAATTTATTTGTTCAAATTCATTTTTGGTAGGCTAACTTGGCTTTTATTTAGCGAAAATTCGGCCAGCAGCCAGCTGAATACATTAATTAAAAAGGATCTTTTAAGAGAACTATGATTGATGGGAACTAGGCTCGAAATTGAGCCTAGGAATAGAGACAAAGTGGCCACAACGGCTTCAATTAGGCCAAATACAAGGCCCACCTATTAACGAATAACCTTCGAGTGTTAGAAATTTATTTTTTTATACTAAAACAAACAATAAAAGAACTTAATGGATAAACCCGCTGAAGGCAGTTGGGCTCGATATCGATCTCAAAAAAGGGAAAAGAAGATATGAGCAAAATATTTTGAGCATGGTTCTAACCAGGCTGCCTCATCTGGGCTAATTCTAAGCCGAGTTGTTTCTAGTAGGACGCCCTTCAATACTAAGACCCTACCGGGGCTTGATTCCATATAGCAAAACATTACACAAATTCTAAAAACTAAAATGCTGAAATATCATTTATAATCATGATTTTCTGACCAATTAGCAAATTACATGGCTAACAACTTTAAAATACATTTATCAAAATTATAAGCATAGGATCATAAATAAAACGAAATATAAATATTTCAATCAACAAAACAAAACTTTATTAATTACAACCCTTCAAATCAGATTGAGTCTTAATCAACTATAGAATTAGATGTTGTATCTAGCCATAAAACCAACACACTTCAACTTTTTGTAGCCAAAATTTATTGTACTTTCACTTTTTCAGGAGTAAATCTGACCAAGAATTTATAGCCTTAATATTGCTTCAACCTGAAATTTCATCTCTCAAATAGATGTCCATCAGCAATATATCATCACTATGAATAGCATCAAAGATTGGGAAAAGGAATTCTAAGTAACATGCTGGATCAAACTAAATTATGGCATAAACAGTTAAATATTAGTTTAGAAGGACAAACGGGAATAAATCTGGACAACACTACCACATATAGTCAAAAATCTAATCCTTAGCACAAACTAATACATATACTCAAACACGGATTAAACAAGAAATTTCATTCAATGGAGAAGTATAAAGGTACATCCACATACCTAAAGGCAGAAAAAAGAAGAACATCAGAAGAGTTTTAAACAACACAGGACGAGCAGAAGTAGTAAATCCCAGAAGAAAACCTCACATTCAATCCAATGTTTAACTTATGAAAACTAGAAAATCCCATAGAAATTCTTTAAGTTTTTGCTAAAATCAAAGGAAAAAAGAATCAGCTCTTAAGGAAACAATAGCACAACATTTTAGAGTGTATTTTAGGGTTCTCAAATCTGATGTGTGTGTGAGAATGAGTAAATATCTTTCTTTTTATAGTGCAGGTCCAAAAATAGACATCTGTCCCTTTTTCGGCCTCTTTTAAACAATTCTGGACAGCTGTATACTTCTAGAACCTTCCTTTTTCTAGATATTTTTTTTCTAAAAAAACATCCTAGGTTTTTCTTTTAGTTCAAATAAGCCCCTACAAATTCTAGTGATTTACAAATCATGAAAAATGAAGACCAGGCCATTAAGAAATTTGAGTCCATATCCAACTGATAAACAGAGTTGAAATGGGGCGATTTAAACCTACAAATTATCCTAATCAATCTTCAAATCAAGACAAATTAATCAATTAAACTATTTTTAATAACTAATCTGAAATCAATCCTGTAGACTATTAATTAACTTCTAGAATCATTCTAATTAATTTCGAACGAAAGTACACAATTATAAGAGAAAAAAAGAATAGCCAATCTATCAAAACCCTACAAAGATTAGACCTAATTAGACTGAACCTATGGAAATTAAAACTAAACTTCAGATGAATAAATTCTAGCATGCTTTGATTAATCTAATGAACATATGCAAAATGAACGAACAAAAATAGTCATAAAAAAGAAAACCTAGAGTTTTTGACACCAGATAAATGGTTAAAAGAAAGAAAAGAGATGAAGGGGATAAAAAACAAGGAAGAAAAAGAGCGGAAAAGGGATTATCAAGACCTGATTCGAATTTGAATCTGTTGAGAACTTCGGGCAGGCTTCAACATGATAAAATGAACTTGGACGATCATTAATCGACTGTTCTCAACAAGAAAACTCGACTAGTGGAAGTCTTAGGTTTAGATAGCCCAGAAATTGACTAGAAATCGAAAAGGAAAAAATAGGGTTTGGATTTTAGATATAAACTTCGAGCGGTTTGAGAATGATTTGAGGGAAATAGTTTAGGGATTTGAAAATGGTAGGGAAAAGTGGTTATAGGGTATTAATTTGAGGCGGTTTGGAACACTGGCGGGGCCGTGGGGCGATTTCCGGCAGGTGGCCAACGGCGGCGATTAGAGAGACGAAGAGAGGGGTATGTGTTTGTTTTGGGGGTAGGGGAATTATTTGGACAATTTTTTTTAAATGGCTGCCTAGTTCCAAGCTGTTGGATCAAATGAATCAAACAATTGTGATTGAGAGACTATGAAACAATGTCACTTTTCTATTAAGGGTGGACTGAGTTTTTGAAGGGATTGTGCTAGGTTTGGGCAGATTAGGTATTAAAATTGGCCCAATTAGTTATCTTTTTCCAATGTTTTTTCTTATTTCTTATTTCTTTTTCTTTGTTTCCTTTTTTTCTATTCTTTAATTAAAATCCTAAATTAACCTAATTTGTAAAATTAAGCTAACTATTTAATTATAATATTTATAAAAGTTAGTTTATCCTAAATTAAAAAAAATTACTAATCTAAAATTCAAATCTAAAAATGTAAAAATGAACTAATTTTTGTGATTTTTATTTTAATATAGCAATTAATTAACTAACTAATCCTAAAATATGATCACAAAGTCTAATATGCAATGTATAGTATGTTTGATATTTTTTGGGGGGCATTTTCATGATTTTAATAAAAAGTAAACATGCACAAAATGCAAACAATTAATAAAATCCTACAAAATATTAAATAATTGGGAAAAAAATCTATTTGTTTAATTTTATATGAGTATATTGAATAGGTCAAAAATAACATGCTCACAGCTGTCCTCTTTGCTCGGAAACACGAAGGATTTTTGGGTAAAGATAAAATGAGCAATTTCGAGCGATTTTTACCCGTTTGAAACTTCACGGGAAGCATTTTTGGAAAAATTATGACCAAACCTTACTTCAGAGGTTACCTATATATCCTTGGTTATAAAGGAATCAAGTCAGTGTAGTTCTGGAAGTTTTGGTAGCTGGAGACTACTGAAAAACTATGATTTTACTGTTGTTGTTGTTTTTGCTTGCAGAGCTCCTTATTACACCAAAATAAAAAAAATAAAAAGTTAAACTAGATACGCCTATCATCTACGAGTTACAAGATTCCTATCTATAAGCCTTCTAAAACTTGATCTTGAGTCTTGGTTGATTCTTCCTCCAGACTGTGATCTGAATCTTGATGCTTGTTAACTGCAACCACTGCTTCATTCTTCTTCAACTTTTTGGATCAAGGCGGGACATGCAAGGCTTGTGACTTCAATTATATCTTGAGTTGTTCGCTTCTACACTTAGATTTCAACCTCTTTTCTTATTTTTCTTTCCTTTTATTTGGATTGAGACTTCTTCTTTTGGTCAACTCAAACCTCGTGCCTTATGGTAGAACCTCGTTCAAGCAATAAAACAAACAAGAGAACAAAATTTTTTAACCCCAGTTTTCACTAGGAAATTTTGTGAGTTATAACAATAAAAATCTAAAATATTTTCTTTATTGAAAGTAATAAAATATTGATTGTATATCCTTGAGAAAAATATATTAGGGGGTAGTGACCCTATATCTAAAAATGAAATCAAGTGGGGATCGGAGGCCCTAAGTTGGAAAGATTACCAGGTTATATTGGCATCAATTAGGGAGTGGGACCCTATACTGAAAATGTTACGACCCTGGTTCGCCCTCCGTGAACCATCATGACGGTACCTAGTCGTAGAGACTAGGTGCCATCATGATGGTTCACCGGGTGGCATACCGCAATAGTGATAAATGATATGGATCGGTTGCACGCCGCAACAATATTTTTATGATTTGGATCGGGTTGCGTACCGCAACAATAGATAATAAAAAGTGCTTATTAATTTGTTACGAGTTCCTTTCTTTTGCTGTGAATTCTAAATTGTCCTTATGCTTTTCTCTTGAATTATTATTGCTAAATGACATTCCCCCGCAGCATGTCTTCCTCCCATCTTTACTTGTTATTTATGTTTTATTTTTCATTATATATTATGTAACTGCACAAGTTTATTTGGTAGTCTGGTCCTAGCCTTGTCACTACTTCGCCGGGGTTAGGCCGGGAACTTACCAGCATATGGGGTCGTTTGTGCTGATACTACACTCTGTAGTGTGTGCAGATCCCCAAATGGTAGCTTTTGGACCATAACTTTGGGTGGCTACCTTCAGTCAGTTAGAGATCCTGAGGCAGTCCTGCATGCGTCCGAAGGCCTTGTCATTCTCTTCTATCCTTATATTTTGTTTTCATTTACTTTAGAGACAGATTGTATCTTTCTTTTCAGATAATTTTTTGTAGCATTAGTAGAGGGTCCATGATATTATGACACCGGTTCCAGGTAGAGATGTAATTGGTAATGCCTTACTGGTTTTTGGCTAAGTTATCAGATTACGTCTTCCACATGAATTTAATTATTATTAATATTTCACTGTTGATTGCATGTTGATTTAAACTGTTTAAAAGAGGGCTAAATAAAAAAGTTAGCGAATCTATAGTACTCGGCTTTCCTAGATTTCACGAGTAGATGCCATCACGACTCCTAAGGTGGCAAATCCGGGTCATGACAAGTTGCTCAATCACGACCCCGGTTCACCCTTTGTGAACCATCATGACGGCACCTAGTCTCTACGACTAGGTAAACTGAAAATACGAAAGGTAAACAAATTCGCAGAGGAAAAATAATTTAAAACAGAAATAGAGTAATGAAAACAACATTTAAAAGTGCCGCTCGGCACACACAATATTTAACTCTCAAAAACTAGTACATATTCCCAAAACATGGAAACCTATGAATCACAAGCTAATGATACTACATAATGCTCTATCTCCAAAATAGTCTGAAACAAAGTAAATACATAAGGGTTGTAACTATAAGAGAGAATAGAGAGAGACTCCCTAGTCTGCAGACCAGCAGATATACCTCAAAGTCTCCGAAGGGTCGCCTCGCCTCAAGGATTGTAAGTCTAAGTCGAAGTACCTGGATCTACACATGAAAAACATGTGCAGAAAAGGCATGAGTACACAATAGCGGTACTCAGTAAGTGCCAAGCCTAACCTCGATCAGGTAGTAATAAGGAAGGTTAGGGCCCTATTGAGGTTAAATAAAATATAAAGTTTGACAGTGTAGAACAGAGCAGTGTAACTAAGTACAACAGTAAAAGTAACACGGGATATAAAGGACAACAACAACTATTCAGAGGCAAAGTAAGCATAGAAAAAAATACAGCTCAGCACCAAATCATAACAATCGGGGATCTCCCAGGATACCGTCTTGTAGTCCCAAATATACATATCCAATATATCTCCCGGGATACCGTCCATAGTCCAACTCATAGCGCGCGGGGATCTACTGGAATCCTAATCCGTAGTCCCAAATGTAAATACCCAGTACTGGGGGAATCTACCGGGTGCAATCCCGTAGTTCCATTTAACTGTGCAGGGGGATCTAACGGAATCCCACATCTGTAGTCTCAAATGTAAACAGACAAGTGGGAGCTACCGGAATCCCACATTCGTTGTCTTAATGTAAATACACAGCAGTAAAAGGAAAGAAGACATACTAGTAATTACTTGCTGAAAAATCAAATTTTCAACAATTAGCATAAGTACTCTCACGTCACTTCACGTACAAGGCATTTTAAATAACAATAATACCAAATCCTACGGAAAATTTGCCCCATACAAGGTTAGGCAAATCACTTACCTCGAACCAGCTCAAAATCAACCTGAAACCACGTTTTCTCCACGAGTACTCGACTCCAAATGGTCCAAATCTATTCAATTCAATTTCATAATGTAAATAACACTTCAAGTAACTAATTATACAATTAAATTCTAAGCTAATACATGAAATTAGGTAAAATAACCAAAATACCCCTCAGGCCCACATCTCGGAATCTGGTAAAATTTACATTTCCAGAATCCTCACACTCTCACGAGTTCAGTCATACTAAAAGCACCAAAATCGGGCCTCAATTGGTCCCTCAAATACCCATTTTAAGGCCTCTTAATCTCAAGCCCTAATTGCCCATTTTTTCCAAATATTTCACCACTAATTAGGTTTTTAATCACATAAACAAGTTATGAAGTCAATAATGTTATCTCTAAGTGATCCCCCTTTGGTTTCCTCAAAAATAACCCTCTAAAGCTTCAATAACGTTCAAAAATGGTAGAAGGATGAAGAACGGTCGCGGATGGCTATTTAAATACTGCCCAGGTATTCCTTCTTCGCGAATGTGGAAGGCCCATCGCGTTCGTGAAGAACAATTATACTTGGGTCCAGATTTCTTCATCGCGAATATGTTGCCCAGGTCCCCAACATGATTCAACTTCCTCCTACTACGCGAACGCGGGAACACCATCACGAACGCGTAGGCATAGAACTCCCAGCTTCGCAAATGCGGGAGACACTACGTGAACGTGAATCATACTTTCCTCAATAGCCCCAGATCCTCTTCGCGAAAGCGAGACCCTCCCCCCCCCCCCCACGAACATGAAGAAGGAAACCAGAACTGACTGCTGCAACATTTTTTGCAATTTTCTAAGTTCCAAAAATGACCTGTTGAGCATCTGAAACACACCCGAGGCCCCCAGGACATCAACCAAACCTACCAATATATCCCATAATATCATTCAAACTTGTTACAGCATTCGAAACGCTCAAAACAACGTCAAAACACAAATTTAACATCGAATCAAAGCGTAAGAACTTCAAAAGCTCTCAATTTCGATCAAAACGTCTATCAAATCTCGTCCAAATAACTTAAAAGTTTGCACACACATCACGTTCAACACTATGGAGCTACTCCAACTTTCGGAATTCCATTCCGAACCTCGGATCAAAAACTCACTATCAATCCGGAAACTTCAAAAATCAAATTTCGGCATTTCAAGCCTAAATTAGTTACGGACCTCTAAAACACAATCCGAACACACTCCTAAATTGGAAATGACCCTACAGAGCTAACGGAACCATCAGAATTCCATTTCGAGGTTGTATTCACACTGTTCCGACTATGGTCGAATTTCCCAAACTTATGCTCTTATTTAAGGACTAAGTGTCCCCAAAACTCTCCGAAACTCAAAATCGAACATCCCGACAAATAAAAATAGCAGAAATAAACACGAGGAAAGCAGTTAATAAGGGATCGAGATGTTAATTCTTAAGGCGACCGACCGGGTCATCACATCCTCCTACACTTAAAATATTCATTCGTCCTCGAACGAGCATAGATACATACCTGAAGTAGTGAAGATGAGGGTAACAGATGCGCATAACCTATTCGGTCTCCCAGGATGCCTCCTTGACCGGTTGACCTCGCCATTAAACCTTTACTGATGTAATGTTATTTGACCTCAGCTTTTTAACTTGCATGTCTAGTATTGCCATTCAACATAGGATAGATCCTTGTCCAACTAGAATGAATTGAAATCTAACACGTACAGATCACCGTGATACATCGAGAGTATCGAAAATACCAGATGAAATCCTGCCAAGTTGGTAGGTAAGGCAAGATTATAAGCAACCTCCCCAACACGCCTCAATATCTTAAAAGGGCTAATAAAATTCGAACTCAACTTTATCTTTTTCTCAAATATCAAAACGCCATTCATATGCGAAACCCGAAGCAGAACCCGCTCTCCAACCATATAGGAAACATCATGAAACCTTCCAGTCCACGTAACTCTTTTGTCTGGACTGGGCTGTACAGAGTCTATCTTAAATTACCTTAACATTCTTCAAAGCATCCTGAACTAAGTCTATGCCCAATAATCTAGCCTATATAGGCTCAAACTAACTCACCAAGGATCTACACCGTCTATCATATAAAGCCTCATACGGTGCCATCTGAATGCTGGACTGGTAGTTGTTGTTGTAGGCAAACTCTGCCAGTGTCAAGAACTAATCCCAAGACCCTCCAAGCTCAATGACACACGCACGGAGCATATCCTCAAGAATCTGAATAGTGCGCTAGATATTTCCGTTTGTTTGAGGGTGAAATGTTGTGCTCAACTCTACCCAAGTACCCAACTCATGCCGAGCGGCCCTCCAGAATCGTGATATGAAATGAGTACCTCTATCTAAAATGATGGAAACTGGAATACCATGCAGACAAACAATCTCCCGGATATAAATCTCCGCCAACCGCTCCAAAAAATAAGTAGTACACACAAGAATGAAGTGTGTGGACTTGGTCAGCCGATCCATAATTACCCAAATAGCATCGAACTTTCTCAAAGTCCATGGGAGTCCAACTACAAAGTCCATGGTAATCTGCTCCCACTTCCACTTAGGAATCTCTATCTACTGAAGCAACCCGCCCGGTCTCTGGTGCTCATACATCACATGCTGACAGTTGAGACACTGAGCTACAAATCAAACTATAACTTTCTTCATCCGCCTCCACCAGTAGTGTTGTCTCAAATCCTGATACATTTTGCGGCACCCCGATGAATAGAATACTGGGAACTATGGGCCTCCTCTAGAATCAACTCCCGAAGCCCATCAACATTGGGTGCACAAATCCAACCTTGCATCCTCAATACCCTCGTTATCACCAATAGTCACATCTATGGCATTACCGTGTTGAACCTTGTCCTTGAGTTCAAGTAAATAAGGTCCATCATACTAATGCTCCCTGATACGATCAAATAAGGAAGGCCGAGAAACTACTCAAGCTAAAACCTGACTGGACTCCATAGGCCTCTCCGATGCTGGTAAATAAGCCAAACCCCCCAAACTTTCCGCCCGACGACTCAAAGCATCGACCACCACATTAGCCTTGCTCAGGTGATACAAAGTAGTGATAACATAGTCCTTCAACAACTCTAATTACCTCATCTGGCACAAATTTAGATCATTTTGCTTGAACAGGTGTTGCAAGCTCCGATGATCACTATAAATCTCACAAGGAACACTATATAAATAATGGTGATAGATCTTCAAGGCGTGAACAATGGAAACTAGCTCGAGGTCATGGACCGGGTAATTCTTATCATGTACCTTCAACTATCTGGACGTGTAGGAAATCACCATAATATCCTGCATCAACACCACTTCGAGGCCAATCCTCGAGGCATCACAATAGACCGTATAAGAACCCGAACCTATAGACATTATCAAAATTGGAGCTGTAATCAAAGTTGTCTTAAGCTTTTAAATGCTCGCCTCACTCCTCTATCTACTGGAACGTAGCAACCTTCTGGGTCAACCTGGTCATAAGGGCTGCAATTGATGAAAACCCCTCCACAAAACGACGGTAGTAGCCCACAAAGCCGGATCTCTATAGCTAAGGATGGCAAGGGCTAACTCTGCATGGACTCTATTTTCTTTGGATCAACCCGAATACCCTCACTCGATACCACGTGTCCTAGAAGTGCCATGGAATCCAACCAAATATCACATTTCGAGACCTTAGTATATAATTTCTTCTCTCTCAAAGTCAGAAGCGCAATCCTTAGGTGTTACTCATGATCGTCCCGACTTCGGGAATACACCAGAATATCATCAATAAAAACAATGACGAATGAGTCAAGATACGACTGGAACACATTATACATGAAATGCATAAAGGTTGCTGGGGCATTGGTCATCCCAAAAGACATAAAAAGGAACTCGTAATGACCATCAGTCTTCGGGATATCTGGCTCCCAAATCTTCAACTGATGGTAACCTGAGTCGCAAGTTAATCTTAGAAAACACTCGTGCACCTTGAAGCTGGTCAAATAGATCTTCAATACGAGGCAAAGGATAACAGTTCTTCACTGTAACGTTGTTCAACTGGCAATAATCAATACACATATGAATAGAACCATCCTTTTTCTTCACAAACAAGATAAGAGCACCCCAAGGTGATACACTAGACCGAATAAAACCCTTATCAAGCAATTCTTGTAACTGATCCTTCAACTCCTTCAACTTAGGAGAGGCCATACAATACAGAGAACAGAAATGGGCAACAGATCAATGCAAAAATCAATATCTCTATCATGTGGCATGCCTGGAAGATCAGCTGGAAACACGTTAGGAAAATCCCATACTACTGGAACTGAATCAACTAAAGGGGTATCAATACTGATATCTCTCACATAAGCTAAATACGCATCATACCCTTTCTCAACCATACGCTGAGCCTTAAGGAAAGAAATAACTCTATTGGGAGTATGATCTAAAGTACCCTCCACTCAACACGCGGTACACCTGGAATTGCCAATGTTACAATTTTGGCGTGACAATCAAGAATAGCATAATGGGGCAACAACCAGTCCATACCCAAGATAATATCAAAATCTACCATGATGAGCAACAATAAATTGGCTCTGGTCTGAAAACCACTAAGAGCAACCAAACAGGACTAATAAACGTGGTCCACAACAAGAGAATCTTCAACAGGAGTAGGAACATATATAAGGGAACTCAAAGAATCCCGAGATACGCCAAAATGTGGAGCAAAATAAAAGACACATAAGAGTAAGTGGAGCCTAGATAGAATAGAACCAATGCATCTCTATGACAAACTAGTATAATACCTGTGATGATAGAATCAGAGGTGGCAGAATCAGAGGTGACAGCCTCTGATTCCCCTCTGATGACAGAATAAATTGGCTCAGGCAGAAAGGGAATAGTATATGGCCTGGACTCCCCCTCTAGGGCGACCTCTACCTCTCCGGCCTCCACCTCTAGCTGGCTGAGCAGGTAGGATAGCCAACATCACAGTTTTGGCGTGACAACAAAGAATCGCATAATGGGGTAACAAACAGTCTATGCCCAAGATAATATCAAAATCTATCATGATGAGCAACAATAAATCGACTCTAGTCTGAAAACCACTAAGAGCGACCAAACACGACCGATAAATGCGGTCCACAACAAGAGAATCTCCCAAGAGAGTAGGAATATAAATAGGGGAACTCAAAGAATCCGGAGATACACCCAAATGTGGAGCTAAAAAAAGACACATAAGAGTAAGTGGATCCTAGATCGTATAGAACCGATGCATCTTCTATGACAAACTAGCATAATACATGTGATGATAGAATCAGAGGTAACAGCCTCAGTACAGGAAGGAAGGGCATAGTATCTGGCCTGACCTCCCCCTCTAGGGCGACCTCTACCTCCCCGACATCCACCACTAGCTGGTTGAGCAGGTGGGGTAGCAATTAGAGCTGTAACCATAGCTTGAACTCTGGGGCAAGGTGGGGCTGAGAAGTCTGTGGAGGTTCACCCCTCCCAAGTCTGGGGCAATCCCTCACCATATGGTGTGTGTCACCACACTCAAAACAAGCCCTGGGAGGACGTGGCGGTTGTGACTAGCTCAGGCCAGGTCTGCTGGACTGACCTCTAACAGCAACCCGCGCAGGAGGAATGCCAGATACCGGAGGTGCATAATAAAGCTCATGAGGCCTGGGAGGAGCTGGAATACCACTAGCTATTGGAAGAGCTGAATGAAAAGAACGACTCATATAACCCCTACCATTATGACCACAGTTGGAGCACGGGAACCAGAATAATGGACCGACTCACGAGACCTCTTGGCCTCCCTCCCCTCTCTCTCCCTAGCATGCATACTCTTAATCCTCCTAGCCATGTTCACCACATGGTGATAAGAAATATCGATCTCCAACTTACAAGCCAGTAGACCTGATGTTGGGAATAAGACCCTCAACAAACCGGCGAACCCTCTCGTGAACAGTAGAAACCAAGGCTGGTATATGCCTAGCCAAACCACTGTAACGGACTGCATACTTTGAGACAGTCATAGTACCCTAGCGCAAATGCTTGAACTCTGCACGCCACATGTCCCTGAGGCTTTGAGGAACATACTCTCTCAGGAATAAGTCTAAAAACTAAGTCCAAGTCAGTAAAGCAGCCTCATCTGAACTTTCTAACTCATAGGTACGCCACCATCAGAGGCGGCCCCTCGAAACTGGAAAGTAGTGAAGGAAACACCGCTCAATCCTGATATACCTATGGTACAGAGAATGCGGTAACAATCATCTAGAAATCCTAGAGAATCATCTTATGCTTGACCACTAGGTCAATAGGCTTGTACTTCTTGAACCTCTCAAGCCTCAACTACTCATCCTCAGAAGCCGTTACCTTATCCTTGAGTTGACCTCAGCCTGCAGGTCGTACGAGAATAATCTCATGGACCTGCTCAACTGGCACTCGCTGCCCAGGAGTGCGGGTAGCAGGAGTCTGTGCTCCTCCCCCGGCTTGAGACATAGCAGCAGCAAGGGGAAGCAACCCTACCTGAGCCAAAGTGGTGTACATGCTTATGAACTATGCCAAAGTCTCCTGAAGAGCTGAAGTAGTAGTAGCAATAAGCGTATCAGGTGCCTGGACTCCGACTAGAACTTCTAGTGGTACCTCAGCGCAGGTGCTCTGGCTGCACCACGTGTACGTCCTCAGCCGCACGTCCTCAGCCTCTACCCCGGCCCCAGCCCTGGCCCCGGCCCCGGCCTCTGATAGCTGCAGTAGGGGGCGCGACTGGCTAATTAGCATTTTCTCACCATCTGTGAGAGAATAGAAGGTAGAAGTTAAGAATTGTGATATCAAAATCTCGCACGACAAGGAAATCAAATAGTGGAATTTTCCTAATAGTTAAATAGCCTTTCGTAGATAAGTACAAATATCTCTGTACCGATCAGTAAGACACTAATAAACCGACTTGTGATCAATGACTCCTTTGAACCTAGAGCTTTGATACCAACTTGTCACGACCCCGGTTCGCCCTTCGTGAACCATCGTGATGACACCTAGTCTCTACGACTTGGTAAGCCTAAGATGCGGAAGGTAAACTAATTCGCAGAAGAAGAACAATTTAAAACATAAATAGAATAATATAAACATCGTTTACAAGTTCCGCTCAGCATACACAATATATAAATCTCAAAAACTAGTATACATTCCCAAAACCCGTAAATAATGAATTACAACCTAAGGATACTATATAGTGCTCTAACTCCAGAATAGTCTAAGACAAAGTAAATACAGAAGGGTTGTAACTATAAGAGAGAATGTAGAGAGACTCCTCGGTCTGCAGACGCGGCAGAAATACCTCAAAGTCTCCGAAGGGTTTCCTCGTCTGAAGGATGGTAAGTTTGAGTCGAAGTACCTGGATCTGCACATAAAAAACATACGCAGAAAGGGCATGAGTACACCACAACGGCACTCAATAAGTGTTAAGCCTAACCTCGATCGGGTAATGACGAGGAAGGTAATAGCCCTACTGAGGTTAAATAAAATATAAAGTTTTATAGTGTAGAAAAGAGCAGTGTAACTAACTACATCAGTAAAAGTAACACATGATATAAAGGACAATGACAACCATACAGAGGAAAAGTAAGCACAGAAGGAAATACAGCTCAGCGCCAAATCATAACAATCGGGGATCTCCTAGGATACCGTCCTATAGTCCCAAATATATATATATCCAATAGATCTCCGGAGAAACCGTCCCATAGTCCAACTCATAGTGCGCGAGGATCTACCAGAATCTCGTTCTGTAGTCCCAAATATAAATACTCAGTACTGGGAGAATCTACCGAGTGTAGTCCCATATTTAAACAGATAAGTGGGGATACCGAAATCCCACCTTCATAGTCCCAATGTAAATACATAGTAGCAACAGGAAAATACTCAGAAATGTCAAATTCCATATTTAGGCAAACAAGGAAGTCTAGCCTAGCATGCTGCACATAATTCAGGTAAATCAGTTTGAACAAATAAAGCAATTAAATCACTTAGACATGCTTTTCTAAGCTAACAACATGCTTAATAGTGCAAGTAATAAAAATATGAAAGAAAACATACTAGTAATTACTTAATGAAAAACCAGATTTTCAACTATTAGCACAAGTACGCACTCGTCATCACACATACAAGGCATTTCAATTAACAATAATACCAAATCCTATGGGGAAGGTCCCCCACACAAGGTTAGGCAAGCCACCTACCTTGAACCAACTCAAAATCAACTCGAAACCACGTCTTTTCCATGAGTACTCGACTCCAAATGGCCCAAATCTATTCAATTCAATTTCATTATATAAATAACACTTCAAGTAATTGATTCTTCAATTACATTCTAAGCTAATACGCAAAATAGGTAAAATAACCAAAACTCCCCTCGGTCCCGCATCTCGGAATCCGGTAAAATTTATATTTCCAAAATGCTCACACTATCACGAGTTCAGTCATACCAAAAGTACCAAAATCGTATTTCAATTGGTCCCTCAAATACCTATTTTAAGGTCTCTTAATCTCAAGCCCTAATTACCCATTTTTTCGAACTTTTTCACCACTAATTAGATATTTAATCACATAAACGAGTTATGAAGTCAAAAATGTTACCTCTAACTGATTCCCCTTTGGTTCACTCAAAAATCACCCTCTAAAGCTTCAATCCTGTTCTAACATGGTGGAAGAATGAAGAAGGGTCGCATATGGTAATTTAAATACTACCCATGTATTCCTTCTTCGCTTAAGCGGAAAGCCCCTAGCATTCGCGAAGCACAATTACACTTGGTCCTAGATTTCTTCATCGCGAACGCGGTGCCCACATAATGAACGCGATTCAAAACTTCCTCCTCCTACGCAGACGCGGGACAACCATCATGAACGCATAGGTATAGAACTCCCATCTCCACGAACGCGAGAGACACTTCGCGAATGCGAAGCATAATTTCCACAGCAGCCCTAGATCCTCTTTGTGAATGTGAGAACCCCCTCATGAACGCGAGGAAGGAAACCGAAACGGACTGCTACTACATTTTCTACAATTTTCTATGTTCCAAAAATGACCCGTTGAGCATCCGAAACACACCCGAGGCCTCCAGGACCTCAAACAAACCTACCAACATATCCTATAATATCATTCAAACTTATTCCAACCTTTGGAATGCTCAAAACAACATCAAAACACAGATTTAACATTAGATTCAAGCCTAAGAACTTCAAAAGCTCTCAAAATACACTTCCGATCAAAAAGTCTATCAAACCTAATTCGAATGACATGAAAAGTTTCAAACACATCATGTTCAACACTACAAAGCTACTTCAACTTCCATAATTCCATTCCGTCCCTCGGATAAAAAACCTCACTATCGATCCGGAACCTTCAAAATTTTTACTTTCACATTTCAAGCCTAAATTAGCTACAGAACTCCAAAATACAATCCGGACAAGCTCCTAAATCCAAAATCACCCAACATAGCTTACAGAACCATCAAAATTCTATTCTAAAGCTGTCTTCATACTGTTTTGACTACGGTCAAATTTCCCCAATTTAATCTCTCATTTAGGGACTAAATGTCCTAAAACGCTCTGAAATTCAAAATCGAAAATCCCAACAAATCAAAACGGTAGAAATAAACATAGGGAACACAACTAATAAAGGATTAAGGCATTACTACTTAAGATGACCGGTCGGGTCGTCATATAAAAAGACTAAAAGGTTATGCTAGCAGGGTCATCGGGTTTTGCTGGAAAAGTTCTCGGGATAAACCGGTAAAGTCATTGAGTTATGCCAGAAAAGGTCCTCAGTTTATGTTGGTAAAGATCCCCGGGTTATGCCGGAAAAGGTCATCGGGTTATGCCGGAAGGGTCCTCGGGCTATGTCAGGGAAGGTCATCGGGTTATGTCGTAAAGGTCATCGGGTTATGCTGGAAAAGTCATCTTGATTCTGGAAAGGTCCTCTAGCTATGCCAAGGAAGGTCATCGATTTATGCTGGAAAGGTCCTCGGGTTATGCAAAAAAGGTCTTCGGGTTATGTCGGGGAAGGTCATCGAGTTATGCCGGAAAGATCCTCGGGTTATGCCAGGGAAGTTCATCGAGTTATGTTAAAAAGGTCATTGGGTTATGCCAGAAAGATTCTCAGGTTATGTCGGGGAAGTCATCAGATTATGACGAGAAGGTCCTCGGCTTATGCCGAGGGAAGTCATCAGGTTATATTGGAAATGTCCTCATGTTATACCGGGGAAGTCATCAGTTATGCCGAAAAGGTCCTCGAGTTATGTTGGGGAGGTCATCGGCCAGGAAAGGTCCTCGGGTTATGCCGAGGGGTCATTGGCTTATGCCAAAAAGGGTCCTCGCTTATGCCGAGAAAGTCATCGGGTTATGCCGGCAAGGGTCCTCGGGTAAGCTGGGAAAATCATCAAGATATGCTGGAAAGTTCCTTGGGTTATATCAGAAAAGTCATCGGGTTATGTCGGAAAGCTCCTCGAGTTAAGCCAGGGAGGTCATCATGTTATGATGGAAAAAGTCATCGGGTTATGCGGGGGAGGTCTTTGGGTTATGCTGGAAAGAGTCTTCGGGCTATGTGGGGAAAGTCATCGGGTTATTCTGGAAAGGTCATCGGGTTATTTCAGAAAATCATCGGGTTATGCCGGAAAAGGTCCTCGAGTTATGTCGGGAAAGACATCGGGTTATGCAAAAAAGGTCCTCAAGTTATGTCGGAAAAGTCATTCGGTTATGTCGGAAAGGTCCTCGGGTTATATTGGTAAAGGTCATCGGGTTATGCCAGAAAAGCCCTCGGGTTATGCCAGGGATCGACTAGGGAGTGGGACCCTACATTGATAAGATTATCAAGTTGTGATGGCATCGACTAGGGAATGAGACCCTATGTTGGAAAAAATGTAGCTAGAGATTGGAGACCCTATGCTACCATGGTTTTGAATTTTTCTTCTTCTTTCTTTTCATTTTACTTATAGCACATTATTTAGAAGAATTCATGAAAAGTTTGAAAGGGACCTTCCTTTTTGGGTTAACTTCTGTTGCAGGACCATTCTGGTCTTCATGTACCTTATTTTTATTGCACCTGCTTCTTGTGGGGTTGTTTTGGATTGTACCTATTTTCCTGTTTCCAAATCAAATAACAATTTGTCAGTTTGAAACGGTGGTTGATTTTGAGACCTTGATTGTTTCAATCACTTGATCTTGGCCCAGCTCTTTCAATGAAATCCACATTGCTTACTGGCTTTCTGGAAATTGGATTCATTTCTAAACCTAGTGGTCTTTACTTTTTCCTAATTCCAACATGATGATTAACCCGTGTGAGGCTTGGCCTTTTTCATCTTATTTTATCTTTATGGGCACTTGACTTTGATTTCTTTTATTTTCAAGAATTTTTTGGCTCTGGACCATCAGTCCACATGGGTAGTTGAGGTCGACTTGATGCACCTGCAGAGGCTGGATGTTTTTTCTTGAATTTTTAGCTTTTGTCAAACAAAAACCATATAAAACCAATTTTGCCATCTTTTCTTTGTATTAGTCTCGGAGAAGAATTAGACCGAAAGGGATTCAAATAAAAATAAACAATGGGTAGGATAATGAATTTAAATGAGATGTGTCCCTTTCGAGGAAAGGAAAGAAGGACTTATCTGGAGTGCATGCAGACTTCAATAGACGTGACATGCTTGTTGGATTGATACCTGATCCGTACAAGCCATCCAACTCTCATAAACCCATTACAACGCATACCTCAAAACTGATAAACCTTGTCAGGACTCTATCAGTGTCGATGGTTGTAAGGAATTCCTTTCATAATCAATGGCGCCCTTTGCGCGTTTTCACCAACTAACCTCTCTCATTTCTCTTCTCATTGTCGCTTTATAGTGCTCTTTGTGTGTTTTCACTAACAAGACTCTCCCATTTTCAATTTATCCACTTATCATCGCCTTACGATGCCCGTGTGGTTTTCACCAATAACACTATCTCATTTTATTTCTCCCATTTGATTGCATCAGATCCAAGTAACCAACATCATCCAACTTTGAACATCTTTAACGTGATCGGAAGTACTTGACTAGGATTTAGAGTAAAAAAAATTTGGATTGAATTACAACTTTGGATCCTTTAAGGCAAACCATCACCGAACCATTACAACATCTGCCCCAGTTTCACTTTTAGGAATATGTGGATTTTTGGTGAGAGAGGATGCCTACATATCTTTTTAGAATCAAGTCGAGCGTAGTTCAAGAACTTTGTTTTTGATTTTTTTTACAACATTTTAGGTTCCAAAGAGGGTAGTCAATGAAAGTTAACCAGCTCAAAGGGTAAGCATTAAAAGCGTTTGGGTAGCGAGAATAAAAGCAAGCATTCGTCATTCCAATCGGAGAATCTTTGTAGCATAGAAGGGTTATTGACCACGTCTGCATTGACAATTGTTGAGGTTCATTTCCTTCAATGTCTCCCAAGTATAATGCCCCTTTTGGTAACAATTTTCTTATAATGTATGGACCCTTCCAATTTGGAGCGAACTTTCCTTTTGCTTCCTTGTGATGTGGGAGAATGCATCTCAAAATGATTTTCCCCACTTCAAAGTTCCTACGCCGCACTTTCTTGTTGTAGGCACGTGCCATTCTTCGTTGATACAATTTCCCGTGGCAAACTGCGAACATCCGCTTTTCATCAATTAGGGTTAACTGTTCTAAATGGTTTTGACCCACTCATTATCCTTAATCTCGGCTTCAACGATGATTCGAATGGATAGAATTTAATCTTTTGCGGGTATTGCGTCTTTAGTGCCATACACCAATAGATAGGGTGTTGCTCCAACTGATGTGCGCAAAGCTGTACAATATCCCAACAATGCAAACAATAATTTTTCATGCCATTGTCTAGAACTTTGAATCATTTTCCTGAGGATCTTCTTAATGTTTTTGTTCGGTGCTTCAACAACACCATTAGCTTTGGGATGATAAGGGGTGGAATTCCGATACGTGATCTGAAATCATTCGCATACTTCCCTCATCAAATGACTGTTCAAATTTGCTGCATTGTCCGTAATAATAGTTTTAGGAATACTAAAATGGCAGATAATGTTGGAATGCGCGAAGTCCATCACTACTTTCTTGGTGACAACTTTGAGAGTGACTGCTTCAACCTACTTAGTGAAATAGTCAATGGCAACTATGACGAATATGTGCCCATTTAAAGCTTTCAGCTCGATTGGTCAAATGACATTCATACCCCAAGCAATGAATGGCCACGATTCTGACATAGGATGCAGTTCTGAAGATGGTACATGAATCAAGTCATCCTGTACCTGACACTAATGAAACTTTTGGACAAAACTAAAATAGTCCTTTTCCATGGTCATCCAGTAATAACCTGTTCGAAGGATTTTCTTTGCAAGGACGTATCTATTCAAATAAGGTCTACACGCTTCATTCATGATTCTTCCAGCCTCTTGGTCATTTCACACATCTTAAAAGGTTTAGATCTGGAGTTCTTTTATACAAGACTTCTCCTCTTAGAAAGAAACTACTAGCGAGCCTTCTAATGGTTCTCTTTTGGTCTTTGTTGGCTTGTTCGGGATATTCCTTTGTTTTCAAGAATCTTATGATATCATTAAATAATGGTTGAACATGCGGCTCTACTTCAACTGCACTGCAATAACCATGTCTTTCTCAAATTTGGATTTCCAATGGGTCAATGTGACCATTGCCTAGATATGACAACATCGAGGCCAAAGTAGGAAGTGCATCAGCTATTTCATTGTGAAATCGAGGAATGTACCCTGAACTCGACATATTTGAAATGCTTGCTAAGATCTTCGACATGTTGCCTGTATGGAATAAGCTTGACATCCCGAGTTTCCAATTCTCCTTGAGCTTGTCCAATAATCAAGTCAGAATCTCCCATGATTAGCAACTCTTCCACATCTTGATCGACTGCCATGTTCATGCCCATAATGCAGGCTTCATACTCGACAATATTTTTTGTAAAAAAGAACCAAAGTCAGGCTGTGGCCGGATAGTGCTGACCAGTGGACGAAATCAATATTGCCCCTATCCCGACACTCATTGCATTCACAGCTCCATTGAAGAAGATTTTACAAGAATTAGTGTCTTTTGGAATTACCTTAACTGAATTTACTTCCTCGTCCAGAAAGTAAGTACTGAAAGGCTAATATTCATCATCAACGGGATTTCTAGCTGGGTGATCTGCCAAGGCTTGAGCTTTCATTTCCATGCGAGTGACATAGACTATGTCAAACTCGGTGAGCAGGATGTTCCATTTCGCTAACATTCTCGTAGGCATCGGCTTTTGGAATATGTACTTCAAAGGATCCAATCTGGTGATGAGATGGATGGTATAAGCCAACAAGTAATGCCTAAGCTTCTAAGTGACCCAGGTTAAAGCGCAACGAGTTTTTTCCAACAAAGTGTACTTGGCTTCATAACTAGTGAACTTCTTGTTCAATTAGTATATGGATTTATCTTTCTTCCCGGTCATGTTATGTTGCCCGAGAACACATCTAAAGGAATTCTGCAACACTGTCAAATACCTGAACAAAGGCCTTCCAGGTTCGGGTGTGACAAATACTGCGGATTCGACAGATATTCTTTGATTTTGTTGAAAGCTTCTTGACACTCATCTATCTATCTAATCACCGAGTCTTTCTTCAACAGCTTAAATATGGGCTCACACGTGGAAGTCAACTAAAATACGATGATATAATTTAATCTTCCCAATGACTCATAACTTCTTACTTGGTTCTTGGAGGCGGCAAATCCTGAATAGACTTTATATTCGTTGGATCTAACTCGATGCCTCTCTGATTGACTATATTCCCCAAATGTTTCCCATTTTGAACTCCAAATGCACATTTAGCTGGACTTAATTTCATGGCATACATATGCAGACGCTTAAAGAATTTCCTCAGATCCCGCACGCGGTCGTCCTGTATTCTTGATTTAATGATCACATCATCCACATATACCTCAATTTCCTGGTGCATCATGTGGTGAAAGATAGACGTCATATCTCTCATTTAAGTTTCCATTGAATTCTTCAAACCAAAAGGCATGACCTTGTAAAAATAAGTACCTCAAGGTGTGGTAAAAGCTGTCTTTTCTGCATCTTCTTCATCCATCAAGACCTCAGTATAACAGTACACAAAAGATTGTATCTCATGTTTGGCACAATTGTGAACAAGTATGTGGATGCTTGGTAAGGGGAAGTTGTCCTTGGGGCTTGCTTTGTTCAAATCCCGATGTCAAAACACACTCGAGTTTTCCTATCTTTCTTTGGCATTGCGACCACATTAGCCAATCATGTGGTGTATCGGACCACTCG
Organism: Nicotiana benthamiana; assembly: GCA_034376525.1. NCBI lineage: Eukaryota > Viridiplantae > Streptophyta > Magnoliopsida > Solanales > Solanaceae > Nicotiana > Nicotiana benthamiana. The sequence continues at coordinate 50,981,262 of CM067330.1, read as the reverse complement.
GATTACTCTCGTGTTTAACAGTTTGGTGACTTCTTCTTTGGTCTTGTAACTAATGTTGGTTTTAAACTTTCGCTATTTTTGTTGGACAGAGGGATAATCGGGGTAGGTTGACAATTTTTGCACCACTAAATCAACACTCAGTCCTGGCATATAAAAAAAAGGTTGAGAAAAAAAAAGGTCCTGGCATATCATCATAGGATTAGGCAAACACGTCTTTGAATTTAAACAAAAGTTGGATCAATGCATCTCTAGTTCTTTCATTAGTGTGAATGCTTATCATGGTTTCCTGGACCTCTTCCAAACTACCCAAATTAACTGGCTCAATTTCATTTAAGTTTGGCTTAGGCTTATTCTCAAATTGTTCTAGTTCTCAATTTATTTCCCTAAAAGCCTCATTTTTATCGTATTCTGGTTCTTGATTCATTATTTCACAATTATACAGCATATTATGATCTGGGCATGAAGTCTGCAAAGCATGTCATGTTATTTAAGTCCGCATTATTAGAACTAAAAGAAGAAATAACAAAAATAACAAAAATTAGAAAGAATAAAGAAAGGGATTCATAGACGATGAAATATTGATTTCATTTCATTGAATTTGAATATAGAAGGGTTTACATTGGAATTTTAAAGACAATAAACTAAAGACTTTGGAGTTACACCCTGAAATAACTCAGAATGCAGAAAAGATGGCAAGACTGAACTACCAGAATTCCCCCCGATTGGGAATGGAGTAGCCTTCCAATTTTGAAGCTTGGCATTGGGCCTCATATATTGCACCTCAACCGTGCTCGAGCCTTCACCCGGATGGAAAATGTGATCCTCATATAACATTTGCCTTATCGCTCTACATATGTCCATATAAGGCATCATATTCTTCCTCTATGTATCTTGGCTTGGAGAACATTTTGGAGAGATGCAAAATGTAGGAGGTATCCATGTCCAAAACCTAAAATGTTACTTCAAAATCCACATGACCGATGGTTAGGATCAAATCAACCTCCCCAAATGTATCTCTCTTGACGCTATCAAAAGCACGTACATGAACATTGTTGGGCCTAATTCTTTCACTCCTAGTTTCCATTCTCTATAAGGTCGAGAGAGGGCATATGTCAACCCCAGATCCGCCATCCACATAACTCTTTTCATGTAGTATCCTTCACACTTAATGGTCAAATGAAGAGCTTTGATATGGGCAGACCCTTCTAGAGGAGTGTCATTTCGACTGAATGATATCCAATTAACTTTAAAAATTCATTCCACCATTCTTTCCAATTAGTTAACAGTGGACTCGATCGAAATATATTTCTCATTAAGGGTCTTTATCAACATTTTCTGATGCTCGTTCGAACTTATCAGTAGAGAGAAAAGAGAGACCTGAGAAGGAGACTTCCGAAGTTCGTCAATTGTATCGTAGTTTGAGGTTTTCATCTTTTGGAAGAATTCCTCTACCTCCTCAGCACTGACTGGCTTCTTTAGCGGAAAACGCTTATGTTTGATTTTGTTCAATTCCTCCAAATTAAGGTACTTCCCAGATGGGTTTGGTTCATTCACTTCCCCTATGATTTCTTTTCCTTTGTACATTACCACTGCATTGTTGTAGTTCCAGGGGATAGCAGTGGGGTTCTTCATGGGCTTCTGTGGTGCGCGGCTAATAACCATGGGCTCATTCAGCCTAGGTGGAATTATCAGCCCCCACGCCAGTTAGGTCCCTTTTGGTGCGTACATCTTAGGTACCATTAGTGTATTTTTCTTAGCTCGAACCTTTTGGGGGGAACTCAACAGGAACTATTCTTTTCTGGGGGCTCTGCGAACATAAAGAACATCATCTTTAGGAGGTACTACCCCTGTTTTAGCTTCCACAGTCTTTTCTATTCTTTGAGGAGTGGAGTTGCTTTTCTTCTCATCCTTTACTTGTCTTGTTGCCGCTTTGGTATCATCCCAATTACTGGCCCGTTGTTGTGAGCCGGAAATGGGTTATTGCTTACATTGGGGACCTCCGCATTCTTCACCATTACCTGGTTTTGCTCTATTTGACTTTTGACTGCCCTTTTAAGGGTCCAACAATCCTTAGTGTCGAGCCCTTCTACCCTTGAATGATAAGCACATTGGGTACTGAGTCGGTAGGAGGGTGACTTTAGGTTTTGCCTGTTTGTGGTACGGGCTGCAACAAGCCCATTTGGACCAGCTTTAGAAAGAGGCTAGTGTATGATTCATGGTTAGGCATGAAGTTGTTTTTTCTGGGTGGCTCACAGGCACGGGCGTTAAATGTAAAATTATTCTGTGGTGGACCGAGATTATATGGAGCTTGGTGAGGAAGGTTGTTTTTGGGAGGTGGATCTCGGTTCTGGTTATAGTGTTGTTGTGGCGAGCGCGCGGATAGGCATTCATAATTGCATAAGGCTGAGGAGTCATGGCATACACCGCATCTTGGTGAGGGTAATAATGTTGTGGGGTGATTGAAGAGTAACCAAAGTAACCTCGGGCTTGGTGGGGGTTTCCCAGACTTGAGGCCATCATTGCCAATTCTTCTTTCTTCTTTTGGTTTGTTACACCCCCTCGCCCCGATCCGCTCTGGATTGCTTGAGATGTAGATCTCATAGCCGATTGGCTTAGGATGCGATCTGTTTATTTTTTACCATCTCCTTAATTTTGATAGCCTTAGCAAACGGCTTTCCTAAAACGGATATCATGTTCTGGAAGTGACCAGCCTTTTGGGCCTGAAGGAAGACACTGACCATCTCGGTCTCATCCATTAGGGGTTTCAGCCCGGAAGCTTGTTTGCGCCACTTGACATCATACTCTCGGAATCTCTCTAAAGACTTCTTTTTGAAATTGGACAAAGAGTTTCTATGTGGAGCTATGTCCATGTTGTACGTGAATTGTCTGACAATGTCTCGGGCCAAGTCATCCCATATGTGCCACCAGGAGATATCTTGATCAATATACCATTCGGATGTAATTCCGATTAAACTCTCTCCGAAGTAATCGATTATGAGTTCTTCTTTCTCGCCCGATCCTCTTAACTGATTGAAATACCTCTTCAGGTGGGCTGTGGGGCCCACGTGTCCACCATCCTTTTCAAACTTGGGAGTGTTGACACAGTGCAGATCAACATGCGGGAACATGCATAAGTCAGCATAGGAGACACTCTTCTGGCCACTCATGCCTTTTATGTTCTTTAGACTTTGTTCTATGCTTTTCATTTTTCGAGTGATCTCTTCTTGCACGGGATTCTTTACAGTTCTCTCTTGTCCCGTAGTAAACTCATACCGAGACTGTTGGGAGTAGGAGTTTGGGGTGACATGAGCCGTGTCTGATTTTTATGGTGGTATCCAAAAAATAAAGCATGACAACTCAAAACTTAGCCTGGGCACTATTGGTTGTACCGTAGCAGATGTGGGTGGTATGGTGAATATGTTAGAAGCAACTCCCAATATCATTGCCTGGGGTGAACCTTAGAAGGCGTTCCGGCGAACTGCGCCGACAAAGTGGGATATCCAAATGGGGTGGTCGGGTAATTTATAGAGATGTTAGAGGTTCCACTGCTTCTAGGAATCAACTCGAGGAAAATAGGCATGGCACTAGGCAACTCTCTATTGTTAGACAAAGTGCCCCACACTTCCACCATGTGGAGACGCAGTGCCCTGTTCTCTTCAGCAATCACTGACTTTGACGTTGGGAGGACCAACAACGGACTATCCTCTAATGGGGAATTGTTGGTAGATGACTCTCTATCATCATTTCGACACTTCATTTGGATCATGTACAGTAGGGGTGCGAAGCCAGGTTACCACAAAACTAACCACCTTAAAATAGAACTTTTTCTCAATAGCATACACAACACACTGGTTAATTTGAGATAACTAACAAATAGGGAATAACACATTGGGGAATGTAATGCACCTAGACAATTAAATGTTTTTCTATATGTTTTTCAACGGTTGCGTTCTTCATCCCGGCTTTTGTGACCTCCCAGATCTTTCAGCCTTTTCGTTTGCTTTTCATTATTTGCTCTCTTTTCTTTGCACTTTTTTTTTGCGTTGGTTTCCCTCTTATTCTTGTTTTCTCTCTTTTTCTTGTGTCCTCTTTTCATCATGTTTTCTCTTATTTGAGTTATATAAAACCATGGCCAGATATGATGGAAATTGACTACGTATTACGATGCTGCATGAATCAGATCATCACGTAGTTCAAGGGATAAATACAGAATAAAAGAAAGAAGAATTGTGGGGTTCTCAAATTTTCGTTAAAATAAAAACTTCTAATTTTTCTCTATTACAACGCTCCATCATACATACCTAAGAACTGAAAAACTAAAACAAACTCAAAACAGACTCTAAAAGGAAACTGAAATACAGATTCGAAAAGAAAAATCAAGAATACATAAGTGCTTCCAAAGCTACTCCAGGGGCTCGCGGGACATCAGTCGGTCTCGTCGTGAGCCTACGTGCAAGATATCCTTGGAGACAATCTAGGCCATCCATTATCTGGACAACAAAAGTCATCACCCTAGCGAAGAGAGTATATCTCGTCATATCCTCACAATCATGGCGTTTCATGACAATATAGTCAGCAATTCCTCTAATCCTTTCTCTAATGATGCCTTTCTCTTGGAGCAGGCGCCCAAATCTGTTGAGATCTAGCTTCCAGAATTTTGGTGTCATTATGCCTTTGCTCCTGCAACTATTGCATGTCCTCTTCTAGTCGGGCTATTAATGCATAACAATGTTCTCTCTCTGCCTTGAAGTTCTTTGTCTATTTAGCCATTTCATTCTTGAGGGTAGTTAACTTCTTTTTCAGATTTGTGACCTCTCTATAGTATCTTCCTTTTAATTACTGAACAAATTCTGCACGTCCTTCTGCATTCTTCACCAACTTTGCTCGCGCTCTTATCAATCTACCTTCGGACTTTTCCAATTCAGTCCCACACTCACATACTTTTCACCTAAGACTATTCATGAGTCTTTCATCAGTTCTGCTCCTCTTCGGGTTTTTGACGGATAACTTCATTTTTTAAATTTGGGCTCGGGGGGTTTCATTTTCTCAAGCCAACTTCTTATTCTCTCCTTCATCAGTAGCGACCTATACAGTACTATCAAATTTAAAATCTCTGATTTTCCCTTCTAAGTTGCTTATTGTAACCCCGTAGCTTTTCTCTTTTTCTAACCAATCTTATTGTTCTTGAGCCCCATCAGTAAACTATTGGACGTGGGGCCTTTTGGCAGGCCGTTCAGGATCTTGATGGACTTGAACCCTTTTACCATACCAGGCCGTGTAACTAGGCTCTAACTCACCCTTGGAAAAATCCTGTACCCGAGTTCGTGGCTCCAGGAACCTACACTGATGGTAAATCTAGCGAACCTTTCTCCCGGCAATACAACTATTGGACCTAGTTCAATGACTTGTCGATTTAAATCTTAATCATGTAGGACCGTTTGGTACATGCCCATCTGGCGCAAAACCCTGTGTGGAGCATACGGTTGAATACTCTGAAGACCCATTAACAAAAGAAAGCACACTCCGACCGACATATAAATGACTTCAGTGACCGAGAGCCAACCGAATGTTCATTCAATTTTGCTTGCCGTCAAGGAACTCAAATATGTGAACCATGCCTCTGTACCTTTTGGAAACTCATGACTATCCACTCGATTTTCATGTTCTTCAATGCAGTTAAGGCTAGTCATACCATAGTTCATGTACGATGGACGATAGCAAAGGTGCTCTTCCAACCAAAGTTGTAAAAGCATGTTGCAACCCTCAAAATATTTTCCACTCGCTCGGTAAACAGTTAGAGATCGATAAATTTCTACTAGGATCATTGGTAAAATTGTGCCACTAGATTTTTTTAATCATGAAGCGGTCATTCTTACGAGCCTCAACTCTATATGTCCATCTTTCCTCATGCAGGTTAAGGTGCCTGAAAATGCCACTACAAAGGCTAGTCCCCGACATGCTTCCCAATTTCCTTTGTTCCATGGATGACTTAGACTGGTATCCAGAGCTTGAAAACTGTGGGGGCCTCCACAACAACGGTATAGAAAGTAGAATGTGAAAATCCTTCAGCCACATTTTCATCTTTGACTTCCCGACTAATACTCAGAAGATCCAGAAATTAAAATTTTTGATGGGTTACAACCCTTGGTGCCACTGGGTATCCGCTCCTGAGATTCCCGTTAAGGCCAGCATAGCTGGCTATCTCCTCAAATGCAGGGGTTAACTCAACATCAGAGAAATGGAACACATCATGCGATTGATCCCAAAAAGGTATTAAAGCTTCAATTATGTCCAACCTTATTTTAATCTTCAAAAGACCCATGAGTCCACCTAAAGCCATTACCGCATCACCTTTGCTGACCTCCCCAGGGTCATTCCACCACATATGGAGTTATAGCGGGATTTTATCTACAACTTTGAAGGGTTCATTTTCAATAGTGCTCATCCAGAACATTTAATTAAAGGGATCAGTTAAAACACAATGATTTATTTTGACCCAAAAGAAAATTATCAATTTTTCAAAACTGCAACTCAAAATAAAGCACCTTTGCAAATACAGCCCTTCAACACCTCAGGAAAGAAGATTTTAGGGTTGTGTTTGCTAATTGGCTAAAATTTTGAAAAAAGGCCATAGATGACTATTCTCACAAAAACAGTCTTCTGGCGCCCTATTGGACATTTTGGCTATTTAAACAAAAACGGTCATCACCTAATTTTATTTATGACAAAAGGACAATATTTCATATTTTTGGGTTATTTTTGCAAAAATGGGGTTAAACCCTATAAAGGTTGCCTATGTATCCTACATCCGGTAAGAATCAAACTTTGTGTAGTTGGGGAGGATCTGACGCAACAGGAAACATGAAATATTTTGAAACAGTTTTCCTTTCTCTTCTTTTTCTTTTCAAAATTTCGGTAGAGTTTCAGTAATTTGGAGACCAGATTTTCAAAAACGGGTAATTATCTCACTCATGCCTCAGTTTGATTTTTCCAACTTTTCTCCCTTATTCTAGAAATCGGTCAACATGAAATCCAAAGAAAATAAGTTTTCAAGTAGCACATAAAATGCAGTAGGATGGTCTTTTGAGTTCGGGTGCACTGATCCTAGATAGACTCAATCCTTGTGTTGAGTCTCCAAAATCTAATGCACGTGATGCAAACAAGCGTTCCTACTAAGGATTCGGCATGAGGTTATGTTATTCTAGGTTTATAAATCGGGGTGTATTTATTGTAGACCTGGCTTACCCGAGCACACAACTCGAGCTAAGGGGACAACGTACCGGGAATACAGAAGCTTCACCAGCTTTGCAACTTGTCCGAACCTCGTTCCAATATAAGGATATGACTCTAACAGAAAAGAAGTCACAAGAAGTGCAAACTTCCCAGATGATTTAGAAAACTCAGGGAGAGGAGTATTTTATAACAGTTTATATACAGTTCAAACAATATCAAAGTGGTAAAATGCAACATTTAGCACATTAGGCTCAAACATGTAAAAATCAGATAATAAATAAAAGCCAATTAAAAAAGTTATTCTAAGCTCAAATTCTTGAACCCTGAATAAAAAGTTCTTGGTTCTTTTTCCCAGTGGAGTCGCCAGAGTTATCACACGTACTTTTTAACCCAAGGGGTATATAAGAAATTTTTTTCAATTTAAGTGACATAAATCGAAATGAGATTAATTTATTTATTTTTCAGAGTCGTCACTTGGAATAATTTATTTTTTGTCCCAAGTCACCGATTTATTTTAAATCCCAAATCGAGAAAAAACAACTTTATTTAAAAGTCAACAAAATCAGAAATTCTAGATAAGAAATTCTGTTAACCCGGGAGAAGGTTTTAGGCATTTTCAGTTTTGTGGTTCGAGCATGGTCGTTTAAACGATTAATAATTGACCTATTATCTGATTTACTACACGTATTAAAATTATTGTGCATTTTTAGATTTAAAACTGCCTTTTAATTATTTTAACTGCTTTTAGGATTTATGAAATTATTTCTTGCACAAGTTACAATTGTCGTACACTTGTTGTTTTGGGACACACCGTAAACCACGCTACATGAAATGCATCTGTAATTCGTGATACGTTTATTTTATTATTTCTCGGAGTTTTTATGCTCGGGTCACATAAAATGCACACTCGAGTTTGAGAATTAGGTATCATGGTTATGCTACGGGAGTCGTACCCATAGTCACGATAATTCATAATAAAACCGGACTATAGCAAATTACGAATATTCAAAGTATTTCTTCTACATTAGTTTTTGCACCAATATGAGGACCATAGATTATGGAATTTATTTGTGAATGGCACACCTCAATTCGTCTTAAAATCTATGGATTGCATTCAGCTATTAGCAATTTAACTGCAGCAGACTTAGCTAAGCACTCTAAAATTCCTTTGTTCAAATTAATTTTTGATAGGCTAACTTGGCTTTATTTAACGAAAATTCGGCCAGCGGCCAACCAAATACAATATTTAAAAAGGATCTCTTAATAGAACTAATCACGCTCAACTCTAGTCCTAAAAAGGATAAGCGGTCGTTGCAAATATAATCCGGTCTAAAAGTTCGGAGTCAAATCCCACAGAGAACTAAGGCTTAGATGTATCTGTTTAATATCACTAAGAAGATAAGATTGAATAATTTTCTAAATATAAAGATTGAGAATTAAATTTCTAACTAATTAACTAGCAAATACTAGTAAACGGTAAAGTTATCAACTAACTAGACTAAGGGTGGGAGACTAAATTAAGGAGGTCTAGAGTTATGATTTTCCCAATTGTCAGAATCTTTCTAGCTATGTTCCCTACAATTTTTGCCAATGTATTCTCTACCGATCGTGAGCACTTAGGTAATTCTCTCTCTAGCAACTAGAATAAGTTACTAGACTTATTCTTCTGAACTACGCTAGTTGGCTTTATCTAAATACTCATTATGACCACGTCAAGGCTTTGTTATTTCTAAACTTGCCTTTAAACCCAATATATTGATTTCTCCCATACGTTAGGAGTGACGTTGTTCAACAACTACCTAAATTTATACTCTATCTCAAGCAATACAGACTAAATAGGCACAATCAATTGATGGTCATTCAATCAACAACAACAAACGATTGAACAAGTAGAGAAATTCAATGGCTCAATTATATAAAAACATAAGAAGAATTTATCTTACAAAAGGTTCTATCAAAACACTAGAAAACGAATTAGCCATTCATAATAGTATGTAAAACTACAATACTAAAAATCATAACCAATAATGAAAAAAATAGGAAGAGGAAGGAAAAACTTGTTGAAGAATCCCCTGGCTTACTCCTATTTTGTCTCTGCCTCCTTAGGTCTAATCTCCGGTATCCTTAGCCTCCTTAGGTCTAAATTCTGTCAAAAATATGTCCAACTCCTCAAAAATACCATTTTTCCATGCATATATACCTAGTAGGGTCGGGCCCAAATAATTACACCTTCTCCTATGCGAAAAGGACAATATTTCACGTCCGGACTGCGGCGGCCACGGTCAACCATGGTATATGACAGGTATACTGCCTCAGGTCCGCCTCAGATCCATGGTCGCAGATTTGACCATATTTTTCACCCTGTTCCGTTTGGAATTTGAAAAAATATAAAATATGAAAGTTGTAGTCCTTTGAGTTAACTTTCCAACTATATATTGTAAAGCCCAAATAGATTCTGAGAAAAAAGTTATGTTCATTTTACTAGACAGTGCACAATATGCCTACTCAATTCTTTGTTTTGTTGCTCCATCATCTGTTGATCCCCAAATACGATCCCGGCTTAATTCCTTGGGTTTTTACTCAGACTTCAAAGCTCTAAATCATTTGAATTCATTCCATAGCATCTATATAGCTCGAAATCACTCCTACAAGGCATAAAATAAACTGTTAGTGCAAAACACTAGCGATTAAAGTGCAAACTCAACTAAAGCGCAGTAAATTATAGTGTAATAATCGACTAAAATACGTAATTATAGCCTATCATCAACACCCCACACTTAAACCATTGCTCGTCCTCGAGCAATCAAATTACACTTTTTATAGATATGACCTTTTAAAATAATTTTCCTAACTCATCACACCAAGAGTATTTAATATAGACTAAGCACAATAGCTTAATATCTTCACCTCAAGATTTGACTCACAAGTATCATACAATATTCACAACTCACCGCTTACTCTAACATAGAGATCACTAACATTACCTTTCATTTATGAATCAAGTTCCGTAACAAAAAAAAAGAGAGTAGTTCCACACAATAAAATTTAAGAACACTTAGGAACTCAAGATATAAAGAATTCACTCACACTCAGAAGTAGCATTCAAATGCCACAAAAGATGCACCATAAGCTTGCCCGTAGTGTATTAATTCACTAATCAAGCTCATTTAATCTAGGATCAAGAGGACTTTATTTGGTTATAATGTAGGCTACGAGACGGGTATGATACATTTAGATATAAGAGTGACTACACCTCCCTAAGCACTTTAATGCATATACTTTAACATTCAAACCCCGTACTTATGTCAAACCAAAACTCCACCTTCATATCAATGTATATTACCCCATTCTTCTTTAAGGACGCTTACATCAAGAGCCACCATTTATGAAGAAAAATATTTTTTTCCACAACAATCCAACTATTTTTTTCTCATTTCAAGTGGCTCTTACTTTTTAAAAATAGTGCACCTTTCTCCTGATTTCATTAATTCCACTTAAAAGCTAAACCAACCACCTCACATTTTAATATTTATATAAAATTATCACAATTTAAGTGCTCATGAGAGCTTAGGAGGTTCAAATAGATGGTTAATTCAAACAAATGGGTAAGGCTTGTAATGCTGTTGCCAAAGAAACGGGATTATAGGCTCAAATGGGTTAACTACAAAACATAACAATTAGGTTGGTAAAATATACATATCTGGCTCGACAAAGAAATGCCTATATCACTTTCAAGATAGAACAAAACTACTATTTCGATATGCAAACACACGTGGCAAGTTCTAGGCATTAAATTCAATGCACAGAATAAAATAATTCCTTACAAACACATGGCACATAACTCACTCAGGATTGGTTTCATCAAAACACTCTAGACAAAGCAGTTAAGCAAAGTTAAGATCATAAAATTTAAGGTACTTATACTAGAGTCAAAAACTGAGCATAAGCATCACAACCAAAGTACTCACTATTCTCAAGGCATAACAAAGTTAAGAGATAATGCTTCTATTCAAAACACAACACAATGACTCCTACCCCAAAAGAAAAACTAACTACACCTGATCAAACAAAATTCTTGGAAAAGAATCGTGACTTAAAGAAAAATCAAGGGGTAATTGCTACACTACCTAACAAAATAAAATATTTTTTTTTAAATTTTTTTCTTTAGACTTAAATCCCTCAAAAAAATTATCTAATAGATCCATCGTCGGGAAAAATCCAATATTTTCTATTTAAAAAAATTATTCAATTAAACTAACACAACTAAAATAACATAGAAAGTCACCCAGGCAATCTCCTCGCCCCACACTTAAAATTATGCATTGTCCCTAATGCACACCATAACTAATAAAAGGGTAAAAGAGACTCCCTAGTAGGCTAAAGGTTAAAGAACTAGCATCTCATGGGGTACTCAAACTTCTCCCAGGCCTGGTCTTTCGTGTGAGTACCTCACACTTAGTTCCAACCATCTGGTTTGCTGTTGCATTCTTTCAATACCTTTGCATTCCATGCTCCTGGAAAATAAAAATTCGACACTACAAATATAAGCTGGGTTGCCTATCAACAAGCGTTTGATTTAACGTCGTGGCATGACGTGAATCACTTTTTGCCTCCGCCTCGAGCTTATGAATTGAACCCCAAAATTTAGTTCAAGCTTATGACTATGGTCATAAGGCGGTGGAATGCATCTAACTGGCCCAAGGAAATAATGTAGTATTCTTCACTCATTAGCCTTTATATGAGGTATGTAATCCCGACTTTCTGGCAAGAAGAATTCCAAAATAATGCATCTTGTTCCTCATTCCTTGACTCTTCGATCGGTTCATATGTCTCTATTTCCATATCATCATCCAAATATAATGTGAAAAAATGCTTGGAGTGTGGACCAATGCGCTCAAACATATGAACTTCAGGATTTTCAACATCCTCAACATCAATGATACTAGAGTCAACAAAATTTGTATCATCAATGTCCTTGGCTGACTCTAGTCTCACTTCTTCAACACTGACATCCTCAAATTGTAGTTGGCTAGGTTGATAGTGTTCTACTCTGACATCCCCAATTAACATCTCAAGTTCATGCTCTTCTTGGCTACTATCCTCAATATTGGCTTGTTGAGCATTAAAAGCTCCAACCACTTGACTCAATTGAGCCTCCAACTTGCGAATAGTTGCCTCTTGCCATTCTATGTGCAATTGTTTCTCATTGTTTTGTTCCAAAAGGCATTTGAGTATATCCTTGATTTCCTTTAGGTCCGCATTCCCAGGTTCTTTGTTCCTAACTTCACATGAAAAGGTCGAACCATCATAGTAAGGGGTTGGGGTAAATCAGAAATATAAGCACAACCATAAAAGTGACCATTTTTACCACCACACACATCATACACATTCTACAAATAAGATTGAGTGGGTGCACAACTCGCTCTCAGGAATATTTTGATAATTTTTATACGGGTAATTTTCTTCATAATATGTATGAGGATCAATAGTAGAACTATCTACACCTAAATTTCCATATTTCCAAGATGTCATGTTTCTCAAATCATCAGTTATAATCAAATAAAAATAAAAATACAAAAAATAAAACAAAACAAAATAAACGTTCAAACTCGAAATCTAGCAATATATACAACTAAAACTACACTGTTAGTTCCCCAGCAACCGTGCCAAAATATTATCACACTCAACTCTAGTCCTAAAAAGGATAAGAGGTCGCTACAAATATAATCCGATCTAAAAGTCCGGAGTCGAAACCCACATAGAACTAAGACCTAGTTGTATGTTTAATATCACTAAGAAGAAAAGATTGAACAATTTTCTAAATTATAAAGATTGAGATTTATATTTCTAACTAATTAACTAGCAAATACTAGCATATGGTAAAGTTATCAACTAACTAGACTAAGGGTGGGAGACTAAATTAAGGAGGTTTAGAGTTATGATTTCCCAATTGTCGGAATCCTTCTAGCTATGTTCCCTAGAATTTTCGCTAATGTATTCTCTACTGATCGTAAGCGCTTTAGATGTCGTAATTCTCTCTCGAGCAACTACAACAATTTGCTAGACATATTCTCTCGAACTATGCTAATTGGCTTCATCTAACCGCTCATTATGGCCACGTCAAGGTTTTATTATTTCTAAACCTGCCTTTAAACCCAATATATTGATTTCTCACATACGTTAGGAATGATGTTGTTAAACAACTACCTAAATATGTACTCTCTCTCAAGAAGTACACACTAAATAGGCACAATCAATTGATGGCCATTCAATCAACAATAACAAATGATTGAACAAGTATAGAAATTCAATGGATCGATTATATAAAAACATAAGAAGAATTTATCTTACAAAAGGTTCTATCAAAACACTAGAAAACGAATTAGCTATTCATAATAGTATGTAAAACTATAATACTAAAAATCATAACCAATAATGAAAAAAATAGGAAGAGGAAGGAAAAACTTGTTGAAGAATCCCCTGCCTTGCTCCTTTTGTGTCTCTGCCTCCTTAGGTCTAATCTTCGGTCTCCTTAGCCTCCTTACGTCTAAATTCTGTCAAAAGTATGTCCAACTCCTCAAAAATAATGTTTTCCATGTATATATACCAAGTAGGGTCAGGATCAAACAATTATACCTTCTCCTACACGAAAAAGGACAATATTTTACGTCTGGACTGTGGCGGCCGCGGTCAACCGCGGTATATGGCAGGTATACTACCTCAGGTCCGCGATCACAATTTCGACCGTATTGTTCACCCTATTCTATTTGGAATTTGAAAAGACATAAAGCATGTAAGTTGTATCCCTTTGAATTAGCTTTTCAACCATATATTGTAGAGCCCAAGTGGAGTTTTGAGAAAAACGTTATGTGCATTTTACTAGACAGTACACAATATACCTACTCAATTCTTTGTTTTGTTGCTCTATCATCCGTTGATCCCTGAATATGATCATGGCTTAACTCCTTGGACCTTTTCTCAGTTTTAAAGTTTTAAATCACTTGAATTTATTCCATAACATCTATATACCTTGAAATCACTCATACAAGGCATAAAATAAATCGTTAGTGCAAAACACTAGCGATTAAAGCGCAAACTCAACTAAAGTGCAGTAAATTAGAGTGTAATAATCGACTAAAATATATAATTATAGCTTATCATAAAGAGCTATAGTTGATGGGAGCTGGGCTCGAAATTGAGCCCAAGAATGGAGACAAAGCGGCTACAATGGCTCCAATTGGGCCAAATACAATGCCCAATTTTTAACGAATAAGCTTCCAGTGTTAGAAATTCATTTCTTATTATACTAAAACAAACAACAAAAAAACTTAATGGATAAACCTGTTGAAGGTAGATGGGCCCAAAATTGAGCCCAAAAAGGGAAAAGAAGACATGAGCAAAATACTTTGCGCTTGGTTCTGACCAGACTGCCTCATCTGGGCCAATGCCAAGCCCAATTGTTTCTAGAAGGAGGGCCTTCAATACTAAGGCCCTACTAAATCTTGTTTTCATATAGCAAAACATTACACAAATTCTGAAAATCAAAGTGCTGAACAATCATTGATAATCATGATCTTCCAACCAATTTGCAAATTACATGACTAAACAACTTTAAACTTCATTTAATCAAAATGATAATGAAAGGATCATAGCTCAAATGAAATATATCCAATTATATCAAAAAATAAAATATTATTAATTACAACCCTTCAAATCAGATTGGGTCTTAATCAAATACAAAATTAGATATTGCATCTAGCCATATAATCAATACACTTCAATCTTTTGTAGCCAAAATTCATTGTGCTTGCACTTTTCAGGAGTAAATCTGACCAACTAGTAGTCAGATTTACATCCTTAATGTCGCTTCAACCTGAAATTCCATTTCTCGAATAGATGTCCCTCAACAAATATAGCATCACTATGAATAGCATCAAAGACTAGGAAAGAAGGAATTCTAAATAACATGCTCAATCAAACTAAATTATGGCATAAACAATCAAAACATTAATTTAGAAGGACAAACGGGAACAAATCTAGATAACACTAATACATATAGTCAAAATCTGATCCTTAAAACAAACAAATACATTACTCAAACATGGACTAAACAAGAAATTTCTTTCAAGGATAAGTATAAAGGTACATCCACATACCTAAAGGCAGAAAAAAGAAGAACATCAGAAAACCAATTAAATGTCAAAACAATTAAGTTTGGAGCTCAACCAAGCTTTAAACAACACAGCATGAGCAACAACAGTAAATCCCAAAAGAAAACTTCACATTCAATCCATTTTCAACTTATGAAAGCTAGAAAATGCTACAGAATTTCTTTAAGGTTTTTCTAAAATCAAAGGAAAATAGAATCAGCTCTTAAAGAAACTGAACTTTTTAGAGTATATTTTAGGGTTCTCAAATCTGATGTGTGTGTGAGAATGAGTGAATAGATTTTTTTTATAGTGTAGGTCCAAAATAGCATCTAAGGAATATTCTACCCTAAAATCCTTAGATAGTACATCATATTTGACAGAGAATAATGGACACCTGTCCATTTTTCAGCCTCTTTTAAACAATTCTAGACAATTGTATACTTCTAGAACCTTCCTTTTCCTAGATATTTTTTTATGAAAATCATCCAAGGTTTTTCTTTTAGTTAAAATAGGCCCCTACAAGTTCTAGTGATTTACAAATCATGGCGAACAAAGACCATGCCAGTAAGGAATCATAATCTATATCTAACTGATAAATAAAGTTGAATGGGGCGAGTTAAACCTAAAAATTATTCTAATCAGTATTAAATCAAGACAAATTAGTCAACTAAACTATTTTTAACACCTAATCAGAAATCAACCCAGTACACTATTAGTTAACTTCCAGAATCATTCTAATTAACCTTGAACTAAAGCAAATAATTATAAGAGAAAAACAGAATAGCCAATTTATCAAGAATCCTACAAAGATTACACCTAATTAGACTAAAACTATGCAAATTGAAATTAAACGTGAGATGGATAAATTCTAGTATGCTTTGATTAATCTAATGAATAGATGCAAAATGAACGAACAAAAAGCAGTCACAAACGAACCTAGAGTTGTGTTGACCTCATACAAACGGCTAAAAGTAGGGGTGTTCATAAAAATCCAAAAATCCGAACCAAACCGAAAACTAAACCAAACCGACCAAAAAAATCGTACTTTTTGGTTTGGTTTGGTTTTGGTTTTGAATTTTAAAAAGCCATCAAATTTAGTTTGATTTAGGTTCTAATCCTGAAAAAAAAAACCAAACCGAGCTATTTCAAATTTATTATTATATATATATATATAAATAGTGTGTGTGTGTGTGTGTGTTGTGTGTGTGTGTGTATTTATATAGCGTTTCAAAATTTTTATGGTAAATGTTTATAGTTTGTACTTTTAGTATAGTTCTTTACCTTTACATTCTAGTTTGATTGGTAGTTTTTTTGTTAAGTGTAAGAATCCACTTCGTTTTAAAAATTATATTATTTTAATTGAGTTCTTAAATTATTTATCACTATTTGATTGAATTATCATCAATATATCTTGGTAAATAATAGATTTCTCAAAGGGCAATTGATTTGATAGTGTTACATTGAAAGTGTGGTTTCCGGAATATTTGTTTGGTAGTGTATGTCTTATATCTAAGAAAAAAACTGACAAATAATCGAAAAAATCAAAAAGCTGACAAAACCTGACATAAACTGAATCGGTAAAAACTCACTTAATTGATTTGGTTTGGTTCTAATATTTGAAAACCGACTTACTTGGTTTGGTTTCTTTTTAGAAAAAAAAAACGGTCCAAACTAAACCATGAACACCCCTAGCTAAAAGAAAGAAAGAAGATGAAGGGAATAAACAAATAGAAGGAAGAAAAAGAGCGGAAAAGGGATTACCAAGACCTGCTTCGAATTTGAATCCGTTGAGAAATTCATACATGCTTCAATGAGATAAAACGAGCTGGGACGACCATTAATCTAATATTGTTAACAAGAGCAATCGACTAATGGAAGTCTTAGGTTCAGATAGCTTAGAAATTGATTGGAAATAGAAAAGGAAAAATTAGGGTTTGGATTTTAGATCTAAAGTTCGAGGGCCTTGAGAAAGATTTGAAGGAAATGATTTGGGAATTTGGAAAGGGGAGGGAAAAGGTGGTTATAAGGTCTTAATTTGAGGCGGTTTGGAGCACCGACACTGTCATAGGGCGATTTCTGGCGGGTGGCCAGCGGCGGCGATTAGAGAGACAAAAACAGGGGTCTGTATTTGTTTTGGGGGGTTGGGAGGGCTTATTCGAACAATTTTATTTAAATGGTTGCCTAGTTCTGAGCCGTTGGATCAAATGAATCCAACAACTGTAATTGAGAGACTATGAAATAGTGTCGTTTAGTTGATTAGGGGTGGACCGAGTTTTTGAAGGGATTGGTTTGGGTTTGGATGGATTGGGTATTAAAATTGGCCCAATTAATTCTCTTTTTCCAAATTATTTTCATATATTTTTTCTTTATTTCCTTTTTTCTTTTCTTTAATTAAAATCTAAATTAATCTAATAAAATTAAGCTAATTATTAATTATAATATTTATAAAAATTAGTTGATCCTAAATTTTTTTTAAAAAAGAGAAAATTACAATCTAAAATTAAAAGCTGAAAATGTAAAAATGAACCAACTTTTGTGATTATAATAAAGCAATTAATTAACTAATTAATCCTAAAATATGAACACAAAATCTAATATTCAATGCATAGTATTTTTGAAATAATTTTAACAAAAATTAAACATGCACAAAATACAAACAATTAATAAATTCCTAAAAATGTTCTATAACATTGCAAATAATTGGAAAAAAATCTAGTTGTTTAATTTTATAGGAGTATTTTGAATATTGCAAAAATCACATGCTCATATATATATATATATATATATATATATATATATATATATATATATATATATATATATATATATAGCAACCTTTGAAAAGTCAAAGAGATGCTAGATTTGCACCCCTAGCATTGGTTATTCTTCTGATGCTTATATCTTTTCATTCCGATGTCATATGAACAAATGATTAAGAGCGTTGTAAGATACATTTCAAGACCTTCAATTTGGCATACAATATGTCTCAAAAAATTCCATATAATACACGAAATGTATTGCTCAAAAAGCTTTAGTGATACACCTACTTGTCACCTATGCAGTCTGTCAGTCTCGCGAAACTACAAATATCTCTTTATTCCAATATTCTATTGACCAACGGTTTAATGCATTAGAAACTATGCTTTGTATATCTTCAATTTGATATGTGGATCGTCCTAAAATTTCAAGTATGATGACCTTTGCCAACTTTTGTTCCACAACTCGCTTGACTTCAAAATGTAATATATGACTATCATACGACTATAATAACTTATAACATAAACTCTTTATCGTGTTAAACACCCTATTCTTATTCCAAGAGTACATGTTATAATATTCCCAATTTATCGACTTTCAGCTAAATTTATTTTCTTCAGTTTGTTTAGTTTCTAAGTCTTTCAAACCACTGGTACTTATTATCCATAATCTTAAATATTTATAACATCCATGATAACATAATTAACTTGCCTTATATACTTTAAAATAATATTATTTATGCGCTTAAATCAATTTTCTTACAATGTAATCTTCCATACGAAAATATGAGTGTAACACATTTCCCGCTAAACTTGACTTTAGTAAATTATTCTTTTGAGATGTATCTACAATTAAAAAAAAAACATATTGGTTCATCTCTCCAATAGACTTCAGACTTTCAGTCCAAAACTGGTTACGTGTCACGTAGTCATTGGCATATCTATTTAATCTCCAATATCGACGATAAAATATTAATCATAGAGTCCACCAATTTTCCAATCCATTTAAAAAAATTATCCATTTTACCTTCTGTTCCCATTTAAACAAAAAGCACAATCCTCACTGCACAATATACAACACTTAACTGCTCTCTTCCAAAAACAAGTTGATAATCAAAAGTCACAACATAAAACAAAACGCCGTAGAAATTCCAAAAAACCCTACACAATAATTTCTCCGCCATCTTCAAGCTCCGAGTCAACTCTCTCCCTCTACTTTCTCTCTCTAGATATATGCAGGTATATGTAATTTTGCAGTGGAAATTTAGGAGTTATGGCGGCTGCGGCGGCGACGGAGAGTTCATCGGCTAGATCTGCAAGTGGAGGATCATCGGCTGATTCATATATTGGAAGTTTAATTAGCTTGACTTCAAAGAGTGAGATCCGTTATGAAGGAATTCTCTATAACATCAATACTGATGAGTCCAGTATCGGTCTTCGAAACGGTACTTTTTTTTTGAATTGTCTCTTAATTTTAGTATAATTTTGGTTACTTTATCGATTTTTTGAAACTTAGATCCTTATCAACACTGATGAGTCCAGTATTGATCTTCGCAGTGGTACTTTATTTGCTTAATTGTAATCCGGAACTTTTTTCTGAATTATCTCTTGATTTTAGTATAATTTTGGTGATTTTATCGACTTTTTGAAAGTTAGATCTTTATTTATCTGATTGATGATTCATTTCAGCTGCTACTTTAGGCGAAGTTGTTTGCTTATGGCAAAGCTGGTCGAAATTTTAAGATTTTTTCCCGTTTTAACTTTTGTTTCCTTGAAGAGATTTTTTTTCTTGAATTATGTGCTTTCGTGAAAGCTTACTGAAAATTGAGATTTTTCATTTTTAATTTTTGTGTTAAAGAGAAAACTTGAGTTGAATCTCTTAATTTTATAATTTTTGGTGAATCCGGTATTCTATTTTGAAAAATTTAGATCGTTATTTATTTCATCTATTATTGATTATGCGCCTAGCTTAAAGTTCATAAGCTGAGATTTTTATTATTTTAAGAGCAAAACTTGAGTTTAACTGATGCATAATTATCTATTAATTTTATAATTTTTGTGAATCCTGTATTCTTTTTTTGAAAAATTAGATCTTTATTTATTTCATCCATTATTGATTATGCGCCTAGCTTAAAGTTCATAGAAAGCTGAGATTTTTATTATTTTAAGAGCAAAAATGATTTGAATTAGGTTCTTTTATGTGTTTTTCGGTATTCCTATATTGCTATTTTTGGGATATATTGGTGTGTAAGGATGTGAATATGTACGTCAAGTTGATAATATGTAAAGTTGGAACCTTAGTTAAGATGAGGGAATATTACTGCATCAGGTTTAGAGGAGGCGGTTGTGTATTTGTAACATAATTGAACTTGTATTAGATTAGTTAAGCTAATTAGTTGCAGAAAATTTGGAAATATATTTTTATGTGCGTTTGTTGTTTAACTTATTCAAAGTAGCATTGTGAAAAATGAAAATTCATTCCTATGCTGAATCATGTCTGTAATCTTACTTTCTTAACTATCATGATATTGATATGACAACGTGGTCAAAGCTATTTTGAACATCAAGGAAAAAGGTAAAGTGTTGGTCCACTAAAGGAGGAGAAAGATTGGAAAATTTTGCAGAATTTAGTTTGATTGTACTTATGCGATGATGGAGTTTTCTAGGTTGATCTTCTGTTGTTAACAATATGTTCGCTGAAATATAAAATGATATAGGATCTGGCAATTATGATTTGTCATTGCAGTAAGATCATTTGGAACAGAGGGAAGAAAGAAGGATGGTCCTCAAGTACCTCCAAGTGACAAAATTTATGAGTACATACTTTTCCGTGGAAGTGATATCAAGGTAATATGCTCCGCTATGGACTTTTATGTTGTTTTGGTGCGTTGTATACTTAAGTTCCATCACGTAGTTCTTTGTGAGATCTCTCTCCTTTTTTTTAATTACTTAATAGTATCGTAGATATCTTGAAGTCTGTTTATAGTTTCGTAGAGTTTCTAGTGTTTTAATTGTTCAAAAGATTATTTCAGAAGTGGGAGCAATCTTCTCTTTGGATTTTATGGTACTCTGCAAGAACTTAACTTTGGGGTTACTGTCGGAAAGACAAAAGGCACTTAATAAAAAGCGTGAACTTGTTACTCAGTGCAGCCCTTACCTTTCTTTTGATCTTCGTGATCAAGAAACAAGTTCATTACACTATGTACCCCTGCGTTTTATTAGATGGCCCTTAAGTTTGAGTCTTTGTTTTTTAGCATGGTCCTTAGGTAAGCGAATAGTGCTGATATCCTTTTGATGTGTTTATCTGATCAGCAAATCATGTTGCTTGATTACACTAATCTGGAGAAGGTGCAAAGCAGAGGCTATGTGCACTGAAATTCATAAAGTCATATCCTCTGTTTGTATCGTTTTGAGTTGGCCTTAGTTGAGGAATCGTGTTGTTTGAAATGTGGTAGGTAGATATACTTCTTCAGGAACATGTGAATTTTAAGTGAAAAAACTTGGTCTCCTTACTTAAAGAGGTACCTTACAATTGAGAAACATAAGGGGTAGGGATGTGCATTCGATTTATCGATTCGATTTATCGATTCGATTTTGACCCTTATCGATAATTACTTATCGATTATCGATTTGTACATATGCCTATCGTTATCGTTTCAATAAGGTTTCGATTTTTTCGATTTCGATTTATCGATTTTTGGGGCTTATCGATTCGGTTATCGATTACACCAATAAGAAAATTTGTGACATTCCACGGAAAGTATATCGCTATAAAACACGCCTCGCTAATATGGACAAAAAGAAGCTAAAATAAGACGAACACCATTTGTAACATAAAAATTATGTCAACAGGCACATGCAACGAAACTAAATTAATGGATCAAATGGATGTCACCAACACTCCAACGATATTATAAAAAAATAAAAATACATCATCACTGCTAATTCTATTTTCCATTAATTTAAACTCCATTCCCTTATCATTCCTTAAATGTGGTAGACGAAATAAGTAGGAGTGTGCATTCGATTTATCGATTCGATTTTGACCCTTATCGATAATTACTTATCGATTATCGATTTGTACATATGCTTATCGTTATCGTTTCAATAAGGTTTCAATTTTTTCGATTCGATTTATCGATTAATCGATAACAAATAATCGATTCGATTTATCGATAAACCGATTCAAATGCACACCCCTAATAAGGGGTAGGCAAATGATTTTCGCTGATGAAAGTTAGAATACTCAGTGATAGGGTGAGAGAAATTTACTTCATCAACAAGGGTTAGAGGAAATTATTAATCATATCGTGTGTGATACTGGCATCTATTTGCTTGTTGGGCCTGTATCTTTAAATGCAGACATTAGATTTTCTTATAATTGGCATATGTCTGGCTGTGATATTTGCATAATTGGTGTTTCATAAATGAGTTGCATTTAGCTAAATTTGATATGTATTTTGCTTCTTGCAGGATTTACAAGTTAAGTCTTCGCCACCTCTTCAAACTACACCACCAATAAACAATGACCCAGCTATCATCCAGGTAAGCAGAAAGCAATTGGGCAAATGTTTAATACTGTGTATGATTGAATTCTAATTCTTCTAACCTTCAGTCACACTATCCTCGACCACCTACAACATCGGCAAGTGTACCTGCTCCTGTTGGGGGATCTCTGACGGATCTAAGTTCCCATCCTGCACAGCCGGGACATCCTGGCTCAGCATTCCAAAGTGGCCTGCCATTGTATCAACCTGGAGGGAATTTAGGATCTTGGGGTCCATCACCTCCTCCTCCAAATGCTGGTGCTGGTGGACTTGGTATGCCGATGTATTGGCAAGGTTTTTATGGTGCACCCAATGGGCTATCACAAATGCAGCAGCAATCTTTGCTTCGTCCTCCTCCCGGACTTGCCATGCCTCCTTCCATGCTGCAGATGCAGTTTTCTGGGTTCAATTCGTCTTTGCCAACTGGAGGATCAAGCCTGCAGGCATCAAACTTGCCAGAATACCCTTCTTCATTGATGCCTACAACTACTAGTCTAGGCGCTAGTTCTTTACCTGCTGCTACTTTGCCTTCAACTGTGCCTCCCCTGCAACCTGTGGCACCTGTGACTGAAAAAATATCCAGCACACTTGCAAACAAGACTTCTGTTTCTGCTATTGCCTCATCGACATTAAGTGCTAGTTTACCTACTTTGCCTCCTTTGACAACAAGTCCTGATGTACCGGCAATATCTATTAAACCCAATCCAGTACCTAGCCCAGCTTTGTCTCAATCTGTATCTACTGTCATGGGGCCATCCAGTTCTAATCTAGTGGAGACACCCACACCTTCTCTGGTAACTCCGGGGCAGCTGCTGCAATCTGGACCAATTGATGTTCCATCAACTCAATCTACACAGACAGCTCAAAAAGATGTTGAAGTGGTACAAGTATTGCCTGCACCATCTTCAGAAACTCCAGCTCCGGTTAAAACAGAAGCTCAGCCACCAATATTACCATTACCACCTCAGACACGTGTGCAGAAGGTGCTCTTTTATGATTATTCACTTATTTCCGAGTACTTGAAAGTTTTGTTTATACGCGCATTTATTTTTACATTCTTGATCTTCCTGAGTGGAGTCCCAGCGTATTATAATCTTGTTTGAACTTTTTATTTGGTAAAAGTTGAATTTAGTGGATGCTTGTTCCTAGGACTATCTGTAATTAAGTTGGAATACTTGATGAAGTACTTGAAACTGCCTTTCCTAGAAATAGTATCCTACTTGAGAGTGGCCTTTTTTCTTGGATTTTTTTAAAAAGTACATGAAGGCTTTTTTTTTTTTTCATTGTGTATTTATTTGTCATATTTTAAAAAGGAGATAACTCTCCAGACCCCACCTGGTGGGAATGTACTGGGTAGTTGTTGTAAAAAAGGAGATAACTCTATCAAACATCAGGTGAATATTTTGCAGACTGCGCTGCAGACAATTACACCATTTCTGTATCTTTTATATGATTTCCTGTGCTCCACCCATTGATACATGATATGATGACTATTAACAGTGTAAGGGATGGTAAAATGTTGTATGATAAGGAAGCTTGGTGCCAATTTTGTTAACCGCACTATATGCTACCTTATGTAAATTTGATGCATACGTTATGACTGGAGCACAGGAGTTGGAGAGGAGGTTAGCTGAGGGCGGAGTTTGGAGAAGTTCTGGGGAAGCAGACGCTATGTGGTCAGAGACGGCAAACTTAGTTAGGGAGGTAGCACGGGACGTGCTCGGGGTAGCCAAGGGCTATTCAGGTAGACATCAGGGTGACTGGTGGTGGAACGATGTAGTCGAAGGAAAAGTGAAGGTGAAGAAGGCGACATTTGCTAAGTTGGCAGGGAGCACAAGCGAGGAAGAACGGAGAGCGAACAGGGAGATCTATAAGGTGGCGAAGAAAGAAGCAAAGCTGGCGGTTACGGAAGCTAAAAATGCGGCGTTCGGTCGCATGTACGAGGAACTAGGGGAGAGAGGCGGGGACAGAAAGTTATTTCGGTTAGCTAAAGCAAGGGAAAGGAAGGCACGTGATCTTGACCAAGTTAGGTGCATCAAGGGCGAGGATGGTAGAGTTCTGATGGGGGAGTTTCAAGTCAAGCAGATGTGGCAGGCGTACTTTCGAGACTTACTTAACGAGGAGGGGGATCGTAAGATAGAGCTAGGGGAGTTGGGGCATTCAGAGCAACATAGAGACCTTGGGTACTGCAGGCGCATAAGGGCGAAGGAGGTCATGGGGGCTTTGCGTAGGATGAGTAGGGGTCGAGCGACCGGGCCTGACGAGATCCCAGTGGAATTCTGGAAGTGCATGGATAGGTCAGGAGTGGAGTGGCTCTCCAGGTTGTTCAATGCGATCTTCAGGACCAAAAGGATGCCAGATGAGTGGAGGTGGAGTACAGTGGTGCCCTTGTACAAGAACAAAGGGAACATCCAGTGTTGCAACAACTATAGAGGTATCAAATTAATAAGTCACACCATGAAGGTCTGGGAGCGGGTGATCGAGGCGAGGGTGAGGGAGATGACATCTATATCTGGGAACCAATTCGGTTTCATGCCGGGTCGTTCCACTATAGAAGCTATCCACCTTGTCAGGCAGCTGGTGGAGCAGTTAAGGGATACATGGTGCTTATCGACTTGGAGAAGGCGTATGACAAGGTCCCAAAGGAAGTGCTATGGAGGTGCTTGGAGGCGAAGAGCGTGCCGGAAGCCTACATCATAGTAATCAAGGACATGTATGATGGAGCTAAGACTAGGGTTAGGAGGGCGGGTGGCGACTCAGACCATTTTCCAGTGGTTATGGGGCTTCATCAAGGATCAGCGCTTAGCCCTCTCTTGTTTACCTTGGTGATGGATGCTCTAACCCGTCATATTCAAGGGGATGTGCCTTGGTGTATGCTATTTGCTGATGACATAGTCTTGATAGATGAGACGAGGGTCGGTGTTATTGAGAGGTTAGAGGTATGGAGACAGACTCTCGAGTCTAAAGGTTTCAAAATAAGCAGATCTAAGACAGAATACATGGAGTGCAAGTTTAGCGCCGAGCCGAGCGAAGTAGGCAGAGACGTGATGATTGGATCTCAGGTCATCGTCAAGAGGGACAGTGTCAGATATCTTGGGCGGTGATTCAGGGGGACGGAGATATTGACGGGGATGTCACTCATCGTATAGGAGCGGGATGGTCAAAGTGGAGGCTTGCATCAGGAGTCCTGTGTGATAAGAAAGTTTCACATAAACCCAAGGGAAAATTTTATAGAGCTGTGGTTAGACCTGCAATGTTGTATGGGGCGGAGTGCTGGCCCGTGAAGAACTCTCATGTTCAGAGAATGAAGGTTGCGGAGATGAGGATGCTCAGGTGGATGTGCGGGCACACCAGGTTAGATAAGATTAAGAATGAAGTTATTCGAGAGAAGGTGGGGGTGGCCCCGGTGGATGAGAAGATGTGAGAAGCGAGGCTGAGGTGGTTCGAGCATGTGCGGAGGAGAAGTCCTGATGCCCCGGTGAGGAGTTGTGAGCGGCTGGCGATTGTCGGCGTTCGGCGAGGCAGAGGGAGGCCTAAGAAGTATTTGGGAGAGGTAATTAGGCATGACATGACTAGAATGCGGGTTTCCGAGGACATGACCCTTCATAGGAAAGTCTGGAGGTCTAGTATCAGGGTTATAGGATAGGGCTCCTAGAGTTTTTCGTACTTCTCACCCGGGGTTGGGTGAGGCTTGGCAGGGCTATCCATAGGTGATTTGTGTTTTGGCTTGTGTCTTCCTTATGGTAGTTATTTATGGTAGTTACTGTTAGATATGTAAATATAGTAGAACTCTAGTTATAGTAGAACTCTAGGTTATTAGTATTATATATAGGGACTCTAGTTATAGTAGAACTCTAGGTTATTAGTATTATATATAGGGCTAATTGTATCATGTTTACATATCAATTATATATTCTTCTCCCGTGCCTTCTCACATGGTATCAGAGCTTTGGTGAGATAATTATCGTTGTGCGTCATTCCAACGACATCCGGGAAGAAATAACTCGGTCACCGTGCAATTTTCCGGTGACCTAAGTGACTAATTACGTCAAAGTCACTAATTATCAGTGTTGTGCAAAAACCAACACCACCACAAGACTCGGAATAGAATTCCGACCAAACCCCAGAAATTTCTCCGGCAGACTCCCCGTCACGCGCCGCCACGCGCCGCCACAGCTGTCGGCGCGTCAGACCACGCGCCGGCGCGTGGGGCTGCTTCCGGCCAGTTTTTGGCTTCGCTCCAGAAGGACAGTTTGGTCGGCCTTAATTTCTGACCCTACCCATCCTTGTTCCGTTCGATTCCGACAACTTTCAGTTTTTCCGGCGACTTTTCCGGCAGCTACAGAGACTTTCCGGCCAGAATTTCAAAAAGTTTCTTCAGGACAGTATCATCGCCCTCAAATTCCGACTGTATTATATTATTGCATGCTATTTTATTTATGTTTCTTATGTTTAGATAATTATTTACGCTATTTCTGGTGGAATTACTAATGCTCTCTTGTTTTTGTCTTTCCTTTCCTTCACTGAGCCGGGGGTCGATTGGAAACAGCCTCCCTGCCCTTTCGGGTAGGGGTAAGGCTCGTCTACATATTACCCTCCCCAGACCCGACTTTGTGGGACTATATTGGGTAGTTGTTGTTATTGTTGTTGTTACGTTATGACTGGAGCATGTTAATAATATTCCAAGGCTGCTTGGTTATGAAAATACTTTACAGTGAGCAGTTTTTTATTGCTACTATCTCTTTATCATGGGTCTATTTCAAAGAAAACTTTAGACCCTTGACCGAAGTTCACCGGGAAAAAGAATTGTGGTGTTTCACTTTAGCTACTTTGTATAAATTCTAGTTTACCTTTACCTTCATCAGCAATAACAACAACAACCCAGTATAATCCCACTTAGTGGGGTTTGGGGAGGGTAGTATGTACGCAGACCTTTCCCCTACCTTTGGGTAGAGAGGCTGTTTCAAAATAGACCCCGACATCCTTCTCTCCAAGAACTTCCCACCTTGCTCCTGGGTAGACTCGAACTCACAACCTCTCGGTTAGAAGTGGGGGTTGCTTACCATCAGAGCAACCCCTCTTTTCTTACCTTTTACCTTCATCAAAATAAATAAATACTTTTCAGTGTTTTATTTATTAATCAATCTTAACATTGCAATGCTCTCAACAACTTTATTTTTGCTTTCCCTTTATTGCTTCCATCTCTTCATCGTGGATATTTTGGCAACAAAAATTAGGTCTCTGACTTCAAAAAAAAGGGGTAGGCTCATTATGTACTTCATGGTGATGTGGTTGCTGGCATTTAATTATACTTGTATCATCCTTTGCATTATTACATATGCCAAAAATCTCCTTACTGCTGGCAAAATCATGTGGTATTTATTTGGAAGCTAATAATCTCCTTTGATTATCTTTTCTTTTAGACAAATGGAGCTCCATATCAGGCACGTTACAACAACTACAGAGGGCGCGGTGGAAGAGGAATGGGGGTAATCGATTATGTGCATATTTAAACCATTATAAACCTCCTACTGTGTAATTTATGGAATTATATTCATGTTTATTCATATCTATATCTCATGTCTTAAAGTTAAATCTTTATGTTCTTTGTAAAAAGTTTCACTCTGGAGTTACAAGTCCTTTTATGGCCGTAACAAATCTAAATCTGGCCCTTCCTGTGATGAACGGCCGAAAGGGGGTTAATCCAATATTTTTGCATTCAATTTAATCCTTAATAATTGACTAAATGTTTGTGGGGTATATAATGCGAAGCTATGAATGCGTTGTAAGGAACTTTGTAAGCAGAGTATTTCTTAGAAGCCTATTTGCTACTAGTATTTATTAATTAATGCTGGTCGTGTAACCAAACGTTTGAGTGTGCATGACCATACAAGTAACATAGGTAGGTTTGATTTAAAAAATACAATGAAGGTAGGTACATTACGACCAACTTTGTCTGATCGCTTGAGTTTCATTGTCATTTACCACATTTTACTGTTGACGTTGCTGTTATCGTGAGATTTGTATGTGCCTTCAAGTTACTGCTACATTTATGAACATGTTCAGCTAGCTCCCATATATACATTTCTAGGACTAGGATTTAATATCAGTGATTTGACTTTGCCATTCAATATGTTTACGTAATCGTACATGCAACCTTACATTGAAAGATGAATCTTAAGTCCATAAGTTTGCCCTCCAATGAATAATCTGACTCATTGCTTAAATTTATATACTAAGGTTAATGTTACGGTATTGGAGCAGTCCTTTTATTTTGATTGACTTTTGAATGCCTGAATTTGTTTGATTAGGCTTGTGAGACCTTTTCTTGATGATAGATTGATTAACTTCCTCTTCAGGTTTCAAGACCGGTAACAAAATTCGAAGAGGATTTTGATTTTATGGCCATGAATGAGAAGTTCAAGAAAGACGAAGTGTGGGGTCATCTTGGCAAAAGTAACAGAGAAGGAGATGGAAATGGCAGCGACGAAGATGTCTCTTTCAATGAATATGATGATGTTCTTCCTAAGATTGATGTCAAGGTGGTTATTTAAATTCTCTTTGACCTCAATTCTTATGCATACCCTTGTCCACGTATCTTGGACCTAGCTTTGTATTTATGTCAGTGTTGTCAAAAGCGCGCATAAAGCGCACTCAAGCCCCGATTCGAGGTCCAAAACATGTTGAGCGCTTTGCTTCGCTTTGTGTGCGCTGTAGTGTCACATCAAAGCTCTAAAGCATACTTTTCCTCGTCAATGAGTGTAATCCTGAAAAGGCTACATTAAACAATTAATATTTCACTCTCGTAAATTTTTTCCAATTTCTTTGTCCATATATTTATTATTCATGCTTTTAATTATTAGCCTTGGACTACGAAACATATTTTACTTTTTCTCCAATTGTGCCTTTTTTCATTAAATCCCACGCTTTATTTGCGCTTTGCGCTTAAAGCCTCTGCGGACCTTAGAGGTTTTTTGCGCTTTGCGCCTTTGATAACACTGATTTATGTTTAAGATCTTTTCTTTCTGCAGCCTGTTTACAATAAGGATGATTTTTTCGACTCTTTGTCAAGTAATGCACTTGATAATGACCCAAATCATGGAAGGACCAGATTCTCTGAGCAAAGGAAGATAGACGTTGAGGTATGTCTGATTCTTATGCACTACTTTCCGGACTATGGCTCTTTTTCAATGAGCTAATTTGTTTTGTGGGTGCAGACGTTTGGAGATTTCTCAAGATACAGGGGTGGCCGTGGTGGTCGTGGTGGACGTTCTCAAGGTTCATATTATGGAAGAGGAGGATACGGAGGAAATGGGTATGGCTATGGTTATGGTTGTAGAGGCAGAGGCCGTGGTATGCCATCCCGTGCTTCGTAAAAGCATGTGCTGTATTATCTCAAGTTTGAGCTAGAAGCAAATATCTGCCTCTTTTAGGCAGGATAGTGTGAGTACTATCCGATCATGTAACGTTTGTGCATTTTGTCTACGTTTTAAGGAATAAATTCAGGCTGTAAAAGTATGTCCAATTATCATCCTTGGGCTAGAGCTCATTTTATCTAGCTGCTAACTATACAAGCACTATGGCTAGTCCTATTGTAGTCTGCTTGCCGATTGCAATGTGAAAATTTGGCACTTACCATTTTCCTTTAGTAGTGTTCATGCACAATTCCAACTTTTATGAAGTTTATTTACTTTTAAGAGATTTGTTTTTGTTATTGAAATAGCAAATATTTTCATTCGGATACAATTTCATAAACTTCATTTATTGTGAAATTCTTCTGCATCTAATAACGAAAGCTTGGTAATGTGTTATAGCAGTTCACTGTGCAAATGTATCTACAACTCCTGAATTAACAAATCCAACAGGAACGAAACAAGCTCACACATTGACTAAAACCAAGCTAAAGAGACTACTATCGTTTATCTAATTGGTAAAATGACGCCTGAAGCTTACTATAAACAGCAGTTCCTTCATTATACAAACATATCCACAAATCCTGAATTTACAAATCTAAAAGGAATGAAACAAGTAGCACACATTGATTAAAAACAAAATATAGAATAACTATCAATTGGTAAAATGACTCCTGAAGCTTACTATTTGAAAGAACTCTTCTGAAAGAATGCAGCTACAATATGGTTACTGAGTTAAATGGCAACTAGCTAGTTCTATGATTAGTGAATCCCATCATCATTTAAACCACCAATGGACTGAGTAGAAAGGTTTCAGAAAGTTAACAATTTGTAATAGCAGTTGTTTCCACTGAGTAGAATCTGATAGCCGTCACCACAGGGACACCTAAAATGCAGAATCAGAGAATTCCCCATTCTTTCCACCCACACAGCTTCCTCACACGACGCTTCTGTTTCAGCTTCAGTCTCTGTCTCATTCTCCTATTGGTAAACAAGCAAACCCCATAAGTTAACAGAACTAATGCTAAGTGCTCAAAAGGTTAATCTCTTTTGCTCTATTATGAACATTAAACAAAACAGCAAGAACCTCATCAGAGTAAAACACAAAACTAACTCTGAGTGTGTAAAAGGCAAATCATTTTTTGCACTATTAAGAACATTAAACAAAACAGCAAGAACCCCATCACAGTAAACAAAACTCACTCTTAAGTACTTATAAGGTAATCAAGACTTCTTGCCCTAGAATGAAATTTGACAGATGAATCGCGTTGATTTAATGTTTTACATGGACAAGAATGTTATCAGAATGTCTTAGAAATGAATGTCTAAGAATTTTTAAGTTCAGAATTTTTAAACAGAATGTCTTAGAAATGAATACTCCACAACAAGGTACATAATACTGAAACATCAGATAGCTTGTTTAATCAATCAACTCTTCAATATGTCTAAATTTCCTTAATCAGAGATCATTGTGAACCTCAAAAAGTGTACCCAATATGATGTATGCTGTAGTTGCAACAATGTGTAAGCATTACAGTTAAATTTTGTATTATGACATTTATTAGTACTGCAAACCATGAAACGATAACAAAGATTTTAGACACAAAAGTTTCAAACCTTTGAACTCTTGTTTTCTTCAGAAGAAGCTTTTTCTACTTGAGCATCTTCTTGAATCATAAGATCAAACCATTGTCTCATTTCTTTCATTCCTTGCTTCATTCTCTTTATCCTCTGCAAATTACACCAAAGATAAAGTAAGACTTCCATTTTTGTGAGAAATGGAAATTGTAAACCAAAAAGAAGAAATGAGATTGGAAACAAACAAACCATTGTAGTAGGAGATTCTGCATTGTTAACAACACCACTTGATTCTTGAACATTTTGTGTCAAGCTACCTGTTCTTGCAAGCGCACTTTGAGTAGGTGAATTTTTCTGCAAATTTAAAATGAAGAAAGACAAATACATCAAAAAAAAAAAAAAATTACTGACAAAATTTCATGAACTCAAAAACCTAATAAAATTTTATAAAAAGAAAGAAGAAAAAAACCCATGTTTTAGAAACAAACCATAGCATTAGGAGATTCTCCATTATTGTTAAAAGCTCCACCACAGAAAAAAGAAACCAACATTAAGAAAAAGCAAAAGAATTTGTAGATTGAAAATGAAGAAAGCCAATACAAACTTGAGAGAACACACACACACAAAAAAAAACACATACACACGCGATCAAAGGGAAAATGGGCCCTTTGTAGGACCAAAGAGAAACAAAATTTCAAGAACTCAAAAACCCAATAAAAAAAAATAAAAAATAAGAAAGACCCAAGTTTTAGAGACCAAACCAAAGCATTAAGAGATTCTGCAATATTGTTAAAAGCTCCACCACCAAATTCTTGAGCATTATTTGGCGACCAGCTAGCTGTTCTTGAGAGTGCACATTGTGGTGGAGGAGTACTGGATTTCTGTAAATTAAAAAAACCAAAACAAAAAAAGGCACCCAACATTAAGAAACTGAAAATGAAGTCTCACACACACACACACATTCAAATCAAAGGAAAAATACACCAATATTTAGGACCCAAGAGAAACAAAATATCAAAATCCCAATAAATAAAATAAAAAAGAAGAAAAACCCAAGTTTTAGAAACCAAACCAAAGGATTAGGAGATTCTCCATTTTTGTTAAAAGCGCCACCACCTAATTCTTGAATAGTATTTGGTGACCAGCTTGTTGTTCTTGCCAGTGGACTTTGAGTAGTAGCTGATTTTCTCTTATTAGAACCAGAGCCAGAAAATCCAGTCGGATCAGATAAAGTACGATAAAGTGGTGTAGGAAACTGGGCTGGCACTAACGGCGGCTTTGCCGGAGACGGTGAAGGTGACGGAGTCCTTGAATTTCCGATCAGCTGAGGTTTATAAAAAGTAGAATTAGATTCTTGGTAGTTGTAATTTGGAAGTGGGAGTTTGGTGAACCCTTCGAGGATATGGTGGTGGTTGATGGTGTCGCCGCCTCCAGCTGTGGTGGAAATGGGCGGTGGTGGTAGAAGGGTGGTATCAGTGGCGGTTCTTTTAGGGAATGGTTCTTCAAGAGATGAAGTGTAGTTACAGTTTGAGTATCTTGTTGTTTTTGTGGTGGAGCCGCCGTAAAGGGTGGTTTTTTCAGGTAATGGGTCTCCGGAGAGTTGTTGTTCAGTGGTGGGATCAGCGGTGGAGTGGTGGTTGAGTGCGGCGGAGCTGAGGTGGAGCATGGCTAAGGGAGAATCAATTGGAGTTGAAAGGTCTTGCAGTTCTTGAAAACTCATTTCTGTGTGTGTTTCACTGTGAAAACTGTATTAACTGAATTGGAAGATTTAGGCGCGACAGAATATTAGGCTACGTTTTGGATACTTATAGAGTACATTTTTTTTGGCTTATTCTACTTGTTTTTTTTTTTTTGGGGGGGGGGGGGGAGTGGTTGGACTGGACTCTAAATCTTGAATTTTTATATTCAAAATTTTACACTAACTTTCTTCTTTTGTTCCTTTTTTATATTTTATTTGATTTCTCTTCGTGCATATCAACTTTTTATGGTATGATATATTTATATACTTGCAATTGGTTAGCAATTTGAGAATAGATTAGGTATCGCTTCATCCCGATCCGGTTGGAGTAGGGATGGGGGATTTAGGCAAAGGAAATGAGGGGTGGAAGAATACCCTTAAGTACCCCTCCCCACCAAAAAGGCATGTCCTAGTGTTACAAGTCCTTAATTTGAAATAGATTAGTACCAATTAATTAAAATTATACACCAATATTGGTTGAGATAAAAATGAGTTGAATGTCGTGATATACTCTAATTCGCTGAGATCTCTTACACTACATATTTTCGTACGTAAAAGTATATCATATGTAAATTGATGGAAATTCGGAAAATGAGACGTTACATTTCTTATTTTCGTACGTTAAAGTTTTGTCGTAAGTTAGTTGACGTAAGTTCGAAAATAAGATTATTTTGAGATTATAAGCATTATGCTATTTCAAACAAGTGATGAGTAAATTCATAAAGGTGAGAGGATAAGCAAATCGAAGAAAATGAATTTCACCAAAGTTTGATATTTTGGGCCAAAATACGCTCTAAGCTATAATATTCTATTTATGGACTTTTACTATACAAGGTACCACATGACCATGATAGTATGATACAAAAAGTGTGTTAAAAGTGAATAACATTCTAAGTAAGTTGAGATAATTCTTAATTATATAAATATTTGATTAATTATGAATTTTTGGGGAAAAATTAGCAATTAATAAAAATATTTTGGATAAGCTTGAACCCTAAAACATGGCAGCCAAGAAGCCTTAGTTTTTTTTTAAACCCCTCCTAAATTAGGAGGATCTATAGTGCTTTCACACTTCCCCTCCCTGATGACTCGAACCCAGGATCTAACGGCCGAAAGTGAAGGTATTTTACCAACTGAACAAACCTCACTTGTCGAAGCCTTAGTTAAATATGACTCTTAAATCATTTAATCACAATTACAAGATTTTGTTGCTTAGTCATTTCAAGTGGGACCACACATACATATTAAAAGAAGACATTTTAATTCATTATGGAATCTGTACAAAAGTTCAAAGAATGATTCAACAACTCATTCATGAAAGAATCGATGTTAAGCAACGTGATTTTGCTATTAAAATCATACGGAACTACGTAATGTTATAGTAATAGGATTTTGGAATACTAAGGAAGTATGGAGTAAGTTTTCTTAAAAAATATTATACGGATTTTCTCCTACTTCGATTCGTTGGTACATGTTTTGTCGCAATCAACGCATGTTAGAGGGATTGTCAAGTGAATTGGTTCAAGTATGTTAGGCTATCCCTTCTTTTTTATAGCATGATCCAAACAATACAAACAAAAAGAGCAAATGCACAACTTCTATAAATGACTCAATTCATAGAAATACTAGAGATGTTTATGTTCTTGATTCCCATATGTCTTATTATTCTATCGTATGTTCATCGGTATCAGAAAACACGTAAGTTGATAAAGTTTACTTCATGATATTAATTAGAGGCATAATGGTCTTATGACGTTCTAAGAGATTTTATTGACGTACTTACCGTTCATTTATATATGTACATTGTCACATGACCAGAAGATGTTATATATATATATAAGAAAAGGTTAGGTGTTATATACGAACCACCACCGGATGAACTAGTACACGTTGATGATTTGCCCATAGTGGCCGAGATGATGGGATGCCCTCAGAGGCTTGATGATCTTATGAACGTATACACCCACGCATGGCATGCCATTTATGCGTATATGCATGACATGATAAGTATTAAATGATTCACATGGCTATTTAGACATACATGTTGAGTCTTTTACTCCATATTTCTCTCATGTCTTTTATTTATTGAATTTTCATTCCTTACATACTCGGTACATTATTTGTACTGAGTCTCTTTTGCTTGGAGACACTGAGTTTCATGCATGCATGTCCCGATAGAGAGGTTGAGAGTCCTCCAAATAGGCAATCGGCCCAGTGAAAGATATTGACGTGCTCTATTTGCTCCCGAGTTGCTTATTTGGTCAGTATGACTAAGTCACATATTGATTAGTATGGCGGGGCCCTATCCCGACATTTATGATATTATGTAATCTTAGAGGATTGTAGATATATGTCATGTATACAAATACTTATATGGACTTGTCGGCCAATGTTTTGAGTATATAAAGGATCATGCCGCCTTATTGGCACGTAAATCATATGTATAAGTCGGTATATCAAGTTGAGTATTTCGTCATATTTTATTCTATTTATCTCACGTTAGCCTTTCCACCTCACTTACCTATAAGAGCATGATATTAAAAGATACGTTAAGTTGGTACTTAGTTGAGTAAGGTACCGGGTGCCCGTCGCGGCCCATCGGTTTGGGTCGTGACATAAGTGGTATCAGAGTAGTTCTATCCTAGGGAGTCTACAAGTCGTATCTAGTAGAGTCTTATTTATAAGTGAGTTGTGCACCACACTTATAAGCAAGATGCTACATGGAATTTAGGATTGTCACTCTTTCTTCGTACTCTAGATCGTGTGGTAGAGCTTAGTTGTAAGAACTCAATTTCCTAAACTCTATCTTATTCATGATATGATGATGCCTACATCCAGAAAGACAGTTGGTAAGAGATATAGTTTAGTAGATCATGCATGTACTAAAATGTGTAAGGTTCTTGATAAGGAGCTTTAAAGCAATAATATTTATCCACTCTTACGGTAAAAAGGAATAAGAGAATCAGAAGGTAGATACAAGTTTCAACAAGTAAAAGAAGCACGGTACCATTCAGGAAGAGAGATATAAGCATTTTGAATTACCTTCAATAGTAGCAGATGTATGTAAAATCAGCCACACCGATCTCAGGTATGCCCTATTAGAGCAAATAGATATGGTTTGAGAGAAGGATGGGATATCATGATCGCGCTGGGGTTAGAGAAACCCAAAATGATGGATGGATTGTTTGTGTTAGTTGACATTTCCGAAGAATATTGCAAAATGTGCTAACAGGTCTCCTTGTAAGACACCCAGACGGTGCACTTGAAAATAGTACAACAAGATATGAGTACTACAAAGATAGGCACTAGAATTCTGGAATGGATAAATATTATCTTAGTTTGACTCCATCCCTAGTAGAGAGAGAATGTTAGGCAACCCGAAGAGCCAGTGGATGGAACAAGGAGAACTAAAAGCAAAAGGATATCTTGTCGAAGTTTTCAAAACAAAGTGATAGATATAAATGTTAGCATGGAAATAAGAAGAGAGTTAACGAAATATTATGAGTAAGATGTCAACGTGGATCAGATGACAACGGTAGATAAATTAATGACAGTATGATAGAGTCTATAGTTAAGTGAAGGAAAAGAAGAGATGTGACATACCTTGAGACAACCAAAGAATATAAGCCATAAAGTCATACCCTCATTTCGAGAAATTAAGTCTGTGACTCTAACATGATTACCAGAAGGAAAAGTAGACCCCAGAATAATAGAAATTAGTATGGACTGATAAACAAGATAAACTAAACAAGAATTAGGGATTGAGTGATTTGATAATAGTCGGTACCATGAGAATTTCAGATTTCGTTCTGGCGATAATAGAAAAAGATTCATGAGAAATTCAGAGAATGGTCATTCAGGAAAATGCTTCCCTAAAGCAAGCAATGTGAGCAAAATTACGTTTAAGGGACGGTATATGCTAGCTATACTAAGTGTCACCCTCGCGAGTAAGGAATTTTGTTATCCTTGGTATAGAAGGATTTCCGCAAGGCAAGTAAGGATCATCGATGATGTGAAAAGACGCCAAAGATGAAAAGGTATAATATCTATAGGTGGATCCTCGTGGCTCCAACTATTAGTACTTCCCTAAAGGGAGGAATATGGAGTGATGTGATTTAAGTCAGAGCTAAGTAAGTCTTGTAACTATGAAATGGTAAAGGAAGAATGCAATAAAAATAAAAAAGGAATGAGATTGAACTTATCCAAATCCTATAGATATCCTGCAATTCCAGAATATTATGCAAGCACGACGTCAAGGAAAGGAAGTAAAGGTTCTTGCTCGGAATGTTACTGGTAAATAAGGATCTAGTGCGAGAGGTAAGTTAGATAAATGAAATAACCCAAGAAAGATTACGTAAAATATTGATATGAGAATAGGATAACGAGTAGTTAGCAGTTGATTCAGGAAGAGCCTAGTTACGACTAGACTTGAGGTTTCAAACTAATCGGCAGATCGTGCAAGATAAACATAGTAAAACCCAATATAGTGAGTTCATCCTTGCAGTAATGTCATTGTAATACTTGAGATATATTCAGATATGAGTCGGGGTAGTTAAAGGTGCCGTATGAATGTTATGGGAATAAAAGAGAGTGCCACTGAGAAGACAGTTAAAATATCAGTTCAGAAGCAACCCTATAAGCACAAGGGCATAGAGGTAAGTAACTACAGATAATTATAGGCAATGAAGGACATCAAAAGGTCCGTAATAAGCTCACAAATTTACAAGAGTCCGAGGGTCCTCCCTAAGTATTACAATGAAAGACTAGCTAGACAATAAGGAAGAAGGTTGAAACCTAAGCACAATGACCTAAAGAAAAAATGGTCTTGTAACAACAATCTCACACCAACATTGTATGCACTCCGTAAGAAAGTGGCACATACCATGGCTAATGAACTAATATGAGTTGCACGAAAATTCCGGCATGCATATGAACTAATATAAGCTAAGTAAGCAGGTACAAAGAGGCAGAAAGACCAGGAAAAGTAATAGCGTACGATTAAAGTAAGTTGAGAAAGAACTGAAGGAATTATTCAATCAATGATCCAGAGTTAGTTACGTTATGAATGCACTTAAGATTTTGGAGTATTATCTTATGCATCATATATGTTGACAATCATACTCCCATAGAAGACTCTGTTATAAGTTAAAAGAAAGAACTGAGTCCAGATCATAGACAAAGGATTGAATTGTTAGAAGATTTTATCCTGGATATTCCATACCATCCATGAAAGGCTAAAGTAATACCATGAGCCACAAATCAGAAAATAGCTTAAGCCTACATAAGGGTTGATCATAAGGAAGAGGAAACTAAAGAGTTATATCAACAAAGTAAATCAGTAGTCTAATTATTAGACCCAAAAAATTATAGAAATCATGATTGAGGACATCGCAGACTCACTCTTAATATCATAGGTACAAGAGAGATAGTACAGTAGCCATATTCTATAACGGCTCTACAATAAAGCCAGTTAGAAAAGTAATAGCCTTATAAGAAGTCAGTATGGAGCTCTTACCAGATTATGTATACACTAGAGGTGCAAGTATTATAATAGAGTTTCAAGTTGAAAATATGAATTATACCTATGTGAAAAGGAGGTCATGAAAGATATAGAAGATGTGATGTGAGATTTTAATGTAAGTAAGGTAAAGGTAAATAACGTACGATATACTCAATGCAAAAAGTTGTGAATAGTCCATACTTCAGATAGAAGGACAAAGCGCTGAGTCTTAGTATCAAGAATGATAGCGGCATTGTCAGTGGCATAGCTTCCAACCTATGGTTTTTAGGTATCAAGAGGCCTAGTCAAGAGATTAAAGAAGAGTTAGAGATGATGTGATCTCTCGCTTGATGTTCCAGAATAAAATAAGTAAATCTATGGGCAAGCAAGTTAAAGGAAGGTAGGAAGTAGTAAAAATAGATATGTGAAGGTCGCAAGCTAAAGTATGGTAGAGCGATAAAATTTTAGGAAGACATGAGTAAGGATAAGAAAAGGTGAGTAAGAGGGTGACGAAAATGGATAAGTCCTCGGGATTAAGCCGAATAAAACAAGAGAGCTGACGGTTTCTCTAAGTTATAGAAAGCTCAATATAGCTTGAATAAACTCAAAGGAGTTTAATACTAATAGCATTTCGAAGAGATGGAATGCCACACTGGTAGTAGAATGAGGCTATTTTTATGATAGATAAAGGATGATATTTGGGCCTTCGATTGAGAAATGATTTGAAGAGGATTTCATGAATTGTACCAGATTAAAATGCCAACGTAAGATTAATCACATTGGGATGCTATAAAATACAGTTATAAA
This sequence comes from Nicotiana benthamiana, assembly GCA_034376525.1. Lineage (NCBI taxonomy): Eukaryota > Viridiplantae > Streptophyta > Magnoliopsida > Solanales > Solanaceae > Nicotiana > Nicotiana benthamiana. The sequence continues at coordinate 50,941,541 of CM067330.1, read as the reverse complement.
GTACAGTATCACTCCTAAGTGGATGAGGAAAATCACTTCTAATGTTCTTGATGCGACGTAAGCCCTAGCTGCAGTGTTACATAAGAGGTCAAGTTATTAATGGTATGTTGTAGATCCACATTGAGGTGCATCAGCAATGGATAGATAAAAGTTACAAAGTAGATAAGATTAGACCATCAGTCTTAAGATGAATAATAATGAAGAAGCATTGAATGACTTAGATTTATACATACATGATAATCAGCGAGAGAGTAACCTAGAATTGGGTAGAAGACCTCAGTAACGATAATTTGAAGAAAGATTTATCGTATAGTATGACCTACCTAGATGTAGTTGTTGGAAACACGTTCTCAAGGCTTTATACTAAAACGTGTGTTCTTATGTGTAGGTTTTGATGAATGACAAACGAAGCGCAAATTGATATATGACGAAGTTCAAGTACAAGCGCATAATTGATGGATAACGAGATTCAAGCACAAGACAAAATTTTATAGTTTAAATGAGTCGTTCTTAATTGTGATCTTGATCCGACAACTTGACTCATGACATGGCTTCTCTCGTAAAATTATTTTTACAAAATCATGCATATTTAATTTAATGCTAAATGATTTTAAATCATGCATATTTACTTCAGTCAAAATGATTTTTAAACATGCCTCTAAAATCTGGACTAAGATAATCGATTATGTACTTATGATAATCGATTATGTTAAGCCAAGACTGCATGACAATCGATTGTGAACTAATGACAATCGATTGTGTTAAGGCAGTGAACATCAGGTTTTTCAAAACCTGCATGACAATCGATTGTGAACCTTATGACAATCGATTGTGATGAGGCAGTGTCCATCAAAGTTTTTCAAAACTCAGAATAATCGATTGTGAAGCTAATGACAATCGATTGTGAAGAGACAGTGTCCTTCAGATTTTTCAAAGTCACAAAATAATCGATTGTGAACTTATGACAATCGATTGTGTTGAGGCAGTGACTTCCAGACTTTTTCAAAATTATTAAATAATCGATTTTGAGTATATAACAATCGATTGTCACGAGGCAGTGTCTAAAATGATTTTTAAAGTCTGATAAATAATCGATTGTTAACATTGCACAATCAATTGTGAAGCTGACCGTTGTCGTAAAATTTTCAAATACCGTCAGGTAATCGATTGTTGATTTTGTACAATCGATTGTTGATATTGAAATCTGAAAAAAAAATTTTGAACGTTGCTGAATAATCGATTATTGATTTGGTATAATCGATTGTTTTACGTAAAATCTGGAAATGATTTTTTGAACGTTGCCAATAGTCGATTGTTGATCTTGGACAATCGATTGTTAAGCGTAAAATCTGGGATTGATTTTTGGTACGATTAGCAAACAATCGATTGTGGCTTCCTGACAATCGATTGTCACAGAGTAAACTCAGCAACTCTTAATTGGCAATTAGGCAACGGTAATGCCAAGTTTTTCAACTATAAATACAGCTTCATTTTAGTGTTTTAAACACAACAAACACACAACAACTGATCATTCTATTGCTATAAGCTTGCATATTATTGTTTATCATTTTATATTCATTTCATAGAGCTTTTGAGAGCCAAAGTCTTGTCCATAGTTGTTGTAATCTTGAGCCTACTTCTTTTACTCATATCTACTCATTAAGGAGTGTTTTGTTTGAGTGCTTAGTGTTTTGTACACTTGTAAGAGAATTGTGATTCTCTTGTTGTAAGGTACTTGTGTTTCCTTGGTTGAAGTCTTGGAGTGTTGTATCTCCGAGCAAAGGTGTTAAGGCTTGTGTCCTTAAGTTGTAAAGGTTTGTTGAGCACCCGTAAGCTTGACAAGTTAGTGGAAAATCTCGAGAGAGTCTCTCGGGGACTGGACTAGCCACGTGTTGTGGTGAACCAGAATACATCGGTGCGTTCTTTCCATTTGTTTATTTAACGCACTTAATTATTTCCTGCAAATTTTAATTTCCGCAAGTTTACACTAAATTTTATTATAACGCTATTCACCCCCCCTCTAGCGTTAAGCGTAATATCTAACAGTAGTAAAGTCATACGGATGGATAACCGGGCTCTGTATATGTTTACGAAGTGAGGCTTAGAGAATAGCTAAAAACTGGAGGAAAAATGAGAGAAGAATCGCTTAGGAACACTCATGAGGTTAGAGTCATACATGCTGCATGATAGAAGGTAGCAACAATTACGAGATTAAAAGGATTCAAACCACAAGTCTTAGTTTGAGAAAGAGGCCAAAAGGGGAAAATACCGTGGCCTTTGGATTTATTCACAGAACAGTTTCCTAAATAGCAAGGAGTGTACTAATGTATTCAAAAGACATAAGTTATGAAAATAATAAAGTGTATCATTCAACACTCGAGGACGAATGTTCCGGGAGGGGGTGAGATGATTTTACACCCCATATTTTCGTATGTGAAAGTACGCTATGGGTAAATTGATGGAAGTTCGGAAAATGAGATGTTACATCCATCATTTTCGTACATTAAAGCATTCTACTATTTCAAACAAGTAATGAGTAAATTCATGTAGGTGAGAAGGTAAACAAATCGAAGAAAATGAATCTCGTCAAAGTTTGATATTTTGGGACAACATACGGTCTAAGATATAATACCCGATATTTAGAAAATTGTGCCATACAAAATACCACATGACTATAATAGTAGAGTACAGTAATTGTGTTAAAAGTGAATAGTATTTTATGTAAGTTGAGATAATTCTTATTATATGAATATTTGGTTCATTGTGAATTTTTGGGGAAATATTAGCAATTAATTAAGATATTTTTGATAAGCTTGAACCCCGTGGCAGCCAAGAAACCTTAGTTAAATATGACTCTTACGTCATATAACTTTGTGTCACAATTATAAGATTTTGTGGCTTAGTTATTATTCAAGTGGGATCATACCCAAATATTAAAAAAAGAGACCTCTTTATATCATTATAAAATCTCTACAAAAGTTCAAAGAATGCTTCAGAAACTTATTCACGAAAGAATAGATATTAAGCAATGTGATTTTACTATAAAAATTATACGAGACTACGTAATGTTATGACAATAGCATTTTACGATTCTAAGAGATTACGGTGCAATCTTTCTCAAAAAATATTATAAGAATTTTTTCTTACTTTGATTCGTCGTTACATATTTTTTCGTAATCAACGTGTGTTAGAGGGATTGTCAAGAGAATCGGATAAGGTATGTTAAGGCTATCCCTCATTTCTTTTTAGCATGATCCATATGATACAAAAGAAACGAGCAAATACACAATTTTCATAAATGACTCTATTCATAGAAATATTAGAGATACTTATATTCTTGATTTCCATATGTCTTATTATTCCATCATCTGTTCATAGGTCTCAGAAATACGTAAGTTGATAAAATTTACTTCATGATATTAATCAGAGGCATAATGGTCTTATGAAGTTCCGAGATATTTTATTGACGTACTTCTAATGCATTGCATTCATTTATACATGTACATAATCACATGACCAGATGACATTATATATATGCATATATATATATGCATATATATGTGTGTGTATATATATATGAGAAAAGGTTACACACCACCACCTGATCAGTTAGTACACATTGATGATATGCCCATAATGGCTGAGATGATATGATGAGACGCCATTAGAGGCTTGATGATGTTATGAACAAATACACCCATGCATGGCATCATATTTATACGTTATTTATGACATGATAAATATTAAATGATTCGAATGGTTATTTAGACATACATGCTGAGTTTTCACTCCATATTTCTCTCATGTCTTTTATTCACTGCTTTTTCATTCCATACATACCCGATACATTATTTGTACTGATGTCCCTTTTGCCCATGGACATTGTATTTCATGCCTGTAGGTCCCGATAGACAGATTAAGAGTCTTCCAAATAGGCTATCAGCTCATCAGAAGATGTTGGCACGCTCCATTTGCTCCGAAGTTGCTTATTTGGTCAGTATGACTAGGACGTGTATTTATTAGTATGGTGGGCCCCTGTCCCGACCTTAAAGATATTATGTACTCTTAGAGGTTTGTAGATAAATATCATGTATACAAATACTTGTATGGACTAGTGGGCCTATGTTTTGAGTATATAAAGGATCATGCCAGCCTTATAGGCCCATACGTCATATGTATTAGTCAGTATATAAAGTTGTATTTTTCCTCATATTTTATTCTAGTTATCTCACGACAACTTTTCCATCTCATTTACCAATAATAGTATGATACGAAAAGATACGTTATGCTGGTACTCGGTTTAATAAGATACTGGGTGCCTGGCGGCCCATCGGTTTTGGCCATGAGGGGGGTCAAAAAGTGTTTTTCCCTTACCCATTTATGCACTCTTTATTTTATTTTTAGATAGACAAATAAAAAAGGTGGAATGGATTTCTATCCACTTAAACTTGACGCAATTTTAAAATCCAATAAATAAGCTTTCAACTTTTCCATTTGAGCACTCAAATTCATTTTTTCCGTAACTAATAAACACATTTGACCATTGACCATGCTCTTATGACATCAGTTGGTCCTAATCTGTAGGCCGCATGAGGAACACGACGCATAGGAGCGTGAAAACCCCCTTTCCAACTCCCAATAGTACAAAGTGGGTTGTATTTAAGTGTCTTTTTATTCATTCCTTCTAAAATGTCTTCTTCCTACATTTGCAAAAAATCTGAAGCTCCATTCCTCTTCTTGTAAAATCTAAAGCTCCATTCCTCTTCTTGTAAAATCTAAAGCTCCATTTTTTAAAAAAAATTTCAAGCCGTGGAAATGATGAAAAGTCGTATGTGTTTGTCACTGTGGAGTTGAAGCTAAGTTTTGCATTACTTGGATCAAATGAAACTCGGTCAGAAAATGATTAACAGATAATAAATGAAAACCAAAAATTGGGTGAGTGATTATGATTGATTTTGGAAGGGGGTGAGTGATTATGATCGATTTTGGAAGGGGGTGAGTGATTATGATCGATTTTAGAAGTTCATCTAGCACGACTGACCTTACGCCATATCCTCTACCATAAACAAGTCGTTATTGAATGTTGGAGAAAGTGAAAAAAATCTGGAATATTCTGGAATTCAACGATTAGAGAAGGTGAAACGAATCTTCCAGAATTTTGATACAAATGGCGATGGGGTCTTAACTACGAGGAAATGGCAGCTTTGGTGGTTACCGTAAACCCTAGGGTCAAATTCAGAGATGAGCAGATCAATGCCATTCTTAGCGAGGTTTTTTTGAACTTATGGAGAGTTCATCAATGGCAAGAAATGTGTTACATATGATGGCCTATTGCATACCTACTATGATGGCCTATAGGCCTCATATGATACCCTCACTTTGCAGATTCTTTTCACCTTCTCCGATTATCAAAATTCTGAAATGAACAAGGGAGGGTTTGGTTATAGAGAGGTTAAAATGAGGGGAGGGGGGTCTCTCTATGGAATGAAATAAGGGAACCCGATCTGCGGGGTTAGGGTTTTCATGTCACGACCCAAAATCACATTACCGGCACCCAACACACTACCTGACCCGAGCGAACCAAACCATGTGATGCACCCAAATTACATGCATCAAAACCAATTTAACTGCGGAAGCTCCTTGAAAATCTTATAATTTTCAAGTTAAATGATAAAATATTTTTCCATTTCAAAATCACACATGATGCCATTTCATAATAATAACAATGAGACTAAGTAAAATATACATTCATGAATGTCGTATACAATCTCGTTACTACAACCTTTCATAACTATCTATGGAGCCTCTATACCAAATAATAGAACCGAGAACACCGAAAAAACCTAATTCAGCTCCACGTAAGATAGCCAAAGTAATGGTTGGAGTAATTCAAACAAAATAAAATAAGGAGAAATATGATAGCTACCACGAAATAAAAATGGTGCTTTATAATACCTCAAAAAAAGAGTCATCCTGACCTGACCGCATGCCATGTATCATACAATATCCTAAAACATGTAACGTAAGCAGGGCCTGGAGGCCCCCCCTAAGGGCTGAGTACACCACAACGGTACTTAATAAGTGTCATACTCTTTCTAACATAAGTTCTTGGGATAAACTTTATAAAAAAATAATGCACCAATAACGATAAGAAATTTTGTCAATTCATGACCGTTGTTATTTTAAATAACAAGTAAGTGAAATATAACCCACAATATAAACTTTTAAAATATTTATGTCAATCCAAGATGTTGGATAAATCGTACAAAATCATTACATATGCTTTAGGCCTAAACATAATAAAATTATCCTTACCGTTCACTGGGAGTACTATATCATCACTGACATAAGAAAGTCAACTAGGTTATGTACCTAGCAGCAAGTATCATATACCTTACTTGCTCGGGTCGTCTCATCATAGTGCCATATGAATCGAATCAGCCATGCTAACAATAACACAAAATAGTACTTTCTCAAGGAAGAGCACTTTGTCGTAGTCTATATCACAAAGTGGCAATCTATTCCCACACCGGCACATGTAGTTTCATGACCTCAAGCACAATATAACCGAAGTCAATCTCGATAAACACAAGTAACTCCCAAAATATTTGATACTTCAAAAATAGATTCAGAGCGTAGTAGTTTCAAAGGATATATTTTTATCAAATTATAGCATTTATAGAAAATTTAAATCATTTGAACAAAAATTGAAGAAACAACCTTTTACATGCTAAAGCTTTTAGCAATTTAACACCAATTTTTAAAAGGTATCACAACGGCTATCCTGCATATCAATTTCCAAAAAAAATACTTTCCATGAAAATTTTCTTTAGCACTCAAATATATATATACTCTTGTCAATAGGTAAGTTTTGATTAAACTTATAACATTTACTTTGAGTGTCATTGTTCCAACAAGATTTAAAATAAAATTTTACAAAATGGGATGACGCTACATATGCAACATAATATTTTAGTACACGGCCGTACTTGTTTGTCCCCATGAGCACGAAAGCACATTTGCAAACAACTTAAGTATTAACTAGAAATATGCTTTTAGAGAAAGTACCTCAAGAAGAGTAAATTTTAATCAGCTTACCTCGCTTTCGTTTTATAAACATTCAGAAGCTTTCAATCCTCTCCCATCATTCCAATGTTGATTAAAAAGCTCAAAATCACCAACAAGTCAATATCTACAATTAGATATCCTAATTACATCAAAATATGACCTAAGATATTAACCAATATCCATATATGGATCATAAATTGGCTACAAGCCTCCAACAACTCAAATCGCCAAATAGACTTACAAGCTAGATCATTCAACTTCATCCTTATATTTTAATACTCATTCAAATTTATTAATGATGCTACATCAACTGTCCAATGCCACCAAGCTACTATTCATAATCTTCCATAATCAAAACTTGCACAATATACAATTCGGATGATTACCTAGTTAATCACTTTCATTTTTTGCTAACAAATAATTCCACAAGTTCATTGTATTCAATCAATGTCATCACCAAGATTCACCATTCATCTTCTCTCTTATTTTCTCAAAAGTACTATTCATGCCATGAACTAGAATGTTATAATCCAATCTTTCAACCAATAAAACTTGTAACAAATACTTCTAACTACTCATAATAAACGAGTTTGAAGCATTGAAATTGCCTCTAGTAGATCAATCTTGAAAAATCACATCTTTGATGATTTTTGTGTTCATGAGGATTTGATGACGAAATCTAAAATTTGGATATTAAAATAATGTTAGAATTCATGTATATTGAGTAAGATCAACCAAAAACATCATTAAAAACTTACCTCGGATGATTAGCCTTGATTTGGGCTCAAAATCGCCCCTTCACCTCAAGAACCCTAACCCTCAAATACTCAAAATACTCCCCTCCCCCGACCTTGTATTTATATGCCCAGATTTCTGGGTTTCGGACGCGGCCTCGGATGATTCACATCCCTAGTCCACTCCTCTTTGATGCCCGGATGCAGACCTGGATGCTATGGCATCACTTCACTGCCAGCCCCTCTTTTTGGACGCGGCCTCGGATGCTTCGCATCCACATACTTCTCCGTCAGCCTTTGATAATTTGGTCATAACTTCTTGTAGGAATGTCCAAATGAAAAACAATTTAAAGAGTTAGAAACTAGACTCAAGGACCTTTCATTTGATAAGTTCTCCATCACATAACTCTTTATACATATGTAGATATGCTCGTCCAAAGTTAGGTCTTGTGCGTACTCATTTGGAACTTTAGTCTACCATGTAATTTCCAACTTGACTTGGACTTAGGGATATCCTTAGACCCCACATCACTTATAATACACCTCGTACACTTATTATCATATTCAATTAATATCCATCATATTAATAGTCCTCGTTTGTACAGGAAATAATATAAGTAGCACACAACAATTTTCTTAATAGCACTTAAGTACTTCGAAATTTTTCAGGGTGCTACATTCGCGCCCTTAACGTGTAAGACATCCATTGGTCATTTGTTGACCGGATGGACACGTATGTGTATGTGTAATACATATACACATCCTCTCTTGTTAGATGTGTTTATTAGTTATGGAAAAAATGAGTTTGAATGTTCAAATAAAATACATTCCGATAATAAGAAACTATTTTAGTTAAATTAGAGAGTTGGGAATCAACCACTGTATAATATAATATATATTCTTTTGGCAAGTGATTATTTCAAGGGCTTTAACACCTTTAATTTGAACACAATGAGCTAATTAATTTGGATACCTCTAATTTGAACACATAAATAAATGCTTCATATGTTACAAATTCTGGGAAGATTTTGGTGAGATAACAAAATGATGCATACTTTTTTGGAACCCTAGGAAAATTTACAGCTGCTACAGTTTTTGTTCTTCAAGTGAGCACTCTGCGTCCACTAGGTAAGCCCTTCCACTTTGTAATAGCTTGAAAACTATACATGTGATGTAAACCGTATTAGACAAACCCTGTATGACAGGCTCGACCCAAAAGGTATTGAGAGGTATCTATCCCAAGTCATCGATATGGATGACCGCTCTCTAAACCAACTAAGCTATCTCCGAAGGGATCAAAATGATACGTTACCCAAGTATTTATTGTGAAATTCTACTACATTTTATTTCAAACTATAAAGAAAAGCTTGGTAATACATAACTTCTAGGAAGGGAAAGGTGACATAAGAAAATAATACATCTCCAAATGATCAACTGGATCTTGTTTAAATTATACGACCATCTCAACTAAAAGCGTATATGCTGTTAAAAACATACAGTTTTATTTACTTAATTCTATTTTTGACACGTCCTTTATATGACACGTGAAAATTATCTGCTCTATTTAGAAAATGATCAATTTATTTTTTTGATATTCCTCGTCACGTGCGGACATAATTATTTTTTATTGGCTAAACACGTGAAAATTCTCTGGTCAGCTCTGAAAATTAATTTACTTGCAAGTAGCAACGAGGACCTTTCTTGGTGGAAGAGAAGGTCTTCTAGCATGAAGTGTAGCAAAGTTATCAAGGAAGAGAACATCATTTTTTTCCCACTTGAATTGTATGCTTTCTTCTTCAATTATCTCTTCACATCTTTTTACAAAATTTTCTGGTATTTCTGTTCCATCAAACATTATAGCTGAGCTTATGTCTTTGCCATACATTCCAACCAGTGTGTTGAACCACATTTTTCTTCCCTTTCTTCCTTCAAAAACCCTAGTTAAATATCGCGGTCCCAAGATTGTTTTTACACCTCCATTTGGTAGCCATACCATTTCCATTCCAACTGCTTTGGCCCTGTAACGAATATTTTTCATCAAGATTGTCGTTATAGGTCATGAGTTCGAGCCATGGAAGCAGTAACTTATAACGTAGAAAATGTATAAAACTTATAAATACAAAGGAAACTTAGTTTTCATAATATCAATTACCTTGTTTCAGCTTCAGCAGGATCAGAAGTACCAAAAGCATCTTCCCAACCTCTACCTCTCATTGAAGCTTTGTCATTCTTACTTGGAGCAGTGAATGTATATTTCAATCCTTTCTTTTCAATTTCTTCAACAATTTCTGGGAATTCCTCTATCATTCTTTCTGTTACTCTGAAGCTTGGTACAAATGGTGTCTCTCCACCTTCTGGTGGTGGTATTTCACAATACAATATCACTTTCTTTGGAAATTCCTTTATCTATAGCATGCCGTAGAAAAATAAGTTTGTTTTAATCAATCAGATTTTATAACACATATATTTTAACAGCAAAAAATAACGTTGTGTAATTTAGCATGTTGTTGCACGATCAGCTGCCTTATTTTTACCTGAGTAGAGTCACTTACTATAAATATTTACTTGTAATTATCTTTTAGACGATACAATTGTATAAAAAATCTTTTTACAGTCTAATCTTTTCGGGGTCACTTGGTTGGAAAGAAGTTATTCAACGATTAATTATTTTGGGATTAGTTATTCTATTTTTTTATGGGAATAAAAAAATACTAAAATCTCGGAATATCTAATTCCGGAATTAATTATACTGCAATTTTCTCCCAATTAAATATTGGATAGAGTCTTCTTAAATTTATTTCCGAGATTAATTATTCTTTATCCCTCATACCAAATGATCCCTAAGGCCTCGTTTGGTATGATGGATAAAAAAAAATCCTGGGGTAAAAACTTAGTGCTGTGTAATCCCTTGTTTGGTTATTAATTTTGGGGTAAGTTTGATTAAAAATAATACCAAGATAACTTATTCTTCCAAAAAGTGAAATAGTAATCCCGGATAAAAGAGTAAAATTAATAATTTTTTCACGATTAATATAACATATCAAACAAATGAATAAAAAATAATCACACGATAATTAATCCCAGCATAACTTATTTTCAAACCAACGAACCCGTAGTATTTCAATTATTGAGTATTAATCAACAAGCGATTAAGGCCGAGAGATGAAAGAATAATCTAGATAAATATTCTTACAAGTAAAACACATATAATACGAAGTAAAATGAACAAAATTTTGAGAAGAAAATACTTACAAGGACCATTTCATGATGGAAATATATGAATTCAGAAAGGGGTCCTTCATTAGCAGTCCAAACTCTCTTATAAATATGTGTTCTTGGTGCTGGTCCAACATATCTAATATCTTCCCAACCAAAAGTTTCAACAATATCATTAAAATTTTGTGCATTGTTAACATCAAAACCTCGTAAAAGAACAGCACTATTCTTAGTAATCATATTATCAAACCATTCTTTGTTATTGTCCAAAGACTCAAGCAATGATTTGATGTCATTCTTGTTTGGTTCTATAGGGTTTAAAACTAATGGCATGATTTCACCATCTACAATTTTTTCTCCTTCGCATTTGCCTACCTTAAAATTCTTGCAACTGTATTCAGCCATTTCTCTCTTCTTTGGTTTAATTTTTTGAGGCTATGGATTGTTGAATTCGAATGAAGAAGTTATGGTATTTATAGATGAAATGGAGGCGAATTAGCTTGCAGAGAGTTTGTATTGTGTTAATCGCTAGTGCACATGGGAATCAAAAGATAGTGAGTTGGTGAATAATTATAGGCAGATTTAGAATTTAAATTTATTAGGTTCAATTTTTAAGATTCTCACCATTAAACTTATTATACTATTAAAATTATAGATTCATATCTAATATTTATTGATATTTAATAATATTTTACCTATATATTAATACTCTATGTCGAAAGTTATGTGTCTATCTGAATCGGCAGTTAGAAGGCTACATCAGCCCATGTTGGTGATGACCAACTTTGGGTTCCTCTTAACCACTTTTTATGTAAAGATAAATCTCATAAAGATGTTATTCAAAATCCGAAAAATATTCCAGCATAATATATTGGACTTCCATCATAATTAAAAGTTTATACATAGGTGCTTCAATCTCCAGTATATTATGCCGAAACTTTCCGTGTATTGGAGTTTTATAGTGGCTATATTTCAATGATTTTACAAATATAGTCCGAAATCTGGCTAGCCCGTGCTATTTTCATGAATATCGTGGATATTATTGGACCTACTGTTTGACCAAAAAGTGTTAAGCTTTTTGTTAAACTTATTAATGAAGAAATAGAGGATAAATTTTAGCCGAACATAATTAGCTCTAAATCTAAACATATGGAATACGAGAAGCGAATAAATACATTGCTTCTTTTTCCTCCCTAGGATCCCCCCTTTTCTTGTCGTCTTCCCTCATATATATATATATATATATATTATCAGTCTTCATCTTTATATATCCAACGGTCTTTAACCAGCATACATTATTTTGACTGTACTCTTCCTTAATCGCTCGAGTATTATGACATAGTGTGCCATGTAAGCCTTCTAATGACTTGATCTCGAGAGTAACTGAGGTACTCGTTACTATTACGTCTCGTGGGTACGACTGTGACTTGCTTGACCCCTCATCATTCCTTTTAGTAATAATCTATTTGTGATCCGATTTTGACTGATATACCTATAAATGTCCAATATATCTACGAATATGAGTGTCGTGGAGATGCATGCGAACGGTAAGATGGAAATATGTCATCGCAGAAGATTACAAAAGATAAAAAAATTACCACGTAATAAGGTGCAAATAACATATAAGTTAAAAAGGCGTTTGGCTAAGCTTATAAGCTGGTCAAACTGGTTTATAAGTACTTTTTGACTTATTTACGCGTTTGGTAAAATTAAAAGTGCTTATAAGTTAAGTATTTATAAGCCAAAAATAAGCTAAAAGCCATAAGTATGTCTCCCCCAACTTATCAAATTTCAGCTTATAAGCACTTTAGGTTTGGCCAAAATATTTATTATTCTATCCCTAAAATACTTCTTTTTAAAACAAACTCTTCGTATACCCATTTCTTCAACTGCTTATTACTAATTTCAGCACTTTTATCCAAATATGTAAATACTTATTTTTTAAATCAGTTTCAGCACATAAAAATGCTTTTCAGCACGTAATGCTTATCAGCTACTCTAAATCAGCTAAGTCAAACGGGCTCTAAAGATACTAGTATAAGTTTAAAAAAGCCGTTTGAGATGATTTCATCATAGATCCTATTTCAAGTTGTGGATCAGCAGGCGTACCGATTCCTAGGCGTGTACGACAAGTGAATGAGAATATTAAAAAGGTGTAGTAGACTTATAATCACATAAGAAAATTGTTATCGAAAGATTATGGTTTTTGTAATCTATGTTAACTTAGCGACAAAAAACGGTGTAATGAAAAAGGAAGAAGATCTATATAAACACCACCATTTAGTTAAAATTAAATTTAGCCATTCAAGAACTTGAGGTCCAATTTGTCTTCATCAAAACCTTGTAATTACTTTACTTGATTTTTACCTGAAAAACAATTCAGAAACATCGTTAACGTCGAACCTTAACAAAGAAATGTGGTGATAAACCTTTATGGTAACGCAGAATTTCTTAGATCTGCTAGTTAATTAATTAACTTAATTATGGCATCAAGTCCTCCTATTTTATCCTAATATATAGTAAACTATGTTATGTAGAAAAAACAAGAATTGATCGTTTTCTTTTTTATATCATAGATCATTGAGAGTAACTCAAAGAAGACGGCATAACAATGAGAAAATTATTAAGCACTTAAGACTCGTTTAGTAAGATGGATAAGCAAAAATAATATAACAACAATAACAATATACCTAAAAAAAGCTATTAGTGGGGTCTGGGGAGAGTAGAGTGTAGGCAGATCTTATCTCTATCCCAAAAAGGACAGAAAGACTGTTTCCAGGAGACTCTCGGCTCAATAGGAAAGGCAATAATATTAGGAAAACAAATAAGAGAAAAGACATGTAGCAATAAAGATACCAAGAAAGAAAATAACCACAACAAATAAGTGATAGAACAATAATACAAAACTACGCAAAATACCAATGTGAATACAACAAAGACCGCTAACAAACCTAACGAAACTCTAACAGACTACCCGTTACAAATAGGGAAGAACTCTCGACTACCCCCTAGTCTACCTCCTTAATGCTCGACCTCCACATGTTCCTATCAAGAGCCATGTCCTCGAAAGTCTGAAGTCGCACCATGTCCTACCTGATCACCTCGTCTCAATACATCTAGGCTGCCCTCTGCCTCTTCTCGTACCTGCCACAGCCAACCGCTCACACCTTCTAACCGGTGCATCTAGGCGTCTCCTCCACATGTGTCTGAACCATCTAACTCGCGCTTCCCGCATCTTGTCGTCCACGGGAGGCACGCCCACCCTCTCCCGAATATCTTCATTCCATATCTTATCCAGCCTAGTATGCTCGCACATCCATCTCAACATCCTCATTTCTACTACTTTCATCTTCTGGATATATGAATTCTTGACTGGCCAACACTCAGCTCCATACAACATGGCCGGTCTAACCACCGCTTTATAGAGCTTACCTTTGAGTTTCGGTGGCAATTCTTGTCACACAGGACTCCAAATGCTAACCTCCATTTCATCCACCCCACTCCTATACAGTGAATAACATCCTCATCGATCTCCCCATAACCCTGGATAATTGACCCTAAGTACTTAAAACTTTCTCTCTTGAGGATGACCTACGAGTCAAGCCTAACTTCCACATTCGCTTCCCCCGTTACATTGCTGAACTTACATTCCACATATTCCGCCTTAGTCCTACTCAAATTGAAATCTTTAGACTCTAGAGTCTGCCTCATACCTCCAGTCTCCCATTAACGCCACCTCGCGTTCATCAACCAGAACTATATCATCATTGAACAGCATACACCATGGCACCTCTATTTGGATATGGTGTGTCACTGCATCCATCACCGGAGCAAATAAGAACGGGATGAGCGTAGATCCTTGGTGTAATCCTATTACCACCGGAAAAGGCTTAGAGTCACCTCCCACAGTCCTAACCCGAGTCATAGCTCCATCATACATCGCCCTAATGTTAGTCACTGGCACACCTTTCACCTCCGGACACCTCCAAAGAACGTCAATAGGGACCTTGTCATATGCCTTCTCAAGGTCAATAAACACTATATGCAAATCCCTCTTCCTATCCCCGTATAGTTCCACCAACCTTCTGATAAGATGGATAGCTTCCGAAGTAGAACGGCCCAGCATGAACCCGAACTGGTTTTCCGATATAGACACTGCCATCCTAATCCTCATTTCCACCATCCTCTCCCAACTTTCATGGTATGACTTAGTAACTTGATACCCCTATAATTGTTAGAATTTTGGATATCCCTATTGTTCTTGTACATCGGAACCATTGTATTCCACTGCCACTCATCAGGCATCCTCTTTGTTTTGAAGATAATATTAAACAGCTCAGTCAGCCACTCCAAGCCTTCCCTACCCGCATATCTACAAAACTATACTGGAATCTCGTCAGGTCCAATCGCTTTGCGCCGATTCATCTTACCCATCGCACCTATGACCTCCTCAACTTTAATGTGCCTACAATACCTAAAGTGTAACGATTCAACCAGTTGTTTTAAGCTCTAGCACGTCGTTCAGCAGTCTGAGGCCATGAATAGCTTCATTTAAGGTATTATGACTTGTACGCGTGGTCGGAATTAAAAGTACAAAGTTGATTTGGAAAGAGAATTCTCATTTCGGAACCTTTAAGTTGAAAGAATTAACTAAGATTGGAATTTTGAGTAAATGACTTCGGAATAGGGATCTGAAGTTTCCAACATGTTTGTATGATGATTTCGGACTTGGCGTATGCCCGGATCGGGTTTCGGATGACCCAGAGTGTTTTGGTGCCTAATGTGGAAGTTAGCATTTTGAAAGAATTTCATAAGTTTGGATTGAAGTGCATTTCAATGATATCGATGTCCATTTGGGATTTTGATTCTGGAAGTAGCTCCGTATGGTGATTCTAGAGTTGGGAGCGCGATCAAAAGTGAATTCGAAGGTTCGTAGGTCAATTTGGAGCCATTTGGCTAAAGATAGAAACTTGAAGGTTTTTGAGAAGTTTGGCCGGAAGTGGACTTTTTGATATCGGGGTCGGAATATGATTCCGAAAGTTGGAGTAGGTCCGTATGTCTAATATGACTTGTGTGCAAAATTTAAGGTCAACCGGACGTGATTTGATAGGTTTAAACATAAAAAATAAAAGCTGGAAATTTCAAAGTTCATTAAGCTTGGATTGGGGGTTGAATCATGATTTTAGCATTGTTTGGTGTGATTTGAGGCTTCGAGCAAGTCTGTGTTATGTTTTTGGACTTGTGCGGGTGTTTGGTCTGAAGCCCCGGGGACTCGAGTGAGATTCGGATAGCTTCGGAGTGATTTGCTAAGATATAGGATTGCTGGTGATATGATCTCAATTGTGATGCATGGGTCGCAAATGCGACCTCATATTTGTGAGTTCCTCTCGCATTTGCGAGCCCGGGCTCTAGGGGAAAGTTTGAAATTGCGAAATGGGGGATGGGGATTGCGAGGCAGTGATCTTCGCAATTGCGAAGATTTTGTCGCAAATGCGACAAGGGAAGGGGCAGGCTAGGCTTCGTATTTGTGAAGCTTTTGTTGCAATTGCGACATCGCATTTGCGACCCCAGGCTCGCAATTGCGACTTCTGCGTCAGGAGCTGTTGCTTTTTATTCGAAATTTAGCATATTTCCCTCATTTCCCACTTGGTCTTAAGCGATTTTTGAGAGCATTTGAGGAGGGATTCCGTCATCATCAAAGAGGTAAGTAATTTCTACGAATCTTATGTTAAATACATTAATTATTGGCAGATTAACATATAAAAATTAAGGAAAATCAAGGGACTTAGATGAAAACCTAGAAATTTGAGATTTTTGGAATTTGACCACGATTTTGGGTATGAAATTGAGAGTAAATCATATATTTGAGTTTGTAAGGTCATGGTAAACTTATTCTTCAAAAATTTTGGAAATCCAGGCACGTGGGCCCGAGGGAGTTTTTGTTAACTTTTCGATCGGGGTTAGGAATTGTTGTAAATTGGGTTGTAATTAATAATTGAGTATATATATTAATGGATCGGTATGATTATTGGCTAGCTTTGGAGCTTTGTTCATCAACTAGAGTCTTCGGAGGGTGTACAATACCGGTTATGAATCTTTGGAGAGAGGTGAGTCTCTTTTCTAATCTTATAAGAGGGAATTGTCCCCATATGTGAAATAATTGGTTATGTGCTCCTAATTGTGGGGGCTACATACGTACGAGGTGACGAGAGTCCATGCGTAGCTACTATTATGCTATTTTCGGGGTAGTTAGGACCCCAAAGCATGCTATACTTGGATTAATGGTGAACCTATTGATAGCTTGACTTGTTTAAATCACATTAAATTAGTGAACGAATTTCTAAAAGGATTTAAACTTCACTTTCTTAAATTATTTAATGAGAAATGGCTTTTCTTCGAAAAGTTTTTCCATGATGACTTGTTGATTGACTTCCTGTGTGTTTATTTCCTGTTGAAGCGGGCCCAACGCCTCGGCAGTTTAAATGGGAGCGAGCCAAACGCCTCGGCAGATTAAATAGATGCATCTATGGTTTGCGCCGTTCGACCCTTGGCAGTGCGCAGTTTACATTTCTGTTGGAGCGGGCCGTCGACCTCGACATGATTTGCGCATGCTTGTATCACTGCCTTGAACTTATTAAAGTTGTTATTGCCTCCTCATGGCTTGAGAATATTTGGACAAATAATGAAAAAGGAATTTTGGAAACCTCCTATCAAAGAAATAATTGTTTACTTGTTTCCTTTTATTGGATTAAAAATCATGTTCATAGAAATCCATGATTTAATGTATTATTGACATCACATTACTGGACCCATAGTAAGTGTCGAATTCAACCATCTCGTCTCTACTTCTTCGAGATTAGACGGGATATTCATTGAGTGCACGTTGTTTTCGTACTCATACTACACTTCTGTGCATTTTTATTGCACATGTTTATGCATGGCTAGAGACTTATTGGCATAACGTCATGGTTGTCACGGAGACTAGGTGGGCTATATTTCCTCGAGGCGACCCACAACTAGTATAGTCTCTCTCTCAGGATCCTACTTACTTTTTCTATCTAATTGTATTTCGGACAACTGTTGTACTTTATTTGTTTTCTTTTTATTTTGTTCTTAGAAGTTTCTCATGTACTTGTGACACCAGGTTTTGAGATGTATTTGGATTTATTCAGAAATTTTAAAAGCGGTTTAAATACTTCATTATTCATTCGGAGGAATATACTAAGTATTGTTTTAATCGTATAAATGAAGTGTTTTCAAAATTATTCAAACCAGAATTTAACTAAGTCTTTCAGTTGGCTTGCCAGTGGCGTCCGACGCCACCACGACCCTTAGTGGATTTTCGGTCGTGACATAAAGTCTTAGTGACTCTCGAAGTGCCCCAATTGCCCTAACACGATTATTCCATCCCCTCTTCATTCAGAATTTTATGAAAGTACGACTACCATCTTAGCCTAATTTGGGCCTCTTCCATCAATACTCGACTATCCTCGTCTTTGATACACCTTACTTGATCCAGATCGCGAGCATTTTTTATCACACTTTTGCCAATTGAAATAACTTCTTATCCCCACATTTTCCCCCCAGTTACTCATAAAGCCGATCAAAAGCATCAGTCTTAACCTCCGTGACCTCTACTTTTGCCTCCTTCCTAGCCTCCTTGTATCTTTCCCTGTTTGCTCTCCTTTGATCCTCATCGGTGCTCTCTACTAACTTAATGTACTCCACTTTCTTGGCTTTCACTTTACCTTGGACCATGTCATTCCACCACCAGTTGCCTTGGTGCCCACTACAATAGCCTTTCGAAACTCCCAACACCTCTTTTGTTGCCTCCCTTATACATTCTGTCGTCGCCGTCCACATAGCGGTAGCGTCCCCACCACTCTTTTAGGCACCCATATTTGTCAACCGCCCCTCCAACTCTTGCGCATTATCCTTAGACAAATCTCCCCACATGATCCTCGACAGATCACGTACAAAACTCTTCTTCCTCTTCATCAAAATACCGATATCCATTACTAGAAGCCTATGTTGAGTTGCGAGGTTCTCACTCGGGATCACCTTGCAATCCTCGCACAACCCCCTATTTTAGGAGGAGATAGTCAATTTGAGTCTTAGCTACCATACTCCGGAAAGTGACCAAATGTTCCTCCCTCTTCGGAAACATAGAGTTCAGGATCACCAACTCAAAAGCTCTAGCGAAATCCAGCAGTGAGGTACCACCCCCATTCCTATCAGCAAAGCCGAAGCCACTGTGCACCTTACCATAGCCACCAATAGACGACCCAATATGACTAATGAAATCCCCTTCTATGAATAGCTTCTCTATCGGTGGAATACCCCGCACCACCTCATCCAGCGCCTCCCAAAAGCGCCTTTTTACCTCTTCGTACAAGCCCGTTTGTGGCTCGCAAGCGCTAATGACATTCAGAGTGCTCCCTCCAACTACTACCTTAATTGCCATCAATTTGTCATTCACCCATCTTACCTCTACCATCGACTCTAAGCTCCTTGTCCACCAAAATGCCCCCTCTGTTCTTGCCCTTTGCGACTCTGAAGAACCACAATTTATACCCGTCTACATTCCTCGCCTTCGATTCTACCCACCTAGTCTTCTGCACGCACGCTATATTGACCCTCCTCTTCTGGAGAATCTTCGAAAGCTCTATAGACTTACCCATCAACGTCCCTATATTCCACGATCCAACTCTCAACCTACATGCTACCTTGTTCCCTTTACCCTATTTAGGCCCCGTCCCATCCCCGACCCTTGCCTTACCCCCTCCCCAATATCCGACCTCCCCGAGGACATGACCCTACTTTGCCATTACAAATCACAGTCTCTATATCTACGAAGGTCTAAAAATGAAACGGAGAAAAAATACCACACAAAATAACAAAGGGAGCAAATAGTAACTACAAGCCCACTGAACTGGCTAGACTAGTACGAAATACTACCACTAATAAAGTATTTAACACATGAGACAGAGAAACAATAGGTGGTAGGTACCAATTCCTGTGAATAGAACTTGGAACTCCCGACTTGGTATACTCTCGATGCTGCGGAACCTGGTGTATAGCTGTTACTTTACTGCTTGTGCGCGTGCACCTCCCAAAAATGATACCTGCAAAATACACAAACACCCACAGAACCAGGAGAATAGGGTAGCAAAAAAATCTAGAAATGAAAACCAATATCTTCTACAAATTATCCTTACAGCCAAAGATCCGTTTTATATCTTTTGAGATCACAAAAAGATTCAATAGCAAAAATCCATTTTATACCCGTTTTTTTTTAACTTTATTTTTCTGATGAAAAATAATCAGTAATTAACAATGGAAGGAAAAGAAATTGCAGTTTTATTATGTGCAGAGGATTCAGAATACATGAAAAAGAAATACGGCGGTTATGTTGGTGCTTTTATAAGAATGCTGGCGGAAGAAGGGGAAACGTGGGACGTATTCCGCGTGGCTAATGAAGAGTTTCCGGCGGATGATGAGATCGGATAATATAACGGATTTGTGATCATTGGTAGTTGTAACGACGCTCAAGGTAACAATTTGTGGATCTGTAAACTACTCAATCTTAAAATTGAAACTGATTTTCAAAATGGCTATAGCCGACAAAGTATTCTGGTAACAAGCCTAAGATTTTCACAATCCTTCAAGGTCTACTAAAGAATAGAAATTCAAGAAAGTAATTATCAAATGAAAGGAAGGAGATATTGATTCTTAGCAGCTACATCGATGCGCCAAAAACTTGTCGAACCTATGCCGGAGTTTGGCCGGAAAATCTGGTGCTCCGGCAAATATTGGTTTTTAGTTAGTCCTTTTAGAAATATGACAAATGATAAGCAATGGGATAAAAATTTGGTACCGCCTTATTCTTTGTATGGTTACTAATAATGTGATAAATTATTTTCTGATTAAAATAATATCGGATTAACTTATACCTATAAGATCGTAGAATAGCAACAACATGATAAAGCAGTAAAATAATCAATCTAAAATTAATATAATAAACCAAATAATTAATAAAAAATAATATACCAAAATAATTAATAGCTCCAGAACTAATTTCATTTTCTAATATTAATGTGACAGTGCTGGTTAATAGTGAAAGAGAAGAAGGTAAGGGGTAAAAGAATATTGTTTGTGGGGATTAAAAACGGTACTAAGAGGAGTTATAACAATTAAGTTGCAACTCCAATTATATCTCAAATTCTTTTCATTCTTCATATCTATTTCCTCTTCTTTTTCTCTTTTTACTAATTAAGTAAGAAGAAACAAAGCAAAGATTAGGAGTGTGTTTTGTACAAAGGAAAATATTTTCGAATTTTTTCATGTTTGGTTGGCGTAAATGTTTTGAAAAATATTTTTCTCATAATTTTTGTTTATTTGAAAAAAATTATTTTCTTTGTCAAGAGAAGGGAAAACATAACTATTTTTCAACCTTAACGTCTTATCATGTTCTCTGTTTTTATTTCCTACTTTAAGAATTTGTGGCACATCACATTTTTGCAATTAAGATCAGACCATTTACTTCAATAATTGTGCATTGAGAAACCTCAATGTGGCCTAGCGAGGTAATAGCTATACTATGTGTACTTGAGCAACAGCGTACACAATGTGACCTCAGAAGTGGGATCTGAGGAGAAGGATAACTAGTATCCTAGCTCATGTTGAAGGAGTCTTTTTGACCTTATTTGGGAGGTTAAAGAGATTGGTAAATTTTACGGAAAAGTGGTTTACAAGCCTAGGAGTATTGACATGTTATGAATAAAAACAGAACATTTATGATATTGAGAATACATACAGCCGATGCCAACTAGTTTGACATTGAGGCGTATGCCAGAGTAGAATTAGTAGTTTTTGAATGAGCCTCCACAAGAGGGGTTGCTCTGATGGTAAGCAACCCCCATTTCCAACCGAGAGGTTGTGAGTTCGAGACTCTCCAAGAGCAAGGTGGGAAGTTCTTGGAAGAAAGGATGTCGGGGGTCTATTTGGAAACAGCCTCTCTACCCTATGGTAGGGATAAGGTCTGCGTACATACTACGCTCTCCAGACCCGACTAAGTATTATTATACTGGGTTGTTGTTGTTGTTGAATGAGCCTCCACATAGGTCAAGAGAGAGAATGAACGAGCGAAAAAGTTATGACTAGTTCTTCTAAGATGCTTATGTGTCACTTTTATGTTCTTGGTTATGCCAGTAAATATATTTGCTCTTGGCTATATTATCTCCTGATGTAACAGGCTTAGAATTTCAATAGACTAGACATGCTTCACAGAAGACTTATTTAGACCTTGCATTTCCATCATAGTTATGTTGTACTCAGCTCATGTATATCTACAATCTGATCTTAGATTGATGGTACCCTTATTTCAAGAATATGACGTACTTGTCTCTGTGTTTTGCATCTCTCACAGATATGCAACTCAGGCTCTGATATCCATTAAGCTATTCGCAGAAGCTTCTCGATAACCTTTGTCAATCTGCATTTAAAAAGTAATGCTTCCTATATCAGTATCATGAAATCATACACATTATACTCAGTTTTGTGTGTGTGGGGGGGGGGGGGGGAGGGGGAGGGGGGGAGTGTGGCAATAGTTTCATCTTTCATATGGCACGGCAGAAACAACTTATTATATTTGCTGTGCTTATTGTTCAAATTTCAGACAAGAGGGGTTGCTCTGATGGTAAGCAACCTCCACTTCTAACCGAGAGGTTGTGAGTTCGAGTCTCCCCAAGAGCAAGGTGGGAAGTTCTTGGAGGGAAGGATGCCGGGGGTCTATTTGGAAACAGCCTCTCTACCCAAGGATAGAGGTAAGGTCTGCGTACACACTACCCTCCCCAGACTCCACTAAGTGGGATTATACTGGGTTGTTGTTGTATTGTCAAATTTCACCTCATCCAGCCAAATCTAACTCATACGAATTAAATTTTTGCTTAGTGAGACTGTAAAATAAAATGTTCACGATGAAGTGAATTGGAATTTGAGCCGTTTTTGCAGCACTGAATTATGCAGAGTAGATGTTGTTATTGAGAGAAATTGATGGAAACTTTGATGTGTAAGAACTGGTAGCTCAAATAAAGACAAACCAACTTCTTTATGTTTGGATTATGATTGCGATATGATTGATTTATAAGCTACCTTTGTGTTTGGAAAAGAAGTTTAATTGCAAGTAAAGGTGTTTCATATTACTGCAGTGGTGGATGGGCTTCTTAAGCTTTTGGTACAGAGGAGTAGTACGAATGACAAGAATACGCGTTCTTCCTTGGCATGTATTCCTCGGCCTTTATACATATGGCTTAGCAGTGGCAACAGCAGAAACAGGACTTCTCGAAAAGTTAACATTCTTACAAACAAAAGGAGCTGTGCAGAAACGTTGCACAGAGTCGATGATCGTAAATGGTATGGGAATCGGTTTAGCTCTCCTCAGTGGCATGGTTATATTTGCTGCTGTTTTGCCAAAGCATCAGACACCACATTCTAAGACCATTTACTCTAGTAATAAGCTACATTCTTAGTTTTACAACCTCTCTACCCTTCCAACGTAGGGGTAAAGCTGCGTACATTTTACCTTCCCTAGACCCCACTTATCGGAAATCATTGAGTTTGTTGTTGTATATTGATGAGTATCATGTAAATATTCTTTTTTATTGGTTGTTTTTAATGAAAAAAGTTCATAAGTTCCTTTTTCTTGCATTTTTGGTATGGCCAGAATCTCCTTGCAGAGACTAATAGCAGACTTAGTTCTTCTTTAGTGAGCTTGGCAATATTTGGGGAAACTTTCACTGATGGTATTTGTACTAATGATTTTAATTTGTTACAATGAAGTATCTAAACTAAAATTTGTATTTTGTAACTTGCCAAAAATTCATTAGAAAGTACTTCCTTTAGAGATTCTAATCATATCAACTAATTGAACAAACTAAAGTCTCATGTTTTCGTTCAATAATAATGCACATTGGATAAGTTTCTACAAAG
Organism: Nicotiana benthamiana; assembly: GCA_034376525.1. NCBI lineage: Eukaryota > Viridiplantae > Streptophyta > Magnoliopsida > Solanales > Solanaceae > Nicotiana > Nicotiana benthamiana. The sequence continues at coordinate 50,917,533 of CM067330.1, read as the reverse complement.
TACTACTGGATTTACATGTCTTAAAAAGTTAAAACGCAAATGTGATCTAACAAAAGGCAAACAAACTACAAAAAGGGGAAAAGGCGAGAAATAGTCTTTCCTGTTATGAAATCATTATATGGTAGATGTCCATTTATTACTTCACTATTAATAATTTTTTTAAAGAAGATTATCCATTTAGTATTTTGTTGAAGTTTATCTACAGCAGCTGATGCAGGTAGATCGCAAGCAACTCAATAAATTGATTTGCAACAACTTCTTATTAAGTAGGCAAGTTGCGAGCAGCCCATGCAGACAGGTTACAAGTAGCTCAAGAAAAGCCTCGCAGCTGCTTCCGAAAAGCCTCGCAGCTGCTTCCTGAAAAGCCTCGCAGCTGCTTCCTTTCTTCTATAAATAGAGGAGTTTTCAGTTTATTATGTACACCAGTTTGAAGTTAAATAATATATCAACCTTTCTCTCTACTTCTCTTCAGTTTATTTGCTATACCGTTTTTATTTTATAACACATTATCAGCACGAGACTCTGCCATTTTGAGCACTTACTTCGAATTTAATTTCTATTTCAGTGTTCATCCCCGATGTAAGGCGACACTCTTACATCCATAGTTAGATCGTGTTCATTCCGAGCATCATAAGGTAGATTATATCCTTGAGGTAATGAGCTTTTCTTCTTGGCGGTAGAGATGTGGATATACTTATGTCTGGAGTGGTCAAATTTATGTAAAGTAACTTGAGTCTTTTACTTATATTTGGTTTAATATCTTTATCATCGCTTGCTTGGTTATATTTTACGTATACAGTACCTATTTTGGTATTTATTTTCTTTATCATAATAAAGATTATAATGTAGATAAATGGTTAGATCCACTTAAGCCCTAGCAGAATTTACAAAAAATATATAACCACCAGAAGTAGTTACGTTTCGTATATTTTATTGTAACTAAATTTTGTTATCCGCCAGAAATGGTATATGTTTATGACCACCAGAAGCGATAATTTAGGCTTTCTATGATTATAATTGAAGATAAGCTATATAAATATTCTCTATATAACATATACGCCACGATTTGCTCCTGAAGTAATAAATATTTTAAAATAGGTTCGAAGCATCACAGTGTGATGTGGTTAATGCATGTTCAGATAATTATGTTCCATTCCCTGAAGGATGAGAACTTTTGATAAATATTAATCCATTCCCTAAAGTGAATATGACAATATTAATAAAGTTCATAAATATGAACGCGCTTTTGATGTGAATATATTACAATTCACCTCTTGAAGATGTAATATGTTTAGGGGAATATATACTCAATATTTTATATTTTAAATTTGCTCTTGAAGAAATAACACAATTGAAAATTTCTCCTGAAGCAGAAAAATATTATAAAACTTTGTCTTTCTGTGCTTAAACAAAAAAAAGAGGTTATTCAAAGTTATTTTTGAAGCACATTTTCATTCCCTGGAGTGAATGAAGAAATACTACAACTCAATCCCTGAAGAGGTAGAATAATAAATGATATAAACCTTGTTTTTGTGGCATAAAGATCATTGTCACACGTACCCATTGTACGTAAAATATATTGAAATTTTTTTTATTAAATATCATTCCAAGGCAATATTATTCTTGTAGAATGCTTTATACTACAACCGCATTAATATGTTATGGTTAGTTATTGAGTTTCCTGAAAAGAATAACAACTCATGTATCTTTCCCTGAAGGATGTAATGATTATGTGGTTGCCGCCTTGATATAAAATATTCAGATGTCAATAGTGTTTCTCCCTGAAGAAGATATTTGTCACAAAGTTGGTGGTAAAAATACTGAAAGTCTTAATTTCTTACATTTATAAATTTAGAATTGTCTTTATATTGTTAATTTGATTATGATTTTCTCATGACACCAGAAGTGCCTGAACCCTATTTGGTAGTACAAAATTTATCAAAAACTCCGGAAGAACTAACTTTGTCTAGATGACACATGATACAAATAGTGTTTGAATAATATTTGATTATGGAAAATAAATTGAAGTCTCCTAAAGAGCTTATATGCAAATTTGTCTTTCATACTATATGATTACAGTCAAAACATATGTTGCAGTAAACTTGATATTTACTAATGCAAATGGCTATCATATTGAGACTACAAATAATTAGAATATTGAAAATCTTCATGTTTTCACAATCATATGGGGTAAAATAATATGTATGTGAGAAGTTATCTTTAATTTGTACTACATCATATATTACAGTAAACCAACTGTTTACCCATGCAAAAGTAGTCACAGTAAACCAGAAGTTTTATCGAGGCAAAAATAGCTACAGTAAATCAGAAACTTGCTGATACAAAAAGTAGCCACAGTAAATCAGAAGTTTACTTATGCAAAATTTATTTCATAGTAAACCAGAAGTTTGCTAAAAGATCGCATATGCCATGATAAACTTGAAGTTTTTATTTGTCATTTTTAAATGGGCTATTGAAGAATTCAGATAAGCTTATACTGAAGAACCAGAAAATTCTTCAAGAATTCTCTCGTGTTGCTTGTTCGATAATAAATTGATTATACCAGCTAAAGCTGGGACTAAGAACCCTGAGTTCCGAAACATATAAAAGGTGAATATGGGCTCATTCACCTATCATGTGAACCATTTATAGATGCATATATGAGATGGTTACATGTGTGATTATTGTTAACCTGCACTTTGGCATTTGGAATTACTTTTCTCAATTAAGAGCATAATTTTCAGATTATGAAATCAAGATAGTTCATCTTGATAAAGCTATTTTGTATCGAAGCTAGTTTAGCATTGAATACCTCCTACTAATGGCTAAACCATTATTTATGAGAACAAAACTTCATGTGTTGGTCTAAGATTTTTTAAACTGCATACAACAACACTTGTATGCATCATGCCAACAATATATGATAAGTCCTCCCCTTACAATTGATTTTGGATCAAAAGACAAATAATTTTACTATCTAATAAATTTTGATGCATGGTATATGATTAATTTCTCTATCACAAAGTACAAAGATAGGTTTCCCAAAGAATATTTGGGATATATGTTAGTTTTTCTAACATTAGAGGGATGGAATAAGCAGTTGAAAAATATATTATATGAATCGAATTATCATTAGTATGATCCTCACTCAAAAGATAATTCAAGTCGAATACCAGAAGCATTTACTGATTCAAAATGAAATATCATATTTTAGCTGCAAATGCTCTTTTTAAAATTAAAGTTCCTGAAGGATGGAGTTTATTATACGCATGAAGCATGGTAAGCCAATCGGTTCCAAAGTAACAATTTTGAAAAAGGATAGGAGCAAATGATCAAAATGATCATAATGAGGAGGAAATGAGCTCTAGAAGATCCCATGACATAACGTTTCATGAAACTCCAGAAGAAGTTCAAATACCTAAAAATAAAGAAAGTGATAAGATCTCAACAAGTTATGTCACTTGCGAACCCGGTATGAAATGATCGCCGACGATATATGTAACGACCCCACCAGTCGTTTTAAGCTTTTACACTTTGATCGACAGTTCTCGGGAATGACTTTCCCGTGTAATATATTATTACTGATGTAGATTGTTGGTTTTGGTTTCAGAAAAATCGAAATAAATTTGAATGAACAGTTTCAATTGAAAGCTTTGAATTTGAAAGGTTTGACCAAGAGTTGACTTATTTGTATATGAGCTCGGATCGGAGTTTTTATGATTTGGTTTGCTTTTTTGGGTGACTTATGACTTAGGAGCGTGATTGGAATTGGCTTTGGAGGTCCATAGTAGAATAAGGCTTGAATTGGCGAAGTTGAGATTTTGGCGATTTCCGGTTGGTAGGTGAAATTTTGATCTGGGAGTTGCAATGGAATTCCAAGAGCTGCAATAGCTTCTTTATGTAATTTGGGATGTGTGTGCAAAATTTCAGATCGTTCGGACATCGTTTGGTCGGGTTTTTGATCGATAGTATATTTCGGATGTTTTTTGAAACTTAGGCTTGAATTCGATGAGTTTTGAGTAATTTCATATTGTTTGAAGTGTATTGATGATTGAAACAAAATTGAGTGATGTTATGGGCTATGTTAGTAGGTTTTGTTGAGGTCCCAAGGTCTCGGGTGTATGTAGGGAGGTTAAGCGGTTTAATTTCATATTTAAAGAACTTCAGAAAAAATGCAGGTTTTAGTTGTTGGATTTTTGTTCATTGCAATCGCATTGGCTCTCTCGCGATCGCGTAGAAGCCTTGGAAGGAGCAGTTAAATTGTTCTTCGTGTTCGCACAAGTAGGGATGCGATCGCATAGCTGGGTAAAATCGTTGATCGCGAACGCGTAGGGCTGGTCGCATTCACATAGAGTAAAGTGGACCTGAGGTATTGGTTGGAAACTGTTCATCGCGAATGCGGAGGGTGGTCCACGATTGCATAAAGGTATATGGTAGTGCATCGCGTTCACATGGGTTATGTTGCATTTGCATAGATTTTAATCTGAGGATGAAGTTTTGTGCTTCGTGATCGCGAAGGTTTTCCCGCGGTCGCATAGAAAAAAATATGCATGTGCAGAATATTTTTAAGTCATCTTGTTCGCGAATATGGGTCTATTTTCACCCATTGCTGCTCATCTTGAGAGATTTTTGAAGAAAATTGAAGAGGGACTGAAGGGGAAACGACTTGAGGTAAGAATTTTGGTCTTGAAACTTGATTATATTGTAAAGTTAACCTAGAAATTCATGGAATTTAAGCTAAAATAAAAGAAATAAGGCTTGGGATTTTGAACTTTTGAATTGGGATTCGAAGGACTATTTGAGATCAAAATTAAGAACTTTTGATATGTATGAACTCGTGGAAAGATAAGGAATCGATTGATGTAAAAATTTCTGAGTTTGATAAGTGGGCCCAGGGTTGGGGTTTTGGTAATTTTAGGATTTGTGTCCGTTATTGATTGTTTTTGATTGGCCTTTGTTCCCTTAGCATATTGTGACGTATTTGTTCTGGTTTTGGATAGATTCGACGTGTGTGGAGGCCGATTTGAGGGGCAAAGGTATTGCGAGCTCGAGGTTTTGCTGGTTCGAGGTGAGTAATGATTGTAAATTATATCCAGAGGGTTTGAAACTCCAGATATGCATATCGTAGTGCTATATTGAGGTGAGACATGCACATGATGATGAGCATGGGGTCGTCTACTTTTGGGGATTATAACTGGGTCCGTCTCGATTGATGCTTTTACTGCGTATTTGATTGAAACTTATGTGCTATTATCATTATTTGGATTGATTGCCATGATTGGGCTTTGTGCCAACTATTTGGACCCTCCGGGGATTTTTATCACTATTTCCTTACTGTTTGACTTACTACTTGAACTCAGTCGTACCGTTTTCCACTGTTTTATAACTCAGTCACTTTTACTCGGTTTTGAAACTAAAATGATATATTAAATGATGTTTTGGGCTGTGAACTACCGTGTTACTAATGCCGAGGGACTTATATGATTTCTGGACTGAGTATGGCCGAGGGACAGATGTGAGGATACTATTAGATCAGGCTGCGTGCTGCAACGATGTTATACTGATACTGATATGAGGTCCATGGCCTAGATTTGATGCCATGAGATTGCTTGATATTGCGCTTGGACCATAAGGGGCCCCTCCTAGAGTTTGCACACTCCCAGTGAGCGCTGTAGACGAGATATATGGATCGGGTTGCGCGCCGCCGCGGTGCTGGTGTTGTTCTATGTGTTTACTTTATTTCATTTGTCTACCATTATATGTTGTTTGGGTTACTTCATGTGATACCTACTTGATTGCCTGGCATTATCTGTTAATTGAGTGCTTGTGCCCGAGGGGCAGATTCCTGTGCTTATCTGCACTATTTATTTTTCATTCATTTGCGTGACCATTGAAAAGTCATTCTCAAAAGAGGTTTAAACTGAGCTAAGATGGTTTCTAAAGATTTCACAGTTTCATTGCTTTTCTCAAAGGGTTTTACATTGCTCTATACATCATGATGGTTTATCTTACGTGATTTCTTACTGCTCAGTTATTATTTACCTTTATTACTCACTGAGTTGGAGTACTCAATTTACTCACTGCACCTCGCGTGCAGATGCAAGTATTTGTTCCCCCGGTAGCGGGTTCTGAGCTGATTGGAGGCTAAGTTATCAGAGATTAGCAAGGTGACTGCCAAAGTTCGCAGCACTGCATCTTCCTTTTGTTTATCAGTCCTATTTTGTATATTACATGCCTTGTAGTCGTATTTATATTCTAATAGATGCTTGTAACTTGTGACATCCCGGTTTGGGCTGTGTTTGGGTTATATTCCGTACTTAATAAAGAAATATCTATTTAGACTGTGGTTATTTAATTATGTTAAAACTGTGAATCAATATTTAACTACTCTTATGAGCACGTGATTTTTGCCCTATATGAATTATTCCCATAATTTCAAAACAAAATAATTTCTTTTCATTATTTGCAATTTTGTGAATTTTTGTAGCATTTTTTGTTAATTGTTTGCATTTGTCTGTGCATTTTTATTTAATTAATAAAAATATAAAAATATATATGCATTTGTATTTAGGGTCCTATTTTATATTTTTAGGTTAATTATGGCAAAACATGAAAGAAAATAATAAAAATAGTTTATTTTGCATTTTTGAATTTTTAGTTTTCGAATTTTATAGTTTTCTTTAATTTTGGAGAATGGAATTAGTTATTAGTTTTGTTTTAAGAGTTAAATCAAGTTTCTATTTTTGTATTTAATAAAATCTAAAAATAAAAAAAGGAGAAAAAGAAAAAAAATGAAAAGAAAAATGGTTGTATTAATAGAGATTAATTGTTTGGGCCATTTCAGGTTAATTTTCAAGCCTAATCGCCTTTTGCCTGTAACCCCTCCAGTCCAGTCCATGTTCCATGCCCCAACCCGATCCAACACCCCCATGTCCTTAAATGACACTGTTTGGATAGGTCATTTGATCTAGGTCATCGAGGATCTTTGATCCAACGGCTCAGAAGTGAGGAAGGTTTGATATATTATTGTCCAAATACCCCCCACCCCCCATATCTCGTCTCTCATCACCCCACAAAGCCCCATTAGCACCACCCTAAAACCACTGCCTGCCGCCCGCCGGAAATCGCCTACGGCAGTGGCCGGCGTCCAGTCACTACCAAATTTACATCAAACATTCTACTCCACCTCCCCAGCTCAGATCCCCACTCCATTTCCCTCAAATCCCTTGGAACCCCTCGAATATTCATTTGATGATGGAAACCCTAGAGCCGCCACAATTCCTCCGGTGGCGGCGCCACCTCATTTTAACCCCAAACTTCATCCATGCAACCATTACCCTTCCCTTAACTATAATCCACCACCATTTCCCCCTAAATCCTCACTAAATTGGTTTTTTCTTGAATATGGAAATAAAGAGGAAGCAAATCCATCAAGCCTTCAAGTTTCTTTGAGTGATAGGGTTTGAAACGAGTATTGACCATTTGTTTTCGTTGAGAACATACAGTTAATACCTATTTTGAATCAAATCGGAGTTGGTTAGGGCTTAGCAGCTCTGTTCGTTATTCTAGAGGTATTATTTCCATTCCCTTTCATATTCTTTATTTGTCTTCACTATTTTCTCCTCTATTTATGTTCTTTCTTTTTCTTTTCGTTGGTTTTTATTTTGTTGCTCAGTGGCTTGATCTCGCATAATAGTAGTTCTTGAATTAATTCGTGTTAATTTCATTAAAAGATTGAAATTATTTCATTTCCTTTGTTTTCATAGTTAGTATTAAGAGGTGTTAGGTAGTCTGTTGAGTCGTTTTGTTTGAATATATTTGTTTAAGTTCATAATTGCTAGTAGGTGAATTAACTTGTTTGTTTGAATCACCTGAGTTCTATGGACTCAATCCTTAGTTTTTTTTTTATTTTGGTTTCCATTTATCTTCTGTTGACACTTGAACTTTGGGCTTGCCCGTTTGTGATCCATGGTCATTCGAACCACAATTTGGGCTTTGGGTCAGTCTTGACCCACGTAGCCTGCTCAATATAATTTCAGGGGTTTAAGGGATAATTTGGGTAGTCCAGATTAGGAATCTTTTGGCAATAGATTTAGAAGCTTCTAGGAAGCTTGGGTAGGGGTTTTTAATTGAATTTCAGACTTGTAGTAGGTTAGCTTGGTTAACAAGACAGTAAATGAGGGATCAAGTAGCAAAAAATTAAAATTAGAAAAGGGGTAGAGTTGAAAAAAGGGAAATCTGATGTTGCCCTAGTCCCTTTCCTATATAGGCAACACAAACTTGCCTTGCAAGAGAGGAAAAAAAATAGATCTAAGAGGAGGAAAAATTCTGCTAACAACAAAATAGTTGAAAATCTTTGAAAAATACTGTTCCATTGAGCTTTAGATTATCTTCATTTACTGAATCAATGGTTTGATTGTTTGAATTCTAAAATGGTTCGAGGTCGAGTCAATTAAGCTTGGTCTATTGTTTGGCTGGGGTGTTACTTATTTGGAGTTGATTCCTGGACTATTTGATCTTATTTGCTGGATTTGAAATTGGGTCCAAATTTTTGCTGATTCCTGCTATGTAGCTGTTGATTCCTTACCTTTTTTTCCTTCTATTTCTTCTACATCCAAGTACATATATCTTGAAACTTGTAGTTTGATGCTCCAGTTGGAAGTGAAATAAGAAATGGAAATTTGGAGTTTTTGATATTCAGTTGTGTATGTTGTTCATGTGATAAACTTGTTTCTTGAATACCTTCGTCAAGTAAAATTTAGTTGTTATGTTGAATACTAAGGCTGCTCAAAGTTCTATGCATTAAATATTCACAATGTTCTGCTGAGTAGTAGCATTACTTAGTTAGAATGTCCTTTGAATCATTGAATTATATGGATTCCACTGTTTTTGTAGATATAGGTTTGGTAATTACCCTTTAGTAGTTTGTTAATGGTATGATGTAATAATTGAACTATTGCCACTCTTAAGCATGGGAATTATGAAAAATTAATTGTAAGATAGTATGGAGTTTTCAGTGTTTAAAAAGCTAATTATTATGTTTGAAATGTTAGTTTAAGCTTTAAGTTTTGATTATCATGTGAGTCTGTTCAAGCTTGACATGCGATTTAAGTTTATTGTTATTCTGCTGTTAATTGGTATTTCAACAAGTAGTCATTACTTTAGTTGGATTCCTTGACAATTTGAATATAATTTTTCCAGATTCATTGAGTTCTATTCTATTGCAGTGTTTAAAATTAGTTTGAGGCTTAAAGATTTGAGGAGGCACGCAGTTTAATAGTCAAAAAATAAGCCCTATTTTTTGTGTGTTTAAAACCAGTGATAAGTTAGGGTGTAAAGTGGCCCGGGCCTGGGCCTAAACGGGCCTGACGGGCTGGGCTTCGCGGTCCCGGGCTTCGTGTGCCGGTCCTGGCGGTCCTGAGCCTGGCGGTCCTCACGGTTGAGACCAGCATGTCACGGGCCTAAGCCCACCGCGGGCCGGGCCTGGCGGGCCTAGCGGGCCTGACGGGTATTTTTTTTAAGGCACTATCTTGTATAGTAGTCATTAGTATAGTGTAGAATATATTTTATATGGTGTACTAAGTTATTAGTATAGTATATATTGTGTTGTAGTAATTAGTATATATTGTATATTATGTATATATTGTGTTGTAGTAATTAGTATATATTGTATATTATGTATATATTGTGTTGTAGTAATTGGTATATATTGTATATTATGTATATATGGATATTTATTATGTATATAATATGTTGTAGTAATTAGTATATATTGTATATTATATATATAGTGTGTTATAGTAATTAGTATATATATTGTATATTATGTATATATGGATATATATTATGTATATATTGTGTTGTAATAATTAGTATATATTGTGTTGTAGTAATAAGTATATTGTGTTGTACTAATTAGTATATATTGTATAATGTATATATTCTATTATATATATATATATATATATATATATATATATATATATATATATATATATATATATATATATATATATATATTGTATCTTATGTATATATGTTATTACTTATATATTTTCTTGTAGTTTAGGTTGTACGTTATGTATATATATTCTCGTATATATTTTATTGTAGTATATACTGTATGTTATATATTGTATGTTATATACATATTCAAGGATTGATATCGAAGTAAAGACAAAGAAATATTGAGAAAAAAGATATTCAGGGATATGATAAAGAGCAGTTTTATTAACCAACATGGCATATCTTTCTTAGTCTTCCTTCCCCAATGGAATGACACAACAAGGTGCTAATACCACCATTAAAAGGAAAAAAAACTAAAAAAAGATGTGCCAATGTACAAGTTACATCATAATTTACATTGTATCTCTAACAAATCTCATAAATCCGTCAAGGTTGGGAGGAGGTTGTGTTGGTGGTGGTGGAAATGAAGCTTGTTCATCACCACTTCCGGGTGAAGCCGATTCCTCAGAAAGTTCTGCTATCATTCCTCTGAAAGTTCTGCTAAAATCGGGAACTCCGTCCACGATTTAAGAGCTGTTAAGCCAGCAGCTCTTTTAGACGATTGTAAGCTAGACGAAGTAGGGGTTGGAATATTTGGCCTAGCATGCTCTAACGCCTGTTTATAGGCATTATAAACAGTTTGAGCATTAATTTTAATTGATGCTTTTGCATCAATAAGTGTAGCAATTTCCTCTTCTGAAAGATCTAAAGCTTTATAAATATTAGAATACCAAAAATGAGGACCTCCTAATTTCATTGTTGGATTTAACATTGCAGCTACACCAAAAATAGAAGGGATAGGGAAAAAATATTTTTTAAACGTTTGTTTCATTTCATTTATAGCAAGTTCATAAATATCCCCACTCTCGCTAAATTCAACAAAGAAATCAGCTAGTGCGGCAATATAAACTATTGCCTAGAAAATGCATTTGTAGCAACTTGAAAATGTTCTAAAAAATCTAAAAGAATTTTAACATTAGTCCAATCTTGGGTAGTTAGCATTTCATCATCATCCTCACCACCTACCCGAGAATTAAACGTAGCATTAATTGGGTTTCTATATTCATATGCAACTACTAAACTTTTGTACATGCAATTCCACCTAGTCGGGCAAGGTTTAGGAACTTTTCTTTCTCTAAGGCCATATTCGTCATATTTTTTCAAATACTCTCTAAGTCTAGTTCTACGGTTTGAATAAAATAGCCAATTAAGAGTCATTCTCACCTTTTTAATTTATATGTTTAATATTCGCATACCATCACCAATAACTAAATGATAAATATGACAAATACATCTAACATGGAAAATATTACTAAATGCAGGATTAAGAGTTTGTGTTAGCATGCCTATTGCACTAGTGTTACTAGAAGCTTTATCCATAGAAATTGCCATTATTTTATCGCTAAAGCAAAAATATCTACATATATATGAAACAGTGTTAGCTATAAACCTACCCGTGTGACGTGAATTAATTATTCTATATGCAATTATACATTATTGCATTGTCCAGTCCTCATCTATCCAATGACTTGTAACAGTTAGATAATCACAGTCATTATTACTTCTACCAATATCAGTTGTAATAGAAATACGATTAGGTATATGAGTAAATAAATAGCGAAAATATTGTTCATATTCATGCTTGAATTTATAAATATCGGCCTTAACTGTTGCACGAGGCCAACCTTTATAAGTAGGATTAAAAACTCTTCTAATATAATGAACCCAATTAGGATTAGAAGCAAAAGTATAAGGCAAGCACATAACAATAATCATTTTTGCTAATTCTTCACGATCCCTATTTGGATCGTAATATAAAATACCTCCGGTGATAGTATTAATTCCTGGTTGAACTAGATTTGAACCTGTACTAGGGTTAACTTGAGAATCTACACTTGTCCCCTCTTGCTGCGCTTGCATTTGAAAAAATCTAGCCTATCTCTAGGGTGTAATTTTATGTGTCTAACCAAACTACCTGTGCCGCTACAGTCTCCAGTATATTTATGAACAAGTAATTTCCCACAAGTTTTACACTTAGCCTTATTGTGTTCTCTTACTTGAGTAAAAAAATGCCAAACTAATGATGTTTCTTGACGTTTAGCAGGTTGTCTACAAAAAGTTGGAGTTTCTACAGGTGGGTGTGCGGGTGCATTACCTGAGTTATGAACAGGACTAGTAGGTGTATCATCTAAATCTGGTGCTTGGGTTTCATCATCATCATTATCATTCTCATTTTCCTCTAATATAGGTTCATTAGGATAAAGAGCATTTATAACTTCATCATCTAATCTATCACCTACTGCAACATCATGTAGAAATTCACTATCGGTAAATTGAAAACAAGGGTGATCACTATCAAGCATTACGGGAGGCGGATTAAGACGTCTAGGTTGGCGACTACTTTCGACTTGCTTATCTTTTGTAGGTCGGGGAGCCGGGGGAAGGGTAGTATTAAGACCACTACATTCACCGGTTTTACCTTTTCCTTTACCGAACATTTTTTTCAAAGAAAATGCCATACTAATTAGAATTATGCAAACTAAACAACACAAAAATATATTATTAACACGTAAGAGTTGAAACGAGTTTACCGGATTGCCGAACAACTTCTTGAAAATTGAAAATCGTTGAACACTTGAAAATTTCAATTCAACAACTTCACAATTTTTCACGAATTTTCAACAATAAATTAAGCACTTGTAGTAGAAAGATTGAAAGAGAGCTTGAGAGAGATTGAGAGATATTGATGAATTGGTGAATAAAAATGAAATAATGCGGGGGGTATTTATAGTTGAGAAATGGGAAAAAGTGTAATTATATAAAGTTTGGGATTAAATTATAGTTTGGGGGCCAAATGGCTATTTTACAAAGTTCCAAACGGCTACTATTTGCAAAGAGCCGTCACTGATTTTTCAAAATAAAAAAATTTCTTTTAAAAAAAAATAGTCGTTGGGCCTGACGGTTCGACGAACAAGACCGGCCCGTCACGGGTTTTTTGGACCGGTAGGATCGGACCGCCAGGACCGGCCCAGCAGGACCGCCAGGCCCGCCAGGACCGCGGTCCCGGTCCGGTCCCGAGCCTGAACCAGGCCACTTTACACCTTAGTGATAAGTCCTGTTTGTGAAATGTTGCTTCCTTTAGGGACTCGATCTTGAGCCCCGCTTTTTAACTTCAATGTTTTCTAATTGGGCCTACTATTAAGGTTTGGCCCAAACCTTTTTAAAAAAATATTGTTGGTTCTTTATCTACATCATGTTATTCGCCTCTCCGTGACTTGGGGTTCATATTGAGCCCAAGTTTGAGATGGAAATTGGACTCACATCAATGTTGCACTTAGTTATGATACTCGTACCCCATTTTGAATTGGGCTGGTGTTTGTAACATGACACTGGGCTCCCTTTGGGCCCAAGATTGAGGCGGTAGCTAGATTCACTAGTAATTAAAATAAAATAGAGAAATGGGCTTAAGCTTTGAAAGAAAGATGGACGTTGGTTAATTATTCTCTTCTTTTAGTTTGAACTTCGATAAAATCCCTTGTGAATTTTTAGGTTTTCCTTTCTTTAACTAAGCTTCTTTAAATAGTTAAGGTGAGCCATATCCAATAACATAAAAGTTATGGCCCTCCGAATATAGTGTAATTAATCCTTCTAATTTTAATTTGAGGTGCATCATACCAAACAAAAATTGTGTGGCCCTTGTATTAATTTCATAACCTAGATATAAAAATGATTAATATTCGTAGAAAAGCCTTTAGGGCTGTTTAAAACACAATTGTGATTATGTATACGTCCGCGTAACATAATTGCGATTCTAAAAAACAAAAGTGAGGTATGCGTTCGCGCAACTTTGGCCAAACTCTCTTAATAATAATAAAGCATTATTAATTATGGACACGTTCACGTGATACGATTTTGACGTGCCAAACAAATGGGTACACGTATGCGTAACCCGTTTCAAGATAACTTTCGTAATTGAAAACCGGTAAAAGGTAAATGCACATAGGTTCTAAAAATTATTAATTAAATAATTTAATAAGCCAAGTATGATCAAAGCGACCATGCTAGAACCACAAAACTCGAAAATGCCTAACACCTTCTCCCGGGTTAACAGAATTCCTTACCCAGATTTTTGTGTTCACAGACTGTAAAATAGAGTCAAATCTTTTCCGCGATTCGGGATTTAAATCGGTGACTTGGAACACCATAAATTAATCCAAGTGGTGACTCTGATTTGAAAAAAAATAATCTCATTTCGATTGTCACTTAAATTGGAAAAAGTTTCCTTCTACACCCTTCGTGGGTGTAGCATAAAAAGGAAGTGTGAAAGCTCTGGTGACTCTGCTGGGGAGAAGAACCCAGAATCTCTGGTTCAAGATTCAAGAATTCGAGATTTTAATGATTTTTACTGGCTTTGCTTATTGTTAATATTACTGTTATTCTGTGAACCTTTAATGCTAAATGATATTTGTTTATCGCTTTAATTTTGTTTGAATTGTACATAACTGTATTCTTACACCACCTATCTGATTCTTCAAAGAAATGGTGCATACATTCGCGTAGCCCCCTTTTCCTGTAGAAATTATTAAAAACCAAATAGAACGAGGCTGGGCCAGCGACAAGGCCAGGCAGACTTTAGTGCTCCCAGTACATTGCCTTCTCTTCGGCCCCAGTTGTCCGCTCGGGTACCCCAATTCTAGGCCAAAACCCCAGGTTTAAAACCTAGAAGAACACAACCTCATGTCGGATCCCTAATTGGAGCGTTTATTTGCATCATGTGCATTTGACTTAGAGGACTCAACACAGGGGTTGGGTCCATCTAGGACAGGTGTAACCCAAAACATAACAGACCATCCTGATGCATTCTTCTGCTATGTGAACATTTATTTGTTTCGGCTTGCATGCCAACCGGCTAGGAAAAATAATGAAAAAAAACAAGAGTGATATAGGGAAAAGAACAAAACCTGGTTCTAAAGAAAACCCCAGTATTTGAAATATTCTGAAACTCTTTTTCACCAAAAATTTTCAAAAACAAAAGTAATAAAAGAGTTATTTCAAAAGAGTCAAAGCTAACTGAACTATACAGGTCTAATTCTCACCGGATGTGGGATACATAGGCAACCTACATAACGTTCGACCTAATTTTTGAAAAAAAATAAAAGAAAAAAAGAGTCAGGGGTCAAGTAAATGTTGTTTTGGTCAAAATAAGTCGATTCAGCTTCAGCCATGTTTTAAACCGTTCTTGACGAGATGACCTTAGATATTTTCAATTGTCATAGGGCTGTGCTCGAAAGGAGTGGAACATTTTATGAAGTAGTCATGGAATAGGTTCCTCCCAGCCTCAAATCTATGAGGAATTGGAAGGGGGCCACATTTATGAAAACGGTTGTTTGGTTAAAATTTGTATATAAGGAAAGGAATCATTAGTTCTTTAATTAGAATTTTGTTTTACAAAAGGTCCACTAGAGTCATTCTTGACTTTGACCTTCCATAGGAACAAATGAATATTATCCAGGATCTGCCAGAAGTGGTCAAGGAGCAGGCTAGGTTACGCTTGCGTATGTGGTAGAATGATCTAGATGAAGACGATAAAAAATGTGTAAAAAAGCTGGTGGGTTCCCTCATAGACATTTTTGAGATCACACCACAGGAAGATTTAGTCAAGGCTTTGAACATTCTGGTACCCTATCCACAATGTTTTTAGGTTTTTGGACTTTGAGATCACCCCGACCTTAGAGGAGATCGCCAGGTACATTGAGTTTGACGGGGATTTGAGGAAGCAGCAACTTATATTTCCGAGGGCTCCGTCAATGCACAAGTTCTTTGACCTCTTAAACATCAGTAAACAGATGAAGAAAGCCCACGTATGCAAAGGATGTTTTTCATTCCATTTTTTGTACTTCAGGTTCGGGCATTCTTCCGGGTTTGAAACGCATGAAAAGGATTTGAGCAATAAACAAGATAAGGGCCTTTGGCAAACTCATCGCTAATTTGAATTTATTGTGGCATTCTTGGGAATCATGGTCTTTCCAAACGAGGACGGTACTATGGATACTCGTATGGTTAGAATTGCACAAGTCCTCACTACAAAGAAAGATCATACACTTGTCCCATTGGTATTGGCAGATATTTATTGGGCACTGACATTGTGTAAATCCGGGGCTCAATTCTTCGAAGGTTGCAAAATCCTTATATAAATATGGTTGATCGAGCATCATCTCCATCATCCTAAATTCATGAGTTATGGTTCGAACTCGAGTAATTTCATCACCAGCTATAAGGAGAGGGTAAAGGATTGCAACACGCCAGAAGGGTTTGAGGCATGGATCTCTCACTTGAAAGCCATATACATGACTACTACCATGGGCTGCTTAAGAATAATGGGGGGTAAAGAGTATCCAACCATATGCACCACAGAGGATCTTGAGGCAGTTAGGGAGATATCAAATTGTACCCGAGGATGAAGATCTAAGCACCCAGGTCATAGAGCTGCATCCAGAAGCCCCATTGCTCGAGGCTTTAGTTCAGTAGGATTGGAATAACTGCCGGTATCTAAAAAATGGCACTCAGGTACCGAACATTGCAAAAGGAGAGGTAGATCCAAACTATGTTGATTGGTATGAGAAAAGGCCTTGCTTAAGCAACGAGCTAGAATCCGAGCTTGAGAGGCCCGCCAAAAGACCTCATATTCAAGCTTTTGACGACAAAATCCAAGAAAGGTGGCATGGGGAGAAAAAGAAAAAATATATTAAGCCGAGATTCACACCCTGAAAGAAAAGCTGAGAAACATGGAATTCAAAAATGATCTCCAAGCACAAGAGGCTGAAGGTCCAAAGAAGACGTTGGTCAAAGAAAATGATGTCGTTCAAGCCTAGATTCAGTAAATGCAAATGGCAGTTGATAGTCCACCCGGAGTGTAAAAGATGAAATGCTGATAAACAACCTCAGGCGAAAAGTAAGTGAGTATGGTTCTGATCTAAACAAGGCAGATGGTGAATTAGCTAGGGCCCGGAAGCAATTGGCTAAAAATGCAGAAGAACAAGCACACATGATTAAACAGTTGAAAGAAAAGTACGACAACGAGGTTGCATGATTAAAGAAAAGGGTCATCACCGTTGGGAACAAAATGGTCAAGCAGGCGAAGGACTCTAAGGCTGAAAGAGAGAACTGTTATACAACAATGGAGCAACTAGAAAGATTTGCATCGATTTCAAGAACAAAGTCAAGTAGCTGAACAAACTCTGGAAGCCAGTGCCTAGCAGATTGAGCGTTTGTTGCAAGAAAAAGGTGTCATAAGGAGAGAATCAGAAGGATCGTTGATTACATCGCGATGAAGTTCAATAGTTGTGAAGATATGACTCGATCCATATTTTTTGCCACTGCAATGACCTTCGTTCGTCAGGTAATGGAAGACCTTCAACACCTCCAAAGGGATTTAGCACGCAGACCTGCGGCGAGACCGAATGATGTCTCGCGGGCCCCAGGAACATTAGAGGCACTAATGTATTCATGAATTTTGCTTGAGTCATTTAGTCTATTTGTGAAGTCTGTATTTTCTTTTATTGTAGTGTGTTAGTTGGTTATCGAGTCTATTGTTCCGAAGAGTCTGGTGGTCTTGTTTTGAGTCGGCGTCTGTTAATTTCTCTTCTTGGGTCTGTTGGTTTTATAATTTGGTGGTTGTAATCAAAACTGTTTTATTTTATGAAATTGAAAACCCAAAAAAATATTTTGTTATTTTCTACACTTATCTTCCAGAACTACGCTCGGTCTGATTCATATGGGGTCATGATACGTAGGCAATCTCCATAGGATTCGACTATCACCAAGAAGAAACAGAAAAGAAATAAGCAAAAAGGGGAGAAAAAGAAAAGATAGGAGAAATAAGAAACCGTGAGAAGGAAATAACGCGCTGAATGAAAAGAAAAATAAGAGAAAAAGGAAAGAAAAAAGAGAAACAACGAGAAGATATATATAGGGTAAAGCCGGGATAACGCAAGCATCAGATCCAATGCATAATAGAAACCGATAACTGCTTAGGTGCATTTATCCCCGAATGTGTGGTTGGCTATCCATCGTTGTCTATCCAATACAGACAGGTGGTTAGTTTTGTGGCATTCTGGCAGCAAATCCCTACAATACCCGTTCCAAAAACAAGTTGACTATGGCCAACCAGGAGCCTGAAACAAGTATCATCGATCCCTCAATAGAGGTGGAAAAGTTGGATGTTAATGCAATGAAAGAAGAGGTGTATAAACTGAAACAACAAATGGCTGAAATGTACCAAGCATGGGTGAAAGGGCAACTGCCGCCAGCTTATCTTGCCAATCCTTCCTTCATCCCGCCATTAGCCCAATCACATGATCATTCTGCCAATGATTCGCCCCCAAGATTTCCCATATACCAACACTACCAGGGCACAACTTCCCAAATACCACCAGCTCCACCATCCAAACATGTTCCACAACCTCCTCCACTGGATGCTCCTATCTTCGTGGCACCCCTAGCCGCTACACTCTACAGATCTTCCAGCGAACCTTTGTCCCAAACCTATGATAACCAGTATTACCCCCCCCCCCCCCCCGAAGCCTACTTTTAAAGTCCCGAGACCCTATTTATACGCTCCTTATTTTGATCTCCCTGCAAAAAACTGAAAATCCAGCAAAAAATCCCGAACAAAAAGAGATGTTCAGGGAAGTTAAAAGTTAGAACAACTATTTAGAGACATGCAGGAGTTGGGAGGTCAAGTAAGTGTGGCGTACAAAGATCTATGTTTGTTTCCAGATGTGCAATTGGCGACAGGGTTTAAGATACCCAAATTTGATTTATACGATGGGCATGGTGATCCATCCAGTAGCGCACTTAAGAGGGTTTTGCAACAAAATGAGGGGAGCTGGAGGGACGGATGAGTTGCTAATGGCATATTTTAGTCAAAGTCTAAGCGGTTCAGCAGTGGAATGGTATACCTGGAGAGACCACGGAAGTGGTATACATGGGATGATCTAGCCCAGGCATTGTTTTCCACTTCCAGTATAATCTTGAAATTATTCTGGATCATTTATCCTTAATGAAACTTGAGAAAAAGCATAATGAGAGCTTTAAGGAGTACAGCTTCCATTGGAGAGAGCAAGTAGTGAGCGTTGACCCTTCATTGAAATAAAGCAAAATGGTGGATTACTTCTTGTAGGCCTTGGAACCTACTTATTTTGGTCACTTGGTATCGGCTGTAGGCAAGTCCTTTAATAAAGTGGTAAAAATGGGAAGCATAGCAGAGGAATTGCTCAAGTCTAACAAAATCATGAGCTATTCAACAATCAAAGCAACCAGGCAGGCCATCCAAAGCGGCGGATCTGGGGGAGCGATTGGGAAAAAGAAGAAAGAGGAGGTAGCAACAATTGACCCAGGAACTTGGTTCGGATACAGGGGTTCATCACATTACAACTAGCCTCAACCCCACCACCAAACCTACCCCCACACTCCATATAGCCCACCGCAACTCTACTACCCACCCCCAGACCCCCATTTTTCTGTCCACCATGCACGAACATATACTCAACCTCCCGCTCACGCACAATGGAGTGCGCCAACGGCACAAAATACTTATCCAGCTCCGTAAAATGCCTATCCACCTCCAAGATCCTACCAAAACCCCCCGAGACCAGCCTTCCGGGCCAACCAAGCCTTAAGAATAAGCGGTTACAGATGAAGAAAACCTTCACTCCATTTGGAAAATCCTATAATAGCTTATTCCACAGGTTGAGACAGTTAGATATGCTAAGGCCGATCGAGTAAAAGTTGCCGAATCCTCCGCCAAGAAATCTTGATTATTCTGTCAGTTGCGAATATTGTTTCGGTGCTCCAGGGCATGACATAAAGAAATATTGGTATCTTAAAAATGCTATCTAGGAGCTTATTGATTCACATCGGATTGAGGTACAAGCTCCGGAAGCACCCAATATTAACCAAAACTCGCTGCCCACCCATCAAGAAACAAATATGAATGAGATAGTGCATAAAGAAAGGGAGCCCAAAAAGCCTTCGCAAACTGTCATGATTATCCGAGCCAGTGAGGGGAAGCCAATTGGAAAACTAACAAGCGAGATGTTATTTCTCAAGATGAATGGAACAAGCAGTGAGCATTTTACTGTAACTAAGAAGGGGTCTTCAGGAGATGGGTCAATGAAATAAGAAAATTAAAAGGTGGTGGTATCCGGGGTGGCAAGCAAGCATGTTGTGGTTGTGGAAGGTGCTTGTACAGAGCCCACTATCATCAAACCTGTAACTCATCTACCAATAGTCAATAGCTAGGACGTCCCTTGGAATTATGAGCGAGTGACAGTGAATTACAAAGGGAAAGAGGTTAGAGAAGAAGTCCGCGAAACCCATGGATTGACCCCTTCAGGGAGGTGCTTTGCCCTCGAGGAGTTGAGAAAACCTAAACCCTCCAAAGATAACCTAGTGTTGGTGAAGAAAGTTGTGACTGAAGAGGAAGTAGAGGAATTTTAAAAACAATGAAAGTGAAAGACTATTCTATTGTGGAACCATTGAGGAAGACATTGCCCAAATCTCACTGTTCTCATTGTTTCATTCGGATGAACACCATCGGGCACTGATCAAGATCCTGAACGAGGCCCACGTTCCTAACAAAATCTCAGTCAATCACTTGGAAGAGATAGCCAACAAGATTTTTGAGGTAAATAGAGTCATATTTTCTGATGATGAATTGCCCGTAGAGGGTATCGAGCACAATAGAGCCTTTTATCTCACGGTGAAGTGCGAAGATTTCGTGGTTACCCGGGTATTGGTTGACAATGGTTCAAGTGCGAACATTTTCCCTCTCTCCATGCTAAACAAGCTAAAAGTGGATGATGAAAGAATTCACATGAATAGTATTTTTGTACGAGGGTTCGACGCTGGAGGGAAAGATTCAGTCGGTGACATAGTACTCGAGCTGACAATCGGACCAGTTGATTTTACCATGGAATTCCAGGTGATAGATGTGGTGTCTCTTACAATCTACTGTTGGGGTGACCCTGGATCTATGCCGCAAAAGCGATCCCTTCTACTTTGCATCAAATGGTAAAATTTGAATGAGATAGACAAGAAATAATTGTGCATAGTGAGGACAATCTGTATGCTCATACGATGCCATCATACCATTCATTGAGGCTGAGGATGACAAAGGGCCTTGGGTATATCAGGTTTCTGACACATTATCGGTAAAGAAAATTCCAGAAGAGGAGTGCGTTCCAGTGCTGAAGGTAGCTGCTGCATCAGTCATGGTGGCCGTTGAAATGTTGAGAAATGGATTTCTCCCAGGGAAAGGTTTGGGTGTGTCGCTTAAGGTATCGTGCAGTAGGTGTCTCTCCCTAAAAACATAGACACCTTTGGTTTGGGATTCAAGCCCACAATCGCAGACATAAAGAGAACCAAAAAGATGAAACAGAAAGCATGGGTCCTTCCAAAGCCTGTCGCATATCTATCCAGATCATTTGTTAGGCCCGACACCAAGAAACACCCGACAACAACAAGTTCCAGTTCTATGGTTGGTCCTGATAAGGAATTGCTTGAAAGGTTTGAGAAGTTTTTTGAAGATGTAAATATGGTAGAAATTGGAGAAGGCTCTAGCAAGTCAGATGTGCAATTTGTTGGTCCCTTTGCAAAGATCAACAATTGGAAGCTACTCCTCCCCGGACCAGGAAGGAGTTTTGGTAGTTTGCTTTGATTTTTTTTTAGTTTATCTGAATTATTCCAGGGTTGTAATTCAGATTCTATGTTCTATCCATTTGGATGTATAAACCTTGTTATCTTTCAATTTCAATGAAATGCAATTTCACATTCCATCATTTCTGATAGATTTTATTTTCTTTGCTTTTCTTTTCCTTCTTGTACAATTCTTTTCATACTGATTTCAATGACATGATATGCATAAGGAATCTTGGGTCTAATCTTGAAAGCTAATCTAATTCTAAAATAATAATTCAAGAGATAGAATGCGATGATGAATCGGAGT
The DNA here is from genome assembly GCA_034376525.1 of Nicotiana benthamiana. NCBI lineage: Eukaryota > Viridiplantae > Streptophyta > Magnoliopsida > Solanales > Solanaceae > Nicotiana > Nicotiana benthamiana. Next base: position 50,895,521 of record CM067330.1, on the reverse strand, counting down.
ATGATGAGGATGGGGCTTTTGAGGAAATTAGTAAAGAATTAAGCCACTTCGAGGAAACGCCCAAACCAAACCTGAGCGATACAGAAGCAATTAATCTAAGGGACTCAGATAATATCAGAGAGACTAAAATAAGTGTCCATATTAAACCGCAGCTTAGGGAATAGATAATCAAAGAAGCTTGAATACAAAGATATTTTTGCATGGTCATACGACAACATGCCGGGTCTAAGCACTGACTTGGTGATTCACAAATTGCTCACTCACGCAACATTTGACCTCCCATCAAACATAAGTTAAGGAAGTTAAAAAAGACATGAGCGTAAAGATCAAAGAGGAAGTGACAAAGCAGTTCGAGGCAAAAGTCATTCGAGTCACACAGTATCCCACCTGGTTAGCCAATGTTGTGCATGTACCAAAGAAGGATGGTAGGACCAGGGTATGTGTTGATTACTGTGATCTCAACAAGGCTAGTCCAAAGGATAACTTCCCATTACCGAACATCCACATATTGATTGATAATTGTACAAAATATGAGACTGATTCTTTTGTAGATTGCTATGCGGGATATCACTAGATCTTAATGGATGAGGATGATGCAGAAAAGACAGCATTCATCACGCTGTAGGGAACATACTGCTATAGGGTAATGCCTTTCGGTCTAAAAAATGCTGGAGCAACTTACATGAGGGCAATGACAACCATATTCCACGACATTATACACAAGGAGATCGAGGTCTATGTGGCTGATGTAATTATATAGTCAAAGAAGTAGTCTGACCACGTCAGAGATTTGAGAAAATCCTTCCAAAGGCTCTGCAGGTACAATCTCAAGCTCAATCCTGCAAAATCTACATTCGGTGTGCCTTCTGGAAAGTTGTTGGGATTTATAGTCAGCTGTCGAGGTATTAAGTTGGACCCGTCAAAGATTAAAGGTATCCAAGAATTACCGCCGAGGAACAAGACTGAGGTGATGAGTCTATTGGGAAGATTGAATTACATCAGCGGGTTTATTGCTCAGCTCACGAGAACTTGTGAGCCTATTTTCAAGTTGCTAAAAAAGGATGTTGCGGTCAAGTGGACAGAGTAATGTCAAGAGGCATTTGATAAGATGAAGGGGTATTTTTCAAACCCACCTATGTCGGTCCTACCAAACCGAGGAGGCGTTTGATTCAGTATTTGATGGTGTTGGACAATTCATTCGAATGTGTGTTGGGTCAACATGATATCATCGGCAGGAAGGAGAAGGACATATACTACCTTAACAAGAAGTTCACGCCTTACGAGATTAAGTATACTCATCTTCAGAGGACATATTGCGCCCTAACTTGGGTAGCACAGAAGTTGAAATATTATTTGTCATCTTATACTACTTTCCTATTTTCTCATCTGGATCTGTTGAAGTATATCTTTCAGAAGCCTATGCCCATAGGAAGGCTCGCAAAGTGGCAGATAATGCTCACAGGATTTGACATCGTCTATGTGACTCGGACTGTGATGAAAGCACAGGTATTGGCTGACCATTTGTTCGAGAACCCGGTTGATGAAGAATATGAACCTCTGAAGACGTACTTCCCGGATGAATAGGTGATGCATATTGATTAGTTGGAATAGGTCAAAAACCCCAGATGGAAACTTTTCTTTGATGGGGCTACCAACATGAAAGCCGTTGGGATATGAGCAGTACTTATTTCTGAAACAGGGCATCACTACCATGTTGCAGCTCTGCTTCGTTTCTATTACACTAACAACATGGCAAAATATGAGGTATGCATTTTGGGTCTGAAGTTAGCAGTAGACATGGTGTCCATGAAGTTTTGGTCCTGGAGATTGGACCTTCTAGTACACCAGATTCAAGGGGAATAGGAAACACGAGATTTGAAACTCATACCATACCGGCAATGTCTACATGATCTTTGTCAACGATTTCGATCAGTAGAGTTCATGCATATTCCAAGAATCCACAACGAGGTTGTTGATGCTTTGGCTACCTTGGCGTCAATGTTACATCATCCAAATAATTCTTATGTTAAACCGCTGCATATCCAAGTCCATGATCAACATTCTTATTATAATGTGGTGGAAGAAGAGCTTGATGGTGAACCTTGGTTCCACGATATCAAAGAATATATCAGGATGGTGGTATACCCAGTACAAGCCACGGGCAATCAAAAGAGAACAATTTGTTGCTTATCAAGTGGATTTTTCATTAGTGGAGGGGTATTGTACAAAAGAACATTGGATCTTGGGTTGTTCAGATATATAGATGCTAGACAGGCCACAACCATCATGACCGAGGTACATTCTAGAGTTTGTAGACCGTATATGAGTTGATATGTTTTAGCAAAGAAGATTCTCCAAGTAGGTTATTATTGTCTTACCATGGAGAGATATTGTATCAGTTTCATGCGCAAATGTCATCAATGTCAGGTGCACGGATATTTGATTCATTCCCTACCATTTGAATTACATACAATGTCCGCACCATGGCCCTTCGTTTCTTGGGGCATGGATGTCATTGGGCCCATCGAGCCAGAAACATCTAATGGGTATAGGTTCATTCTGGTTGCCATTGATTATTTCACCAAGTGGGTTGAAGCTAAAACTTTCAAATCTATGACCGAGAAAGCCGTGGCCAATTTTGTGCATTCAAATATCATCTGCTGGTTTGGGATCACAAAGCTAATCATCACGGATAACGGTGCAAATCTCAATAGTCATTTGATGAAAGAGGTATATCAGTAGTTTAAGAATGCACATTGCAATTCCACCCCATATCGCCCTAAGGAGAATGGAGTAGTCGAGGCAGCCAACAAAAACATAAAGAAGATACTTCAGAAAATGGTGGAGGATTCCAAGCAATGGCATGAGAAGCTGCCCTTTGCATTGTAGTTATTGCACTAATGTTCACACTTTAGTAGGGGAAACTCCTTATTTGTTGGTGTATGGTACAGAAGCAGTGATACCTGCAGAGATTAAAATCCCATCCCTTCAGATTGCCGCTGAGGCCGAAATTGATAATGACGAGTGGGTCAAAACCTGCCTAGAGCAACTAAGTTTGATTGACGAGAAAATATTAGCAGTAGTGTGTCATGGCTAGTTGTATCAACAGAGAATGGCCAGAGCACATAACAAGAAGGTGCACCCAGGGAGGTTTGAAGTGGGTCAGTTGGTATTGAAACGTATCCTCCCTCATCAGGCGGAGGCAAAAGTCAAGTTCGCCCTAAATTGGCAGGGGTCGTTCATCGTGACGAGAGTGTTATCCAATGGTGCTTTGTATTTAACAGATGTAGAAGTCAAGTGTGTAGAAATGGCCATTAATACCGATGCGGTCAAGAGATACTATGTATGATTTTCTTTCGTTAAATTGTATTTGTTTGTACTTGGCATATTTTGAAGATTGGAATGACGAAGGTATTTTTTTCTGTTATCTAAACACTTTATCCTTTGCTACGCACTTTGAGTTTTATTTGTTTCTTTCATATCCATCTTTTAGAATCAGTAGCAAAATTAAAAACTCAAGTGTGAAAGATAAGCAAAGGAAAGAGAAGAAAAATAATAAGAAGAGAAATAGGGAACTAGAAAAGAAAAAAAACAAAAGAAAAGAGAATAAAAGGAAAAGGAAAAATAGCAAAACAGCAAAACAACAAAAAAGAAAAGGAAGAAAGAAAAGAAAAGAATAAAGAGAAAAAGAAGGAAAGATCACAACAACAAAGCAATTTCTGACATAAATTACGTTCGACCTGATTCCTTTTAAGGAAATGTAGACAACCTCAGGGTATGGTCCCATCAAAATAAAAATCCAAAAGTCCCCACGCAAAAAAATAGGGCAGAAGTTGTGGTTGTTGTAAGAAATCTAATTCCGGAAGTTGTAATTTTGAACCTATTTGAATTGTTTTGAGCCTTTGATACCCTTTCTTCCTAACCCCGTCCAAAAGCTAATGTCACGGTCCAAAGAAGACCTTTTGATCAGTCGTCAAAAGATGCCAAGTCAAGCAAGTAGAGATGATTTGTGTCAGGGGCAACACGCTAGCCCGAACAAGGAAATTAAAAATGAGAAAGTCTTATTGGTGAAAACCCTCAGGGGCACCGTAAGGTGACAAGAGTTAAGAGAAATTAAAAATATGAGAGTCTTATTGGTGAAAACCCTCACGGTCACCGTAAGGCGACGGGAGCTAAGAGAAATAAAAATGAGAGAGTCTTATTGGTGAAACCCTCACGACCACCTTAAGGCGAAAGAGAGTGGAGAGATGAACAAATGAAAGAGGTCTGTTTGTGAAAACCTATTAGGGAACTGCAGGATGAACAAGGTCAAGGTTTGGTTGAAGAAATCGGGTTATGGAATTCCGGGGCAACAAAGCATAGCAACTGAAAGTTGGTTGGTTGGAGGGACTGGGCCGGTTAATCCAAAATGCAAGTCATGATCATTGGTTCCAGTTGTTCCATCAGATAAGCCTCTTTTCTATTTCCTTTTAGCAGTCATCCAAATTTGGATTCTTTTTATCCTTAACTCTCAGAGTCATTGCATTTTATTTTCTTTTGGGTTTCTATTTCTCTAAGATGTTTCAAGGTCAATTCTGTTTGAATAAGTAAGAAAGGATTTCAAAGCGTACTACCAACTTCCAAAAATGCAAAGCACAGTATAGACAAAACATACCAAAGACAACATGATGTAAAGAGAGAGATAAAGAATCACCAGAAGCTTCATCGGTGGAATGATTTGGCAATTTCAGGAGAGATGCGAACGTTTCGATAAAGGGGTCAGGGATGTAATACAACGGTTTTAGTACACAACACTCGGTTCATATAAATTCATGGGGTTTTGAGAAGTCAATCAGAAGGTCAGGCGGTTCATGACCAATTTGGGGAAGCTAGTGAAAACAAAGCATAACAGCAGGGAGGCCACTTTTAGCAAGAATGCCACAAATTAACCACCACATTTCAAACTGACAAAATTTTTCTTTGATTGACAGGGGCCGAAAGTTCCGGACGTCTCGGGGAAACCCTCAATAGGGGAAAGCAAGCACCAGACAGGTATTACTGTAAATATTTAGGACTCTCCTGAAAAATGGAACCTAGTTAATGTTCAAAATAATCATGAATAGCAAAAAGGAGCATTAGTTGGCTTAAAAGTTTGCATGTTTGAGATAGAATCCGATTAGGAATTTTTAGGACCCTCCTGGACAATGAGACTTAGTTTAAAATTCAAAACAATCATGAGTAGCAGGATCTAGCACAAATGTACCCCAAAAGATTATAAGTCGGTTTCAAAATTTTTATCCAAATATAGCATAAGTGTACCCCAAAGGAATATAAGTTGGTTTCAAAGTTTGCATGCTTAAGATAGAGTTTTCAGGACCCTCCTGAATAATTGGACTTAACTTTAGGATTTATATTAGATGACAATATTTAGCGTAAGTTCTGTTGTAGGGTAGTATAATCCAACCGTAAGGAATTGCCACTCTTAGGATGAAAGTTGACTTTGGAATGTCATGACCCTCCTGGATAATAGGACACAATTTTAAAGTCAGCTTAGATAACAAGATGTGATGAAAGTTTTACCTTTAGAAGATATAGCTTAGTGTTAAAATTGTCGTTAGATAAGAGTTGGCAGGTCCCTCCTGGATAATGGTACGTAGATTTAATATTTCCTTAGATAGATATAGAGGGCGTCACATTTTAGAAGATATAACTTACAGGTAAATTGTCATCAGGACCCCCTGGATAATGGGACGTAGCCTTAATATTGTCTTAGATAACAAGATGTGGTACCATTAGAAGATATAGCTTAGTGTTGAAATTGCCGTTAGTTAAGAGTTATCAGGACCCTCCTGGATAATGGGATATAGCTTAATACTCTCTCATATAACAAGATGTAGTGAAAGTTGTACCTTTAGAAGATATAGCTTAGTGTTAAAATTTTCGTTAGTTAAGAGTTGTCAGGACCCTCATGGATAATGGGATGTAGCTTTAATACTTTCTTAGATGACAAAATATTGGAAGTAATACCTCTAGAAGATACTACCTAGATTTAAAATTGTCGTTTAATTAAGAGTTGTTAGGACCCTCCTCGATAATGAGTCGTAGTATTAAGACCCTCTTAGATAACAAGATTTAGTGGGAGTCATACCCGTAGAAATATAATTCAACGTCTAAAACTGTCATTTTAACTAAGAGTTATCAGGACCCTTCTGCATAATAGGATCTAGCTTTCAAATTCTTAGAATATTTGGTAACATGATTCAGTTTAACACTCACAAATGCGCCCAATACCAAACTAGGGTAGGAATATTTCTTTTGTTCTGTTGGTTTTGTTGTAATCAGGTTCAAAGGCAGTAGTTTTAGAGGAGCAGTTCAAGTTTTTGGCAATCAGGCGCCCACCTGGAGAACAAATATAGTTCAAGCTTTTGGCCATCTGGCATCCATGTGGAGAACAAGGGAATATAGCTCAAGTTTTTGCAATCGGGCACCCACCTGGAGAACAAGGGATATAATTCAAGTATTGGCAATCAGAAGCCTACCTGGAGAACAAGCGAATACAATTCAAGTTTTGGCAATCAGGCATCCGCCTGGAGAATAAGGGATACAACTCATGTTTTGGTAGTCAGGCGCCCACCTGCAGAACAAGGGAATATAGTTAAAGTTTTGGCAGCCAGGCGCCAACCTGGAGAACAAAGGAACACAGTTAAAGTTTTGGTAATCAGGAGCCCATCTGGAAAACAAGGGAATACAATTCAAGTCCTGGTAATCAGGAGCCCACCTGGAGAAAAAGAGAATATAATTCAAGTTTTGGTAATAAGGATCCCACCTGGAGAACAAGGGAATACAATTCAAGGTTTTGGTAATCAGGCGCCTACCTGGAGAACAAGGGAGTACAAATCAAGTTTTGGTAATCAGGTGCCCACCAAGAGAACAAGGAAATTCAATCCAAAGTTTCAGTAATCAGGAACCCACCTGGAAAATAAGGGAATACAATTCAAAGTTTCAGCAATCAGGCACCCACCTGGAGAAAGGGAAAACATCTCAGATTACAATTCAAGTCGGCAATAAAGGAATTTCACATGAAGAATACGAGTCAACGACGCAACAAGGATCAAGAGCAAGTTTGAAAACATAGATAAGATCTCTTGTAACTCATAGATCATAGTCTAGTCTAGCTCCTTTTTATTTTGACATGGTGTAATAAGGGGGTTCAGTGAGTAGTAGTAACAACAACAGCAATAGTGAAACCACAGCTCCATGGTAGTCCCAGCTACCAAACATTCCTGAAATACACTGATCTGATTCCTTTTTAGCCAAGGATATGTAGGTAACCTCAAAAGATGGGTGAGATCAAATCATTCAAAATGCTTCCCATGGAGTATTCAAACGAGCAAAAAAGCGCTCGTATCCGCTCACTTTATCTTTGTACGAAAACTCTTCGTGTTTCCGAGCAAAGATGGAGAGTTGTGAGCACGTGATTTACCCTATATGAATTACTCCCATAATTTCAAAACAATATAATTTCTTTTCATTATTTGTAATTTTGTGAATTTTTGTGGCATTTTTGTTAATTGTTTGCATTTATCTATACATTTTTATTTAATTAATGAAAAATATAAAAATATATGTGCATTTGCATTTAGGGTCCTATTTTATACTTTTAGGTTAATTAGTTAATCAATTGTGGCAAAATATGAAAGAAAATAACAAAAATAGTTTATTTTACATTTTTGACTTTTTAGTTTTCAAATTTTATAGTTTTCTTTAGTTCTGGAGAATGCAATTAGTTATTAATTTTGTTTTAAGAGTTAAATCAGGTTTCTATTTTTGTATTTAACCAAATCTGAAAATAAAAAAATGGAGAAGAAGAAAAAAATGAAAAGAAAAATAGTTGTATTAATAGAGATCAATTATTTGGGCCATTTCAGGTTAATTTTCAAGCCCAATCGCCTTTTGCCTGTAACTCGTCCAGTCCCGTCCATGTTCCGTGCCCCAACATGTTCCAGCATCTCCATGACCTTAAATGACACATTTGGATATGTCATTTGATCTAGGTTGTCGAGGATCTTTGATTCAATGACTCAGAAGTGGAGAAGGTTTGATATATTATTGTCCAAACCCCCCTCCCCCCAACCCCCTCCCCATCTCTCGTCTCTCATCACCCCACAGAGCCCCATTAGCACCTCCCTAAAACTACCACCTGTTTTATGTTGAATACTAAGGCTACTCAAAGTTCTATGCATTTAATATTCACAATATGTGAATTCTGCTGAGTAGAGCTAATAGCAACTTACTTAGTTAGAATGTCCTTTCAATCATTAAATTATATGAATTCCACTGTTTTTGTAGACATAGATTTGGTAATTATCCTTTAGTAGTTTGTTAGGGGTATGATGTAATAATTGAACTATTGTCACTCTTGAAGCATGGAAACTATGAAAAATTAATTGTAGGATAGTATGGAGTTTTCAATGATTAAAAAGATTATTATTATGTTTGAAATGTTAGATTAAGCTTTAAGTTTTGAGTATCATGTGAGTGTGTTCAATCCTGGCATGGGATCTGAGTTTATTGTTATTCTACTGTTATTTGGTATTTCAGCAAGTAGTCATTATTTTAGTTGGATTCCTTGACAGTTTGAATATAATTTTTCCAGATTCATTGAGTTCCATCGCAGTGTTTAAAATTAGTTTGAGGCTTAGAGATTTGAGGAGGCACGTAGTTTAATTATCAAAAATGAAGCCCTATATTTTTGTGTCTAAAACCAGTGATAAGTCATGTTTGTGAAATGTTGCTTCCTTCAGGGACTCGATCTTGAGCCCCGCTTTTCAGCTTCAATGTTTCAACTATTAAGGTTTGGCCCAAACCTTTTTATTTTTAAAAAAATTGTTGATTCTTTATCTACAGTATGTTATTGGGCTCCTCGTGACTTGGGGTTCATATTGAGTTTGGGTTTGAGATGGAAGTTGGACTCATATCAATGCTGCATTTAGTTCTGATACTTGTATCCCATTTTGAATTGGGCTGGTATTTGTAACGTGAAACTGGGCTCCCTTTGGGCCTAGGATTGAGACACTAGCTGGATTCACTAGCAATTTAAATACACTATAGAAATGGGTTTAAGCTTTGAAAGAAAGATGGACATTGGTTAATTACTCCCTTCTTTTAGTTTGAACTTCGATAAAATCCCTTGTGAATTTTTAGGTTTTTTTCCTTTAACTAAACTTCTTTAAATAGTCGAGGTGAGCCATATCCAATAACATAAACAGTTATGGCCATTTGAATATAGCAGAATTAATCCTTCTAATTTTAATTTGAGGTGCGCCAAGTGGCCCTCGTATTAATTTCATAACCTAGATATAAAAATGATTAATATTCGTAGAAAAGCCTTTAGGGCCGTTTAAAACACAGTTGTGATTATGTATACATCCGCATAACATAATTACGATTTTAAAAACAAAATTGGGGTATGTTCTTGAAACTTTGGCCAAACTCTCTTAATAATAATAAAGCATTATTAATTGTGGACGCGTTCGCGTGATACGATTTTGACGCGCCAAATAAATGGGTACACGTACGCATGACCCATTTCAAGATAATTTTCTTAATTGAAAAGCGGTAAAAGGTAAATGCACATAGGTTCTAATAATTAGCAATTAAATAATTTAATTAGCCAAATATGATCAAAACGACCATGCTAGAACCACAAAGCTCGGGAATGCTTAACAACTTCTCCTGGGTTAACAAAATTCCTTACCCGGATTTCTGTAATCACAGACTGTAAAACAAAGTCAATCTTTTCAGCGTTTCGGGATTTAAACCCATGACTTGGGACACCATAAATTATTCCAAGTGGCGACTCCGATTTTAAAAAAACTAATCTGGTTTCCTTTGTCACTAAAATTAGAAAAAACTCCCTTCTACGCCCATCTGGGGATGTAGTGTAAAAAGGAGGTGTAACAATTCTGATAAGGGCGAAATCAGTTGGTTGGCTGGCTTTATCTTCACGAAAGGCGGCATCACGGTCGGATCAGAGTTTGGGTCGTGATAAGTTGGTATCAGAGCCAAGGTTACTGGGTCTCACGAGTCATGAGAAGGTTTAGTAAAGTCTCGCGGATCGAGACAGAGACGTTTGTATTTATTCTTGAGAGGCTACAGAACCATTAGGTAAACTTCACATTCTTGAATTCTTATAATGCGCCCTTGATTCAGCTTGAAAGGTATTTCTTGAATTCCTTCCACGTGTTCGCATGCGCACATGAGCGCTCAATATTAGATGTGCCTTAATGGCTTGTGATTCCCTGATGGAGGGGCGAGATGTGATCTCTATGAGTTTGATGTTTGGCCATTCTAGAGGAATGGGGCCGGATATGTGCCTGTGGCTTAAGCACCAAGGTACTGATTGTGTGAGTAAGTGTTTCAAAATTATATGTTCGGTATTGTCCCTATTAGTGTGAGTGACGGGTGGATAGCTATGTGACAAGTATGTTAGTACTACGGGGCATATTCATATGATTTGGAAAACAACGAGAAGGGTCAGCTGGAGGATAAAAGAACTATTAGGTGCTTGAATTCCATCGTGATTCGAGGTATAGCCCCGAGTTATGGGCGTGTGAAGGATTTTTTTGTGTTTTCTAGTTGAGAGTGAAGTAAGCTTCATGTTGCGGTATGAGTTCAGACTCAGTAAGACTAAGGGAATGGGTTATCTCTTGCAGAGAGTTCTGGGGTTGTGTGCCCCTTGATATGATTGTTAGAAGATCTCATGTGCAAGTGAAGTGTAAGTGTTAAAAATTTGGAATTTTGGTCGCTTAAGAGAGTGAGCTTAGCTGTTGCAAGATGACTGCAAGATTTACTGAAGATTTAAAGTACTAGATGACATGTGTTTCACCAGCTTATGAAGGATTCGAGTTAATCTCACTATGATATTATGGCATCAATATAGTATAAGTGTCACGAGTTATCGAGTGTATTTTGATATATGGCTCCGAGCCAAGTGGGGGAGTCTATTGTGAGTAGTTGGTTGCACGGTTAGGTGCTATGTTGGTTCTAGTTTGAGGCGTGCATGCGAATCAGTTATAGCTACTGGAGATAGAGATCGAGGATGGTTCAAGTAAAGGAAGAATTTTGGCAAATATCATATTATGCTACATAGGGTAAGAGAATCATGTGATATCTTAAGTTGTCTTTGGTAAAGAATGCTCAGTGCATAGAGAAGGAAGTTGCTTGGTTGTATTGGGATGAGGATTTCATTTTGCAGTGTCGGAGTGCCAATGGGGCACGTGTGATATCAAGTGTCTTAAAGTTGTATACGTGGTTAGAAATTGAGTTTTTATTGGAAGAGGTGAAGATTTTTGGCATTTCTATGTTAATTATGGGATTCTATGTATCAGTATCAGGAAAGTAAAAGTAACATATTTTAGATTCGTAGGAAGTTCTTCAGAGTAAGGTATTTTGGAATGTGGTGTTTCTATGAATATTTAAGAAAGTATTCAACAACGTATGAGCCTTAGACGGTGTGATTTTATGCTTGGTTCCGTGTGGTAAGTCTGAGTTGAGGATTATGGTGCTACAACCAAAAGGAAATATCAAGTTGAAGATGAATCGGAAGGAAATTTGGATAGATTGGGTAAATGTGGTAGTAGATCGGACCGGTATAGTAAGGATATGATTTGTTCCTTATGTGTGTTCGGGGTGATAAATTCTTACAGGAATTTTGTGGCAAGGCTTGTAAGTTTTGAAGGATTACTTAGCTTGGTCGAGTTAGAAGGATTCAGTCCTGGTAGGTCAGAATTATGCAAGGTGAACTCGGAGAGTTCTTGATGGTTTTTCCGCGGTTTGGAGATGTATATTTTCTATGGGCATGCGGAGCATAGGATGTATAGTGATTTTTTTTCTTCTGGATGGGACCAATGGACGTTCATGACTAGTGGAGTACGTAGATGTTTGTGGCTCGGAAGGGAGATGAAGTTCTCATGTTATCCTAGGAGGGTATGGTATGTGCTGTATGTTGTGGAGGATTGAGACCCGTGTATGTGGTTGCAGTTCAGCTCTGAAAGGAAGTTCATAAAACTCTTAGGCAACAGATAGCCTCAGATGATTAAGGAATTGGTATTTTTAATTGGAATTGATTTGACGAGAGTATATGTTTTGGAAAAAGGGAAATGTGATTAGTTGATGGCACTTCGATAGTATTGCAGCACTTTCTAGCTAGATCGACTGGTGGTATTCAGGTTTGCTTGGTGGCACAGGAAAATTTTAGAGTATCTCACATGGAATGATTGGGTATTAAAGGTGCAGAACATGTTCGGACGGCGAAATTGGGATCGAATATGGTGATTCATGTGTTGTGTGGATGTGGAGATAGAAGTTCTCATATTCAGGCTATGATATAGTTGTAGATCGTGTGTATCGGCACTGTTTAGCAACTACCGGGATTTGGACGCCGGGTGGATCTTTCTTTGCTTGGTATGTTACATTTTGGATGTGATATTGGGGTCTGGACTGGTTGTCTCCGTGTTGTGTTTATTCTGGGTTATTGCACTAAGGCGGCGCTATTGGCTATGCTAGAAAATGCCACGAATTGAGTGGCGAAATTTGACAAATTATGTCCAATTGGAGGGATTTTTATATTTCGAAGACTCAGGAGACGGCAGGGAAGGATTTGTCCTTCTTATTCGAGTTCTTGTGATGGGAGCCATTGCTGAGGCTCCTCATATTGATTCAGTTCCGGTGGTGAAAGATTTATCGGATGTGTTTCTTGTGGTCGGGCATGTCGTCGGGCAAGGTTGTTGATTTTGATATTGATGTGGTACCGAGCACTGTATCGTATGGCATCAACTGAGTTAAGGAGTTGAGGGAACTACTTTGGGATTTCCTTAATAAAGAGTTCGTTGGTAGGCCAATGCGGATGCATGTTCTATCTTGAGTCTTTTGGTTGGCCCGAATTGTATTATTAAGGGATAGGTTGATCCGACCGTTGTTGAGCGTATTAGTGATCTGCGGAGATCTATGAGATTCCTTTCTGTGTTGCGAGCCGTGATGATTTGTTGGTTATGGGCATATATGGTTGCGGTTCTATTGGGGTCATAGTGGAAGTCAAGCAGGAAGAGTAATTTGGTGTTGCTCGGTGGATGGCGTGTGGTCATATCCTATCGGGTCTGCATCGTATATGTTACTTTTTTTCACCGTAGGTGTAGTGATTTGCTTTTGTTCCGCATCAAATTGTATGCGGTCGTCAACTTCGAGGATAGTGACTTGAGGTATTTCACGTGGAACAATGTTTGGATAATATTGTGCATTTGTAGCGAAGTTACACGGAGATATGACCTTGCGGGTTAGATTCATGTGTTCTATTTCTATAATGTGAGATGGGTTCTCAGCCCATGAATACGAACGGATTCGATTTCAGAATGTTAGAAGGATAAGTCGAGGTTCGGCCCGAAAATTTGCTATAGTGTTTGTCAGGGCAGAAGTAGCTTCATGAATGGTTGACCTGATAAATGGTTGTGGTTTAATGCGTATTTTATTTATCGTTGGCAGTATGTGAAAGTGTTGAAATGAGACTTCAGTTGATAAGAGGTTTTCTACCAGTATTCAGTTGTTGTGGGCAGTTGTTGTGAATAAAAGTTATCACTAAGAGTGTTCGAGTTATATGGTATATCAGATGATTTCTCCTCAGGTTGCAGGCATGGGTTATTACAGCTGGTTTGGGTCTATTCAGCGTATAAGAGTGAGGTTTCGATCGTATCGATGGTTTTAGAAGTGAAAATGTGGTTCTATGGCTTATGGGCCAGATTAGTTATTGCAATTTCAGTGCAATGTCCTATCAGACCTATATGAGAAAGAGTGATGTGGGATCACCCCCCGGGTATATGCATGGGAAAGTTATTCAACGATTGGTTGCTTTTAGAACAACTCTAGGTACATTCTAGGACGAACGTGTGTTTAACTGGGAGAGGATGTAACAACCCGACTGGTCATTTTGAGCTTTTGCACTTTGATCGCCAGTTCTCGGGCACGACTTGCCCTATGTAATGTATTATTACTAATGTAGATCCTTGGTTTTGGTTTTACGAAAATCGGAATGAATTTCAAAGAACAATTTCAGTTGAAAGCTTTGATTTTGAAAGGTTTGACCAAGAGTTGACTTATTTATATATGAGCTCAGATCGAAGTTTTTATGAGTTTGTTAGCTTCGTTTGGTGACTTATACTTAGGAGCGTGATTAAAATTGGTTTTGGAGGTCCGGAGTAGAATTAGGCTTGAACTGGCGAAGTTGAGATTTTGGCGATTTTTGGTTGGTAGGTGAGATTTTGATCCGGGAGTTGGAATGAAATTGCAAGAGTTGCAGTAGCTTCATTATGTCATTTGGGATGTGTGTGCAAAATTTCAGGTAATTTAGACGTCATTTGGTTGGATTTTTGATCGAAAGTGTGTTTCAGAAGTTTTTGGAACAAGTTTGAATGATGTTATGGGTTATGTTGGTAGGTTTGATTGAGGTTCCGAGGGCCTGGGGTGTGTTTCGGGAGGTTAAGCGGATCAATTTCATGTTTTGAGAACTTCAGAAAAGTTCTAGTTGTTGGATTTTTGTTCATTGCGATCGCGTTGGCTCTCTCGCGATCGTATAGAAGCCTTGGAGGGAGTAGTTAAATTGTTCTTCAGGTTCGCACAAGTAGGGATGCGATCGCCTAGCTGGGTAAAATCATTGATCGTGAACGCGTAGGGCCGGTCGGGTTCGCATCGAGTAAAGTGGATTTGTGGTATTGGTTGGAAATGGTTTGTCGCGAACGCTGAGGGTGGTCCGCGATCGCATAGAGATATATGGAAATGCATCGCGTTCGCATGGGTTCTGTTGCATTCGCATAGAGTTAAATTTGAGGACAGAGTTTTGTGCTTCGCGATCGCAAAGCTTTTCCCGTGATCACATAGAAGAAAATATGCCTGGCAGAATGTTTTTAAGTCATCTTGTTTGTGAATGTGAGTCTATTTCCACCTATTGCTGCTCATCTTGAGAGATTTTTGAAGAAGATTGAAGGACTCGAGGGGAAACGACTTAAGGTAAGAGTTTTGGTCTTGAAACTTGATTATATTGTGAAATTAACCTAGAAATACATGGAATTTCAGCTAAAATAGAAGAACTAGGGCTTGGGATTTTGCACTTTTGAATTGGGATTCGAAGGACCATTTGAGGTCGGATTTAAGAACTTTTGATATGTATGAGCTCATGGAAAGATAAGGAATCTATTAATGTGAAAATTTCTGAGTTTCGAGAAGTGGGCCTAGGACTCTGGTTTTGGTAATTTTGGGATTTGTGCCAGTTATTGATTGTTTTTGCTTCGGCTTTGTTCCCTTAGCATATTGTGACGTATTCGTTCTGGTTTTGGATAGATTCGACGTGCGTGGAGGCCGATTTGAGGGACAAAGGCATCGCAAGCTAGAGGTTTCGCCGGTTGGAGGTAAGTAATGATTGTAAATGATATCTCGAGGGTTAGAAACCCCGGATGTGCACATCGTAGTGCTATATTAAGGTGAGACACGTGACTGATGATGAGCGTGGGGTCGTTTACTATAGGGGATTCTGACTTGGTATTGTCCCGATTGATGCTTTTACCGCGTATCTGATTGAAACTTATGTGCTATCATCATTATTTGGACTAATTTTCATGATTAGGCTTCGTGCCAACAATTTGGACCCTCCGAGGATTTTAATCACTATTTCCTCGCTATTTGACTTACTAATTGAACTCGGTTGTGCTATTTTTAACTGTTTTACAGCTTAGACACTTTTACTAGGTTTTGAAACTAAAATGATATATTAAATGATGTTTTGGGCTAAGAACTACTGTTTTACTAATGCCAGAGAGGCTTATTTGATTTCTGGACTGAGTACAGCCGAGGGCCAGATGTAAGGATACTATGGGATTGGGCTGCTTGCTGCAGTGGTGTTGTACCGATACTGATATGAGGCTGAGTGCCAAGATTTAATGCCACGAGATGGCTTGTTATTGTGCTTGGGCCGTAAGAGGCCCCTTCCGGAGTCTACACACCCTCAGTGAGCGCCGTCGATAAGATATATAGATCGGGCTGCACGCCGTAGCGATATACGGATCGGGCTGCACGCCGTAGCGGTACTGGTGTTGTTCTATGTGTTTACTTTATTTCATTTGTCTACCATTATCTATTGTTTGGGATACTTCATGTGATACCTACCTGATTGTTTGGCATTATCTATTAATTGAGGTTTTGTGCCCGAGGGGCGGATTTCTGTGCTTATCTACACTATTTAATTTGCATTCATTTGCGTGACTATTGAAAAGTTATTTTTAAAAGAGGTTTAAACTGAGCTAAGATGGTTTCTAAACATTTCACAACTTTACTACTTTTCTCAAAGGATTTTACACTGCTCTATACAACATGATGGTTTGTCTTACGTGATTTCTTACTGCTCAATTATTATTTACCTTTTTTTACTCACTGAGTTAGAGTACTTACTTTACTCCCCGCACCTCGCATGCAGATGCAGATATTTGTTTCCCCAATAGCGGGTTCTGAGGTGATTGGAGGCTAAATTATAAGAGATTAGCGAGGTGAATGCTAGCGTTCGCAACACCGCATTTCTTCCTTTATCAGTCCTATTTTGTATATTGTAGGCCTTGTAGTCGTATTTATATTCTATTAGATACTCGTGACTTGTGACTCTTCGATTTGGGATGTGTTTGGGTTATGTTCCATATTTAATAAAGAAATATTTGTTAAGTCTATGGTATTTAATTGTGTTAAAACTGTGAATCAATATTTTACTATTCTGAAAAGGGCGAAATGGGTGGGTTGGCTGGCCTTATCTTCACAAAAGGTGCCATCATGATCGCATCGGGGTTTGGGTCGTAACAATATATTTAATACAATATAGTCACAATATTATAAAAGACTGTGAGGATCGAACCGGCAACCCAGACATTTGAAGATGTCATGCCATTTAGATACAAGTCATAACCTATATGACTCATTTGATTAAATATATTTAAAGATCCCTGAATGATTTTAAATGCCTGAAGCATATACAAATCTCAGGAAATATACTCTATCAGATTACAAAGATCTTTATACGGTTTAAAGCAATATGGGTATGTGGTATAATAGCCTTAGTGAATATTTGATGTAAAAAATTTACGTAAATGATGTTATTTGTCCATGTATTTTTACAAAGAAAAAACATCAACATTTGTTATACTTGTTGTTTATGTTGATGACATAAATCTTATTGGAACTCCAGAAGAGCTCCAAAAGCAATTGAATATCTTAAGAAAGAATTTGAGATGAAAGATCTTGGGAAGATAAAACTTTGTCTTGGTCTGCAAATTGAATATTTAGCAGACGAGATCTCTATCCATCAATTTGCCTATACAGAAAGGGTCTTAAAACGCTTTGACATGTACAAAGAATATCCATTGAGTACACTAATGGCTGTTTGATCACTTGAAATGAATAAGGATTTGTTCTGACCTTCACAAGAGGATGAGGAACTCATTGGTCTTGAAGTATCCTATCTCAGTACAATTGGTGCACTAATGTATCTTGCTAATGCTACAAGGCCTGACGTATCTTTTTTTGTTAATTTAAGATATAGTTCTTCTCCTACATTGAGACATTGGAACGTGGTTAAGCATATATTGTGTTAAAGGGAATTGTTGATATGAGTTTATTTTATGCTAACAAAAATAGTGCAGATTTTTTTGGTTATGCTGATGCAGTTTATTTATCTGACCCCCATTAAGCTAGATCTTAAATCGGGTAAGTGTTTACATATGGAGGTACTATTATATCATGGTGCTCCACAATGTAAACTATTAATTCTACTTATTCAAATCATGCTGAGATAATAGATATTCGAAGCAAGTAGGGAATTTGTATGGTTGAGATCAATAATTCATTTTATTAGAGAAAAATGTGGTTTGGAATGTGAGAAAAGACCCACAATTTTATACGAAGATAATGTTGCATTCACAGCCAAATTGAAGGAATGATATATAAAAGAAAATAGAACGAAGCAAATTTCACCAAAATTATTCTACACATATGATCTTCAGAAAAAATGGTGACATTGATATGCATAAAATCCGTTCAAGTGACAATCCTGCAGATTTTGTTCACTAAATCTTTGCCAACTTCAACTTTTGAAAAGATGGTATACAAGATTGGAATGTGCAAATCAAATACTTGAAACAAGATTTTCATGAGGGGAAGTGAAATACGTGCTGTACTCTTTTTCCCTTACTAAGATTTTTTCCATGGGGTTTTTCTTGTAAGATTTTTAATGAGACAACTAGAAATACGTATTACTAAATATGTGTACTCTTTTTCCTTCACCAGGATCTTTCCCACTGGGTTTTCCTAGTAAGGTTTTAACGAGGCATTATATTCCCTAAAAAATTCACTTATGGCCACATGTTTTTGGGCTACTGATCCAAAGACCTCTCTTTTATCAAGTGACAATTCCGATTGAATTTCCTCTTACCATTTGGGCCAATCAGATATTTGTCAACATTCTTCGACAGATCGGGGTTCAAGATCCTCACTATCTTACATATTATTAAGTGCAATATTATATGTAAAAATATTATCTACCACTATTTAGACCGATGTAAATTAAATACCGGTAGAACTTATTAAAAGTTCCTTACTCACTTGAGCTTCAGGTTCATTGATTTATCTAAGAATCTCAGAATTAATCAGATGTTGAGCCTCTTCAAGAAATCCCTTCATAAATATCGTTTTGATCATTTGTCGATTTTCTTTTTCGAGGATTTCGATCCTTAAAATATGGCATGAGTTGTTCCACTATCAATAACACAAATATCTTTATGATTTGTCTTTGATCCAAACATAATTTGAGAATTATCCATATTTTTCAAAATGACATAAATAAAATATATTATAATAAAAATCATTATCAAAGCATAACATTTATTTATATACAATAATTACATAATCATACTATCTATTACAAACAATAAAAATTAAAATATTTACATTTTTACTGATTCACTACTGATTACATAACTTGTTTCTCCTTCTGGGAGTGGAAATTAATTAGCTACATCTAAATGCATGAAGTCTTAATTATCTTCAGAAATAAAATTTATTTCAGCATTTTTCACTCTTCTTCAGGGAGGCTCGATAAAGCTCAACCATGTGCTTTGACGTACGCCAGGTACGTGGCTAATGCCCTTTTCCTCCACATCCCGCTTCATGCTTTCGTTTCTTCCTTTTTCACTGTTGGTGTTGAGGAGAGTTCTTTGGTGCATTATTATTATCATGATTAGAGTTTCTTCCCCGGCCACGGCCATGACCACGACTGGGGCCATGAACTCTTCCACGTTTAGCTTGGTGAAAGTTCGTCTTATTCACTCAAGGGAATAGACAAGAACCAGTATGTCGGTTTTCATGTCTTTTCATTAATAGCCCATTATGTTGCTCGGCTATTAGAAGATGTGAGATACGTTCAGAATACTTTTTAAATCTCATCTCTCGATATTGCTGCTGCAAGAGCATATTCGAGGCGTGAAAAGTGGTGAAAATTTTCTCCAACATATCATGATCATTAATATTATAACCACATAATTTCAATTGAGAAATAATTCTGAATATAGCAGAACTATACTCACTTATAGATTTAAAATCTTGTAGCCTTAGATGAGTCCAATCATAACGTGCATGTGAAAGAACGACCATATTCGAGTGGTCATATCTATCTTTCAAATTACTCTACAGTATGACTAGATCTTTAATATTGAGATATTTCATTTTTAGGCCCTCATCAAGGTGATGACGTAGGAATATCATTACTTTGGCACGATCTTGGTTTGATACCTAATTTTTATCCTTGATGGTGTCTGCCAGACCCATCGCACTAAGATGAATTTCAGCATCAAGCACCCAAGACATGTAACTTTTGCCCGATATATCCAAGTCTACAAATTCAAGTTTAGAAAGATTTGACATTATTTAGAAAAAGAAACTTCGTACCTCAGATACTTTCAAAGTATGTGCTCGAAATGACAGAGTCTCATTCTGATAACGTATTATAAAATAACGACTATAAAGTAAATAAACTAAAGACAAGTATAGAAAGAACCAATATATTATTTAACTTCAAACTTATGTACATAATAAACTGAAATCTCCTCTATTTATAGAAAAAAACGTGCTGCTGTGTAAGCTTCTGCATGCTGTGTAAGCCGCTATTGTACCAGATATAGATAATCTTTAACTTGGGGTAATGTTTATCTATAACGGAGTACCGAAAAGATAAGCTTACTGTATTAGATATGGATAATCTTCTAGCAGGAGTAATGTTTTATTCATAACGGAGTATAAAAAGGATAAGCTTATTGTATCCGGTAAGGATAATCTTTTACCGGGGGTAATGTTTTTCCATAACAAAGTATCAAAAGGATAAGCTTATTGTACCCGGTATAGATAATCTTTTACCATAGGTAATGTTTATCCACAACCAAATACCGTAGTGATAAACTTATTCAGGAGACTTATTTCCAATAGAGTATTAAAAAGATAAGAATATTCACAGCAAAATCCCATATGAATAAGCTAAAAAGTTTAATTACAACGAAATATTAAAATAAACATCCATAATATAATATATTTATAACATAAGAAAAATAGTTCAAAATATATCCTTCAAGGTTTTACTGTAGCCCGATTGGATTTTAGAGCAAAAATAACAAAATAAAAAAGCAAAATCTAATCGTTGAAGTAAAATATTAGACCAAAAATTAATCGGAAGGTGAATTTGTCAATTGATTAAGATAATACATGAATCAATTTGACCTTAGCAAAGAAAGGGCAAAAAGAAAAGAATAAAAGAAATAGGGGGAAGTCAAAAAGGAGAAGAGAATCCCTGGTAGGTATCGGCTATGGACTGATATTCACTCCTCACTGAACTTCTCAAGGGGCAACTCCAATTCCAAATTGTCCCCTTTGAATCTAAACCCTAGAAAACAAACACATAACCTAAAACCCTAATTCTCTATGTATTTTACATAGAGAAAAACCCTCAGAAATGTGCTCTTCTTTAATAATCCCATCTTCTCTTACCTTTTCACCTAATTCCCATTTCATCTACCGTCAAGATTCCATTTTTCCCTCACACCCATTTCTCCTTAGACCTACAACTCCTAAATTTTCCCTCTCTGCTTCAGTTACTGAGAAAAATGCAGAATTTTCTTGGGGGTTTTCTGATCCTAATGCAATTGATGAGTTTAATGGTTGGGACTTTATTGAACCTCCACTTGTCAAGAAGAAGAAGAAACAAAAAGGTTAAAATTGTAATTATAATTGTTTAAAATGCTTTTACTTTATGTCATTAGAAAATATACAGAAAATTCTACTGCTTTTTACTTTTATTTTTATTGTTATTTTGTTGTGGATGTTATTGGCCTGAGATGAGTTTATTCAAAGTAACACGGTTAGTGAGGATTTATATAGCCAACCCCAACTTTAATATAGCTTTCATGTCACTTGAGCCCTCATTCTTGGTTGTGCATTCACAAAAAGATTGCAATTATTTGATCAATTGCCAAGGAAACATCAAATATTATGACTTTAGACTCTAAAGTTGAGCTTAACTTTGGGGCTGGGCCATCATATGCCGAGTTTAAACGTGCCCGTAACAAGCCATCCTGCTAGTGATATTATCCGGTCTGGGTCTAGGCCCTCACGGGTTTAAAGTACGTCACTGGGCTCTAAGGCTTGTTAACTTATATACCCAACATCCTTTTGTGTTTTATCGACGTGGGACTTTGTCTAAAAATCTTGGGTGTTACATACATCCCCTCTTATCGACTCAGCGTCCTCGCCGAGGTTTGCCCCACCGCATGGGATTTGCCTAACTCAGTACTAAGGTTTGCCTCGCCTAATCGGGATTTGCCTAAACTCACTTAAACTCTGATCCCCAAGCCTGACACAAGTGATACCATCTGTAACAGCCCAACCCGCTAGTGATATTGTCCGCTCTGGGCCTATGCTCTCACAGGTTTAAAACGCGTCACTAAGGTCTAAGCTTGTTAACTTATATACCCAGCATCCCTCTTGTGTATTGCTTATGTAGGACTTTGTCTAAAGTTTAGGGTGTTACAGTGCTCCACTGGCCCTCAAGGATTTCCGGGTTATACAAATTGAGCTTAATCTCCGATTTAAACTTTGAGTAACAAACTTAGTCAAAATGTTCAATAGTTGACGTGTTATACAACAACAACCTAGTATAATCCCACTTAGTGGGGTCTGGGGAGGGTAGTATGTACGCAGACCTTACCCCTACCCTGGGGTAGAGAGGCTGTTTCCAAATAGACCCCCGGCATCCTTCCCTCCAAGAACTTCCCACCTTGCTCTTGGGGAGACTCGAACTCACAACCTCTCGGTTGGAAGTGAGGGTTGCTTACCATCAGAGCTAACACGTCAATAATTGACGTGTTATGAATTAGCTAAATTATTTAGTTAAACTCTTCAACAGTTGAGCAAATAAGGAAGTGGTTGGAATTTCTTTATTTGATTAGTGAGGATAATAGCAGTTTTTGGGTCTTGTCACAATTCTCGATTAGATGCTAAAAACCAAAGGAAAAAGCTATGTATGTATAAAATCATATAAAAGGGTATTTTGGTATATACAAAATGAGTCGAAGAGTCATAGCTTTTGATTGATTTACTTTTTGAGGTTTGGTATAAATAAAAATTTAATCTTGTAATTTATTTGAGAATTGAAGGAATTAGAAACTGTGGTTTTGCAGGTTTGTCGAAATTTTTGGTTATTGGCATGTCAGTGTCTCTGGCTGCTGGACTTGGTGTTGCTTCCTACTTTTCACTTTACCAAAAAGGTGAGCTCTTGGATACTTTTAGCATAATGGGATAGCTGTATGCTTTTATTACTTGGTAGTTTCTAGTGTTATTGTAGAAGTGTAATTCAGTTTTTGGGTTACTTGTTGCTTCTTCTAGGATTCAAATTTCTATTTAATGTGCCATTCGGTGGATTGCATGATAAGTTAGTACCTAATGAGGCTGCTAGTAAGGCAGAAGATGGCGAAACTGCTGCTGATATGTCGATGGAAAGTGCTCAGATTTCTGAAACAATTGAGCAGGGAATTTCTGATTCCGATGATAAAAATGTTGTTATGGGTAAGTTTTAGAGCTTGATGATAACCTTATGGCCTTGACTAATTACTGAAGATTGTTATTATCCGTTATGATGGACCATAGTTGTTGAACTTTCTTTTTTATATACGTAAATTGGTCCTTAGCTTTCTGATAAGATGCTGAATTTATCTTGAAATTCACTCCTTGGTTGAAAAAAGGAAAAGGATTAAATGAATAAAGAAATAGTTAGTGTCGTACCAAAACAAGCCTCGGTATAGTCTGCTTAACTGGAAGCCAGGGCAGAAAAACCATGCTGCAAAAAGAGAGCTAAAGAAGCAAAAGTCCAACCAAAAGAGCTGGAAATATGTGCAAAAGAAAGAAAAGTCTCGGCACCAATTAACTGAGTAATAACTGAAACAAGAGACGAGTTTTCTACAATAGAAGGCCATCACTTTATAGCTACTGAAAGGCCCAACCCAAATCCTATGAAACCAAGACTCCTTTTCTAGGTAATTAACTGAAAAGAATGGAGTAACTCTTGAATCTTAAACCAACTAGGAAACTGATAAAACAAAAGAACTCCTGAAACAACTTTCTATCAGATAGACTAGACAGCAACTATTCCTAATTTCCTGGAAAATGTACACCAACAATATTCTGATTTCTTTTCTGCTCTTTTCTTTGCATCAGTAAAAGAAACTTGTATGGCTAGTCCTACCATGCAAGTTTAAGTGGACAAATTTCTTTTTTCCTTTTATTCTCGTCCGTAATTTGAAGTAGAAACGATTTGTGAAGACAATTAAGTAGAATTTCTCACTCAAGGCAGGTTAGCATCCACCCATTTATGTCATTAAGTTTGAGCTTGATTTGGTGCTTACTGTTAGACTGCCTTTTTTCCTTTTCCACTTTACTTGCGGTAAATGTGTGTACCAGTTTCTCTTTTGTTGAATTACTTCAATGGTTGCAGTCCTGTTGATAAGCTTTTGATTTTGATTTTATCCTCACTGGCCTAAACTATGGTTCTGTCATTTTGAAGAGACAAGCCATGTTACAACTAAAGGAGTAGCTAGAGGAGTACTTGGACGTATCACAATTCCCTTTGCTGTAGATTCTACTCAAGAAGAAGCTGTTTTCGTGTTGAAGAAACTCAAGGTATAGTCTCCTGACCTTTATTCTATTTGAGAGAAATAAGCTCTCCTGCCGTACTTGTACTTTCTTTTGTCAGAGCTATGTTTTATTATGGACTTGGATACAGTTTATATACTTAAAGTGCGACCGAGTTTGAAGTGCATGGCAGCCATAATGCTCTGTACTGCACTACTATGCCAGACCAGAAGCAACATATTTTCCATGATATGATATGTAGCATAGGTACCGGATAGCACTGATATTTTAAAGCTAATTTTGGTCAAAACATTGACGAGCAGCTGCCAGATTTAGAGAAGCAACCTTTTACAGTTTATCCTGAATCATGAGTATTTCATGTTTCCTTCTGTGACAAGTGTGAAATGGGAGACTTGGGGAAGCATAGTAACATCCTCAGAAAAGGCAGTCCAAAGAGGTGACATTTGCCTTTATACTGCAGTTAGAAGGAGTTGTGATAGCTAGTAGGTTGCACATTCAAACTGGACTGTGGTTCCTTCCTCATCTCTCCTTTCTAGGATATATCTAGGATTATGAATAATATGTTTGTTGCACCCAAGCCTGTGGCTTAGGGTCAATGAAGTGGGTTGAGAACTATGAGGTTATCAAGTTCAAATCTCAACGTAGGCAAAAATACTAGGTGATTTCTTTTCAGCGGTCTACGCCTTAGTGGACAGAGTTATTTAGTGCATGTGTTGGTGGGAGGTAGCAGATGTCCCATGGAATTAGTCGAGGTGTGCGCTAGTTGCCTAGACACCACGGTTACAAAAAAATGAATAATATGTTTGTTCTAGTGAAAACTAGCATGTTATATGTGGTGTAGTCTTTATTGTCATTTATGGTGATTTTACTTGGTAATGTTATCCTCCCTCTATGTAGTTCACCCTTCACTCAATGGTTTAGGTTTCGTTCTTAGCATGGCTTTGCCATTATACTGTGAGGTATAATTGGAAATTAGGTTGTCATATTGTGTAGTCTTATTGTCAATTATTCTGATGTTACCCTGTAAATCAATTTGTACTTCTCTCCCATCTGGAAAAAATTTATTTGTGCTCTCTCTCTCTCTCTCTCTCTCTCTCTCTCTCCC
This sequence comes from Nicotiana benthamiana, assembly GCA_034376525.1. Lineage (NCBI taxonomy): Eukaryota > Viridiplantae > Streptophyta > Magnoliopsida > Solanales > Solanaceae > Nicotiana > Nicotiana benthamiana. The sequence goes on along the minus strand of CM067330.1, from coordinate 50,870,167 downwards.
CCTGATGTCACTTGATGATTTAGATTCGCTTCAAGCATAGTTTCACCATTATAATCTAAAGTATACAGATCATTGAAGATGATGTTAAAGCAGATGAATTATGTACAAGGAGGGAATATGCAAGATGGTTAGTTACTGCAAATACAGAGCTGGAAAGGTAAGTTTGAATCAACAGCATTTGTCTGGCTTGTTCTTTTGTTAGAACAAGACGACAATGTCAGTATCCTATCTAGCCTTCCTAACCATTTTCTCTTTGACTTGTAGGTGTAGAAAGCATCGGATAGTTCCATCAGTTGTGCTTTCTGGGTCTACAGTTACTGCCTTCGATGATGTGAGTGTTGAAGACCCTGATTTTGCTGCCATTCAGTGTAAGCTTGACATGTTGTTACCCAAGCGTAATATACATCATTATTCAAAGAGCTAATATTTTCAGTTGTTTCCTTACAAATTGTGATCCAGCTCTTGCCGAGGCTGGTATAATTCCTAGCGAGCTGTCAGATCGGGAGTTTGCTTCCACTCCAAATGTTTCAGAAGATCAGGGCGTCTGTTTTTTCCCCAATAGGTATTTTGATGTTTGGCTCCCCTGCTTTATCCCTTCCCTTTTTCTTGTTTTTCCCACTTCATTTCATTTCTCCCTAGTTACCTTGATATGTGCTTCTACTTAATGTTTTGCTGTTTCAGATTTTTGTCTCGACAAGATCTAGTTAGTTGGAAAGCCAAAATAGAGTATGAAGTCATCCCAGGGATAGACAAAGAGGTAGGGGAAGAGCCACATTCCAGCCTTTATTCCAACTTTACTGACATTTTGGTGTCCTTTATCTGCCTGAATATCTGACTCTGTTTACAGTTCAGATATCAAGGAAGAATATAGGTTTTCTGGATGTGAGGGACATCAATACTGAAGCTTTGGTGGGACTTTTTGTGGATTTACGGGCTGGTGAACGGAGTATTCTTCGGAGAGTTTTTGGTCTCTCTCTCTCTCTCTCTAAATAGTATGCATGTTTTATATATTTGGGCTAGGTCACGTAATTATTTTTAGCCGACGGGCCAAAAATGAAAAAGCCCAAAAAAAATATATGAGGAACTTAGTGCATTCAAGACAGTCTTTAAGTTCACTGAAAATATGAATTGGGAAGTTTGTTTATCGCCAATTTATTATCATTTTACAGGACAGGCTAAACGATTCCAGCCTAATAAACCATCCACAAAGGCCCAGGCAGCTGTTTCACTGACAAGTGGGAGAATGGAAGAGTATATACAAAGTGAACTGTCAAAACTTGAAGCAGAAAATTCTTCAAGACTAATGGCAATGGAAGAAATCAAGACTGTGCTTCTTGATAGAGGAGAAATACAGAGGATTTGGGAGAGTGAAATGGAAGTAGAAAGAAGTCGTGGTTTCGAGGTAGAGTGGGATTATCTTGCTTCTGTTAGAGATTTAGAAGAGGAAAAGATTTTACAAGAGAATGCTCAAGCTGATCTTCTGAAGCAGAAGGCAGCTTTAGACTGTCAGAAGCAGCTACTTTCTAGTCTTAAGGAAGAGGTCGATGAGATATCCGAAAGGCTTGCTTTTGAGAAGTCTAAGCATGTCGATGAGCAGAGTAATTTAAGTGGTACGCTTCAAGATTTGCAGGTTAAGCATGAAGCTTTGTTTGATGCAAAATCTTTGTTGGAAGCTGAGATCGAAGCTTTGCGAAAATTGAGGTATAAATATGTTAACTTTAAGCTTTGGTTTACGTATCTGTTTTGTTATATCTTTCAGTAGGGAATGGAGTTTCTAAACGTAGAAGTGCAGTGAATGTTAAATAGCTTTAAGAAGTTTGACTAATCTTGCGAAGCATACATCTGCTTTATAGCACATAGATTGCAGACCACATAAGAGTGAAATATTTGTAGAAATTCTACTCTAGATAATATGTGGTGTTTGACAATGCATGTTTTATCGAAACAGATCATGGGTCGAGGATGAAGCGAGAAGAAGTCATACCCGTGCTAAAGTTCTCGAGGAGGTTGGACGAAGGTGGAAATGGGGGGAACAATAGGGGTCCTATATATGAAATAATCCAGCTGCTTTAATATGCACTTGGTCAATGTCATGATCATTTTTCCTCTTAAATATCTCCTTTGCAGCAGCTTGTTAACTATTAAGAGTTGTTCATCTCTTCTCCGTATCTCAATTAATATTTGGCAAAATGGCATAAATAGCACCTATACTTGTGTCACTTTATTATGTCGGTTCTCCTATTTTACTTTTTTTCATCCATACACTTTAACTTTTGTTCAAAATAAATACTTTAAACCCCTCTGACCGTTGACCAAGCACATGTGACAAAATAATGGTTGAGCCGGACAAAGTGGGTGTAATTCACGCGGATAAGGAGCGTGAATATGAATATTTTGAACTAGAAATAATTAAAATAAAAAGAAAAAATCATTAAAATAAGTATAAAAAATAAATAAGAAAAAAAAACAAAAGAGATATTCTGTTCCTCCCTCTTAATCCCCCCTTCCCTTTCTCCCGTGCGCTTCTTCTTCTTCTTCCCCACTCCCCCCCACCACATGCTAACAATAGGCTTGCTAATTGAATTAGCTTTCGCGGAGAGTTTCTTCACAAGTTCCTGCTGTCTTCCTGCAATATCAAGCTCTCCATTGGCTTTGAAGTCCACATTAATGGAACACTTAAGAGAAAGGTCTTTAACATCTCTAAGTGATTCACTCATAGGTTTTTCAAGAGTTGGCTTCATGACCTCAAGATAATTGGCAGGGTGGCGATTTCTACATTTTTGAACATGGGAGAGGTAATTTCGGTAGTGCCTTGGCCATGAGAAACGGTGGATATTCTTTAGGCTATTTTTACGGCACTCCAGCCATATGTTTTTGTCAGCAACAAGCTTTAGAAAATCTCTCACTGAAAGTGGCCATTGCTGCTATCAAATATTACTAATCTTGTTTTATTTTCATTTAATTTGACATTTCTTAGGAAGAAGAAATATGTGAATTTATTTCAGGGAAGAGAGATGAGATGGAGACGTTGATTTTCTTTTTCTTTTTCTTTAAGAAAATAATATATAATAGATACTTTTAGTAGATAAAATATAAAAAATGACGTGGAATATGATTTGTCATTCATGTCAAGCAAGTGAAATACACACACGGTCAGAAGGATTTAAAATATTGATTTTGAATAAGTTAAAGTGTCTGGATAACAAAAAGTGAAGTGTGAGGACCGACATCACGAAGTGACACAAATATAAGTGCCGTTTAGGCCATTCTGTCTTAATATTTTTGGACGAGAATCATTGATCTCGTGTAATCTGTCACTAAATGAAAGAAATTTCAAGAAATTAAAGAATACTTTTGTTGTATTTTAGAGAGTGATATTTCGTTGATAGATCCAAGGTGTAAACATATTGAGCCTCCTCGTAGTAGTAGTGAAAGCAATGATATAAAAAAAGTTGTGTTTTTGCATGAATTAATCAACCTTTTTGAGTTCTTTTGCCACCTTTTATTAAACATCGACCTTATTTGTTTTGAATTTTTTGACTGTTATAAGTGATATTCTTGAAAATATTTATAATAACATGTTACAAAAATTGGTTCCGTAAATTTTTTAACTTTTATAATAAATGGCGTTATATAATTATTCTTTTATAGAGAGGTCTGACTATAGTACTAAAAAGAAACATAATTGAGGAATTTTTATCTTGTAGGCAATTGATAAATTCAAAGGACCAAGTGTCGTCTACGCCCAACTATAAAAAGTAAAAATATATGAACTTATGTTTGTATGGTGAAGAGTTTTTTGTTTCTTAGAGACAAAAGTATATCCAAATGTAATATCCAAGACAAAGGGCTATGCAAAATTTGCCAAAAAGGTACTTATGTTGGGTAACTACGAAGTGTAAAGTTGTCAATGATCTGATTTATGTGGGCTAATATTGTCCATACAAGAATCCATATAAGCTAAGGCATGAATTTAATGTCTAATTTGCTTTTTTTTGCTTCTACATGACAATCTTCTTCCTTTAGCCACCCCTTAGCTCAACTGTGTTGTTAACTTTAAAGCAATTTTTGTAAGTTATTGAGTATGTGGACCCCGCATTAATGTGGGCACCCTTTAATATAACATTTCATTTCTTGACTTATAGATATAAATCAACATTTTATTCACTTTTAGTATTGAAAAAACTAATTATTAGATTGAGACAGGTTCTTAAACGAAGCGTTATGAAATGAAAAGTAAGAATTAAAATATCGATTCTAATGGTGTAATATTCTGTCCATTTCAGTTTATGTGACATATTCTTTTAATTGTCATTTCAAAAAATAATGACAGGTCTTTATATTTGAAAATTATTTAATTTTAATTTTTTGTACACATTTTACCCTGAAATGAAAAGTAAGAAGTAAAATATCGATTTTAATGGTGTAATATTCCTTCTAGTTCAATTTATGTGATATGTTTTCTTTAATAGTCATTTTTAAAAAGAATAACATGGCTTTATATTTAAAAATTATTTAATTTTAAATCTTTTTATTTTACTTTTAACGAGAAGTTTTTATAGTTATGTAATATTGTAACGCAATAAAGCTTTTATTTCTAAGCTTTTAAAGACATAAATTTTAAATTTTTTATATTGAGTAATAGCATAAATTGAAACGCAGAAAGTATCCTTGTAACTATCAGGCTACAACAATAAATTTCATTTTGAAAGCAGTAATAGTAAAAGGCTTATCATCCTATTGATTTCTAGCGATAGAATTGACTCTTGTGGTCAGTAATCTAAGTTCTACCTACATAATTGGAAAACCCATAAATGGACAAAATGCCACCTAATTATCTAGACAATGGCAAAGAATATAATTGGACAGTTTTCATGCATTAAAGACAAATTTTTACTCACATATCTTTACCTTTAAATTTCATTTTAATAAATTCCCTAACTAGGATAGACCTTGAGTGAGAATGCAGAAATCTTGGTTGGCACTTGTTCCATGTTCATATTTTTACTGTACTATAGTCCTTTTCAGCTTAAATATTCCTCTGATATCAACAAATATGCAAGTTTTAGACCCACCCCATATTCCAGAATTTCAATCTTGTTTGGACAAAGACTGACCACTCAAGAAACTGGTGGTTCCTGTGCCCTCTGTGTGTTCGACAATTTGTCTATTAGACTTTTTAGTTATCAACAACTCTTTTGCATACAACCAAACTTTTTTTTTTGATAAGATGATATAGCCATTAAGTTATTCGTAGTGTCCAATTTGTAAAGAATTGTCTAAAACTGATAATTCTCTTTCAAGAATTGCACCATTTTTGCCTAGGCAATTTTTTCATTTTTGATGAGGCTATGGTTTGAGTTTTCAGCTATGGGGTTTGAGAAAAAATGGGCGGGGATTATTTTTTATTGTTAAATGAGTGGAAGCTTCAATATTTTCCTTTAAAATACCTACATGATCGTCAGGGTAGGTTTAGTGGTTGCTGCTTCTATAGCAGCCTATGCAGTTAAGCAGATAAATGTAAAACCCTCAAAGCCTTCAGGTAATTTCCTGTAGTCAGATGTATTTGGACTGTTTTATTAAAGTTGCAAATAAGTAAAGAGGCTGCTAAATTAGTATAATTGGTTTTAGACATATTGATAAAACAGTATCTATGAAGTTTCAATTTTTAATGGGAAAATCATCCAAGTGAGTGACTAGAGTGTGTTTCTTGTGGCTAATTTGTGTTTATCTTATTGTTTTATGAACGTCGGTGAACAGAAAATGGTGAACCATTTCCCAAACAACGAAGCGATGAAGGGAATGAAAAGGAGCAGCTTTTGTATTCTACAGATGGCCCCAAAGAAGTGGTTGTAAGTATTTGTGTATAAAGAAATTTGTGTGCTTTAGAAACAGTAATTTAAGTCTTTTGAAAACAATAATTGTTACTCATTGGGAAATTTGTTTAATATATTACAACTTGTAGGATGAGGAAGAGGAGAAAGAAGAAGTGAAATTGATGAATGGAATTATAAATCCAGCACAGGATAACCAGCTTGATCTTGATGATGATCTTTTCCCTGAATTCGAGGATCTTTTATCCGGGGAGATTGAATTTCCATTACCAAGTGACAAGTATGATACAGAAAGAGAAGAGAGAGAGAAAGTGTACCAAAATGAGATGGCCAACAATGAAAAAGAACTTGAAAGATTGCGAAATCTTGTTAAGGAGCTCGAGGAAAGGGAGGTCAAACTTGAAGGAGAGTTGTTGGAATATTATGGTTTGAAGGAACAAGAATCAGATATCCTCGAGTTACAAAAGCAGCTCAAGATTAAGTCTGTAGAGATCGACATGCTGAACATCACTATAAATACGTTACAGGCCGAGAAACAAAAGCTTCAAGAGGAGGTTTTCAATGGAACTACTGCTCGGAAAGAGCTAGAAGCAGCGAGGAGCAAGATCAAGGAGTTGCAGAGGCAGATGCTGCTTGAAGCTAACCAAACGAAAGCTCAGTTATTGTTGCTTAAACAACATGTTAGTGGACTTCAAGAAAAGGAAGAGGATGCTTTCAAGAGAGATGTTGAGGTTGACAAGAAGCTTAGACTTGTGAAGGAATTAGAAGTGGAGGTTATGGAGCTTAAGAGGAAGAACAAAGAGCTTCAGCATGAAAAGAGAGAGTTGGTTATAAAATTGGATGCTGCTGAATCTAAAGTAGCGAACTTATCCAATATGACAGAGGTAAGTTTAACTCCTGAAACCAGTATTTTTCATGTAATTGATCTTTAGGACAATCTTTGTGTGTTTCCTGCATATAGGTTTTCTTTCTTTTTATGCATCTGCTTTCTACTTTTCAAATCTGTAAAAATATTTTGGAAATGTAGAGCCAACTTTGAGCACCTTATTGACCCCCCTTTTCTGATTACTTCCCTTTTTTCGCACGCTGATAAGTTAGTTGAGTCCGATGAATACTCCAGTGAAACATGCCCATATTATGATTTCTTGTAATTATCATAATTGTCATCACTATGCATTGCTGTTTATTCTACTCATTAATTTCTTCTATTTCAACTATCATGTTGAGCTCCCACCACTGAACCGTTGGAGATACTTAGCTTATGAAGAGCTTCATTTGGTGATGCGATTGGTTGGTGTGTGAACTGATGCTATTTAATTACTGACTTGTCTTTGGCATGCTGCTTCAGAATGAAATGGTTGCCCAGGTCAGGGAAGAGGTAACTAATTTGAAACATACAAATGAGGATCTTCTAAAACAAGTAGAGGGACTCCAAATGAACAGATTCAGTGAAGTTGAAGAGCTAGTGTATCTTCGTTGGGTAAATGCATGCTTAAGATTTGAACTTCGGAACTACCAAACACCTCAAGGAAAGGTATCAGCTCGTGATCTCAGTAAAAACCTGAGCCCAAGATCTCAACAGAAGGCCAAACAATTGATGTTAGAATACGCAGGATCAGAACGTGGCCAAGGAGATACAGATCTTGAAAGCAATTTTTCGCAGCCATCTTCTCCCGGTAGTGAAGACTTTGATAATGCTTCTATTGACAGTTCCACAAGCAGATTTAGTGCTTTCAGTAAAAAGCCTGGCCTAATCCAGAAGTTGAAGAGGTGGGGCAAAAGTAAAGACGATTCCAGTGTTATGTCTTCACCAGCAAGATCTCTTGGGGGAGCATCTCCGGGCCGGACAAGTGTAAGTTTTAGATCAAGGGGTCCTCTGGAATCACTAATGCTCAGAAATGCAGGTGATGGTGTAGCCATCACTAGTTTTGGAACAGCTGAGCAGGAATATGATTCCCCTGAAACACCGCGGCTTCCACCAATTAGGACACAAGATTCTTCTGCTGAGCCACTGAACTCAGTTGCATCATCCTTCCAGCTAATGTCCAAATCAGTTGAAGGAGTTCTAGATGAGAAGTATCCCGCATTCAAAGATAGGCATAAGCTGGCAGTAGAGCGAGAGAAACAAATTAAGGTAAAGGCTGAGCAAGCAAGAGCAGCAAGGTTTGAGAAGTCCTTGCCCCCGAAACTTTCTCAATTGAAAGAGAAGCGAGTGTCAGTACCAGTATCAGCATCAGCATCAGCGCCAGTGGTCTCTGCCTCTGGTGACTCAGTTGAGCAGTCCGATGATAGCAAAACTGACTCTCAAGCAGTGAGCAAAATGAAACCAATTAATATTGAGAAAAGACCTCCTAGGACTCCTCGTCCACCTCCTACACGATCAGCAGGTGGTCCCGCTCCAGCTGGTAATAATGTTCCAGGTGGGGCACCTGGTGGTCCACCCCCACCACCTCCTCCAACCGGTGCTCCACCACCGCCGCCACCACCTGGTGGAGGAGCTCCTAGACCACCTCCTCCTCCTGGATCTCTAATGAAAGGAGGAGCTGGAGGTGATAAGGTCCATCGCGCTCCTGAGTTAGTTGAATTCTACCAATCATTGATGAAACGCGAGGCAAAGAAGGATACATCATCACCTTTGATATCCTCTACATCAAACACATCAGATGCAAGAAGCAACATGATCGGGGAGATAGAGAACAGATCCACATTCCTGTTAGCTGTATGTACAACTTCTCTTTTACTCCTTTGAATAATGCATGTGCTTATTAACCAATTCTGACTCCATGGAGACTTGTGCAAAACCAGGTAAAAGCTGATGTGGAAAGTCAAGGTGAATTTGTTGAGTCATTGGCAACTGAAGTTCGTGCTGCTTCATTTACCAATATCGAGGATCTAGTGTCATTTGTAAACTGGCTAGATGAAGAACTCTCCTTCTTGGTATTTCCTCTTTCTATTATACCTTCAAGTTCCTCTTCCTTAAATAGGATATGAACATACCTATATTCTTAATCATACTTTTATATGAAATTGTTGCTTAAATTAATCTTGCTCGAGTGACAAAGATCATGCAGTTTCTGCATTAAATACCTGGAGTTTTCATTAATATTGTATCCCGTTGATTCTTTTCAAGGTTGATGAACGAGCTGTCCTCAAGCACTTTGACTGGCCAGAGGGAAAAGCAGATGCACTGAGAGAGGCTGCCTTCGAATATCAAGATCTAATGAAACTAGAAAAGTATGTAACCTCCTTTGTTGATGACCCAAATCTTCCATGTGATGCTGCTTTGAAAAAGATGTACAAGTTGCTCGAGAAGTAAGTCTTTACTGATATCTTTATCTCTTGTTTTTAAACTAGAGAATTTCAGTTAGGTAGGATGTAAAATGGTGAATCTTAAAACAAACTATTTTCAGACCATGTTTAAACTTCAACTTATTTGGAATTGGTACCCTTTCATTTCATTTGTATTTGTTCCTTTTTATCATTCTGTCTTGTCTATCGCTAGCTCATTTTTGGTTACTCTTAGGTCTTAACCCTTTAATCTTCTGGATGCCAGGGTGGAACAAAGTGTTTATGCACTATTGCGTACTCGCGACATGGCTGCATCGCGATACAGAGAATTTGGCATTCCTACTAATTGGTTGCAAGATTCAGGTGTTGTTGGCAAGGTATGTTCTCATATAGAAACTTTGTTATGTCGTTCTTTGTGAAATGGCTTGAACCACAATAATAAAAGAAAAAGAAACTGGTTTAGAAAATCTTCCTTTGCCAAGCACATGCGTTTCAAAAAAGAATCACACTGCAAGAAAACCTTAGAATGTGATGTCTTACTTCATATTACTTAGTTAGAAATTAGGAAAACTTGCCAACCTCTTTAGCTAACATGTACTCCCTCTATTAACCTATTTGAATATGCACGGAGTTTAAGAAAGAATGAAAGACTTCGATATTTGCGTGGCTATAATCATCTCATTAAGGGTAAAATGAAAAGTTTAAAGTTACATTATTTCCAAATTTTGAAAGGAGTCAATCTGTTTGAAAGGAAGTGTAAAGCAAATAGGTTTATTCTTTTTGTAACGGAGGGAGTAAAATAATTTCACTTCATTGTACGGCCAAAAGAAAAAGAAAAAAAAAGGGAAGTGTGCGGAGTGATGGTCCTTGTATGGCGAATAAGTATTGATTTTTTCTTATGCAGATCAAGCTTTCATCGGTACAATTGGCGAGGAAATACATGAAACGTGTAGCATCAGAGCTTGATGCCATGGGTGGACCTGAGAAGGAACCAAACAGAGAATTCTTGATTCTACAAGGGGTTCGTTTTGCTTTCAGAGTTCATCAGGTATATACACCAAACCAGCATTTTGTTCACTTAGCAAATCTAAAAACAATACCAATCTTTTTTAACAAATTAAATATGTTTTGGTAGAGTTACAGATTAATGAATTTGCAACTTTTTCTTTTCAGTTTGCTGGAGGGTTTGATGCTGAAAGCATGAAGGCTTTTGAAGAATTAAGGAGTCGTGTCAAAAGTTCACAAACAGGAGAAGAGAATACACAAGAAACATGAGAATATCTGTATTTTGGTTTTGGTCATTGTAAATTTCATCATTTTCTCCAAGTATAGCAAACTTACTCTATCTCGGACTTCTGTATAATTCGAAAGAAGAATAACTCAGGGAGAATATCAGATAGCACAGATTAGTTAAAAGAAAGTTGAAGGACAAACATTGTATTGGGAAACACAGAGAAAACTACATAAAACAATGAGTGAAGTTTGGAACTCCAAAATCATGAATTCATGATGAGGAAAAAACGCAGTAAGTTATCAAGATGGTGTATCATTTATTCTGCTTTTGGGGCAAAAGTGAAAACCTGTCCCTCTTCTGGGGCCTAGTTGTACTAGGCAAAAACCCTCATTTCTGTGAAATTTAAGTATATTCATCCTAGCACATTTCAGGGTACAAGCATTGTGCAATAGCAAAAAGAAAAGAAACTCATAAAACTGAGTGTTCAACAGCTGCTGTGAAGCGACTCTCTGCATGCTTGTCGATGAGCATGTAGGTGAAGGTTCTTGATTTCATCTGTTATCGCATTGTAATAATGAGATTTCTGTCTGCAAATTTGGCACCTCCAACCTTCCCTTGAAGTTGAGATGGTAGACGAATGACACGTCTCTGATCACCAGCCTCTACCAACAACTCAGACCCTCCTCTAAACTGCAATAACCAGGAATTCTGATTAATTTCACTTTTTACTTTGACTTTAGTAGCATCCAATGAACCTAGGGGAAGTCTCAAATAGAAAAATGGGGTTCTAAAATTCAAAACGACTGGTCTAAAACAAAACACAGAAAAAACAGGAGAACAACAACAATAACAACAATGAGCCTTTGGACATGTTAATAGCTTCAATTAGTCAAGGCACTATCAAATTGGATAACCTATCACAAGTTAGATCACTTTAGCCCAGCTATATTAGCAGCCAAAGTCATATCACACCCTAGAATAGGAAGCTACGGATGATTGTAATCACTCCACTGCATAGTGTACTGTTTCATATAAATGTAAGCATCAGCTCAATGTTTCATTAGTCAGATTTCTTTGCAGTTTTCCTGTTTACTCGGTTAACTTTAACAAACTTTAATGTGCTAGACAAGTAGGGGGACTAAACAGGTAAACTGAGTCTTACACCCTGAAGAAACAGATCATTTTTGAGATATACCTCAACTTCGTTTTAGCTAGAGAAGAACATTTTTGGCAGTTCCATCGCAAATGCTTACAGAAATTATTGATTAGTAATTGCTTATCCCGCTCCAGAAATTTAATAATTTTTGCTTTCCTCACTTGTGAAAACTAATATAAAAATGCTCTATTGAGCATTTCATAAAGGTCTGTTAACAAAATAATACAATATTTAGAGAAGAATTTCATTGCATTGAAGTTCACAAGAGGATCACTTTTTGACATCATAGTAGACACATAATACAAAAAGGTGAAACAAACCAAAATACATACTTGATATAGCTTGATTTCCGATTTGTCAAAACCGGGCATGAGAAGTGTGACAGTTTTGTTGGCTGGATCAAAAATAACAGGGGGAATGCTGGTCTTATTAGCTGCTACAGTCAGAAGATTCCGTGCACTCTCACTATGAGTATGCTGCATAATATTGGTCCAATCCAATTGGGCTGCTGTTGAGATATGTGGAACGAAAGCAGAAGGCAAAGGTGAAAAGTCATTAATCATTTCTCCTAGTTCTCCACTTGAATTTGGCGATCCAAGAGCAAATGCACCAGAAACCTGTGCACCAGCCTGGATTATGCAACCCCAGTAACGTAAAGCACAAGTCAAAGATGCAGGGCTATTGCAATCGACCACAAGATAGCAACCAAATTTTTTCGGTTCTGCAAATATTGTAGACCCTCTCTGCAGCATGCAAACCAATACAACTTTTAGTTTCAAAATAGATGGCATCTTGAAAACAGATTAGTAGCTGGCATACCTCCAAAACTTGTTCTAGAAAGTCCCAAATTTCTGAACTCGTTTTCCCATTCAGATTAAGATTCCTACCGCTTAGAGTCATGGCTTCGTCTACAAGTCTCAAAAGAGAGGGGCTTGCCAGCCTTCCTAAATCAGTTTTCTCAGCAACATTGCGGAGATATTTTAAGTATAATCTGCACATGGAAATAAAGATATGATATGCCACATAGGTTTTGGCATAGATGTATATAACAAGTCTTGAGATGATTTAACCTTGCTTTGCTGGTCGCACCAATCATCCTTATCGTCTCTTCAGTACTGATACCATCATATATAATAATGTCGAATTTCTCCTTTTTGCTATTCTCTTGAACAACATTTCCAACAAATCCAACAAGCCGCTCGAGTGCTAGGGACGAAAATATGGAATCCATTCCAGGAAGCACTCCAAGCTCTTCTCCTACCACCTACTACAATTTGAAAATAGTTACTTAAAAGAGGACTCATCCATTTTCTGGCGAAAGAACCAGATAATCGCACCACTAAGTTATATACCCACCCCTTCAAGAACTCCTTGAGTCATATTAAGACGAGCATCCGCTTGCTTCAGTTTATTGAGAGGTTCAAGGAGCATCTGCAATTACTGATGATTTTTCAGCCCAAATGAATCTCAACCAAACGTATAATCTAAATATTGCAGGAAGACAGGTGAAGTAGGGGGTTAAAGAAGAACAGACTTTTGTAGTTTCCAATCTAACAGCTGAGAGGTTGTTGCTGCACATTACTGGCATTGTCCCAATCTTACAATTCAGAAGATATTCAGCTGTAGGATCTTGAGAATGTATCACCAAGCATGTTTTGAGCCCTGCCATTGCATAATTCTGGCAAGAAAAAGAACATGGCTAGTTAGTCTACCTAACTTTATAAAGACTCGTGATTACTGATACCATACAGCATTAGTTAAGGTTTTACAGGGGAAAAGACAGAAACAGAATCAGGGGTCAATGTTATTTCTTTATCTTTATGTGCGAGTTCTAGATGAACATCATAATAACATCATAGAACATACAAAGAAAAATGAAAGGTATAAAACAACAGAAATTGCACTGCTAATGCCAAGATAACAAACTGCCTAAGCCGAAGAACACGCTGTTATGATTTTTGGGGGAAAATAGAGCCAGAGAATCAGTGACAATCATTTTAGTTAAGACAAATGAAACCAATCATGAATTAAGTATGATGAAAGATAATGACTTATTCTTCTAATGTGAGTTTTCTTGAATATACTCGTTACAAAACCTCATAAATCATAGCTTGACTCAGCTAAAAGAAATATTTTAGTCATCAGAAAACTCAATCTTTACTTCGTTTTGGCTAAAGTCCAGTAGCCTTGCTAAGTTAAAAACTTAAAGACAAGTAATAGACACGACTATTCAAACTTCAAAACTAACTATTCCTTCAATGGTGACACTATAAAGCATTTAACAACTTTAATCACAAGTGCGCGAATAGCTAAGTGGAGTACTCAAACTACGCTTTATACCTGACACTTTATATATATAAGAAGAAGAATCAGAGGAAAATATCGCAATCTTTATTTCTTCATAATTTAAATATAAAAGGTACCATCATTCTTCTGATTTACACACTCAAAATTTAAGTGTACAAGTCTAGACCTTAAAACTCGACAAAAACTTGAATTTTACATTTTACTCAATTACTTCGCTCAGTCAATTACACCATACATATTGGGGAGTCTCCTGTTTTCATCTCACCCAATTCAATCAAAAACCATAAGCCCTTCTTCAAGCAAATTTTAATACTCAAATATACAAGTTCTACATAGAGCAAGTGAAAGCATTTCTCATCTTACATATCTGCTAAACAAGTAATTCTTATCCTCTCACACAACCCAATGATAATTTTAAAAGCATTAATACAACCCTACATTTTATATCAATAAGATAACATTACAACAGATGAAAGAAAGCAAAAAGATTGAAGCTTTAAAGCAAAATCATACACTAGTAAAGATAACATCTAATGTATTTAAAAGATTGAATCTTTAAAGGAAACTTATTTAGTAAAGATAACATTCCCATCTAATGTATACAAAAGATAGAATTAAGCATAAAGATAGAATCTTTAAAGCAAAATTAAGTAATGAATTGACAAACCTGAGCTGCAAATATTGCAGAAGTGGTTTTACCAGAACCCCCTTTACCCAAAAAGGTAATTAACTTAGTGGGATTTTCATTTTTATCTGAATTAGTACTAGCCATTGCCAAAATTTCAATTCTTGCTTTCCTTATTCTTCTTGTTTTGGCTGGAGATTTTATCTGTACTGGTTGAGTGAAAAAATCAGAAGATGGGTATTTTTGAGGGGAAAATGAGGAAATTGTTAAGATTTGCATAGTGAAACTAGATATTTTTCTATGGTTTAAGATGTGAATTAGACTAGCAAGATTTAGTATTAGCAATTGAGACCAGTTTGGCCTGAGAGTACTGTTGAGAGCTGGAAGGTGCAGTTCATTAAACTACTTTTGTGCTTTCAAAAATTTTCCCACATTGGTCCTTATTCTAAAGGGCACATGCACTAAAAATTTATTGTACACCATCTTAAACTATATTTTTACTAACAGTTATTTTTATTTTTTCCAGCTTTAACTCATGAGACGATAATTGCATATTAATAATTTTATCGGTTCGGAGCCTTGACGTAAATAAAAATTTGGTTCTTATTGTAAATAATAAAAAAATTCAGCACCCTTTTAAAAAAAAATATATTTTTCTTAATATTAAGCCAACATTAAACATCATTTTTAGGACAAAGAAAAAGAATCATTTCGGGCAAATTAGGTTGTTCGAATTGGAGTTAGAGAAATAACGAGAAAATTCTTGTCCACGTGTTTCTAGTGGCAGTCTCATATCACAAATCAATTTGTTAATTTAAATTATTGCTTCTTGAAGTATTAGTTTTTAACATCGTATTTCTTTTATCTTGTCTAAAAGACACCACAATTTTGTTATCCATTAACATGATAAATACGTAATTGAAATAATATACTGTTAGAATTTGATTTCGATTTACCTCAGCCTTATATGTTGGAGTTACTTGTGTGAAGCTTAAGAATACTTTAACTGAACTTATTTCACTTTATTTAACAGATAATTTGTCTTTCAAAGTAAATTAGAGATTATTTGTCTTTTGATGTTTGATGTTTGGTCTATCTAATTCTCTATAAATATTTCCAATCATCACTAGTTACATGAAGGAATTAAATCTTACTTCACCTTTATTTTTCACGTAAATGATTCGTGGCGTCAAAATGGAGATAACAACGGTATGCATCCATAGTATTCATCAATAAATGGTTGAATAATAACTTTTAGAAATGAGTTAATATGTACGAGAATCATATTATTTATTCAGAAAATAAATAATTAATTGATTTAATTTTTATATTTACAAAGAGTTAAATTGGGGTTCATCGAGTTTGGGAGATTAGGAGTTCTCCTAAAAGAGATTATATTCAAGAATGGTTAATATGAATATTTATATTATCCACTGGCTAACTTATTTTTTTATCCGTATTAAATATGAGTCGGTTATAATATTTTATCCGTTTTTACATAACTTGTTTTCAAACCCCGTATATCCGATCTACCCATCCCGTCTGCCACCCCGATACAAGATAAATTCATAATTCTTTTATAGTTTTATATTTTAGTTTAGTTACTCGGTAATTTTGTCATATTAAAAATTTCACCACGCAAAGTAAACTCCTTGTAAACATCACTATAAGTACTTGTAAACATAAACTTTAATTTATACCAGGATCTTGAATATGATAATCTTACATATAATCGTCATAGAAAACATACCTGAAGCGGAATCTATTATCGTGAAGAGGAAGTGTTAATCAGTAAATTGGTTTTTCGTCCCTTGCCCTAACTTTACGTTACAACCGCCTTTAGTGATGGAAGAAAGATATAAAGGTTTTCACTTAATCCAGTACATCAATCAAGTAACCGATCGAACAGATGAGATTTGCTCATTAGTTAAATATTAATTATAGCATAATCTTATTGGGCCCTATATACACGTAAGAAATAACTTAAATTCTCCTATTTGGCCCAAAAATCACATAATATTAATATTTAATATAGGAATATTAGTTGCGCATAAACATATCTCTTCTATAATGTCCATCATAAATACCACAATACGATAAACTAGTAAATATGAGTTATGGCTGTTATATATAATTTGTCTACATACTCCTTTCCATATACTACAACATAAGTAATTTATCGTATTGGGTTCATAAGCTATAAAATATTATGGTCCACAATAATGTCTCCTTGAGACTTATTCTGTAATATCTCAAAACAATAATATGTATACCATTATGAGAAACAATAAACCATTAATGTATATCAGAAACACATAAATGAGCTCAAAGTGTAGAAACATCATAAATACATCAATCATAAATACAGCCTAGACCCATTTTATGTAGATGTTCGTTAAATATCTTTGGTTGTAAACCTTTTGTTAACGAATCTGCAATCATGAGATCTATTTTAATATGCTCAAGTGACACTCTTTGTTTCTGAACTTCCTCCTTGACGGTAAAGAGCTTTAATTCTATATGTTTGGCACCCTTGGAGTACTTATCGTTCTTCGAGAAGAATACCGCTGCAGAATTATCACAGTAAATTTTCAATGGCTTGATAATGGTGTCGACAACCACAAGTCCTGAATTAAAGTTTCGCAGCCATAATGCATGAATTGTGGCTTTAAAACATGCCACAAATTCTGCTTCCATCGTGAATGTAGCAATGACAGACTGTTTGGCACTCTTCCACGATATTACTGCTTAAGCTAATTGGAACAAATAACCAAACATGGATTTTCTAGTGTCAATACATCTAGCAAAATCTGAATAATCCAACAACTTCCAAATGCTTGGATCTCCTATACATGAGCATGTAATCCTTTGTTCCTTTCAGGTACCTCAAAACTTTCTTTGAAGCTTTCCAGTGATCAATTCCTAGGTTACTCTGATATCTTCCTAGCATTTCGGCCGCAAAATTAATATCCGGTCTTGTGCAATTCTGAGCATACATCAGACTACCGACAATTGAAGAGTAAGGATTAATTCTTTTTCCTTTCGTTCTACATCATTCTTAGGACATTGCATGAGACTAAATTTGTCCCCCTTTTTGAATTGGAACTATTCCTCCTGAACATTGTTCATAATAAATCTCTCTAGAATTCTTTCGATATAGCCTTTTTGAGACAATCCCAATAATCTTTGTGATCTATCACAAAATATTTCTATTCCTATCATATAGGATGCCTCACCCATATCTTTCATTTTAAAATACTTATAGAGAAATCTTTAGTCTCACGCAATATACCTAAATCACTAGTAGCAAGTAGAATATCATCAATATATAGGACTAAAAATATAAACTTGCTCCCACTGCTCTTTTGGTATATACACCGATCAACGATATTTTTCACAAATACAAAAGATGTTTGGTATCATTAAACTTTATATACCATTGTCGTGAAGCTTGTTTAAGTCCATATATTAACTTCTTCAGTTTACACATCATTTGACCTTTTCCTTTAGTTTCGGAACCCTCTGGTTGGTCCATATAAACTTCCTCCTCGAGGTCTCCATTAAGAAAGGCAGTTTTCACATCCATTTGGTATAACTCTAAATAATAATGAGCCACCAAACCATAATAATTCTTAAGGACTCTTCTCTGAGGCCGGCGAAAAGGTTTTTTATAATCAATGCCTCTTTTTTGAGTATAACCCTTGGCAACAAATCTGGCTTTGTATCGTTCGATATTGCTATTTGAATTGTGGGGTCTCTAAAGACCCTCCTATACCCCGATTCTTTTACAACTTTCTGTCAATTTAACAATATCACAGACTTTATTGTATTCCATGGATTTTAACTCTTCCTTCATGGAATTAATCCATTTGTCAAACTCATTACTTTCTATGGCCTGTGAAAATGAAACCGGATCCTTATTAAGACCAATGTCAAAATATGACTCTTTAAAATAAACCACGTAATCATTCAAAATAGCCGATTTTCTAACTCTTTGAGATTCTCTTAATGGAATTTCTTGTGGTTCATTTGTGTCAGATAATTGTGACTTGGTTTCTTCATGAAGTGTTTCATCCAAATGTTGCTCGGTGTTTTCAAAGTGTTCTTCAACAACTGGAATAATATTTGGTATTTGTGTGGAAGTAGTCACATTCGTGGGTAATAGAATATTGACCCTCACCTCTTTTATTTCCACACTTTACTTTTCAACACTCTCACTATCTTCACCATTCTCAATGAATCTTATATTACCGGTTTCAACAATTCTCGAACTATGGTTTGGACAGTAAAGCACATACCCTTTAGATTTCTCTGGGTAACCAAGAAAGTAACCACTTACTGTTCGAGAATCTAGATTCTTTTCCTGTGGATTATAAACTCTATCTTCCGATGGGCAACCCCAAACATGTAGGTGTCTTAAACTAGGTTTCCTTCCTGTCCACAATTCAAAATGGATCTTTGGAACCACCTTACTAGGAACCCTATTTAATAAATATACAATGGTTTTAAGAGAATACATCCACAATGATTTGGGTGATGAGGAATTACTCATCATGCTCCTAACCATATCCGTGAGTGTTCGGCTACGCCTTTCTACAACACCATTTTGTGGATGTGCTCCTATCATAGTATACTGTGCACATATGCCGTGTTCCTTGAGGAACTTTGAAAATGGACCTAGACATTATCCTGATTCATTATATATTCCATAATATTCACCACCTCTATCTGACCTAATGATTTTCACCTTTCTATCTAATTGCCTTTCAACCTCATTAACGAACACCTTGAGACCATCTGTTGATTGAGATTTTTCTTTCAGAAAATAGATGTATCCATAACATGAAAAATCATCGATAAAAGTGTTAAAATATTTCTCTCCACCAAAAAATGAAACATCAAAGGGTCCACAAATATCAGTGTGTATAATTTCAAGAAGTTAGGTGCTTCTTATGGCACATTCCTTACTATGCTTGATTTGCTTCCCTTAATGCAATCCAAACATATAATAAGATCAATAAAATTTAGATTTGGAAGATTCTCATTCTATACTAATCTTTCTAACCTTTCTTTGGATATATGACCCAATCGTCTATGCCTCAAGTAAGCAAAACTTTCATCTAGTGAAATACGTTTAATTCCAACATTATGTTAAACAGTAAGAAGGGATTCAGAAAAACCAATATCGAGTTTCAAATAATATAAACTATTAATAAGAAAACCAGAACCATAAAAGATAACATTCTTACATAAATTGAAATATCCATTGCCAAATTTTATATCAAATCCAAAAACATCAATTCTTGAAAGAGAAATTAAATTCCTAGAAACTAAAGGTACATAAAGAGTCTGTAATAGATCAAAGTGACATCCAGTCTCCATGATCAAACTATAAGTCCCTATGCCTTCAATTGGAGACTTCATACGATTTCTCATGAATAGGAAATCCTTATTTAGATTTGTAGTTCGGATCGTAAGGAATCTCTGCAACGTAGTAGATACATGAGCAGTTGCACCAAAATCAAGCCACCGAGTATTGTTAGGAACTTCTACTAAATTTATTCGAAACATTCAAAAACACTAATTGTACTTTTCTTTTCGAACCAAGCTTTACGTTTCAAGCAATCTTTCTGATTGTTTCATTCCATGTTACGGAAATGACACATATCTCCCTTATGTTCCTTGTTAGCATCAAGTTGAGCTTTAGCGGGTGCTTTCTTCTTCTTGAACTTGCTGGCCTTCACTTTATGTCCTTTACTAGCTCCTTGACCCATGAGGTTAATTGAATGACTCCCTTGTTTCTTAAGTTTTGACTCCTCCTAAGTAAGCATACTAGACAATTCACTAACATTCCACTTATCTTTAATAGTGTTATAGTTAATTTGAAAAGGTCCATTCTTAGGAGGTAACGAGTTCAATATAAACTGAACCAAGAAAGAGTCATCCACTTTCATCCCTAAGGTTGAAGTCTTGTTGCGATGTTAGTCATCTTGATGATATGGTTTTGCATACCACGCGACCCAGCAAACTTCATAGTCATGAATTCAGCCGTTAGTGTACCAAAGAGAGACATATCTGTAGAATGAAAACATGCTTCCAAAAACTTCAGGTATTCCCTGGAACTTTTTGTTTGTGGAATAGTACTCTTTATGTTGTTGGCGATATTCATTCGCATAAACATAAGGCTTAGCATGTTAGAGCTGTGATGATCCAGCGGGTCATTTTAAGACTTTAAGCCCCAATTCCCTGTTAACTACTTTCCCCATGTTTGTTTATGCTATTGTGAGTTGCCGAGAGGAAATATTTGGAGTTTCGGAGAGTTTGGGACACTTAGTTCCTAAATTAGAGCTTAAGTTTTAGAAATTTGACCATAGTCATAACAGTGTGAAGAAGGCCTTGGAATGGAATTCCGATGGTTCCGTTAGCTCCGCTGAGTTATTTCGGATTTAGGAGCGTGTTCGGATTGTATTTTGGAGGTCCGTAGCTAATTTAGGCTTGAAATGCCAAAAGTTGAATTTTTAAAGTTTCCAATTCGACAGTGAGATTTTGATCCAAGGTCGGAATGGAAATCTAGAGGTTGGAGTAGCTTCGTAGTGTTCAAAATTTTAGGCCATTCAGAATAGGTTTGATAGACTTTTTGATTGGAAGCGTATTTGGAGAGTTTTGAAGTTCTTAGGCTTGAATTCAATGCTAATCGGTTGATTCGATGCTATTTGAGGTGCTGTGGAGATTTGTATAAGTTGGGATAGTGGTATATGACTTGTTCGCACTTTTGGATGAGGTCCCAGGGATCTCGAGATGATTTCAGATGTTTGACGGAAATGTTTGGAGTTGTGAGTTGCAGCTGAAGTCTCAAGGCTGCTGTCATAACGGCACCTGCGGCTTGCGGACCGCAGGTACAAGGCCGCAAAAGCAGCAGTATCACTGCAGAAGCAGAAAGGGGGAGAACCAGCAGGAGCCGCAGAAGCGGAAGACCTACGCAGAAGCAGTACCGCATTTGCGTATGGGGAGTCCCGGGTGCGGAAATACAAGCTTAGTGATTTGTCATAGATGCGACCTTTGTTTCGTAAAAGTGGGACCGCAGAAGCAGATTAGTTGGGCAAAACATATAAATAGTAGCCTTCGCGAATTTTGAGTTTTTCTTTAACCATTTTTGAACAGGATTGAAGTTTTGAGGGAGATTTTTGAGGAAACTTAAGTGGAGTCACTTGGAGGTAATATTCTTGACTTTATAAATCATTTATATGTGATTAAAGGTCTAACTAGTGGTGAAAAATTAGGGAAAATCAGTGCAGAATCGGTAATTATGGCTTGAGATTAAGAACCTTAAAGTGGGTGTTTGAAGGGTCTATTAAACTCCGATTTTGGTGTTCTTGATATGTATAGACTCATGAGAGTACGAGGATTCCGAAAATATAAGTTTTACCCAATTTCGAGACGTGGTTCATGAATCACAAGCCGGTTTATTAGAGTCTTGCTGATTGGTATGGAGACGTCTATACTTATCTACAAGAGTCTCTGCAACTGTTTGGAAGTTCCATTTCATTTGATTCCTTGTCATGGGAGATTTTGATATCACAATTCTGAATTTCTGTCTTCTATTCTCTCACAGATGGTGAGGACATGTGCTACCCAAGATGATCAGCCTCCCGCGCCCTTTACTTTATCCGTTAGAGGCCGGGGCCGGGGTAGAGGCCGAGGACGCGCATGCGGTAAATCCACTAACTACGTGAGCTGCCATCGAGGAGCCACCAACATTTCCAATTGAAGCCTAGGCACCTGATACGTCTACTGCTACTACCACGCAAGCACTTCAAGAGACTTTGGCACAGTTCATGAGCTTGTACGCCACTATTGCTCAGGGAGGGTTGGTTCCCCTTACTTCAGCTACATCTCAGGTCGGGGGATGAGCACAGACTCCCATCGCTTACACTCTTGATTAGCTGGTGCATGTCTATCCAAGCTATTGTAATGAACAAGATACTCTGAGACAGTCATAAAACCCTGTCACAAATACTCAAACTCTGTGCGCCATGCGTCCCTGATGCTCTGAGGAACATACTCTCTTAGAAATATATCTGAAAACTGAGTCCAAGTCAGGGAAGCTGCCTCATCGGTACTTTCTAACTCATAAGTAAGCCACCACTCATAGGCGGCCCCTCGAAGCTGGAAGGTAGTGAAAGAAACCACGCACGATCCTGAAATACCCATGGGTACGAAGAATATGGTAGCACTCATCTAGAAATCTCAGATCAGCCTCTGATGCTATACCACTAAATACATTAGGCTTATACTTTTTGAACCTCTGAAGCCTCCGTTGCTTATCCTCGGAAGCTGCTGCCCTATCCTCGGGCTAATTTGGAACTATAGGCTATACCTAAATAATCTCTGGAACCTGATCAATATGCACTCATTGCTCAGGAGTGCAGGTGGTAGGAGTCTGTGCTCCTCCCCTGGCCTGGGATGTAGCTGCAACAAGGGGAAACAACCCTGCCTAAGCCAAAGTGGTGTACATGCTCATGAATTGTGCCATAATCTCCTGAAGTGTTGGCATGGTAGTAGCAGTAGGCGTATCAGGTGCCTGGGCTTTGACTGGCACTGCTGATGGCTCCCCGGTGGCAGCTCGCGCAAGTGCTCTGGATGCACCACGTGCGTGTCCTCGGCCTCTACACCGATCCTAGTCTCTGACAACTGGGGGCGTGGGTGCCTGATCATCTCGGGTAGTATGTAACCTCACCATCTGTGAGAGAATAGAAGATAGAAATTTAGAATTGTGATATCAAAATCTTGCACGACAAGGAAATCAAATGAAGTGGAACTTTCCTAATAGTTACATAGCCTTTGATAGATAAGTACAGACGTCTCCGTACCGATCATCAAGACTCTAATAAATCGGCTTGTGATTCATGGCTTCTATGAGGTTCTGATACCAACTTGTCATGACCCCGGCTCGCCCTCTGTGAATCATCGTGACAATACCTAGTCTCTATGACTAGGTAAGCCTAATAATGAGAAAAATAAACTAATTTGTGGAAGGAATAATTAAAAGCCGAAATAGTGAAATAAAACTAGTGATTTGTAATGCCGCTAAGCATACAAAAACAACTCTTGAAAACTAATACATTTTCCAAAATTCAGAATCTCATGATCACAAGCCTTTGAATGTGTAATAGCATCTAACATAGAAATGAAAGTACAGAAAGGATAATACAAAAAGGAAGAGTAGAAAGAGACTATGATGTATATCTTCCACGTCCGTAGACCGAAGAGTCCCTTTCTACTCTTCTTTTTTTGTATTATCCCTTATGTATTTTTGTTTCTTTGTTAGATATTCTAAAGTTAGATGCTTTTAGACATTCAAAGGTTCATGATCATGAGATTCTAGGTTTTGAGAAATGTATTAGTTTTGGAGAGTTGTTATTGTGTGTGCCTAGCATCATTACAAATCACTATTTTTATTTCACTATTTCGGCTTTTATTTATTCCTTTCACAAATTGATTTATTTTTCGCATTTTTAGGCTTACCTAGTCGTAGAGACTAGGTACCATCACGATAGTTCACGGAGGGAGATCCGGGGTCGTGACAAGTTGGTATTAGAGCTCTAGGTTCATATGAGTCATGAATCACAAGCCGGTTTATTAGAGTTTTGCTGATTGGTACATATATGGCTGTACTTATCTACGAGAAGGTATGTAACTGTTAGGAAAATTCCACTTCATTTGATTTCCTTGTCGTGCGAAATTTTGATATCACAATTCTAAACTTCTGTCGTCTATTCTCTCACAGATGGTGAGGACATGTGCTACTCGAGATGATCACGCACATGCGCCCCCTACGACAACCTTTAGAGGCCGGGACCGTGGTAAAGGCCGAGGATGCGTACGCGCACGCGGTGTAGCTAGAGAACCTGCTCGAGCTACCACCGAGGGGCCACCATCCTTGCCAATTAGATCCCAGACACCTGATATGCCTAATACTAGTACAACGCCAGCACTTCAGGAGACCTTAAGTTCATGAGAATGTACACTACTTTGGCTTAGGAAGGGTTTCTTCCCCTTGCTGGAGCTACATCCCAGGTCGGGGGAGGAGCACAGACTCCCAGCGCCCATGCTCCTGAGTAGCGAGTACTTGTTGATCAGGTTCTAGAGATTATTCCAATACAACCCATAGTTCCAGATCAGCCCGAGGATAAGGCAACATCTTCCGAGGATGAGCAATGGAGGCTTGAGAGGTTCAAGAAGTATAAGACTCCTGTATTCAGTTGTTTAGTATCATAGGGTACTGCGAGATTTCTAGATGAGTGTTACTGTATTCTTCGTACCATGGGTATTTCAGGATCGAGCGAGGTTTCCTTCACTACCTTCTAGTTGTGAGGAGCCGCCTGTGAGTGGTGGCGTACTTATGAGTTAGACAGTTCGGATGAGGAAGCTTCCCCTAACTTGGACTCAGTTTTCAGATATGTTCCTGAGAGAGTATGTTCCTCAGAGCCTCAAGGATGCATGGCGCATAGAGTTTGAGCATTTGCGCCAGGGTAGTCTGTCTCATAGTATGCTATTTGTTACACTAGCTTGGCTAGATATGCACCAGCCTTGGTTTCTATTGTTCGCGAGAGGGTCCGCCAGTTTATTAAGGGGCTTATTCCTTGCATTAGGTCTAGCATGGCTCATGAGTTGGAGATGGATATCTCTTATCAACAGGTGGTGAGCATTGCCAGAACGATTGGGGGTATAGATGCTAAGGAGAGAGAGGAAAGGGAGGCCAAGAGGTATCGAGAGTCGGGATATTATTCTAGTGTCTGTACCCCAACTGTAGGTTGTCATGGTAGGGTTTATATGAGTCACCCTATTTATTCAGCTCTTCTAACAGCCAGTGATCTTCCAGTTCCTCCTAGGCCTCGGGAGCCTTATTATGCACCTCGAGTATCTAGTGCGCCTCCTGCGCTGAGCACTTTCAGAAGTCACATCCTGTGCGGAGTGCTTTTAGAAGTCACATCCAGCAGTTGGCTCCAGCCAAACACAACTGCCACATCCTCCCAGAGCTTGTTTTGAGTGTGGTGACACATGCCACGTGGTGAGGGATTTCCCTAGACTTATGAGGGGTGAACCCCCACTGACTTCTTAGCCATATCATGCTCTGTAGAGTTCTCAGGCTATGATCACAGCACTAGTTGTTACCCCACCTGACCAGCTAGAGGTGGAGGTCGGGGAGGTAGAGGTCACCCTAGAGGGGGAGAAAAGGTTAGATACTATGCCTTTCTTGCCCGTACCGAGGCTGTTGCCACCAATTCTACCATCACATGTATTGTCCTGGTTTTTCACAAAGATGCATTGGTTGTATTTGATCCAAGCTCCACTTATTCTTTTGTGTCTTCTTATTTTGCTATGCATTTGGGTGTATCTCTTGATTTTGAGTTACCCTATTTATGTTTCTACTCCTGTAGGAGAGTTCTTATTATGGAACGTATTTATCGGTTGTGTTTAGTTTTTTTAGTGGTTTTTAGACCAGGGCCGATTTATTGTTACTCAACATGGTTAATTTTGATATTATCTTGGGCATGGACTGGTTGTCACCCCATTATGCTATTCTTGATTGTCACACCAAAACCATGATGCTGGCTATGCCAGGTGTACCGTATGTTGAGTGGATAAGAGGCTTTAGATCACACTACCAGTAGAGTTATTTCTTTCCATAAGGCTCATCAAATGGTTGAGAAGTGGTGTGACGCGTATATAGCTTATGTGAGAGATGTCTGTATTGATACATGTTCTGTTGATTCAGTCCCAGTAGTACATGTTTTTTTTGATATGTTTCCAACTGACCTTTCGAGTATGCCGCCCGATAGAGATATTGATTTTGGCATTGGTCCGTTGTTGGGAACTCAGCCCATTTCTATTTCTCCGTATTGTATGGCTCCTCCTAAATTGAAGGAGTAGAAGGATAAGTTACAAGAATTGGTTCATAAGGGTTTTATTAGGCCCAGTGTATCACCATGGGGTGCTCGTGTCTTGTTTGTGAAGAATAAAGATGGTTCTATGCTTATATGCATTGATTATCTCCAGTTGAACAAAGTTACACTGAAGAACTATTATCATTTGCCTCGTATTTATGTTTTGTTTGATCTGCTACAGGGTGCACAAGTGTTTTCTAAGATTGGATTGCATTTAGGGTACCATCTGTTGAAGATTCAACAGCCAGATATCCCGAAGACTGCTTTCAGGACTCGGCACGGTCATTACAAGTTCCTTGTTATGTCATTTTGGCTGACCAATGCCTCAGCAGCCTTTATGCATTTGATGCACAGTGTGTTTCGGCCATATCCTGACTCATTCGTCATTGTCTTTATTGATGATATTCTGGTGTATTCTTCGGAGTCGAGAAGATCATGAGTAGCACCTGAGGACTGTGCTTCAGACTCTAAGAGAGAAGAAGTTATATGCTAAGTTCTCGAAAGGTGAGTTTTAGTTGGATTTTGTGGCATTCTTGGGTCACGTGGTTTCTAGTGAGGGGATAAAGGTGGATCCGAAGAAAGTGGAAGTAGTGCAGAGTTGGCCTAGGCCATCCTCAGCTATACAGATTCGCAGTTTTCTTGGCTTGTCGGGTTGTTACCATTGATTTGTTGAGGGGTTTTCATCTATTGCAGCACATTTGACCAAACCGACCCAGAAGGGTGCTCCATTCCAGTGGACAGAAGAGTGTGAGGCGAGCTTTCAGAAGCTGAAGACAACTTTGACTACAACCCCAGTTTTGATATTGCCTACAAGTTCGGGGTCTGATACTGTCTATTATGTTATCTCGAGGATTGCAGTTGGATGATATTGATACAGGACGGTAGGGTGATTATCTACACGTCCAGAAAGTTGATGGTACATGAGAAGAATTATCTTGTCTATTATATTGAGTTAGATGCTATTGTTCACACCTTGAAGATCTTGCATCATTATTTATACGACATGCCTTGTGAGATTTATCCTGATTACCAGTTCAGGTAGAAGGATATAAATTTGCATTATCGGAGATGGCTAGAGCTGCTGAAAGACTATGATATCATTATTTGTATCACTCAGGCAAGGCCAATGTGGTGGCCAATTATTTAAGCCATTGGGAAGAGAGTTTGGGGAGTTTGGCTTATTTACCAGTATCATAGAGGCCCATGGCGATGGATGTTCAAGCCTTAGCCAATCAGTTTGTGATATTGATCTTTCGGAGCCTTGTCGGGTTTTGGCTTTTGTGGTCTCTGATCACTGCCAACTCGACGCTACACCAAGGTACAAAGAGCGGGTCGCAATAGCTTTTACCCGATATGAGGTCGGAATCAAATTCCTCAGGGAGCTAGTAGTGGACTTGGAATATCTATCTAGTTTAGAAATGTGCGTTTCTTCAAATATCACTTCCAACATATTTTGGGGTTTTCAATCATAACTACTACTATTAAACTATTAATTGAAACTAAACTATGGTATGAGCTGATTGCTAAAGTTTTATCTAATGGGAAGAAGGGCACTAGGGTCGTGACATCACCTAGGTGGGTAATTGATAGGTAAATGTTACTAAGGTTCATTTGGCATATATGGGACTTTCACGATAACCATTGCACAATTTTACCTACTCTTACACATCTCGGTAGAGAGAGTAATTTTTCCTAATTGACTCTCTTGAGACCAAATGGGTAGGGAAATTAGATCAAGCAACTAGGGTTCAAGTAGGGTGATTACTCTCTCGAGGTTTAACCCGTTAATTGGGGCTATCACTTCTTATGAGTCCAACCCAATTCCATGTTGGGTCAATTTTGAAGACATAGACTCTCTTTCTCAAGAAGAGTCAAATCCACAAAGTTTAAATTAGTGTTTGCAACCACCAATTCATAGATTAAAACATAAAATCAACCCAAATAGTAAATACCCATAGTCAATCTAACCCTAGATGGCAACACCCATCAATTACCCACACTAGGGTTGAGCCACAACCCTAGCTAATGGGTTTAGATACTCATGCTTGAGGGAAAAAAAATGAAGAAATAGATGAAGAACAATGCATATTAATTAATTACTAAATGAAACTACAAGAATCTATCGTTAATTTAAATCTCGAGTGCCAAAAATGGCTATAATATATGTTCCCACGGGCGCAGCTCAAGTTTGAAGATTATAGATGACCTAAAAATGGTAAAATATTCTATTTATACTAGGCTAGAAAAACTGGACAAAAATACCCTTGTGGGGTCAGTGCAGGCCACACTAAATGAACCACAGACGCCCTGAGCTCTTTGACTCCAAGTCTAGAATATCTGAACTTGGGCTCCATGGACCATGTAGAATGGACCACGACTGCGGAGGGAGCTGGCGCAGTCCGCAGAATCAGAACCGCGGGCCGCATTGCTTGGATTTGACAATTTTCAACCTCTATGAAACTCTTGTCCGCAGATCGCACAGATAGGTACTGCGGCCTCAAAGCCTTCATTGCAGACCGCGAGATGTGTACGACGACCGCATTACCTGAAGCTTGTTTTTCCAAGTCTCTAAACCAACTAGTGTAGCCGCATTCGACTTAATGCGGTTTGCACTAATCCTGCTTTCCCTCAGAATTCTTGGTCTTTGATACTTGAGCAGGTTTTACTCCTTTTGAGCCGTTCTTTGACTTTTCGTCACTTTGTCGATCAAACCTGCAATCAAGTGCAACTTGTAAGACTTTTGGGTCTATTTTGTAACAATTTATATTCAAATCATAGGCAAGTAGGAGCATAAAACACGTTAAAATCCCAACTTATCAACTCCCCCAAACTTAAGGCTTTGCTTGTCCTCAAGTAAACAAAATAAGACCCATCCCTTAAAGGAAAATCCAAGTAATTCTAGCTGTCCTAAAGTAACATCAACGAGCATCAATTGGGACTAACAATTGCCCTCAATACGAATGGATCATTAACAACATTTAAACTTCGAAAACTATGGATCAAGTGTGACACAAGAGCATCAAGAATTGACTCATTACATCTAAGAACTCTCTCAATTACTTTGGTCGCTGTAGAACCCAAACTCACATATCCTCAACTCTCCCTAAGCAAACCTCACCTTTTAGAGTATAAGCATACAAACCGAGGTTAATGGGAATTCGCTCGTCTCTCTCAAGAAAAGGTCACAAGTCCGGCTCTAAGTACCATATACTTTACCCTCATGTAAGTATCTACTAATGTAAGAGTCATCCAACTCAAGATCATATAGGGCATTTATGGAGTCAATGTGAAGGCTTTTGGTTCAGGGTAGGACAAGTTGTTGGTCTAAATGGGTTCCATCTTCCCTTAAGCACTTCGTTTGATTAATTTTGGCGCAATTCTCTTGACTCTTTGGGTATTTTCACTTCTTTTCAAGGGTTTAGAGAGACACATTGTCACTCTCTCTTACGCAGTTCAAAACGTTTCTCCTTTTTCTACTTTTCCACAATTTTTTCTCTTTTGTTTTTCTTGAATCCCTTTTAATTCTTTTTCACATTGGTTTTTTTTCTTTTTCTTTTTTTTTTCTTTTTCATTGCTTTCCTTTTATTTTTCTTTCGTAGTTTTACTACTTTGATTTCCTTTCTTGTCTCCCCCCCAAACTTAGACTTTTTCCATTACTCAAGGGAAGATTTGGGTGACAAGAGAGGGTATAATTTAGAACAGGTATAGGCTTGTCACATTAGTTTGAAAGAAAAAGGTTTAAGGCTCAAAAGGGTTAGCTAGGGATTATATCATTGGTAGGCTATTGAAGTGTTCAAGTGTCATCTTGATCAAGGAGAGCCTATAATTACTTCTTAAGTCAAATTTCACTCAACATTTCGCCTCAAGAAACATTCAGGGCAAGTTCTAGACCATTGGCTCGGGACTTGGACTCAAAATACGATTTCTCACCACACACACTCAACGATTGCTGAAAACATAGAGTCGGGGGCCCACAACAACATTAGACCCGATTGAACACACAATAGTCCCGAATTCCACATGATGAATGTTTGGTCAACACAAGAGTCTCAAGGTCACTACTTTCACCATCCTAAACACAACCACTTGTCTTTGACCATGGGATCAAAGGCAAATGTGTTAGGCTCAAGTGAAGCTTTGCTTGAGGTGCCCTTAACTATAAACTACCAAAAAATAAAATAAAAACAAAAACGGGCTCAAACCCTTAAGAAGTTTGTCAGGCTATATATCATCGGGAAGAGCCACCCGGTTCACACATTACTCCACCTTTGGAAAGAACCATAGCTTAAGAAAACCAAAGGCTTATTGAAAGCGCCAAAAACAAAACAAAAAGGCTACGATCCTATCTACGATTCTCAAAATGATTTTTTTTTTACAAAAACAGAAAGTAGAATGAATATTTACAATAGGGGATTAGAATATATACGTGAATGAATATATACAATAATGTAACTTTATATACAGACCAAAGAGAAGATAAAAAGTACGATAAAAGTAACTTTATGTACATACCAAATAGAAAATCAACAGTAAACACAAACGAAGTCAATCTATATATACAGTCATGCAATGGATAAAATGTAGGGCGCACCCCCTCAAATAAAAGCTGGTATTGTTCCCAATGCCAACTAAGCAAATAAGTACCAAAAAACATAATGAAATGATATAGGAACTCCCTAAGCCTCGTCTGTCTGCATGGGAACATGAGTGGTCTCCGGGTCCTCTGTATGTGCAGGAACCTCAGACTGGTTCCCTGTCTCCTGCTGCTCAACTGCTGGGACTAGGTCCTAGACCTGGATGGGCTACATATCAGGAGCATCCTGTGGCTGATTGGAGGAGGCCTCCGGTGGGTCTGTCAACTGGTTGATCGCGTCATCTACACTGGCTCCTCAAACTGGCCAGTTTGGGTAGAGGTGGGTGGCTTGTAATTTTTGTCTTTGGGGTTGTCTGGCCTCTTTAAGCTGTACCATGAGATTGTGGCGACTGGCTTTACCTTGACATCAAAGGGATTCTTCTCTACCTTTAGATCCCGGAAGTACATTGTGAGGGTGTTGGGAAAAGGGTAGTTCCTGTCATGCTCGACCCCTACTACAGAAATCAAACAAGACATCACATTGCCCACTTTGATAGGGTAGCCCGCCATAATAGAACCAATAAGAACAGCTCGAGAAGAGGAATAGTCTGATCATGGGTAGTAGGGTCAAGTCTACTACACACGAACGTCAACCACCCCTAGCCTTGAAATTGAGAGTCTTTCGAAGTATTTTGGCCCCTGCTTGTAGCCACTCTGGAACAGTACCCGAGATTTCCAGGTACGAAGGTAACCACAGATGAACCTCCTCGCACATTGCCAACTTCTCATTGTACAAGGTATTATCTTTGTCATTGAACCCAAAGTACTCATTTAATGCCTTCCCAGTAAACACCACATTCTTGTTCCACACTTTTGTCACTTTTGTGCCCTTCGTGATGTGGGCCACATTGCTATAGAACTCCTTGACCATGTGTTCATTTGCCTTTATACAGTCATTCCAAAAATGTTCCCAACCCACTTGAGCTCAAAACTGTATATGTATATTTGGGTTTAGGGGTAGCAAGTCTCGTTCAATAAAACTGCTTTCCAGAATCAGCTTCCGTATTGTCCACCATCCCTTGAATTTATGAAAAGCCACTTGGCTTACAAATCTGTCTTCGCAGACTGCGGGGTTTCTATCCGATCAACACTTCCAACCTGAGGCACACTACTATGAGGTTCCTCCTTATCACTATCATTACTACCCTCAGCACCTCCGTATGCACTGTCCCAGGATAATGAAGCTGTGGGGGAGGTGGAGTACTCAACTGGCGGCTGCTGAGCCCTCAAACGACTCATAAGATATATGTTGTGGAGTTTGGGCAGTGGTTCAAGATGGAACTAAGTGAGCTAGCACTAAGTCAGAGGAGAGGTCTTGAGAAGGCATGTACTCACTCCCCGATTGGTCACCGACTGTATCAACAACCTTGGTCGCTTTCCGTGTGTTCTGTCTAGGTTGTGGAGTGAGTTTTTCTTGTTTTCCTTTGACTCCCGGGGATGAGTCACCTCGATCGGGTTGTTTGTCACCTCTACCTCTTTGTTTGACCATTATCTGCAAGCACACAAATATGATAATGTTAGTCTAAGCATAGGCAATGAAATAGATGATGACATTGAATTGCAGGCAGCATATCAAATGTTGTAGAACAATACACCGCAACCTACACAAAAAGGAGTGCGGCTACATTGGATGCACCACGAACTTCACAAAGGCGACCGCAATCTGCATTGGGGAAGGGTCTTGATAACCACCTCTCTGAATCACTCCACCATGATTCACACAAAGTGGGATCGTGGCCACGATGGGCCAGCAGAGACTGCATAAAGTGCAATGAGGCCGCACTGGACATAGGTTAACTTTCAGTCAGTTGAATACCACTGTCCACATAGAATGGTACTACGGACCGCATCACAGCACCGCGGACCGCGGAGGGTGCTTGTTTAAGGTACTAAGCTAGGGTTTCAATTTTTGAAATTTTTGTTCAAGTTTTCCACCTAACTTGTGCCTACCCAATTTACCCACTCATTATGCATATCCAACACACAAACCCAACATTTAAAACTACTCTAAGCTAACAACGAAACTGATGAGAAGAAAAAAGGCTACTAGCATGAAAATAAAATGAATTGATCAAAGAAAGATGGATTAAATGTTACCAGATTGTGATGATGAAATGAAATTAATCATTCTAAGCAAGAATTACGATCAGAAGAGAGTGTGAACACTTGCTTTTAGGGGTCTGAGTGTTCAAATTTCGAAAAGTGTAAGTGGTGAACCCTAAGCTCTATTTATAGAAAAAGAAGAGAGACCCAGCCTTACCTACCAGCGCGACCGCACAAAACCGACCGTGGATCGTGCTTGATTTTTTCAACTGAAGCTTGAGAAGGCAACCTTCACAGTTTGCACAAAACTAGGCCGCGGCTACGTAGGTCCACCACGGACCGCACTAAATGAAATGCGGGCACGGTGGCAAACTTCAGAGAGCACCTCACTTGACCTTCACTAGTGCAGACCGTACTAAGTGCAATGCGGCCGCACTGGCAACTTTAGAGACTGTTCAATTTTTCCAAATATTTTGCGCTGCATCAACTCATTCCCTGCAACATCACACAAACAATTATCTCAAAAATTAAACCTACACCACCAAGAAAATCACAGAAAACAAGAAGAAAAAGACATGGGTTGCCTCCCAAGTAACGCCTGATTTAACGTCACGGCAAGATGAATGTTACCAGCAAATCATTTTAGATGGAGAAGTGCCACCACGTGGCTCTCCTCAAATTTCCCAAGATAATGCTTGACTCGATGCCGATAGGCTCTGAGGACTTCACCATTTTTGTTCCTTAGATCAAGAGCACCACAACATAACTTTAAATGGCCACTCCACTTTGACTTGAGCTTACCGGGAAACAGACGTACGAAATTGAACAAGAGAACCATATCTCCAACCTTGAAATCCTTGCCCCGAGCATATTTTTCATGAAGGTAATTCATTTTTTCCTTGTACAAGGGCGAGCTAGAGGAATCTAAACTTATCGAGCTCATTAAGTTGTTCAACCCAAAGATTTGCCGCAACATACCATTCTAAGTTCAACTTCCTCAAAGCCCATATGTCCTTGTGCTCTAATTCAACCAGAAGATGGCAGGATTTCCTAAACACTAACTAATATGGAGACATACCAACCAGAGTTTTGTAAGCTGTCCGATAAGCCCATAGAGCATCATCCATTTTTTTCGACCAATCGGTCTTATTAGCATTGACAGATTTAGACAAGATGCTCTTCTGTTGGAGACTTCCACTTGACACTATCTTGAGGATGATAGGGGGTAGAAATCTTATGATTGACACCGTACTTAGAAAGCAATGTGTCGAAAGACTTGTTGCAAAAGTGAGATCCCCCATCACTAATGATAGCACGAGGAGTGCCAAACCTTGTGAAGATACTCTTGTTAAGAAATGCCACAACACTCCGGGCTTCATTATTGGGTAAAACCACTGCTTTAACCCACTTCGAGACATAATCTACTGCCACGAGAATGTAAGTGTTCTCACAGGAGCTAACAAATGGATCCACGAAATAGATGCCCCAAATATAAAAAATATCCACTTCGAGAATTGTATTTAGAGGCATTTCATCCCTTATAGAAATTTCGCTGGCTCTTTGGCGTTCATCAAATCTCTTGACAAAATCACCTGTATCTTTAAATAAGGTCGACCAATAGAAACCACAATTAAGCACTTTAGAGGCTGTCCCCGCCCCGCCATGATGGCCACCATAGGGAGAGGAATGTCAAGCCTCCAAAATACCCAATTGTTCCTCCTCCAAGACACATCGTCGAATCATTTCATCAGTGTAAATCTTAAGCAAATATGGCTCGTCCTAATAAAAATCCAAGCTATCCAAGAAAAGAGCTCACACGGGATGATTCTGGTAACAAGATAACTTGAGACATCGGCAAACCACGACATTCCATTTATTGACATCGAAAGGAGTTGCTCGTCGGGAAATGAATCATTTATATGAAGGATGTTACAAGGGCTCCCCTCCTCATCTAAACGGGACAAGTGGTCTGCCACTTGATTCTCACTCCCTTTTCGGTCCACAATTTCCAAATAAAACTCTTGGAGAAGCAATACCCATCTCATCAATCTTGCCTTTGAGTCCTTCTTGGTCATCAAATACTTAGGGGCGGCATGGCCGGTGTGCAGTATAACTTTGGACCCATAAGGTAAGGTCAGAACTTCTCCATAGAAAAATAATAGCTAATAACTCTTTCTCGGTGACTGTGTAGTTTCTTTGAGCCTCATTCATGGTTTTGCTTGCGTAGTACACTGGATGGAACATTTATTTGATCCTTTGGCCCTTACAGTCCCAACCGCAACGTCACTAGCATTGCACGTGAGCTCAACAGGCAAGCTCTAATTTGGTGGGGTAATGATGGGGTAGAAGTCAACTTGAGTTTGAGAAGCTAAAGTGCTTGCATAAAATTCTCATTGAACAAGAACTTTGCATATTTCCCTAGAAACTTGCACAAAGGCTGTACCACTTCAGCAAAATCCTTTATGAACCTTCGGTAGAAGCCCGCGTGCCCAAGGAAACTCCTCACCCCTTTGATAGAAGTAGGGGGAGGAAGCCTCAAAATAACCTCAATCTTGGCCTTATCAACTTCAATTTCTCTCTTTGAGATTTTGTGACTCAACACTATGCCCTCTTCTACCATGAAGTGACACTTTTCCCACTTGAGAACAAGGTTGGTGTCTTCATACCGGGCCAACACTTTATCCAAGTTTTACAGACATTCATCAATGGAATCCCCAACCATGCTGAAATCATCCATGAAGACCTGCAAGATATCCTCCACCATTACAATGAAAATAGCCATCATGCAACGTTAGAAGGTCGCCGGAGCATTACACAATCCGAATGGCATTCGAGAGAAAGTGAATGTGCCACAAGGACATGTAAAGGTAGTCTTCTCTTGGTCCTCTGGGGCAATTAAAATTTGATTGTACCCCGAGTAACCATCCAGAAAGTAATAGAAAGCCCACCCCGCAAGACGATCAAGCATTTGGTCAAGGAACGACAACGAGAAATGATCTTTTCGAGTCACCTTGTTTAGCTTCCGATAATCAATGCATACTCTCCACCCGGTGACCATCCGAGTAGGAATGAGTTCATTGTTGTCATCGGTTACCACATTCATACCACCATTCTTCGGCACACATTGCACCAGAGAAGTCCAAGAATTATCAGAAATAGGGTAAACCACCTAATCATCTACCCACTTGATAACTTTCTTTACCACTTGTTGCATCGCCTCATTTAGTCTTCTTTGATGTTCCAAGGAAGGCTTTGCATCCTCCTCCAAGATGATTTTCTGCATGCAAAATTTGGGGCGTATTCCCCTAATGTCAGCTAGTGTCCATCCAATTGCCCGTTTTTGCTTTTGAAGAACCACCAATGTGGCCTCAACTACATGAGAGTCTAGGGTTAAAAGGTAGAACCTAAGTCCAAACACCAAATCAAACTTGCCCTAAAAATCCCAAATCATAGGGTTTTCAACTCGAATCAAATACAGATACGAGAAGACAAGTCATTGAAAAAGGCTCAGAGGTCTCTTTCCGAGACTTATGATAAACAAACTGATATGATAGCAGGTTTGAAACAACAAGAAAGATAGACAATTTAAAGCATAAAGAACGTGTTTTTTAGGAAAAGCTCGGAACATAAGCAAGTTCAGAAGAGAAACGAAGTGATATAAGCTTAAGAAACAGTAGATGAAACATGTTTAGAACTCAAATAGAAGTTCAGTAAAAGCAAACAAAACTCAAGAACTCAGTAGAAAACATATACAGTAGAAGAATACTGAAAAGTATAGCAAACAACATATAGGAAAACAAAATAAAGATTTACATGCGAGCCTATAGTAGAGGCACAGTAGAATGCAAAAGTACAGAAGAGTCATGTATAGTAGAAAGGAAGTAGAAGAACAACACATGCGTGGCAGAAAAGAAAACATACGAGCATAATATAGATAAACAGATATAAAGAAAAGAAAAGAAAGAATCAGAAAGGCGTTTGGAAGAACTTTCAGAAATCCTAAATCGAAAAGAAGCAATTTTTGAAAGAAAAGATTGGGGAAAACAACTATAAAATCCAGTAGAACACAGATATAGCATAGATCTAAGAAAACAAACAGAGAAGAACGTCGAATAGCTTAGGTTTCGGAGAAACCCTAGAAATGAGAAAGGCTTTGAAGAAAGTCTAATCTTGAGTCGGATGAGTTAGAACCAGGCTCCTAATGCTTTGGATACGGTGGAGCATGGCTGACGAGGCCATAGAACTATAGATATGAGAAGATCAGAAAGAGAACCATCAAGGTCATACCTCAAAACTTCGGACACCCAAGGTTTAATGGTGGGGGGGGGGATGAGTACATGCCGTCCATGGCGTGAGAAGCCATGGATTCCGGTGAAGTGGCGGTTGAAAACGGGTGAGACATGCTAGGGTTTCAGGAACCATCGAGAGCGTTTCAGAGAGGAAAGGATTCAAAGGCCGCTAACTAGGTGAAAGTGATTAGGGTTAGGGGTGTTTGGGAAATTAAAAAGGAAAGAGGGAATTATGGCCGTTGATTAAAATGATTAACAACCTGGAACAAAAGGGGACCCGGGTGGCTTTTTTAATTGGGTCATGGACGGGTAATTTAGGATTTGGGTCCGGTCCATTTGAAATTGAAATTAGGTTTTAATGAGGGGTCATTTTGGACTAAATTTAAAATGAAATAGGGTTCACTTTTAAATAGCCACTTTTCTTTTTTATTTTATAAACTAGTAAAAAATGATTTTGAAAATACATTAAAAGTACTGGATCAGTAAATAATAAATACATATTAATTGAAAATTCTTGAACCAATTTTATAATTATAAAATTCTATTTATCTTACAATATGCTAAACTTGCAATTATGGCAATTTAGATTTTAAAATGCCAAATAAATTTGTAATAATATACAAAAATTACCTTAAATATAGTTTTGTATAAATATGATAATCAAATAAATTATTCACCAAAATTGTTAATTTTAGGAATAATTATTGGTTTTTATATTGCTAAAATGGGAAATAAATTAATTTTTAAAACCTTTAAGAAATTAGGAAAAATATCCAAAACACTTGGGCATGCTTATATATGTATATACATGATCTTGAAAGTAGTTTGTATATAAAATACTTAGGGTAAAATTGGGTACCAAGAACTATCCATCTTTACCCGGGAATATTGAAAGAGTTGTCGGGTATCAACATAGATTCTGACCTTCCTATCCTTCTTTGGTACTGGCACAATATTGGCTAGCCATGTTGGATACTCTACTACTCTGAGAACCTTAACTTTTACTTGCTTGGTGACTTCTTCCTTGATTTTCAAACTCATGTCAGGCTTGAACTTTCTGAGCTTCTGCTTTAACGGTGGACATGTCGGATCAGTTGGCAGTTTGTGTGCCACAATAGATATACTCAAACTAGTCATGTCTTCATACGACCATGCGAATATATTCTCATATTCCCTTAGAAATTATGTGTACTCTTCCTTTTCTGATGGTGACAAATGAATATTGATGCGCGTAAGAGTGGGTATGTCTTTCACTTGAAAATCAACATCAAACCAAGTAGGCCCTATTTTCAGATATAAGCTAATTTCCCTAATAGTATACCTCTAAGACCCATCGAAAGCCTTAAAGCTGATGGCCCTATCCTTGATTTCATGCAGCCCTTTCCCCAATGTCCTGAGTGTCACCAGTGGACAGATGTTGAGACTGGACCCCCCATCGACCAGGATCCGGGTGATAAAATAATCGTCGCACTCCACAGTGATGTGCAATACCCTGTTGTGACTCAATCCCTCCGGTGGTAACTCATCGTCATGGATAGTGATATTGTGACTCTCCAATACCCGTCCCACCATGGTTTCCATTTCTCCTCGGGTGATGTTGCTTGGTACATATGCTTCACTGAAAACTATTAACAAGGCATTCTTGTGTGCAACGGAACTCTGTAACAAAGCAAGGATAGAAATCTGCGCCGGTGTTTGTTCAGCTGATCAATGACTGAGTATTCCTTTTCTTGTATCTTTCTCTAGAGATCATCAGGCCAGTTTCAGTGATGGTCGCCAACCAGAGGTCGGCTTGCTTGACTCATCCAAGTGTTCAGGAGTATAAACCCTGCCGGTTCTTGTTATACCCTATGCTGCAACTGCTTCTCCGAACTTGGTTTTCCCTTTCCTTCTTGCCTTGGCTATGTAATCCCACAGTATGGTTTTTGTGTGGAATGGTGCTACGGCTGACATTGCTACTGGAATGTGTACCCTAGCCTTGGAAGGTAGCACAACAACTTCAAATGGCGCAGGTGCCTTTGGGGACCCAAACTCCACCTCAATTGGTGGTGGCGTCTTTGTAGGGGAAGTTACTTCGAACTCAAGTGGTATGGACATATTCACCTTGGCGTCCCCAGAAGGCTGGATCTGGACCACAATCAGGTTAAGGGTGACTGTTGGTTTCTTTTGCTCGTCACCGTCTACTATCAACCCGTTCGATCCTTTGGGGTCCCAATCATTATCTATCTCAATCATGTGAAAGTCTCCACCCTTGTGGTCCGGTAGTGGGCTATTGCCGACATTTAGAGCAGGCTCCTTTACCACGATGATCTTGTTTTCAATCAAAGCTTGGATCATATCCTTCAAAGAGCGGCACTCATCAATTGTATGCCCTTTTATGCCGGAATGGTATGCACAAGTTTTGTTTGGGTTGACCCATTGGGAAGGATTTTTGGGGGTTATGGCAGGGATATGGGTGACATGACCAGCAGTTTTGAGCCTTTCATACAGCTGGTCAATTGGTTTGGCAATGGCGGTGTACTGTTTGGGAGATCTGCAGTTGAAATTTGGTCAGAGCCTAGGAAAGCATTAGCGAAGGGGAGGTGATTGATAGTGGGCTTGTTGGGTGTTTTAGGTTTGGTAGACGTGTGCGGGTTGTGAGTATGCGGGTGAAATAGGCTGATATGTGGGTGGTGGAGGTGATTGGTATGTAGGTGGTGGAGCTTGGTAAGAGGGCGAGGGTGCTTGGTAATTTGGGATAGGTTGATATGCGGGTGGAGATATTGGGTAGGATTGGCATTTTATTGGGGATTTTGTTCTCTGTGCAATCATCACGGCGCTCACGTCCCTTTTAATGGACGTGCCACAAGATTGTAAAGCCTTGTTGGTAGCCTGCAAAGCTTCAAGGTTTGTGACCATACCACTTTAAATACCTTCCTCGAAATTTCTGCTCTAGCTTGATGATGCTAGGAAATTTCTGGCTTTCAATCAGCATCAACCTTTCGTAGTACTGTGTGTCTTGAGCTCAGACAAAAAACCTGTTCATTTGTTCTTCTTCTAAAGTCAAATTGACTTTAGCAGCTTCCAATCTCCAACGAGTAGCATACTCGTGGAATGTTTTTGTAGGTTTCTTATTTAAGTTCTTATTTACCTCAATGTGTATTATTTTGAACTTATCAACATATTAACCTGTTATCGTTCGATCGAGCTCGAACTCTTCTTTTTTTGGCGAATTCGCTTGGCCTTAATGTGTGTTATTTCACACTTATCCAAATATTAACTCGCCATCGTTCAGTCGAGGTCGAACTCTTTTCTTTTATGCGAAGGCCATTGGCCTTAATGAGTGTTATTTTTAACTTATCAAAATATTAACCCATTGTTGTTCGATGGAAGTCGAACTCTTCTCTTTTTGGCAAAGACCCTTGGCGTTAATAGGTGTTGTTTCGAACTTATGAAAATAGTAACCCCTCATCGTTCAATCAAGGTAGAATGTTTTCTTTTAGGCGAAGGCCCTTGGCCTTAATGAGTGTTATTTTGAACTCATAGAAATATTAACACGCCGTCGTTCAGTCGACATCGAACTCTTCTTATTTTGGTGAATTATCAAAATATTAACCCTTCGTCATTTGATCGAGGTTAAACTTTATTTTTTTGGCGAAGGCCCTTGGCCTTATTGGGTGTTATACCGAACTTATAGAAATAATAATCCACATCGTTCGATCGAGGTTGAATTCTTCTCTTTTTGGCGAATGCCTTATGCCTCAATGGTTTTTATTTCTAAATTATCAAAATATTAGCCTGTTATTGTTCGATTGAGGTCAAACTCTTCACTTTTTTGCGAAGGCCTTTGGCCTTAATGGGTGTTATTTTGAACTTATCAAAATATTAACCCGTTGTTGTTTAATCGAGGTTGAACTCTTATATTTTTGGCCAACTCCCTTGGCCTTAATGGGTGTTATTTCGAACTTATTGAAATATTAACCCGTCTTTATTCGATCAAGGTCGAACTCTTTTCTTTTTGCCGAAGGCCCTTGGCCTTTACCGGTGTTATTTCAAATTTATCAAAATATTAACTCGTCATAGTTCTATCGAGAATGAATTCTTTTCTTTCATGTGTAGGCCCTTGGCCTTAATGGTTGTTATTTCAAAATTATCAAACTATTAACTCTTCGTTGTTCGATCGAGGTCGAGTTCTTCTCTTTTTTGCGAAGGCCCTTGGCCTTAATGGGTGTTATTTCAAACTTATAGAAATATTAACCCATCCTCCTTCGATCAAGGTCGAACTCTTATCTTTTTGGGGAAGGCCTTTGGACTTAATGGGTGTTATTTAAAACTTATAGGAATATTAAATCGTCGTCATTCTATTAAGGTCGAACGCTTTTCTTTTATGTGAAAGCGTTTGGCCTTAATGGGTCTAATTTCAAACTTTTAAATATATTAACTCGTTGTCGTTTGATCAAGGTTGAACTCTTTTCTTTTTGGCCAAGGCCCTTGGCCTTGATGGGTGTTACTTTTAACTTATCAAAGGATTAAACCGTCGTCATTCGATCGAGGTCAAACTCTTTACTTTTTGACGAAGTCCCTTTACCTCAATGGGTATTACTTCGAATTTATCAAAATATTAACCCATCATCGTTCGATCGAGGTCGAACTCTTCTCTTTTTGGCGAATGCCCTTGGCCTTAATGGGTGTTATTTAAAACTTATCGAAATATTAACTCGTTGTCGTTCGATTGAGATCGAACTGTTCACTTTTTGGCGAACAACCTACGCTTCAATGGTTGTTATTTTGAACTTATCAAAATATTAACCTGTCGTCATTTGATCGAGATCAAATTAACACATTTTGGCAAAGGCCTTTGGCCTCAATGGGTGTTATTTTGGCCTCAATGGGTGTTATTTTGAACTTATCGAAATATAAATCTGTTGTCGTTCAATCGAGGTTGAACTCTTCTCTTTTTGGCGAAGGCCCTTGGCCTTAATGGGTGTTGTTTTGAACATATCGAAATATTTACCCGTCATGGTTTAATGGAATGCAAAAATTTCTCCTTTTGGCGAAGGCCCTTGGCCTTAATGGGTGCTATTTCGAACTTATCAAAATATTAACCCGTCGTTGTCCGATCGAGGTAGAACTTTTTCTTTTAGACAAATGCCCTTAGCGTTGATAGGTGTTATTTCAAACTCATAGAAATATTAACCCGCCGTCGTTTAATCAAGGTGTAACTCTTTTCTTTTTGGAAAAGGCCCTTGGCCTTAATGGATTTTATTTCAAACGTATTGAAATATTAACCCGTAGTTATTTGATGGAAGTCGAACTCTTTTCTTTTTGGCGAAGGCCCTTGGCCTTAAAGGGTGTTTTTTCAAACTTATCAAATTATTAACCTGTCATCGTTCGATCCAGGTAGAACGTTTTCTTTTAGGTGAAGGCCTTTGGAATTAATGGGTGCTATTTCGAACACATAGAAATATTAACCCGCTGTCGTTCAATCAATGTCCAGATCTTCTCTTTATGGCGAAGGACATTGTCCTTAATAGGTGTTCTTTCAAACTTATCAAAATATTAACCAGTCGTCACTAGATCGAGGTTAAACTCTGATTTTTTAACGAAGGCCCTTGGACTTATTGGGTTTTATTTCAAACTTATCAAAATATTAACCCGTCGTCGTTCGATCCAGGTCGAACTCTTCTCTTTTTGGCATATACCCTATGCCTCAATAGTTGTTATTTCGATCTCATTGAAATATTAACCTGTCATTATTCGATCGAGGTCAAACTCTTCACATTTTGGGAAGGCCCTTGGCCTTAATGGGTGTTATTCCAAACTTATCAAAACATTAACCCGTTGTTTCGATCGACGTCGAACTCTTCTATTTTTGGCCAAGGACCTTGGCCTTAACGGGTGTTATTTTGAACTTATTGAAATATTAACCCATCATCATTCGATTGAGGTCAAACTCTTTTCTTTTTGGCGAAAACCATTGGCCTTAATGGGTGTGATTTCAAACTTATCAAAATATTGACCCATTGTTGTTCGATCGAGGTAAGACTCTTCTCTTTTTGTAGAAGGCCCTAGGCCTTAATGGGTGTTATTACGAACTTATGAAAATATTAACTAGTCGTCGTTCGATCGAGGTCAAACTCTTCTCTTTTTAGTGAAGGCCCTTGGCCTTAATGAGTGTTATTTCGAACTTATTGAAATATTAACCCGTCGTAAGTCGATCGAGGTCGAACTCTTATCTTTTTGGCAAAGGCCCTTGGCCTTAATGAGTGTTATTTTGAACTTATCAAAATATTAACCTGTAGTCATTCGATCGAGGTCAAGCTTTTCTCTTTTTCGCAAAGGCCTTTGGCCTAAATAGGTGATATATCAAACTTTTAGAAATACTAACTCGTCGTCATTCGATCGAGGTCGTAGTCTTTTCTTTTCAGTGAAGGCCCTTGGCCTTAATGGATGTAATTTCAAACTTATCAAAATATTAACTCGTCGTCATTT
The DNA here is from genome assembly GCA_034376525.1 of Nicotiana benthamiana. NCBI lineage: Eukaryota > Viridiplantae > Streptophyta > Magnoliopsida > Solanales > Solanaceae > Nicotiana > Nicotiana benthamiana. Next base: position 50,826,339 of record CM067330.1, on the reverse strand, counting down.
GATCAAGGTTAAACGCTTTTCTTTTTGGCCATGGCCTTGGCCTTAATGAGTGTTATTTTGAACTTATCAAAGTATTAACCCTTCGTCATTCGATCGAGGTCGAACTCTTTACTTTTTGGCGAAGGCCCTTAACCTCAATAGGTGTTATTTTAGACTTATCAAAATATTAACACGTCGTCATTTGATAGAGGTTGAACTCTTCTCTTTTTGGCGAAGGCCCTTGGTCTTAATGGTTGTTATTTCAAACTTATAGAAATATTAACTCGTTGTCATTCGATCGAGGTTGGACTTTTTTATTTTATGCGAAGGCCCTTGGACTTAATGAGTGTTATTTTGAAGTTATCAAAATATTAAGCCATTGTCGTTCGATCGAGGTCGAAATCTTTTCTTTCGTGCAAAGGCCCTTGGCCATAATGGATGTTATTTCTAATTTATAAAAATATTATCCCGTCGTTAGTCGATGGATGTCGAACTCTTCTCTTTTTGGCGAAAGTCCTTAGCCTTAATGGGTGTTATTTTGAACTTATTGAATTATTAACCCGTCGCTATTCGATGGAGGTCGAACTCTTCTCTTTTTGGCAAAGGCCCTTGGCCTTAATAGGTGTTATTTCTAATTTATCAAAATATTATCCCATCATCTTTCGATCGAAGTCGAACCCTTCTCTTTTTGCGAAAGCCCTTGGCCTTAATGGGTGTTATTTAAAAACTTATCAAATTATTAACCCGATGTCGTTCGATCGAGGTTGAACTCTTCTCATTTTGGCGAAGGCCCTATGCCTCAATGGGTGTTATTTCGAACTAATCAAAATATTAACCCATAGTCGTGCGATCGAGGTCGAACTCTTCTCTTTTTAGTGAAGGCTCTTTGCCTTAATGGGTGTTATTTCAAACTTATCTAAATATTAACTCACTGTCGCTCGAGTAAGGTCGAACGCTTCTATTTTTTGGAAAATGCCCCTGACCTTAATGGGTGTTATTTAAAGCTTATCCAAATATTAACTCGATGTCATTTAATCGAGGTCAAACTCTTTTATTTAATGCGAAGGCCCTTGGCCTTAATGACTGTTATTTCAAACTTACCGAAATATTAACCCGTCGTCATTCAATCGAGGTGAAACCCTTCTCTTTTTGGCAAAGGCCCTTGGCCTTAATGGGTTTTTTCAAACGTATTGAAATATTAACCCGTCATCGTTCGATGGAAGTCGAACTCTTCTCTTTTTGGCGAAGGCCCTTGGCCTTAATAGGTGTTGTGTAGAACTTATCAAAATATTAATCCGTCGTCGTTCGATCAAGGTAGAACTTTTTCTTTCAGGCAAAGGCCCGTGGCATTAGTAGGTGTTATTTCGAACTCATAGAAATATTAACCCGCCGTCGGTCAATCGACGTCGAGCTCTTCTCTTTATGGAGAAGGCCCTTGGCCTTAATAGGTGTTATTTTGAACTTATCGAAATATTAACCCGTAGTCACTCGATTGAGGTTAAACTCTTATTTTTTTGGCGAAGGCCTTTGGCCTTATTGGGTGTTATTTCGAACATATCGAAATATTAACCCGTCGTCGTTCGATCCAGGTTGAACTCTTTTCTTTTTGGCGAATGCCCTATGCCTCAATGGTTTTATTTCAAACATATCAAAATATTAACCTGTTATCATTCGATCGAGGTCGAACTTTCATGTTTTGGCGAAGGCCCTTGGCCTTAATGTGTTTTAATTTGAACTTATTGAAATATTAACCCGTTGTTGTTCGATCGACGTCGAACACTTCTTTTTTGGCAAAGGCCCTTGGCCTTATTGGGTGTTATTTCGAACTTACCAAAATATCAATCCATCATCGTTCAATCGAGGTCAAGCTTTTCTCTTTTGGCGAATGCCTTATGCCTCAATGGTTGTTATTTCTAACTTATTGAAACATTAATCTGTCGTCATTCGATCGAGGTCGAACTCTTTACTTTTTGGCGAATGACCTTGGCCTTAATGGGTGTTATTTCAAACTTATCAAAAACCCGTTGTTGTTTGATCGAGGTCGTACTCTACTCTTTTTGGCCAAGGCCCTTGGCCTTAATGGGTTTTATTTTGCACTTATTGAAATATTAACCATCGTCATCCGATCGAGGTCAAACTCTTTTCTTTTTGGGGAAGGACCTTGGCCTTAATGGGTGTTATTTCGAACTTATCAAAGTATTAACCCGTTGTCGTTCGATGGAAGTCGAACAATTCTCTTTTTGGCGAAGGCCCTTGGCCTTAATAGGTGTTAGTTGAACTTATCAAAATATTAACCCATCGTCGTTCCACCGAGGTAGAACTTTTTATGTTTGGAGAAAGCCCTTGGCCTTAATGGGTGTTATTTAGAACTTACCGAAATATTAACCCGCCGTCGTTCAATCGAGATTGGACTCATTTCTTTTTGGTAATGGACCTTGTCCTTAATGGGTGTTATTTCGAACTGATAAAAATATTCACCCGTCGTCATTCGATCGAGGTCGAACTCCTATTTTTTGGGCGAAGGCCCTTGGCCTTATTGGGTGTTATTTCAAACTTATCAAAATATTAACCCGTCGTCGTTCTATCGAGTTCAATCTCTTCTATTTTTGGCGAAAGCCCAACGCCTCAATGGGTGTTATTTCAAACTTATCAAAATATTAACCCGTCGTCGTTTGATCGAGGGCGAACTCTTCTCTTTTTGGTGAAGGCCCTTAGACTTAATGGGTGTTGTTTCAAACTTATCAAAATATTAACCCGTCTTCGTTCAATCGAAGTCAAACGCTTTTGTTTTTGGCGAAGGCCCTTGGACTTAATGGTTGTTATTAAAAACTTATCGAAATATTAACCCATCATAGTTTAATCGAGGTCGAACTCTTCTATTTTTGGCCAAGGCCCTTGGCCTTAGTTTGTGTTATTTTGAACTTGTCAAAATATTAACCCGTCATCGTTCGATCGAGGTTGAAATCTTCTTTTTTTGGCGAAGGCTCTTAGCCTTAATGGGTGTTATTTCGAACTTATAGAAATATTAACCCGTCATCGTTCTATCAAGGTCGAAAATTTTTCTTTTTGGTGAAGGCCCTTGGCCTTAATGGGTGTTAATTCAAACTTATCGAAATACTAACCTATCATCGTTCGATCAAGGACGAACTCTTCTCTTTTTGGCAAAGTACTTGGCCTTAATGGGTGATATATCGAACTTATGAAAATATTAACTTGTCGTTGTTCGATCAAGGGAGAACTCTTCTCTTTTTGGCGAAGTCCTTTGGCCTTAATAGGTGTTATTTCGAACTTATCAAAATATTAACTCGTCATCGTTTGATCAGGGTCGAACTCTTATCTTTTTGGGGAAGTCCCTTGGCCATTATGGGTGTTATTTCGAATTTATTAAAATATTAACCCGTCGTCGTTCGATGGAGGTCGAACTCTTCTCTTTTTGGCCAAGGCCCTTGGGCTTAATAGGTGTTATATTGAACTTATCGAAATATTAACTCCTTGTCATGCAATTGAGGTCGAACTCTTATTTTTTTGGCAAAGGCCCTTGGCCTTAATGGGTGTTATTTCGATCTTATCACAATATTAACCCGTCGTTGTTCGATCGAGGGTGAACTCTTCTCTTTTTGGCGAAGGTCGTTGGCCTTAATGGGTGTTATTTAGAACTTATTGAAATATTAACCCGTCATCGTTTGATCAAGGTCGAACCTTTTCTATTAGGCGAAGGCCCTTGGCCTTAATTGGTGTTTTTTCGAACTTATTGAATTATTAACCAGTCATCGTTCAATCAGGTCAAATTCTTCTCTTTTTGGCGAATGCTGCAGGCCTTGATGGGTGTTATTTCGAACTTATCAAAATATTAACCCGTCGTCATTCGATCGAGGATAAACTCTTATTTTTTTGGCAAAGGCCCTTGGCCTTATTGGGTTTTATTTTGAACTTATCAAAATATTAACTCATCGTCGTTCAATCGAGGTCAAACTCTTATCTTTTTCGAGAATGCCCTATGACTCAATGGTTGTTATTTCAAACATATCAAAATTTTAACCTGTCATCATTTGATCGAGGTTGAACTCTTCACTTTTTGGAAAATGCCCTTGGCCTTAACTAGTGTTATTTCGAACTTATCAAAATATTAACCTGTTGTTGTTCGAGAGATCGAACTCTTCTCTTTCCGGCCAAGACCCTTGGCCTTAATAGGTGTTATTTCAAACTTATCGTAATATTAACCCATCATCGTTCAATCGAGGTCAAACTCTTCTTTCTTTTTTTGCAAAGGCCCTTGGCCTTAATGGGAGTTATTTCAAACTAATCAAAATATTAACCCGTTGTCGTTCGATCGAGGTCGAACTCTTTTCTTTTATGCGAAGGCTGTTGGACTTAATAGGTTCCATTTCTAACTTAAAAATATGAACCCGTCATCGCTCGATCTAGAACGAACTCTTCTTTTTTTGGCAAAGGACCATGGCCTTAATGTGTATTATTTCGAACTTATCAAAGTATTAACCCGTTGTCATTCAATCGAGGTCGAACTTGTTTAGTTTTGGCAAAGGCCCTTGGCATTAATGGGTGTTATTTCGAACTTATGAAAATATTAACCCGTCGACAGTCCCAGTTTTTGGAGAGCGAGATATCTTTTGGGGGAATCCCAGTCCGTCTGACATTGCTCATAACATAGGCTACAACATCGGAGAATGCACAACAATGTTGTTTCGCTTGGGTTCTATTTGTGCACAATTGTGGTTTCCTCTTCTTGCTCCTATCTTACGGTTCAGAGGTATCACCGAAGGGAGGTACCACAGTTGTTTTGCGGTAGTTTTTCATCCTTTAATTGAGATGTTGGTTTTTTATATATTTGTTCTCCTGCGCATCCATTGTATTCCTACTTGAGCAGAGATTAGGAGACGGGTTAGAATAAAACTTTCCTTGCCCATATGTTGTTGTTTGATGGGGGAGAACTAATGGATAACACCGTTCGTCTTGTTTGGCGTGTCGATGGTTGATGAGGCAAAGGTTTTTGGGCTTGATAATTTTGTTCGTCTCTCCTCCCCTTACTGCATTGCTCCTTCGTCTCGCACGGGTTGGATTTTTCATTCGCCCCCCTTTTTGGTGAGTGATTGTATTTCTTTTCTTTGATATGGGAGAGACTAGGAAATATCACTAAGAATACCCCACATACGGTGCCGAATTGCTTGATTAAAAAGTTATTGAATCCCTTTTGAACAAATCAATCAAAGATGAAGGGGAAAATCTTAGTGAGACATAGTAAATTCCCAATCAAAGAGCTAGCAGCATGGATCACACCCACGATAAAGGGAATATAACCGATTTTATTTAAATTTCAAGGAATATTTCCCATTAATCTATGAGGAGTCCACTTTAAATGTTTTGCTGGAGATTCCTAGATGTCTCTCAAGAATATTAGAACAAAGCTGTTTAGCTATTGGGAGAGAGAGAGAGATTGAGGGCGCAGTCCCTTTGTTGAAAGCTTTCCCTTGTTATATATAGTTGTGGAACCCGTACCCTTTGTTGGGCCCTATGTTCGCTTGCCTCCAATGTGATTTAGTCGTAACTTTAAGCGCCTACCTCGCTAAGTCTTTGGATGTCGCGGAGGAGATATGGAGTGGGCTATATTATTTTTGCTTGCCTGGTTATTCAGGCGGGACGTTGGTCGACTCGATCACGACGGTCAGATTTTGACCAATATAATTAGTCTCTCCGTTTGTCGGGGTCGTCCTCTGTCAGGCTTAGCAGACGAATCATGATTGTTCTGAATTCGAGAGAAATTTGACTTATGATTCTTCATTACTTAGTTACATTTCTTGGATTCTTAGCGGAGTGGCAGCATTTTTTCGATCCATATGGACCGTTGAGACGGTTTCGGAGCCAAAACGTCATGTGGTATTACAGATTTGTTTTGTGGTCACCGTCATTGTTACACACGTTCTTGAGGGGCTGAAACATTTAGTGCCCTATCAGATTTGAGTGGTGACTCTTAGGTTTCGTGCTCATGTGATTTATATCTCCTATAAATAGAGAGAGCTTATCATTCGATTAATACACTTTTTTATCTCATACTTGAGAGAATCTAGCATATATACTTTCTTTCCGACGGCTCAAATTTCTGCTTGCCCCCTTGTTTGCTGAAAACCTTCATCCCTTCTTCTTATTACTTCTTTGGCATGTTTTCAAATAAAAATGGCTGGCGATTCTTCTTGCAACAATCTTTCTGCCTCTAATGTGGTACCGGAAGGCACTGCTCAGACAACGGAGGAGTAGATGCGGCGAAAGATAAAGAGGTTCCATCAGTAACTGAGATCCTGCCTCCCCTTGGAAAAGAGTCGACTGATTTCAGTATTCGTGCCAGGGTAAAATTGGAACCTGTTCCCTCCATTATGAGAGAAAGGGATATTGAAAGTTGAAAGAGGGATGGGGAATCCCCGATTATGTTTATATGCACCCATTAGTGGGGAACGATATAGTTCACTTTGACCACCTCGGATACTGCGTGCTCTACGCCTACCTCTTTCTTATAGGGTATACACTTCCTTTTCCTTTACTAGTAGTGGATTTTTGCCGTTTTTACAAGGTACTCCTTGCCGAACTTTCTTCGCATTTGTACAAGTTATTCCTTATGCTACTTAAGTAGAAGGATCTCGCCGGCCATGAGGTCAATTTGGACCACATGCTCAACAACTTTTCTCCTCAACTTATTCAAGATTTGATGATTCGTATACGTCTTCTGGGGTCGAGGAGTCTGGTGGTGAAGATGGATGGCAGGACCAATCACCGTTTCTACGATAATTAATTTTATGTGCGGACTAAGCATGTTGTGGGCGGACCCAACGAGCTTCCCTACGAAGTGGAACTTTGCGCATAAGTTTTCATTTTTTTAATCAGAAAAGTGCCCGACCATTTGATCGAGGTCGATCTCTTCTCTTTATGGCGAAGGCCTTTGGCCTTAATGGGTGTTATTTCAAACTTATCAAAATATTAACCCGTCTTCGTTCGATCCACGTCGAACTCTTCTCTTTTTGGCGAAGTAACTTGGCCTTAATGGGAGTTATTTCTAACTTATCAAAATATTAACCCGTCACCATTCGATCGAGGTCGAACTCTTCTCTTTTTGGCGAAGCTCATTGGCCTTAATGGTTGTTATTTCAATGTTATCAAAACAAAAACCCGTCATCGTTCGATCGAAGTTGATCTCTTTTATTCTTAGCGAGAGCCATTGGCTTTAATGGGTATTATTTCGAACTTGTCAAAAAATTAACCTGCCGTCGTTCGAATAAGGTCAAACTTTTCTCTTTTTGGCGAAGGCCGTTGGCGTCAATGGGTATTATTTCAAATTTATCAAAATATTAAACCGTCATCATTTGATCGAGGTTGATATCTTCTCCTTTTGGCGAAGGCCCATGGCCTTAATGGGTGTTATTTCAAACTTATCGAAATATTAACACGCCTTTGTTCGATGGAGGTCAAACTTTTCTCTTTTTGGCAAAGGCTCTTGGCCTTAATGGGTGTTATTTCAAACTTTTAGAAATATCAACCCATCATCGTTCAATCGAGGTTGAACTATTCTTTTTTTGGTGAAGGTCATTGGCCTTAATGGGTGTTATTTTGAACTTATCAAAATGTAAACACATTTTCGTTCGGTCGAGGTCGAACTCTTTTATTTTTGGCGAAGGCCCTTGGCCTTAATGGTTGTTATGTCGAACTTATCGAAATATTAACCTGTCGTCGTTCGATCGAGGTCGAACTCTTCTCATTTTGGGAAATGCCCTTGGCCTTGATGGGTGTTATTTTGAACTTATTGAATATTTACCCATCGTCGTTCGATCGACGTCGAACTCTTTCTTTTTTGCAAAGTCCATTGGCCTTAATGGGTGTTATTTCGAACTTATCAAAATATTAACCCGTCATTGTTCGATTAAGCTCAAACTATTCTCTTTCTGGCAAAGGCCCTTGGCCTCAATGGGTGTTATTTCGAACATTTCAAAATATTAACCCGTCAACATTAGATCGAGGTCGGACTTTTCGCTTTTTGGCGAAGGCCCTTGGCCTTAATGGGTGTTATTTCGAACTTATCAAAATATTTACCTGTCATCGTTTGATCGAGGTCAAACACTTCTCTTTTTGGCGAAGGCCCTTGGTCTTAATGGGTGTTATTTCGAACATATCAAAATATTTACCCATCGTTGTTCGATCGAGGTCAAACTATTTTCTTTTTGGCGAAGGTCCTTGGCCTTAATGGTGGTTATTTTGAACTTATCAAAATATAAATCCCCTGTCGTTTGATGGAGGTTGAACACTTCTCTTGTTAGCGAATGCCCTTGGTATCAATGGGTGTTATTTCTAACTTATAAAAATATTTACTCGTAACTCTTCTCTTTTTGGCGAAGTCCCTTGGCCTCAATGGGAGTTATTTTGAAATTATCAAAATATTAATCCGTCGTCGTTCGACTAAGGTGGAACTCTTCTCTTTTTGGAGAAGGCCCTTGGCCTTAGTGTTAGATAATACGCTTAATGCTAGAGGGGGGGGGGGTGAATAGCGTTATAATAAAATTTAGCGTAAACTTGCGGAAATTAAAATTTGCAGGAAATAATTAAGTGCGTTAAATAAACAAAAGGAAAGAACGCACCGATATATTCTGGTTCACCACAACACGTGGCTAGTCCAGTCCCTGAGAGACTCTCTCGAGATTTTCCACTAACTTGTCAAGCTTACGGGTGCTCAACAAACCTTTACAACTTAAGGACACAAGCCTTAACACCTTTGCTTGGAGATACAACACTCCAAGACTTCAACCAAGGAAACACAAGTTCCTTACAACAAGAGAATCATAATTCTCTTACAAGTGTACAAAACACTAAGCACTCAAACAAAACACTCCTTAATGAGTAGATATGAGTAAAAGAAGTAGGCTCAAGATTACAACAACTATAGACAAGACTTTGGCTCTCAAAAGCTTTATGAAATGAATATAAAATGATAAACAATAATATGCAAGCTTATAGCAATAGAATGATCAGTTGTTGTGTGTTGTTGTGTTTAAAACACTGAAATGAAACTGTATTTATAGTTGAAAAACTTGGCATTACCGTTGCCTAATTGCCAATTAAGAGTTGCTGATTTTACTCTGTGACAATCGATTGTCAGGAAGCCACAATCGATTGTTTGCCAATCGTACCAAAAATCAATCCCAGATTTTACGCTTAACAATCGATTGTCCAAGATCAACAATCGATTATTGGCAATGTTCAAAAAATCATTTCCAGATTTTACGTAAAACAATCGATTATACCAAATCAATAATCGATTATTCAGCAACGTTCAAAAAATCTTTTTCAGATTTCAATATCAACAATCGATTGTACAAAATCAACAATCGATTACCTGACGGTATTTGAAAATTTTACGACAACGGTCAGCTTCACAATCGATTGTGCAATGTTAACAATCGATTATTTATCAGACATTGAAAATCATTTTAGACACTGCCTCGTGACAATCGATTATTATATACTCACAATCGGTTATTTAATAATTTTGAAAAAGTCTGGAAGTCACTGCCTCAACACAATCGATTGTCATAAGTTCACAATCAATTATTTTGTGACTTTGAAAAATCTGAAGGACACTGTCTCTTCACAATCGATTGTCATTAGCTTCACAATCGATTATTCTGAGTTTTGAAAAAACTTTGATGTACACTGCCTCATCACAATCGATTGTCATAAGGTTCACAATCGATTGTCATGCAGGTCTGAAAAACCTGATCCTCACTGCCTTAACACAATCGATTGTCATTAGTTCACAATCGATTGTCATGCAGTCTTGGCTTAACATAATCGATAATCATAAGTACATAATCGATTATCTTAGTCCAAAATTTAGAGGCATGTTTAAAAATCATTTTGACTGAAGTAAATATGCATGATTTAAAATCATTTAGCATTAAATTAAATATGCATGATTTTGTAAAAATAATTTTACGAGAGAAGCCATGTCATGAGTCAAGTTGTCGGATCAAGATCACAATTAAGAACGACTCATTTAACCTATAAAACTTTGTCTTGTGCTTGAATCTCGTTATCCACCAATTATGCGCTTGTAATTGAACTTCGTCATATATCACTTTGCGCTTCGTTTGTCATTCATCAAAACCTACACATAAGAACACACGTTTTAGTATAAAGCTTTGAGAACGTGTTTCCAACAATTTCCCCCTTTTTGATAATGGCAAACTTTAAGCGGGATATGCAACTTAAACAATTTATAATGACGATTCAAGACACGTAAAGATATACAATAAGTATGCGATTAGTTCCCCCTCAATATATGAATTCCCCCTCAATTTAAGCTTATAAATATTGAGAGTGCATACCCGTTATCTTCCCCCTTTTGCCAATAGCAAAAATAATATAAGAAGATGCCAAAAATGTAAATAAAACTCAAGTAATAGAAAACGTGATTACTTAAAGAGAGTACAATAAGTCAAGTAATAGCAGAACAATCGATTATTGATACGAGATAATCGATTATTTAGACGACAGAAACCGAATTTTCTGAAGAAGACTTGATTATTGCGCGTCATGCTTTATAATTCCCCTACCTTTAGGGCGATACCTGCAAAAATTTGTTAGATGTCTCCGACGCTCAAGTTAGAAATCATGTAAGATAAAAAGATGCAATGCATGACTTAGATCAACGTGGAGTCAAGAATCCCGAGTTCACTACGAATTCGGAAGAAGGACTCTTTCTCTAAGGGTTTAGTAAAGATGTCGGCCAATTGGTCTTTGGTTTCAACAAATTCGATTTTGAGATCGCCCTTGAGAACGTGATCTCTTATAAAATGATGTCTAATTTCAATGTGTTTTGTTCGTGAATGAAGAACAGGGTTCTTCGTAAAGCATATGGCACTAGTATTATCACATCTAAGAGGGATATGATCAAGACTTAGGCCATAGTCCAAGAGTTGTTGTTTCATCCAGAGGATTTGAGCGCAAAAACTCCCTCGATTGTGGACAACGCAACACTTACTTGTTTCTTGCTAAACCAAGAAACGAGAGAGCTACCGAGCAAATGGCAAGTGCCACTAGTGCTCTTGCGGTCCAATTTGCATCCAGCAAAATCGGAGTCGGAATAGCCAACGAGTTGGCATGAAGAACCTTTGGGGTACCATAGACCCACATTTGTAGTATCAACAAGGTACTTCAAAATCCGTTTTACTGCAGTAAGGTGAGACTCCTTCGGACACGATTGATAACGGACGCATAAGCACACGCTAAACATGATGTCCGGACGACTAGCAGTAAGATAGAGAAGAGAGCCAATCATACCTCGATACTTCTTAGTGTCGACTTCCTTACCTTTTTCATCTTTGTCTAGATGATCGGATGTGCTCATGGGAGTCGCCATAGCTTTTGCATTGTTCATTTCAAATCGTTTAAGCAATTCTTTGCAATATTTGGCTTGGCAAATGAACGTACCTTCTTTCATTTGCTTTACTTGTAATCCCAAAAAGAATGTTAACTCACCCATCATAGACATCTCAAATTCCCTTGTCATTAAGTCGGAAAATTCCTTGCATAAGACATTGTTAGTAGCACCAAATATGATATCATCCACATATATTTGAACTAATAAAATATCATTGTTTTTATGCTTAACAAAAAGGGTGGTGTCAACTTTCCCCCTAATGAAATCATTTTCCAATAGAAATTTACTCAATCTTTCATACCAAGCTCGGGGAGCTTGTTTTAAACCATAGAGAGCCTTTTTGAGTTTGAAAACATGATCGAGAGATTTAAAATCTTCAAAACGGGGGGGGGGGGTTGTTCAACATAAACTTCTTCTTGTATAACACCATTTAGAAAAGCACTTTTCACATCCATTTGATATAAATTGAAATTCATAGAAGAGGCAAACGCGAGCAATAGACGAATAGCTTCTAATCTAGCTACGGGAGCATATGTTTCTTCATAGTCAATACCCTCTTCTTGATTTTAGCCTTTTGCTACAAGCCTAGCTTTGTTTCTAGTGATTACACCATTTTCATCTAGTTTGTTTCGAAAAACCCATTTCGTACCAATTATGGTATGATTTTCAGGTCTTGGCACCAAATCCCAAACGTCATTCCGTTTGAATTGGTTAAGCTCCTCTTGCATTGCCAAGGTCCAAAATTCATCCCCAATTGCTTCGGAGATGGTTGTTGGTTCAATTTGAGACACAAAAGCAGTATGTCTTAAGGTGTTCTTAAGGGAGTTTCGGGTACTTACCTTTTCTCCGACGTCGCCAATTACCTGTTCGAGAGGGTGATCTTTAATTGTCCTCCACTCGTTAGGCATTTTCGTTTCATTCTCCAATTGTGGCTCTTCCTCCGTTGGTTGTTCCAAGATTTCATCTTTATTTTCCTTAGACGTTTCCACTTGTATTTTGTCTTTCAAGCTATCTAAAATACCTGCAAGATCAAAACCGGAATCCTTTCTCGCCAAGCGAGCATTATTTTCGGCAAATACAACATGAGGGAATTCCTCCATAGTTTTGGTTCTTTTATTAAAAACCCTATATGCTTTGCTACGTGAGGAATAACCAATGAAAATTCCCTCATCGGACTTAGCATCAAACTTTCCCAATTGATCTTTGCCATTGTTATGAATAAAACATTTACAACCGAATACTCTAAAATGGGAGATATTTGGTTTCCTTCCCTTGTAGAGTTCATAAGGGGTCTTCATGAGTATTGGCCTTATGACTACTCTATTTAAGATGTAGCATGCGGTACTCACGGCATCCGCCCAAAAATGTTTGGGAATCTTAGCCTCTTCGAGCATGGTTCTAGCCATCTCTTCGAGACACCTATTTTTCCTTTCCACCACCCCATTTTGTTGTGGTGTTCGTGGAGTGGAAAAGGTATGCTCGATACCGAGTTCGTCACAAAAGTCTGCAAAGAGATTGTGATCAAACTCTCCCCCATGATCACTTCTAATTGAAGTGACGGTTGTTTCCTTCTCGTTTTGAACACGCTTAAGAAAATATTTAAAATTCTGAAAAACATCACTTTTATTGGCAAGAAATAAAGTCCAAGTAAATCTAGAATAATCATCAACAATCACAAAAGCATAATGATTTCTTCCTAGACTTTCAATGCGAGATGGTCCAAATAAATCCATGTGAAGCAATTGCAATGGTCTAGAAGTTGAAACAATATTTTTGGATTTGAAAGATGCTTTTGTTTGCTTCCCTTTTTGACAAGAATCACATATAGAGTCATTTTCAAATTTCAAATTGGGAAGGCCAATAACTAAGTTTTGAGAAATCAATTTGTTCAAAAGATGCATGTTTATATGAGCAACTCTACGATGCCATAGCCAAGTATCATCCTCTTTGCTCAAGGCAATCCACATATTCGGGTGAGGAATTAGCAAGATCAACCATGTAAATATTATCCACTCTAAAACCACGAAGGATAATTTTGAAATCACTACGTCTAAACACTAAGCATTCATCCAATCAAATAGGGCAAGATTTCCCTTGTCACATAATTGACTTATGCTCAAGAGATTATGCTTTAAACCTTTCACAAGTAATATATGCTTAATAGAGGAATTTTCATCCTTACCGACCGATCCGATGCCAATGATCTTTCCTTTATTGTTATCCCCAAAAATCACCACTTCCTCCTTCTTTGTGTTCTTGTTGAAGGAATTTGGATTCGTCTCCCGTCATATGTTTGGAGCATCCACTATCAAGGTACCATAGTACACTTGATTCCTTCAAACATACCTACACAACAAGTTAATGCGTTTTAGGTACCCATGCCATTTTGGGTCCTTGAGGGTTAGGCATATTATAATGATGCGATTGAGTGATATGTCTATGTCGTGTAAAGCATGCAGGGGCAATATGACCAATGCGTCTACAATAATGACAAGTCACATTGGGGTTATACATTCTTCTAGGTTCATAGTAACTTGATGGACGAAAATGAATTACTCTATTTTCATTGTGGCTATTGCACATTTCATGAGAACCATTTCTCCTACTATTAGTTCTAAAATGAGCAGCGTTTCTAGAGTAATGGTCATGTCTAGATGTTCTAGGAGGTTCAAAACTCCTTCTAGTGTTTGGCCTAAAATATGCATCATTTCTAGGGTAGTCTTTTCTAGGTGCTAAGTCATTTCTAGGTCTTCTAAAATGTTCAACATTTGGTCTAACATGCATATTTGTTCTAGGATTGCTCTTTCTAGGATAAGCATTTGTTTTATTAATCCTAGGTTGAGCCTTAGGTGGTTGTGGTTTGGCTTCAACCTTTTCTTTAGGCTCATTCTTAAAACCTATGCCATGCTTGGTTGACTTCAAATTAACAAGGACCTCATTCAAGTTTTTGTGAGAAGAATTAAACTTATCTAAGGTACCTTTAAGTCTATCTACCTCATTTTCAAGATGCATGCAAGAAGAGCAATTTTTAATAGAACTTTCGGGCTTGTCGGCGCTTCTTTTTCCGAAAAACTTGTTTTCCTCTTTCAGCTTTTCATTTTCTAAAACCAGTTTTTCTAAATCCTTTTCTTTTAAAGAAAGCTGTTTTTGGAAATCTTTTTCTTTTAGAGAAGCATTTTCTTTTATGCTCTTGACAGTTTTTGAAGCTTTAATAAATTCAGTATATAGCTCATCAAAAGCAGTTCGCATTTCTTCAAGAGTAAAGAAGTTTTTAGAAGAGATTTGACATACCTCATCTTGCTTGTCTTCTTGCACCATAAGACAAAGGTTTGCAGCTTCGTCTTCTTCTTCTTCGCTTGACTCATCTCCGGAGTCTCCTCCCCAAGAAATGTATGCACGTTGCTTCTTAAAAGGTTTCTTCTCCTTTTTGATGTTTGGGCAATTTGATTTGATGTGCCCGGTTTCACCGCATTCATAGCACTTTATTTGCTCGCCTTGCTTTTAGCCCTTTCATTCATACTCCTTTCGCATGAACTTTTGAAATCTTTTGATAACGAGTCCAAACTTGTTGTCTCCGTCCTCATCAACTTGAGGTTGGCTTGTGCTTGCCTTAAGCGCTATTGTTTGCCTCCTTTGATCATCAACAAGAGGGTTAAGTATTGTAGATTCATAAGTCTTAAGGTTACCTCTTAATGCGTCGATTGTGACATTTGAGACGCCAATGGATTCTTGAATTGAGTCTGCCTTTGATCGCCATGCAGTGAGACTTCTAAGAATTTTTCGAACCAGTTCTCTGTCCGTGAATGTCTTCTTGAGGGCATGTAGGTCATTTACGATTATTGAAAATTGTTCGAACATTTCATCCACCTTTTCACCTTCCTTCATGTGAAATAATTCATAAGCATGGGTTAGGAAATCAATTTTAGCTTCCCTTACCTGGTCCGTACCTTCGTACGTAATTTCCAGCTTGTCCCACATTTCCTTTGCCGTTGTGCAACATGATATTTTCCTGTAATCGTCAGCATTTACAGCACAATATAATAAATTAATTGCTTTAGCATTATTTTGAACCTTTCGGATATCATCCGCGTCATATTCTTCTTCGGACTTGGGAACCCATTCGTTTTCAACCTTTTTGGTTGGAATTTGATTTCCCTTCGTTATCACCTTCTAGAGATGAAAGTTGTTTGCTTGAACGAAAATTTTCATCCTCTCCTTCCAGTACGTGTAGTTTGTACCGTTGAATAGAGGTGGTCGTGTGGAGCATTGTCCTTCATCAATTCCTGCAAAAGAGTCACGAGTAGAAGCCATGGATGGTTCTCTCAATTTGTTAAGTCTTCAGAGAGTAGGGCTCTGATACCAATTGTTAGATAATACGCTTAACGCTAGAGGGGGGGGGGGGGGTGAATAGCGTTATAATAAAATTTAGCATAAACTTGCGGAAATTAAAATTTGCAGGAAATAATTAAGTGCGTTAAATAAACAAAAGGAAAGAACGCACCGATGTATTCTGGTTCACCACAACACGTGGCTAGTCCAGTCCCCGAGAGACTCTTTCGAGATTTTCCACTACTTTGTCAAGCTTACGGGTGCTCAACAAACCTTTACAACTTAAGGACACAAGCCTTAACACCTTTTCTTGGAGATACAACACTCCAAGACTTCAACCAAGGAAACACAAGTTCCTTACAACAAGAGAATCACAATTCTCTTACAAGTGTACAAAACACTAAGCACTCAAACAAAACACTCCTTAATAAGTAGATATGAGTAAAAGAAGTAGGCTCAAGATTACAACAACTATGGACAAGACTTTGGCTCTCAAAAGCTTTATGAAATGAATATAAAATGATAAACAATAATATGCAAGCTTATAGCAATAGAATGATCAGTTGTTGTGTGTTGTTGTGTTTAAAACACTGAAATGAAGTTGTATTTATAATTGAAAAACTTGGCATTACCGTTGCCTAATTGCCAATTAAGAGTTGCTGATTTTACTCTGTGACAATCGATTGTCAGGAAGCCACAATCGATTGTTTGCCAATCGTACCAAAAATAATTCCCAGATTTTACGCTTAACAATCGATTGCCCAAGATCAACAATCGATTATTGGCAACGTTCAAAAAATCATTTCCAGATTTTACGTAAAGCAATCGATTATACCAAATCAACAATCGATTATTCAGCAACGTTCAAAAAATCTTTTTCAGATTTCAATATCAACAATCGATTGTACAAAATAAACAATCGATTACCTGACGGTATTTGAAAATTATACGACAACGGTCAGCTTCACAATCGATTGTGCAATGTTAACAATCGATTATTTATCAGACTTTGAAAATCATTTTAGACACTGCCTCGTGACAATCGATTGTTATATACTCACAATCGGTTATTTAATAATTTTGAAAAAGTCTGGAAGTCACTGCCTCAACACAATCGATTGTCATAAGTTCACAATCGATTATTTTGTGACTTTGAAAAATCTGAAGGACACTGTCTCTTCACAATCGATTGTCATTAGCTTCACAATCGATTATTCTGAGTTTTGAAAAAACTTTGATGTACACTGCCTCATCACAATCTATTGTCATAAGGTTCACAATCAATTGTCATGCAGGTCTGAGAAACCTGATCCTCACTGCCTTAACACAATCGATTGTCATTAGTTGACAATCGATTGTCATGCAGTCTTGGCTTAACATAATCGATTATCATAAGTACATAATCGATTATCTTAGTCCAGATTTTAGAGGCATGTTTAAAAATCATTTTGACTGAAGTAAATATGCATGATTTAAAATCATTTAGCATTAAATTAAATATGCATGATTTTGTAAAAATAATTTTACGAGAGAAGCCATGTCATGAGTCAAGTTGTCGGATCAAGATCACAATTAAGAACGAATCATTTTACCTATAAAACTTTGTCTTGTGCTTGAATCTCGTTATCCACCAATTATGCGCTTGTACTTGAACTTCGTCATATATCACTTCGCGCTTCGTTTGTCATTCATCAAAACCTACACATAAGAACACACGTTTTAGTATAAAGCCTTGAGAACGTGTTTCCAACACATAGTAGGTGTTATTTTGATCCAATCAAAATAATAACACATCATCGTTCCATCGTGGTCAAACTCTTTTATTTTTAGTGAAGGCCTTTGGCCTTAATAGGTGTTATTTCGAACATATTAAAATTTTAACCCATCGTCATTCAATTAAGGTCGAACTCTTCTATTTTTGCCGAAAACCCTTGGCCTCAATGTGTGTTATTTCGAACTTATCAAAATTAACTCGTCATCATTTGATTAAGGTTAATCTCTTCTCTTTTTAGCAAAGGCCTTTGGCCTTAATGGGTAATATTTCGAACATATCGAATTATTAACACGTCTTCGTTCGATCGAGGTCGAACTCTTCTTTTTTTGGCGAAGGCTCTTGGCCTTAATGGGTGTCATTTCAAACTTATCGAAATTTTAACCCATCGTCATTTGATCGAGGTTGAATTCTTCTTTTTTTTTTTGGCGAAGGTAATTGGACTTAGCGGGTGTTATTTTGAACTTATCAAAATGTTAACACATTTTCGTTCGATTGAGGTCGAACTCTTCTTTTATTGGTGAAGGCCCTTGGCCTTAATGGTTTTTATTTCGAACTTATAGAAATATTAACCTGTCGCGTTCGATCGAGGTTGATCCATTCTCTTTTTGTTGAAGGCCCTTAGCCTTAATGAGAGTTATTTCGAACTTATCGGAATATTTACCCATCGTTGTTCAATAGAGGTCGAACTCTTCTCTTGTTATCGAAGCCCTTGGTCTTAATGGGTGTTATTTCGAACTTTTCAAAATATTAACCCGTCGTCAGTCGATCGAGCTCGAACCCTTCTCTTTTTGGTGATGGCCCTTGGCCTCAATGGGTGTTATTTCCAACTTATCAAAATATTAACTCATCATCGTTTGATGAAGGTTGAACTCTTCTCTTTTTGGTAAAGGCCCTTGGCCTCAATGGGTGCTACTTCGAACTTATTGAAATATTAACATGTCATTTTTCGATCGAGTTCAAATTCTTCTCTTTTTGGCGAAAGCGCTTGGCCTTAATAGGTATTATTTCAAACTTATCAAAATATTAACCCATCGTTGTTAGACCGAGGTCGAACTCTTTTCTTTTTTGTGAAGGTCCTTGTCCTTAATTGGTGTTATTTCGAACTTATCAAAATATTAACCCGTTTTAAATCGATCGAGGTTGAACAATTTTCTTTTTGGCGAAGGCCCTTGGCCTTAATGGGTGTAATTTTCGACTTATCGAAATATTAACCTGTCGTAATTCGATCAAGGTCGAACTCCTCTCTTTTTAGCAAAGGCCCTTGGCCTCAATGGGTGTTATTTCAAACGTATCGAAATATTAACGCAACATTGTTTGATCGAGGTCTAACTCATCTCTTTTGGCGAGGCCCTTGGCCTTAATTGGTGTTATTACTAACTTATCAAAATATTAACCCGTCGTCATTCAATCGAGGTCGATCTCTTATCTTTTAAGCGAAGGACCTTGGTCTTAATGGGTGTTATTTCGAACTTATCAAAACATTAACCATCCTTGTTCGATTGAGGTCGAACTCTTGTCTTTCGGGTGAATGTCCTTGGCCTTAGTGGACATTATTTCGAACTTATCGAAATATTAACCCGTTGTCGTTTGATCGAGTTTGAACTCTTCTCTTTTTGGAGAAGTCCTTTGGTCTTAATGTGTGTTATTTTGAACTAATAAAAATATTAACCCATCGTCGTTCGATCGAGGTTGAACTATTCTCTTTTTGGCTAAGGCCCTTGGCCTTAATGGGTGTAATTTCGAACTTATCAAAATATTTACCTGTTGTCGTTCGATGAAGGTCGAGCTATTTTCTTTTTGGCGAAGGACCTTGGCCTTAAAGGGTGTTATTTCAAACTTATCAAAATATCAACATATTGTCGTTTGATTGAGGTCGAACTCTTCTCTTTTGCCGAAGTCCCTTGGCCTTTATGGGTGATATTTCGAAATTATCAAAATATTAACTCGTCGTCAATCGATCGAGGTCGAACTTTCTTTATGGCGAAGGTCCTTGGCCTTAATGGGTGCTTTTTCCAACTTATCAAAATATTATCTCGTCGTCATCAAAGGCCCTAGGCCTCAATGGGTTTTATTTCAAAATTATCAAAATATTAATCCGTCATCGTTTGATTGAGGTCGAACTCTTCTGTTTATGGCAAAGGCCCTTGGACTTAATGATTATTATTTTGAACTTATTAAAATAATCCGCCATTGTCGTTCAATCGAGGTCCAACTCTTTTCTTTTTGGCGAAGGTCCTTGGCCTCAATTGGTGTTATTTTGTACTTATCGAAATATTAACCCGTCGTCTTTCCATTGAGGTAAAACTCTTCTTATTTTGGCGAACGCCCTTGGCCTTAATAGGTGTTATTTCAAACTTATCAAAATACCAACCCGCCGCCGTCCTATCGAGAACTCTTCTCTTTTTGGTGAAGGTCCTTGAGATTAATGGGCATTATTTCAAACTTATCGAAATATTAACCCGTCGTCGCTTGATCGAGGTCGAACTCTTCTTTTTTTCGCGAAGGCCCTTGTCCTTAATGGATATTATTTCAAATTTATAAAAATATTAACAAGCCGTCTATCTATCATGGTCGAACTCTTATCTTTTTTGCGAAGGCCCTTGGTCTTAATGGGAGTTATTTAAAACTTATCGAAATATTAACTCGTCATCGTACGATCGACATCGAACTCTTTTCTTTTTGGCGAAGGCCCTTGGCCTTATTAGGAGTTATTTTGAACTTATCAAAATATCAACTTGTTGTCTTTTGATCCAGGTTGAATTCTCCTCTTTTGGGCGAAGGACCTTGGCCTTACCGAGTGTTTTTTCGAACTTATCGAAATATTAACCCGTCGTAATTCGATCGAGGTCGAACTCTTTTTTTTTTCCGAAGTCCCTTGGCCTCGACGGGTGTAATTTAGAAATTATCAAAATATTAACCCGTTGTCGTTCTATAAAGGTCGAATTCTTCTCTTTTGTGCGAAAGCCCTTGGCCTTAATGGGTGTTATTTCGAGCTTATCGAAATGTTAATCTGTCATTGTTCGATCGAGGTCAAACTCTTTTCTTTTCTTTTTACCGAAGGCCCTTGGCCTTAATGGGTGTTATTTTAAACTTATCAAAATATTAACCCATCATCGTTGGATCAAGGTCGAACTCTTCTCTTTTTGGCGAAGGCCCTTGGCCTCAATGGGTGTTATTTTGAACTTATCGAAATATTAACCCATTGTCTTTCAATAGAGGTTAAACTCTTCTCTTTTTGGCGAAGGCCCTTGGCCTTAATAGGTGTTATTTCAAACATATCAAAATAATCAAACTCTTCTTTTTCTGGTGAAGGCCCTTTTATTAATGGGTATTAATCCAAACTTATCAAAATATTAATCCGTCGTCGTTCTATCGAGGTCGAATTCTTCTTTTTTTTTTTTCTTTTCGCGAAGGCCCTTGTCCTTAGTGGATGTTATTTCGAACTTATCAAAATATTAACAAGTCGTCATTCGATCGAGGTCGAAGTCTTCTCTTTTTGGCAAAGGCCCTTGGCCTTAATAGTCGTCGTCATTCGATCGACGTCGAACTCATTTCTTTTGGCGAAAACCTTGGGCCTTAGTGGGAGTTATTTTGAACTTATTAAAATATTAACACGCGGTCTTTCGATCAAGGTTGAACTCTTCTCTTTTTGGTGAAGGCCCTTGGCCGTAATGGGTGTTTTTTTAAATTTATCAAAATATTCACCCATCGTCATTCGATCGAAGTCTAACTCTTCTCTTCTTGGCAGAGGCCCTTGGCCTCAATGTGTGTTATTTCGAACTTATCGAAATATTAGCCCGACATCATTCGATTGAGGTTGACCTCTTATCTTTTCGGCAAAGGCCCTTGGACATAATGGGTGTTATTTCGAACTTATCAAAATAATAAGCCATTGTCGTTCGATTGAGGTCGAACTCTTTTCTTTTTGGTGAAGGCCCTTGGCCTCAATGGGTGTTATTTTGGTCTTATCAAAATATCAATCTGTCGTCTTTCAATCGAGGTAATACTCTTCTCTTCTTGGCGAAGGCTCTTGGCCTTAAAATGTGTTATTTTGAACTTATCAAAATATTAACCTGTCGCCGTTTGATCTGGTCGAACTCTTCTCTTTTTGATGAAGGCCCTTGGTATTAATGGGTATTATTTCAAACATATCAAAATATTAACCGGTCGGCATTTGATCGAGGTCAAACTCTTGTTTCTTCGCGAAGGACCTTGTCTTTAATGGATGTTATTTCGAACTTATTGAAATATTAACCAGTCGCTGTTTGATCGAGGTCGAACTCTTCTCTTTTTGGTGAAGTCCCTTGGCCTTAATGGGTGTTCTTTCAAACTTATAGAAATATTAACTCGTCATCGTCCGATCGACGTCGAACTCTTTCTTTTGGCGAAAGCCCTTGGCCTTAAAGAGAGTTATTTTGAACTTATCTAAATACTAAACCGTTGTCTTTAGATCCAGGTTGAACTCTTCTCTTTTTGCCAAAGGCCCTTGGCCTTAATGGGTGTTTTTTCGATCTTATCGAAATATTAACCCGTCGTCATTCTGTCGAGGTCGAACTTTTTTTATTCTCGAAGGCCCATGGCCTCAATGGGTGTAATTTAGAACTTATATTAACCTGTTGTCGTTTTATAGAGGTCGAATTATTCCCTTTTTGGCAAAGGCCCTTGGCCTTAATGGGTGTTATTTCGAGCTTATCGAAATGTAAAACCGTCATCGTTCGATCGAGGTCGAACTCTTTTCTTTTTAATGAAGGCCTTTGGCCTTAATGGGTGTTATTTGAAACTTATCGAAATATTAACCCATCATCGTTCGATCAAGGTCGAACTCTTCTCTCTTTAGCAAAGGCCCTTGGCTTCAATGGGTGTTATTTCGAACTTATCTAAATATTAATCCATCATTGTTCGATCGAGGTTAAACTCTTCTCTTTTTTGCCAAGGACCTTTTCCATAAAGGTTGTTATTTCAAACTTATCAAAATATTAACTTGTCATCGTTCGATCTAGCTCAAACTATTCTCTTTTTGGCGACGGACCTTCGCCTTTAAGGGTGTTATTTCAAACTTATTAAAATATTAATCCATCGTATTTCAATCGAGGTCAAACTTTTCTCTTTTTTGGTGAAGGTCATTGGCTTTAATGGGTGTTATTTCGTACTCATCAAACTATTAGCCTGTTGTTATTCGATCAAAGTCGAACTCTTCTCTTTTTGGTGAAGTCCCTTGGCCTTAATGAATTTTATTTAGAACTTGTTGAAATATTATCCTATCGTCGTTCGATCGAGGTCAAACTCTTCTCTTTTTGGTGAAGGCCCTTGGCCTTAATGGGTGTTATTTCGAACTTATCAAAATATTTACCCGTCATCGTTCGATTGAGGTCGAACTCTTTTCTTTTTGGCGAAGTCCCTTGGCCTCCATGGGTGTTATTTCAAACTTATTAAAATACTAACCCATTGTCAAACCCAGTTTTTTTAGAGCGAGATATCTTTTGGGGGAGTCCTATTCATTTGACATTGCTCATAACAGAGGGTGCAACGTCAAAGAATGCGAAGCATTGATGTTTCACTTAGGTAAGCTCTGCGCACAAATTGTAGTTTTCTTATTTGGCTCCTATCTTCGGTTCGGAGATATCATCGGCGGGCGGTACCACAATTATTTTGCGGCAGTTTTTCATCCTTTAATTGAGATGCTTTTTATGTATTTGTTTGCTTGCGCGGCCATTGTATTCTTACTTTAGGAGAGATTAGGAGGTGGGTTTGAATGGAACTTTCCTTGCCCCCTTCTGGTGGTTCGATGCGAGAGAACTAATGAGTAACAACATTTGTCTTGCTGGCGTATAGATGGTTGATGGGGCGGCTTGATATGTTTGTTCGGATCTTCTCCCCTTATTGGTTGCTCCTTTGTCTCGCGGGGGTTGGATTTTTCCTTCACCTTCCTTTTTAGTGAGTGATCGTATTTATTGTCTTTGATCAGAGAGAGACTGGGAAATTTCACTATGAAATCTCCATAGATGGCGCCAAATTTTTTGACTTAAAAGTTATTGAAGTCCTTTTGAACAAATCAATCAAAGATGAAGGGGACAATCTTAGTCAGACATAGTAAATTCTGAATCAAAGAGCTAGCATCATGGATCTCAAACACGATGAAAGGAACGTAAACGATTTTATTGAAATTTAATGCAATGTTTCCCAGCATCGAGCTCTTCTCTTTTTAGCGAAGGCCCTTGGCGTTAATGGGTATTATTATAAACTTATGGAAATATTAACCCATCGTCGTTCAATTGAGATCGAACTGTTCTCTTTTTGACAAAGACCCTTGGCATTAATGGGTGTTATTTCGAACTTATCAAAATATTTACCATTATCGTTCGTCAAGGTCGAACTCTTTTCTTTTTTGTGAACGACCTTGGCCTTAAAGGGTGTTATTCAAAATTATCGAAATATTAACCCGTTGGCGTTCGATCGAGGTCGAACTCTTCTCTTTTTGCCGAAGTCCCTTGGCCTTAATGGGTGATATTTCGAACTTATCAAAAAATTAATCCGTCATCAATCGATCAAGGTTGAACTCTTTTCTTTATTGCAAAGGCCCTTGGCCATAATTGGTGTTATTTCGAACTTATCAAAATATTGACCCGTTATCAATTGATCGAGGTCGCTTTTTTTTTTTTTTGGGCGAAGGCCCTTGGCCTCAATGGGTGTTATTTCGAAATTATCCAAATATACACCTGTCGTTGTTCGATCGAGGTCGAACTCTTCTCTTTTTGGTGAAGGCTCTTGGCCTTAATGGGTGTTATTTTGAACTTATTGAAATATTAACCCATCGTCGATGTCGAACACTTTTCTTTTTGGCAAAGGCCCTTGGCCTTAATGGGTATTATTTCGAACTTATCGAAATATTAACTCGTTGTCTTTTGATCGAGGCTGAACTCTTCTCTCTTTAACGAAGTCCCTTGGCCTTAATGGTGTTTTTCCAACTTATCGAAATATTAACCTGTCATCATTCTATCGAGGTCGAACTCTTCGTTTTTGCTGAAGGCCTTTTGCCTCAATGTGTGTAGTTTAGAACTTTTCTAAATATTAACTTGTCATCATTCAGTATAGGGCGAATTCTTCCCTTTTTGGCGAAGGCCCTTGGACTTAATGGGTGTTGTTTCGAGCTTATTGAAATGTTAACCCGTCATCGTTCGATCGAGGTCGAACTCTTTTATTTTTGGCAAAGGCCCTTTGCCTTAATGGGCGTTATTTCAAACTTATCAAAATATTAACCCGTCGTTGTTCGATCAAGGTCGAACTCTTCTTTTTTTGGCAAAGGCCCTTGGCCTCAATGGGTGTTATTTCGAACTTATCCAAATATTAACCCGTCATCGTTTGATCGAGGTTGAACTCTTCTTTTTGTTTTGGCGAAGACCCTTGGCCTTAAAGGGTGTCATTTCGAACTTATCAAA
This sequence comes from Nicotiana benthamiana, assembly GCA_034376525.1. Lineage (NCBI taxonomy): Eukaryota > Viridiplantae > Streptophyta > Magnoliopsida > Solanales > Solanaceae > Nicotiana > Nicotiana benthamiana. The sequence continues at coordinate 50,801,387 of CM067330.1, read as the reverse complement.
ATATTAACTCGTCATCATTCAATCTAGCTCGAAATCTTCTCTTTTTGGCAATGACCCTTGGCCTTAATTGGTGTTATTTCAAACTTATCGAAATATTAACCCGTCATATTCCAATCGAGGTCAAACTCTTCTCTTTTTGGCTAAGGTCATCGGCCTTAATGGGTGTTATTTCAAACTTATCAAAATATTAACCCATTGTCATTCTTTTGAGGTTGAACTTTTCTCTTTTTTGCGAAGTCCCTTGGCCTTAATGGATTTTATTTGAACTTATTGAAATATTATCCCGTCGTCATTCGATCTAGATTGAACTCTTCTCTTTTTGGAGAAGGCCCTTGGCCTTAATGGGTGTTATTTCGAACTTATCGAAATATTTACCCGTCATTCTTAAATTAAGTTCAAACTCTTTTCTTTTTGGAAAAGGCCCTTAGCTTTAATGGTTGTCATTTCATACTTATCGAAATATTAACTTGTTGTCGTTCGATCAAGGTCGAACTATTCTCTTTTTGGTGAAGCCCCTGGGCCTTTAATGAGTGTAGTTTCGAACATATTAAAATATTAACCCATTGTCTTCCGATCGATGTCAAACTCTTTTCCTTTTAGGGAAGGCCTTTTGCCTAAATGAGTGATATTTTTTACTTATCGAAACATTAAACCGTCGTCATTCAATCAAGGTCGAAATCTTCTCTTTTTGGAGAAGCCCCTTCGGATCAATGGGTTTCATTTTATATTTTATCAAAATATTAACCCGTCGTGGTTCGATCAAGGTCGAACTCTTATCTCTTTGGTGAAGACCCTTTTCCTTAATGGGTGTTATTTTAAAATTATCAAAATATTAACCGGTCACGTTCGATCGAGGTCCAACCCTTCTCATTTTGGCGAAGGCCCTTGGAATTAATGGGTGTTGTTTCAAACTTATCAAAATATTAACCCGTCGTCGTTCGATCAAGGTCGAACTCTTTTCTTTTTGGTGAAGACCCTTGGCCTCAATGGGTGTTATTTCGAATGTATCGAAATATTAACCCGTTGTCTTACGATCGAGGTCAAACTCTTCTCTTTTTGGTGAAGGCCCTTGGCCTTAATGAGTGTTACTTCGAACATATCAAAATATTGACCCATCGTTGTCCGATCGAGTTCGAACACTTCTATTTTTGGCGAAGGCCCTTGGCCTTAATGGTGTTATTTCGAACTTATCTAAATATTAACCCGTCATCTTTTTATCGAGGTCAAACTATTCTTTTTTTGGAAAAGTCCCTAGGCCTTAAAGGGTGTTATTTTGAACTTATCAAAATATTTACACATTATCGTTCGATCTAGCTCGAACTATTCTCTATTTGGCGACGACCCTTGGCCTTAATGGGTGTTATTTGTAACTTATCGAAATATTAACCCGTCGTATTTCAATCGAGATCGAACTTTTCTCTTTTTGGAGAAGGCCCTTGGCCTTAATGGGTATTATTTCGAACTTATCAAAATATTTGTCCTTCGCCGTTGAATTGAGGTCGAACTCTTTTCTTTTTGGCAAGTCCCTTCGCCTTAATGGGTGTAATTTCATACTTATCGAAGTATAACTCATTTTCATTCGATCAAGGTCGAAAGCTTATCTTTTCGGTGAAGACCCTTGGTCTTAATGGGTGTTATTTCAAAATTATCAAAATATTAACCATCATAGTTCGATCGAGGTCGAACCATTCTCATTTTCGCGAAGGCCCTTGGACTTAATGGGTGTTATTTCGAACTTATAGAAACATTAACCCGTCGTCGTTCGATCGAGGTTGAACTCTTTTCTTTTTGGAAAAGGCCCTTGGCCTCAATGGGTGTTATTTCGAATTTATCAAAAATTAACCCGTTTTCGTATTATCGAGGTCAAACTCTTCTCTTTTTGGTGAAGGCCCTTGGCCATAATGGGTGTTATTTTGAATTTATCGAAATATTGACCCATTATCGTCCGATCGAGGTTGAACTCTTCTCTTTTTGGCGAAGCCCCCTGGCCTTAATGGGTGTTATTTCGAACTTATCTAAATATTAGCCCGTCATCGTTTGTTCGAGGTCGAACTTTTCTCTTTTCGGCAAAGGCCCTTGGCCTTAAAGGGTCTTATTTTGAACTTATCAAAATATTAACTTGTCGTCGTTCGATCTAGCTCGAACTCTTCTCTTTTTGGCAACGAACCTTGGCCTTATTGGGTGTTATTTGAAACTTATCGAAATATTAACCCGTCGTATTTCAATCGAGGTAGAACTTTTCTCTTTTTGGAGAAGGCCCTTGGCCTTAATGGGTATTATTTCGAATTTATCGAAATATTTTTCCGTCGTCGTTCCATTGAGGTCGAACTCTTTTCTTTTTGGCAAGTCCCTTGGTCTTAATGGGTGTAATTTCATACTTATCGAAATATTAACTCATTGTCGTTCGATCAAGGTTGAACTCTTCTCTTTTTGGCGAAGGCCCTTGGCCTTAATGGGTGTTATTTCGAGCTTATCGAAATATTAACCCGTTGTCGTCCGATCGAGTTCGAACTCTTATCTTTTTTGGGAAGACCCTTGGCCTTAATGGGTGATATTTTGAAGTTATCAAAATATTGCACCATCGTCGTTTAATCAAGGTCGAAATCTTCTCTTTTTGGAGAAGGCCCTACGCATCAATGGGTGTTATTTCGAACTTATCAAAATATCAATCCATCGTCGTTCGATCGAGGTCAAACTCTTCTTTTTTTGGTGAAGACCCATGTCCTTTATGGGTGTTATTTCGAACTTATTGAAATATGAACCCATCATCGTTCGATCGAGGTCGAACTCTTCTCATTTTGGCGAAGGACCTTGGACTTAATGAGTGTTATTTCGAACTTATCAAAATATTAACCCGTCGCCGTTCGAGCAAGGTCAAACTTTTTTCTTTTTGGCGAAGGTCCTTGGCCTCAATGGGTGATATTTCGAATTTATCAAAATATTAACCCGTTGTCGTTCGATTGAGGTCAAAATCTTCTCTGTTTGGTGAAGGCCCTTGCCCTTAATGGGTGTTATTTCAAACTTATCAAAATATTGACCCGTCATCTTCCCATCGAGGTCGAACTTTTCTTTTTTTTTTTTTGTGGCGAAGGCCCTTGTCTTTAATGTGTGCTATTTTGAACTTATCAAAATAATAACTTGTCATCGTTTGATCGAGGTCGAACTCTTCTCTTTTTGGAAAAGGTCCTTGGCCTTAACGGGTGTTATTTTAAACTTATCGAAATATTAACCCGTTGTCATTCGATCTAGGTCAAACTTTTCTCTTTTGGTGAAGGCCCTTGGCCTTAATGGGTGTTATTTCGAACTTATTGAAGTATTAACCCATCGGTAGTCCCTGTTTTTTTAGAGCGAGATATATTTTGGAGGAGTTCCAGTTGCTTGACATTGCTCATATCGGAGGGTGCAACATCAGAGAATGCGAAGCATTGCATTTTTTCTTAGGTTCGCTCTGCGCGCGAATTGTGCTTTTCTTGTCTGGCTCCGATCTTACGGCTTGGAGTATCACCAGCGGGCGGTATCACAGTTATTTTGCGGTAGTTTTTTATCCTTTAATTGAGATGTTTTTATATATTTGTTCGCCTGCTCGGCCATTGTATTCTTACTTGAGCAAAGATTAAAAGGCGAGTTAGATATGAATTTTCCTTGCCCCCATCTGGTTGTCTGATGGAGGAGAACTAATGGGTAACACCGTTTGTCTTGTTTGGCGTATCGATTGTTAATGGGGCGGCTTGATAAGTTTGTTCGACTCTCCTCCCCTTATTGGTTGCTCCTTTGTCTTGCATGGGTTGGATTTTTCCTTCGCCCCCTTTTTGGTGAGTGATCATATTTCTTGTCTTTGATGTGGGAGAGACTAGGAAATTTCACTATGAAATACCAATAGACGGTGCCAAATTGTTTGACTTAGAAGTTATTGAAACCCTTTTTAACAAATTAATCAAAGATGAAGGGAAATATCTTAGTCAGATACAGTAAATTTTTAATCAAAGAGCTAGCATGGATCATACACACGATGAAAGGAACGTAAACAATTTTATTGAAATTTAATGCAATGTTTCCCAGCATCGAACTCTTCTCTTTTTGGCAAAGGCCCTTGGCTTTATTGCTGTTATTTAAAAGATTGAAATATTAACCCATCGACATTCGACGAGATCGAACTATTCTCTTTTTGGCGAAGGCCCTTGGCCTTAATGGGTGTTGTTTCGAACTTATTGAAATATTTACCCATTGTTGTTCGATCAAGGTCGAATTCTTTACTTTTTGGCAAAGGCCGTTGGCCTTATAGGGTTTTTATTTCGAACTTATCAAAATATTAACCCGTTGTCGTTCGATCGAGGTCGAACTCTTCTCATTTTTCCAAAGTCCCTTGGCCTTAGTGGGTGATATTTCGAACTTATCAAATTAATAACCAGTTGTCAATCGATCAATGTCAGACTCTTTTCTTTATGGAGAAGGCCCTTGGCCTTAATGGGTGTTATTTTGAAATTTTCATAATATTAACCTGTTGTCGTTTGATCAAGGTCGAACTCTTCTCTTCTTGGCGAAGGCCCTTGGCCTTAATAGGTGTTATTTCGAACTTATCAAAATAATAATCCGTCATCATTCGATCGAGATCGAACTATTTTCTTTTTGGCGAAGGCTTTTGGCCTCAATGGCTATTATTTCAGACTAATCAAAATATTAAACCGTTGTCTTTTGATCGAGGTCGAACTCTTCTCTTTTTGGCGACAGCCCTTGGCCTTAATAGGTGGTATTTCGAACTTATCAAAATATTAACAGGCGCTATCCGATTGAGGCTGAACTCTTCTCGTTTTGGCGAAGGCCCTTGGGATTAATGGGTATTACTCCAAACTTATTGAAATATTAACCTATCGTCATTCGATCGAGGTCGAACTCTTCTTTTTTTTGCGAAGGCCCTTGTCCTTAATGGTTGTTATTTTGAACTTATCGAAATACTAACCTGTCGTCGTTTAATCAAGGCCGAACTCTTTTCTTTTTGGCGAAGGCCCTTGGCCTCACTTGGAATTATTTTTAACTTATCGAAATATTAAACTGTGATTGTTCGATCATGTCAAAATCTTCTTTTTTTGGTGAAGGCCCTTGGCCTTAATGGGTGTTATTTCGATTTCTCTACATTGCATATGGCTACCTCTGCCTTCTGAGGTTAAGCTCTACCTCCATCTGCATTTTTCTGCAAAGCATACCATTCTGCCTTCCGAGGTTAAGCTCTACCTCCATGTGTATTTCTTTACATTGCATAAAGCTACCTTTCTGCCTTCCGAGGTTAATCTCTACCTTCATCTGCACGGCTGAAATATTGCAAATTTATTTTTTTGCATGATTGAAATATTGCCACTTTACATCTTGCATCACATGAAATACCGCCACTTTTACATACGTCTTGCATTGGCTAAAAGATCGGCATTCTCTGCATTTCATAAGCTGAAATATTGCCAAATTGTCCAAAGGCATCATTGTTCGGACGCACCATTTGCATAGCAGGAGAATGCCATGCCACGGCCCAAGGAACACATATTTTGTCTTTTTCATATCATTATTCAAAGGCATCATGGTTCGAAGGCATCATTCTCATAGCTCGGGAACATCATTTCATAGCCTACGAATTCTTTATTATACGCTTCATGGCCCAGGACGTCATGGTGTGAGGAAGTCATCCTAAACGTCCAAAGACAACATTCATGGTCCGACGGGAACTTGCATCATGTTTAAATTTTTGTACACTATACACTTGTATTGCTTATTTGCAGGTAAATTGGCTAGCAATGACCATCTCAGTAGGAGAGATCCTGCTCCTGTTCCCACAACCCTTTTAGACTTGAACCATCCATCCCAACCCGAATATCTCGTTCGTTGTTGAAAAATCTCCATCAGCATATTCCATCGATGAACCCTAAACTACATATGGCCTGATTCCTATAAGACCAGGGATATGTAGGCAGCTCAGGAACCAAAGCTTGGTCAAAATTCTTCAAATCGATTCGTTCGGACAAATTGGTCATCATAAGTCCCTTGGCCGTAATGGGTGTTTTTTCAATCATATCTAAATATTAAACCATCGTCATTCAATCAAGGTCGAACTTTTCTTTTTTGGAAAAGGTCCTTTGCCTCAATGGGTATTATTCTATCAATGTTCGATAGAGGTCGAATTCTTCCTTTTTTGTCGAAGGCGCTTGGACTTAACGAGTGTTATTTTGAACTTATCAAAATGTTGACCTGTTATCATTCGATTGAGGTCGAACTCTTTTTTTTTGGCGAAGGCCCTTGGCCTTAAAACATATCGAAATATTAACCCATCATCGTTCGATCAAGGTGGAAATCTTCTATTTTTGGTGAAGGCCCTTGGCCTCAATGGGTGTTATTTCAAACTTATCTAAATATTAACCCGTCATCGTTCGATCAAGGTCAAACTCTTCTCTTTTTGGCGAAGGCCCTTGGCCTTAAAGGGTGTTATTTCGAACTTATCAAAATATTAACTCGACGTCATTCGATCTACCTCGAACTCTTCTGTTTTTGGCAATGTCCCTTTGCCTTAATGGGTGTTATTTCAAACTTATCGAAATATTAAGCCATCGTCGTTCAATCAAGGACGAACTCCTCTCTTTTGGCAAAGGTCCTTGGTCTTAATGGGTGTTATTTCTAACTTATCAAAATATTAACCCGTTGTCGTTCGATCGAGGTTGAACTCTTCTATTTTTGGCAAAGTCCTTTGGCCTTAATGGGTTTTATTTCAAACTTATCAAAATATTAAGTCGTCGTCGTTTGATCGAGGTCGAACTCTTCTCTTCTTGGCGAAGGCCCTTGGCCTTAATGGGTGTTATTTCGAACTTATTGAAATATTTACTCGTCGTCGTTCGATCGAGGTCAAACTTTTTTCTTTTTGGCGAAGGCGCTGAACTTAATGGGTGTTATTTCATACTTATCGAAATATTAACCCATTTTAATTTGATCAAGGTCAAACTTTTCTCTTTTTGGCGAAGGTCCTTGGTCTTAATGGGTGTTATTTCAAACTTATCAAAATATTAACCCGTCATAGTCCGATCGAGGCCGAACTCTTTTCTTTCTAAGGAAGGCCCTTGGCACTATTGTTATATTTTGAACTTATCAAAATATTAAACTACCATCGTTTAATAAAGGTCGAACTCTTCTCTTTTTAGGGAAGGCCCTTGGCCTCAATGGGTGTTATTTCAAACTTATCGAAATATTAAACCGTCATTGTTCGATCGAGGTCGAACTCTTCTCTTTTTGGTCAAGGCCCTTGGCCTAATGGGTGTTATTTCGAACTTATCAAAATATTAACCCGTCATCATCCGATCGAGGTCAAACTCTTTTCTTTCTAGGGAAAGGCGTTGGCCTTAATGGGTGATATTTCCAAGTTATCAAAATATTAAACCGCCGTCGTTTAATAAAGGTCGAACTCTTCTCTTTTTGGGGAAAGCCCTTGGCCTCAATGTGTTATTTTCAATTTATCGAAATATTAGCCTGTTGTCATTCGATCGAGGTTGAACTCCTCTCTTTTGGGTGAAATCCCTTGGACTTAATGGGTGTTATTTCGAACTTATCGAAATATTAACCTGTTGTCGTCCGATCGAGGTCGAGCTCTTCTCTTTTTGGTGAAGGCCCTTGGCCTTAGTGGCTGTTATTTCAAACTTATCAAAATGTTAACCCGTCTTCATTCGATCGAGGTCGAACTCTTCTCCTTTTATCGAAGGTCCTTGGCCTTAATGGGTGTTATCTCGAACTTATCGAAATATTAACCCGTTGTTGTTCGATCGAGGTCGAACTTTTCTCTTTTTGGCGAAGGCCCTTGGCCTTAATGGGTGTTATTTTAAAACACTCATTCTGAGTCTATAAACTAAATTTGAGCATCTTTGTTATGACCCTGAACCTTTCTATGCTAGTCTTTTCTAATTAGCATGACAACTCTTTCTTGTTTGATATGTCTGTATGCCCTATATATGAGGAATTCTTTCTTCAAAAAGGGTTTTACCCAACTCGTGATTGGATTCGGAATATCTATTTTTGATTGATTGTTATTGATTTTCCTTAAATTAAAACCCTTTCCTCACTTTTCTTGACTTGGTTCATTCGAACAAAGCCTGCAATTTGGAGTTGTACTGGCTGTTCTTGTGCTACTTTGGAAAATATTTTGTTCATCTCTTTCCTTAATTTCCTTTTACCCTTTTGAAATCCGAATCCCTTAATTAAAGGGAGATTGATTTCAAAACTATTTTCTTACCTTTTCTCACCAGCTTTCTATACTATAAAAGGGGCACGACCCTTCTGCACTTTGACACACTTCCAATTCTATTCTTTTACACACACACCTTGAGTTCCATACTCTAACACACATTACTCACTCAACATTATAGTCTCTTCTGAGATACTTTGGCTGTGTGTTTGCAGTTTGGCTTTACTACTGCTCTTCTCTTCTTGTTTCTGAAACTAGTATGTTCTAATTTAGCTTTTCAGCCTCATCCCTATATGTTTACTTTACAGTTTCAATTTTCTTGTCTACTTTGCTGTTTATGTTCAGTATTGAATATGTTGTTCTCCTAGTATCTATTGCTGTGTGAATTCCACATACCCCTATTCCCTCTATATGTTTGTTAAAGCTCAGGCATGGCAGCGTCCAAATTGTTGCTCATGTCTGGACTTGATCCTGTATAGGATCCTAACTCCAAAACAATGTGCCTAACAGGATGGTTGGGGCATGCCAACACTTTCAATTGCTGGGTATGACCTCCAGCATGTCTTGGTTTCCCCCTTTGAATTCCTTTCTACACTTGCACTCTCTCTTAGATTCTAAGTTCTGCCTCCTTCTATGAGCCTTGCTTTGGGACCTTGAGATCCCTCTGAACTTGGACATTTGAGGGCGTGTCGTTCCACACTGCACGATAACTTAATTCTACAATATATTTGGCTGTAAGCACTGCCAGAAGTCCACCTGAGACTCTTAGGAAACTTTGACACATCCCAAATAAGAGAAAGACTTTAGAAATCTGATCTTTGGAGTTGGTTCATCTCATATTTTAGACCTTGAGTATGAATTAGGCTCCTTGGTTGTAGCTTAATTTTTGATATAATTTTACTTTTTCTTGATTCATTCTGGTTTGTAATAACTTGTAATAACTTGTGGGTTTCTAGTGAAAAGGGGAGGGTCACTCATGTATGCAAAGGGTAGACAGCATGATCATAGGTGTTATTATTTAAAAATTATGCCTACAGTTTTCTGCACTTCTGCATTTATTTAGAAATCATGCCTACAGGTTTCTACACTTCTGCATTTATTTAGAAATCATGCCCTCCGTTTTCTGCATTTCTGCATATATTGATACCATGTCTTTAAGGTCCTGCACGCATATAGATACCCTGACTATAGGCTCCTGCACTTTTGCATCATATAGATAACCTGTCTATAGGATCTCTTAAATTCTGCATAAACACCTATCACTAAGAAAAAAATTTATAGGGTTAAATAACAAATTGCATTCTAGATACCCTGCCTATAGGACTCTTGCATTCTTAAAAACGTTTTAAAACCAATCACGCTTAGAAAGCATGTTTACTGAATCTAAATCGTCTACAAATCTAAAATTAGTAGCAATGTTACTCAATATCTATAGAACTTATATTTTATTTTTATAATCAACAAGCCTTATTTAATGTCAGTATCCTTCTATACTGTTACATATTATGCCTACAAGTGTCACATAGGCAAGCCATTAAGTAATTAATTGACTGCGCCAGTCTTCGATAATTACAGCCAGGGGTAGGCCTAATTCGGACTTTTTATCTAAGAAATATGTAATGAATCAGCCTGCCTTAACGCTTTAAATTTAATTCAGACCATAACCAGTATCTGTAAGTCATGCTAAACAATTTGATTCTTTAAGTGTGGAGGCCTGTTCGAGCCTTTGAACTATTATGTATGTTCCCGTATCTACTTTATATGTTTTGATTATCGCCCTAGAATTTTATCCTTTTAAACTATGAAAAGCCAAATCACCCTTCCGTTAGGACTAGTAGTCCCAAATACCTCCAGGACTGATAGGATTGGGACATGTAATAACATGCAATAAGTTCCGAAATTATTCCGCGCTTTAATACCTTAACGGGGTGGGAGTGGTAGATATGGATATAATGACCGGTGCACTAATACCGCGTGTAACCCCACTTCTGAGGAGTGATTACCGAGTGTTGCATTAATGTGATCCATATTATTTATAAACCTAGGACCCCCTTTCCCTTAATTTTTTATTTTGTTACTTTCTAAAATTTAAAAACTCTTTTTCTCAAATTTTAGCCTCCATTTTTCTTCAAATTTTAGCTTATTTGCAATCACAATGTTTCAACCCCTTATATTTGAAACCCTTGTTTGCTTATTTGTTGGTTGTACTTCACGTCACAATTGTAGCATGGCCGGGAACCACTTTTGCGGACTTAGGGGTGCCTAACACCTTCCCATCGAGATAATTTCTAGCCCTTACCCAAAATTTGGTTTCTAAAATCAAAAACCTTCGTGGTGTACTAATGCACTTAATCATTAGGTGGCGACTCTTCAATTCAAGAACCCAATTCCAAAAAAGGAACGAGTCATACTCCCAAATGTCATAAACCTGATTTCACTTTAGAAAAAGGGGGCATCGACACCCATTAAGGCCAAGGGACTTCGCCAAAAAGAGAAGAGTTCGACCTCGGTTGAACGACAGCGGGTTAATATTTCTATGAGTTCAAACTAACACCTATTAAGGTCAAGGGCCTTCGCCTAAAAGAAAAAGTTCTACCTCGATTGAACGACAACGGGTTAATATTTTGATAAGTTCGAAATAACACCCATTAAGGCCAAGGGTCTTCGCTAAAAAGAGAAGAGTTCAACTTCCATCGAACGATGACGGGTTAATATTTTGATACGTTTGAAATAGCAACCATTAAGGCCAAGGGAGTTTGACAAAAAGAGAAGAGTTCAACCTCGATTGAACAATGATGGATTAATATTTCGATAAGTTTGAAATAACAATCATTAAGGCCAAAGACCTTCTCATAAAAGAAAAGAGTTCAACCTCGATTGAACTTCGGCGAGTTAATGTTTAGATAAGTTTGAAATAACAACTATTAAGTCCAAGGGCATTCGCTAAAAAGAGAAGAGCTTGACCTCGATCGAACGACGACAGTTCAATAATTTAATAAGTTCGAAATAACACCCATTAAGGTCAAAAGCCTTTTCCAAGAAGTAAAGAGTACGACCTCGATTGAACGACGACGGGTTAATATTTTGATAAGTTTGAAAAAACCCGTTAAGGCAAAGGGCCTTGGCTAGAAAGAAAAGCGTTCGACCTCGATCAAACGACGACGAGTTAATATTTTGATAAGTTTGAAATTACATCCATTAAGGCCATGGGCCTTCGCATAAAAGAAATGAGTTCGAACTCGATCGAACGACTACGAGTTAGTATTTCTATAAGTTTGAAAAAAAACCAATTAAGGCCAAGGGATAGGTAGAGCTTAACCTCGGAAGGCAGAAATGTAGCCTTATTCAATGTAGAGAAATGAAGATGGATGTAGAGCTTAGCCTCGGAAGGCAGAATGGAAGCCTTATGCAATGCAGAGAAATGCAGATGGAGGTAGAGCTTAACCTAGGAAGGCAGAAAGGTAGCCTTATGCAATGCAGAAAAATGCAAATGGAGGTAGAGCTTAACCTCGGAAGGCAGAATGATAGCCATATGTAATGCAGAGAAATGCAGATAGAGGTAGAGCTTAACCTCGGAAGGCAGAATGGTAGCCTTATGCAATGCAGACAAATGCAAATGGAGGTAGGGTTTAACCTGGGAAGGCAGAATGGTAGCCTTATGCAATGCAGAGAAATGCAGGTGGAGGTAGAGCTTAACCTCGGAAGGTAAAATTGTAGCCTTATGCAATGCAGAGAAATAAAGGCGAATAGTAATAAAATCTCTTAGCTAATAGTTGACAGCTGACAGCTGATTGTGATATTAAGGGTATTGGCGATACCGTGTGTGGGTAGAAATTAGAGATAGGTGATGGTTCTAGGAGTTTTATTCTATAAAGTATGAGTGTATAAATGCATTCGATGATTTGCGACTTGGGTACATGCACCCAAAGAAAAATCGTAAGTTATGCAAGCGGGAAGGTTAGTTCTTCATCCCGATGACTTGCTTGACTTGATTGGCTCTGCTTGGATCTATTTCGATGATACTGTGCATATCATTGGGGTAGTGTTGCTGAACAAAGTGATTTCGATAATAATCATGCATGATTTAGCAAAAGTATAATATAATTAAGTAGCAAAGAATAGTTAATTTTAGATGAACTGATGACTGCGACGCGGTTCAAGACATTGTAACCTCTCTTTCTCCAAAATTTTGAGGGTCCTCCTCAAAATTATACCCCAGATTACTGGGCTAGCTTCTTGCGGTAGATGGCTGAAGTCAACTTCGAAATTTTGAGGGTCCTTCTCAAAATTCTGCCCCAGTTTCCAATTGTGGGGGAAATAATTTTTTTGCCTACGTATCCCCTCTTAAATGGGAATCAAGTCAGGCATAGTTCAAATTACATTATAAAGGAAATCATAAAAGTTACATATAATATCGCTTTACTGCATCTAATTTGATCGGCTTCGGCCAAACTTCTCCGTCCATTTCTGCAAGTATGAGGGCTCCTCTTTTTAGTACCCGGTGAACCATGTACGGACCCTACCAGTTGGGAGAGAATTTTCCTTTGGCTTCATCTTGATGCGGGAAAATTTTCTTTAACACCAGTTGTCCCGCTGTGAATCGTCTTGGCTTAATTCTTTTGTTGAACGCTCCGGACATTCTATTCTATTAAAGTTGACCATGATAAACTATGCTCATTCTGTTCTAATCTATAAGAGCTAACTGCTTGTAGCGACTCTTCACCCGCTTTGCATCGTCGAGTTCTGCTTCCTGTATGATCCTTAAGGAAGAAATTTCTACCTCGGCGGGAATGATCGGTTCTGTACCATAAACCAACATACAGGGAGTCGCCCCTGTTGATGTGCGGACTGTTGTGAGGTACCCTGATAAAGCAAACAATAGCATCTTCTGCCACTGCTTATGCTTCCCTATCATTTTCCTTAATATCTTCTGATATTCTTATTGGCTGCTTCTACGACTCCATTCATCTGAGGTCTGTAGGCTGTAGTATTCTTGTGTTTGTTCTTGAAGGTTTGACACAAGGGTTTTATCAAGTTACTGTTGAGGTTGGAGCCATTATCCATAATGATTGACTTCTGAATCACGAATCGACAAACGATACGGTCATGGACAAAGTCTGCCACGACTTTCTTGGTGACTGCCTTATATGATGATGCTTCAACCCACCTGGTGAAATAATTAATTGCCACTAGGATGAACATATTCCCGTTTGATGCGGCAGGTTCGATTGGTCCAATCACATCCATTCCCTAAGCGGCGAATAGCCATAGCGAGCTCGTTGCATTAAGCTCGTTTGGAGGTACCCTTATCATTGCTGCATGTATCTGACAATGATGGCATTATCGGACATGCTGGATGTAGTTTGTTTCCTTAGTCATCCAAAAATAACCTGCACATAGTATTTTTCTGGCTAAGACAAAGCCGTTCATATGTGTACCGCAGGTCCCAGCATGGATTTCTTCTAGTAGCTTGGATGCTTCCTTTGCGTTGACACACCTTAGTTACCCCAAATCAGGAGTCCTCATATATAGTATTCATCCGCTGTGAAAGAAATCATTAGACAGTATTGGAAGTGTGTGCTTTTGAGTAGCATTTGCGACCTCGGGATATTCTTCTTTTACCAAATATTCCTTGATATCATGAAACCAAGGTTTTTTGTTTTCTTCTTCCTTGACATGAGCATAGTAAGCTGACTGACCATAGTTCTTCACAGGAATAGGATCAATGAAATTCTTATGTGGATGTTGTATCATAGAGGCCAGGGTAGATCTGCGAACTCATTTTGGACTCTGGGAACATTTTAGAATTCCTTCTGTGTGAACCTCTTTCTCATGTACATGATGCAAGAATAGAAGTATCTTGGAGTTCTTGGCTTCCCACTCTTATCGGACCTGCTATATAAGTAAGTCTGAATCTCCAATCACTAGCACCTCTTGAATGTTCACGTCAATGGCCATCTTGAGCCCCAAGATGCAGGCTTCGTACTCGGCCATATCATTAGCGCAAGGGAACCTAAGCTTGGAAGATACCGGGTAATGGTGGCTGGTTTCTGACACTAGGACTGCTCCTATGCAAACTCCTCTGAAATTCGCTGCTACATCGAAAAACATCCTCCAACTATCATTGGATTATGCAATGTCTTCTCCTATGAAGGATACCTCTTCATCAGGAAAAAACGTCTTTAGGGGTTCGTATTCTCCATCCACAGGATTTTCCGCAGAAGGATCTACTAGCGCTTGTCCCTTAACTACTTTCTGAGTCACGTAGATAATGGAAAATTCACTCAACAGGATTTGCCACTTGGCTAGCTTGCCAGTGCCCATGAGTTTCTGAGATGCACTTCAAAGGATCTATCCTTGGTATGAGATATGTAGTATAAGCACAGAAATAGTGCCTCAACTTTTTAGCTACCCAAGTCAGAGCACAACATGTGCGTTCTGACTGAGAATACCGGGCCTTGTATGGGGTGAACTTCTTACTGAGATAGTAGATGGCCTGCTCCTGTCTCCCTGTTTCATCATGTTGCCCCATGACACAATTGAGTGTTCCATCCAATACTACAAGGTAGAGCAACAAAGGCCTGCCCGGCTCGGGCGGGACCAAAACTGAAGCCTGGACAGGTACTCGGTAGTGGTTTCAGTCTTCAACATCTTGAAGATCAGCTCACAGTTGATAGTAGATTGTGCTATGAACCATCTGATATAGTTGAGTCTCCCTCAGAAACTCATTACTTCTTTCTTGTTCTTAGGCGGTGGAACAAGAAGAAAGAATAACTGGTAAAGTAGAATTTGAACCCAAGAGTTCATACTTGAGGTGTGGAGGAAGTGGCTTCAACTCCTAGACCGGTGGCTCCTCAATTGATGGATTTGTTGGTTGAGTTTTCCGGTTTTCAAGATCCAAAGATAGCTTCCTCGGCTCATAAGAGTAAGAGCCCATACTATGTAGGGCATTGACACTCCACTCTACTAGCATCATCATTGACATCCATGTTCAAAACTACGGCCTCAAAAAGGTCCTCCACGTTGATCATGACACTTGTATCATCGTCAATCACAGCTGTGACTAAGTCCACAAAAGAACACACCTCGTTGCTATTGGGTTGCGTCATGGATTTGCAAACAAGGAAGATGACATTCCCATCACCCACTCGGAAAGTGAGCTCTCCCGCTTCAACATCAACCAATGCCTTCCCTGTAGCAAGGAAAGGGCTACCCAATATAATTGGCACCTCATAATCCACCTCACAACCAAGATGACAAAGTCGGCCGGCAATATAAATTTGTCCACCCAGACAAGTACATCATCAATAATTCCCAAAGGCCGCTTCATCGACCGATTCGCCATTTGAAGTCTCATTGAGGTTGGCCTAGGTTTCCCAATTCCAAAAGTCTTGAAGACCGAATAAAGCATCAAATTTATGCTAGACCCCAAATCACAAAGTACCGTGATACAATCTGCACTTCCGATAGAGCAAGGGATAGCAAAAGCTCCGGGGTCTTCAAGTTTTGGAGGAATAGAATGTACGATATCACTCACTTGATGAGTCATCTTAATTGTTTAACACTCCATCGACCTCTTCTTTGTTACCAAATCCTTCATAAACTTTACAAACCCCGGCATTTTCTCAAGTGCCTAAACCAAAGGCACATAGATTGTAAGACTTTTCGTCATTCCAATGAACTTTTTGAATTGATTGTCACTCTTTTTCTTGGCTAACTTTTGAGGATAAGGTGGAGGTGGCCTAAGCAAGGGATCCTTAGATTTAGGTACAACTGGCTCGAGCATGTCAATGACGTGTTCCCTAGACGGGTTCACGACATCTTGAGTTTTTACCTAGGCCTCATCATTAATATCAATATGCACATCATTGTTCATATTTTCGTCAATCACATATTCAACAATCAAAGGTATATCGTCATCACGCAACTCAACATCATCTTTCACAACTTTATTTTCTCTCGGGCCATGCATATCACCGCCTCTTCTGCTTCTAGTTGTAACCGCAATCACATGGTTGTTGTTCCCACCCTTCGGGTTCACTAACGTATCACTTGGTAGAGCATCCTTGGGGTGGGTATTCAAAGCTTGAGAAATTTGACCTAGTTGCACTTCCAAGTTGCGGATAGATGTATATGCAAAGCCAATTGCACATAAGAATCTTGGTTGTTTTTCATCAGTTGCTCGAACATACTTTCAATTCTCCCCATATCACCCCTAGAAGAACTCGGACCTTGAGAAGGAAAATGGGGTGGATTTTTCGGTTTTTGGTACATGGGGAGCCTTTGAAAGCCTAGTCCGCGATTGCCTTGGTTCCCACCTTGGTTGTTATTCCACCCGCCTTGATTGTTGTTGTTGTTCCAATTATTGTTGATTCCGTTCCAATTGCCTTGATTGTTACCTTGATTACCCCAATTGTTGATTTGATTTTTGTTGTTCCAATTTCCACCACATTGTTGTTGGTTGTTATTATTCCAATTACCTCTGCCTTGTTGTTGATTTCCCCAATTCCCTTGGGGTCTTCATAGTTGATTCGAAGAGTTGCCTTTATTCCCTTGGTAGTTATTGACATATTGGACCTCTTCGCTTTGATCATCACAACACTCATTTGAATAACCATCACCATCATTGTTGTCATATTTTTCACAATTTACTTGAGATTGTTGCCCTCGCCTCCTTTTTATCATAGAAACACCTTTCATGGTATTGACTTGGAATGGATTTTGGACTTGTGCAATTATGCCTTTGCCAATTGGTTCATAGTTGTGGTAAGCTCGGCAATAGCTTGGCCATGATTGTGCAATTCCTTGTGCAAATGGATGACCGTGGGGTCACCTTGGGGCACATTTGCTCGGCTTTTCCATGCCAAAGAAGTATCAGCCATTTCATCCAAAACATCATTGGCTTCATTATATGGAAGCTTCATAAAGTTGCCTCCAGCCAAATTGTTCACAGTGCATTGATTAAAGGTGTTAATGCCCCGATAAAATGTTTGTTGAGTCATCACATCCGTCATATCATTATTTGGGAACTCTTTCACTATTGTTATAAATCTCTCCTATATTTCACGCAAGGGTTCCGTTGGCTCTTGCATGAAAGCCAAAATTTCATCTCGAAGCGCTCCCATGTAACTCGGTGAAAAGAACTTGAAAATAAAATTGTCCTTCAATTCATCCCACGTTGTGATGGAATGGTTGGGGAGCCTTTCTAACAAATCCAATGCTTTACCCCGAAGAGAGAATGGGAAAAGCCTCAATCTCAACGCATCATGAGACACGTTTGCCTGCTTGCTACCCCAACATGTATCTATGAACCCCTTCAAGTGCTTGTAGGCATTTTGGTCGGAGGTGCTCGTAATGTATCCTCTTTGCTTGATAAAGGTCAACATAACATTTTTGATTTGAAAGTTCCTCGCTGGATTCGAGGAGGAACAATGGAACTCACATACCCATGATTTGGGAGAACTCTTTGGGGCCATTCTTGGCGGTGGCAGAAGAGGGTTTGGAATAGGATTGTTTTCATTGGCTGGACGACCTCTACGTAGAGCTTGAGGTAAGGGAACCTCATCTTGACCAATATCTTCTACCTCCTCCCCCGCCATGACATTTCCAAGACGATCATTAGCATTTAGAGCCATTGGTACCTCAGTAATCGACATAAATAAAATTAGTAAACAAGAAGGAAAGAGAAACAAATCACAAAAGTAGCTAAACAGATGGTCAACATCGTAAGCTCCCTAGTAATGATGCCAAAAAGTGATCACTGCCAACTCTACACTACACCAAGGTAGGAAGAGCGGGTCGCAATAACTATTACCCGATATGAGGGTCGGGATAGAATTCCTCAGGGAGCTAGTAGTGGACTTGGAATATCTACCTAGTTTAGAAATATGCATTTGCTTCAAATATCACTTCCAACATATTTTGTGGTTTTCAATTGTAACTACTATTATCAAACTATTAAGTGAAACTAAATTATGCTACGAGATGATTGCTAAAGTTTTATCTAATGGGAATAAGGGAACTAGGGTCGTGACATCACCTATGTGGCTAATTGACGGATAAATGTTACTAAGGTTCAATGGACATAATTGGGACTTTCACTATAACCGTTGCATAATTTTATCCTCTCAAACCTCTCAGTAGAGAGAGTGATTTTGCCCAATTGACTCTCTCGAGACCAAATGAGTAGGCAAATTAGATGAAACAACTAGAGTTCAAGTAGGGTGATTACTCTCTCGAGGTTTAACCCGTTAATTGGGACTATCATTTCTCGTGTGTCCATTCTAATTCCTTGTTGGGTCAATTTTGAAGACATAGATTCTCTTTCTCAAGAAGATTCAAATCCACAATGTTTAAATCAGTGTTTGAAACCATCGATTCATAGATTAAAACATGGAATACCACAAATAGTAAATACCCATAGTCAATCTAACCCTAGATGGCAACACCCATCAATTACCCACAGTAGGGTTGAGCCACAACCCTAGCTAATGGGCTTAGCTACTCATGTTTGAGGGAGAAAATAAAGAAATAGATGAAGAACATGGAATATTAATTAATTGTTAAATGAAACAAGAAGAATTTATCGTTAATTTAAAGCTCAAGTGCCAAAAATGGCTACAATATGTGTTCCCACGAGCGCAACTCAAGTCTGAAGATAATAGATGACCTAAAAAAGCTAAAATGTTCCATTTGTACTAGGCTAGAAAAACTAGACAAAAATACCCCTACAGGGTTAGTGCAGGCCGCACTAAATGAACCAGCGGCCGCACTAGGCCCTTTGACTCCAATTTTGGCTTCTCTGAGATTGGGCTCTGTGGATCGTGTAGAATGGATCATGACCGCGGAGGGAGATGACACAGTCCGCACAATCAGGACCGTGGACCTCATTGCTTGGATTTGGCAATTATCAACCTCTCTTAATCTCTCGTCTGCGGACCGCACAGAAAGGTAGTGTGGCCACGAAACCTTCATCGCGGACCACGAGATATGTACCACGGCCGCATTGCCAAAAAGCTGTTTTGCTAACTCTCTGAACCAACTAGTGCAGCCGCATTCGACTTTGCGCGGTCCATACTAAGCCTGTTTTCCCTCAGATTGCTTGGTCATTGATACTTGAGCAGGTTTCACTCCTTTTGAGCCGATCTTTTAATTTTTGTCACTTTTCAATAAACATGCAATCAAGCACAACTTATGAGCCTTTTGGGTCTATGTTGTAATATTTAAAGCATAGGCAAGTAGGAGCATAAAACAAGTTAAAATCCAAACTTATCAGTCTCTCGGTCTTCCTTGCTAGGCGGTGTAAATCCCCGATGGGTTGATTTCAGCCAGGTGAGGCTAGATTATTGGGCACAGACTTCGTTCGGAATGGTTTGGAGAAGGTTAAGGTGATTCAGGATAGAATCTGTATTGCCCAAACCAGACAGAAGAGTTATGCGAATCGGAAGGTTCGTGATGTTTCCTATATGGTTGGGGAGCGGGTTCTGCTTCGGGTTTCAGATATGAAGGGCGTTATGATATTTGGGAAAAAGGGGAAGTTGAGTCCGAGGTTTATTGGTCCTTTTGAGATATTGCGTCGTGTTGGGGGGATTGCTTATGAGCTTGCCTTTTACCTCCGAACTTGGCAAGAGCTCATCTGGTATTTCATGTTTTGATGCTCCGGAATTATCACGGTGATCCATCGCACATGATGGATTTTAGTTCAGTCCAGTTGGACAAGGATCGATCCTATGTTGAGGAGCCAGTCGCAATATTGGACAGATAGGTTAGAAACCTGAGGTTAAAGAACATTGCATCAGTGAAGGTTTAGTGGCGGGGTCAGCTGGTAGAGGAGGCGACTTGGGAGACCGAGCAAGATATATGTAGCCGTGACCCTCATCTTTTCACTACTTCAGGTATGGCTCTATGATCGTTTGAGGAGAAACGAATGTTTTAATGTAGGAGGATATAATGAATCGGCCGGTTTAAGAATTTACACTCCGATATCCTATTGACTGCTCCCCCCATGTTTGTTTCTGCTATTGTGAGTTGCGGGGAAGAATTATTTGGAGTTTCAGAGACTTTGGGATATTTAGTCCCTAAATGAGAGCTTAAGTTTCAGAAATTTGATCGTAATTGGAAAAGTGTGAAGATGGACTCGGAATGGAATTTGGATGGTTAAGTTAGCCATGTTGGATAATTTTGGGTTTAGGAGCGTATTCAAATTGTGTTTTGGAGGTCCGTAGCTAATTTAGGCTTGAAATTTTTGAAGTTTTCAGTTTGATAATGAGATATTGATCCGAGGCTTGGAATGGTATTCCGGACGTTGGAGTAGCTCTGTAGTTTTTAATGTGACGTGTGTGCAAAATCGTAAGCCATTCGGATGAGGTTTGATAGACTTTTTGATTGAAAGCGTACTTAGAGAGTTTTTATGTTCTTAGGCTTGAATTCGATGATAATTGGTTAATTCGATGTTGTTTGAGGTGTTTTGGGGATTTGTATAAGTTGGGATAGTGGTATATGACTTGTTCGTGCTTTTGGTTGAGGTCCTAGGACCTCGGGATGATTTCGGATGTCTGACGGAAACGTTTGGAGTTGTGATTTACAACTGAAGTCTCAAGGCTGATGTCATAACTGCACCTGTGGCTTAGGGAGCACAGGTGCGAGGTCACAAAAGCGATAGTATCACCGCAGAAGCATAAAGGGGGGAGAACCAGCAGGAGCCGCAGAAGCGGTACCACATTTGTGTATGGAGAGTCGCATGTGCGGAAAGCTAGGCTTATTGTTTCGTGGCAGATGCAACCTTTGTTTTGCAAAAGCGGGACCGCAGGTGCGCTTCCGTTATTGCAGAAGCAGATTAGCTGGGCAGAACATATAAATAGTAGCCATCGCAAATTTAGAGTTATTCTTTCACCATTTTTGAATGAGATGGAAGCTTTTGGGGAGATTTTTGAGGAAACCGCAGGGAAATCACTTGTAGATAATATTCTTGACTTTATAACTTGTTTATATGTGATTAAAGATCTTATTAGTGGTGAAATATTAGGGAAATTCAGTGAAAAATAGGTAATTAGGGTTTGAGATTAAGAGAGCTTAAAGTGGGTCTTTGAGGGGCCAATTGAACTCTGGTTTTAGTGTTCCTGATATGTATAGATCCGTGAGAGTACGAGGATTCAGAAAATATAAGTATTACCTCTTTCCGAGATGTGTGCCCGAGGGGCATTTTGGTCATTTTACCTAATTTACGTATTAGCTTAGAATTTGTTGTAGAATCAGTTACTTGGAGTGTTATTTACATTATGCAATTGAATGGAATAGATTTGGGCCAATTGGAGTCGAATACTCGTGGCGAAGACGTGGTTTCGGGTTGACTTTGAGCCGGTTCGAGGTAAGTGGCTAGCCTAACCTTGTATGGAGGACATTCCCCTTAGGATTGGTATTTGTGATAATTAAAATACCTTGTACGTGAGGCGCACTTGTGCTAATTGTTGAAAATCATATTTTTAGTAAAATAACTTTAATAGTGTTTTTCCTTTCCTGCTTATACTACTTGGATTTAAGCTTGCTGTTAGCTAAGAGAAGCATGTCTAATTGATTTAATTGCTTTATTTGCTTTAACTGCCTTATTTGTATTATGTGAAGCATGCTAAGTTAGAATTTCCTGTGTTACTTTGGTAAGACGTTGAGTTTTATTGCGTATTCCTTGTGTTATTATTGTGCGTTTTACTTTGGGACTACGGGATGACATCCGGGGAGATCCCCTGTACGTATTTATGATTGAGCTAAAGTGCGGGATATCGAGAGAATCCTTAACACTTATATTGAGGATACCAAGAGATCCCCGGCATATATTGAGGATATCAAGAGATCATCGGGATACTAAGAGATCCCTAGCATATATTGAGGATACCATGAGATCCTCGGGATACCAAGAGATCCCTGACATATATTGAGGATACTAATAGATCATGGGGATATTGAGAGATCCCCAGATATTTATCTTTGTGAAAAGTGGTATTTCTTGTGATTGCTTTTGTCTATGTTTCAGTTATTGTTATCCTTATTATGCTGTATTAACTCTTACTGTTATCTTTAATCTGTATTGTTTATCTTATACTGTTATACCTCATATTTTATTTAGTCTAAGTAGGGCCCTGACCTTATTCGCCACGATCTGACCGAGGTTAGTCTTGGCACTTACTGAATACCGATGTGGTGTATGTATGACCTTTTTACACATGTTTTTCACATGAAGATCCAGGTACCTCTACTCAAACTTATCACTTGTGAGGCGAGGCGCTTGTAGAAACTCCGAAGTATATCTGCCGCGTCAACACACCGAAGAGTCCTTTTCTACTCTTACTTTTTATATTAGCCCTTCTGTACTTTCATTTTTTTTGTTAGATTTTCTGGATTTAGATGCTTTTAGACATTCAAAGGTTTGTGATCATGAGATTAATGGTTTTGGGAAATGTATTAGTTTTTGAGAGTTGTTATTGTTGTTAGAAAATACGCTTAATGCTAGAGGGGGGGTGAATAGCGTTATAATAAAATTTAGCGTAAACTTGCGGAAATTAAAATTTGCAGGAAATAAATAAGTGAGTTAAATAATCAAAAAGGAAAGAACGCACCGATATATTCTGGTTCACCACAACACGTGGCTAGTCCAGTCCCCGAGAGACTCTCTCGAGATTTTCCACTAACTTGTTAAGCTTACGGGTGCTCAACAAACCTTTACAACTTAAAGACACAAGCCTTAACACCTTTGCTCGGAGATACAACACTCCAAGACTTCAACCAAGGAAACACAAGTTCCTTACAACAAGAGAATCACAATTCTCTTACAAGTGTATAAAACACTAAACACTCAAACAAAATACTCCTTTATGAGTAGGTATGAGTAAAAGAAGTAAGCTCTAGATCACAACAACTTTAGACAAGAATATGGCTCTCAAAAGCTTTATGAAATTGAATATAAAATGATAAACAAAAGTATGCAAGCTTATAGCAATGTAATGATCAGTTGTAGTATGTTGTTGTGTTTAAAACAGTGAAATGAAGCTGTATTTATAGTTGAAAAACTTGGCATTACCGTTGCCTAATTGCCAATTAAGAGTTGCTGAATTTACTCACTGACAATCGATTGTCAAACCCCAACAATCGATTGTCTGCAAGTCAGATCAAAATTCAATCCCAGATTTTACGCTTGATAATCGATTACTTACAATCCATAATCGATTACTGGCAACGTTCAAAAAATCCTTTCCAGATTTTACCACAAACAATCGATTGTCCAGAATCAACAATCGATTACTCAGCAACGTTCAAAAAATCTTTTCCGGATTTTAATCAAAACAATCGATTATACCAAATCAATAATCGATTACCCAATAACGTTCAAAAAATCTTTTCCGGATTATAATCAAAACAATCGATTATACAGAATCAATAATCGATTACCTGACGGTATTTGAAAACTTTTCGACAACGGTCAGCTTCACAATCGATTGCACAAAGTCAACAATCGATTACTTATCAGTTTTTGAAAAACATTTTAGACACTGTCTCTTTGACAATCGATTGTCCAATGTAACAATCGATTATTTAATAAATTTGAAAATCACTGGAAGACACTGTCTCATCATAATCGATTATTTTGAGTTTTGAAAAACTTCGATGGACACTACCTCAGTCACAATCGATTGTCATTAGTTCACAATCGATTGCCATGTAGGTTTGAAAAACCTGATGCTCACTGCCTTACTCACAATCGATTGTCATTAGTTCACAATCGATTGTCATGCAGTCTTGGCTTAAAACAATCGATTAACCTAAGAACATAATCGATTATCTTAGTCCATATTTTTAAGGCATGTCTAAAAATTATTTTGACTACTCTAAATATGCATGATTTAGAATCATTTGACATTAAATTAAATATGCATGATTTTGGAAAATAATTTTATGAGAGAAGCCATGTTACGAGTCAAGTTGTAGGATCAATATCACAAATAAGAATAACTCAATTAAACTTATAAAACTTTGTCTTGAGCTTGAATCTCGTTGTATATCAATTGTGCGCTTGTTTCTTGAACTTCGTCATATATCAATTTTCGCTTCGTTTGTCATTCATCAAAACCTACACAAAAGAACACACGTTTTAGTATATTGCATTGAGAACATGTTTCCAACAATTTCCCCCTTTTTGATAATGGCAATTATTAAGCGGGATATGCAAGACAAGCAATTTATATTGACGATTCAAGACAAGTATATACATGCAACAAGTATGCAATTTGTTCCCCCTCAATATGTGAATTCCCACTCAATTTAAGCTTATAAATATTGAGAGTGCATACCCGTTATCTTCCCCCTTTTGCCATTAGCAAAAATAATAATAAGATGCCAAAGATGAAATAAACCTTGTTTATTTATTGGAAAGAAGGTGTGATTATTTAAAGAGAGTATAATAGCTCAAATGATAGCATTACAATGATTATTGATACGAGATAATCGATTATTAGATGAGGGAAACATATTTTTCTGAAGAAGACTCGATTCTTGCGCGTCATGCTTTTTAATTCCCCCTACTTTTAGGGCGATACCTGCAAAAAAGAATTAGACGTCTCCGACGCTCAAGTTAGAAATCATAAAAAATTCAATGCATGACTTAGATCAACGTGGAGTCAAGGATCCCGAGTTCACTGCGAATTCGGAAGAAGGACTCTTTCTCTAAAGGCTTTGTAAAGATGTCTGCCAATGTTTTTGGTTTCAACAAATTCAATTTCGACATCGCCTTTGAGAACGTGATCTCAAATAAAATGATGTCTAATTTCAATGTGTTTCATTCGCGAATGAAGAACAGGGTTCTTCGTCAAGCATATGACACTAGTATTATCACATCTAAGAGGGATATGATTAAGACTTAGGCCATAGTCCAAGAGTTGTTGTTTCATCCATAGGATTTGAGCGCAACAACTCCCCGCGGCTACATATTCAGCCTCGGTTGTGGACAACGCAACACTTACTTGTTTCTTGCTAAACCAAGAAACGAGAGAGCTACCGAGCAAATGGCAAGTGCCACTAGTGCTCTTGCGGTCCAATTTGCATCCAGCAAAATCGGAATCGGAATAGCCAACAAGTTGGCATGAAGAGCCTTTGGGGTACCATAGAACCACATTTGTAGTACCAACAAGATACCTTAAAATCCGTTTTACCGCAGTAAGGTGAGACTCCTTCGGACACGATTGATAACGAGCGCATAAGCACACGCTAAACATGATGTCCGGACGACTAGCAGTAAGATAAAGAAGAGAGCCAATCATACCTCGATACTTTTTGGTGTCGACTTCCTTACCTTTCTCATCTTTGTCTAGATGATCGGATGTGCTCATGGGAGTTGCCATTTCTTTTGCATTGTTCATCTCAAATCGTTTCAGCAATTCTTTGCAATATTTTTGGTTTGACAAATGAATGTACCTTCTTTCATTTGCTTTACTTGTAATCCCAAAAAGAATGTTAACTCACCCATCATAGACATCTCAAATTTGCTTGTCATTAAATCGGAAAATTCTTTGCATAAAATATTGTTAGTAGCACCAAATATAATATCATCTACATATATTTGAACTAACAAAATATCATTGTTTTTATGCTTAACAAAGAGAGTTGTGTCAACTTTCCCCCTAATGAAATCATTTTCCAAAAGAAACTTACTCAATCTTTCATACCAAGCTCTGGGAGCTTGTTTTAAAGTATAAAGAGCCTTTTTGAGTTTGAAAACATGATCGGGAGATTTAAAATCTTCAAAACCGGGGGGTTGTTCAACATAAACTTCTTCTTGAATAAAACCGTTTAGAAAAGTACTTTTCACATCCATTTGATATAAATTGAAATTCATAGAAGAGGCAAATGCAAAAAATAAGTGAATAGCTTCTAATCTAGCTACGGGAGCATATGTTTCCTCATAGTCAATACCCTCTTCTTGATTATAGCCTTTCGCTACAAGCCTAGCTTTGTTTCTAGTGATTATACCATTTTCATCTAGTTTATTGTGAAAAACCCATTTCGTACCAATTATGGTATGGCCTTCGGGTCTTGGCACCAAACCCAAAACGTCATTGCGTTCGAATTGGTTAAGCTCCTCTTGCATTGCCAAGGTCCAAAATTCATCCCCAATTGCTTCTGAGAAGGTTTTGGGTTCAATTTGAGAAACAAAAGCAGTATGTTCTAAGGTATTTTTGAGAGAGTTTCGGGTACTTACCTTGTCTCCAACGTTGCCAATTACCTGTTCAAGAGGGTGATCTTTGATCGTCCTCCACTCATTTGGCACTTTTGTTCTTTTTCCAATTGTGGCGCTTCTTCCGTTGGTTGTTCCTCAGTTTCATCTTTATTTTCCTTGGGTGGTTCCTCTTGTATTTTGTCTTTCAAGCTATCTAAGATACCTGCAAGATCAAAACCGGAATCCTTTCTCGCCAAGCGAGCATTATTTTCGGAAAATACAACATGAGGGGATTCCTCCACAATTTTGGTTCTTTTATTAACGACCCTATATGCTTTACTACGTGAGGAATATCCAATGAAAATACCTTCATTCGACTTAGCATCAAATTTACCCAATTGGTCTTTGCCGTTGTTATGAACAAAACATTTGCAACCAAAAACTCTAAAAAGGGAATTTTTTGGTTTTCTACCCTTATAAAGTTCATAGGGGGTTTTCATGAGTATCGGCCGAATTACTACTCTATTTAGAACATAGCAAGCGGTACTCACGGCGTCCGCCCAAAAATGTTTGGGTATCTTAGCTTCGTCGAGCATGGTTCTAGCCATCTCTTCGAGACACCTATTTTTCCTTTCCACCACCCCATTTTGTTGTGGTGTATGTGGAGCGGAAAAGGTATGCTCGATTCCGAGTTCGTCACAAAAGTCCGCAAAGAGATTGTGATCAAACTCTCCCCTATGATCACTTCTAATTGAAGTGACGGTTGTTTCTTTCTCATTTTGAACACGCTTAAGAAAATATTTAAAGTTTTGAAAAGCATCACTTTTATTGGCAAGAAATAAAGTCCAAGTAAATCTTGAGTAATCATCAACAATCACAAAAGCATATTTATTTCTTCCTAGACTTTCAATGTGAGAGGGACCAAATAAATCCATATGAAGCAATTGCAATGGTCTAGAAGTTGAAACAATGTTTTTAGATTTGAAAGATGCTTTTGTTTGCTTCCCATTTTGACACGAGTCACAAATAGAGTCATTTTCAAATTTTAAATTGGGAAGACCAACAACTAAGTTTTGAGAAATCAATTTGTTCAAAAGATGCATATTGATATGTGCTATTCTACGATGCCATAACCAAGTATCATCCTCTTTACTCATTAGACAATCAACATAATCGGGTGAGGAATTAGCAAGATCAACCATATAAATATTATCCACTCTAAAACCACGGAGGATAATTTTGAAATCACTACGTCTGAACACTAAGCATTCATCCGAATCAAATAAAGCAAGATTTCCCTTGTCACACAATTGGCTTATGCTCAAGAGATTATGCTTTAATCCTTTAACAAGTAATATATGCTTAATAGAGGATTTTTCATCCTTACCGACCGAGCCGATGCCGATGATCTTTCCTTTATTGTTATCACCGAAGATAACACTTCCTCCTTCTTTGTGCTCTAATTGAAGGAATTTGGATTCATCTCCCGTCATATGCTTGGAGCATCCACTATCAAGGTACCATAGTACACTTGATCCCTTCAAGCACACCTACAAAACAAATTAATGTTCTTTAGGTACCCATGCCATCTTGGGTCCTTGGGGGTTAGGCATATTATAATGATGCGATTGAGAAATATGTCTATGACGTGTAAAGCATGCAGGAGCAATATGACCAATACGTCTACAATAATGACAAGTCACATTTGGGTTGCATCCTTCTAGGTTCATAGTAACTAGACGGATGAAAAGTTCTTACACTATGACTATTTCACATTTCATGAGAATTATTTCTCCTACTATGAGCTCTAGGATGGGAAGCTTTTCTAGAGTGATTGTTTCTAGGTTGAAGGCCATTTCTAGGTCTTCTCAAAGGTTCAACATTTGGCCTAAAATATGCATCATTTCTAGGGTAACTATTTCTAGGTAAGTCATTTCTAGGTCCCCTAAAATGTTCAACATTTTGTCTAGCATGCATATTGGTTCTAGGGTTGCTATTTCTAGGATAAGCATTTGTTTTATTAGTCCTAGGTTGAGCCTTAGGGTGTTGGGGTTTGGCTTCAACCTTTTCTTTAACCTCATTCTTAAATCCTATGCCATGCTTGGTTGATTTCAAATTAACAAGGACCTCATTCAAATTCTTGTGGGAAGAATTAAACTTATCTAAGGTACCTTTGAGTCTATCTACCTCATTTTTGAGATGCAAGCAAGAAGAACAATTTTTAGTAGAACTTTCGGGCTTATCGGCGCTTCTTTTTCCAAAAAACTTGTTTTCCTCTTTCAGCTTTTCATTTTCTAAAACCAGTTTTTCTAAATCCTTTTCTTTCAAAGAAAGCTGTTTTTGAAAATCCTTTTCTTTTAATGAAGCATTTTCTTTTATGCCCTTAACAGTTTTTAAAGCCTTAATAAACTCAGCATATAATTCATCAAAAGCAGTTCGCATTTCTTCAAGAGTAAAGAAGTTTTTAGACGAAATTTGACATACCTCATCTTTGTTGTCTTCTTGTGCCATAAGGCAAAGATTTGCTGCTTCGTCTTCTTCTCCTTCACTTGACTCATCTCCGGAGTCGCCTCCCCAAGAAATGTATGCACGTTGCTTTTTAAAGGTTTCTTCTCCTTTTTGATGTTTGGGCAATTTGATTTGATGTGCCCGGTTTCACCACATTCATAGCACTTGATTTGATCGCCTTGCTTTTTGCCCTTGCGTTCATACTCTTTGCGCATGAACTTTTGAAATCTTTTGATAACGAGTCCAAACTCGTTGTCTCCTTCCTCATCAATTTGCGGTTGGCTTGTGCTCGCCTTTAGAGCTATTCTTTGCCTCCTTTGATCATCAACAAAAGGGTTAAGAATAGTAGATTCATAGGTCTTAAGGTTACCTCTTAGTGCGTCTATGGTGACGTTTGAAACGCCAATGGATTCTTGAATTGCATCAGCCTTTGATCTCCATGCCGGTGTGAGACTTCTAAGAATTTTTCGAACGAGCTCTCTATCCGTGAATGTTTTCTTGGGAGCATGTAGGTCATTTACGATTATTGAAAATCGCTCAAACATTTCGTCCACCTTTTCACCTTCCTTCATGTGAAATAATTCATAAGAATGGGTTAGGAAATCAATTTTTGCTTCCCTTACCTGGTCCGTACCTTCGTACGTAACTTCTAGCTTGTCCCACATCTCCTTTGCCGTTGTGCAACACGATATTTTCCTGTAATCGTCAGCATTAACAGCACAATATAATAAATTAATTGCTTTAGCATTATTTTGAACCTTTCGGATGTCATCCGCGTCATATTCATCCTCGGACTTGGGAACCCATTCGTTTTCCACCTTCTTTGTTGGAATTTGGTTTCCCTTCATTATCACCTTCCAAAGGTGAAAGCTGTTGGACTGAACGAAGATCTTCATCCTCTCCTTCCAGTACGTGTAATTTGTACCGTTGAATAGAGGTGGTCGTGTGGAGCACTGTCCTTCATCAATTCCTGCAAAAGAATCACGAGTAGAAGCCATGGATGGTTCTCTCAAACTGTTAAGTCTTCAGAGAGTATGGCTCTGATACCAATTGTTAGAAAATATAAAATTTAGCGTAAACTTGCGGAAATTAAAATTTGCAGGAAATAAATAAGTGCGTTAAATAAACAAAAAGGAAAGAACGCACCGATATATTCTGGTTCACCACAACACGTGGCTAGTCCAGTCCCCGAGAGACTCTCTCGAGATTTTCCACTAACTTGTTAAGCTTACGGGTGCTCAACAAACCTTTACAACTTAAGGACACAAGCCTTAACACCTTTGCTCGGAGATACAACACTCCAAGACTTCAACCAAGGAAATACAAGTTCCTTACAACAAGAGAATCACAATTCTCTTACAAGTGTATAAAACACTAAACACTCAAACAAAATACTCCTTTATGAGTAGGTATGAGTAAAAGAAGTAAGCTCTAGAT
Organism: Nicotiana benthamiana; assembly: GCA_034376525.1. Lineage (NCBI taxonomy): Eukaryota > Viridiplantae > Streptophyta > Magnoliopsida > Solanales > Solanaceae > Nicotiana > Nicotiana benthamiana. The sequence goes on along the minus strand of CM067330.1, from coordinate 50,771,037 downwards.
CACAACAACTTTAGACAAGAATATGGCTCTCAAAAGCTTTATGAAATTGAATATAAAATGATAAACAAAAGTATGCAAGCTTATAGCAATGTAATGATCAGTTGTAGTATGTTGTTGTGTTTAAAACACTGAAATGAAGCTGTATTTATAGTTGAAAAACTTGGCATTACCGTTGCCTAATTGCCAATTAAGAGTTGCTGATTTTACTCACTGACAATCGATTGTCAAACCCCAACAATCGATTGTCTGCCAGTCATATCAAAATTCAATCCCAGATTTAATGCTTGATAATCGATTACTTACAATCCATAATCGATTACTGGCAACGTTAAAAAAATCCTTTCCAGATTTTACCACAAACAATCGATTGTCCAGAATCAACAATCGATTACTCAGCAACGTTCAAAAAATCTTTTCCGGATTTTAATCAAAACAATCGATTATGCCAAATCAATAATCGATTACCCAATAACGCGCAAAAAATCTTTTCCGGATTTTAATCAAAACAATCAATTAAACAGAATCAATAATCGATTACCTGACGGTATTTGAAAACTTTACGACAACAGTCAGCTTTACAATCGATAGCACAAAGTCAACAATCGATTACTTATCAGTTTTTGAAAAACATTTTAGACACTGTCTCTTTGACAATCGATTGTCCAATGTAACAATCGATTATTTAATAAATTTGAAAATCACTAGAAGACACTGTCTCAACATAATCGATTACCATTAGTTCATAATCGATTATTCTGAGATTTGAAATACTTTGATGGACACTGCCTCAGTCACAATCGATTGTCATTAGTTCACAATCGATTGCCATGCAGGTTTGAAAAACCTGATGCTCACTGCCTTACTCACAATCGATTGTCATTAGTTCACAATCGATTGTCATGCAGTCTTGGCTTAAAACAATCGATTATCATAAGTACATAATCGATTATCTTAGTCCAGATTTTTAAGGCATGTCTAAAAATTATTTTGACTACTGTAAATATGCATGGTTTAGAATCATTTGACATTAAATTAAGAAATAGTTTTATGAGAGAAGCCATGTTACGAGTCAAGTTGTAGGATCAAGATCACAAATAAGAATGATTCAATTAAACTAATTAAACTTTGTCTTGAGCTTGAATCTCGTTGTATATCAATTGTGCGCTTGTTTCTTGAACTTCGTCATATATCAATTTTCGCTTCGTTTGTCATTTATCCAAACCTACACAAAAGAACACACGTTTTAGTATATTGCATTGAGAACGTGTTTCCAACAATTGTGTATGCCGAGCGACATTGCAAATCACTATTTTTATTTCATAATTTCGGCTTTTTATTGTTCCTTCCGCAAATTGATTTATTTTGCGCATTGTTAGGCTTACCTAGTCGTAGAGACTAGGCATTGTCACGATGGTTCAAAGAGGGCAAATCGGGGTCGTGACAAGAGCGTTTCCATGCTTTATGGAAAGACTTCTCATTCATACAGCTCGAATCATTAATGGTAGTGGGCTTATCATTCAGCAGAGCCAAGTCAAGATCCATTACACCTAAGTGAAACTGGACATGTTCACGCCATTCAGAGAAATTCAATCCGTTGGACACAATAACAGATGAAGCAATCGAATGAAAAGGAATAGTTGCAAAACAGATAATACATGCTCAAAAATTAATATGGATTCAACAAAAAAGTTAAAGCATAACAAAATTCTCCTTTGGGTAAATACCACGACACACTATCATAATTTTAGTGCATTTTAGTCTTTAATAGATAATTAAATATTCTTAATCAAATATGTATGCCATTTTTGGACAGACAGTATATATTTGACTAAGAATATTAATTTACCTCATCATATTCACTATTCATAGAATAATTAATTCACCTTTGGGTAAATCCTTAAGTTCTAGCAATAGTGAAAATTAATTTATCCACTAATTTTTAAATATAGACATTTCATTAATTTTATGGATAAACTATAATTTTGGTGTATGCATATTTCCATAAACAAACTAGTTCGAGCACTTTGGTGACTAGGAAACTATATAACGTAAGTGCACACAAAAATTAGAGATCATAAGATTTTATGCATGTGAATACTTTAAACAATCTAGTTTGGTCACTTTGGTGACCAACCTCCACCAACTCCCCACCGGAACCACCAGATTTAAGCAACATGCATATAGATTCCCCGCCACATACCTCCTATGATACCAATCATCCTTCAAAGAAACAGTCCTCAACCAACAACATATAGTCCATCCACACAACAATACCACCCAACCAACAATACCTTTTGATTTATCCAATGAAATAGAAAATGATCTCCACCACGAATGTTTTATACCACTCACATATATGGACAAATCTCATATTTACTCACCCTGGAAATCCTCAGTCATTTTCAAGCTATTTGGACGTCAAATTGGACACTAAACACTAAAAAGAAAACTCTTTGCCTTATGGCAACCTAATAAATATGTATCTCTCATAGATATAGTTTGTGATTTCTTCATAATTAAATTCCACCAAGAAGAAAACATGAATAAGGACTTACATAGTAGACCTTGGTTCATCTTCAACCACTTTTTATCCATTCGTAAATGGGAGCCTAAGTTCATAGCTTCTAATGCACATCTCACCTACTCCGCCATTTGGACTAACCTACCAAAACTGCCAACTGAATTCTACGATTTTGAGATCTCTTACATCGAGTTGGATCAAAGATTGGAACTCTACTAAAAATATATGCCTTCATATCAGCGACAACTAGAGGTTGCTATGCACTTATATATATATATTGAATTCTCACTTGAACGCCCAGTGAAATCTCATGTGTTTATCAGCAACCATCAGCAACAAATATTATATGAAGGGCTCTCAATGCTATGTACACTTTTTGGTAGACCTGGTCACAACAAAAACCTCTGTACTTACCCACATAATCCTCCAACTCAGTAACCTGCACAAACCACTCCCCATATTGCACCCCAGGAAAGTAATGCACAAGCAAAGACCACAAAACACAAAACCACACCTTCAACTTCATATACACCTATTACCAGCGAATGGAAAACTATTTCATTCCCATTTTGAGGCAAGAACACTAGCCCATCTAGAGGTAAAGGAGTCCATCCACTTAAATCCAACCCACCAATACAACAAAACCTTCAAGCTCGTGCAGTCAAGCCAATAAGTCCACAACAACCAATTTGCATTGGCCCCACATGTAAGTTTTCTAACGAATCACTCCCTTCCCCTTCAACCCTTACTCAGAACAATGACATAAATACCCCCTCCAAAATTGTTTACACAAGATATACTAGCTCTCATTGATGCTAATATAGAGGCAAACTCAGTACTTTCTATGACGGACCCTCCCCTCAATAGCACCAACCCAAGGTTATCCCAACCAATGCCCAAACTAAATACTACAACACAAGCAGCTACCCCAAAGCCCAATCTAAAAGCCCTCCTACACGCTGACTAACTCTAATGGACACCCCTCAGAAACACCTCCCTCCATCTCCCACTAATTACCTGCCACCAATTACCTCGTGTCTTCTTCCACCTACATGGATACCAACTTAGCACCACAGACATATCAGGCCCCAAATACAAACCCTTAGACATTACGGAAGCCCAAATAACGATGGCCCTAAGACTCCTAGTGTCCCAACCACAAAGCCATCAATACAACCTATTCCCTATATACACACTCCTCCCTTTGCCTAGCCCCTATCCCAAGAACCCTTACCCCATCCAGTCCTCAGTCATCAATTACCATATCAAATCAACCAGTAAGTCTGACCACTCTAATCCTACGCCTGAAACTAACTCATCAATTCACCCTACAATTTTTAACCCTAGTCCTACACGCAAACAACTAGTTAAAACTAATACCACCCAACATGAATCATCTAGGCTTAAACCACCAACATAGACGAACCAGAGTATACTCCAACACACCACTTCTCCACCATCCCATCACAATGAATCCACAAATCAATTACCCTTGGAACAATCTACCATATAACCTACCACCACTTAACATCACCTAATATCCCCTTACGCAAGCGTATCCTCAATCCTCGCTGGAGATGAGTCTATATGACCATGCATTGAACTTTATGATTGAAGTGGAAGGACAAGAGGTGATACTGGTGTTACAAATTTCTGTAGACATTGCACAAATAGTCATAGAAGGAATGAGGATGGGAGTGAAACTATACAATCAGTATATATAGGCCATGCATTCCCCCTCATCTATGCAACATGTCCAAACCTACACACCACTCCCACCAATGTACTACAACCAAACAGCTTCGACAGAGCTCCCTTTCTACCCACCCCAGATTCCAGCACACTCCCTAGTCCCTTGGATATAACAAAGAGCAGCTCTGTACATACCCTCTTCCTGCATGCACAGACAACGTTATATCACCTTACTCTAGTTTGACCCCAGCGAGATACTCCTAACGAACTAGAGGAAATATCACAATCGAAGGTGGCAGCAACAATGGTGGATATCAGGAAAACAAGGCCCATTTTGTGCTTCCTCAACAACAACAAATACTACAACCTAAAAGAACACTATGCAAGAAAAGTGATTATCATGTTCCCCAAGGAGCTTCAAAGCTGCTCACTCAATCTACGCCCTATGAACAACCCCAAGGTAGGAAAACACGGGCTAACCTTGATACCCTCACTGAGGGGAACAACCACGACCCCAATGGAGCCCCAGCAGACTCCAGTCCCTTCCAACTCCCACAGTAATAAAATGTGGTTCATAATTGGAATTATAGAGGAGCTAAATCCCCAGATTTTAAGGAAATTTACGGTCATTACTAAACTACCATCAACCTACTTTGGTGCACTGCTGAAGACCCATGTCCAAAATCACGCTTACTTGAAGGACGAATTTGTGATCACCCACTTAGCAGAAGCTCCAGCTCAAGGACAATCTGGAGGTATAGCACTGTTGTGGCAAGGAGACATTCTTAAACTAGAAACAATTGAAGTGAGCACAGAAGCAATCTATCCCATTGTCCAGGTACAAACCAACCCTAAGCAATGGTTATTTTTAGTTATTTACACCAAAAATGATAGACATGCACATAACTGTTTATGGGATCAGTTAAAAACATTGAATGATAATATTAATATTGCTTGGTTGATTGGGGGGGGGGGTTTAATGAAGTTACAAGAGCCAATGAAAAGTATGGAGGAAATCCCATTAATAATTCAAGATGTAATAATTTCGTTTGATGCCTAGATTATTGTAATTTATTAGACTTAGGTTTTAGAGGAAGTAGATATACATGGACTAATAAACGTGATCTAGCTAACAGAATTCTTGAACAACTAGATAGATTTGTTGGTAACTATGAATGGCTCACATTATTTCTAAAGCCAATGTACAATACATACCTAGAACTCACTCCGACCACTGCCCTCTACTACTTAATTTAAAGCATAAACTTAGTCGTAAAAAAATATTTCGCTTTGAAACAATTTAGTCATCTCACCCTATTTTCACTACCCTTATTACGAATAATTGGACTCCTAATAAACATCTCTTAACTGCTATAGAAGATTTTACTGAAGAGGTTCAATAGTGGAACCAACACAATTTTGGAAACCTATTTAGAAAATAGAAAACCATCATAGCACGATTAACTGGAATACAATCTTCTCCTTCATACCCTACAAGCCATTTCCTTCACCTACTAGAACAAGACCTAATAACTGAGTTTAACCACTTATTAAGATTAGAGGAGGTTTTTTGGCGACTAAAATCAAGGATAAATTGGCTACAATAGAGATATGCCAATATCAAACTTTTTTACCTCATTTCTCTTCAACGGGGGAGAAGGAATAGGGTCACTGCTCTCAATGACTTAGGTGGAAATTGGGTTATGGAGCAATTGCTGGTTGACTCCTTAATAATTAATTACTACAACTCACTATTTACCACTATGCATATATGATCCACTATTAAACTACCAAACCACGATAGTAGCACTCCTACAAATGCTGATCAATTATATTTGTCAAGACCTTTATCCATAAAAGAAATATAACAAACCATCTATTCCTTCGAACCTCTCAAAGCACCAGGACCGGATGGATTACATCCTTATTTTGACCAAAATATTGGCCTCAAATCTTACCATATGTCATGTGCTTTTGTAATGAGGTCTTTAATTCTGGCAAATTATCAATTCAGGTGAATGCTATTTACCTCTGTCTAATTTTAAAATTCAAAAACCCTTCTATGATTACGCAATATCGCTCAATTTGGCTATGCAATACTATCTATAAAATTATAACCAAACTGATTGTACGGCGCATAAAGCCTGTAATAAATAAATAAATTAGTCCTGAACCATCTGCTTTCCTAAAAGGGCGAAGAAAAACTGATAATGCCATCATAGTTCAAGAAATCCTTCAAAATTTTAGGAAAAAGAAAGGTAAAATCGCAAATTTTCTAACTAGACCTTGGAAAAGCCTTTGATAAAATGGAAACCTTACACTTTTTAATTTTTCCCCCAAAACTTATATCTATCATTATGTCTTGTATAACAACTACTTCCATCTCAATCCTTATAAACAGACACCCCTCCCCTTTTTCTACCCAACTACGGGCATTAGGCAAGGTGACGTGTTATCCCCCTAAATCCTCATCTTATGTCTAGAACAACTATCAAGGAAAATGCACCAATTGATGGATTACCACAATGGAAAGCTATCAAACTATCCCATAACGGGCCCCTAATATCTCATCTACTTTTCGCAGATGATATCACCTTAAAATCTGAAATAACTACATCAACGGTGCATACCATAATAGATACCTGAACAATTTTCACTCAGAAACCTGACCAAAGTATTAATTTCAAAAAGATAAAAATTTATTTTTTTAAGAACACTTCCTTATCAAATAAACCTTTTGTCTTATCATCCTTTAACATGAGGGGGAGGGTACCATCTTTGGTAAGTACTTTGGATTGCCCTTATTTGTAAAGAAACCTATTTCAAATGAGTTTCAGTACATACTTGATAACTTCAAAACAAGATTATCACAGTGAAAATCACAATTCCTTTCCATGGTAGGCAGTCCACTCTAATACAATCTACTTTGAATATATCACCAAACCAATTAATATAATACATTAAAATAATTTCACAAGTCATCCAGAGAATGAACTGCTACCAAAGAAACTTTCTCTGGGGTACTACTGGGCATAAAAAATGAAATCACTTAGTAAAACGGGCAGTAGTACAGAGACCTAAAACTCAAAGGGGACTAGGCATTCGAAACTTAACTATTAAAAATAACACCCTATTAGGGAATCTTGCATGGCGTCTATTTAAAAACCCTAATTGACTCTAGGCATCCATACTTCTCAACAATTATGCGCATAAAAAATTGGGAGCTCAGGTTTTCTCCACCTGGAAAAAATATTTTATTAGGATGAAATCTAAGCCAACTAGGATTAGTATGGCATATTAGCATGGGGAACACATATAAATATGTGGCACGACTCATGGATAAGACCTAATATTATTCTCTCACCATTAGTCCATAGACCAATATACTGTCATGAAACAAATCGCACACTTAGCCACTATATATCAAATAACGCAATTGACACAACCTCCTTATCCTTAAGATTAACAGACAACATTATTTCTCAAATAAAACGAATCTTCGTACCTAGGTTAACAACCCCCCCCCCCCCCCAAGCCTTCGATACAATCATTTGGGGCCTCACTCCAATGGCCAGTTTATTGTGAAATCCCTATACAAAGCCCTACAAGAACCAACTTCGCCTTATAATTACCATTGGATGTGGAAACTAACACCAAAAATAATTCACTTTCTTTAGTTAGTGTCACATCAGCGTTTAACAACCGCCTCGTACCTATATCATATAAAGGTTACCGTATTTAATACTTGTACTATGTGCTATCAATCCATTGAAACCATTAACCATCTCCTATTCGGTTGCCCGTGCACACACACCATATGGTCTCAACTTGGCATTACCCATTTAATTGCAACACGCACATATTGCCACCAATTCAAACCATCCAATACGTAATTCAAAATACTAAAGATCTGCCTTATAACCTACCGTCAACCACTCTTATCCTACATATAGTTTGACATATATGAAAGATAAGAAACCACTAAATAGTCAATCTCCAAAGAACTAAACCACCCCCCGACCCAATAAATGCTCTCCCAGACAGCGGAATATTATTACCTTACTAATCATAATAGAAAAACCCAAATAGTTACACACACAGGTAATCAAATGCATATCAAATCGCTCCTCCCAACTGTGGGTACAATTAAGCTTAACACTGAAGAGCAGCTAAGGCAAACACTTCTAACAGTGGTATTGGGGGAGTATTCCGTAATACAGAGGGATATTGTTTAATGGGGTTCATGCGTGCATCTTTCGCATGAAATTCCACATACACGAAATTAAAAGTCTTACTACAAGGTTTACAACTAGCAAGACAACATCAACTCACACCATTGGAAGTAAATGCGAATTCTACTGTGGTAATAATGATGCTCAATAATGATAATCTTTACTACTCATCCTATTTAATGGAATGCACGTGCTTACTTCAGCGGCTGGGTAATCCTTTCATTACCCACATATACAAGGAGCAAAACTACGCTTCACATTATCTAGCTCAACAAGGTTCGTCTAACCATGCTCAGGATTACACAACTATCTTCACTCAGCCACCGAAATTTTTGAAACCATAACTACTAGCTAATCAATAAGGCACTGTCTACTCGAGCTTAGTCAAATCCTCTAGTACGATGGACTTGTTCTACATCCACATTTTTTTGGCACATGAACAATTAGTTGGTCACCATTTTGATAACTCCTTATGTAATATTGTGCAATTAGCTCCTCATAATGTTATTTATTAAATAAATAGAAGTTATTTTGACAATAAAAAAAAGAAAAAAATAGTAAACCTAAAACGGCAGAATTTAGGACGAACCAACCAGCTTGTATGGATTTGAAAATTATGTTAGGAAAAGTAATAGAGTATGGGAACGAAATAATTAGACCTTGATATTGTAGTCACTGTCCTTAAGTAATTTAAGCCTCCCAATTTCGTTGCTGTAGGGATTATGGCAGAATTCCTCCAGAATTCTACAAAGCCTATGAAATCCGATTTTCAGCAATTAACTTGAATTTTCTACTAGAACATAATAGTTGTGAGTTGTAGAAAATAAGTACAGGAGAAAGAGATGAAAGTTTTCAAATATTTTTTTTTTTGGAATTAACCAACTCATCTCTTCGGAATAGATACCTTTAAAAATCAATAGTGACCTTCTTTTGAATTTTTAAAAAAATTATGAAAAACGTCTTATGAAATTAAAGGCTAAAACGTTTTTAACTAAGAAAATAATAGGTGAATAAAATATTAATTCAGGCTACTTGACCAAATTCTCAATCTTGACTATTAATAATATAGCCAAATTCTAGTTTTACTCCAAAATATTTTTAAAATATTCAAATAATGTAGGACAAAGAACTACTTTTAAACACTTCTTCCTTTCTTTCTTTTTTCAATTAGGGACAAAACTACCTTTTCTCAAATACTCCCATCAAAACACTAACTAATATAACACATTATACCTAATTTTTAGTTTTGAAAGTTGTCTCAGATTTGATCAAAATTCTCTGCGCTGCAAGCCAAAAACATCACATATCCTAGTTTTAGACTTAGGATTCTACGTTAAGCACAAAACCCATATGGCTGTTGTTCTTATATTCAACTCAAGCATATTGAAATAAGACAATAGAACACTCAAAGCCCGTTAATCATTATTGGCGTTGCTATTAACTGAACATAAAGGAAATTTCACGTTTTAGGTGAATGTCTTAAACCAAATTCGTGATTATTACAAAACCCATTAAAACAGTTACACGTCAAACATAATATGATATCTTTTTACGAAGATTATCAGTTCAAATATTCAAGCTCATGATACCACGTGTAAGCATAAACATTAATTTATACTAGGATCTTGAATATGATAATGTTACATATAATCGTCATCGAAAATATGAGAATCCATTATGGTGAAGCGGAAGCGTTAATCGGTAAATTAATTTCTCGCCCATTGCCCTAACTTTACGTTACCACGGTCTTTAGTGATGGAAGAAAGAATAAAATATGGTAACCCTAATAGATAGGGAAAGGACTAATTTATAGAGGTTCTTACTTAATCCGGTAGTCAATCAAGTAACTGATCGGACAGATGAGATTTGCTCATTAATTAAATATTAATTATGGGCTTAATCTTATTGCGCCATATATACAAATAGGAAATAACTTAGGAATTTTTACTTCCTATAGCAAAGATTCATAACTTATTTATTTTAAAAAAAATACCATTTAAAAAAATTATATTCCATAGCTATCTTTTGATTTTATAGCCAATTATCTATTTATGCTCACCTGCTTACCTTAAGCCATAAAATATGCTTTGTATTAATTTTATCTGTCATTCTTTCAGATTTTTCTCCACCTCCTCTCTTTCAATGGCAGTTTTCGCCATGAATACAAACTCATGGATTCCCTCTCATCAGTTCCTCCGTCGATCGTTCCACCTCCTGGAAAGCTTTTATGCTACCATTACCATCAGCAGCGAATCTCCTCTCTGTCTTCTCACGCGAAAATTACCATTTCCTCAATTCCAAATACCTATTAAGTTAATTAGAGTGAGAAAGTTGTTGAACTTGTCCTAGTGTTTTGATTGCTATTTTTGTTCTGATTTTCTTACCAGTGTTGCTTTGACACAGTTCAGTGATTTTGTCCGGTGAATTTTGGAGTTAATATTTGAGAAGTTTTATTTTGTTGAGAATTAATTTGTACTTGGAAATGAGAGATCTATGTTGAGAATTAGTATACGAAAAATGGCTACTTAAGAGGTGTCGATTAAAGGTTACAACGAGCCAATTGATTGCTCAAGGTCGGCCTCAGACACTGTTCGGAGTGCTGCTGTTGTCAGGAAAAAGGTACTAGACCGGATTTTTTTTGTTGTTAATTGGAGTAATTTGTTCCGTGAGTCGGAATTTTTCAGTGACTTTGCTAGGCGTGAGAGGATAGAGTATTTAGTGCTTGGTGCTGCTTGATAATTCTTCATTTATCTCGTTTATTGCTTTCGCTAGAGTTAGAATCGCGGCTCTCTCGATGAGCTAACATTATAGTTGTTCTTGAACAAATGCATGGGGTTTGAGACTGAGCAATTTGAAGTTTCTTTTAACCTTTTTTTAAAATGTATTTCAATGTATCTTGCTATATTTTCATGTATTTTATTGTATTTATTATCTTTTTCTCCATTGTGTTTTAATGAGTGTTGTTGTATTCCATGTATTTCATTGTATTCACTGTCTTGTTGTATTCCATGAATGTATTCATATGTTGTTTTATTAATATAATTATATATTCAGATGTATATATGTATTCAAATGTATCTGCAATATGTATTCATAGGTTTTTTGCACTATAGATTAATCTCGAATTTTATTGGTTGAAAATTCAGCATATTTCCCATCAAATGTAGATTATGGGTGATGTAGTTGAGTTAATTGAGTTGTATTAGGAGTTTATTATGTTAATTGATTCTCTTCCCGTTAAAAATAGTGGAATTTTAGCTGTAATCACATGTTTCACACCATGAATACAGTCTAATACAATAATTTGTCTAACTGTAATCCCTTGTTTCACGACGAGAAATGCTACTATATTCACGAATACACTAACTTAAGTACATCGCATATATTCTAAAAGATTTAAAAATATAATTATAGAAAGTAATATAATAAATAATAGCTACAATTAACTAATAACCGCTAAAACACAATGGTTTCCCAAAAGTTTCAGTATCTTACAGTACTTTCATCTCTGCCATGATCATGCATTTACCTTGACGGAAACATACCAATGTAATTTCGAGAAAAATAAAAACAAACGTATGTATCTTCTCAACTATCTTGACCTTGTAATTTGGTTGTCAATGTAATTAGGAGAAATTAAACGAATTTACCTTTTTGTACTTATTAAGTCTGTTGGTAAAAAGTAGCCTTATAATATCATTATTATTATTATTATTATTATTATTATTATTATTATTATTATTATTATTATTATTATTGTAATCCTTTTTTACAATCTTACATGGTGATTGTAAACTCAAAGTCGATCTAAAGTGATCAATACAGTATGGAATTAAAGAACAGGAAAAAGGAAAAAGAGAAGAAAGAGCCTTTAATTCTTAAAAGAAAATTGTTCTTGCTTTATATCTCTTGAACAAGAAAAATACACAGAAGTGCTTCAAAATAACAAAACTCATTAGTGGTGCATATATCAGCCAAATACCCTAAGTATATATACTACATGGTTCAAAAATACAACAAATCATAGGTGCAACATACTTTTGTAATTCAAAGAGGGTGAACATCATGCCAATAAAAAATAAAAACTATAGAGAAAACAAAATTTTATATAAATAAAGCTAATCAACAAGTTTTTTTAGGCATACGGTATCTGAAACCTATATGTCGAAATACTGCAGGAAAAAAAATAGCAAAATCCGATCCAATTTATCGTAATCGATTAATTAATATGTTGGTTAACCGAATTGGCGTTCGGAAGCGTATCTTGGCATAGGACTTGCTCTAGGTGATCTTGGAAGTTCAGAAACCCTATTTCCCAAAGGATCATAATATATAACACCTGAAAATTCCGGTGGCTGACATTTTTCACCCATCATAATTGCCTTTTGCCACAACCCATGGCCACTTTCTCCGACCACTTCTCCGTCGGATTCTTCGCCGGAACTATTATTTTTCTTGTTAGGAATTCGTAGTGGTGGTGACAACTTTGGAACTATTTTGGATTCATAAGTTTTGGGTTTTTCAGTAGACATGGATTTTGAAGATTTTTGTCCATGTTTAGCACATAGTGTTATAAGAGCTAATATTGAAAGAAATAAACCAATTGTTAATGGCATGGAAATACATAAATTTTCACCATTAATTCTTGGCATTGGACGAACCATTTTTTGACAAAAAAGGATATTGAATATTTCAAGCTGGAAGAGAAGGAGATGGGGAAAATTAAAGGACTGGTTTAAAGAAATGGGGAGTCTTAACGTGTGGAATATATAAATATTGGTTTTTTCCCTTTTTCTCTTATGGTGTAGTAGCTTCAACTCTAATTGTAGCAGTTGCAACTTGCAATGTAGGAGAAATTTTCAATTTCAATTTTGCTTTGGTAATATATTTTAATGACACAATCAATCACTATTAAAAAAACAAGATTTAGCAACAGACAAATTCGGTAGCTAAACAGTAAAATTTGTTGCTAATCCTACTTAGTGATAGATTAGAGATATATTATCAAAAAATTCTGTTAGCTACGAGCAATTTACTGACAAATTAATTAGGAAGTTCATAGCTAATTCCAGTTTTTTGCAGTGATTTAACTTATGTGATTTTATTCTTTTCATGTTTTATGATTACATAAGTCAATTTTGATAAACTCACAAGACAAAGAAATCACTTTATTTAAGAAATTATTTCATGGTTTGTGTCTTTGAAGACTTTATAGAAGTAAAGTCATTCAAATAATGAAGTTTAAAACAATTATTGTATTAATTATCCACCAATGAGATTCAAAAAAACCTAGGCTTAATCGTAATGGCGACGTACAAATATACCACTAGTGTTAGGTAACATAGTAATATTTTATTTTCCTTGCAGCTGGAAGGCAAAGTCTTAAAAATAAGAGTTTATTAACTGATGCAAAACGTGAAGAAGTGTAGAGGTTGGAACGAGTAAATGTAAAATATACTATATCTGTAATTTATCTGTAAATTTATCTATGCTACAACTGCAATTTGACTCATGTATACATTTTGGCAAATTTATTCTCGCCAATTCAGGCATTATTTTCATCATTAATTAGTATCTCTGAGCTCATTGAAGACGTGTGGATCAATTATTTAAATTTGGATAAGGTCAATATGATTTATTCGTCCATTTATTAAGTGAAATATCCAAATTATATAGTCAGACGTCACCAACTCTTGTAATAATACCATTTGAACGAATAAATTATAATCAAATTAACTTTTTGTGTGATTTACGTGCTTCCCATGATTAAAAAAAATTGTCAAATCTTCTAATTTCTTCCCATATATACTTAAACATGTACTCCAACATCAACACCCTCACCTTAAGGAAATATATAAATCATCTTCAAGTTTGAAATTCTATTAATCTTTCTCGTATTTTTCTTTTTGGAAATATCGTATGCATATTCGACTCTCTTGTATCCAATGTGTTAAGATCAGAGTTGGAGAGTGTAAGACTCACTCGGCCACTTTCTTTTTCACTAAGTGATAACTTATTAGCGACCTTAGCATATAATTTGAATTGTTTTCATCTCGACTTTTGATCTGCACTCTTTGTCTATACAAACAATTTAGGCAGTATAGAGGGCTGAAGGGTGTAGCAACTCAAGCAAGTGCTTAGCCCCATATTTTTTAGGACCCCAATTTTTATAATAATAAGCACGTATGTTAATTTTTCATTAAAAAAGCATATATTAAAGGAGAGTGTAACTTTTATTAAAGAAACGTGAGACCGTTCAATATAATTCTTGGAAAATCGTATCCTTTTTCGTGTAAATGTGTCTTTTTGGGAATCACTTTTTGACTCTTCCTACAAACATTTTGCATATTGCTACCTAATTAATGGGTATATATATATATATATATATATATATATATATATATATATATATATATATATATATATATATATATATATATATATATATATATATATATATATATATATATATATATATGTGTGTGTATTATTTGTATCGGTTTAGCGTGAAAATGGTAATATGAAAATATTTAATTATGAGACTCTAAAAATATGCGATTTATTTTTATGCTAGTTATTAAGAAGTTGATGCTATGTATGGGAGATTAAGAAACAAAATAAGAGTTAAGGCTATTGTGATAATCAAACCGATAGGCTAACAATCGAGGCCTCGAGCTTGTTGATTCGATGCATCAGTTATAAAGATATCGAGATGGCACAGCTAGATGACACCCTAATTTAGGTTTAGAGTAGTTTACTAGGCTCTGTCAGTCCTAGCCGTGTGCCTGAGAACTCCCTATTTCTACCATTACTGTGATCATCACTACCTTGAGATCTAGTGTCGACGACACTCGAGGGAGGATACTCGGCCTTGGCCTCGAACCTTCGAGGTAATCTTCCGAAGTGCCTAAATGACGAGAAATTAGACCCCCAGATTTCACCGTGTCCATATAGTTCTCGCGTTTCCTAGAACGAAGCGATGGGAAACGATTTTTAGATTCTATTTCGAGGACATCATCCCCATGAAGTCAGCCTATCAGAGCATTAAATACCATGTCAAAAGAACTACGCATGGGTCGTCGTCAAACACGACTATCGAGAAGCCCACGAATCGCTATGAGTTCATCCCTTTCGCTGCCTATATGGCTCCTATAAATGCACCAATCATTTGATAATTCTTACTTTCTCAATATCTTCAAATTCGCAAAGCCAAATCCATCCTCTTTTCCATCTTTTCTTCTCACTTTGTTAGGGAAATTTCACCATCATCATGGCTAGAACCTCCAAGACAGTTCCTCAGCCTCTTCATCTCGAACGTCAAAAGGGAAACCCAAAGTGATTACCTACCATGGACAATGTACTCCTACCGATCTTGACATGTTGGAGGAATTTACATTCGACAAAACCTCATCTGTACCGGGACGATGCGAACACGTGTCCCGGTACACTATTGTTGTGACAAACATAGGGAAGGTGAATGAAGACTGCCGACGGAGAGAGGCAACAGAGGTGGAGATTCCCCTCTCTGATGAGAACATAACGGATTATAAAACTAGTTAACTTCATGTATACACTTACCCGTTCACCTTAGGTCCGGTAGATCCTGTTAGGATTTATGCCCGTCACTAGGGGGGGGGGGGGTGAATAGTGTGGCACGAGAATATTGATAAATATTGCGGAATTAAAATTGCAGGAGTAAAGTAAATGCAGTAATTAAAAGATTAAGGAAAGGACACACGGAATTTATACTGGTTCACCACAACGTGTGGTTAGTCCAGTCCCCGAGAAACTCTCTCGAGTTTCCACTAACTCCGTTAAGCTTACGGGTGCCTAACAAACCGATACACTTGCTCGTAGATGTACACTCTACAAGACTTCAACTTGCTCGAGGATACCTCACCTCAAGACTTCACCTTGCTCGTGGATACCGCACCACAAGACTTCACACACTAAGATTGAGGGTACTTAGCAAACCCGACAATCAATGAGAAGATATGGTCTTCTCAAACACCTTTCTCTTTTACAACAAGAACTCTCTAAAAAGAGTAGATAAAGAGATACAATATTAGCTCTATGAACAACTCAAAGTTGTCTCTCAATTGGCTCAACAAAAGCTCTAAGATGATGCACAAATAATATCAATATGTATATGAATAATGAGAGGTGTTGTGTGTTTAAAATCAGCTCAAAAGACCTCTATTTATAGGTGTTATAAGTTGTATGTCCGTTGCTTAATTGACAATCAATAATGCTGATTTTATGCAAGGATAATCGATTATCAGATTTGCATAATCGATTATCAGCTTACCGTTACAAAATCGGAAGCTGATTTTGTGCTAGAATAATCAATTTCATGATATGCATAATCGATTATTTTTACAGCGTTCAAAAACTTTGGCAACGGTCGGTGGAATAATCGATTATTCACTTTCACATAATCGATTATTGCACCTTGCGGAAATTCCAATTTAATCTGAATAAAAAGGATAATCGATTATCATATTTACATAATCGATTATTTTGTTGTTTTGTAAATTCCGATTTTAAGCTGACTTAACATAATCGATTATCAAATCAAATAATCGATTATCTGGCAGTTCTGTGCAGATTTGAAAACTTACTTCAAAAACCATTTTGGTTAGAAATGAAAACGTTAAAATCATTTTGTTTGAAGTATTTGAAATATGTTTATGATAAATATGATTTGATAAAATGATTTTATGCATATTTATGATGACCTATGTTGAGCCAAAGGACGAGATAACTTAAACGTTGCTCTTACATTGATTCTACCTAACGACCTACGCCTTGGGTCATCGGTCTTGAACTTTTGAGCTCGTCTTGGCTTTTCCATGCAATCCATTCATCAATATGCTTCTCGGCATTCAATCTTGATTGTTTGCTAATGCATCTTCATTGTTTGTTATACAATAACGTTGTTTGACACTTGACTTCATTGTTTGTCATTCATCAAAACCTATACCTGAAAATCATGCTAATACAACCAAAGCGCACATATCATGGATAGAATGATATTCTACAATTTCCCCCTTTTTGATAATGACAAACAACAGGAGATATGCATATCGGATTCCCCCTAAATTCATGCTATATCTCACCATACAATTCATGCAAACTATTCCCCTTAATGATAATTCCCCCTCAAATAAGGCATACTACAACGTAGATTTATTCCCCCTTATTTGATGCATATCGCCTAATTTCTTCCCCCTTTTGGCATTAGCAAAAAGAAGAGTATACAAAGGCTACTTTCCCCTTTCGACACTTCCCCCTTTTGGGTATATCAATTGTTAGTGTCAAGAATAAAATAGGAAATACAATGAGGAATATACATTGACGATATTTAAAAAATCATACCAACATGAAATAATACCAAATGTTAGTAAAAACATAACAACCATAATAACGGTTATTTTTCGCAAATCATATTACTTAAGAACGTATCAACAGTTAATTTTTAACAAACCAATAGTTGTATTAAAAACATGAATCATTTATTTTTCAAGAATATATCAACTGTTATTCAAACCAAAAAAATATTCATCAAAACATGAATCAATCATTATTTTTATTAAGAATAATTGATACCAATTGTTATTCAAGATAAAAGTTATCAAAACATGAATCAACAAAAATAATTAATATCAATTGTTAACAAAGATATATAAATTTTTAACACATATCAACTATTATGTTTTTATCAAAAATATGATAACTAACCGAAATTTTCCCTCGATGCAATAAGGTTTCGTGCTTGGTGCATCTACTACGATATTGTAGTCTTCAAGCACACCTGCAAACGTACCTAAAAATAGGTTTTCGGTACCCAGGCACTTTTGGGTCCTTGGGGGTTAGGCAAATAATAATCATAGTCAAAAGATAAATCTCTATGTTTTGCAAAAAATACGGGCGCAATGTGTCCTACCCGGTTGCAATAATGACATATAACATTCGGATTGTGCATATGTCTTGGTTGAGCCAAAAATGTTCTAGGTGATCTAAAGTCGTTATTCCTAGACGTATTGCGATTCCTAGAGTTATTTCTAGGTGGTCTAGAATTATTCATTCTAGACTCATTAACAAAATTCCTAGAGTCGTTTCTAGGTGGTCTAAAATGATTAATTTTAGACTCATTAGTGAAGTTCCTAGAATTATTTCTAGGTGGTCCAACTTCATTTCTATCATCCTTTCTAATATTCTTCTTAATTTCTTCAATTGTTTTAGGATCATCAACACTACGCTTTTCTAGTGTGTTCCTAAATTCTATGTTCTCTATTTTCAAAGAACTACAGGAAGAACAATTGGAACTTTGATCAATTGAAGAGGCTTCATTAATTTCCTTAATTTTATTTTTAAGATCAATATTATCATTTTCTAAAAATTTATTTTCTTCTTCTAACTTCTCATTATCACGAGTCAATTTTTCAAAATCTTTTTCTTTCAAAGAAAGTTGTTTCTCAAAATCTTTTTCTTTCAAAGAAATTGTTTTCTTCAATTCTTTTATGGTTTTGGAAGCTCTAATAAATTCACCATTTAATTCATCATAGGCATTTTGCATATCTTCAAACGAGTAAGAGTTAGAATTACTTACCTCTTCTTCCTCGTTGGCCATGAGGCATAGTGCGGCAGTTTCATCGCCCGAGCTGTCCGAATCCCATGTCACGCGCCTATGGTGTTTCTTCTTTTTCTTGTCCTTGGGTTTTGGACAATGTGATTTGGTGTGGCCAAGTTTTCCACAATTTTGGCATGAAGGACTTGGTTCTTCCTTCTTTATTTCCTTCTTCATAAACTTATAAAACTTTTCAATTATATCATTGGAAATAATATCATCATCGCTTTCCGAATCACTTACCTCTACTCTTTTAGAAGATGAGGCTTTGAAGGCAATATTCGAACATTTACTTCTAAGATAGGGATTAAGAATTGTGCTTTCATAAGTTTCGAGGTTACCTCTTAGTCCATCAATTGTGACATCCGTGATTCCTATCGACTCTTGGATGGCATTGGCTTTGGAACGCCATTTTGGAGTGAGACTCCGTAGGATTTTTCGAACAAGATCTTTGTTCGTGTACACTTTCCCGAGAGCATGAAGATCGTTGACGATTTTTGAGAATCGTTCGAACATAATACCGATGGGTTCTTTCTCCCTCATTCTAAAGAGTTCATATTCATGTGTTAGAAAATCAACTTTAGATTCTCGGACTTGAGACGTACCTTCATAAGTGATCTCGAGTTTATCCTACATCTCCTTGGCGGTTGTGCAGCAAGAAATCTTCCGATAGTCATCCGGATTCACCGCATAATATAATAAGTTGACGGCCTTTGCGTTATTTTCAACTTTCTTGACGTCCTCGGCATCATATTCATCTTCCTCCTTTGGAACCGTGGTTTCCCCAACTTTCTTTGTTGGAATTTGTTCACCGGTCTTGATGATTTGCCACAAGCGAAAGTTATTTGATTGGATGAAGATTCTCATCCGCTCTTTCCAATATGTGTAATTTGTTCCGTCAAATAGTGGAGGCCTATAGGTGGAGTGTCCTTCGCTCATCATTCCTGCGTTCAATATTCTCAACAAAAAATATATATCGTTCTCTCAACCGGTTAAGGCTTTCAGAAAGTTAGGCTCTGATACCAATTGTTAGGATTTATGCCCGTCACTAGAGGGGGGGTGAATAGTGCGGCACGAGAATATTGATAAATATTGCGGAATTAAAATTGCAGGAGTAAAGTAAATGCTGTAATTAAAAGATTAAGGAAAGGACACACAGAATTTATACTGGTTCACCACAACGTGTGGTTAGTCCAGTCCCCGAGAGACTCTCTCGAGTTTCCACTGACTCCGTTAAGCTTACGGGTACCTAACAAACCGATACACTTGCTCGTAGATGTACACACTACAAGATTTCAACTTGCTCGAGGATACCTCACCTTAAGACTTCACCTTGCTCATGGATACCGCACCACAAGACTTCACACACTAAAATTGAGGGTACTTAGCAAACCCGACAATCAAAGAGAAGATATGGTCTTCTCAAACACCTTTCTCTTTTACAATAAGAACTCTCTAAAAAGAGTAGATAAAGAGATACAATATTAGCTCTATGAACAACTCAAAGTTGTCTCTCAATTGGCTCAACAAAAGCTCTAAGATGATGCACAAATAATATCAATATGTATATGAATAATGAGAGGTGTTGTGTGTTTAAAATCAGCTCAAAAGACCTCTATTTATAGGTGTTATAAGTTGTATGTCCGTTGCTTAATTGACAATCAATAATGCTGATTTTATGCAAGGATAATCGATTATCAGATTTGCATAATCGATTATCAGCTTACCGTTACAATATCGGAAGCTGATTTTGTGCTAGAATAATCGATTTCATGTATTCATAATCGATTATTTTTACAGCGTTCAAAACCTTTGGCAACGGTCAGTGGAATAATCGACTATTCACTTTCACATAATCGATTATTGCACCTTGCGAAAATTCCAATTTAATCTGAACAAAAAGGATAATCGATTATCATATTTACATAATCGATTATTTTGTTGTTTTGTAAATTCCGGTTTTAAGCTGACATAACATAATCGATTATCAAATCAAATAATCGATTATCTGGCTGTTCTGTCCAGATTTGAAAACTTACTTCAAAAACCATTTTGGTTAGAAATGAAAACGTTAAAATCATTTTGTTTGAAGTATTTGAAATATGTTTTGATAAATATGATTTGATAAAATGATTTTATGCATATTTATGATGACCTATGTTGAGCCAAAAGACGAGATAACTTAAACGTTGCTCTTACATTGGTTCTACCTAACGACCTACGCCTTGGGTCTTCGGTCTTGAACTTATGAGCTCGGCTTGGCTTTTCCATGCAATCCATTCATCAATATGCTTCTCGGCATTCAATCTTGATTGTTTGTTAATGCATCTTCATTGTTTGTCATACAATAACGTTGTTTGACACTTGACTTCATTGTTTGTCATTCATCAAAACCTATACCTGAAAATCATGCTAATACAACCAAAGCGCATATATCATGGATAGAATGATTTTCTACAGATCCTTCTAAATCCCCTCTCCTGGAGATAGATCCGGTTATCCTCGATTTCTGCAACAAATACCATGTGACTCTTACTCAAATCTATTATTCTTTTTCAAGGATATTCTTGAAGCTCCGCCACTTCTCCGATGGGGTCAAGGGCAAGGCCTTTACCCTCAACCATTTGATTAGGTTGTACATTCCTTGATTTTATTGAGGTTTGATTAGGATTCACCTCTGATCCAAAAAGTTATTTTTCTTGAGCACCGATGAGGACAAAGATCGAGGATGGATGAGTAGGTTCATTCGAGTGCAGACCTCGGACATCATTCTATTCGAGAGGATGCCTTTCCCGGAGAAGTGGAACATACAACATAAATGTTTTTCCCCTCAAACATGTTTTGTGATTTTCTTTCCTTCCTTCCAAAACAATGACCTCTTTTTGGTTTTTGCAGCTACCGCTTGGTATCCCAAAGCGGTCTCGGATCTGCCGAGATTGATCAGACGATTGGATACCTTGTTCCCATATCTTGTTCGGTCTTGGGGAGACCTGGATAAGAAGTAGGTGGCCAAGAATCATGGTAAAGTTTCCCTTGCCACCAATGTCTTAGCCTTATGTTTCTCCTTATATCTTATGTGTTGATAAGTTATGACAATTGTGCTCGTGCAGGCCTTGGCAAGAATATGCAAATGAGAGCGCCGCCTGGTGGAGAGATGGAGACTTCGAAGCTCGCTGAAGGCAAGAAAAAGAAGGGTAAGGAGGCTATTGATCCCCTTGTGACAATGGAACCTAAGTCACACATGCCTCGAGATAGGATCTATTCTTTAGCTTTCGAGGCAAGCCTAGATATTGGGGACGAAGATGATGATGAGAGCGAGTTCCATTTGGAGTAGAGAAAGAGGTTAGGTGCAGAAGTCTTGAAAGTGCCACGATCGGAAGCTACTAAATTGGGAACGACAGACTCATGTTAGTCTCGTGTGGCGAAGACCCTTAAGGAGGGTTATAATGTAGTTCCTGATCCCGTGGCCGGATGTGGTGCAGTTTCTGCTAGGGGATAGTTGCTGCCGGTCCCGAAGGATCTAGACCCGTTGCTTTTTGGAGGGCAGGAGTTGGCCTTCAGGGACATCAATGACCTGGGTGATTTCAGTTCAAGACTTCGACACCCGTCAGGGGAGCTAAGGGACGCTCAGAATGAACACTAACAAAGCGGGGAGTCCTATCAATTTGGAGGCGCACTTGGAAACATTCTTGATGATGTTAACGAGAACATCGATCTCGATGCTCTTGGAACTGTCAAGGCAACGGAGAGGTTCTTGCAGTAGATGATAGCTGTTTTACGTGTATTCTTTTGTCTCGAGCACTACTCTTCGTTATTCTAATTCTTCTATTTATGCCGAAGTGTAAAGAGATGTATGATCATGCCCTCTCAAAGCTTCATGAGGAGCTTTCATGCCGTGAAAAGGAGTGTGAGAGGCTTACCTCGGGCTGCTAGAGTAGGAGGCTTACTCTGCCTGAAAGGAGAAAGAGTTAGGCGAGCTCCAGTCTTCTTTGAAGGAAGCGCCCCGGGAAAAGGCTGATCTTGCTGAGCAATATTTTCCATGCGTGAATCTGCCCTTCGCTCATATAGTTTGACACCTACTAGCTTACCTTTCTCTTCGCAGATTGCAAAAGGATTTGCACATCGGGCAACTAAATGTGGAGATCCTCGAGATTAGGTACCAAAACGAGGTAGAGACCTCGGAGTTGGCCTTGACCAGTGGTCTTCTCCCAAATGCTCGAAAGGCGATTCCTGCACTGGCTATGGCCAAGTCTGAGACTGAAGGAAATGTTGCTACTTATCTTAAGGACGCAGCCACGACGAATCAAATAGCCCGTAATATATTGATAGAGGCCGAGCTAAAACTGGCTTGGGCTATCGATCATGCTAGAGCGAAGGCGAGGAGGGAAGCCTTGGAGGAGTCAGAGCCAAAGGTGTCGATCTTTCAGCCAAAATTGAGGAAGCCCAAGAGTGGGAGAGAAAGTCGGTGCTCTTGATCGCTCTAGATGAGGATCCTGGAGATGGTTCAAAGGATAGTGGCAATGAAGAGTAGACCTTGTATCGCTTTGCTCTTTTTCTTTTTTCTTTCCGTGTACGTACTCCTAGGGGAATTAGTCTTGTAAAGACGCCTCTTGTAAATATATTTTTTGCAATGAAAAAGGGTTTTTCTGCTCCAAGTCTTTCCAATCTTTATATCTTGCTACTTTTCCGGAGTTTACCTTTGAATTTTGACATTATCTCTTTGGAGCCCGTATTTGGAGCATTCAGAACCCCAAAATCGAGTCTTGTTTTGAAGTTAGGTCGAAAACTTCTTTGCGTCCTGTGCTTGTGACAGATAGAAACTCTTGAGGTCTCAATACCTCTTGAATTTTTCGAGATAGCAGCATTATGCGATCTGATAAAGAGAACCCGAGGTGGTCCTACCAGTACATTTCACAAGAAAAGGGTGACGTTAACATGGCCAAAATTAATTGGCCCTATGGGTATGCGAGCAGCCGCTGCTTTGCCATTATATATTCGTTCACTTGCCTCTCAAGTGGAGATTCTACTACTCTGAGTAACTATTTCTTCCATAGAACTTGGTGCTTTGTGATAGTTCTCCATCGTTTCAACTGAAAATCTTTGCCAAAATCTATACCCTCCTCTGCATATTTTATCGTAGCCATGACTGCTACGTCAACATCCACTCATCAAGGAGAGGGGAGTTCTGCCTCTGTTCCGTGTTTGGTTGGTGGTGCACTGCCGGTGCCAGGTGAGCGAGCCTCGAGGTGCTTGCCTTGAGGAGAGACTTTACGTTGGAGAGACCTCCCAACATTCGAGAACATGGGGAGCACACGTCGAGGTTCATCTCATCAATAGGGGAGAAACACCTCAAAATGATCAAGAAAGACTGCGGATGGGGAGAAGGTGTGGTACTACAATTACCTTCTTTTGAGGAGAGCATCATGAACTATGTAAAGGGATTTATTAGCGTGTATATGCATACTTTTACGTAAGGTCCCCCCCGACCAGGTCATGCTTGAGTTTTATAGCAGATATCGGCTTACCTTGGCATAGACTCACCTATCCCTTTGGAAGATAGTGCAAACGATAAGTTATTTTGTAGATAAGGCCGGGCTCGAATTTACCCTCAGCCATCTCGTAAAGTTATATCTGTTGCTATGTTATCGTGGTTTGTTTACTCTACAAAGTCTATCAACCCGTTCTCATGTCATTAACAGTGAAGAGGACGAGGATCGGGGATACATGAGCCGGTTCGTTCAAGCACGGATGATCAATATCATTCCTGGAGAGTTTCTGCCATTTCCTGAGAAATGGAAATTCACACGTTATTGTCATACCTGTATTTCTATCACTTTGACTAGAGGCAGGTTCATAGAGACAATTTTCTATTTAATTTTTTTTGTAGTGACTCGTGCCGTGCGAGTCCCTGATTTGACCGATCATCCGGCTGCAAAAGCCTCCATTTCTAAAAGAACACTCCCTGTTTCTATTAAGGTTACTTCAATGCGAAGAACACGTGGTTCCTTCTCTTATTTCCCACTAAAGGTGCTTTAGGGGACACTAAAACTTCAGATATTGGCTCAGCCTTTGGTGAGGCTCAGCGACTCAGCTTTGTGTTAAGCTTTGGGAGCCGGCATAAGATTATTCTGGTTTCAAACTCTTCACTATGATGCTAGGTTACGAAAAGCAACAGATAGGGAGAAATTCCTTAAGCTTCTTTGCGAGAGAAAGGAAAGCGAGCTGGTATCCGTGCAGTGTGAGGCGGATCAGAGCCGGAGTTGCGAGAGCCGCCTCGAAAGATAGGTATCCTGTAGGTGATGTTTATGTACGCTCTTTCTTTCATTTTTGAAGATTAATGTTTCGATATTTCAGCAGGAGAGAAAAATGGAGGAGCTGGGATGACTTTTCGGCGAAGTTGGACGGGCCAGACATGAGTTTGATGAGTTGCAAGCTTATGTAGACGCCCAAGTTGCGGCCAAGGAGAGCGCTTTGGCTATGGCTTCTTCCCTCGAGATGCAAGTCCGGACTGCTCGTGCAAATGATTCTGAACGAGCGAACATGATCACAAGGCTCGAGTTTGAGCTTTCAAAGGTGAAGGTCGAGGTGGTGAATGCTCGTGCCGAATCGATAATGAGAAGTACTAGGGTATACCAGAAAGCTGCAGCCTATTTGGAGTGCGCTTCCACTACTAGAGTTGAACTGAGGAGAACTCTTGGTTGTGCTAGCAGTAGTAAAGAGTACGCGAAGTGAAAATCTCAGAGGGAAACTCTCGAGGAAATTCATGTTAGGGGCTTCAATCTTTCGGAAGAGGTCGAACAAGGCAAGGCGGAGGAATATGATGCCAAATTCCTTTTGTCTGATGCTGAAGATGGCGAGGCCGGGGCCTTCAGGCCATAGTCCCCAAGTGGGACGTTTATTTTCTTCTCTGTCTTTGTGTATAGAACTTTCATAGTATGCTGTAAATGGAGCTTGTATTTTATTACATGTATGTATATGGGGGAAATCTCGCAATTTTGTATCTTCTAGGTTTCTATTTGCCGAGATTTTAGCCAGATCAATTGGCCTTTGAGTTGGTAGGAATCCTTAGATTCGTGATATGGCCCTGGGGCTCATTAGGCTGGATCGTAGGCTTTTACGCATTTGGTCGATTCCTATTTTTGATTTATTCTCTGAGTCGGGTTTCGAATCGAGCTCATTCGACCCTCAAGTTTTGTATTTGTGCGGGCTGGCGACAATGGCTCTTATGTCTTGGGTTGAAGAAAACTTTTATGTGTGTGGCCTTGAGGCTCATTAGGATGGCGACAATGGTTCTTACGCCTTGGGTAGAAAGAGACCTTTTATGTGGGCTTTATTTTTCCTTCGTTAAGGACTTTTTGAGAAAATTTTTGCCTGACCCTTTGATAGTTCGAGAAGAACCTCGATTACGACTCGTTTTATGGCGATGATTGAGCACCTACGGAGGTTTGGCTCGGAGGCTGAGTACCTCGAAGCCTGTAATTTGGAGATGACATGGTCGAAGCTCTTTTGCCTATATCAAGGGTATCATACTTATCTGGTTCTTTTCATAGTAGATTCGAAGTAATTGAAGTCTTATGATTTTGTAGCAATAGTCGGGCATCCCCGAGTTGCGTTAATTTGGCTGGTACAACCTTATGACCATAGTCATTTGTGTTTGGCCGGAGACATTTTTTATCATGAATAAATAGTTTAGGTGTCTATATCGAGGGTATGCCTTTTACGGGTCTTACAACTTAGATATATAGCGCTAAATTTGATATTGGGTTTATTCCTTTTTGTAAAGTCTTACAAAATTTTCATGTCTTTGAGGTCTTACAGTTTTTGGATACTTGGGACAAGTATGGTTCATCCCTTGCTTGAGGTCTTATAGATACTGTTGCTACCTTATGTAGGTCTTACGAGATCGAGTCTTCCAGCTCGGTGTCTTACGACCTTGGGTTTTTTAATGAATGGTGATTGGTGGCAGTCCTCGAGTAATCAAGAGTATTCTGGATCGGGAGCCGTTACTTGTAATCTTGGTATTGCCTCATGAAGGGCTTACAATTTTGGTGATTCCGACCCTAAGGTCATACAATTTTTGAGATTTTAATGCTAGTCCCCGAGTGTTCGGGACACTTTTGGCCTTGGAGATGGTTCGTGATTTTAATGTTGCCTTGTTAAGTGTTTATGAGTTTGGATTCCCGACCCGCAGTTCGTTCATATGCTAAATTGTTGACACTAGTCCCCGAGTATTTGGGTATTTATAGCGAAAATGCCGAGTTTCTCTTGGAGCGTGATATGTTTTAATAAAAAGGTATTATTCGATTATTGGAACAACTATACATGTTATCACTGTCGGGGGCCCAGCTATACGGACACAAATCGATCGACTGTTTGGCCGAGTACATTATTTTCTTATTGGGAACCCATTTGGCATTTCTTCGTTTTTCGAGTGGATGGCCTTCCGGGGAGTGGGGATACCCTAGTGTTTGAGGTTGATTGCAAAAGAAGTCTTGAATACTTGTCGAGTCTTCCTTAGGTAGAATGTGGATGTTGCCTCATTAAAAACCTTGATGGTAAAACCCTTTTCGGGATAATAACTCGGCCGAAGGAAAAAAGTGCAACGGATGCTTTAAAACCTTAAGGTCATCGAGCTGGGTTAGCATTTTGACTGCTTTGGTCGGCGACTGCACAAAGGTTAGCATGAAATATGGAATGAAAAGGGATATGGTTATACCTCAGTGGAGATGGCGCTTTTGAACCTTGGCATTCATTCGGAGGATGCGGTACGATCCGTTATTCGGATACAACCGAGAGCGTGTCTTGTGGTTGCTATCTTATCATTGGTTTATTTCTTACTCCATCTATTGGTGGATACTTTTAGTGTTTCGGCTAGTGGCTGATCTCCCAAAAGATCGTGTGGATGATATGTTGCGGCTCGTCCGCTTTGTTCTTTTTGGCTGTTTCTTTGTCTTGAAACTAATTTTTTACTCTGTCGTTGAGGAATTCCCAAAGGTGAGTATTTCCGAGTAACTAGTCCACTTCCTCCAAAAGTTTCCGGAAATCCTCGGTCTTATGTCCACGCGTGTTGTGAAATTCGTACACTAAGTTATGGTTCCTTTGTGAAAGATCTGATTGTACAGGCCTGGGCCATCTGGTGTCTCTTATTTTGCTAATGGCAAACACGATGTCTGACACATTGACGTTGAAGTTGTAATCTGATAAGCGAGGTGCCTTAGTTGGCATCCATTCCTATCAAACCCGGCTCTATTGATAAGCCCCAGAGGATTCTGTCCCGTGTATCCTTCGATCATTGCGAGGTGGGTTACGCCTCGGGGCATTCCTTCTGTCTACAGTGTATGGTTGATATCTTTCTTTGTTTGGATTCTGCTCCTTCGCCAGGAGACTTCTTGGGTATACCGAGCCTGTGGGAGCTCCCGGTTGGTCATCTTCGACCGTGATTTTTGATTGGAATTGGTTGTGAATGTTCGACCAGTTCACGGTGAGATATTCGACCAGATTCTCTTTTAGCTGCTTCGAAGCCACCGAGCTTCGCTCATTCAGACCTTGAATAAAGGCATGTACCTCCCGATCATCAAAGGTCGGTGGTAGTTCTTTCTTTCCATTTAAAAGCGAGATACAAATTCTCGCAGTATCTCCTTCTCCCTTTTCTTGATTTTGAAGGCGGCGGATTTCCTTGTGGCCACCTTGATGGCCCCAGAATGCACCTTTATGAAGGAATATGACAATATGGCAAATGCGTCTATAGAGTTTGGGGCCAAGTAATGATACCACATCATTGACCCTTTAGAAAGTGTTTCTCCAAACTTTTTCAGCAGGATGGACTCGATCTCGTCGTCCTTCTGGTCGTTGCCCTTTACTGCACAAGTGTAATCGGTAACGTGCTCATTAGGGTCCGAGATACCATTATATTTTTGAAGATCTAACATTCTGAAATTCTTTGGAATGGAGTTTGAGGCAGCTTCCTGTGGGAATGACTTCTGTATGAACTTCTTCGAGTCTACACCTTTCAAGATGAGGGGCGCTCCTCAAAATTCGGTTGACCTTGGAGTTGTAAGTCTCGGCCTTCTTATCATTGGCTTCTATCATTTTCTTGCCCGATCCGATCCTTTTGGTGAGATCCATGTTCATCTCTATGATGATAGGATCGGCTATCCACCCGCTATTGCTCGATCTTTCTGGTACCAATTTGCCCGGCGGAGCTTTCCCTGGTGCTACTATGCTGTCAGTTTTTGGTGACTTTGCAGCTGAGCAATAGCAAGCTGTTATGCAAGCAACATTTCAAAAATAACATGAAGGCTAACCTCTAATTCTTTCCTTGTTTGGGTTTTCTGAGATTCTTGTGGACCTCCTTGGTGCATACTCCTCTTAGTATGTGAGCTTATATCGACCTGCTCGGCGTTGCATGAACCCACATCCGCTGGAATTGATCCTGGTGCGTTCTCAAGGTTTTGTGGTGACACACCAACACTTGGAGTAGCCACATCGTTCTCTCAGTGGTTTTTAAGATTGTCATTTTCAACTCTGTTTATTGAGCTAGGCATTTCGACCTTAAATTGAAGATCTTAGACAACAAAAGGTGTGAAAGGTAACTTGCTTTGTGTAATGAAAGCAGCAAGAAAATAATCACTATTATTTTTATCCCCACGATGGACGCCAAACTGTTTAGAGTGAACATGATAATAACAATAAAATTTGATTATGAGACTTCAAAAATGCGTGATCTATTTTTATGTTAATTGTTATGTAGTTGATTCTATATATGATAGATATAAAAACAAAATAAGAGTTAAAGATACGATGATAATCAAACCAATAGGCTAACAATGGAGGCCTCGAGCTTGTCTATTCAGGGGCTACGAGGTCGATTCCAGAGCTCGGTTGTGAGCTATCGATGGCGGTCGAGGTATGACTAACAGTTATAATAAAATCAACGAAGGATCTTTATGGATGATGATATGCAATTAATATGAGCAATAATGAAGATAATAAACGGAAGCAATAATATCAAGATAATGTGTTAGAGAACAGAGAGAATGTTCTTTTATATTTCTTGCGGAGCAATTGAAGCAACATGAGTTTACAAAATGACAAGGATCCCCTTTATATATGAGAAAAATCCCAATGTAGTACAAAATGCATTAATTACAAAGATATGGAGATGGGACAACTAGATGACAGCCTGATTCGGGTTTAGAGTAGTGTCCCCCTTATCTTTACTACTGTTTGTGATTGGAATTTTATTCTCCATTGGCATTACATTGATATTCCTTCGTTGTTAGCTTTATATCATATCGTACATAGGTTTACAGGTTCGGTAAGTATTTTGACATGGCCATGTCACTACTCTATCGAAGTTAGGCTCGATACTTACTGGGTACCAGTGTGGTATACTCGTGCTACGCTTCTGCATATTTTTCTTCAGAACCAGGTACTTCAGATCGAGCAGGTTTCAAGACTTATGCTTGTGCGGCTGGAGACTTCAAGGTATATTTGTCGTGCATTCGCAGGCACTTAAGTCACCTTCTGTTGTATTTAATTCCATTATTTCCTATTAATCAGGAAAAATGATGTATTCATTATGTATAATTACTCCTAGAAAGGCATATGAACTATACCACTGATTTTGGGATATTGTATCATGTTGAGACTATTGTTTTATTTAGAAATTTCTGGATCATATTCAATAGCTACTAGTAGAATTCGTTATCATTTAGTATGTGTTAGGCTTACCTAGTTTTAGAGACCAGGTGTCATCACGATTCCTTTGGAGGGATTTTGGTTCGTCAATAATAGTGTTTGGTTCCAAAGTTAATTTGTTAATGGGTGCTTTAGCACCCATAACCTGATTTCTAGATCCCTAATTTTGTCGTGGATTACCAGGCTATGACCTCGAAGAGGATCAACCACTTGACCTCACGCGATAGTGGACAAGAAGGCTATGATCGTAGTCTATGTGGATCACACCAAGTTTGATGAAACTGGAGTATCATTCACGATCGCAAACTAGACATCTGGACCAGCCCATGTCCATGTCGCTATGGCGATGGTTAGGCCGCGATCATTACAGCTGTAAGTATAAAAAAATATGACGTAATCGATAGCCATTGTTGAATTTCGGAGAAAAACAACTCATGAAATAGCTAGATTCTAAAGTTATTGATATCGATTTAGAAATTCAAGGTAATAATCTTTCACTACTTATCAATGATGATACTCAGATTTTGATGGATTTTGGGGTTTGACTAAGTTGACCAACGTTAAAGGGCACTTAGATGTACAAAGTACCCCGTATTTATGCAAGGTTTGAAAGCATACTAATGTTAACTTCACTTTTCAATAAATTATAAAATGACTTCGATTGTACTAATCGACCTTGTTGTTTGATACTTTACGTATATTTAGACCATTTGAGATCGTATAAGGGGTGATTTAGACATGGCACGATTGGGGGACTTGTAGATTTCAAGGTAAGTGAGACTTAAAACTCTTGATAGTTTATTTTTTCAAAAGCATGATCTGAGCACCTGTAAAGAAGCTTTGAAATGATTTCAAAATACCTAGGATGGTGTAGGGCAAGCATGCGCCAGGTCATATTTACTGGTTTTGAGCTAAACTTATGTTTTGGTCTATGACATATTGAGTATTAATAATTTTAATTTTTCTCCAAAATATTCTTTAAAATATTCAAACTATATAAGACAAAGAAGTATTTTTAAACACTTTTTCCTTTCTTTTGTTTTTCTTTAAGGGGACAAAATAATCTCTTATCAAATACTCCCATTAAACACTAACTAATCTTACATTGGTTCAACGACAAACGACTATAGTGAATTTTATGGCCTTTGTACAAGTGGGGTTCATTCTGAAACCAAGCTCTTATGAGATTGAGCCTTGATGTCCTAAATCAGGAATATAACGTATATAATCCATGGCTACTCTCAAATTTACTGGGATCAAGCACTTTAACATGAAATTTTTTTATACTGAAGCATATCGAAAAAAAGAAAAAAAAGAAATATCACTCTCTAACATACGAACGTTTATCAAATGTTTAGAGAGTTTTGACAAGGTCTTATACAAGTACGTAATTTATTGCATTCGAACTTGTACTAGCGACTCATAGGTGAAATTCATATAATATGTAGAAAATTAAACGAAAGAAATTAAGATGATTGGGACGGTTTTGAAAGTGTAATTTTGGTTATAAAAATAGAGTAACAAGAAAACTAATATATTCGAACTGAATGATACTGCTTAAAGAGTTTCATATCCCGAGTAGCCTCGAGATTTCAATTGCAAAAGCCAACTCTAAGAAGAAGCTTTACTTTTAAAGAGGGAAAAAAGAAGCCAACAAGTAATAATTAAAAAACAATATTTTCTTGCATGCACTAAGATTTAAAACTTGTCATAAAAAATGGGCCTCAAGAATAATGTCATTACCTTCCTGAGCAATATAATTTCCTTCATTAGCATGTGTACAAGCTCCTACGCGAGGAAGGTAATCAAAAAAGAAAGAAAATAGGTTCTTCTTTCTTTTATCACTTAGGAGCCGTGTGAGATCTTGATCCTTTACATGGACCCACTTTTCATTCCATTTTTGGGAATTTGATGATCTATAAAACCGCCCCTATTCAGTGAGATGTCCTTGTTCTTCCATTCCCCGAACCCACTCTAGCTTTCAAGATTGGGTTAGTGTTCCAATAGGCGAGAGGTGTAAGCACCACGAGGTATGAGGACAAATTGTACTAAATACAATGAAAAATCTAGAAAATAAGATATCTAAAAGAATAAATAAAAGCAGAATGAAAGGTTTTAGATCTTTCAAATCATTCCCGTAGGAGATTAATTTTTTCTGATTCTTCGAGAAAAAGATTCATTCTAAAGGTTAACAATGTATTCAAATGGGTTTGGAAGAATTGAAAGAGTCAGAACATTATTCATGTACAAATGGAGATGCGGTCCGGTTCATGTTTAGCATATGCCTTCTTTGACCGAGATCTTTGGGGATGATTACATACTACAGTTCGATAGAGGAACTTTAAGACATCCTTGGGGTAATACACCAGGTGTCGACACCTGGTGTATTACCCCAAGGATGTCTTAAAGTTCCTCTATCGAACTGTAGTATGTAATCATCCCCAAAGATCTCGGTCAAAGAAGGCATATGCTAAACATGAACCGGACCGCATCTCCATTTGTACATGAATAATGTTCTGACTCTTTCAATTCTTCCAAACTCAGTTGAATACATTGTTAACCTTTAGAATGAATCTTTTTCTTGAAGAATCAGAAAAAATTGGCCCGGATCTCCTACGGGAATGATTTGAAAGATCTAAAACCTTTCATTCTGCTTTTATTTATTCTTTTAGATATCTTATTTTCTAAATTTTTCATTGTATTTAGTACAATTTGTCCTCATGCCTCGTGGTGCTTACACCTCTCGCCTATTGGAACACTAACCCAATCTTGAAAGCTAGAGTGGGTTCGGGGAATGGAAGAACAAGGACATCTCACTGAATAGGGGCGGTTTTATAGATCATCAAATTCCAAAAAATGGAATGAAAAGTGGGTCCATGTAAAGGATCAAGATCTCATACGGCTCCTAAGTGATAAAAGAAAGAAGAACCTATTTTCTTTCTTTTTCGATTACCTTCCTCGCGTATGTGTAAGATCAAATCTATAATGAAAGACAATTATGAATCTGCTTTGTCTACGAACAAGGAAGCTATAAGTAATGCAACTATGAATCTCATGGAGAATTCAATCCTGGCTTAGGATGAATGCTGACAGCATATTTAACACATGAAAGTCAGATGGAAGTGGTGTTTCTAGTGGCGGACGGGTGACTAAAGTGTAAGAACATACCCTTAGAAAATTCGGAGCTGTTGATGTTTATATCGAATTATCATAGAAGAAATATTATTATTATGTGACGAACCAAAAGGTCATCACCTATTTCTAACAGATTTTGTGCTTCTGAGGCCTTGAAATCCTCATTAAGAGCCGCCTCAATATGCGTGCGTGGTCCGGGCGTGTAGTCGTAAAGCTAAAATGTGAAAAATACTAAGTGTTGATGTTAAAATAAATAAATTTGACTTTGGTTAATATTTTGGGCAAATGGATACGGACCCATGATTTAACAGTCCCGGAGGATCCGTAGGAAAATATGGGACTTGGGCGCATGCATGAAATCAAATTCCAAGTCCCTAGCCCGAGAAATGAATTTTTAAGGATTTTTTTTTAAAATTTTTAAGGAAAAATTGAAATGATATTTTATTGGAACATGTTGGTATTGGGCCCGTATTTTTTTTTCGACGCCCGATACAGGTCTTATATATGAGTTAAGATATTTATGTAAAATTTGGTTGAAAACGGACGTCGTTTGATATGATCCGGACCTTAATTGGGAAATATGATGTTCAAAGGAGTTTTTAGAAAATTCAGTGATCTTGAGGTTTAATTCGATGTTCGTGATGTTATCTTGGTAAATTTGATTACACGAACATGTTCCGAGAATATTTTTGAAGTTGTTTGTATAATTGGGTTGAAGTTTCAACGGCTCGGGTGAGTTTCGGGAAGGTTACGGGATGCCTTAGGCTTAGAAATCAAATGCTGCAGGTTTAGGAAGTTGCAGGACTCTGAACCCTTTTGTGCGGTTCACGATAAATCGCGTGCGATCGCAGAGGGGCCAGCGCGGTGTGGTCACTTTTCTGCGGTCTGCGGTCGCCTTTGTGCAATCCGTGGTGGGTGCTAAACTGCAGGTCTTCAGATGACTATGTGCGGCCATGGTTCATTTAGTGCGGTGCGCACAGGGGTCTGCCAGGGGGTATAATAGACGGGATTTTCAATTATGTTTCACTTTTTCAAAACCCTAAAATATAAGAGATGATTTTTTAAACAACCTTTCATCTCCAAATAAATTGTAAGTCATGTTTTAACTAGTTTTCTTCAATCATTAACATCTTTTATCATGATTTCAACTTAAAAACAAGGACTTTCATGGGGAAACTGGATGTTTTGGGTAGAACCTTGGTTTTTCAAAAAAATTGAGGATTTGGACCTCAATATGGGATTCGATTTCAATACAAATTATATATATGAGGTCATGGGGGAATGGGTAATCGGGTTTTGGGTGAAACCTCGGGTTTTAACCATGTGGGCTGGGGGACTATTTTTTGACTTTTGGGTTAAACTTTTAAAAACTCATTTTTATGAATTGAGGTTGATTCATTTAGCATTTATTGATGTAAACAAGTGATTTATGATTAGATACAAACGAGTTGGTGGTGGAATCAAGGGGTAAAGATATAATTGAGACTTGAGTGGTGTTCAAGGCATTGAGGTAAGTGTTTGGTCTATCCTTAGCTTGAGGTATTAGGAGTTGAATCCTATTTTCTATGTGGTAGTTGTCGAGTACGACATATAGGCATAGTGACGAGTATATATAAGTTGGTGTCTAGCATGACCGTGAGTCTTCAAAATAGTGAATATCATGATTTCGTTGTATTTATCTTGACTTGGTGATGATTTCTATTTGTTGTGAAAAGCTTGTGAAAGGAGATCTGACCTTTGAACAACGAGAAGCACTGGCTCAAGTTATATTACAGCTGTGAACGTATATGAAATGGTTGAACCCTTTGGAGCACTGGCTCAAGTGATAAAGTGAGATATGAAATAAAAGTGAAAGGAAGAGAAAGAGAATTTAAATTTTTCCCTTGTGGGATATTGTTACTTATAGATTATTTTCACTTGTCGGACATTAAGATTATTGATGTTGTACCCCTACCTGCATTTAATTATTTTAATTGTGTTCTCTTTCCAGGATTTCTATTATTATTTTGTTTAATCCTTTTCCCCTTGTTTGTAATTGTTGTTTGGGTGAGGAATAGTATTAAAGCATGAAGGGTTATGCCGTGTATTATTTGCTATTTTGAGGAAAGAGTATTAAAGCACGAAGGGTGATGCCGTACCGAACGATGTACCATTCAGTGCCAATTCTATTGATTATATGTGGGGAAACAGAGTAAAAGCACAAAGGGTGATGCCGTGCACATTTTTATTATATCATTGCTTGGTGAGGTAGAGAGTAAAAGCACGAAGAGTGATGCCGTGCACATTTTTATTATATCGTTTCTTGGTGAAGATGAGGGTAAAAACATGAAGGGTGATGTCGTGCCTTTATTGATTTATGCTTCTTTATTAATGTATAGCTATGCTGCTTTATTCGTTATTTTATAATCTTATTCGGAATTGTTATCTCCCCCACAGCATGCTCCCCCTTCCCATATTGACTGGTTAATTCATGTATTTCTTTTCCAGTGTGTGTGCGTATATATATATATATATATGATGGCTACACAGGTTTTGTTGGTAGTCTGGTCCTAGCCTCGTCATTAGTTCGCTGAGGTTTGGCTAGACACTAACCAGCATATGGGGTCAGTTGTGCTGATACTACACTTTGTGCTCTTTTGCACAGATTTAGGCATTAGACAACAGCTGTAGTTGGAGGGCTTCCTTCAGTCCACCCGGATACCCAAGGTAGACCTGCAGGCATTTGCATTCACTGGCATTTCCTTGTATCTTATTTCCGTGTTTCATTTATTCTATTGAGAAACAACTTATTGTATTTCCTTCGGACTTTATTTTAGTGACTCTTAGATAGTCCGTGACATTGTGACACTAGGTTCGAGGTATTGAGGTTTTGAAAGTTGTAATAGACTTAGTGTTGAGTTATAAACATTGTTAACTTCTGCTTAATTATTTAATTCCGTTGTTATCACAGTATCGTCTGGTAATTGTTG
This sequence comes from Nicotiana benthamiana, assembly GCA_034376525.1. Lineage (NCBI taxonomy): Eukaryota > Viridiplantae > Streptophyta > Magnoliopsida > Solanales > Solanaceae > Nicotiana > Nicotiana benthamiana. The sequence continues at coordinate 50,734,158 of CM067330.1, read as the reverse complement.
AAAAGAAGAAAAATGAAAGTGTATTAGGTAATTTAAGGTTTGGCTTGCCAAGTTCCCACTAGTAGGCGCCATCACGACTCTTTAGGGTGGGAAATCAAGATCGTGACAAGTTGGTATTAGAGCTCTAGGTTACATGGGTCTCACAGCTCACAGACAAGCTTAGTGGAGTCTGAGGTATCAGTAGGGAGACATATGTATTTATCCCCCAGAGGCTAAAAAGTTAAGAAAAGTTTCACATCTGTTCTCTCTTGTCGTGCAATTTGGTTTCTCAATGCTAATTGAATTTCTACTCTATTTAATCGCAGATGACGGCAACACACGCTTCCTAATCTAATGATTGGTCATTAGAGCCCTTAGCGGCAACACCTACTAGGGGCAGAGGGCGAGGCCGAGGCCGAGGTAGGGTCAGAGCTCACTCCCGAGCAATAGCACTAGTGGTGGATCCTCAAGTTGATTTCGAGGAGGAGGTTCTGGCCCTAGCAGTTCCGGTGGGCCCAGCTCAGGTCCCCGAGGGGTTTATTGCTACCCCAGTTCTTAAGGGCGCTTTAGTCTGATTGGTGGGCCTCACGGTGAGTGTCACTCGAGCAGGTTATTTTCCTGTAGCATGAACCACTTCTCAGGCTGGAGGAGGGGCTCATACTCCTGCTACTCACACTCTGGAGGAGGTAGCTCCCCATTTGGGGTAGTACAGCCGGGTGTGGTAGCTCAGACCGGTAATGGAGTGGCTATATCCGCCGATGCTTTGTGGAGGCTAGATAGGTTCACAAAGCTCTTCACTTCTACATTTAGCGGTGCACCTACTGAGTATCCCTAGGATTATGTAGATAGTTATCACGAAGTTCTTTGGAACATGGGTATTGTTGAGACCAATGGGTTTGGTTTCGCTACATTTCGCTTGTCTGGATTTGCCAAGACTTGGTGGAGAGAGTATTGCTTAGCTAGACCAGCAGGATCGTCAGCCTTGTCTTGGGAGCGGTTTACATTATTTTTTTGGAGAAGTTTCTCCCCGTTACTCAAGAGAGAGGCCTATTAGAGGCAGTCTGAGCACCTCCAGCACGGTTCCATGACGGTCACCCAGTATGAGACTAGGTTCATAGACATAGCTCCCCATGCTTTTATTATACTTCCATTGAGAGGGAGAGGGTAAGATGGTTTATTAATGGACTCATTCAGTCGATTCGTCTCCATATGGCTAGGGAGGCTGGGGTGAGATATCCTTCCAGGAGGCGAGCAATGTGGCCCGTAGAGTTGAGATGGTATTATCCAAGGGTGGTGGTTGGAGGGCAGACAAGAGACCCCGTCATTTAGGAAGATTCAGTGGTGCCTTGTCTGGAGGCAGAGATTCATATGATAAGGGCCATATTCGTAGAACTTACCAATCAACCCTCCAGGTTTCTCCCAGTGATTCGGGTGGCTGTGGTTCTCGTAGGTAGTATTCTGATCAGCAGTCCGACAGTGCACCAACAACTTCTATCAGTGCATCACCAGTAGTCTCAATAGCCGAGGGCTTGTTACACTTGTGGCGATATGGGTCACATTGCTAGGTTTTCCCCTCGAGCACCGAGTAGCTCTCAGCATTAGGGTTCTCGTGCTATGGTACATGCACCAGATGTTCCACAGCTCACCCAAGCTAGAGGTAGGGGTAGATGTGCTAGAGGCGGAGGTAGAGGTCCTAGAGGTGGAGCTCAGGCTACCAGATGTGGAGGCCAGCCAGCAGCAGGTAGTCCCAAAGAGGTGGATCACAGTGGTAGGGCCCATCCCCGATGTTATGCTCTTCATACCAGTCCTGAGATAGAGGCTTCAGGTACAGTTATTACAAGTACAATTCTGGTTTGTGAGAGAGGTGCTTCTGTGTTATTTTATTCAGGGTCTACGTATTCGTATGTGTCATCTTATTTTGCCTCGTACTTGGTCTTGCCTAGTGATGCATTGGGTGTTCCTGTTTATCTGTTTACACCGGTGGATGATTCTATTGTTGTCGATCAAGTCCATCATTCTTGTATTGTGGTGATTGAGGGTCTTGAGACTCGTGTAGATTTGTTATTTTGAGACATGGTTGAATTCGATATTATATTGGGGATGGATTGGTTATCACCTTCCCATGCTATCTTGGATTGCCATGCCAAGACTGTGACCTTAGCTTTACCGGGTATGCCTCGTTTAGGGTGAAGAGGGTCTCATGGTCATTCTACCCCTAGCATTATCTCTTATGTGAAGGCTCGACGTATGGTCGAGAAGGGGTGTTTGGCCTATCTGGCATATGTTCGCGATTCTAGTAATGAGGTCCCTCCTATTTATTCGGTGCTCGTTATTCGTGAGTTCCCTGATGTTTTTTCTTCAGACCTGTTGGGTAAGTCGCCCAACAGGGATATTGACCTTTGCATTTATTTGGTACCAGGAATTCAGCCCATTTCCATCCCGCCATATCCTATAGCCCCGCTTGAGTTGAAAGAGTTAAAATAACAGTTGCAAGATTTGCTTGAGAAGGGTTTCAGTAGACCTAGTGTACCTACTTGGGGTTTGCTGGTGTTTTTCGTTAAGAAGAGGGATGGCTCGATGATAGTGTGCATTGATTCCTGACAGTTAAACAAGGTAACAATCGAGAATAAATATCTGCTGATGAGGATTGATGATTTGTTAAATCTGCTTCAAGGTGCCAAGGTATTTTCCAAGATTGGCTTGAGATAGGGCTACCATCAGTTGAGGGTTAGGGCTTCTGATGTCCCTAAAACAGCCTTCTGCACTCGGTGCGGGCATTATGAGTTCTTGGTTATGTCCTTCGGGTTGACAAATTCCCCAATAACTTTTATGGATTTGATGAACCGAGTATTCCGGGTCTTAAACATTTTATTGTGATTGTTCCTGTGTTGGGCTTGGTACAATTTTGATGTAGTATGGCAAGCTCATTGCCTATGCTTCGAGGCAGCTGAAGATTCATAAGAAGAACTATACGGTTCATGAATTGGAGTTGGCATCTATTGTTCACGCATTGAAGATTTGGAGGCACTATCTTTATAACGTTGCATGTGAGGTGTTCACTGACCACAAGAGTCTTCAGTACTTGTTCAAGAAAAAGGATTTGAATTTGAGGCAAAGGAGGTTGTTGGAGTTGTTGAAGGATTATGATATCACTATTTTATATCATCTGGGTAAGGCCAATATGGTGGTAGATGCATTAAGTAGAAAGGCAGCCAGTATGGGGAGTCTTGGGGCATATCCGTGATCAGCAGTATGATGATCCCTATTTATGTGTCCTTAGTGACATGGTGCAGCGCGGTGGTGCCATGCATGCTACCTTAGATGATTAGGGAATTTTGAGATTGTAGGGTCGAGTATGTGTGCCTAACATGGATGGGCTCCGAGAGTTGATATTAGAGGAGACTCATAGTTCCCGGTATTCTGTTCACCCGGGCACCGCAAAGATGTAGCAATATTTGCGACAACATTATTGGTGACTTAGAACAAAGAAGGATATCGCTGCATATGTGGCTCGGTGTTTAAATTGTCAACACGTCAAGTATGAGCATCAGAGGCCGGGTGGATAATTTCATAGGTTTGAGCTTCCTGAGTGGAAGTGGGAGCGGATCACTATTGACTTTGTTACTGGGCTTCTGCAGACATGGAAAAAGTTTGACGCAGTTTGGGTCACTGTTGATAGGCTGACCAAGTTAGCGCATTCCATTCATGTGGCGGTCTCCTATTCTTCTGAGAGGTTAGCTGAGATATATATTCGGGAGATTGTTCTCCTTCATGGTGTGCTCGTATATATCATTTCGGACTAGGGTACGCAGTTTACCTCGTGCTTCTGGAGAGCAGTTCAGCCATAGTTGGGCACACGGGTTGATTTGAGCACAACATTTCATATCCAGACGGACGGTCAGTCCGAGCAGACTATTCAGATTTTGGAGGATATGCTCCGAGCTTGTGTCATTGACTTTAGAGGTTCGTGGGATAAGTTTTTGCCTTTAGCGGAGTTTGCCTACAACAACAGCTACCAGTAGAGTATCCAGATTTCCCCTTATGAGGCTTTATATGGTAGGCGGTGTCCATCCACGGTTTGATGGTTTGAGCCAGGAGAGGCTCAGTTGTTGGGGACGGATATGGTTCAGGAGCTTGGACAAAGTCAGGATAATTCAGGATAGGCTTCTTACTGCTCAGTCTAGGCAAAAGATTAATACAATTCGCAAGGTTCGAGATGTGGCCTTTATGGTTGGTGAACGGGTGTTACTCCGAGTGACGCCTATGAAGGGCGTGATGGGATTTGGGATGAAGGGCAAGCTTAGCCCTAGGTTCATTGTCCCGTTTGAGATTCTTGATCTAGTGGGAGAGGTAGAGTATAGGATTGCATTGCCGCCAAGCTTATCAGCTGTGCATGCAGTTTTTCATGTATCCATGCTCCTGAAATATCACGGGGATTCATCCCACATGTTAGATTTCAGCACCATCCAGTTATACAAGGACTTTTCTTACAAAGAGGAGCACGTGGCTATTCTAGACCGACAGGTTCATCAGTTGAGGTCAAAGAGTTTTCCTTCTGTTTGCTTTCAGTGAAGAGGTCAGCCTCCTAAGGCATTGACCTGGGAGTACGAGTCTGATATGCAGATCCATTATCCCCATCTTTTTTCTAACTTAGATGCTTTATTCTTCTATCTATTCGAGGATAAACAGTTGTTTAAACTGTCTATTCAAGGACAAACAATTGTCTTAAAGGTGGAGAATGTGACAATTCAAAGGGTCATCACGTGTTTCTAACCAATTTTGTTCTTCTGATACCTTGAAAACCTTATTTAGAGCCTCCTCTATTTGCGTGCATATTTCGGGCACATAGCTGTAAAGCTTAAATGTGAAAAATGCTAAATTTTAATGTTAAACTGAATAAATTTGACTTTGGTCAACATTTTGGGCAACCAGAGCTTGACTTGTAATTTGACGGCCCCGAAAGGTCCTTCAGAAAATATGAGACTTGGGCGCATGCATGGAATCGAATTTTGAGGTCCCAAGCCCGAGAAATGAATTTTTAAAGAAAATTATTTTTCTGAAATTATTAAGGAAAAACTGAAATGATATCCGATTGGAACGTGTTGGTATCAGGTCTGTAATTTGGTTCCGACACCCGATACAGGGCTTATGTATGAGTTAAGATGTTTCTGTAAAATTTGGTTGAAAACGGACGTCGTTTGACGTGATCCAGACCTTAATTGGGAAATGTGATGTTCAAAGGAGTTTTGAGAAATTTCAGTGATCTTGAGGTTTAATTCGATGTTCCTTATGTTATCCTGGTAATTTGATTAGACGAATATGTTCATAGCATATTTTTGAAGTTGTGTATATATTTGAGGTGGAGTTTCAAGGGGTTGGGTGAGTTTCGGATAGTTTTGAACCCTATTGTGAGGCCCACGAGAAATCGCGTGCGACCGAAGGGGACCAACGCGGATGCGGTCCGCAGCGGAGGCAGCGCGACCGCGGTTGCCTTTGTGCGATCCGCGGTGGGTGCTGAATGCAGGTCTTTAGATGAGCCTGTACGGCCCGAGGGCGATCTTTTGACTTTTAGGTAAAACTTTGGAAAACTCATTTTCCTGCATTAGGGTTGATTCATTTAGAATTTATTGATTTAAACAAGTGATTTGTGGTTAGATACGAATGAGTTGGTGGTGGAATCAAGGGGTAAAGCTATAATTGAGGCTTGAGTGGTGTTCAAGGCATTGAGGTAAGTGTTTGGTCTAACCTTAGATTGAGGGAGTAAGAGTTGAGTCCAATTTGCTATGTGGTAGTTGTCGAGTACGACGTATAGGCATGGTCACGAGTATCTATACGTTGCTGTCTAACTTGATCGTCAGTCTTTAAATTGTGAATATCTTGATTTCGTTTGTATTTCTTTTGCCTTGGTGATGATTTGTATTTGTTGTGAAAAGCTTGTTGAAGGAAATCTAACCTTTGAAAAACGAGGAGCATTGGCTCAAGTTATATTACAATTGTGAATATATATGAAATGGTTGAACCCTTTGGAGAATTGGCTCAAGTGGTAAAGTGAGATATGAAATAAATGTGAAACGAAGAGAAAGAGTGTTTAAATTAATCCCTTAACGGGATATTGCTTCTTATTGAGTATTTTTCCTTTACGGGTCGTTGAGATTATTATTGTTGTACGTTTGCCAGGATTTAAATGTTTTAATTGTGATCCCTTGCCGGGATTTCTATTATTATTTTGTTTATTCCCTTGACTCTTGTTTGTAATTGTTGTTTGGGTGAGGAAGAGTGTTAAAACATGAACGGGGATGCCGTGTATTGTTTGCTATTGTGAGGAAAGAGTGTCAAAGCACGAAGGGTGATGTCGTACCGCACGATATACCATTCCGTGCCAATTCGATTGATTATATGTGAGGAAAGAGAGTAAAAGCACGAAAGGTGATTCCGTGCACATTTTATTATATCATTGCTAGGTGAGAATGAGAGTAAAAGCACGAAGGGTGATGCTGTGCACATTTTTAATATATTATTGCTTGGTGAGGATGAGGGTCAAAGAACGAAGGTTGATACCATGCACTTATTGATTTCTGATTCTTTTTTGATGTCTAGCTATGGTGCTTTCTTCGTTATTTGATGATCTTATTTGGAGTTGTTATCTCCTTACAACATGCTCTCCCTCCCTTATTGACTGGTTAATTTCTGTATTTCTTTTCCGATATATATATATACACACACATATATGTTTTTGTGTGTGTGTGAACTGCACAGGTTTTGTTGGTAGTCTGGTCCTAGGCTCGTCACTAGTTTGCCGAGGTTAGGCTAGACACTTACCTCCATATGGGATCAGTTGTGCTGATACAACACTCTGTACTCTTCTGCACAGATTCAGTCATCGGACATCAGCTGTAGTTGGAGGGCTTCCTTCAATCCATCCGGAGACCCACGGTGGACCTACAGGCGTTCGTGGGCGTTGGCGTTTCCTTCTATCTTATTTCCTTGTTTTATTTTATTCTATTCAGAAACAGGTTATTGTATTTCCTTCGAACTTTGTTTGTGGTGACACTTAGACAGTCTGTGACACTGTGACACCAGGTTTGGGGTCTTGAGGTTTTAAATGTTGTAATATATGTAGTATTGAGTAATAAACATTTTTGACTTCCGGTTATTTATTTAATTCCACTGTTATCGCATTATTGTCTGGTAATTGTTAAAAAGAAGAAAAATTAAAGTGTATTAGGTATTTATGTTTTGGGTTGCCTAGCTCCCACTAGCAGGCGCCATCACTTTTTGAGGGTGGAAAATCCGGGTCGTGACATATTCATTCCAATTAAGCTTCCTTCCTATTAATCTAGAAAATATTCTCAGATACAAGGAAATGATTTAGTTCCATAGCTAAAAATTGTAGTTCTCGAACGAGCAATCAAAACGATTCTGGAGCATCTTTGGGGTTAGGTATTGTTCCCCTAATGATCGTAGTACTAAGTACTTCATGGCGAGCTCTAATATGATCTGATCTATAGTACTAAGTACTTCATGGCGATTTCTAATATGATTTGATATATAAGTAAGAATCTCTTGTAAAACGTAAGCAACCACAAACCCTTCCAGAGCCCAAACCTTCATTTCTCCTAATTGTTGTCCCACATGTTTGGCTCTTCTTCTAAAGGGTTGTTGTGTAACAAGTGCATCGAATAGAAATCCAAATGGGGCGTGTCCAAGTGGTAAGAAACAGGTTTTGGTCCCGCTATTCAGAATCTATGACTGAGAGTTTCAATCATTTAAAGCGCCAGTCGATAAGGCGACCGAGCCAAGCCGAGTCAAAAAGGCTTTGATGAATCAAGGTTCATATTAGATGACGTCCAATAAGAGCACCTGCTTTCCTAACCTTTTTTGATAAATTTTATCCATCATTTTTCATAATGACTCGGAAAGGCTTGATTGAATGGACTGCTATTGTGCTATTGGCTCAATTAAACAATGCAAAGCAGAGGCTTTTTTCAAAAGCATCTGTAGACGCAAAAAGAGATATTATTCCCTGATGCCTTAGTTATCACTTTAAACTTCCTTATTTACCATACGAAGCCCGTATTCAAAGCTAATTTCTCAACAACTAGAAGATTAAGATGGCACTGCAAATAGCCTAGCTTTTATTTTCTTTCAAATAAGAATGTTCCCCTGCTGAAAGAATGTGTTCCTACATCAATAGTAGTTGAAGATATTGCTAAATGTGGGCTCGGAGAAGGAAGAAATGAATTTCGAAATCCCGAAAAGGAGGAATAATATCTTTTATGTATTTTGTATCCATATCGGAATAAGACTTGGCATAAACATCGGAATTAATTATCTCCATCCGAAATATCTGAATCCTTGTCAGCAAAAAAATCCGTAAAAAAAGTTGCCACTTAATAATTTGCCAAACCAACAAACTTTTACAAAGAAATACAAACTAGGGTGATCATAGATCAGGGGCAGGTTTAGAAACCTGTGGGAAAAGTTAGGTAAGCAAAAGTGAAAAAAGGCTACCAAGACTATATAGGCCACTCATAATTACTAAAACACCACCCAGAACAAACCATCAATGAAGTCGGTCAGTCAAGCCTAATCTTCGACCACACCCTTAACACTAATCTAGAGAAATAACCCACTTGCTTCTCGAGGAGAGGTGGAAAATATGCTCAATATCATTTGATTGAATAGTTGACCAGGGTCGCGTGACTTTTACAAAAAAATGCAAACTAGGGTGATCATAGATCAGGGGCAGGTTTTGAAACCTGTGGGAAAAGTTAGGTAAGCAAAAGTGAAAAAAGGCTACCAAGACTATATAGGCCACTCATAATTACTAAAATACCACCCAGAACAAACCATCAATGATGTCGGTCAGTCAAGCCTAATCTTCGACCACACCCTTAACACTAATCTAGAGAAATAACCCACTTGCTTCTCGAGGAGAGGTGGAAAATATGCTCAATATCATTTGATTGAATAGTTGACCAGAGTCGCGTGCGGTTAGGAAGATCGGACGCAATCTAAGCGGTAGAAATAGGAGATTTTCCCTTATTTTTGAGAGATTCCCTCTCTATCTCTTTAGTTCTATCAGAACTGATTAGACTATCTATCAACCGATTTGAAATGGCACACCCATCTCGCTTTTCGTTCATTTTTGCCACGAAAACATAGCTGCCATACCAATAAGCAGGCGAAGCAGCTAGAAGTAATCATTTCACACCCTTGAATTATTATTCATGAATGAACAGAGAAAGCCAACAGAAAGATTCGATTCTAACTTCATAGATCCGGTGTTGTTGTTTCCGAGGGAGTGGGGTTTCATCTACATCTATCCCAATGAGTTGTCTATCAAATAATTGCAATTAATGTTCGATCCCAAAGTGTTGCATTGGTCTTTTTACTCCCCACTCTCCACCATAACAAAATGTTTCCACCATATCTTGAGAGAGTGCCAAAGAACGATGAATAAACAGGGGATGGACAACCCTCCCATTCAGGAAAGAGGAAGGTGGGAGTCTTAGGCATTCCTGCCTTTCTGTCAAAAATACAATAACCATAGAAAAGAAAAAGATAGGCGTCCTCCCGGAGGTCTAGCTAGTGAAGGCCAACTTAAGTGGTGACCTAGATTACTTAACTTAATAGGCTTGAAGAGGAAATTCCTAGCCCTTGGAGTCGCACCACCAAGAAGAAGATTAGGGGAATCTTTACCATCAGGCTTCGAAGCTGAGGTTGAGTCTAGCCTATCTTTTCAGTGGAATTTGAGCTCGTCATGTTTACTGCCTATGAATTGAGTGATCGTTGAACCTACGCCTTCTTATTTCTATTTGTGGCATCGAGTTCTTAAGTGAGATCAATGGTCTGGCAGGTCCTTGGACACTGGCCGTTATAGTCTAGTCTACTCGAACCTCTACGAGCGCTAGAGCTCATGTTCTTACCGTCCAAAATAGGACGATGGAGTATAGCCAAGTGTTAAGGCATAGGCAATACGCGAAAGACTAGCAGAAGGGAATTAGCCGCTGAGAAAGCTAGTGCGCATAGATCAAAGCTTAATGGAGAGACCATACATAGGAAAGTTACAAGGACATGTTATCAATAGGGGTCGATGGCAGGTTTGATTACGGAGAAGTCAATAATCAAAGATTATGTAGAGGGTGCAACAGTCACAAATAACCCAATCAGAAGGGTCAAGCCTATTAGAATTTGTTATTGGAAGGTCCCCTAGCAACAAATAAGTCTCTCAGAGAAAATGTTACGTTTGGCTCCTCTGCCTTTATCGTCTCTTGTATGTCTCGGTTCTCTTCTGGAGGTACATCAAATTCTATTCCAAGAAGTAGAATAATAGGTTCCATAAGGTAAGCCCTTTGGCAGCTATGGATTACATTACTCAAAAAATGATTTACAGGAAACAGAGAGATTTGTTTACGAATTTTTTAGTAGATAAAGAATCTACGTTTTGGCAGCCAATCTCATGATAGTAAGTTAGTTGTTTTCAAAAGAAAATTGGATGAGATTGGGTCCTAACAGATCTAAACAATCTTATTTTTTTAACATGAAGGATTTCTTACGCTTTCATGTTAACAACTCAATTCATTCGATTACTACAGAGATGCAATCCGGAATATGAACCACAAAAGGCGAAGGACTTGCAGCTTCACCATCTGTAAGTTCAGAGATCTCGAGAGGGTCCCCAATCCTCTTTCAGCCGGCACCCTTTCTATAGCTTTAATAACTGGAACCCGGTTAGATTAAATCCTGCATTGTGATCATTCACCTCGAAGAAAGTTGTCTCCCTATCAGCACCTCCAAGGATCGTAAGAATTCTCCTGTCTCTTAGCATCTTGATCTTTTGTTGTAATAAAGAAGGAAGAGCACCCAAAGGCATGGTTACATGGCCTACCTAGTAACAGATTCAAAAAATCAGGGATATCTAACACATAGAATTCAATATTCACAACACAAACACTGGCCCTCGCTCAACCCCCAACTGCTTCGTAACCTCTTTCTAGGGTGCGTTAAGAGTATTCATAGAACATTATAAAACATTCATATTTGCTTACCCTCTAAAAGAATTAAACTTTAAACACAATTTCTTGATTCAATCATCTCTTTGTCTAATTGAATTAGATATTTTGAATACCGAATAAGATTTTAGAATATTAATAAATCACATAATATCCCCATGTATTCTTTCCTCTTTCTTGAAATTCAGAAATAGTAAACGATTCCATAAGGAATTTCTGAAGTAAGTTATTTCTCATATTATGTTATTATTAATCAAGTATTTCTTACAGCTAGAACGACCCTCACAAATTGCGAATACTAATTTGTTAAGAATTAATTGGATTGAGGATATGGCGTCATCATTCGCTGGAATTGAAATATCTGCGAGATCGAGGTCACAATTTATATCGGTTAAATAAATTGGTGGAACTCCTAAAGTAATATACTCTTGCAGGACCGTATATTTTTTGTGTTGATCAACGATGATTACAATATTAGGTACCCTTGTCTGGGAAAGATAGAACTCAACTTCACGCTGGTTAGCAAACCCCTAGAGCTTTCTGGTTCGGTAGAATCTTCTACTTTACCAAGTCAGAAGTTTAAGCTGGGACACCACATCGATTCCACTTTCTTTATCATCCTTTTCAGTGGCCTCTTGGGAACGCCTCTTATAGGGTCTTCCATCAAGGCTTCCTTGATTGGTTCTAGTGGGCGGTACTACTCAGGGCTTTTGAATTTGAAATGGACTTGTAATCGGAGGAGAATATAACTTCGGGTCCTGAATTCCCCCTCCGACTGAGAGATTCAATTTCCAAAACCAAGCATTCAAAAGACCATATTCATTAGTTTAAAATATAGCAGACATATTTTCATTGGTCTAATTTAGGACCTTAGGATAGATTTTGCTCTATCTAACAAATATTATATCAAGATAAAGAATAGGAAAGGGTCATTAGATCTATTTGTAACCTTCTGAGGAGGAACCGCATGAGGTGAAAATCTCACATTTGATTCTGTAATATAAATTTTATAGAATAATCAACTGGGCTGACGATTAACACCCCTAAGTTTCACTTTTCAATTCTCTTTCGTTCTTATATCCCCTAGGCAAATGGAAAAAAAGTAATAATATAATAATATGAACTACCACAGCTAGAGTATATATTTCTAGTTAATTTAAGTACTGATGAGTAGAAAACACTTAAAATTTTTTCAATAGAGTAATGATTTATAATGTAGAAGCGGTATCTTTTAGTATTGTATAGTGTTGAGATTCGGCCTTTTCAAGGAACAAACATAGAGTGGTTGTAGGACTGTATTTCTTTTAAATACAATAGACTAATTAACACTAGTATTTTACTACTATAGATTATTTTAATACCGCTATCTATGTACAAGCGATGACTTATAAATTGCAATATTATCTGGCAACGGCTGTTTAAATACATGAATATACTGCAAAAAGTTATTCATCTAAACAAACATGAATTGATATTGTTATGGTAAAAAGTAAGAAGTTATCAGTTCGGAGAGAAACAATATTTCCTTGACTAATTAATGTGAAATCACATGCCAAAAGAATAAAATAATAGTTTACTTTGTCATCCATTCGAAATCTTCAAGATTACAGTATGGCCCCAATAATAGCACATGATTGATCAAACTGTTTGATCTATCAACACCAGAAGTTTAATGTTTCATGTTAATACAAGCAGGGATGCTTAAGGGAGAAGCTAGTAAAGCTTTTGCATTAAAACCTAACATTTGGGCCATAAAAAAATCTTAATATTCTGATATTATTTTGACTTAGACAATATTAAAATTCATAAAAAATAGTGCAAAGTTCTTATTTAGAAAGATAAAAAGACGGTTTACCTTTTAACAATAAAAATATTTTAAAATTTTAAACTAAACTACTCAGGTAGTAATAATATGTTTTACAATAAGATCCATGGTAACATATTACAAAATGGCTAGCATTTTATTAACTGAATTAACCCTTTGTAATATATATTTGATATTACTATCATATAGCTGTTGTGAACTTAAAAGCTTTACATCTTGTAAAAGTTCTGTTCTATAGAATAAATAAAAAATTAAAAATAAAACGATCTGCCTGGTCGTTTTTCCTTTTAGAACCCCGTTTCCTTAAATAACATTTTCTGTGCTTGTTTTAGCTAATTTACGACTTGCAGGGACGGTTGGTTCGTGATTTGGAAGAATTTTGGGTGAAATATATCCATTTGATTCCTTAGGATTTTCTTAAAAGATTAAGTTTGACTTTGGTCAACATCTTTAGCAACGGACCCGAATTCTTGATTTGACGGTCCCGGAGGGTCCGTAGAAAAAAATGAAACCTAGGTGTATACCCGGAATCGAATTCCGAGGTCCCTAACCCGAGTAATGAATTTTTATTAGAAATTGTTAATTGAAGTTTTAAGGATTTAAAGAAACTAAGTAAACATTGATTTCACAGGTATCGGGCTCGTATGCGGGTTCCGAAGCTTGGTACATGCCCGAAATATCATTAAGGACATGTCCGTGAAACTGGTGTCATTCTGAGTAGTTTAGAGGCGTTTGGCCCGTTAGAGGAAAAATTAAGATCTTCAAGTTCAAAGGTTTGATTCAATTGGTTTTAGGGGGTTATTCTTAAATTTAACATTGTTTCAGGCGTTCCAAGGGTCGGAATAGGTCCTTTTTGTGATTTCAGACTTACCGGTATGCTCGGATGGGGCCCGGGAGCCCTGAACGTCAGTAAAACAAGGCTCGAGTGAAGTGAAAAAATTTGAAAAGGGTTGAAGGCTGTTGCTTCTGTCATAACCGCATCTCCGATTCTTGGGCCGCAGGTACGAGACCGCAGATCCGGTCCTTCCATCGCAGAAACGGCCCAGGCAAGCTAGGCCAGGAACCGCAACAGTAGCTCCCAAACCGCAGAAGCGGCTCCACTGATGTGGCCTAAAGACCGCAGATGCGATCCCAGTTCTTTGGCCCATTTTTGCAGGTGCGGTCCATCTCTCGCAGATGTTGGATCGCAGATGCGGTCCTCTGACCATAGATGCGAAAATCGCTGGGCAGTGAAGTTCATTTTAAAATGGGTTTTTAGTCATTTTTATAATATTTCTACTCCTTTATTGGGCGATTAGAGAGCTTTTGAGAGAAGGACCTCACCTAGCATCTTAAGGTATGTCTGTGCTACATATCTCTAGTTTAATATCCTTGTCTTAGGTTTATTATACACTAGCATTAAGGTGAAATTATGGGGTTAGATCACATTTGGGTTTTAATAATAATTAGATTTAACCATGAAATTTTTTATGGAATAAATTAAAAATAATATATTATTGGTCTTTAGGTAGTAGAAAACAACTTCCTTCCAAATATCTCAAAATCCGGGCACGTGGGCACGGGGTCAGAATCTATGAAATTGTGTTAATGGTCAGGAAATTTCTTAAATAGCTTGAATTCAATCTTGTGAGTCTATATTATTTAGTTTGTACTTTATTTAACTAGTTTGGGATTGTTAGGCTCCGAATAGAGGACTTGGACTCGTTCTTGGTATTGGAAGTGCACTTTGGAGCGAGGTGAGTCTCCTTTCTATCCTTAAAAGAGGGAATCGTCCCCGTAGGTGTAGTAATTAAAAAAATGGCACTACATACGGGGGCTACGTATGCACTAGGTGATAAGAGTCCTTGCGTAGCTGCTATTATGCTAAGTACGGGTAGTCTAGGATCCATAAACATGCTCTATGTAATATATTTGGAACTTGATGCTTAAATTCAGAGTCGGGTAAACCATGTTGATTAAATTAAGTGGGACTAGTGGTAGGAACCTTATTTTCCTTGGCCTTTTAAAGAGAAATTGAACATATTTGTTACTAACTTTAGAGTTATATACCGTTATCTGCCTGTTATTGTGTTAACTATGTTTGACCATGTCACATGGTTGATTCACGTTTGGGGTAATAGATGCATCTATGATTCAAACGGTACGATCCTCGGTAGTGCACAATTTACTTTTATGTTGGATCGGGTTGTACGTCCCTCGATATAACTTGCGCCTGTTTTTGCTTAGTGCCTTTCTTTGTGGACTGGACTTCCTATTTGCTTGATGTATATATACATATATATTTGCTTAATGCTTAACACTTGTGTTGTTCCTGCTTATTATAAATTCTTCTCGTATTACTTTACTGTAGTAAGTATCAAGTCGACCTCTCGTCTCTATTTTTTCGAGATTGGACGGGATATTTACTGGGTACATATTATTTATATACTCATACTACACTTCTGTACTTAATTGTACAGGGTATAAGGTAGGTGTATTTGACTATCTGTCTGGTACGCATCTCTTAGCGGACTCGAGACTTCTACGGTGAGATGTTCCCCTTCCATGCCGTTCAGCAGTCTGAAGAAGTCTTCCTTATGTATTTTTGCTGTCTATTCTATTTCAAAAAGTAGGATAGTGTGATTCTTTTATATTCTACTAGTTGCCCACTGCTTGTAACACCAGGTCTTGGCACATACATTAGTAGATTGTATTATTTTGGGATTGTATAATTATCATGATTTTATTCATCGTTTTGGATATATTTCAAACTTAATGAATTATTTCAACTATCTTAGGGTAAAGGTTACAAAAAGTTTTGTTAGTATTTTCCGCGCTGGCTTGCCTAGTGGTGATGTTGGGTTCCGTCATGACCTGTTATGAAATTGGGTCGTGACAAAAAATGTTTAAATATATTTTTGTACTTTCGAAAATGGTTTAAAAATATCCCTCGTTATACTATTTGTCTATCTATGTCCCTATCGTTATACTATAATTCAAACCACCACTATTATCCTTAGCCCCGCGGTGGGTGCAAAACTTTTTACCCTTAAAATTTATACGTGGTTTTAAGAATATGGATTGATTCAACACAAAGAATTAAGAATGTTAGATAAACGAGTTAAATAAGAATGAGTAACCATACCAACTTTGATATTACGGCGGGGCTCGAATTTGAGCTGAACAGTAATTTTTTCCTCGATCGAACCCTTGGTTCGAAGCCAAATATATATGAAGAACAACAATAAAATAAGAACTTTTCAGTAGCTAGGAAGCAAAAAAATAGATTTTTATTTCCTTGGTTTACGTGTTACAATATGTGTTATCAAAGAAAAAACTTTTCCTTTATATAGTAGGAGAGTTTCAACCCTAATACAAGTCTTAAAAAGGTAAAATCCTCCTTTATCTTTAATTATCGATCTATAACTTCCATCGAGCGAGATCAATGATGTGATATCCGGTTGGTTCCGAATATCACAACCCTTATCTGTCTCCTACAACCATTCATGCACTCCCAGAAATCTCGAACTCATCCAAGGTTCGGGTAAGTCATTTTACCTAGTCCGATGGTGAGCACTCCGTTCGGGCCTCGATATAGAAGTTCCCAGCTTCGATTTCAGTCCCATGTATTCATACCTTTGCTTCGTTTAATCCACCGGAAAAATGGGGTGTGTGTTAGCCTCGGTTTCACCCGTATTCGATGTTAAAATATAGTGTTTGTGTATAATTATTTTATTTTATAATTTTAAGTTAAAATTTCTTACAAAAAAGTTTAACTTTCTTATACAATATAGTTTGTTTTTTCAATCATTAGGTTAAGGTCATCTTTTTTTGGGGTGTGGGGGGGGGGGGTGGGGGGAGATGAACAGTAAGTAGTGGTCTTTGTCTAACCTAAGACAGTAAAACTAACGATCATCATATCTCCTAAAGTTAATTTCCTGAGGTAACAACACTAAGAAAATGACATATTGCTTCAATTCATTTTCATCAATGAAAAGGTTAAAGAGTCAATTAAATAACTTTCTACCATAACCATCATGAGGATGAAAGGTAGGACAGAAGACATCATCTTCCTTTTTGTTCCTTTAATTTATTATTCCCTTTCTTATATTTCCCTTTCCACTAATATGAATCAAGGGTGGAGTTAGTGTATTATATATGATTTGGACGAATTAAGTAGCTTTCGATTAAATTTTGTTTATGTATAAAAAGTTCATTATATATGTCATACTTTCTTCGTTTCACTTTAAGTGGCACAATTCGATATATGGGAATTAAAGTTTTTAATTTTAATTGTGAAATTAGACCTAGATTCTTTATATTTTTGAAAATAAATTTACGTTTTATACTACATATAAAGTACTATAAATCATGATAATTTATATTTCAAATTATTTATAGCATATTTAAGAAAAATATGGTTAAAGATGAATATCGTGGACTCTACAAATAGCAATATTGCCACATATTTAAAATAGAAGGAGAATATTTAATTATGAACTCATTTATTTAAAAATAAACTATGAATTCGACGGTAAATTTAAAATCCATAAACTTCAAATTTTGACTCTGCCTCTAATATATATATATATGTATGAGTACTATATACACTGTTTTTCCTTGATTCATCGTGGTACGACAACAGTACATATTTTTAAGTTTTAGACACTGGAAAAAAGATTTTATTATCATAATCATTAGTGTAATTATAAGTAACCTTTACCAAGAATATTTGGATACCCATCTCTCAATATTAGACTCATAACTTCTTCTTTTTTTGGTTAAAAGGGAATATTGCATTTATACTAATTAAACAAAGGAACTACATCTTATTGGGGTATCTCGGAGACATCATAGTTGCAATATTTTACATAATTATATTTAAGTTACTACCCACAAAAGACCTAAGTAGTTCAATTCCTAGGATTTCTGTTCAAAATATATTATTGGCAAATATCGGAGGAACTGATAAAGTCATAGATTTGTTCAAAAACATCTCCTTTGCTGCTTCATTGGCCACCGCATCAGCTACTCGGTTCTGCTCCCAATAGATGTGCCTCACTACCACGTTGCCCATACTTTGGATAATTGATTTGCATTCATAAATTAAAGGGTCAAAAATCAAATTTCCATTTAAGAGCATATTGATTGTTTCATCTGAATCAGTGTTTATTTTCAGTGGAACTAGATTATTTTGTTCCGCTAGTTGTAAACCCCAAATGAGGGCCTGGATTTCTGCCCATGTATTTGTTGTATGGGGGATATTGTCTATGTAACCCAATATCCAGTCTCCATTATGGTTT
Source organism: Nicotiana benthamiana (assembly GCA_034376525.1). Lineage (NCBI taxonomy): Eukaryota > Viridiplantae > Streptophyta > Magnoliopsida > Solanales > Solanaceae > Nicotiana > Nicotiana benthamiana. Next base: position 50,716,057 of record CM067330.1, on the reverse strand, counting down.
CTGAATATTCCCCTTGATCCTCCCATTCATGGGTTCCCCTTTGCTGCTCCATCTGTATTCAGTTAGTAGGAACCTCTGGCTGGAGGTTCCCATTTTAGCATGATCTGGTGGGTTACCTTTGTAGAGTTATTCTTTCTAAGCAAAAGGTATTCAGTTGCTTTAGAGATTGTGTTATTGGTATTGATGTGCTTTTTCTTGTTATTAAAAGCATTGTTGTTTCTTGTTAGCCAGATGTGCCATAGACAAAAAGGGATGAGTTTGTCCCAACAGATGTAATTATTGTAAGGGACATTTTTAAGAGAGTTCCAAGTCGATTGCCATATGTTACTATCGAGGGCCGGGTGATTATTTGAGCTATTTCCTATGGATTTGGATAGGATGTCATTCCAGAAATGGACAACATTGGGGAATTCAAATAAGATATGGGCAATGTCTTCCTGATCATTGTTACGGTAGTGGCATTGAGGGACACAGTTGATTCCGATATAGTGGAGGAAGCTCCTAGTTGAAAGTCTTTTATGTATTAGGAGCTAGATGAAGTATTTGATTTTGTTGGGGGCTTGAAGCTTCCAGATCCATTTGAAGGGGGCTTCCTCTCCATAGAGGAGATTGGTTATAGTCCTGCTTAGGAGGGAGTAAGCAGAGCTATTTGAGAACTAGCCATTAAGAGTAAGTCCCATATAAGATTATCCTTTTTAGTTGTAGCATTGGGGATGAATACAGAATTCAATAGATTCAGAATACTTGGGGGGATGTTAATAGACAAGATTGATGTAACCCAATTGCCTAGGTTGTGATTGAGTTAACCTTGGCCTGTAGGTCAGATTGTGTTAAAGACCCTTCTATCATTTGCATGATTGTTGGCTGATTAGGGATCCAAGCATCATTCAAGAAACGGATCCTATTTCCTTTGTTGGATAACCATCTGCATGCTCTGTTGCATATTTCCCATCCCTTTAGAGTGCCCTTCTAGATTGGGATTTTGGGTGTTTAGGCTGCCTAAATGCATTAACTGCTCTACACATGTTGCAATGTTTATGGATGAGAACTCTAGCCCATGGACTATCGGTGTTCTTGTAAGCTCTCCATTCCAGATTTGTGAGACAGGATTTGTTCTTGATACTAGCCTTTTGGAGCCCCAGCCCCTCCCCCCAGCCTTGGTCTTAGTGACTACCTCTCACTTAATCGAATGCAATTTCTTCCTTTCAGGGGTGGTGCCCCAAATGATGTTTATCTAAAATCTATCAATCTAATTGGTGCTTTAAATGGTAGATTTATGTAATGCATAACTGTTGCACCCCTTTTATCAGGAATTGGGTTTGCATTAAAAAGTGCATTAGGACACTATGAAGGGTTTGATTTAAGTGACCGGAGATTGGGTAAGGGCTTAAAATTATTCCAGGGGGAAGGTGTTAGGCACCCCTCAGGATCTACTAGTTTGGTTCTTGGTCTAACTATTATAGTGACTTAAGTGCAAATGACACATAGGCGAATAAAAGCTTCAAGTAAGAGAGGATTTCACATAATGGTTACAAATAAACGAAGTTAGAAAGAACCAAAAGAAAGGTGTTTTTCTTTTCTTAAAGAAATAAGTTGAAATTTTGAGATGAAATAAAGAAACAGAGGGAAGGGAGTCCTAGGTTTATAAATAATATGGATCAACCCACACGACATCTGGTAATCACTCCTCAGTGAAGGGCTACACATGATGTTATCAGCGTGGTCATCATATCCATATCTATCCTTTCCCACCTCGTTAAGGTATTAAAGCACAGAAGGGTCTCCTTTACTTATTACATGCTATTATCTTCCCCAATCATATCAGTCCCGAAGGCATATAGGACTACTAATCCGAAAGGAAAGGGATATTTGGCTTGTTTATAATTTCAAAGGCAAAAACTCTAAGGATACATACAAAAACACGTATAGAAAGTTGGGGGAAAGCACATAAACAAGTGCAAGGCTCAGATAGACCTCCTTTAAACCAAAGAATGCACATAATTTAGCATGAATTACACAGAAGATTTAAGGTCTGATTAAAACTTAAGTGGCTGAGGCAGACTGATTTATTAAATAGTTCAGATAAGAAGCCCGAATGAGGCCTGCCTGCTAGTTCTAGCTAATAAAATACTTATTTTATTATTTTAGCCGTAAGGCTTGCCTTAGTTTAGGATCCTATAGGCATGATATCTATTGATTTGAGAAACAATTAAATAAACTAAATACATACTAATTTAAGAAACTCGTTAGTTATTAAAGAAATCAAGTTTTAACAAGAGATCATAAGTTCTGCAACTAATGGTTGTCATTATTATTGGTTTTATCTTATAAGAGAGTGAAACAATTCAGACTTCATTAATGACTCTTATGGACATCCTTTCTATGCTTGTTGATTTTAAACCCCTTTTAACAATCATGGTAAAATGCAGAAAACCTATAAGCATGATATCTAGGTGTTGAATTTCATTTAAAGCCTATGGTCATGATATCTATTTGCAGTTGGTTGACTAAGACCTATAAGCATGATTGCCTGATGAAGAATATATATGCAAGGTTCAAAAAGACCTATAGGCATATTTTCTATGCAGGATTTAGATTTTTGGGTAATTATAGACATGCTATATATAAGAGAGAATGCAGAATTCCTACAGACATGGTATCTATATGGGAAATTCAGAAATAACCTATAGGCAGGGTATCTATATGAGAGTGCAAATATTCAGAAATACACCTATATGAAGGATATCTATATGAGAGTGCAAAAATTCAGAAATAACATATAGGCAAGATATCTACCCTTCGCATACATAATTATCCCTCCCTTTTAACTAGCCACCCCAAGAGTTTATTATAAAATTATTACAACCTAGAATGAAAATAATTAAAAAAAGAAAATACATCAGAAATTAAATGTACAACCAAGGCGAGCCTGATTCAATCTTCATGTCCGAAGTATGAAGTAAACCAACTCCAAAGAGATCATGATCCAAAGACTTTCTCCCATTTGGGTATGTCAAAGTTCCATAAGAGTCTCATATGGACTCTGCGTGGTGCTCACACCCAAATATATCACCATATTAAGACATAGTGCAGTGTGGACGGGCCGACCCTCAAGTGTAAAAGTTTGGAGGTAACTCAAGGTCCCAAGGCAGGTTTCATGAGAGGGGGAGAGGGTAGAACTTAGGGATTAAGAGAGAGTGCAAGTGTAGAAAAAGAGTTCTGATAGGGGAAAGGGAAAGCTAAACAGCTCAAACCAGCACACATAGGGGCATATGGGAGGTGGTAAAGAAGCAAAGACAGGTTGGTGGGCGTACCGAGCAATCAGAAATATTGGTATATCCATAAGCCTGTTAGAATATACTGTTAGAGAGTGGGATCCTAAATGATCCAATTTAATTCATGGACAATAACTTATATATTGCCATGTCATAAACCATAGCTCAAACATATAAGGGGTAAAGGGGTAGGGATTTATAGTAGAAACAAACAGAAAGAGGTCATCATAGTAACTTCAATATTGAACTCTACAGAATCAGTAAGTAGACATGGATTCACATGCTGTAAAGAAATACATTGTTGTGATGCTGAAGCTTAAATCAGGGCATACGAGTTTCAAATAAACAAGTAGAGGAAATTAGTAGGTCTTGTAAACAGGCCACAGTGTAAATAAGAAGAGAGAGTATTATTGTGTAATTGTAAGTCAGGAAGATTGTGTATGTGTGTGTTGTGTTTTAAAAAGGCGTGCATTTATAGTATTGAAAATCAGGCAAAATAAGGTAAGAAAAATAGCTAAGGAATTGAATATCAATTAAGAATCAATCACACAAAACTTCCTTTAATTAAGGAATTCATATTTATACGGGTAAAAAATTATTTGAGGAAAAAAATTGAATAAGCACTTTGTGCAAAGTAGGAAATTAGGGGTAAATACATAGAAAGTTTATTTAAGTAAAGAATTTTGAAATACGCGGTTGTACAATTAAGGTAAGAAAATCAATTAGTAGCCAGTAAATAAGAGGTCAGATATTTTGTATGAATGAACCGAGTAAAAAAAGCTGAGAAAGGTTTTTAACATAAGGCAAATCAGCAAACAATGGAAAGAAATCAATCAGACCTATTTAGAAGGAAGTTTGAATTAATCATAAATTCTAAAACCCCTTTAGGGAGAAATTCATCACATATAAAGAGCATACAGACGTGTTGAGTTTCAAAATCATAAGTCAGTAATGCAGAAGAGAAGTAGTATCTAGTAGCATGCAAAAGGTCCAATGCAAAAGGTCTTAGTAAAGTTTAGCAAAACGTCAGAATCACAAGGATGTCCAAACTCAGTTCAGAGATTAGAAATTGGTCTGAAAGGGTTAGGGGTTTTGACATAAAACACCTAGTTCAAGACAATCGCATAGCCACTCGGAAGAACGCCCAAATTCTAGGGTTTCTACAATTAATCGAGTGTAAAGATGAGAGGGTAAGTAATTAAATCGAAACATGTTCAGAAGTCTTAGAGAAGAACTGAAACTCTAACATATTTCTTTAAGAAACCGAAACTCCTGAGAAAACATGATATAAAAGTAACATGCAGAACACAATAGAAGAGCTCAAAGGAAAAATAGAGCAGACGAAGCTAATACGAAACATAACCGGAAAAATTGATAAGAACAGTAGAAGAAGCATGCGAAGAAGTTTTAGAAGAAATTTAAACAGAGCTCAGTGAATGGAACTTAATAAGAAACACTTTAAAATCATAATATTGGAAAATACAATAGAAGAAACACACAAGAACATAGTATAGGAAAATGCAATAGAAAAAGCCTACAAGAACACAGTATAGAAAAATACAGTAGAGGAAATATACAAGAAGCATACAAGAACACGATAGGAAAAATACAGGAACACAGTAAAGGCAAATGCACACTAAAAGAAAAAAAAAGTTAGAGAAACAATTAAATACTTTCCATAAAATCCTAGATTGGAATTGAAATGGTTTTGAAAGTATTTTTTGAAAGAAAAGTCAGGAAAATCATTTAATAGCTTAGGGAAAGAACAGACATACATCGTATCAGAAAAACCTCAAAAGGTTAGGGTTTCAGTAGAACCCCGGCAGTGATAAAGGCTTGGAAAAGTCACTGATCTAAGCTGGAGAGGTTAAAACTAACCTTGAACAACCATGTCGTCCCGGAGCTAAGCTGGAGATGGCCCTAGAACTCGAACCAAACGAATCCTGGACCAAGCTCTGTCAAGGTTAGACCTTGAATCTTGAAAAACCAAGCATGTAGTCTTTGATGGCGTAGGAATCCATGGATTCTGGTGGCTTTAGGGTGGAAGTGGTGGGAGGTGGCTAGGGTTTTTGAGAAGATTTGAGAGAGTTTGAGAGAATAGGAGGGGGTTTAGAGGTGTCTTGGTAGGTGAAAAATGATTTAGGTTTAGGAGGTATTGGTAAAATTTAAAAGGATAGGGGGGACTGTGGCCGTTGATCAGTTCGATCAACGCCGCGGATTAAACGGGAAGTTGGGCGGGTCGTTTAGACGGGCTATGGGTCAGATAATACTAGGAGTTGGGCTGGGTGATTTGAAGTTGAAATTGGGTTGTATTAGGGGTGCCAAATTTGGCTAAATCGAAATAAAAACAGGCTAATACTTACATAGCTATTTTCCTTCATTTATTTTATAAAAAATAATAAAATAATATTTTAGAATAAAATAAAGGTATCAAATTAATTAATAAAATTTAAATATTAGACTAAGCATAGTAGAGCCAATTTTGTAAGTATAAACGTAATTAAATCTTAAAATAGGCTAATATTTTAATTATATATAATTTAGCTTTTAAAATACTAAATAAATTTATAAAAATATACAAAACTTATGTTAGCTATATTTCAGCATAAATATAAAATTTCAATAATTAAATTACCAAAAATATAATAATTTTGAAAATAAACATTGGGCTTTTATGGATGAAAAAAGGGAAATAAATCAGTTTAAAACCTGAAAACTTATGAGGAAAATAGTAAAATGCTACTGATATACTTATATATGTGTTACATTCTATTTCAAAGATATTTTGCATATGGAAATATACATGTAAAAATTGGGTATCAACAGTTGCCCCTCTTTACCCGGGAAGGAAGAAAAAGTTGTCGGGTAAAGATATGATGGACAATATTGACCGAATGAAATGGTTTGAAGAAGGTAGGTCATGCCCTGGATTCTGAGCTTTCTACGTATCTCTGATTCTATAAAAATCAGGCCATATGTAGTTCACGATCAGTTGGCGGAATATGCCAATAGAGAACCTTCAAAAATGGACGCAATATTCAGGTCGGGATAAATTGTTAAGGTCTAATAGGGCTGCGGGAAACTAGAGCAGAAACGCTCCTGATTAGGCGGCCGTTGCTTGCTGGTTTATCTGCAAATAAGCAATATATTGTAAGAGAATTTAAACATAATGCAAGTTCCCGTCGGACCATGAATGTTGTCTTTGCATGGTTAGGATGATGTCCTCAGACCATGAAGTCCTGGGCCATGAAGCGTATAATAAATGATTCGCAAGCCATGAAATGAAATTCTCGGCTATAAGAATGATGCCTCCAAACTATGATGCCTTTGAATAATGATATGCAAGAGATAAGAGGGGCCCTCAGGCCACGTCATAGCGTTCTCAGGCTATGAAAATGATGTCTCCAAACAATGATGCCTATGGATAGTTTGGCGATCTTTAGCCCATGAGATGTAGTAGGTGGTGATCTTTCAGCCGATGCAAGTGACAAAATAAAGTAGCGATCTTTCAGTCATGCAAGCATAAATAAAGTGGCGATATTTCAGCCAATGCAAGTGTAAAAATAAAGCGGCGATCTTTTAGCCATGCAAGCATAAATAACGTGGAAGTATTTTAGCCGATGGAAGAACAAAAATAAAGCGGCAATCTTGAAAGGGTGCAAGCATAAATAAAGTGGCAGTATTTCAGCCTTGCAAGAGCAAAATAAAAGGTGGTGATATTTCAGCCAATTCAAGTGTAAAAATAAAGTGGCGATATTTCAGCCATGCAAGTGTAAAATAAAGTAGCGATATTTCATCCATGCAAGTGCAAAATAAAGTGGTGATATTTCAGCCGATGAAATGTAGTAAATGCAGTGGCGATCTTTCAGCCGATGAAATGGAATAAATGAAGTGGCAATCTTTCATCCATACAGTCAGATTGAGACAGTGTTTAGTCTCGGAAGGCAGAATGATAGCCTTATGCAATGCAAAAAATGTAGGTGGAGAAAGAGATTAGTCTCGGAAGGCAGAATCATAGCCTTACGCAATACAAAAATGCAGGTAAAGGTAGATCTTAATCCCAGAAGGCGGAATGGTAGCCATATGCCATGCAAAAAATACAGGTAGATGTAGAGCTTAATCTTAGAAGGCAGAATGGTTGCCTTATGTAAATGCAAAAATGCACAGGGAGACAGTTCTTAGTCTTGGAAGGTAGAATGGTAGCCTTATGCAATGTAAAAATGCAGGTAGATGTAGAGCTTAACCTCAGAAGGTAGAATGGTAGCCTTATGCAATGCAAAAATGCAGGTAGAGGTAGAGCTTAACCTCGAAAGGCGGAATGGTCGCCTTATGCAATGCAAAGTACAGGTAGAGGTAGAGCTTAAACTCGAAAGGAAAAATGGTCGTCATATGCAAGAACTAAAGAGGTATATCATAATAGAATTTTCTTAGCTGATAGCGAATTGCGACATTCCACTGTTGGGGATACTGTGTCTACTGGGGACTCTGTGTGCGAATAGCACCAGTGAGTAAGTGCAACGGTTTTGAGAGTTGTATTTATGAGCAATGTGAGTCTCGTAAGTGTATAGTATATTTGATGATATTTCAATTCGAGGGCCTGCATCCGAAGAAAAATAGTGAGTTTGTAGAGGGGGAAGGTTAGTTCGTGTTCCTGCTAGCTTTGCCTTACCGGCTTGGTTCCGATCTACTGACACTGTACTTGTTGTTGGGGTAGCGTTGCTAAACAAGTGATTTCAAAAATAGACTTGCATGATTTAGTTAAAATAGAACATAAAGGCATAATTAAGAATATATTTTAGATGAACTGACGACTGTGACTTGGTTCCAAACGTTGTAACCTTTCTTGCTACGGATTTTTAAGGGTCCTCCTCAAAATTCTATCCCAGTTTAATGGGTTGATGCTTCTGACGGCTGCTTGCGATGATTGGCTGAAATTACTTTGGAATTTTAAGGGTCCTCCTCAAAATTCTTTCCAGTTTCCAATAGCGGGGGAAAATGAAAATTTTATTAAATTGTGATCGAACCCATAAGGCTACCTACGTATCCCTTCTTAAATAGGAATCATGTCAGACATAGTTCAAATTACATCATATAGGAAAGCATAAGATTACACATAGTAGCGCTTGACTGCGTCTAAATTGATTGGTTTTGGCCAAACTTCTATGTCCATTTCTACAAGTACAAGGGCTCCTTCTATTAGAACCCAGTGAACCATAGATGGACCATGCTAGTTGGGAGAGAATTTCCCTTTGGTTTCATCTTGATGCGGGAAACTTTTATTTAACACCAGCTACCCCGGTGAGAACTTTCTCGGCTTGACTCTCATGTTGAAGGCTTTGGACATTCTGCTATGATAAAGCTGATCGTAGGAAACTACATTCATTCTCTTTCCATTTGTAAGGGCTAGCTACTCGTAAAGATTTTTCACCACCCTGCATCGTTGTGTTCTGCTTCCTGTATGATCCTTAAGGAGGCAATTTCCACCTCGGCGGGAATGACTGCATCTGTACTGTAAACCAGCATATAGGGGGTTGCCCCGGTTGATGTGCGGACTGTGGTGTGCTACCCCAATAAAGAAAATGATAGCTTCTTATGCCACTTTTTATGCTTCTCCGTCATTTTCCCCGGAGTCTTCTTGATATTCTTATTGGCGACTTCTACGGCTCCGTTCATCTAAGCATGTATGCTGTATAATTCTTATGTTTGATCTTGAAGGTTTCACATACCTGTTGAGGTTAGAGCCATTATCAGTGATGATTGACTCTGGAATCCCGAGTCGACAAACGATGCGGTCGTGGATGAAATCTTCCACGACTTTCCTAGTCAGAGCTCTATAAGATGTTGCTTCAACACATTTGGTGAAATAATCAATTGCTACTAGGATAAACCTGTGCCCGATTGATGTGGAAGGTTAAATGGGTGTGATGATTTCCTTTCCCCAGGCGGCGAACAACCATGGTGAGCTTGTTGCATTAAGCTCATTTGGGGGTACATTGATCATGTCTGCATGTACTTGGCATCGGTGGAATTTTCAAACATACTGGATACAGTCCGTTTCCATAGTCATCCAAAAATAATCATCCCAGAGTATCTTCTTGGCTAGGACAAAACTGTTCATGTGCGAACCGAAGGTCCTGGCATGAATTCCCTCTAACAGCCTGGATGCTTCTTATGCATCGACACACCTTAATTATCCTAAATCAGGAGTCCTCATATATAGGATTCTTCCGCTGTGAAAGAAATTGTTTTACAACCTTCAAAATGTGCGCTTCTGATTAGTGTTTGTTAGTTCTTGGTATTCTTCTTTTGCTAAGAACTCTCTGATATCATCAAACCAAGGCTTTCCGTTTGTTTCTTCTTCGGCATGGGCACATTAAGCTGGCTGATCATGGATCTTTATTGGAATAGGATCAATAATGTTTTTGTCTGGATGTTGTATCATGTATGACAGGGTAGCCAACGCATCGGCGAACTCATTATTGATTCTTGGAACATGTTTGAATTCCGTCTTTGTGAACCTATTTCTCAGTTCTTGCACGTGATGCAGTTACGTGAGTATCTTGGAGTTCCTTGTTGCCCGTTATCCTCGTACCTGATGTATCAGCAAATCTGAATCATCAATTACTAGAAACTCTTGGAAATTCATGGCAATGTCCATCTTGAGCCCTATGATACAGGCTTCGTATCCGTCCATGTTGTTGGTGCACGGGAACCAGAGTTTGGTAGGCACCGGATAATGCTGACCGGTTTCTGACACTAGGACTGATCCGATGCCAACTCCCTTGAAATTTGTTGCTCCATTAAAAAACATTCTCCAACCATCATAGGATCTTGGAATGTCTTTTCCTATGAATGATACTTTTTCGTTAGGAAAATACGTCTTTAGGGGTTTGTATTCTCTGTCTACATGACTCTCGACAAGGTGATCTGCTAATGCATGTCCTTTGATTGCTTTTTGAGTTATGTAGACAATGTCAAATTGACTTAATGGGATTTTCCACTTGGCTAGCTTGCCGGTGGGCATGGGCTTTTGGAAAATGTACTTCAAAGGATCCATCTTTGATAGGAGATATGTGGTATAGGCACAGAAATAGTGCCTCATCTTCTGCGCCACCCATGTCAGAGCATAACAGGTGAGTTCTATCAAAGAATACTAGGCCTCATACAGAGTGAAATTTTGTTGGGATAATAGATAGCTTGTTCTTTCGTTCACGTTTCATCATGCTGCCCAGGACACAACCGAAGGAACCATCTAAAACTATGATGTAAAGTAACAGAGGTCTACCTAGTTCAAGCGTGACCAAGAATGGTGGTGTTGACAAGTATTCATTGATTCTGTCGAAGGCTTTCTAGCAGTCATTTATCCATTCGGTGGCGGCATCCTACTTCAACATCTTGAAGATTGGCTCACAAATAAATGTAGATTGTGCTATGAACTGGCTGATATAGTTAAGTCTCCCCAAGAAGCTCATTACATCCTTCTTGTTCCTTGGCGGTGGCAATTCTTGAATGGCTTTGATCTTTGATGGATCCAGTTCTATTCCCCGGCGACTCACAATGAACCTATGTAATTTTCTAGCAGGAACCCCAAATTCGAACTTTGCGGGATTCGGCTTTAGGTTGTACCTTCGCAGTCTATAAAAGAATTTCCTCAAAACTTCCATGTGAGCAGTGGCCTTTTTCGACTTAATGATGATGTCATCTACGTACACCTCGATGTCTTTTTGTATCATATTGTGAAAAAATGGTAGTCATGGCCCTAATATAGGTGTCCCTTGAGTTCTTAATGCCAAACGACATCATTTTGCAGCGGTACATTCCCCATGGAGTAATGAAAGCTGCTTTCTCATCATCTTCTTCATCCATCTGGATCTTATGGTAACCAGCTAAGCAATTCACGATTGATTGCAATTCATGCTTGGCGCAATTGTCGATCAGGATATGTATGTTTGGCAAGGAGAAATCGTATTTCGGACTGGCCCGATTGAGATCCCGGTTGTCAACACAGACTCTAAACTTTCTGTCCTTCTTTGGCACTGGTATAATGTTGGCTAACTATGTTGGGTATTCCACTATTCTGAGGACTTTGGCTTTGACCAGCTTGGTGACTTCTTCCTTGATTTTCAGACTTATATCTGGTTTGAACTATCTGATCTTCTATTTTACCTGTTGACATGTTGGATTAGTTGGCAGTTTGTGTGCCACAATAGATGTACTCAGACCAGTCATGTCATTATACGACCTGGCGAAGATGTCCTCATATTCTCTTGGAAATTTGTGTGCTCTTTCTTTTCTGTCGGTGATAAGTAAATGTTGAATCGTGTTTCTTTGACATTTTCTTCGTTTCGCATGTTAACAATCTCACTCTCGTCCAGGTTAGACTTTGGTCTATTTTAAAAATTCTCAACTTCCTTGACAATCTCTTCTAGCATGTCATCTTTCTCTAAATCTGTATCCATTTGTTGCGCCGTCTCATTGCATGTCACAGTCATTAGTTCATCAAGACAAGTAATAGTAATGCTATATAAGTAAAGTAATGAGAGAAAATAATAAAATTATTGATTTATAAGAAAAATCTAAATGCTATGATAAATTCCATAACTGTTTCGAACATTGGAGCTCTTTCTTGCGAAATTTAAAATGCAAAAGGAAAGTCAACTAGTAAACCAAAAATAGTGCATGATGCATGTTCAGCCTTGCTACCTCGAGGCTCACCGAGCTCTTGTGGTTCTGACTGTCCAGTTATTAAGGAATGCTCATCTACTTACATCCTGTAGGGAAAGGCCTTCCTGCCCCTCCTCCTCGAAAATGACACATCATTCCATGTCATCGTCTTCCAGGAAAAAAGTTCCTCAGTGCTGCCAGTGTCCGACCCATAAATAACTTTGGCCGGTTGGAAAGTCTGCTCCAAACATTGTATTGGCTGCTCTAATAGATAGTAGGGACCGCGCCGTGATAGCAACCCATGGTTGCCTCCCAATGTACTCATATCCCAATCTGAAGGTGGTTCCATGTTTCTTGAGCTTGATGGGCTTAGAGATTTCTTGGAGATTCCTCCCAAGTCTCTTGCTAGGTTCATATCCATACCAATTCAATATGCTTTCAATTTTGTTTTCCTACCATTTGCCTTTATCGATAGCATTGACTCGCTCGATATAGTGATAAGTTTCCCCGCCTATCTTTCTTATTCCTTCTATCGCTGGGATGGTCTAGCGACTGTATATGGGATTGCTACTGTCACCGTGAACGGTCACCTCTTGGTTATTCCGCTTAATCTTCACTACATGATGTAGTGTTGATTATACGGCCCCAACAGCATGAATCCATGGTCGTCCCAACAACAGATTGTAAGATTCCGACATGTCTATCAACTTGAAAATCAACATCGAACCAAGTAGGCCCCATTTGAAAATACAAGCTAATTTCCCCAATAGTGTACCTTTAGGATCCGTTGTAAGCTTTGATGTTGATGGCCCTGTCTTTGATCTCATGCAGCGCCTTTCCTAATGTCCTGAGAGTCACCAACAGAAAAATGTTGAGGTTGTACCTCCCGTCAATTAGGATCCCCGTGATAAAATAACCTTTGCACTACAATGTAATGTGCAAAGCCTTGTTGTGGCTTAACCTCTCTGGCGGCAGCTCATCTTCATGAAAAGTGATTTTGTGACTTCCAATACCTGGCCTACCATGTTAGCCATCTTTCTGCCGGTGATCTTACTTGGTATATATGCCTGACTCAAAACTCTTAGCAAGGCATTCTTGTGTGCATCGAAACTTTGTAGCAAAGCAAGGATAGAAATTTGTGCCAGTATTTTTTTTAGTTGATCAATGACTGAGTATTCTTTGGCTTGTATCTTTCTCTAGAGATCGTCAGGCCCAGTTTCAGTGATGGTTGGCCTACTAGAGGCATGTTTGCTTGATTTGGCTAAATGCTCTGGGTATAAACCATGCATGTTCTTGTGATACCCTATGCCGCAACGTCTTCCCCGAACTTGACCTTCCGTTTTCTTCTGGCCTCGGCTGTAATCGCAAGGTATGGCATTTTTGTGGAATGATCTTAACCAAAATTGCCACTGGAATTGGCGTGGCTATCTTCACTCCGAACGGAGCAGACCCCTTAGGTAGTGAAACTGCAACTTCAAATATTATATGTGTGTTTATTGGTGACATAAACTCAACCTCAATTGGTGCTAGTGTCTATGTAGAGGATGGTGCCTCAAACTTGTAAGGCATGGACATGTTCACCTCAGCGTCCCTAGAAGGCTGAATTTGGAACACAATCGGATTAAGGGTGACTATTGTCTTCTTTTGATCGTTGCCTTGTATGATTAAAATGATTGATCCCTTGGGGTCCCATTCGTCCCCTATCTCGATCATGTGAACACCTCCGCTCTTGTGGTCTAGCAGAGGGTTATTGCGGACATTTGGAGCAGGCTCCTTTGCTACAATGATCTTGTTATCAATAAAAATCTGGATCTTATTCTTTAAGGAGCAGCATTCATCGATGGTATGTCCTTTCATGCCGAAATAGTATGCATAAGATTTATTTGGATTGACCCACTGAGAAGGGTTTTTAGGGGTTATAGCAGGGATAGGGGTGATATAACCAACAATTTTCAGCCTTTCATATAGCTGGTCTCAGTTCAGCAATGGCAGTATATTATTTGGGAGGCCTGCGGTCAAAATTTGGTCGAGGTTTAGGGATGTTTTGACGTGGGGAGGTAATTGATAGTGGGATGGTTGGGTGTTGTAGGCTTGGTAAAGATGTGCCAGTTGGGAGTATTTGGGTAATGTAGGCTGATATGCAGGAGGTGATTGATAAGTGAGTTGAGGAGTTTGGTAAAAGGGTGAGGGTGCTGGGTAGTTTAGTGTAGGCTAATATATGATTGGAGGTATCAGATAAGTTTGGTATTTGATAAGGGATTTGGCCCTATATACAACCATTACAGCACCTACGTCCCTTTTTTTGGACGTACCAATGGACTCTAAAGCCTTATTGGTAGCTTATAAGGCTTCAAAGTTTGTAACCATACCAGTCTTGATGCCTTCCTTGATCCTTTCTCCTAGCTTGATAATGTTAGAAAATTTGTGGCCTTCGATCATCATCAGTCTCTCATAATATTGTGGGTCTTGGGCCCGGACGAAGAATTTGGTTCATTTGCTCTATTTCGAGAGTCTACCTAACCTTGGCAGCTTCGGATGGAAGGTCTATATGGGTTTCTTCTTCATATTTTGAATATAGAACATATCTTGTGTGTTCTCCGTATTGAACTTGAATCAGTCCATTAAACTAGACGACATATTTACCTAATTCGACCACTTCTTCGGATCTTGGCTAATGTACTAAGATAAGGCGTCTCCCTTCAAGCTCCTCATGAAAAGCTTCATGCCGATCTTCTTGTCTTTTCCTACTCCAACTAATTTGTCACAATATATTCTTAAATGAACCCTGGGATCCCTTGTACTATCAAACATCTCTAACTTAGGAGGTTTGTACCCCTCGGGCAGTTCAACATCGGGTGTATGCAAATATCTTCGTAGTTTAGCCCCTTGATTCCCTTACTACCTTCGATGCCTTGAATTCTTCTAGTCAACATTTTATGCTCTTCAGCCATATTTTTGATGAGAAAGTCCTTATCATCGGACTCGGGTGTAGTGGATTGTGGCACAATCTCCAATGGGGGTATTATGTGGGGTGTGGCAGTGGTCATTTGTGGATCTCTGGAGTTCATGGATAAGCGATGTGGTGTTATTTGAGGTATGGCAAGTATTGCTATGGTAGTGAGGAGTGGGATAGGTTTGTTGCTTTGGAATGTTTTGTGGAGGTACATGATTTTGAGTATTTGGGAAAGTAACTTCTGGAGTGGTGAGGGAAAATGACAGATTTTCTAGATTCCGGACTTGATCAAGTTCTTCCTGAAACTTCAACAGCTTTTGTTCTAGTTCGGATGCATTTTCCTTGGGGACCAGAGTACTATGAGTAACCTCTACCCATCCAGTTGAGTTATTCAAGTCTTCCATTTTTCCTTTGTTTTTGTGTCTGATAGGACTGAGAGGAGGAGTAGGTGGAAGTACCGTAGATCTCGTAAAATATGATGATGTTGCCAAAGTTCACGGACTAACCTTTGGGGAGGGGATAAACAAAAGGTAACAAGTCAGTGAGGATCATTAGAAAATGTTGCAATATTTAAACATGTAGTGCAGACATATAAAGTGTGTCCTAATTATTGGGGCCTTGTTGTGCCCGAGGAAGTCCTAGCGACAAATGGATTTGGAGAACTTAGAATGCTAAATGCCTCATTTCATTGATAAAAGGTACAAGAATCCCAAAACAACACTAAATAATAAAAATCACTAATGGCCACTAGCCTTATTGTATTTTATAAAGCAGAAATAGAAATTCCTATCTATTTGGTCCTAGAGGGACCTTCCCCAGACTCGGCATCATTGGCTCCATCGAACAGCTTCCCTAGCTCGCACAGTTCTTGTAGCAATTAAGCTTTGGCTAGATGTCCACCTTCATTTCCTTCAGCAGTTCAGTAATCTTCGTCCCTCTTCAGAAACTTCTTTTCCAACTCTACTATACCTCGCTCCAAATAGACCAATCATTTGTTGGCGCTGATAGCCATATCCTCCACTCTTCAATTAGTTTTTTATTAGATTCCTATATCTCATGGTGCTTGCTTTCGCGTTCTCGTATTCTCTTTCGCAGATGGTTGTACTTGACCTGTGCTTCGGCCTTTTCATTTATGATTATGTTACCTCAAACAAACCCTAGAATAGCCTAGACCGCTATGATTATCCTCCAACCATCCCGAATAATAAGGAGCACAACCTGTGTGGTATCTGTCTGGTTCGATGGTGTCCTTTCCCAAGACAATCTTGCAATTCCACATGTGCTGAGCTTGGCACCTATAAGTACCATTGTCATCCTGGAAGTGGTTCATCTTGTTGACCTTGGGTACAACCTGCTTCCTACCCGCTTATCTCATAACCCGAAGAAGTACATAAGGGTACGTTTCTCTTAAGACAATTAGTATCAGGAAATAGGCGTCCCTGTACTGGACGATGAACTCCTCGGTTGGAACTACTCGAACATCCATTGTACCTGGTCCTCAGTCAGATTTTCAAAGAGTTCAACCCATTCGCCAGCATTCTCCGGTTGGGCGAACATGTTGGGCTTGTAATTCATTCACTTTGGATGATGAAAACTGATATGATCATCCCAGTCCCTTCGATGGATTTCCTATCAGTATTAACCCTATTGGAGATGTTCTACGATCCAAAGTTGAAATAGCAGATTACAACCCTCGAAGTGTTTGGCTCCCTGTTGACAACTTTCTAGGGCTCGATATATCTCTACAATGAACATTGGTATGAGACTGAATGGTTGTCCATCAATTCCCTCCAAGTCTTATATTGATTCGTGCCTTCTTTGTTGGAAGCATGATCAATCCCAGGAAGAAAAACATGAACACAAAGACCCTTCGGTGAATATATCCCATTAATGTGATAGAAATTTCATCGGGTTAGATACAGTAGTATTTTTTGTGGCCATACCTTTCGTACAAATAATCAAATGGGATGTATGAGTCCTTCAGACATGTCTGTTCAGGATTTTTCTTTTAACCCATCAACTTGAGGAAACCCCTGCTCTTGCGATTCTCAGACATCAACAAACCCGGAGTTTCCAATGGTATGCCGGCTAATCCCTATATTTCTTCTAGATAGGGTGTCATTTCAATATCCCCGAAGCGGAACTCAGACCTCTCGCAATCCAAGAACGAAGTAGCAGCTTCTATTAGTTTGCTATTGGGTTGGATTTCTATGAGGGAAGGTAGGTTCCCCAAATATTTCCGGACGAGAGTCTGATCACTGGAGTGAAGATCCTCCAACCATATTAGCAATTTTGGGTGGTTGTTGGTGACCATGTCGAATCCGGGGACTTCGTGCCGCGTGTTTCTACAAGACAAAGGGTTAGGCCTTTACCCTCACCTGACTCGGCTACTAACTATCAATATTTGGCATAAAAGCAATTAGTTCTCCAAATAAATGCACAAAATGTAGTAGTGCCCATTTGGGTTTTAAGGAAATCTAGTGGACTTTGGACAAGGCTATCCTAATGAGTCATTAAGCAGATAACATAACTAGCTTGACTAGGTTTGGACCATGATGCATGCACAATTAAATAGAATAAGGTTTCTACGGGGTATTAGACTGGTACCCTTGAGCGGACAACTCAAGAGGGAAAGATGCGGAATCGTCGACTACACCGTTGATCGACTGGTTTTATCTAAAATATGCCTTTGTCGGAATTAGGGGGTGATAATATTGGAAGAGAGCAACCACTCATTATAAGCGTTGCTATGGTATATTGTTTGGCACGAGTGGAATATGATGTTGAAAATATGTAGTTGAAATAATTAAAACAAGTTGTCATATACTTGCACGTTCATAAAGTAATAATTATAATAATTTAAAACAGTAGTAAGGGAACACAAAAAAGGAAAGTAGTTAAAGAAACAAGGAAAAGAAATAAAAGACAAGTCAGTTATATAGTAGAATGGGGAATTAAATTCTTAAAGGGATTAAACAAATAAAGGTACATAAAAATGTAAAATCACAATAATAGTTTGAAATGGTAAAAGCCTAAAGAAAGTCCCCAGCAGAGTCGCCATGCTGTCGCGCCTCATTTTTCTCGCGAAATCAATTTATGATATTTGGGAGGACAACTCGTTCCCGTTTGGGAATTAGGTTTGAATTAAAGAGTCGCCACCTAATTATTTAAAGCATTAGGACAGTATGAAGGGTTTGATTAAAGTGACTAGAGATTGGGTAAGGGCTTGAAATTATCCCAATAGGAAGGTGTTAACTACCCCTCAAGATCCACTAGTGTGGTTTCCGGCAAAACTATTATTGTGGCTTAAGCGAAATTGACACATAGGCAAATAAAAGCTTCAAGTAAGAAGGGATTTTAACATAATGGTTACAAATAAAAGAAGTTAGAACGAACCAAAAGAAAGCTGTTTTTTTTCTTAAAGAAATCATTTGAAATTTTGAGATGAAACGAAAAACAGAAGGAAGGGGGTCCTAGGTTTATAAATAACATGGATTACCCCACATAACATCCGGTAATCACTCCTCAGTGAGGGGCTACACGTGATGTTATCGCTTGGTTAACATATCCATATCTACCCTTTCCCACCCCGTTTAGGTATTAAAGCGCGGAAGGGTCTCGTTTACTTATTGCATGCTACTACCCACCCCAATACTATCAGTCCCGGAGGCATATAGGACTACTAATCCTAAAGAAAAGGGATATTACGCTTCTTTATAGTTTCAAAGGCAAAAATTCTAAGGCGACATACAAAAACACGTATAGCAAGTTGGGGGAAAGCACATAAACAAGTGAAAAGCTCAGATAGACCTCCTTTAAACCAAAGAAAGAACATAATTTAGCATAACTTACACAAACTATTTAAGGTTTAATTAAAACTTAAGTTGTTGAGGCAGACTGATTTATTACATAGTTTAGATAAGACGCCCGAATCAGGCCTGCCTATTGGTTGTAGCTAATAAAATACTGATTTCAGTTTATAATTTTAGCCCTAAGGCTTGCCTAAGTGTTGGACGGGGATCTTATAGGCATGATATCTACTTATTTCGGAAATGATAAATAAACTGAATACATACTGATTTAAGAAAGTCGTCAGTTATTAAAAAAAGCAAATTTTAGCAAGAGATCAAAAGTTCTGTAACTGATGGTCACCATTGTTATTGGTTTTAGACTAATAAGCGAGTGAAGCGATTCATACTTGATTAATGACTCCTATTGATATGCTTTCGATGCATGTTGATTTAAAATCCTTTTAATAGTCGTGGTAAAATGCAGAATACTTATAAGTATGATATCTAGGTGCTGAATTTCATTTAAAGCCTGTGATCAGGAAATCTAATTGTTGTTGGTTGATTTAGACCTATAAACATGACTACGTGATGAAGAATGTATATGCGTGATTGAGAAAGACCTATAGGTATATTTTCTATGGTGGAATTAGATTTTCAGGTAATTATAGACATGGTATCTAGATGAGAGAATGCAGAATTCCTACAGACATGGTATCTATATGGGAAATTCAGAAATAACCTATAGACATTACCTATATGAGAGTGCAGAAATTCAGAAGTACACCTATAGACAAGATACCTATATGAGAGTGTAGAAATTCAGAAATAACCTATAGGCAAGATATCTACCCTTCGCATACATAGTTATCCCTCCCTTTTTCACTAGCCACCACAAGAATTTATTAAAAAATTACTACAGCCCATAATAAAGATAAAAAAAAAAAGAAAATACATTAGAAATTAGAAGTACAACCAAGGCGAGCTAGATTCAGACTTCCTGTTTGAAGTATGAACTAAACCAACACAAAAGAGATCAGATCCAAAGCCTTTCTGCCATTTGGATGTGTCAAAGTTCCTAAGAGTCTCATATGGACTCTGGATAGTGCTCACACCTAACTGTATCACCAGATTAAGACATAGTGCAGTGTGAAAGGGCCGGTCCTCAAGTGTCCAAGTTAAGAGGGAACTCAAGGTCCCAAGGCAAGGCTCACAGGGGGGGCAGAACTTAGGGACTAAGAGAGAATGCAATTGCAGAAAATAGAGTTTTGAGAGGGGAAGGGAAATAGCTCAAACCAGTATACATATGTGCATAGGGAAGGTGGTATAGAAGCAAAGACAGGCTGGTGGACGTACCCATCAATGAGAAATGTTGGTACATCCAAAAGCCTATTAGAACATACTATTTAGAGACTGGGATCCTAAAGGATCCAATTTAATTCATGGACAATAGCTTCTATATTGCCATGTCTTAACCCATAGCTCAAATATATAAGGGGTAGGGAGTAGATATTCATAGCAGAAACAAACAGAAAGAGGTCATCATACTAACTTAAATATTGAACTCTACAGAATCAGTAAGCAGACATGGATTTTACATGTTGTACAGAAACACATTGTTGTGATGTTGAACCTTAAATCAGGACATATGAGTTTTAAAAAAATAAGTAGAGGAAAATAGTAGGTCGTTTAGACAAGACACAATGCAAACAAGAAGAGAGAGCATTATTGTGTAAGTGTGAGACAGGAAGACTGTGTATGTGTGTGTTGTGTGTTAAAGAGGCGTGAATTTATAGTGTGATCAGGTAAAATAAGGTAAGAAAAATAGATAAGGAATTTAATATCAATTAATAATCAATCACACTAGCCTTCCTTTAATTAATGAATTCATATTCAAATGGGTAAAAAAACTATCTGAGGAAAGAAATTGAATAAGCACTTTGTGCAGAGTAGGCAATTAGGGGTAAATACATAGAAGTTTTATTTAACTACAAAATTTTGAAATACGCGATTGTAAAATTAAGGTTTTAAAATCAATTAGTAGATAGTAAATTAGAGGTTAGAGATTTTGTATGAATGAAACAAGTCACAAAAGCTGAGAAAGGTTTTTAACTTATGAAAAATCAGCAAACAACGGAAAGAAATCAATCAGACCTATTTAGAAGGAAGTCTGAATTAATCATAAATTTGAAAACTCCTTTAAGGAGAAATTCATCACATATAAAGAGAATAAAAGAGTGTTGAGTTTGCTAAATCATAAGTCAGCAATGCAGAAGAGAAGTAGTATCTAGTAGCATGAAAAAGGTCCAACGCAAAAGGTCTCAGAAAAGTTTAGCAAAATGTCAAAATCACAAGGATGTCCAAACTCAGTTCAGAGACTCCAAATTGGTCTGAAAGAGTTAGGGGATTTGAAAGAAAACCCCTAGTTCAAGAAAATCACATAGCCACTCGGAAGAAACCCAAATTCTAAGGTTTTCACCATTAATCGAATGCAAATATTAGAGGGTAAGTAATTAAATCGAAAGACGTTCAGAAGTCTCATAGAAGAACTGAAACATTAACATATTTCTTTCAGCAACAGAAACACATGAAAACAAGATAGAAAAGTAATAAGCAGAACATAGTAGAAGAGCTCAAAGGAAAAATAGAGCATAAGAAGCTAATACAAAACATAACGGGAAAAATTGATAAGAATAGTAGAAGAAGCATGCTAAAAGATTTTAGAAGAAACTTAAATAGAGCTCAGTAAATGGAACTTAATTAGAAACTCTTTAAAATCATAATAGTGGAATACACAGTAGAATAAACACACAAGAATATAATAGAGAAAAATGCAGTAGAAAAAGCATATGAGAACACTCTATAGGAAAATACAATAGAAGAAATATACAAGAAGCATTCAAGAACAAGATAGAAGAAAATACAAGAACATAGTAGAGGCAAATGCACACAAAAAAAAAAAGAAAGTCAGAGAATAATTATAATACTTTTCAGAAAACCCTTGATCAGAAAAGAAATGGTTTTGAAAGTAGTTTTTGAAAGAAACATCAGGAAAATCATTTAAAACCTTAGGAAAAACATAGATATACAACGGATCAAAAAAAACCTCGAAAGGTTAGGGTTTGAATACTACTCCAGTAGTGAGAAAGGATTGGAAAAGTCATTTATCTAAGCCGGAGAGGTCAAAACTAAGCTCGAACAACCATGGCATGCGGGAGCTAGGTTGGAGATGGTTATTGAACTCAAACCAAACGAAGCCCTGACCAAGCTCCATCGTGGTCAGACCTTGAATCTTTAAAAAACAAGCGTGTAGGAGTCGTAGAAGGCTAGTGTAAGTCTCTGATGGCATAGCAAGCCATGGATTCCGGTGGCTTTAGGGTGGAAGTGGTGGGATACAGCTAGGATTTTCGAGAACCTTTGAGAAAGTTTGAGAGAATGGGGGGGGGGGGGGTTTCATAGGCGGCTTAGTAGGTGGAAAATGATTTAGGTTTTTGGGTATTGGAAAAATTAAAAAAAAAGGGGGAACTGTGGCCGTTGATCATATTGATCAACAGCCTGGATTAATATGGGGAGTCGAGCGGGTCATTTAGAAGGGCTATAGCTCGAGAATTTTGTGAGTTGGGCTGAGTGATTTGAAATTGAAATTGGGTTGTATTAGGGGTGCCAAATCTAGCTAAAATCAAAATAGAAACAGGCTAATACTTAAATAGCCATTTTCCTTCATTTATTTTATAAAAAATAGTCAAATAATTTCTGGGAACAAATTAAATGTACCAATTTAAATAATATATAAATATTAGATTAAAAGTACTGGAGCTAATTTTGTAATTATAAATGCAATTAAATCATAAAATAGGCTAATATTGTAATTATATGCAATTTAACTTTTAAAATACTAAGAAAATATATAAAAAAAATGTTAGCTATATCTCAGCATAAACAATAAATTTAATTAACTAAATTACGAAAAAATAATAATTTTAAAAATAATCATTGGTCTTTTATGGATGAAAAAAGGGAAATAAATCCATTTAAAACCTTAAAAACTATGGGAAAAATAGTAAAATGCTGTGGATATACTTATATATGTGTATACATGCTAGTTCAAAGATATTTTACATATGAAAATATATTAAAAAAATTGGGTATCAACAATAACATGACTTGGGATGTTATTCAAAGAGGTCTTTGCCAGTATTGTTCTCCCATCGATGTTGAGGCATTTAGTTTTCCAACTAGCCAACTTGGATTTCATGTTGTCAATGATAAATTGGAATTCTACCGCTGATTTGTTTTATGGAGAATGGGGAACCCCAGGTATTTTCCAAAGGATGTTGTGTGTCGGATGGACAAATAATTGGAATGGTGTTGAATGGCATCTTGAGTGGTGTTTGAAGAGAATAGGACTCTAGATTTGGTGAGATTTATTTTTTGTCCTCATTGTTCATTGAAGTTCTGCAATATTGAAAGAATGGTATTGTAGCTCCTATCATTAGCTTTGGCAAAGAGGGTGAGGTCATCCGCAAAGAGTAGGTATGATATTTTTTGTCTAGACCTACTTATACTTAGGGGGTGCCATTGGTTATGTATTACTGCCTTGTCAATGGATCTAGGTAGTCTTTCCATGCAAAGGATGAATGGAATAGAGGATGTACTGATGCATGACATGATGACTTTGGATAAGCCCTGGAGGAAGTTGAAAAAATCCAGACTATCTCTAACAAAAGACCATTCCAGCCTATCAAAGGCCTTCTCTATGTCTATTTTTAGGATCATGTTTCCACTCTTCTCCTTCATTTTCCTGAAGTGGGTAATAGACTCCTGGACAATGATAGAATTGTCAGATGCCTTTCTAATTGATAGGAAGCTTGCTTGGCTTGGCCCACTGCTATTAGGGAGGATAGGCTTTATCCTATTCACAATGATTTTTGTGACTGACTTAAATATGGTGCTACAAAGGACAATGGGTCTAAAATTCTTTAGCATCGAAGCTTGGGGGAATTTTGGAATTAGGCACCGAAGAGTTTGGTTCATGGTGTTGTTGATGGATTGTGGAGAAGTATTTTTGGCAGAAGTTTGTGACGGAGTCCCCTACTATATCACAATACTTTTGGTAAAAGAAGCGGTGAATGCCATCTGGGCCAAGAGATTTGAATGGTCTATTTGATAAAACTACCCATTTAGTATCACTTACTAGGTGGGCCTTGTCCGTGAAAGCACTTTTGCCTTTGGACAAAATGGGTTCCATGGTGGAAGGATCAGTGGTTTCCCAAGGGGCTTTAGTATGAGAACTTGTGTATAGGTCAGTAAAGAAGCCCATAATAGATGAATGGATGTCTTTTTGGTCATGAAGCTAATTCTTATTCTCTTCTATTAGGGAGAGGATTATGTTTCTCCTTTTTCTATTGAGTGTGGATGTGTGAAAGAATCTAGTGCTAGCATCACCCTCATTTAGATAGTTGATTCTAGACTTATGTTTCCAAAAATCTTCTTCAATTTTGAGGATTAGGTTGATTTCAGCATTTAGCTCTATTTCAAGGTGTAACAAGTAGCTACTGAATTGCTAACTAGGAGACTTTTGGACTCCAGATATTCTTGCTAGGATTCTCTTCTTTATGGAAGATGTTTCAATGACCTCCTAGTTCCACTTGGTTACCAGGTTTTTGAAACGTTCCGTGGATTGAAGAAGGGTAGATTGGTCAGAGAAGGCTCTATTCATGATGCTGGGAAAGGAAGGGTGACTAGCACACATTATGTCAAACCTGAAGCTCATTGATTGTTTGTTGTTTGGAGGCCCTACCAAGTTAATTTGCAACGGGCAGTGATTTGAGTGAGTCCTAGGGAGATGAAGTACAGTAGCTTCAGGGTACTGTTCAATCCAAGAGTCCAAGAGAAGTGAGTCTGTTCTTGGTGTAGCATATGGTAACTCTGATTCTTCTGAGGCATTATTCTTCTTCAATATCTCCAGAGCTTTGAAGATTCCTTTCTTGATATTCTGAGGAGTGGTGAGTTGGTCTTACCTTTTAGAGCAAAAGATGATGGATTGCTTTGGGCTGGCTGGTCGATCGTGACAAAGACCAGCTCAGATGTTAGGTCCTCTTTCATCAAATCTAGGGAGAATGTAGGGCTTGGATGCCTTTTAGAATATGGTTGTTGAGGGCTTCAGGATCCGTTAATAGGGGTATTATTGTCATTGTTGACCATCGATTACCATAGGAGAGGTCCAAAGACTGTCAGTGCCTTGTTTAGTGCTTCTACTATCACCCTGGCTAGGTGGGCTGGGTTTTGCACTATCAATGTCAGCCTCTAATTAGCCAGGTGATATTGTAGGAGAGTCCCTTTCCTTGCAAGTCTACCTCCAAACAGGAGGTCAGTTGGTGGTGGTAGGGAGTGATTATAGTTGATGGTGTTTCTCTTGCCATTTTTTGTATTTCTTTATCTTGCTACTTTGGGTAACAAGGGGGTGAAGTTAAGTGGTTGTCGGCCCATCAGTAAATCTGCAATGACCCAAAGGGTCATCACCTGCTTTTAATTGAGTTTTATATCTCCGAGGCCTTGAAAACCTTATCTATCATAGCCTCTATTTGCGTGCGCAGTTCGGGCACGAAGCCAGTAAGCTTATGTGTGAAGTTTGTGAAAATAGTAAAATTTGATTATAAAATGAATTAGTTTGAATGCGATCAATATTTTAGGTAAACAGACCTGGACCCGTGATGTGATGGTCTCAGAGGATCCGTAGGATAATATTGGACTTGGGCGTATTCCCGAAATCGAATTCCGAGGTCCCAAGTCTGAGAAAGGAATTTTAAGCGAAATTGTTTTCTGAAAATTTTTAAGAAAAATTTAAATGAAATCTTATTAGAGCATGTTGGTATCGGGCGCATAATTTGGTTCTGGCGCCTGGTACAGGTCTTATATATGCTTTAAGTCATTTTTGTAAAGTCTGGTTGAAAACGGAGTCAATTTGACATGACTCGGACCTAAATTGCTCAATTTGACACTTGATGAAGTTTGAAAAAATTTCTTGATTTTGAGATTTATTTCGTTGTTATTGAGGTTACTTATGGCAATTTGGTAGCACAGATAAGTTTGTATGATGTCGTTGAGTTAGTATGTATGTGTGGTTTGAAGCCCCGAGGGCTCGAGTGTGTTTTAAGCCCCGAGGGCTCGAGTGTGTTTTACATGGTTTTAGACGTAGGAAAGATTGCAGAAAATCTGCAACAGGTGCTCAGGCATGTTGCTCTTCGCGATCGTGTAGTCACTCTCACGTAATGTAAACGGGGACATGGGTGAATTTGTCCAATGAGAACGCGAGGGAAGGAACGCGCACACGGAGCAGTTGGGGGTTGCTCTAATCGAACGTGATCCACGTCCCGCAAACGCATAGAGTAAATGTGGGGTTGGTCTGGGAAATGAACGTTTCCTCTACACGAATGCATTCATAGGCTCAGGGGGGGCAACCCATTGCGAACGCATAAGAGGACACGCGATCGCATAAGCCTGAGGAAGGCTGCTCTTTGCGAACGCGGCAGACCCATCGGTAATGCCATGAAGGTCTGCCCAACGATTTAAAACAGTAGCAATACGGGATTCTATTTAAAATTACATAACTTCTTCATTTCAACTCCAAATTGGGCGATTTTTAAAAGAGGATTTCACCACAAATTCATAGTTATGTAATTGTTAACTCATTTTCTTCATTTTTCATTAACACCCATTAGATTTCTTGGCCAAAATCATGTGAATAAGGGTAGAATATTATGGATTTGGGTAGAACTAGGGCTTTTTTATTAATGGTGATTTAGAGCTTGTTTTTGGTAAATTCTGGAAATAATTATATATTTGGGTTATTGGATGAATGCTTTATTTGATTTTGATCCGAAACTCGTGTTTTGACCGAGCGGGCTCAGGGTCGATTGTTGGATTTTAGAGAAGAATGATTAAAAAGATATAAATTTGCATTGGAATTTGTTTGTTAGCATTTATTGATGTTATTAAATCGATTATGTATAGATACGATTGTGTTGGATCCAAATTCGAAAGGAAAGGCGGTATTTGAGACTTGAGTTGGCCGTGAAAATTTGAGGTAAGCGTCAGGTCTAACCTTAGCTTGAGGGATTAGGAGTTGATTCCTACTTTCCATTTGCTTCTTTTTGAGTACGACGTATAGGCATGGTGACGAGTCTATATATGTCGGTATCAAGCATGACCGTGAGTCCAAAAATGATACTTATTGTATTCTTAAATAACTCTATGAATGCATTAGTGGGTGAATTCTTAATAATGAGTAAAGACTTGGTTTATTTTCGTGGAAGTTACTTATGATTGAGAAATGGTGATAATTTTACACCACATATTATACAACTACGCAAGTTTGGTCCTAGCCTCGTCACTACCTCGACGGGGTTAGGCTAGACACTTACCAGCACATGGGCTCGGTTGTGTTGATACTATACTCTGTGTTCCTTTGCACAGATCTAGGTATCAGACAACAGCAGTAGCTCGGGAGCCAGCCTTCAGTCCATATAGATCCTAAGGTAGCCCTACAGGTATGCGCAGGTCCGGCGTCTCCTCTATCTTTTATTATGTTTTGTTATCCCGTGTATTCGAGACAGACAGTGCTTTTATCTTTCAAATAGCTGTATGTAGTGATATTAGTAGTCTGTGAATGATATGACACCAGTTTCTAGGTAGAGGCATATGTGGATTTTATTATCATTTTGGTCCATTTTGTCTAAGTCTTCCGCTTAATCTCATATTCCGTTGTCATTTAAATGCTTATCCGCTTGTTAGTATATGTTGTAAAAAGGATTATAACAAAAGAGTTAAGAATTCATAATTTCATGGCTTGCCTAGCTTCTACGAGTAGGCGTCATCATGTCTCCCGATGGTGGAAAATCCATGTCGTGACAAAACCTTTCGGTGTCACATCTTGGAAGTAGAGTGGTTCCTAGGCATCGAAACTAGGGGTGGTGACAAGGCCAATGGGTATAAGATTTTGCTGCTCGTACTCTGTAATATTCTAGTATAGTTTATGATATTGTCCAGCAGAGATGGGAGAATCTAGCTACAAACTTATAATATTCTTACTATTATTTGAGAGAACTAAATTGATGAAGTTTTGTTTGTTGAAAATTTTAATTGCTTAAGTTGAAACAAAATAAATTCCGGAAGATTTATATTTAAAAAGATTTGGGAGTCATTGAATTCACTCGATAGCCTGATAATAATAAAATCTTATCTTCTACATGTATCTATCTTATGAATAAATGTTTATTGCTAATATAATTATTTTTGTTCACTAAGAAATAATTGAGGTTATATAAATTAATTGACATATGACTCGTGATGGTTAAACTAAAATAATTTTCTTTCTTGAATTATGCTAATAGATAACAAAAACCTCTTGCGATTACTTTCTACTAAAAAAAATCAATAATCTTGACAAATGCAACTCCTCTGTGAGAATTAGAATGGAAATAAGCTGATTAAAGACTTGGAATGATAGCTTAAAAGAATTACTCTCACTCTATTATCTAACCCAATTGTTATCATATATTAATTTTTCTTCGTGAGAATTACAAAATTTAAATACAACTAACTTTGGAGAATAAATAGATAGAAGTGGTAATAATTAATTAAAAAATATTCTAGAACATTATAAAAATATAATTAGAAAGTTTCAAGTCAAGCATGTAGTAAAATTAAGATTAATATTATTAACAATATCGAGCTTCATCAACTATCTCAACAAAAGAGATTACTCCATTATGGAGTATTTAAATCTCACAAAGTTCTTAAAATACTATCAATACTCTTAGAAAATCTAAATGGCTACAAGATAAAGTGAAATATATAAGGAGAAAAGAAAATCAAAACTAGAGAAAAATTATTAATTAAGTACGTATCATCTTCTCTCCTTCAATACAAATATGACATCCTATTTATAGAATTCAAATCTTATAATATCACGACCCCAAATCCACTAAGGGTTGTGGTGGCGCCGAACATCGCTGTCAGGCAAGCCAACCAAATTAATTAATTAATTTCTCGTTTTAATATTCTTGAAATCTATGATTTTCCTCCATTTTTATAAATAAAAGAATAACCGCTTCAATTCAAATTAAATGATAAGAAATATATATAAATACTTCAAACCATCCCAGAACCCGGTGTCACAAGTACATTAGTAATTTTTAAGAAAAATCAAATAAAGTACAACAATTGTCCGGAATACAATTGGACAGAAAATAAATAGGATCATGAGAGAGAGACTATAGTAGTTGCGGGTCGCCTCAAGAAAATACCGCTCGCCTAGTCTCCGTGTCAACCATGTCGTTATGCCACCAAGTCACTAGCCATACATAAACCTATGCAACAAAATGCACAACAAGTGTAGTATGAGTACGAAAATAACGTGTACCCAATGAGTATCCATATAATCTAGAGGAAGTAGAGACGAGATGGACGATTTTGACACTTGCTAGTTGTCCAATAATGACGTCACTAATACATTAAATCATGGATTTCTATAAACATGATTTTAATCCAATAGAAGAAAATAACTAAACAATTAATTTGTTTATAGGAACATTCAAAATTTTCTTTTCATTATTATCTAAATATTCTCAAGCCATAAAGAGGTAATAACAAGTTTAATAAGTTCAAGGCATCAATACAAGCATGCGCAAATCATGCCGAGGTCGACAGCCCGCTCCAGCAGAAATAAACTTTGAACTTGCCGAGGGTCGAGGGCACGCCTGTAGATGCATCTATTTAATCTATCGATATTCGGCCCTTTCCAAAAATAAACACACACACAAACAAACAGTCAATCAAGAAGTCAACATGGAGCAATTATCCAAAGACGGGCAATTCTCTATAATAATTTAAGAAAGTGAAGTGTAACTCTTTTTAGAAAATTATTTACTAATTCAATGTGATTAAAATAGTACAGGTTGTCAATAAGATTGTAATTATTCCAAGTATAGCATGCTTTTGGGTCTTAGACTACCCCGAAAATAGCATAATACTCGCATAGCCGGCCTCGCGTTCGCGTAGGCCAACGACCTTAGGCCCGCATTTCCTTCTACGTGTTCGCGATCTCTCTCCCCGCGTTCGCGTAGCAGCTCAATCAACCCTTTTGTGTTCGCCACTTCAACCTCGCATTTGCGAAGGCCAAAACCAGCAGCCTCCTATTTTTCCTCTTCGCGTTCACGAATAAGGACACCAGATACCAGCAACAACTCTTTATCAAAATTCGATCTGAAACCATCCTGAAACACAGCCGAGGCCCCCGAGACCCAAACCAATCAGACCAGCCAATCCGAAGATACATTACGGACTTGCTAATGGACTCAAATCATATCAAACAATGCTAAAACCACGAATCGACCTCCAATCCAAGATTTATAAACTTTAGAATTTCAAACTTTTATTTTCTATGTTTAAACCTATCAAATCACGTCCGATTGACCTAAAAATTTGTATACAAGTCATATTCAACATTACGGACCTACTCCAACTTCCGGAATCGGATTCCGACCCCAATATGAGAAAGTCCCCTTCCAGTCAAACTTCTCAAAACCCTTCAAATTTCTATCTTTAGCAAAATGACTCCACAATGACCTACAGACATCCGAATTCACTTCCGATCACACTCCTTACTCCATAATCACCATATGGAGCTACTCCCAGACTCAAAATCCCAGACGGACATCAATAACAATAAAATGCACTTCAAGCCAAACTTATGAAATTTCTTCCAAAATGCTAACTTCCACAATAAGCGCCACAACATTCCTGGGTCTTCCAAAACTAGATTCGGACATACGCCCAAGTCCAAAATCATCATACGAACCAGCTGAAACCTTCAGATCCCAATTCCGAGGTCGTTTACTCAAAAATTCAGTCCTAGTCTATTCTTTCAACTTTAAGCTTTCGAATTAAGAATTCTCCTTCCAAATCATCTCCGAACTTCCTAAAATTCAATTCCAACGATGTGTACAAGTCATAATGCCTGAAATGAAGCTGCTCATGGCTACAAACTATTGAACGATGCGCTAGAGCTCATAACGACTGGTCGGGTCATTAGATTCTCTACCACTTAAACATATGTTCGTCCTCGAACATGCTGAGAACTACACTGAAGTAGTCTGAAATCACTATGTAAACTCTCATGCGCCTTCCCGTGCTACTACAACTCAGTTGAGCACATCGACTCGATCAATTATGAAGATATTCTCTTTTTATTCAAGCAAATAAGCCTTAGAGCCCAATTCCGACATTCAGAATTCTATGCCAGACCTGCTTTTAACATACGAGTACCATATCAACAACCACACGCAGTACCACGGCAAAACTGCATACCTTAGCAAAACTCACTCCTTGCATTACTTTACTCACTGAACCACAATAACACTTTCCGATCAACTTTGTCGAAATTCCACGAATCTGATGCTCTCATTGCACCTCATGACCTATTTAGGTCTTGCTCTAACTCCTACATTACCGACACAATAGATGAGATGTGTAGAAATTCATAACTACTGCCGAATCATCAATTCATTGGGTCTATGCTCCTGAAAAGAACCCTCACGTCATTCTGAACCAAAAAATGATCTTGACTTCTTAATGCACTTCACATAATCTGATTCCGCTAATTCTAAATCCAATGATCGTTTCTCACCTAGTACTAACTGCTCAGGCAATAAGCCATCATGGACATGATCAAAAGTCTTATATGACTCCACAATGTGCCAATAGGCTACCAATTAGAACGTGATACCGAAGGAAAATGAACTCCGAAACGGAAATTCAATTACCTTGCTTGCAAATCATATAGGCGACGCCGGAAACATATTAAATAGGCACCCCACTCGCGAATCATACATGCGACGCGGGCTCACTGCTAATATGAGCTTTCCCCATAAAATAGAAAACTAAACACATAAAACAAATATAAGGAACTATGCTGAATATTGCACTGTTGCGGTACGCAACCCGATACAAACAATATACCGATGGTGGCATGCCGCCTGATCCACATATAGAACTTACAGAAGGAGATATACATTGAGATAAATTGCTCATTACAACAAAATATCGAATATTGGTCATAAACACGCTAAGTGCATAATACCATCCCTAAGGGAACATATAGCGCTATTGCTACAAAACTCAACCACAACTGAGGTGTGATACATGATCTAAATCTCAAGAGTCATCTTGCTCATATAACATCATCGCCACGCGGAACCTCAACACATAAGAGATTTTCCAAGGCGTCTCACAACTCACACAGTGAAATGCATCACTACATGAAATATCTGATGACGAAATAACACCCTGACTGCTCCTCTAATAGGAGCACATTATTGTAATGAACATGTTTGGCCTGATATAGAGCCCACATTCACATTTGAAACCAACCACCGACCTCAGGCTGGTTTTAATCGCCCTAAACTAGGCTAATTACCTTTCAAAGCCCATAATAACTCCTCTTCCGCTCATAACACATAATAACATGAATCATAGTTAGAGAAATCATCCGCAATCCATCACCCAATAGACTGAGTGCCCTCCAGGAAACTATTCTCAAATCAACGATATTAACATAACATTTATACTTGGTTTAAGTCATTAATCAATCAAGTGACTACTTGCCACACTTATACAATCTACCTGTGGGATGCACTCTCACCACCTACCATAACATTTAACAGGGTCGTACCCCTAAACCACCGGCCGCACTATCGTTGAGAAGTGACCAAGAATCATTAATCATGATGTAAAGCCTTTCTCACAAAACACTGATCTCAGGCGACGCTGAGGATAATACCACCTTACTTCAAACATCGAAACTCCTTTCCTGCCCATCTGAGCTCATGACATCCTTGTCATTACCGAACCATAACCTTGATCCTCACTTTAATTTTCTTACCACTCACTGCAACCAACATGCCAATATACGATATAATACGATCTTTATCATAACTCTGGAACCACCAAAAGACTAACACTTCATCATATAAATGTTTTTCGCTTAACTCACTTCAGGAGAACCATAGCAATACACAAGTTAATTCTCATAACCGTGGAAATAGCAAATCTCTAAGTAGTTGTCTAAGCCATCATAGCCCTTCCGAGACCTGCTTTCACATAATAGGCCACAACAGTAGAATACTTTCTAATTGACACCATTTGCGGCGGCTGACCAGCCTCATATGCACCATCACAAAGCACTGGTCAGTGCCACCCATATGCCAATTCAACTATGCTAACCAATCTATCCTTCCTATTTATCCTTGATTGCCTTAGAAATAATAATAGCTACATTCAACATATAACATCCTCCATCCTTACTCATCCCAAGTGAGTATAAATCACGATACCATGCTATCTCAAATCCGAAGAATCTTTTTGTACCTTCCAATTGCCACATCGCAAGTTAACACATCATAGAACATTTTGTGCCTCTTCTCAGAGACTGCATCAAGCTTGATTCTTAAACTTACCTATAGGCTCGAAATCATTAGGCATCAGACCTTATCATTCAATTTTTTAGGATTATTGTTGAGAACCACCCGCTCTGACTTGTCCCGAATATTATCAACTCTGTGATTCTTCTAGCATAAGCATACCCTATTAACAGAACACCTGACAGAATTACTCCCCAAGTTTGAAGATGAGCCGACAAGACCATACATACCGCACCTTTAACAATCCATTTGCTTAAACTACCACTTATGCTCCTTTCCCGTTGCTAAAACAACTTACCAATGCGTCGATAACACGAAACCTCATCATACAACCTAATCGTAGGTGGTGGAATTCTCCAACTTGGCTTGAAGCCATTTATTACACAACTCTAGAATTCGATAGTATTCTTAATCTCTTATTGACACAACCTTGCGCAATCAACCGCCTAAATTCTCAAAATCTTTCTATAAAACCCTGCTTTTTATATTTTGAATCATCAAACACATTTGCACAGCCGATCTCTTTGTTGTATAACCAATAGAACCTTTTCACGGAAGCTTCGCCAACCACGCAACTGCTCACCTGAGTAACCTACTTGTAGAAATCACTCCCCAACATCTTCCAACGCTACTATATGAGGTACAATCACTATGACATCAATAACCCATCCTGAGTTCGAGCTCACTCTCCAACTGCATAACTCTTTTCATCCCTCTAGGACATCAATTAAATGCGCGGCAATATCCTTCCAAATTGAGTCATGTTGTATCCTTCTTCATTTCAAGCACCTCCTTCCTATTATATCAAATCTCTTGCCGCATAATATTCCATACTTCAAATTAATCCGTAGGCCCAGATCACCAATCACTAAGATTTCCCCAAATCACTCCAAACTCTTATTAAGATGCATAGTCATCCTACCACAATGCCCATATGCAATTCTGCCACTCTTCCACTTTGGAGGAACTCATCCTTTTAATCGATTACTCGACCCTTGGCCTCTTATACTCGGCCTTCTAGAGATTTTTAGCCACCACCTGATACTTCCCATATTTCCATCCTCATCCTTTGTTTCTCAGTAGTTGCTTTAAAATAAATCTATCTTCGTGGCCTTTGAACCCACAATTGTTGCTAACTTTACTCCTAGTGAAAGATCATCTTTCTCAAATCGTCGACATTAGAAACACTGATTCAACCCTGAATTGCCATACCCCGCTATATCTGACAGCGTATTTTTGGCACTATTTCATTATAGCTTGCCCCAAGGACAAATTGAGGAAGACCATAACACCGGCGAACTTAACACATACAGTTGAAGATGACGATACCATGTCGCAGATGAAGATTACGCCCAACCTCGCAACTCCATTAACTCAATTTTAGACATTCATAGGCTAATTGCTTTTCTCGTACCGGGAGTACTTACTGAATCTCTAGATCATGCACTGAGTAAACCTCCCTACAGGTCATTCACTGCCCCGACACGTAGGCAAACATCCCACAATCATATCAATGCTATGGAACGATCGATCATAAGTATCATGGAAACTTGTGCCTAGCCTCGAACTCTCAGAAGCATCACTACTGGGCTGAACTAATAGAATATCTTTCAAGAAAGCGACGATAATAGCCCAAACAACTATATAGGGGGAAACACTCTGCACTGCATCGATCGTACCATAACAATTCTTCATTAGTCGATTTATAAGATGTGGTTTGTGTCGCGCAAGATTGAGTAGGAATGAAAAAAAGGCATGCACCCCCAAGGATCAAATCGCACGATAAAGAATCAAGAAGGGAAGTACTCCTAATAGTCCTGCAGCCTCTCAAGGATAAGTACAGAAGTCTCTGTATCGATCCGCGAGACTCTACTAGATTTGCTCATGACTCATGAGACCCTAGAAACCTAGGGATATGATACCATGATGTCACAACCCCAAATCCACTAAGGGTCGTGGCGGCGTCGAACACAGCTATCATGCTAGCCAACCAAATTACTTAATTAATTTCTCGTTTTACTATTTTTCAAATCTATGATTTTCCTTCATTTTTATAAATAAAAAGCCAACTGCTTCAATTCAAATTAAATGATAAGCAATTAATACAAAATACTTCAAACCATCCCACAACCCGATGTCACAAGTACATGAGCAATTTCTAAGAAAAATTGAATAAAATACAACAGCTGTCCGGAATACAATTGGACAGAAAATAAATAGGACCCTGAGAGAGAGACTATACTAGCTGCAGGTCGCCTCGAGGAAATACAGCTCACCTAGTCTCCGTGTCAACCATGCCGCTATGCCACCAAGTCAATAGCCACACATAAACATGTGCAACAAAAATGCACAACAAGTGTAGTATGAGTACGACAGCAATACAAGCATGCGCAAACCATGGAAGACTGGAATTAGGCCCCTACTGATGATAGGATTGATTTGAAGCAAAGTCAATGGTCCCTTCTCCGCTATGGGAGATGCTAGAGGTCGACGACCCGCGCCAATAGAAATAAATTGTGCACTTGCAGAGGGTTGACGTTGCCCCTATAGATGCATCTATTTAATCTAACGAGGCGTTCGACCCATTCTAAAAATAAACACACACAGCTAGACAGTCAATCAAGAAGTC
This sequence comes from Nicotiana benthamiana, assembly GCA_034376525.1. Classification (NCBI taxonomy): domain Eukaryota; kingdom Viridiplantae; phylum Streptophyta; class Magnoliopsida; order Solanales; family Solanaceae; genus Nicotiana; species Nicotiana benthamiana. Next base: position 50,680,268 of record CM067330.1, on the reverse strand, counting down.
AACATGGAGCAATTATCCAAAGAAGGGTCAATTCTCTTTAATAGTATAAGAAATTGAAGTTTAACTCTTTTTAGAAATTCAGTTACTAATTCAATGCGATTAAAGAAGTACAAGCTGTCAATAAGATTGCAATTATTTCAAGTATAGCATGCTTTTAGGTCCTAGACTACCCGACAATACTATAATAGTAGCTACATACGGACTCTCGTCACCTCGTGCGTACATAGCCCCAACAAATAGGAGCCCATAACTATTTATTTCGCCTATAGGGACAATTCCCTCTTACAAGGTTAGAAAGGAGACTCACCTTGCTTCGAAGATCCATAACCGGCTTCCAAGCCCCTTCCGACAACTCCAGTTGATACACAATGCCCCAACACTATCCAAGTAATGGAAAACCAATAAAAATTACTTTAATACTTGTAACAATTCAAATTACATAAGTTCTCAACTCCGCTCGAAAATTTGACCAAAATGCCCTCGGGCCCACATGCTCGGAATTTGAATATTTTTTTGCAGATAAAGTTTACCCATGAATTCACGAACTAAAATATATGATTTTCTCTTAATTCCATACCCAAAATCCTGGTCAAAATCCAAGAATACTAATTTTCTATATTTTCTCAAACAACAAGTTTCTACCAATTTTCATGTCTAAATCCATACATAAACCTTGTACTTAACTCAAAGCCAGTAGAAAAATCACTTACCTCATTCTTGGTTATGAAAATGATACAACAAAGGTGCTCCAAAATCGGCATCCATGGAAGAAATAAATTGAAAATGAGCCAAACTCAATTTTTTTAAAAGAACACTGCCAAGGCGACCATCCTTCGCGAACATGGAAATACCCTTGCATTCGCGAAGCACAACCTGCTTCAGCCCTAAATTTCCGCATCGCGTTCGCGGATCAGTTCCCACATTCATGAAGATCATCTTCTCAGAACCTACCCGTTCGCGTACCTGGCCTCGCGTTCGCGTAGGCCAACGACCTCAAGCATGCTTTTCCTTCTATGCTTTCGCGATCTCTCCCCCTCGTTCGCGTATTAGCTTAATCCACCCCTTCGCGTCCGCGAAGGCCAAAACCAGCAGCCTCTTCGCGTTGGCAAAAAAAGACACCAGATACCAGCAACCAGCAACAACTGTTTATCCAAATTCGATCTAAAACCATCCCAAAACACACCCGAGGACCCAGGGACCCCAACCAATCATACCAACCAGTCCAAAATAATGTACGGACTTAATCAAGGCTTCAAAACATATCAAAAACACTAAATTCACGAATAGACCTCCAGTCCAAGCATTATGAACTTTAGAATTCCAAACTTCTATTTTCAATGATTAAACCTATCAAATCACGTCCGATTAACCTCAAATTTTGCACACAATTCATATTCAGCATTACGGACCTACTTCAATGTCCGAAATCGGATTCCGACCCCATATCAAAAAGTCCCATTTTGGTCAAACTTCTCAAATAACCTTCAAATTTCTATCTTTAACCAAATGACCCCAGAATGACCTACGGACCTCCAAATTCACTTCCGATCGCGCTCCCAACTCCAAAATCACTATACGGAGCTACTCCTAGACTAGAAATACCAAAAGAACATCGATAAAACTGAAATGTACTTCAAGCCAAACTTATAAAATTTCTTCCAAAATGCTAACTTCCGCAATAGGCGCCAAAATATTTCAGGGTCTTCCAAAACCCAATCCGGACATACGTCCAAGTCTGAAATCATCCTACGAACCTGTTGGAACCGTTAAATCTAAACTCCGAGGTCGTTTACACAAAAATTCAATCTTAATCAATTCTTTCAACTTTAAGCTTCCGAATAAGAATTCTTCTTCCAAATAAACTCCGAACTTTTCAAAATTTAATTCCAATGATGCGTACAAGTCATAATACCTCAAATGAAGTTTCTCATGGCCACGAACTACTGAACGGCTTGCTAGAGCTCAAAACGACCGATCGGGTCATTACTCATAAAGCGTCACGATGGCTCGTGGTTCTTATTCCATGATGTCTCGCAAAAGTTACTCATAAAGTGTCACGATGGCTCGTGGTTCTTATTCCATGATGTCTCGTGCTTCTATAACCATGATGCATCGTCCTTCAATTGCCATGATGTGTCGTGCTTTCATTTCCATGATGCCTCATGATCTCTTTTTATTCCTTTATTTTCTTTATCCTGATATTTTTATTTTCTGCAAAATACTATTCGAAAATACAAATAATTGACATATTATATATATATATTATTTAAAATAATTTATTTTTAAGTATATAATATATGAATATTTTATAGTCATCAAACTCCCCCATACTTGAATCCTTGCTCATCCTCCATGTAGTAATTTTATTAATAATTATTATTTCTTTTTGAGTAGAGCAGTAAAATAATAAAATTTCACATAAAATTCAAAACCTATATGTTTTTCAAGTCGCCTAATCTATACCTTGTTTCTGCTTCTGCTTTCGTTTGCCAAAAACGTTCAACTCTTCTTTTGATGAAACTTTTGAGATTGATAACATTATGATTACAATTTCAAGTTTCTCAAATTTTGTTCATAGGATTGCCCTTCATATCAGCCTCCGCTAATGTAGAATCAACACTAATTTTTAAAATTATTTTAGCACTTTTTCAGGAATGATAGGCTTAATGCAGGTAAGGTAAAAGGATATATTTGTAGTGACTTTATTCCATCCAGCTTTATTATGAGAGCTGATTATTCTACCAAAGTAACTATGTACAACTCAACATAAGAAAATAACTCAATAGAATAAGTATATAATATATGAATATTTTATAGTCATCAAACTCCCCCGCACTTGAATTCTTGCTCATCCTCGAGGTAGTAATTTTATTAATAATAGTTGTTTCTTGTAGAGTAGAAAAGTAAAAAAATAAAATTTCACATAAAAGCCAAAACCTATAAGTTTTTCAAGTCGCCAAATCTATACCTTGTTTCTGCTTCTGCTTTTGTTTGCCAAAAACATTCAACTCCTCTTTTTGATGAACCTTTTGAGATTGATAACATTATGATTACAATTTCGAGTTTCTCAAATTTTATCCATATGCTTTCCCTTCATGTCAGTCTCCACTAATGTAGAATCAACACTAATTTCTAAAATTATTTTAGGACTTTTTCAGGCTTGTAATGATAGGCTTAATGCTGGTAAGCTAAAAGGATATATTTGTAGTGACTTTGTTCCATCCAGCTTTATTATGAGAGCCGATTATTCTACCAAAGTAATTATACAACTCAACACAAGAAAATAACTCAAGAGATTGGCTAAAGCTCCAGGTCTCCAATTTCATAATTAATATCACTTAAGTCATCATTTCTCTCAATAGATTTATTAAATTCAAGCTTCTTTAAGAAATAATTTATTTTACAGGAATATACACCAAGTTTTCCTCTTTTTTTTAAAGAGTGAAATAGAACATTGACTCCATAAGTATTCCTTCATCGCTTGCTTTAATAATTATTTTAACTCAACTATATTCAGAAGGAGTAGTATCAAACTTTTTGTAAGATAAACCAATATGATGTATCAACAAAATTTGATTTATCCCTCTTTTTTTATTTTACTTTTTGTCTCATATTTGGGTGCTATATTTGTGATTAAAATAGAGAGACTAAAAAGGGTGTCAAAGAAAGCCTAATTTCATTCTAAAAACAGTGTTATCTAGAATTTCTCCTTAATAGACATTTGGGGAAAGTTCTAACATAATTTTATTGATTCTACCTGTTGAGATCATAATGCTTCTCAATTCCAACACCTTCTCAAATTTGGAGATACTCGTTCTTGCCTTCACAAATATAAAATCACAAACTTGGAAGTTATATGGCATAAATAAAAAAAACTGTGTTTGAAAAATATGTAAACTTTTATTTAAAACTATAATATCGTACAAGAACAATAACTAAGAATAAAATACACACACACAAACACACACACACACACACACACACACACACACACACACATATATATATATATATATATATATACATATATATATATATATACATATATATATATATATATATATCCGTGTGTGTGTGTGAGACTACACTTACTTTTATATGTAATAGACTGACTGATTTAAGACCTTATCAGTCATTTGGTCCTGGTTTAAATATAAACCTACAAATTTACTTTTGCCAACATTTGAATTGATTCATTAAATGGTTAATAAATCAGAGACTTAGTCATACCGATCACCATGGAGTTACTCCTGTACAGATGACTCTATTTTTGTAGAGGCCTTCATGAGATGTTATGATTGTATAGTAACCTGAATATTGACCAGATCAATTAATTAAGCATTTAATTACCCAAATCTATGCCGAGCTTATAAGGCTCCACTACTTCTCCCTCAATGGCTATGTGTTTTGTATCTTAGTTCTTAGTTTAACGTCGTCAGCTCGACTTATTAATTGCAGAATTCATCAGTTTATCGAAGTAACCGATGGATGTTGTTTGAAATGTCTTCCATAGTACAATTTTAGCCTGTAACCATTTACCTTAAACTTGTCCCTCCATTTTTCTGAATTTCAATGGTCCCATATGGAGCAACACCTGTAATGTTGTGAGGACATGTCCACCTGGACTTTAATTTTCCTGGGAATAACCTGAGTTGGCTATTATAAAGAAGTACCCGATTTCTAATTTTGAAACTCTTTGGTCAGATCAACTTTTCATGCTATATTTTTATTTTTTATTAAAAATTTTAACATTTTCATATGCTCCCAATCTTAGCTCTTCCAAGTTATTAACTTCTACGGGCAAATGACAAGCTTTTTCAAAGGCTAATGTATATGGAGATGTTCCAATTGGCGTTTTGAATGTCGTTCGGTATGCCCATAATGCATCATCTAATTTTAAAGCCCAGACTTTTCTTGAGATTCCAAGAATTCGTTTTAACTCGCGGTTGGAAACCTCAACTTGGCCTTGAGTTTGAGCATGATATGGTGTTCCTCTTTTGTGAGTCACATTATATCTTGACTTAAAGTAGAAAATTGTCTATTGATGCAATGAGTTCCTTGGTCACTAATGATGACTCGCGGTGTTCCAAATCTGTAAAAATATTTTTCTAAGAAAATTACACACTATATTAGTATCATTCTTTCTTTTGGTGATGGCTTCAACCCAACTTGACACGTAATCCACAACCACAAGGATAAATTCAAAAGAGTGAGAACAAGGAAAAGGATCCATATAATTTATTCTCCAAACATCAAATATTTCATATACATGTATTGATTGCAGTGGCATCTCATCTCTCTTAGTGATATTACATGTTCTCTCACACCTGTCACATTGTGCTACATATGCTCGGGCATCTTTAAAGAGTGTGAGCCAGAAGAATCCGTCTTATAAAACTTTAAAAGCTTCTCGATTTGCTGCATAATGTCCTCCAATTGGTCCATCGTGTCAGTAATATAGAATTTTATTCATCTCTTGTTCAGGTACACACCTTCTAATGATATTATCAAATGGCATTCTCCTGTAGGCATATGTTCCATGAGGGCATGTGAAGGTTGTCTTATCTTGATCTTCTGATGTGCTGGATATCCGATTATATCCTGAGTATCCATCAAGAAAACAGTAAAAACCATATCCTGCAATTCTTTCCAATATTTGAGCAATAAATGGCAAAGGAAAATAATTTTTTCTAGTGACATCATTGAGGCGTCTGAAATCAATACAGACTCTCCATCCTGTAACAGCCCCGGTAGGTATGAGCTCATTAGTTTTATTTTTTATTGTTGTCATTCCTCCTTTCTTTGGTACTACCTAAATAGGACTTACCCATGGGCTATCAGAAATGGGGTACATAATACCTTCTGCCAACAGCTTTACAATCTCTTTTTTCACTACTTCCTGTATTGTTGGATTCAATCTTCTTTGTGGCTGGACTATTGGCTTGTAGCTATCCTCCATGAGGATTCTGTGTGATAGCCGGACTAATCCCTTTAATATCTTCTACAATCCATCCTAAGGCTCCTTTGTATGCTTTCAATACTTTAATCAAACTATTTTTTTGTTCTGCAGTAAGAGAAGATGTAAGAATTACTGGAAATAATTCTTTCTCAAGATATACATATTTTAAATTAGAAGGGAGAGTTTTGAGTTCAATTTTTTATTGAACTTCTTCGGATTTCATCTCATCTTCCTCTGAATCTTTGTCCAATATTTCAGCTTCTCTTCTATGGCGGGATCATCGTCCTGTGTGATTCCTGATTTGATCAAGCATCTTTCCGTTGAATCTGGAATTAATTAACCATCTTTGAATTCATATGTAAGATAACTAATCATGTCAATTGAAAAACATGAAGATGATGTTTCATCTCCTGAATATCTTTGTATCTTTTGCATATCAAAGATGACTCTTTCTTCATCAACTCTCAAAATTAGTTGTCCTTGATGGACATCCATAATTACTCTTCCTGTAGCAAGCAATGGTCTGCCTAAAGTTATTATTTCATTAGGACATTCTTTCGTTTCAAGCACTATAAAATCTACATGGAAAACAAACTTATCTACTCTTACGAGTACATTTTCAATTATTCCCTTAGGTTTCTTAGTACTTTGATCTACAAACTGAAGAGAAATGCTTCTGTCTTTTATTTTACCAAGAACTAACTTTTTAAAGTTAGAAAAGGACATCAACTTTATTGAAGCTCCAAAATCACAAAGTGCTTTTTTAAAATATACTCCTCCCAAAGTGCATGGAATTGTAAAACTGTCTGGATCACCAAGTTTTTGTGGTATCTTATTTTGAAGTATAGTGCTGCATTTTTCCATAAGAATTACCACAGAAACATCTTCTAATTTTCTTTTACTTGACAAAATTTACTTAAAAGTTTTGCATATGAAGACATTTGTAACAAATATCAGTAAAAGGAATATTGATGTGAATTTGTTTTAAAATCTCCAAAAATTTTGCAAATTGGTTGTCAAGATTTTCTCTTTTCATTTTTTGTGTAAAGGGAATAATCACAGGGAGAGGAGTCAATTTTTCAATATTTGTTTTTCTTCTTTTTTCTTGGCTTTATTCTTTTCAGATGGTTCATAGGGTATTTCAACACTCTTACCATTGTTTACATGTTGTTCTGACTAGTCTGCAAAGGGTTTATCAAGCTCTTTACTTGATCGTAAGGTTATGACCTTAAGGTGTCCTTTTGGATTTTTCTCTGTATTTCATGGTAAGGGACCTTGAATCTTTTCTGAAGCAAGAACTGCCAATTCGCTCAACTGTATTTTGTAGATGTTTTAGGGATGAATTTTGGCTCTCCATCTTTTCATCAGTGACGTTAATATACTTATATAGATGATCATCACTACTTGAATGAGCTTGTTAAGGCCTTTTCTGAAAGGGTCCTGGTTGTTGATAAGGTCTAAAGTTTGATTGACCGTGATTTAGATTCTAGTATTTGGGTTGACCTTGTGTTTGTTGCTTCTGGAAGCTTTGAGAGTTCTCTGCACCATTTGGATTGCTCCATTGAAATCCTGGATTTTTCTATGCCATTAGACTTCCAAAAGGATACTGCTTGTAACCGATGATATTGGCATGTTCATCATTGTGATTGGTTGCTTGACATTCATGGTTCTAATGATTTCATCCACATATGTCACAAGCCTCAGATTGGCTTGGTTGTTGTGTATTCACCTGAAAAGTTTCAAACTTTTGTGCCAAAGAAATAATTTGTTCTGTTAGTGTATTTAAAGCATCACCTTACTGTAGCAGCCTTCTCAATAATTATACACTCAGATGGCCATTGGATGGTATTCTCAGAAATTTCATTCAACAATTGCAATGCTTCTTCTGTGGTTTTTTCCATTATTGAACCTTCTGCAGCTGCATCTATCACATTTCTGGAAGAAGGTTTTAGCCCGCGATGAAAATATACACTTGCATATGATCAGGGATATCGTGGTGTGGACATTTTCTTAACACTGCTTTTAACCTTCCCAAGCCTTATAAACTGACTATGTGTCAGTCTGCAAGAAATTAGATATGTCTAGTCTTAATTTTGTGGTTTTACCAGGGGAAAAATAATTGTTTAAAAATTTCTGAGACATTTGATCCCATGTGTTAATGGAACCTTGTGGAAAACATTGCAACCAAATCTTGGCATCTCCTTTTAAAGAGAAAGGAAATAGCCTTAACTTGATAGCTTCAAGAGGTACTCCATTATACGTAGCTGTCTCAATAAGTTCCAAAAAGTCGATTAAATGATTGTGTGGATCTTCACTTGCGTCTCCGGTGAAGATGCAAGACTATTGAATCATTTGAATTAGGTCAGTCCTGATTTTAAAGTTGTTGGCTACCACTGGAGGTTTTCTGACGCTAGATTCACAGTTGAAGCGGTCAGGTCTAGCATAATCCCTTAGGATTCTCTTTGCTGGCCTTAGCGCCACTTCATCAAATTGATCCTCTATTTGGACTTGTAGTGGTACTTCGCGTGGGTTGATATTTTCTACTTCCTGATTCTCCATACCTTCACAAGTTATGCTTTGGAAAGATAATGCTTGTCCTTTCCTGCGCAATTTAAGAGATCTTTCAATTTTAGGAACATAACTTGCTAACTCTTTTGTAGAAGAGTGGGCCATAAATTATTTGAAATTCAAAAAGTAAAGAAAATTAGTTCCTAAAATAATAATAGCAATAAACAATTATAATAATAATAATAATAATTAATAACAATAATAATAAAATATTGAAAAGATGATACAAAAATTAAAGGGGAAAATAAAAAGTATTAGTACAATAATTTTAGTTTTGATAGATAATAGTAGTATTATACCACACTAGAAATAAAATAGATATATAAATATGATGCAGCAAGTAAACTGTGACAAGAAAATATAATATTATTCAAAGTATTAGTATTAATACTCGTAATAGTATCTAAAATTGCAACGATAAGATATAAATGGCAATAAATAGTGTGTGAGACTGTGAAAGTATTGATTATAGTATATTTGTTTAAGATATACTAAGGATTTAATAAAAATAGTTGGTAGTAATTATAATAAAAATATTATAATAAGTTCTCAAATTAGTAATAAAGTATTTAATTTGAAGTAGATGTATGCCAATCCCCGGAAACGACGCCAAAAAATTGGCGAGGCCAATAAGTATAAGATTTTGCTGCATGTACTCTGTCAAATTCTAGTATACTTTATGATATCATCCCATAAAGATTGGAGAATCTAGCCACAAACTTATAATATTCTTACTACTATTTGAGAGAACCAAATTGATGAAGTTTTGTTTGTTGAAAATTTAAATTTCTTAAGCTGAAACAAAATAACTTTCGGAATATTTATGTTTAAAAAGAGTTGGGAATCATTGAGTTCACTCGATAGCGTGACAATAATAAAATCTTAGCTTCTACATGTATTTCTCTTAGGAATAACTATTTATTGCTAATATAATTATATTTATTCACTAAGAAATAATCAATTAATAATACTTCGTTAGGTTATGTAAATCAATTGATATATGACTCATGATGTATTAAACTGAAATAATTTTCTTGCCTGAATTGTGGTAAAAGATAGCAAAACCTCTTGCGATTACTTTTACTAAAAAATCAATAATCTTGCCAACTACAACTCCTCTGTGAGAATTAAAATGGAAGTAAGCAAGATTAAAAACCTGGAATGATAGCTTAAAAATAAATACTTTCACTCTATTATCTCACCCAATAGTTCTCGTATATTAATTTTGCTTCTCGAGAATTATGAAATTGACATACAACTAACTTTAGAGAATAAATAGATAGAAGTGACAATAACTAACTAAAACTAACATTCCAGCACAATATATAAATATAATTAGAAAGTTTCAGGTCAAGCATGTAGTAAAATTGAAACTAATATTATAACAAAATCGAGTTTCATCAACTATCCCCGCAAAAGAGATTGCTCCATTATGGAGTATTTAAATCTTACAAAGAAAAGAATTATTTTACTATCGATACTCTTAGAAAATCCAAAAGGCTATTAGATAAAGTGAAATATATAAAGAGAGAAGCAAAGACCAAAATTAGAGAAAAGTTATTTATTAGGTACGTATCATCTTCTCTCCTTCAACACAAATATGACATCCTATTTATAGAATTTAAACCTCATAAAGTGTCACGACGCCTCGTGGTTTTTATTGCATGATGCCTCGTGCTTTCATTGACATGATGTGTCGTGTTTCCATTGCCATGATGCCTCGTGATCTCTTTTCATTCGTTTATTTGCTTTATCATGATATTTTTATTTCTTGCCAAATAATATTAGAAAATACAGATAATTGACATATATATATATATATATATATATATATATATATATATATATATATTATTTAAAATAATTTATTTTAAGTATATAATATATGGATATTTTATAGTCATCAGGTAGGGGGGAGGGGGTTATTAATTTGGGATCTAATGGAGGTGACGGTTATAGTCTTTTCATCTGGAAATGGGAGGGGGAGGGGGATGTACCAGATAGGGCACTCGATTGCTGTTGGAGAGTGTTGGTATTTCTCCACTGGTTGTTGCAAGCGATTTGATAGGGAAAGCATAGGTTTGGATGTTTTGGTGGGGAAATAGGCTATCAATGGTGCCCATGGTGGAGTGCATGATTAGGGAAAAGGAATCGGCCCCATTGGTTGTTTCACCAGACATGGGGATTGTGGTATTGGAGGTTGGGCTAGAGGCCCCTTGAAAACTGGGCTCATAATTAGGGTTAGCAGAGTCTTCAGTCGTTCGCACCGCTTTTTTTCTGGCACCTGTACTGGGCTGCGTTCGTGGACCTGTTTTCTGCCTTTTTTGAGCAGCTCTTGTGTGTTGGTGTAGTTTTTGCTTGGGTCATTTGGCCTCTTTTAGGAATTTTGGGAGGATAATATTTTCTTTGAATTATAATGAAGAGTTTGAGTTTGTAGAAATTGTCACGACCTCGACCCCAGTCGTGATGGCTCCCAACACACTGCTAGGCAAGCCTGAGCAATTCACCAACCTTAACCATTTTATACATTTCATGAGTTAATTAACACAGATAATTTACTAAATCATAATACTGAAAGTTTTAAATAGAACTAAAACATGTGGAATCCCAAGTAATAAAACAACTGCACAGTCCGAAGAATCTGGTGTCACAAGTCTGAGCGTCTAATACTTGAGTATCAACCCACTACATAGCATTCTTAAGAAATACAGAAATAAGTCAAATAAGGTACAAGGAAGATCAGGACTGTGGACGTCATGCAGCTACCTTGATGCTCTCAAATAAGCTGCCCGGTAGAGAAATCCTCACTCAGCCTCATATATACCTGGATCTGCATGCAAGGTGCAGGGAGTAATGTGAGTACTCCGACCCAGTGGGTAATAAACATAAATAAAGGCTGAGAATAAGAAATCTTGAATAGGCACAAAGTGATTCTATAAATACAGCAACTTGAATCAGATAGTATTCAGTCATTAAACTAATAAAAACAATTATGGAAATACTACAACAGAAAAGTAAGTAAATGACATGCAAATATGAAATACAACACATAGTCCGGTGCTCTCTAGTACCCACTGTAGCGTGCAGCCTGCTCCCTTTATTTATCATCGACGACGCTCACTGGAGGTGTGCAAACTCCGAGAGGGGCCCTTTACGGCCCAAGCACAATATAAGCCATCTCGTGGTATCAACTAGGCCCTCGGCCTCATATCAATATCAATACGATATTTCTGTGGCGCGCAGCCCGATCCCTCTCCAGCCAAGGTCGCAAATGCGACAACTGGCTCGCAATTGCAGACCCTACCAAGGTCGCAAATGTGACACATTTCTCGCAAATATGAGCCCTTCCAAGGTCGCAATTGCGATCAAACTATCACAAATAGGAACCATGCCTTAGGCCAGCCTTTTCGCAAATACGAAGTCTCACTCGCAAATGCAAGATCGCAAATGCGAACTCTTTTCTCACATTTGTGAGGCCTACAACTGTTGCTGCATTTCCAAGTCTGAAACTTCCCGTTTAGCCATCCAAAGCTCACACGAGGCCCTCGGGACCTCAATCAAAAGCACCAACCCATCCTAAAATATCATTAGGACTTGCTCCAATCATCAAAACACCACAAACAAAACCAAAACAATCAAATTACATCGGATTCAAGCCTAATTTCTTCTAAAACTTTCAAAACACGCATTTGATCAAAAACCCAACCAAAACAGCTCTGAATGACCTGAAATTATTCACACACATCCCAAATCACCTAAAAAGCTACAGCAACTATCGTAATTCCATTCCGACCCTCGGATCAAAATCTCACCTACCAACTGGAATTCGCCAAAATACTAACTTCGCCAATTCAAGTCTAGTTCTACACCGGACCTCCAAAATCACTTCTGATCACACTCCTAAGTCACTTATCATACCCCGAAGCTAACCGAATCGTTGGGATTCAGATCCGAGCCTCCTAACACATAAGTTAATGTCCAGTTGACTTTTCCAAAACAAGCCTTCCTTAAAGAGACTAAGTGTCTCATTTCCTTCTCAATTCAATCCAAATGAACTCGTTCCCACAAAATACTCATAATGAAGCCCAAAGAAGTAGAAAATGGGGGAAATTGGGCGGTAACTCAGGTGTGGACGGGTTGGATCGTCACATCCTCCCCAACTTAATCAAATGCTCGACCTCGAGCGAGTCAAGAAACATAACTGAAGCTCAAATAGGTGATGACATCTACTCCGCATCTCTCGCTCGGTTTCCCAGGTAGCCTTCTCCACGGGCCGACCTCTCTATTGCACTTTCACAGAAGCAATATCCTTTGACCTCAACTTCTGAACCTGACGATCAAAAATGGATGCTGGCTCTACATCATAAGTCAAGTCACCCTCCAACTGAACTATATTGAAATCCAAAACATGGGAAGAGTCTCCAATATACTTTCGGAGCATAGAAACATGGAAAACTAGATGTACGCTCGACAAGATAGGTGGCAAGGCAAGCTCATAAGCCACCTCCTCAATCCTCCTAAGTACCTCAAGAGTCCCGATGAACCGCGGACTCAACTTTCCTTTCTTTCTGAATCTCATAGCACCCTTTGTGGGTGAAACCTTCAGCAAAACCTTCTCACAAATCATATAGGATACATCTCGGACCTTCCTATCAGAATAAATCTTCTGCCTCGACTCTCCTTAATCATCAGCACCTCCTCCAATGCATCATGAACCAAATCTGTCCCCAACAATCTAGCCTCACCGGGATTGAACCAACCAACTGGAGATCCTCTTCCACTTTCACTCGGGAATAACCATCTGCTGATGCAAGCCACCCGATCTCTAATGCTTATATTTTACCTGCTGACAATTAAGAGACTAGGCTACATACTCCACAATATCTCTCTTTATCCTCCTCCAACAATAGTGTTGTCCAAGATCCTCATACATCTTTGCGGCATCCGAATGGATGGAATACCGCGAGCTATGGGGCTCCTCCAATATCAAATCCCGAAGCCCATCCATACTGGGCACGCAAATCCAGCCCTGCATCCTCAACACTCTATCATCTCCAATATTCACATCCCTGGCATCATCATGCTGAACCATATCCTTAAGGACAAGCAAATGTGGATCCTTATACTTACACTCTCTGATGCGGTCATACAAGGAAGACCGAGAAACCACACAAGCCAACACCCGACTGGGCTCTAAAATATCTAGTCTCACAAATCGATTGGCCAAGGCCTGAACATCAACTGCAAATGAACTCTCCTCAACTGGAATGTACGCCAAGTTCCCCATACTCACCGCCTTTCAGCTCAAAGCCTCGGCCACTACATTGGCCTTCCCTGGGTGATACAGAATGGTGTCATCATAGTCCTTAAGTAACTCTAGCCACCTTCGATGCCTCAAGTTAAGATCCTTTTGCTTGAAAAAGTGTTGAATACTAATACTACGATGATCAGTGAATATCCCAAAAGATACGCCATACAAATAATGCCTCCAGATCTTCAATGCCATGAACTATAGCAGCTAGCTCTAAATCATGAACGGGGTAGTTCTGCTCGTGGGGCTTCAACTGATGGGAAGCATAAGCAATAACTCTACCCTCTTGCATTAATACAGAACTAATCCAACTCATGAAGCATTGCAATATACCGTATAAGAACCTGAAGCTGACAGCAAAACCAATACTAGAGTTGTGGTTAAAGTTGTCTTGAGCTTCTGGAAGCTCTCCTCACACTCGTCCGACCATACAAATGAAACACCCTTCTGAGTCAACTTGGTCAAGGGCGATGCAATAGAGGAAAAACCCTGAACAAACTAGCGATAATAGCCTGCCAACCCAAGGAAACTACGAATCTCTGTGGATAAGGATGGTCTAGGCCAACTCTGTACCGCCTCTATCTTCTTTGGGTAAAATTGAATACCCTCGCTGGACAACACGTGTCCCAGGAAAGCCACTGAGCTGAGCCAAAACTCACACTTGGAGAACTTTTCATAAAGCCTCTCCTCCCTCAACCTTTGCAATATAATCATCAAATGTTGCATGTGCTCCTCCTGACTACGCGAGTATACTAAGATATCATCAACAAACACAATGACAAATTAATCCAGATAAGGCTGAAATACACTGTTCATCAGATGCATGAATGTTGCGGGGGGATTGGTCAGCCCAAAAGACATGACAAGAAACTCATAGTGACTATATCTAGTCTTGAAAGCAGTCTTATGAATATCTGAATCCCTGATCTTCAAGTGGTGATAACCCGAATGGAGATCAATCTTGGAGAACACCCTCGCTTCCTGAAGCTGGTCAAATAAGTCATCAATACGAAGCAGGGGATACTTGTTCTTCACTGTTACTTTTTTCAATTGCCTATAATCGATGCACATTCTCATTGTGCCATCCTTCTTCTTCATAAACAGAACTGGCGCAACCTAAGGTGACACACTCAGCCAAATGAACCCCTTATCTAGGAGTTCATGAAGTTGCTCCTTCAATTCTTTCAACTCCGCTGGTACCATACGATATGCCGGAATAGAGATGGGATGAGTGCCCAGCACCAAATCAATACCAAAGTAAATATCCTTGTCCGGTGGCATACCTGGCAGGTCTGCAGGAAACATATCAGGAAAATCCCTCACAATCGGGACAGAATCAATAGTAGGAGTCTCAGCTCCAACGTCTCGCACAAAAGCTAGATATGAAAGACAACCCTTCCCAACCAAACGCTGGGCTTTCAAGAAAGAAATCACTCTGCTAGGAACACAATCAGTCATACCATGCCACTCAATCCGTGTTTCACCCGGAATAGCTATAGTGACTGTCTTAGCATGACAGTCTAGAATAGCATGACAAGGAGATAACCAATCCATGCCCAGAATAACGTCAAAGTCCACCATGCTCAATAGCAATAGATCAGCTTGGGTCTCCAGACCCCCAATAATCACAACACATGACCAGTACACACAGTACACAACAACGGTAACGCCCACCGGGGTAGACACATGAACTGGTAAAGAAAGAGACTCCCGATGCATAGCCAAATAACGAGCAAAATATAAAGACATATATAATAGGTGGAACCGGGATCAAATAAAACAGAGGCATCTCTATGGCAGACTAAAACAATAACTCTAATGACAGCATCTGAAGCAATGGCATATGTCCTGCCTGGCATAGCATAGCAACGAGCATGGCCACCGCCTGATCGGTCTCCACCTTTGGGGAGGTCCCTGGCTGCCTGATCTCCATGTTTAGCTGGTAGGGTGGGTGATGAAGTAACTGGACCAGAAGTTGAAGGCTGACCCCTCTGTTGATGTTGTCTGCCACAAAGTCAAGGACACTACCTCCTCAAGTGACCAAACTTCCCGCACTTATAATAGCTTCCCGGTGCTAGAGATAGGGACTGAAGAGAACACGTCACACCGGAGTGACTAGCAGATGCACTCAGCGCAGTAGAACCCTGAGCTGATGGGGCATGAGATGAACTTTGAGCTGGGAGGGCACTGAGTGAACATTGGCCCTGCTGGGACCCATGATGCCCATGGCTTGAAGATCCCCCACGATACTCTGGACGGGCTGACTGAGCATGCCTAAAAGAATGACCTCTACCGTGCTGGAACTGGACCCTTGAAGGAGCACCACTATAGCTGCCCGATCCACGAGGCCTCTTGGCCTCCCTCTTCTCTCGCTCTCTTCGCCGAACTAACTTGATCTCACAAGCGATATCCACAACCTCCTCCAATGTAGCACCCAATACTCTCTCTCTAGTCATCAAAATACGAATATGGTAGTTAAGGCCATCCACAAATCTCCTGATCCTATCAGATCTGACGGAACCATCCAAATAGCATGACAGGCCAACAATGAAAACCTCATCTCGTACTGAGTCACTGTCATATCTCCCTGCGTCAACCACTCAAACTGCCTATGCGGCTTTCTCTGCAGGACTGAGGTACATACTTCCCCAGGAAAAGAATGGAGAACTGCTACCAAGAAAGGGGTGCTGCACCGACAGGCCTACGCCTCTCAAAGTCCTCCAACCAAGTAAGAGCAGCCTCACTAAACTGAAAGGTAGTAAATGCCACACCACTCGACTCAAGGATCCTTGCCGTCCGGAGCATACGCTGACACCTGTCAAGGAAATCTTGGGCATCCTCGCCCTCAGCACCACTAAATGTTGGATACTGAAGCCTACCAAACCTCTCAAGATGACGTTGCTCATCAGCTGGCATAGCTGGAACCACGAAGCCCTAAACTGTTGTAACTTGATGAGCTGGAGGTGCCTCTAGTGTCTCTAGTCCCTGCACCACCTGCTCACTGCTTAGGTGTGCGAGCAGCGGGGTTCTGATTGCCTCCCCCGGCCTGTGAAGTAGCTAATGTTGTGGTAGTAACTGAAACTACCTGAGCCAGGCTAGTACAGACTGATAATGTCTGTGCCAAGGTCTCCTGAAGACCCGGAATCACGATTGGTACTGCTGCTACCTGAACTGGTGCTGCTGGTGTGTCTGCAGCTGGAGCATGATCCTGACCTGGGGCAACTAGTGGATCAGGAAGCGCTGCATCGGCTGCTCCGCCTCTGCCACGACCACGACCGCATCCACGGCCTCTGGTGGCCTCAGTAGGTGGTACTGGTGGTCGTCCACCACATTCGGTAGCTCGTGTCCTCACCATCTGTGAAAGAATAGAATATTAGAAGTTTAGCTCTCAGTTCAACAAAGCCGCACGACAAGAATTTCAAGAATGTGATGTTTTCCTAAAGGTTCTGCAGCCTCTCGAGGATAAGTACAGCCGTGTCCGTACCGATCCGCTAGACAATACTAAGCAGGCTCATGACTTGCAAGACCAAGTAACATAGGCTCTGATACCAACTTGTCACGATCCCAACCCCGGTCGTAATGGCACCCAATACTCTGCTAGGCCAGCTCGACCAATTCACCAACTTTACTTTAAATATTTTATACAGTTCATGAGTTAATTAACACAGATAATTTACTAAATCATAAAACTTAAAGTCTGAAATAAAACTAATATATTTGGAATCCCAAGTAATAAAACAACTACACCGCCCGAAGAATCCGGTGTCACAAGTCTGAGCCTCTAATACTTGAGTATCAACCTACTACATATCATTCTAAAGAAATACGAAAATAAGGCAAATAAGGTAGAAGGAGGATCAGGACTGCGGATGTCATGCAGCTACCTTGATGCTCTCGAATAAGCTTTCCGATAGAGAAATCCTCACTAGGCCTCAGATGTACCTGGATCTGCACTCAAGGTGCACGGAGTAATGTGAGTACTCCGACCCAGTGAGTAATAAACATAAATAAAGGCTGAGAATAAGAAATCCTGCATAGGCACAAAGTAATCTATAAATACAACAACCTGAACCAGATAGTATTCAGTCAGTAAACCAATAACAACAATTATGGAAATACTACAACAGATTAGTAAGTAAATGACATGCAAATATGAAATACAACACATAGTAAGGTACTCTCTAGTACCTACTACGGTGTGCAGCCCGCTCCCTTTATTTATCGTTGACGGCACTCACTGGGGTGTGCAGACTCCTGGAGGGGCCCTTTACAGCCCAAGCGCAATATAAGTCATCTCGTGGAATCAACTAGACCCTCGACTTCATATCAATATCAATACGATACTGCTGCGGCGCGTAGCCCGATCCCATGCTCAGTCCAGAATCACACAAGCCCCTCGGGCAATTCATATATATATATATATATATATATATATATATATATATATATATATATATATATATATATATTCAGCCCAAACTTCATTAGGAATATTATTTAAGTTTTAAGTTTGAGAAAAGATGGTTGAGTTTGAAAAATAGTATTAAATGCCAAGACTGAGTTCAATAATACGTACAAATGGTAAGAAACCAGTAATAACACATCCATGAAGGATTCAATTAATTGGCACGAAGCCCAATCATAGCGATCAGCTCAAATTATAATAATAATAATTTGATTTTAGAGAAATACACAGTATATTCATCTACCGGGACGGACCAAGCCACAACTCTCAATGGTGCACTACCCCACACTCGCTATCCAGCGTGCAAGTCACCTCAATATAGCACTACGATGTGCAAATTCGGGGTTTTAAACTCGCAGGACATCATTTACATCTATTACTCACCTCAAGCCGGTCAAAATCCTAGCTCACTATGCCTTTGCCTTTCAAGTCGACCTCCTCGCATGTCGAATCCAATCAAAACCACAACGAATACGTCACAATATGCCAATGGAACAATACCCAATCAAAAACAATGAAAAAGTAGCAAAAATTCCCGAAATTGGCAAATTCCAAGCCCCGGGCTCAATTTTTGAAACTCAAAAATTCTTATACCAATGGGTTCCTTATCTCGCCGCAAGTCAACACATGTAAAGAATACCAAAATCGGAGTCCAAATGACCCCTCAATTCCCGATTTGCAATACCACAAGTCAAGCCCTAGTTCTTTCCCTTTTTGCTAAGTTTACATGAATTTCTAGGTTGATTCTACAATGAAATCATGTTTTTAGTTCATAGAACTCACCTCCAATCAATCCCAGTAGAAACTCTCTTCAATCGCCGTCCAAAAGCTCTAAAAAATCACCCAAAGCCAAGTGGGGAGCGAGGGAAACGGGCTAAAGTTTGAATTATTTTATAACTGGACACAGCCCTCAGATGTCGCATTTGCGACACCTGGTTCGCAATTCGAACGTCGCAAATGCGACAAAACCTTCAGAATTGCGAAGGTGAGCCTCTCCTGCCAAGGTCGCAAATGCGACAACTGGCTCGCAATTGCGGACCCTACCAAGGTCGCAAATGCGAGCACTCCCATGGTCGCAATTGCAATCAAACTATTACAAATGCGAACTCTGCCTCAGGCCAGCCTTTTCGCAAATACGAAGCCTCACTCGCTAATGCGAGATCGCAAATGCGAACCCTTTTCTCACATTTGCGAGGCCTGCAACTGTTGCCGCATTTCCAAGTCTGAAACTTCCCGTTTAGCCATCCGAAACTCACCCGAGGCCCTCGGGACCTCAACCAAAAGCACCAACTCATCTTAAAACATCATTCGAACTTGCTTCAATCATCAAAACACCACAAACAATACAAAAACCATCAAATTTTGGATTCAAGCCTAAGTTCTTGTAAAACTTCCGAAACACGCATTTGATCAAAAACCCAACCAAAACAGCTTCGAATGACCTGAAATTTTGCATTCACGTCCCAAATCATCTAACGAAGCTATAGAAACTCTCGATATTCCATTCCGACCCTTGAATCAAAATCTCACCTACCAACCGGAATTCACCAAAACACTAACTTCGCCAATTCAAGTCTAATTCTACATCGGACCTCCAAAATCACTTTCGATCACACTCCTAAGTCACAAATTATCCCCAGAAGCTAACCGAATCATCGGGATTCACATCTAAGCCTCCTAACACATAAGCCAATGTCCGGTTGACTTTTCCAAAACAAGCCTTCCTTAAAGAGACTAAGTATCTCATTTCCTTCTCAATTCAATCCAAATAAACTCGTTCACACAAAATACTAATAATAAAGCCTAAAGAAACAGAAAATGGGGGAAACGGGCCGGTAACTTACGTGACGACGGATCAGGTCGTCGTAGAAATGTACCTGAACCGGCATCGAACACAAAAAAGTGTTTGCCATTGCAATACATATATTTACGCATGTAGTTAAGCTCCGCTTAACGTAGTGAATGAGCCATTAGCTCAGATTTCACATCTAATTATTCTTAAATAGTTCGCTGAACTAACATTCTACCAATTACAACAATATGTAGGTGAAGAAATTTGGAACAAAAAATGAATCTATGACTTCTTGCTCTAAAATATCAAATATTTTGAAGCAAATTACATATATATATAGGTGTGCTAGTAGCGTGAAGAAAAAATAAAGGTTTATAGCAGGATAAGTAAAAGAATTGGATGAAACGGGGGAAAAATACAGTATGTGATATGAATTTTCTTATCAGTTAATCGCGGTTATATGATGCATTCTCGCCTAAAATATAATTTCATATGTTAACCTGTATGATCTGGCGTAAACAATTGAATGTAAATAAATATTTTTCAATGGTTTTATGTTGCCAAATATGGCCGGCAGACTTTTAATATTGTGGTTAACTTTAAGAAATATTTCATTTGCTTTTTTTTTCTCAAAGAAAATATATCAACTTCTTTAAGTTTTTCTAATATCTCCCTTTCGGTCTTGTAAAATTCTAAACCATTTTAAATATCGTTCGCCCTTTTTGTTTTAGCGGTAATCGAGCGTTTTCTTCCTTGTACCAGTTAGTTTGATAGTATTTTTGTTTTTATTTTTATTGGTCTTCTGTTTATGTTGTCTTTTATAATTCTAATATTATTTTTTTGGTTTTTGTTATTGTTATGAATCTATTGTTTCTGAGCCGATGATCTCTTGAAACAACTCTATCTATCCAATGTGAACTCTACCTTCCTTAGTTTTCATTAGTAGAATTCTACTGAATTATTGTTGTTGTTGTTTAACCAATGATGGAGATGTTTCACAGTAAAATTAGTGAGAATTATATTAGATTTTCAAACATGTGATACAAAAATCTATTGGGCCCAAGTTTTCCTCATTTCAAAAAAAATTATAAAACTGGTAAATGGAATATGTAGGAATTACCTTTGGACTGGCAGTCATGAAACGAGCCATAGGAATCCAATTGCATGGGAAACACTATGTAAACCAATGGCGGCAGGAGGACTGAACATTATATCCTATGAAAGATGGAATAAAGCGGCTCTATCAAAACTCCTCTGGGCCTTAATGGCAAAAAAAGACAAACTCTGCATCAAATGGATACATTGTCACTACATAAAGAAAAAAGATATTGATACCATGGAAATTCCTAAACAAGCTAGCTGGCTCGTTAGGAAATTATTTGGCGCGAGAGAAAGGTTGGCAACTGATGGTACAGGACTGCAAACATGTACAAAAAATGGGCAATTTAGCATCAGAAAGGCATACATTCAAACCACTCCTCAATATCCCAAGGTTATATGGAAAAATTTATTAATGGTGACTGGCATGCTACCGAAACAGAAATACATCTTATGGATGGCGTTGCATAGACGCTTGGCGACGGTTGACAGATTAGCTAAATGGGGAATTCACACTAATCAATCCTGCAGTTTGTGTGAAAGAGATACTGAAGAAACCCACGACCATTTATTCTTTGAATTCGTATACTCCAAAACATTGTGGCAAGCTATGTTACAATGGATGAAATATCAAAGAGTGACAGGCTCATGGGAAACAGAAATCCAATGGCTAACAACTAATGTAAACAGCAGAAATCACAGAAAATTCATCCTAGGTGTGGTGTTTGCAGCGGTAGTATACAACATATGGATGGAAAGGAACACAGAAGGTTTCAATAGACAACCAGAGACGCCAAAGACCGAGCAAAGGAGATTACAATTCAAGTTCACTTCACTGGCGGAAAGATGCCTAAATGGTCACCCGTGTTACAGAACATAAATAGCTATTCTTTATGCGAGCTTCCACAATAGTAGCAATTTATGTAATAGTACATTAGTTTTAACAATAACAGTTGTAGAGTTTTCAAAATGATTGTACAAATAAAATCTGTTCTAGAGTCCAAAAGAACAGATGATGTAATTTTGCCATATAGTTAAAATAAAATCACAATTCTTCTTTAAAAAAAACATAAAGCAACTATAGGATAATATTACCTTCCGCTAATCATTTAATAGTTTTCAAGAAGGAAAGTAAATTCTTCTAGACAAATATCATAGTCAAGAATAATAAAAATTACTAGCTAGCTCAAAAGTGAAATGTCTAAACTTCAATGTCACTTTTCTAACTTTTGTAGAATCAGCTATAATTGCATATATTTTTGCAATGGATGGTTTATGCATTACTTCTCAAGTTATTAATTCTCATCATGTTACCTTCTTATCCTTTTGATTCAGAAATCTTATTATGATTTTTATTTCAGAGATACCCACAATTTAATAATAGGAGTGTACAAAACCGAACAGGAATCGCACCAAATGAAAAAGATCAAATTAACTGGATTTAAAATGTTCATGAGGTTTTGTTTGATTTATATAATTTTCTATCAACACTAAATGGATATCTTTTTAATAAATTATCTAAATAGGATTATTTTACGGATGTAATATATAATAAAATGAAGTACTCCATTTTTATTATCTTTACATAACGTGTTGTACAATCATTTTTTTATAAAGTACTATTGAAATGAGTCAATCTTTTTATTATTCCATATTTATATGTCAAGATCTATAAAATTCTTATACTATTTTGTGAATTTGAAGTGATAATTATTTAGGTAATATATTAATTTTTATATTTAATTATTAAATTCGGTTAATCTTGAAAGTGTATATCGATTAAAAGTTATCGCCAGACAACTACAAAAATAACTATCATGTGCTACTAATTAAGAAAATTCTTCACAAAAAAATTTTAATAGATCATATATTTGTCAATCTATTAATTTTTATTAAACATATATTTACTAATAAAAAATCTAGTAAATGTAAGATTGATATGTTATTCAGGTAAAAAAATCCCAAAAAATTTCGATCGAACCTTTCCACACTGATATAGTTGGTTTGATTTGGTTTTAATAATTAAAACTAGAATCCCGATCTGAAACGACCCCATCGGCCATTTTGAGCTTTTGCACTTTGATCGTCAGTTCTCGAACACGAATTGCCCCGTGTAATGCATTATGACTGATGTAGATTGTTGGTTTTGAGTTCCAGGAAAAAAGAAAATCGGAATGAATTTGAAAGAACAGATTCAGTTGAAAGCTTTGAAATTTGAAAGGTTTGACCAAGAGTTGACTTATTGGTATATGAGCCTGGATCAGAAATTCTATGAATTGGTTAGCTTCGTTGGGTGATTTAAGTCTTAGGAGCATGATCAGAATTGGTTTTGAATGTCCGGTGTAGAATTAGGCTTGATTGGCAAAGTTAGTATTTTGGGATTTCCGGTTGATATGTGAGATTTTGATCCGAGGGTCCGAAAAGAATTTCGAGAGTTATTGTAGCTTTGTATTGTGATTTGAAATGTGTGTACAAAATTTCAGGTTATTCGGACATTGTTTGGTTGGATTTTTTATTGAAAGTGTATTTCAGAAGTTTTCACAAAACTTAGGCTTTAAGTCAATGAGTTTTGGATAATTTGATATAATTTGAGGTGTTTTGATGATTGGAACAAGTTTTCTTGATGTTATGGGTTATGTTGGTAGCTTTGGTTGAGGTCCCGGGGGTCTCGGGTGAGTTTCGGATGGTCAATCAGACCAATTTCTATGTTGAGGAGTTGCAGAAATTGCAGAAGCAGTTGTAGTTGAAGTCAATTTTTGGCCTTGACGATCGTCTGAGGTCCTTCGCGATCGCGTAGAAGGAATATGGGCTGGCCAAAGTTTGGCCTTCGCATTCTCGTTTAAGGTCCCGCATCCGCGGAGGGCCCTGAGCATGTGCTTCGCGTTCGCGTGCAGTATTTCGCATTCGCGTATAAGTAATTTGGGGTCCAATGTTTTGCTCTTCGCGTTCGCATCATTTTGGCCTCACTCGCGTATCTCTGGGATTTAAAGCATCGCGTCCGTAGCAGCATCATTGTGTTCTCATAGTGTTAATTAGAGAGGTGAAAATTTAGTGCCTCGCGATTGCGAGACTTTGGTCAAGATCGCGATGAAGGAATTTCAATGTTGGGCAGAATGTTATAATTTCATTTCATCCGCAATTCTGGGTCATTTTTCCTCCATGGTTGATTATTTTGAGAGCTTCTTGGTGGAGAATAAATACGGATCCAAAGAGAAACGACTTGAAGTAAGAATTTTGGTCTTGAAACTCGATTATATTGTGTAATCCACCTAAAAATTCATGGAACTTAAGCAATAAATGGAAGAAACTAAGGCTTGGGATTTTGAAATGTTATTTATGGATTTGAAGGACCATTTGAGGTCGTATTTAAGAACTTTTGGTATGCATGAACTCGTGAGGAGATACGAAATCTAATGATGTGAAAATTTTTGAGTTTCGAGAAGTGGGCTCGGGGCTCGGGTTTTTGTAATTTTGGGATTTGTGCCCGTTATTGATTGTTTTCGCTTGGGCTTTGTTCCATTACTATATTATGATGTATTCACCCTGATTTTGGATAGATTCGACGCGCATGGAGGCTAATTTGAGGGGCAAAGGCATCGCGAGCTAGAGATTTTTCCGGTTCGAGGTGAGTAATGACTGTAAATGATATCTTGAGGGTTTGAAACCCCCAATTGCACATCGTATTGCTATATTGAGGTGAGGCACGCACTGGATGATGAGTGTGGGGTCTTTTACTACTAGGGATTGTGAATTTGTCCTTCCTAATTGATGATTTTACCGCTTATTTGACTTAAACTTATGTGTTATCATCATGGCTTGGGCTGATTGCCATATTTGGGTTTCGTGTCAATTATTTGAACCCTTCGGGGATTTTTATTACTATTTCCTCATTGTTTGATTTATTACTTGAACTCAGTCTTGTTTATATCTACTGTTTTTACAAATTCAGCCACTTTTACTCAGATTTGAAACTTAAATGATATTTCTGAATGATGTTTTGGGCTGAGAGCTACTGTTTTATTAATGCCCGAGGGGCTTGTGATCATTTTCAAACTGAGTGAGGCCGAGGGCCATATGTGAGGATATGCTGAGTGATATGAGGTCGAGGGCCTGAGATACATTTATATGCCACGAGGTGGCTTGAGTGATGTAAGGGTGAGTGCCGAGCGATGATGCCACGTGGTGGCTTAATATAGCGCTAGGGTCATAAGGAAACCCTACGAAGTCTGCACACCCATAATAAGCGCGGGTACCCGTTATTCTGAGAGTGAGCCCTAGGGGCTGTTATGAGTTATTGTGAGGTACCCGGAAGGGATGATATTGTTCTAAGACTAAGCATGAGGGGCTGATATGATTGATTTTGAGGTAGCCCTAGAGACTGATAATATTATGAGAGTGAGCCCGAGGGGCTAATACGAGGGATTATGAGGTAGCCCGAGGGGCTGGTACTGTTCTGAGATATTGCCCGAGAGGCAAATATTTATGTGTTCCTCTTCCATATTTACTTGTCATTTTATCTGTTTTACTATAGTTCTGTGCTTATCGGCACTAACTGTTTTGCAATCATCATGTAATTATTGATAAAGACATTTTCAAAAGAGGTTTGAACTGAGCTAAGATATTTCTACAGATTTCACAGCTTTATAGTTTTCCACAAAGGGTTTTTCATTTCTTCTATGCAGCATGTTGGTTTTCTTTACATGATTTCTTGCTGCTCATTGTTATTTACATTTATTACTCACTGAGTTGGAGTTCTCACTTTACTCCCTGCACCCTGCATACAGATGTAGGTATTCATACACCTATTATTGGAGTTTAGCGAGGTGATTGCCAGCGTTCGCAACACCACTTTTCTCCCTTTTGTCCATCACTCTTGTTGTATATATTTTAGACCTTGTAGTTGTATTTACAGTCCAATAGATGCTCGTGACTTGTGACACCCCGATTTGGGCTATGTTGGGTTGTGCTTCCACAGTGTGTATCTGTTGTTTAGAAATTATTAAATCACATTTTAGCCTACTTTATTATTGTTTGGTTGTTTGACTTTGAATTGGAGATGTGTCAGCTAGCCTTGTCTTCACGAGAGGCGCCATTACGGCCGGGTATGGGTTTAGGGTCGTGACAAGTTAGTATCAGAGCCTAGGTTACTAGGTCTCATGAGTCATGAGCAGGTTTAGTAGAGTCTCATGGATCTGTATGGAGACATCTGTATTTATCCTCGAGATTCTGCGAAACCTTTAGGAAAACTTCACATTCTTGAATTCTTATCGTATGTCCTTGATTCAGCTTGAAAAGTAACTCTTTGAAATTCCTTCCACGCGTTCGTATGCGCGCATGATCGCTCAGCATCAGATGTGCCTTAATGGATTGTGATTCCCGATCGAGGGGCGAGATGTGATCTCTGTGAGTTGATCTTGGGCCAGTCTAGAGGACTTGAGGACGGATCTTTGCCTATGGCTTTAGCACCGAGGTGCTGATTGTATGAGTAAGTGCTTTGAACTTATATGTTCGGTATAGTCCCTACTAGTAGAAATGTCAGCTGGATATCCATGTGATGAGTATGTTAGTACTACGAGATCTAGTTATGTGACTTAGAAGTGACGGGGAAGGTCTGCTGGATGATAGAAGAACTATTAGGTGTTTGAATTCCATCGTGATTCGAGGTGTAGCCTCGAGTTATGGGCGTGCGAAGGATCTTTTCATGTTTTTGGGTTGTGCGTGAAGTAAATTTAATGTTGCGGTATGAGTATAGACTCAGGAAGACTAAGTGACTACGAACAGTTTATGACGGTGGAAGGTATACAGAAATATTATATTGAGGCAAAGCAGGTGGGTTGTCTCCTGCGGAGTGTTCTGAAGTGGTGTGATCCCTATGTGTATGTTAGAAGACCTCATGTGTAGTTAACAAGTACGTGTTTGTGTAGTTAACAAGTACGTGTTGAAACTCAAAATTTTGGGTCGCTTAAAAGAGTGGGATTAACTGTTGCGGGGATAAATGCAATACTTGTAGAAGATTTACAATACTACATGATATGTGTTTTCACAAACATATAAATGATTTGAGTTTAATCTCACTACGGTATTGTGGCATCAATAGAGTAAAAGTGTTACGATTTATTGAGTGTATCTTGATCTATGGCTTCGATCCAATCGGAGGAGTCTGTTGTGAGTAGTTGATTGCACAGTTAGGTGCTATGTTGGTTCTAGTTTGGGGCGTGCGAGTGAATTAACAGAGTAAGGGAAAATCTTGACAAAGGTTATATTATGCTTCATAGGGTATGAGAATCACGGAATGTCGAGAGTTGTTGTTGGTAAAGAATGCTCAGTGCATAGAGCAGGAAGTTGCTTGGTTGTATTGGGGTGAGGATTTTATTCTGCGGTGCCTAAGTGCCAATGAGGCACGTGCGGTTCTGTTCGTTAAGCCAGGTAAATTTCAGTTGAATAAGAGTGAATGACTCTCGAGAATGGTTCTAATGTGTTCAAGATTCTAAAAGCAATAATCGGGAATCCTAAGGTTGTATATGTGGTTAGAAACTGTGTTTTTATTGGAAGAACTCAAGACTTGTGGTATTTCTATGTGAATTATGGGATTTTATGTATCAGTATCAGTAAAGTAAAGGTAATGGATTCAGATTTGCAGGAAGTTTTTCAGATTAAAGTATACGGGAACGTGACGTTTCTGGGAATATTTGGAGAGTATACAGCGGCTTGTGGGTCTTAGACAGTATGGTCTTACGCTTAGGTCTCGTGTGGCGAGCCTGGGTCGAGAAATTGTGGTGCTACAACAAGAGAGAATATCAAGTTGAACGTGAATCAGAAGGAAATTTAGATAGCTGGAGTAGCTTGATAGTAGACCAGACTGGTATGGTAAGGATATGATTAATTCCTTGTGTGTGTTCGAGGAGATGAGTTCTTACAGGTATTTCGCAGCAATGCTCTTAGGTTTTGATAGCTTGCTTAGCTTGGTCGAGTTAGAAGAATTCAGTCCTGGCAGGTCTGGTTTGTGTAAAGAAAACTAGTAGCGTTCTTGATGGTTCTTATCGTGGTTTGGAGATGTAAATCTTCTGTGGGCATGCAGAGCATGGGATGTATAGTGATTTTTCTTTTAGATGGGGCCAGTGGAAGGTTCTGGACTAGTTGAGTACGAAAATGTATGTGGCTCGAAAGGGAGATGAAGTTCTAATATTATCCTAGGATGGTATAGTATATGCGGGTAGTTGTGGAGGATCGAGATTTGCGTGTGTGAGGTTTCGGTTCAATTCTGAACGGAAAGTCATAAAGTTCTTAGGCAGCAGAGCAGTTTTAGGTGATTAGAGAAAAGAGCTTCAGTTTATCAAGGGAATGATATGCTAATCCTAGTGATTTGACAAGGGTATATATTTCAAAAAAGGAAATGTGATTAAGTTGATAGTACTTCGGTAGTACTGCAGCGCTCTTCTTAGATCGACTGTTGATATTCGAGTTTGCTTTATGGCACAAGAGATCTTAGAATATCCTTTGTGGAATGATTGGGCACCTAAGGTATGATATGTATTCGTACGGCAAAATTTGAGATCAAGTATGGTGATTTGTGTGCTACATGGAGTTGGAGACCCAAAGTTCTCATTTTCAGGCTATGTTGTGGTTGTAGATCATGTGAATTAGCACAGTTTAGAGACTATTAGGATTTGAAGGCCCGAGCGGACCTTTTGTTGCTTGGGATATTAGATCTTGGATGTGATATTGGGTTCGGACTGGTTGTCTCTGTGTTGTGTTATTCAGGGCTATTGCGCTAAGGCGTCATTGTTGGCTATGCCGGAAAATGCCACAAATTGAGTAGCGATGTTCGACGAACTATGTCCTATTGGGGATTTTTATATTTCGAAGACCTAGTGGACGGCTGGGAAGGTTTTGTCTTTCATATTTGGGCTCTTGCTATGAGTGTCAGTGCTGAGGATCCTCATATTGATTCAGTTCCGGCGATGAGGGAATTTTCGGATGTACTTCTTGTCGACGGGCATGTCGTCGGGCAGGGTTGTTGATTACAATATTGATTTGATGTCGGGCACTGTATCGTATGGCACCGGCAGAGTTATAAAGGTTGAAGGAGCATCTTCAGGTGTCCTTGATAAGGAGTTCGTTGGTAGGCCATGGTGGATGTATGTTCTAACATGAGTCGACTTAGTTGGCTCGAAATTGTATTGTTGAGGGATGTGTTGATTTGACGGTTTCTGAAATTATTAGTAATCCAGTGAGATCAATGGGTTAAATTTCTGTGTTGCGAGGTTTTGTGAATTGTTGGTTATGGGAACGTATGGTATGATTCTATTAGGGTTCATAGTGGAAGTCCAGCGGGAAGAGTAATTGGGTGTTGCTCGGTGAATGGTGTATCGGCTATGTCCTATTTGGTTTGCGTGGTATATGTTACTTGTATCACCGTGGGGGTAATGATTTGCTTTGGTTCCAAATCAACTTGTGCATGGTTGTCGATTTTAAGCATAGTTACTTGAGGTGTATCATCTGGATCATTGTTTGGATAGGATTGCATATTGTAGCGAAGCTATATGGAGATAAGACCTTGCGGGTTAGATTCGTGTGTTCTATTCTATGATGTGAGACGGGTTCTCAGCCTTGTGTTGTGGTGGTAGTGGTGAGCTTGAGGTACAGCTCTTTCATGTGAGTCATTTTCACGATTTGAGTATGTTCAGACCGTTACTTATTAGTGCGCATATTGTGCTAGTGATGGCTTAGGACTCTGTTGATGTGTCATATCACCAGAGTGGTGTGTTGGATTAGAGGAGATTGCTGGGATCATAAATTAATACAAACGGATTCAATTTCAGCATGATCGATGGATAAATATCGAGGTTCGGCTCAGAAATTTGCTATGGTATTTTTCAGAGGAGAAGTGGCTTCGTCAATGGATGATTTGAGAAAATGGTTATGGTTTATTGCGTGTTTCCTTTATCGTTGGCAGTATACCACAGTATTAGAATGAGACTTTAGCTGATAAGAGGTTTTCTACCAGTATTCAGTTGTCGTGGGCAGCTGTTGTGAATAGAAGTTATCGCTACGAGCATTCGAGTTATGTGGTATATCATGGGATTGCTTCTGAGGTTGCAGGCATGAGTTATTAGAGCTGGTTTGGATCTATTCAGAGTATAGGTGTGAGGTTTTGATCGTATTGATGGTTTTAAAAGTGAAAATGTGGGTATATGGCTTACATGCCAAATTGAATTGTGATATTTTAGTTACAATGGTCATCGGACCTATATGAGATAGAGTGACATGGGATCATCCCCGAGTATACTCATGTCAAGGTTAGTCAGTAATTGGTTGGATATTAGAGCAACTCTAGGTAGTTCGAGGACGAACTTGTGTTTAAGTGGGGGAGGATGTAATGACCCGACCGGTCATTTTGAGCTTTTCTACTTTAATAGCCAGTTCTCAGGCACACATTTTCCCGTGTAATGCATTATGACTGAAGTAGAATGTTAGTTTTGGGTTTCAGGAAAAAAAATCGAAATGAATTTGAAAGAATAGTTTCAGTTGAAAGCTTTGAATTTGAAAGGTTTGACCAAGAGTTGACTAATTTCTATATAAGCTCAGATTGAAATTTTTATAATTTGGTAAGCTTCATTGGGTGATTTAAGTCTTAGGAGCATGATCAGAATTGGTTTTGGAGGTCCAATGTAGAATTAGCTTGAATTGGCAAAGTAAGTATTTTGGTAATTTCCGATTGATAGGTGAGATTTCGATCCAAGGGTCGGAATGGAATTCTGATAGTTGATGTAGCTTTGTTATGTGATTTAGGATATGTGTGCAAAATTTCAGGTCATTTGGACATAGTTTTGTTGGTTTTTGATCAAAAAAGTATTTCGGAAGTTATTAGAAAACTTAGGCTTGAATTCAATGCGTTTTGGGTAATTTGATGATATTTGAGGTGTTTTGATGTTTGTAAAAAGTTTCAATAATGTTATGGGTTAACCTTGGGGGCCTCGGGTGAGTTTCGAACGGTCGATCAGACCAATTTCTATGTTGAGGAGTTGCAGAAATTGCAGCAACAGTTGCAGCCAATATTTGGCCTTCGCGATCATATGAGGTCCCTCACGATCGTATAGAAGGAATATGGGATGGCTTGAGTTTGGCCTTCGCGTTCGCATTTGAGGTCCCGCGTTTGTGGAGGGCCCTAAGCATGTGCTTCTCATTCGCGTACAGTATTTCGTGTTCATGTATACGTAATTGAGGGTTCAGTGTTTTGCTCTTCGTGTTCGCATCATTTTGGTTGCGTTCGCATAGCTCTGGGATTTAAAGCATCGCGTTCGTAGCAGCAGCATCGCGTTCGCATAGTGTTAGTTAGAGAGGTGAAAAATTAGTGCTTCGTGATTGCAAGACTTGGGTCAAGATCGCGATGAAGGAATTTCATTGCTGGGCAGAATGTTATAATTTCATTTCATACGCAATTTTGTGTCATTTTTCCTCCATGGTTGATCATTTTGAGAGCTTCTTGATGGAGAATAAAGCGGGATTCAAAGGGAAACTACTTGAGGTAAGAATTTTGGTCTTGAAACTCGGTTATATTGTGTAGTCCACCTAAAAATTCATGGAACCTAGGGCTTGGGATTTTGAAATTTTATGTATGGATTTAAAGGACCATTTGAGGTCAGATTTAAGAACTTTTGGTATGTATGAATTCGTGAGGAGATAAGGAATCTAATAATGTGAAAATTTCTGAGCTTCGAGAAGTGGGCTCGGGGCTCGGGTTTTGGTAATTTCGAAATTTTTACCCATTATTGATTGTTTTCGCTTGGGCTTTGTTCCCTTAGTATATTGTGATGTATTCACTCTGATTTTGGATAGATTCGATGCTCGTGGAGGCCGATTTGAGCGGAAAAGGCAATGCGAGCTAGAGATTTTCACCGGTTTGAGGTGATTAATGACTATAAATGGTATCTTGAGGGTTTGAAACCCCGAATTGCACATCGTAGTGCTATATTGAGGTGAGACACGCACTGGATGATGAGCGTGGGGTCTTTTACTACTAGGGATTGTGACTTGGTCCGTTCCGATTGATCATTTTATCACTTATTTGACTGAAGCTTATTTGTTATCATCATGGCTTGGTTGATTGTCGTATTTGGGCTTCGTGCCAATTATTTGAACCCTTCGGGGATTTTTGTCACTATTTCCTCACTATTTGATTTATTACTTAAACTCAATCCTGTCGATACCTACTGTTTACAAACAGCCACTTTTCTCTCAGATTTGAAACTTATATGATATTTCTAAATGATATTTGGGCTGAGAACTACTGTTTTACTAATGCCCAAGGGGCTTGTGATGATTTTCGGACTGAGTAAGGCTGAGGGCTATATGTGAGGATATGCTGACTGATATGAGGACGAGGGCCTGAGATACATTTATATGCCACGAGTTGGCTTGAGTGATGTGAGGTCGAATGTCGGGTGATGATTCCACAAAGTGACTTAATATAACTCTTGGTCTGTAAGGGGCCCCTCCGGAGTCTGCACATCCACAGTGAGCGCGAGTACATATTATTCTGAGAGTGAGCCTGAGGGGCTGTTATGACTGATTGTGAGGTAGCCCGAGGGGCTGATATTATTCTGGGAGTGAGCCCAAGGGGCTGATATGAGTGATTGTGAGGTAGCCCGAGGGGCTGATACTATTCTGAGAGTGAGACCGAGGGGCTGATACGAGTGATTGTGAGGTAGCCCGAGGGGCTGGTACTGTTCTGAGATATTGCCCGAGGGGCAAACTTTTATGTGTTCATCTTTCATGTTTACTTGTCATTTTATCTGTTATACTGTGGTATTTGTGCCCGATTGGCGTATTTTCTATGCTTATCGGCACTAACTGTTTTACAATCATTGTGTAATTGATGAGAAAGACATTTTCAAAATAGGTTTGAACTGAGCTAAGATATTTCTAAATATTTCACAACTTCACTGCTTTTCTCAAAGTGTTTTAGATTGCTTCTATACTGCATGTTGGTTTGCTTTACTTGATTTATCGCTGCTCAGTTGTTATTTACCTTTATTACTCACTGAGTTGGAGTACTCACTTTACTCCATGCACCCTGCATGCAGATGCATGTATTCATACATCCGGTAGTGAGTTTTGATTGATCGGAGGCAGAGTTATCGGAGTTTAGCGAGGTGACTGATAGCGTTTGCATCACCATTTTTCTCCGTTTTGTTCATCATTCCTATTTACACTCCAATAGATGCCCGTTACTTGTAACATCCTGATTTGGGTTGTGTTGGGTTGTGCTTCCGCAGTGTTATGGTACTATCTGCTATTTAGAAATTATTAAATCACGTTTTAGCCTGCTTTATTGTTGTCTAGTTGTTTGACCTCGAATTGGAGATGTGTCGGCTGGCCTTGTTTTCACGAGAGGCATCATCCTGATCAGGTATTGATTTAAGGTCGTGACACGATCCATGTATACCCTTACTTAATCGTAACCCCAAACCACAACTTAGTTTTCTTGAGGACATGACTCACGACTAAACCATTAGACTTATTAATTAATGTACTTATCTAATTGATGATTTAACTAAGAATGCAAAGAATGTTTTAGATTGTTTTCTTTTTAATTATAATAGTTTTCTGTTACATAATTGAACCCACACCTTATATATGGAGGTTCTCACTTTGCTGCTAAAGTATTAGCCTTTTGTGGTGATGTTTTCGTTTAGAATTTGCTATTTTTCTAAGAGCACACGTGCATTTGTATTGTGTGACAGACAGAACCCCAAATATATATATATATATATATATATATATATATATATATATATATATATATATATATATATATATATATATATATCCGATATATAAAGAAGTGTTAAAATTAACAGCAAAAATTCAACCCAATCCGGAAGGACTAAGTAATTATACTCCTCAAAGTAAAGCTGATCAAATAATAATAAAGCAGAATAATACATTAATAATCTTATTATTAGAAGTTAATAGAAAACTAGATAAAATTATTAAGGAAAAAGAACTTAAGACTTATATATATATATATATATATATATATATATATATATACA
This sequence comes from Nicotiana benthamiana, assembly GCA_034376525.1. NCBI lineage: Eukaryota > Viridiplantae > Streptophyta > Magnoliopsida > Solanales > Solanaceae > Nicotiana > Nicotiana benthamiana. The sequence continues at coordinate 50,646,017 of CM067330.1, read as the reverse complement.
TACCAAGGGGACTGAAAGCAAAGTCCCTAAAAGATTAGGGGAAAAATGAATAAACGAAAGGACAGGAAGCAAGTAATATTATGATTAAACCTGCAGAAAGTACAGTTAGAATGCAAATAAATAAAGTATATTAGGCGGTATAACCAACCATAATGCAAAATGCGATAAAGTAAATTAGGCGGTATAAACGACCATAATGCAGCATAATATAAATGTAAATTAGACAAGAGTAAAATAACTTTAAACTTGATTATTATTGAATGCTGAAAAATTGATAATACAAGTAAAAGCTTATATTAGTAAACCAGAGAGAAAGCTCTAACCAATTCTAGAGAGAGGGAGAGAATTCTTTCCCAAGTGGTAGCGTGTAAGGTGTATCTTACAAGGGATATGGGGCCTATTTATAGCCAAAAAAGTAAAAATTACATAATATTTTCTAATGTCATTCATGACGTCATTAGGAGTAAGTGCTAGATGATTTCATGGATGATGTCAGTTGAGCTGTCATTGTAGTGTCATGCTGATGTAATTTCTGATTAATTACATCATAATATTGAATCTAGGTCTTCCTCTTCTTCTTCTTCTGATGATTTTTCATGAAGATGCTTGACTTTGGTTGCCTGGAGTTTGTGCCTTGAGGGTATGTAGAATTTGCTCTATTTTCTGAATAAAATCAAGCCTGGTGCTGGAACCGGCCAGTTGTGCAGTGGCAACGGACTTTTGTTTTAAAAATAAAATTTGAGCAGCATCTGTAATAACTAGATACTACAGATGGGATAGAAACCACTTTTCCACCGCCGGTACATAGGCTTCAAATGAATCCCACATTTTATACTATTTGTAGTGTCCTTGGAAGGCTAACCATGGTAGTCCTTATGTCTTTCTGGTTTGTGGAAGGAAAACGTTTGGGAGTATATCCATGGGATATGAAATCGTTGGGAAAATTTGAGGAGTATGGATATTTGTTGTTCACTAGAAAATCTTTGACAGAAATAATCATGTCTTTCTTTTACTGGTGCTGGGAGGATTTCAGCTCTATAACCATATACACACCACCATTTATGTATAAACCACTGAGGGAATTCAGAGGTTAATTGTTTACTCAAGAGGATATACCATCAATGCTTTCCAAATTGGTTTTGGAAGGTGAAAGCATTCATCCATGCCGCTTGGTAGTCATAGTAATTGTAAAATTGTGGGTCAAAAGGATGGGAAAGTCTTTTGTATTTGGATGGGTGGGTTCCCCATCTTTTGGTGAGATTATTTTGTTAATCCACACCGTAGTATGTATGACATATGATTGAGTTTGTTTTTCTTTGTGGGGATTAAAGAAGAAAGATCTAGTATCTGTGAGAATAAACTCATAATACCTTTGGGTATGTTGGAGGCTGTTTTGAATAAAATTGGCTGAAGGGCTAAGTACTTTCTTAACTACCTATTGGGGGTTTGAGTGCTAGAATTCTGTTTCAATTTGGATAAGTGGGTAAACACTTTCATTCTTGATATAAGCGGGTTCCTCAGAGGAGGGGCCCTTGTTTGAAGAAATGGTTGTGGCACTGATGAAGAAAGTGTTTGACTGGTTGTAGTATTCGGGATGTTGGATGGACACCCTTTACCTGCAATAGGGTTTTTAGCCTCCAATATTTCTTGTGTGGTGCTTCTTGCAACCACAGGAAGTGAAGAGGCAGTGTGACTTTGGGCCGCCACGGAATTGGATAAGATGCGTGGCTTGTGCGCCACATTGGAACAATAATTTTTTTTACAATTGATACTTATTTCTCAGTTGTTTTTTGTATAAGGAAGGCGTTGTCATTTGATTTTTTATGCCCATGAGTTGTTGCCATTGTTTGAATTCTTCTTCTGTCCAAGAAGAAGACATGGTTTTGTGCTAGTTGAGGGTGAGACTGTTGAGACTCTTCTTCTTCAACTATATCTGCCCATTTTTTTGGACTGGAAATTGAGATTGGACCTGAACGTTTAATCATAAGAACTTGGGGGACTCCGCTCGTGGCGTAGTCTTATGGCTTTCTATATTTGGGCTGGTTTGGTCCAACTGTGCTTTTTGGGAGTTGCTTGGAGGCAATTGAAATTATTTGTTGTGTGAAAACAACCTCTGTATCGGACTGTATTGTTTCTATAATGTTTTTCTCCGGAAGAGGGAGAACAGGTATTGGAGGTTCTGAAATCTCGGCTTTCTTTTCTCTTGGCATTTTATCTTCCCTGCAAGAATTCTCTGGTAAGAAAATCTGGAATACAGTTTGAGCTCCCTTTGATATACTCTATATCAAAATCAAAAATGGATAAAATAGCTTGCCATCTAGCAAATATATGTTTTGAAGCAAGATTTTGTACATTCTTTTGTAAAACAGATTTTGCAGCTTTACAATCAATCCTTAACAAAAAAAATTGATTTAATAAATTAGCTTGAAATTTAGAAATGCACAAAACAATTGCTAAAATTTCCTTTGTAATTGTAGGATAGTTTTGTTGGGAATTATTCCAATGTTTTGAAGCAAATGCAATAATCTGTTCATTGTTATCCTTTTTCTGTTTTAGGATGCCACCATAACCAATATCTGATGCATCGGTCTCAACTATTTTGAATGTAGAAGGATCAGGGAGATATAAGCAAGGAAGGTCTTTGACTTTCAACTTGATTTCTTTGATAATGTCGGTGTGAACTAAAGTCCACGGTGGTGGAGGTTTTCTCAACCTATCATGGAGAGGTTTTAGCAAATTTCTAAGGGTTGGAATAAAATCTGATACATAATAAACACATCCTAAAAATCGTTGAAGCTGGGTTTTATCTAAAATTTGGTCAGGAAATTTGTCAACAAATTGAATGGATCTTTGAATAGGGACAAAGGTCCCCTGCTCGATATTGTGTCCAAGAAATCGAATGTTAGATTGGAAAAGACTATATTTAGTTTTTGATAAAACTAATCAGTTTTCTTTGATAACATCAAAAAAGACTTTTATATGCTTAAAATGTTGATCTATGCTACTAGAAAGTACTAGAACATCATCAATATAGACAATAATAAAATTTGCGAAAGGATAAAAAATATCAGTCATTATACTTTGAAATTCAGAAGGAGCATTTATTAAACCGAATGACATTACATTCCATTCATATTGTCCAAATGGTACTGTAAAGCAGTTTTATACCTTTCTTTGGTATTTATTTGAATTTGCCAAAATCTTGATTTTAGATCAAATTTTGAAAAAATGGTTGTAGCATAAAGCCTTTGAAGTAAATCCTTTTTGCTTGGAATAGGGTAACTAATCCAGCTAAGTGCCTTGTTCAAAGGTTTATAATAGATGACTAATCGAGGGACGCCTAGTTCTATTTCAGAGTTTTTGTTGACGTAAAAAGCAGCACAACTCCAAGGGGATTTGCTTGGAGAGATGATGCATTTTTTAAGAAGATCATAGATTTCTTTTTGGCAATGAATGGTTAGCTCGTGATTCATCTGAATAGGACAAGCCTTTGTGGGGATTGTTTTTTCGTCAAAGTCAGGTTCGTAAGGGAGCCTAACAATGTGTCTCTTGCGTTCCGAAAGGCTGTAGGTAGATCAGCACAAAGTTCTTCCTAGATTTTGGTTTCTAAAATTTTTACCTTGGATTAGAGAGAAGAATTTTGAAGCTATTGTTGTAACCTTTGGAATGCTATTTCTTCTTTGAGGAAATTGATCTGTTCTTCCTTACTTTTTATGGTGGACAAGAACTTTGGCACTGGAGGTCTATCGAAAGAAAGAAAGGTTTTAGCTCTTATGTGTTCGATCAGAATTCCTTGTTTTGTCACCATAAAAGGTATGAGCTCTTCGATAAAGGGAGTTCCTAATGTAACTGGATTACAAAGGTCTTTTACTGGTACGAAAGAAGTTGAGGTTGACAATGGAGAATTTTCTTGGGAGATTCTAACTTCAACATTGGAGAGTTTGAAGCTAATTCCTAGTTTCCCGCCGTTAGCAGCACTAAGACCTTCTTAGGTTTTTTCACAGAATTTTGTTGGAATGAGTCCTTCTTGTATACAGTTGAGATCTTCACCCATATCAAATAAGGCAATAATATCCAAGGTGAAGGACTTATTGATAATTAGGATGACTCTCATGTGCCATTTTCTTATGGAAATACGGGAGAGGTAAAAAACTTCTTTTTTGAATTGGCTTATCTTCGGTCGGTTTAAACTCCTCGGGCTTGGTTGAGAGCTGTTGGAGAACAAGACGGTCTAACTCTTGTTTAGCCTTAATTTCTCAAATTTCCTCCTTAAGGAATGTTATCTCGGATTGGAGATCATGGATAGTTATTACCTTAGGTTTTTGGGAAGGGAATCTACAAAGGACATCAGTAATATTATAGGTATTGGAGACTTGAGGATGATTGGAAAAGACATTAGACGTAGATGTAGAAGGTTTATCAATTGTTCGCTTGAATTTCTTAAGATAATGCTTCTTTTGCTCAGAATCTTGAAGATTGCTTATTATTTCGAGAAGAAGATCTTGTTCTTTTGAGAGAACATTGAGCTCAGGTTCTTCTTGACTAGACTGCAATGAGGATGACTTTATGTCATCATCTTCGAGTTGGTTAAATTATTGTTCAAGCTCATCATCAGCAACATCGGAAGTGTCACTATCTTCTAATGGAAGTTATTCGATATGGTTAATAACAGACTCATCTAAATCAAGATTTCTAACTTTGATAGACAACTTGCAGTATTTGGCTATATGGTCTGGTTTGTTAACTTGAAACATTTGCTAGAATTGGGAGTTTGGAAGTTTGTTGGTTTATGTTTATTGGGAAAGGTTTTGGATTTGGAAGAAAACGGTTTGGCCTTCCTAAACTTGGGTGCAGAGGACCTATATTTTGTAATCTCCATATCCTTGGTTGTTCATCTCTTGTGAGGCTTCTTGCTACAAGGTGGTAAACCTAATTGTTCACAGAAACTACCTAGATCTCGACGAGTTTGTGCCCTGTCTTTGGCTAATTCCCTCAATATCTAATCTTGCCGACAGATTTTCAGAGCGACATGTTGAATGAGACTTGTGAGTTGACCATAGGTGATTTGGTCGTAAGGAATAATATCACAAGAGTGCTGATTTTGGAGTTCTTCTTTAACTAAATCCTTAAGAGGCTTAGGTAGACCATATAGGAATTTTTCTTTCCAATACGGAAGATTTCCATCAGTGTTTTTGTAGATTCGGGTAAGAAAGGAATCTTTATACCATCTGAAATTAGCTAGGGTTTACAATTAAGGTTGTTAAGTACCTCAGAAGATCTTTCTCTAAAGATACCTGGACTTCCTAAGAATGTTTTGATAATGGTATAAATTAGGGTGTTGGTTAAATCAGGAATGGTAAGACCATCTTTAAGAATTGGTTCTCCTTTCGAATCAACTCGGACACTCAAAAGAATTGGTTCTTATCTTCTTCGCTAAGATAGGTATCCCACCATCCTTTAAGTTGACCTGTGAAACCTGCTACTAAGACATGACTAGTAAGCTGGTCAGAACAGTTATGAGAAGTTCGGTATGCAATAGCTACCATAGTCATTTGTTGTAATTTGGCCACAATATTGTATTCAGAGCAACCATCTGTTCCGTTCATAGATGTTATTGGCATTATAGTTGTTTTGCATAACATTAGGTCTTTCTTCTAAGGCTACATCAGGGTGGTTAGCTCTAGAATAGTAAAGTCTTTGGGGATAACGCCAGTTAAAGGATCCTGTTATGATAGGGTTGATTTCAAGGGAAGGATCTTCATAAAATTGTTCTAACTGCGAATTGCCTTCTTGGTCAGAATCGGCTTCCCGGAGAACACTGCAAGAAGACTCCTTAGTTGGGGCATCCTGAGATATTAGAGTTTTTTCTATTTCAAGGATCCTACGCTGAAGATCAGAGAGTTGAGGATATTCTTTAGCTTGGTGGATCCGGAGTTCCGTCGCAAAAGTCCTAGGGATCATATAAGGTTTAAATAAAGGGATTGAAGAAGTGGAGGTACCTACTTGCTTAGAACTAGATGCTGAAGTAGGTTTTGCAACCAAATATTCACCAAGAGATTGTAAATATTTTTTTGTATAATTATTTTGTTCAACATACTTCTAATATTTTTGCATGTAATAGCTTCATTTTCATTCTTTAATTTGAAAGGATTAGCTATTACTGAAGCATTTTCATAATTTGTCAAAAATTCTTGTGCCGGAGGAAGTTCTGAGAGGACTTCTTCTCCGGAGGAAGTTTTCCAAATTTTTGAAACACTGACAGATTTAGAAAAAGGAAAGTCTAATTTGTGATATTCAGCATAGGCCTCAAACCATTCGAAGAAATTGATTTGTTCTTTTATGTAGTTTAACGATTCATAGTAAATACTTCGAAGATTTTCTCTATCGTCTCCTTGAAACTTATGAAAAATCTAAGTTCTTTTGAAAATATTTTCTTGTGAATAAAAATTTGCTCGAAGTGTTTCTTTATCAATCTAGAAATCCTTTTCCAAAACACCCAATTCCGCACCTAAAGCTGAGTATGTGGGAGATTGAAGATGGTCATAATTAACATCTGTTGGAGGGGTTGTTTCTACAGAATAATTGTCTTGAGGGATCTTAGAGTCAAAATCCGCAGTTTCGATTCTAGAAGGAAAAGAAGATATTGAATGTCTTCCAGACTGAATCACATATTGTGCCAAAGAGGATGAGACAAAGACTCTTTGGCTGAGAGACCTTTGGAAGGAAATGGCTACAAATCCGCTAGAATAATGTTGGATATGAGAGACCGTAGTATTTTCCGGTTTCTCATCCTGAGTAGCATCTTGTAGTAACTAGTTTTGTGGTAGGGAAACTTGGCTCCAAGAAATGGGTTTTGGTATTGACAAGTAAGATCTTTGTAGATCTGGTTTGAAAAGAACAGTTTCTCCTTTATGAAAGGTTTTCATAGCTTCAGTGTTAAGGAAGAACTCATGGCTTTATACTGTATTCTATAAATAATTTCTACTGGTAAGGATCCAGCTTTTGTCTTATAATTGGCAGTTTTAACATTAAGAGTTAAAGAATCTAAGATATTTCTATCTCTAAGAGATACCGTAAAATTAGGAAAACAATCAAAGTAAATTAGACCGCTACAAAGACTGGTTTCTACAATTCCTAGTAGGGAATCATTGAAGTCTAAAAATCTAGAGTCTCTAAGACATAGGAGTAGAGACGTGTCTAGACCTTCTCTGAAAAGAGGTCTAGCTGTAATCTGTACTAAACCAAAATGGAGATAATTGTATTTTCGCCTATATTTTGTTATGAATTTTAGGTTTAGAAGTTTGATTTCCTCATGGTCCGATTCAAGAGGAATAGTTTGCTCAATTATAGAAATATGGTAATCACTGGTCATGGGCCATCGTGAAGATTTATAAATTGTGGAATGTGGATGTTTAGGGATCTTCCAGTCATCAATTGATTGCTGCAAATCAGAAAAACTAATTTCTTTTTTGAGTTTGAGATTGGAGGAGGAAGATGAGAAAGTTGGGGACGAGAGGGAGGTTTTTGAAGGAGAGGAGAAAGGATGGAAGAAAGACATGACATGGATCTACAAGTATTAACAATAAATTTAATAATGGTAATTTTAATGCTTCTTGTTCTTGGTTCCAGATACCACTGGGTTCCATAAGGATAATATTCAAGTTCTTAACTCAATATTATGGAGAAAAGTTAGATCTAAGAATCATATCTATGGACATATGTCTTCTTTTGTATATAATAATTAAATTCAATTATTTCTTAAGAAGTTGTTCTTTAGGATGACCCTAAGTTATAAATAACCATCTGCAAGCCAACTAAGAATTACCATATCTGTCTTTCTCAGGAAAACTACTTACCGTGCAGATCCGGAAGGGAAGGATCACTTTGCCATCTTCTTATGAAAAATATAAGATTTAAGAAAGATATAAAAAATAAGTCATATATATATATATATATATATATATATATATATATATATATATGAACTGAACTTGGGTATTTGGCGCATATACAATAGTCGATACCAACAATGAAAAAAAAAAATTAGCACATAACCACAAAGGGAGAAAAAAAAAATTTAAAGTTGAATAATATATATAGCTTTAGGTATGGTGGCTTTAATTAAATTTCTAGATATAGGGGTGTCGATGAATATTTAAAAACCAATTAAATCGATCGAATCATACCGTTCGGAACTGATTTTTAGGTTTCTTTTAATAAAATCGTAGGTTTTTATATAAATTTATAACCGTACCAATAATTAGGTAGGTATTTTATTTTATGAAAATAAACTGAAAAAATACAGAACCGTACCGAATAAATTTACATGTGAAAAATATATTTATATATTAAATTTAAAAATTAAATTTTCCTTGGGTCTTGGAATTATAAAAATAATTATAAGCCAAAAAGTAATAAACTTAAAATCATAATTCCAAACCTATTATGCTACTCCCATTAAAACAAATTTATTTTCAGTATATTCACTAGCACGATACAAGGTATTGTAGCGATTACTCTTACGAGTAGCAAACTACAATATATTAATTATGTTTTTTTCGATGATTTAGATTTATCTTTTTGAATATTTAGTCTTCTATAAACTTTATCCTTGAGTCCCAGTCTCAGCTTAATTAATATATTTTCACTCGTATGATGTATATTTTTTTTGTATTTGTGTAGTTTCTTTTACGCAATTACAGAGTAATTGATAAATCTATACTCTAATAATTTTTCATGTTTTCTTAATCCATCACCTTTTAAAATGTAAAAAGGTCTAGAAAATTTTGTTAAATTCTATAAATATATTTATATTATTACATTATACTTCTACTAATTAATAAATTTTATATGACATTTAAGAAAACAATTATCGACCGCACTGAACAAGTGACACCCCTAACTAGATATAACCCAACTTCTCACGTGCATTATATTGCACACTTCTTTGCATTTTTAGCCTTCAACTTACTTACCAGTGACGCACTAACATCAATTAATTTCATAATAATAATTATGGCGTTAGCTAATAAGTACCCTATATTTATCCTCCATTGCCGTGCCGTCACAGCTACTCATTTTTTCTTTCACTTTAATTCTTTCACAACTCGCATTTTACAGCAACATTCACCAAACTAAATTCAAGCAATTTATTAGAGTTCAAGCAAGAGTTATACATCAATGTAAGTTTAATTATAATGACATCCTCATATATGCTTTAAAAGCTAACAATAAATAACTAAAAGAAAATTATTGTTATAAAAATATCAAACTTCTCATTAGTACATGTACAAGAAGTACGTACTTACTAGATTATGCACCATGCCCTTCAAGAATAAAACAATAGTGAAGCTTGGTTTTTGTTATTTTTTGTGTGAAACTTTCCATCAACCCTAATGGTGCAATGGGTTTGGACCGGTCGGGACGAGCCGTTTTTCGACACCATATCGTGGATCAATTTCATTTCCGGCTGGCTCCGGTTGTTCGTGAATGTCAACCGGGGAATGTTTTCGGTGATGGCGATGGTGGTGGTGGTGATGATTTTTGGCAAATGGTATGACGTCAAAATTGTTTGCTATAAGAGCTTTTCTTTGAGTAAATAAAGGGTGATTATTAGGTGGAGAGTATGTTATGATTTTATGGTTGGTTTTCAAGAATTTGAGTTCTTGAAAGAGGAGAACAAGTAGAGAGAGCCAAAGAATAAAACACATTACATGAGGAACCTTTAAGCCCATACTGAAAAAGAATGGTCACAAGAGGAAACATGGATCAAAGAAATTATAAGGAGTGAAATAAAAGGATCAAATATTTCTTCTTGGAGATTGAGAAAATTTGAAGGTTGACAGCTTGAATCTAATGTACAAACGTGTATAAACACATATCTTAAGAAATCAGAAGAAAGGAGAGTTGAATTTTAGGGAAGAAAGGGAACTTTGCTTACATGTTAGACTTGTGAATAAACATTAAAAGATAAGAGTAGTAGCAATTTAATGTGGGTAAGAAAGAAGGTGGAGAGTTCTGCGAGGTGTTGGGTGGAAAGGAGGAAATAGGGGCGGTAGACCTTTTTCCCAAAGAATGTTCCTTAGATATCAAGGAATAAAAAAGGGATCATTATTTCGTGGATTGTCAAACCCCTAAAATTATACCATATAGATTTTCAAATCACCATGCATTATTGGAACTTTGGTATATCTTTCAGATAAACTAAAAAAAAAAAATAGCTTGGTGTACGGAATATTTCAAATTAATATAGATTTTAAGAAAAAGTCATATTTTAATGAGTGTGATATAAGTAGCTTACCCTAATATATTAGTAATTGATTATCCAATTCTAACTTATAATCCATAGGTCACATAGATTTTCGAGATAAACTAAAAGTATTAAGGATTTTTTACATTCCTATATACTATATAAAACTATATTACCCTGTCTACTCAAGTTTTACTATAATTACGTTTGATATATTCAGTTACCATTTATGTATGTTTTGAGGGAATTAATGATAATAATTAATATCCTAAAATTACTCTAACATATCTTTCATTCCCCCACGTTTCTCTCTCTACATCTCACCCCAACCCCATCCCTCTCATGTATCTTGCACAAGAGAGCAGATTAACAACTATTAAAAATCTTTGAAGCTTTAAATTCGAATTTGAATTTTCAAAAATTATTGTTTGTTTGGATTGAATGTTGTTGCAAAGAATTGATAATTCTCTCTACTTAGTAATGTAAAGCAAAGGAAAAGAGAGCATCAATTCCACCATTGACTGCCATTAAAAATCTTTGAAACTTTGAATTCGGATTTGAATTTTTAAAATCATTATTTGTTTAGATTGGGTGTTATTGAAAATAATTGAGAATATAGTTTGTAGTTTATATCTCAATTTTGAGGAATTTTGGTAAATATTAGACTTGATTTTAACTGAATTTTAGATTGAAACTCAAACCTGAATTTCAGATTGAAAGAAGAAGAAGAAGAAGAAGAAGAAGAAGAAGACGCGACATATATTATACTGCAGAAATTGTAGTAAAATTATAGAAAAATGTATTATGTTGTTTATATATTTTTTTTATTTAACTATTGTATGAAAGTTGAACAACATTGTATAAAATTATATTTATAACATATGATATTGTAGTTGTATATAACTGAGTAAAAATAATTTATGATAATTGTAATAAGTTATAGATAAGTTGTATAATATATAATTAGTTGTATAAAATTTATTTTTACTATGCATACATCAGATACAAAATATACAAAAGACATATTATATAAAATTTGTATGTTATTGCAGTTATATTTAACTGGATAGAAATAATGTGTGAAAGTCGTAGATAAATTAAAGGTGAGTTGTAGATACATTATATAATATGTAATTTATTGTATGAAACTTTGTTTTTACTATGTATAAATTAGATACAAAATATACAAAAGATATACTGTTGCATTTGTCTTCCTTTTTACTTGCATTTAACGACTTTAACCAAATTTAATTATACTAATATCTGTAATTAGAAAAAAGAATTCCATTTGAGTAGAAATTGAAAAGGCCACTGTCAGAAATGAGTAAAATAACTTTAATTTTCACATATCATGAATAATGTACATGGAACTAACATATTCATAAAGAATTAAAGTTTCCACTTTCAATGATATCCTAGCAGATCTTTTGACACAGGAGGGTAAGATTGAAGTGCAAAACTAATTCGTCGTCCAGTAATCTTGAGGGTTGTAAGAATTTATTTCATATTCCCCAATTTCCGATAAAAAGAAGAGCATTGTCTGGAGGATTGTATTCAAGAAAATGAAAGAGAAAGATAGAAGAGGGGAGAGAGGAGAAAAGAAAAAGGAAAAGGGTGTAATTAAAATCCTTAATTGAAGGCATTAATAATGAGTTTGGAGCATTTTAAGGTGAAATATATATATTTTATAAAATAATTTATATAGGTAGGGTAATTTATTAAATATGAACATTTAAGGTAATAAAGTTTTCAATAGTGTATATGAATGAAAAAATCTCAAATATTTAATGCAAGTATATTTTATGAGTTTATCTTCTATATAGACGAAGTATACTCTTCCTCGTTAATTATAGGTAAAAGGCCAAATATACTCAATTATTATAAGAACCGATTTAAATATACAGTTTATTATACTTTAGATCTAAATATAGTCATGCTATAATACTATTGGTTCAAATATACTATTTTTCTGTTAAGTTTGTTCAAGATGGACATCGAATCATACATGGCACTTATATATGATAAGGTGGATGTCATGTGGCATGCCACCTCAGCGCCTATAATCCATTATAAAAGACTAAAATTTAAAATACAATATTTTTCATGATAGTGGTAATGGTGACAATAGTATGGAGAGGAAGAAAATTTTAGTAGTGAAAAAAAATAGAAGAAAGGGATAAAATGGATTGAGGCACTGAGATGGTAAGCCATGTGAGATCAACCCCATCAAATATTAGTGTCACGTAGAATTGAATGTCTATTTTAGACAAACTTAACAGAAAATGAATATATTTGAACTAATAGTATAACGACAAGAGTATATACGAACTCAAAATATAACGAAGAGTATATTTAAATCTTTTCTCATAATACAAAGTATATTTGGCCCTTTTTCGTTATTATTGTATGGAAGAGTACTCCCACTGATATTATAATACTATAAATTTCGATAATAATTTATGTACACAGATAATATAGAACAACTTTTACACGTTTCAGATAGTCTATAAGATTACTACATGAACTGCCATAAGTAGAACTAATCACCTGGAAAAAAAAATAAGGTAGACAACCTGTTATGACAGGTTAATTATACTAACAATTCAAATACGATAAGTTAAGTTATACTTATAATATAAGAAATTATTTACACCGTCAATATATTTAAGTTAAATAATTTTTTATATCTCTCTCTCCTCTCTTTTCTCTAGGGAGAACATGCATGTTTCCATTCATTTTCCATACAACATAGGTAAATTGCAAAGTGTTTTTGCCGTAAGGTGGGGACCAAGTGTAATCCATATTTATCATTCTACCAAGCAATCTAGTGAAGCTAGTTATGCTGTATTGATGGTGTCAAATAGGGGTATAAGGGAAAGAAATAGTGACAATAACAAAAGTGCACTTTTAGTGGGATTTATCTTGAATAGCTATTTTCGTACATATAATTTTCACTATTTGTCTACCACCTTATATGGACTATACTTAAGGTTAGGACAATCACCCAAATCTCCATTATAATATTAAAGGACAAGAAAAAAAAAACGAAAGTGCATGTGATATATATGTGTTTTTGACAAAGAAGCAAAGAAACTTACAGAAGTGTATCAAATAACCAAACTAATAGTAAATGAAGTCTTACGCTCATTAGGATCAATAAGGTAAGGTTTCGCTTCTTTAATTGTGTCACGATCTATTTTCACAATAAGTTATGATGACGCCCGACATCATTTTCAAATAAGCCAACGCAAAAATATAATCAAGTTCTCATTTTCTTTTTATTGTTTACTAAAAATAAGAGGAACATATTTTTCAAATTAAAACTAGGACCAGAAACGATCAATAGTGTATATAAATAGATTATATAACCCAAAAAAATGTCTACTATTGTGTGTGTCAAGACCTAATGTCACAAGATATGAGCAACTAATAGAATATACAAAGAACGATACTATCTTAATGTCCGAATCAGGATAGACAGCAAAAAAGAGTACAAAGAGACTTCTTCAGGCTGCTGAACGGCATGGAAGGAAAGCAGCTCACTGTAGAAGTCTCAGGCGCGCTCAAGGATTCGCACCAGACTGACAACCAGGTACACCTGCCTCAGAACCTATACAATTAAGTACAGAAGTGTAGTATGAGTACATAATAACATGTACCCAGTAAGTACCCCTTCTAATCTCGAAGAAGTAGAGACGAGAGGTCGACTCGATACTTATTAAGGTCCAGTAAATGTGAGAAAAATTTATAATAAGCATGGATATCACAAATCATTAACATTTAATAATCATGAGATAACAGTTCTTTCCCAAGTATTTACATGGTTGCTTGCCCATAGGTTAAGCACATATGAAATCTAGTCCTCAGAGAATTTCTACGTAAAACATGTGCAAATAATTACTGTGGGACGTACGATGCGATCCAACATAAAAGTAAATTGTGCAGTACCGAGGTTCGAATGGCTCGAATCGTAGATGCATTTATTATCCCGCTCGCGAATCATCCATGTGATGCGGTCAAATATAAATAAACAAGCACCCCGCTCACGAATCATCCATGCGACGTAGGTACACATAAAAGCATGCATTCAACAGTCAATCAAGACTTCATTAGGGAAAAAATAATTACCCAAAAAGTAGCAATTCTCCTTAACGCTCAAGAAAATGATGTTAACTTCCTTTAGAAATCCATTCACCATTTCCAACATGATTTAAGCGTGTTTAAATTGATAATAAGATTTTAAATATTTCTAATAGAGTATGCTTTTGGGTCCTAAACTACCCGGACTTATGCATAATAGTCACTACCCACAGTCTCTCGTCACTAGTATGTGCGTAGCCCCCGCATAGAATGGCAATTAATTCAATAATAATACCAATGGGGACAATTCCCTCTTACAAGGTTAGAAAGGAGACTCAGAGCCCTCCAAAGTGCACTTCAAATGCCAAGAACAAGTCCAAGCCCTCAATTCGGAGCCGAACGATCCCAAACTAGTTAAATGAAGTAAAAACTAGTCAATATAGACTGATAAGATCAAGTTCTAGCTATTTAAGCACTTTCCCACCCTCTTACACAAGTTTCCTAAATTTCGACCACGGGCTCACGTGTCCGAATTCCGAGATTTTTTGAAGAAAGTTGTTCTCTATAACCTAAGGATCAATAACATATGAGTTCTAATTAACTCTATAACGATTTTTGTGGTTAAATCTAAGTTTTATTAAAACCATAGGTCTTTCTCTAACCCCTTGATTTTACCTAATTTCTAGTGTTTAATCTACCTAATATGCAAGTAATTAACTAAAGATGGGTGAAATAAACTTACCTAACAATGCTAAGTGAAGACCTTCTCTCAAGAGCTCCCAAATCGCCCAAAGGAAAAGTGTACAAGTTATAAATATTGTCTTGAACTCATATTAAATGAACCTCACTGCCCACTGATTTTCGCATATACTGTCAGGGGGTCGCATCTGCGGTCCCGCATCTCCGAGGATTAGACCGCTTCTACGAAAAGGGGAGGGAAAGCTGGGACCGCATCTGCGGCTTCCTGGCTTGGCCACCTGGGCCGTTTTTGCGATTGAAGGACCGCACCTGCGATCCCGCATTGGCGATCCAAGAACTGCAGATGTGGTTATGACCGAAGCAGCAATCCTTCAGCCCTTTTCCAAATTTCCACTTCACTCGAGCCTTGTCCGTTTGACGATCAAGGCTCCCAGGCCCCGCCCAAACATACTGAAAAGTCAGAGATCACGAGACGGACCTACTCGAACCTTCGAAATACCCAAAACACCACTAAATCTAGAAATCATCCCCTAAAACCAAATGAATCAAACTTATGAACTTCATGTTCTAAATTTTCCTCCAACGGGCCAAAACGCCCTAAAACTACTCGGATTGAAACCAAATTTTACGTGCAAGTGTTAAATGTCTTTTCGAACCTGTATCAGGCTTCGGAACCAAAATATGAGCCTGATACCTAGGAAATCAATGATTACTTAGTTTCTTTAAATCCTTAAAACTTCAAATTTACAATTTCTAATAAAAAGTCATTACTCGGGCTAGAGACCTCGGAATTCGATTTCGGACATACGCCCAGGTCTCATATTTTCCCATGAACCCTCCAGGACCGTCAAATCATAGATCAGGGTGCGTTTGCTCAAATATTGACCAAAGTTAGATTTAGTCTTTTAAGAAAATTCTAAGAACTCAAA
This sequence comes from Nicotiana benthamiana, assembly GCA_034376525.1. Lineage (NCBI taxonomy): Eukaryota > Viridiplantae > Streptophyta > Magnoliopsida > Solanales > Solanaceae > Nicotiana > Nicotiana benthamiana. The sequence goes on along the minus strand of CM067330.1, from coordinate 50,630,060 downwards.
TGTTCATATTTCACTCAAAACTCATCCAAACCCAGAACTAACCATCCCCGCAAGTCGTAAATTAGCTGAAGCAAGTGTGGGAAATTTTATTTAGGGGAACGAGGTACGAAAAGGCAAAACGACCAGTTGGTTCGTTACATTCTTCACTTCTTAACCAAACTTTCATCCTCAAAAGGACATAAAAAAGTATCTGAGCTGCTAAATAAATGTGGATATCTGCTCTTCATGTCCTCCTCGGACTCCCAAGTCGCCTCCTCGACCAATTGACCCCTCTACTTGACCTTAACCGCAGAAATCCTACTGGACCTCAACAAGCGGTCCTGTCTATCAATAATGGCAATTGGCTCCTCCTCACAACCCAGACTCTCGTCTAGCTGAATAGTACTAAAGTCTAACACATGGGAGAAGTTGATATAATATTTCCGAAGCATCGATACATGAAAAACTGGATGATACATCACGCGCCTTCTGATCCGCGTAACTCTTCTGTATAGACTGAGCTGTGTGAATCCTCTCTTGAATCAATTCACCTTATCCAAGGCATCATGCACCAAGTCAATACCATACAACTTGGCCTCACCAGGCTCGAACCACCGGATAGGAGAACGACAACGGCGACCATATAAAGCCTCATATAGACCCAAAGCTGTCTTGAGCTTCTGGAAGCTCTCCTCACAATCATCAGACCAACAGAATGGAGTACCCTTCTGCGTCAATCTAGTAAAGAGTGATGCAATAGAGGAAAATTCCTGCACAAATCGCCAGTAGTAACTTGCTTACCCCAGGAAACTTCTGATTTCGGTCACTAAAGTAGGACTTGGCCAACTCTGAACCGCGTTAATCTTCTTGGGATCTACCTTAATATACTCTCCTGACACAACAACCCCAAGAATGCCACTGACTTTAGCCAAAACTCGCACTTGGAGAACTTAGCATATAGCTTCTGTTCACTCAAGGTCTGAAGCACTACTCTCAAATGCCTACTCGTGCTCTCCCAGGCTGCGAGAATATATCAGAATATCATCAATAAAGACGATAACAAATGAATCAACGTAAGGCCTGAACACCATGTTCATCAAATCTATGAATGTTGCTGGGGCATTAGTCAATCCAAAGGACATCACCAAAAACTCATAATGGCCATATCTAGTCCGGAATGTGGTCTTCGAAACATCCAAGTCCTGAATCCTCAGCTGATGATAACCTGACCTCAGGTCTATCTTAGAGAACATCCTAGCACCTACTACTGGTCAAATAAATTGTCGATACGAGGCAACGGATATTTGTTCTTGATGGTGACTTTGTTCAACTAGCGGTAATCATCCGCATAGTCTTGTCCTTATAACACTGGTGACACACTAGGCCTAATAAACCCCTTCGCTAACAAATTCTCAAGTTGCTCTTTCAACTCCATCAACTCTTTAGGAGCCATAAGGTATAGTGGAATAGATATAGGCTAGGTGCTTAGAGCCAAATCGATGCAGAAATTAATATCACAGTCCAGAGGCATGCCAGGAAGATCAGAAGGGAAAATATCGGCGAACTATCGAACTACGGGGACTGAATCAATCGTCAGAGACTCTGCAATGGTGTCCCAAACACGAGCTAGATAATCCAAACACCCCTTCTCGACCATATGCCAAGCCTTGAAGAAAGAAGCAACCTGACTAGGTGTATCAACTGTGGAACCCTTCCACTCCAACCTCGGAAACCCTGCCATAACTAGTGAAACAGTCTTGGCATGGCAATCTAGGATGACGTAATATGAAGATAACCAATCCATGTCCAGAATGACCTCAAAATCGATCATCTCAAGCAACATAAGATTTGCTCTGGTCTCGAAACCACAAAAGGTCTCCACTATGTCCTTCTTCATTCTCCGCCACCAATAATGTTGCCACAAGTCACGATACATCTTCGTGTCACCGGGGTGAATAGAACACTGTGAACTGTGTGCCTCATCTAGGATCCTCTTCCTCAAACCATCAATACTAGAAATACATAGACAACACTAGAGTCACAAAACACCATCCTTGCTAATAGAAACCTCCTTGGCACCTCCCTGAAGCATTGTCTCTCGGAGAACCGCCAAATATGGATAATCAAACTGTCGGGCCTTGATCTTCTTCACTAATGAACTCAGCAACCACACACGCAAGAACTCTGCTGGGCTCTGAAATGTCCAACCTGACAAGTAGGTTAGCCAAGGACTGAATGTCCAAAGCTAGTGGTTTCTCCTCTCCTGGAATATATGCCAAGCTACCCATACTCTTTCCTTTCTGTTTAAGGCATCCACGACCACATTTTCCTTGCCCGGATGATAGAGAATGGTGATGTCATAACTCTTCAGTAACTCAAGCCACCTACGCTGCCTGAATTAAGATCCCTCCGCTTGAACAAATACTGCAAGATGTGACAATAGGTGTAAACCTCACATGACGCCTCGTACAGATAATACCTCCATATATTAAGAGCATGAACAATCACGGCAACTCTAGATTGTGTATAGGATAATTCTTCTCATGAATCTTCAGCTGACACGAAGCATATGCAATAACTCGCCCCTCTTGAATCAATACACATCCCAAGCCAATGCGTGAAGTGTCGCAATATACGGTGTACATCCCCGAGCCGGAAGGCAATGCAAGAACTGTGTTGTAGTCAAAACTGCCTTGAGCTTTTGGAAGCTCTCCTCACAATCATCGGACCAAAAAAATGGAGTACCTTTCTGCGTCAATCTAGTCAAGAGTGATGCAATAGAGGAAAAGTCCTGCACAATCGCCGGTAATAACCTACTAACCCTAGGAAACTCCCGATCTCGGTCCCTGAAGTAAGACTTGGCCAACTCTGAACTGCCTCAATCTTCTTAGGATCTACCATAATACACTTTCCTGACACAGCAGCCCCAAGAATGCCACTGACTCTAGCCAAAACTCGCACTTGGAGAACATAGCATATAGCTTTTGTTCCCTCAAGGCCTGAAGCACTACTCTTAAATATTGCTCGTGCTCTCCTAGGCTGCGAGAATATATCAGAATGTCATCAATAAAGACAATAACAAATGAATCCGCGTAAGGCCGGAACACCATGCTCATCAAATCCATGAATGTTGTTGGGGCATTAGTCAATCCAAAGGACATCACTACAAACTCATAATGGCTATATCTAGTCCGAAATGTAGTCTCCGGAACATCCAGGTCTCGAATCCTCTGCTGATGATACCATGACCTCAGATCTATCTTAGATAACACCCTAGCACCCTATAAATGGTCGAATAAATCGTCGATATGAGGCAACGGATATTTGTTCTTGATGGTGACTTTGTTCAACTTGCGGTAATCAATGCACATCCGCATAGTCCTGTCCTTCTTCTTCACAAATAACACTGATGACACACTAGGCCTAACAAATCTCTTCGCTAACAACTTCTCAAGCTGCTATTTCAACTCCATCAACTCTTTTGGAGCCATAAGATATAGTGGAATAGATATAGGCTGGGTGCTTAGAGCCAAATCGATGCAGAAATCAATATCACAATCCGGAGGCATACCAGGAAGATCAGAAGGAAAAATATCGATGAACTCTCGAACTACGGGGACTAAATCAATCGTTGGAGACTCTGCAATGGTGTCCCAAACATGAGCTAGATAAGCCAAACACCCCTTCTCGACCATATGCCAAGCCTTCAAGAAAGAAACAACCCGACTAGGTGTATCAACTGTGGAACCCTTCCACTCCAACCTCGGCAACCCTGCCATAACTAGTGAAACGGTCTTGGCATGGAAATCTAGGACGACATAATATGGAGATAACCAATACATGTCCAGGATGACCTCAAAATCTCAAAACAACAAAGGTCTCCACTATTTCCTTCTTCATTCTCCGCCACCAATAATGCTGACACAAGTCACGATACATCTTCGTGTCACCGGGGTGAATAGAACACTGTGAACTCTGTGCCTCATCTAGGATTCTCTTCCTCAAACAATCAATATTAGAAATACATAGACAACACTGGAGTCACAAAACACCATCCTTGCTAATAGAAACCTCCTTGGCACCTCCCTGAAGCATTGTCTCTCGGAGAACCGCCAAATATGGATAATCAAGCTGTCGGGCCTTGATCCTCTTCTGTTATGAAAACTAAGCAACCACACATGCAAGAACTCCGCTGGGCTCTGAAATTTCCAACCTGACAAGTAGGTTAGCCAAGGACTGAATGTCCAAAGCTAGTGGTTTCTCCTCTTCTGGAATAAGTGCCAATCTACCCATACTCTCTGTCTTTCTGCTTAAGGCATCCGCGACAACAGTTTCCTTGCCCGGATGATAAAGAATGGTGATGTCGTAACTCAAGCCACCTACGCTGCCTCAAATTAAGATCCCTCTGCTTGAACAAATGCTACAAGCTGTGACGATCGGTGTAAACCTCACATGACGCCCCATACAGATAATGCCTCAATATCCTAGGAGCATGAACAATCATGGCCAACTCTAGATTGTGTACAGGATAATTCTTCTCATGAAACTTTAGCTGACACGAATCATATGCAATAACTCGCCCCTTCTGCATTTAAACACATCCCCAAGCCAACGCGTGAAGCGACACAATATGCGGTATACATCCCAAAGCAGGAAGGCAATACAAGAACTGGTGTTGTAGTCAAAACTGTCTTGAGCTTTTGGAAGCTTTACTCATAATCATCGGACCAACAGAATGGAGAACCCTTCTGTGTCAATCTAGTCAAGAGTGATGCAATAGAGGAAAATTCATGCACAAATCGCCGGTAGTAACCTGCTAACCCCAAGAAACTCCTGATCTCGCTCACTGAAGTAGGACTTGTCCAACTCTAAACTGCCGCAATCCTCCTAGGATCCACCTTAATACAGTCTCCTGACACAATAGCCCCAAGAATTCCACTGACTCTAGCCAAAACTCGCACTTGGAGAACTTAGCATATAGATTCTGTTCCCTCAAGGTCTGAAGCACTACTCTCAAATGTTGCTCGTGCTCTCCCTGGCTGCGAGAATATATAAGAATGTCATCAATAAAGACAATAACAAATGAATCACCGTAAGGCCTGAACACTATGTTCATCAAATCCATGAATGTTGCTGGGCATTAGTCAATCCAAAGGACATCACCAAAAACTCATAATGGCCACATCTAGTCCGGAATGCAGTCTTCGGAACATCCAAGTTCCGAATCCTCAGCTGATGATACCTTGACCTCAGGTCTATCTTAGAGAACACCCTAGCACCCTACAACTGGTCGAATAAATCGTCATTACGAGGCAACAAATATTTGTTCTTGATGGTGACTTTGTACAACTTGCGGTAATCAATGCATATCTACATAGTCCTATCCTTCTTCTTCACAAATAACACTGGTGCACCCCAAGGGTGAGACAGTAGGCCTAACAAACCCCTTCGCAAACAACTTCTTAAACTGTTTTTTCAACTCCATCAACTCTTTAGGATCCATAAGGTAGAGTGGAATAGATATAGGCTGGGTGCTTAGAGCCAAATCGATGCAGAAATCAATATCAAAATTCGGAGGCATACCAGGAAGATCAGAAGGAAAAATATCGGCGAACTCTCGAACTACGGGGACTGAATCAAACATCGGAGACTCTGCAATAGTGTCCCAAACATGAGCTAGATAAGCCAAACACCCCTCCTCGGTCATATGCCAAGCCTTCAAGAAAGAAATAACCCGACTAGGTGTATCAACTGTGGAACCCTTCCACTCCAACCTCGGCAGCCCTGCCATAAATAGTGAAATAGTCTTGGCATGGCAATCTAGGACGGCGTGATATGGAGATAACCAATCCATGTCAGTGATGACCTCAAAATCGATCATCTCAAGCAACAGAAGATTTTCTCTGGTCTCAAAGCCACAAAAGGTGACCACACAAGACCAATAGACTCGATCAACAACCACAGAATCACCCACAAGAGTAGACACATGAGCAGAAGTGCTCAAAGGCTCAGGAGAAATAACCAGGAAACGAGCAAAAGAGATGATACATATGACTAAGTAGACCCTGGGTCATACAATATCGAAGCATCTCTAACACCAACGGAAATAATACCTATGATGATGACGTCTGAGGCCAATGTATCTGGCCTAGGTAGAAGAGCATAGAATCTAGCTGGAGCACCAGCTGGCTGGCCCCTGCCTGTTTGGGGAGTAGCTGGCTGACCTCTCCTTGACTGACCTCCGCCTCTAGGGCAGCCCTTACCAGCTAGTCCTCCACCTCTTGGTGGCTGGGCCGCTAGTGCTGAAATCATGCGCTACTGACCTTGCTACACTTCCTTGCCCCGAAGCTTGAGCAGGCCCTCTTCAGATGACCTGGATCTCCACACTCGTAGCACGCTCTCGAAACCATAGCATGATGCCCTAGAGTCTGAGCCTGCTGACCCGAATGCCTACTAGAAGAACTCTGGATGGTTGGCGGGCGATAGGAACTCCCTGGAAAAGCGCTGAAGGGAGCACTAAAAGAATCCTGATAACCAGAATACCCACCGAATGAACCTTGAATAGCTGGTGGGCGGTAAGAACTCTCCGGCATTGCACAGAAATAAGGCCTTGTTGGGCCACCTGGGGGTGGTGGTGCTAAATAGGAAGGTTTGCTGGACTGGCCCCTCTCGAAGTGATTTATTCCCCTAGCTGGGGCACCTCTGAGCTCTTCTAAAAACTGGACCCTCTTGTCTTGCTGAATCTTCTCTCTACCCCTCAGGCTACCCCTCAATTCTCCAAGGAATCTCTACTACTAGTTGATACTCAGTACCCTTCTCTACCTCTCGAGCCATGCTAACTCGAATACTAGGGTGCAACCCAACAACAAATCTCTGCACTCTCTCTACATCTGTGGGAAGTATCATGAGTGCATGGCGAGAAAACTCAGAAAACCTCGCCTCATAATCGGTCACAGACATTTGACCCTGCTCAAGATGCTCAAACTGGTGCCGTGGCTCTTCCCTCTCAGAGGGTGGAATATACATATCCAAGAACAACCGGGTGAACTAACCCTAGGCGAGGGGAGGAGAACTTGCTGGCCTGCCCAGAACATAGGACTGCCACCATCTATGGGCCCTATCCTCTAGCTGAAAAGTAGTGAAGTCAACTCCACGTGACTCCAATATCTTTATATTGTGCAGCTTGTCCATGCACCTATCGATGAAATCTTGGGCATCCTCATGTCGCTCAACCCCGAAGATAGGAGGGTGAAGTCTAGTCCATCTGTCCAAAAGCTTCTGCCGGTCACCATCCGCAGCTGGCCTGGGTTGGGGCGCCACTGGGGGACTAAAGGGGCCCCATCTGTGGGTAGTGCACCCAGAGTCTGATACACTGCAGCTGCATGACCCGGAGGCTGAGCAGTAAGGGTCTATGTTCCCCCTCTTGGTAGTGACATAGAGGGATTGGTTGGAAATAACCCAGCCTGAGTCATAGTATGCATGAACCGCAACATACGGTCCATGATCTCCTAAAATATCGCTGTTGTAATAAAGTATGCCGAGGTAGGCTCAAGTGCGGGCACCTCGCCCTACTCCTCGATGATAGGATCTCTCGTGGGATCTGCTAGTGGTGCTACTGGAATAGCTCTAGGACGTGCTCATCCCTTACCACAGGCCAGGTTCCTCCCTTGGCCTCTGCCTCGGCCGCTAGCAACAGGGGGGAGCAGCTCCGTCCGGGTCTGGAACATCAGCCGTGCGTGGCCTCACCATCTATGAGAAAATAGAAGGGGAATTTTGGTACCACAACAACTGCACGATAGGAAATGAACAAAGAGTAGTTTTTCCCGATACCCTATAGCCTCTCAAAGATAAATACAAATGTCTCCATACCGATCTACAAGACTCTATTAGGTTTGCCCATGACTTGTGAGACCTACGTAAACCTAGGGATCTGATACCATGTTGTCACGACCCATTTCCACAATAGGTCATGATGGCGCTCGACACTATTGCCAGGTAAGCCAATGCAGAAATATAATCAAGTTCTCATTTTATTTTTACTGTTTACTAAAAATAAAAGGAACAAATTTCCCAAATTAAAACTAGGACCAGAAACGATCAATAGTGTATATAAAAAAGATAGTACAACCCAAAAGAAATGAATGTCTACTACTGTATGTGCCAAGACCTGGTGTCACAAGATATGGGCAACTAGTAAAATATATAAAGAACCACACTATTATACTGTACGAATTAGGGAAGCAAAAGAGAGTACAAAGAAAGACTTCTTCAGGCTACTGAATGACATCGAAGGAAAGCAGCTCATCGTAGAAGTCTCAGGTCCGCTCAAGGATGCACACCAGACTGATAACCAGGTACACCTGCCTCATACCTTGTACAATTAAGTACAGAAGTGTAGTATGAGTACATAATCAACATGTACCCAGTAAGTATCCCATCTAATATCGAAGAAGTAGAGACAAGAGGTCGACTCGATACTTATTAAGTTCCAGTAAATGTGAGAAAAGTTTATAATAAGCATGGATATCACAAATCATTAACATTTAATAATCATGAAATAACAGTTATTTCCCAAGCAATTACATGGTTGTTTTCCCCTAGGTTAAGCACATATGAAATCCAGTACTCATAGAATTTCTACGTAAAACATGCACAAATAATCATCGTGGGACGTACGCCCCGATCAAACATAAAAGTAAATTGTGCACTGCCGAGGGTCGAACGGCTCGAACCATAGATCCATCTATTGCCTCGCATGCAAATCATCCATGCGACGCGGTCAAATATAAATAAACAAGTATCCTTCTCACGAATCATCCATGCGATGCAGGTACACATATAAGCATCCATTCAACAGCCAATCAAGACTTCATTAGGGAAAAGATAATTACCAAAAGAAATAGCAATTCTCCTTAACGGTCAAGAAAATGATGTTAACTTCCTTTAGAAATCCATTCACCATTTCCAACATGATTTAAGCGTGTTTAAATTGACAATAAGCTTTTAAGTATTTCAAGTAGAGCATGCTTTTGGGTCCTAAACTACCCGTACTTATGCATAATAGTCGTTATGCACGGACTCTCGTCACCTAGTACGTACATAGCACCCCCCATATAATGTCAATTAATTGAGTTATTACACCTATGGGGACAATTCCCTCTTCCAAGGTTTGAAAGGAGACTCACCTCGCTCCAAATTGCACTTCAGAAGCCAAGAACAAATCCAAGCCCTCAATTCGGAGCCGGACTATCCCAAACTAGTTAAATAAGTAAGAATTAGTCAATATAGACTTATAAAATCATGTTCTAGCTATTTAAGTACTTTCCCACCCTCTTACACAAGTTTCCTATATTCTGACCTCGGGCTCACATGCACGGATTTTGAGATTTTTTGAAGGAAATTTTTCTCTATAACCTAAGGATCAATAATATAGGATTTCTAATTAATTCTATAATAATTTTCATGGTTAAATCTAAGTTTCATTAAAACCCTAGGTCTTACTCCAACCCTTGTATTTTACCTAATTTCTAGTGTGTAATCTACCTAATATGCAAGTAATTAACTAAAGATAGGTGAAATAAACTTACCTCACAATGCTAAATGAAGACATTCTCTCAAGAGCTCCCAAATCGCCCAAAGGAAAAGCGTATAAGTGATAAAAATGGTCTTGAACTCGTATTAAATGAACCTCACTGCCCAATGATTTTCGTATCTGCCGCCAGGGTGCTGCATCTACGAGGATTCGACCGCATCTACGAAAAGGGGAGGGAAAATTGGGACTGCATCTGCGATTTCCTGGCATGGCCACCTGGGCCACTTTTGTGATTCAAGAACCGCACCTGTGGTCCAGGAACAGCAGATGCGGATATGACAAAAGCAGCAATTCTTCAGCCCTTTTCCAAATTTTCCACTTCACTCGAGCTTTATCTATTTGACTCGGTGCTCGCGGGCCTCGCCCGAACATATCGACAAGTCTGAAATCACGAGACGGACCTACTTGAACCTTCAGAACACCCGAAACAACATTAAATCTAAAAATCATTCCCTAAAACCAAATGAATCAAACTTATGAACTTCATGTTCTAAATTTTCCTCCAATGGGCCAAAACGCCCTAAAACTACTCGGATTAACATCAAGTTTTACAATCAAGTTTTAAATGTTATTTCGGACCTATACCAGGCTTTGGAACAAAAAATACGAGCCTGATACCTAGGAAATCAATGGTTACTTAGTTTCTTTAAATCCATAAAACTTCACATTAATAATTTCAAATAAAAATTCATTACTCGGGTTAGGGACCTATAAATTTAATTCCGAACATACGCCCATGTCATATTTTTCCACGGGACCGTCAAATTACGTATCCGGGTCCGTTTGCTCAAAAAATTTACCAAAGTCAAACTTAGTCTTTTAAGAGAATTCTAAGAATTCAAATGTGCATATTTCACTCAAAACTCCTCCAAACCCCAAACTAACCATCCCCGCAAGTCATAAATTAGCTGAAGCAAGTGTGGGAAGTTTTATTTAGGGGAACGAGATCCAAAAAGGCAAAACGACCAGTCGGGTCATTACAAATTGTGCCTTCTCTTTTGTGTATTGATAAATAAGGTAGAAGTTAATATCAAGAACCCCTCACAGAAGGCAAAAACTTGAGTGGATGGATTTATTTAAAAGTAGCTGTTGGAGACTCACTTCCGACATTTTGTGTGATAAAAAGGTGTCACCGAAACTTAAGGATAATTTCTATAGAGTGGTAGTCAGACCAACAATGTTGTATAGGGATGAATATTCGCCAATCAGATCAGAGGAATATCCTGAATTTCAAGAGAATGGATGTGTTGTTATTTTTTTATAGACGTTCGTCTGATACAGATCCATGAGAAAACTATAACTAATACTATTTTTTTTTTTAAAAAACCATCATTCACTCTACAATTGTGCTCGATGAGCTTTGAAAACGGTCAATAATAGCATCATTGTCAAAAATAGCATCATAGCATCAGCGTAGCAGCAAGCCATTAATAGTTTTAGTACTTTTAAAACAAAAAATTCAAGCAAATATAGATGGGGTACCATTGACAAGAAAAGGTCACCCTTAATTAAAGGTCCTAGTCTATGATATTAAATAGCTTTCCCCTATTTTCATATAAACACCTAATGCGTCGACCAAAATTAGTCAAGTTACTCATAATTTGTTGTACATTTCTCAATTTTCAATAGTCTTATGTATGTTAAAAAAGAACAGCAGAATATTTGACATTACTCTAAGAAGCTAGAAGAAGTGAAGAGCAATACCAATTTTGAAGAACTGAAGACGAGATTTAAAGCTTCTCAATGCCGATTATAACTTTTCCTCCGTTCTTGACTGTCAAAATAAATTTTAGACATTCAAATAATCAATAATATTTGAAACCAACTTCACAAATCAAAAGAAAAGATAAAGAAACAAAATAAGAAGTGAGATTTTGACAAAGGAACTTGATAAATATGTGACTGTTTGCAAAAAAAATGGTATTTTGCTGATTTACAGAAGATTTAGAGAGATAGAGAGAGTTGGGAGGGAAACAGTGTATTTTGTTTTTTAGGAATTTGATCAAATAAACCCAAGTTCCCCCTCAAAACGTGGGATATATTTTTTATTTTTAGCAAAAACGGACTTTTAAATTTTAAAAAAATGAAAACATTGTATAGAAACGGGGAAGCGAACCCTTGAGTTCGGGGATTACAGGGGAACCAACTTACCAGTGAACTATGGTAGTCAAGTAAGCATGAGCGTCCACAAATATATTTATATAGATAAGTTTAAAAGTAGTACTGTTAATACATGACCTATGGAAGGGAGCATGCGTGCTTGTACCCCACCCCTTCACATAATTTCGCCTCTATTCAAGATCGCTCATGTCCAGAAGATAAGGTAGCAGAGATGAGGATGTTGAGATGGATATACCGGCACACTAGATTAGATAGGATTAGAAATGAGGTTATTCGTGACAAGGTAGGCGTAGCCCCTATTGAGGACAAGATGCGGGAAGTGCTACTTAGATGGTTTGGTCATGTCAGGAGAAGGATAACAGACACCTCGGTGAGGAGGTGTGAGAGGTTGACATTGGAGGGCGTACGGAGAGGTAGAGGTAGGCCAAAGAAGAGGTGGAAGATATGATTAGGCAAGACATGTCGCAACTTCAATTGACCGGGGACACGACCCCTGATAAGAATGTATGAAGGTTGAGGATTAGGGTAGTAGAGTAGGTGTCTAGCATGTTCATAACAATAGTATTGGGATGCAATCTCGCTTTCTGTTGGTAGTAGGGTCTTATGACTAACCCTTGTTACTTTCCTTGTTGATAACCTTACTATCTCGTTGTTTTTATTCTGCTTTTATATGGCTCTTGGTACTGTCCCTTCTTGTCTATGTTTTTATTAGTGTGGTGGTTATACTTTTCTAAGTCGATGGTCTACTGAAAATAACCTCTCTATTCTCACAAGGTAGGGGTGAGGCATGCGCACACACTACCCTCCCCAGACCCCCACAGTGTAGGATATTACTGGATATGTTATTGTTGTTGTTATTTTACTAGTTAATATACATAGCTCATACATCAATGATGCATTGGTTACTTTTAATTTAAAGCGGGTGTGTGATTGCTTAATTCTTTCTGGGATTTTTACATACCTATACACTATTAGAAACTTTATTACCCTCCCTACTCAAGTTTCACTTTAATTATGTCACGGCCCTAACCCCGAACCCGATCATGATGGCACCTCTCGTGGAGACAAGGCCAGCCAGTTCAACCCAATTCATATTTTAAAGCAATTAACCAACATAAAAATAATCTAAACATGATTTAAATACACTAAACAGCAGAAAATACCGATAATAATGCAGAAAATCCAACCCTACACAGTCCTAACTAGGGTGTCACAAGTCACGAGCATTTACTAAGGTCTAAGTACAACTGAAGGTATGGAGTGTATAAAACACAGACTAATGAAGTAAAAATGGAGGAAGTAGTGCCACGATCGCCGGCAGCTACCTTACTAAGCTCCAATGACTCCGTCTACAATCAGCCATAACCCGCTCAGGGTGTAAAAATACCTGAATCTGCACACAAGGTGCAGAGAGTAAAGTGAGTACTCTAACTCAGTGAGTAACAAATGTAAATAAAGACGAAAAGCAAGAAATCACATAATGCATCAGGATGCTGTATAGAGCAGTTCAAAACTAGAAAGAAAGCAATGAAGCTGTAAAAATCTCTTAAGATATCTTAGCTTAGTTTAATCTTCTTTGAAAATGATGTTTTCAACAGTTATGCAAATGAATGCAACACAATTAGTGCAGATAAGTGCAGAAATTTGCCTCTTGGGCACAAATATCATAGTCTAACAGGTAAATATGAAATATAAACACATAAAGGTTCGCCCCTCGGGTACAATGTCAACAACTTTGCCCCTCGGGAAATATCTCAGAACAATACCAGCCTTACGGGCAATCACAAAGAACGGTACCATCCCCCCGGGCAATCACATAGAACATACCAGCCCTTCGGGATGTCAATGAACAAGCCACCTCGTGGCGTACATATCTCAGGCCCTCCGCCTCATGATCAAATCAGTATCTCACTGTTGCGGCATGCAGCCCCGATCTAAAAGTATCCTCACAATATACGCCATCGGCCTTACTCAGTCAAAATTACATAAGCCACTTGGGCAACAGTAAAATATGATGCTCAGCCTAAAATATTTTTTGAAACATCATTTCAAGTGTTAAAGAAAAATAAACTTGGTTGAGTTTTGAAAATAGTGGAAAATAACATGATTGAACTCAAGTATAAAGTCAAAATAGTGAGGAAATATCAACAAAAATTCCCGAAGGGTTTAAATAGTTGGCACGAAGCCCATATATGGCAATCAGCCCAAATCATGATGATAGCAAATAAGTTTCAAGCAAATATACGGAAAACAAATTATCAACTGGGACGGACTAAGTCACACGCCCGTCATCCAGCATAGGGGTGGGCATCTGTCGGTTTGGTTTGGTTATGAATATTACCGGTTTACCTATCGGTCATATGTTTACAAATATCATAACTCGATAACCAAACTGATAAGATATTAATTATCGGTTATCACGTTATCCATAATTATTGGTTCGATTATCGATTTTCCCGATAAGATAAAACAACTAAAACAGTTTCGTAATGTATAAAACTATTTTGCAATGTATAAAACTATTTTGCTAAAATAGTTTTATAAGATTTTAAGAACTGTTTTGCTAAGACTCATTTCAGAACTGTTCTATTTCACAAGAATTTAAATTTACTACAACATCCAATAAAATAAATACTAACCAAAGTTTCTATCTTGATGGGATGTCTGGTGAGGGAGTGATGCGATTAACGCTAGCCCGATTCTTGATGGGCTAACTGGTGAGAGCATGAGGCGGAGAAACTGAGAAAGTAGAAAAATTAAAGAGTGAACTATGAATTATGAAACCCTATTATGTATATACTTAAGGGTAAACTAGTAAATTAGTTAATCCTTATTGGGTTATCGGTTTTACCCAATAACAGAATTGCCAAATCGAGCCCAAACCGATAACTCAACAAAATAAATTTAACATGTTACCGAACCGTTAACCCAATAATCCAATACCGATATCCCAATAAATAATTAATGGCTCGGGTTATCGATTTTACCCGACATATGCCAACCCCTAATCTAGCGTGTGTCTCACCTCAATATAGCATTACGATGTGCAATTCGAGATTTCAAACCCTCGGAACATCATTTACAATTATTACTCACCTCGATCCGCTCCCAAACTCTAGCCTACGATGCCTCTCCCGCATGAATCGACCTCCGTATGATCCAAGGCTAGACAAAATCAGTACAAAATCATTAAAATATGGTAAAGTAATGAAGCCCACTCGAAAATATCCAATTTAACATCAAAATCCCAAAATTGCTCAAACCCGGCCCATGGGCCCACGTCTCAGATCTGAAAAAATTAATATCAGTGGAATTCTCATCCTCTCATGAGTCTATACATACCAAGAACATTCAAATGGCCCCTCAAATCCCAAATTTACGCTCTCCAAATTGAAGCCCTAATTCCTCAATTTTAGGCTCAATTCCATGATTAATTAAGCGAAATTCACACAAGAATTGAGTTTCAAGTTCAAAAATCTTACCTCCAAGAAATCTTCTTGAATTCCTTCTTCAATTAGCTCTCCCAAGCTTCAAAATCGCTCAACAATGGAGGTTCTTAGCCTCAAAATTGCGGAATAGCCCTTTAAAGCATTCCGCTCAGGCATAAAAATCCTTCTTCGCGAACGCGGTCAAAGCCTCGCGTTCGCGAAGCATAAAGATAACTTCGACCAAAATCCTCTTATGCAAATGCGATTCAACCCACACGAACCTGATGTCTTACACCGGGTGAACCTTCGCGAACGCGGTCCTTACATTGCGAACGTGATGGGTTAATTCCCACTGAAGCTTGACTTTCAATCCTTTCTGTGCGAACGCGACTATACGCCCGCGAACACGATGCACAATCTCGCAGTTCTTCGCGAATCCGTCGCCTGCCTCGCGAACGCGAAGGCTAAACTTTCACCTCCCTCAGCAGACTCTTCGCGAACGCGAGGATCCTCTCGCAAACGCAAAGACCAAAATGTCTGCAACTGCTGGGACTCAAAATCTGCAATTTTCCAACTTCAAATGGTCCCATTGGCCATCCAAAACTCACCCGAGGCCTCTGGGACCTCAACCAAAGGCACCAACACATCCTACAATCTTATTCAAACTTGTTCCAATCATCAAAATACTTCAAATAACATCAAAACACCTCGGATTTCAAGCAAAACTTTCATAAGTCTTTCGAATTACGCTTTTGATAAAAAAAACTCAGCCAAACCATGTTCGAATGACCTGAAATTTTGCACATACATCCCAAATGCCACAACGGAACTACTGCAACTTTCGGAATTCCATTTCAGCCTCTATATAAAAATCTCACCAATCAACCGAAAAAACGTCGAGATCTTAATTTCGCCAATTCAAGCCCAAACCATCCACAGATTTTCAAAATGCATTTCGATCACGCTCCTAAGTCCAAAATCACCCGACGGAGCTAACCAAATCATAAATTTTTTTATCTGAGATCATATACAAACAAGTCAAATTTTTGTCAAACCTTCCAAATTTCAAACTACAAACTGAGAATTGTTCTTCCAAATTCATTACGATTATCCTAAAAATCAAAATTAACGATTTATATAAGTCATAATACATCACATAGGAAAGTCATGCTCGAGAACTGCGTTCAAAGTGCAAAATCTCAAAATGACCGGTCAGGTCATTATAAGTTACCTCATATATACAAATTTACCAATTATATACACTTTAGGAATTAAAGGAGTATCCCTTTACATTAGGAATCAATTATTTTTCATCCTTATTCTCTCTCTTTCATGCTTTCTCTCTCTCTCTCTCTCTCTCTCTCTCTCTATCTCTCTCTCCCTCGCTCTCTCTCTCTCTCTCCCTCCCCCTCTCCCTCTCCATCTCCCTCTCTCTCTCCCTCTCTCTCTGTCTCTCTCTCTCTCTCTCAATCCTTAATTCCAGTAATGTAAAGAAAAGGAAAAGAGAGCAAGACATTCATTAAAAGTCATTGAAGCTTAGAATTCGAATTTGAATTTTCAAAAATCATTATTTATGTTGGATTAGGTGTTATTACAAATAATTGAGAATATTGTTTGGAGTTTATATCTAAAATTTGAGGGTATTTTAGTGAAGAATAAACCTTATTTTGGCTGAATTTCAGATTGAAGAAGAAGAAGAAGAAGAAGAAGAAGAAGAAGAAGAAGAAGAAGAAGAAGAAGAAGAAGAAGAAGAAGAAGAAGAAGAACAAGAACAAGAAGAAGAAGATGATGATGATGATGATGATGATGATGATGATGATGATGATGATTAAGAAGAAGAAGAAGATCATGACGGCATGACATACATTATATTGCAAAAATTGTAGTAAAGTTGTAGAAAAATCATATTCTGTTGTTTATATATATATTTTTATTTAAATATTGTATGAAAGCTGAACAATATTATATAAAAGTTGTATGATATTATAATTGTATATAACTGGGTATAAATAATGTATGAAAGTTGTAGATAAGTTGTATAATATATGATTAGTTGTATGGAATTTATTTGTACTATGTGTAAATTAATACAAAATACGCAAATGACATATTATACAAAAATTATATTTACGTGGTATGATATTGTAGTTGTATATAACTGGGTAGAAGTAATGTATGAAAGTTATAGATTAGTTGTAGATAAGTTGTATAATATAAAATTAGTTGTACAAAATTTATTTTACTATGTATAAATCAGATATAAAATATAAAAGAGAAATATTGTATAAAATTGTATTTAAGTGGTATGATATTGTAGTTTTAGATAAATAAATAGGAATAATGTGTGAAAGTTGTTATTGTATATCAATTGATATATGCTCTGTAATGGCCAGAAAGTAATGCGTCGTAACTTGACTATGAATTTATTATAATTTTGTCGATATTGAAATTAGCTTATCGACCACTACTATCCCATCCATATG
Organism: Nicotiana benthamiana; assembly: GCA_034376525.1. Taxonomy (NCBI): domain Eukaryota; kingdom Viridiplantae; phylum Streptophyta; class Magnoliopsida; order Solanales; family Solanaceae; genus Nicotiana; species Nicotiana benthamiana. The sequence goes on along the minus strand of CM067330.1, from coordinate 50,612,457 downwards.
AACAAATAGCAAAGGAAATGCAAGAATTTAATTATAATAGAAGATGTTGTAATGGTAATTCGAATTTTTCTTGAGCATTCTCTAGCAGATTTTATTCCTTTGTCGAATTAAGGGCATGGTAGTTGCCGAGTGGAACAATAATTCATAATATTCATCGTTGTTTATTATAGGACAAGATTTAAGGATAAAGCGGGTTATATTAAAATAGTACTTGAACTTTCTGTAATAGGTTTGTCCTTGGTGAAGGGCATGGTAGTTGAAAAGAATTCTTAGTTCATCACTTCATCATCACTCAATTCAATGATTACCTTTTCTAGTACATGATGTTAGCTCATCCATTGACACTTTAAAGCGTATATAAATAAGCTATAAAGAAGAGTAAGAAAGTGGATTTTGAGCAAAGTCTGTTGGAGTAGAAAAATTACTTGGGAAATTCGTTATTATTCAAAACACTTTGTTTACTCGAGATATGGGGAGAAAGAGAGAATCTGGAGATAAGAGGGAGAGAGGAGAAAAAAAAGAAGGAAAAAAGTCTAACTAAGTCCTTTGATTGAAGGTACAAATAATGAATTGGGAGCCTTTTAAGGTAGAATTTATATATTTTGTAGACAAGACTTGTTTAGGTCGGGTAATTAACTAAATATAGAATATTTTTAGTAATAAAGTTTCTAATAGTGTATAGGTATGTAAAAATCTCATTCTTCAGTTCACTATTGAGTTTACATTTGGGACATTTGCATCTATACCCAGTTTTTGGATCATCTTTTAACCTATACCCGCTTTGTCAAATAAATTGCAAGCGTACCTACTTTTTTGCGTAACTTCAGACATACGGGCCTGAAGTAGAAAAAATTATGTCTGAAGTTTGAACATCAAAATATTTTGCCTGAAGTGTAGCAAAACTTTATATATTTTTACCTGAAGTTTGGCTTTATTTGCAAAGGCAATCACGCAAACTTCAATTCATAATGTAATGGCAAACTTCAGTTCAATAAAACTACACCATATTTTGGCTGAAGTTTTTCTTTTGTAATTGATGAACTTAAACATTCCAGAAGTTAGAGTTTGTTTTGTAATTGTTGAACTTCAGCATTCTAGGAGCTGAAATTTGTTTTGTAATTGCTGAACTTCAGCATTTTAGGGTTGAAGTCTATTTTGTATTTGCTAAACTTTAGCATTATAGGAGCTGAAGTTTTTGTTTATATTTGCTGACTTTTAACACTCGTAGAACTGTAGTTCTAAACAACAATGAATTTAATAGATCATGATTAGCAGCGATTGATATTGTTCATTTCAAAGATTAAAGAATGAAAAATATTTTCGACATGAAAACACGTTACTACAGATAAATTAAAACCAAAAATCAATATACCTGTAAAGATAAAATATCTAAGAGATTAAATTATTGTGAATAAGACCAAAGTGAACATAATAAAACAAGCATATATATGAATCTTCAGACTAGAAAGCATAACAATATCCCAATTTTCAGCATTCAGTAAACGAAGGAGGAAAAAGAGGAGAAGAAAGAAGCATGAAGTTATTTAAAGTGAGAACAAGTTAAAATTTCTTTAAAAAAAAAATATATATATTAAATAGAGGCGACCAAATAAGACAGCTCGTACAATTTTTACTGTTACAATTTGTCAAAGCCCAATATTTAACTGGACTATATTTAGTCCAGGCCCATCAATCAAAGTGTACTGCCGATTACGGGCTTTTGCCGCCTGAATCCATTCCCTTAACAACATCGTTTTATTGATAGATAAAATGCATCATTCCCCAAACTGCAATCAAAACGTGAAATCCGCTGAACTTTTGAGAAACCAAAAACCGATCAAATAACCGAAGCTTTGAAGATCAAAATATGGTACGTTGATCTTACAAATTTTCGTTAATACGATTTATTCGTAGTATTTAGACTTTTTATTCATTAATTTAATTTTTTGTACAACATCTAGGGTTTATATTAGTGTTCAATATTATTTGTCATTATTTTTGTCTTGATTGTTTTGACTTTGAGTTGCTCACAGTTATGTTTAAATATTGTCAAAATACACACCGTTTGGCGTGTCCGTAATTTTTTTTGAGCTTTTATATGATTAGATTCCAGTTTGGCTATATATTAATAATTATCAATAATTTAATTACAATCAGTTGCTTTGTAGATCTATTTAAGCATAATATCTTCATGATAGAGATGGTTTTATGTTCAATTTGGCTATTGATATATTGTGTGTAAAATTGTGATGAACCAATTTTCATTTTGGAAAAGAATATTGAGCTGTTATTTGATTAAGGTATCCAGCTCTGGCTACTGAGGCGGATGTAGAGCTTAACTAATGGGTACAGCTTCTGGATCAGACCCTGAGCGTGTAAAAAAGTTCATTAAGTTAGTAGAAATAATTGATTTGGGATCCAGTAAATTAATTAGGTTGTGATAGCATCCCGAACTTGAACCCATAAAGTTCACATCCTGGATCTGGTTGTGTAAGTTTTGCAAAGGATAGCTGGTTGAAAGCCTGGATAAAGGATGATGGTTATGTTTAATATAGTGAGTCTTCTGGGAAACAATTATAGCTGGTCGCTGCAACTAGTTTGAGATTGAGGTGTATTTAGTTGTTCGGTTGATTGATTTGATTATGGTCTCCATCTTCCAAATCATTATTAGTTTAGGAGGTAATATTTTATTCTAAGAAATGGGATTTAGAGGGGTCTATTGCTGCTGCTTCTTTTTCGTCTTTCCTTGAGCCAAGGGTCTATTGGAAACAATCGCCCTACTTTCTCAAGGTAGGGGTAAGGTCTGAGTATGCTGGTTTTGTTGTTCTTGGGGTTTAGAGGGATCTTTCCGTATAATATCTTCACAGATGGATATGAGCTCTTATATGTTTTGTAAATATGTCAAAACCTATGACATAGTCTGGATTTTCGATCCCTCCTAGTTATATGTTTGGTTCATGGGCAACGGCAGGCGCCTGTCTGGCAGTTTAACCTCCAGAGATTTATTTATTGTTGTTGTCCTCTTTTTTTTTTGTGTGTGTGAGAGAGAGAGATTGTAAGAGGTCTGAGAAAGTTTTACTCTTTTTGTTTTTGGGTCGATTTTTTGAGAGGTAGAGGAAGCTAATATGGAGGCTGTCTCTGGCCTTCCTGTCTTCCTTAACTGTGTGGGGACGGACATGTATCTCTACTGTTTACTTGCCCTTTCTTACCTTTTCAGTTTTTTTTCCATGCAATTAAATATTGTGAAATGCTCTATAATTAGCAAGGGAGCTCTGTGTATTTTTTTTGTTCTTTGGGATCTTAGAAGCAGTTGTGTGATAAGTAAGTGTTTGAAAGACTGATCTTGTACTAGCTTTATCATAGGTGCAGTAACATAATTTACAGCGCAACCCTGCACCTAATCTCCTAATAAACTTTCAGCTTGAGTTTCATTTGTCAGTTTTCCTTTTAACTCTCTAAGTCTCGGTGCTAATATGTCATTTGTATTTCTGTTCCAGTCTTCACTTGCAGCTGCTAGGGCGGACAACTTTTACTATCCTCCAGAATGGTCTCCCAAGAAGGTAAGTAGATATAAACAAATTTGCTTGGGTGATACTTAAGAAGAAATAGAATAAATTCCTTTGAACGGCTTATAATAGGATAAGATAGCTACAGACAAAAGTCTGTATCTGGTGAATGTTGGATTCAGGAAAGACTTCTAGTTACTAATTCAGTTTCTTTCCAGGGTTCACTGAACAAATTCAATGGTCAACATGCTCTCCGAGAGAGAGCAAGAAAGATAGACCAGGGCATTTTAATTATAAGGTACTGAACCATGAAAATTCTGTATTTTATTTGTCCTTTGAGATGCTGACGCGAAGCAGCACTATAATGGCAGAATCAGTTCTTGATGTTTTGAGCCATTTTAGCCATGAGATAATCTGGATGAGGAGGAAATTTACATGTGTGTTTTTGGATAGGAGAAGTTAAAGTAATGTTTACCTTCGCATTGCATCTGATACCCATTGCCTTGGTGTCAAATGCACCTTCCAGATATGTAAATTTTTCTTTGCTTTATCCAAATAAAAAACTGAGGTTTACCTCCTTGTCAACTTCAACTTTAGGGAACATCTCACATATTGAACTCATTTTTCAGAAAAGCATTCATATTCACACCTGGTAATTGGAAAATCGAGTTTGAAGCATCAAGCTTTGATTGCATATTACTTATTTAAATCGGAAAAAAAAAGAGAGGCTTAGTCGGACTTGCTACCTTGGCCTTGTAATAGCTAAACCTGGACATTTTATTAGCATGATTTTATTGCTTAACTGAGTTAAATATTAGGAATTATTTAACACATTGTGACTTTAGCTTGATGTCCTCTGATGCCTAAATTGATATTGGCAAGCATGGCTATCAAAATGCATACTTAGAACCCAATTTTTTGTTGTATCCCGCTTGGAAACAGTGTTAGTTCACTAAGTTCAATATTAGGATATGATGAAGGTAGAAATCTATGCATTTACATAAAGAAGGAAAAGTAAAGTTTTTGTCTTGTTGATGCGTTATTTTCTTGATTAGTATTCTCATGCGTTTTTTAATTTCCAGCTCTGCAGTTATGAGCATCGTCACTCACTACCCAATAATATCTTTTTTTTATAGGTTCGAGATGCCATACAATATCTGGTGTGGAGGATGTGAGTCGATGATTGCCAAGGGTGTGAGGTTCAATGCTGAGAAAAAGCAAGTAGGAAACTATTACTCGACAAAGGTATGATTTTGTCATGATGCAGAAAATGAGACTGAAAATCCTCACTTGTAGCCAACTGTGCTAAATCAAATGACTCTTGGTTTTCTGTTTGCTAATTTAATGATACTCGTGTTAGATATGGAGCTTTAGTATGACAAGTGCATGCTGCAAGCATGAGATTGTCATTCAAACAGATCCAAAGAACTGTGAGTATGTAATTATAAGTGGAGCTCGAAAGAAGATCGAAGATTATGACGCTGAAGATGCTGAAACCTTGGTACTTCCAGTAGATGAAGGTAAGCATTATACAAGTAGTGTTTAGTGCATTTTCTTCATGATGAATTCATGTTGCTATTGTCACTTAGAGAAGCTATTGCTTTGACAGGTGAATAGAAGTCTCAGCAATTCTTTACAGTACTTTATTGTAATGCACTATAGTGATTAGGAGCAGAGGAGTTTTTTGATAACTGATTTGCTTTTCTTCCAGATAAAAGTAAGCTAGTGGATCCTTTTTATCGGCTGGAGCACCAGGAGGAAGACTTGAAGAAGAAGAAAGAAGCTGAGCCTTTACTTGTTCGTCTTCAGCGAGTGTCTGATACTAGACATTCAGATGATTATGCCATGAACAAGGCTCTGCGAGCCAAGCTTAGGGTATGCGTTGGCTTATGCCGTTTTTGTGCATTTTCCTCTTTTTTCCTGTACTTGGGTCCTTATCATCCTCTTTTGCATGTGTACAGACTCAAAAGAAAAGAGTTGCCGAAGAAGAGGCTGCCTCTAAGAAAATTGGACTTGGTATTAGGTTATTACCACCATCTGCAGAGGATGCTGCAACTGCTGCAAGTGTTAAATTTGCTCATAAGTTTGATAGGAACAGAAGGGATAAACGAGCCATTATTTACTCTGGCTCAATCTTTTCTGAATCGTCGGGTTCTTCTTGGCGGTCAGTGCTAGAATCTAAGAGGAGAAAAATAAACGCTTCTGCTGCATCAAAGTTGCTGGTTGGAGGTTTTAAGCCCTCATCATGGTCTGAAGCTGCTGCTTCGTCTAAGAAACAAAGGAAAATTTAAGAAAACGCTTGCCAGTGCTTTCCTCCTGCCCATATTTTTAGATTCTTGGTTAACCTTCTGGTCGAGAATTGAGTTTAAAATTTGTTAGTCTTCTACTTATAGTTAGCTTTTACTTTGTTAATCGTCGCTAGGGAGCCGAGCTACGTGTACAGAGATTGATTTTCGGGTGTTTCTCCTTGTGCTTCTAACTGTGCTTTGTATTTGTCAATCTGAATAAAAGAGAATCTGTATCCATCATCACAGCAAGCTAGAGGTGTAAATCTTGTTGTAGCTTTCAGCATACCGAGTCCAGAAATGCTTGAAAGTTGATTCCAGTAGTTTAGTGAATCAATTTGGGGTCCAAGCATCATATTTTGCTTGATTTTTAAAGAACTATACAAAGTTATGTTAATTCTATCTACAGTACTAGACCTTGTATCAAAAATGCTGTTAGGTAAAGTTATTTAATGTTTTGACTGATTGAAAAAATGTACATTTATAGGACTGAAAAGTATGATTTGGAATTTTGGATAGTAGTGAAAGAAGAAAAAAAATTCCTTTATTCCCATTTCTTCAGTTATATGACAGGGAAGGTCGTGAAATCCGGGACCAGTTTTAGAATTAGGAGACCAGCGTGAATATCTTTGCTATACGTGTTATACACACCTTTTGTTATGAAATAATATAAAAGACAAGAACAATAACTCAAGAACAAGAGCAAATAGAGAGAGAATAGGGAGAGAGAGAAGTATTCTTATTAATACTTGGGGTGATTTACAATGGTAGAGAGCACCTCTATTTATAGGGAGAAGAATGACTTAGCTTCAAGCTAAAACTCTTAGACATTCACTCTAAATAGACTTCTATTTTATAACACTCCCCCTTGAGTGTCTATTCAATAATGTGCCTCATAAAACCTTAAAACCAAAACCCATTGGGAAAAATTAAAGAAAGGAAAAAGAGTACACATGTTTGAATATGCGCCTATTGGTTGCCTCGTTAAAAACCTTGCAAGGAAAACCCAGTGGGACAAAACCTTGAAAGGGAAAAAGAGTGCAACGCGCATTAACTCCCCCTAATGAGTACATCAATTTATATCCTTGAGCATTTGCATTCCAATCTTGTGCATCATCTTCAAAACGATCTTTGATAGAGATTTGATAAATCAACCATATTGACTTGAGTAAATATTCCATACCTTGAAATCATCATTCTTGATAGATATGAACACCTTCATATAATGTCGTGGAATAACTCTTCAATATCTCCATAGATGCATTCTCAATGCCATCATGCTTATAGTTATAGCAAGATTCATATGTACACAAATTGTACTTGGGATGTGGTACTTCAAGACCAAGAATTGCATATGCTTCAAGCAACTTAAATCTTTCAAGTTAAGTCATATAAGCCATATAATAGACTTTAGATGCATATCAAGTTTTCCATGTCATGCTAGACAAATAAGATATCGAAAACTGACTATACATACCTTTGACTTTATACTTTCAAGCATTTGAACTATAGGTTCAAAACTACATGTCTTTCATATGGAATCAATTCTTCTTGAATTGTATCTCTTCCATTTAGTTACTTTCTTTGGGTCAGCAAATGCGTATAGCATGCATTGCAATATGTTGCAATTGAATTATCCCTTTTATGAACTTCAGGTTCATATCATGATATTCGGGGATATACATATACAAATGATAATTCATCCCATGTAACCTTTTCTCAAGTGTTTATCATGTCTCCCCCTCATGTTAGTAAAGCTAACTTGTTTCCTCAACTTTGGGAAATCATCTTTGTGCATTATTATGTCAATATACATGGCACATTAATAATAAGATGAAATTACTTGGTTCCTGACCCTGAACCACTTGTGAGGGGAGAATATAACATACTCTCGTATACAGCGTATATCATACTGATATATATAACTTTGTTCTCATAAGAAACAGTTTAGCTATTAAGTGGAAGCACTCAATAATTATCTTGCTAAACCAACTTTGATATAAACCAACTTATCAAGATGAACTGTCTTGAGTAGAGAATCTGGAAATTATGCTCGAAGTTAGATTACTGAGCGATTTACCTCGCAAGCACCGGCCAGGCTGCGGGTTAATAACAATTGCGCATGTAACCATATCATAGATGCATCATATGTGGTATACATGGCGGGTGAATGGGCCCATATTCACCTTTGATATTTCCAGAATTTAGGGGCTTCAACCCGAACTCTTTAGTTGGTCAGTTCATTACTGAGAACAAGAACTTTCTAGTTCTTTGATATTCACCTATGTGAATTTGCACATCATACATAAAATGAGATGGCTAACACGAATGTCAACTGAATAAATTATCAATATTGGTAAACTTCAAATTTACACCATGACATGTGCACTTATCAATAAACTTCAGGTTTATTATGACATGGGTTTTATACCAATAGATATCCACTTTATTGTGGCATTATTTCGTTTGTGTAGTACAAATTGGAGAACAAAGCGGGTAGCTTTTCATATACAAATTACCCCACTACAAGTTGTAGTAATAGGAGAATCAAAGCCTTCCTTTATTTATAGTCTCAATATAATCAATCGCTTTCGCGTGTACTTTGGAAACTGAATAAGTTTCTTTGAGACTTACTACAGCACAATACTCAATTGTGTTTCTCCAACATAGTAATAATTCGCTCTTCTAGAGCTCTCAATTAATTTTGTACTACCACAGATTCATCAACATCCATGTGGTGAATATCTTTCTTAAAGAGAAAGTTATACCATTATGGTCATGTCAAACTTATATGCAAGATATGTTTCTTGCATTATCGTTGTCCTTTAATAGTCATATTTCCAAAATACTTTGGCGTACAATAGGTACGTGACCAACGATCATTCATGCCATATATCATCTCAAACCTCCTTCTAGGGGTGAGTGTGGTATCATCTCAAACCTCCTTCTAGGGGTGAGTGTGGTATATTTAATACCAATTTCATGTTCATATTCTTCCAATAATGAATATGTATTCGTGAATCAAATGTTGTCACATTCACTTCGAGGATATGTGATTTTGTTATCCTTTTCAAATCTATAAATGCGTCAGGCATTTGATTTGCTATTCTTTGCAAATGGATAATCTTTTGTGCCTTTTTCTCACAAATAGAGGTATGTGGATCAAGATGAGATAATGATGCATTTTTCCACAAAATTTCCCGTTTGGTTTCACCAACTTCTCCCCCTAATTTTGGGAAAAGTGTCTCATCAAATCGACAGTCTGCAAATCGTGCAGTAAACAAGTCGCCTGTCAATGTTTCGAGGTAGCGAATGATGGAGGGCGATTCAACCTCAACATATATTCCTAACCTTCTTTGCAGACTCATTTTGGTGCGGGATGGCGGTGCTAAAGGCACATATACTGCGCATCCAAAAATTCTTAAATGGGATATATTGGGTCCATGACCCAAAACCAATTGCAACGGGGAATATTTGTGTCAATTCGTCAGTCAGAGAAGAACTAGTATTGCTGTATGCAAAATGGCGTGACCCCAAACCGAAGTGGGCAGCCGACAAACTAGTATTACTGCATGCAAAATGGCGTGAACCCAAACCAAAGTGGGCAGCCGACAAACTAGCATTGCTGCATGCAAAATGGCGTGAACCCAAACCGAAATGGGCAGCCTCGTTTTCATGAAGAATTCAAGATTATTCTCATCTATTGTCTCAATATGATATCCATTTTGAATGATATCTTTAAAACTCAACAAGTTCCTTTTTGACTTGGAGAAGAACATTGCATTCTCTAAAATGGATTCTCAAAACTCAACAAGTTCCTTTTAAACTTGGAGGAGAACATTGATATCATTAAAACTCAACAAGTTCTTCTTAGACTTGGAGGAGAATATTGCATTCTCTAAGATAAACGTCATGCCTTTGGGCAGAGTTACAGTTGCTCTTCCGGAGCCTTCAATCAATTTACTTCCCATGGTTTGACATATAAAAGAAAATATACGAACATGAGAATAAACAACTTCAATTCGTTTGTGTCACATAATATTTTCAAAATCTGCTGTTAACAGTTGACTAACAAAATCAGATATGTTATCCATAATTGATTACTTTGCAGTTTGAAAATTTTCAGCGTTTTTCATAAGACAATCGATTATTAAACACACACAATCGATTGTTTGAACATAGACAATCGATTGTTAAACACACACAATCGATTATTTGTTAGTTTTGAAAAACTTCAGATCACACTGTCTTAAGACAATCGATTGTTAGACATAGACAATCGATTGTTGGATATCTTTTTGAAAAATTCCAGACCTCTGTTTCAAGACAATCGATTGTTAGACAAAGACAATCGATTGTGGATGATTTTTGAAAATTTCCAGAACACTGTTTTAAAGACAATCGATTGTTAATCATAGACAATCGATTGTTGACTGTTTTTGTAAAATTTCAGATCACTGTTTTAAAGACAATCGATTGTTGATCATTGACAATCGATTGTTTTGCAGTTTTTATGCGAAATATGAGATAACCGACTAGTTTTTCAGGTTAGTCGATTACCTCTACTGGAAAGTAAAAATATTATTGATATTTGAGCATATTGATACATTCTAAAGAACTAATACTAATATTATGTCATGAACTAACTAATACGAGCTAATACTGATGGCTATTAGTTTATTCATTCACTAATACAAACAAGTAAAATAAAATCAAATAGCTCCATCTTCTTTCATCACGGATCCATCACCGATTAGGTGGTCTATCTACCCCTCGGGTTGCTCAAAGAAGTCTGCCACATCCAAGTGGGTGATGTCAAAGTTGTCGTCAGAGACAAAATTCGTTTCAGGGCGTTTTACTCTTTCGAGATGCTTGATAAAGGTCAACCAAATGTCATGGTATACGGCAAGCCTTTGACCAGTGCCCGTTTCCACCGCAACGATAATATATAGTTTATAAACTATTTGCTTTTGGATTCTTATTGTATCGTGCTTGTGGCAGAGTGACCAACTTCAGGTTGTCATATCTCTTCTTTAAGCCATTCCACAAGATAGGTGGATCCTTGACGGTGAGATATTCAATCTTCAAACCTTCATCAAGGTGATGGCGCAAGAAAATCAAGGCCTTAGCATAGTTTCAAACCTTCATCAAGGTGATGGCGCAAGAAAATCAAGGCCTTAGCATGGTTTTGGGTGGATGCATTATTTCTGTCTTTAATGGCGTCTCCAAGACCCATAGCATCCAAAATGGATTTAAGTATCCAACACCCATATCATATAGTTCTTGCCCGAAATTTCAAGGGCAACGAACTTTCTTTTCATAATGTCAGACATAAACCAAAATTACATCAAGAGCGTGTTCATACTTACGGGCTCTATTACAATTATCACATTCACTTCAGGGAATGGATCAAAATCATGTGCTTTACACAATCTCATGTCAAATATTACTTTCATAAAGTGAAAGATTATTTTGAGAATCCTTATTGTTCTCATTAACACAATAATGACGATTATAACTTCGTCTATTGCCATGTCCACATCCATTGATACCTTTACGGTAATTAGTCTTCTTTCAGACTTATCACATACTGCTACCACATTCTCTAAAGGGAATGGAGCAAATTCAATTGGACGGAATTCTTTGCCACGTCCACAATCATACATGAATTTAATCATGGCAGGACATAGAGATTTTACCACTTCGTGTGGTTATAATTTCTCACAAACTCCATTAGAGTTATAATCAAACTTTGTATATAAAATTTATAGAATTCCAAGAATTTGAAAAGTAAAAGTAAATTACTTACCTTTAAGGTATACCAAATATATTTTCAATATTTTCTTCCTTTCTTCCTTTCCTTTCTTTCTTTCCTTTTTCCACGTTTTTCTCTCTTTTCTCTTTTTGCCGTTTTTCTTTTCGTTCCCTTTCTGTTCTTTTCTTTGTTTTCTTTCTTTCTTTTTGTTTCTGCTTCCTTCTTCTTTTTTTTTTCTTTTTCTTTCTTCATTCTTTCTTTGAAGAAAAACCCTACACAAACAAAAGTTAAGACAATCGAAAATTAAATTAGGAAGAGGGAAATACCTTAGATTTCTCGAGAATGGTTCTTGAGACGGTAGAGTCTCGTGCTGATAACGTGTTATGAAATAATATAAAAGACAAGAACAATAACTCAAGAACAAGAGCAAATAGAGAGAGAATAGGGAGAGAGAGAAGTATTCTTATTAATACTTGGGGTGATTTACAATGGTAGAGAGCACCTCTATTTATAGGGAGAAGAATGACTTAGCTTCAAGCTAAAACTCTTAGACATTCACTCTAAATAGACTTCTATTTTATAACACCTTTGGATTTCTTGAGATTTTTCTTCTGAAAAATTTTGCTTTCTGCATTATTGTATTGTATATATTCGCCTATTATGTTCAAACTAGTGTTAGTAGTACCCTATACTAGTTATTAAAAGGCCTACCCAAAAGTCTAAGCCACGTAGCTTACACTTCCATGTCACCACGCAACCTTGATCAAGAACCATTTCCGAACACTCTAGGCTCATTTGGTGTCACTTCACGTTTTTTCCATAAAAAAATTCTCCAAAATGTTTACCAATTTGTACAAGAAGATATTTCCTAGTCTTTTTTAATGGTTGGTTAAATATAATATTGATCACATCACATGCGACAGTAATAATTTTGAGCTGAGATTTATCAGAAATAGTTGCGCATTTACGCTATCTTTTCCGGGTCTCACGTTGTGATTATATACTAAAAGGTAGTTTGGTTGGAATACGATTTATACCGGTATAAGTTATACCAGTATAAGTGATATTGGGATAAGTTATGCTATAATTGTTATTTATTTATTATTTGGTATGTTGTATTAATAATGACAATTGCATATTTTCTAAGAAGAAGGTATAAGTTATACCGGTACTAATTACCCTATTTTCTTTAAGGTATAAGTAATCCCAGCGTTAAAATTAACATCGGAATAACTTATACCTGATTTGCTAACCAAACAATATATTAAGGTGATATTAAATTTTTATATTACCCTTATATCTTCGTATATCCGATACCAAATGACCCCTAAGTGTGTTATTGTTGTTATACGACATTAATGAAAAGTAGGGAAGGGCATGCGCTCTTTTTTCCTCTTTCCTACTTAAGCTCAAGACTATGGTCGATATTCATTATCATCCAACATACTCCACTTTTTTCGGCAAAAGCGGAGTTGGACTTTTTACTAAAGGGTGAAATATTTTAAAGAATTAAAATAATACATAAAGAAGCTAAGCGGATTCAATATATAATTTATAAACATATACTATAATTTTTAGCTGTCTAAATAGTGTAATTTTCCGGAAAAAAGGTATCAGTTTAGAGCTAAGTGATTCCGCCACTGCCAACGCTCTTTTTGTCTACTATTAGTCTGTGAAAAATATAAATGCATGCTAGTATAAAACTGTGTATCTGTGGTTTTCCAGTGAGCAATTGAACATGCAGAGGCTGTTATGAAGCAATTGAACATGGTGGCTGTGCTTGTACCAGACACCATTTTACTGTTTGAGTCACTTTCACATATTGCGTCACTGTATCTATCAATATTTGGTGCTTCTGATATTTAACCTTCCGATTGTAAAATGAGAGGGGTTGTTCTGATGGTAAGCAACCCTCACTTCCAACCGAGAGGTTGTGAGTTCGAGTCTCCCCAAGAGCAAGGTGGGAAGTTCTTGGAGGGAAGGATGCTGGGGGTCTATTTGGAAACAAACTCTCTATCCTAGGGTAGGGGTAAGGTCTGCGTACATGCTACCCTCCCTAAATCCCACTAAGTAAAATTATACATGGTTATTGTTGTTGATTGTCAGTCGTGGATGTGTAAATTTGGAGCTACCGCATTCATTTAGCATTAATGTTACATTTTACACTACCAGTTGACTAATTAAGTATGTCACTGGGCGTGACAACGCTTTGTGACTAATTAATTGGCATCGTGACTTTTTCTTTTTGGAAATTCTCAAAAAAATCAGCAGCTGCTATACTTTGTTCTATAAACTCACAAACCACATAGAGGATGATGTTTGTCATGTGCATTATATATATGGACGATTCATCATTCATTTCACCCACAGTAGAAAAGAGAAGTAAAAATGCACTTTATTACTCAAGGATTACGACCATATAGACAAAGAAGGCCAACAACCATCTCAACAAAAGATTTTACTCTCTTCAATGGGATCTCTAGAATTTTGCCAAAAAGTTACTAGAGAATTATCTGGCCCCAGCAATATTTCCACATACTTTTACTCAAGTTTGAAAGAGTAAAGGATAAAAATAGAAAGTTACTTTCTTTAAGATAGCACATGAATAAGAGCCGTTCTGCTATTTCTTCACTATAATATGTGACATAACAATGGAAATGTTATTAAATGATGAGCTTAAATAGTATATTCAAAAATACACAAATAATACTGAGTCTTGAGTTTCTCCAGTTGTGGTATAAACAGCCTTTTGATAGAACATGTTGCAGTAGTGTTGCTTCTGTATTCTACCAAATATCAACTTTAAGAAAAGAATAGCTGTTCCAAGTGGGAATTGATCCATACATCTCTCGGTAAATAACTCAACCTTCAACCAGCGCAACATTCATCCCTTTTAGAGTGTAAGTGCTAACAGTTAATATTATATTATTTTTTGAATATATATATATAATTAATTTGCAAAAAAATCATGGGTACACGTGCCCCATAATATTGCCTATAAATCCGCCCCTGCATAAATGCTTCATAATTATATTAAGAATTTAAATTATATACACAGGCAATAATTTATTTTTACACTAACTGTAATTTAACTTGTTATCTCATATTAATTGTGCTTCCGTTGCTACGTCACTAATTAGTGTTTATCAATAGAGTACACGTAATTATCTTATTTGCGGCCCCTGATTGTTGGCGGTCGGCGAGGCAGAGGGAGGCGGTCTAGAATCAGGGTTGTAGGATAGGGGCTCCTAGAGTTTTTCGTACGCCTCATCCGGGGTTGGGTGTGGGTCAGCAGGGTTACCCATAGATGATTTGTGTTTTAGCTTATGTCCCCCCCTATGGCTGTTAGTTATGGTAGTTACTGTATGATATTATTGCATGCGATTGTATTTATGTTTCGTATGTTTAGATAATTATTTACGCTATTTACGTTATTTCTGCTGGAGTTACTAATGCTCTATTGTTTTTGTTTTTGTCTTTGTTTGTGTTTTACTGCTGTTTTTTCTTTTATCCTATGAGCCGGGGGTCGATTGGAAACAACCTCTCTGCCCTTTCGGGTAGGGGTAAGGCTTGTCTACATATTACCCTCCCCAGACCCCACCTGGTGGGAGTATACTGGGTAGTTGTTGTTTTTGTTGATTATAGGGTTCAAATCGGACGGGACTGATGACCATGATATCGGACTATCAAGATAATAAATGGTGAATAGATTGAGATTTTATAATTAACGGCTTAAGAATTTGGAGATGAATTGCTCAATTTTCTTAATGGACAAATCGTTAACCCGTTAAGAATTTTTATATTTATACTTTTACCCCTATATATATAAAGTACTATTGAAACCCTAAATGGCAAAATCCCTAACTTCTATTTTCTAATTCTCAATTATCCGCTACCAGAGGCAAAGAAGGCGTCAATCCCGTCTCTCTTTTGAACTGAGAACTGAAAAGTCCAAAATCCGAATATGAATAATTAATACGTGTATGTCAGTATGAGTAGTCTTGATGGTATTAAAAATTTGTTTATATGACAGTACAAGCCGTCTTGGAGACTCTTCAATTCAAAAATATCGTTTGGTTAAATCTTAGATGGTATTAATTAAAATTTTGATATTGATTTGAAACTGTTTGGTATTGATTGAATGATTATTCAAAAAAATTCTATTTGATTTAGTCGATAAGCTGTCCGATAATTGTTATTTCGATGCCAATTCCCCGATTGTCTTATTAGATGGTTAACGGATTACTATATTTATAATCTAAATAATCATTAAACCAAACCGTTAAACATAATTATCTGTTCGATAGGTACCCGTTTGATTGTGCAAATATTTTATATTGTCCATCTATAAAACTTAAACTCTTCTGTGCATCTATAAAACTTAAACTCATCTATCAATTATTGCATTTAAAGGAATTTAAAGCAGGTTGCAGAGTGCAGACTGAATGTACACTACTTTTTCTTGTTATACTTTTTCGAGTCCAAAGTGTAAGGTAAAATTTTTTGAACAAAAAAGGCACAAAGTTAAAATAAAAGTTTTTTTGTAAATGTTGGTGGAGTTAAAAAGAGGTTTATGGCCTTTCTTGGTCCATGAAATTTTTTGTCCTTGCTCAGGGGAATTAAGTAGTAACCAAAAACCCTATATACTACAATGTGTGTAGGATAAGCTGAACATGAGATCCTCCTAATTTGGGAGGGTTTTTAGAAAAAAAAAAAACATAAGATCCCATTCATGTTGGACTTTTACCCCCATTCTTGATAAGATGTCTCGAATTTCAATCTTAGGTATAAAAAAATTCCGATATAGAGCACGTTGCTTTTTAATAATCCTTACACGATACAAATTTAAATATTAGTTGGCACAACAATACATAAGAATTCGCCATATGTATATTAATCGGTGTCACAATATAAAGGGATTCTTTAAGACCATGAAGAGTCTAGTTTTAGAGGGTATTTGGATTGTTTCTTGAGTTGGCCAAATCAACTTTTAAGTTTTTGTTAATTTTTTCAGTATTTGACAAAGTTAAAAAATACTTAAAATAAGTTAAAAATAGCTTAAAACAAGTAAAAAGTAATAAAAAGGGCAACTCCAACTAATAAACTTTTTGACTTCAAAATTATTTCTCTCGAAAAGCTACTTTTTAAAGCCAATTTAACCAGACTATTTAGAGAATGAAAAAGGATTTAGATTGACTTGCCTATGCTCATAAATGGAAATTCGTCAATGAAACTATGAATTAGATGTCAAAAGATTTTTATTTATAAAAAGAATGTCAATAAAATTGAAAATTTGCTAGTTATCAATTTCACCACTCAAGCCAGCTTTTTCTGTACGAATCGATATTATACCATTCCAAATCCATCCTAATACGTCCTAATAAATCTCGAATAACATAAGATATAGGTCATCAAGTGAATGTACGAAGCCTGCAGAAGTAATTTAAAGCATCTGCAGCAAACAAAGAATTGTGTAGGGGTATTAAAATTTGCTGCTGAAAGACATGGTATGATCTTTGACTCTACCTGAATGAATTTATTTAGTTTGTCACCTCATTTTACTACAGTCAACTCAATAGATTGACTTTTACTCATGAAAATTCTCTCTATTTCTTTTTTGTAGTACTTTTCTTTTTTCTTTTTTCCAAAATGTTGCAATAAATGTTAGTTTCCAATGCAATAGTGTTGTCCTTTTCTTGAGGTACACTGCCAATAATTTAGTACTACCGATGACAGAAATATCATCAAGTAGCTCAGAAAACTATTGCCACAAAGAAAAAAAAAAGCAGTTTAACTTATATACTATAATAATATAAAGAATTTTTACACGATCAAATTATTCAAAAGATATCCATAACATACAAACAACCTCAATATAAAATGGGATTTATAATCTTAAAAACAAGACAGATTGCGTGTGACAAGAAGTAAAAAGCAATTTGATAGCGTAAATTATTTTTACATCGTTAATGAATATTAGTTGAACTCTTAGGAATCGTTTGATATGATGTATAAACAAAAATAATCTTGGGATAAAAATAATACAGCCTTATTCCTTGTTTGGTTATTAGTTTTGGGATAAGTATCATATGATTAGGAAATAATATCCGGATAACTTATAACTATCAGGGGTAGAATAGTAATCGCAAGATAAGTTATCCCAAGATAAAGCAGTAAAATTGATAATCCTAAGATTAATACCAAACAGCCAATAGGAAATTATACCAGGATAACTAATCACAGTATAACTAATCATAAGCAGAGGCGGAGTCAGAATTTGAAGTATAAGAATTCGAAAATCTAATCTGCTTAAGTTACTGGATTTTAAATTAATAAATTATACATATTCGATGAATTTTTAAGACAAATATATGATATAAATAAAAGTTATTGGGTTCGGCCGAACAGTAGGTCGTGTTGTTACTCTGCCCCTGATCATAACATAACTAATCCAAGCATAACTTGTCTTCAAATCAAACGACCCCCTAAAAAAAGTAGTACTATAACATCTTAAGTTCAACTATTAGTTTAGACAACTTCTTAGGTTTAATCCCCATTAATTGAAGATTTAAACCTAAATTAGTGGAGAAACAAAAGTACAATCAAGGTTTCATTTTGCAGATTTGAAGACAAACTCTATATATGTAGTAATAACATAATTTGATTGTTGTGTACATCAGTGGATATAACAATGCAGAACCAAAAGTATTTCTGTCGATCCTTTTTCTGTAGAATTCCTATGTAAAGCCAGAGATACAGTAACTAGAATAGCAGAAAATTTGGTAAAAACAACAAAAGAAATAAGGGTGAAAAATTGGATGGAACTAGTTTTCCCTCTAGTAAGATCAATATGTCAGTTCTTCTGCATACTTCTATTCAGCATATTATTAAATGCAACAGTATTTGTAATTTATTTCTTTTCACTAGTAAGCAAAGGTTGATATACATATTGAGTTTTCACTTCAGAAATATTACCAGCAATAGCAGATAATTGTTATAACAAACATAATCTAATAATCTGGAGACTAGAGTAACTGAGTAAATTAAATAATATGTTATAACATGTTAAATTACATAACAACAACAACAAACAACAGTGGCAAAGATAGGAGTTTTACGAAAGATGTTCGAAATTTAATATCTGTTTTCAAAAAATATTTTTGACATAGATACATAATAGTATAACATGTTTATTCTATGTGGCTACTGAACTACAAACCCAATATAATTTTACAAGTGGGGTCTGAAGAAGATAATATATACATAAACCTTACAACAACAACAAGAATAACAACCCAGTAAAATCCCTGTTACAGACTCATTCGTAGGTAAAGTTTATGCAAGGCGGGGCCTTCGAGTTGAGGAAAATAGCAACGTCAAAGAAGATAAGTAGATAGGAATACAGATGCACCTGACAGATATATTTATTGGGAATTTAAATAGTCAGTAGTTTAATTTTACTAGAATTCTTTATTTAGTACGTCTCTTATATATGTAGACTCCTAGTTATGCTTAATAGCTTTGTAATAAGAGTCTCTTTAAAGAAATAGAAGGAATAAAGAAAAGAGGCAAACTTTATATTAAAAACAAGAGATCTGGACTCTCTCTACAGAGTTCTAAGGTTATAGGCTCCCTTTAACGAGCTTATTTATTGTTATCAAAAATAGGTCGCTCACGGAATAGAAACAGGAGAAAGGATCTGTTCAACACAGACTTTCCAGTGAATCGCCCTGTGACAAGATCCATTCTGCGTAACCATAACAACTTGGTATCAGAGCCAAACACTATGGGCGATCCAAGAAAACGTGAAGAGTTACAGGCTCTCCTTCAAGAGGCGCAGGCTGCCAACGAAGCATGAATAACAGAAGCAGTGGCACAATCTGAATCAAGGATGATTAATCAGCTACAACAATTATCGTTACAATTGCAAGAGTTCATTGCTGGGTTATAAAAAAATCAAGGAAAGGATTCGGATGCTGGAGCAAGCATCAATGTAGGTAACCAACCCTACAAACCAGAGAATCTGCCTAATCAGCCGACAGGAAATAGTGTAGTACCAAGGTACACAAAGCTGAATCCTACATTTGACGGATCTGAAGACCCATTGGTTTGGCTACACCATTGTGAGAAATTCTTCTCCAATCAGAGAACAAGTGGAGTAGATAAGGTGGAATTGGCAGCATGCCATCTTCTAGGTGATGCACAGTTATGGTATCATCAAGTGGAACAAGAATATCCCTATGTTGATTGGTCTGAATTCAAAGAATATTGTGCTCTCAGGTTTGGGCCCCCACTGGGCAGTAATTCACTAGGTGATTTGGTTAACCTTAAGCAAACAGGATCAATTGAAGAATATCAGCGCCAATTTCAAGAACGGTTAGCTAGGGCCAGTAAGTATGTTCGTGTTGACCAATAAGTTAGTCTTTTCACTGCCGGGCTGATTGATTCCATTCGGCTTGATGTTGAAATGCGTAGTCCACCAGATTTGGTTCATGCCATGAATATAGCTCGAGCTTTTGAAAAGAAACAGAAGTTATTGCGAGTGACATCTTCTCAAAGGGAGAATTGGCAAGGGACTAAAGGCTATTTTAGTACTACTACAAGTTCAACAATTGCAACTCCAAAGGGCAGCAATGCACCAGGTGGTATTACTGAACCAAAGTTGGTAAGTTCATCTGCTCCTTTCATAAAGAAGTTGTCACGAGCTGAAATGGCAGAGAGAAAGGCAAAAGGATTGTGTTATAATTGTGATGAATTGTATTCGATTGGGCATCAATGTAAGAAGCAATTTTGGTTGGAACTTGCTAATTTGGATGATGAAGAACCTGACAATAAAGATGCACAAGAACCTGAAATTTCCTTATATGCCATCACGGGATAGAAGAGCGCAAGAACAATGCAGTTACTAGCAATCATGAAAGGTTAACCATTGTTGAGCCTGGTTGACTCGGGCAGCACACACAATTTCATAAGTTACACAGCAGCGCAACACTTAGGGATACAAGTAAAACCTAGGACAAGGGCCAAAGTATCAATGGCTAATGGAGAAAACGTTTACAACAAAGGAGCTTGCCCATCAGTATCCTTCTATATTGATAACCAAAACTTTGAAGCTAACTTCTTTGTTATTCCGTTAGATGGCTTTGACATTGTTTTTGGGGTCGTTTGGTTACAAACATTGGGCCACATTCTTAGGGATTTCGTTACACTTGAAATGAGTTTTACTTCAAATGGGAAACAAGTCGTCTTTCAAGGGCAGCAAAACCGTTCGAAATTGTAGCTTCAATTATTGCATGATTTAGATGAGCACCACAGCAAACTGGAGCAGGTCTTGGCTGAATTTGCTGACTTATTTCAAGAGCCTACTGGGCTGCCTCCTATGCGAAATTGTGATCATCGCATTTGCTTATTATCTGGTTCCAAACTAGTGGTAGTTCGACCATACCGATACCCTCATTTGCAGAAAGATGATATAGAAATCAGTGTGCAGATATGTTAAGACAAGGAATCATTCGGCCTAGTAGACCACCCTTCTCATCTCCAGTTTTATTGGTTTGTATGCATGATGGAACTTGGCGTTTTTGTGTTGATTATCATGAGCTCAATGCCAAGACAATGAAAGATAAATTTCCAATTCTAGTGGTGGATGAATTATTAGACGAATTGTACGGGTCCAGATACTTCAAGAAACTAGATTTGAAGTCGGGCTATCATCAGGTCCGCATGGATCCCCTAGACATTGAGAAGACAGCTTTTCGCATGCATCATGGCCACGTTGAATTTTTAGTTATGCCGTTTGGATTGTCAAACGCTCCATCAACATTTCAAGCACTAATGAATGAGGTATTTAAACCACACTTGCGTCAGTTTGTGTTGGTTTTCTTTGACGACATTTTAATATATAGCAAGACATGGGATGATCATCTCACTCATATTGGCATCGTTTTTGAGTTATTCCATGCTCATAACCTTTATATCAAGAGATCCAAATGTTCATTTGGAGAGACCCAAGTAGCATATCACGGCTATGTGGTGTCTGAAAAAGGCGTGGCAGCAGACACAAACAAGATTCAGGCTATCATTGGTTGGCCTCAATCGCAGTCCACCACTACCTTGCGCGGATTTTTGGGTTTAGCGGGTTATTAGCGTAAATTTATAAGAAATTACAGTCAGTTAGCCGCCCCTTTAACTAACATGCTTAAAAGAAATTCGTTCTAGTGGGATGCACAACATTGGCTTCTTTTGACACTCTTAAAAAAGCACTTGCAACTGCTCATGTTTTACAATTACCAAACTATAATGATCCATTTATAATTGAATGTGATGCCTCGGGAGGTGGTATTGGAGCAGTGTTGCGACAGAATGGCCATCTTATTGCTTTTTTTTTTCAGTCGACAACTGGCAGCTCGACACTTTAAATAGGCTGCATATGAGCAAGAATTAATTGGCTTGGCTAAAGCAGTGCAACATTGGTGCCCTTATCTATGGGGCAGGTCTTTCTTGATTCACACAGACCACTATAGCCTTTAATATTTGTTGGAACAACGACTTACCACTTCACCTCAACAACATTGGATCAGCAAGCTTATGGGGTTTTATTTTTGTGTGGAGTATAAGTCAGGCCACTTGAAAAAGGCTGCTGATGCCTTGTCACGTCGTCCTGGTAAGGAGGAATTATTTTATGCCATCAGCCAACCACGTGTACTACTACTTGATGAGTTTAGAGAAGAGATGCGCAATGACGCTTCCTTGAAAGAATTAGTCCAACAAGTGCTTCGTCAAGAACTTGATGCTTCCTGGTCAATCAAAGACGGGCTACTATTTTATAAAGGCCGTATCTAATTGCTGCCTTCTTCCCAATTTATTGCTACTATTCTGTCTGGATATCATGATAATGCCCATGAAGGGGTACAGAAAACATTGCAGCGCATACGACAAGATTTCTACAGGAAAGGTATGAAGTCGGTTATTAGGAATTATGTCGCTGCCTTTCCAGTTTATCAACGCAACAAGGCTGAACATCCGAGCCCTGCAGATGTACTACAGCCACTTGCACTTCCTGAGAAGGTATGGGCTGATATCTCAATGGACTTAATTGATGGACTACCAAAGGCTTGGGGCAAAAAAGTATTATTTGTGGTGGTTGATCATTTTTCCAAATATGCACACTTCATACCCATGTCTCACCCTTACAATGCAACCCGTGTTGCCCATGTTTTCTTTAAGAATATTGTTCGTTTGCATGGGATACCCAAATCGATTACTTGTGACAGGGATGTGAGTTTTACAAGCACATTTTGGAGAGAATTGTTTCGCATATGTGGAACAAAGTTGGCATTCTCTTCTGCTTATCACCCTCAGACTGATGGCCAAACTGAAGTTGTAAATCGTACTATTGAAATGTATTTGCGTTGCTTGGTCGGGGATTATCCGAAGAAGTGGGTTGATTGGTTGCCTTGGGCAGAGTATTGCTATAATACTTCCTTTCATATTGCATTTGCAAACAACTTCCTTTAAGGTTGTTTATGGCCGAGATCCTCCTCGTCTATTGTCCTATATGGCTAGTTCTTTACGAGTGGAGGTTATTGACAATGCATTGACAGATCGTGATTTAGTTCTGCTTGACATTCGCAGCAAGTTGCAACAAGCTCAAGTTAGGATGAAAGAATATGATGACAAAGGTCACCATGAGGTAGCATATGAGCCAGGTTCACTAGTTTGGCTGCGTTTACATCCTTGTCGTCAAAAATCTATTGCAGGTCAACTATGCCATAAGCTTGCACCTCGGTTATTTGGGCCTTTTCCTGTGTTGCAGCGAATAGGGGAAGTTGCGTATGAGTTACAACTGCCCAGTGACTATAAGTTGCATAATGTATTTCATGTATCCCTCCTTAAAGCTTTTAAGGGTGCTGCTCCTATAGTCCTTCCGGCTCTGCCAACACTAGAGGATGGTCGTGTTGTTCCTATGCCTTGTTCTGTCCTACGAGCTCGTCTTAATCGAGGAACTTGGGAACTTTTAGTGCACTGGTGTGGGTTTGATTTGTCAGATGCTACTTGGGAGGATGCTGAACATTTTCGTAATGTTTATCCAGACTTCGAGCTTTAGGACAAGCTCTTTAAAGAGGTGGGGGTAATGTTACAGACTCATTCGTAGGTAAAGTTTATGCAAGGAAGGGCCCTCGAGTTGAGGAAAATAGCAACATCAAAGACGATAAGTAGATAGGAATACAGATGCACCTGACAGATATTTATTGGGCATTTAAACAGTCAGTAGTGTAATTTTACTAGAATTCTTTATTTAGTAGGTCTCTTATATATGTAGACTCATAGTTATGCTTAATAGCTTTGTAATAAGACTTTATTTAAAGAGACAGAAGGAATAAAGAAAAGATGCAAGCTTTATATTAAAAACAAGAGATCTGGGACTCTATCTACATAGTTCTAAGGTTATAGGCTCCCTTTTAACGAGCTTATTTATTGTTATCAAAAGTAGGTCGCTCACAGAATAGAAACAAGGGAAAAGATCTGTTCAACACAGACTTTCCCGTGAATCGCCCCGTGACAAGATCCATTCTGCGTGACCATAACAATCCCACTTAGTGGGGTCTAGAGAGGGTAGTATGTACGCAGATCTTACCCCTACTGTGAGGTAGAGACTGTTTTCAAATAGACCCTCATCCTTCCCTCCAAGAACATTCCACTTTGTTTTTGGGGAGACACGAACTCACAATATCTTGGTTGGAAGTGGAGGTTGCTTACTAGCAGAGCAACCCCTCTTATCCTTACCCCTACTTTTAAAAATGTGGAAAGGTTGTTCTGAAAGATCCTCGACAACATATTTAATTTACATAAATAACGTAAATATTCTTTGTGCTGTCAACGTAGATTAAATCCAAAACTCATACTATAAAGAAATTATTGTGTCAAAACAGAAAACTACAAGGAAAAGGACAGTTGGGTGCACAAGGCATCTCGTGTTCACGCAGAGTTTAGGGAAGAGCCATACTCCAAAGAATGTGATGTAAATAATCTACCTTGATACAAGCATTAGTTGTCACTTCCACGGCTTGAATCTATAACTTATAAATCATTGAGAAAATACTTTGCAGTTGCTCTAACCGTCCCTTCGTTCACTAGTAAGTACTCTAAAATAGAAATAAGACACAAGGCAAAGTTGGAAGCTTTCCAACACACATGCTTGTTTGAAAATTTTATCAAACGTATGGCTACATCTTTACTCTAATTAATCAAGAAAGAGTAAAAGTTGCACATAAAGTTTCATTCAATATATTGTGTCCTTCTTATATATGTTGCTTATTATTTTGAGCTTTGTATCTTTTACTTTGACAATATAACAAGTTAACAACTCAGTACTTAATATATTGCAGGACGTTGAGGGTACAGAAAAGTCAATGTTAGTATAGTGTAGGGAACCTGACCCAGGCAATAAATATACCACAAAGAAACATTAATGTCTCTTCAATTCATAGGGTAGAAATTGCATTTGACTTGTTGAAACAAAGAGACTCGTCAGAAAATCTTGAAGTCTCATTCAAGCAATAATAACCACGCATTAATACCACTCTGTTGTATGGATTTACTTCTTACAGCAGTTTGAATATAAGAAGTGATCATGGATTATGAAAGGACAGTTCGGTGCACAAAATATTTCACGTTCATGCATGATTTGAGAAAGGGTCGCACCTAAAGGGTATTATATAGAGAGTCTACCCTATTGCAAGAATTAGTGGCTGATTTCCCGCACTGGCAAAGCCACATGGTTAGAAAGGTGGTCAGTTGACCACCCTTGGTCGAAAAATTACACTGTGTATATAGGTATAATATTACATTTTACAGATACATACTGAACACCCTTTTTCGGGAATATTTTCATTTTTTTCAAATTTGAATACCCTTAGTAAAATTCCTAGCTTCGCTACTGCTTCCGCAACTCGCTTGTATTATCTACTTGGAAAAAATATCTGAGACATGTTCTATACTAGGAAAAATTAAGGTAGCTTAACTAGTGTTAGTTTGGTAAAAAGATCAAACACAAATTGGATCTAAGTAACTAATTTACAAATAGGATTAGATAAAATCTAATCTTGATGCTAAAATTAGATAAAACCCTTAATTAACCAACAATTTCCCATAGAAATTGAAATGACAAGCTAAACCTACAACATGAAAAAGCCTTTATCTTGGTACATACACTACTGGCTAGGAAAAATTAAGCTAGCTTAATTAGTGTTAGTTTGGGACAAAGATCAAACATAAGTTGGATCTGAGCAACTAAATTGCAAATAGGATTACACCAAATCTAATCATGATCCTAAAATCTACGAATTTCACCATGAAAAAGACTTTATCTTTTATTATAGTCAGAGGGGGGATTTAGGATCTAAACCCGAGTTCAGTCATTAATGTTTTTAGCACGATCTTGCTACATTTTTGAAATAATGAGTTCAGAATACTTACTTGCACTTAGCCAATATGACAAGCAATAAGAAAACACACACATATATACTAACATTAATCTAAATTTTTTATATTCACACATCAGAGCTTATATTTCCATCTGCATGAGCTTTGCAAAGTTTAAATTAATATTCCCAAATCCAGGTTAAGGATTGAGTTTGCCGTAATTTGACGACCAAAGTAAATATAATCTATCTTTAATGAATAATAAATGGACTAAACAAAATGGAATATTCATATAGTTGTGCTTCGATAGTTTGAGATTGATGCGCAATAACGTCTGAGTGTTCAAAGTTTATGAAGTTCAAAGTCTTCAATCAGTTCCTACAGCTAAGCTACTAACAATATAGGAGTACATCTTATTCTGACAAAATTCAAAAATATAAGAGAAAAATCTCCAACTACGAGAGCAGTGCTTGACCTAATTAAATCCACCTAGATATGTGAAAAAATGTACACGACTATAAAGTATAAACAAATGGTAGTACTAGACTACTAGTACTAGTACATATTAAATCTGGAAACAGAAGAAACATATCCAACTTAATCAAAGATAATTTTTTTTATTAATTTTCAGCACACTGTCTTTCTACATTCGAGCAGCGAAGTTCAAAATACCAGACTTTGCCATATTCCATAAATCAACAAAAAAAAAAGGAGGAGAAAAACAGGTGGTAACATAAGATATAGTAACACAATAAAATCTAGAATATGAAATACCAGTTTATTCCAGTCCTAATGTCTGCAGGAGAAATGATTTTCTTGGTCCAGAAACTGAAATTGATACCTGAAATTGTCCAAATCAATCGAGCTAGTGTTATTATTACCTGCAAATGGGATTTGTACCTCGTTTGTTGTTGTAGTACTGCAGCTGATGTTGGGATTTTTGTTGTCCCAGTTTTCAAGAAATCCCATGTAGCAATTGTCAAAATAATCTATACTGCCTTTTCTGACTCCATTATTCTCAAAATCAAATATAGAACTAATTGAGGAACTTGTACCCCCTAAATAACTTTCCATGATCCCAACATTAGCAAATTTATTTTCAAGAGATTGAGAATTGGCTTCAACAGTTTTACGGTTTGTTTCATACAATTCTTTCCCCTTTTTGTGGCCTATGATCATCACTTTTTCTTTGGTGTTCTCCATTGTCTTTGCTTTTGGCTTGTCTTTTGACTCCATTTTTCTCAATTTTCTATGATCTTCACATTCCAATATATGGGACTCACTCATTAGGTTGTTTTGATCACTATTATCATTGATCTCTTGTGGGATGTTTCTTGAGAGCTCTTTGATTGCATTCTTGGACTTGGAAAACAACCACTCTATAGTTTTACTTGCCTTATCAAATGCTAACATGTCTTGTAAATCGAAGAACTTACGTGCTATTTGAAGTGATAATCTCATTCTTCGATCTCTCACCCCTTGAGCGGTGCAAATCTTGCTATGTCTATCCTTTTTTTCTGTTCTCTTTCGCGGCTTTGCACTTAGTTTTCTCTTTCTTGATGATGGCGATACAGGCTCAGCGCTGGGATTTGAACTCTGGTCTTCTATGAATTTCACGTTAGCACGTTCAAATCTTGAATTGTTAGGATCAATTTCAGCGTCAGGATGGTGATCACTAGCCTCTAGCTCTTGTTGTTTTTGTTGATGGGAAAAGATTAGGCTTAGTGAGGATTCATGGTCATCAAGAAATGGAGAAGGAAAGTTATTCAAGAAAAATGGATGATCTTCTACTATTATTGAAGTTGAGTTAGGGTTTTCATGATGTGTATAAGAATGTTGAAGCAATTCTTGTGAGGTATAGGAAAAATGGTCGTTGATGTTGCTTTTGGGAAACATGTATAGGATTTTTTAAGTAGTAAGTGTAAAAAAGTTGGTCAATCAAGCTAGGGTTTTGGTTACATTTGCAAGTTATCAAGAACCTTAGGTTTGCTTTACTCCATATATTGAAGAGAGGAATAAAGCAGAAAAAGATGAAGTTGTGGAAACGGGATAGGGGAGTAGGGCTTGACTAATAACACAACTGAATGACTAAAGCAGTGGAGGAAGAAAGGAAGAAATGGAATGATATATGGTGGAAATAGTTTATAGAATATTGAAGATAATAGGAAATAAGAAACAAGGTTATATATTTATATCTGGGATTCTGTCAATAAGCTAAATTTGATTTAACTCATATATTAATCAGTATAAAGAATATTTACATTACATGTTAACATATTCTAGCTGATAAGTTGCCTTGTTTTTCAGATTACTAATCTCGATTTTTATGAACAATTACTTGTGATTATTATTTTGTGGAGTAGATGACTTAAAAAATATATTTTAAATATCATCATATAGAAGTTAACTTCATTAAATTTAGCGCAAATGGTTGATTAGAAGTGATATTTTTATTTGTATTTAAGTTATATTACTAACAAACGTAAAAAAAAAAAGTTACATGTTAGTATAGTTTTACTTGTTATAGCAAGTCATTTATAATTTTATCAAGTAATCAATTAATTTTTCTCATAAAATTTTTGTAAGTAATTTTAAGTTTTTAAAGCAAGTGGATAAGAGAGTAGACTAGAATGTGAGTCTGTGAAACTGCCACGTGGCAGCACTTGAGATGTTGATAGTAACTGGACCTAGCTCGAGGTATGATGGGCTGGGTGTAGGTTTTTGGAGGGAAATTTACAGTATTGTCGTGCTGAACAATAGCCGACTAATATATATATTTTACATTAATATAATATTTATGTGTATATATATATATATATATACATATATATAAAGTATATTATTTATAAATAATTTATATTTTTTTAATATTTGATTAGCGGCTCTAATTATTTTTGAGTTATCATTTATAAAATTACATTAAATATATTATTATTGTTATTAATACGTTAAAACCTCTTTTGTTGGTGGGCCTTTGGGTAGAGATCTAAGAAATTAGGGAATAAAAAAGGGCAGATGTTGCCCAAACCTATAGGTATAGCTAGAAGCTAAAGAGTGAAGGACAATTATTAATTCAAGCAACACCAAAACTTGTTTGCTTTTAGCACCTATGGGACTTTAAAGACCTTGCTCTTTGACTGCTTGTCTATATGTCACTTTCACTTCTACATCTCTTAATTTTTCGATTTAACTCTAAGGTGTCTTATCGCAGTCTGAATTACTCGTTTATTTTTACAAACGAGCATTATTTTCTTACTAGTTTGTCTGATAGCTCAATTCACTAATGATATTGTCACCATTCAAATTTTTCGCCCTTAAAAATCGTGATGGTACCTATTAATGTAAGCTAGACAATTCGACTGCTTGAACAAATTACCTTTTACCTATTTTAATCCTTTAATAATTATGAAACAATAGCGTGTAGACAACGGAATCTATTAGAAGAAAAACAATAAAACTATCCGAATATATATATCCAATACAACTTTTTGAATAACTGCTACCTAGAACTGGTGGTACAGCTTCACAGACGGTCTAAGAGTATTACAAACAAAGTTCGAAAGATAATAATGCACTGTTTTAGAAATAAGTGAATGAAACATGATAAAGGGATAGAGGGAGATGCCAGGGCCTGCGGACGCCTGCAAGACTACCTTAGATCTCCGTATGAACTGAAGGCAGCCACCCAACCTAAGGTCCAAAAGCTACTGCTCCGGGATCTGCACACAGTCAGAATATAGTATCAGCACAACCGACCCCATGTGCTGGTAAGTGTCTAGCCTAACCTCGGCGAAGTAGTGACGAGACTAGGACCAGACTGCCAAGTAAACCAATGCACTTTAACTATATACAACGGAAAAGAAGAACAGTAATGTACAGTCAAGTATGGGTAGGGGAAACATGCTGCATGAAAACATCAATTAAGCATAGAAGGACAATTGGGTAAATAAGAGGAAAGCCATATCTTATATATCAACAAGAATCGGGAATCATAAAGTGCACGGCATTATCCTTCGTACTTTTACTCTCGTCCTTACCAAAGAAATCAAGTAATGAAAATGTACACAGCATCACCCTTCGTGCCTTTACCCTCGTCCTCACCATATAATCAATATATTCAGCACAAAATTATATATCGTACGGCATGACATCACCTTTCGTGCTTTACGCTCTTCCTCACAATCATACACGGCATCGCCCTTCGTGCTTTAACACTCTCTCACCAAAACAATACACCGCATCGCCCTTCGTGCTTTAACACTCTTCCTCACCCAAACAACAATCACAAACAATAGGAAAAAAATAAATGAAATTACAATAAGAATCTCGGTAAGGGAAAAATAATCCAATAATCAAATCCCGGCAACGGAACAACATTAAGAGAAACATTAACATCCCGATAA
Source organism: Nicotiana benthamiana (assembly GCA_034376525.1). Taxonomy (NCBI): domain Eukaryota; kingdom Viridiplantae; phylum Streptophyta; class Magnoliopsida; order Solanales; family Solanaceae; genus Nicotiana; species Nicotiana benthamiana. Next base: position 50,582,084 of record CM067330.1, on the reverse strand, counting down.
GAGAGATAACATTAAAAGCAACAATATTCCGGCAAGGGAGGCAACATAATGATTCACTTCTCTTTCTAACTCTAACTTCACAACTTACTTCACAACTTGAGCCAAATCTAAAAGGTTCAATTATCACTTATACTTTCATATTTCATTAAACAACTTGAGCCAACGTTCCTAAATGCTCAAACGTCACAATTACTTCCACAAACTTTTCCCAACAATAAAAATCATCACCAAGGCATGAATAATACAACGAAGTTATAATAATTATAATATAAGAGTCACATGCATGCTTGACACTAATGTATAGATACTCGTCACCATGTCTATACGTCGTACTCAACAAATACCATATAGAAAATAGGACTCGTCTCCTAATACCTCAAGCTAAGGTTAGACCAACCACTTACCTCAATGCCACAAATACAATTCAAGTCTCAACTATCCCTTTACCCCTTGATTCCACCACCAATTCGCTTGTATCTAGCCACAAGTTAATTAATTACATCAATAATTCCTAAATGAATCAATTATAATGCATGAAAATAAGTTTTCCAAAGTTTGCCTAAAAAGTCGAAAATCGACCTCGGGCCCACATGGTCAAAACCCGAGGTTCAAACCAAGATACGAATACTTCATTCACGAACCCAAATATATAATTTTTTTTAATAATCGAACCTCAAATCGAGGTTCAAATTCCAAAATTTTAAAAACCTAGGTTCTACTCAAGACACCCAATTTCCCCCATGAAAACCTTTGATTTGAGTTGAAATCATGTGAAAAGATGTAGAAATTGAAGACAACGAGTTTGAAATAACTTACAATCGACTAGGAGAAGAAATTGCCTTTGAAAAATTGCCCAAGAGTGTTTTGGATTTGAAGAGATATGAAAATTGGTTAAAAATGCGTCTAAGTCTAAATTTATAGGTCTCTGATATCGCAATTGCAACCACATTTCGCAATTGTGAACCTCTCAAAATTTTGAGAAGTTCGCATTTGCTAACAAAATATCGCATTTACGACCAAGCCAATTTTTCGGTCTTCTTCGCATTTGGACCTCTCGCAAATGAGAAGTCGCATTTGCGATACAAGAGTTGCATTTGCGACTAATTGGGGGGGGGGGGCATCGCATTTGTGATGGGAACCTTGCATTTGCGAGATAGTGCTAGCCTGGGCTCATTTGCATTTGGATCATAGCGTTCGTATTTACGATCTCACATTTACAAGCCAAGCTTTGTATGCAATATATCAGTCATAAATCTACAACATCCTAGGTCTAAATATCACTCTATGGCCTATCCAAAACTCATCCGAGCCCTTGGGGCTCCAAACCAAACATGCACACCAACCTAAAATATCACACGGGCTCGCTCGTGCATTCAATTAACCAAAATAACATCAATAACTATGAATTTAGCATCAAAATCATAAAATTTCTTAAGATCATCAAATTTTCTAATTTTCTCAAATAAGGTCTGATTCATGTCATTTCAAGTCCGTTTCTTTCCAAATTTCAAAGGTTCGAATCATATATAAGACCTGTACGAGGCCCCAGAACCAAAATACGAGCCTGATACCAATGGTTTCAAACATATTTTATTTTCAAAAACTCTTATATCTTTAAACAATTTTCTTTAAAAAATCATTTCTTGGGCTTGGGTACTCGGAATTCAATTCTGGACATACGCCCAAGTCCCATATTTTCCTACGGACCTCCCGGGATTGTTGGAATATGGATCCACATCCATGTTCCCAAACTATTGATTGAAGTCAACTTAAACTCATTTTAAAGGCAAAATTTATTATTTTCCATAGTTTTTCATATAATGGCTTTCCAGCTACGTGTCAGGACTTACCACGCAAATTGATGTGAGTTAAAAAGAGGTTTTAAGGCCTTAGAATGCAGAATTTATTTTTAAAACAAGTGATCACGTTCTCTACCTCTAAAATAACTGTTCGTCCTCGAACGGACAGAAGAAGGAAGCACCTGAGTCGGAAAAAAGATAGGGATAATGGCTCCAGGACTTGTACTCCCAAGTCGATGCCTCAGAAGGCTCACCTCTCCACTGAACACAAACAGAAGGTAAATTCTTCGATCTCAACTAATGAACCTACTGTTCTAGAATAGCTATCAGCTCTTCTCATAAGACAAGTCCTTGTCCAATTAGACAGTGTTGAAATCTAACACGTGGGATGGATCGTTGTAATACTTCCGAAGCATGGATGATGTTGATACGTAATTTTTTCCCACGCATCAATACTTTCAAAATAGCATGTACATACATATATAAGCATGACCAAGAGTGTTGGTATTTTTTCCTAATATTTAAAGATTTTAAAATTAATGTATTATCAATTTTTAGTAGTACAAAATCCAATAATTATTTCCAAAATTAGCATTTTGGCAAATAATTATTTTTATTCTTATGCTGACACCAAATATATTTAAGGTGATTTTTGTATATTTTCACAAATTTATTTAGTATTTTAAAAGCTAAATTGTATGTAATTGCAATAATAGCCTATTTTTACGATTACTGGTATTCTATAATTATAAAATTATTTTGAGTATTTTTAGATTAATATTTATATTGTATTTGTTGGCTCAGTTTTTTTTAATTTATTATAAAAATCATTATTACTATTTTATAAAATAAAATGGGAATATTGGTTATTTAACATTTAGCCCATTTCTATTTCAATTACAGCCTCATTTCCTTTCATTTTTCACCTTAACTTGACCACAATCTGCCTAAATTAAACCTAAATTACCTGACCCAATCCAAAAGACCCAACCCGTTCCTCACCTGCCCATTTAAATCTGGACCATGGATCACTAAAGATCAACGAACATAAATCACCCCTTCCTTTTGAACCCCAAATGACAACCCTAATTCCCTGATGTCTCATTCACAGCCGCCTTTGAAACCTCTCTTCTCTCAAAACTCTCTCAAACTCTAGCCTATCTCACTGTTGCCTACCTTAAGCTTATCGCAAATCATGGCTATTCCGGTCATGATACACTTATATTCACCCTCTATTACTCCTGTGAGTTCAATACTGGAAGAACCAAGGTCTTGACCTTGATGTCTCCCTTTCAGATCTTCTCAAATCTATGGATCTATGGCTTCTATGGCTACTATTCCAGCATATTCGAGCAATATGAGTTTTTTCGACTCGGGATCGGACTTTCCTCAAGACCTTTCTCATTTCTAGGGGTTTTTCGACAATCCATGGCTATTCGAGGTTCTTTATGATTTTTCTTTTCTTAGATCTGTCACATATCTATACTCCAGCTGGGTTTTCAAACGATTTCCCAATTTTTCTTTCAAAAAATTATCTTTTTTAAGAACTTTCTTTCCCGATCTAGGGTTTTCTAAAAATGTTTTGGTGATTTCTGACTTTCCTTTTCCTTTACGTGTACTTGTTCCTATTGTGTTCTTGTATTCTTCCTTTTACCATGCTTTTGTATAACTATCTTACTGTGTTCTTCTATATGTGTTTTTTGCTATAATGTTTTCTCATGTTCTTGTGTTCTTCTACTACATTTTTCTACTAAGTATGATGAGTTCTTTATTTGCCTTTTTCTGGACTTTGTTTGAAGTTCTTTCTAGACACATTTCATCTACTGTTTCCTTAAATTTACACTACCTCTTTGTCCTCTGAACTTTTCTCAAGACATATTCTTTATGCTTCAAATCATCTTTTATGCTATAGTTGTTTTGAACCTTTTATTTTACCTGCTTATTTTTCTCATGAGTCTCTAAAAGAGAATTCGGTGCATGTTTCAGTTATTTGCCTTCTCGTCTCTACATCTGATTCGAGTTGAAAAACCTTAGAATTTGGGGTTTTTGGTAATTTTGGTATTGTGTTTGGACTAGGGTTCTATTATGGGACCCTGGATTCTCTAAATTAAGTCTGAGCCTAAGTACTGAGTCTGAGCCCCTTTGTTTGTGACTCTGAACTTTTCTATACTAGATCTTTCTAATTAGCTTAACATTTCTTTCTTGTTTGACATGTCTGTATGCTTTATAAATGAGAGATTCTTCCTTCAAAAGGGCTTTACCAATTTGTGATTGATTCATAATTCCGTTTAATAAGGTTCGATTGATTGATACTGATTTTCTTTAATTAAACTTTTCCTCACCATTTCTGGTTAACTTCATTCATATCAAAACTCAATTTCTAATTTTACTGGTTGTTTATTGATTCCCTTTCCATATTTGTCCCCAACCGTGTACCATTGAATGCTTTCCTTAAATGATTTCTATGTATTTACCCTTTTCGCGCTACTTTGAAAAGGTTTTAATCAAAACCCCTTTCGTTCTACCCGTTGAGATTAGAATCCTTTCACTAAAGAGGGATTGATTTTAATAAATATTTCCTTGACTTTCTTATCTGCTTTCTACACAATAAAAAAGAGCATGACCCTTCTATACACATCATCGATTATTGAACACTTAAAAAAATCAATATTCCCAACCTCTCAATTGCAATGCTCTTTAGAGTATTCTTCTCTCTTCTAAGGTTTCGTGTACTGTTTGGTTGCAATTTGTCAAGACTCTTGCCTTCACTTATTTGTTTCTCTGAAACTGGTATATCTTAATTTTGATTTCAACTTCTTCCCTATGTGTTTACTTTACAGTTGCTATACTCATGTCTACTTTGTTGCTCATGTTCTGCAATGAATATGGTGCTTTCTCTTTGCATCTGCTATGTTTCCTGAATTCTCCATACCATCACCTTTTCTATGTGTGTGAGTCAAGGCTCATGGCCTGGCAGTATCCATATTGCTGCCCAGGTCTGAAGCTGATCCACAATGGATCCTAACTGTTAAGATTGGGCTAATAGGCTAGTTAGGGGTGTGCCAGTACTTCCCATTGTTGGGCGTGACCACCAGCCTGCCCTGTCTTTCCGTAATTCCCTCTTCATGCACTTGCACTTATTCTTAGACTCTAAGCTCTGTCCCAACTCTTATGAGCCTTGCTTTGGGACCCTGTGTTCCCTCTAAACTTGGACATGGGAGGGCTAGCCCTTCCACAATGCACTTTGATTTAACCCTGCTATGTGTTTGGGGTGTAAGCACTTCCCGGAGCCCTTTGAGACTCCTGGGAACTTTGACACATCCCAAATAAGAGAAAGGCTTTTGTAAATCTGATCCTAGAAGTTGGTTTATCTTATATTGTTAAACTTTAAGTCTGAATTAGGCTGTTTGGATGTAGCTTGGATTTCTGATGTAATTTTTTACTTTTCTGGTTCACTTTGGTATGTAGTAATTTGTAATAACTATGGGGATGGCTAGTGGAATGGGATGGGGATGAATGAATGCAAAGGGTAGATAACTTGACTATAGGATTTTTCTGATTCTTGCATTCACATAAATTACTGCATTCTCGTAGATAACTTGCTCATAGGAATTTTTGAACTTCTGCATTATCATTTTTCAAAATTTCTGCCTATAAGTTCAGCATTCTCATTTTTTAGAAATCCTTCCTATAAGTTCTGCATCCTCATCTTAGAAAAACCGCCTATAAGTGTTGCATTGCTACATATAGAGATCTTATCTCTAAGATTTTTGCATATTCTGCATATAGAAACCATGATCATAAGTCTTTCTGCACTTCAGCATGCATATGTCATTTGGCAAACGATCCTAGGTTTAATAACTATCTACCTATATCTATCACTAGACAAACTTGTTCATATGTCTAAAAATAATAAATAGTATGCTAGATATTATGCCTATAAGACCTCCTGTCTTGCATCTGCGTCCATCACTAGGCAAACTTGTTCATAGGTTTAAAATAATAAACAGCATGCCAAATATTATGCCTATAGGACTTTCTGAATTCTTGCATCTGCATCCATCTCTAGGCAAACACGTTCATAGGTTTAAATAATAAACAGCCTTCTAGATACCATGCCTATAGGACTTTACATTCATGTTTCAACTATGATGTGTTTAAAATCAATTGCGCTTAGAAATCATGTCCATAGAAGTAATCAGTTGAATCAGCTTCGTCCATTTCCTATATGAGCCTAAAATCAGTAAATAATATTGTTTAAATCTGCAGAACCTTTTGTTTATAAATCCAGTAAATATTTTATTTTTGTTTAAAATCAATACATTCTTTGCACTTCTAGATATCATGCGTATAGGTCTCACCTAGGCAAACTATCATGCGATTAATGAATTGGGTCAGTTCTTAATAAATTACAGCCAAACCAAGCCTAATTCGGACTTCTCATCTGAGAAATATGTGACAGATCAGTCTGTCTTATCTCTTTAAATCTAATTTAGTCCATAACTAGTAGTTGAAGTCGTGCTATATAATTTTCTCCTTAAGTGGGGAGGCCTATTTGAGCCTTAACTGTTATTTGCTTTCTCCCTAACTGCTTATGCGTTCTTGGATGTGATCTTAGACTTTTATCCTTTTAAAACTCTAAAGGCCCCAACTCCCTACCCTTTAGGATTAGTAGTCTTAATGCTTCCAGGATTGATAGGATCGGGATGGGTAATAACATGTAGTAATAAATGATACCATTCCGCGCTTTAATACCTTAACGGGGTGGGAATGGTAGATATGGATATGATGACCGGTATGCTAATACCTCATGTAGCCCCTCTGTTTTTGAGGAGTTATTATTGGGTATTGCATTGACGTGATCCATATTAATCATAAACCTAGGACCCCCTTCCCTTTTACTTGTTTATTTTTTTCACAATTGTTTAAATCTTTTCTTCAAAATTTTTGCCCTCTTTATTTTTTTTCTTTTTTAATCTACTAGCAATATTATATGAAAACACCCTCTACTTGAGCCCTTACTTGCTTACTTGTTACGTGAAGTCACAATTATATCATTGGGAACCACATTAGTGGATCTTGGGGGTACCTAACACCTTCCCCCCGAGATAATTTCTAGACCTTACCCATACTCTGGTTTTCCAATTCCAACCCTTCTTTAGTGTCCTAATGCACTTCAATCATTAGGTGGCGACTCTTCAAATTCACAAACTCAATCCTCAAAAGGGAACGAGTTGTCCTCCAAAATATCATAAACCCGATTTCGCCTTAGAAAAAACAATCAAAAGGAAGATGGTGAAAGACCACCACAAAGAGACCCTCGCTCACGCCTTAGTCTTATTCGAAAACAAAAGCGGATGGGCCTTCCTCAAGAAAAAAGCCAATCTGATTTCGGGGGGCATGTAGGCGGAGAAAGGCTGGGAAGGATGAGATCGGTCGAGTGGTCTCAGTTGGAGGGATTCTTATCTCATTCCATTCCAGTGGCTCAACCAGTAACCAATGGCGAAAACTAAAAAATCCATGGTTTCCCGGTAGAACCCTATTTCGCCCAAGTTGTTTTGGAACCGGAAAAAAGAAGCGGTTTTTCGCACAGCTTGCTCATAGTGCAGGTCCCACTTGTATATCGTATTTGGCCACTCGTTCAATTCTTTCGAATTCATTGGATCCTTTCCGCGTTCGAGAATCTCCCCCTTCTTCCACTCCGCCCCGAAGAGTAACTAGGACCAATTTAGTCTCGTTTTCATGTTCCAATTGAACACTGTCCATTTTTTATTATTCTCAAAGGATAAGATTATTCTCTTTATAGTGGCTCTTTCCCGACCGGATGTTATCTAAATCCCTAAAAGTCTCAGTCGCAAGCAACCTAAATATGGCACATGTCGCAGGGCCCCACTCGGATGACTGGTTTTGAGGCAGGCATCTCAATCTCGATAGGTGACTGGCAGAGGGTGAAAGCCTAGAAGACGCCTAAAACTCATAAGGAATAGGCACTGTACCGGCAGCGAACTCTAAGGTTTGGCTTTTTCTTTTATTGACTTTCTTGAGTCAATGTCGCATTTCGCTTGACCCCTCGATTCCTGAGAAACTCGGTGATCTCGAAGTTTTTCGAAGCCTGGTCAGAGTACGACTGGTTAGGGGGGCATGGGTTTTGTCCGAATGGATAAAGTCCATTCTCTCTTACTGGTCTTGGTATTACACTATCGCGGAGCAAAAAAATACTCCCACTAAGGCGCTACTTAGCCCGTAGGTTGTGCCATTGGTGACTAAGCATACAAAGAAATTATATCATTTTAATAATAACTAATAACGGCGCAGTCCGGTGTTACGACCTGGTGCTCTTGTGAAGAGCCAAAAGCTCTTGACGTAGGGAGGTTCGGTCCAGCGAGCAACACTTCCTCGTAGGGTCACCAAATCCTAAGGTCCCCATTCGGGGATTTCCCCGTAAAAGCTAAGTCCTTACTTTACACAGAGTGAAGCTTCCGGCAATGCTTCAACAAGAGCCAAAGCTACCCGGGCCTGGGAAGAAGAAAAATCGAATAGAGGAAGAAGTGGCCGTGTAACTGGCTCGCTCGGCAAAAACGAGACTAGGGACCATGCTCCCCGCTTTCTTCCTGTGGTTACTATTAGAACACAAGCCAAGGAACTCAAAACCACGTGTCTACCATTTCACCACCAAGGCATCTTGAAAGTGAATCGTATTCCATGAATATGATATCTATCTAGTGGAATCGATACATCGAGAAGGTAGCATGTCGAACTAGAATGCCCTGAATTGAGGAAGTGAAAGGCGGCATTGACAGCATGGGGACTCTGCTGGTGATATGTTTAGGCTTTTACCATTTCATGTTATTTGTGACTTTACTACTTTTATTTGTCTTTATTTAATGTCTTTATCTCTCTTATATTGCAAAACTAACTTGGCTCTTTGTTTCTTTTTTAAATGCTTTCTTTTACTGTTTTCCTTCAATACTGTTGTAATTATTGTAATCATGAACGTGCAAATACGTGTCAACTTGTTTCATTCTTGTAATTGCATATTCAATATCATATTCCACTCGTTCCAAACAAAATACCATAGCAACACTTATAATGAGTGGTATGAGTTGTTGTGCCTTCCAATATTATCACCCCCTAAATTTGGCAAAGGCGTATTTGCAGTAAAACCAAACGACCAACGGTGTAGTCGACGGTTCTCTACCTTTCCCTTTTGAGTTGTCCACTCAAGAGTACCGGTCTAGCCCCCCATAGAAACCTTACTCCATTCAATTGTGCATGCACATGGTCAAACCTAGCCGAGTCGATTATGTTGTCTGCATAATGTTTCTTTAAGATAGCCTTATCCAAAGTCCACTGGGTTTCCCTACAACCCAAGTAGACACTACCACGTCCTATGCATTTATTTGGAGAACTAAATGCTTGTTATGCCAATTATTGATATTAAATAATCGAGTATGGCAGGGGTCAGGGCCGATTTTCTTCTACGACTGCGCGAGCTGGGAGAGCTGTACAAGGGAGCCAACACTACCGAATATGGGGAAGGTCCTTTTGGGACCAAATAGATAGGAGTTTCTTTTCCTTTGCAAATGCAATAAGGCCTATGGCCATTAGTGACATTTTATTCCATTTTATTTAGTATCGTTTTTGGGATTCATCTTATTTTCTTATCAATAAAAATGAGGCATTTAGCATTTTATGTTCTCCAAATTTATTTGTCGCTAGGTCTACCTCGGGCACAACGAGGTCCCCCAAGATTAGTGCAAATTTTATATTCCCTGCACTACATGTTTAAAATTGCAACATCGTTTCTTATGATCCTTACTAACTTGCCACCTTTTTGTTTTTTCTTTTTGTTTATTCCCCTCCCCAAAGGTTAGTTCGTGAACTCCGGCATCAACATCGTATTCCACAATATCCAAGGGCCCTCCACCTACTCCTCCTCCTAGACCTATCAAAAGTAGGAACAAGGGAAAGATGGAAGATTTAAGCAACATCACAAATGAGAATCTATCGAAATGGGTAGAGGTTACTCAGGTTATTCAGGTTTCCAACAAAATTGCCTCTTAACTAGAACAAAATTTACTAAAAGTTCCAAGAAGAGCTTACCAAGTCTGGAATTTGGCTAATCTGTCATTTTCCTTGCTGCTCCAAAAGTCACTCGGAACCCCACACCTCCGCAAAATGTCCCAAACCATCTCACTTTTCACCACCACTACAATACTTGCCAGACTCCCAACAACACTCTGTTGCTCATCCAAGAACCATTGAACCCCACAAATGACCATTGCCACAACAACATACCCCATATATGTGAAAAATCGTGCCTATCTCAAGCATACTGAGTCTCTTATAAGAAATTTGGATGTGACTCTCTTATATGAAATTTGGCTGAAGAACTTAAGTTGCTGACCACCAGGATCCAGGGTGTTGAAGGCAATAAAGGAATTGAGGGTCTGAACTACGAAGATTTATGCATACATCCCGACGTCGAAATGCCCAAGGAGTACAAACCTCCAATTTTGAAATATTTGATGGTACATGAGATCCTAAGATTAACCTGAGAACATACTGCGACAAGCTGGTCGGAGGAGGAAAATATGAAAAGATTCGCATGAAGCTCTTTATGAGAAGTCCGAAAGGGGACGCTCTATCTTGGTACATTAGCCAAGATCTGAATAAGTGGTCAAATTAGGTGAGGATGGCGTCCGATTTCATGGACAGATTCAAATTCAACACAGAAAATGCACCAGATGTGTTCTACATCCAAAACATAAAGAAGAAACCTACGGAGACATTCCATGAGTATGCTACTCGGTGGAGATCAAAAGGTGCTAAGGTCAGGCCAGCCTTAGAGAAAGAACAAATGAACAGGTTCTTTATCCGGGATCAAGACCCACAATACTACGAAAGGTTGATGCTGATTGAAGGCCAAATATTTTCCGACATCATCAAACTAGGGAAAGGATCGAAGAGGGTATCAAAAGTGGTATGGTCACTAATTTTGAAGATTTGCAAGCCACCAACAAATCCTGTAGTCTGGTGGTACATCCAAAAAGAGGGACATATGTGCCATAATGCTTGCACAGAGAACCAAATCACAAGTCAAATACTGAGCCTACCTAATATCTCCACTCACATATCAACCCATTCTAAATTACCAAGCACATATGCCTTCTTACCAAGCCTCACCATCCACTTACCAATCGCCTCCACTACCCGCATATCAGCCCACTTCACACAAATACTCCCAACCCGCATATGTTTAACAAGCCTACAACACTCAACCGTCCTTCTATCAATCACCTCCCCTTTGCCAAAATTTCCCTAGACCCCGACCAAACTCCAACTGCAGGCCTCCCAAAGAATGCATTGCCATTGTCGAACCTATCAACCAGCTATATGAAAAGCTTAAAGCTGCTGGTTGTGTCACTCTTATCCTTGCCATAAACCACGAAAGCCCCTCCCAATGTGTAAACCCGAATAAAACGTGTACATATCATTCCGGCATGAAGGGACATACCATTGACGAATGCCACTCTCTAAAGGATAAAATCCAGGCTTTGATAGACAACAAGATCATCGTGGCAAATGAGCCTTCCCCAAATGTCTGTAACAACCCTCTACCAGACCACAAGGGTGGAGGTATACATATGATTGAGATAGAAGATGATTGGTACCCCGAGGGATCAATCGGGTTGATAACGGAAGGAGACGATCCAAAGAAATCAACAGTCACTCTCAATCCTATTGTAGTCCAAATTCAGCCTTGTGAAGATGCTGAGGTAAACATGTCCATACCACTTGAGTTTGAAGTACCAGCCTCTGCAAAGACGCCAATACTGATCGAGGTCGAGTTTGGATCCCCAAAGGCACATGAGCCCTTTGAAGTCATCGTATTACCTTCCTAAACAAGGGTGCAAAAGACATACCATGGGATTACACAGCTGAGGCAAGAAGGAAGGGAAAAGCCAAGTTCGGGGAAACAGTTGCAGGTACGCTATAACAAGAAGCAGACCTCTAGTCGACAAACCATCATTGAAACTGGACCCGATGATCATTGGAGAAAGATACAAGCCAAGGAGTACTCGGTCATTGACCAACTAATGAAAACACCAGCATAAATCTCTATCCTGGCTTTGCTACAAAGTTCTGACGCACACAAGAATGCTTTGTTAAAGGTGATGAGTTGAAGCATATGTACCCAGCAAAATCACTGGAGGAGAAATGGAAAACATGGTGGGTCAGGTATTGGAAAGTCACAAAATCACCTTCTACGAGGATGAGCTACCATCAGAAGGAATAAGCCATAACAAGGCATTGCACATCATTGTGTAATGCAAAGATTATTTTTTCACCTGGATCTTGGTCGATGGAGGATCCAGTATGAACATTTGTCCTCTGTTAACACTCAGAACAGTGGGAAAAGGACTGCATGAAACCAACGACCGTTCCATCAACGTCAAAGCTTTCGACGAATCTCAAAGGTCCACTATTGGGGAGATTAGCCTACGTTTGCAAATGGGACCCACCTAGTTCGATGTTGATTTTCAAGTAATAGACGTGACGGCATCTTACAATCTACTATTGGGACGACTGTGGATTCATGCTGCCAGGGCCATGGTGTCAATACTACATCAGGCAGTAAAATTCGAGTGGAATCACCAGGAGGTGATCATTCATGGGGATGGTAGCAACCTCATATATAGCCGCTAGACCATCCTAGCAGTCAGAGGAAGAAGGAAAATAGGTGGAGAAACCTACCATCACATCGAGCGAGTCAACGCCATAGACAAAGATAAATGGTGGGACAATAAAATCAAAAGCATACTGAACTGGTGGGGGTATGAACCTGGCAAAGGACTTGACAAGAATCTCCAAGGAATCTCCAAGCCTATCAAACTAAAGAAACATGGTACCACCTTTGGCTTGGGTTATAAGTATACCTAGAAAGAATTCAAGGACTGGTCGCCAGCCTGGCGCGGCCCTTACTATCCATTGGAGCAGCCAATACCCCATCTGGAGCAGACTTTCCAACAAGCCGAAGTCATCTACGGGTCAGAAGAAGAGGAAGCACTGGAAGCAATGAAGAATTTGTTTTTGGAAGAAGATAATATGGATTGTTGCATCATTTTCGGGGGGGGGGGGGGGGGGGAGGAAGGCCCTTCCAAAAAACCCGTGAGCCAAGGAGAACGCCTTAATAATTGGTACATCAGAACCACCGAAGCCTGGCGTGCCTTGGGGTAGCAAGTCTAAACTAATCACCATGCACTATTTTGTTTTACTAATTTATTTCCCCTTCGCATTTTTTTTCAAATCAAACTCCAATGTTCAAAACATTCATAGAATTTATTAAAGTATTTCATTTTCTTATAAATATTAAGCTTATTATTTTTATTACTTTACACAAACATCATTACCATTACTTTACTTGATGAACCAATAATTGTGACATGCAACGAGACAACACAATAAACAGGCTTAGATTCAGAGGAGGACGATATACCGGAGGAGATTGTTAAGGAAAATGAGAATTTTGAGAATAGGCCTAACTCCAACTTGGACGAGACTGAGATTGTCAACCTAGGAGATGCAGAAAACATCAAAGAAACATGAATCAGAGTCCATTTGTCATGACCAGAAAAGAAAGAATATACAGAGTTCCTAAGGGAGTATGAAGACATATTCGCCTCGTCATACGACGACATGACTAGTCTAAGCACATCCATCGTGGATAAAAAATTACCGATTTATCCAGCCTGTACGCCAGTGAAGCAGAAGCTCAGAAAGTTCAAGTGAGATATGATTCTGAAAATCAAGGAAAAAGTCACTAAGTTTGTCAAAGCCAAAGTTCTCAGGGTGGTAGAGTATCCGACATGGTTAGCCAATATTGTGCCAGTAGCAAAGAAGGATGGGAAAGTTAGAGTCTGTTTCGACTACCAGGACCTCAACTAGGCCAGTCCCAAAGATGACTTCCCCTTGCTGAACATATATATCTTGATTGATAACTGCCAAACACGAGCTGCAGTTTTTTGTTGATTGTTTTGCTGGGTACCATCAGATATGGATGGATGAAGAGGATATTAGAAAACAGCCTTCATTGCACCATGAGGGATGTACTACTACAAGATGATGCCATTTGGGTTAAAGTATATTGGGGCCACCTACATGAGGGCCATGACTACCTTCTTTCATGACATGATACATAAGAAGATTGAAGTGTATGTAGCGGCATCATCATTAAGTCCAAGAAAGTTGCAGATCATATGGACGATTTAAGGAAATTCTTCAATAGACTAAGAAGATATAACCTGAAGTTAAATCCCACAAAATGTGCATTCGGGGTTCCAGTTGGGAAATTGCTTGGGTTCATCGTGAATCGCCGAGGGATTGAATTGGATCCATCAAAGGTCAAAGCTTTTCAGGAATTACCGCTTCCAAAGAACAAGAAAGAAGTAATAAGTTTCTTGGGAAGACTTAGCTACATCAGCCGGTTCATAGCATAATCCACTGTCATCTGTGATCCAACCTTTAAGATGCTGAAGAAGGACGCCGCTACCAAATGGACTGATGACTGCCAAATGGCCTTCAACAGAATCAAGGAGAACTTGTCAACACCGCTAGTCCATGTTCCTCCCGAGACAGGTAGACCCCTACTACTCTACCTTGCGGTGCTAGATGGAGCGTTTAGTTGTGTTCTGGGGCAGCATGATGAAACAAAGAGAAAAGAGTAGGCCATCTATTATCTCAGCAAGAAGTTCACCCTGTACGAGGCCCGATATTCCCTGTTAGAACGCACCTGTTGTGCTTTGACTTGGGTGGCTCTGAAGCTGAAGCACTATTTCTGTGCATGCACCACGTATCTCATATCAAGAATGGACCTGTTAAAGTACATCTTTCAGAATCTCATGCCCACTAGCAAGCTAGCCAAGTGGCAGATCCTGCTGAGTGAAATTGACATTGTCTATGTAACTCAAAAAGAAATCAAAGGACATGCACTAGCAGATCACCTTGTAGAAAAACACGGTGGATGGAGAATACAAGACCTTACAGACGTATTTTTATGATGAAGAGGTATCCTTCATAGGAGAAGGCATTGCAGAATCCTATGATGGTTGGAAGATGTTTTTCGACGAAGCAGCAAACTTCAAAGGAGTTGGCAAAGGAGCAGTCCTAGTATCAGAAACCGTCAGCATTATCCGGTATCCGCCAAGATCAAGTTCCTATGCACCAACAATATGGCCGAATACGAAGCTTGCATCTTAGGGCTCAAAATGGCCATTGACATGAACGTCCAAGAGTTGCTAGTGATTGGAGATTCAAATTTGCTTATACATCAGGTCCAAAAAGAATGGGCAACTAAGAACTCCAAGATAATCCCATATTTGCATCATGTACAAGCGTTAAGGAAAAGATTCAGAAAGATGGAGTTCTGCCATGTTCCCAGGGTCCAGAATGAGTTTGCCGATGCATTGGCAACCTATCATCTATGATTCAGCATCTAGACAAGAACTTTATATACTT
Organism: Nicotiana benthamiana; assembly: GCA_034376525.1. Taxonomy (NCBI): domain Eukaryota; kingdom Viridiplantae; phylum Streptophyta; class Magnoliopsida; order Solanales; family Solanaceae; genus Nicotiana; species Nicotiana benthamiana. Next base: position 50,566,767 of record CM067330.1, on the reverse strand, counting down.
TATTCCGGTGAAGATTCACGATCAGCCAGCTTATTGTGCTTATGTCGAGGAAGAAGAGGACGAAAAACCCTGGTTTTATAATATCAAGGAGTATTTGGCAAAGGGAGAATACCCAAACTTGCAAATCCTACTCAGAATCACACACTTTGTAGATTATCTAATAATTTCTTTCACAACAGAGGAATCATGTAACTCCTGATTTAGGATTACTAAAGTGTGTCGACTTAAAGGAAGATTTTAAACTCTTAGAAGAAATCCATGCTGGGACCTGCGATCCACATTTGGACGCTTTTGTCTTAGCCAAGAAGATACTTTGGGCAGTTACTTTTGGATGAATATGGAAGTGGACTGCATCCTGTATATCCTAAAGTGCCATCGGTGTCAGATACATGCCGACATGATAAAGGTGCCTCCAAACGAGCTTACTGAAACAAGCTCACCATGGCTGTTCGCCACTTGGGGAATGGATATCATTGAGCCAATCGAGCACGCCGCATCAAACGGCACAAGTTCATTCTAGTGGCAATCGACTATTTCACCAAATGGGCTGAAGTAGCATCATAAAAGGCAGTGACTAAGACTTTGTTCGCGATAGTATTGTTTGTCGGTTCGAAATTTCGGAGTCAATCATCACTGATAATGGTTCCAATCTCAACAGTGACTTAATGAAAGACATGCGTGAAACCTTCAGGATTAAACGCAAAAATTTTACAGCAACAGACCTCAGATGAATGGAGTCGTAGAAGCCGCCAACAAGAACATCACGAAGATACTAATGAAAATGATAGAAAAGCGTAAACAGTGGCTTGAGAAGCTATCATTTGCTTTATTAGGATACTGCACCACAGTCCGCACATCAACCGGGGAAATTCCCTACATGTTGGTTTATGGTGCAGAAGCATTCATTCTCGCAGAGGTAGAAATTCCCTCGTTATGAGTCATACAGGAAGTAGAACTCGACGATGCAGAATGGGTAAAGAGTTGCTACAAGCAGTTAGCCCTCATAGATGGAAAAAGAATGAACGCAGTCTGTCATGATCAACTTTATCAGAACAGAATGTCCAGAGCCTTCAACAAAAGAGTCAAGCTAAGACAATTAACACCAGGACAGCTGGTATTGAAGAAGATTTTTCCACATCAAGATGAAGCCAAAGGAAAATTCTCCCCCAATTGGCAGGGTCCATACATGGTTCATCGGGTTCTGACAGGAGGAGCCCTCATACTTGTAGAAATGGACGGAGAAGTTTGGCCAAAATCAATCAATTCAGATATTGAGGCGATACTATGTGTAGTCTTTACGCCTTCATACAAGATGAATTTGAACTATGTCTAACCTTATTCCTGTTTAAGATGGGATACATAGGCAGCCTTATGGGTTCGGTCACAATTCAATAAAATTCTCATTTCCCTCCGCAATTAGAAACATGGGCAGAATTTTGAGGAGGACTCTCAAAATTTTGGAGCAAGAGAGGTTGCAATGTCTGGAACCGCGTCACAGTCGTTGGTTCATCTAAAGAAAACTTTCTTTTATGTATTTATGTTAGTTTTTTGCCAAATCACGCATGTCTACTATCAATTACTTTATTTAGCGACGCTACCGTGATGGTACACAACATTCATGGAAAATGAACCAAGCAGGACAAAAAAGTTCATGGGGATACGAACTAGCCTCCCCTTACAAAGCCCACGATTATTCTTTTGATGCAGGAACCCGAGTTACAAAAAACCGAATACATTTATGTACTCATACTTCTTGGGAATACAACCCTCAGAATCGTCACCTACGAACATTTGCTATGCGCAAGCAATATCCCCAACAACAACAATATCGCAACCAGCTATCGGCTATCAGTTAAGGAAATTAATTCACTTTTTATCCCTTGCATAAGGCTACATTTCTGCCTTCCCAGACTAAGTAGTGTCTCCATCTACATTTCCTGCATTGCATAAGGCTACCATTCTGCCTTTTGAGACTAAGCACTATCTCCATCTAAATTTTCTGCATTGCATAAGGCTACCATTCTGCATTCCGAGACTAAGCACTGTCTCCATCTACATTTCCTGCATTGCATAAGGCTACCATTCTGCCTTCCGAGACTAAGCACTGTCTCCATCTGCATTTCCTGCATTACATAAGGCTACCATTCTGTCTTTCGAGACTAAGCACTGTCTCCATCTGCATTTCCTGCATTGCATAAGGCTACTATTCTACCTTCCAAGACTAAGCTCTGTCTCCATTTGCATGGCTGAAATATCACCGCTTCATTTAAATTATGCATGGATGAAAGAACTCAACGTCACTTACATCATGTATCGGCTGAAATATCGCCATTTTATTTTTATTCCTTGCATTGCTGAAATATCAACCTCATTTACATCCTGCATTGGCTGAAAGATTGCCATTTCATTTAAATTCTACATTAATTAAAGGATCGCCATTTCATTTAAATTCTACATCGGGCGAAAGATCTCCACCTTTTACATTTCATGGGCTAAAATATTGCCACCATTTGCATTTCATGACTGAAATATCGCCAAATTATCTGAAGGCGTCATTGTTCGAAGGCACCATCTTCATAGCCCGAGAATGCCATGCCATGGCCTGAGGACCCCATTTTATCTTTTGCATGTCATTATTCAAACGCATCATAGTTCAGAGACATCATTCTCGCAGCTCAAAAACATCATTTCATGGCCTGCGAATCCTATGACATGCTTCATGGCCCAGGACATCATGGTCTGAGAACATCATCCAAATCGTCCAAACACAACATTTATGGTCTAACGAGAACTTGCATCACGTTTAAATTTATGCATGATATATGTTCGTATTGCCCAATTGCAGGTACACCAGATAGCAACGGCCATCTCAGCAGGAGGGATCCCGCATCGGTTCTCGTAGCCCTGCTGGACTATGCCCGTCTACCCCAACCGAACTATCGCGTCTAGTCTTGAAAGACCTCCATCGGCATACTCCGCTGATAGATCCTGAACTACATACAGCCTGATTCCTGTAAGGCCAAGGATATATAGGTATATCGAAAACTAGAGTGTGGCCAAAACTCTTCAAATCATTTCGTCTGGTCAAAATTGGCTATTAAATCTTTACCCGATAATTCTTTCATTCTACCCGAGTAAAGAGGGGCAACTGTTGATACCCAATATTTTCACGAATCTTTATATACAAAATACTTTCGAAATAGTATGAACATGCATATATAAGCATGCCCAAGAGTGTTGGTATTTTTTCCTAATTTTTAAATATTTTAAAATCAATTTAATGTCTATTTTTAGCAGTACAAATCCAATAATTATTTCCAAGGTTATCATTTTGCCGAATAATTTATTTTATTCTTATACTGACACCAAATGTAATTAAGGTAATTTTTATACATTTTCACAAATTTATTTGGTATTTTTAAAGCTAAATTGCATGTAATTGCATCTATAACCTATATTTACAATTAACGACATTTTATAATTATAAAAGTTTTTTCAGTATTTTTAGATTAATATTTATATAGTATTTGTTGGCTTAGTATTTTTAATTTATTTTTAAAATCATTATTACTAAAGATTTAGCCCATTTCTATTTCAATTACAGTCTCATTTCCTTTCAATTTTAATGTTAAATAGACCCCCAACTCCGGCCCAAATTAAACCTAAGTTACCCAACCCAATCCTAAAGACCCAACCCGTTTTCCACCTACCTATTTAAATCTGGACCGTTAATCACTCAAGATCAACGACCAGAAATCACCCCTTCCTTTTTAGCCCTAGATGACTACCCTATTTCTCACATTTATCATTCTCAGCCGCCTTTGAAACCTCTCATCTCTCAAAAATCTCTCAAACCCTACCCTATATCACCGCTTCCTACCTGAAGCTCACCGTAAATCATGGCCATTCCGGTCATGATACCCTCACATTCACCCTCTATTACTCCCGTGCTTTCAATATTGGAAGAACCAGGGTATTGACCTTGATGGCTCCCTTTCACTTCTTCTCAGATCTGTGGATCTATGGCTTCTCCGACCACTATTCCGGCATATTCGAGCAATATGAGTCGTTTCGACTCAAGGTCGGACTTTCCTCAAGACCTTTCTGATTTGTAGGGCTTTCTTTGCATCCATGGCTATTCGAGGTTCTTTCTGATTTTTCTTTTCTTTGATCTGTCACGTATCTATGCTCCACTTCGGTTTTCAAACGATTTCCCCAATTTTTCTTTAAAAAATTATTTTTTAATATCTTTCTTTCCCGATCTAGGGTTTTCTAAAATGTTTAGGTGATTTCTGACTTTCCTTTTCGTTTACGTGTACTTTCCCCTTTTGTGTTCTTGTATTCTTCCTTTTACTGTGCTTTTGTATGTCTATCTTACTGTGTTCTTCTATATGTGTTTCTTGCTATAATTTTTTCTGATGTTCTTGTGTTCTTTTAGTGTATTTTTCTACTAAGTATGATATGCTTTAAATCAACTTTTACTTTATAGTTGTTTTGAACCTGCTATTTTACCTACTTGTTTTCTCATGAGTCTTTGAGAGAGACTTCCGCGCTTGTTTCAGTTAGTTTCCTTCTCGTCTCTACATTTGATTCAAGTTGAAGACCCTAGTATTTGGGGTTTTTGGCAAGTTTGGTCTTGTGATTGGACTAGGGTTCTATTATGGGACCCTAGATTCTCTCAAATTAAGTCTGAGCCTAAGTATTGAATCCGAGCCTCTTTGTTTTGTGACTCTGAACTTTTCTATACTATATTCTTTCTAATTAGCTTGACAATTCTTTCATGTTTAACATGCTGTATGCTTCATATATGAGGGATTCTTCCTTCAAAAGGGCTTTACGAATTTGTGATTAATTCAGAATTCCTTTTAATAAGGTTCGATTGATTTTTTAATTAAACCTTTCTTCACCTTTTCTGGCTAGATTCATTCATACCAAAACTCAATTTCTAATTTTACTAGTTGTTGATTGATTCCCTTTCTATATTTGTCCCCAACCGTGTACCATTGAATGATTTCCTTAAATGATTTCTATGTATTTACCCCTTTTGTGCTACTTTGAAAAGGTTTTAATTAAAACCATTTTCCTTAATTGGTTCTACCCGTTGAGATTACAATCCCTTAATTAAAGGGAGATTGATTTCAGTGAATATTCCCTTGCTTTTCTTACTTGCTTTCTGCACTATAAAAAGGGGAATGACCCTTCTATACACATCATCGATTATTGAACACTTCAAAAATTCAATATTCTCACACTCTCAATTGCAATACTCTTTCGAGTACTCTACTCTCTTATGAGGTTTCTTGTACTATTTGATTGCAATTTGGATTACAAGACTCTTGCCTTCACTTATTTGTTTCTCTGAAACTGGTATGTCTTAATTTTGATTTCGACTTCTTCCCTATGTGTTTACTTTACAGTTGCTATACTCCTATCTACTTTGTTGTTCATGTTCTGCAATGAATATGCTACTTTTTCTTTGCATCTGCTATTTTTCATGAATTCCCCATACCCTCACCCCTTCCATGTGTGTGAGTCAAGGCTCATGGCCTGGCAGTATCCATATTGCTTCCCATGTATGAACCTAATCCACAATGGATCCAAATCATAAGATTGGACTAACAAGCTAGTTAGGGGTGTGCCAGTACTCCCCATTGCTGGGCATGACCACCAGCCTATCCTAGCTTTACCTAATTCCCTCTTTATGCACTTGCACTTATTCTTAGACTCTAAGCTCTACCCCCCTCATATGAGCATTTCTTTGGGACAATGAGTTCCCTCTGAACTTGGACATGGGAGGGCTATCCATTCCACAGTGCACTTTGATCTAACCCTGCTATGTGTTTGGGGTGTAAGCACTGCCCAGAGCCCTTTATGACTCGTGGAAACTTTGACACATCCCAAATAAGAGAAAAGATTTATGAAATCTGATCCTGGAAGTTGGTTTATCTCATATTTTTAGACTTTAAGTCTGAATTAGGTTGTTTGGATGTAGCTTGGATTTCTGATGTAATTTTTTACTTTTCTGGTTCATTTTGGTCTATTATAATTTGTAATAACTATGGGTTAGTGGAAAGGTATGGGGATGAATGTATACGAAGGGTAGATAACTTGCCTATAGGATTTTTCTGATTCTTGCATTCACATAAATTATTGCATTCACGTAGATAACTTGCTCATAGGAATTTTTGAACTTCTGCATTATCTTTTTGTAGAAATCTTGCCTATAAGTTCTGCATTCTCATTTTTTAGAAATCCTGCCTATATGTTCTGCATCCTCATCTTAGAAAACCTGCCTATAAGTGCTGCATTCCTGCATATGGAGATCTTGTCTCTAAGATTTTTGCATATTCTACATATAGAAACCATGATCATAGGTCTTTCTGCAGTTCAGCATGCATATTTCATTAGGCAAACAATCCTAGGTTTAATAACAATCTGCCTATATCTATCACTAGGAAAACTTGTTCATAAGTTTAAAATAATAAATAGCATGCTAGATATTATGCCTATAGGACCTCCTAAATTCTTGCATCTGCATCCATCAATAGGAAAACTTATTCATAGGTTTAAAATAATAAATAGCATGCCAGACATTATGCCTATAGGGCTTCCTGAATTCTGGCATATATATCCATCACTAGGAAAACTCGCTCATATGTTTAAATAATAAACAACCTTCTAGATAACATGCCTATAGGACTTTACACTCTTGTTTCAATTATAAAATGTTTAATATCAATTACGCTTAGAAATCATGCCCATATGAGTAATCAGTTGAATCAGCTTCGTCCATTTCCTCTATGAGCCTAAATCAGTAAATAAGATTGTTTAAATCTGCAGAACCTTTTGTTTATAAATCCAGTAAGCCTTTCTTTTTTTTACATTTTAAAACGAGTACATTCTTTGCACTACTAGATATCATGCCTATAGGTCTCACCTAGGCAAGCCATCAGGTGATTAATTAATTAGGTTAGTTCTTAGTAAATTACAGCCAAACCAAGCCTAATTCGGACATATCATTCGAGAAATATGTGATAAATCAGCCGGTCCTAACACATTAAAGTTAATTCAGACCACAACTAGTTGCTGAAGTCGTGCTATATAATTTTCTCCTTAAGTGCGGAGGCCTATTTGAGCCTTGACCTTGATGGCTCCCTTTCACTTCTTCTCAGATCTGTGGATCTATGGCTTCTCCGACCACTATTCCGGCATATTCGAGCAATATGAGTCGTTTCGACTCAAGGTCGGACTTTCCTCAAGACCTTTCTGATTTGTAGGGCTTTCTTTGCATCCATGGCTATTCGAGGTTCTTTCTGATTTTTCTTTTCTTTGATCTGTCACGTATCTATGCTCCACTTCGGTTTTCAAACGATTTCCCCAATTTTTCTTTAAAAAATTATTTTTTAATATCTTTCTTTCCCGATCTAGGGTTTTCTAAAATGTTTAGGTGATTTCTGACTTTCCTTTTCGTTTACGTGTACTTTCCCCTTTTGTGTTCTTGTATTCTTCCTTTTACTGTGCTTTTGTATGTCTATCTTACTGTGTTCTTCTATATGTGTTTCTTGCTATAATTTTTTCTGATGTTCTTGTGTTCTTTTAGTGTATTTTTCTACTAAGTATGATATGCTTTAAATCAACTTTTACTTTATAGTTGTTTTGAACCTGCTATTTTACCTACTTGTTTTCTCATGAGTCTTTGAGAGAGACTTCCGCGCTTGTTTCAGTTAGTTTCCTTCTCGTCTCTACATTTGATTCAAGTTGAAGACCCTAGTATTTGGGGTTTTTGGCAAGTTTGGTCTTGTGATTGGACCAGGGTTCTATTATGGGACCCTAGATTCTCTCAAATTAAGTCTGAGCCTAAGTATTGAATCCGAGCCTCTTTGTTTTGTGACTCTGAACTTTTCTATACTATATTCTTTCTAATTAGCTTGACAATTCTTTCATGTTTAACATGCTGTATGCTTCATATATGAGGGATTCTTCCTTCAAAAGGGCTTTACGAATTTGTGATTAATTCAGAATTCCTTTTAATAAGGTTCGATTGATTTTTTAATTAAACCTTTCTTCACCTTTTCTGGCTAGATTCATTCATACCAAAACTCAATTTCTAATTTTACTAGTTGTTGATTGATTCCCTTTCTATATTTGTCCCCAACCGTGTACCATTGAATGATTTCCTTAAATGATTTCTATGTATTTACCCCTTTTGTGCTACTTTGAAAAGGTTTTAATTAAAACCATTTTCCTTAATTGGTTCTACCCGTTGAGATTACAATCCCTTAATTAAAGGGAGATTGATTTCAGTGAATATTCCCTTGCTTTTCTTACTTGCTTTCTGCACTATAAAAAGGGGAATGACCCTTCTATACACATCATCGATTATTGAACACTTCAAAAATTCAATATTCTCACACTCTCAATTGCAATACTCTTTCGAGTACTCTACTCTCTTATGAGGTTTCTTGTACTATTTGATTGCAATTTGGATTACAAGACTCTTGCCTTCACTTATTTGTTTCTCTGAAACTGGTATGTCTTAATTTTGATTTCGACTTCTTCCCTATGTGTTTACTTTACAGTTGCTATACTCCTATCTACTTTGTTGTTCATGTTCTGCAATGAATATGCTACTTTTTCTTTGCATCTGCTATTTTTCATGAATTCCCCATACCCTCACCCCTTCCATGTGTGTGAGTCAAGGCTCATGGCCTGGCAGTATCCATATTGCTTCCCATGTATGAACCTAATCCACAATGGATCTAAATCTTAAGATTGGACTAACAAGCTAGTTAGGGGTGTGCCAGTACTCCCCATTGCTGGGCATGACCACCAGCCTATCCTAGCTTTACCTAATTCCCTCTTTATGCACTTGCACTTATTCTTAGACTCTAAGCTCTACCCCCCTCATATGAGCATTTCTTTGGGACAATGAGTTCCCTCTGAACTTGGACATGGGAGGGCTATCCATTCCACAGTGCACTTTGATCTAACCCTGCTATGTGTTTGGGGTGTAAGCACTGCCCAGAGCCCTTTATGACTCGTGGAAACTTTGACACATCCCAAATAAGAGAAAAGATTTATGAAATCTGATCCTGGAAGTTGGTTTATCTCATATTTTTAGACTTTAAGTCTGAATTAGGTTGTTTGGATGTAGCTTGGATTTCTGATGTAATTTTTTACTTTTCTGGTTCATTTTGGTCTATTATAATTTGTAATAACTATGGGTTAGTGGAAAGGTATGGGGATGAATGTATACGAAGGGTAGATAACTTGCCTATAGGATTTTTCTGATTCTTGCATTCACATAAATTATTGCATTCACGTAGATAACTTGCTCATAGGAATTTTTGAACTTCTGCATTATCTTTTTGTAGAAATCTTGCCTATAAGTTCTGCATTCTCATTTTTTAGAAATCCTGCCTATATGTTCTGCATCCTCATCTTAGAAAACCTGCCTATAAGTGCTGCATTCCTGCATATGGAGATCTTGTCTCTAAGATTTTTGCATATTCTACATATAGAAACCATGATCATAGGTCTTTCTGCAGTTCAGCATGCATATTTCATTAGGCAAACAATCCTAGGTTTAATAACAATCTGCCTATATCTATCACTAGGAAAACTTGTTCATAAGTTTAAAATAATAAATAGCATGCTAGATATTATGCCTATAGGACCTCCTAAATTCTTGCATCTGCATCCATCACTAGGAAAACTTATTCATAGGTTTAAAATAATAAATAGCATGCCAGACATTATGCCTATAGGGCTTCCTGAATTCTGGCATATATATCCATCACTAGGAAAACTCGCTCATATGTTTAAATAATAAACAACCTTCTAGATAACATGCCTATAGGACTTTACACTCTTGTTTCAATTATAAAATGTTTAATATCAATTACGCTTAGAAATCATGCCCATATGAGTAATCAGTTGAATCAGCTTCGTCCATTTCCTCTATGAGCCTAAATCAGTAAATAAGATTGTTTAAATCTGCAGAACCTTTTGTTTATAAATCCAGTAAGCCTTTCTTTTTTTTACATTTTAAAACGAGTACATTCTTTGCACTACTAGATATCATGCCTATAGGTCTCACCTAGGCAAGCCATCAGGTGATTAATTAATTAGGTTAGTTCTTAGTAAATTACAGCCAAACCAAGCCTAATTCGGACATATCATTCGAGAAATATGTGATAAATCAGCCGGTCCTAACACATTAAAGTTAATTCAGACCACAACTAGTTGCTGAAGTCGTGCTATATAATTTTCTCCTTAAGTGCGGAGGCCTATTTGAGCCTTGACCTTGATGGCTCCCTTTCACTTCTTCTCAGATCTGTGGATCTATGGCTTCTCCGACCACTATTCCGGCATATTCGAGCAATATGAGTCGTTTCGACTCAAGGTCGGACTTTCCTCAAGACCTTTCTGATTTGTAGGGCTTTCTTTGCATCCATGGCTATTCGAGGTTCTTTCTGATTTTTCTTTTCTTTGATCTGTCACGTATCTATGCTCCACTTCGGTTTTCAAACGATTTCCCCAATTTTTCTTTAAAAAATTATTTTTTAATATCTTTCTTTCCCGATCTAGGGTTTTCTAAAATGTTTAGGTGATTTCTGACTTTCCTTTTCGTTTACGTGTACTTTCCCCTTTTGTGTTCTTGTATTCTTCCTTTTACTGTGCTTTTGTATGTCTATCTTACTGTGTTCTTCTATATGTGTTTCTTGCTATAATTTTTTCTGATGTTCTTGTGTTCTTTTAGTGTATTTTTCTACTAAGTATGATATGCTTTAAATCAACTTTTACTTTATAGTTGTTTTGAACCTGCTATTTTACCTACTTGTTTTCTCATGAGTCTTTGAGAGAGACTTCCGCGCTTGTTTCAGTTAGTTTCCTTCTCGTCTCTACATTTGATTCAAGTTGAAGACCCTAGTATTTGGGGTTTTTGGCAAGTTTGGTCTTGTGATTGGACCAGGGTTCTATTATGGGACCCTAGATTCTCTCAAATTAAGTCTGAGCCTAAGTATTGAATCCGAGCCTCTTTGTTTTGTGACTCTGAACTTTTCTATACTATATTCTTTCTAATTAGCTTGACAATTCTTTCATGTTTAACATGCTGTATGCTTCATATATGAGGGATTCTTCCTTCAAAAGGGCTTTACGAATTTGTGATTAATTCAGAATTCCTTTTAATAAGGTTCGATTGATTTTTTAATTAAACCTTTCTTCACCTTTTCTGGCTAGATTCATTCATACCAAAACTCAATTTCTAATTTTACTAGTTGTTGATTGATTCCCTTTCTATATTTGTCCCCAACCGTGTACCATTGAATGATTTCCTTAAATGATTTCTATGTATTTACCCCTTTTGTGCTACTTTGAAAAGGTTTTAATTAAAACCATTTTCCTTAATTGGTTCTACCCGTTGAGATTACAATCCCTTAATTAAAGGGAGATTGATTTCAGTGAATATTCCCTTGCTTTTCTTACTTGCTTTCTGCACTATAAAAAGGGGAATGACCCTTCTATACACATCATCGATTATTGAACACTTCAAAAATTCAATATTCTCACACTCTCAATTGCAATACTCTTTCGAGTACTCTACTCTCTTATGAGGTTTCTTGTACTATTTGATTGCAATTTGGATTACAAGACTCTTGCCTTCACTTATTTGTTTCTCTGAAACTGGTATGTCTTAATTTTGATTTCGACTTCTTCCCTATGTGTTTACTTTACAGTTGCTATACTCCTATCTACTTTGTTGTTCATGTTCTGCAATGAATATGCTACTTTTTCTTTGCATCTGCTATTTTTCATGAATTCCCCATACCCTCACCCCTTCCATGTGTGTGAGTCAAGGCTCATGGCCTGGCAGTATCCATATTGCTTCCCATGTATGAACCTAATCCACAATGGATCTAAATCTTAAGATTGGACTAACAAGCTAGTTAGGGGTGTGCCAGTACTCCCCATTGCTGGGCATGACCACCAGCCTATCCTAGCTTTACCTAATTCCCTCTTTATGCACTTGCACTTATTCTTAGACTCTAAGCTCTACCCCCCTCATATGAGCATTTCTTTGGGACAATGAGTTCCCTCTGAACTTGGACATGGGAGGGCTATCCATTCCACAGTGCACTTTGATCTAACCCTGCTATGTGTTTGGGGTGTAAGCACTGCCCAGAGCCCTTTATGACTCGTGGAAACTTTGACACATCCCAAATAAGAGAAAAGATTTATGAAATCTGATCCTGGAAGTTGGTTTATCTCATATTTTTAGACTTTAAGTCTGAATTAGGTTGTTTGGATGTAGCTTGGATTTCTGATGTAATTTTTTACTTTTCTGGTTCATTTTGGTCTATTATAATTTGTAATAACTATGGGTTAGTGGAAAGGTATGGGGATGAATGTATACGAAGGGTAGATAACTTGCCTATAGGATTTTTCTGATTCTTGCATTCACATAAATTATTGCATTCACGTAGATAACTTGCTCATAGGAATTTTTGAACTTCTGCATTATCTTTTTGTAGAAATCTTGCCTATAAGTTCTGCATTCTCATTTTTTAGAAATCCTGCCTATATGTTCTGCATCCTCATCTTAGAAAACCTGCCTATAAGTGCTGCATTCCTGCATATGGAGATCTTGTCTCTAAGATTTTTGCATATTCTACATATAGAAACCATGATCATAGGTCTTTCTGCAGTTCAGCATGCATATTTCATTAGGCAAACAATCCTAGGTTTAATAACAATCTGCCTATATCTATCACTAGGAAAACTTGTTCATAAGTTTAAAATAATAAATAGCATGCTAGATATTATGCCTATAGGACCTCCTAAATTCTTGCATCTGCATCCATCACTAGGAAAACTTATTCATAGGTTTAAAATAATAAATAGCATGCCAGACATTATGCCTATAGGGCTTCCTGAATTCTGGCATATATATCCATCACTAGGAAAACTCGCTCATATGTTTAAATAATAAACAACCTTCTAGATAACATGCCTATAGGACTTTACACTCTTGTTTCAATTATAAAATGTTTAATATCAATTACGCTTAGAAATCATGCCCATATGAGTAATCAGTTGAATCAGCTTCGTCCATTTCCTCTATGAGCCTAAATCAGTAAATAAGATTGTTTAAATCTGCAGAACCTTTTGTTTATAAATCCAGTAAGCCTTTCTTTTTTTTACATTTTAAAACGAGTACATTCTTTGCACTACTAGATATCATGCCTATAGGTCTCACCTAGGCAAGCCATCAGGTGATTAATTAATTAGGTTAGTTCTTAGTAAATTACAGCCAAACCAAGCCTAATTCGGACATATCATTCGAGAAATATGTGATAAATCAGCCGGTCCTAACACATTAAAGTTAATTCAGACCACAACTAGTTGCTGAAGTCGTGCTATATAATTTTCTCCTTAAGTGCGGAGGCCTATTTGAGCCTTAATTGATATTTGCTTCCCCCCCAACTGCATATGCGTTCTTGCTTGTCGTCTTAGACTTTTACCCTTTTAAAACTCTAAAGGCCCCAACTCCCTACATTAGTAGTCCTAACGCCTCCGGGACTGATAGGATCGAGACCGGTAATAGCATGTATTAAGTAACGATACCATTTCGCGCTTTAATACCTTAACGGGGTGTGAAGGGTAGATATGGATATGATGACCAGTGCGCTAATACCTCATGTAGCCCCTCTCTTTTGAGGTGTGATTACTGGGTATTGCATTGACGTGATCCATATTAATCATAAACCTAGGACCCCCATTCCTTTTTACTTGTTTATTCTTTTCATAATTGTTTAAATCTTTTCTTCAAAATTTCCGCCCTCTTTATTTTTTTTCTTTTTTAATCTACTTGCAATATTATATGAAAACGCAATCTACCTGTGCCCTTATTTGCTTACTTGTTACATGAAGTCACAATTATAACATGGTCGGGAACCACACTAGTGGATCTTGGGGGGATGCCTAACACCTTCTCCCCGAGATAATTTCTAGCTCTTACTCATACTCTGGTTTTTCAATTCCAACCCTTTTTAGTGTTCTAATGCACTTTAATCATTAGGTGGAGACTCTTTAAATTAATAAATCCAATTTCCAAAAGGGAACGGGTTGTCCTCCAAAATGTCATTTTTCTCCTAAGAAAAAGGGGCGCGTTGACAGACACATGAAACACTGGATGCACGGTTAATATGCTCAAAGGAAACACAATTCTATAAGCCACCTCTCCTACTTTATCAAAAATCTCAAACGGGCCAATAAACATAGGTAAAAGCTTGCCCTTCTTCCCAAACCTCTTCACGCCTTTCATAGGCGACACTCGAAGCAATACCCCATCACCGACATGAATGCCAAGTCATGAAACTTACGGTCTACGTTAATTTTTTCCTAGACTGAGAAGTACGAAGCCTATCCTGAATGATCTTGACCTTGTCCAAGGCATCTTGCACTAGATCCATACCCAAAAAAGTGAGCGTCTCCCGGATCAAACCATCCAAATGGCAACCAACACCGTCTACCATACAAAGCCTCATAAGGAGCCATCTGGATAATCGACTGGTAGCTATTGTTGTAGGAAAACTATGTGAAAAGGAAAAACTGGTTTCACGAGCCTCCAAAGTTTATGACACAAGCTTGGAGCATATCCTCCAAAATCTGAATAGTCCACTCGGATTGCCCGTCAGGCTGAGGATGAAACGTTCTGCTAAACTCAACCCATATGCCCAACTCTCGCTGAATTGCTCTCCAGAAATTTGAGGTAAACTGCGTACCTCGGTCCGAAATGATAGACACAGGCACACCATGAAGGCGAACGATCGCACGGATATAGATCTCAGCTAACCTCTCGGAAGAATATGAGACTGCCATAGGAATGAAATGTGCTAACTTGGTCAGCCAATTAACAATAACCCACACTGCATCGAACTTTCTCCGAGTCCGTAGGAGTCCAACAACGAAGTCTATAGTGATACACTTTCTCCTTCACTCAGGAATCTCAATCTTCTAGAATAAACCATCTGGCCTCTGATTCTCATTCTTAACCTGCCGTCAATTCAAACATCGAGCCGCATATGCAACAATATCCTTCTTCATTCTTCTCCACCAATAATGCTGCCACAAATCCTGATACATCTTCGTAGCGCCTGGATGAATAGAGTACTGGGAACTATGGGCCTCCTCTAAAATCAACTCTCAAAGCCCATCCACATTTGGCATACAAACTCGACGCTGCAACCTCAAAACTCCATCATCTCCTAAGAACCTACTCGGTACCTCCGTGATGCACCGTGTCTCTAAGGACACCGATCTCGGATATGCTCCAATAAATAAGAACGAGCGATTGTGCAAGCTAACACATAGCTAGGTTCAAAAATATCCAACCTCACGAACTGATTGGCCAAAGCCTAAACAT
This sequence comes from Nicotiana benthamiana, assembly GCA_034376525.1. Classification (NCBI taxonomy): domain Eukaryota; kingdom Viridiplantae; phylum Streptophyta; class Magnoliopsida; order Solanales; family Solanaceae; genus Nicotiana; species Nicotiana benthamiana. The sequence goes on along the minus strand of CM067330.1, from coordinate 50,551,337 downwards.
CCAAAGCAAGCGGTCTCTCGCCGACCGTAATATAAGCGAGACTACCATATTGGCTGACTTTCTACTCAAAGCATCAGCCACCACAATGGCCTTCCCCGGATGATATAAGATTGTGATATCATAGTCCTTTAATCGTTCCAACCACCTCCTCTACCTAAAAGTTAGCTCCTTATGCTTGAGCAAGTACTACAGACTCTAGTGATCCGTGAACACCTTGCATGCCACGCCAAACAGATAATGCCTTCAAATCTTCAAAGTGTGGACAATGGCTGCTAACTCCAAATCGTAAACTGAATAGTTCTTCTCATGAATCTTCAACTGTCACGAAGCATAGACAATGACTTTGCCATCCTACATCAATACTATATCAAGTCCAATACGTGATGCATCACAATAAACTGTATAAGGCCCTGAACCTGTGGGTAAAACCAACACCGGTGCGTAGTTAGAGCTATCTTGAGCTTCTGAAAGCTTGCCTCACACTTATCTGACCATTTGAATTGGGCACTCGTCTAGGTCAACCTTGTAATCGGGGCTGCGATAGACAGAAACCCCTCTACAAGCCGATGATAGTATCTTGCCAATCCCAAGAAACTCCGAATTTCTATAGCTAATGTTGGTCTAGGCTAGTTCTTAACTGCCTCTATCATCTTTAGATCAACCTGAATACCCTTTGCGGATATAACATGACCCACGAATGCAACTGAACTCACACTTCGAAAACTTGGCGTACAACTGACTGTCCCTCAAAGTCTAAAGAACCACTCAAAGATGATGCTCGTGCTCCTCCTGGGTGCGAGAATAGATGAAAATATCATCAATAAAGACTATCACGAACGAATCCAAGTAAGGCACGAACACTTAGTTCGTCAAGTCCATAAAAGTTGTTGGGCGCTTGTCAACCCGAATGATATCACCAAGAACTTATATTGCCCGTACCGAGTGTGGAACGTTGTCTTAGGGACATCAGACACCCTAATACTCAACTTATGGTAGCCAGATCTCAAGTCAATCATTGAAAATACCTTGGCACCCTGAAGATGATCAAAAAAATCATCAATCCTCGGCAATGGATACTTATTCTTGATTGTAACCTTGTTCAACTGCCGGTAATCAATACACGTTCTCATTGATCCGTCCTTCTTCTTAACAAACAACACCACCACACCCCAAGGGTAGACACTAGGTCAAATGAAGCCTTTTTCAAGCAAGTTTTGCAATTGCTCCTTGAACTCTTTCAACTCTTTCAACTCAGACGGGGTCATACGATATGACAGGATAGAAATGGGCCGAGTGCCAGGAGCCAAATAAATGAAAAGTCAATATCCCTGTTGGGTGGTATACCCAGCAGGTCTGAAGGAAATACCTTAGGAAACTCATGGACAACGGGCACATAATCAATAAAAGGAACTTTAGCGCTAGAATAGCGAAGCCAAATAGTACAAACACCCCTTCTCGACCATACACCGAGACTTCATATATGAGACAACACTATGGGTATAATGACACGGAGTCGTTTTCCACTCTAAATAAGGTAAACCCGGCAAGGCTAATGTCACATTCATGGCATGATAGTCCAAGATAGCGTGATAAGGTGATAACCAGTCCATCCCGAATATGACATCGAAATCAACCATGTCCAGAAGAAGCAAATCTATAAGAGTCTCAAGACCCCCAATCACAACTATACACGAACGACGGACTCGATCTACCACAATAAAATCACCCACTGGTGTAGACACATACACATGAGCACTCAAAGAATCACTAGGCATGACCAAATACGGTGCAAAATAAAACGACACATAGGAGTGTGTAGATCCTGGATCAAATAAAACTGAAGTATCTCTGCCAAACTAGAACAATACCTGTGATAACTCCATAGGAAGCCTCAGCCTCGGGCCTGGCTGGAAGAGATAACATTAGGGTTGGGCCCTACCACCCTGAACTACATCTCTAGGACGACCTCTTACTGGCTGGCCTCTACCTCTATCGGCCTGAACTCCACCTCTAATACCTCTACTCTACCTCTAGCACCTCTACCCCTATCTCTTGCTGGCTGGGCGGGCTGTGGAACATTCCGTGCCTGAATCATGGCACAGGAACCCTTATGATGAGAGTTGCTCGATGCTCGATGGCAATACCTAGCAATGTGACCCATATCACCACAAGTATAACAAGCCCTTGGTTTCTAAGACTGCTGACACTGACGACCTAAATGACCACCCAGAAAACTCTGGAATGGCGGTGCACCGATAAGAGCTGGTGGTGAGTTGTAGGATTGCTGATCAGAATACTGCATATAAGAACCACGACAGCCTGAAGCACCATGACAAAACTGAAGTGCCAACTGAAAAAGCCTAGGAGGATGGCCTCTACCATACGAATCTCTGCCCTAGACAAGGTACTACTGAATCGGCCTGAATGACTAGGCCTTTTGTCAGACGTCTGACCACCTCCTTGCGATAGAACCATCTCAACTCTCCTGGCCACATTGGCCGCCTCCTGAAAAGAAATCTCACTCCCCGCCTCCTTGGCCATCTGAAGTCGAATAGGTTGGATAAGTCCCTCAATATACCTCATTACCCTCTCTCTCTATCTCTCGGTGAGAAGCATGATAAGAGCATGACGAGCCAAGTCGATGAATATGGTCTCGTACTGAGTAACCGTCATAGAACCCTGCTAGAGACGCTCAAACTGCCTCATATATATCTCTATATGAGTGACAAGGAGAAACTTCTCTAGAAATAGCTGAGTAAACTGTTCCCAAGTCAAAGTTGGTGATCCGGCCGGTCTAGCCAAGCAATAATCTCTCATCCAAGTCATGGCGGATCCTAACAAGAGAAAAGTAGCAAAATCTACCCCATTGGTCTCCACTATCCCTATGTTCCTGAGAACCTTATGATAGCTGTCTAAATAATCCTGGGGATCCTCAGAAGTTGCACCACTGAAAGTAGTAGTGAAGAGCTTGGGAAACATGTCCAATCTCCACAAAGCATCAGCAGACATAGCTGCTCCATCACCGGTCTGAGCTACACACCCCAGCCGAACTACTCCAACTAGCGGAACAACTGGAGTTTGAAATTAAGGAGCCATTTCTGGGTGGTACGAGTAGCAGGAGTCTAGGCTCCTCTTCAAGACTAAGATACGGCTTGTGCTATAGGAAGAAAGCCTGCCTGGGTGACACTCTCCATAAGGCCCACTAGGCAGACCAGAACGTCCTGGAGTACTGGGGTGGCAATGAACCCCTCTGGTACTTGAGTTGGGCCCACCGGAGCTGCCTGGGCTGGAACCTCATAATCAAAGTCAAACTGAGGCTCCGTCGCTAGTCCTGCTATTCTAGGTTGAGCTCTGCCCCTACCTCGGCCTCTAGCATAGCCTTGGCCTCGCTCTCTACCCCTCGTTGGAATTCAATTAGCATTGAGAAACCAAATCGCACGACAGAAAAGAATATACATGAAGTTTTTCCTAACTTTGTTGCCTCTGGAGGATAAATACAGACGTCTCCGTACCAATCCCTCAGACTCTACCAAGCTTGTCTATGAACTGTGAAATCCATGTAACCTAAAGCTCTGACACCAACTTGTCACGATCGGAATTTCACACCCTCTAGAGTCGTGATGGCGCCTACTAATGTGAGCTAGGCAAGCCAATTGTTTTAACAAATTACCTTTTACCCATTTTGATCCTTTAACAATTATGAAGCAATAACGTATAGACGGAGAAATCTATAACAAGTGGAAGAAAAGAAATAAAACTATCTGAATATATATCCAATAAGCTTTTTGAACAACGACTATCCAGAACTGGTGTTACAGCTTTATTGACGGTCTAAGAGTACTACAAACAAAGTCCGAAAGATAAATAATACACTATTTTTGAAATAAGTGAATAAGAGATGGGATAGAGAGAGACACCATGGCCTGCGGACGCATGCAGAACTACCTTGGATCCCATTATGGACATAAAGCAGCCACCCAGGCTAAGGTCCAAAAGTTGCTGCTCCATGATCCGCACATATCGTAGAGTGTAGTATCAGCAGAACCGACCCCATGTGCTGGTATGTGTCTAGCCTAACCTCGGCGAAGTAGTCACGAGGCTAGGACCAGACTACCAAGTAAACCTGTGCAGTTTAACTATATACAACGGAAAAGAAGAACAATAATGTACAGTCAAGTATGGGCAGGGAAATATGCTGAGGGGAAACATCAATTAAGCATAGAAGAACAACGGGTAAATAAGAGGAAAGCCATATCTCAGAAATCAACAAGCATCATGACTCAATAAATGCACGACATCACCCTTCGTGCTTTTACTCTCGTCCTCACCAAAGCAATCATGTAATGAAAATGTGCACAGCATCACCCTTCGTGATTTTACTTTTGTCCTCACTATATAATCAATATAATCGGCACGAAATTGTACGTCGTTCGGTACGGCATCACCCTTCGTGCTTTACGCTCTTCCTCATAATCAGTTTATATCAAGGTTAGACAAAACACTTACCTCGATGCCACGAACAAAATTCAAGTTTCAACTATCGGTTTACCCTTTCATTCCACCACCAATTCGCTCGTATCTAGCCACAAGTTACTTAATTACATCAATAAATGCTAATTGAGTTAAATCGAATGCATGAAAATAAATTTTCTAAAGTTTACTCAAAAAGTCAAAAATTGACCTCGAGCCCACATAGTCAAAACACGAGGTTTGAACCAAAACCATAATACCCATTCACTCAAGAACGCAAATATATAATTTGTTTTGAAATCAGACCACAAATCGAGGTCCAAATCCTGAAATTTGAAAAACCTAGGTTCTACCCAAAACACCTAATTTCCCCTTGAAAACCTTTGATTTGAGTTAAAATCATGTGAAAATATATTGAAGATTGAAGAAAATGAGTTAGAAATAACTTACAATCAATTGGGAGAAGAAATTGCCTTTGAAAAATCGCCCTAGAGCATTTTGGTTTTGAAGAGATATGAAAAATGGTTGAAAATACGTTTAAGTGTGAATTTATTTGTCCCTGATGTCGCAATTGCGACCAGACCAGGGTTTGCAATTCAGAGTTCTTAGAAGTTTGCATTTGCAAATAAAATGTCGCGTTTGTGACCTAGTCAGTTTTCTGGCCTTCTTCGCATTTGCGATAGATCTCTCAAAAATGAGAAGTCGCATTTGCGATACAAGAGTTGCATTTGCGACTAAGACAGTAAGAGAGGGGCATCGCATTTGCGATGGGCACCTCATTGCGAGGTAGTGCTGGCTTGGGCTTGTTCGCATTTGCAACATAACCTTCGCATTTGCGAGCCAGACTTCGTAAATGCAAAGCCTGCAGGCCTGCAATATATTAGTTATAAATCTTCAGCATCCTATTTCCAAAATTTATTTCTTTTCTTATCTAAAATTTACCCGAGCCCTCGGGGCTCCAAACCAAACATGCATACCAACCTAGAAATGTCATACGGACTCGCTCGAACATTCAAAACCAAAATAATCAAAAACTATGAATTTAGCATCAAAATCATGAAACTTCTTAAGAACATCAATTTTTTTATTTTTTTTTCAAATAAGGTCCGATTTATATCATTTCAAGTCCGTTTCTTATCAAATTTTACAGGTTCGACTCAAATCATATATCAGACCTGTACCGGACTCAAAAACTAAAATACGAGTATGATACTAATGGTTTCAAACACATTTTTAGAAAACATTTTAAAAATTTATTTCTCGGGTTTGGGACTTTGGAATTCGATTCCGAGCATCCGTCCAAGTCCCATATTTTCCCATGGACCTCTTGGGATCGTTAGAACACGGATCTGGGTTTGTTTGCTCAAAATATTGATCGAAATAAACTCACATTTATTTTAAAGGTAAAATTCATCATTTTCAACAGTTTTTCATATAATGACTTTTCGACTACGCGCCCGCACTGTGTACACAAATTGAGGTGAGGAAAAAAGTGGTTTTTAAGGCCTTAGAATGCAGGATTTATTTTTAAAACAAGTGATGACTTTTTGGGTCATCACAGATATTGTTCGTTTTAAGACTAAGTCCGCACAATTTTAAAAAATGTCACTAGAATCTAAGGTTTATTTACTTATATACCCAACATTTTTTATGTATTTTATTGATGTAAAATTCACCTGAGATATCACATACACTCACGTCCTCACTGAGGTTTTCTCCACCATCATTCAAGGTTGTACTTGGAGTGATTGCGTATCCCACTAGTGATATTGTCCGATTTAGGCCTAGGCCCGAACGACTTTAAAATGTGTCAGTAGAATTTAAGGAGAGAAATTCCAAAATAACCAGATTTATAAGTGGTCATTCCAAAATAGTCACAGTTTCAAAAGTAATCAAAATTTAGCTACTTTTCATGTAAAGATAAATTTGAACAAAAATACTGTTTAAAATCCGAAAAAATACTCCAGCATAATATACCGGAGTTCCAGTATATTAGAGTACTGGTGCTCCAGTCTCCAGTATATTATACTGGAGCCCGCAAAGTATATCGGTCCAGCATAATATGCTGAGCATTCATACATAGGCGCATTGAACTCCGGTATATTATATTGGACAGGTATCTGTTTCAGCAAAAGTGGCTATTTTTTATTGACTTGGTAAACGCAGGCTATTTTTGAATAACCAGTCCAAAAAGTGGCTAGACCGTGCTATTTTAACAAATTTAAGGCATGTACACTTATATAATAGTATATCTCTCATATTTTGTTGATGTGCGATTTACTTGGGGTGTCACCATTTTAAAATATATATATGTATATTCTTATATTTAAAATTGTTATGAAATAGAAGATTCTTACACTTCTATTTAAGGTGAATGTCTTTAATGTATTTAATTAGAGAGATTTTAGAGTCCTATTATTGGTAGCAAGATCTTCCTCCTCCCTATAAATAGAGGTGCTCTCTACCATTGTAATTCACCCCTCTCAACTCAATAAGAAGAACTCTCTCTACTCTTCTCTCTATTCCTATTGTTCTTGTTCTATTGTTCTTGTCTTTTGCTTTAGTTTATAACACGTTATCAGCACGAGACTCTACCGTCTCAAGTACCATTCTCGAAAATCCAAGGTATTTTCCCTCTTCCTAATTTAATTTTCGAGTATGTCTGACATTGTGAAAAAAAAGTTCGTTGCCCTTGAAATTTCGGGCAAGAACTATATGACATGGGTGTTGGATCCTGAAATCCACCTAGATGCTATGGGTCTCGGAGACACCCTCAAAGATAAAGAAAAAGCATCAACCCAAGATTGTGCGAAGGCCTTGATTTTCTTGCGCCACCACCTTGACGAAGGTTTGAAGATTGAATATCTCACCGTCAAGGATCCACTCGTTTTGTGGAACAGCTTAAAGGAGAGATATGACAACCTAAAGTTGGTCACTCTGCCACAAGCACGATATGATTGGGCCCATCTGAGGCTACAGGACTTTAAGTCCGTTTCTGAATATAATTCTGCTATGTTCAGAATTACTTCTAAACTGAAGCTATGTGGAGATAACATCTCCGATTACGATATGCTTGAGAAAACGTTTACAACATTTCATGCCTCCAATATGGTACTGCAGCAACAGTACCGAGAGAAAGGCTTTACGAAGTACTCTGAACTGATTTCTCTCTTACTAGTGGCTGAGCGAAATAATGATCTGCTAATGAGAAATCACGAAAATAGACCAACTGGGTCTACACCACTGCCTGAAGCAGATATGGTGCACTCGCATTATGCCAAACATAAAAGGGACCATGATCACGGTCATAAACGGGGTCAAAGCCAAGGACGTGGACAAGGAAGAAATTCCAAAGAAGTCCGTCACCCCCCAAAGAGAGATAACCACCGAAAGCAGAAACGGGATCCCGAAGATCCTAAGGCAAATAGTTCAGAAACTATATGTTATCGTTGCGGTGGGAAAGGGCACTGGTCAAAGATTTGCCGTATACCAAGACACTTGGTTGACCTTTATCAAGCATCTCGAAAGAGAAAAGGCCCTGAAACAAATTTTGTCTATGACGACAATGAGGACATCACCCACCTGGATGTGGCAGACTTCTTTGAGCAACCCGAGGGGAAAATAGACCACCTAATCGGCGATGGGACCATGATGAAAGAAGATGGAGTTATTTGATTTTGTTCTACTTATTTGTATTAGTTAGTGAATAATCTAATAGTCATTAGTATTAGCTCGTATTAGCTAGTTCATGATGCAATGTTAGCAGTAGTTCTTTAGAATATCTTCAATATGCTCAAATATCAATAAAACTTTTATTTTCCAGTGGGGGTAATCGACTAGCCTGAAAAACTAGTCGATTATCAACTATTTTCGCATTAAAGTTGAAAAACAATTGATCAACAATCGATTGTCTTTGGCTAACAATCGATTGTCTTGAAACAGTGTGCTGGAATTTTTCAAAAATAGCCAACAATCGATTGTCTTTATCTAACAATCGATTGTCGTTAGGCAGTGTAATCTGGAATTTTTCAAAAATCATCCACAATCGATTGTCGTTGACTAACAATCGATTGTCTTGAAACAGTGAGGTCTGGAATTTTTCAAAAATAGCCAACAATCGATTGTCTATGAATAACAATCGATTGTCTAGAAACAGTGAGGTCTGAAATTTTTCAAAAATAGCCAACAATCGATTGTCTATGAATAACAATCGATTGTCTTAAACAGTGTGATCTGAAGTTTTTCAAAAATAACAAATAATCGATTGTGTATGTCTAACAATCGATTGTCTATGTTCAAACAATCGATTGTGTGTATTCAATAATCGATTGTCTTATGAAAAACGCTGAAATTTTCAAACTGCAAAGGAATTGATTATGGATAACATATCTGATTTTGTTAGCCAACTGTTAGTAGCAGATTTTGAAGATATTATGTGACACAAAAGAATTGAACTTGTTTATTCCTATGTTCGTGTATTTCTTTTGTATGTTAAACTATGGGATAGCAAATATGGATATCTCACAAAGCGAACTTGGACCAACGTCCAATTGTAAAAGTATTTGCCTAGTTGATTCATGTACTACACATACAATACTCAAAGAAAAGAAGAGTAATTGTGTAAGGCAAACATTACTACAATCTATGGAAGTAGTAAATTGATTGAAGGCTCCGGAAGAGCAATTGTAACTCTGCCCAAAGGCATGACGTTAATCATAGAGAATGCAATGTTCTCCTCCAAGTCTAAGAAGGACTTGTTGAGTTTTAATGATATCAATCAAAGTGTTCTCCTCCAAGTCTAAAAGGAACTTGTTGAGTTTTAAAGATATCATTCAAAATGGATATCATATTGAGACAATAGATGAGAATAATCTTGAATTCTTCATGAAAACGAGGCTGCCCATTTCGGTTTGGGTTCGCGCCATTTTGAATGCAACAATGCTAGTTTGTCGGCTGCCCGCTTCGACTTGGGTTCACGCCATTTTGCATGCAACAATACTAGTTTGTCGGCTGCCCACTTCGGTTTGGGGTCATGCCATTTTGCATGAAGCAATGCTAGTTCGTCGGCTGCCCACTTCGGTTTGGGGTCACGCCATGTTGCATGCAGCAATGCTAGTTCGTCTCTGACTGACGAATTGACACAAATATTCCCCATTGCAATTGGCTTTGGGTCATGAACCCAATATATCCCATTTAAGAAGCTTTGGATGCGCAGTATATGTGCCTGTAGCACCGCCATCCCGCACCAAAATGGGTTTGCAAAGGAGGTTAGGAATATATGTTGAGTTTGACGCGTCCTCCATTATTCGCTACCTCGAAACATTGACAGGAGATTTGTTCACTGCACTATTTGCAGACTGTCAATTGGATGAGACACTTTTCCCAAAATTAGGGGGAGAAGTTGGTGAAACCAAACGGGAAATTTTGTGAAAAAATGCATCATTATGTCATCTTGATCCACATACCTCTATTTGAAAGAAAGAGGTACAAAAGATTATCCATTTGCAAAGAATAGCAAATCAAATGCCTGACGCATTTACGGACTTGAAGAGGATAACGAAATCCCACATTCACGCGGAAAATGTTCCGATCCATATTGAAGTCCCTATTGGACAAATATCTAGTGTCATATCCAATGAGTCAAATGCACGCCAGAAGCGTGGCAGACCATTAGGTTCCAAAGATCGAAATCCTAGAAAGAGGAAAAAGAACGATCTAAATGACACTATGAAAGAATCACATGAGGACGCTCATGATTTGATTAATTCCGAGATTCACGAAGAATCTATTGAGCCTGAGACTCTTGAAAATACGGAATGCAAGAATGTGAGGATCTCAAAGAAACTTATTCAGTTTCCAAAGTACACGCGAAAGTGATTGATTATATTGAGACTATAATAAAGGAAGGCTTTGATTCTCCTATTACTACAACTTGTAGCAGGGTAATTTGTATATGAAAAGCTACCCGCTTTGTTCTCCAGTTTGTACTACACAAACGAAAGAATGCCACAATAAAGTGGATATCTATTGGTATAAAACCCATGTCATAATAAACCCGAAGTTTATTGATAAGTGCACATGTCATGGTGTAAATTTGAAGTTTACCAATATTGATAATTTATTCAGTTGGCATTCATGTTAGCCATCTCATTTTAAGTATGATGTGCAAATTCACATAGGTGAATATTAAAGAACTAGAAAGTTCTTTACGAATACTCTTGTATCACTTGTTCTCATTAATGAACGGACCAACTAAAGAGTTCGGGTTGAAGCCCATAAATTCTGAAAATATGAAAGGTGAGTATGGGCCCATTCACCTGCCATGTATACCACATATGATGCATCTATGATATGGTTACATGCGCCATTGTTATTAACCCGCAGCCTGGCAGTGCTTGCGAGGTAAATCGCTCAGTAATCTAACTTCGAGCATAGTTTCCAGATTCTCTACTCAAGACAGTTCATCTTGATAAGTTGGTTTATATTAAAGTTGGTTTAGCAAGATAATTATTGAGTGCTTCCACTTAATAGCTAAACTGTTTCTTATGAGAACTAAGTTATATATATATCAGTTTGATATAAGTTGTATACGAGAGTATATTCTCCCCTCACAAGTGGTTCAGGGTCAGGAACCAAATAATTTCATCTTATATTAAGGTGCTGTGTATATTGACATAATGCACAAAGATGATTTCCCAAAGTTGAGGAAACATGTTAGCTTTACTAACATGAGGGGGAGACATGATAAACACTTGAGAAAATGTTACATGGGATGAATTCTCATTTGTATATGTATATCCCCGAATATCATGATATGAACCTGAAGTTCATAAAAGGGATAATTCAAATTGTAACATATTGCAAAGCATGCTTTACGCATTTACTGACCCAAAGAAAGTAACTAAATGGAAGAGATACAATTCAAGAAGAATTGATTCCATATGAAAGACATGTAGCTTTGAACCTATAGTTCATAGGCTTGAAAGTATAAAGGCAAAGGTATGTATAGTCAATTTTCGATATCTTATTTGTTTAGCATGACATGAAACTTTGATATGCAGCTAAAGTCTATTATGTGACTTACATGACTTAACTTGAAAGATTTAAGTTGCTTGAAGCATATGCAATTCTTGGTCATGAAGTACCGCATCCTAAGTACAATTTGTGTACATATGAATCTTGCCATAACTATAAGCATGATGGATTTGAGAATGCATCTATGGAGATATTGAAGAGCTATTCCACGACATTATATGAAGATGTTTATATCTATTAAGAATGATGATTTCAAGGTGCGAAATATTTATTCAAGTCAATATGGTAGATTTATTCATCAAGCATCTACCAAAGATCGTTTTGAAGATGATGCACAAGATTGGAATGCAAATGCTCAAGGATATAAATTGATGTACTCATTAGGGGGAGTCAATGCGCGTTGCACTCTTTTTCCCTTACAAGGTTTTGTCCCACTGGGTTTTCCTTGCAAGGTTTTTAACGAGGCAACAAATAGGCGCATATTCAAACATGTGTACTCTTTTTCCTTACTTTAATTTTTCCCATTGGGTTTTGGTTTTAAGGTTTTATGAGGCACATCATTGAATAGACATTCAAGGGGGAGTGTTATGAAATAGAAGATTCTTACACTTCTATTTAAGGTGAATGTCTTTAATGTATTTAATTAGAGAGATTTTAGAGTCCTATTATTGGTAGCAAGATCTTCCTCCTCCCTATAAATAGAGGTGCTCTCTACCATTGTAATTCACCCCTCTCAACTCAATAAGAAGAACTCTCTCTACTCTTCTCTCTATTGCTATTGTTCTTGTTCTATTGTTCTTGTCTTTTGCTTTAGTTTATAACAAAAATAATTTAATACAATTTTACCTTATAAATATAGCCACAAAAATTTATAGTATATTTAACACCATAAATTCTAAAAACATTCTTTAATTATTAAACTCTTTGTCGAGTCAACTGCCACATAAAATAAAACGAATAGAGTACCTAAGTAGGAAATTAAGATTCAATCACAAGGTATGATCGGATCTAATCTTCCTAAATCAAAATTGTTTTGTACTGATCATCTAAAGAACTTAAAGACTACACGAGAACGAAAGTTTTTACAGTTTAAATGTTTAATCTATCCAATTTACATTTCACTATCGGCTTTTAAATACATGCGAGGAAGAATTATTAGTTAAACATTCTTCGTCGAAAAGTAATATTATATATGCAAGATTAATATTAATTTTTAATTTTTTATACGTATATATTAATGTCTTTAGTAAAACGCCTATTTCGTCACTACTTCAAATTGAGTGAGTGATGATGCTTCAAATCCACACAATTCGTTGCGCGTTCTTAATAAATCACCTAATATTAATTCTCAGATATTAATTGGGTAGTGATTGAATTGCCTCATTATAAACAATAAGAATTGCTTTTCAGAAGCAATAAATAAATCTAAAACAGCTAGACTAAAGAGTACGTTGTCCTCATAAAAATTCGTTTTCTCCTTGTTAAACTTTCTTAATTATGGAACTGAAATAGTTTTAATTTGTAGGATCAAAAAATATATGAAACTTAAATACTTTTTAATGTGTGTTCGACCTCAAAAGTATATATCAATTACTCTCAAGAAAGTATTATGCACGTTTGACCCGAGTTGTATAAGTACAGATGAATGTATTTTTGTGTCGACTTCTATTTTTTCGCTTTTAAACCTAAAATAATCGGGGGGAATCGAGGATCTAAACTCTATAAATTTAATTTTTAATATTCTTTAACATAAATTATTAATATTCTTTAACATAAATTATTAATATTTTTAAATTTATGAATTCATATCTATTATTTATTTTTATTTTAATAAATTTTATTTTATATTATGTCTACATTCGCCCCTGAAAACAGTTAGATGAACAATTGTACATAGTACATTTCTAGAAAGATACATATGATTCTGAAAAAACATATAAGGCTTATATATATATATATATATATATATATATATATATATAAGAAATCACATTATATGACACAATGAAAAAGAATTAATTTTTTTTTTTGTTTCCCATCTGATATCTGGTATTCACATTGGATCCCGACTATATATGAATTCACAAATTAATTAAAGCTTGTGGGTATATCAAAAAGCTTTTCATTATGATTTTTTTTGTTAACAAGGGAACCCACAACTGTTACTCTAGGTGCGCATTTGATAAATCTCGATCTTATGTAATAGCCTGCAAAATTATACAGGAAATTAATATGCATTAGGTAAACCTTATGCCACGGACTTGACCGAGAAGATATGCAAGTGAGTTTCGAACCTTAGATTTCTCATTTCGAAAGTCTTCTGCTCAACCAACTCGGTCACTCAGAAAAGTTAAAATATTGGACTTATAATGCAATATTATAACAATTTTAATATCTTGTGAATTGGTCAAACGAGAAAAATAAATAATTCTCAAAACTTATGTATGGGACCTTAGAATCTCCCGAGATTGGTAAGGATTTGCAGAGACAAAAATGTAGGTGTCTCAGTGTGAGTTTGACAGAGAAAGATATTGACAGCCCTTAAATGAAATAGCTACAGGACCATATGAAATTAGGTTCTTTTTCTTTTTTTAAATTTAATATAAGCTGTTTATAACCACATGTTAGTATATTTTTCTCTTGTATTCAATGGAGCTATGATACTCTTATGCACCGACCATAAAGTTTCTTGTACCCTATAGTCCAAATCAAACCCACGGAAAGAAATGAATAATTAGCAAATTAATTATCTTCTTACAAACCAAGAAATTGGTGCAAATAAAATAATAGGAATCAGACAAAAAAACATAAATTTAAACATTATTTGTTTCGTCTATTAATGGTCGACTTGTTTAGTTGTTTAAATAAATAAAAAATGCACTTGTTTCTTGTGAAAGAATTTGTGCATCAATACAAAAGTTACAAAATATAACTAAATTAAATTTTAGACAACTTTGTAAAGGTATTCTTTTTTCTATTTGTGGCTAATGTTGTAAAGTTATTCGATGTAGAAGAAGTTATAACTACCTCTCGCATGTGTAACTTCTTCAAAAATTTCTATATGTGGATTGACGGATTTCTGTTTTGGCTTTTATTTCCTTTTGTTTTGTGTCAACAAATTAATTTTAAAAAAATCCGAAGTGATTCGATGGGTTGAAGAGTGGATTATGACAGTCTAAGCAGTGTATTCGTTGAGTTAATGACACAACTGATTAAAGTAAATAAAGAATCACAGTTTCACTTAAGAAGAATTAATACAAATACCGTCCACCTAATCTCTAAAATTTGAATATATATATATATATATATATATATATATATATATATATATATATATATATATATATATATATATATATATATATATATATATATTCATGTATAACAAATTTAGCCCGCTATTTGTATAACAATCTTGTATATATCCTCTAATGCACTTTGATTATGTTCGGAGTTTGAAAGAAATAAAGAAGTTTGAAACTTACAGATGGCGTTTGGCTAAGCTTATAAGCTGGTTATAAGCACTTTTTGACTTATCTATGTGTTTGGTAAAGCTAAAAGTGTTTATAAGAACTTTAAATTTTGACCAAAATTTTTTCTAGGCTGAATAAATAAAGACCCCACTAAACTCGACAATTATTAAATGAGTGTATACCTTAACTATACGTAATTTTAATTACTCCCCTATGCTTATTTTTTCGGATTTTATTACCCGCCTAACTTAGTAAACCTCTCTATCGTGCATACACGCTTCGTATACATGTAAATGCTTGTTGATGTGGATGTACACATTGGGATAATTCGGATATCCAATTAGAATACTGAACCCGTCTTGAAAATTAATTCTTCAAATTTAACCCATCCCGTTTACCATGATTCATTTGGTCCATAACATAGAAAAACTAGAGTTTACCACTTCACTCCCATCATTAATGACAGAGACGAATGTGCATGCTTGAGCTTACTTTTGTGAGTTGATAGGGTTCTTCGTTGAGGTGCTGCTAAAGGTTACTGTGGAGGAGCTAAAAGCTACTGGGTATCTTTGATTCTCGCTAATATTTCAACTGTTTTCACTCTGAGTTTGAAGGTATGTGGGTCTCTTTCTGTTAGGCTAAAATCAGGACGTTTATGTTGATTGTGACTTTTGCATGCATGCTGATTATGGTTAAATTAGGGCTTTTATGTTATGTATTAATTTGTGGGGGTCTTTACTACTTACTGTTTATTTGCAATCTTCTGTATATAATTTTACAAACTTCTATCTTGAGAATTGTTTTTTCCTTTTTCTTGTTGCTCTGTAGGGTCTCATCGATACTAAGTATGTGAATCTAAGATGAAAAATTGGTGGGATATTGGAAAGTAAGGTAGGACCTTTATATCTTAGGAGTAGAGGTGGACATGCGACTAATGTCGACTGTGAACACTTGTCAACACCAAAGTTATCTGATTATGCTAATGATTTTGGGATTACAAAGTTAGCAAGAACTTATATTATGAGTGCTAAGGATGGTAGTTTGGTTGAATTAACAAAAGATAGAGATTTAATGGACCTTGCTATATTATTCAACAATGAGGACACAATAGACATTTTTGTCTCTTCCGACTCACAATTTGAGGAGGTGGATGCTATATAGGGTAGCCAAATAAGCCATGTGATTGAACCTTTTAATGCATATTTAGTACACAACAAGACAATAGGGAATCTTTTGTTCCATGTGGTCCTCCTTTAAATACTACTACTTCAAATCCAGATCTAGAGTTACCTGCTCCATTAAATACCTCTCAAGAAGAGGATTCACCCATAGATTGGACTTCCTGTTCAAAGGACGTAGAATTTGCTGTTGAAGATAATATAGAGGACATTGCCGCTGATTCTCAACAAGTAGAACTAGCTGGAGAAGAAGAAGAAATAGCATTTGACGATAAATCTAAGAGGTCATTTGATTATAGAAGTGATGTCCATGAAGAGTTGAAGATCGTTAAAGAAGATCTGAATAAATATAGACAAAAGAATAGGAGAAAACTCAGGAAGGAAAAATATGATAGATTTTTAGGTGAAGTTGGAATTGATGAAAGTTATGAGAGCATAGATCAGCCAAAAAAATATGGGAGACAAATTAAGAGGTGATGATGAGCCTTACTATGATAGTTCAGATCTAGGTAGTTTTGAATCTTAATCAGATCTAGAAGGGGGGGGGATGATCCTGTATCTGATGATGATGTAGATGATATGGGACAGTTAAGGGGAAGGAAGAAAACAAATAGAGCGATTTATGACCCTTCTGCCAAAATAGTTGCATGGCAATTAGGGATGGTATTTGAGAATGTAAAGGAATTTAGAAAAGCAATTACTAAGTATGCTATAAAGAAAGGTATTCAGCTAGTTAAAGATCCAATGAGCCACATAGAATTAGAGTTAAATGCAAAATTGGTTGTCCTTGGTTGTTGTTTGCTTGCAGGGAAGGTAGGAGTACAAACTTCACAATCACAACTTATAATCCAATGCACAATGACATAAAAATACTTATAACTATCTGTGTAATTCAAAATATGTGGCAAAGCATTTAATGATATAATTACCTCACAACCTAGAATTAAAGTTTGGAAAATTTAGGATATTGAGGAAAAAAGCTTGATTTATATGTTGGTAAGGTTGTTTGCTTGAAGGCTAAAAAAATTGTATTGAAAGAGATTATGGGAGATCATACTGCTAATTTTGGTAGGATTTTGGACTATAGGGATATGCTACTCAAAACAAATCCTAGTAGCACGTGTGCAGTAAATTGACAAACACAGATGATGGAAAGAAGCAATTTTCTAATTTTTACATTTATTTTGTAGCTATGAAGCAGGGTTTTATGGAGGTTATGGAGATGTATAGGGTTAGATGGATGTTTTTAAAGGGTGTTCGTAAAGGGAAACTATTGGCAGCAGTAGCAAAGGATGGGAATAATCAAATGTTCCCAATAGCTTTGGCTGTTGCAGGCACTAAAAAAAAAAGCAAACATGGGGTTAGTTCCTCAGGTTATTGCAAACTGATTTGAACTTGAGAGATGACAGGGAACTCACCATGATAAGTGACATGCAAAAGGTATGTACTACTATTTTTCTGGTTTAAAACACACAAAGATGGTATATTTTTATACTTTTTAAGTATTACTGTTTCTCTGTTTTTATGCAGGGTCTATGTTCAACTGCTGTAGAGATTTTACCTGAGTGGGAGTACAGAATGTATGATAGACACATTCTGAAAAACTGGGATATAAAGTAGAGAGTGATTGAAAGAAGAAAAAGATTTTGGAGTGTTATTAAATCAATATTTGAGTTTGAAATGAAAAGAAAACTAGATGATCTTGATAAATTGACATTTGTGAAGACCTAGTTAAATACAACAAAGAAAGATGGTGCAAAGCATTCTTTCAAACATTCTGCAAGTATGACAGTGTTGACAATAACATGTGCGAAAGCTTCAGTACTTGGATATTCGGCCCTAGACACAAGATAATCATATAAATGCAAGAGGAAATACGGGTCAATGTTATGAGTAGGGTAGCAAAGATGAGAGAATTTGATGAAATTTAGCAGGATGGTATATCTCCAATAACCATGATGTTGTTCAATACTAATGTTGAGAGGTCAATGAGGGTTCACTTCATGATTAATGGAGATATTAGATTTGAACTCAAAGATGGTCCATGCAAGTTCATTGTAGATTTAAGAATAGGTTACTGCAGTGGCAAGTCTCGGAAACTTAAAGCATTCCATGTCCACATCCTATAACAGCAATGCACTTCAAGAGACTTGATCCTTCAAAGCATATTGTACACTGTTATAGGAAAGAGACATACATAAAGGCATATTCACACTTCATACAACCAGTTCCCAATATGATAATGTGGCCAGAAAGATGTAACGGCAAGGTATTACCTCCTCCATTTCAAAATATTCCTGAAAGGCCAAGAAAAAAATAGAAGAAAGGAAGTTAGAGAAATAAAAAAATTTGGAAAATTATCAAAGAAGGGAATAACTATGACATGCTCTATTTGCAAAGCAAGTACTCATAATATAAGGAGCTATTCAACAAGACCAACAAGTAATCAAGAGGTACCTTTCTACATTCTTCCTTTATTACTATCTTCTTAGTTATCTAAGAGCTAATTCCTCATTTTCTCATATAATAGACTAATAATTGCTCACAACAATCAACAACAAAAACTTCACAAAAGAGAGGCAGAAAGGAATTTGATAATGCATCTACAAGTAACCCATTACAAGTACTGGAGGAAAATCTGGGGGGTGAGGAGGGAGAAGCCACTACAAGAGGCCTAGGCTTTAAGGACATGGTGTATTTTTTGCATAATCGATTTTGCAAGTATTAATATAAGTGTATTTTTTCCTTACATTTTATTGTCTAAATTTATCAGCATGGTTTGCCTACAGCCAAAAAGGTTTATATTGTCCTTTTAATTGATTCTACCCATGTTACTGGTGATATTGAATATAAGCCTTCTAAAGGTTTGAAATAGAAAGGGAAGGAAGATTTGACTCAAAGACAACTTCAAGTCCAAACTGCAATGGCTAGAATCTAGACAAAATCTCAATCCGATGGAATACAAACAAGATCATAGGTTATGAGGAAATCTCCCTCCAAGAAGACCACTTGAATTGTTTTACAGTTTGAATGTAGTATTTGATATACTAGACTTCTTTTTTTTATTAAATTCGTGGGGTGGTTGTTTTAGTTGAATTTATGGGGTGCCTGTTTTTTGTGGATATTGATCATGATACTAAACTTTATTTTGTAAACTTTTTTGTCATGTGTATATCTAGTTGTATGTGGACGTCATAGTTTATCTCTATTGTTAGATGTTAAATTCTGACTTTCTTTGTCAAATTACAAGCTATATTGACAAAAATATTGTGATTGTGATTGATTGTTTTTGTGGATAACAGTGTCGAACATCATATCATATTGTTTAACTTCTATTATATACTACCAAATAACCATTATTTGTATATGAGCAAAATCATATTCAAAAGTAAACTGAAAATGGAGGTTCATACCACTGAAAAAATCAATAAGAATTTATCTTCGAATAAACACTACATCCAAAGAATCCTCGCCAAGGATTTGCAGTAGTCCATACAGCTTTTAAAGGAGCTGGTTTGCACATCTACAAAGAACATTCAATTTCTATCTTCCAAATAAAAAAATGGTTGTGATTTAGGTAAAACATAAGAGCCAAAATCTTATGGGAAAATGGAATTTGGTTAGACAAAGATTGTGAGAAGATTGTGGCTGAAGACTTAGAAAGAAGCCAATAAATAAGGGTTGTTACTATTGGGGGAAATTATTACCGTTAAGGATGATTCTATGATTGGAAAAGGAAAATATTCAACTGACAAAAGAAAAAATATACTCCCCCACGTGCACTCAGCCATTTGAACCAACTTCTACTGCCATGTGGTAAGCTATGTGTTAATAAAATCCAAAAAATAAAGCATGGGGGGAGGGGGGGTAATAAAAATTACGTATAGTTAAGGTGTACACTCATAAAAAAGTATCAAGTTTCGGGGGGGGGGGGGGGGGGGGGGGTTTACCTATTCTGTTTTTTACTATTATCCCTAAACTATTCCATTTTAAAACAAAACTTCTATATATTGATATTCATTACCTCATATTTTTTCAAACCTAAACCGTCCGCCTTTTCAAGTTTGTAATTCTCGTTGACAATATTTGAAGTAAACAAATTCTCTATTCATTTGCGTAGATTTGTATTTATGTGATTGTGTATTAATCTTTGAACTGTAAGTAATAAAGAAGGACATATTAATATTTTGGTATATTGCTTTTTTGCCACAAAAAATACGTATTAAATATTTGTTGTTTCTCTTCAAATATTTTTTGTCCTATTTAGATTTATTTTTAACTGAGAAAATTTTGTCAGTTAGTTAATTTTAGGGAAAAGGGTCAAATTACCCCTCTACTATTGTTTATTGGTTGCTTATACCACCCATTATATTTTTCGGCCATTCTCGTCCCTACAATTAACAAAGTTTGTAAAATTATCCCTAACCCTAACGTCCCTTCACTGTGACAACTGACCTCTCTAATATTTTATCCATATCAACTGCCATGTCATCTACCCCACCAAATTAAAACCCAAACATAAACGACCCCCCACTCCTTACCTCTCCACCCTTTCTCTTATCTTCTCTCCCTCGCCTCATACCAAAATCGCCGGAAATTATGGCATTTCGCCAAAAATATTTTCGCGGGCAAAACTAGTATCCACGGTACTGTCTCCTCTCTTCATCTCCTTTCGTCTTTTTCATGTTTTGTCATTCCAACAGCAACCCCATTCCGCCAAATCAGCAAATAAAACTGGCGAAACTCGTCAAAAAAGTCACAAGGCTACCACCATTAACTACCTCTACTCTTTCTCTCTCCATTCCCTCTTTTCTTTATTTTCATCCTGCATGAAAATACCCCCAAAACCCCAATATGAATCACACCATGTACAATTACAATACTGAACACAACATATACAATCCCAACAACAAACACAAAAATTCAATGCAACTCCACAACAAGCATTTTAAACGAGTTGATTGGAGCATACAACATGCAACCGACCCATTATTTTACTCACTTTTTTGAACTTCCTCTTTACTATGAATTTGAAGTTTGAATTCTTCACCCATACTCTCCTAAATCAGTAAAAATTGATCTCAAAAGACTAAGAAAACAAAACCCCACGTCAAGATTGGATTTTTTGCAAGATTTTCGTATAAAAAAAAGTCTTGAAAAATCAAATTCCAAGCAAATAGGGATCATTTGGGTTTATTTTACTCATGGGGTTTTAGATTTTTTGCTCCAAATTAAATTTGAATACTCACAATCTGTAAAATGGATTAGAGAAAATAAGAAAATCCCAATTCAAGATTAAGTCTTTTCACGATTTTGGTACAAAAAAATGACTTGAAAAATCAACATCCAAGCATATGAAGATCTCTTAGGGTTGAGTCTTTTCAAGATTATCGGTCGATGGCGGCGATGTCGGTGGCTAAGCTTTAGAGGATCGAAGAGGACTAGAGGATCATTCATCAGGAGGTGAGTCTTGCGATTTCTTCGACTGCACTTATTCGACGACCTCTTCGTTCCTCGACGATTTTTTTTAATAATAAATTAACTAAATCATCCATTTCGTTAGCCAATTTTACCAAACATAAAATCCATCCTTTTAGTCCTATTATTTCCAGATTTTACTAATTTATTTGTTCTTTTTAGTCCCCTTAATTTCAGATTCTACTCATTCATTTGTGATAGTTGGGTCAAGTAAATGGGTACGGGTCGTTAGAATTTGGATTTTTTTATAAACCCCTCCCAAATGAGTCTTGCTCAGTTGGTAAAATACCTCCACCTACAATTGTTAGGTCCTGAGTTCGAGTCACCAGTGAGAGGAAGTCTAGAAGCACTATAGATCCTCCTAATTTGGGAGGGGTGTATAAAAAAAGAATTTGGGTTGGCCTAGTCCAATTGGCAGTTTAAGTGAGAGGCCAATGTTGGTATGGTATTTTATTTGGTGGGACCTACTGACATGATACTTGACATGGAAAAATTTTTAGAGGTGTCAGCTGCCACAGTGGAGGAACGTTAGGGTTAGGGTTAATTTTTCGTTAGTGATAGGGACGAGTATAACCGAAAAGTGTAACGGATTGCACAAGCAACCAATAACAATAGTAGAGAGGCAATTTTGATCCTTCAAATAAATTATTTTATCATAAAAGTTGTCTTATCTAATCACATTTAAATTTAAAATAAAATAAAAAATAAATTATTTTGTATTTGAATCGATCGGGTATCTCAATTCTTAAAAAATTACACCCTTATAAGTGTAAACAGTTGTAAGATTATTTAAGTTATTTTAATAATTAAAAAAAAGCGTATCAGCACTTTTCTGCCAAACATTGCAGCAGTTTATTATTAATTTCAGCACTTGTATCAAAACATGTAACTGTTTATTTATTAAATCAGTTTCAGCACATAAAAGTACTTTTTAACACCTAATGCTTATCAACTTCTTTTAATCAATTAATCCAAACGGGCTTATAGTTTAATATAAATCATAAATATTTATATGACTATAAATTATCTTATTAAGAATAAAATTTAAAACTTTAAAATTAAATTATTTTTCAAAATATATAAAGGTATATTTTTTTAATGAAAAATTAAAAAGAGAAATACATCAAATAAACTTGGGCTATAGGGAGTACACGAGTTCGAATTTATACGATCTCAATTGCATGTTTTCGTTGAAGTGCTACGTCTATTTTTATAAAGACTTTTAGAAATATAAACAATATCTTTAAAAGTAACACGATAGCTCTCTCGTGTGGGAACTCTAGAGAGAGAAGCTCTCCCCTCTCTCTAACAGTACTGTGCCATTGCCTCATCTTCTCCGCCTGCCTCGGCGCACGTTAGTTAACGTCGCCGAACTAGTTTCCATGGCAAGAGGAAGAGGTCGAGGTAGGGGTAGGCCACGTAAAATACCAATTGCAACAATCGATCGCATCATCTCAAAAATCAATCCACCACAAGCTATTACCAGTGATGAAGATCCGGTTACTGTTCCATTGATTGAAGCAACCAGAGGAGGTTCCTGTACAATCGGAAGTTACAGAGCTTCCTCAACCTCAGATTATACAAGGTAATGGTGAAAATACACACATGCAGACATCAACACAACCATCTGACCCTGAAGCAGTAAAGGTGACAAATGAAGGAACCAAAGTGTGGGCAAATTTGTTCCAGAAAAATAGATTTGCCTCAAATGGGATGTCTCTGGAGTATATACCACCTACTATCCTTGATGGCAAACCTGTAGGTCAATTACTGAAAGAGGAAGTAGAGGAAGAAGAGCAGAAATGGAAGTGTTCTCTGGTGATTTTTGTTTTGGGGACTAGGCCAGGTTATAATGCTATATGACGATACATTAACCTACACTGGTCTCATGTTCCACAGCCAGATCTATACTACCATGAGAAGGGGTATTATGTAGCTAAATTTCAAACCATGGAAGATGCTAAGGAGGTCATATGTGCTGGTCCATACACCATTGCTAACAGACCTATGGTCTTGAAGCAATGGACTCCAGATTTCGACTTCACTGCTGCTTTCCCTAATGACATTCCTTTATGGGTAAAATTTCCTAGGCTATCTATGTCATGCTGGGGAAATAGGTCTTTGAGTAGGATTGCCAGTGTTCTTGGCAAACCTATTTTTGCAGATGAGTGTACTACCAATCAGACTAGGATCTCATTTGCAAGGATGTTTATTGAGGTTAATGTGTCTAAACCTCTGCCAAGTGATATTGAGATTATTGATCCTAATGGCAAGAAGTTTGTCCAGGAAGTGACATATGACTGGAAGCCAACATACTGTGAGAAGTGCCTCATGGTAGGTCATAATTGCATGTCCATTCCTAAACCCCCTCAACCTATACAAAAACCAAAAATTAACCAGGAGTGGAGAGTCAATGGAGCAGTGCAGAATGATATACAACCTAAGGAGAACACCAACCAGCAAGTAGAACCAAGGCAGACAGCAATACCTCCTAAGGATGCTGATCCTTTGGATGTCACAGAAGGGTTCGCTCTGGTAGATAAGGGCAAGCAGGTGCAATCACTAGTTTTTAATCTCACAAATTTTCCCCCATTATCTCCTATGGTATTGAGTAACAGATTTCAAGCAGTGTCTGCAAGCAGAACAGGTCACCCCCCTGATGCAGGGGGACCTAGCTTTACCAAATGAAGTTAGTAGTTTGGAATATTAGAGGGATAAATAAGAAGTATAAACAGAAAGAAGCTAAATAATACTTTAGACAGATTAAATTTAGTCTTATTAGTTTAGTAGAAACAAAGGTCAAGCAGAATAATGCAGGGAGAATTGCTAATATGGTGCTCCCAGGTTGGGATATGGTAGCTAACTATAAGGAGTCTCCAAGAGGTAGAATCTGGATTTTATGGGATCCTCAGAAGATCAGTGTCACAGGAATTTAGGAGGATGGCCAATATCTTCATTGCAGTGTTCATAATCTTGTTGGGGGTCTGACTTGCCTGCTTACTGTGGTTTATGGTTCAAATGGTCTGGACCAGAGAAGAACAATGTGGCAACACATACAAAGTCTTGCTTCTGGTATTACTGATCCTTGGCTGGTTGCAGGTGATTTCAATGCTGTGATGTCTGTCAATGACAGACAGTCATGTACTCAAGTTAAGCAAGCTGAGACTCTGGATTTTATTCAATGCATCCAATTGGCTGAATTATCAGAACTTCCTTGGAAAGGGAATTTCTTCACATGGACTAATAAACAGACTGGTAATGAAAGAGTTTGTAGTAGATTAGACAGAATATTTGGTAATTATGAATGGATGATTAAATGGAGTCATGTACAGACTGTTTACGACCCTCCTTTAATCTCTGATCATAATCCAATGGTCCTCACTTTGATGGAAGATATTACTGTTAGGAAGGCACCCTTCAAATTCTACAATGCTTGGGCTAATCACAAGGATTTCCAAAACATCATGAAGGTACATTGGAGGAGTTCTGAGCAAGGCACTCTTAAGTTGATATGGAACAACCTTATGGCTCTTAAACTTGTTCTAAAATCTCTAAATGTTAAAGAATTTAAGAACATCACACAGAAAATAGATTCTAGCAGGGAGGAACTAAAGTACATCAAGCACCAGATGAGCTCACAATATACAGATGATTTGCAGGCAAAAGAAAAGGATCTATTATTGAAGATTGAGAAGTGGTCATTGATTGAAGAAAGTATCCTTCAGCAGAAATCTAGAGCCAAATGGATACAATTGGGATATTCAAACAATAAGTATTTTCATGTTGTGTTAAAGGAAAGGAAGCAGTATAAAAGCATTACTGAACTGGTTACTGCAGGAGGCACCAAACTCACTCATCCAGATGACATTAGAGTTGAAATCAGGAACTTCTATAAGGCTTTAATGGGGTCATCAGCTCCCTCCCTTCCAGCAAATAATAGATCATATATGGATAATGGCCCAAAGCTCACTCATTATCAGCAGCGGCAGCTAATTGCAGATGTGTCTATGGATGAAATTGTAGATAGCCTAAAATCCATTGGTGATCATAAAGCACCTGGGATTGATTAGGGGTGTTCATCGGGCGGATTGGGCGGCTTTTACTCTAAACGATTTGGCTTAACGGTTATCGGCTTTTAAATGTATTAATCCGCTAGCCACCCGATAAGATATCGGGCGGATTGGTATCGGGTTAGCTCTTATAGGGCGGTTAATGGGCGGTTTATCGGCCTAACATACATGTTCACTAAATATCTCTTATTCTCCTCGTCTTACAAATAATGAATTGCCATAAAAAATAATATTTTACAGGCAATATGATGTAGCTAATGAAACAATCGCCATCAGCATGTAGATTATAAAATAGATAAATTCACTACTAGTTCAGTATCAAGAAAAATAAAACAGAACTTATCTTCTGTTAGAGGCCACACTACATGTGTACTCATAAGCTTCGGATATAACCAAAAAAATCTGTCGCGCAAATTTCCATTCAGCTCCCACAATGAACTTTTAAAAACTGAAGTGCTCTGGTAAATTCTGCTCTCTACACTCCTCTTCTATAAATAACTATCGTTCTCCATTTTCCACAAGCAATCATCCAAAATGCACAAATTTATTTCATGGGGTGTCGTTCCTCTAGTCATAGCCAACCTTTCAATTCTTCTTTTTCCATGACACACATAGAACCATATATGTATTAGACAACTCAATTCTATCACTAAATATTATATATATATATATATATATATATATATATATATATATATATATATATATATATATATATATATATATATATATATATATATATATATATATAATATTCTTAACGGGTTAACGGATTAGCCGTTAAGAAAATTGAATAATCCATCCCCAAATCGATAAGCCGTTAATAAAAAATATTCAATCCGTTCCCCATCCATTAAGCCGTTAAGCCGTTACCAATAAGCCGTTAAGCTTCGGTTTGGATCGGTTTTCGGTTTCGGATCGGTTTTGAACACCCCTAGGATTGATGGCTATAATGCTGTTTTCTTTAAACAGACCTGGTGGCTTACTGGAAATCAAATTACCAGGGCAGTCCTGGAGTTCTTCCAATTTGGTAAGATGTATAAGCCAGTGAATTGTGCTTCCCTTACACTGGTACCTAAAGTTCCTAACCCTCAGTCAGTCAAGGAATTCAGACCAATTGCCTGTTGTTCAGTCTTATATAAGATAATATCTAAGATACTGGCTAACAGATTACAGAAATGCATGGCTTATATCATCAATGATTCCGAATCAGGATTCATACCAGGAAGGAAGGTGGCTGACAATGTTATCTTAGCACATGAGTTGATCAAACACCATGCTAGAACACATGTGTCTCCTAGGTGCATGATTAAAATAGACTTACAGAAGGCTTATGATTCTGTTGAGTGGATCTTCTTGCGTACAAGTGATGGAATCCTTACACTTCCCAAGCAAATTCATAAGGTGGATTCTGGAATGTGTCCAGACAGTAAGCTATACAATCATGGTTAATGGGGAAACTACTGAACCCTTTCAAGCAGCTAAAGGATTGAGGCAAGGTGACCCAGTCTCCCCCTTCTTATTTGCTATAGTGATGGAATATCTTAGCAGGGCTTTTATGGAGTTAAAGAAAGATCCAGATTTCCTATTCCATCCTGGATGTAAAAGGTTAAATATCACACACCTTAGTTTTGCAGATGATCTACTGTTATTTGCAAGAGGAGATTTGGAGGCTGTCACAACCATGTTCAGATATTTTTCTCAATTCACTGAGGCTTCTGGTATGACTGCTAACTTGAGTAAAAGTTCTGTCTATTTTGGTGGTGTCTCTCCTGATAAACAGCAGCATATTGTCAACCATCTTGGTTATGTATATGGAGAATTACCCTTCAAGTATTTGGGAGTTCCATTAACTGTCAAGAAAATGTCATTACATCAATGGCAACCATTGGTGGATAGAGTTACTGCCAGGATTACATCCTGGACTGCTAGGAAATTATCCTATGCAGGGAGAGTCCAACTGGTACAGTCAGTCATTTTTGGTATACAAGCATACCGGGCACAACTTTTTCTGATTCCTGCAAAAATTTTAAAGATGCTGGATGCAGTTTGTAGATCCTATGTTTGGACAGGTTCAGCCAACATATCCAAAAAATCATATGTAGCTTGGGACAAGGTCTGCTTACCTAAATCTGCTGGGGTTTAAATATTATGAAGCTGCTATTATGGAACAAAGCTGCAATCATGAAACTTGGATGGGATTTGGCCAAGAAGAAAGATGTGTTATGGATAAAATGGATTCACTCAGTATACATAAAGCAGCAACAATTGCAGGATCTAACCATTCCTAATCAAGCCAGTTGGATGATTAGGAAGATCATTGCTGCCACTGTAACATTGCAGCAGTCACAGATGCTACAACAACCAGTTTGTTCTATCAAGAAATTCTACTTACAACAGGTTGGACAATTGCCAAGAGTAGAGTGGAAGAACCTAACTATCCAAAACTATGCTCGACCTAAGGCAGTCTTTAATCTCTGGCTTATACTACAGAACAGGCTGCCCACAAAGGATAGACTGGAACAGTGGACACTCACAGTGGATAACACATGTGCACTTTGCCAACAAGATAAGGAGACTAGGGATCATCTATTCTTCTCATGTTCATTCACCTCCTTACTGAGACATCACACTTTATAGTGGATTGGAGTTACCCAAGGCTACTACCAGAATTGGGAACAATTCATTCAGTGGATCATCACCAAGTCTAAAGGCAAAACTGGTCGAGCTTAAGTGATGAAAATGGTCTTTGCTGAAATGCTTTACAGTGTTTGGTTAGAAAGAAATTCCAGATTGTTTAATCAAACTTCATGTTCCAATGGACAACTACTAAGAAGCATTCCTTATGTATGTCATGTTAGGAGTCCTCCTAAAGTCAATGTATACCTACAGCATTATCTCATGTAATTAGACACATAGATATAGTGATGTAGATGCTAGCTAGTTTTATCATAGATGATAGTCAGCTGTGTATAGCTGAACTATGGCTTTGTAAAGACAGACCTTTAGTGATTAATACAACAAATTTAATTACCAAAAAAAAAATCGTTATCTTGAGTTGGTTTATCTCATTTATTTTATGACCGACCTTTGTTTCTTCTTCTTTTTGGCACATTCTGAATTCTGAGGTATTTGACATATTCTTCTTCGACCTTTTCTGTTTTAACAATTACTGGGAATTTTCTTTGTTGGAACATGGAATCAATCATGATGGTCCGGCCTCTGTGGTGGGGGAGGGGGAGGGGTAAACGGACAGGTAAAAAATAAATAACCGATAAATAATATAAATATTTATATTATTTATGACTTTTTAAATATAATTATTTTTAAAAGAATTTATAGTAAAATTTGAGGAACTCGGCCGCAATTAAAAAATTTACAAATATAAATTGAAATAATTCATTATCTATTTTTAAGTGAATAATATGATTTTTATTCATATTTAATTATGTTTTAAAAAAGTTAATTATCTAATCTATTTTAATAAATAATATGAATAAATGATTATTTTCTTTTAACTATTATACCACAACTAATATGGCCTATAACTTATCCAAGTTAATGATGTGAGTAGATAATTCTTTTATGTAATACCCTGATCAAGTGAGAGGTCATGAAAAATAACTCCTATCATTTAGTGGGAGTTATCGAAAACATACACTTAGGAAAATTCTCTACGTGTTTTTTAGAAAAAAATTATTTGGATAAAAGAGCGGTGTGGGAAATAAAAATTTGCACCACCCTAATAGTAATTTGTGAGAAAGACTATTTCAAAATCGGAAAAAGGTCAAAACTATCACTATTGTTTGCTAAATGGTTTATAAATATCATCCGTCCATTTATCCATTCAAAAAATATACTCCATCCATCTATCCGTTCAAAAAAATACACGAAGTTAATTCTATTAACAAAAATACCCTCGCGACTAACGGCAGAACTGATGGAGTGTATTTTTTAAATGGATAGATGGACGGAGGGTATTTATAAACCATTTAGCAAACGATAGGGATGTGTCTTTCATTTAATGACGTGTCGACTTCTAACTGGGTCACGTGGCAATCTTTAACTGGAACAAAAAATAGATATTATTTCAACCCATTTACCTTATCCGACCCATTTAAAAAAAATGGGTAGCATCTATCCCACACATTCCCACTCGTCTGATTTTCCCCTTTCTTCTTCTCCAATTGGGACACTACATACACATAATAACAAATTAATTAAAGAATATATAAAACCCAAAATCAAATAACCCGAAATTCAAACTAGATTCTAAAATTTCTCCAATCAAACTCGGGATAAGTATTGAAATTCTTAAAAGGAAAATCAACAGATACATTTGGGTTGTTAAGTAAGAAGACAAGGATCAAAACAAAACAAAAATCTGAAACAAAAAAATTGAGCCCAAATGCTAAAATTGTCCAAATATATCAATCAAATCAAGGAGAAATATTGAAACTTTGAAAGGGATAAGTAATTGAATCTTTGGATTGTTCATAAGAAGACAAAAGAGCCCCAAAATAACAGAGAAAAAATAACTACATATAACTAATACAAGCACACAAGAAAATTAAAATCAAGGTGCTAAAAAAGCTTGAAATTATCACATTCTAGGATAAAGATTGGATCTATAAAAGGTAAAAAAAAGTAAGTAAAGGGTTACCTTTGGGATGTTCATAAGAAGAAGAAGAGGAGGACAAAGAACCATGAATTGCAGATGAAGTGAAAGCCAAAAGCCATATTTTCAAATACAAAGAAAGTTTTGTTTCAACAAAGAAACACTAAAAATTCTTTTGAACTGGTAATTGAAAAATAGCCACAGTTTCAAAAGTAATAGAAATTTAGCCACATTTCACGTAAAGATAATTGTGAACGAAAATACTGTTAAAAATAATCGCCACGTCATTAAATGAAAGACTCAATTCCTATCGTTTGCTAAATGGTTTATTAATAACCTCCCTCTATCTATCTGTTAAAAAAAACACACTCCATCAATCATGTCGTTAATTGCAGGGGTATTTTTGTTAATAGAATTAACTTCGTGTATTTTTTTGAATGGATAGATGAACAGAGGGTATTTATAAATTATTTAGCAAAGATAGGGATAGTTTAGCCCTTTTCCGTTTCAAAACCGACTCTTGTTCTTGAGTGCAGGGGCTTGGCTGGTACATCTACAAGATAATTAGGTCAAAAATTCAAAAATAGTTAAATTTATAAGTGGTTATTTTAAAATAGCCACAGTTTCAAAAATAATTAAAATTTAGTCACTTTTTATGTAAAGATAAATCTGAAGGAAAAAATTATTCAAAATTCGGAAAATTACTCAAGTATATTATATTGGAACTTTCTGTGTGTCGGAGTTCCAGCATAATATGCTTAAAGTTCATATACAGGTGCACCGATCTCCAGTATATTATGTAAGAACTTTTCCTGTTACAGCAAAATAATAGCTATTTTTGTATAACTTTAAAAATATTGGTTATTTTTGAATAACCAATCTAAAAACTAATTACCTCATACTATTTTTACGATAATTAGTGAACTGTGATAGTATTTGTCATCCGAGCCTTTGTAGTGGCTAATAATTTTTTTGTATTTTAAGAACATTCAGAATTATTTCCAAACTGTTTGATAAATTCAGTTAACTTTAAAGTTTACTCAACCATTTTCTAGTGAAAGTTCAACAGGATGGAAATGATGCAATGTAAAAAATACAAATGAAAAAAATGCAACTTATATATCTAACACTGAAAATTACGGAGGTAAATAATATATTAGTAATTCATACAACTTGCCATTTCCCTTGATAAGTAACTATATATACTGTATAAATTTTTTAAAGATTAGGTGAACTATGACGCTAAAAACTAGGTTGACTGCCATGAACTTACTTGTCTTGTAACCTTTTTTTCATAACTTAGTAGTGCCAATGAACTTTTATATTAAAAAATTAGCCATAAAATGTCCATACATATGTCATCTTGTAAAAAACAAAAAAGGTTTTTTTTTTTGGTGGGGGGGGGGGGGGGTTATTCATGTCTTCGTTTCTCCTGTTTATATTCATAGATCAATCTCCACCCAAGAAATAAGATGATCAAAATGTTGCTTGTATTTTTGAAAATTTTTCATAAAACATTATTTTTAGAGATAATTAATTATTTATAAATATCATCTGTTATATTACGAATTGTAGATACGTTTTTTGTTAATATAAGATATATTAGATGTATTTAAGCTATTGTATTCATAAATACAATAACAAAAATATGCGTGAATCAGGAAACTCCAAGACTAACTAGTTGTTGTATTCGAGTGTATTCGACCATATTCATGGCGTGAAACAGCGGATTACAGTGTTTTTAAACGAAAAGTGAATCAATTAACATAATAGACTCCTCATATAACTCAACAAACTCAATTATAACACACAAATTTGTATTTTCAGCTATAAAAAAAGATTCTCAGTCGAGAAATACCCCAAAAAATATAGCAATCTTCAGATAAATTATATAATATATCTGAATACATAAATTATATTAATTAAATAAATATATGGATACATTCATGGCATATAGCGAGATAGTGAATACAATGAAATACATATAATACAACGGGATACAGTGAAGTACAATTAAAAAAGACAGTGAATACAATGAAATACGTGAAATAGAGCAAGATATATTAAATTGCAATAAAAAAAGACAATGAATTTAATAAAATACGTGAAAATACAACGTGATAAATTAAAAATATATTAAAATATATTAGCAGAAATCTTCTTCTTCATCGCAATTAATTGAATACCGGGCTTCTAATTTGATTGAAAAGTTACGGATGATGCTGTTTTATCTTGGTAATTAAGCTTTGTATTAATCACCAAAGTGGTCGTCATACAAGTCCATAGTGCAGCTTTATACTCAGCTGCCTATCAAAAGTTAAACAAAAACTGACTAATCTATACTATCCAAAAGTTCAACATTACAGTAGGTAATGTTGAAGATGTACTCTAACTCTACGAGGTGCCCTAACATTACAAGTGTAAGCAATGCATCTAAGTAGTTTGTCACAAGTACAGAAGGTGTTTCCAAATATTCTCGCTTTCCTTTCCAACCATAGGACATAGAACATCTCTGTCATTGTCATTTTGAATATATGAGCTCGAGGAGATTTTCCTTTAGCCTGATCAATGAACCATTGGACAAACTGTGACCAGTTCTGTCCAGCAGGTTGTGTAGCTCCAATCCACAGCAATGTGTGTTACCTCAACTGAGTAGTAAAGGTGCAGTCCAAGAATAAGTGATCTCTGGTTTCCTGAGTTTGTTGACACATAGCACAAGTGTCATCCACAGTCAAGTTCCATTTGATCAACCTATCTTTAGTAGGAAGCCTGTTTTGTAGAAGCAGCCACAGGTTGAAAAGTGCTTTAGGTCGAGCAGGATTCTACATGGTTAAGTTCTTCCAAGGGACTCTAGATGCCTCTCCAATCTGTTGAAGATAGAGCATTCTGTTATCGATTGTCCGTGTTCAAAGCAACGAGAAATTGGAAACCAGTAAGAAGAAGAGACACAAAAAACAGAACGTATGTAACGTTTTAAAAAAAAAAATCACAGAAATGAAGAAATCCGAGACCACAGAATTCACTGTGTGTCCTTAAGGAATTTAACCCCCTCACTGTACCCGAGGTTGTGGATTATTTCCTCCCAGGATATAACGGATATACCTGTCGCAGGAGTGGCGGTACCTCAAACGCCTACGACTTCGACGAACTCAAATTCGGGAACGAAATCACACTATGACTCGATATGTTTTTTTTTTTGGTTTAAAGAAAAACAATGCAGAATTTTTTTTAATGCTTCCAGTATACGAAAATGAGGCATTGCCTCAGTTTATATAGCCTTGAATTGAGACTGTTCGGAAAGGCTTGGTGCCTGTTCGGGAAAGGCCATGCCTTTTCCTGAAAATTAAGAACGTTGGGAAGTTTTTTAACGAATTAATATTATTATTATTATTTTTTTCCCGCGGGAATTAAAAATAATTTCAGAAAATGAAGATTGAATTTTAAATAAATTTGGTCCAAAAAGATTATCAATCAATCAGATCATTTGACCAAATCCAAATCCAAATCCAAATCCAAAGCCGAAGCCGAGCCGAGCGACGACGACGGCGCGAGGGGAGTCCCTCTTCTTAACCCTTTAAGAGCTAGAAGAAGTGCTTTCTAATATAAGCACATAACTTTCCCTTTCTACCACCGATGTGGTACAAAGCTCCTTTTCAAAGGAACTTTGCTTTGAAACTTCATTTTCCTTCTATTGTCTTCTTCCCTCCATTTCTCATTCACACCAACTTAGCTAGCTTTAATCATTAACTAGCTTTAACAATCCCCCACATGAATGGGGAATGGCTATATGATGAAAAACATGCATGACAAAAAACTGTGTGATTCGTAAGCAAGGATTAATTGCATCTGGATAAGTAGATTTCTCTTTGAACTTTCCGTAGTGAGCATATGTCGGATATACTCGGTCAATCGGTAGATTTGATATCTTTGAACCGTCGAGCTTTGGTGTATACCTAGACAACCACATGTCACACAATTAACCCTTTAACCGTTTTTGGTTCTCATTGTTTTGTTCGTTTCAGCCATGAACACTTCCTGGTTCATAAGTGCGTAGAGAGCTGGCCTTACAGAGTTCTCCTTGAAGCGGCTTACACTTCACACTTACATAGGTGATTCCTAAATGTGTCATCCCGTAGATACACTATTTGATATACCCCGTATCAAACTTAGAAACCATTAAAAAGCCTTAATGCTTTATCCTGGTACTGAACATTGTCTCATCACGAGAATGGACCAAAAAATTATTGTGACAATGTTGAACCGTCATCAATGACTTTGTTTGATCTCTTTGAACCTAGATCTTGGGATCTCATGTCTTCTAGGTAGAGTTACCGCCACGATGACTTGTCCTCGGCCATAGTCCCATTCCCCTCGATGATCTTTCAACCACTTCTCTAGTTAGGCCTTTAGTTAGTGGATCCGACACATTATCTCTTGACTTAACATAGTCAATTGTAATAATTCCACTAGAGAGTAGTTGTCTAACGGTATTATGTCTTCGTCGTATGTGACGAGACTTTCCGTTGTACATAACGCTCCCGGCTCTTCCTATTGCCGCTTGGCTATCGCAATGTATGCATATAGGAGCCAACGGTTTGGGCCAAAATGGAATATCTTCTAAGAAATTCCGGAGCCATTCAGCTTCTTCACCGGTTTTGTCTAGAGCTATGAACTCAGATTCCATTGTAGAGCGGGCGATGCATGTCTGTTTGGATGACTTCCAAGACACTGCTCCTCCACCTATAGTAAAAACGTATCCACTTGTGGATTTAGTTTCAGTTGAACCGGTGATCCAATTTGCATCACTGTATCCTTCAATAACTGCAGGATACCTGTTATAATGCAAAGCAAAGTTTTGAGTATGTTTCAAATATCCCAAAACTCGTTTCATTGCCAGCCAATGATTTTGGTCGGGATTACTCGTGTAGCGACTTAGTTTACTTATAGCACACGCAATATCAGGTCGCGTACAGTTCATAATATACATCAAACTTCCCAACACTCTGGCATAATCCAATTGAGAATCACTTTCACCTTTATTCTTTGCAAGAGCAAGGTTCATATCAATTGGCGTCTTTGCAACTTTAAAGTCCAAATACTTGAACTTTTCAAGTACTTTTTCAATATAATGAGATTGAGACAATGCTAGACCTTGAGGAGTCTTATGGATTTTAATTCCCAGAATTAAATCGGCAACTCCTAAGTCTTTCATATCAAACTTACTAGCAAGCATGCGCTTAGTAGCATTTATGTTAGCAATGTTGTTACTCATTATTAACATATCATCCACGTATAAACAAACAATGACGACGTGGTTCGGAGTGTTCTTAATGTAGACACATTTATCACATTCATTTATCTTGAATCCATTTGACAGCATCGTATGGTCAAATTTTGCATGCCACTGTTTTGGTGCTTGTTTTAGTCCATAAAGAGACTTAACAAGTCTACATACCTTCTTCTCTTTCCCTGGAACTACAAACCCTTCGGGTTGTTCCATGTAAATTTCTTCCTCCAACTCTCCATTTAAGAAGGCTGTTTTCACATCCATTTGATGGATTTCAAGACCGTACACGGCGGCTAATGCTACTAACACCCGAATAGATGTAATCCTCGTTACCGGCGAGTATGTATCAAAGTAATCAAGACCTTCTCGTTGTCTAAACCCTTTAACAACTAGTCTTGCCTTATATTTTTCAATAGTGCCATCAGCTTTCATTTTCCGCTTGAAAATCCATTTGGAACCTAAAGGTTTATTCCCTGGAGGAAGATCAACCAATTCCCAAGTATGGTTGTTCAATATGGATTCTATCTCACTATTGATTGCCTCTTTCCAAAATTGAGCTTCCGATGAAGACGTAGCTTCGTTGAATGTTCGAGGCTCATTTTCCAACAAAAATGTTAAAAATTCTGGTCCAAAGGAAGTAGTCGTCCTTTGACGTTTGCTACGTCTTGGATTTTCCTCATCAGGA
Organism: Nicotiana benthamiana; assembly: GCA_034376525.1. Lineage (NCBI taxonomy): Eukaryota > Viridiplantae > Streptophyta > Magnoliopsida > Solanales > Solanaceae > Nicotiana > Nicotiana benthamiana. The sequence continues at coordinate 50,515,043 of CM067330.1, read as the reverse complement.
ATGTTTTCCTTTATTTCTTCCCGAGGTCGTTTAGATTCTTTGCTAGACGACGCACATTCCTTTTTATACGGATATATGGTTTCAAAGAAGTCAGCATTATCTGATTCAATTACCGTATTCACCTGAATGTCGGGATTTTCTGATTTGTGAACCAGAAATCTATATGCCTTACTATTTGTGGCATATCCTATGAAAACACAATCAACGGTTTTAGGTCCTATTTTTACCCTTTTGGGTTTAGGAACTTGCACCTTGGCCAAACACCCCCACACTTTGAAGTATTCCAAATTGGGCTTCCTTCCTTTCCACTTTTCGTATGGAATTGATTTTGTTTTGCTATGGGGCACTCGATTGAGTATTCGGCTAGCTGTTAGAATGGCTTCCCCCCACAAGTTCTGGGGTAAACCAGAACTTATTAACAGGGCATTCATCATTTCTTTCAGTGTTCTATTTTTTCTTTCCGCAATTCCGTTTGATTGTGGCGAGTAAGGAGCAGTTGTTTGATGAATAATGCCATATTCCAAACATATTTGTTCAAAAGGAGATTCATATTCACCGCCCCTATCACTCCTTATCATTTTAATCTTTTTGTTAAGTTGAGTCTCAACTTCAGTTTTGTATTGCCTGAACGCTTCAATTGCTTCATCTTTACTATTAAGTAAATAAACGTAGCAATACCGCGTACTATCGTCAATAAAAGTTATGAAATACTTCTTTCCACCGCGAGATGGAATTGACTTCATGTCACAAATATCTGTATGGATTAAGTCTAAAGGACTTGAATTCCTTTCAACTGACTTATAAGGATGTTTAGCATACTTAGATTCAACACAGATTTGACATTTTGATTGATTGCATTCAAACTTAGGCAATACTTCCAAACTAATCATTTTTCGCAAGGTTCTATAATTGACATGTCCTAAACGTGAATGCCATAAATCATTTGACTCAAGCAAGTAAGACGAAGCAGAAACTTTATTATTATTAGCAACAACCATTACATTCAGTTTGAAAAGGCCCTCTGTGAGGTAGCCTTTTCCTATGTACATTTCGTTCTTACTTATTACAACCTTGTCAGAAACATAAACACATTTAAAACCGTTCTTCACTAGAAGTCCGGTAGATACAAGATTTTTCCTAATTTCAGGAACATGACAGACGTTGTTGAGAGTCACCACCTTGCCAGAGGTCATCTTCAGCAGTATCTTTCCATAACCTTCAATCTTGGCCGTTGCAGAATTTCCCATATATATTGTTTCGTCGGGCCCGGCGGGAGCATATGAAGCAAAGGCTTCTCTAACAGCACAAATGTGGCGAGTGGCGCCAGAGTCAATCCACCACTCTTTCGGACTTCCCACTAGGTTGCACTCGGACAACATAGCGCACAAGTCATCAACCTCCTCGTTTGTTTCAACCATATTAGCCTGACCCTTCTTCTTTTCCTTTTTCGGAGCACGACAGTCTGCAGCTTTGTGTCCGATTTTTCCACAATTATGGCAGTTTCCCTGGAATTTCTTCTTGTTGGGATAGTTCCTTGGTCCCGATGCCTTTTTCCTCTTTTTCATATTAGTTGGGGCAGTTTCAACTATATGTGCTCCCCCTATGGTTGATCTCCCATTTGCCTTTTTCTCCGCTGCCTTGTTATCTTCCTCGATTCTCAACCGGACGATAAGATCTTCCAATGTCATCTCCTTTCGCTTATGTTTCAAGTAATTTTTGAAGTCCTTCCATGAAGGAGGCAACTTCTCTATCACTGCCGCAACTTGAAACGCCCCACTAATCACCAAACCTACAACAAACAACATGTAAGTGACGGGGCACTGAATACTTTTGACAAAGGCATTAATTAAATTTATACCTTCAGCGAGGAGATCATGGATGATAACCTGCAACTCTTGAACTTGAGTGACAACAGACTTGCCATCTACCATTTTGTAGTCCAAAAACTTGGCAGCGATAAACTTCTTTAAGCCAGCATCTTCTGTTTTATATTTCTTTTCCAACGCATCCCATAGTTCTTTTGATGTTCCCACATTACTATAGACGTTGTAAAGATCATCCTCCAGTCCGCTAAGAATGTAATTCTTGCACAAAAAATCTGAGTGCTTCCACGCCTCAATTACAACAAATCGTTCATTTTCAGGTGTTGATTCCGGCGGAACCGGAATATCCTCCTTAATAAACTTTTGAAGGCTTAAAGTAGTTAGATAGAAGAACATCTTTTGTTGCCATCGTTTGAAATCAATCCCGGTGAATTTTCCGGGCTTCTCTGCCGGAGCCGGTGCTGGTGCAGTACGACTGGAGGACGCAGCATTGCTCGTAGAACCAACGACGGGGGCTGGTGTGGCAGTAACAGTAGCAGTAGCATTCAAATTTGGAGTTTGGTCTCCCATTTCTGTCGCAGGAAATAACAGAACACTTTAATAATCGGTGAAGTTTTTATTTCTTCAAACCGAATCAAATTTACACAAACAGAATTAAAACAAACTTCAAATAGAATGTAATATACTGTATGTAGTATACTTGATAAAGTTTTTATATCTTCAAATCAAGTACCCAAATGAGTAGAAAGTTCTGAAAACTTTAATCTCAACCGGAGTAGAAAATGCGAAGATTTAGTCTCCAAACAACATACAAGTTCGTTAACAACAGATGAACACGGAAATAAATTTAAATTCCTTAAGCTTGTTATCGATTGTCCGTGTTCAAAGCAACGAGAAATTGGAAACCAGTAAGAAGAAGAGACACAAAAAACAGAACGTATGTAACGTTTTAAAAAAAAAAATCACAGAAATGAAGAAATCCGAGACCACAGAATTCACTGTGTGTCCTTAAGGAATTTAACCCCCTCACTGTACCCGAGGTTGTGGATTATTTCCTCCCAGGATATAACGGATATACCTGTCGCAGGAGTGGCGGTACCTCAAACGCCTACGACTTCGACGAACTCAAATTCGGGAACGAAATCACACTATGACTCGATAAAAACAATGCAGAATTTTTTTTAATGCTTCCAGTATACGAAAATGAGGCATTGCCTCAGTTTATATAGCCTTGAATTGAGACTGTTCGGAAAGGCTTGGTGCCTGTTCGGGAAAGGCCATGCCTTTTCCTGAAAATTAAGAACGTTGGGAAGTTTTTTAACGAATTAATATTATTATTATTATTTTTTTCCCGCGGGAATTAAAAATAATTTCAGAAAATGAAGATTGAATTTTAAATAAATTTGGTCCAAAAAGATTATCAATCAGATCATTTGACCAAATCCAAATCCAAAGCCGAAGCCGAGCCGAGCGACGACGACGGCGCGAGGGGAGTCCCTCTTCTTAACCCTTTAAGAGCTAGAAGAAGTGCTTTCTAATATAAGCACATAACTTTCCCTTTCTACCACCGATGTGGTACAAAGCTCCTTTTCAAAGGAACTTTGCTTTGAAACTTCATTTTCCTTCTATTGTCTTCTTCCCTCCATTTCTCATTCACACCAACTTAGCTAGCTTTAATCATTAACTAGCTTTAACACATTCTTATAGAACAATCAGACTTATGTAACAATTGATATTGCTGCAATAGGACAGTGCCTTCAATAATCTTCCGAACCATCCAACTAGCTTGTTTAGGCACATTTATGTGTTAACAGATGATACCGTTAACACATGGAAAGTTTTCAATGGATGGAAGCTGGATAATTTTCGGAGAAAGTGGGTGATAGAGGAAGAGATAACAATCTTTATGCTGTATGCAAGCAATCCATCCCTTGGATACAAATAGAATCGACATCAGGGATCATCACTTGGTGCTCATCAGCCCGTACCCGTATGATTATGACATCTCCTTCGACCAGTTCGCAGAATTTTGAAAAGGGTGCTTTCCTCCTCCAACTCCGGCGGTAGCATCAACCACTAAGCCACACAACTGTTTCTCACCATCAAACGATTCTCTAATTCCAGGAACACAACTAGGTCTTACCACCAAGGAAGAGCTAGGGTTTCTCGTTGGATTGAGATTGTCATTCTATTTTCAGGAAATGGGGGAAGAGAATGACATGTATCAAAGTAAATATAAAAAGAAAATTACGTAATTGAATAGCGTATTTAGTGGCTTAACGATATGAGATAATTAAAATTAGATATTTTACTATAAACATTAAAAGGTATTTATAAAATATAATATTTTCGAATAATATTTATTTAAAATAAATAAAGTATTAACTCGAAATATAAAAAGTAAAAGTTCCTTTATTAATTGGTGCATCAAATAGAATTTTGAAGAGATATAAAGTCTTGAATGAGATGAATATTGGGCCGGTCTCTTAAATGAATGTATCTTGAGTTCATACTAAAATCCATGACTGTATTTTGTGGCACATAGTACTGATCACCATATGAATTTTTTTTGGAGTTGACCATATTTTGTAGTAATCACCACAAAATTTGGCGATTTCTAGGAGTCATTTCAAAAATTCTGGTCAAATGCTATTTCTCCAAAACTTTTCTTACCAGAATCAAAATCTACGCATGATCTTATTTGTGCAAATCACCATTGTAATGCATTAAATAGCAAATTTTGAGTCAACTATGTCAATTAAAAGAAGAGGGAAAAGTCTTCTTTTAGACATCCTAAAAAAAAAGTCATAGTTAATAATAAACTAATGGTTATTATATTTGAATTTAAACATCTATTAAATAATAAAATAAAATATTTATAATAAAAAATGAATTGTCCATTCAAATTGAAGAGTAGCTTTAAGTTGGAGTTTTTAAATTATCTATATATTATTAAAAGGAGAGGAAAAAGTCCTTTCCTTAATTGAAGTGGCATCTTAGAAAAAATCCACAAAGCATAAGTAGTTAATAATTAGTTATTAGTTATTATTTTTAAATTTAAATATCTACAAAATAACAATAAAAATATTATATATAAAAATAAAACTTGTTATTCAAATTAGAGAGTAGTTTCTAGTTAGATTTTTTATTGTAAAATAAAAAATTAAAATTACACAAAATAAAAACTGCCAATTTAAAATTTATTGTCTTTAAATAATTTTTGTTTTTTATTTTTAAAAATAAAAACATTATTTATACATAAAATATTATTGAAAATAATAGAATAAAATAAAAACTAAAAAACATGTATCTTCTATTATACTATAAAAAAAAGTAGCATACAAAAATTAAAGTAATATGTGTTATGAAATCTCCTATTTAAGGTGAATGTCTATAATTAGAGAGATTCTAGAGTTCTATTCTTGGTAGCTAAATCATCCCCCTCCCTATAAATAAAGGGGTCTTCTACCATTGTAAACCATCCCTAACAATCTCTAAGTATCAATGAGAATACTCCTCTCTCTCTATTCTCTCTATTGCTCTTGTTCTTGCATTATTCTACTTGTTCTTATATTATTTCATAACAATATGCTAATAAAAGTTTATATTAATAATGCAATAATACTAAATATTGGATAATATCTATATATTCTTAAAATGAGAGAAATATAATAATACTAAGTATTGGATATTATAATATAAAAGCTATTTGATGCCTATATAAGTCTTATTAATTTAATAATAATTTTGTTCATTAAATTTTTAATAATATTATTAAGAATAATAGGATAAAACAAAAAATAAAAATAATATTTGAAGAGTAATAAAATATACATGTTCTCTTATATAATAAAAAGAAAGTAGTATAAAAAAATATTAAATAAAATAATTTGTGTTGGAACACACTTTCAAAGACGTTGAACTAAAGTCGTGTTCGTTTTTGTAGGTTTTGATGAATGACAAACCGACGTGGATGCAAAGTTGACAAATGCCAAATCGTGACAAACCGACGTGGATGCAAAGTTGCAAATACCAAATCGTCGTGAATACGAAGATATCATTGAACATACAAGGTATTGATGAATGACAAACCGACGTGGATGCAATGTTGACAAATGCCAAATCGTGACAAACTGACGTGGATGCAAAGTTGACAAATACCAAATCGTCGTGAATACGAAGATATCATTGAACAAACAAGGCAAGAATTATGGCTAACGGACCAAGGAAGAGTCCAAGTAAAGAAGAGTCAAGAACAAGACCAAGAGATGTATTGAAGACATTATTGAGTTGTTTGCATTGTGATGTTGATCCGACAATGGATTCAAGTCTTGGCTTCTCTCTAAAATCATTTTATCAAATCGTGCATATCATAAATATTTTTGTTGACCAAAGTTTTTTGACCATGCACAAACTAAAAATCTGACCGTCGGCTTCCGTCGACGAGACGTTGGCTAGACGTCGGCTAGACATTGGATAGACGTTGGCTAGAGATCGTCATGGTTTTTGACATTTTCATTTTAGCCAAAATGGTTTTTGAAATATTATCATTGGTTTTCACTTCTGGGCATATTTAAACATATTCCAAATCTTTATTTCATAAAAATCGCACTTGATTTATGGTCGTCGTCTAAACACGTGAAAAACGTCTTTTGACAAAGTGACGCGACATTTATGACCTTGGAGACTTGTTTTTTAAGAACTAAGTCTTGGTTTTCACTTTTTATACCATAAACAAGCTTTTCCAACACTTGGTTTTTGATTTGGAACACTTTAAGTTTTGGGTTGGTTTTCAAGGTTAAATAATCGATTATCTTGCTAATGTAGCAAAACCCCAACTTACAGAAGGTTCTGATAATCGATTATCACCATCAGATAATCGATTATCATTATCTGATAATCGATTATTCTGTGTTCCAGCCCAAACTTGAAATTACAGAGAGGTTAAATAATCGATTATCTAGTTACAGTTGCCATCCAACGACTAGTTTTTTGAACGTTGAAGTAAGATAATCGATTATGCAATTAAGATAATCGATTATTCTGCCTTTTAATTCAAAATTCTTGTCTGACTATTGAGCAACGGTCACTTGATCCTTGAGGGCTATAAATAGACCCCAAAACCTCTCATTTCAACAACAATTCTTCAACAATCTAATATACTTTCATTGCGTTCAATTCATTCATATTTCATAGCTTTTGAGAGCCAAAATCTTGGAGAAATTGTTATGTTCTTGAGCGTTCTTAAGTCTACTCATATCTACTCTATAAGAGAGTCCTGTTCTTGAGTGCTAAGTGTTTGTATACACTTGAAGGGAAGTCTTATCCCTTGTTGTTGTATGAAGGAAGGATTCATTCCTTCGGTTGAAGTCTTGGAGTGCGGTATCTCCGAGAAAACGTTGTTGAGACTCGTGTGACTCGAGTTCTCAAATTGTATTGGTTTGTTGAGCACCTTTAAGCTTAACGGAGTTAGTTGCAGCTCGAGAGTGTCTTTCGGGAGACTGGACGTAACCACACGTTGCGGCGAACCAGTATAAATTTGGTGTGCTCCCTCTTTACTCTTTTTATTTCCGCATTTACTTCGATTTTATTCCTACGATTTTTGTGAAACGCTATTCACCCCCCTCTAGCGTTGGGCACTTATTCTATCTTTTGGTATCAGAGCCATACTCTTTGAAAGACTTAACAGTTTGAGAGAAATGATCTATGGCTTCTACTCGCAATCTTTATGCAGGAATTGGTGAGGGACAATCAACCACGAGGCCACCACTCTTCGATGGCACAAATTACACCTATTGGAAGGAGCGGAAGAGAATCTTCATCCAATCCAACAACTTTCTATTGTGGCAAATCATCAAAAATGGTGAACAATTGCCCACTAAGAAAGTCGAGGATAAAGTCGTCCTAAATACGGAGAACGAATATGATGCAGAGGACATCAAAAAGGTGGAGAACAATGCTAAGGCCATCAACATGCTGTACTGTGCAGTAAAACCTGATGATTATCGGAAGATTTCATGTCGCACCACGGCCAAGCAAATGTGGGAGAAGCTAGAGGTCACCTACGAAGGTACGGACCAAGTCCGAGAGGCTAAAATTGATTTTCTAACCCATGAATATGAATTATTTCGTATGAAGGAGAACGAGAAAATCGACGACATGTTTGAACGATTTTCAAAAATTGTCAACGACCTCCACGCACTCAAGAAGACGTACACGGACAAGGAGCTTGTACGAAAAATCCTGCGGAGCCTCACTCCGGAGTGGCGTTCCTAAGCCGATGCCATTCAAGAGTCAATTGGCATCACCAACGTCACTATAGACGGACTTCGGGGGAATCTAAAGACGTACGAGTCCACCATTCTTAACCCTCCTTTGGAAGATCAAAGGAAAAGAAGCATTGCACTCAAGGCCTCCACATCACAACCTCAAGTCATTGATGATTCGAGCGATGAGGATAACGAGTTTGGACTCGTTATTAAAAAGTTCCACAAGTTCATGCGTAAAGAGTATGAACGGAAGGGAAAGAGGCAAGGAGGTCCACCCAAATGCTATGGGTGTGGAGAAGTTGGGCACATCAAACCTAAATTCCCAAACACAAAGACGGAAAAGAATACCGTCAAGAAACAAAGAGCCTACATCTCTTGGAGAGGCGACTCCGGGGATGAGTCAAGTGACGGAGATGAAGATGAGACCACCAACTTATGTCTCATGGCACATGAGGAAGCACAAGAAGAGGTATGTGAAACTTCTCCTAAAGATCCTTATACTTATGAAGATATGCAAGACGCCTTTGATGAGTTATATGGCGAATTTGTTAGCGCTTCTAAAACCATTAAGGAATTAAAGAAACAACTCTCTTCAAAGGAGAAGGAGTTGGAAAACTTGAGCCAAGATAATAAAAAATTAAGAGAAGAAAATAATTTTTTTGGCAAAAGAAGCGCCGACAAACCCGAAGGCTCAAACGAAAGTTGCAAGTCTTGCAATTCTCTCAAAGATCAAGTTGAAAAACTTAAGGATACTTTGAACAAATTTAATACTATAAAAACCTCAATGATGTACTTGGCAATTTGAAATCTACTAAACATGGCTTAGGTTTCGAAAATGATATTAATATGAATGAAAAAGTTGAGCCAAAATCTAAACAACCTAAGGCTCAACCTAGGAAAGATAAAATTAATATTAATAGACAATCTAGAAATGATAATTCTAGGAACACTAGACAACCTAGAACAAACACTAGGAGAAATGATGAGCACTTTAGAACACCTAGAAACGGTTTTCAAAAAGTGCATCAAAACTACGCTTCTCAAAATAGGGTAAATGAATTTAGACCACCTAGAAGCTATTATCAACCTAGGAGAACGCATAATCTGAATGTCATTTGCCATTATCGTAATAGGATAGGTCATATAGCTCCGGTTTGCTTTACTAGGCATAGACATCTCACGATTAAACAATCACACTACCACTTTGCACCTAACACCCACGGACCCAAAATGACTTGGGTACCTAAATCTCATTCAGTTGGTATGTAGGTGTGCTTGAAGGCATCAAGTGTACTTTGGTACCTTGATAGCGGATGCTCCAAGCACAAGACCGAAGATGCATCCAAATTTCTACAAATAAGACCCGCCAAAGGAGGAAACGTAGTCTTTAGAGACAACAGCAAAGGAAAAATAATCGGCATTTGATCGGTTGGTAAGGATGAAACCTCCTCTATTGATAATGTTTTATTAGTTAAGGGTCTTAAGCACAATCTCTTGAGCATAAGTCAATTGTGTGACAAGGGAAATCGTGTGATTTTCAATTCTAAATCATGTACGGTTTAACGCCTTAGTGATAATAAGGTTATTTTACATGGTGATAGAATTGATAATATTTATATGGTTAACCTGGAAAATTCTTCATCAAACTTTGCTAAATGCCTCATATGTAAAGAGGACGATGTGTGGCTATGGCATCGAAGAGTAGCTCATGTTAACATGAACCTTTTGAATAAATTTGTTTCACAAGACTTAGTAGTTGGTCTCCCAAAACTCAAGTTTGAGAGGGACACCATTTGTGATTCATGTCAAAGAGAGAAGCAAGTAAAGGCCTCTTTTAAATCGAAAAATGTTGTCTCAACAACAAGGCCATTACAACTTTTGCATATGGATCTCTTTGGACCATCAAGAACAAAAAGTTTTGGTGGGAATTACTTTGCCTTTGTCATTGTTGATGACTACTCTAGGTACACATGGACATTATTTCTAACTCACAAAAGTGAGGCGTTTCTAGTTTTCAAAAGTTTCCTTAAACGTGTTCAAAATGAAAAGAGCACAACAATTACATCCATAAGAAGTGATCACGGTGGTGAGTTCGAACGGAATCTCTCTTGTGGTGATACTAACATTGTCTACCTTTGTCTTTTTGTTCTCTTGTGCCAATGGTCTTTTAGAAATAGCCTCTCTATCCCTTCTAGGTAGGGGTAAGGTCAACATACACACTATTCTTCCCAGATTCCACTAGTAGGATTTCACTGGGCTGTTATTTATTGTTGTTGTACATTGATAAATAAGATAACAATTGAAATTTATTAAAGCAATACGGTCTAATTTTTTCAAACAAGCCTGATCACAATTTAATTTAATTAATATTTCTTAATTGATCGCGCTTTGCACGGGTACGACTACTTGTTGCTAACTTACAAAAATATTTTGTAAAAATAGCACATGCTATCTATTTTTCGGATTGATCATTGAAAAATAGCCAGTATTGGCAAAGTCATTGAAAAACAGCTACTATTCTGCTGCAACACGAAAATTTCTAGCATAATATACCGGAGATCGGTGTATCTGTGTATGAACTTCCAACATATTATGCTGAAACTCCAACACGCAGAAGGTTCTAGCATAATATACTGGAGATTGGAGAAGGAAAGAAATTGTGGAAACCGGCCCTTAGTGGGAGAAGGAAACCTAACAGGTTTTGAAAACGGTTTTGACTTAAAAACGCAGCTATATATATACATATAGGGACTGGACGTTTTTTACACAATTCTGACTGCGGTTTCGACGAGATTTTGCCCACCCAAAATTTTCTATTTTCGGTTATTATTTGGGTAGCACAGTTGAAGACTGTGGAAAGCTGCTGGTGCTTTTTCAATCGACGAACTGGAGAACGACATAAGTTTGTTGTGTTTACGCTTCAAGAGGTAATCCTAAAATCTTCATACATGCTAGTTGTTTAGATTACACATGAATAAGATTCTATTATTGATTCCTCTGTGGTATATATTCCATCACTACAAACTAAGGATATTATCTTGAGTTTAAGTTGTATGCATCATCAATATAAGAAAATTTGTGCATTTAATTATACTAATATACGTAACTTAAACTCCATTATATTGGCTAATCGTAATCGAAGTTCTTTGTTTTAATTTGACATTAAACAACTTTAAATTATAATTATAAAGAACTCTGTATCCATTAAATGACGGGAATAGAGTTATCAGAATTCTACAATAAATAGGGGACATCGTTTTAATCACATATAAATTAAAGATAAAGTAATCAATGTTCCATTCTTTTACTTACTTTATGCTACTTAAAATTTTAAGGGATCTTTAAATTTTTGCTGAGCTACAAGATTATCTAGCTTCCAAACCTAGATATATACATTGATTTTGTGTTGTATATTTATTGTATACTGTTTGGATATTGTGTATATTATAGGTTTGAGTTATTTTTGGGCCAAATATAAATCTGAGCCCATTTTTCTTTTATCACACTTGGGCTTACCCGACCCAAGTGTGATATATAGTATACACCCTCTGTATAGTGTGGTAGGTGGACAGATATTTTGATAGCAAAACTCTTCATTTTTCTCTCGGAGGTTCGAAAGACTTCTCTAAAAATCTTCATCTCTCATCTCCATTTTCATCTTTGATTTGCGATGTTTTACATCTTCACAGCTTGGACGTTTTTGGTTGGTTTTCCGACGTCCTCGACTCGATTCCGGCGACACTTCAGATTTTAGGGTTTCTGCTGCTCGGAACTTGGATTTTTCTGTTAATCGAAGGTCGTTCTTCTCCGGTCGCGAAGAAGGAGGGTAAATCTGTTCCTGTTTTAAATGCTATATGATTTGCATGAGGTTTTTGATACAACTTTAATTTTTCAAACTGATTACCGAGACTATCTTTTGATTTTAAACTCATTATTGTTCATGGCTTTTAACATGAGTGCTAATGCAACTCCTGTTGACCCTACCAGTCCTCTTTTTGTTTACTCCTCTTATGTTCCTGGAGTTTCTCTTGTGTCCACTCCCTTCTCGGGTAGTGGTTATGGGGGTTGGAGGAGAAAAATGATTGTCGCCCTATCTGCTAAGAATAAAATTGGCTTTGTTGGTGGTACATGTCCCTGACCAGACACTAATGTGGCTGAACAAAAGTTATGGGACAGATGTAACAATATGGTAATTTCCTGGTTAACTGCTTCATTATCCCCTTAGATAGTTGAGAGTGTGCAGTATTCTGATACTGCACAGAGTATATGGGCACAGCTCGAAGCTAGATATGGTACTGCTAACAGAACCAAAATTTTTGAACGAAAAAGAGAACTCTCTCGTACTTCTCAAGGTTCTCTAGATGTAGCCTCATATTTTAACAAACTTAAAGGATTGTGGAATGAATTGGGAACAATGTGTACAAACCATGGGCAAAGATGTATTTGTCCTGCCAGAAATGGCATCATACAGGAAGATGATGAGAATAAGGTGTTCCAGTTCCTCATGGGCCTTAATGAAGTATACATGGGGGTAAGGAGTAACTTACTGATGATGCAGCCTCCTCCTACCCTTGATAGTGTCTACAATATGGTCCTCAATGATGAGAAACAGAGGCAAGTCCAGTCCATTTCTCAGTTTAATCCAGACTCTATGTCTTTTTGTCCACACAAACAAACATTCAGTTGGAATCAATAAGGTCACAATGTCTAATCCTTCTCCTTTCAGACAAAGAGTTAACTTTGACCCAGCTAGAGGTTCTTTATTCTGTAGATACTGTAAAAAATTTGGGCACTTAATTGATAAGTGTTACAAGATTCATGGGTATCCACAAAGTGTAACATTTAACAAGGGGAGGATACCTGCTGCTGCTCATCTCACTACTGGTGTGGATTTCCCTTCTTCTGAAGGAAATATGTCTGTTCCTCATGGAAATTCTCCTGAAAGTCATCACCCTGTTCCAAACATGGACGGCCAGAGTTCTGTGATACCAGGGTTGAGCAGACAACAATATGACCAATTGATGACCTTGCTATAACAAACTCAGTTAGAGGACTCCACTGCCCAGACTCCTCCTCCCATGTATGCTGCCAATTTTGCTGGTACTATGCTAACTGAGAGCCCTGTTTCTGATTCCAAATTTTGCTTGCTTACTCACATTAATTCTGCCACCTGTATAATAGACTCAGGGGCATCTAACCATATGACCTTTAATTAAAATTTACTCTTCAACCTCACACCTTTAACTATGCCCTATCTTGTAACTCTTCCTAATGGATATAAAGTGAAAGTGACATGCACATGATCTTTTGCATTAAATCCATTCATCACTCTTCATGATGTATTATTTGTTCCTTCTTTCAAGCACAACTTGATTTCTGTCCACAAACTAGTAAAACAGTTGCATTGCATAGTCTTGTTTACTGCAACTTCCTGTTTCCTCCACATGTTACAGGCCCCTTCTCCGAAGATACTTATGGATCTTGGTAAAGAGGAGGTTGGTCTGTACAAGTTTGCTTGGGTGCCAACTTCCTCTTCTTCTAATTGTTGTTTCTTCTGCTTCTGTATGTTCTTCTTCTTCTGATTCTTGTAATCATGACTGTTCTAGCCATAAAGTTGTTGCTTTACCTTCAACTGTGAATAGTTCCATCTGTAATAATGTTGTTACCACTGACATGAATTACATTTGGCATTTGATATTGTCTCATATTTCATTTGCAAACATGAAACACATTTCTGCCTTGTCTTTTCCATTTGCTTCTAAATAGCCTTTCCCTTGTTCTTTTTGTCCTATGGCTAAACAAACTAGACTTCCCTTTCCTGATAGCACAATAAGTACTTGTAGGCCTTTCCAATTAATTCATGTAGATATTGGGGCCCTTATCACACTCCCACTTCTTCTGGTTCTAGGTATTTTCTTACAATAGTTGATGATTTCTCTAGAGAAACCTGGACACATTTACTGGGGTCTAAAAGCAATTCTTTCTGTCTGCTTAAATCTTTTCTATGCATGGTTAAAACCCAATTTCATGCTGTTGTTCAAACTGTTAGAAGTGACAATGCTTTGGAATTGGGGTCTAGCATTGATGGTGCATCCTTCTTTAGTCAACAAGGCATTATTCATCAAACAACCTGTCCCCATACTTCTCAACAGAGTGTTGTTGAAAGGAAACATAGGACTCTTCTTGAGACCTGTAGAGCCCTACTTTTTCAATCTGGCTTACCAATCTCTTTTTGGGGAGATTGCTTGTTGACTGCTACCTATCTACTTAACTGGATACCCTCCAAACTTCTTCATAATAAATCTCCTTATGAAATTTTGAATGGAAAGGCACCTACATTACTCCCATTTAAGGGCATTTGCCTGCCTTGCCTATGCTGCTGTCCCAATTCCTCAAAGGGAAAATTTGAAACCTAGGGCCATTTCCTGTGTCTTCCTAGGGTATCATTTTGCTAAAAAGGGTTATAAATTGTATGATCTCACTTCCAAAAAGTGCTTTGTGTCCAGGGATGTTGTCTTTCATGAAACTTCTTTTCCTTTTAAAACTGTTTCTTCTGTTAAACCTACTCCTTCTGTTTCTCCCTCTTCTTTTCCTTTTGTTCCTTCTTTTGAGCATTCCCTTTCTGAGACAGACTTGTCTGTCCCTATCTGTTCCTCTCCTTTTCTCCTTCTGCCCCAGTTTCTCCTTCTTCTAATCCAGTTTTCAGTCCTCCTTTCAACCCTGATATTTCTCCTCCTGCTTTGCCCTCTTCCACATCACCTAATGTTCCCAGAAAATCTGGAAGACAACACAATCCTACTACTTATCTTAAGGATTATGTCTGTCATCTTCCTGCATCCTCTGAATCTTCTTCTTCTCCTCTGGATTCTGAACCTCTCTATTATTTTCAAGCTGCATCAGTTCCGGTTTGGCAGGATGCAATGAGAAAGTAGTTTGATGCTTTGGATGCCAACTGTACATGGGATGTTGTTCCACTTCCTCCTGCTAAGAAACCCATAAGCTGCAAATGGGTTTATAAGATCAAATATAAGGCTGATGGTATTGTTGAAAGGTATAAAGCTAGACTTGTTATTAGAGGGGATACTCAAATTAAAGGAGTTGATTTCACTGACACCTTTTCTCCTGTGGTTAAAATGTCCACTGTTAAGTGTCTTATTGCAATGGCTGTTAAGAACGATTGGAATCTTTCTCAACTTGATGTTGACAATGCTTTCTTGCATGGTGATTTGGATGAGGAGGTCTATATGAAGCTCCCTCCAGGTTTAACAATTTATGTTCCTTCTACTGATTCTGTTTCCTCTGCATCTCCTCCTCTTGTATGTAAGTTGAAAAAGTCTTTTTATGGGTTGAGACAGGCATCCAGACAATGGTATGCTAAACTGTCTTCTGCTCTCTACTCCAGAGGATATGCACATTCTTTGAATGATTATTCTCTGTTTATCAAAGGCCAACCTGGTTGTCTTGTTGTTGTGGTAGTCTATGTGGATGACATTATTATTACTGGGGATGACAATGATGAGCTTTCGGCCCTAAAACTGTTTCTGTATGATCAGTTCAGGATTAAAGACCTGGGGCCTTTGCATTATTTTTTGGGCATAGAGATGTCTGTTGTTTTTGGTGGGATGCTCCATAATAAGCATAAATATGTTTCTGACCTGCTACATCAATTTTACTGTATGAATGTTTCTCCTGTTATTTGTCATTTGGATCTCAATGTCAAACTTCATGCTGATTCTGGTGACCTCTTCTCCTCCCCTGATCACTATAGGAGCCTTATTGGTAAGCTCTTATTTTTGACTCACACCAGACCTGACATCTGCTTTGTTGTTCAGCATCTGAGTCAATTTTTGAAGTGTCCCAGAGTCCCTCATATGACTGCTGCCCTACATGTCCTCAGATATCTTAATGGCACTATGAATTTTGGTCTCTTCTATTCTGACAGTTCTGATTTCTCTATACATGCTTATTCTGACAGTGATTGGGCTGCCTGTCCTGATACTCACAGGTCTATTACGGGTTTTTGTGCTATTTTGGGAGGCAGCTTGATTAGTTGGAAGTTCAAAAAACAGCCTGTAGTTTCTTTATCCTCTGCTGAAGCAGAATATAGGGCTCTCAGTAAGGTGGTAGCTGAATTGTCTTGGCTTTCCCGTTTGCTCACTGACATTGGTGTTTCTGTCTCTTACCTTTTCTATTTTTTTTTACAACCAGGCTGCTAAACATATTGCCAAGAATCCTGTTTTTCATGAGTTGACCAAACATATTGAGTTAGATTGTCACTTTGTTAGAGATCAGTTGACTGGTGGGCTCATTACTTTCTCACATGTCTCTACTTCTCGTCAGCTGGCTGACCTTCTCACCAAGCCTTTGCCTGGCACTATCCTACATCCTCTGCTGGCCAAGTTGAAGGTGGTCTCCGCCTCCAACTTGAGGGGGGGTGTTGAGCTACAAGATTATCTAGCTTCCAAACCTAGACATATACATTGATTTTGTGTTGTATATTTATTGTATACTGTTTGTATATTGTGTATATTATAGGTTTGAGTTGTTTTTGGGGCAAATATAAATCTGAGCCCATTTTTCTTTTATCACACTTGGGCTGACCCGACCCAAGTGTGATATATAGTATACACCCTCTGTATAGTGTGGTAGGTGGACAGATATTTTGATAATAAGACTCTTCATTTTTCTCTCGGAGGTTCGAGAGACTTCTCTCAAAATCTTCATCACTCATCTCCATTTTCATCTTCGATTTGCAATGTTTTCAAATTTGCATGACCAAAACCTAACTTGTTGATACTATTTGCTACACTTTCATA
This sequence comes from Nicotiana benthamiana, assembly GCA_034376525.1. Lineage (NCBI taxonomy): Eukaryota > Viridiplantae > Streptophyta > Magnoliopsida > Solanales > Solanaceae > Nicotiana > Nicotiana benthamiana. The sequence goes on along the minus strand of CM067330.1, from coordinate 50,498,135 downwards.
TCTAGATTTTCCTGACCAATAGTTAGACCAAAAGAAATAGGACCAATTGTATGGGACCAAAATAATAAAAATACAATTATCACGCCATAGATTGTTAGATCATGTGACTATATTATAATACATATCAATAATTTCATGTGTGAATGTAGTATACCACGACCACAAGTATGTGGCCTAAAGACGACGAGATCATGAAAGTTGAGCCGACAGAAAATTTGAAAATTTTAAAATGAAAAAGAAATTTATTTGGAAATATTAAATTTAAAAATTAGAAATAGTCAACAATTCACCAATGATTTGCCACTACAAACAAGATTAATATCAGTTGGCCATGTGAACTTTCTCAAGCATGATGGTAACGATATAATATTATTCATGAGTTTGAGGGAATTATAAAGATCGGACTCACCTCATTGAAAAATAGACATATCAGATCTTGAATGTGGTATATAATATATAGTAATTGTTTTTACATTATATTGTTGTCGAGGCATAGTTTGTTCTTTGGTAATAGGGATTGCATGTATAAAATAATTACATTGCGAAGTACTGATTGCTGGAGGATATTGCAATCCCGCTAAGTCAGACAAGTTTTATTTTAAACTGTTAATATTACAAGCCATAATATTTTGAGCTACTTCAATTCTTAAGATATCTTTTCAAAATAATTTGGATGCAAATATTGAGTATTATTGTTCTTCCTAAAAAGCTTATTTTTGGTTCTTTCTTTGCCAATGCATCAGCCATCATATTTTGTAACTTATAGCTATGCTTCCGTATTACTTTGGCCATCCGTTGGATTAACAACCTGCATTCATAGATAATAAATTTATAAGTTATATTCCCTGTGATTAATATTTTTATTACCTCTGATGAGTCTGTGGCTACTTCTAGTGGTGTTAGGTCATTTTGTTCTGCAATTTGGAGTCCACTAAGCAGTGTAGTCAGTGTTGCAACGGTGTTGGTGGTGTATGGTATGTTCTCCAAATACCCAAGGATCCAATCACCTTTGTGTGTTGTAAACACCCCCACCAATTTTCCATGTCCCTAGGTTATCCTTAGTTGCCCCATCAGTATTTAGCTTGTAATGATTCCTTGAGGGGCTCCCACTTGACCCTGATAGGGACTATTTCCTTAATGCTTCATGTGCCTACTATTTTATTGAGTTCATTAATTTTACCAATTGCGTTCACAGTGGAGATGACATCTTTTCTATTGTTGAAAAGGTTATGGTTCCTAGTTAACCAAATATGCAAAAAGCAGAATGTAATAACTTCCAAGGAGATAAAATTATTGAAAAGCATTTTCCTTAGTTTGTTCCATGTAGTGGGTCAGAGCTAGGCTGTGAAAGATGGGTTCATATATTGGCTTTTGTATGAGCTTTTTGAGATTAGATCATGTCAGAACTGGATGACATTTGAGCCGTTATAGAAGATATGGTTGGTAGTTTCTGGAACTGTGGAGCAAAAGCAACATGAAGGGTTATAGTTAACCCCAACTCAGTGCAAAAAGGATCTTGTTGGAAGATTTTCTTGAGCAAGCATCCAGATGAAGGTTTTTATTTTAGTGGAAACTTTTAAACTCCATATTCAACTGAAATTACCCCCTCTCCATTCTTCGGAGGCTTATTGTTGTTGTTGAAAAAAATGGTGATTTGTTGGTAAAAGAGCAATTATATATCAGTATGTAAATTAGCTTGTCTTCCTTGACAAAGTATGAAGGTATAATAGTGAATTTGATTAAGTTCGTGATTTTTTCAGGTACATTCAAGGAGATGGAAGAAGTATCATATTTCCCCAAATTGTAGATATCATCCACTTTGGCATTACGATTATTTTGGGTAAGGGGACCTCAATCCTATCCCTGATGGGTGGATTGCTAGGAATCCAAGCATCAATAAAGGAACTCACTCTATTTTCTTTGTGAACCACCCATCTATTGGTCTTCCTACATGTATCCCAACCTTTTAGGATACATTGCGAGATTGAGATTTTTGATTTTTTTGGAGTATGGTTCCAGTTACACTGCTTGGAGATAAGAACTCTTGCCCACAGGCTAAAGGTACTATGGAAAATTCTCCAAGCAAGGCCAGCATAGGAGGCCCTGTTCTTACTTTCCACTTTATGTGAGCCTAGACCCCTATGCGATTTTTTAGTAGTGACTTTATCCCAATTGATCAAGTGCATTTCTTCTTATTTGGAGTAGTACTCCAAATAAAATTCCTCTGGATTCTTTCTATTTACTTGGTTGTTTTGATAGCTAGCTTGATGAATTGCATGATACGGCTTGATTTACTACTACGACAAGCTTTGGCTAGAGTTACCCTTATAGTCATGCTTAGACAAAAAAAATCCATCTTAATAATTTAGATTGCATATTATCAATTATAAACTGAAAATCACTATTGGAAGGTCTCTTGTGAAACACAGGGAAGCCTAGGTATTTACCAAAGGAGGTTATAGCCTATATGAAAAATGTACTTGTAAGATTATCCATGGTGTCATATTTGCAGTTAGAGGAGAATAACACCTTAGTGTTAGTGAGGTATAATTTTTCCCCATACGCATATCATTAAAGAACTGCAGAATTGTGGTGATTGTGTTACAACTTTTGGTGTTTGCATTTGCGAACAGGGTCAGGTCATCATAAAAAGAAAGATGGGGTATCTTGGGGCCAGACCTGCTAATGCTTATTAAAAGCAATTGCTCATGCACATGATGAGTAGATATGGAGAGGCGAGATTCCCTTGCTTAATTCCTCTAGTTAGTTTGAAGCATTAACTTGGTTAGACTATGTGGAAAGTTGAAATTTTGGAGAGTGTCTCTAATAAAAGACCACTTCATCCTGTCAAAGGCTTTCTTTAAATCTGTTTTGAGGATTGTGTTTGCCAGATTCTCTCTCATATTACCAAAGTGAGTGATGTATTTTTGGATAATAATGGTATTATCAGATGCCATCCTATTGGTTATGAAGCTGGCCTGGCTAGGGCTAATAATATCAGGGAGGAGTTGTTTAGTCTTGTTAGTATTGACCTTTCCGACAGTTTTGTATATGGTATTGCAAAGTCTTATAGGTCTTAAGTTTTTTAGCATAGTGACCTGGCGGCACTTAGGGATGAGGCAGAGCATGGTCTCATTCAAGGTTTCATACATGGTGTGGGTGTCAAAATAAAATTTACAAAAGTCAATCACTGATTGCCCAATAATGTTCCTGTATTTTTGGTAGAAGAAAGGGTGTAACCCATCTGGCCCAGGAGCTTTGAAGGAGAAAATTACCCTTTTGATCTTATTTTCCCAAGGGCGAGTCCGAGTTATCTTTTTGAGATTTGGAAAGTAGTTGGGCAAGATCAATAGGACTGGTTGTGTGGAGAGGGGCTTGAGTGTTGGAAGAGGTATAGAGGGACATGAAATAGTCCAAGATGGAATTTTTTATATCCCTATGCTCATAGCCAATTTCCCATTATCATCTTTTAAGTACAAGATTTTGTTCCTCCTTCTCCTGTTGAGTGTGGAGATGTGAAAGAACCTATTGTTAGCATCACCATCAGTTAGCCAACAGACTCTTGATTATGGGTTTTAGATATCTTCCTCATTTTTTGAGGATTGATTCAAGCTGCTTAATCAGGCTACCTTCTATATTTAAGAGGAAGTCACTAAACCGGTAGCTGGAACATTTTTAGATTCCAGCTATTCTGGATAGTATTTTTTTTTTGTGAAAGATATTATCAAAGGTATGTCTATTGCACTGAGTGACTATGTTCTTGAAGGTATGTGTTGACTGAATTAGAGTAGAGTTTCGGGGAAAAACCTTAGTGATGATATTGGGGAAGAATGAGTGGCTAGTCCGCATAGATCCAAACATTAAGGGCTTATTGATAGTATTGACAGGATCTCACTTTTAGTTTTATTTGCAATGAATAGTGATCAGAAGGGTTACACATGCATAGGATGTCGAGCCCCCTTTTTCTCGCGAAATCGGGTTTATGAAATTTGGGAAGACAACTCATTCCTTTTGGGAATTGGGTTTGACTTGAAGAGTCGCTACCTAATGATGATCCCGTTGAAGCATCGTCTTCAGAGTCCCTATCATCCCTCTCTCTCTTCTTAGGCGGGGATAAGTCGAAAGACTGAGCCCGAGAATCGGTGGATTAGACTAAAAAAATGGGACAATCCTGAGCACTTTCTTCTGGCTACCATACTCGGATTACCAAGCGAAGGACACAACTAAACCTCAACATGAGCGGCGCATGCTTATTCACGGTTTAAAAGCAAATACGACCAGTTCGACACCTACGCTTATTGAGGTAAGTGCTTTCTTTAGCAGTGATGTAAGAAATCCGGTAGTACTTATATCAAATATCAAATATAGAAAGTCTTGCAGGGCGGTTAAGCCTATTTGTAGGAAGGTAGGGATACGTGGTTGAAGGACCAAGTACGAAAAGAAGTCAGTGTTTTAATTTCCTTTGTTTCGGCTTTTAATTAGCCTAAACGTTTTACCATTTAATCACCGATAAAACCTACCTTTCAATTCGACTTTAGAACAATCAATCGAACGGGTAAGAGCCTGTTCATAATCCCTATTCAAATTGCTTGCTTGACTGATTGAGGTGGCTTTACTTTTGCTCCAGTCACTGTGGCTCTTGCTTGAGCTGAGAGGTACAGAAGTCACAGAGGTGAGAAGTTTAGTATGAAAAATGGACAGGTTTCAAGTAAGGCGAGTAAGAGAAGGTTAGAGAGAACCGTTGCTTTGACATAAAGGTCGAACAACTTCTTCTATTGAATAGACATCTGCTTCCAGGTCCTTTCAAACCCACTACGCCCCTGGGATATCCGTAAAATAATCTTTTAATCCTATTAGTAAACTATTAGCAAAACAAAGCTCAAGCGAGCCAGTTACGCGGCCACTTCTTCCTTATTCGATTTTTCGCTTCTACCCAGGCCCGGGTAGCTTTGGCTCTTGTTGAAGCATTGCCGAAAGCTTCACTCTGTGTAAGTATGGACTTAGCTTTTACGGGGAAATCCCTGAATAGGGACCTTAGGAGCTTTGTTCAGCACTGACTTTTTCTAGACCGATCAAGTCAGATCCCTGCATAGAAGTTAAGTTTCAAAGCACAAATAATCTCCAAATATGTTGTTTCGTATTTGATTCGGGCAACTCCCATCCCATCTTTTCAAGAATAAACTGATTCTCTGCTCGCTTTTAGGGATACTAGATGAAGCCTCTGCTTGGCCCTTTACTGGCAGTCCTTTGTAATGCCCGACCTCTCTGGTCGAATATTAGAGTCGGCTCTACTTCAACTAGTAGTCTTTAAGTTGGAAATCGCTTTCACATCTCATATGACATCTGTACCAACAGACTTCTTCAGACACCAGTATGGTAAGTAGCTACTCCAGCCGATCTAACTCCAGAGGATCCAGCTTATTTGTTGGATAGGTTAGCCCCTTCTCCTTCAGGAGATGCAGCAAGACTATGTTCTCATGTGAGTTCCACTTCTTCCTCAATCCACTCTAAGAAAAGGGCAAGTACAGCTACTCTACTTTAGAGTAGATCCAGCCTCCCTCCGGGTCTCAATTAGGGTATATGGTCCTATCCTAAAAGAAAGATCGTATCTTGCCTCCCTGAAATAAAGGGTTTTAACTACTTCTGAAGAGGCCTCCCCGTTCTTCACGAAGTTCGAAACAAAGGAATAAAAAAAAGCTTCTCTATGGCCTCCTCATTTTGAGACATTATGGCTTAGGGGTCGACCCCGGTAACAAAGAAGGAATCCATAAAAACTTAGGATCCGACACCATGATAAAATACTACCCTCATGATTACACCATATCCCTGAGATTTGATAAAAGAAAGGTGCATTAGCGGTTAATACGTTGTAATTGGATAAGTTATTAGGATTATGACGGAACGAAAGACCAAGGAAAGAAAGAAGAATACACCAAAATGCAAGTGGTGCACCAAACACTGGTGGTTGTTTCTTGGTTTAAGTGAATGCAACGAAAAGTTACGGTGCATTAGGACACCAAGAAAATTTGATTTGAGTAACCAGATATTGGTAAAGTGCTTGAAATTATTCTAAGGGGAAGGTATTAGTCACCACTCAGAATTCACTAGTGTGGTTCCCGGCCAGACTATTGTTGTGAATTTAGGTGCAAAGAACATGTAGATAAATAAAACTTCAAATAAGAGGGGATTTTCACATAAAGGTTTATAAATAAACAAAATCGGAAAAAACTAAAAGAAAGCTGATTTTTTTTAGAAGAAAGATTTTGAAATTTTAGAGGAAACAAAGAAATAAAGGAAATGGGGTCCTAGGTTTATTAATAATATGGATCACCCCACACAATGCCCGGTAACCACTCCTAATGAGGGGCTACACGTGACATTATCGTATGGTCATCATATCCATATCTATCCTTTCCCACTTCTTTAAGGTATTAAAGCGCGGAATGGTCGCAATTACTTATTGCATGTATTACCCGACCCAATCCTATCAGTTCCGGAGGCATTTAGGACTACTAATCCTAAAAAGGAGGGATGTTAGGCTTATTTGTTGTTTCAAAGGCAAACATTCTAAGGTGACATACAAAAACATGTATAGCAAGTTGGGGGGAAAGCACATAGCAAGCAAAGGCTCAGATATGCCCCCTTTAAACAAAGAAACATGTAATTAGCATGACTTACACATACCGTTTAGGGTCTTATTAAATACTAAACATGAAAAAACTTAAAGGTTGAGGTAGATTGATTTATTATATAATTCAGATAAGAAGCCCAAATCAGGCATGCCTGCTTGTTGTAGTTAATAAAATAAAATCAGTTTATAATTTTATCCTAAGGCTTGACTAAGTATTGGACAAGGATCCTATAGGCATAGTATCCATTGAATTCAGAAAAGTAAGGAAATAACAAGGTCCAAAAATAAACTAAATACGTACTGGTTAAAAAGGGTAGTCAGATTATTAAAAGAGAGGCAAGTTTTAACGAAGGTTATAAGTTCTGAAACTGATAGTACCCCTTATTATTGATTTTAGAGCTATGAGTTATATCCCAAACATATTTCCCAATGGCTGCCTCATTCCATACTACACAATCCCTTATGCATATTCCTTCTTATTGTTTTGATCTGCACACAAGGTCCCAAGCTACTAATGGGACTCTACTTGTTTCCCACTTTCCATCCCATCGGTAGTTACAACACAGTGCTGTGATACTCTTTAGAACTGCTTTTGGAAGAATGAATATAGATGCCCAGTATGTGTATATATGCATCAACACTGCATTTATTTGTACTCGTCTTGCATATGATAAGCTCCTTGATCCCCAGCTACTTATTCTGGTTGCCATCTTATCTACCAATACTTGACAATCCATTTTGGACAACTTTTTAGATGATATTGGGACTCCTAAGTATTTGAATGGTAGCTTGCCATTACTATACCTTGTTATTTCACATAAGTCTTCTATCTCCTGTGCCTTCATGTTTGCAGTGAATATTTTTTATTTCTCTGAATTTGTTGTTAGTCCTGAAGCATTAGAGAATTTCTTGATCCCTCTCAACATTAGCATCACAAACTGGAACTCCCATTTGCAAAATAGGAGTACATTATTTGCAAAGAACATGTGGTTCAACTATAGACTTTTGCATTTAATATGAAAGTTGAAGCCTTCTTGTTGTTCTACTAGCTTCAATATCCTTGAGAAATATTCCATACATATTACAAAAAGTAGTGGAGATATGGGGTCTCCTTACCTCAGACCTCTCTTCCCTTTGATATTCCCATATAGTCCTCCATTTATAGCCACTGTGTATTAAGGAGTTGAAATGTATTCCATGATCCATCTTATGAACTTCATAGGAAAATTGAGTGCATGTAGCATTTCTTCCAGAAACTCCCATTCTATAGAATCATATGCTTTCTTTAGATCTATTTTATTAGGCAACTCTTTGTTGCAGTTCTCCTGTTATAAAGCCTTACCAGGTCTTGGAAAATTAAGATATTCTGCATGATTATTCTCCCTGCTACAAAGGCACTTTGATCTTTTGAAATAATGTCTGGTAATACGAGCTTTAACCTGTTGCATAACATTTTAGATGTGACTTTGTAGACTGTGTTACAGCAAGCAATGGGTCTGTAGTCCCCAACTGTCTCTGTATGACTACTTTTGGGTATCACTGTTATTACTGTGTTGTTGATTGCTTTCAGCATCTTCCCTGATGTGAAGAATTCTAGCACTGCCTCCTTAATATCTTTACCTGTTATATCCCAACTATCTTTAAAAAATTTACTTGCATATCCGTCAGGACCAGGTGCTTTTTCTCCATCAATTTGCCATAGTTCTTGCTTAACATCCTTTTTTGTGAACTCTTCTAGCAGTACCTGTCTTTGGTCCTTAGTTACTACTTGGCCTTCTCTCACTAGCCCGCTACATACATGGGCTGTGCTATCTATAGTAGATCCCAGTAATTTTGAGCATAAATCCACAAATTCTTCTGCTATTCCATCCATGTTAGTTATCATGTTCCCCATTGAGTCCATGATTGAGAGGATTCTATTTGCATTTCTTCTTGCCTTCATGTAGCTCTGGAAGTAGTTGTTGTTCTGGTCTCTTTGTTTCAGCCATTGTATTTTAGTTTTATGTCTGAGAAACTATTCACTTGCTTCCTTGAGCCTTCTATAACTGTTTGTCAATTCCTGCTCCCTGTCAATGAGTTCAGTATTTGTGGGGTGTTGTTGCATCTGCTTCTGGAATTCCTCAAGTTTTGTCTTGGCTTGCTCTGCTTTCAATTCTATGTCACTGAATTTTGTTCTGTTCAGTTGCTTTAGTATTCTTTTCAATCTATTCATTTTCCCCACTATTTGTTACGTTTAGTCCCAGCAATTCCTGCATTCCAACTGTTGGCCACCGTAACCTTAAAGTCAGGATTCATGCTCCACATGTTGAAGTATTTAAAAGGTATACTAGTATTCTATTTTCCAGTCTCCCAGTTGATGATTGCTAGACAGTGATCCAGTAGTCCTTCAGTTATATAGTGCACTGTTGAGGCAGGTAGCTATGATAGCCACTCAAAGTTCACTAGTACTCTGTCAATTTTGCTTAGTATTCTATCTGGTCTACTTTTTTGTTGTTCCTTGTATAGAATGCCCCTGTTGATTTGAGTTCTTGAAGGTTGCATGTATCCACACATTGCCTAAAATCCCTTGTTTCAACCACTATTACAATGCTCCCAATTCTATCATCTTTATTCAGTACATTGTTAAAGTCTCCCATCACAGCCCATGGCTCTCTATTGTTGTTATATAAGTCTATTATCTCCTGCCACACGTTCCTCCTGAGAGCTATATCACTGTACGCATAAACCATAGTTATATTGAATATCATCCCGGTTCCTCTATGCCTCACAGCTGTATGTATTGTCTGATCAGTAACTCTTATAATGTCCACCTCAAATATCATTGGTTTCCATAGTAGCCAAATTCTCCCTTTAAGATGTTGTGCCAAATTTGTAGTAAACGACCATCCATCACAAAGATTAAGAGAGTCTCTCTGAGCTTTTGCTCTCTTTCTTTATTACCAGGAGACCAAACAAACTAACTCCACTATTATTCATAAACAGATGAATATCTTTCTGTTTATCTGGCTTATTTAGTCCCCTGACATTCCAAAATCCTATCTTATCCATTAGGCAGGGGCTTGCCCCCACCTCTCCCATATCCTGGACCCACCACCCCTAGTTCTCCCTCAGGGAAGGTAATACTAGGTTTACTTTGCCACACTTCCTTTATATTTCCCCCTTTGTCAAGCACTACAAATGAGTTCCTTGTTGGTAAGGCTTTAACATCACTTTTCGGTGTCACTATTGCCTTGTTGTGCATCTTAGTCTGATTTGGGACTTCTGTTTGTGTCCCCTGCTCAATTTGCTTCCTCTGCTCAGTTTATTTCCTCTGCTCAGTTTGCTTTCCCTGCTCAATTTGCTTTCCCTGCTCAATTTGCTTCCCATGCTCAATTTGCTTTCTTCTAGTTTCTGCTTCTTCCTTGTACAGTTTTCTGCAGCCTTGCAGGTCATGTCCAAGGTTTTTGCAGTTTGAACACAATGTAGGCTTCTATTCATAATACACCTCTTGTTTGATAATTTTCCCCACTTCATTCTCAAACATTACTTGCTGAGGATACTGCTAATTTATTAAGACTTTAACTAACACCCTGGCAAATGCTAATCTCTCCTTGTTGGTTGTTTCTCTGTCTGCCTTTAATGGTTTGTCCACCATTCCTGATATCTTTGTAAGGGAATTCTTCCCCCAGTACTTGATATCCAATCTTTTAAGCCTTATCCATACTGAAATTCTGTCCATCTTCTCCTTGTTTACATCCAGCTCTGGTTCCCATGGCTTCACTACTACTGGATTTTTGTCGAACATTTGGACTCCATCGTTAATTACGTTGATTCTGCTTTCAATTGTGTGGAATCATATCAGAAAGACTTCTCTATTCACTTGTGCGATTTTATCAATCCCCAAGCTTCCCCATATTCTCCTAAAATATTTGTCAATTACATTTAGAGAGGGATTAGAACCCAACACATAACATATCACAGCTATTTTCCAGTATGTAATTTCTTCCTTGATGTCATCCATTGGGATTTTTACATTTTTCCCTACCTGTTCCTCACAATCCAGGTTTGATCCCTCATTGTTCGGTATTTCGCCGATGTTTTTGCTCCATGAACTTGTTTCAAGATTCAATTTTACCTGACTTTTCGCCTTTGTTTCAATCGTTTCTTCCTCTACTCTATTCGCCCATGATCTTCCTGATTGTTCTAGTAGAATCGCCACCAAAATAAGTGGATTTGACACCGACTCTATAGAAGTCGTTGTATGTGCACTTGGCATCCTTGCCGAACCTTGACTTAACCCGAACGGTATAATACCTTCACTTTCATTAACATTCCTCGTCTTCTTTGCATCCGCTGACTGAGGAACTCCATTCCTTCTCAATTGCGTGCTTGAATTTCCTACCAGACATTATTGCCCTCCCCCTCCAGTCTTCGATTTTCTCGCTATGTTCAATGTTACCTGAGAGAGAAAGTCATTCTGGAGAGAGAAAGTCCTATCGATATCAGTAATTAGATGCATGATTACCTTTGGGAGTAGTGGATATATCATTTACTTGCACACAGTTTGTCTTCCACATCATGACTATCTCATAGAAGAGGCCCACTGCTGGGGACTGAATTAGCATATCAAATTGTATTTCTTCAGTCAACTTCTTGTGATGGTCCATTCTAGTTTCTAGCAACACCAGCATGGTCGGTTTGTGCATTTGAACCATGGCAAGACAGCGCCTTTTGAACTCAGCATTATTTACATCCCTAATATTTCATATGATGTAATTTCATGAAGGGAGTTGGTTTGGTGGGGGATTTTATTCTCCGTGCCTTCTCTGTCCCTTGAGGAGGCGTCACATGTTACTTTTTTTCTTGATTTTTCATGCTCAGTACAGGAGTTAATGTCAACAGAGGCTTGATCACTCATTGAATCTAGTGAGAACTCAGGCCCATTCTACACTTGATCAGGATTTTATGGCACAGTAGAACTAGGATCAAGCTTCTTTCCACACTAAACTTGTTCGCCCTAACAAATTCCAGTAGGAGTGAATCCGTTCGAAGCGGTCCATAACCTTCTCCTTCCATCTCCATGGTGGTTTTCCCCTTCAACATTCTTAGTGCTCTATTGATCTCCTTTGTTATGTTCCCTAGCGGTGGTGCTTGACTCTTTCTTGCTAGAGTTGAAAATAATGGAGCTTGTTGAGATAGTGGTTCGAGAGTCGCAAAATGTGTAGTCGTCATTGGGTCCTCCGATATAGGGTCTTGGAAGTAGGAAATCGACTAGAATGCTTGTGAGATGAAGTTGTTGATCAATGGGGAGTCTGGGTTGGTATGTGGTGTTCGCTATAATTACGTATTTTAGTCAATTATTACACTTTAATTTACTGCATTTTAGTTGAGTTTGAGCATTAATTGCTAGTATTTTGCACTAATTGTGTGTTTTATGCCTTGTGGGATTGATTTCAAGCTATGTAGATGTTATGGAATGAATTCAAGTGATTTGGAGCTATAAAGTTTGAGTAAAAGTTCAAGTAATTAAGTCGGGTTCATGTTTGGGGGTCAACAGATGATAGTTAGAGTGAATGAAGAATCCAGTAGGCATATTGTGAACTATCTAGTAAAATAGACATAAATGTTTGCTCAGAAATCCATTTGGGCTCCAAAATATATGGTTGGAAAGATAACTCAAAGGGCTACAACTTTCATGTTTTATGTTTTTTCTAAATTTACGGAACAGGGTGTAGCCGCAGTAGGACCACGACAGAACACTACTGCAGATTCTGAAGGCCACTCTGGTTGCGGTCATGGTATACCCGCGGTAGGACCGCGACAGGACACATAAATTTCACGGACCAGAGTGCAAAACACGGGATTTTAAGCCTTAAAACCTTTATTAAATGAGGGAGGCCGGTCAAGAAAGATAGGGAACGATTTTTGGAAGTGAAAAACATCAGAAGGAAGGACAAGCGGCAAGGAGGATCATTGGGCATCCATCTTTAATCTTCTTCTTTGTTCTTTTACCTTGGAATATGAATTATTTTGTAATTTTTGTTATTTTCTTGAGTAGCTAAATTTTCTAATCTACAGTTTTGGTGAAAGCCGTTGGGGATGAATTGGTTGTTATATTAATATAGTTTTGAGTTGGTTGTTAATCTCTATTTGTGCAACTACATTTTGATTTTGGTTAATTGAAAGGATTCTCAATTAGCCATTCCTATTTATTATGTATTTTCTTGAGAGAGAGTGCATATTAAGGTAGTTGTTTGAAAAACACCATTCCCGGAGTATAGACGAGAGTCATAACCAAGGGTTTAGAGGTTGGATTAGAGATAACGATACCTCGGGAGCTATTTAAGTGAACTGTAATGCGAATCTAGCTAGCGTAGCTTGAAATAGTGCGTCTAGTAAATTATCATTATTGCTTGAGAGAGAATTATGATAGTTGAAGAGTTCATGATTGATAGAGGCAACTAATTCAATGCTATATGAAACATACAACCAAGTAAATCAACAACGGAGGAAACTATTACCTTTGACCTATTCCAATTGTTTACAATTCAAGCATAGTTAGTTTTCAGCTGTTTATTTATTTTTAATCTTGTCTTCTTGGTGATATTAAACAGATACAGCTAAGCCTTAGTTCTCTGTGGGATTCAACTCCAGACTTTTAGACCGGATTATATTTGCAGCAACCGCTTATCCTTTTTAGTACTAGATATGGGCGTGATCAATATTTTGGCGCCGTTGCCGGGGAACTAACGGTGTAGTTGTAGCTGTATATATTTCTAGGATTCAAGTTTGAACATTTATTTTTATTTTTATTTTTTATTTTTTTTATAATTGTTGATTTGAGAAACATGACATCTTGAAATGTTGGGAATTTAGGTATAGATAATTCTACTATTGATCTCCATACATATTGTGAAGGAAACCACCCTTGGCAAAATTTTCAAAACGTTCCTAAGAGCGAGTTATGTACATCAACTCAATATTATTTTTGGAATGCGTGTGATGTGTGTGGTGGTAAAAATGGTCACCTTCATGGTTGTGTTTATATTTCTTATTTTCCCCAATCCCTTACTATGATGGTTCTACCTTTTCTTGTGAAGTTAATAGGAACAAAGAACCTTGGAATGCGGACTTGAACGAGATCAATGATATGCTAAAGTTCCTTCTGGAACAAAATAATGAGAAATAATTGCAGATGGAAAGGCAAAAGGCAACTATTCGCAAGTTGGAGGCTCAATTGAGTCAAGTGGTTGGAGCTTTTAATGCTCAACAAGCCAATATTGAGGATAGTAGCCAAGAAGAGCATGAATTTGAGGTGTTAACTGGGGAGGTCAGAGTAGAACATCAACAACCTAGCCAACCACAATTTGAGGATGTCAATGTTGAAGAAGTGAGACTAGAGCCACCCAAGGACTTTGAGGATATAAATTCTGTTGACTATAGTATCATTGATGTGGAGGATGTTGAGAGTCTTGATGTTCATGTGTTTGAGCGCATTGGTCCACACTCCAAGCATTTTTCCACATTATGTTTGGATGATAATATGGAAATAGAGTCATCCGAACCAATCGAAGAGTCAAGGAATAAGGAACAAGGTGCATATATTATGGAATTCTTCTTGCCATAAAGTCAGGATTACATACATCATACAAAGGCCAAAGAGTGCATAATACTACATTATTTCCTAGGGCAAGTTAGATCCATTCCACCGCCCCATGACCATAATCATAAGCCTGAATCAAAACTTGGGGTTCAATTCATAAGCTCGATATGGAGACAAAAAGTGATTCATGTCGTGCCGCGACATTAAAAATCAAACGCTTGTTGAGAGGCAACCCAGCTTTATTACTTTATTTTATTTGTATTTTTTTAATTGTATTATTTTTGTAGTGTCGATTTTTTATTTTTTAGGACCATGGAATGCAAAGCCATTGGAAGGATATAATAGAAAACTAGATGGTTGGAACTAAGTGTGAGGTACTCCCACAACGGAACAAGCTTGGGAGAAGTCTGAGTACCCCATGAGTTGTTAGTACTTCGGCCTTTGGCCTACCAGGAAATCTCTTTTACCCTTTTATTAGTTATGGTATGCATTGGGGACAATGCATAATTTTAAGTGTGCGGTGAAGAGATTGTCTGGGAGAATTTCTATACTATTTTAGTTGTGTTAATTTAATTAAATTTTTTTCAATAGCAAATATTGGACTTTTCCCGACGATGGATCTATTAGAAAATTTTCTTGAGCGATTTAAATCTAAAAAAAAAGATTTTCTTTTGTTCGGTAGTGTAGCAATTACCCCTTGGTTTTTCTTTAAACCAAGGTTCTTTTCCAAGGATTTTTTTTGAACCGGGTGTAGTTAGTTTTTTATTTTTTTGGGGAGTAGGAGCCATTGTGTTGGGCTTTGAATTGAAGCAATATCTCTTGACTTGGTTATGCCTTGAGAATAGTGAGTATTTTGGTTGTGACGCTTATGATCAGTTTTTGACTCTTGTAGAAGTACCTTAAATTTTATTATCTTAACTTTGCTTTACTGCTTTGACTAAAGTTCCTATAAAATCAATCCTGTGTGAGTTATGTGCCACGTGTGTGTGAGGATTTGTTATATTTTGTGCATTGCATTTGATGCCTAGAACTTGCCCTGTGTTTGCAAAGCGAAATAGTAGTTTTGTTCAATCTTGGAAGTGATATAGGAGTTTTCTTGTTGAGCCAGATATGTATATTTTAACCACCTAATTGTTATTTATTGTAGTTAACATCTTTGAGCCTATAATCCTTTTTCTTTGGCAACCACATTAAAAGCCTTACCCATTTGTTAGAATTAACCATCTATTTGAACTTTTCACCTCTCATGAGCACTTGAAATGTTATGATTTTGTAAAAGTTAAAGTGTGGGTGGTTGATTTATCTTTTGACTGGAAGTAATTGAATTAGGAGAAAGGTGCACTATTTTGAAAAAGGAAGAACCACTTGAGTTGAAAACAAAATAGTTGGATTGTTGTTAAAAAAAATTCCTCGATAAGTGATGGCTCTTGATGTAAGTGTGCTTAAACAAGAATGTGGTAATTTACGTTGATGTGAAGATGGAGTCTTGGTTTGACATAAGTATGGGGTTTAAATGTTAAAATGTAGGTATTAAAGTGCTTTGGGAGGGGTAGTCACTCTTATATCTAAAAATTTTCTACCCGTCCCGTAGCCTACGTTACAATCAAATAAAGTCCTAGTTGATCCAAGATTGAATGATCTCGATTAGCGGAGTAGTACACCAAGGGCAAGCTAATAGTGCATCTTTTGTGGCATATGAATGTTATTTCTGAGAGTGAGTGAATTCTTTCTATCTTGAGTTCCTAAGTGTTCTTAAATTTTATTGTGTGAAACTACTCTCTTATGTTGTATGAGGACACTTGATTCATGAAGGAAACGTAATGTCAGTGACCTCTATGTTAGAGTAAGTAGGTGAATTATGAATAATGTGTGGTACTTGTGAGTCAAATCTTGAGGTGAAGATGTTACGCTTTTGTGCTTAGTCTATTTGAAATATTCTTAGTGTGATGAGTTAAGAGAATTGCTTTAAAAGGCCGTGTCTATATAAAGTGTAGTTTGATTGCTCGAGGACGAGCAATGGTTTAACTGTGGGGTGTTTATGATAGGCTATTATTACGTATTTAAGTCGGTTACAACACTCTAATTTACTGCACTTTAGTTGAGTTTGAGCTTTAATCGCTAGTGTTTTGCATTAATGGTGTGTTTTACGCCTTGTAGGAGTGATTCGGAGTTATGTAGATGTATGGAATGAATTCAAGTGATTTAGATCTTTAAAAATTGAGTAAAGTTCAAGGAATTAAGTCGGGATCATGTTTAGGAGTCAACAAATAATAGTTAGAGTGAACGAATAATCTAGTAGGCATATTGCGCATTGTCTAGTAAAATAGACATAACTTTTTGTTCAAAACTCCATTTAGGCTGCATAATATATGGTTGGAAATTTAACTTCAGGAACTACAACTTGCATGTTTTACATTTTTTCAAATTCTAAACGGAATAGGGTATAACCGTGGTAGGACCGCCGGCAGAACACTGCTGCAAATTCTAAAGGCCACTCTGGCCACGGTCCTGGCGTAACCGTGGTAGGACTGTGGCATGACACGTAAATTCCAGGGACCAAAGTGCAAAACACGGGATTTTAATCCCTAACCCTATAATAAACGAGGGAGGCCGGCCTAGAAAGACAAAGAACGACTTTTGGAAGTGAAAAACATCAGAAGGAAGGGCAAGAGGCAAGGAGGATCATTGGGCATCCATCTTTAATCTTCTTCTTTGTTCTTTCACCTTTGAATATGAATTTTTTTGTGATTTTTGTTATTTTTCATGAGTAGCTAAATTTTCTAATCTAAGGTTTTGGTGAAACCCGTTGGGAATTAATTGGTTGTTATATTAATATAATTTTGAGTTGGTTGTTATCTCTATTTGTTCAACTATGTTTTGATTTTGGTTAATTGAAGGACACTCAATTAGCCGTTCCTATTTATTATGTATGTGCTTGAGAGAGAGAGAGAGAGTGTATGCAGGTAGTTGTTTGAATAACATCACTCCCGGAGTTTAGGCGAGATTCATAACCGAGGTTTTAGAGGTTGGATTAGAGATAACGATACTTCGGGTGCAATCTAAGTGAGGTGCAATGCAAATCTAACTAGCGTAGCTTGAAAGAGTGCGTCTAGTAAATTTTCATAATTGCTCGAGAGAGATTTATGATAGCTGGAGAGTTGATGATTGATGGAGATAACTAAGTCAATGCTATAAGAAACATACAACCAAGTAAATCAACAACGGAGGAAACCATTACCTTACACATATTCCAATTGTTTACAATTCAAGCATAGTTAGTTTTTCAATCTTATCTTTTTGGTGATATTAAACAGATACAGCTAAGCCTTAGTTCTCTGTGGGATTCGACTCTGAACTTTTAGACCATATTATATTTACAGCACCCGTTTATCTTTTTTAGGACTAAAGTTAGGCGTAATCAGTACGCATAATGCCATTGAGGGTCTTTGATTGCTAGACGTTTGGGCCAAAGGATACCAAGGCCCTGTTGAGGGGCTCCACTATTACTCTTGCTAGGTGTGCAGGGTTGTTGCGTGGTTACTTCTAGCATCTCCCCAATCACATGTTCGCTAAAATTGGATGTATCGTACTATTATTAATGTCAATTAGGTGTACTTTATTTCACGTATACCAAAATGAATCTTGTCGCTGTTCAACGTGATTGCTTCCTAATAAGTAGGTCCTAAATTAACTATGCTCTTCAAAAATTAGGTTTAGACCTATAAAGCTGAATATAACATCTGTGTAAATATATTAAAATCAGCTTTAATTTTTTTCTTGATAAGGCTCGTCAAGTATTTTCATGTACAAATATTTGAAATTTCGTATTTATCTCTCTGAGGAAAACTATTGACTATCAATTTCGATTCTACAACTATCTTCAACCCCTTAAAAAGGTTTGAATTAACTTTGGGATCATTACAAATATGTTTGGTTAAATTTATTGTTCACTATGATACCATAATTATACACTGATTAGTGATTATCTTATTGTTTATACATATATTACACTCATTAACTACTTTTATACTATGAGTTAAAAGTTATAAGTTCAATTATGAGTCGCATAAACTTAATGGGTTGCAAAAATAAGAAATATAAACTCCAAATTTTACATATTGAATTCAATGTTAAAAATCTTAAAAGTTGAACATATAAAATTTAAATCACGAGTCTGCATCTGATTAATACCGTGCACAAATCCTAGAAATCGTGTAGGGGAAATTCAGGATTTATTAATTCAGGTTTGTGCGACACATATTCAGGGAGCACATGTTAACTTAAATGTATTTTTCTCCTTCACACATGACTTGGCCAGAAAATAAGGGAGAAATTATACTTAAAATATCCTTAAGAATAACGGTGTTTAAAAAAATGGGAATAGAACTTGCACTTGTTCTTTCTTGAGCGTTGAATAAAGATGTAAATTAATGCATAAAATGAGACAAAATGTAGCACTGAGCATCCACTTTAAATTAGTTATTAGATTAGTGAAGAAAATACCAAAATTTGACTTTTGAAATAAGCAGTTGTGATTATTGAGTGCATAATTAGTGCAGTGGAACAAGATTACTAGTTAATATGAGAATGTGTCTCCTAGATAATGCAAATTAAGGAAGATATGGCTAAGGGGTTGTGAAAAAAATTTAAACTATTTTTATTAGTTATTAGTAATAAATTAAATACCAAAAACAGTTGACTTTTAAAATACAACTAGGAATTAGATAACTGAATTTACTGTAGAGGTGGATCCAAGATTTAAATATTATGAGTTCAATCTTTAAAGTTCTTATCATTGAACCCATTATATTTGTTAAGTTATGAGTTCATATCTATTATTTATCGTTTTTTTTTCAAATTTTTTATCTGCGCCGAAAGTACTGATATAGACTATATTTATTATTTATTTTTTCTAGCTATAAACATAGCTTATACATAATTATACACATATAATACATAAATTATGCATATATTATATTTTCACGGTTTACTTTTTGTTTAAGTGTTTGGATGCGCATATTTGGGTTAATTCTTCAATAAAGAAAAAAAGAATTTGGCAAAATAGATAAATTAAGACATAAAACATGAAGCAGAGAAAAGATAATTTTCCAATCGGTGGCTTTAGACTAAATTATAAAACGAGATGTGAATACAAATTCACGGAATGTTCAATCAGTGATGACTTCAGACTAAATTTTAAAATGAAATCTTGTGATCTAAGTTCATAAATTTGAATCACCCCTTTATATAATATTTCTATAGTGGTGAGAATATTAATAATTTCCTTGTTATCATGATTCAACTTAACTAAGCATTACTATATATTACTTAATTAGCGTATAAAATACAAGTCAATTTCATCCTTTTTAATCAGGATGTTTTGTCATATGCACAAAACACATTGCGGTGATTACAATATATGCATCTATATTTAATATAACGGACCAAAAGCTGGATCAGGATGGAAGACAAAATGTGAAGATGAGATTATGATAAATGTGAGATTATATCTGCCATAATAAGACTAGCCCCTGGATTATTTATTATTATAATCCGAGGGTTTGTAATCTAGTTAGCATATTAGACATGCAAATAATCAACCGTTGATTTTTGTTTTTTTTTTTTTTGCTTGAAAAAGCTGGATTTATTATTAAACAGTAAAAACTAAAGATAATAATTACAATGCCGGTGGCAGGGTGTGGGGGTAAAAATTGGGGGAGGAGTAAGTTTAAACAATTGAGAGGCAGAACCTGAATTTAAATTTAAATTTAGTAAGCATAATGTTTAAACTTCTTAATTTTATCATTATGCTAAACGAATATTATTTACCCTTAAAATTAGATAACAATTGAATTTATGCGCGATTCTAAGGGTATGCGATATAATTTGATACAAAAGCAAAAAATCAAATTAGAGTCGAAATAAACAATATAAAGATAAATGCAACATACCCCAATTGAGCAACCCTTAGCCATGTGAAATTAATCAACCTTTAGCTAGAAGTGATATCTAGGATGCAAGAGTAGAATGAGTTGTGATAAAGTTAAAATTACAATATATTGCTTTTTGGGATATGTTACAGCGTCTCCATGAATCACTAAGTTCCCTCTATTTATTGAGGGAGATTTACCTTTTTAGACACTATTCTATAAGAAATATAGGTCCTTGATTTTGAAGACCGTTGACTCATTTCTTGACTAATTCTGTGATTCACGCCATAATGATTAGTTAATGGCAATAATCATATACCCCGGGTCAAATGAATTGGAAAAGCTTTTCTTCGAGGCTACTGGGAACGAGAACAGTTATGTCTTCGATAAACTCGAGGGCAAGTCTGATAATCTCAATGATGTGTTTGAGTCTGATATTGTCAAATTTCAATTTTGGCTGACCATACTGGATATTAGATCGAACATCGGTATCGAGCTCGGTTTAACCCATAACTTCAAATTCTATCCAATTACCGTTCTAGATGCTTGGTCGATCATCGAGCTCAATTTTAGCCATATACAGATAGTCCCCTCATTTTGGAGAGTAGGCAACTAGAAAGTATATGAGTCCTCGATTATCACTTTGATAAATCATGACTTAAGCGACAAAGGGTTACTAAAACATTCAATCGATACAGTCTCTAAGGCATTAATTATGTGTCAGCTAATGGCAGGCTATCTTGCGATATAAACCGTTGCTTAGAAAAATATCAATATCCTTCAACCCCTTCATTAGAACCTTTGCATTCAAACTCATGTGTTCTTAAGAAAGCTTCACCATCTTCATTCTACAGTTTTCTCGCTTAGCTTCAAAGCTCCTTCTTTTCCATTTCTTTAAAAAATTTCCATAAGTTATCTATTAAGCTCCCCTTCTCTTTTACTAACACTTTCTTTTCTCCGCTGCTTTTAAGAATTGGAAAAGACTTCAAAGTATGTTCCTCAAGAAGAAAAACCTTCTTCCTTGAAACCATCTGAGAACGTTTCGCCCTCTGCAACTGATGAATCGATATCGGAACCCTCACTGAAATCATACATATCTGTGGGGTGCCCGACCGGAGCTGACTTCAAGGTTGAGAAAACCCCTATGGTATCGGGTCGGTGCAAGCCGATCAAGAGGTACATATGTACGAGTACTACTACTATCCTGGATAAAGCCAAAAATGACTGCAAGTGGGTGGATAAACTCGTAGTGGTCCCTACCCCCAAGGAATCGATCACCGCCCATGTGGTAGATTTTTTAAGTGTTTACACTTGCCTCTTCATGCTGGTCCTTTAAACCCAGTTATCATAACTTTTTGCAAAAGATATGAGGTGACCCTTGGGCATATTCATCATTCATTTTGGAGGATTGTTATTCTGCTTCGTTTCTTTGTGAGCAAGGTCGAGGGTTGTCCATTTACCCTCAGCCACCTCATGCGCTTTTATTTGTGTAGCCCTCGACTTTATCATGGGGGTTAATCAAGCTCTCAGGTCGAGCCACTAAGCCCTTATTCTCGAGCATCGATGAGGATTGGCACTAGTTTGGCCGATTCGTTCAAGTGAGGACCTCAGACTTAATCTCGATGCAGACATGCCATTTCCTGAGAAATGGAATATGAAACGTAAAAAGGTTTTCTTTATCGCTTTTCTTTTCCCTTCCTTCTCATCAATGTTATATGGTGATGTAGTTGTTTCTTACGACTCAAGGAGTGGGTCGAGAATAGTGCAGCTCAAAGACCTTACTCCGAACGATTATGGGAGGCCCATATTCATAGTGAGAATTTTTCCTTAATAACATAGTTGATCTTAACTTCACACCACCAATTTCTGAATCGTTGTACTTTCTTTTTGCAGGTTTACCAAAATATGTCGAAATGAGGCCTCCATCAGCTTATGATGACATATATATTGACCCCCCTACTCCAGGTCAAGATAAAGAGAAAATAAGAAGAAGAGCTTCGAGTCCCTCAAGCCGTGAAAAGAAGAGGCCGAAGAAACGACTAGCCCGCAAACTTAAAGAGGCCAGCACTCGAATACTCCCATCGGATTTGATATACTGGTTAAGGGATGAGTCCGAAGAGGAACAAGAAGATTCTAATCTAGTGGCCCGTGTGAGAAGAGGTTCCGAACTTCTTCAAACCATGGAGGTCATAGAAGAAGCGCCGGCCGGATCCTTCGAACCAAAGAGGGTAAAATTTGTTCTATTCCGAGATGGGGAGGTTGACAAAGAGAATGAGGCCGGTACTTCTCTGCTTGAAGGTAATGTGCCTACTGAGGCACTTGGAGTAGTCGATCTCTCTAGGCCGCCTTTGTTTACTGATTCTATGATAAATGAGGCCCAAACTTTGAAAGGTAGCCTCTATGACGGGGCCCAAGGATCAGCGAACCCTTTCCAGAACTTCTTCAATGGTTTGGATTATACCACCTCGGAGGATGTCAGAGGATTGGGCGAATTACCAATACCAAAAAATACATTGTACCTGGGAGCTGGTGGGCTTCTTCAAGACCAAAATTGGTGGATCAGTTTGTAATTCAGAGTGTCGATCCTACTCAGAGACGAGCAATTTTTATGTCCATTCCAGAGGATGCCTGGGTTCTCTCTACCCCGGTGAGGATTTCTAGTTACCTTCAGTGCTTAATAACCGAAGAGGGCCAAACTAAAATGAATGAGGTAGAAGTACCATGCCTATTCAATGAAGCTCAACATGCGCTTAATTGTGTAACTTCAAATGTTCCTTTATTATGTATATAGATTTAATCGTGAATAAGTGTAATACTTTTCTTTGTTTTCGCAAGCCTCAGTGCTTCATCATGAAAGCTTTCTTCGATACCGGGAGGATTTCAAATGTTACGAGGCCGAGGCCTGGGAGCTTGCTAAGAAGAGGGATGGTTACAAGCTCCTTAATGAAAAATCCCAAGTTGAGGTAGAAGTTGTTCGGAGGGAGCATATTGACATGGTCGAGAAGGTAAGGAGAATTGTTGAGGTTAGCAATGATGAGTCAGACTCAATAGCTAACGATCTGAACATAGAGGTTCAGAAGAAACTTGACCTGATCGTGCAACCCCGAAGGGAGGTGGATACGGTCAAGGCCGAGGCCGAAAAATGGAAGATGAACATGGTCTTTTTGGCCTTGGAAGAGGAGATTGCCCGGGCGCAGTTGGCTTTAGCTGAGTTTTAGCTTCAGGCTTCAAAGGAGAAAAACTTAGCACAGGCCAAAACGATCTCAGCTGAACCTGGTAGTTTCTGGTCAAGAGAATCTGGCCAAAGAGCTCGAAGTGGCCAGGTCTGAGGTTGTCATGTTCAATATCGAGGCTGATGAAAAGGTGGCCCAGTTTACGGGTGATGTCGAGGCCCTTTAGAACAAGCGAGACATATGGTAAAGCATGCCAGACCAAGACCCGGAAGCTAGCATATCCTGAGGAGGTTTCTGAAGAATCGGGTGAGTCCGCTTGTAGTGAATACCTCGTAGGCAGTGACATTGACTCAATTGAGGATTAGATCTTTGTATTACTTTTTTGTGGAGGCGGCTCAGCCTTTGTAATACGTATCGACTATTCGGCCCTTATAAAGATATGTATATAAGTCTTTTCCATTATGTGGCTTCTGAACTCTTTTCTTTGCTTTTCATTTACTTTCACAAAGATTAGAGTGCCTTAGCATGAAATAATTAGGTTGTGTCTGAAGGTTCGACCAAGACTTGTCTTCAACACAGATTTATGTTTAGGCATCGTAATATAATCTTTCCCTGCAATATCTTAGTTTGTAGCTTGCCGAAGGTAGCTCGAACTACCCGAGAATATCTATCGTCACTAGTCACCGAGTGAATGTTTGAACTCAGACAGATGTGTCCATTGTTCTTGATATGTGGTTCTCGAGTGAGAACGAGTTGCTACAACTCGGGCTAAGGTGTCTTTTAGGATCGATACATAGTCCCCGAGTGAGGGTAATTTGCTCGAACTCGGGCTAGGGTAGTCTTTAGGCTCGATATATAATCCTTGAGCGAGGGTAATCGTTCGAACTCGGACTAAGGTGTCCCTTTGGATCGATACATAGTTCTCGAGTTAGAATGATTCGCTTTAACTCGGGCTAAGGTGGCCCTTAGACTTGATATCTAATTCTTGAGAGAGAATGATTTGCTCGAACTCAAATGAAAGTAGCCCTTAGCTTGATGTGTTATTCTCGAGTAAGAATGATTTTCTCTAACTCAAATTATGGTAGCACTTGCTTGATATGTAACTCTCGAGTGAGAATGATTTTCTCGTACTCGCATTAAGGTGGCCCTTGGGCTTGATATGTAATTCTCGAGTGAGAATACTTTACTCGAACTCGAATTAAGGTAACCCTTAGGCTTGATATGTAATTCTTGAGTGAATGATTTGCTCAAACCCAAATTAAGGTAGCCCTTAGGCTTAATATGTACTTCTCGAGTGAGAATTATTTGCTCAAACTCGAATTAAGGTATCCCTTAGTCTTGATATATAATTCTAGAGTGAGAATGATTTGCTCGACCTCGAATAAAGGCAGCCCTTAGGCTTGATGTGTAATTCTCGAGTGAGAATGATTTGCGCAAGCTCGAATTAAGGTAGACCTTAGGCTTGATATGATGATTTTCTCAAACTCGAATTAAGGTATCCCTTAGGCTTAATATCTAATTCTTGAGTGAGAATGATTTCTCAAACTTGGATAAAGGTGGCCCGTGGGCTCAATTTATAGTCTTCGAGTGATTTTCTCAAACTCATATTAAAGGTGGTCTTTAGGCTCGATACCTTTATAGGGGTCGGATGAAATCAATTCCTTAAGGAATCTAAGAATATTATTTTTAATCGAACATGATAATTATTCACAAGGACGGGGCTTCTTCCTTGTGTAAAACCTTTTTGCATGCGTACATGTTTTATGCCAAGGCTCGAACAATCTATACGGGCGCGGTTCGTTTGACCGTTTGGCCCTTACAATAAATTCCTCCTATCATGATCCTTCCATAATCGAGATCCTTCAACTACGATGTGCTTTCTTTGCTCAAGACGATATCTGAGGGTAACACCCCCAGTATTCGAGGTTGATTATAGAGAGAAGCCTTGGATACTGTCGATGTGATATTTAACACTGACTCACTATTCTAAGTTAGCACAATCCACTATCGCCTCGTTATAAACCTCGCCGAAAAAACCCATTTAGGATAAAAACTGGTTCAAGGGAAAAATACTGCAACGCGTGCTTTCAGACCCTAAAATTTGTACAGTTCAATATCGGTTACCTACAATTATTAGTTCGAAAAATAAAAGAGAATGAATGGGGTTCGTACCTTAGCATAGTATAACTTTAGGTGTGTTACATTCCAATTGCTTGATAGCTTTTCACCGTTTATCATTTCGAGCTTATAGGACCCTTTCCTAGTTATCTGAGAATTTGGTACGAACCTTCATGATTCAAACCTAACTTTCCTTCGTTCGGGTTGTGGGTGTTCAATGTTAACCTCCTCAATAGTAAGTCCCCGATGTTGAAGTATCGAAGGTTGATCTTTCAATTGTAATACTGATGTTTAGCTTAAAGCATATATATTTCTATGTATATCGCCTCATATTTTACATTTGTTTCATAAATTTGGGATGTTAAATGTTATGATTTATATTAATTTGAAATGTTTTTATGTGTAGGAATGATTTGGGAGAAATTGGAGGGCGAAACGCGCGAGATTTGAGCCAAAACGAATGAAACCGGGCAGTGTGCAAATTTGGGCGCCACATGTGGCGCCCGACCCAACCTGTGGCGCCAAAAATAGTAGATCAAAATTGTGGGGCACCGTGGAGGACACCTGGCGCCAGGCTGGGTGCCGGTGACGCGTATTTTATCCTATTTTTCCTGGGACACGGTTATTTCGGCCCTAGACCTACCTAATTCATATAAAAGCAAGACTAAGCATATTTTTTGAAGGGAGGATGCCACTTTGGTGATATAGAACATACTTTAAAGGAGAATTCACGTGGAGGAACACACACCATGCTTGGAGGAGGCTTATAACTAGTTTTTCTTCTCTTCTCTTCCTTTAATTTCATAGTTTATTAGTTCTAGAGTTTTGGATGCTACATGAACGTTGTAGTTTGAAGCTTGAATTGTTTTTATCATTTTATCACTGTTTTATTTATTCAATCTTGTGCTTAATTATTTGATTGTTTGATCACCTATCGGGAGAGGGAATTCTAGATTGCATATAAGATGAGTAAAGCAAGTTCTTAACCCTTAGGGGGAGCGGATTGTGGTTAGATAGGAATATACCTAATCCCCTTGCTTGGTTATTATACATGAATTATAAATTTGTTCTTGTTAATTCTTACTCCGTGGGAATATAGACGTTATATTAGCTTAAATAGGCGAGTTGTACTTCGGGAGAAGGCTACGAGCAATATTAACCCCGTCAATCATTAAACTAAATAAATTAATTAGACGATTTAAGTGAAAAACTCAACGGGATTGTTAGCTAACCCATAGCTCTAGAATATTCATTCATATTGAATTCCTCTTTAAGTTTGTCGTTATTTTCTTTAATCTCTTAATTTACTACTCTAGATTATCTTTAGTTAAATATTCATACGTTAGCATTCGCTTGAATAGATTAACTGTTGGTTTAATTTAGTTGATAATTAATCACGAGTCCCTGTGGGTAGGATATCTGGACTTACATTCCTATATTACTTGTTGCCCATGTATACCTGCGTGTGCGTTTGGGAGCAACAAATTTTTGGCGTCGTTGCCGGGGGCTTAGAAATTAACTATTCTACTAGATTGGATTTTTACTTTTTGCCTATTCCAGTTTTTATTTTTTATTTTTAACTTAGTTTAATATTTTATTATCTTTGTTGACATGACATCTTGGAATGATAATTGGTTGAATAGGTTATTTTTATTATGGTGATCATTGTCCACATTGTGGTGGACCACACTTACGGAAAAATTGTGCATCTCAATCTGATGTGTGGAATTTTTGTAATATGTGTGGTTGTCAAGGTGGCCATTGGAATGGCTGTCTTAATTCTTATTATCCTTCTCAGAATTCTTATTATAATATTTCTAATAATTTTTATGAGTTTGATAGGAGCAATGAAGTAGAAGATATAGAAAGCATGGCACGTATTATGGACATGATAAGGCAAATAACCGAGCAGTACAGTCTTGCTGCCTTAACAATCAAAAGACTCTAGTCTAGAATGGATGAATTAATGGCCAAATTCCAAGAAGAACCTCAATTCGATGAAGAGAGCGAGTTCCCACAAGAAGATTATTTTGAAGAAACAGATATAGTGAGCCAATATTGGCTTGAGGAACAAGCTCAACTGATAAATTCTCATGAGTTTCTTTGTGATGGTCTTTCAAATATAATAGAACAACTGATAGAAGGAAGAACTGAGCTCGGGCAAGAGATAGACCAATTTGTCTTAGATATCCATGACCTGCATGATCAATTGGATAGAAAGGTTGAGGCGTCTGATGTCCTACAACCAATTGCAGTGAATACTGGCTAGATTGAGGAGTGGAAGAGGAATTCTAACTATTCGACTAAAACATTATTGATGATGCCAAGGTTGAAGAGTGCAAAATTGAGGATGTCAGAAATAATACAATTTTGGAGTTAGAGCGTATTGGACCTCATTCTAAACACTTTTCAACATTGTGTTTTATTGGCGACATGGAAATTTATCCATTCGAGCATATAGAGGATTCAATAGATAAGGAACAAAGCATTTATATTCTGAAATTTACCATACCAAGGAGACAAAACGACATTCCTCACTTAAAGTCTAAGAAGTGCAAGATGCGATTTACTTGGGTTCTTTATTTTTACACCATCTCCCTAGGAACGTAATACAAAGGATGATGCAAAATTAGGGTAACAATTTATATCCTCAAAGTGGAAGGAAAAGTAATGAAAGTGTTGGCGTCGTACCGTAACGTTAAATCAAGTGCTTGTTGGGAGACAACCCAATTCTATTTTTCTTTATTGCTTTTCTTCATTTTTATTGTGTTATTTTCTTTTTGTTGTATTATTTTTGTATTTTATAGGAGTTGGAGCATGAAGTTAGAGCCAGTAGGCATGTGTAAAAGCGAGCAACTGGTTGAAACTAAATGTAACGTACCCGCATAAGGGATCATACCTGGGAAAAGTCTGAGTATCCCATGAGCTGCTAATTCTTCGGCCTTTGTCCTACCAAGGAGTTTCTTTGACCCTATTGTTTTGTTCAGTGTGCATTGAGGACATTGCACAATTTTAAGTGTGGGGTGAGGAGATTGTTTGGGTGATTTTCTGTGCTATCTTAGTTTAGTTGTAGCGGTTTTTAAAAAAAAATGAAAAAGATGAAAAAAAAATTAGAACATTGAGACTTTTTCTGACGATTGATCTTTTGGACAGTTTTCTTGAGGGATAAAGTCCGATTAAAAACACCAAAAAGATTTTTTTTAGGATAGTTAGGTAGTATGCCTTGGTTTTTCTTTGGGCGTCGGTTCTTTTCCAACGGTGTAACTCGAACCGGGTACTTTATTCTTATTTTTTTAGGAGTAGTTTAGGAAGAAAGCGAGTTGCTCTGAAATATTTATTGACATGGTTGATGCTGGCACATTAGGCTATTGTATACTTTCTGTTTTCCCGTATATTTGGTGAATTATGAAGCCTAAGTAAAGTGAATAGCCTATTCTGTGATGCTCTTTCTTAGTTGTTTGGCTTGTATGCTACATAGCGCAATATTGCTTAAATTTCTCATTTAATTGTGCTTGCTTGACTTAAGAGTTGAAAAGAACCATCTTAATTGAGTCATGTGCAATTTGTGTGTGAGGATTTGTGACTTTCTATGCTATCCTGTGTAGTCTAGAACTTGCCCCGTGTGTTAATTGAAGTAAAATTGTGAGTTGTGCTAATCTATGAGATGAAGTAGGCATTTTCTTTCTTGATCATGAATGTGCTTGCCACATAAAAATAAAATTTCCCGTTGCTAGCCCCTTTGAGCCTATAGACCTTTCTTTTGGAACCCACATTACAAGCCATATCCCTATTTTCTTCTTACTTTGATATTGATTGAAACTTTACCTCCTAAGGCACTTGGTCGCAAAAAAAAGTAAGGTTAGATATTGGGGAGTAATTTTTGAATGGAATCATGGAAGGGCCCATTGATGCACTAAAGTTGAAATCAAAACTTACTAGCCAGTGAACTTTAATGTATGGAGTGTGTGAAGAAAAGAAAAAAAAGAGAGAAAAGAAAATAAATATTGCAAGAATATATATATATATATATATATATATATATATATATATACATATATATATATATATATGATAGTTCAAATAATGTAGAAAAATAAACACCTCACATTCTTATTGATTTGTGCTAGTGAAAAAAATAAAAGAGAGAGTGCTTAATTGCAAAGAGAGCTATGTTGTATATGGCAAGTTTGGTTGAGAAGAATATGTTCTTGAATGTTGAATGTAGTGTATTAAAGTGCTTCGAAGGGTTAGCCACTATTCCTAAATATATCATACTCGTCCCTTAACCTACATTACAACCTAAAAAGTCTTAATTGATCCTAAATTTGGCTAGCTTAAATTAGTAGAGATATACACTGCGGGCAAGCTTATGGTACGACCACGAGATGCATATGAATTCTTTGTGAGAATGAGCGAATTTTGTTCTATTGAATGATGTCCTTAATCTATATTCAAAAGCATATTTGAATGTGTGGACTAGTCTATATTCACTCTTTGGTTGTTGGTGAGGGCACATTATCTCATGAACGATTAGTAATATTGTAAACTTTCTTGTTGGATAAGTGCGTGATTTGATAGGGATTAGTGGTTGAAAGTCGACTTTTGACCTTGGATGGTGACAAATGAGTTGTTGGAATTTATTGAATTGAAATCTACTTGGTATGCTTAAACGGGAAGAATGTGAAATTTTGTGTGTTCATGCTTGTGTGCTAGTATTGATCATAGTCAAGGGTATAGTATGTGGTTAAAAGTTAAAGTGCTCCTCTATAATTGATACTTGTACGTAGTTGGGGGGTTTATTAGATAGTCCCATTGCTTGACGACGATCAAGAGTCTAAGTGTAGGGTGTTGGTGTTTAGCTTAAAGCATATATATATTTCTATGTATATCGCCTCATATTTTACATTTGTTTTATGAATTTGGGATGTTAGATTCTATGATTTATATTAGTTTGAAGTATTTTTATGTAAAGGAATGATTGGGGAGCAATTGGAGTGCGAAATATGCGAGATTTGAGCCAAAACGAATGAAACCGGGCAATGTGCGAATTTGGTTGCCACGAGTGGCGCCCAGCCCTACCTGCGGCGCCAAAAATAGTAGCTAAGAATTGTGGGGCACGTGGAGGGCGCCTAGCGCCAGGCTGGGCGCTGGTGACGCAGATTTTGTCCTATTTTGCCCGGGACACGGTTATTTCGGCCCTAGACCTATTCAACTCATATAAAAGTAAGACTAAATATATTTTTTAAGGAGAAGACGCCACTTTGGTGATATAGAACATACTTTGAAGGAGAATTCACGTGGAGGAACACACACCACGCTTGGAGGAGGCTTATAACTAGTTTTTCTTCTCTTTTCTTCCCTTCATTTCATAGTTTATTAGTTCTAGAGTTTTGGGTGCTACATGAATGTTGTAGTTTGAAGCTTGAATTGTTCTTATTACTTTATCACATTGGTTTATTTATTCAATCTTGCGCTTAATTATTTGATTGCTTGATCACCAATTGTATACTATCTACGAATATAAGGTTGAACTTAGGAGAGAGAATTCTAGATTACATATAAGATTGAATATAGCAAGATCTTAACCCTTAGGTGGAGCGAATTTGCGGTTAGGATAGGAATATACCTAATCGTCTTTCTTGGTTATTATACGGGATTATAAATGCATTCTTGTTAATTCTAATTCCATAGGAATATAGGTGTTAGATTAGCTTGAATAGGCGAATTGTACTTCAGGAGAAGGCTACGAGCAATATTAACCCCGTCAATTAATAAACTAGATAAATTAATTAGATGATTTAAGTGGAAAGCTCAATGGGATTGTTAGCTAACCCATAACTCTAGAATATTCACTCATATTAAATTCGTCTTTAAGCTTGTCGTTATTTCTTTAATCTCTTAGTTTACTAATCTAGATTATCTTTAGTTAAATATTCATATGTTAGGATTCACTTGAATATATGGATTATTTGGTTTAATTTAGTTAATAGTTAATCACAAGTCCATGTGGGTACGATATCTGGACTTACATTCCTATGTTACTTGTCAACCACGTATACTTGCGTGTGCATTTGGGAGCAACAAATACCTCTCGATTCGTAGTTTTTGGGTGGCCAATCGAACAAGAGCGGCTTCACGCCTTACATCCAATAGCTCCAGGCTCGTATAATGGCCTTATTATTGGAATCCTTATTAGTGTGTTGGAATTGGATACTTGGCTCCCCGACTTCGACCGGTATTAGAGCTTCGGCATCATATACCAATAAGAATTGAGTAGTCCCTTGCTGGATTTTAAATTCATGGGATATTTCCAAAGGACTTTGGGCAGGATCTCCCTCCATTTCCCTTTGGCTTCGGTTAACCTTTCCTTAAGGTTTTAGATTATTGTTTTGTTGGTCAATTCGGTTTGTCTGTTCCCATTAGTGGGATAAGGCGTCAATGAGATTCCTTTAATCTTATGGTCTTTGAGAAATTTGGTCACTTTGCTGCTGATAAATTATTTCCCATTATCATATAAAATTTCGGATGGTATCCTAATCCGACATATGATGTGGTCCCAAATGAAGTCGATGACTTCCTTCTCCCTAACCTTCTCCTAAGCTTGTGATTTAATCCACATATAAAAATAGCCAGTCGTAAATAAAATAAAATTGAGCCTTAACCGGTGCTCGTGGAAGAGGGCTAACTATATCCACTCCCCACTTCATGAATGGTCATGGTGAAAATATCGAATGTAATGGTTCTTCAGGCTGGTGAATCATCATAGAATGTCTTTAGGATCCATCACATTTTGTACGAACTCTTTTGCATCTTTTTCCATACCGATCTAATAATATCCGGCTCTGATTATTTTTTGAACCAATAATTTGGTGCCTGAATGATTTTTGCAGGTGCCCTCGTGGATTTCCCTCAGAACGTACTCAGTATCTCCCGATTCTGGACATATTTATTGAGGGCTATCGAACATTCTTCTAAACAAGATTCTACCTAGACAAGATAAATCGGGTTGCCTCTGGGCATAGGACCCTCGATTCTTTTGGATCCAATGGTAGTTTCCCGATCTTCAAATATTCTATGTATTTGTTTCACCAATCCACAGTTAGGCTTATATAGCTTATTTCGGCATGACTTTCTTCTACCACTGATCTCCTAAGTTGTAAAATTGCCTCCGAACTTAACTCATCATCTTTGATCGATTACCCTAAGTTTGCAAGGTCACCGGCCTTGCTATTTTGATCTCGAGGCACCTGCTGCAAAGTCCGTTCTTTGAACAGGTGTAATGTTACCTACAATTAATCTAGATACCTTTGCATTCATTCTTTTCTAACTTCGAATGTTTCGTTAGCTTCGATCACTTTTGACCCCAAGCTTTTAGCCAGTTCTAGACCTACAATCATGGCCTCATAATCAGTCTCATTATTAGTCAATTTCATAGTTCTAATGGATTGTCTAATTATGTTGACTATAGGCGTCTTTAACATGATGCCAAATTCGAAACCCTTTACGTTCGAGGTACCGTCTGTAAAGAGGGTCCAAATTCTTGAGGGACGCCCCCGAGTTTACCAACAACTCTCGTTCGACCTTGTATTAGGGCTGGTGTAAATTTGGCCACGAAATATGCCAAGATTTTAGACTTAATGGCAGTTCAGGATCGATATTCAATATTGTACCTGTTGATCTCTATGGCTCATTTGGCCAATCATCCTCAGAGTTTGGTCTATACATTATATTTCGTAATAGGTAAGCTGCAAAACCCATATTGGATGGCATTGAAAATATGGTTTCAGTTTCCTAGAGCCTCTTAGCAAAGCAAGCACAACTTTTTCTAGGTGAAGATATCTAGTTTTGCCCTCACCTAAAGTTCTGCTAACATAATAAATTGGAAATTTTGTACCTTGTTTTTCCCAAACTAGGACTCCACTTATCACTATCTCCGATACTACCAAATACAAGTATAGTTGTTCGTCCACCTTCGGTGTGTGAAGAAGTGAAGGGCTCGAAAGATATCGCAGAAGTTCTTCCAAGGCCTGTTGGCACTCCGGAATCTATGTAAAGTTGTTCTGCTTCTTTAGTAATGAGAAAAATCGATGACTCTTATCAGAAGACCTCAAAATGAATCTCTCTAAGGTGGAAATACGCCCGGTTAGCCTTTGCATGATCTTATAGGGGTTAATATCGATGCTTCGATTGGATACCATGAACCTGAGAAATTTACTGAATCCGACAAAGAACATTTTTTTAGATTCAGCTTCATGTTATACTTCTTCAATATACTGAAGGTTTCCTGCAAATGCTTTAAATGGTCCTCTGCTCGGAGGGACTTAACTAACATATCATCAATGTAAACTTTCACTTTCTTTCTTATTTTTTCCTCGAACATCTGATTTACTAAACGTTGATAGATGGCACCAGCGTTTTTAATCTGAATGGCAGTACATTATAGCATTATGTGTTGTGTTTAGTGATAAAGGAGGTTTTTTCTTGGTCACCCGGGTTCATCCGTATTTGGTTATATCCGGAATAGGCACGAGAAAACCGAGGATCTCGTGGCTGACATGGCATCGATCACAAGATCGATGTTGGGAAAAGGAAAGTCTTTGGTGCATGCCTTATTTAAATCCTTATAGTCTATACACATTCTCAGTTTTTGTTTCCTTTTTAGGGACTACCACTACGTTTGCTAACCATTTTGGGTGTTTGACCTTCCGAGTAGACCCTATTTTAAGAAGTGTAGATACCTCGTCCTTGATGAAAGTGTGTTTTACTTTGAATTGGGGCCTCCTCTTCCGCTTGACAGGGTTGATTCTCGAATCCAGGCCTAGCTTGTGAGTGGCTATATCTAGCGGGATTCCTACCATATCGATATGGGAAAACGCAAAACTATCAATGTTAACTACAAGAAATTGAATAAAAATTTTCTTGAGTTCGAGAGTTAATTCCATGCCGGGGTATACCTTCCAACTGGGCAGATTCTCGATCAATATAACTTGTTCTTATTCTTCGACCATCAATTAGTTTGCATTGGATTAATTGGGGACTATGGAATATTAAGGAACCCCGTAATCGTCGTTACTTATCCGATCTAATCGCAGTCAGTATCAGTGATTGCTATTTGGCCTCAGAGTTCACACTCGAATTTGGTTCCTTCGATGTTGTGAGTGTCGATATCTGAATCACTTCTTCGATAGCAAACATCTCTTATGCGGCCGATAGTTCCCCATTGATCGTCTTGTCCCCTCCCCCTCTCTGGATTGGGAATTATAGAACTTGGTGAAGAGTCGACGATAATGACCTTGTGTGGTGGATGTAGCCTACAGAGAAGGGTGTTGTACCTCATGTCCCCTCCGATCACATAAATGTTTCCTCTCATATGATTCTAACGATATTGACCGATAACATTATCTCTCTTTTTCGTAGTTTCTCATGCCATGTTGAACCCGTTTAGGACTCGGAGTGTAGGCACGATCTTCCTTTATAGGTCGAGCACTTTTACGACCCCCGACCAAATAATGTTGGCCGAACTACCTGGATCAATTAACACATGATTAATTTTGGTTTCGTTTCCTAGTATAGATATTACCGGTACATTATTGTGAGGTTGTATAATTCCTTTCGCATCCTCGTAGCTAAAAGATAAGATTCCATCCCGTATGTACTCCGTTTCTCCCTATTTATGGGCATTTTGGTGCGTTTCAACATTAGTTTTGTGGGATATCCCCATCCGATGGTCATATTAATAACGTGCTGAGGTTCGATATCTTCTTGGTCTATTTTCCTGTTAGAATCACATTTTTTGAAATGATTCTTGGCTTGGTCTCTCAAGAATTCACGAAGGTACCCATTGTTGAATAGTCGAGCCACTTCTTCTCTTCTTTGACCATGATGTCATGACCCCGGTTCGCCATATGTGAACCATCATGATGGAACCTGGTCTCTACGACTAAGTAAGCCTAAATTACGGAAGAAAAACCTAATTGTGGAAATAAAACAATATAAAATATAAATAAAGTAGTAAACAACGTTTAAAAGTGCCGCACAGCATACATAATATTTAACTCTCAAAACCAATACATATTTCCAAGACCAGGAAACCCATAAATCTCAAGCATAGGATACTATTTAGCTCTAACTCTAGAATGTCTAACAAAGAACAGAAGTACATAAGGGTTAATATTCAAAAACGAGAATAGAAGGGACTCCGCGGTCTACGGACTCGGAAGATATACCTCGAAGTCTCTGGAGCAGTCTCCTTAACTCAAGGGTGATAGGACTGAGTCGAAGTACCTGGATCTGCACATGAAAAACATGCGCAGAAAGGGCATAATTACACTACATCGATACTCAGTATGTACGAAGCCTAACCTCGGTTGGATAGTGACGAGGAAGGCTAGGGTCCTACTGAGGTTAAAGAAATATAGAAATGACAAAATAAGATTAATAGTTCAATTGAGAATCTAAAGTAAGAATCTAATACAAGATAATAAGGAATTCAGTAACTGAAATAGAGATAAACACAAAATACAAGGAAATAATCGTGGAATCTCTTAGTATCCTTAGTATATATACTGGGGATCTCTTGGTATCCAGAGGATCTCTTGGTATCCCCAATGCACACGAGGGGTCTATCGGTATCCCGATGATCTCTTGGTATCCTCAATATATGTTAGGGATCTCTTGTTATCCCGAGGATCTCTTGGTATATATATGCTAGGGATCTCTTGGTATCCTCAATATACGTGCCAGAGATCTCTTGGTATCCCGCACCTCAGTTCAAATTATAAATACGTGCAGAGAATCTCCCAAGATACCGTCCGGTAGTCCCAAAGTAAAACACACAGTAGCAACCCAAGAAATACTCAATTAAGCTCAACTTCGTACAATTAGACAAGAAATTATAATCTAACATACTTCACATAATTCAACTATGGCAATTTAAGTAAATAAGTAGTTAATTCAATTAGACATGCTTTTCCTAAGCTAACAGCAGATTTAATTTGCAAGTAAAATAAAATAGGAACAAGGAACACAATTGAAATTACATAAAGCAAACCAGATTTTTCAATAATTAGCTCAAGTACGCACTCATCATCTCACGTACTAGGCATTTCAATTATCAAATATACCACATCCTAAGTGGAAGATCCCTCACACAAGGTTAGGCAGCCACTTACCTCGAACCAGCTCAAAATAAATCCGAAACCACATCTTACCCACGAATACTCGACTCCAAATGGCCAAATCTGTTCAATTCAATTGCATATTGTAAATAACACTTCAACTAACTGATTCTACAATTTAATTCTAACTAATATGTGAAATTTGGTAAAATAACCAAAACGCCCCTCAGGCCCACGTCTAGAAATCGGT
Organism: Nicotiana benthamiana; assembly: GCA_034376525.1. Taxonomy (NCBI): domain Eukaryota; kingdom Viridiplantae; phylum Streptophyta; class Magnoliopsida; order Solanales; family Solanaceae; genus Nicotiana; species Nicotiana benthamiana. The sequence continues at coordinate 50,461,334 of CM067330.1, read as the reverse complement.
GGAATTTATATTTTTGGAATCCTCATACTCTCACGAGTCTATGCATATCAAGAAAATTGAAATCGGAGTTTGATTGACTCCTCAAATACCTCTTTTAAGGTCTCTTAATCTCAAGCCCTAATTACCCATTTTCTAAATTTTTCACCACTAATTAGGTCTTTAATCACATAAAAATGAGCTATGAAGTCAAAAATGTTACCTCCAAGTGATTCCCCTTAAATCCATCTTAAACCCTCTTAAAAAAGCTTAAAAATCGCCTACAAATGGAGGAACTTAGGCTAAAAATCTTGGAATAGACCTTTTAAACCATTATACCCAGGCATTTAAATCTTTTTTCGCAAATGCGGTCAAAGCGTCACGTTCACGATGCACAAATCGAAGTTGACCACTTTTCATTCTTTGCGAACGTAGTACCTTTCTCGTGAATGCATAGCTCAAAGACCACAGCCCTTTGCGAACGCGGGACCTCTCCCACGAATGCGAATGCCAAACCTTCAGCTCCACATCATAACCCTTCGTGAACACGGGAAACACTTTGCGACCGCGAAGCATTAGCCTCCCTAGCCAAACTCCTCTTCGTGAATGTATGCCCCACGAGCGTACGCGAAGAAGGAAATCAGAACTAGACTACTGCAATTTTTCTTCTACTTCTCTAAGTTCCAAAATGTCCCGTTGAGCATCCGAAACACACTCGAGGCCCCTGGGACCTCAACCAAACATGCCAACCAATCCTAAAACATCATTCAAACTCATTCCAATATTCGAAACACTCAAAACAATATCAAAACATCAATTTTACATAGGATTCAAGCCTAAGTATTCCAAAAACTCTCAATTTACGTTTTCAATCAAAAAGTCTATCAAACCTCGTCCGAATGACCTAAAATTTTGCACACACATCCCAAAAGATACAACGGAACTACTGCAACTCTCGAAATTCCATTATGACCCTTGGATCAAAATCTCACTATCGAACCAGAAACTTCAAAATTTGACCTTTCGGTATTTCAAGCCTAAATTAGCTACGTACCTCCAAGACACAACCGAACACGCCTCTAATCCAGAAATCACCCAATAGAGCTAACGGAACCATGATTTCCATTCTGAGGCCGTTTTCACACTGTTCTTACTACACTCAACTTTCCAATACATAAGATTTCAATTAGGTACTAACTGTCCCAAAACTCTCCGAAACTTAAAACCGAACGTCATGAAAAATCAAAATAGGAGAAATAAACATGGGGAAAGAAGTTAATAGGGGATCAGGGCGTAATCCTAAGATGACTGGTTGTGTCTAGGGGTGTGCATTCGAATCGGTTTATCGATAAATCGAATCGATTATTTGTTATCGGTTTATTGATATCGGTTTATCGGTTTATCGATTCGATTTTGATTTCAAAAAATTTTCCTTATCGGTTTATCGATTCTATTTCGATTTTGGCCATTCGGTTTATCGGTTTATCGATAAATCGATAAGATACATTACAAAGACAAATATACCCTTATTTTATAATAATATGACTACCCTATCCTTAGCTCTTCGCTGCTTGCTAGCCTTGCCTAACCTAACCCTTAGCATATATATATACTGCTATACAATTACATAATACCGAATAATAAAAAGCCTAACCCTAACGCAGTAACCCTGCCTGCGCTGCGCAGCTTCTTCTTCGATCTTCTTCGGTTCTTCAGTCTTCCTCATATTTCAGGTAAGCTTCCTCATATTGTCATATGTTCCTGGAAGATGATTCAACTTTTGCTGCTCAAAGCTTTTTTTTTTTTTAAGGGAAAACGGTAAGCTCCTCCCAATAAACTCATCATAATGAGTGAACTCTTCACAAATTTAACAACATACTAAGTAAATAGAATGGCTCAATACAAAAAAAAAAGAATTAAATCTCAAAATGTGATGTTCCAAACGTAGTATAATTTCTCTAAAAAAAGGTGCTTCTTATGAGCAGTGTGAAAAACAGTGATCCAATAGCAGCAAAAACAGAGATAGGCCATTTCCCAGAAGAAGATTGATTAGCAGATTGGACAGGAGTCGAGCCAAAAACAGTAGGGTAAGCAGGCGAATCTGCAGATGGAGCAAAAGCAGGTGAATCTTCTTCATAAGTTGTTCTATTTCCTCCTGGTATTGAAATATGAAGTTTCTGTGACTTTTCGCAGTGTCCTTCTACTCCACTTGTAAAGTAAAATTCCCCAGGTTTTGTAATGTTGAATAGAGAATTTCCATTGTTCATATACAAGATTGGATTTTTAAGGTTGCAACTATTGTAATTCGCTTTCGTCACTTGTATTACTGAATCCTCACTAGGTGGGTACAAAAACATGATTGAATCTCCAATTTTGAAGAAATGATTCTTGGACCATTTGGTATAGACATCTTTATTTGCAGAAGAGGGTACATTCCAAGCACTTAAATCTCCAACTTTGTTTGTGCAGAAAGGGTATGGCTTTAGCTGTGCAGTATTTGGGGAAATTGGCTGTGTTGTGCAGCCAAATCTTGTAAAGCTCTGCACTTTATATGTGTGTTTGTGCGCTCACACTGCACACTTGAGAAATATGCCTTATTTTCTGTATTTCCTTTTAGGGGAAGGAATTGATGTTTCTTTATTTTCATCTAGTTTCGTATTTCCTTGCTCTTAAAACATATCTTTTATGTGGATTGATTACATGTCCATGCTCATTCCTTATATGAGAGGTATGATATTTGTTTCATTTTCTAGATTGAATGCAATACAGATTGAGGAGAAGGAGAAAAGGAAGAAGGAAATTGTAAGAGAAATAATTGAAGAAGCGGAGGAATACAAAGCAGGAAATAAACTGTAAGTTGCATTCTTCATTCATTTCACATGGCTGGAAATGATAATATTGGTAATGTAGCCGATGAAAGTAAAGATTTTGAGTCTACAGTAGCAACTACTCACTCGACAGTAGCTCCCTAATCTCGGGCATGGGATTTTTTTGAAGAAAAAGTTGATGCTAAAGGAAATAATAAATATGCATGTAGATTTTGTGGACAAGAATATTTTGTGACAAAAGGCAAAAGTACGACACATGAATGGTCATATTGATAAATGTCCAAAGAATCCTTATAAAGTTGAAAAAGGTCAAAAACAATTACAATTTCAAACATTACCGGGAGGTAATAAAGGTGATCTTATTCCATGGAAATTTGATCAAGAAGAGTGTAAGATGGCTTTGTGTCGTATGGTGATTGTTGATGAACTTCCGTTTAGTTTTGTTGAGAAGGGAGGCTTTAGGAAATTTATGAAAGTGGCACAACCTTGTTTTCATATTCCTTCCCGTACTACTATTACACGGGATTGTTTTGCTCTTTTAAATGTGGAAAAAAATAATTTAATGAAGTTTCTTAAAGGAACAAGTCAAAGAGTAAGTCTAACCACCGATACATGGACTTCTATTCAAAAAATTAACTATATGTGCATCACAGCTCATTGGATTGATAGTGAATGTTATGCATAAAAGAATTATTAACTTTTCTCCAATTACTAGTCATAAAGGTGAAGATATGACAAGGTGTATTATTGATTATTTGCGTGAGTGGGGTTTGCAAAAGATTTTCACTGTCACAGTTGTCAATGCTAGTTCAAATGATGTGACCGTGGAGAAGTTGTCTGACAAATTAAATGATTGGGGAACCAATTCCATGAATGGTCAACACCTTCACCTGAGATACGTGGCTCATATTGTAAATCTTATTGTGAAGGATGGTTTAAAAGAGTCAAGTATTTCTATTGCTCGTGTTAGATGTGCAGTCAGATACATTAGACAGTCTCCTGCTAGGTTGAAGAAGTTTCAGGAATGTTGTGAAAGTGAAAATATTGTCATGAAGTCTTTATTCTTAGATGTTCCTACAAGGTGGAATTCCACCTACTTGATGTTGAGCAGAGCTATAGAATATGAGCGTGCAATTAAAGAATATTCTGATCGTGATATTGGCTTGTCAAGTTATATGATGTTTGATGCTATTTCAGATGGAAAGCCTGTAGGTTTGCTTACAAGAACTGATTGGGATGTTGTAAAGAGAATTGCACAATTTCTTGAAATATTTTATAATCTCACTTTGAAGGTGTCTGGATCACTTTATGTAACATCAAATGTCCATTTTCTTGCAATCGGTCAAGTTGCTGTTTACTTAAATCGATTAATAACAACCGAAGATAAACTTTTGGGTGAAATGGCATCAAGTATGTGGAAAAAATTTGAGAAGTTTTGGGGTGAACCAACAAAAATGAACAAAATGATTTTCATTGCTTGTGGTTTGGATCCTCCTACAAGTTCAGTACTGTTAGTTTTGTACTTAAGAGGATGTTTGGAGATAAAGGGACAATCATTGAAAAAGTGGTTCATACTTATATGAGTTCATTGTTTAATGAGTATGTCTCTAAGTCGGTCTCAAAAGATATTGGTGGTGAAGTTTCTACCTCTTTGCCAAGCTCGTCAACTCCCGGTTTAGGTGAACTTTTAGATGAAATAAGGAAACATAAAGCTGAAAGCGGCCGTGTAGATTCTAAAACAGAATTGGAAAAGTATCTTGCAGAAGCTCCTGAAAATGAAAGATCGGACTTTGATATCTTGGTTTGGTGGAAGGTGAACTCACCTAGATTTCCTATTCTTGCTAAGATGGCTCGAGATGTGCTTGCTATTCCTATTTCAAGTGTGGCATCTGAAAGTGCATTTAGTACTGGAGGGCGTATTCTTGACCAATTTAGGAGTTCAACAGCTATCCAGCTAAACTTCCTCAGAAGTTCAATTTCCCCTCAAAATACTTAAAACTGGAAAACTTCAAAATTGCACAATGGTCTGTCTCTTATGATGCTTTTCCTAAGCTTGAACATTTGGTTTTAACGAAATGTAAGCATCTTGGGAAAATCCCTTCTCATTTCGACGATGCGTAAAGGTGCCGTCGTGTTGATGCTAACGTGTTTTGTCTTAACATGATTTAGCCCAATTACTGGAGGAAAGTTCAGCTGCATTCTGCTTCACTTGTTTTAGTTTTGAAGTTTTGCTCAAGAAGGTAAGTTATTGGTAGGATTTGTTCTATGGGTTATTTGCAGAGTTCTAATTTGTAGCTTAATATGCCTTTTGAAAACTGATTGGTGTTCATAGGCAGTTACTAATTCCTGTAAGGAAACTGACTGTAGAATAATGGAGAAATGTAAATATGACTATCAACCTGCCATACTATGTTATGTTGGGTTGTACATTTAAGATATTACTGCTGCCTTGTTTATGTTCTGTATATATATAAAAGCCTTAGTTTCTGCTTGCATATGATGTATCTTAATATTTGAGTTCATGATATGATGTGAAGTTCATGAAGCTTGTTAGTGTTGCCTTATTGGTGTTATTCTTCGGTATGGACTAAAACGGAAAGGGTGCCTTATTGGTGTTATCGATAAATCGAACTGATAAGCCTTCAAAATCGATAAATCGAAATCAAAAAATCGAAACCTTATTGAAACGATAACGATAAGCATATGTAAAAATCGATAAATCGATAAGTAATTATCGATAAGGGTCAAAATCGAATCGATAAATCGAATGCACACCCCTAGTTGTGTCGTCATATCTTCATACACTTAAACATTCATTCGTCCTCGAATGAGCATAGAGATATACCTAATGTAGTGAAAAGATAAGGGTACGACTGCGCATATCCTGATTGGTCTCCGAGGTTACCTCCTTGACCGGCTGAACACACCACTGATCCTTCTTGGATTCAATGTTCTTCAACCTCATCTTTCTAATCTGGCCGTCCAATATTGCCACTGGCTCCTCAACATAAGATAGATCCTTGTCCAACTGGACTGAACTGAAATCCAACACGTGTGATGGATAATCGTGTTACCTCCAGAGCATCGAAACATGAAAGATCAGATGAACTCATGCTAAGCGGGAAGGTAAGGTAAGCTCATATGCAACCTCCCCAGCACGCCTCAGTATCTAAAGGCCCAATAAACTTCAGACTCAACTTTTCCTTCTTCCAAAATCTCATAACGCCCTTCATAGACGAAACCCGAAGCACAACCCGCTCTCCAACCATATAGGAAATATCATGAACATTCTGGTCCGCGTAACTCTTCTGTCTGGACTGGACTGTATGGAGTCTATCTTGAATCACCTTAACCTTCTCCAAAGCATCTTGAACCAGGTCTGTATCTAGTAATATAGCCTCACCCAGCTCAAACCAACCCACCGGAGATCTACACCTCCTCCCATATAAAGACTCATATGGCGCCATTTGAATGCTAGACTGATAACTATTATTTTACGCAATCTCCACCAATTGCAAGAATTGATCCAAGACCCTCCAAACTCAATCGCACACGCACAGAGCATATCCTCAATAATCTGAATAGTGCGCCTCGGACTGTCAGTCTATCTGAGGGTGAAATGATGTACTCAACTCTACCCGAGTACCCAACTCATGCTGGACGACTCTCCAGAATCGTGGTGTAAACTGCCTACCTCTATCGAATATGGTAGAAACTGGAATACCATGCAGACAAACAATATCCCGGATATAAATCTCCGCCAACCGCTCCAATGAATAAGCAGTACACACAGGAATAAAGTGAGCGAACTTGGTCAGCCGATTCACTATCACCTAAATAGCATCAAACTTTCTCAAGGTCTATGGGATCCCAACTACAATGTCCATAGTGATCCGCTCCCTCTTCCATTTTGGAATCTCCATCTGCTGAAGCAATCCACCCCGCCTCTAGTGCTTGCACTTCACATGCTGACAGTTAAGGCACCGAGCTACAAAACCTAACTATATCTTTCTTCATCTGCCTCCACCAATAGTGATGCCTCAAATCTCAGTATATCTTTGCGACACCCGGATAAATGGAATACCGCAAACTGTGGGCCTCTTCTAAAATCAAATCCCGAAGCCCATCAACATTAGGTACACAGACCCGACCCTGTATCCTCAGTACTCTGTCCTCACCAATGGTCACATCTCTGACATCACCATGCTAATCCTTTTCCTTGAGGACAAGCAAATGAGGGTCATCATACTGACGCTCCCTAATATGATCAAATAAGGAAGACCTAGAAACCACGCAAGCTAGAACCTGATTGGGCTCTGAAAAATCCAATCTCATAAACTGGTGTCGCGCGCATTTTTCACACAAAATCGAGTTTATGACATTTGGGAGGAAAACTTATTCCTTTTAGGAATTGGGTTTGGTTTGATGAGTTGCCACCCAATGATTAAGGTGCATTAGGACACCAATAGAGTTTTAACTCTAAATTTGTTCGAATAACTGGATAAGTGATAAGGGCTTTAAATTATCCCAAGGGAAAGGTGTTAGGCACCCCTCAGAATCCACTAGTGTGGTTCCGACCAAACTATTATTGTGAACTTGAGTAAAATTAGCATAGCAACAAATAAGGCTCAAATATTCATACAAAGGTTTAAAAATAAATGAAGTTGGAAAGAACTAAAAGAAAGCAGATTTTTCTTAAAAGAAAGAGTTTGAAATTCTTTTAAAAGAGAAAAAAAGGAAAAAGGGTCCTAGGTTTATTAACAATATGGATCACCCCATCCAATGCCTGGAAATCACTCCTCAATAAGGGTCTACACGTGGCATTATCGAATGGTCATCATATCCATATCTACACTTCCCACTCCGTTAAGGTATTAAAGCGTGTAATAGTCTCGTTTACTTATTGCATGATATTACTTGTCCTAACCCTATCAGTGCCAGAGGCATTTAGGACTACTGGTCCTAAAGGGGAAAGACATTTAGGCTTATTTGTGGTTTTAAAGGTAAACATTCTAAGGCGGCATACCAAAACATGTATAGCAAGTTGAGGGAAAGCATATAACAAGTAAAAAGGCTCAGATATACCTCCTTTAAACAGAGAAAACATGTAATTAGCATAAATTACACATACTGTTTAGGGTCTGATTAAGAACTTAAAAGTTGAGGTAGACTGATTTATTACATAATTCATATAAGAAGTCTCAATCAGGTCTGCCTGTTGGTTGTAGTTATTAACAAAACTGATTTAATTTAAACCTTACCCTAAGGCTCGCCTAAGTGGGGCAAGGATCCTACAGTCATGGTATCTATTGAAATCAGAATGCAATAACAATAAACTAAATACGTACTGGTTAAAACATAGTCAGACTATTAAAGAAAGGAAAGTTCTTAAGAAGGTTGTAACTTTTGCAAATGATGACACATCGTTATTACTGGATTTAGCCTTATACCTGAATGGAGTGATTTAGATTTCGATTAATAGTTCCTATCATGCTTTCTATGCGTTTTTTATTTTAATCCTTTTATAGACATGTTATCTAGATACTAAATTTCATTTAATGCCCATGAACATGATATCTAATTGCAGTTGATTCCTTTAAGACCTATGAATATGATTGCTAGATGAGGAATTGATATGCAAGATTCAGAAGGACCTATAGGCATATTTCTATATGCATATGTTGAATTCAGATTTTCAAAAATAGTTATGGACAAGATATCTATGTGAGAATGCAGAAATGTCTATAGAATTGACATATATGTGAGAGATGCAAAATTTAGAAATGCCTATAGACATGGCATCTATGTGAGAAATGCAGAAATCAGAAACACCTATAGACATGGTATCTATATGAGAGGATATATAATTCAGAAACACCAACAGCCATGGTATATATATGAGAGAATGCAGAATTCAGAGATACATATAGGCATGTTATCTACCCTCTGCATACATAGTACTCACCCTAATTCACTAGACATCCCCAGGAGTTTATTACAAATTATTACAGCCCAAAATAAATTAACAGAATACATCAGAAATTAGAAGTACTACTAAGGGGAGCCTGATTCAGACTTCATGTATGAAATATGAGGTAAACCATCTCCAGGAGATTATGATCCAAAGCCTTTCTCCCATATGGATGTGTCAAAGTTCCCTAAGAGCCTCAAAGGTTATTCTGGGCAGCGCTCACATCCAAATACATTATCAGATTAGGAAAAGTGTAGTGTGGAAAGGCCAGCCCTCAAGTGTCCAAGTTCAGAGAGAACTCAAAGGTCCCAAGGCAAGGCTAACAAGAGGGGGGCTGAACTTAGAGAATAAGAGAGAGTGCAAGTGCAAAAGCAGACTTCTGAGAGGGGAAAAGGGGAAATGAGAGGGAGATAAGTACACATAAGAGGTTTAGGGGGGATACGGAAATTGAAAGAGCAATGGAAGGATGTGGGCATGGCCAGCAATGGAGAAGGCTAGCACACCTATAAGCCTGTTAGAACACACTACTAGAGGCAAGATCCCAAAGGATCAGGTTTAATTCATGGACAATAATTTGAATATTGACATGCCTTAAGCATAGCTCAAACACATAAGGGGTAGGGGTTTGGGGATTCATAATATAAACAGGCAAAAAGAAATCAACATGCTAATTTGAGTGTCGGAAGTATACAGAAACAATAAGTAGAAATGGATACAAAAGCAGTAAATAAACACATTGTTGTGGTGCTTATGCTTAAATCAGTACATACCAATTTCGAAGAAACAAATTGAAAAAAAGTAGTGGGTCTTGTAAATAGGCCACAATGCAGACAAGAAGTTAGAATACTATTGTATATAAGTGTAAGTTCATACAGACTATGAATGTACTTGTTGTTAATGAAAGAGTCATGCCTTTATAGTGTGAAAATTAGGCAGAAATAAGGTAAGAAATATTTAAGGAACTGAATATCAATCAACAATCAATCACACAAGACTTCCTTTAATTAAAGAATTCAGATTCAAGTAGGAAAACTATTTAAGGGAAGAAATCAAATAAACATCTTCTACAAAGCATGCAGTTGGGGTAAATACATAAAAGTTACTTAAGGGCAGAATTTTGAAATACACAGTTGCATAAATAAGCTAAGGAAAATCAATTACTGGCCAATAAATAAAGGATTAGAGATTTTGTGATCATTGGTTTATGAATGAACCAAGTTAGAAAATTTAGGGAAAGTCAAGTAACTTAAGTCGAACCATGGGGAAATCAGCAAATAAGAAAAGAAATCAATAAGACCTATACAGAAGGGAGTCTGAGCTAATCACAAATTTGAAAGCCATATTAGAGGGAAGTTCAGCACGTATACAGAACACACAAACATGTTAAGCTGAAAGAAGATATCGTGTCAATGCAAAATAAGTAGATAAAAGACTATATGAGCATGGTAGTCACATAGGTCAGCAATGTAGAAGAGAAGTAGCATCTAGTAGCATACAAAAGATCCAGTGTAAAAGACCTTAGAAAAGTTTAGTGAAAAATCAAGATTTCCTAAAGAGATAGGGGTTAGACCAAGAATTCCGAGACTCAATTGAGAAATAAGTTTAGAACGTCGAAATAGTTAGGGTTTCTGAAATCAAACAGCTTTAAAGATGAAGAACAAACATATCCCATGGCCAATGTTCTCCGGATAACCCTTAAATTTTAGGGTTTCACCATCAACCGAGTGCCAAGATGAGAGGGCAAGTAATCAAGAAAGCAAAAGATACTAGTTAAAACAAGTTCAACGGTCTCATAAAGGAACTGGGACCTTTGACATGATTTTTCAATAACAGAAACTCATGAGAAACGTAGCAAAAAAGTAACATGCAACTTACAGTAGAAGAACTGGTAGAAGAAACAAATAATAACATGGTAGGAGAATCTTAACAAGAGCACATTAGGGGCAATATAATAGAAAATTATGATAGAAGAGATTTAACAAGAACACAATAGGAGCAATATGATATAAAAATATGGTAAAATAGATTTAACAAGAACACATTAGGAGAAACATAGTAGAAAAACACACAAGAGAAGAAGAAAATCAGAGAAACACACAAGAAAATCGTAGAAGCACAACTCAAAACCCTAAATCGGAAAATAAAGGTTTTGAATATCTGAAAATCGTTCAAAAACTCAGGGAAGGCATAGACCCAAAACAGATCTAAAGAGATCAGAAAAACCTCAATGCTAAGGTTTTCAGAGGAACCTAAACGGTGAGAAAGGCTTGGATCTAAGCAGGAGGAGTTGAGGCCAGGCTCGAACAGACACTGCTTGCCGGAGCAAGGCCGGAGATGGCCGTGGAACTTAAATCGACAAAATTCTGGACCCAACTCTTCGTGGTCGAGTCATGAAGCTTCGGTTAACCAATGTGAGAAGCCATATGTGGCTTGGTGGGTGGTAAAATCACCATGGACTCATGTCAGAAGGTGGCTGGAGAAGATGAAGGGAACTCATCGGAGAGGAGAGAAGAGGGTAGCTTCTGGAGAGAATCAGAGGTTCGAGAGATAGAGACGAGTGAGGAAAATGAGGGGTTTGGGGGGTCGTTTGTCTTAATTAGGTAAGCATAGATCTGGACCGTTAATCAAAAAATGATCAATAGCCAGGATTTGATCCAAGCTGGGTGGTGTAGATTTAGGATTGGGCTTGGGTTGGATTTTAGTTGAAATGGGCTAGGCAATGGGGGTTAGATTTAGACTATAATTTAAATGCAATTGGGCTATTATTTTAATAGCCAATTTTCCCTTTTAAAATTGTAAAAATAGTAAATTAATTTCTGGAAACAAAATTGGAAGCATTAAAATGATTTACAACACATAATTATCAATTTAAAAATATGAAATCTCATTTTATGAATATGAGACGAATTTAAACCTAAAAATGGCTAGTATTGAAATTATGTAATTCTATCCTTAAAAATACAAAATAATTTGTAAAAAAAATATGTAAAAAATAAATTAGCCAAGTTTTAGTATAAACATGAGATTCCAATAAATGAATCACTAAAAATAATAATTAGTGGGTTTCTTTAATAAAATAAGGCAGTAAATTAATTTAAAATCTTCGAAAAATTAAGGAAAATAATGTAACCTTGGGGGATACTTATAATATGCATATACAAGCTATTTTGAAAGGTATTTACATATAAAATACAGGAAAAAATTGGGTATCAACAGCTCGCCGGCTAAGGCGTGAACATCTGTTGCCATAGACCTCCCCGATGCTGGTAAATAAGTCAAACTCCCCAAACTCTCTGCTCGGCAACTCAAAGAATCTACCACTATATTGTCCTTTCCTGGGTGATGCAAAACAGTGATATCATAGTCCTTTAGAAACTCTAACCACCTCCTCACGCGCAAATTTTAGATCTTTTTGCTTGAACATGTGCTACAAGCTTCGATGATCAGTATAAATCTCACAAGGCACACCGTACAAATAATGGCGCTAGATCTTCAAGGTCTGAACAATGGTAGCTAAATCAAGATCATGGATAGGATAATTCTTCTCAATCACCTTCAATTTTCTGGACACGTAAGCAAACACCCTACCGTCCTGCATCAAAACCGCTCCAAGGCCAATCATTGAGGGATCACAATAGACAGCATAAGACCCCCAACCTGTAGGTAATATCAAAACTGGGGTTGTATTCAAAGCTGTCTTGAGCTTCTAAAAGCGCGCCTCGCACTCTTCCGTCCACTAGAACGGAGCACCCTTTGGGTAAGTCTGGTCACAAGGCTGCAATCGATGAAAACCCCTCCACAAAACGACAGTAGTAACTCGTCAAACCAATGAAATTGCGGATCTCTATAGCTAAGGATGGTCTGGGCCAACTTTGCACTGCATCTACCTTCTTCGGATCCACCTGAATACCCTCACTCAATACCACATGGCCTAAGAATGCCATAGAGTCCAACCAAAATTCACATTTTGAGAACTTTGTATATAACTTCTTTTCCCTTAGAGTCTGAAGCACTGTCCTCAGGTGTTGCTCATGATCTTCTCGACTTGGGGAATACACAAGAATGTCATCAATAAAGACAATGACAAAAGAGTCAAGATATGGCCGGAATACACTGTGCATCAAATTCATAAAGGCTGCTGGGGCATTGGTCATCCCAAATGACATAACAAGAAACTCGTAATGACCATATCAAGTCCTGAAAGCGGTCTCGGATATCTTGTTCTTGAACCATCAACTGATGGTAATCTGAGTTCAAGTGAATCTTAGAAAACACCTGTATGCCTTGAAGCTGTTCAAACAAATCATCATTACGAGGCAAAGGATAAATGTTCTTCACTATAACTTTGTTCAACTAGCGATAATCAATACATATACGAATAGAACCATACTTTTTTTTCACAAACAAGACAGGAGCACCCCAAGGTAATACACTAGGCTTAATAAAACCCTTGTCAAGCAATTCCTGTAACTGATCCTTCAAATCTTTCAACTCAAGAGGACCCATACGATACCGAGGAATAGAAATAGGCTGAATGCCCAACAAAATATCAATGCCAAAATCAATATCTCTATCGGGAAGCATGCCCGGAAGATCAACTGGATACACACTGTAAAAGTCTCGTACTATTGGACCCGAATCAATTGAAGGGCTAACAATACTAATATCTCTAACATAGGCTAAATACGCGTTACATCCCTTCTCAACCATACGCGGAGCTTTAAAGAAAGAAATAATTCTACTAAGAGTGTGATCTAAAGTACCCCTCCACTTAACACATGGCTACCTAGTAGATCCATTGTCACAGTCTTGTCATGACAATCAAGAATAGCATAATGGGGCAACAATTAGTCCATGCCCAAGATAATATCAAAATCTACCATGCTGAGCAACAATAAATCGGCTTTGGTCTAAAAACCACTAAGAACAACCAAACACGACCGATAAATATGGTCCACCACAAGAGAATCTCCCACAAGAGTAGAAACATAAACATGGGAACTCAAAGAATCCTGAGATATACCCAAATACGGAGCAAAATAAGAAGACACGTAAGAATTAGAATAAGTGGAGCCTGGATCGAATAGAACCGATGCATCTCTGTCAGTAACCTATATAATACCTATGATGACAGAATAAGAGACAACAGCCTAGGTACGGGAATGAAGGGCATAGAATCAGGCCTAGCCTCCCCCTCTAGGGTGACCTCTACCTCCTCGACCTCCACCTCTAGATGGCTGAGCAGGTGGGTTAGGAACTGGAGCTTTAACCATAGCCTGAGAACTATGTGGGGCATGTTGTGGCTGAGAAATCTGTAAAGGTGCACCCCTCCCAAGTCTGGGTAAATCCCTAACCACATGGCAGGTGTCACCATACTTAATATAAACTCTGAGAGGATGTGGTGGTTGTGACTAGCTCGGGCCAGGTCTACTGGACAGACCTCTGAAAGCACCCCACGCAGGAGGAGCACTAGATAATGGAGGTGCATAATAAGGCTCCTGAGGTCTAGGAGGAACTGGAGTACAGCTAGCTGAAGGAAGAGCTGAATGAACATGGCGACTCATATAACCCCTACCATGACGACCTACAGCTGGGGCACGGGCACCAGAGAAATGACCTGACTCTCGAGATCTATTGGCCTCCATCTCCTCTCTCTCCCTAGCATACATACCCTCAATCCTCCTAGAAATGCTCACCACCTGCTGATAAAAAATATCGATCTCCAACTCACAAACCATGTTAGACTTGATGCTGGGAATAAGGCCCTAAATAAACTGGTGAACCCTCTCGTGAACAGTAGAAACTAAGGCTGGTGCATGCCTAGCAAAACTAGTGTAATAGACTACATACTCTGAGACAGTTATAGAAACCTGGCGCAAATGCTCAAACTCTGTGCTCCACGCGTCCCTGAGGCTCTGAGGAACATACTCTCTTAGGAACTTATCTGAAAATTGAGCTCAAGTCAGCTAAGCAGCCTCAACCAGACTGTCTGACTCATAGGTGCGCCACCACACATATGCTGCCTCTGGAAGCTGGAAGGTAATGAAACAAACCCCACTCGATCCTAAGATACCCATGGTACGAACAATATAGTAGCACTTATCCAGAATTCCCAAAGCATCATCTGATTCTAAACCATTGAAAATATGAGGTATATACTTCATGAACATCTCAAGCCTCCGCTACTCATCCTCGGAAGCTGCTTCCCTTTACTCGGAATGATATAGAACTATGGATTGTACCAGAATAATCTCTGGAACCTGCTCAACATGCACTCGCTGCTCAGGAGTGCGGGCGGTGGGATTCTGTGCTCCTTCACCGGCCTAGGATGTAGCTGCATCAATGGGAAACAACCCTGCCCAAGCCAAAGTTGTGTACATGCTCATGCACTGTGCCAAAGTCTCTTGAAGTGCTAGCATGATGGTAGCAGTAGCCGTATCTGGTGCCCGGGCCCGGACTAAAACTACTGGTGGCTCCTCGGTGGCAACTCGTGCTGGTGCTCTGGCTACACCACGTGCGCGTCCTCAACCTATACCCTGGTCCCGGCCCCTAACGGCTGCAGTAGGGGATGTCGGTGCCTGATCATCTCGGGTAGCGCGTGTCCTCACCAGCTGTGAGAAAATAGAAGACAAACGTTTAGAATTGTGATGTCAAATCTCACACGACAAGGAATTCAAATGAAATAGAATTTTACTAACAGTTACATAGCCTCAAATACCCCTTTTAAGGTCTCCTAATCTCAAGCCCTAGTTACCCATTTTTTCCAAATTTTTCACCACTAATAAGGTCTTTAATCACATTAAAACGAGTTATGAAGTCAAATATTACCTAAAAGTGATTCCCCTTGAATCCTTCTTCAACACTCTTCAAAAAGCTTCAAAATCGCCTAAAATGGAGGAACTTAGGCTAAAAATTGCATAATAGACCTTTTAAACCATTCTGCCCGGGTATTTAAATCCTTCGTCACAAACGCGGTCAAAGCCTAACATTCGCGAAGCACAAGTTGATGTTGACCACTTTTCCTTTTTTGCAAACGCGTAGCTCAAAGACCCCAGCCCTTCGTGAACGCAAAGGCCAAACCTTCAACTCCACCTCCTAACCCTTCGTGAACGTGGGAAATACTTCATGAACGTGAAGCATTAACCTCCTCCTCCTTGCGAACGTGAGACCCCACTCGCAAATGCGAAGAAGGAAACTAGAACTGGGCTGCTGCAATTTCTCTAAATTCCAAAATGTCCCGTTGAACATTCGAAACACACTTGAGGCCCCCGGGACCTTAACCAAACATGCCAACCAATCCTAAAACATCATTCAAACTTGTTCCAATCTTTGAAACACTCAAAACAATATCAAAACACCAATTTTACATCAGATTCAAGCCTAAGAATTCCAAAAACTATCAATTAAGGCTTTCGATCAAAAAGTCTATCAAACTTCGTCCGAATAACCTTAAATTTTGCACACACATCTCAAATGACACAACGGAACTACCACAACTCTCGGAATTCCATTCTGACCCTCGGATCAAAATCTCAATATCGAACCGAAAACTTCAAAGTTTGACCATTCGCCATTTCAAGCCTAAATTAGCTACAGACATCCAAGACACAATCCGAACAAGCCCCTCAACCAGAAACCACCCAACAAAGCTAACATAACCATCGGATTTCCATTCCGAGGCCGTTTTCACATAGTTATTACTACACTCAACTTTCCAATACATAAGCTCTCATTTAGGTACTAAGTGTCCCAAAACTCTTCGAAACTTAAAGGCGAACATTCCGATAAATCAAAATAGAAGAAATAAATACAGGGAAAGTAGTTAATTGAGGATCGAGGCAAAAATTCTTTAGACGACCGGGCAGGTCATCACACATAAGTTCTATGATATTTACAGACCTGGTTGGGATTCCTTTGAGCAAGATCGAATTACAGAGTCAGTGGCCATTTGGTATCCTTGATCTGCCCGATAGTCGATACAATGACAAATGCATTACTATTAAAGTTATACTCAGATAGCCTCGGTGCTTATTTAGGTATGACTGACATGTCGAAGAAATTTTGGTCATGAGCCCTTGATTATTTTGGCCTTGGTCATTTCTCCTTTCGTTTATTATGGGGCTTCGGCCGGGCCTACTTCTATTTCGATCTTCATTATATGGATAATATCGGTTCGTGTTTGACCTCGGATTATATGGATAATATCGATTCGTGTTTGACCTCGGTTCACGATCGATATCTCTCCTGATTCTTTCAATGGTCCTTGCGGGATAAGCAGGATCCGAGTTGATCATCTTTGACTCTAATTTTCGATTGGTACTAATTGTGTACATCGGCCCAGGTAATGGCAGAATATTCTATTAGATTTTGCTTTAACTGATTTGAAGCCATCGAGCTTCGAATATTGAGTCCCTAAGTGAAAGCTTGAAAATCCCAATCATCAGCGACTGGTAGTAGATCCATTCGTTCCATTTGAAAATGCGACACGAACTTCCTGAGCATCTCGTTATCCTTCTATTTGACTTTGAAAATGTTTGATTTCACGGTTGCGACCTTGATGGCACATGCATGTGTTTTTAAGAAAGAATCTACAAGCATAGAAAATGAGTCAATAGAATTAGGAGGTAAGTTGTGATACCATATCATGTCTCCCTTTGACAGAGTCTCTCCAAAAATTTTCAGTAGAAGTCGTTCCATTTGATTCCTCTCTAGGGGATTGGTTTTTGGGTTGCGCTTGGAGGAAAAGGTTTTTGCACGAACTTCCTGTAATCCAATCCCTTCAATACCGGGGGTGCTCTCGGGATTTGATCTACCTGGAGTTATAGGTTTCGACCTTTTTGTCATTCGCTTTGATATGTTTTCCCCCCTAATTCTTCCCTCTTTGCGAGCTCCTCGGGCATCCTTATAATTTCGGGGTTAGTTCCTGACTCTTGCTCATTCGACCTTACCACGGCCGGTTCTGTTTTGCGGGTGGCTTCTCGGGGCGAATCAGGTTCAATCCTGCTTGGCGCCTGGCTTTGGCTCTGCAACCGAGCTTTGGCCACATGTTAAGCTTGCAGCATTTCGAAGATCATGCGTAGGCTGATCTCGCCCTCTTCAATGTTTTTTGTGTTTCGAGCTGCCGGTCAGGCTCCACCCCAGACGTTGTTTTTAGGGTCGGTAAGCAATTTTGTGTTGATGTTCACATGTGAATTTACATCAGTCAGTATGAAGTTTGAATTCCAACGACATCAGCAGGTGGCCCTATGTTACCGGGTGCCATTTTGTTATTCTCACCTTGATGACTAGACTCATTGTCGATGTGTAAGGGTGCTAATTGAAAGTTTGTCATTTTTAGCCATAAATCAAAGATACTTCCAAGAGCAAGAGCAAAGTAGTGTGAGTTATGTAGGCTTGTACCAAATAACCACTATTATCTTTAGCCTCATGGTGGGTACCAAATTGTTTACCCTCAAAATTGGATAATAATTGAATTTATACGCGGTTCAAAGAATACGTGATATAATTTGATACAAGAGCGAGAAATCGGATTAGCTGTAAAATAAACAATATAAAGGTTAATGCAACATTCCCAATTGAGCAACCCTTAGCCTTGTGAAATTGATCTACCTTTAGCTAAAAATAATATCGTAGATGCAAGAGTAGGATGAGCCGTAACAAAGCTAAAAATAATAGTATATTATTTTCGGTGATATGTTACAATGTCCCCATGAATCACTAAGTCCCCTCTATTTATTGAGGGAGATCTATCTTTTAAGACATTATTTTATAAGAAACATAGGTCCTTATTTTTGAAGATCGTTGGCTCCTTTCTTGACTAATTTCGTGATTCACGCCATATTAATCCGTTAGTGGCGAGAATCATGGACCCCAATCTAATGAGTTGGCAAAGCTTTTCTTCGAGGCCATTGGAAGCTGATCGGTTATGTTTTCGATAAACTTGAGGGCAAGTCTGATAATCTCGATGATGCCTTCGAGTCCGATATTGTCATATTCCGATTTTGGCTGACCGTGCTAGATATTAGATCGGTCATCGATATCAAGCTCGGTTCATTCATAACTTTGAATTTTATTCAATTATCTTTCCAGATGCTCGGTCGAGCATTGAGCTCTGCCCTCTTGTTGGGAGAGTTGGTTTAGCAAATGTTGCGACTCAGATAGAAGCTATGAGCCAGCTGGTTTAACTAGCGACCACACAGATGAAACAATATAGGAGTATACATTTTTCACTTGAAATAACCGTTTTACCTGTAAATTAGTTATTCGGTTGGAATTATTTGACCGCTATAACGTAATTCTGACTCCAAAAGGTTTGAGATTTACGCTCGTTATGTCTGTTAATACTACAAAGGAGATGGTTTAATAATATTTTATTCTAAATTAATGCATATACAAATAATTTATAATTAAATTCTCTTTAAATTTAAATTAGTCATCTAAATATAAATTATTTAATTAATAATATGCAATAATTAATTATTTGACCAAAAAGTAGTTTTTCCGTTGATAACTTCATATTATGGGGTAACATGTAAACTCATTGAAATATTTGGTTTAGAATATACTTTCTGCAATTAAACAAAGGACATATTCAACAATAAAAGAGAACTACTTTCCATCCACTTTAATTTAGATGAGGCATTTTGACTTAGTATGAAGTTTAAGAAAAAATAAAAAAAATTTAAAACTTGTGATTTCAAAAGCTCAAGGAGTAAAAACTTTGTGGGGTTATGACATTTGTGTGGTTATAAAAACTTCTCGTTAACGGTAAAATGGATAAAATGAGAATTTAAAGTTGAATTATTTTTAAATTTAAAAATGTGTCACTTATTTTGAAACAGACTAAAACGAAAAATACTTTATCAAATTTAAAACTGAGAAAATAATTGTTATGGAACCAAAAAAGAGAAGTTAAAGAACAATATTTACAAAATATTGGAACTTATCAAATATTTATTCCAAAAGCTACTGTTGGCTTCACTATTAGACTTCAAAAAAGTTGACCAATTCTGGTGAACGATAGCAGCAACAATAAAATTGAAATGGTGATGAGAATTAAGGCTGGGCATAATTTAATAAATACTGAACTATCGTATTGAGATCGAATATTTTGATATTTGATACACAATATTTTTGGTATTTAGTTTAAGCTTTTCAAAAAATTAGTATCAGATATGGTATTTGATATTTTAATATAAAATACCAAAATATATATTATATTACATAAAACATATATTATTAATTCTAACATAAATATAAAAAATCTAGAATTTTACTTTCCTTTATTCTCAAAATTCATCAATTAACTCTAAACAAGTTACAAAATATTTCTAATGATTAAATATTCTTTTATGTACAATTTTCTCTATTTGGGTCGATATTTGTTAATTTTGGTCAATTTTTTTGTCAACACACATTTTCATTTTGTATTTTTGAGTACTTTAATTAAGAATATTAGAGTGTATAACTCTATGAACTAGTTAGTATTCAAACCGAATAAACGAAGTTACCAAAAAGAATAAACCGACACCGAAAGGAGAAAAACCGAACCATACTAAATTTAATAAGGTACGATAATCGTATAGTATTTTAAGAAACTGAATACCGAAAATACCGAACTGAAATGCTTAAATATCATACCGTACCGATCGACGAATACCCCTAATTAGAATTGACACATTAGTTAGTGAGGGAAGGGTAGTTTTGGGGTTTAGAAAAAGTAACAGGATAGTAGGGTAAATTATTTGGTCAAATATAACAAGCTTATAAGCCATAAAGTAAAAAAAGTTGGACAATCGCAACTTATTGCTTTTGGCTTGATTTCAGCATTTTAGCTTAAAAATATTTAGCTTCAAAGTACTTTTATGATGTATCCAAACACTCTAATATCTAAAATTACTTATAAGCTAGTTTGATAAGCTTTTAAGTCAATTTAAATACCCTCTAAAATCGATCGGATAAAAGTTATTATTACACTGAAAAAATAATTGATACGTATAAATAATGTATGTAACAGTGAATGCCATTGTAGGATATACAATTATCATGATGAGTTTAATTATGTACTGCAACAAACTCCTACCCTTCCTCAAATTGAATGTACTTAACAACTCTTCTAGTACATAAACTTCACGTAGGATTAACATGGATCAAAAGATGAAAGATCTTAATAAGTAGAAAGAACTCCTAATAAAAGTAGCTTCAAAGTACTTTTATGATATATCCTCACACTTATACCCTTCATTTCCATAGTGGAGTGCAAACCCTAAAATTCTTACTTAATAATTATAGCTAAGAAAAGCCTACTCTCTTCTTTTCTCACTTTTTTTCCTTCGCATTTTATTGCTAAGTTATGTAGCTACTCCTGAAAAATCTATAATAATGCAACTTCACAAGGTAAAGAATTGGACTGGTGGAGTTCGTGGTTTCATCCACATCCGTGGCCATTTGTCCATCCGCCATCAGCTGCTGGTGGTCCTAAGTTTCCTCATCCATGGCCATTACCTCACCTCTGATGCATGGTAGTTTTCCTAAGTTTCCTCATCCATGGCCTCATTATCGTCCATGGCCGTTCGTTCATCCACCTCACGGAGGCTAAAACAATGGTGAAGAGAAGAATTGAAGACAATAGAATGCTTTTGGGGTTAGCTGCTTAGGGTTTATGTTTTAGTCTCTTAAGTTTCGATAATAAACAAGATAGATATAGTTCTAATGTGTTGGCTTATGTGAAGTTTGTTGTGATGATTGAGGAACTCAAGCATCAGCCAGGTCCATACATAGCGTACACAGACACGGGCAAATTCGAGCAACATGAAGGAGATAACCTTAAGTTGTTATATCTGATATCTCCTAATCGAAAAGGCTGCATAAGTGATAAGGAGAAAGACTCCTTAATTGAAAAGAATTCTATCTAAGATAATAGAGGGGTTAGAAGTTGAAGATAACTAGAACTCTTCCTCCAAGGAAGAGTACAACATTGAAACTCTAGTTATTTTCTAACTCTATATATTTAAGGATGTTCTCATTTTACAGGGATGCACAACCAAAGATAAACTTGAGTTGGGAGCAAAATAGCAAGACATTTTGCAATCAATTTTTGTGTGATTCAAGTGTGCGAATTGTTCTATATGGAAGTAGCTAAGGAGAGGAAAGGTTTCTTCAAGAGGTAAAAGCTACAACAAATCAAAAGCTCCTGAGAAACCAATGATGGTTTCTACAAGTGTGGAAAGACTAATCACCATATCAAGAACTTACCTTTGTGGGAAATTGAATAGAACAAGGAAAGAGTTGAACGAAGGAACAGGAAGAAGGAACATGTTCAACCCAAGAAAAACAACAACAAAGAATCAACAAAGGCCATGGTCATTGCTCAGGAAAATAGCTCAGATGAAGCTCAGATGATGATGATGATGATGAAAAAAAATTATGGCTATTGGAGAATCTGATGAAAAAGTAAAGGTAAATGCTTCTCATCTCAAAGACAAGATAAAATTTTTGTAAGGAAATGTTATTGAGTTGCTCCTAGAGCTAATTGACGAATCTGAGGATGTAAATAATGAAAAGGAACAGGTGTCAAAAGAGTGTGTAGTTTTAGAATAGCAAGGCATTTTGCAAGGAATTCTTATGTGATTCAAATATGCAAACCTGAAGCTACATAAACTAGATATAGAAGCACCAATTCCAAGTGTTTGTCTTTTATTCTAGTTTCATTGTAGTAGGTATTTTCAAATTTTACCTTCCAGCTTTATCTAGAAGCAATTGTATTAGGTATTTTGATATTCAAGTTAGGGTTAACATGAAGTTGTTGCAACAGTTAGATTTTCCTATATGTTATTTTTGGTTCAGTGATTTAGTGAAGTGTTGGGGAAAACCCTTGAGTAGTAGTCGTGATTTTTTCATCTTTTGAACTAGATGTTTTCACATAAAAATACTTGTGTTCTTTACTTTCTGAATTTATTATTTTAGCAACAGTAGTATAAGAAATATGCAGAAGAACCAGGTCCTTCTATAATTGGTGCATGCAAAACTTGAACTAACATATAAATAACCCTACCTCTTGTGTCATATTGAAGTATAAAACATGAATTGGTATCAGAATGGGTTATCCTTGGAGAGGATTATACCTTAAGAAAAGAACAACATCAGGTGTACCACCTAGAAACTGGGAAGGGAAATCCACTGCTAGGCCACCACTCTTTAATGACCAGTACTACTCTTGGTGGATAAATAGAATAAAAGATCATATTATAGGAGAAAAATATGAGCTATGAGACATTATCACCGATGGTCCACTGGCTACCTTGAAGAAAAAATCTCAAGGAGTTTATGTGCCAAAAACAATAGTTGATTGTACTACAAAGGACTTGAGGATATGGGATAAGAATGCTAAAGCAAAGAAATAGCTTGTTTGTGGACTTGGTCCAGACGAGTACAGTAGAATCCAAGGTTGTACTGCTGCTAAGAAAATTTGGGACACACTGCAAGTGCCTCACGAAGGAATACCTCGGGTGAAGATATCTAGGGGAACTCTATTATACTCTCAATATGAAAGTTTAGCTTTGAAGGAAGGAAAAAATATTCAAGAAATGTACACAAGGTTAACTACACTAACAATGAGCTTGGAAGGATTATTCCTGAATAAGAAAGGGTCAAAAAGATACTGAATAGAGTTTTGCTTATCACTTGGGAGAGTAAAATCACTGTCATCCACGAATCGAAGAATATTGCCACTCTCCCATTGGGTGATTTAATTGGAAATTTTACTGCCTATGAACTTAGGAGACAGACCATAAAAATGGAAATACCTAAGAAGGAAAGGAGTTAGGCTCTCAGAATCACTGAAGTTTCTGATCTGGAAGATGATGAAATGGCTACGATCACCAAAGACTTCAAGAATTACCTAAGGAAAGGAAAGGGTTCTTCAAGAAGTGGAAGCTACAACAAATCAAAAACTCCTGAGAAGTAAACCAATGATGGCCGCTACAAGTGTGGAAAGACTGATCACCACATCAAGATCTATCCTTTGAGGGAAATTGAATGGAATAAGGAAAGAGCTGAATGAAGGACCAAGAAGAAGGAATAGGTTCAACCCAAGAAAAGCAATAACAAAGGATCAACAAAGTCTATGGTTGCTGCTTGGGGAGATAGCTCAGATGAAAGCTCGGATGATGATGATGATGATGATGATGATAATGATGATGAAAGCTCGGATGATGATGATGATGATGATGATGATGTTGATGATGATGATGATGATGATGATGATGATGATGAACGAGCACTTATTGCTATTGGAGAATCTGATGAAGAAACTAAGGTAAGTGCTTTCCATCTCAAAGACAAGATTAAATTTTTGTCTAAGGAAAGGTTATCTAAGTTGCTCCTAGAGCTAATTGATGAATATGAGGATATAAATAATGAAAAGAAACAACTTTCACAAGAGTGTGTAGTTTTAAAAGCTAAGTGCAAAAACCTGTAACTTAGAGCTAGTGAAAGTGAAAGTGAAAATGTAGTGTTGAAGAACCAAGTTCATGTACTTGACACAACTGTCCTAGAACTTATATCTGAAAATCTAAACCTGAAACTAGGAATATGTAAAAATATAGCTGATCACACACAACTCGCTTTAGAAGAAAATGTAAGAAAAATAAAAGATGAGTTGTACAAAATAGATGAGAAGATAAGAAGCCTAAAAGAGAATCTAAGAAAAGTCAAGCATGAGCTAAACAAAACTTGTAAATGGAATAGGTCATCCGATGCACTTTCATGGCGACAAGAACACCATAGGGGCAACAGAAGAGGACTTGGCTTTAAGAACCATGCACCTAAGTGGGATCCCAAAAGAAAGTACATTACAGTTCCTAAGAACAATATTTGCATACACTATGGTAAAATAGGTCACTATAAAAGTGAATGCACTGTAAAAGAAAAAGCAAGCCAAATGAACAAAGAATTCATTCAAGGAAAAAATAGGCTACCAAGTTGGTCTAAAAAGAATATAATTCACCCTTTTGCCTATAGAAAGGGACCCAAACTAGTTTGAGTTGCTAAGACTAACCCCTGATTTCCTTTTGCAGGTCCAAGTTAAGGGGAGCAGCCAAATATGGTACATGTATAGTTGCTGCTCGAAGCATATGACAGGAAGCAAGAACCAATTTCTTTCACTTGAGGACCTTAAAAGAGGTAATGTCTCCTTCAAAAATGGGAAGAAATGCGAGATCATTAGGGTTGGCAAGGTAGATAAGACTGACTCGCACTCTATTGAGAATGTCTACTTGATAAATGGACTGAAGTACAGTCTAATAAGTGTATCGCAATTGTATGATAGAGGTAACATGGTCGCATTCACCTTTACAAAATGCTTTGTGATTAATCTTATCACTAACAAGATAGTTTTGCAGGGAAAAAGAGTGAACAACATATATATCGTGGATCTGTCCACACTCTAAGATAATGAACTGACTTGTTTAAGTGTGCTGGATAATGATCCCCTCCTTTTACACAAAAGAATTGGACATGCCAGTCTAAGTCAACTCAATAAACTAGTCGCTAAGGACTTGGTGATAGTACTACCTAATATTAAGTTCAAAGAAGATAAAGTTTATGAGGCTTGTGCAAGGGGGAAGCATGTAAGATCCTCTTTTAAAAGTAAGAAACTGGTAAGCACCACGAGATTGATGGAATTGGTCGATATGGATCAATTAGGTCTGATTATGGTACTGAATTTGAAATTCTAAATTTGCTGAATTTTGTGATGAGCATGGGATAGATCATAATTTTTCTGCTCCTAGGACTCCATGACAAAATGGAGTAGCTGAAATAAAGAATAGGACACTAGAAGAAATGGCTAGGACTATGCTTCTTTATAGTAAACTGCCTCATGGCTTCTGGGCAGAAGTTGTGAATACTGTACGCTATATCATAAATAGGTGCATGACCAGATCTCTTGTTGAGAAGACACCTATGAGTTACTTAACAGAGAAAATCCCATCTTGTGCCATTTGGATGTAAGTTCTTTATGCACTATAATGGTAAAAACTCCCCTAGATAAGTTTGATCCCAGAAGTGATGAAGGAGTATTCTTGGGAAATTTTTCACCCAGTAAAGCTTGTAAGATTTATAACAAAAGAACTATGTGTGTAGAAAAATGTGTACATTTTGTTTTTGATGAAACTAGCATTCTTTCTAAGAGGGGGGAACACGAAGATGAAGCAATTATGCTGGTAAGAAACTCAAATAGAACCACAGCCAGACTGAAGCTGCACCAGAGGAAGGATTATGTGATGGAACATGTCCTTCCACCCAGGGAAACCTGACAGGGGAACTGAATAAATAGGAATTGATCCTCAAACCTTGAGGGAACATGTCCATGAATATGTTCCTCAGCAATAAAACATTGAAGAAACATCTAGGGGAAATCGGCTGGTTGTGAAACCCTACAATTATCAAAGTTCTCATCCCATTAAGAACATAATTTTCAAACCTCTAGAATCAAAACTAGATTTTCTTTGAAGAATATTTGGTCCTTTGATATTTTTTTGATCTCTTATTGAACCTAAAAATGTTGTGGAGGCAGACTGGATGAAAGCGATGCATATGAACTCAACCAATTTGAGAGAAGTCAAGTTTGACATCTAGTATCAAGACCCAAGGACATATTAGTACCACGTTCCTCAGCAAAAAAACACTGAAGAAACATCTAGAGGAAACCAGTTGGTTGTGAAACCCTACAATTATCAAAGTACTCATCCCATTGATAATATAATTTTCCAACTTCTAGAATCAAAACTAGATCTTCTTTGAAGAATCTTTGGTCCTTAGATGTTTTTTTATCTCTTATTGAACCTAGAAAATGTTGTGGAGGGAGACTTGATGAATGCGATGCATATGAACTCAACCAATTTGAGAGAAGTCAAGTTTGGCATCTAGTACCAAGACCCAAGGACAAATTAGTAAATGGCACAAATGGGTCTTCAGAAACAAACTTGATGAAGATGGAACAGTTACAATAAACCATATAAGATTGGTGGTTCAAGGATATTGTCAAGAGGAGGGCATAGACTATAATGAGACCTTTGCTCCAGTTTCAAGATATAAAGCAATTAGACTCCTTATAGCCTTTGCTACGTACATGGAATTTACTATCCATCACATGGATATCAAGAGTGCCTTCCTCAATGGCTATCTAAAGAAAGAAGTATTTGTCAATCAACCTCCGGTTTTTGAAAGCAACGAATGTTCTGAGTATGTGTACAAGATTAACAAAGCACTTTATGGGCTCAAGTAGGCTCCAAGAGCATAGTATGAAAGATTATAAAAAAAAATTCTTGACCATGACTACAAGAGAGGTAAAATTGGCAATACTTTATACTTGAAAGAAAAGGGTAAAGTTCTTTTGGTAGTTTAGATATATGTTGATGATATAATCTTTGGAGCAACTACTGATAAGTTAAGTTAAGAATTCGCTAAACTAATGGGGAGTGAATTTGAAATGATTATGATCGGTGAGCTTAATTCTTTTTAGACTTACAAATTAAATAAATCTCAAATAGAACTATGATCCATCAGCAGAAGTATGTGAAAGAGTTACTTAAAGGGTTTAAAATGTAAGATTCCAAAGAAATTGATACTCATATAGCACCAACCAAAAATTGGATGTAGATGAACCCGGTTCATCTGTTGATCAGAAGTTGTATAGGGCAATGAATAGTTCTTTGTTATATCTTATTGCTAGCAGAAGTGACATTTTTTCCAGTGTAGGCCTTTGTGATATATTTCAAGCAACTCCAAAGGAGTCTCACTTATCTTCTATCAAGAGGATCTTGAGATACCTAAAAGACACAACTAACCTTTGTCTTTGGTATCCAAAACGTAGTAATTTTAACTTAGTAGGATATGTTGATACTGATTATGCAGGTTTTATTGTGGATAGAAAGAGCACCTTAAGTATGGTACACTTTCTTTGCTCATATCTTGTGTCTTGGGCCACAAAAAAGCAAAATTTTGTGGCCTTATCTACTGTTGAAATTGAGTATGTTGTTGCTGCTTTATGTTGTGCTTAATTCTTATCTATCAAACATCAATTAATGGATTATGGAATATATATAGGTTGTATCCATATCTTTTTTGATAACACTAGCGCAATTAGTATGACCAAGAACCCAGTTCACCACATGAGAACTAAGCACATAGATGTTAGGCATCATTTTGTAGGACAACTATGAAAAAGGTTTGATCACTATAGAATTTCGTACTAGTGACAAGAAAATAGCTGACATCTTCACAAAAGCTCAAAATAGAGATCACTTTGAAAGGGATAGGTTAGAATTAAGGATGATTAAGATCAACTAAAAGGAACCAGCTCTAACTCAAAAATTGGTTAAGTGATTTTTGTACATAATTATATCAGATTTTTCCCAGTCTTATACTTTCATCAGTATACTCTTGTGCCATGTGCTAAAATAACTCATTAATCTCTAATTGTATTATCTCTTTTTTCTTGGAAAATTCAGATTTACACGAGATTTCTTAGTGAAGAACCTAGTTCGTCAAGATTACTTTATATGTACTCTCCACTCTATATATGTTGGAATAATTATATTTGGATTATGATCAAGATGAGAGTCCCATTTAATCCTAACCTCCTTGAGCTTATCCGTTACAAAATGAACTTGTTCATTCACAGAGTCTAAAAACCAAATAAGTTATAGATTCTAGGAAGCGTCTTCAACGTCTTTTCAAACTGATTTCCAGTTTGACTATACTTCTGAAAAAGCTATCTTTACCCAACTAACCTCTTCCTCTTTAAATTAATTAGGCCTTGGTTGTTTTTTCACTTCTAATTCACAATCAAAAATTCTCTCTACCTTCTATCATCTTCAAAACACATACATACACTTGTCCTCTCTCAATGCCAAATACTGAAAGGGAAACCCTTCTTAGAATCTCTCATCTCCATCCAAGGAAACTACATCCACACAATCCATTATACCCTCAACCATATCCACCTCTAAGAAAGGAAGGTTTAAGATGATTGCACACAAGATTGTCATTGGAGGAGAACAAATCAAGAAAATTAATGAAAAATTAAAAGTAAGTCGGGAAAAAGAACCCCATAAATATGATGAATCATTTAAATCTACTACAGAGTGGGAAGAAACTATTTCTTCTTAAACATAACAGGTAATATCTCGTCAGAAAATTAATTGCGAAATTATCTCTAAGGTTTCTACAAATCTAGAAAATAAGGTTGTTCTAGTAGGAACTGTGGCTAGGGTTAAGACCACTGTGTCTGGGAGAATATTTTGTAATATAAAAAGAGAAAAGAAAAGGAGAGTGAGGGTTTTCAATGTGTTGTAAGGATTATGGGAAAAGGGATGGCTGAACCTTCACCCACTCCTTTTAGTTTGACTGAAGAAACAGGGGCAATGGTCGTGTGGAGTGAGGAATCTGCTAGAAAAGAAGAAAATGTGAAAGAAAAAATGGGAATTGGGTCTGGAGAAGCTGCTGAGGTGTTTGTTAGATTAGGGAGGAATGTTCAAGAACATATTCCATCGGAGCAGGAACCCTTAAAGACCTACTGAGAAAGGTGTCTAACAGTTACAAACGTAAAAAGTAAAGGAGATCAAGAGTTAAATTCCCTGGTACTAATAAATCAAATAAGAAGATAAATATTTCCTCTTGTATCCCTATAAAGACTCCTCCTATAAGAGGAAGAGCTACAAGGAGTCAGAAGAAGTAGAGTGAGGCTGAATTGGAAAAGGCCCTAGAAGAAAGTAAGAGAAAAGTTGTTGCAAAGGAAAAGAAAAATGTGGTTGAGCATGTTGAGGTAGTTGAAATTAAAGAGATGGAACTGATTCATCCTGACGATGAAGAGAAGGCAGAAGAAATGGAGGTTGTGAACTCCAAAGGCAAAGAAAATCAAGACTTCCACAACAAAGTCTATTTCAAAATAAAGTTTACAGAGCCTTCTACCTTGGAAAAAAGAACCAGATCTGCATTGAAATCTATAAAAATGGAAGTAGTGGAGGAAGAAGAATAAGAGAAGGATAAGATGGTTAAGTTTGGGAAAAGAACTATCTTAAAGGGTAGATTCCTCAGGAACTTGGAGGAGGAAGGTATGTTAATGTTATTAGAAAAGTTACAATTGCAGGTCATGGTCCTTCAGATGGATGGAAAACTTTCCACATATGAGATTTTGGAGTTCATGGAAAATTGTGAGATCAAAAATGGTAAATTCACCAGTGTGGTGAATGGGGTAACTGTGGGTTCTATAAAAAAATGTTCGGACAGTGGAAGGCAAATCAAATGTCCTGGATTTATCATCCAATTTCGTGATAGGGTTCTAACTGGCACCAAAGCTCATGACATACCCTATGATTTTATTCTCACGGTTGTACTTGCACACTTCAAGGTACCTATCAAGAAATGAGAAGATACAAACAAGGACCACTTTGGGGCAAATACTCTGACTGCTTGTGACTATGAAGTCCACAACACTCTCAAAGAACCTAGTTCATCCAATAACCTGACTGTGAACAACAAAGTGCGAGCCTTGGTGCAAGAGAGCAGGGCTAAGAATGCCAAAATTGAAAGGCTGAAGAAGAGGTTAGCAGAAATTGAAACTAAGAGAGATGCTCTCAGAGCTGAGCTGACAAATGAGAAGGATAAGAATGACAGCATTGTTCATGATATGCTGATACTACTTCAAGCCAAGAACCAAGAATCTGGTCTTTCCCAACCTTAAGACCTCCTAGCCTAGTAAGAAAAACCAGTGACCCAAATGGGATCTTTTGCTCTTTTTTCTCATGATCTAGTATTTTTATTTCTCTTTATGCTTTTTGAATGACTGGTATCAATGACAATCAACTATTTTTTGTGTTTCAACTGTTTGTTGATGCTTCTTAGATAGCTAATAAAATTATACTGATAAATGATTCTTGACTCTATGATTGTATTTGAAGTAGCCATAGTGATCATGAATAGTTTCGATGATGCCAAAAGAAGGAAGATTAGGTAGTGCTTTTACTTTAGACTGTGATGTTTATAACCAAAGGAACCTGGTCCTTGATAATTTATGACTTTAAAATGGAAAGTATTCAAACATTGTATTGATGTTGAGCTGAATTGAAACATGGCTTATGCTTGTGAAAAGTATAGAGTTTGTCATCATCAAAAAGGGGGAATTTGTTAGCATGGGTGAAGTTTGTTTTGATGATTAATGTAGACATGTGATTTTTGACTCTCCCCAAGATTTTTTATATTTTAGGATGGAAATATTTAATTTATGCCTACTATATCTATTTAAACTATTTTTGACTTCTTTAACTTTATTTTCGTCATAAAAGTGAAACTACAAAAAAATATTTCAACTTACGTATCTTTCATAAATTTAAATAAAAATATACAAAAATAGTACCTTATTTTATATTTACATAATTTTGAAATACAAAAAATATATAATAGTTTCATGTTAGCTTTTGCATTATGTAGTATTTTTATCTTATTTTAAAAGGAGTTAATTAAGGTGTTGGACCACAATTTTAAGAGTTTTTGAGCCTAGTTCTTAGCCCAATTCGGATTAGTCCATTAAGCCTAGGAACCCTTCTAAACTCCTCTTTGGAATAAAAATAAATAAAAAAATCCTAAGAACCTAATACACAAAATTCTAGGAACTAATTGA
Organism: Nicotiana benthamiana; assembly: GCA_034376525.1. NCBI lineage: Eukaryota > Viridiplantae > Streptophyta > Magnoliopsida > Solanales > Solanaceae > Nicotiana > Nicotiana benthamiana. Next base: position 50,429,878 of record CM067330.1, on the reverse strand, counting down.
TAAATACACAAAATTATACCTAAACCTAGACTCTACCCATAAAGGAACAAAAATAATGCCTGGAGGTAGATACACTGAAAAAGGGCGTCTGAAAGGCTGAACGCCATAGAGATAGGACCCCACCCCCTCCTGTCATCGTCTTCTTCGACACCAACCACCCCAAAAGAGCCCATCGTTCTGCTTTTTCTTCTCTAATAGAGAACTAACGAACAACCCTATCACCTCCCTCCATGGCTTGAGCTTCAGCCAAAAAAATCAGCCGCTGAACATGGAGAATGACCCCTCATCAAAAACAGACGGATGCTCTCGGCGCAAGTTAGCACGCGAATAGAACAGTTACCATTTCGGCGCACAATAGAACGGCGAGATTGACGCTGGAAATGGCCAGAAAACGTAGAAATGTTGCTCCGACTACTACCGTTGTTCCTCCTAAGCTAGTTACATCTGCTCATGGCATTACAACTACTCTCGAACCCCTAACATTTGGTAACTTCCTTCCACATAAGTACCAATGGAAGGAAAGTTCACATGCAGAGATTGAAGAAGCAGTTAAGGCTCGATCGAAGGGAAATGATGAGATGATTGAATCAACTGCGAGGAGATTACAATTTTCTGAAGTAATTGAACCAGCAAAATCATTACCAATAGCTGTTGAAGTTGTTGAACCAGCAAAGTCAGTACCAACATCTGCGGAAGTTGTCAGAGGTAATAGAGATGTGCAGATGGGTAAGACTCTTTCCTTTGTTCCCCATACTATGCAGATGGTAAAAAAATTGTTAAGATCAGAGAAGAGGATTTGAAACCACAGCTGGATTATTGGCAAAATGCGTTGATTGGTTTCATAATTGGAGATCGACCTAGTGAGCAGAATATGGAGAATTTTGTTATTCATGTTTGGAATTTTGTCACCAAACCTCAGGTACTGATTCATGCTGAAGGTTACTGTATTTTTAGATTTAATAGTGCTGAGGACAGGGATTCAGTCATGCAATTAGGTCCCTATACTTTTAGGAGTAGGCCTATGGTGCTGAGGCCATGGGAAGTTGATTTCAGGTTTCAGACTAGTGTACTCAGCAATATTCCTATCTGAATACGTTTCCTAGGACTTCGTGTAGGATATTGGTCTGCAGAGGTATTGAGCAAGTTGGCAAGTGCTATTGGAAAATCATTGTATACTGATAAATTTACTGCTCATTATGATAAAATTTCATTTGCTAGAGTGCTTGTTGAAGTTGATGCTGCTTACAATCTTCCTAATGAGCTGGAGATTGACACTCCTTATGGCCCTAAGATTCAGACTGTTGAGTATGATTGGAAACCTACCTTTTGTAACCATTGCCTCAAGTTTGGTCATGATGCACTTGATTGTTGGTACTCTGCTGACAATTCAGAAAAGGAAAAGGAGGAACAGGTAGACATAAGGAATCTGAAAGCTAGAGTTAAACAGCAGGGGAAACAAATGAAGAAGGAATAGATTGTAAAGAAGAATGTGACCAGTGATGAAGTTCAAAATCAACAAGAGGTTTCTGTAGATCCACCAGGGCTTGAAGGGCAGGCAATTCAGGATTCAAACATGTTTATTGAGGGTCAAGTAACTAGTCCCTTGCAGGAAAATGAACAAAAGAATCCAGAAGAGCAATCCAGTGAAGTAACTATTGCTATCACCAGTAATAGTGAACAGGTGGTTGACACAGGTAATAGAGGGAAAGCAATCATGAATGATATGGAGAGCAGGGTACAACAGTTTGATCCGGGACCCTCTTACAGCCTAACTCCTACTGGTCCATGATTGTAGCCACATGGAACATTAGGGGGCTTAACCAGCCTCATAAACAGAAGGAATTAAAAAATTTCCTTGCTGTTAATAAAGTGGATGTTATGGGAGTAGTAGAAACTAGAGTAAAGGAGCATAAAGCTAATAAAATATTGAATAAGGTGGCCAAGGATTGGAAGGCACAGTGCAATTATTCCAAGGCTATCAATGGTAGAATCTGGTTATTATGGAAGTCTTATATTCAAGTTCATATTTCTTCTATTACAGACCAACTAATACACTGTTCTATTGCTGATACAAGATCACAAGTAAAATTCCAGTTTAGTGTTATATATGGTCACAACACTGCACAACTTAGAGGGAAACTGTGGCATGATCTGAGAGCATTACACATACCGAATCCAGATGCCTGGCTTATTAGTGGAGACTTCAACTGTGTGCTTAATTCTGAAGACAGAATTGGATCCCTTGTCACTGAGGCTGAAGTAAAGGATTTCAAAGATACAGTAGATGACTTACAACTTACTGCTTTAAGAGCTGCTGGTTGGCATTATACATGGACAAACAAGCAAGATGCTAATTCTAGAGTATATAGCAAGATAGACTGGGCACTGGGCAATTATCAATGGCTGCAGCAGTTTGGGCACTTGGAAGCTGACTACATGAATCCATTGGTATCTGACCACTCCCCTATTCTGGTTAAATTTGGTGTTTATAAACCATTGCATCCTAAATCTTTCAGGCTATATAACACTGTCATGGAACATGAGCAGTTTCATGGCATAGTTAAGCAAGTTTGGGAGAAGGATTACCATGGATCACCAATGCAAAAGATTTGGAGTAAATTGAAGGCAGTGAAGCAGCAACTAAATGGTATAAATGACCACTTGGCCAAATACAAACAACAGATTATTCAGGCAAGGGAAAGGCTTGACAGTATACAGGTGCAGATGCAGAATAACCTTCTTTCACAGAAGCTGATAAATGATGAAAGTGGCCTCCTAGAAGAACTTGAAAAATGGAACAGTGTGGAGGAGTAAGTAGTGAGGCAGAAATCCAAAGCGACATGCATTGAATGTGGTGATGCAAATACCAAGTATTTTCATGCACAATGGAGGATCAGGACAGGCTAGAACAATATCACTTCTATCTATACTGACACAGGTATAAAGCTAACTGATCCTCTTGCTGTGGAACAGGAATTCTTAAAGGTCTTCCAATCAATAATGGGGGAGTATGCTTCTGAACTTCCCTGTGTGGATACTAGTATAATGAAGATGCCTTACACTTGAACAGCAAATAGCTCTTATCAGACCAGTTACTATGGAGGAAATCAATGCAGCTGTAACTGATATGCCTAGAGATAAGGCCCCAGGAGTAGATGGTTTTCCTATTGAGTTCTTTACAAAGAGCTGGAAGATAGTTCAAGAAGATTTATTATCTGCTACTAAGGAATTCTTTGAAACCTGCCAAATGCCACATATGATTAATACCACTGCAATAGCCCTTGTGCCAAAGATCAAAACTCCTACCACTGTGAAGGATTTTAGACCTATTGCATGCTGTACTACACTGTACAAAATCATATCCAAAGTTATTACTAGAAGGATGAAGGGTGTAATTGGAGACCTGATTGGAACTGCCCAATCTGCATTTATTGAAGGAAGGAGTATCATGGATAACATTCTTCTCAGCCATGAAATATTCAAAGGATACTCTAGGAAAGGTGTTTCTCCTAGATGTGTTCTTAAAGAGGATCTTAGGAAGGCATATGATACACTTGAATGGAGATTTCTAAAGCAGGTTCTAATAGCACTGGGGTTCCCTGCTAAGTTTACTGCTTGGATCATGGCTTGTGTCTCATCTGTCTCATACTCTTTAGTAATGAATGGTGGCCTTACTAAACCATTCAATGCTAAGAGAGGTATAAGACAGGGGGACCCTATGTCTCCTTATCTATTTGTATTGGCCATGGAATATTTGAACAGATTACTACAGCAACTACATAAGGATGGAAACTTCAACTTCCATCCTAGGTGCAGGAAACTTAACATATCCCATGTATGTTTTGCTGATGACTTGCTAATGTTCTGTAGGGCTGACATAGTATCTATCCAGATATTGCACAGCACCTTTCTTATTTTCGCAGCTGCATCTGGCCTTCAGGCTAATGTAAGTAAGAGTGCAATCTATTTGGCTGGAGTTCCACAGGAAACCAGAGAGGAGATTATTGCAGCTCTGGGATTCACTGAAGGTCAGCTTCCCTTCAGATATCTTGGAGTCCCTCTGGATTCTAAGAAGCTAGCTATACAACACTATTTGCCTCTCATTGAAAAGATCACAGCAAGAATCACTTGCTGGTCAGCAAAACTGTTATCCTATGCTGGCAGAACTCAATCGATCAAGGCAGTGATCTTTGGAATGCAGACTTATTGGGCTCAGGTGTTTATAATACCTAAAAAAGTCTTGAAGGCTATAGAGGCAATCTGTAGAACATACCTCTGGACAGGCAAAGCTACACTATCCAGGAGAGCACTTGTGGCTTGGAATAAGGTATGCCAACCTATTTCCTCTGGGGGTCTTAATATAATGAGGATGGATATATAGAATAAAGCAGCCATAGCCAAGTTACTATGGGATTTGGCTAATAAAAAGGTTTGTCTATGGGTCAGGTGGGTACATTCTTATTATATCAAGAATAGGAGCATTGAGTCAGTTGTTGTGCCATCCAACTCTTCTTGGGTGGTAAAGAAGATTCTGGACAGTTGGGCATTGGTGTTGGGAAATACTCAGTTGCAAGGGGATATCACTAGCAGGCTGCAGAGTGTATGCAAGTTGGGAAAATTTCAGATTCACAAAATGTATATTGCTTTGCTGCCTAAGTTTCCTAAGACTGCATGGAGGAACTTAATGCTTACTTCATATGCTCTTCCTAAACACAAGTTTACTGTTTGGTTAGCTGCTCAACAAAAACTTCCCACAGTTGAGAGGTTGCAGATTATAGGCATACAAATACCAACATTGTGTGCATTCTGTAAAATACATGATGAAGAGTTCAAGCATCTGTATTTTGAATGTGGCATTACCAGCAGAATATGGAGAAGAATTTGTGTGGGGTTGGGACATGCTAGGATCATTGAATGCTGGGAGAATGAAGTGAACTGGATTTGTAGCAAAGTTAAGAGTAAAACCTGGCAGCAGGCAATCACTGCCACTGCATTTGTTACTACTGTTGCATTGCTATGGAGGAGTAGGAACTTGATCAGATTTGAGAACAAGTCATTTGATGAAGACCAGTGTTGCAAAGAAGTGGCATTGTTAATACATACAAGAAATAGGAAGTGTAAAAGGTGGCAGGAAGGGTTACAAATGCTCAACTGCTATCCTTAGTTTTGATCATTAATTACTAGTTAGTGTTGTCTATATGAGTTGTGTAGTTAGAACTGAAATGTAAATGAGTAGTAGGAGTCCATACTACTACCATAGGAATACATTGTACATATCTTTTTGAATCAATAAAATCGACAGTTGATCTAAAAAAAAAGAATGACCCCTCATCTAACCCTCGTTCTTCTTCACCCAAAAAAGAACGCGAAAGAAAGAAATCCATCTGCATCTGCACTCCATCAACAACCAAACCCCCTTAATTTCGAGTTGACCCCTGCTTCTTCTTTAACTAGCGAGAAACCTGCCTGAAATCACGCACGCACGAACTGTAAGGAGGAACATAGGTACACGGGCTGAAAATCAGAGGTGTTTTGTATATATATTAGGAAGAAATCAGGAAAAGTTTCGAAGAGTTCACAAAAATCCCTACCAATTCAATCCTTTTAATGTCATTTTTTGCTTCTCAAATCTGAAAAGAACATACACTCTAGCTTCTGATTTTAATCTTCTCTTATGAGATCTAATGCAGTCCGGGGGGGGGGGGGGGGGGGGTGGTTGGTCTGGTTGTCGTCCGTCGATTTTTTGTCTCCAAGGTTTAGTTCGCGATTCCGTTCGGGTCGGATTGCTTTTTGATTTCTGATTGAGGCAATGGTTCCATTCTGTTCATGTAATTTCTGAATTTTGTTTATCAATCAAGAGGCTATTTCGTGTTCATTTTTTTCCCTCTATGTTTTGTGGTATTTGTGTCATATATTTCATAGTTAAAAATGGAGGAAGCTTATGTGTGATTGTTTTGACTCAATTTGTGTGAATATTGTGTTGGTGTAAATTTTCGGCTCATTATTTTAGCTTAGTGTAGATATCTTTATGTTCTTGAGATCTGATTTGTAGTAGAATTTGTTTTCAAACTCAGCCTTTGGTCTACCATCATGAGATTTCGAAAATGGTAATTTCTTATCTTGTTGTGATATTGTTAAATAAATCAGCTATTGACAGTATGTCAATAAAATGGGCATATGTTGGCTGCAATTTCCTCATCTTGTCTGCAAGTTCATTCACAATTTGATTTCAACCAAGTGAAGCTCCCCTAATTTAGTATAAAAATAGCATTTCAGTTAATTGAATACCGAGGCATTTTGGCATGGTTTGTAGTTTAAGGGATATTATGTGCCAATTGTGGGTGAAATACTCTGTTTTGTCATGGAAATTGTGTTTGGTTCTTTGGTTAATCCTCACACACTAAGTGAAGTGATATATGATTGTACAATTATTTAGAAGAAGAGATAGGGGCTCGGGGGTGTATTTCATGTGACCCGTTTTCAAGTTCCAACAAGGTTAAATAGAACATGTCGTGAACGGCGGGTTTATTTCATGTAGCGTGGTTTATGATGTGTTCTAAATAACCTTGAATTTTTCCTGAAAAATTAAATGTGGACAAAAGGAATAAAATGCACATAGGTTTGAAATCAGATAATTAAGCCAATAACAATAGGTGAACGATCGTGCTAGAACCACGGAACTCGGGAATGCCTAACAACTTCTATCGGATTAACAGAATTCCTTGCCCGAATTTCTATGTTTACGGAATGTAAAATAGAGTCAACCGCTAACTTGGGACACCCTTAATTATTTCAAGTGGCGACTCTGAATCTGTTCATAAATAATCTCGTTTCGATTTTCACTAAAATTGAAAAAAGCTCCCCTTTCTAGGCCCTTCGGGGGGTGTAGGTAAAAAAGGAGGTGTGACAGCTCTGGCGACTCTGTTGTGGATTGAACCCAGAATCTCTGGTTCAGGGTTCAATAATTCGAGCTTATAATAATTGTTGTATTTGGCTTTGTTTATTATGTGATTTTATTACATATTTGGGCTTAATGTGCTAAATGTTACTTTTTACAGCTTTGGTATTATCTGAACCGTATATATAAACTGCAACGAAACCCCTCTCTTCTCTCTCCTAAGGAGTGCACGCTGGCGTGACTTGTTTCTGTTATTGTCTTATCCCAAAATGAATGAGGTTTGGACAAGTTGCAAAGCCGTACGATCTTTTGGTTATCGGTATGCAGCCCCCCTTCGGCTCGAGTTATCGGTTCAGGTAAGCTAGGTCTAGAACAATACACCCAGGTTTTAAACCTAGAATAACTCAGCCTCATGCCAGATCCCAAGTAAGAACACTTATCTGCATCATGTGAATTTGACTTAGGGGACTCAACACAAGGGTTGGGTCCATCTAGGACAGGTATACCCCAAATAATAAAAGATCATCCTGATGCATCTTATGTGCTGCATGTTGCATTTATTCAAGGGTGAAAGGGTCATTTCGCGGACCAATAATAGCTGAGTGTAAATGAAAAAAAATAATGAAAAACGAAAAAGAAAAAAAGAGAAAAAAAAGGTAAAGTGTGGAAATAAGCAAGTATGACCTAGCTATTACAAAACTTAGCTCAAAGTAATAAACAAAAAGATAGACAACAAAGTAGAAAGAAAGAGAGAAGAGAATATATTTCTTCCATGTATCCAAGTGTATTACAAAATGAGTTTTCATCCTCTATTTATAGTACAACATATAGGTATACCAAAAGAATTTCATAAGTATGTCATTAAGTATTTGAGATCATGGAGGAAGATCATGGGTAAATTATGAAGATATGGGAGTTACAACAATAATGGTGAGAAGTAGTGGGGATTATCTACATAATAGAGAAGAGTAGTGGGAGTAACTTCTTTAGGAGTTATAGACATCCACTACAAAGTATAATATTTCATAACACTCCCCCTTAGATGTCTATAGATAATGTGCCTCGTTAAAACCTTAACTTAAATAAAACCCAATGGGAAAAAATTCTAGAAAAGGAAAAAGAGTACACATATCTAACAAAATGCATTTTTGTTGTCTCGTTAAAAACGTTGCAAGGAAAACCCAGTGGGACAAAACCTTGTAAGGGAAAAAGAGTGCAACGCGCATTAACTCCCCCTGAAAGAGCATCAATTCACATTCTTGAGCCTTCGCATTCCAATCTTGTGCACCATCTTCAAGAGATCGTTGGTAGAGATTTGATAAATAAATCAGCCATATTAACTATAATGAATATTTGCACCTTGAAATCATAACTCGTGGTAGATATATAATGTCTTCACAAATATCGTGGAATGGCTTTTCAATATCTCCATAAATGTATCATCGTTATCATATTATCATGCTTATTGTTATAGCAAGATACATTTGTGCATAAATTGCACTGAGGAAGTGGTACCTCAAGATCAAGAATTATAGATGCTTCAAGCAACTTAAATCCTTTATGGATTGTCATATAAGTTTAGTCATATAAGCCATATTATAGACTTTAGATGCATATCAAGTTTTCATGTCATGCTAGACGTATAAGATATCGAAAAACTGATTACACATACCATTGACTTTATACTTTCAAGTATTCGAACTAAATGTCCAAAACTACATGTCTTTCATATGGAATCAATTCTACTTGAATTGTATCTCTTCCATTTGGCCAATATTTTGTTTGTATTCGACAAACTTAAGATCCTCATCGATATTTAGCGCTATCATAGATGTCGTCGACGAACATTTTATATCGGTTCCAGTAAATTTTCATAAATATATAACATGGAGATCTCTTCATTCATATATTCAGGTACCTGAATCTCTAATGAGATTTTATGAAGTGTTATGTCATGTGATCTTCTAGATCACTTGCCTCCTTATTATGATCACTTTGATCATTTGCTCATTTTCTTTATCAAGAAGTTCTTTTTTAAACCGATTTGTCTATACGCTTTAAGCGTATCAAAGACTTTGTCCTTCTAGGACTTAATATGAGCATTTGCAGTGAGAATATAGTTACTTTCTTTGGGTCAGCAAATGCGTATGGCATGCTTTGCAATATGTTGCAATTGAATTATCTTTTTATGAACTTCAAGTTCATATTATGATATTCGAGGATCTATATGTACAAATGATAATTCGTTCCATGTAACTTTTTGTCAAGTGTTTATCATGTCTCCCCCTCACGTTAGAAAAACTAACGTGTTTCCTCAACTCTGGGAAATCATCTTTGTGCATTATCATGTTAATATACACTGCACATCAATAATAATAAGATGAAATTATTTGGTTCCTGACCCTGAACCACTTGTGAGGGGAGAATATAATATACTCTCGTGTATAACGTATATCAAATTGATATAGATAACTTTGTTCTCATAAGCAATAATTTAGCTATTAAGTGGAGGCACTCAATAAATTATTTTGGTAAACCAACTATGATGTAAACCAACTTATCAAGATGAACTATCTTGAATAGAAAATCTGGAAATTATGCTTGAAATTAGATTACTGAGCAATTTACCTCGCAAGCACCGGCCAGGTTGCAGGTTAATAATAATCGCACATGTAACCATATCATAGATGCATCATATGTGGTATACATGGCAGGCGAATGGGCCCATATTCGCCTTTGATATTTCCAGAATTTATGGGATTCAACCCCAACTTTAGTTGGTCAATTAATTAATGAGAACAAGTAATATAAGAGAATTCGTAAAGAACTTTCTAGTTCTTTAATATTTACCCATTTGAATTCTCTATTATTGTTGCACATCATACTTAAATTGATATGGCTAACCTGAATGCCAATTGAATAAATTATCAATATTGATAAAATTCAGGTATACATCATGACATGTGCAATTATCGATAAACTCTAAGTTTATTATGATATGGGTTTTTATATCAATAAACATCCACTTTATTGTGGCATTCATTTGTTTGTATAGTACAAATTGGAGAATAAAGCTGGTAGCTTTTCACATGCATATTATCATGCTACAAGTTGTAGTAATAGAAGATATCAAATCTTTCTTTTATTTATAGTCTCAATATAATCAATCGCTTCGCATATACTTTGGAAACTGAATAAGTTTCTTTGAAACTTACTACAATACAATACCTTATTGGTAATCAATTATGTTTCTCCAAAATAATATAATTGGCTTTTAAAGTTGTACCATTATGGTCATGTCAAAATTATATGCAATATATGTTTCTTGCATTATTATTGTCCTTTAATAATCATATTGCCAAAATATCTTGGCGTACAATAGGTACGCGACCAATTACTATTCATGCCATAATAATGACATTATTTTCGTATATCATCTCAAACCTCCTTCTAGAGGTGAGTGTGGTATATTCAATACCAATAGCATGTTCATATTCTTCCAATAATGAATATGTATTCATAAATCATATGTTGTCACATTCACACCATAAATGGATCATAATCATCTATATGTGCTGTATAAAATCTCATGTCAAATCGATGACATATATTACTTTCACAGAGTGAAGGAATATTTTGAGAATCCTTATTATTCTCATTAGCACAATGATGACGATTATAATTTCGTCTATTGCCACGTCCATATCCATTGATACCTTCACGGTAATAATTTTGTCTTCTTTCAGACTTATTACATAGTGCTATCATATTTTCTGCGGGGATATGTAATTTTGTTATCCTGTTCAAATCCGTAAATGCGTCTGGCATTTGATTTGCTATTCTTTGCAAATGAATAATCTTTTGCACCTCTTTTTCACAAATAGAGGCACGCAGATCAAGATGAGATAATGATGGATTTTTTCACAAAATTTCCCGTCTGGTTTCACCACCAACTTCTCCCCCTAATTTTGTGAAAAGTGTCTCATCGAATTGACAGTCTGCAAATCGTGCAGTGAACAAATCCTCTGTCAATGTTTCGAGGTAGCGAATAATGGAGGGCGATTCAAACCGAACATGTATTCCTAACCTTCTTTGCAGACCCATTTTGGTACGATATGGCGGTGCTACAGGCACATATACTGCACATCCAAAAATTCTTAAATGGGATATAATAGGTTCATTTACCCAAAACTAATTGCAAATGGGAATATTTGTGATAATTTATCAGTCTGAGACGAACTAGCATTGCTGCATGCAAAATGGCATGACCCCAAACCGAAGTGGGCAGCCTCGTTTTCATGAGTAACGGTCTTACTATCAACGGCAGACGTTTAATTAAAGACTCTCCAAGACCATTTTGAGTGTGAACATGAGCTACAGGATGTTCCACTTTTATATCAATTGATAAGCAATAATCATTAAATGCTTGGGATGAAAACTCAGCAGCATTATCTAGTCTAATAGACTTAATTAAATTATCGGAAAATTGTGCTCGTAATCGAATTATTTGTGCCATTAATTTTGCAAACGCAAGGTTGCGAGATGACAATATGCAAACATGAGACCATCTTGAAGATGCGTCTATTAAGACCATAAAATATCTAAACGACCCACTAGGTGGGTGAATAGGTCCACAAATGTCCCCTTGTATACGTTTCAAAAACGCAGGTGACTCAATTCCAACCTTTGTTGGTGATGGTCTAATAACTAACTTGCCTTGATAACAAGAAGTGCAAGAAAATTCATTATTTAAAAGAATCTTTAAATTCTTTAATGGATGCCCATTTGAGTATTCTATAATCCATCTCATCATAATTGATCCAGGATGTCCCATTCGATCATGCCAAAGTACGAAAGTATTGGAATCAGTAACCTTTTGATTTACGGTAGAATGTGCCTCAATTGCACTAATTCTTGTCCAATACAGGCCACATGATAAAGATGGGAACTTCTCAATAACCCTCTTTTAGCCAGAGACATTCTTTGTAATGATGAGATATTCAAGATTATTCTCATCTATTATCTCAATATGATATCCATTTTGAATGATATCTTAAAAACTTAACAAGTTCCTCTTAGACTTGGAGGAGAACATTGCATTCTCTATGATAAATATTGTTCCTTTAGGCAGAGTTATAGTTGCTCTTCCGGAGACTTCAATCAATCTACTACTACCAGAAATTGTAGTAACATCTGCCTTACACATACTTAAATGAGAGAAATATTTCTTCTCTTTGAATATCGTATGTGTGGTACATAAATCAATTAAACAAATAATTTAAAATAATATACATAGTCATGCCTTAAGTACTGATTCACAGTGACAACTTGCAATACATTCAAAGTTCAAAACGTGTTCATGTATTGTTAATTGACACCAAATATATTTCTATACATGTATATGTCTAAATGTGTTAATAAGAAATTTTACAATATTGCATACAATTTTGCAAAGTTCTAAGACAAATATGATTTTAGTTACAGCTTAGACAGTGCAATAATTCCATGTGAAAAATAAATGTGCCATAATGTAGACCACAAATAAATGCCATGGGTACAAAAACTGTTGAATATACACAAGCACAATACTTATAATTGTAAGCAATATAGTAAGGAAACAATTTGTAGTATTATAGTAATGTCTTTGAAGAACGCAAAAATCACTAGTATACATAGATAAGATTACGACACTAGTTACTCATTGTGTACAATATTTTGCTATATGTACTGTTTTTGTCTAACATTTAACAAAGTCTAATATTTTGATAAACGAATAAATTCTAGCTAGCACAGAACATTGACTTATGAAATAATCATACTAAAGAATATAGATAGTATGTGTAATCTAATGTTATATATTTTAAAACCATAATACAGATTATTTGTCAAGTTGATAAAACTCTTAAGGTACATATCGATATTCGATCATTGATTAAATTGTTTTAATATTAATTTTAAAACAAAAATTAGGAGGAGAAAAAATACCTTAATTTTCTCAAAGAGATTCTTGAGATAGTAGAGCTTCGTGCTGATAACGTATTACAAAACTTAGCTCAAAGTAATAAACAAAAAGATAGACAACAAAGTAGAGAGAAAGAGAGGAGAGAATATATTTCTTCCATGTATCCAAGTGTATTACAAAATGAGTTTTCATCCTCTATTTATAGTACAACATATAGGTATACCAAAAGAATTTCATAAATATGTCATTAAGTATTTGAGATCATGGAGGAAGATCATGGGTAAATTATGAAGGTATGGGAGTTACAACAATAATGGTGAGAAGTAGTGGGGATTATCTACATAATGGAGAAGAGTAGTGGGAGTAACTTCTTTAGGAGTTATAGACATCCACTACAAAATATAATATTTCATAGCACTAGCTATGTTTTTGTTACATTTTTGAAAAAAAAGGCAAAAAAAGCATGAAAATTCAAAAAGTTTTGCACTTTTTTTTTGTCATTTTTCAAAAATCAAAAATCAAAAAATCGGAAAAGAAAATCCAAAAAGAGTTTACATATTTCATCATTTTTCAAAAAAAAAAAGAAAAAAAATTCTCAAAAATTAGTTGGTTTTTTTTAATTAATGCTCATATCCAATTTGCCTGAACTACGCATAGTTGATTCTCGTCTTTCGGGGCGTGATATGTAGGCAACCCACACAGTATCCGGTCTTCCTAGTGAGTTTAGGTTCTTGGCTTCGCGGGGTCTTAGCCAAATCTTGAATTTTTAGCCACATTTAGCCATATAGATTAATTTTTGCAAAAATAGCCTCAATCATATCTTGCATATGTCTAGTAAGGAATGTTAGTCTCACATAGTGTTTGTTCAAGTTTTCTCATACATGTGTGGATCTACTTACCGGAGTTTGAGCATGACAGATACCGCAGGACCATCCATTCAGGAGTTGCTTAAGGAGATTTATTTTTATTTTTAATTTATTTTTGAGTATATTTTTGTGTCGTCTTTTACTTTCTAGTTTTGTACAATAATGTCAAGTTTTAGTAATTGCACTTTTTATTTTGTATTTTTATATTTCCATTAGAATTTTCTTTAGAAATACTACTCCTAAAATCAAGAGAAAGAAAAGAAAAGAAAGTTTAAGGTGGTTTTATTTTAGGAAATTAGTATCTAGAAAAAAAATTATTTTTATACTTCCTTTAATATATTAGGATTAAAAAGTCAAAAAGAAGAGAATTTTATTTTTGTACCTCTTTAAAAGGGTTTCTTTAATGTATTAATTCCAAAATTCAAAAAAGATTTTCTTATGAGGTGTTTCTTTGGGAAATTAGTAAAAAATGAAAAAAAATTCTTTTTATTTTCATTAGAACTTTAGGATACTGTACGTAGGAAAAGAAAAACATATTTTATCTTTATTTATCATTAGAATTTCTCTTAAGGTAGTCAAAATTAAAATCCAAAAATATTGTATTTTATTTTTATTGCTTATTTCAAAATCTCCCATCGGGTTATCAAATGAAAATTCAAATATTTTTCTATGGTTTGCTCTTTAGATTTTTTTCCTGAAAAAAAAATAACTAAAAAAAATTCTCTTCTAGGTTTTTTCCTTAATAATTTCTCAGAGAGCATTTGTTTCAAAAAGAAAAAAAGAGCAAAATATATGCTCATCAAGCTTGAGTTTGGAATATGCTATAGAACATTAAATCTAGAAAATTTAAAAAATGGAATTTGTTCTTTTATTTTTCTTTTCTCATCAAAATAGTCGTTAAGGTAATAAAAAAGAAAAAGAAAAGAAAAATAAGAACTTTATTCACGATCTATCCGAACTACGTAAAGATCTGATTCATTCGGTGTCATGATATATAGGCAACCTACATAAGGTTGGATCAAATCTTTTTTTTATTAAAAGAACAAAAAGAAAGACAAGAAAAAAATAAAAAGAAAAAAATAAATAAAGATAGGAAGGTAAATTATGGGATGTGAGAATGAGAGGGAAGAAAAGAGCGATAATAAGAAAATAAAAAAAAGGAAGAAAAATGAGCGAGATAAAAAGTGCGAGGAAGGAAAAGAAAAAAGAGGACTCAAATGAATAAATTGGGATGATGCCATATGACCTTCATACCCTCGAAGTCATGTTAGAACCGATAACTGTGAATAGGTGTATTGCACGCAAAGTGATATTTTAGCTGTTAAATTTCCTAACAGTAACATGATGACCTTATTTTTTTCCTTTTGTTATAAAGCAGAAGGGTGGTTGGTTTGTGGTTTTTAAAGTGGTAATTCTTCTCTACAACACAAAGTCAAAAGGTAATGACAGATAACAACAGAAATGAGTTGGTTGATACCGGTGCCCAAAAGCAGTTGGTTTGATAGGGAAGTGGGTTGATTGAAGAGGTAAAGATGTTAAGACAACATATGGCGGACATGTATTAGGCCTGGATGACTGGGAAGGCACCACCCCCGCCACCACCTAGCTTCTTAGATGCTACCCTTACCCAAACCCCGGTCATAGTGCCGAATGAACCCCCATATTCTCTAGATCCACTCATTTATCGCAGCTTTCCCAATCGTCCTAGTAGCTCCATCACCCATCCTCCAATTACCTCTCCCCAAAATTGTCCTCCCGTCATATCCACTATTCCCAACAATGAATATCCACTCAAAGCTCATGAGGCCCAATACTATCCCATAGAGGTTGCCACAAGGCTCCTAACTCATACAAGAAAAGCCCTGGGGATGAGCTTCATGCTGAACATGAAAAAGTCACAGGAAAAGAAGGGCGAGATAAGATATTCAGGAAGTTGAAAGGCATTGAACAGTCCCAAAAGAACAAGCAAGGAATGGGAGGCCAGGGTAACATGGCTTATAAAGAATTGTCTGTGTACCCTGACGTTCGCCTACCCACGGGATTTGAAGTGCCAAAATTTAACTTGTATGATTGGTGTTGAGATCCGGTAGCCCACCTGAGGGTTTATTGCAGTGAAATGAGAAATGTTGGAGAGAAAGATGACTTATTGATGGCATATTTCAGTAAGAACTTGACTGGGGCAGCTTTGGAATGGCATAGTCGTCAAGATGTCGGTATGTGGCCTACATTAGGTGACATGGCTCAAGATTTTGTGCGACACTTTCAGTACAACATAGACATTGTCCCAAACCACTCCTCCATATCTCAGATGAAAAAGAAACCCAAGGAAAGTTTTAGGGACTTTTGGCTCAGATGGAACGAACAAGTTGCTCGGGGCTGCCGTCCCATTGATAGAAAAGATGTTGCTAAGCCCCGCTAACGACAAGATCCAGTGGGCATTCTTGCTAAACACTTTAAGCCTCAATATCGACCCCACATATATCATTTTCATCCTCTCCACTGCTACTTTTCTCCACAGAAGCCCCAAAATCGTACATCACTTTCCCGATACCCCGTCCCTAATGCACCACCATATGCTACACATCCACGAGGCCCGCAATGGCTCGCACCACGTCCACAAATGTCTTACCCTCCCCCTCCCCCACGATCCTATCGAAACCCTCCTGGATCAGGTTTCCGGCCCAATCAAGCATTCAAGAATGAGAGGTTATAGAGAAAGAAAACCTTCACTCCATTGGGAGAGTCATATGTCAGTCTGTTCAGCGGCTAAGGAAATTGAACATGTTGAAGCCAATTCAGATAAAAATGCAAAACCCTCTTCCAAAGAAGTTTTATTTTTCTCAAAGGTGTGGATATTGCTCAGATGCCCCGGGGCATGACATAGAGAAGTGTTGGCATCTGAAAGGAGCAGTCCCGAAGCTTATTAATGCATGTGACATTACCGTGCAAAAGCTAAATGCAGCAGATACTAGCCAAAGTCCCTTGCCTGTTCACAGTGAGACACATATGGAGGACATGATTTGTGTGGAAGAGGAAAATAAGAACTATTCTAAGATCCTCGGAGGGCCACCTACCGCAAAGCTTTCGGTGCTATCACCCTTGGTTCCGGAAGTTTATCATAAGAACAAGCCGCCTAAAGGGACCCAAAAGCAATTTGCTAAGGACAATGAGATGACGACTTGTAAAGGTTCTAGCAATGTTGATGTTGAACTCAACGGCTAAGATATAAAGCTTGGTAATTGAAAAGACGGTGCATTTATTGGTCAGCCAAAGAGGAGCTTTGGTGGTTTATTTTGTTTTCATTTCTGTTGACGTGGTTATTTTAAGGGTTGTAATCCGGACATTGTCTTATGACTCAAACCCTTATATCCTTTTATTTTGTCTAGTTTGTTTAGTCGTAGTAGCTCGTTTACTGTTGTCTAGGTTTTCCCCAGGGTTGTAAGCCCATTTTAGTTTGCTTGTTTTGTTGTTCAAACACTTTCACTATATGTCTAATGCAGTTTTCTGTCTTCTGTTATTTCTAGTCATTTTTGTTTAGTTCTCTTTTTATTTTATAGTTCTTTTCTTGTTAACCCTAGTGACAAGACATACACGCGTAATTCTCAGCCTAAATTTAAAAAAAATAGTTTAATCATGAAGCAATTTGGAAGACAATATGGACATTTAAGGAAAATAAGTAAAGAGATGTTGATCACTGCAAGACCAAATTGTGTGAAACTGGGGCAGATAGAACATAAAGAAATACTATTGAAAACGCATCCTGACGCATTAGGTTGAAGTTAAAGGCAAGTGTTCCCCTAATTGGCATGGGCCTTTCGTGGTAATGAGAGTGTTGTCCAATGTTGCATAGAAGGCAAATGCAAGGATATGGCTATCAATTTTGATACAGTCAAAAGATATTATGTGTGATTTCTTTAGTTTGTTTAATTGTGTTTGTTTGTACTTGGCATGTTTTGAAGGTTAGAATGATGAAGGCATTTTATTCTGCTATCTAAACACTTTATCCTTTGTTATCCTTTGAGGCCTATTTATTTTCTTTCATATCCCACTTTTGGAATCAGTAGAAAAGATCAAAAATGCAAGCGTGGAAGATAAGTAAAGGAAAAGAGAGAAAATAAAAGAATGAAAAATAGAAAGAAAAAGAAAAAATAAAAAAAAAAAAGAAGAAAAACAACAACAAAAGAGAAAACAAAAAGAAGAAAAGAAGAGAAAAGAAAAAGAAGAAGGAAAAAAAAAGAAAAATCACAACATACAAAGCAATTCCTATGACATGAACAAAGTTCAACCTGATTCCTTTTAAGGATACTTAGGCAGCCTCACGGTTTGGTCCCATCAAAATAAAATCCAAAAGTCCCCAAGCAAAGAAGCTGGTTCACAAGTAGCGGTTGTTGAATTCTAATTTCTAAAAGTTGTAATTTTGAACCCATTCAAGTTGTTTTTAGCCTTTTGATACCCTTTCTTTATAACCCTATCCAAAAGCCCACATTACGGTCCAAATAAAAATATTCAGATCAGTCTTCAGAAGATGCCAAATCAAGCAAGTAGAGGTGATTCATATCAGGGGCAACACTCCGGTCTAAGCAAAAAAAATGAAAATGAGTCTTATTTGTGAAACCTCTCACGGGCACTGAAATCGATGGAAAGATGAGAGAACAAAACGAGAGAGTCTTATGGGTGAAAACCTTTACAGTCACCATAAGGCGATGGTGAGTTGAGGAAAAGAACAAAAGGAGAGAGGCTTGATGGTGAAAACCCCTTTGGCCACCACAAGTCGAATAACGATTGTGAATCAGATTGAATAATCGGAGCATTGAATTCCAGTTTCACGGCTTAGGGGTATAACAAGAGTTGAATATCAGACTTGCTTGACAGAATAGGCCACAGGTGCATGTCAAGGCCATTAGAGTCTGTATCCAATCTGATAGATTTTTACTTTACTTTGTTCCTTTTGTCTTGTTTACTTTCTCTCCTTGAGTTTGTTTGGTCGGAACAAGTGAGAAATGACCTCAAAATTTGCCACCAGCTTTCCAATTGCACAAAACGAGATCCGGCTAGCACATCAAGTGTCATAAGTCAGGAAAGTACAACAAGCGCAATGAGCTGGTAACAATCAACCTGCTTTGGGATTCGTTTGAAATACAACGGCTTGGTATATATTAATTCATGGACAGTGCAACAAAAGGAGGGCTAGGGTGAACGGATCAAAGGTATTTTCTGTGATAAGATTGACAAAAAGGGTGGTAAACCAGTGACGAGCAAGATTTTCCAAGAAGAAATCGAAGTTATCATGGCTAGTGATGGAGCAACAGACCTCAAGACTAGGGCTAGTGGTTTAAGTCAAGGAAGAACAACATATGCACTGAGTGAGTGGCATTTGACGTGCTTTAAGATTCATGTGAAACACAATGGTTTGGTAAGTGTTGGTTTATGAGCAATGCAATAGATAGTGGACATTGGGTTTGAACAGATCAAAGGTATTTTCTATGATAAGATTAACAAAAAGGGTGGTAAACTAGTGACAAGCAAGATCTTCTAAGAAGAAATCAAAGTTATCGTGGCTAGCGATGGAGCAACAGACCTCAAGGCCAGGGCCAATGGTTTAAGTCAAGAAGGAACAACATATGCACCGAGTGGGTGGCATTTGACATGCTTTGAGATTCATGTGAAATACAAAGGTTTGGTAAATGTTGGTTTATAAGCAATGCAATAGATAGTGGACATTGGGTTTGAACGGAGAAGAGGTATTTTTTGTAATACGATTGACAAAGAAAATGGTTAACCAATGACAAGAAAGATCTTCCTAGTAGAAATCAAAGTTATCATGGCAAGTGATGGAGCAATAGACCTCAAGGCCAAGGCCAGTGCTCTGAGTCAAGAAAGAATAACATACATACTGAGGGGGTGGCAATTGATGTGCTTCGGGGTTCATGTGAGATACAAGGGTTGGTAAATGCCAGTTCATCACCAATGCAACAGATAGAGGGTATTGGGTCTAAATGGAGAAGAGGTATTTTTGTGTTAAGGGTAACAAAGAAGTGGTTAGTCAATAAACAACCAAGGTCTTCGAGTGGGAATCAGTTATCATGGCAAGTGAAGGAACTATACACCTCAAGGACAGAGCCAATCGTTTAAGTTAAGAAAGAACAACATGTGCAATGATTGGGTGGCAATTATCGTGCTTTGAGATTCATGTGAAACACAAGGGCTTGGTAAATGTCAGGTTATAAGCAATGCAACAGATATGTATTATTGGGTCTGAATGGAGGATAGGTATTCTCTGTGATAAGGATGATAGAGAAAGTGGTTAGTCAATAAAATAGCAAGGTCTTCGAGTGGAAATCAAAGCGATCATAGGAAGTGAAGGAGCGATCGCCTTCAAACTCACGGCCACAAACCAACCACCATATTTTTAAACTGACAAAATTTTTCTTTGATTGAAACAGGGGCAAAAAATTTTGTTTGTTTCGGAGAAACCCTCCGTAGGGGAAGAGCGAGCACCAAATAGGTTTGGCAGTAAATTTTCAGAACTCGCCTAACTAATGGGATTTAATTTGAAGTTCTCAGCACCCTCTTGGACAATGGGATTTAGTTTAAAATTTAAAATAATCATGAGTAGCATAAGCAAGCATAAATGTACCCATATGTTGGTTTCGAGGTTTTCATTCTTGATATAGGATTTAATTAGAAGTTTTTTAGGACCCTCCTGGAAAATGGGACCCAGTTTTAAAAAAATGTGTAGCAAAATCTAGCATAAATGTACCCGAAAGGAATATAAATCGGCTTCAAAGTTTGCTTGTTTACGATAGGATTCAGTCAGGAGTTTTCAGGACCTTCTTGAATAATGCGACTTAGCTTTAGGATTTCCATTAGATAACAATATTTAGCGTAAGTTCTGCTATAGGCTAGTATAATTCAGCCGTAAAAAATTGTCACTCTTCGGATGAAATATGATTTTGGATTGTCAGGACCTTCCTGGATAATGAGATGTAGCTTGATACTTTCTTCGATAACAAGATATGGCAGAAGTAACACCTTTAAAAGATATAACTTAGTTTAAAGTTTTCATTTAATTAAGAGTTAACAGGACCCTACTGGAAAATAGGATCTAGTTTGAAATTCCTGACAATCATGTTTGACCATTCCCAAGATTTTTTATATTTTAGAATATAAATATTTAATTTAGGCCTAATATAGCTATTTCAACTATTTTTGTCATCTTTTACTTTATTTTTATCATAAAAATGGAAACTACAAAAAAATATTTCAACTTATGTATCTTTCATAAATTTAAATAAAAATATACAAAAATTTTGCTTTATTTTTATCTTTACATAAACTTGAAAATACAAAAAATATATAATAGTTTCATGTTAGCTTTTGCATTATGTAGTATTTTTATGTTATTTTAAAAGGAGTCAATTAAGGTGTTGGACCATAATTTTAAGAGTTTTAGATCCCAGTTTCTTGGCCCTATTCGGATTAGTCCATTAAGCCTAGGGGCCCTTCTAAAGTCCTATTTGGAATAAAAATAAATAAAAAAAGACACTAAGGACCTAATACACAAAATACCTAGAGATTAATTGACAAATACGCAAAATTATATGTAAACATAGACTCAACCTATAAAGGAACACAAAAATAGGGGTGGGCATATATCGGCTAAAATCGATAATCCGAACCGTTAATTCTTTATTGGGTTATCGGTATTGGGTGGGTTAACGGTTCGGTAACGGGGTAAAAAAATTTATTGGGTTATCGGTTCGGTTTCGGTTTGCATTTTTGTTATTGGGTAAAAACCGATAATCCAATAAGAATTAAGTAATTTACTAATCTACCCTTAAGTATATACTAGGATTTTATTTTACTAATTCCCTTCCCTCATTCATTTGTCTCTCTCGACTCTCATTCTGTTTCGCCGCAAGCCACAACCCCTCAAGGCTCAAGCTCACCAGTCACCACCAGTTCTCCGCCATTCGCTCCTATATTCACTTCACTATTTACTTACTCACAATACATCACACAAAGGGAGGATAGTTGGATCAACAAGGTAATAGTTGTCTACTTGTCTTTCAATTTGAATTGGTTAATCGTATACTTGTTAAGCAAAATATGAATAAGTGATTGATAGGTGTATATTTGTTGGTCTGAAGATACTGAATTCCTCTATGACTTCCTTTGGTTGATGATTTCCCAGTTAAGTTCATTAAGGTTCTAAAATATGTCTTCAACTTGTTACCAAATAGTTTGCTTGATTTCTTAGGGTAATCAAGTGCTGGTTATGTTTTAATGAAGAAAATCGAACATAGTGCAGCCACGGATTTCAAGTGTTGCATCTGAATGTGCATTTAGCACTGGAGGGCATATTCTTGATTCATTTAGGAGTTCATTGACTCCTAAATTGATGGAAGTTCTAGTGTGCCTTCAAGATTGTCTTCAAAGTGAGCCATTACCTGTAAGTGTTGAGGAAGATTTAGATGTTCTCGAGCAACTAGAACAAGGTAGCAATATTTTAATTTGTTTGATTTTATATTATTTAATATTTTTATTGTTTAACTTCTTAATATAAATTCTCATATATTTTGCCAATCTTGGAAACGAATCCTACGATGATGATGTGTAGAATCTTAGATAGTTGTAAGTTAAACTTTGGTAAGTTAATTATTCAACTTATATAACACATTGTATGATTACAAATATTACTTGACTTAATATATTTTATTTTTATGTTTAATAGGTGTAACTATGCCTCGACTTTGTTGTCTCAAAGCTATTTCACATTTTTGGAGTCACTATGCAAGGATGGAAGAAGGTGAACTCAAAGCTATTTCATATTATAGTTGGTGTATCGTTATAGCAGTGCCTATGTCGTTAAAACAGGCTAACAGCTGGATTTGGTATGAACTATGAAGTTTCTCTCTTCAGTTGAAAGCAGTAGTGTAGTAGTTCAGGCATTGCTATTTTTTCTGAAGGGTATAAATTTCGGGTATCTAGTTTTCTGTTGAAATTTGAAGTTCTGTTGAAACCAGTGACTATCAGCATATAAAAATTTGAAGTTCTGTAGATTTTAGCATCTACATTCTTGCCATTACAGTGGGTGCCTGCCCAAGCTACCTCATCATGCTATCCCATTGGTTGTCTGATTATTCCTTACAATTGTAGAAGTTGGTGCCATATCTCCGTAGATATTACACATTGGAAAAATAAATGCAGCACACTTTCATTCTTTACATTGCACAAAAGAACAAGTGGAGTTTGTGGTGATACCCCCTTACATCAAACTGTCCCTATTATATAACCTTTGATGAGCATTTGTTGAAACAAGTGAATATTCAGAAACTTCAGGCACTGCTATTTTTTCGGCACTGCTCAATATTTTTTCTATAATATATTTCTATAGTTCTGTTTTCTATTTATGTTTTCTGCACTGCTTATGTTTTATGACCATACTGTTGTATTTGTATTGAATACAACAGTATTTGTGCCACCACTATATGTATTTATGTGTATCAATGCTTATTGCTTAAAGGGCCACCACTGTATGTCGTTATAGCTAGCAGTTGTATTTGTGCTTTCTGCGGCTATTATCAGTTGATTGAAGTTTCAGCACTTTTACGTTTAGTTTTATCTTATCGGTTAAACCGATAATGATCAATAACCGATAAGCCGATAACCGATAACTAATAACTTATCGGTTTGGTTATCGGGTTATAATATTTGTAAACCGATAATTTTCAAAACCGAACCGAACCGAACCGACTGATGCCCACTCCTACACAAAAATAACGCCTGACCGCCGCAGAGATAGGACCCCACCCCCTCCTGTCATCGTCTTCTTTGACGCCAACTACCCCAAAAGAGCCCATCATTCTGCTTTTCTTCTCCAATGGAGAGCCAACCAACAACCCTATCACCTCCCTCCATGGCTTGAGCTTCAACCAAGAAAATCAGCCGCTGAACACGGAGAACGACCCCTCATCTAACCTCCTTCTTCTTCAGCTAAAAGAGAACGCGAAAGAACGAAACCCATCTGCTTCTGCACTCCGTCAACAACCAGACCCCCTTAATTTCGAGTTGACCCCTGCTTCTTCTTCAACTCGCGGGAAACCGGTCTAAAAAATCACACATGCATGAACAGTAAGGAGGAACAGACGTACACGGAATGAAAATCAGAGGTGTTTTGTATATAAATTAGGAAGAAATCATGGAAAGTTCCGAAGAGTTCACAAAAATCCCTGCCAATTCAATCCTTTTAATGTCATTTTTTGCTTCTCAAATCTGAAAAGAACATACACTATAGCTTCTAATTTTAATCTTCTCTTATGGGATGTGATGGAGTCGAGGGGAGTTCGATCTGATTGTCCTCCGTCGATTATTTGTCTCCAAGGTTTCGTTCGGGTCGGATTGCTTTTTGATTTCTGATTGAGGCTATGGTTCCATTCCGTTCATGTAATTGCTGGATTTTGTTTATCAATCAAAAGGCTATTTCAGGTTCATTGTTTCTCCCTCTGTTATTTGTGGTATTTGTGTCTTATATTTCATAGTTAAAAATGGAGGAAGCTTATGTTTGATTGTTTTGACTCCATCGTGTGAATATTGTGTTGGTGTAAATTTTCAGCTCAATATTTTTGCTTAGTGTAGATTTCTTTTGTTCTCGAGATCTGATTTGTAGTAGACTTTGTTATCAAACTCATTCTATAGTCTGCCATCATGAGTTTCGAAAATGATAATTTCTTATCTTATTTTAGTTGTGATATTGTTAAATAGATCAACTATTGACAGTATATCAATGAAATGGGCATATTTTGGTTGCGATTTCCTCATCTTGTCTGCAAGTTCATTCACAGTTTGTGTTCAATCAAGTGAAGCTGCCCTAATTTAGTATAAAAATAGAATTTCAGTTAATTGAACACCGAGGCATTTTGGCATGGTTTGTATTTTAAAGGATACTATGTGCCAATTGTGGGTGAATATACTGTGTTTTGTTCTTTGGTTAATCCTTACAGACGAAGTAAGTGCTATATGATTGTACTATTATTTAGAAAAAGAGATAGGGGTTGGGGTGTGCATTTCATGTGACCCGACTCCAAGTTCCAACAAGGTTAAATAAAACGTGTCGTGAAATGCGGATGTATTTTACGTAGCGTGGTTTACGATGTGTTTTAAATAAAATAATTAAGCCAATAATAACAGTTGAGCGACCATGCTAGAACAACGGAACTCGAGAATGCCTAACACCTTCTCCCGGGTTAACAGAATTCCTCACCCAAATTTTTATGTTCGCGTCCCTAAACGAGAGTCAGTCTTTTCCTCGATTCGGAATTTGAACGAGTGAATTGGGACACCCTTAATTATCCCAAGTGGCGACTCTGAATCTGCTGAGAAATAATCTCGTTTTGATTGTTACTAAATTGGAAAAAACTCCCCTTACACCCCGTCTCGGGGTATAGGTAAAAAAAGATCGGTGACAATTGACAAAGGGACTCAAGCATGAACAAGGTCCATACACAATGTATACAAACACAGGCAGATTCGAGCACGTGAAGGAGATAAGCTTCATTTGTTATATCTGATATCTCCTGATTGAAAAGGTTGCATAAGTGATAAGGAGAAGGACTCCTTAATTGAAGAAAACTTTATCCAAGATAAGGGAGGAGTTAGAAGTTGAAGATAACTAGAACTCTTCCACCAAGAAAGAGCATAACATTGGAAATACAGTTATTTCCTAACTCTATATATTTTAGTATAAACTCGTTTTACAGGGACACACAAACGCTGAAGATAAATGTGAGTTGAGAGCAAAATAGCAAGGCATTTTCAAGCACCTCTTGTGTGATTCAAGTGTGAGAATCTAAAGCTACATGAACTAGATAGAAGAACCAGTTCCAAGTGTCTTTTCTTTTCTTCTAGTTTCATTGTAGTAGGTGCTTTAAAATTGTACCTTTCAACTTTATCTAGAAACAATTGTATTAGGTACTTTGAGTATTCAAGTTAGAGTTAACTTGAAATTACCGCAACAATTGGAGGTTGGTTGCCACAACGGGATTAGAGGTAATTCTTAGGTTTACAAAGCGTTTTGTAAATGCTATTTTGACTCAATGATTTTATGAAGTGTTAGGGAAAATTCAACTAACTAGTAGGTTGTATTTTTCACCTATTGAGCTGGGTGTTTTTTACGTAAAATACTTGTATTATTTACTTTCTGCATTTACTATTTTCGATGTAATAGTAGTATAAGGTGTTGGGTTTTTTAAGCATTAATATGGCTTAAAAGAAGCCCCCCCCCCCCCCTCCCGGACAAAAGGATATTGTCCCACATTGGAAGAGGAAGAGATTTTTTATGGGTATATAAGCAATTTCCTTTCTTCTAGCTCTGAAAGAGTTTAGAAGAAGGCAAGCCTCGCGCAGTCGTCGTTGTCGCTCGCTTGGCTTCGCTTCGCCTTCGGCGTTGGCTTTAGATTCTGATTTGGTCAAATGATAAATTGATTGATTAATTTTTTGGATCAAATTTATTTGTTAGTAGTAAATATTAACATAGATGTTATTAAAAATCTATTTTAATTACAGAATACTAGTATTAGTATTAAATCCAATGGATTATTAAACGGTTTTCCGTTTTCTAGTTTTTAGCTATGCAATTGAACCTCTTCAATTCCCAATTTATTATTGCATAAATTTGCTATTTTATAGTATGACATTTATGCTATGGGCATTTTGCATAAACAACCATTATGAAAATTATAATTTTTTAGTTTTTATCCTAACATTGGCTATAAATATAAGTCCATTCTCTGAGCATTTCTATACATTTTGTAAGTTCTCCTCCTTTCTTATTCATACTTTTAATTCAAAGAAGTCAATAGTATGTATGATTTTCTACTGAACTTTTTGTTTGTTGAACCACTGGGGTTTGAAGTACCACTACACCAGTGTGTAATTCGTTCTATCCTGGGAGGAAATAATCCATAACCTTGGTACTAGGAGCGGATTAAATTCCTTAAGAAATACTGTGAATTTAGTGGGTTAAGATTAACTTTTATTTTGTTTACATTCTCTGTTAATATGTCATTCTATCTTTTTCAGAATTAGTTTACAAGTACAGTTTGATAACAAGCTTAAGGAATTTACTTTATTTTCTGTGTTTGTGTTACATTCACTATTTTTAGATTAAAACCTTTGTGGTTTTCTACTTTATTAGAGATTAATATCTACGTGATTTTAACGTTTGCGTATGTTATCTTTTACGAAAATGACTAATGATAATGGGAACCAAGTTGTTCCTGCCAATGCATCGACAAGCCGAACACCGGCATTGGCACCGTTGAAAAAACCTAAAAGAAAGTTCGGAATTGATTTCAAGCGGTGGCAGCAGAAGATGCTCTTCTACCTGACTACTTTAAGTTTGTAGAAGTTTATTAAGGAAGATGTTCATGTTCTGCCCAATGAAACTCCAGAGTATGAACGATTACATGTGATTGAGGCATGGAAGCACTCTGATTTTCTGTGCAAGAATTATGTTCTTAGCAGACTAGAGGACGGTCCGTATAATGCCTACAGTGGCGTGGGGACGTCAAAAGAATTGTTGACTGGCTTGAAAAGAAATATAAAACTGAAGATGTCCGGTTGAAAAATTTTGTTACTGCTAAGTTTTTGGACTACAGAATTTTCATTGAGGGTTTTTTCATCAATGAATCATTTCAAGTAGCAGCAATGATTGAGGAGTTGCCTCCTTTGAAAAAGGACTTCAAAGACTACTTGAAATACAAACGCAAGGAGATCTCACTTAAAGATCTCATTTTTCGATACTCTATTGAGAATCAAAAAGAACAATAAAGTTATTGAAAAGAGAGGCCGTGGAAACTCAACAACAATGAGAGTAACCATTGTTGAGGATACTTCTGAAAATAAGAGAAATAGGAAGCACGCTTCTGGACAAAAAGCAACCCAAGTAAGAAACGGTTCAATGAAAATTACTACAACTGTGGGAAAGCTAGACATAAATGTACGGAGTGTCGTGCTCCGAAGAAAGACAAGAAGAAGGGTCAAACAAACATGGTTGAAAAGCATGATGATGTTGATGACTTGTGTGCTATGCTTTCTGAATGCAATCTGGTCAGAAATACTAATGAGTGATGGATTAATTCTGGAGCCACTCACCATGTTTTTGCTATTAGAGAAGCCTTTTCTACATATGCTCATGTTGGACCCGAAGAGACGCATCTTATGGGAAATGATGCAAAGGCCAAAATTGAAGGATGTGGGAAGATATATAACTCAGATAAGAAGTCTGAATCAATCATGCCTGTTTGTTGTAGCAATTGATAATTAATGAAGACAGTTACAGTTTTATTCAAGTAGTATCTAAGGCTTACCTAGGCGTAACATTAATGTCTTATGAGCATAATATCTATAGTGATGCAGTAAAGCGGTGATCAATTTTAAACATGCAATTTGGATCATATAAACATGCTTTCTAATGGTATTAAGTCGAGGTAGTGTTTGAGAAACTTATTAAAGAAGTGAAAAATTAAACATGAACAAGACGGCTTCTCCAACTAAACTATTTTTTAAATTCTATAGGTATGATTTCTATTATAGCTATTTAGATCCAATAGGCATGGTATCTAAGTATGTGAAAGCTGACTCTAGACTTATAGGCATGATTTCTAAGGAAAACGAGTTTGGATACATGCTGTAATGAAATTTGAGTTTAAATTATTTTACATCCTATAGGCGTGATATCTAATT
The DNA here is from genome assembly GCA_034376525.1 of Nicotiana benthamiana. Classification (NCBI taxonomy): domain Eukaryota; kingdom Viridiplantae; phylum Streptophyta; class Magnoliopsida; order Solanales; family Solanaceae; genus Nicotiana; species Nicotiana benthamiana. The sequence continues at coordinate 50,401,407 of CM067330.1, read as the reverse complement.
GTAAAGCTGATTTTGACCCTTTAGACATAATTTCTAGTTATGTGAAAGTGAAGCATGCAGAATTTAATTAAACAAGCTCTGATCCTATAGGCATGGTTTCTAGTTATGAAAGTGAAGCATACAACATTTATTTTAAACAAGTGTTGATTCTATAGGCATAGTTTCTAGTTATGAAGGTGAAGCATGCACCATTTATTTTAAACAAGCACTGATCCTATAGGCATGTTATCTAATAGATAATACTTGAAGCAAATAGACAATGTACAACGACCCACCGTTTTCAATAATCTCCCCGATATTGTATATAAATTATTACAGTCTCAATTATTGAATTACAAAAGAAGTGCAGAAATAAAAAATTACAACCAAAAGAAGCCTGATCTTGACTTCCTATCTGAATTATATAATTAATCACTTCAATGCCAATGTTTCAAAGACTTTTCTCATACTTGAGTGTGTCAAAATTCCCTAAGGATCTCAGCGGATCCTGGGCAGTGCTCACTCCCAGGTTTACATAACCAAATAGAATGAATGCAGTGTGGAAGGGTCGGCCCTTATGTATCCAAGATCAGAGGAAACTTGAGGGTCCCAAGGAAAGGCTCACACAAGAGGGGTAAAACCTAGGTCCTAAAAGTATAGTGGAAGTGCAGAAAAGAGATATATTAAAACTGGGTTGGAAATAGTAAGTGGTAAAGGGTGATGTGAAAACAGTTGATAGTTACGAAACACAAACTACACAAAATCAGAAATCATTCAAAGGGGAAAGAGATTATGGGATACATTGTATAACCCCAGCAGGGGTCTGGTTTGGTCATGCACAACAATAGTTGATGCTAGCGTGGATACAAACCATCCTAATGAATAAAAACACATATAGAGGATGTGGGGGTTTGGGATTCGTAGTGTAGCAAGTACACGACAAATGACTGACAGAGTACATATATAGGTGAGCATTAATTTAAAAGGGAAAGAGAACCTATTACAACATGCAAGTAACATAACTTGACTGTAGAATCATGAACAGAAGTAAACAAGAAATGAGAAACTGAAGCAATTAAAGAAAGCATGTCGTTGTTGAGACTTAAAAATTAACTAGGGCATACTAGTAGAGAAGACAAGTGCAGAAATGAAAAGCAAGCAAGATTCCATAATATAGGCTTTCAGCCGGCTAGACAAAGCAATAGCACAAGTAGCAGTAAAGAAAGAGAGAGTTTTGAGTGTAAGTGTGTTCTGAAGACAATTTGTTCGTGTGTTTAAAATAAAAGAGGGTATGGTATTTATAATTTTGAAAAAGAGTGAAGAATAAGGTAATAAGTAAAGTCTTGACACAAACATGAAAATAATCACAACCAGTATCAATTAACACAAGTGATTCCTTTTAATTAAGGAATCACTGCTTAATGGGTACTACCAGGTTTTAATTAAGGAAAGGAATCAGTTTAGGACAGATTGATTATTGCCCTATAAGGGGGCAGTAAAAGCATGAATTAAATAATCAAGTCTAAGTAAAAAATATTCTTAGTTTTGGGAAAGGATTGGGCAAGGAAAAACATTACAGTAATTAAATGAGGGGAATCAATTAATTTAAACAAACAAATACAATTAGGATTCATAAGAAAACCTTTTTTCAATCAGCCTCAACATTGAAGGATTCAGGATCAATCAAGAAATGCTCAAGATTCTGCACCTCAGCATATGAATATCAAGGAATGAACAGGCATTCAGAGTCAAATATGTTGACAAAAAGAAGCAACACAAACATACAGTAGCAACAGGGAAATCTAGGATTCAGTAGTAAAAGAAAACGATTTGAAGCACAGTAGTTAAGCAATCACATAGAACCAAAGTACAGAGAACCAAACTGACAGGTAAGAAAAATCATAAACAAGTAAAGGTCTCATAGTAGTAATAAGTGAGGAAACCCCCTTTTAAGAAATTAGGGCATCAACACCAGTCAAGTTTAAGAGATGATAAGAACTCAAATCAGATAAGTCAAACAAGGGAAAGAGAGTCAAAAACAAAGAACAAATACACATCTAAACAAATAGTTTCATAACTCGGATAAGACCAAAAAGAAACTAGGGTTTTTAACATGCTGAATCAAGTAGAACATCAATAATTTTTTTTTGAACAAAGTAAAATCATGAGATAACACCAAAAATCAGAGAAGAGATCTTTAAACGAAGTTAAGAGAAACCCTAATCGTTGAAAAATAAAGAGTCATTTTGAAAGAAAATCAAAGAACCTTCCAGAAACACTTAAAAATTTTGAAACAAGCACAGATCTAAAAGAAAATCGAATAGTCTGGTAGTCCTTTGCCCAACTATCTGAGCGTTACCAAAGGACATATGTTAAGGCTGGAACTCCTATCGATCAGGATCCTTATGAAGAAATAGTCTTCATATTGTACAGTAATGTGCAGTGCTTTGTTGTGACCTAGCCCTTAAACCAGCAGCTCGTCATCATAAAAGGTGATTTTATGGCCTTCTAGCACTTGCCTAACCATATTAGCAATTTCCCCGCCAGTGATGTTACTTGATACGTAGGCTTCACTCAGCACCTTCAACAGAGCGTTCTTGTATGTTTTTTATTCTAGAACAACGAGAGGATGTATATTTTTGCTAGCTTTTTGTTTAACTACTCAACGACAAAATACTCATTGGCCTGTATTTTCCTCCAAAACGACGTCCGAACCCGTCTCAACGAGGGGTGGACGATTAGAGGCTCGCTTACTTGATTTAGCTAGATATTCAGGGGTATATACTCTACCAGTTCTTGTCATACCCTGGGGTGCGATAGTCTCTTCAATTTTGACCTTACCCTTCCTTCTTATCTCAACTATATAATTCTAGGGTATGACATTTTGTGTACAATGGCAGCATGGTTGACATCACCACTGGGGTCGGCGCGACTTTCTTCACTTCGAATGGAACATGTTCCTTGAGGGTCAAGACTGCAACCTCAAAAGTTGTTGGTGCCTTTGCTGATGGAGTTGCTTCAAATCAAGAGGTATAACTTCGTAGGTCATTTGTGGCACGCGGGAAGGGCTCGTGCAGCTGCAGCAGGATTTGAAAAAGGAATTAGACACATCTACTACAATTTCCTCAGATGGTTGGATTCGGACTATGATCGGATTATGAGTAACTGCTGGTTTCTTTGGGTCATCGCCTTTTACGATCAAATCGATGGATCCTTTGGGATCCCAATCATCCTCCACTTCAATCATGTGAATACCCCGCCTTTATGGTCTGGCAAAGCGTTGTTATAGACGTTCAGAGCGGCTTCTTTTCTACAATAACTTTTTCTTTTAAAGAAAGGCATTCATCAATGGTGTGTCCTTTCATGCCGAAGTGGTATGTACAAGACTTATTTGGGTTAACCTACTGAGAAGAATTCTCAGGGGTTGTAGCAAGGACGGGGGTGAAATAACCGGTGGCTTTGAGTCTCTCACATAGAACTGGTCAATGGGCTCGACGATGGCTATATATTGTTTTGTACGCCTTCAATCAAATTAGGTCGAGGCCTGGGTTTGGCGTGCGGGGGTAATTGGTAATGAGATGGTTGGGCATTGTAAGTTTAGTAGACATAAGTGGGTTAGGAGTGTCTGGGTGAGGTAGGCTGAAATGTAGGATGTGGAGATGACTGATAAGTTGGTGGTGGAGCTCGGTAGAAGTGTGCTTGGTAATTTGGGGCTGGCTGATATGTGAGTGGAGGTATTGGGTAAGTTTGGTATTTAAAGAAGACTTGGTCCTTTGTGCAACTATCACGGCCCCTACATCCCTCTTCTTAGACACACCATCAGATTGCAAGGCCTTATTTGTAGCTTTTTAAGGCCTCGAAGTTTGTAACCATACCGCTCTTAATACCATCTTCAATTCGTTACCCCGATTATGGTTCTCAATCACCATGAATTGTTCGTAGTATTGCGGGTCTTGAGCCCGGACAAAGAACTTGTTCATTTGTTCTTCTTCTAAGGCGGGTCTGACCTTAGCAGCTTCGGACCTCCAGCGAGTAGCATACTCGCGAAATGTCTTAGTGGGCTTCTTCTTTAGATTCTAGATATAGAACACGTCTAGCGTGTTCTGTGTGTTAAACCTGAACCTGTCCATAAAATCAGATGCCATACGTACCTAGCTCGACAACTTCTTGGGATCTTCGATGATGTACCAAGATAGCACTTGTCCTTTCAGACTCCTCATAAACAGCTTCATGCAGATCCTTTTATGTTTTCCTACCCCAACCAGCTTGTTGTAGTATGTTCTTAGATGGAACCTTGGATCACATGTACCATCAAACATATCGAACTTAGGAGGTTTATACCCCTCCGATAGTTCGACATCTGGTTGTATGCAGAGGTCTTCATAGCTCAACCCTTCGATCCCTTTACTTCCTTCGATGCCTTAAATTCGGCTGGTTAATTTCTTAAGTTCCTCAGCCAAGTTTCTGATGAGTAGATCCTTTTCATAAGACTCAGGTGTGCAATATATATGTTGGGTGGAGAGTGGCATGGTCTCCAGTAGTGGGATTGTTGTGGTGGCCTGGTGTGTAGGCATGGAAATGGTCAATTTGCGGAGTTTTGAGGCTCTAGGATGAGTAGTGGAATATTGTTTGGGGTATGGCAAATGTTGCATTGGTTCTTTGGTAGAGCAGTGGGATGATTCGGTTGTTTTTTAGGAGGTATAGGGTTTTGAACATTGGGGAAGATAGTTTTGGGGTGTCGAGGGAGAAATATATGTTGGCCAGATTCCAAACCTGATCGAGCTCTTTCTGAAACTTCAACAATTTTTGCTCAAGTTGTGACACATTTTCATTGGGAACCCGAATATCATGACCATCAGTGGCCTCTGCTGTTGTGTTCTCTTTTCTGATGTTGTTCAAATCTTCCATCTTGATTTTGTGCTTGTTCTTAGTAGGACTAAGAGGAGAAGTGGGTGGAGGGCCCCTGGATCTCATGGAATAAGATGATGCTGCCAGAGTGCACGAATTAACCTTTGGGGAGGGGATTAATAAAACAAAAAGGTAACCAAATTAGTGAGGATCATAAAAAGTATTGCAATATTTAAACACGTAGTGAAGGAATGTAAAATGTGTCCTATTTTGGAAACCTCATTGTGCCCAAGATAGGCCTAGTAACTAATTGATTTGGAGAACTTGGAGGGGTAAATGCCTTGTTTATTGATAAAAATAGACGAATCCCAAAACAAAACAAAATAGGCAAGAAATAAAAATCACTAGTGGCCTAGGGCCTTATTACATTCATAAAGCGAATAAAGTAAATTACTATCTACTTGGTCCCAGAAGGACCTTCCTCGAGTTGAATGCTCTCATTGATCAAATCCTCCAATTTGTATAGGTTCACCAATAAAAATGCCTTCGCCAGGCGTTCCCCTTCGTTTCGCTCAACGTTTTGGCAATTAGTGACCCTCTTTGTCACTTTTCTTTCCAATTCTAGTACACTATATTCCAGATATTCCAATTTCCAACTTTTTGCTATCTTTGTGCCCCTCTCTTTCCCCTCATGGATTTGGTCATTTGATGGAAGACTCCTTCACCAGTCTAGCAAGAGTGGGGGTGTTCTAATCATGCCGAAACTGGGGACCTCATGCCTCATTTTATGCAAAACATAAGGGTTAGACCCTACCCCCGCCAGACTCGACTATTTAACATCAACAATTATCATGAAGCATTTAGTTCTCCAAATAAATGCACAGAATGTGATGATGTCCGTTTCGGTTTAGGGAAACCCAGTGGACTTTGGGACAAGGTTATCTTAAAGGATCATTATGTGGATAACATAACTGACCTAGCTAGGTTTGACCATGATGCATGTATAACTCAACAGAGTAAGGTTTCTATGGAGTTTTAGACAGGTACCTCCCTTGAGCGGACAACTCAAGGGGGAAGGCACGGAACTGTCGAATGCAACTCTAATCAGCTAGTTTTACTACAAATATGCCTTTTCAAATTTAGGGAGTAATGATATAGGAAGAGCACAACTACTCATTATAAGCGTTTCTATAGTATTTGTTTGGCACAAGTGGAGTATGATGTCGAGCGTGATTATGAAATAATTAAAAGCACATTAAGAAATCGATAAATACAACAGTTTCATAATCTAAAGTAATAAAGGAAAGAAACAAGGAAGATATGTCAGTTTTGCTTTTTTAAATAAGAAATTAAATGCTTAAAGGATTTAAACAAATAATCTCATACAGGGAGAGGTGAAAATTCAGAAGGACAATATGAAATGGTAAAAGCCTAAAATCCCCAACAGAGTCGCCATGCTGTCGCGCCCCTTTTTTCTCGCCAAATTGGGTTTATGACATTTGGTTGGGACACCTCTTTCCATTTGGGAAAGTGGTTTTGCAATTTTCAAGAGTCGCCACCTAACGATTTTAAGGTGCGTTAGGGAACCTATGGGGTTCCACTACAACTATTTATGGTAACCAGAGATAGGATAAGGGCTTGAAATTATCCCCAAGGAAAGGTGTTAGGCACCCCTCAGGATCCACTAGTGTGGTCCCGGTCAGATAGTTTTTGTGAATTTGTGTAATTAGAAAATAAACAAGTCAGGCTTAAATAATATGGGATTTAAATACACAAGTGTTTGAAAATGATTAAGTAAAGCAAGCTTTTGAAAAGAGTTATATTCTAAGCATGCTGATGTAAAGGGGTCCTAGGTTTGTTTGTAATATGGATCACATCAATGCAATGCCCGGTAATCACTCCTCAAAAGGACTACACATGGTATTAGCACACCGGTCATCATGTCCATATCTACCCTTCCCACCCTCTAAAGGTATTAAAGCGCGGAATTGTCTCGACCTCTATTGCGTGCTATTAACCGTCCTATTCCTATCAGTCCCGGAGGAATATTAGGACTACTACTCCTATAAGAGGAAGGATTTTAGGCTGACTCACAGGTTAAAGGCAAAAAGGCTAAGGTGACATACAAAAACACGTAGGACTGCATTTAAATGGGAAACATGTAAAAAATTAGAAGGATCATATAAACCTCCGCAAACGATGCATATAAATAGCACGACTCAAACACAGTTGAACTCTGAATAATTAAAAATCCTAAAGCATGGGAGTTGAGTAAGAATCAGATTCATTATATAGCTCAGATAAGAAGTCCAAATCAGACATGCATGTTGGTTATAGCAATTGATAATTAACGAAGGCAGTTTCATTTTTATTCAAGAAGTTACCTAAGGTTTGCGTAGGCGTATCATTGATGTCCTATGAGCATGATATTTATAGTGATGTAATAAAGCAATGATCAACTTTAAACAGGCGATTTTGATCCTACAAACATGCTTTCTAACGGTATTAAGTCGAGGCAGTGTTTGAGAGACTTATTAAAGAAACGGAAGATTACTTAATTAATCCAATTCAGGAAAACAACAGGAACTAGATGGCTTCTCCAACTAAATTGTTTAGGAATGATTTCTATTATAGCTATTTAGATCCAATAGGCATGGTATCTAAGTGTGTGAAAGCTGACTCTACACATATAGGCATGATTTCGGAGGGAAACGACTTTGGATACATGCTGTAACGAAAATTAAGCTTCAATTACTTTATATCCTATAGGCATGATATCTAATTATAAAGCTGATTTTGACCCTGTAGACATTTTATCTGTTATTAAAGCTGTTTATGTCCTTTAGACATTATTTCTAGTTATGTGAAAGTGAAGCATGCACAATTTATTTTAAACAAGCATTGATCCTATATGCATGTTTTCTAGTTATGAAAGTGAAACATGCAGAATTTATTTTAAACAAGCACTGATCCTATAGGCATGGTTTCTAGTTATGAAAGTGGAGCATGCAACATTTATTTTAAACAAGCACTCATTCTATAGGCATGGTTTCTAGTTATGTAAGTGAAGCATGCAACATTTATTTTAAACAAGCACTGATCCTAAAGGCATGTTATCTAATAGACCACACTTAAAGCAAATAGACTCTATAGGCATGTTATCTACCCAATCTACCTACAATGTAAAACTACCCACCCATTTCGCTAATCTCCCAAATATTATTTACAAATTATTACAGTCCCAATGACTGAATTACAAAAGAATTGCAGAAATAGGAAATTACAACCAAAAGAAGCCTGATCTTTACTTTCTATCTGAATTATATAATTAATCAGCTCAATGTCAATGTTTCAAAGCCTTTTCTCATACTTGAGTGTGTCAAAGTTCTCTAAGGATATCAGGGTATCCTGGGCAGTGCTCATACTCAGGATTACATAACCATGAGTGTCGTGTGGAAGGACCGGCCCTTATGTGTCCAAGATCAAAGGGAACTCAAGGGTCCCAAGGCAAGGCTCACACAAGAAGGGCAGAACCTAGGTCCTAAGAGTATAGTGGAAGTTCATAACAGAGATATATTAAAACTGGGTTGGGAATAGTAAGTGGTAAAGGGTGATTTGAAAACAGTTGTAATAGTGAAACTCAAACAACACAGAATTATAACCCCAGCAAGGGTCCGGTTTGGTCATGCATAACAATAGCTGATGCTGGTATAGACACAAACCATCCAAAGGAACAAAAACACATAAAGGGGATATGGGGATTTGGGATTCATAGAGTAGCAAGTATGACTGATAGCCTGTTTGGACAGGCTTATTTTGACCATAAGTGATTTTTTTTGGCCAAAAGTACTTTTGGCTAAACATTTAGGTGTTTGGCCAAGCTTTTGGAAGGAAAAAAAGTTCTTTTAAGGAGAAACAGAAGTAGTTTTGGAGAAGCAGAAAAAAGTAGCTTCTCTCCGGAAGCACTTTTTTTAGAAACACTTTTGAGAAAAATACACTTGGAAGCAGTTTTTAAAGCTTGGCCAAACACTAATTGCTGCTCAGAAGTGCTTTTCAAACTAATTATCCAAACACAAACTACTTCTCACCAAAAGTATTTTTGAGAAAAGCACTTTTGAAAAAAAAAACTTCTCAAAATAAGCTGATTTTTTAAGCTTGGCCAAACGGGCTATGCCAGAGTACACATATTGGTAAGCATTAATTTAAAAGGAGAAGGGAACCTATTACAGCATGCAAGTAACATAACTTGACTGTAGAATCATGAGTAGAAGTAAACAAGAAATGAGAAACTGAAGCAATTAAAGAAAGCATGTTATTGTTGGGACTTGAAAAATTAAGTAGGACATACCAGTAGAGATGCAAAGTGCAGAAAGGTAAAGCAAACAAGATTCCAAAGTCTAGCTTTGGCTTTCAGCCGGCTAGACAAAGCAATAGCATAAGTAACAATAAAGAAAGAGAGAGTTTTGAGTGTAAGTGTGTTCTGAACTCAAGTTTTTCGTGTGTATAAAAGAAAAGAGGGCATGGTATTTACAGTTTTGAAAATGGTTGAGAATAAAGTAATAAGTAAAGTCATAACACAAACATGAAAATAATCACAATCAGAATCAATTAACAGAAGTGATTCCATTTAATTAAGGAATCACTGCTTAATGGATACTAACAGGTTTTAATTAAGGAAAGAAATCAGTTTAAGACAGATTCATTATTGCCATATAAGGTGGCAGTAAAAGCATAGAGTAAATAATCAAGTCTAAGTACAAAATATGCTTAATTTTGGGAAAGGATTCAGCAAGGTAAAACACCACAGTAATTAAAGGAGGGGAATCAATTAGTTTAAATAAACGAATACAATTAGGGTTCATAAGAAAACCTTTTTACAATCAGTCGTAACATTGAGGGATTTTGGATCAATCAAGAAAGGGTCAAGATTCTGCACCTCAACATATAAATATCAAGGAATGAACATGTATGCAGAGTCAAACATGTTGACAAAAGGAAGAAACACAAACATATAGTAGCAATAGGGGAAGCTAGGATTCAGAAGTAAAAGAAAACTATTCAAAGCACAGTAGTCAAGCAATCACATAGAACCAAAGTGTAGAGAACCAAACTGACAGGTAAGAAAAATCAGAAACAAGTAAAGGTCTCATAATAGTAATAAGTGTGGAAAACCCCTTAAAAGAAATTAGGGCCTCAATTGTAGTCGATTTTAAGAGATGATAAGAACTCAAATAAAAAAAACGGAGAGAGATAGAGAGTCAGACACAAAGAACAAGTACACATTTAAACAAAGAGTTTCAGAACTTGGATAAGCCCAAAAAGGAACTAGGGTTTTTAACATGCTGAATCAAGTAGAAGAAAAACATAAACAAGTTGTTTGAGCATAGTAAAATCATGAAACAACACCAAAAATCAGAGAAGATATCTTTATAAGAGGTTAAGATAAACCTTAATCGTTGAAATATGAAGAGCATTTTGAAAGAAAAGTCAAAAAACCTTGGAGAAACACTTAAAAAGCTTGTAAAAAGCACAGATCTGAAAGAAAATCGAACACCTCTTACAACTAGGGTTTCAAAGAACCTAGAGAAAGTGAGAAAGGCTTCAAAAAATACTGATCTAGTCGGAAACGTCAAGGATCTAACTTGAACAACCATGGATGGCCGGAAAAAGACTAGAGATCAAAGTCGATCAAGGACTGGACCGGACCTCTTCGAGATTTGTCCATGAAATCACAAAAACAAACACCCAGGAGCCATAGGAGATTGATACACATCTCACATGGCCATGAGAGCCATGGATTAGGCAGGGATTGAGGTGGATTAGGAGTGGAATTAGATGGCGGCGGGTAGGGTTCATGTAAGGTTGCAGAGAGAATTAATAGGGAAAGGATTCAGAGGCAGCGGGTGGTGGAAAATGAATAAGGGTAAGGGGTCATTTAGGGTTAAAAATGGAAAGGGGGCACGGTGGCCGTTGATCTAAATAATCAACAGTCTAGATTTAAAAGGGTAGGTGGGGGATCCGGGTTTGGTTGGTTTATTTGGGTTAGGGGTTGGGTTCAAATTGAAATTGGACTGGGGAAATTGTGGCCTGATTCGGGTTATAATTGAAACCCAACTTGGGCTAAAATTTAAATATCCACTTTTACTTTTTAATTTATAAAAATAGTAAATTAATTTCTGAAAATAAATTTAAAGCACCAAAATGATATATAATATTTAATTAAAAAATTAAAAATATAGGATCCCATTTTATAAACATGAGAAAAATTTATACCAAAAAATGGCTAATATTGCAATTATGTGCAATTAGCTTTAAAAAATACTAAATGAAATTGTAAAAGTATGTAAAAATTACCTTAGCAATAATTGGTATAAATATAAGAATCTAATAAATTAATCATCAAAATAATACTTTTGGACATAAGTACTGGGATTTTATGAATGAAAAAAGGAAATAAATCAGTTTAAAACCCTAAAATAAATTATGGGAAAAATAATAAAATGCATGGACATACTTATATATAGGCATACATATATGCCATTTTGAAAGTATTTTGTATATTAAAAAATAAATAGACAAAATTGGGTGTCAACAGTGGCTTTGAACAACGTCATTCATGTTTCGAAATTAGGAAGAATTTAATCTCTGTTGGACTTCTTGTTAAGAATGGGTTTAAGTGTGTTATTGTTTCCTATAAGGTTATAATAAGGAAGAAGGAAATATTTATAGGAAAAGATTACCTCAATGAGGGCCTTTTCAAGTTGAATGTAATGGTTGTTGATAATAATAATAAAATTTCAGGTTCGTCTTACTTACTTAATGAATTATGGCACATACGTTGGGGTCATGTCAATTATAAAACCTTGTAGAACATGGTTAACTTGGAAGCAATTCCTAAATTTGAATGTGACAAATCAAAATTTCTAATATGTGTGGAATCTAAGTATGTTAAACAGCCTTATAAGTTATTTGAAAGGAATTCAAATCCTTTAGACTTAATTCACACAGATATTTGTGATATAAAGTCAATACAATCTCGCGGTAGAAAGAAGTATTTTATAACTTTTGTTGATGATAGTACTCGATATTGGTATGTTTACTTAATAGTAAAAATGAAGTAAGAGACGTATTTAAGCAATACAAAAATGAGGTCGAAATGCAACTTAACAAGAAAATGAAAATGATAAGAACTGATAGTGGTGGTGAATATGAATCTCTTCTAAACAAATATGTTTAGAATATGAAATTATTTATCAAACAATAGCCCCTTACAAGCTCAATCCAATGGGATTATGTAAAGAAAAAAACGTTTATTAAAGGAGATGATGAACACATTGTTGATAAGTTCTGGGTTTTCACATAACTTGTGGGGGGAGAAGCTATTCTTATGGCTTACTAGATACTAAATCGAGTACCCCATATCAAAACACAATAAATATGAAAAATGGAAAAAAATGAAGCCCAAGTTGAATTATTTTAAAGTGTCGTGGTGTTTGGCTTAAATCCAAAGGATTAAAATAGAATCGAAAACAGTTGATTGTGTTTACATAGGATATGAGACCAATAATAAAGTATATCAATTGCTGGTTTATAAATCGAAAAATCAGGAGGATCATAAAGAAACAAAAGAAAGTACATTTAATTAGGAGGGTCCAAGACGTAGTAAATATCAAAGAACGTCTACTTCATTTGGACCAAATTTTGTGACTTTCTTATTGGAAAATGAGCCTCGAACATTTAAAGAACCTATGGCTTCTTCGGAATCATTGTTTTGGAAAGAGGCAGTCAATAGTGAAATAGAATCCATATTGAACAACCATACATGGGAATTGATTGATCTTCCTCCTGAAAATAAACCTTTGGCTTCTAAATAGATTTTTAAGAGAAAAATGAAAGATGATGGGACTATTGATAAATATAAGGCAAGACTTGAAGTCAAAGGGTATAGACAACGAGAAGGTCTTGACTACTTTGATACATATTCTTCAGTTACAAGAATTACATCCATACGGATCTTAGCAGCATTAGTTGAAGTATGGTCTTGAAATTCATCAAATGGACGTTAAGACGGCCTTCCTAAATGGAGATTTGGAGGAAGAAATCTACATGGAACAACCTAAAGGTTTTGTGGTTCCAAGTAAAGAAAAAAAGGTATGTAGACTTGTGTTAAGTCCCTTTACGGAATAAAACAAGCACATAAATAATGACATGCAAAATTTGAACAAACAACATTGTCAAATGATTTTAAGATAAATAAATGTGATAAATGTGTGTACATTAAAAATAATCCAAGTCACATAGTCATTGTTTGCTTATATATGGACGATACGCTGATAATGAGTAATGATATTGCCAATAGAAATGCTACTAAGTGTATGCTAACTAGCAAGTTTGATATGAAGGAGTTGGGAATTGTTGATTTAATTCTGGGAATTAAGATCCATAAGGCTCCTCAAGGTATGGAATTGTCACAATCTCATTATATTAAGATAGTACTTGAAAAATACAAGCACTTAGGGTTTAAAGTTGTAAATACTCCAATTGACGTGAATCTTGTATTAAGAAAGAACAAACGCCAAAGCATATCACAATTGGATTATGTTTGTGTGTTGGGATACTTAATGTACATCATGGATTATACACCACCGGATATAGCTTGTGTTATAAGTAAATTGATTCAATACACGAGCAATCCATGCCGATCTCATGGTATGGATGAAACTAGTTTTGGATATTTAGAACATACTCCTAGGTACTTAACTGGCAATGTACCTCTAGAGTACCTAAATTTCTGCACTATCTCTGCGCTTTCCACTTGAGTAACACCTCCAAAGAAGATTGCGCTCTTTTCCTAGTTGGCTTTCAAGCCTGAAGCTGCATAGAAGTGATTAAGATAGTGTTGTAACTTAGTGATTTAGGCCATGTCACCCCTTGCAAAGAGCAACAGGTCATATGCAAAGCTCAGATGTGTTATTCCAAGCTTAGAACACCTCGGATTATATTTGAATTCCTTTTCTTTCTTCAATCCATTCAAAAGTCTACTCAAGTACTCCATGGCAATTGCAAAGAGGAAAGGAGACATGGGATCTCCCTGTCTCAATCCTTTTGCAGCTGGGAATGGCTCAGTAGGTTCTCCATTGATGATAATTGAATAGGTCACAGTCTTCAAACATGTGAGCACTTATAGCTGAAACTTACTAGGGAATCCCATCTCAATCATTACTTGCTTCAAGAATATCTATTCAACCGCATCATACGCTTTGGTTAGATCAATCTTGATCATACATCTTAGGGAAGAGTTCTTTCTAGTGTATGCCTTCACAAGTTCATGGGATAGAATTATGTTATCGAATATTTTTCTTCCTAGAATAATCCCTGCCTGAGCTTCACTTATCACACTAGCAATTACTTCCTACAGTTTGCTTGCTAGTATTTTAGATATGATCTTATAGAGACTGTACAACATGCAATATGCCTAAATTTTCTTGTTGTAGTTGGGCTATTCACCTTGGGGACAAGAGTAATTGATGTACAGTTAATACCTTTATACATTTTCTCAGTGGTAAAGAACTCCTGCACTGCTTGCACAATCTCCTGCTTCAAAATTGGCCATGCTTTCTTAAAAAAACATGAATTGTATCCATCAACTCCATGAGCTTTATCCTCTTGTATAGCACATAGTCCCTTATATATTTCTTCTTTTGTCACTTCTGCAATCAAGCTAAGCTATTGCTAGTAATGTCTTTGTACATACCCCCTCCAGGTTTTTGTAAAACCTTATAAACTCTTCTTTGATGCTAGCCTGATTATTAACCTTCCTTCAATCCTCTGTAGTTAGCTCCAGTATTTGTTTTCTCTGACTTCTCTCTTTTACAATAGAAGAAAAGTACTTGGTATTGCCACCTCCCAGTTTAATCCATTTGACCCTTGATTTCTACTTTAGAATGCTTTCTTCTATTAGAGACCACTTCTCTAGTTGTTGGAGAGAGTGTTTCTCTTGTTCCAGCAGGCTGTCACTATATTGGATTTTTATTTTTTCTTGGACTGTAAGCAGGTCATTTTTTGCATCTTCAATTCTTTTTTGTTATTCCTTTGTATTCATCAGAATTTAGTCTCTTGAATAAAGGCTTCATAGCTTTAAGCTTCTTCCATACATTCTCTTTCTCATCCTCTGCTAGTCTTTTATTCCATATGGATTTTACTATATTGCCAAACTCCTTATGATCTTTCCATACATTGAAAAATCTAAATGGTGATTTGATATTGGATCTCATAGACTTGATATTCAGCAACATAGGAAAGTGATAAGATAATAACACATCATATTCAGTACATACATGTCCTTATCCAGACATCCACAAATCATTACATAACACCCTAGCAATTCTACTTAGTATCATGTCATCACCTTATTGTTTGTTGGACCAGGTATAGTCCTCTCCCTTCCATGCCAATTCATTTACAAATAGATTATGAATACAGTCAGTGAAGCAAACCATTTAATCATTGCTACTGGATTGCTATTCAACCTATCTTGAGTATAATACATAGCATTGAAATCTCCACCAATTATCCAAGGGTTTAACACCTGTGTTGAAATATCTCTCAAATTACTCCATAGAGCTTTCCTTTGTTCAATTGTGTTGAAACCATACACTAGTGTGAAAAAAGCTTCAAATCTATCCCTTCTCCCCCTTACCGTGCAATGAATTAGTTGAGCATCTGTCTTTTCTACATCAATGCAATCCCATGTCACCCAAATCCTTCCATTAATTGCATTCTGATAATCGTTCTGCATTTCCCAACCTGGTAGGATGTTTTTGAAAACCATGTTGGCCATGTTCTCCTTGACTCTAGTTTCCACAATACCAGCTAACTTTATTTGCTTATTATATACATATATCTTTAGTTCTTTATGTTTATATCTCTTATTTATTCCCCTCACATTTCAAATCAATGCAATACATTATAATGTCCTATAACTAATTTAATTTGAGAATGTATTATATTGTTAAGATCCATTTAGAAAAAGGAAAACATGTATTATTATAAAAGCAGGAATACAATATTGATCGACCAAAATAGTCCTAAAATATTAAATAGAAGAACTCATAGGTAAAGGACATAACTAAAATAACCTTTTTTGGACTACAAGACCTTCTATGTTAAATTTTTTTAATATTTAAAATTTTTAAATTAATAAAATTTTATCTATTAAATTCTTATTAAATTTATGTTGAAATGTTTAATAAAATCAATTTCATAAGAATCCTCCATATTTGGTGTATATTACCACTCTTCAATATCCAATACCAAGAAAAATAAACGTAATATTAAATAGATTGCATAAACCGTTGAAATTGAGAAAACAATATTCCCATAATATGTTTTTATATTATTTTTAAACTATTTTTCTACACAAATAATATACTTCTTAATTAATTTTTCGTGTATTATTGAAAAATATACCTAATTATTAATAATAACTAAGAAAATATTTAAGAATACAAATATGTGAGAAATAGAGAAAAAATTTATTGGTAAGAGTCAATACCACTAATGATTCTATAAACATAATGATATAAAAGTGCAATGTCAGATCGATCTTTCTACTCTTTCAAACTAAAATTTATGATGGACAAAATAATAATTAAGATTAAATCTTCAAAACAAGAGATGAACTAATAATAAGAATCTAAGTCAACATAAAATAAATTATTTTCTATGTTAAGACTAAATATTTAAATCTTTCATTCAATTGTTTAACAAGAGAATCCAATTAATTTATATTTTAAATGCATCATGAATAAAATTATTTTTCAAATTAAAAAAGATCTTAAGGTACATTTATTCCATAAAAGGAGCGTTAAAGATTAAAAAAATTAGATCACAAAGTAAAAACGATTAGTATCGTATTAAGAATCAAATGCCTATACAATTGTTTGTTAAAGCACAATCAAAGCTAAATCCCAAACAAGAACAAGCTTTCAAGACTATATTTTAAAGAGTCGACTAGATCTGGTATTGCAGGATTATCCTTTGTTTTTGCCTTCGGCAGAAGAAATAATATTTCTATTTCATGCATTGCTTGCAAATTTCAAATCACGAGGCATGATATTGTTAGCAATAATAACAAATAATGTACCAACAACGATTTTTTTATGAGGTCACTCACTTTAGATTTGATATACCTCTTCAAACTACTAAAATAACGAACACAATATCAAAGCAGAACAATGGTTCTAAATTTATGAGAAAAGCAAAACTAATAATACATGATGAAGTTCTTATGGCTATGTATCCATCATGACCTAATTTTTTATCCTCAAAAGTCGTGATAGCACCTACTCGTGGAAGCTAAGCAAGCCAAATATTATAAAATCATTACCTTCCTTTTATTAAAAAAGTTCAACAATTTAAAATAATAAGAAATGCGAAAGACGAAAATCTTAATAATTCAACCAAACACTGCTACATAATCTTAAGTACAATACTACCCAAAATTTGGTGTCACAAGTCACGGACTATCTAAGAATACTATAAACAAGGTCTGAATGAAAATACACTAATATGTCTCTGAATAATTAGAAACAGAAAGAGAAGTGATAAGAGGAGACGCCAAGACCCACGGACGTCTGCAGGACTACCTTGGGTCGCCTGAGAGGACTGAAGACAACACACTCATTATAGTCCAAATACTCTGGTATCAGTATCTACATGCAGTGCAGAGTGTAGTATTAGCACAACTGACCCCATGCGCTGGTAAGTGCCTAGCCTAACCTTGGCGAAGTAGTGACGAGGCTAGGACCATACTACCAAATAAATATGTGCAGTTAAATCATATACAACGGAAATAAACGCAAATAATTATAGCTAAAGTTGGAGGGGAGACATATGCTGCGGAGAGTAACAGATAATAACATAAAAACAATAGAGAAATGTAATGAATGCCATAAATCAATTACCGGCAAAAATAAGAAAATAAGAAGAACAAGTACTTATGTAATATCGTTTCAGGCGTGTAACCCAATCCAATTTCATATTGTACCGTTGCAGGTGTGCAAACCGCTCCCATTTTATATTGTACCATTGCAGGCTGCAACCCACTCCCATTTCATATATTACCATTGCAGGCGAGCAACTCGCTCCCATTTCATATAATTACCATTGCAGACGTGCAATCCACTCCCATGTCATATATCATTGTTGCGGGCGTGCAACCCGCTCCCACTTCATATATTATAGTTACAGACGGACAACCTTCTCCCATTTCATATCTTACTGTTGCAGGCGTGCAACCCCCTCCCATTTCATTTATCAACACTAATTATACAAGAATTCCAGCAAGGGAACAATAGCACAATAACAACATTTTGATAAGGGAACAATAATATTATAACAACATCCCAGCAAGGGAACAATAATATCACAACAAATATCCCGACAAGGGAACAATAATATCACAACAGCATCCCGGCAAGGGAACAATACTACCACAACAACATCCCGATAAGGGAACAATATTGATAATCCTCATAGGAAGACCAATAAACCACAACGGATTCATAACAATTACAATACAAGACTCGCGAGCATGATTGACACTGGCGTATACATAGTCGTCACCATGCCTATACGTCGTACTCCACAATTCGCACATAGCAGATAAAATACAACTCCTAATCCCTCAAGCTAAGGTTAGACAAAATACTTACCTCGATGCCAAGAACACAATTCAAGCCTTAACTAGCACTTTACCTCTTGAGTCCACCACCAACTTTCTCATATTAATGTTTTGGAGAAGAAAGGTTGTTTGAAAAATTACCTCTTATGTCGATGCCTTAGTAGGCTGATCTCTCCACTGAACAGGAACAGAAGGGAAACTCTTCGATCTCAACTAACGAACCTACTGGTCTAAAATAGCTACCTGCTCCTCCTCATATGACAAGTCCTTGTCCAACTGGACAGTGCTGAAATCTAATACGTAGGATGGATCACAGTGATACTTCCGAAGTATAGACACATCAAACACTGGATGCACGGCTGATAAGCTCGGCGGAAATGCAAGTCTGTAAGCCATCTCCCCAACTCGATCAAGAATCTCAAATGGGCCAATAAACCAAGGGCAAAGCTTGGAACTCTTCCTAAATCTCATCACGCCCTTCATAACAAACACCCGAAGTAATACCCATTCACCAACCATGAATGCCAAATCGCGAGCCTTACAGTCGGTATAACTCTTTTGCCTGGAATGAGCTATACGAAGCCTATCCTGAATGATCCTGACCTTGTCCAAGTCATCCTTCACTAGATCCATACCCAACTATCAAGCCTCTCCCGGCTCAAACTATCCAACCGGAGACCGACACCGCCTACCATATAAAGCCTTATAAGGATCCATTTGAATACTAGACTAGTAGTTGTTGTTGTAGGCAAACTCCGCTAAAGGCAAAAACTAATCCAACGAGACTTCGACGTCAATGACACAATCTCAGAGCTTATCCTCCAAAATCTGAATAGTCCACTAGGACTGCCCGTTTGTCTAAGGATGAAATTCTATTCTCAACTTGACCCATGTGCCCAGCTCTCGCTAAATTGCTCTCTAGAAATGCGAGCTAAACTATGTGCCTCGATCAGAAATGATAGACACGGGAACAACATGAAGACGAACAATCTCCGGATATAGATCTCAACTAACCTCTCGGAAGAATAGGAGACTTCCACAGGAATGGAATGCGCTGACTTAGTCACCCTATCAACAATTAACCCACACTGCACCAAACTTCCTCTGAGTACGTGGGAGTCCAACAATAAAGTCCATATTGATACGCTCCCACTTCCACTTGGGAAGCTCAATCCTTTTAAAAAAACCACCAGGACTCTGATGCTCGTACTTTACTTGCTGACAATTCAAACACTGCGCCACATACGCAACAATATCCTTTTTCATCCTCCTTCAGCAATAGTGTTGCAGCAAATCCTGATACATCTTAGCAACGCCCAGATGAAAAGAGTACCAGGAACTATGGGCCTCTTCTAAAATCAACTCTTAGAGTCCATCCACAGTTGGCACACAAACACGAGCAATCCATGCCGATCTCATGGGAGAACATACCCAGGGCTTTGCTTTGCACTACAGTTTATATCCCGCGGTGATTGAGGGATACTGTGATGCAAATTGGATTACCGATTCAGTTGATTCTAAGTCCACAAGTGGATATGTATTCACTATTGGTAGAGGAGCGGTATCTTGAAAGTCATCCGAACGAACTTGTATTGCCCGCTCTACAATGAAGGCTGAATTCATAGCCTTAGATTAAGCCGATGAACAAGCTAAATGGCTCCAGAATTTTTTGGAAGACATTCCATTTTGCCCAAACCATGGTCACCAATGTGCAAACACTGCGATAGTCAAGTGGTAATTGGAAGGGTCGGGAGTTTTATGTATAACGGTAAATCTCGTCATATATGAAGAAGAAATAAAATCCTCAGGCGATTACTCTCTAGAGCAATTATCACGATTGACTATGTAAAGTCAAGCGGTAATGTGCCAAATCCATTTACAAAAGGCCTAACTAGATAGGTAGTTGAGAAATCATCAAGGGAAATAGGACTATGGGCGAGAACAAGTCATTGTGGCGGTAACTCTACCTAGAAGACTGAAGATCCCAAGATCTTAGTTCAATGAGATCAAACAAAGTCATTAATGAAGGATCAACATTGTCAACTAAAATTTTGGTCCATTCTCGTGATGAGACAATGTTCAATACCAAGGATAAAGCATTAAGTTTTTGTAATGATTTCTAAATTTGATACGGGGTATATCAAATAGTGTAACTACGATATGACGCATTTTGGAATCACCTATGTAAGCGTGAAATGTTAACCGCTTCAAGGAGAATTTTCCAAGGCCAGTTCTCTATGTATATATGAAACCAGACGGTGTTCATGGCTGAAATGAACAAAATAATAAAAACTAAAGACGCTTAAGTATTGGTTGTATGACTTATGGTAGTTTAGGTATACACCAAAGTTCAACGGTTAAAACATATCAAATCTACGATTGACCGAGTAGATCCGACATAAGTTCACTATGGAAAGTTCAACGGGAAACCTACTTATCCAGATGCAATTAATCATTGCTTGCAAATCACACAATTTTTATGCATATTTCCGTAATATAGCTATTCCTAATTCATGTGGGGGATTGTTGAGTTTTTAAGCATTAATATGGCTTAAAAGGGGGTGGATAGAAAATGTAGGGAAATAAAAATTTTACGTGAAATTTTAAGTTCCTCCCCCCGACGAAGGGACATTGTCGCATATTGGAAGAGGAAGATGTGTTTGATGGGTATATATGCAACTGCTCTTCATATAACTCTTAAAGAGTTGAGAAGAAAGCAAACCTCACGCCGTCGTCGCTTGCTCGGTTGGGCTTCGGCTTCGGCTTCGATTTCGGATTTGGATTCGAATGTTGGACTAAATTTATTTTTAATAGTAAATATTAACAGAAATATTATAAAAATCTGTTTTGATAACAGAATATTAATACGAATATTAAATCCAATGGAATATTAAACAGCATTCCGTTATCTGTTTTCCAGTTTTCAGTTATGTAACTGAACCTCTTTAATTCCCAATTTATTATTGCATAAATTAGCCATTTTATGTAATGGTATTTATGCTATGGGAATTTTGCATAAACAGCCATTCTGAAGAGTTGCACCTCTTTTCATCCCAACATTGGCTATAAATACAAGTCCATTCTCTTAGAATTTCTATATGATTTTCTAAGTCCTCCTCCTTTCTTCTGCATACTTTCACTCTAAAGAAATCAACAGTAAGTGTGAATTGCTACCGAACTTTGAGTTCACTGAAACATTGGGGATTGAAGTACCACTATACCAATGTGTAATTCGTTCTATCCGGAGAGGAAATAATCCATAACCTTGGGTACTAGGAGCGGATTAAATTCCTTAAGGAAACACTGTGAATTCACTGGGCTCGAATTAACTTTTATTTCTTTTACATTTTCTGTTAATATGTTATTCTATTTTTTTCAGAATTAGTTTAGAAATACAGTTTGATAACATAAGGAAATCGTAGAAGAACCATGTCCTTCTATAATCTTTACACACGAAAAATTGGACATCACATAAATCACCTCTTCTCCTCCTCATCTTGTATGATATTGAAGTATAAAATATCATAGTGATAGTTATTTTAATTTATAATTCGTAGTTTATGTTCAGCTAGTTTTCTTTTGTTTAACTTCGGCTTACGATGAAACTAATGAGGTTGGTTTTTTATTTTTATCTTCCTTTTGGCTATATATTCTTTTTTTTAAATTAATTTTCTAATATTTTGAACCGAAGAATATCTATCGAAAACAGTTTATCTACCTTCTCATGGTAGGGTAAGGTATACATATACATAATCCTTTCCAGACCCCACTTGTAGGATCCCATTAGATTTTTTGTTGTTATTATTATAATTAATTTACCAGTTTGTTCAACTAGTTATCTTTTGTAGAACTATTGCAATAAATAAATTTGTTATAAATTGTTTTAATTTGGGCTATGTATTTTTTTTCCTTCGGTAGCCATTTCATGTTGATTATCTCCATTTCTACTATATCATGTTATTCTATAAAAGAAAACTTTTACGTTCGAATTACATGATAGATTGTCTACACTGAAGTGTTTCCAGCTTAATTCTATGCCATTTTTCAGTATTTGATGGAAATAATCAGACTGGTAATACTCCTAATATAGTGTCTTGATGTATTTGTTTTGAGCCATCTAATTTGTTAATAACTTGTGATGCCGTGACATAGGGCAGACTGATAAAAACGGGTCAAGTAGGATGTTCATATGGTACACATGTTTTTGATATTGATGTGGCTGTATAAGATAAATATACTATGTTAAGTATTTGCATAAGAACATGACACGTGGTGCTGAAGGCAGAGGACAACTGAAGTTGAAGATAATTGTTCCGTTTATTACCAAAAAGAGTAATGCTCATAAATATACAATAAATACCTGCCACCCAATAGCATTTAATGGAAAATATTCTACAGTATTTAGTATACTACCCATTATAAAGAATTTATCATTCATACCTGTCGTTACATATTTTTCAATTGCCCTCGTAACTGACACTAAATAGGGGCATGATCGTGGGACCTTGTTTCCTAGGTGCAGTTATAAACAGTGAGCTCTGTTATTATTGTAAGGGGACGAATTTTATGGAAACTTATGCTATAATCTATTCAAAACTCTATACAATTTTATCTTCTTACTTTTTTGTTTCATTATTGTTGTGCCCGGAAGCCCCGCTCCCACAAATACTATTTCTACTCTTTCATCTTCATTTTAGGACTAAGTGTTACATATTTCTTCAACTCTTTATTATTTTAGGATCAAATTAATTCACTTGTCTAGAAACCACATATAAATTAAATTGTATCGTTTGTTAACAAACTTAACAGTTTTTTTGGCTTCAGTTATCCTCTACCTTCGTTTCCACGTGTCACATGCAATTACTTAATATTGCATATTTTACCCTGTACAGATAGTCCCCTGCTTTTTGATATAACTTCGTGTCGCCGGAAAGTTGGTAGAAACATTCTTTCTCATGGAATTTCATTGGTCCTCTCTAAGAGACTTCTGACAGTTAATTAGACACACATCTCTCCTTATTTAATGACCCGAACACACGTCATCTTATTATTCAGCATAACTTTTGCCAGTTATTGGGGTAAATATGGCCATGAGTTTAGCCATCTAAATCTTTGCTTATATGCACCAACTTCCTTTGTTATACTTCATAACACACTAAATTTTATAAGGCTTTCTTTACGCAACTCATCTTCCGACTTTAACCTTTCATTTTCTTTCTTCTTTGAGGAAAAGAAAACCCTTTTTTGATAAAACTGGCTTCCTCTTCAAGAAAACATAGTTCTTCAAAGAACAAAGGCAAAGATGATGATGCCGCTCCTCCTACTGTAAGTACCATCGTTTCAAAGAGACTGTTACCACTAAGGATTTCGAAGAAAATTTTCCTTCTACTAACCCTCGCACGTTGGTCGGTTGCAGATACCCTTCTTCTATCCGTCATTCCGCTATTTCTGATGTGAAGTAAGATTGTCACCGCCAAGATTTGGACATTGTTGCTCCCGATCTAACAGAGCAAGTAACCCTACCCAAGGAGGGTTGTACAGTTTTTACATGTATCTCTATACTTTGGGTGCGTTTTCTTTAAGTGGAGAGCTTGATTCCATTATTGCAAAGTTCTGCTCCTGCTACTTGGTATGTTTGGCACATGTAGTTAACTTCTGTATGGAGGACGATTGCTTGTCTTCGGCATTTGTGCCAAAAGACGAGAGAGGGGCTATCCTTAGCTCATGTGATGAGCCTTCATTTCCCCAAATCTTCTGCGGGGGAATGATAAACTTCAGCAAACACGGCCAACGTACTCTATTATCTTGCATGGATGATGGCAACGACCGTGGATGGATGGAAAGTTTCGTTGTAGTTTTCACTTATGATATCCTTCCGGCAACGGCTTCACCTTTCTCAAAATCATGGAACCGCACTCTTAATCATGTTGTTCAATATTTCTTTTGTTAGAAATTTTTTCATATCCGTACTGATCTACATTCTTTCGCATGTTTCAGCAACTCGATGGGTTCGACCTAGGGTTGAATGCTTGGACCAGTAGGTCTAAATAATCTTGGACGTCACTATGCCCGAAACCCGCACATGGAAAGTATTTCCCCTTAAATATGGGTGGAATGCCAAAAATCGTAATAACTTAGACTCATCTCGTCTTTATTTATTGTGTGAGAAAATTAATTAACCATTTTCTCTTTTTGTTGAATTTAGGTCTTCTCGCGGGCTCGATTGTCGTCTAGGAGGATGTTTTGGCTGATCCTGCAGGTGCGGCGAGGTAGCTTCAGGAGGCGCTTACTCGACCAGGTATTTTCGGGCCTGCTTCGGGTACAAATATTTCTTCACTGAATCCACAGTCGGAGAACAAGTAACCAAAAAGAAGGCGTTATTTAGTGGCCGAGGGGAAAGAATAAGAGGGCGAAGAACGCCGCCCCCGAGTCATCTCCGGAAATCATGGTGAATAGCCCTCCGCCTGGGTCGGCCATAGATACCGTGATGATTGACGATGATGAAGAAGCTAGTCATGAGAGAGCTTTTCGACTTAGAAGACGACGACCCTTATCAACTCAATAGATTGCTCAACCTGTTGAGTTAGTTACACCAACTGAGGACGGTGTCTTAGTACTTAAGAGGGAGTTCGAGATGGTAGAAAATGCCAACTCTTGTTGCCCGATCCCAGTACGGCGAGGCTGAGTATCACGCCCTTGCTTTCTTTAGTTGATAAACAACCAGCATTGCAGTTGCCGTAGCTGCTTCAACGCCATCAGCTCCATCACCTTCTTCACCCATTCTTCCATCATCAACTGCTATATCATTTTCGTCGGTCGCATCTGTTTGAGAACAGGATGTTCCCCTTCCCCAGTCCCAGTTTATGGGAAGTTGGGGCAAAATTATGCCCTCCCCCCCTCCCCTCAGAAAATTCGCAAAAGAGGAGGAATGTTACTCTCTCGGTCTCCACCAAATGCAACCTGCTGTTAAGGCAGGTGGAACCCATATCTGAAGCCTTTGACTTCAGAAAAAGATTGGAAAAAAATACAGGCTCTCTCGGATGAGTGCTTGTTGAATAAAGTCATGCACGCAGCAGCGGTATGTTCTTCTTTTCCTTTAGCATTTCTTCTATACTGCCCGTTAGAAAGAATTTTCCATTCATGCATGCCGTTACACATTCTTAAGTGGCCCTTATAATTGACATTAAAGAGAGGCAAGATCCTAGAATCTTGTCCCCTAGGTGCAGCTACAAATAGGGAGCTCTATTATCATTGTAAAGGGACAAATTTTCTAGGAAACTTATCCTATAATCTATTTAAAGCTCTATACTATTTTATCTTCTACTTTTTGGTTTCATTATTGTTGTGGCCAGAAGCCCCCCTCGAGGAAATACTATTTTTTGTTATTTCATCTTTATATCAAGGCTAAGTATTACATATTTCTTTAATTCTTTATTATTTTAGGATTGAATTAATTCACTTGTCTAGAAAGCACATATAAATTTAACTCTACAGTTTTACGGGTAAACAATGGCGTAACCCGAAAAATGAATTCATGCAAATTTAGGCCCAAAGCGAATAATACATATCATGGGATTGGATCCTGACATAGGACTCTATAATCATGGAAATGATGCCTCTAAATTTGTCAAATTTACGTGAAATAATTTAGAAAAAATGAAGACTTAAGCTACATCCAGGGATATATTTACAATCGCATACACAACTAGCTCTTTACAGCTATTCTTGCTTTTTATCTTGAAAATGACTTATCTTCAGATACATTATATTCCATAAGGTTACAAATATCAATTTCCTTAAAACTTCAGAGTTTACTATATTCTTCCCTGTATTCGTTGTGAATGCTATAATTTTACATTAAACAATTTGAAAAATATTTACGTGAGAAAAAGTAGTATTACGTAGCTATAGATGTTTTTACATCAAACAAATGAATGCAACACATATTTTGGAAATATATTGATGTATATTCTCATATAATCTGCAACTCTTACAATTAATTCTTTATATTTTGAGTAACAATTTTTTCTTTTTTACGGAAATCACTTTCCCTAATCCAGATTCACTCCACCATTTAATATGAAATCGCTCCCCATTAGGAGAGAAATAATATTGTAACGGTATTTTTAACGCAAAGCATAAATTTATTAGTAAATTTTTTTTTTATTAGTAAAAATTATTAATAACAATTAACAAGAAGTAATAGATATTAATTTATAATTTTAAAATTATAATAGGTCCAATACAAAAAATTTTAAAGGTTAAATATATAAAGTTTAAAATTTAAATTTGTGTCTATCGACAGCTTCTTAAACTTGCAGTAAATTTCATTCAAAACGTGAACTTTAGTAGTATGTTCCAATGTCATAAAACACGAATTTCAGAATATTTATTTTTCACTATAAATATCTTTTTTGAAATTGGATGTTTAATAATTTGAAACCTAACATACCACCAAACAACGAGAAATAGGGAGAAAGAGGAGTAAACATAGGCAAAATATGCGGGGAGTGACAGCTGTGGATGGCAGACAAATAGTAGACGCCGTTAAGGTAGGGACAATGGTTTTTAATAGTATGTCGTCGTAGTCAGACATCATCGGATCTTGCCCTTCTACCCCACAAGCCTTGCCATTTGGTGCTAATTTCAAGGCCACGAGATGACTCAACTGATCAACAGCGTCTTTTTACGCTTCACAATATTTTATCGGGTTCCAACTGTAAAAATAATTATTAATATTTTCAGTATTATAATATATGCTATTTATATTATGTAGGCGTTTAGGCATGAATTTCAACAAAAGAAAATTTAAATTTCGAATTTTATTAAAATTTAAATTAAAAATAAAATTGTGATTGGTTATATTTTTTGTAATATATTTGGATTTTTTTTTCAAACTATAAAACATAATTTATACACCACAATTTATAAAAATATCAAAATTATTCGATTTAATTATCCTAATTGAAATAAACAATCAAAATGTTATTGTTGTTATGAAATAATATAAAGACAAGAACAATAATACAAGAACAAGAGCAATAAAGAGAATAGAGAGAGAGGAGTATTCTCATTGATACTTAGAGATTGTTAAGGATGGTTTACAATGGTAGAAGACCCCTTTATTTATAGGGAGGTAGTGACTTAGCTACCAAGAATAAAACTCTAGAATCTCTCTAATTATAGACATTCACCTTAAATAGAAGTCTATTTATAACACTCCCCCTTGAATGTCTATTCAACAATGTGCCTCGTTAAAACCTTAAAACCAAAACCCAATGGGAAAAATTAAAGAGAAGGAAAAAGAGTACACATGTTTGAATATGCGCCTATTGGTTGCCTCGTTAAAAACCTCGCAAGGAAAACCCAGTTGGGACAAAATCTTGTAAGTGAAAAAGAGTGCAACGCGCATTAACTCCCCTAATAAGAACATCAATTTATATCCTTGAGCATTTGCATTCCAATCTTGTGCATCATCTTCAAAACGATCTTTGATAGAGATTTGATAAATCAACCATATTGACTTGAATAAATATTCTGCACCTTGAAATCATCATTCTTGATAGATATGAACATCTTCATATAATGTCGTGGAATGACTCTTCAATATCTTCATAGATGTATTCTCAATGCCATCATGCTTATAGTTATAGCAAGATACATATGTGCACAAATTGTACTTAGGATGTGGTACTTCAGGACCACGAATTGCATATGCTTCAAGCAACTTAAATCTTTCAAGTTAAGTTATGTAAGTCACATAATAGACTTTAGATGCATATCAAATTTTCACGTCATGCTAAACAAATAAGATATCGAAAACTGATTATACATACCTTTGACTTTTATACTCTCAAGTATTTGAACTACATGTCCAAATCTACATGTCTTTCACATGGAATCAAGTATTTGTCTATACGCTTTAAGCGTATCAAAGACTTTGTCCTTCTGGGACATAATATGAGCATTTGTAGTGAGAATATAGTTACTTTCTTTGGGTCAGCAAATGCGTATAGCATGCTTTGCAATATGTTGCAATTGAATTATCCATTTTATGAACTTCAGGTTCATATCATGATATTCGGGGATCTACATATACAAATGATAATTCTTCCCATGTAACCTTTTCTCAATTGTTTATCATGTCTCTCCCTCATGTTAGAAAAGCTAACTTGTTTCCTCAACTTTGGGAAATCATCTTTGTGCATTATCATGTCAATATACATAGCACATTAATAATAAGATGAAATTATTTGGTTCCTGACCCTGAACCACTTGTGAGGGGAGAATATACTCTCGTATACAACGTATATCAAACTGATATATATAACTTTGTTCTCATAAGAAACAGTTTAGCTATTAAGTGGAAGCACTCAATAATTATCTTGCTAAACCAACTTTGATATAAACCAACTTATCAAGATGAACTATCTTGAGTAGAGAATCTGGAAATTATGCTCGAAGTTAGATTACTGAGCAATTTACCTTGCAAGCACCGGCCAGGCTGCGGGTTAATAACAATTGCGCATGTAACCATTTCATAGATGCATCATATGTGGTATACATGGCAGGTGAATGGGCCCATATTCACCTTTGATATTTCCATAATTTATGGGCTTCAACCCGAACTCTTTAGTTGGTCAGTTCATTAATGAGAACAAGTGATACAAGAGAATTCGTAAAGAACTTTCTAGTTCTTTGATATTCACCTATGTGAATTTGCACATCATACTTAAAATGAGATGGCTAACACGAATGCCAACTGAATAAATTATCAATATTGGTAAACTTCAAATTTACACCATGACATGTGCACTTATCCATAAACTTCAGGTTTATTATGACATGGGTTTTTATACCAATAGATATCCACTTTATTGTGGCATTCTTTCGTTTGTGTAGTACAAACTGGAGAACAAAGCGGGTAGCTTTTCATATGCAAATTACCCCGCTACAAGTTGTAGTAATAGGAGATATCAAAGCCTTCCTTTATTTATAGTCTCAATATAATCAATCGCTTTCGCGTGTACTTTGGAAACTGAATAAGTTTCTTTGAGACTTACTACAGCACAATACTCAATTGTGTTTCTCCAACATAGTAATAATTGGCTCTTCTAGAGCTCTCAATTAATTTTGTACTACCACAGATTCATCAACATCCATGTGGTGAATATCTTTCTTAAAGAGAAAGTTATACCATTATGGTCATGTCAAACTTATATGCAAGATATGTTTCTTGCATTATCGTTGTCCTTTAATAGTCATATTTCCAAAATACTTTGGCGTACAATAAGTACGTGACAAACGATCATTCATGTCATATATCATCTCAATCCTCCTTCTAGGGGTGAGTGTGGTATCATCTCAAACCTCCTTCTAGGGGTGAGTGTGGTATATTTAATACCAATTTCATGTTCATATTCTTCCAATAATGAATATGTATTCGTGAATCAGATGTTGTCACATTCACTTTGGGGATATGTGATTTTGTTATCCTTTTCAAATCTATAAATGCGTCAGGCATTTGATTTTCTATTCTTTGCAAATGGATAATCTTTTGTGCCTCTTTCACAAATAGAGGTATGTGGATCAAGATGAGATAATGATGCATTTTTCCACAAAATTTCCCGTTTGGTTTCACCAACTTCTCCCCCTAATTTTGGGAAAAGTGTCTCATCAAATTGACAGTCTGCAAATCGTGCAGTGAACAAATCTCATGTCAATGTTTCGAGGTAGCGAATAATGGAGGGCGATTCAACCTCAACACATATTCCTATCCTTCTTTGCAGACCCATTTTGGTGCGGGATGGCGGTGCTACAGGCACATATATTGCGCATCCAAAGATTCTTAAATGGGATATATTGGGTCCATGACCCAAAACCAATTGCAACGGGGAATATTTGTGTCAATTCGTCAGTCAGAGACGAACTAGCATTGCTGTATGTAAAATGGCGTGTCCCCAAACCGAAGTGGGCAGCCGACGAACTAGTATTGCTGCATGCAAAATGGCGTGACCCCAAACCAAAGTGGGCAGCCGACGAACTAGCATTGCTGCATGCAAAATGGCGTGACCCCAAACCGAAGTGGGCAGCCGACGAACTAGTATTGCTGCATGCAAAATGGCGTGAACCCAAACCGAAATGGGCAGCCTCGTTTTCATGAAGAATTCAAGATTATTCTCATCTATTGTCTCAATATGATATCCATTTTGAATGATATCTTTAAAACTCAACAAGTTCCTTTTAGACTTGGAGGAGAACATTGCGATTGATATCATTAAAACTCAACAAGTTCTTCTTAGACTTGGAGGAGAACATTGCATTCTCTATGATAAACATCGTGCCTTTGGGCAGAGTTACAGTTGCTCTTCAGGAGCCTTCAATCAATTTAATTCCCATGGTTTGACATACAAAAGAAATACACGAACATAAGAATAAACAAGTTCAATTCGTTTGTGTCACATAATATTTTCAAAATCTGCTGATGTCAGTTGACTAAATAAATCAGATAGTCGATCATATGTTTTCCATAATCGATTACTATGCAGTTTGAAATTTTCAGTTTAAGCATTTTCATAAAACAATCGATTGTTAAACACACACAATCGATTGTTGAGCATTGACAATCGATTGTTAAACATAGACAATCGATTGTTGACTATTTTTGAAAAATTCCAGATCACACTGTTTTAAGACAATCGATTGTTAAACATAGACAATCGATTGTTGATAATTTTTGAAAAATCCCAGATCACACTGTTTTAAGACAATCGATTGTTAAACATAGACAATCGATTGTTGACTATTTTTGAAAAATTCCAGATTACACTGTCTAACGACAGTCGGTTGTTAGACATAGACAATCGATTGTGGATGATTTTTGAAAAATTTCAGATTACACTGTCTAACGACAATCGATTGTTAGACATAGACAATCGATTGTGGATGATTTTTGAAAAATTCCAGATTACACTGTCTAACGACAATCGATTGTTAGACATAGACAATCGATTGTGGATAATTTTTGAAAAATTCCAGATTACACTGTCTAACGAAAATCGATTGTTAGACATAGACAATCGATTGTGGATGATTTTTGAAAAATTCCAGATTACACTGTCTAACGACAATCGATTGTTAGACATAGACAATCGATTGTGGATGATTTTTGAAAAATTCCAGATTACACTGTCTAACGACAATCGATTGTTAGACATAGACAATCGATTGTCGATCAATTGTTTTTCAGCTTTAATGCGAAAATATTAGATAATCGACTAGTTTTTCAGGCTAGTCGATTACCCCTACTGGAAAATAAAAATATTATTGATATTTGAGCATATTGAAGACATTCTAAAGAACTACTGCTAACATTGCATCATGAACTAACTAATACGAGCTAATACTAATGACTATTAGTTTATTCACTAACTAATACAAATAAGTAAAATAAAATCAAATAGCTCCATCTTCTTTCATCACGGATCCATCACCGATTAGGTGGTCTATCTTCACCTCGGGTTGCTCAAAGAAGTCTGTCACATCCAAGTGGGTGATGTCAAAGTTGTCGTCAGAGACAAAATTCGTTTCAGGGCGTTTACTCTTTCGAGATGCTTGATAAAGGTCAACCAAATGTCATGGTATACGGCAAGCCTTTGACCAGTGCCCGTTTCCACCGCAACGATAATATATAGTTTATAAACTATTTGCTTTTGGATTCTTATTGTATCGTGCTTGTGGCAGAGTGACCAACTTCAGGTTGTCATATCTCTTCTTTAAGCCATTCCACAAGATGGGTGGATCTTTGACTGTGATATATTCAATTTTCAAACCTTCATCAAGGTGATGGCGCAAGAAAATCAAGGCCTTAGCATAGTTTTGGGTGGATGCATTATTTCTGTCTTTAATGGCGTCTCCAAGACCCATAGCATCTAAGTGGATTTCAGCATCCAACACCCATGTCATATAGTTCTTGCCCGAAATTTTAAGGGCAACGAACTTTCTTTTCATAATGTCAGATATAAAACAAATTTACATCAAGAGCGTGTTCATACTTACGGGCTCTATTACAATTATCACATTCACTTCAGGGAATGGATCATAATCATGTGCTTTACACAATCTCATGTCAAATATTACTTTCATAAAGTGAAAGATTATTTTGAGAATCTTTATTATTCTCATTATCACAATAATGACGATTATAATTTCGTATATTGCCACGTCCACGTCCATTGATACCTTTACGGTAATAATTTTGTCTTCTTTCAGACTTATCACATACTGCTTCCACATTCTCTAAAGGGAATGGAGCAAATTCAATGGGACGGATTTTCAATTCTTTGCCCACAATCATACATGAATTTAATCATGGCAGGACATAGAGATTTTACCACTTCATGTGGTTACAATTTCTTACAAATTCCATTAGAGTTATAATCAAACTTTGTTGTCTATGTTTGTATATAAAATCAAATTATAGAATTCCAAGAATTTGAAAGGGAAAAGTAAGTTACTTACCTTTAAGGTATACCAATTATATTTTCAATGTTTTCTTCCTTTTCTCTCTTCCGTTTCTGTTTCCTTTTTTTTTCTCTTCTTTGTTTTTCGTTTCTTTTCTCTTTTGCTTTCCTTCTTTTGTTTTTTGTTTTTTTTTCGTTCCTCCCCTTTTTTTTTCTTTTTTTTTCTTTTCCTTCTTTCTTCATTCTTTCTTTGAAGCAAAACCCTACACAAACAAAAGATAAGACAATCGAAAATTTCAATTGGTTAGAGACTCGTGCTGATAACGTGTTACGAAATAATATAAAGACAAGAACAATAATACAAGAACAAGAGCAATAGAGAGAATAGAGAGAGAGGAGTATTCTCATTGATACTTAGAGATTGTTAGGGATGGTTTACAATGGTAGAAGACCCCTTTATATATAGGGAGGTAGTGACTTAGCTACCAAGAATAAAACTCTAGAATCTCTCTAATTATAGACATTCACCTTAAATAGAAGTCTATTTATAACAATTGTTTAATTATTATCATATTCTACTTTATTGCAATACACAGAAGATGCAAAATTAATATCACATTTTCTAATTCTACTAACACACAAAAAAGGAATAAAAGCTATCACAGCCACATATAGCAAAAGTTACTCAATCTACTAAATCCTTTGCATAAAAATATCGAGAAAGTACCAAATATTAACGGTGTCGAAGGTTACTGACTTTCTGACTGGCAAGAATCGATAGGTTTAGTCAAACTTCCAATAAACAGGGTTCAAGTATCAACTAAGACTGCTGTTCCATCATCAGTCGCTAAAGATGTATCTGCCAAAGATAAAAAAAATTAATAAAGTCATTTTATAAATTTCAAAAATATAGGGTAAATTTATAAAAGTAAACACTAGCAAGTTTTCATTTTCAATTGAAAAAGTGGTGAGAACCAATTTTACAAATTTGAAAATGAATTTTCAGATGAAAAAAAAATGGTAAGAATGGGATAACAAAACATTATTTTCAAATTAAAATTTAAAAAAAGGAAAAAATATGTCTGTCCAAACGGGCTCATATATCTTTAGGAGTACAGCCTTTTTCCGGACACTGTATGAATATACTAAGTTGGCCTTTAACATCTCACCATATTATAAGGTCATCTCCAACCTTACCTCCATTTCTCCTCCAAATTGGTGTAAACTCCAAAATTGAGTAAAATTACTTCAATTATTACTTAAATTTTTTACTCTAAAAAAATATTTTATTTTATATTATTCTCTTTCTTCAATATTATATTATTAACTTTTATTTTAATTTATTTTTTTATATCTATTAAAAATTATATATTTTTCTTGTTTACATATTCATCACATGTAATTTAATATAAAGTTATTTTATACCATAAATTTTTTAATAATATATTTATAAGCAAATATTATAAATTATATATGTTAACGGATAATTCAAATAAAATTGAAGTCATTGGGATACAAGATAATTAAATACATATTGCATTATGGTAAAATTTTGATTAAATATTACATAAATATACAACTTTCACTCTAGTATGCTCCCATAAATGATCTATTAATGTATTACGAAGTGCAAAATGAGCATCTTTGTCCTTAATTCTTTTGTGTCGGGCCAGAAATTATTCAAATCGTGATTTTTATCTACTACCAACTCCAGCGTTGGAGGTGAATATTCCCAATCATCTTGAATTGGTGCATTAAGATCACGCTCATCCTCGATCATTAGTGTATTTTTATTTAATATATTTTTAATTTTTACTTTTAAATTTTAGCAATATCTAATAATTTATATTCGGACCTCTCAGTTTTAGCAACATCTTTTATTTTATATTTGTACCATTTATTTTTTATATAAATATATATTTTTATATAATTATAACTTATAATAAATTAAATTACAATTTCACATAAAAATAATAACAGCACAAAAATTAATTTATCAACATTATACGCCAAAGTCAAGATGTAAAATTAAGGTTATAAAGATATTACATAAATGTAATTAGGTATATAAAGAGATAAATTAATAACTAAATAATAAAAAAAATAGAATGAATCATAAGGATATGATACAAATATCGGACAAAGGGTGAATAACAAAAAAGAATTAACCCAAATAGTTGTACTGCTTAAACTAAAAATAGCTCATGAATATATGATATACGCATAATTAATGTATTTTATGTATGTAATTATGTATAATTAATATATAATTTATGTATATGACTAGAAAAATAAACAATTAATATGGCCACTATTTGTGTAAAAATCCCCCAAAAATGTGTATTTTGTCTGTCAATATATATATGCATTGATATCAAACAATAAGAGGACAACTACAGATCAAAACTAGACTATGAGACTCCATCAGCTTACTATGTATTGTATTATCAAATTAAAAAAATACTATGTATTATACAAGTATTATGTATCCATTTTAGAAATTTTAGTTTGTTTTTGGTAATTAAATCTTTCATTTGCCAAGAAAATATTTACAAGTAAATCAAAACCCTTACATATGATCCTGATTTCCTATGCTTCACCCCCCCCCCCCCACCTTTCTATTATTTACACATTCCTACCTATTACATTGGATACCAGTCTAGACTATGTATGATTTTCTCTATATGTCTATTACTTCGACAATGAATCTCTTGTATAATCAGCTTGCATATTATCCTCTTGCCTTGGCTTGGAAAATTTGAGCATTTCTTTATTGCCACACATAGAACATAGTTGTTGCTAATGCCATTTAATATAGTTCTGCTGCCGCTTTTTATCCTCTTAGTCCATATCTCAGCCCATCTTAGCTCCTCATCACATCCATGCACTATTCTTTTGATCCCTTGCCATGCTAACAGTTTACTTCGCTATGCATTTGCATATGGACATTCGAAAAACAGATGTTGAATGGTTTTATTAGCTCGTTTGCATAGAACACACTCTTGATCATCTTGTATTCCCTATCTCCGTAGATTGTCTCTTGTGTACAATTTACCATAGTTAATACAAAAATCTACCTGGGGCATCCTGTGTTATGACAAACAACTATTCTCCGACTTACTTTGTCAAATCTTCCTCGCAGTCTGTGGTATATGCTTTTGATTGAATATTTGTTCATCTTCATGATATTATCATAGCTGAATCATGATTCATAAGTGTCTCCTTTGCTTTCATAATCTTACTCACCATCCAAGATGTTTGCTTCAATTGAATTTCCAATATGTTCTATCTTTGATATAGTAGCTATGCATTCATTGTATCAACAACTTCTTCTTTTCTTTGCAAAGATTCCGATATTGTTTACCTATGGAAGCTTTGTTCTAAATAATTATGTTCATGATATTAAATCTCCCAGCTGATTTGGATAGACAGACTTTCTCCCATGCCAGTAGAGCATTTTTTGACACGCTACCTTCTTCTGTCCACAAAAAGCTTCTGCAAATTGCTTCAATTAGCTTAGTGGTCTTCTTGGGAAACACAAATATTCCTGCTTAATAAGTTTGGACAGAGAATAGGACACTCTTTATCTGTTGGATCCTTCCAGCATAAGACAGAAATTGGCAGTCCATGAGGTTATTCTTCCCACTATTTTATCAATCATAGGTTGGCATTGTGCTGTTGATATTCTTTTAGAGCTTAGTGCAGCTCCTAGGTATCTTACTGGCATGTCTCCTCTCTGATTTCCTAAAAACTCTAGGATTTCCTCTTATGCAACTTGTGTGACCCCTCCAAATTACCCCCTTTATAGTGGGATTACCTCATTTTTCTTTTTGAGATTGTTCTAGACTGCCTGCATAATCCCTTTTGTACCCCTTTATTTTCAAGTTAGTTCAACTTGCTATATGAATTGGGGATGATCAGCTATTGTAATTAAAAAATCTGAATGGTCTGCTCTTCTTTCCCTGTACATGAGTTATCATTAATTTCAATTGTGAATTATTAGACACCAATGGCTCTAATACTTGCACTTTCAGATTTGGCATTGTCATCATCCAGTTAGCATTCAGAAGCCCCCTGTCTATCCTTCTATAAGTATGGGTGTTCGTCCATGTGTAACTCCTTCCCACATATTATAATTCATTCATCCCAGTATCTTTCATATACTCCTTAAAAAATTTTGTCACCATATCTTGAATCTCATATCCCATGTTGTCTATCTTATGCATGTAGAACAATATTATAATCCCCAATAGAACCAAGGACCTTGCTTTATACTATGAATCTGTCTCAGCTTTCTCCACAATTTTAACCTATCTTTAATGGTAAGCAAGCCATATATTGCTGAGAATCTAAATGTGATTGGCTTTTGAGATTATTCTATTCTTGACATGTATCAATGGTTCATCAACTTCCACTGGTTCTAATGTATAGATCCTAGGGTCCCAAATTACCCATATTCTACTTTTGTGACTTGCACTAGAGTTGAATGTCCATTTCCATCTAGGTGCAACCTTTTTAATCACCTCTTTTTTTTCCTGCTCTTTTACTCTATGTTAAACGAAAGATATTACTTCTTTATTATTTCCTTTTATGAACTCCTTTACCTCTTTTTGTTTATATGTTTTGTTCAGCCCCCTAACATTACATGTTACCACACTCATGCAGGTATGAAATAAGGATGGTGATATAGTTCCTTCACCCCTGGGCTACTTAGCTGCAATATGCTTGTACCTGGCTCATCATATGTTTGATCATTTTTCAATCTTTGGAATCCATTACTCCCAGTTTCTGCTCTTCATTTTGTTTAACCTTAGCTGCCCTAACTGTTGATTACCAAGGACTGTTATCTATCCCTCATCATTCTTTTGTGCATTTTTCTCTTATAATTTTGGATTTCTCATCTAAGTTGATGCAGTTATTTTCTGTTGTTCAGTCTCCTTCTTTTCATTGGCATCATCTCTATTATCTCTATATGTTTTGAGTCAAACCTTCTTGCCTTTGATCACCTTCCTCTGCTGAATCATTCTTTGTGGTTGTGCGGTTTTAATCTCAGTACAATCATGTCCTATTTTCACACGCTTAGTGCAATATTTTGGCTCCCAGTCATAAGTAACTTCTTGTTGGATTAGCCTCCCTCTAGGATCTTGTAGTTTCATAGTCCTAGGCAATGATTTAGTGATATCCATTTCAATTAGCATTCTCGCATAAGGGATCCTAATTGAACCAGTAGTACATTCATTAGCATACACATGATTCCCCAATATAGTACTTATATTGCTTAGTGCTTTCATACGCCAACAATTAATAGGGAAGTTAGGGAATCTCACCCATAGGAGAATAGTTTTTGGAATTTCATCATGCACATTAAAATCTTCTGACCATGCTTTCATGATTATAGGCTTATTGTTCACTATATGGGGTCAAAAATATAACACCTGGTCTCTTTCCTCCAAACTGCTAAATCTTATCACAAAATAGCCTTCATCATGGTAATAGATATGTGGTTTTGCTGAAAACTTACCCACTAAGTTCAGGAATCTTTATATTGCTCCGATAGTAGGTGTTTCCCCTATCACATACAGGACAATCGCAGATCTCCATCTTTCAGCTTCCTATTCAACATCGTCAAGTTCTAGTTTCACTATCTTCTCACCATTTTGGACTATCGGAGCTATAAATTGTAAATTCATATCTTTCATAGCCATTTTGTTACCTACTACCACATTTGCCCATGACTGATTCCTGCTTCCATTCCTTGTCTCACCACTACTACTACTCTCAACAGTACTAGATCTGCATGGTACTGTTTTATTATCGATAAGCTTCGTCACTTGTGTTGGAGCTTTTCCATCTACATATCCACCACCTATAGCTCGCTCAGCTTTAGGTGTG
Organism: Nicotiana benthamiana; assembly: GCA_034376525.1. Lineage (NCBI taxonomy): Eukaryota > Viridiplantae > Streptophyta > Magnoliopsida > Solanales > Solanaceae > Nicotiana > Nicotiana benthamiana. The sequence continues at coordinate 50,362,542 of CM067330.1, read as the reverse complement.
ACAACAGCTTCCTTCGATTTACCTTTATTCAGAGATAGATCTGCTTCCTCCTTGCTCAGCTCACTCTATATGCTCTTCGGAGTGAAATTTCCAGTTGACTCTTCAATTCGTATCTCTTTTGGTGACACAAATAATTCTAATACACATTCCTCGCTTCCGTTGATCGCTGATAATTACTTTGGACCTTCGTTTGTTTTTTCTTAGGTCTGCCTCTCTATCCTGTGGCTTCCAAACGCACGTTAGCTAGGTCACGTTAACGTGCGTCGAGAGAGAAATATTAGAGAGAGAAAAAATAAAGAACTTATGAGTTTTTAGTTTATTACTCACTTTTATTTTCATTTATGTTTTACTGTTCATTTTAGTTTAATCTATATAAAAATATGATTCTTTCTATAGTTAGTAGTAACTTCTTAATTTCAACATTTTTATTTTATTCTTGTTGACACTCTATTTATTGGTCAAAATATCAAATTTTCATTCAACAAGTATAATATTTACAACTCATTAGTTTTTTCGGACTCTTGAACTAGTCTCTTCTAAAGAAAAAAATATTACTCCCAAAGAAAAAATATTTGACAATCACTGACTTCTAACATTTTTTAACTCTTGCTATACATTTTCTACTTTTCTAACTAGGATAATAGTTCAGTTTGTCCATCTCTTTTTGCCAATTAACTTTTTTCCACCCTCTTGTATGAAGCTCTAACATAATAGTTCATCCTCTGTTGGCTTGTTGTCTACTTGTCTCGAAATTTCCTTTGATTCCTCTATGCCCAAACATGATATACAACAGCTGCATATAGAAATCTTAGCAATTGTGCTTTAACTCCGCTCGAACTTCTATTATGAATGGAATTAAAGAGTATTTTAAATTGTATTTTTTTATATTACATATATCTAAAGTTTAAAATAAGGAATAAAAGTGCTCGACTAGACAATTGTACCAGTCACAGATGCAAGAAGTGCCGAGAGTCCCATGGAAGAATTTAATCATACAGAACCAAGCAAAGCCAAAAATAATTTTCAACCTATGGCTATTCCTACAGGATAGACTCCCAACAAAGGATAGACTACACACCTGGGGAATGAGTATTGATCAACAATGCACCTTATGCCAAATCCATCCGAAAACAAGAGATCACTTGCTAATGACCTGCCCTGTCACTGTGGACTTATTGTCATTAGCTTCACAATCGATTATTTTGAGCTTTGAAAAACTTTGATGGACACTGCCTCATCACAATCGATTTTCATAAGGTTCACAATCGATTGTCATGCAGATTTGAAAAATCTGATGCTCACTGCCTTAACACAATCGATTGTCATTAGTTCACAATCGATTGTCAAGCAGCTGACTTAAACATAATCGATTATCATAAGTACATAATCGATTATCTTAGTCCAGATTTTAGAGGCGTGTTTAAAAATCATTTTGACAAAAGTAAATATGCATTATTTAAAATCATTTTGCTCTAAATCAAATATGCATGATTTGTTAAAAGTATTTTTACGACAGAAGCCAAGTCTTGAGTTTAAGTTGTCGGATCAAGATCACAATTAAATACCGACTCATATAAAACTTAATCTCGATCTTTGTCTTGTGCTTGAATCTTGTTATATATCAATTTCGTGCTTGTGCTTGGACCGTATCATATGTCAATTTGCGCATAGTTTGTCATTTATCAAAACCTACAAATATGAACACACGTTTAGTATAATGCCTTGAGAACGTGTTTCCAACAAGAACAATGTACTGGTTGCAGGAAACCTACCCACCCATTTCTGATTGGAACCAGAAAATGCAGTGGTTGATTAGCAAAGCCAAAGGTCGAACAGGTCGAGCTGCCACTTTCAAAATGGTTACAGCTAAATTTGCATATGCTATCTGGCTGGAAAGGAATGCAAGAGTCTTCAACAAAATATTTCGATGTAACACTTCCCTACTAAGAGACATAGTGTATAATTGTAATGTTAGAGGTACCCTACGAATTAGACAACAATTACAACACCTTCGAATATAGAAGTGTTAGATAGTTAGGATAGTAGATATAGTTTATATGTTAGTTCCCAGACAGTCAGCTAGGTTGAAGCTCGACTGTGGTTTTGTAACGCTACTTCATTGGTGATTAATGAAAAGCCTTAATTACCAAAAAAAAAGTTTAAAATAAAAAAATTTATAAGCCTTTTCAATATTTTAATGTGTGCCATGTCATGCTAAAATACATTAAATATAATGAAAATGAATAAAATATATTTTCTTTGTTTCTCATTTGGTGTTCAATATCGGTATTTTGAACTCGATTATATTCAGATTCATGTCGCGTAAGATTTTATTAGGGGTGAAGCAATTCTTACCAAAAAAATTTATATTTAAGACTCGAACATGAAACTTATAATTAAAAAAAAAAAAACAGTCTTCCATTGCACTATATTTTTTAGTAGTTACTAACTTCAAAGTTAGCATTCTTCGGTACGATAGTTCGGACTTATTCCCATCTTTGGGTTTGTTTATCGGCTAACAAGTTAACATTAAATATTTAAATTATTGTTTGTACTGTTCTTGCTTTTAGCATATGATCATCACACATATATTTATTCCCTTATTTTATTTTTTTATTTTTTCAAATCGCACTTGTAAAATTATAACAAATTTAAGTTATTGTTATTCTTTTAATAAATAAAAACAAAGAGCTTATTCGTTTTGTGGGCAGTGTATTGTACTCCTTCTATTTTATTTTCTATAAACCTATTTGACTAGACAAAAGTTCATAAAAAATAAAAATGTGAACTGTTGGTTCGAAATATGACGTGATATTTATGTGGTCATACACTCATGTTATTAAGGACAAAATAAAATATATAAATTTAAACTATTTTCAAATATAAAAATATCATTCTTTTGGTGACATACTAAATGGAGTAATGTTACATAAAATGAAAATGAAACAGAGTAAGTAATTAACTTCTCCTTGTATGATAATTGATAAATTACAAGTACATCCTTACTTTTTAAAACAATAGTCTGCATTTATCTCGAAATTCAAAACTAACAGAATAATGCAATGAAGGGAGTTCCAGTGGAGCACTTGTAATTTTTAAGTAAGAAATATAAATTAAAGATGTGACGTAGAAAATACTCCTTACTTATTAAATGCCGAAGCATAAGGTTCAGGCCAGGACATAAGTCCTATGAATTTTGTATTGACCTTTTAAATATTATTTCCTTCTGTATAGTATCTGATTAGACATAAACTTTAAGAAAAAAGAAAAATCTTAAAATTTTGTATTTCAGAACAAGTTATGATATTTGTGTCATAAATTATTTCATTAAAAATAAAATGAGAAATTTAATATTAAGTTAGCTTTAAATAAGAAAGTATGACCTTTTTTTGGAAAAAACTTTAAAAATACTCATTTCATCTCAATTTGTGTGATGATTTCTAAGTCTTAATATAAAATCTTTAAATATTGATATAAAATTCATATATTTGGAAACTATTCCAAAAATATTATAAGTTACAATAATAATAATTTAAAATAATTTTAAAGATATAAAACAATCACTAGAAACTTGTTTGATTTGCAAAATCTGAGAGGAAAATAACCATTTCATCTCACTAGAAAATAACCTTTTGAAATCTCCTTATGTTTGATTTTCAAATATTTTATGTGTAAGAACAAGATCTTAGGTAATAATAGAATAGTACTAGTCTAAATACCGTTAAACCTTTTTATAATACATTGTATATTTTTAAATATTATAACGGAATGTTGCTACAAAGAATATATTTTATAACATAATATAAAAATTATTTTGAAAAGAAAATTAATTTTTATAATAGAATGTTATTATATAAGAATATATCGTATAGAGCTTAGACCGTAAATGTAAATATGTTTTGTGATGATATATTAGTAATAATCATTATAGGCGAAAGATAAATAAATATGTTATAAACTAAAGTAAAGACAAGAACAATTATGCAAGAGCAATAGCAATAGAGAGAAGAGTAGAGAGAGTTCTTCTTATTGAGTTGAGAGGGGTGAATTACAATGGTAGAGAGCACCTCTATTTATAGGGAGGAGGAAGATCTTTCTACCAATAATAGGACTCTAAAATCTCTCTAATTAAGTACATTAAAGACATTCACCTTAAATAGAAGTGTAAGAATCTTCTATTTCATAACACTCCCCCTTGAATGTCTATTCAATGATGTGCCTCATTAAAACCTTAAAACAAAACCCAATGGGAAAAATTAAAGTAAGGAAAGAGTACACATGTTTGAATATGCGCCTGTTGGTTGCCTCGTTAAAAACCTTGCAAGGAAAACCCAGTGGGACAAAACCTTGTAAGGGAAAAAGAGTGCAACGCGCATTAACTCCCCCTAATGAGTACATCAATTTAAGCCTTGAGCATTTGCATTCCAATCTTTGTGCATCATCTTCAAAACGATCTTTGGTAGATATTTGATAAATAAATCAACCATGTTGACTTGAATAAATATTCCGCACCTTGAAATCATCACTCTTGATAGATATGAACATCTTCATATAATATCGTGGAATAGCTCTTCAATATCTCCATAGATGCATTCTCAATGCCATCATGCTTATAGTTATAGCAAGATTCATATGTACACAAATTGTACTTAGGATGCGGTACTTCAGGACCAAGAATTGCATATGCTTCAAGCAACTTAAATCTTTCAAGTTAAGTCATATAAGCCATATAATAGACTTTAGCTGCATATCAAAGTTTCATGTCATGCTAAACAAATAAGATTTCGAAAACTGATTATACATACCTTTGACTTTATACTTTCAAGCATATGAACTATAGGTTCAAAGCTACATGTCTTTCATATGGAATCAATTCTTCTTGAATTGTATCTCTTCCATTTAGTTGCTTTCTTTGAGTCAGCAAATGCGTATATCATGCTTTGCAATATGTTGCAATTGCATTTCCCTTTTATGAACTACAGGTTCATATCATGATATTCGGGGATATACATATACAAATGAAAATTCATCCCATGTAACACTTTCTCAAATGTTTATCATGTCTCCCCCTCATGTTAGTAAAGCTAACATGTTTCCTCAACTTTGGGAAATCATCTTTGTGCATTATGTCAATATACACAGCACCTTAATAATAAGATGAAATTATTTGGTTCCTGACCCTGAACCACTTTTGAGGGGAGAATATACTCTCGTATACAACTTATATCAAACTGATATATACAACTTCGTTCTCATAAGGAACAGTTTAGCTATTAAGTGGAAGCACTCAATAATTATCTTGCTAAACCAACTTTGATATAAACCAACTTATCAAGATGAACTGTCTTGAGTAGAGAATCTGGAAACTATGCTCGAAGTTAGATTACTGAGCGATTTACCTCTCAAGCACCGGCCAGGCTGCGGGTCAATAACAATTGCGCATGTAACCATTCCATAGATGCATCATATGTGGTATACATGGCAGGTGAATGGGCCCATATTCACCTTTGATATTTCCAGAATCAAGGGGCTTCAACCCGAACTCTTTAGTTGGTCAGTTCATTACTGAGAACAAGAACTTCTAGTTCTTTGATATTCACCTATGTGAATTTGCACATCATACTTCAAATGAGATGGCTAACACGAATGTCAACTGAATAAATTATCAATATTGGTAAATTTCAAATTTACACCATGACATGTGCACTTATCAATAAACTTCGGGTTTATTATGACATGGGTTTTATACCAATAGATATCCACTTTATTGTGGCATTCTTTCGTTTGTGTAGTACAAACTGGAGAACAAAGCGGGTAGCTTTTCATATACAAATTACCCCGCTACAAGTTGTAGTAATAGGAGAATCAAAGCCTTCCTTTATTTATAGTCTCAATATCATCAATCGCCTTCGCGTGTACTTTTGGAAACTGGATAAGTTTCTTTGAGACTTACTACAGCACAATACTCAATTGTGTTTCTCCAACATAGTAATAATTGGCTCTTCGAGAGCTCTCAATTAACTTTGTACTACCACAGACTGAGGTTCGAGATCCTCACATTCTTGTATTCCGTATTTTCAAGAGTCTCAGGCTCAATAGATTCTTCGTGAATCTCGGAATTAATCAAATCATGAGCGTCCTCATGTGATTCTTTCATAGTGTCATTTAGATCGTTCTTTTTCCTCTTTCTAGGATTTCGATCTTTGGAACCTAATGGTCTGCCACGCTTCTGGCGTGCATTTGACTCATTGGATATGACACTAGATATTTGTCCAATAGGGACTTCAATACGGATCGGAACATTTTCCCGCGTGAATGTGTGATTTCGTTATCCTCTTCAAGTCCGTAAATGCGTCAGGCATTTGATTTGCTATTCTTTGCAAATGGATAATCTTTTGTACCTCTTTCTTTCAAATAGAGGTATGTGGATCAAGATGAGATAATGATGCATTTTTCCACAAAATTTCCCGTTTGGTTTCACCAACTTCTCCCCCTAATTTTGGGAAAAGTGTCTCATCCAATTGACAGTCTGCAAATAGTGCAGTGAACAAATCTCCTGTCAATGTTTCGAGGTAGCGAATAATGGAGGACGCGTCAAACTCAACATATATTCCTAACCTCCTTTGCAAACCCATTTTGGTGCGGGGTGGCGGTGCTACAGGCACATATACTGCGCATCCAAAGCTTCTTAAATGGGATATATTGGGTTCATGACCCAAAACCAATTGCAATGGGGAATATTTGTGTCAATTCGTCAGTCAGAGACGAACTAGCATTGCTGTATGCAACATGGCGTGACCCCGAACCGAAGTGGGTAGCCGACGAACTAGCATTGCTTCATGCAAAATGGCGTGACCCCAAACCGAAGTGGGCAGCCGACAAACTAGTATTGTTGCATTCAAAATGGCGTGAACCCAAACCGAAATGGGCAGCCTCGTTTTCATGAAGAATTCAAGATTATTCTCATCTATTGTCTCAATATGATATCCATTTTGAATGATATCTTTAAAACTCAACAAGTTCCTTTTAGACTTGGAGGAGAACATTTCTCAATGATTAACGTCATGCCTTTGGGCAGAGTTAGATTTGCTCTTCCGGTGCCTTCAATCAATTTACTACTTCCATAGATTGTAGTAATGTTTGCCTTACACAATTACTCTTCTTTTCTTTGAGTATTGTATGTGTAGTACATGAATCAACTAGGCAAATACTTTTACAATTGGACGCTGGTCCAAGTTCGCTTTGTGAGATATCTATATTTGCTATCCCATAGTTTAACATACAAAAGAAATACACGAACATAAGAATAAACAAGTTCAATTCTTTTGTGTCACATAATATTTTCAAAATCTGCTACTAACAGTTGGCTAACAAAATCAGATATGTTATCCATAATCAATTACTTTGCAGTTTGAAAATTTCAGCGTTTTTCCTGAGACAATCGATTATTAAACACACACAATCGATTGTTGAAACATATACAATCGATTGTTAAACATAGACAATCGATTGTGGATGATTTTTGAAAAATTCCAGATTACACTGCCTAACGACAATCGATTGTTAGATATAGACAATCGATTGTGGGTGATTTTTGAAAAATTCCAGACCTCACTGTTTCAAGACAATCGATTGTTAGACAAAGACAATCGATTGTTGGCTATTTTTGAAAAATTCCAGAACACACTGTTTCAAGACAATCGATTGTTAGCCAAAGACAATCGATTGTTGATCAATTGTTTTTCAACTTTAATGCGAAAATAGTTGATAATCGACTAGTCTTTCAGGCTAGTCGATTACCCCCACTGGAAAATAAAAGTTTTATTGATATTTGAACATATTGAAGATATTCTAAAGAACTACTGCTAACATTGCTTTATGAACTAACTAATACGAGCTAATGCTAATGACTATTAGTTTATTCACTAACTAATACAAATAAGTAGAACAAAATCAAATAACTCCATCTTCTTTCATCACGGATCCATCGCCGATTAGGTGGTCTATTTTTCCATCGGGTTGCTCAAAGAAGTCTGCCACATCCAGGTGGGATATGTCCTCATTGTCGTCATAGACAAAGTTTGTTTCAGGGCCTTTTCTCTTTCGAGATGCTTGATAAAGGTCAACCAAGTGTCTTGGTATACGGCAAATCTTTGACCAGTGCCCTTTCCCACCGCAACGATAACATATAGTTTCTGAACTATTTGCCTTAGGATCTTCGGGATCCCGTTTCTGCTTTCGGTGGTTATCTCTCTTTGGGGGGTGACGGACTTCTTTGGAATTTCTTCCTTGTCCACGTCCTTGGCTTTGACCCCGTTTATGACCGTGATCATGGTCCCTTTTATGTTTGGCATAATGCGAGTGCACCATATCTGCTTCAGGCAGTGGTGTAGACCCAGTTGGTCTATTTTCGTGATTTCTCATGAGCAGATCATTATTTCGCTCAGCCACTAGTAAGAGAGAAATTAGTTCAGAGTACTTCGTAAAGCCTTTCTCTCGGTACTGTTGCTGCAGTACCATATTGGAGGCATGAAACGTTGTAAACGTTTTCTCAAGCATATCGTAATCGGAGATGTTATCTCCACATAGCTTCAGTTTAGAAGTAATTCTGAACATAGCAGAATTATATTCAGAAACGGACTTAAAGTCCTGTAGCCTCAGATGTGCCCAATCATATCGTGCTTGTGGCAGAGTGACCAACTTCAGGTTGTCATATCTCTCCTTTAAGCTGTTCCACAAAACGAGTGGGTCCTTGACGGTGAGATATTCAATCTTCAAACCTTCGTCAAGGTGGTGGCGCAAGAAAATCAAGGCCCTCGCACAATCTTGGGTGGATGCTTTTTCTTTATCTTTGAGGGTGTCTCCGAGACCCATAGCATCTAGGTGGATTTCAGCATCCAACACCCATGTCATATAGTTCTTGCCCGAAATTTCAAGGGCAACGAACTTTCTTTTCATAATGTCAGACATACTCGAAAATTAAATTAGGAAGAGGGAAAATACCTTGGATTTTCGAGAATGATACTTGAGACGGTAGAGTCTCGTGCTGATAACGTGTTATAAACTAAAGTAAAGACAAGAACAATTATGCAAGAGCAATAGCAATAGAGAGAAGAGTAGAGAGAGTTCTTCTTATTGAGTTGAGAGGGGTGAATTACAATGGTAGAGAGCACCTCTATTTATAGGGAGGAGGAAGATCTTGCTACCAATAATAGGATTCTAAAATCTCTCTAATTAAGTACATTAAAGACATTCACCTTAAATAGAAGTGTAAGAATCTTCTATTTCATAACAAAATACTACTATTCCTCCATATCAATCAATAATAGAAAGAGAGTAACACGTACGTATAAATGCAACCAACCCTTCTTCTCCATTTCTCTTTCTTTCGCAGATCTTAAAGGCTACTCTTTACAGTACAACTCCCTCTCTAATCTCATAATAATAATAATCTCCAATGGGAACGGCATTGTTGTCCCTTCTTATCTTTTCTCTCTTCTTCCTTTCTTCCGCCACTCCCTCGGCCGCAAACCACCGCAAAGTTGAGTACCTAAAACTCCCATTACTTCACAAAGACACATTCCAACCAAACCCTTCACAATCACTCTCCTCTGACCTCCGCCGTATGAACACTCTTTACTCCTCCCTTAACCACCGTAGCATCCGCTCAGCTAAACTCCCATTAACTTCTGGCGCATCTTCCGGCAGCGGTCAGTATTTCGTCGATCTTAAACTTGGTACACCGCCGCAACGCCTTCTTTTAGTAGCCGATACCGGCAGTGACCTCGTCTGGGTTACCTGCTCGGCCTGCCGGAACTGCTCTTCCCGCCGCCGTGGCTCCGCATTCCTCGCCCGTCATTCCTCCACGTACTTTCCCTTCCATTGCTACGATAAAAAATGTAGGCTCGTCCCCAACCCGCGAGGCGTTGCGTGTAACCACACGCGCCAACACAGTCCGTGCCGTTACGTGTACTCTTACTCCGATGAGTCTGAAACCAGAGGATTTTTCTCTACCGAAACGACGACGCTTAATGCCAGCTCAGGCAGTGCTGTGAAGTTTAAAAAGTTTGCATTTGGTTGTAGTTTTGAATCGTCCGGTCCAAGCATTACCGGTCCGAGTTTTAACGGAGCTCAAGGTGTAATGGGCTTGGGCCGCGGTTCGATTTCATTAGCGAGTCAACTCGGCCGCCGGTTCGGCAACAAGTTTTCTTACTGTTTAATGGACTACACGTTATCTCCAACTCCAACGAGTTACTTATTAATCGGCCGGTCCGCTGCAGTCAACGATTCGAAAGTGAGTTACACGCCGATGATAAATAACCCATTTACGTCGACGTTTTACTATATTGGGATTGAAAGCGTTTATATTGAGGATGTAAAATTACAAATAAATCCTTCCGTTTGGGCTATTGATGAGTTGGGAAATGGCGGGACAGTTATGGATTCAGGGACAACATTGACTTTTCTCGCCGAGCCGGCTTATCGGCGTATACTGAGAGAGTTTAAGCGGCTGGTTTCGCTGCCGAAAGTCGATGACCCGACTCTTGGGTTTGACTTGTGTGTAAACGTATCGGGCGTAACGAGACCGAGTTTCCCTAAAATGAGTTTCAAACTCAGTGGTGACTCGGTACTCTCCCCGCCATCCGGGAACTACTTCATCGACACCGCGGAGGACGTTAAATGCCTCGCATTGCAACCGTTGGCCGCTCCCTCGGGGTTCTCGGTCATCGGAAACTTAATGCAGCAAGGGTTTGTGTTCGAGTTTGATAGGGATCGATCGCGGATTGGTTTTACGCGACATGGATGTGGTTTGCCATGATAACTGGGTAACTCATCGAGTCGTGGATACTTTCTTTTTGTCTTTTAATTTTTTTTTTGGGTTGAAGGGTGAGGTATATTGTTTTTCCTGTGGAAATTAATATAAGTCGATTTGTTGTAGTAAATATAGTTAAATATAATTTGTATTCTTTGTCGTTTTTGTTTGTATGATTTTTATAGGAAACGGACAAACAATGTGGAGAGGCAAAAATAATAAGGGAGGAGATGTTTTCGTTGCTTTTCGCTGTCTGTCTGATTTATGTTTGATGCTTTCACGTGAAATTCTTAATGAATTATGGCATTAATTTGGACTTTTGGGAAGGGGAAGGGAAGGGAGGGGAAAACACAAATTCAACTGTATGGTGACTGTATCCACATGAACAGGTCAATGCTTGTGGAACATGAAGTTAATTTTTATTTTGTATTTTTTTTCTTAATAATGTTTGTATTATTTTCTGGCAAATAGTATTCATTTGATCACTCTTCAATAAATGTATCACATAAAATGAAATTGTCCAAGCACGTATGCATGTATTGTCCGTTTTAGCCTAACATGTCTTATAATTTATTTATTTGGCTGTGCTATTATCGAGTCAAAAAATACACGTATTATTTTTGTGTGCAAAAGTAAATTTATGATTTCTAGAATATGCGTGCATCACTAAAAATATTAAGTAGAGATAGATCCGTATTCTTTTAAATTAGTAATACAATATACGACCAAGTGCTTCATTCGAGCTTTTTTCAAATAATATGAGACCAATTTTTGAAAACTTTCTTCTTAAAGTTTTCAATTCGCCCATCCGTCATGAGCGCTATGTAATTTTTTTTTATAATGTGCAAACGAATATCCCAATGTAATTGGAAATTGATATAACTAGTCTTTCTGCTATTTATAAGTCTCCAATTGAAAAAGTTGAAGCTTGCTCAACTACTCATCCTTCACCTGCTCTGCTCCATTATCATTCCTAATATTGAATAAACACAGAATAGGTATGAAAACATGAAAACGAAAGCTATCGATATCTAACAAAACAAACCAAAAGAAAGAAGTTAACTGTAATTTTCATGAACTGTATAAATCACTATATTTTCATTTGATTTTATGAATTCGGTGTAGTTTTTACCCTATAAAATAATGGTGTAATAACTTCACCTCATCCATGACAAAAAGTTGGTTCTATAAATTGCCCTAAATGAGTAATTTTCAAGGATTACTATTTCCTAACAAAAGGGCAAATAAACTTTTCATGTTTTCTACCCCATGTTTCTAAAATGTCAATGTAAGGTTGTTATATATGTTTGGGGGTCGAAAAATTGAAGGATATTCCTGTCAATTTCTTGTCTGATTGTCATGTCAAACGACAACTTTTTTTCCTATTTGACAGCTCCCCTCACATATCCCTAGGCTTAGTTCAAATTTACACTCTCACTATTTTATTGCACCTCAAAAATAGAGATTGCTTTGTATTGCAAAAGAGACTTTACTTTCTCTACGTCCCCATTGAATTATAGCTAAAATAAACTTCGGTCCATGAATGATTTACTGGGCATTTGGACATCAGAATTATAAAATTTCGGAAAAAAATGGCAAAACTTTTTAAATGATAATGTTATTTGAAATTTTTATGAGTAGTTTAAAGTAAAAATTTTGAAAAATTATTTTTTTGAATTTTTGTCGTATTTTTAAAAAATTCCTCAATTAATTTTCAAGTGGAATTGAAGATTTTATGGCCAAACAATAATTTCGAAAAAAAAATAAAAAAATAAAAAGAATTTCTTTCCTGGCCAAACGAACCCTTAGGTTCTCGCGTTTATCAGGCAATGTTTTTATATTTCAATGTGGGATTTTTAAGTATGAATCCGTATTTAGTTGAGCCTTAATGTGCATATTAAAATCCGATAAAAACCCAAAAAAGAGAAAAGACTTAGCTTATCAGATATTGCATTTATTTCGAAGAGAAATTAAAAAATAGTCAGATTTACAACTGGTCGTTTAAAAATAGCCCAATTTCAAAAGTAATTGAAATTTAGCCACTTTTCATATAAAGATAAATCTGAGCGAAAACACTGTTCAAAACCTGAAAAATACTCTAGTATATATGTTGGAGTTCCAGCATAAGTATACTTGAACTCCAGCATATTATACTGGAGTTCCAGGATAAATATGCAGGAACTCCAGCATAATACGATGGAACTCCAACATAAGTACACTAGAACTCTAACATAATATACTGGAGTTCCAGCAAGTATAGCTGTCCAGTATAATATACTGGAGTTCGGAGCACTGATGCTCCAGCTCCAGTATATTATATTAGAACCAGTAAAGTATACCAGTCTAGCATAATATGTTGGAGTTCATGCACATGTTCACCAAACTCCGGTATATTATGCTGGATCGGTTTCTATCAAATAGTGGTTATTTTTCATTAACTTTGTAAACTAACAATTTTTAAATGACCAGTTCGAAAACTGACTAAGCCGTGGTATTTTACCTCATTTGGGGGGAGGGTTTATCAGAGACAAGTCACGATTTAAAGATAATGAATTTGAAATTTTAATCTTTTTATATAATTAAATTCTAAATAATTTATATACATATGAATGAATTTCTTAAGAAGGATCAAGCTTAATGAGTTCGACCCAAATAGTAGTTTACACCATCTCCTCCCTGAAACTTATTGCTCCCTGGTCTCATCTAATAGGAATGTACTTTTAGTTGATCATGAAATATAAAAAAAATAAAGGTTTTTTTTTTTCAAAAAAATGTGAATTGAAATGTGCCCTAAACATTCATAAATCATTTAGTTAAAAATAAAACGAAAAGCTTAAAATCAATTTTGTTATTAAATATCACTAAAATATCATTCTTTTTGCAATAGATTTTAAAAAAATTGTCACAAAAAATGAAACGGTCTATCCTCTATATCATGGAGCTAGTCAAGAATCAAGTTTATGTCAATTTGTGTTGAGTGTACTCATCAACAATTTTTTCCGAACAACTACATTTTTAATTTTTTTTCTATTTTGGGACCCAATCAATATTTTGGTTTATTTTCCAATTATTTTATGTATGCTTTATCCATTCCGAACCTTAATATGTATAACCTGTGAACTGCTAATAAAAATTAAGCGCTTCTTAAAAAGGTAAAAGTTTTTTAAGCAATCATTAGTGTATCTAGGTGTCATTACAAAGTGCATTATCACATGGTAGAAAAACGATCTCGTTTAGAATATCCTTATTTTTCATAAAAAAATTCTCCAAATTAAACCTTTCAAGAAAAGCAAGCTTAATTGCCCTACAATCAATTGGACCATCCACCCCCCACCCCTACCCCACCCCCAAAAAAAAAAGAAGATTAAAAAAGGAAAAAAGAAATAGTTAGTTGAAAGTTAATTTATCTACATTCATCGTGCGATGATATAGCAAACTTCTTTCGTCCTTAAAAAATATTTCGTGTTTATGTTACAGAAATAAAGAACCTTTTAGTAAAAAATATTTTATCATTTTTGAACTTATCGACGTAAATTTAAATTTATTGTACTACTGAAATTCAAATATCAATAATTCAAACAAACAAAAAAAAAGTATAATTTTCGCCTTTTCCTTACGTGTCAACATAAAAAATTTGAAATAATATAGATCACAAGATGGACAGTGCTACCATTATATTATTTTCATTCTTGTTTTCTAGTTGAAAATTGATTACTCCCTTTGAAGATCTTAGAAGATTGATATGTTATAATCACCAACTTTATTTAGCAATAATTAAGACATAATAAGTTCGAGCATATACATCTTTGAGTATGACATTATTATTGTCAATGCCAATACTCCTCCTTGATTTCATGCAACACAGACATGGTCAAATTGTCGTTTTCGAATAATTTTCAATTGATATTTCGAAATATATATTTTTTAAAATTGCATAATAATAGCATAAAATTGCACTTTAGAAAAGTTAATAGCTAGAAATAAAGAAGGAATTCTAGAAAAATTTAGATACTATTGGGAAAGCTATCGTGAAAATGCATTTGAATGTAATGGGGTAATTACATAGTATATCATATTTGCTTGGCCAAATAATTAATTGATCATTAGAAAATTATGTATAATTAGATAAGTGTAACTACATTTTCCAATTATCAAGAGAGAGGTGAGAGTTGACTGTAATTCACTGTGTAATTATAAGGTTTTTTTGTAGTTTCTTTCCTTTTTGTTTTTATTTTAATTTATTTTCTTTATAACTTTTTATTTCTATTATTTAAATTTTTACTTTTTAATTTCTTTAGATTTTAAAATATATTTTTCCTTGTAGATTATTATCTTTTAATTCTCTACCTTTACTTGTGACTTCATGTAATTGCTCATATTTTATTTTTTATTTATTTTATTATTTTTTTGAATTTTAAAATTGTGTTGTATACTTACATGGTTCAAGTTTACTTATTTTAATAGTATTGACTGTTTGTAACAGTAGCTAGTCAGCGGCTACTAGAAACTCTGTAATATTTGATCTGTTGATGAAATGAAATTAATTTTTATAAAAAAAAATAGTATTGGCTCACATTGCAAGTTGTTCATTTTTTTAGTTAGAATTGATAGATTAGTTTTTCAAATATTTGAATAATGTTATAATATTATATTTATAAATATTAATTATTTTATCAAAAATGAATTCCATGATGTTCTTAAAAAATTTAATTTTGAGTTTTTCTATGTATCTAAATTAAATATTATTAATTTGAAATATATATAAAAATTATTTTTACAATATTAGTTATAAATATATGATTATTAATTAATATATATTTACAAAAAAATATACATCTTAAATATCTAATATAATATCATTTATACTTATAAAAATTCATAGGCATATATTCATTATATTAACTTTTAAGTTGTGATAATTACTTCATTTAAAATTTAATCTAACTGTATATAATTATACTTGTGCAATCAAAATATAAACTTGTAATATATTGTAAGCATCCTATAGCGTCTGAGAGCCGCAAGTTAAATGAGATGGAGCGGTGTTACACGGTGCAAGAGAAGGAAATAATAGCCATTGTGTATTGCCTTCATACATATAGACATTATCTGCTCGGGTCGAGGTTTGTGGTCAAGACAGACAATGTGGCTACGAATTACTTTCACATGCAGAAGAAGCTCACACCAAATCAGGCTAGGTGGAAAGATTTCTTGGCCGAGTTTGATTATGTGCTGGAGCACAAGCCGAGCAAAGGTAAAGTTGTAACCAATGCCTTGAGCCGGAAAGACGAGCTTGCGCAATTACTTCAACAAGATGGGACATTCATGAGGCTATAAAAGAAGCCATGCAACATGATCGAGCAACCAAACAACTTATCGAGTTAGTCAATCGGCGGAATATCAGATGTTTATGGGTTAGACAGCCTACTGCTTACAACAGGTCGGTGGTTCTACGTGCCTAAGTTTGGAGTATTAGACGACGGATCATAAGGGAGAGTCATGGCACAATGTATTGGTCATCCACGCCAACGTCGCACTAGGGCCTTGGTTGAGTCAGTTTACTATTGGCCACACATGTGAGATTACATAAAGTATTATGTGTAGACTTGTCTTGGCTGCCAACAGGAAAAGGTTGAGCAACAACAATTCAGAGGACTTTTGGAGCCACTACTAGTTGCAAAACTGTCAATGGGAGAGCGTGACTATGGACTTTATCACTTTTCTACTGAAATCTGACGGTTATGGTACTATTATGGTGGTGGTGGATAGATATTCTAAATATGTCACATTCATGCATGCCTCACCAGGTTGCATTCCCAAGGAAGCTGCTAAGCTATTCTTTAAGAACGTGGTGAAGTATTGGGGCTTACCGAGGAATACTATCAATGATCGGGACCCTAGTTTTACTAGAAACTTTTGGAGAGAGTTATTCAACATACTTGGCACAGAATTGCACTTTTCCACTAGTTTCCACCCATAGACAAATGAACAAACGGAACAGGTCAATGCCTTACTAGAATGCTACTTGAGGCATTATTTTAGTGCGCATCAGAAAGATTGGGTAAGGCTCCTAGACATCACCTAATTCTCTTATAACTTACATAGTGATTCCACGGGGCGGACTCCATTTGATCTAGCCACAGGCCAACAACCACAAACTCCACATTCATTACCAGTTGTGTTTCGAGGGAAAGAGTTTGGGGGCTTATCATATAGCCAATGAATGGGAGGATCGGCGTGACACTGTTAAGTTCTACTTGGATAGGGCAGCTAAGAAGATGAAGAAGTTCGCGAACCAAAAGCGCCGTCCCACGGACTATAAAGTTGGGGACATGGTCATGTGAAGTTTAACCCAAGATAGTTCAAGGCGCTACAGGGCATACATCAGAATCTAATTCGCAAGTATGAGGCCATTTAAGATCATCGCTTAGGTAGGCAATATCTCATATAAGCTTGATATGCCATTGTATTTTAAGATCTACCCCGTCTTCCATACCAGCATGCTTAAGCCATATCATGAATATAAAGATGATCCTAGTAAGGTCCAATCAAGTCGAGCACCTATGATTATCACTACCTCATATGATCGGGAGATTGAGGCTATTATGGATTACCAGGACAGGAAAAAACAACGGCAAAAATTCACCACTATGTTTCCCGTCCATTGGAAGGGGAAATCAACGGAAAAGGCCACATAGAAACGATATGAAGACTTATGTCAATTCAAAGGTAGGATCCGAGAGTTTATGCTGCAGCATTGCACTGCGGTCGTTGCAATAGTAGGTGGGAGAGAGTGTGATGACCCACTACGCAATCATGCAACATAGGCGCCATATGGCATATATTAATGACATGTGGAAGATTGCATAGGAGGAATGCTAGCATTTGCAAGAAGATTCTAGAGAAGTATGGACATTTCCTTAGGAAGATCCTAGATCCTTATGGATTTGCTAGGAAAATCCTTGGAATATTCTTAGCTTGTAGAGAATTCTAGGGAAATCCCTTATCTTGTAAATATTAAGGACTTGTGTAATAACTAATATCCACACTCTAACCCCTAGGATACTAGATATGGGGTGGAGAGGGGGGGGGGGGGGAATTCATTTATAACTCGCCAAGCAAACAATTAAAGTTGTCTCTAATACAAAGCTTCATTTAACAATTCTCTTGTGTTCTTTCTACCATTCTCTTAGCGATCTTGAGTGTAGTAAGGCTGACTTGGCATAACAAGAACGTGAGCAAGTTGTGCAAGATTGTGAGCGAGTTATCAAGTGCTGCACGTGTACTTAGTTAACAACTAAGGACGTGGCATAGGGCTCGAAAGCGATATCTGGTTAAGATGAAGGAATCCTATCTATTCCATCATAACATTAGTGGTATTTGATCAACAGGTAACAATTCGAATCTCAGTATTACAACAATAAACCTAGCGTAATTCCGCAAGTAGAATTTTGGAATGATAGTATGTACACGGTCCTATACCTACATTTTAAAAATAAAATAAAATAGGATCAGTTCTCAATTTTGCGTGTCATCCTTGCGTAGGGGCCGATTTAATCTTCTTTGTATCGTTCCAAGTTTATCGGATGTCGTTGATGGGACAGTTTTATCTTTATCTTGCGAAGGTAGAAAGACAATTTTTGATAGATCCTTAGTTCAATCTCAGTATTACAAGTTCAAATCTAATAGCCTCCTAGTTACTGTTTGCCGAATTGATCTTTCCTATTCTTGTTAATTATTTACTAAAAGAAAGCAATTTTATTTGGATCATAAGGGACCACTCAAAGTTTTCAGAATGGACTCCACTCTTTCGTAGGCCCAAAGTAGTTCGTTCTAATTGAAAATTATTGAGGGGGGCTTTTTGGGCTAAGCTAATGGCAGTGATTTAGTGTTTAGATTTCTTTCTCAATAAAAGAAGAGAATCTAATGATGAACAAAATAATACGTTAAATGTTGTGGGCTTGGTCTACACAACAAGTGCTGTTTTGGTCCACAAGTTGATGATTGTTTGGTGTACTGCCATTATAATTTTGAACAACCCCATTTTGCTTTCTTTGCGTGGGTTTGTGTCAGATAGAAGAGTTATTGCTGAAGCTGTAGGAATGGTCTGCACTTGCTAAATCCACCTACAATAAAGTGCCTCTATTTATTTCATCCCGAATCATCGAGTTCGAGCTCTGAAAATAAAAAACTTCTTAATAGAAAATGCCTTATAATCAATGGCGGAGCCAATGAAAGCAGCCTTTAACGCTCGGCTAACACAATAAAAGGAGTCTTTGTTGGTTGGAGTTGGATAGAACCCAGGCAACTGTCTAAAATTTGAATCTTAATATACCATTGAAATATATATATATATATGTTATTTATGATATATACACATATTTTTATTCCGAAATCAGCGTGGGCCGGTCGGTGACCCCCTACTCAAAGGGTAGATCTGCCTCTCTTACAACCTTAATAAACATATCCTATGCGAATAAAATATATACAGGTTACTGTCCATAAGTGAAATTATAATTCAAAACGGATCAAAGAAGAGTGGGGAACCTTTCGCTAATTTTTGAAAATCGACATTAAGAAATGTTTTCACACCATCGACCGACATCGACTCATCCCAATCTTTATGGAATAGATCGATCACGGCTTCAAATTTTAAATAAGTGATGCAGGTGAATAAAAGTTTTCTTACTCATATAATCATTATATGGTAGGAAAACTTATTCCTCCCACGTGATATGTAAAATCTTCTTTTTTAATTTTTATTTTCTGGGTGGCCATCTCAATATTTAATGAGCCAAGCCTTTCTTTACACTTTACAGCATATAGTACATTTAAAATTTTTCTTGGTATAGATGGAAGTTGGGGGTATTTCTACTGCCCAACGTGCACAAATTTATTGATGGAAAGACACTCGTGAAAATTATATATTCCCATTTATTTATCTTATAAGCCCTTTTGCTAATTTTTACATGATTCTCTTATCAAAATATGTCAATGCTGTTAAAGATTTTTCAATGATATAGCAAAATTAGTGTTCATATTTCGAGTACTCTCATATTTCTTTAAACTTCAAAAGATTAACTGTAGAATGTATAACACTAAAATTACTAAGTTGAATTATATTCTAGATTTAAAAGTCCTGAGAGAGGTGCATGTTTCATATATGAAAAGTCATTGGTACTGTAACCATTCAATCCCAAACGATAAAATTTTGTACTATATTATATTGTTTGAAAAACAATAATTATTACTTCAAATATTTACTTGCCAAATTCTAGTACTATCAACTTTTTAAGGCTAATATGTTTGTTGTGTGGTCATGACTCATGAGGCTAACATATTTAGTATTGTGTATGGGTGTTTATAAAAATCTGAAAACCAAATTAAACCGATTAACAAAATTGATGCTTTTTGGTTTGGTTTGGTTTGGTTTTGATTTTGAAATTTCAAAATCAATTAAATTTGGTTTGTTTTTTATTTTAATTAAAAAAATCAAACCAAACTGAATATCGGTATAGTTGTTTTAAACTTATTATTACACCTATATATATGTATGCTTTTATACAAAGTTTTAAATTTTTTATAGTAAATATTAATCGTTTGCACTTTTAATACAGTTCTTTACCTTTACATTCTAGTTTAATTGATAGTTTTCTTTTGTTAAGTGTAAGAATCTATTTCATATTTAAATGAATATAGTTTTAATTGAGTCCTTTAAATTATTCATCACTATTTGATTCAATTTATCATAAATATATCTTGGAAAATAATAGATTTGTCAAAGGACAACTGATTTAATAGTATTACGTTGAAAACGTGGTTGCCGAAATGTGTGTTTGGTAGTGTATGTCTTATATTTAAGAAAAACCCGACAAATAACCGAAAAAACCAAAAAAGTGACCTAAACCGAATCGAGGAAAAATCGACACAATTGTTTTGGTTTGATTCTAAATCATTAAAAATCGACTTACTTGGTTTGATTTCTTTTTAGGGAAAAACCGATCCAACCTGAACAATGAACAACCCTAGTACCGTGTATTGGTAAAAACTTATTCGCATTCGGCCATAATTCCACCAAGTACCATATGTTTGTCCAGTCAATATAGGGTAGAGCGCATTAGAGAAAATAATGCATGCATTAGCTTTGTGTATTTCTAAGAATTTGTTTGATACGTCTTTTCAACTTATGTATAACTAATACAAGCATTAGCTATACAATATATTGGTTATTCTATGTACAACTAATCTTTCTTGAGTCGAGGGTCTCCTGGAAACAGCCTCTCTGCCCCTCGAGGTAGGGGTAAGGTCAGCTTATATACTATCCTCCCCAAACCTCACTTGTGGGATTATACTGGATTAATGTTATTGTTATTGTATGTACAGCTACTGCATAGCAAACCATGGTATTAGCAATACTAAGGCAATTGATGCATGCATTAGCATGATTAAAGGCCAAATTATCCTTAAAGTCTTTTAAAGCTAAAGAATGTGGAGGAGTATTTTGTAAATAAATAATTTTCTTAAAAGTTATGCAATTGATTTTAATATTTAATATATTACACCTAACAATGAATAAGAAATAATCTTTTCATAGCAAACACTTGCATTTCTAATACATACATTAGTAATCCCTATATTACTAATACACTTTATTCAACATTATTCTTATATATCCTATCAGACGCCCCAAAGAGTAATAACTCACAGTACTGATTTTACAAATTTAAATAAAATTAAAGATTCGATTATTGAATTCAAAATGAAATTGAATACTCTGATGCACTCCCTACTCCAAACAATCTTTTTTATATGTGAGAATTAGTTATATTAGTTGTAAATTTGGGATGGGTATCGGAAGCTTTAGTTGAAGCTGGACAAGAGTTGGAAAACACGGACTTTTTGATGGGCTTAAATGTCATTCTACTGGGCCTAAAAAGTTTTCTTGACTCATACGAGTAAGGTTCAAAGGATTGGGAAAAGGAAATTTTACATAAATACCCCAATAAATTTGAACTTATCAATCTTTAGCTATTAATCATTGACTTATTAAAATTAGTTAAATGCATATAAAAATTAAAAATTCAAATAAATAAAGTTCTTTCTCTTCAAGAATCATACGCAAATGTCTCTTTTCATATTTTAAACGTGATCAGCGACATTAGATGGAATACGGAAAAGAAATGCATAGATGGTGTAGCAATTAAGGTAATGAAATAAAAAAAATTATACAAGAGTCCAAAAATCTAAAAGATTTTTCTCAAGGGGTATGACTGAAATTCATTGAAAACATATAGATGAGTCGATATATAAAATCTGAGAAAGATTGGAGGTGATTTTAACTGATTTGGTTTAAGTTAAACTCGAGTTTAAAAAATACTTCTGCGACACATGTATTGTGCACACAAATATACATAGATATACATGTGAGACACATTAGATACAAATATGATACATGTGTGATATACATATCATTTTTTTTTGTCATATTCTTCTTCTACTTCGAATTTTTAATTCAAACCACATCAAAACTCCACCAAATCATTTCAAAACTGAGATTCAAACTTCTTAAAATGTGTCCAGTCTACTCTAATAATATCCACACAAAAGAAATTAAATTAAATTTTTTTGGCTCCAAATGTCTAATAGGCTAGTATTAATTGAATTTAGCTAATATTAATAATATTTTGTGATTTGTTCAATTTTTATATTAACAACAACTACCCAGTATAGTCCCACAAAGTGGGGTCTGGGAGGGTTATATGTAGACGGGCCTTACCCCTACCCAAAGGGAAGAGAGGCTGTTTCCCATCGACCCTCGGCTTAGTGAAGGAAAAGAAAAAATAAAAAAACAAAAACAAAAACAAAGAAGCATTAGTAACCCCAGCATAAATAACTATCTAAACATAAGAACCATAACTAAAATAGCATGCAATAATATCAAACAGTAACTACCATAAATAACTACCAAATAACTACTATAAGGGAGACACAATCCAATACACACAACATCTATGGATAGCCCTGTCAAGCCTCACCCAAGCCCGGGTGAGGAGTACGAAAAACTCTAGGAGCCCCTATCCTACAACCCTGATACCAGACCTCCAGACTTTTCTATCAAGGGCCATGTCCTCGGAAACCCGCATTCTAGCCATGTCATGCCCAATCACCTCTCCCCAATACCTCTTAGGCCTCCCTCTGCCTCGCCGTACGCCGACCATCGCCAGCCGCTCACAACTCCTCATCGGGGCATCAGGACTTCTCCTCCGTACATGCCCGAACCACCTCAGCCTCGCTTCTCGCATCTTCTCATCCACCGGGGTCACCCCCACATTCGCTCTAGCAACTTCATTATTAATCTTATCCAACCTGGTGAGCCCGCACATCCACCTAAGCATCCTCATCTCCGCAACCTTCATTCTCTGAACATGCGAGTTTTTCACTGGCCAGCACTCCGCCCCATACAGCATGGCAGATCTAACCACAGCTCTATAAAATTTTCCCTTGAGTTTCTGTGGAACTTTCTTGTCACACAGGACTCCTGATGCAAGCCTCCACTTTGCCCACCCCGCTCCTATACGATGAGTGACGTCCCCGTCAATCTCTACGTCACCCTGAATCACCGACCCAAGATATCTGACACTGTCCCTCTTGAGTATGACCTGAGATCCAATCATCACGTCCCTGCCTACTTCGCTCGGCTCGACGCTAAACTTGCGCTCCAGGTATTCTGTCTTAGATCTGCTTATTTTGAAACCCTTAGACTCGAGAGTCTGTCTCCATACTTCTAACCTCTCAATAACACCGACCCTCGTCTCGTCTATCAAGACTATGTCATCAGCAAATAACATACACCAAGGCATATCCCCTTGAATATGTCGGGTTAAAGCATCCATCACCAAGGCAAACAAGAGAGGGCTAAGCGCCGATCCTTGATGGAGCCCCATAACCACTAGAAAATGGTCTGAGTCGCCACCAACCGTCCTAACCCTAGTCTTAGCTCCATCGTACATGTCATTGATTACTCTGATGTAGGCTTCCGGCACGCTCTTCGCCTCCAATCACCTCCATAGCACCTCCTTTGGGACCTTGTCATACGCCTTCTCCAAGTCGATAAGCACCATGTGCAGGTCTTTTTTCTTATCCCTGAACTGCTCCACCAGCCTCCTGACAAGGTGGATAGCTTCTGTAGTGGAGCGACCCGGCATAAAACCGAACTGGTTCACAGATATAGATGTCATCTCCCTCACCCTCGCCTCGATCACCCGCTCCTAGACCTTCATGGTGTGACTTAGTAATTTGATACCCCTATATTTGTTGCAACACTGGATGTCCCCTTTGTTCTTGTACAAGGGCACCACTGTACTCCACCTTCACTCCTCCAGCATTCTTTTGGTCCTGAAGATCGCATTGAACAACCTGGAGAGCCACTCCACTCCTGAACTACCCATGCACTTCGAGAACTCCACCGGGATCTCGTCAGGCCCGGTCGCTCGACCCCTACTCATCCTACGCAAAGCCCCTATGACCTCCTCCACCCTAATGCGCCTGCAGTACCCAAGGTCTCTATGTTGCTCTGAATGACCCAACTCCCCTAGCTCTATGTTACGATCCCCCTCTCCGTTAAGTAAGCCTCGAAAGTACGCCTGCCACCTCTGCTTGACTTGAGACTCCCCCATCAGAACTCTACCATCCTCGCCCTTAATGCACCTAACTTGGTCAAGATCACGCGCCTTCCTTTCCTTTGCTTTAGCTAATCGGAATAACTTCCTATCCCCGCCTTTCTACCCTAGCTCCTCGTACATGCAACCAAACGCCGCGTTTTTAGCTTTCGTAACCGTCAGCTTTGCTTCTTTCCTCGTCACCTTGTAGATTTCTTTGTTCGCTCTCCGTTCTTCATCGTTTGTGCTCCTTGCCAACTTAGCAAACGCCGCCTTCTTCAACTCCACTTTTCCTTCGACTACATCGTTCCACTACCAGTCACCCTGATGTCTGCCTGAATAGCCCTTGGCTACCCCAAGCACATCCCGTGCTACATCCCTAGCCAAGTTCGCCGTCTCTGACCACATAGCGTCCGCTTCCCCAGAACTTCTCCAAGCTCCGCCCTCAGCTAACCTCTTATCCAACTCCTGTGCTTTCTTCTTAGTCAAAACACCCCATCTAATCCGCGGCTGTCCCCGAGCACCCCTCCTCTTCCTCTACACCCAGAGACCGAAATCCATTACTAAGGGTCTATGAAGAGTCGAAAGGGAAATAAGTAAAGTTTGTATGGTCGAACAACTATAAATTGTGGGCGAAAACAAACCCTAAACCCTAAACTAAGGGAAATAAGTAAAGTTATTAGAGGATTGTTTTACGCTAAATACAATGTTGCCAGTCGGTCGAAAATATTTCATTCACTAGTCAAAGTTTACATAAAATCTATATCTATCTATCTATCTATCTATCTATCTATCTATCTATCTATCTATCTATCTATCTATCTATCTATCTATCTATCTATCTATCTATCTATCTATCTATCTATCTATCTATCTATCTATCTATCTATCTATCTATCTATCTATCTATCTATCTATCTATCTATCTATCTATCAATCTATCTATCTATCTATCTATCTATCTATCTATCTATCTATCTATCTATCTATCTATCTATCTATCTATCTATCTATCTATCTATCTATCTATCTATCTATCTATCTATCTATCTATCTATCTATCTATCTATCTATCTATCTATCTATCTATCTATCTATCTATCTATCTATCTATCTATCTATCTATCTATCTATCTATCTATCTATCTATCTATCTATCTATCTATCTATCTATCTATCTATCTATCTATCTATCTATCTATCTATCTATCTATCTATCTATCTATCTATCTATCTATCTATCTATCTATCTATCTATCTATCTATCTATCTATCTATCTATCTATCTATCTATATCTATCTATCTATATCTATCTATCTATATCTATCTATCTATCTATCTATCTATATATATATATATCTATATCTATATCTATATCTATATCTATAGCTATTTATATAATTATAAAAACACCAATATTTTATGTTAAATATTAAATGACTAAATATTCTCGAAATATTAATCGACTTTTATGTCCTTAAATACTTATATTAATTTAAAGATGGTAATTGTAAATTATCCAATGGTAATATTCTTTTTTAATTAGGACAAAGTAATCATATTATTCTTTGGACATCTTCGTCGATTGTATGCAAACATACTTCTTTTTGGATTATATGTACCCATATAATTTGAATACTGCTAAGAATAGAATTCTATTTAGAGTAAATGTCTATCTTATAGAGAGTTTTACTTTGAGGTTAAGTCATTTTCCCTCCTATAAATAGAGGGGTATTACCCCATTGTAAATCACCCCAAAATATCAATAAGAATTCCCTCTCTCTCTACTTTTCTCTACAATACTCTTCTTTTTTTATTATTTCATAACGCGTTATCAGCACGACACTCTAATCAATTGAGTAGAAGCTTTGGGATTGAGCATAATGATTGTTAATCGTTCTATGAACTTCCTTCAAGATTAATTGCGGATTTAAGGTAAGTATTTTACTTTTCTCTTTCAAATTCTTGTAATTCTATAATTTGATTTTAAATACAAGCATAAACGGTAAATTTTGATTGCAACTTTAAGGTAGCTTGAAAGATATTATAACCACCCAACATGGTAAATTTTATATGTCTTGCCATGATCAAATTCATGTATGATTGTGGGAAAAGGATTAAAAATCCGTCCCATTGAATTTGCTCCATTCTCATTCCCTATAGAGAATGTGATAGCAGTATGTGATAAGTCTGAAAGAAGACAAAACTATTACCGTGAAGGTATCAATGGATGTGGACGTGGCAATAGACGAAATTATAATCGTCATCATTGTGATAATGAAGATAATAAGGATTCTCAAAATAATCCTTCACGATGTGAAAGTAATATCATCAGTTTGACAATATGAGATTTTATAAAGCATATATAGATGATTATGGTCCATTCACGGTGTGAGTGTGACAACATCTAATTTATGAACACATATTCATTCTTGGAAAAATATGAACATGCTAGTGGTAGTGAATATACCACACTCGCCTCTAGAAGGAGGTTTGAGATGATATAAGTAAATAATGTCATTATTATGGCATGAATGGTCATTGATCACGTACCTATTGTACGCCAAAATATTTTGGTAATGTGATTATTAAAGGACAATAATAATGTAAGAAACATATCTTGCATATAATTTTTACCATGACCATAATGATACAAAAGAAATATTCACTATATGGATATTGATTAATATGTGATAGTACCAAATTAATTGAGAACTCAATTGATTACCAATAAGGTATTGTGTTGTAGTAAGTCTCAAAGAAACTTGTTCATTTTCCAAAGTATATGCGAAAGCGGTTGATCGTATTGAGACTATAAATAAAGGTTATATCTTCTATTACTACAACTTGTAGCGGAATAATATGTATGCGAAAAGCTATCCGCTTTATTCTCCAGTTTGTACTACACAAATAAAAGAATGCCACAATAAAGTAGAACTTTATTGACATAAAACCCATATCATAATAAACTTAGAGTTTATTGATATCCAGTTGGCATAGCTGGTTTAGTCATATTAATTAAAGCATGATGTGCAAAAATAAACGAGAATCTATATGGGTAAATATTAAAGAACTAGAAAGATCTTTACGAATTCTCTTAGGTTGCTTGTTCTCGTTAATTGATAGACCAATTAAAATTGGGATTGAATCTCGTGAATGCTGGAAATATCAAAGGTGAATATGGGCCCATTCATCTGCCATGATTACCACATAAGATGCATCTATGAGATGGTTACATGTGCAATTATTATTAACCCGCAACATGGTGTTTTGCGAGGTAACTTGCTCAATATTCAATTTAGAGCATAATTTTTAGATTTTCTATTCAAGAAGTTCATCTTGATAAGTTGGTTTAGCAAAATAATTTATTGAGTGCCTTCACTTAATAGCTAAACTGTTTCTTATGAGAACAAAGTTATATATATTAATTTGATATGTGTTATATACGAAAGTATATTGCATTCTCCCCTCACAAATGGTTCAGGGTCAGGAACAAAATAATTTCATCTTATTATTATTGATGTGCGGTGTATGTTTTCATTAACACCATAATGCACAAAGATGGATTCTCAAAGTTGAGAAAACAAGTTAGTTTTTCTAACATGAGGGGGAGATATGATAAACAATTGAAATCAAACGGATTATCATTTGTATATCTAGATCCTCGAATAGGATAATATGAACTTGAAGTCCATAAACGGATAATTCATTTGCAATATATTGCAAAGCATGCCATACGCATTTGTTGACCCAGAAAGTAACTATATTCTCATTGCAAATGCTCATATTAAGTTATAGAAGGACAAAATCTATGGTACGATTAAAGCGTACAAACAAATCGGTTTCAAATAGAACTTCTTGACAAAGAAGATGAGCAAATAATCAATGTGATCATAATAAATGAGGCAAGTGTGATCTAGAAGGTCACATGACATAACACTTCATAAAATCTCATGAAAGATTCAGGTACCTGAATATATGAATGAAGAGATCTCTATGTTATGTCTTTATGAAAATTTATTGGAATCGATATAAAATGTTCGTCGACGACATCTATGATAGCGCTAAATATCGATGAGTATCTTAAGTTTGTCGAATACAGACAAAAATATTGGCCAAATAGAAGAGTTGCAATTCGAATAGAATTGGTCTCATATGAAAGACATATAATTTTGTCTATGTTGTTCAAACACTTAAAAGTATAAAGTCAATGGTATGTGCAATCAGTTTTCGATATCGTATTTCTCTAGCATGACATGAAAACTTGATATGCATCCAAAGTCTATAATATGGCTTATATGACTTAACTTATATAACAATCCATGATGGATTTAAGTTGCTTGAAGCATCTACAATTCTTGATCTTGAGGTACCACTTCCTCAGTGCAATTTATGCACAAATGTATCTTGCTATAACTATAAGCATGATAATGTGATAGCGAGGATACCTTTATGGAGATATTGAAGAGCCATTCCACGATATTTGTGAAGACATTATATATCTATCACGAGTTATGATTTCAAGGTGCAAATATTCATTATAGTTAATATGTCTAATTTATTTATCAAATCTACCAACGATCTCTTGAAGATAGTGCACAAGATTGGAATGTGAAGGCTCAAGGATGTGAATTGATGCTCTCATCAGGGGGAGTTAATGCACGTTGCACTCTTTTTCCCTTATAAGGTTTTGTCCCACTGGATTTTTCTTGCAAGATTTTTTTAACGAGGAAACCAATAAGCGCATTTCTAAACATGTGTACTCTTTTTCCTTTTCTAGAATTTTTTTCCCATTGGGTTTTGCTTTTGTTAAGGTTTTAACGAGACACATTACTTATTGAGTAGACATTCAAGGGGGAGTGTTAAGAATAGAATTCTATTTAGAGCGAATGTCTATCTATTGAGGTTAAGTTATTTTTCCTCCTATAAATAAATTGGTCTTACCCCATTGTAAATCACCGAAAAATAAAAATAAGAATTCGCTCTCTCTCTACTTTGCTCTACAATACTCTGCTTCTTTTATTGTTTCATAACAAATACCTTGATTTATTTTTCCTATTTCAATTTGAATTGTATCTCCAATTTAGTGTGAGAAACTTATCGAGGAGCCAAGCACTTCTATAAATTAAACCTACACATTAGGATATTTAGTTGTAATAGGATTTAATTGTTGAAAAACATAAAAGTAGATGGTTGGCTAGACCGGTCATTCTCAATTTTAATAAGAAAGCAATATGTTCTCTGTATATGTTATGAAATAATATAAGAACAAGAACAATAATACAAGAACAATATAGAGAGAAGTAGAGAGAGGAGTATTCTTATTGATACTTTTTGGGGGTGATTTACAATGGGGTAAGACCCCTCTATTTATAGGCATAGAAAAGACTTAGCCTCAAAGTAAAACTCTTCTATAAGATAGACATTCACTCTAATTAGAGTTCTATTTATAACACTCCCCCTTGAATGTCTATTCAATAATGTGCCTCGTTAAAACCTTAACTAAAACAAAACCCAATGGGAAAAAAATTATAGAAAAGGAAAAAGAGTACACATGTTTGAATATGCGCCTATTGGTTGCCTCGTTAAAAACCTTGCAAGGAAAACCCAGTGGGATAAAACCTTGTAAGGGAAAAAGAGTGCAACGCGCATTAACTCCCCCTGAAAAGAGCATCAATTCACATCCTTGAGCATTTGCATTCCAATCTTGTGCACCATCTTCAAAACGATCTTTTGTAGAGATTTGATAAATAAATCAGCCATATTGATTTGAATAAATATTCCGCACCTTGAAATTATCATTCTTGATAGATATGAACATCTTCATATAATGTCGTGGAATGACTCTTCAATATCTCCATAGAGGTATTCTCGATGCCATCATGCTTATAGTTATAGCAAGATACATATGTAGACAAGTTGCACTTAGGATGTGGTACTTCAGGACCAAGAATTGTATATGCTTCAAGCAACTTCAATCTTTCATGGATTGACATATAAGTTAAGTTATATAAGCCATACAATAGACTTTAGATGCATATCAAGTTTTCATGTCATGCTAAACAAATAAGATATCGAAAACTGATTACACATACCATTGACTTTATTATGATCACTTTGATCATTTGCTCATCTTCTTTATTAAGAAGTTATTTTGAAACCGATTTGTCTATACGCTTTAAGCGTATCAAAGACTTTGTCCTTCTGGGACTTAATATGAGCATTTGCAGTGAGAATATAGTTACTTTCTTTGGGTCAGCAAATGCGTATAGCATGATTTGCAATATTTTGCAATTGAATTATCCTTTTTATGAACTTCAGGTTCATATTATGATATTCGAGGATCTATATATACAAATGATAATTCATCCCATGTAACCTTTTCTCAAGTGTTTATCATGTCTCCCCCTCATGTTAGAAAAGCTAACTTGTTTCCTCAACTTTGAGAGTCCATCTTTGTGCATTATGGTGTTAAATGAAAATATACATCGCACATCAATAATAATAAGATGAAATTATTTGGTTCCTGACCCTGAACCACTTGTGAGGGGAGAATATAATATACTCTCGTATACAACGTATATCAAACTGATATATATAACTTTGTTCTCATAAGAAACAGTTTAGCTATTAAGTGGAGGCACTCAATAATTATCTTGCTAAACCAACTATGATATAAACCAATTTATCAAGATGAACTATCTTGAATAGAAAATCTGAAAATTATGCTCGAAGTTATATTACTGAGCAATTTACCTCGCAAGCACCGGCCAGGCTGCGGTTAATAACAATCGCACATGTAACCATATCATAGATGCATCATATGTGGTATACATGGCAGGTGAATGGGCCCATATTCACCTTTGATATTTCCAGAATTTATGGAATTCAACCCGAACTCTTTAGTTGGTCAATCAATTAATGAGAACAAGTAATATAAGAGAATTCGTAAAGAACTTTCTAGTTCTTTAATATTTACCCATGTGAATTTTCTATTACTGCACATCATACTTAAAATGAGATGGCTAACCCGAATGCCAACTGAATAAATTATCAATATTGATAAACTTCAAATTTACACCATGACGTGTGCAATTATCAATAAACTTCAAGTTTATTATGGTATGGGTTTTTATACAAAAAAATATCCACTTTATTGTGGCATTCTTTTGTTTGTGTAGTACAAACTGGAGAATAAAGCGGGTAGCTTTTCATATACAAATTATCCCGCTACAAGTTGTAGTAATAGAAGATATCAAATCTTTCCTTTATTTATAGTCTCAATATAATCAATCGCTTTCGCATATACTTTGGAAACTGAATAAGTTTCTTTGAGACTTACTACAACACAATACCTTATTGGTAATCAATTGCGTTTCTCCAACATAGTAATAATTGGCTCTTCTGGAGCTCTCAATTAATTTTGTACTACCACAGATTCATCAACATCCATGTGGTGAATATCTCTTTTAAAGAGAAAGTTATACCATTATGGTCATGGTCAAAATTATATGCAAGATATGTTTCTTGCATTATCGTTGTCCTTTAATAGTCATATTTCCAAAATATTTTGGCGTACAATAGGTACGTGACCAACGATCATTCATGCCATAACAATGACATTATTTTAATATATCATCTCAAACCTTCTTCTAGGGGTGAGTGTGGTATATTCAATACCAATGCGTCTGGCATTCGATTTGCTATTCTTTGCAAATGGATAATATTTTGCACCTCTTTTTCACAAATAGAGGTATGTGGATCAAGTTGAGATAATGATGCATTTTCCCACAAAATTTCCCGTTTGGTTTCACCAACTTCTCCCCCTAATTTTGGGAAAAGTGTCTCATCGAATTGACAGTCTGCAAATCGTGCATTGAACAAATCTCCTGTCAATGTTTCGAGGTAGCGAATAATGGAGGGCGATTCAAACTCAACATATATTCCTAACCTTCTTTGCAAAACCCATTTTGGTGCAATATGGCGATGCTACAGGCACATATACTGCACATCCACAAATTCTTAAGTGGGATATATTAGGTTCATGACCCAAAACTAATTGCAACGGGGAATATTTGTGATAATTCGTCATTCAGAGACGAACTAGCATTGCTGCATGCAAAATGGCGTGACGCCAAACCAAAGTGGGCAGCCTCGTTTTCATGAGTAAATGAGGTATTCAAGATTATACTCATGTATTGTCTCAATCTGATATCCATTTTGAATGATATCTTTAAAACTCAACAAGTTTCTCTTAGACTTGGAGGAGAACATTGCATTCTCTATGATAAACATTATTCCTCTAGGCAGAGTTATAGTTGCTCTTCCGGAGCCTTCAATCAATTTACTACTACCAGGGATTGTAATAACATCTGCCTTACACATACTTAGTTGAGAGAAATACTTCTTTTCTTTGAGTATCGTATGTGTAGTACATGAATCAACTAAACAAATATTTGATCCAAGTTTGCTTTGTGAGATATCCATATTTGCTTTCCCATGGTTTGACATACAAAAGAAAATACATGAACATGAGAATAAACAAATTCAATCCGTTTGTCTCAATGTAATCGATTGTTAAACATACATAATCGATTATTTGCTAATTTGAAAAACTTCATATCACACTGTCTTAATATAATCGATTGTTTAAACATACATAATCGATTATTTGCTATTTTGAAAACTTCAGATCATACTGTCTTAATATAATCGATTGTTTAAACATACATAATCGATTATGTCTTAATATAATCGATTGTTAAACATACATAATCGATTATTTGATATTTTGAAAAACTTCAGATCACACTGTCTTAATATAATCGATTGTTAAACATACATAATCGATTATATCTTAATATAATCGATTGTTAACAAGTATATAATCGATTGTTTTGCAGTTTTAATGCGAAATATTAGATAATCGACTAACTGTTAGGTTAGTCGATTAACTCTACTGAAAAATAAAAATATCTTTGAAATTTAAGCATATTGAAACATTCTAAAGAACTAATACTAACATTATATCATAAGCTAACTAATACAAATAAGTAAAATAAAATCAAACAATTCCATCTTCCTTCATCACAGATCCATCATCGATTAAGTGGTCTATTTTCCCCTCAGGGTGCTCAAAGAAGTCTGTCACATCCAGGTGGGTGATGTCAAAATTGTCGTCAAAGACAAAATTTGTTTCAGGGCATTTACCTTTTAGAGATGCTTGATAAAGCTCAACCAAATGTCTTGGTACACGGTAAATTTTCGCCTAGTGCCCTTTTCCACCGCAACAATAATATATAGTTTATGAACTATCACATCATGCTTGTGGCAGAGTGACCAACTTCAGGTTGTCATATCTCTCCTTTAAGCCATTCCACAAGATAGGTGGATCTTTGACTGCGACATATTCAATTTTCAAACTTTCATCAAGGTGATGGCGCAAGAAAATCAAGGCCTTAGCATAGTCTTGGGTGGATGCATTATTTTTGTCTTTAATGGCGTCTCCAAGACCCATTGCATCCAAATGGATTTCAGCATCTAACACCCATGTCATATAGTTCTTGCCCGAGATTTCAAGGGTAACGAACTTTCTTTTCATAATGTCAGACATGAAACAAAATTACATCAAGAGCGTGTTCATACTTACCGGATTTATTATCACATTCACTTCAGGGAATGGATTATAATCATCTGTATGTGTTATATACAATCTCATGTCAAATATTACTTTCATAAAGTGAAAGATTATTTTGAGAATCTTTATTATTCTCATTATCACAATGATGACGATTATAATTCCGTCTATTGCCTCGTTCACATTCATTGATACCTTCATGGTAATAATTTTGTCTTCTTTCAGACTTATCACATACTGCTACCACATTCTCTAAAGGGAATGGAGCAAATTCAATTGGACGGATTTTGTCTTCTTTCAGACTTATCACATACTGCTACCACATTCTCTAAAGGGAATGGAGCAAATTCAATGGGACGAATTTTCAATTCTTTGCCCACAATCATACATGAATTTAATCATGGCAAGACATAGAACTTTTACCACTTCACGTGGTTATAATTCCTTACAAACTCCATTAGAGTTATAGTCAAACTTTGTTGTCTATGTTTGTATATGAAATCAAATCGTAGAATTTCAAGAATTTGAAAGGGAAAAGTAAAGTACTTACCTTTAAGGTATACGAATAAATGTTGTGATATCAAATATACCTCTTGAGTTTTCATCCCGTTGCATTACTTTATGATGATACCATCTCTTCTATATTTTTTTTCCCGTATAGAAATTCTAGGTGATGACGAAGGTGGCGAACCGGAAAACTTGCCGCCGGCGGTGGATGTCGGAGAGGCGGCAACCGGAGAACGGGAACTTCTCAGTAATTCGATTGGTTAGAGACTCGTGCTGATAACGTGTTATGAAATAATATAAGAACAAGAACAATAATACAAGAACAATATAGAGAGAAGTAGAGAGAGGAGTATTTTTATTGATACTTTTTGGGGGTGATTTACAATGGGGTAAGACCCCTCTATTTATAGGCATAAAAAAGACTTAGCCTCAAAGTAAAACTCTTCTATAAGATAGATATTCACTCTAATTAGAGTTCTATTTATAACACTATAAGTTTTGTGTTTTGTATTGTTAGCCTATTGTTAGGGAGCAAGCAGATCTTTGTAACGTAAATTGTAATTAAGAATTTTAGCTAAATGATAAATATTTTGTGCATATATGAGTTTCTCTAACGGATCTGGAGGCTGAATATTTTTTCAATTTTGGTTCATTATTCATTGCAAATTAGAATATTTTTTCTTCTTTTTAACATAAAATTATCCTTTCTATCTGATATACTTTTTTTATATTGGATATGCTTTAATATTCAGAAGTTTACCTAATATAAAAGAACTACTATGAAGTTACTTCTCCGATATTTCTTAAGTAATTTTTTAATAAATTTAAAGAGTCCAATATTTAGGGTTTAGAATAAATATTAAAACTACCTAAAATATTTATATCTCCTTCATTGATAGTGAATATTGAGAAAAAAGAATAAGAGTAACGATTTTGTTGTTTCGTGGTGGTGTTGGTGCTTAAATCATTACAAAACAGAATTTATTTAGAGAAAGTATTCAACATTGAGTTATGATCATAGTAAAATACAACGATAGGCTTAAGGGAAAAAAATAGTGTTTGTGACTTTGTGATGTACAATATTTGTCGTATGTGAAATTATGGAGATGAGAGTGGCGTAGGGTCTGTCAAATTGTGATAATGGAAGAAAGTGGCGAAATAAAAAATTCATAAGGAAGAAAATTTGGTTAAAAGTCATTAGATTTTTTTCTTTTAATTAAGTAAATTTATTGAATTAGATAATAAAATTATTTTATACTTAGAGTAGATGTTGTTCGTCATGAACATATAACATAATTGTTGTTGGTTGTTCTTTCATAATAATTGGTTATCAAGTCCAATGATAATATTAATTTTGGTCTCATAATGGAGCAACAAAGCGTCTGAATGGGTCGTACACAAAAAAATTATGTACAAATAAATATTAGGTAAATTATCATCACATTGCATATTTTTAAACTATAACATACATAGTAGTATTTAACTGGATTGATCATTTTGTAGGTTCAGGATAATGTTCAATCATTTTGAGTTCATATATTATGCAAATATAATTATATTTTTTGATATTTTAAATAATTTATATATATATATATATATATATATATATATATATATATATATATTATAATTAGATTTATTTTTTTCATACAAATAATTTACTAAATTATTATGTGCTATTATTAACGTGCAACGCACGTTGATAGAAACTAATTATTTTTTTGGTAATTAGAGATTTTCATTTATCACTATTGAAACTTAACATATCCACAGTTGGCTTTCAAACGCAGCCTTTCTCTCCAACCTATATATGTAGCTACTATACTCACCTCCTTTTTATTAATATTTACAATCAGAACTGAAATTTCTATATAAGCTGCCTATTTTGGTTTATTGCTCTAACATTACATATGCTTGCTATGTTCCTAGCTAATTCTTCAACTTTCTTGTTTTGCTTTTCAAATATCCTATGGTTTCTCTTATTTCATATATCATGAATTGCTTCAGCATATGCCATCTTGAACACACCTGCCTTACTTGATTTTTCCTTTAGCATTCTCTGTTGCCCATTTCCAATGTTGATCCTATAAGGTTGCCTAGACTGCTTGCCTCTGCATCCATTGTAGCAGCTTTGTCCAAACACTCTTAGCATACTCACATTCAATAAAGATATGTTGCTTGTTCTCATCATATTTTTTACGTAGACTGCATTCCCTTTCTACTTGCATTCCATATTTGCTCAATCTGTCACCGGTTAGCATCCTGTCTTGGAACTATAGTTACATTGTGAACTTTGCTTTTGCTCTTGCTTCATTCCCAAACATGAACATCTTCCGGTCTACTCTTGGTAATTGCCCCATCATAGCCAAATATAGTTTGCCTGATCATGCTGCTATTATTTTTTTTGCTGAATATGAATTGTTGTCACTGAGCTTCTTGCCTCCGCCATCTTTCTCACTAACCATGAAGCCTGCTTTGGTATTTGCATATTAGATATCTATTGGCCTTTTATGTAGAATGCATGTATCCATCTGATTCACATTTTATCCCCTTTGTTGATTAGGTCCTAGTAGTTCTTTGATGTTGTTGCTTTGTTCCATAACTTTAGGTTGATAAGGTTCAGTCCCCAGTACTTTTTAGGAGTGCACATTTTATCCCATGCTACCAGAGATCTTCTAATAATGATATTAACTCCTGACCACATGTAGCTTCTACAGCATGCTTCTATAGTATTCAGAACCTTGCTAGGAATTAGAAACAGTTGGGACTAATAAGCCTGAATACCAAATAGGACAGATTGCACTAATTGAGTTCTTCCAGCATATTAGAGTTTTTTGTTGTCCATAAAGAGATTCTTGCCACCATCTTTTCAATAAGTGGTTGCTATTGAACTATGAACATCTTCTTAGTGGTTAAAGGGACTCCTAGGTACTTAACTGGCAATGTACCTCTAGAGTACCTAAATTTCTGCACTATCTCTGCACTTTCCACTTGAGTAACACCTCCAAAGAAGATTGAACTCTTTTCCTAGTTGGCTTTCAAGCCTGAAGATGCATAGAAGTGATTAAGATAGTGTTGTAACTTAGTGATTGAGGCCATGTCACCCCTTGCAAAGAGCAACAGGTCATCTTCAAATCTCAAATTAAAGGTGTCAACCGGGCCGGGTTGACCCGGGACCGGCACGGACCGGCCCGGTCAAAACCGGCCCGGACCGGACCGGTTTAGCGCGGGGGGGGGGGGGGGGGGTGGGTTTGGGGGTTGGGACGTAAGGCCTTACCGGGCAATTAACCCGGACCGGACCGGCCCGGGAAGAGAAATACCGGGCGAACCGGCCAACCCGGACCGGTTATAACGGTAAAATTTTTTTTTTAGTAGTACAATTGTTGAAGTTGTCGAATTTTATAATCTAAACCAAAAAGTTTTGTGTATGTCTTTTGATAATGCTTCAAACAACAATGCTGCAGTTTCAATTTTAAAATTGAATTTACATCCACCTCTTGATGATATTTTTCATGTTAGATGTGCATGTCATGTTTACAATTTAATTGTTAAAAGTGGGCTCGATTTATTTTCAACTGAGATTACTCTAGTTAGAAGAGCTGTTGGAGTAATTCAGGGAAATAATAGACAATCTAGAATAAGAGAATTTAAGAACAAGTGTATGCAATATAACCTTACACCTAGATTCATGCCCGACGAAGTAGTTACTAGATGGAATTATACGTATATATTTTTAAAATGTTGCTACAAATATAGATTTCCAATAACAGAAGTTGCTAATGCACATTGTACTGATCCTAGGCGTATGTTAACCGGTGATACCTGGGAGGTCATTAGTGATGTGATTAAATTTTTACATAAATTTTATACTGCTACTGTTGTGTTTTCTGGGGCATATTACCCAACTATTACTTTGGCTTTAGTACATATAGCTGAAATTTCTTTGCTACTATTTGAATTTAAGAAGAAAGATAGATATACGGATGCTGTTGCAAGTATGCAAGCAAAATTTAAAAAATATTTCTTTCCAATTCCTCCTGTTTACTTAATTGGTGCAGTTTTAAATCCTTCAATTAAAATGTCTGATTGTCAACAATTAATGAATGCTTTATACAATTATATGGAGATTGGGCCCACTGAAAGCCCAAATTTGTATGAATCTATGAACCAACTAAATGAACATTTACAATATCTATATACTTATTATGCAACTCAATGTGATAATGCTCGTGCTTCAACTGCTGCAAATCCCACTACGCAATGTAGCACTTCTAATGTAGTCGGAGATGATGATGAAGGCTTTGATAGTTTTAATATTTTTTCAACTTTTTCTAACACTCAAAGTAGTAGTAGGAATATAGATGAACTGCAATTTTACTTGCAGAAGCAAAAGGAGCCTCGCACCAAGGAATTTTCACCGTTAGGCTGGTGGCAGGAAAATTCAAAGCAATTTCCCGTTCTTTACGCTATGGCGCGGGATGTCCTGAATGTCCCAATTTCCACTGTTGCATCCGAGAGTGCATTTAGCCAAGCAAGACAACAACTTGGAGACACGCGGCACTCATTGGGAAGCAATGCTTTGGAAGTCTTAGTGTGTCTAAGAGATTGGATAAGATCTGAACGAAGAAATCAGGGAAAGGAAGATCTTGATAGCCCGGAAGACGAAGAACTTGGAGATATATTAACGCACGGAAACCCATCCGAATTTAACACTCCAGAAGAAGGTCCAGAGGTTCATATTAATATGGAAGAACTTGCTATTGCAATGCAAGCCATTTGATGTAAATTGTAAACTAATTATGATACATTTTAGTTTTTCAGTTTGAAATTTTGAATTTAAGAAATAAAGTAGCACTTGCAATAAGTGCAATTTTTTCCCCATCTTTTGTTGTGTTCATTCAATTATTACAAAGTATTAATATAACTTAATATTTATACTATACGTAATTCAAAAAAAAAAAAAGATAAACCCGGCCCGGCCCGGCCCGGCCCGGATCAACCCAGCCCAATTGCAACCCGCCCCCAATTGAACCCGGACCGGACCGGACCCGGACGGGTCATAAAATTTGGACCCGGACCCGGCCCGGCCCACCCGTTGGTCACCAATATCTCAAATGTGTTATGCCAAGCTTAGAACACCTTGGATTATATTTGAATTCCTTTTCTTTCTTCAATCCATTCAAGATTCTACTCAAGTACTCTATAGTAATTGCAAAGAGGAAAGGAGACATGGGATCTCCCTATCTCAATCCTTTTGCAGCTGGGAATGGCTCAGTAGGTTCTCCATTGATGATAATTGAATAGGTCACAGTCTTCACGCATGTGAGCACTTATTGCTGAAACTTACTAGGGAATCCCATCTCAATCATTACTTGTTTCAAGAATGTCTATTCTACCGAATCATATGCTTTGGGTTGATCAATCTTGATCATACATCTTAGGGAAGAGTTCTTTCTGGTGTATGCCTTCACAAGTTCATGGGATAGAATTATGTTATCTAATATTTTTCTTCCTGGAATAAATCCTGCCTGAGCTTCACTTATCACACTAGGCACTAGCCTTCCTACAGTCTGCTTGCTAGTATTTTAGATATGATCTTATAGAGGAATGTACAACATGCAATTGGCCTAAATTTTCTTGTTGTAGTTGGGCTGTTCACCTTGGGACAAGAGTAATTGATGTACAGTTAATACCTTTATGCATTTTCTCAGTGGTAAAGAACTCCTGCACTGCTTGCACAATCTCCTGCTTCAAAATTGGCCATGCTTTCTTAAAAAAAACATGAAGTGTATCCATCAACTCCAGGAACTTTATCCTCTTGTATAGCACATAGTCCCTTATATATTTCTTCTTTTGTCACTTCTGCAATCAAACTAAGATATTGCTCATGATTAAGCTTAGGGCCGTTCTTCATTATTTCTTTGTTGATTGCTGGTAATGTCTTTGTAGATACCCCTATCAGGCTTTTGTAAAACCTTATAAACTCTTCTTTAATGCTAGCCTGATTATTAACCTTCCTTCCATCCTCTATTGTCAGCTCCAGTATTTGTTTTCTCTGACTTCTCTCTTTTACAATAGAAGAAAAGTACTTGGTATTGCCACCCCCCAGTTTAATCCATTTGACCCTTGATTTCTACTTTAGAATGCTTTCTTCAATTAGAGACCACTTCTTTAGTTGTTGGAGAGAGTGTTTCTCTTGTTCCAGCAGGCTGTCACTATATTGGCTTTTTATTTTTTCTTGGACTGTAAGCAAGTCATTTTTTGCATCTTCAATTCTTTTTTGTTATTCCTTTGTATTCATCAGAATTTAGTCTCTTGAATAAAGGCTTCATAGCTTTAAGCTTCTTCTATACATACTCTATCTCATCCTCTGCTAGTCTTTTATTCCATATGGATTTTACTATATTGCCAAACTTTTTATGATTTGTCCATACATTGAAAAATCTAAAGGGTGATTTGATATTGGATCTCATAGACTTGATATTCAGCAACATAGGAGTGATCAGATATTAATAGCACATCATATTCGGTACATACATGTCCCCAGCCAGACATCCACAAGTCCTTACCAAACACCCTAGCAATTCTACTTAGTATCATGTCATCACCTAGTTGTTTGTTGGACCCGGTATAGTACTCTCCCTTCCATGCCAGTTCATTTAAAAATAGATTATGAATACATTCAGTGAAGTATACCATTTCATCATTGCTACTGGATTGCTATTCAACCTGTCTTGAGTATACAACATAGCATTGAAATCTCCACCAATTATCCAAGAATTTAAAACCTGTGTTGAAATATCTCTCAAATTACTCCATAGAGCTTTCCTTTGTTCAATTGTGTTGAAACCATACACTAGTGTGAGGCAAGCTTCAAATCCACTCCTTCTCCCCGTTACTGTGCAATGAATTAGTTGAGCATCTGTCATTCTACATCAATGCAATATACCTTAGAATCCCATGTCACCCAAATCCTTCCATTAATTGCATTCTGATAATTGTTCTGCATTTCCCAATCTGGTAGGATGTTTTTGAAAACCATGTTGGCTTTGCTCTTCTTGACTCTAGTTTCCACAATACCAACTAACTTTATTTGCTTATAATATACATATATCTTTAGTTCTTTTTGTTTATATCTCTTATTTATTCCCCTCACATTTAAAATCAATGCAATACATTATAATGTCCTATTACTAATTTAATTTGAGAATGTATTATGTTGTTGAGATCCATTTAGAAAAAGGAGAACCTGTATTATTATAAAAGTAGGAATACAATATTGATCGACCAAAATAGTCCTAAAATATTAAATAGAAGAACTCATAGGTAAAGGACATAACTAAAATAACTTTATTTTTGGACTACAAGACCTTCTATGTTAATTTTTTTAATATTTAAAATTTTAAAATTAATAAAATTTTATCTATTAAATTCTTATTATATGTTGAAATGTTTAATAAAATCAATTTCATAAGAATCCTCCATATTTGGTGTATATTACCACTCCTCAATATCCAATACCAAGAAAAATAAACGTAATATTAAATAGATTGCATAAAGCGTTGAAATTGAGAAAAAAATATCCCCATAATATGTTTTCATATTATATTAAAACTATTTTCCTACACAAATAATATACTTTTTAATTAATTTTTCATGTAATATTGAAAAATATACCTAATTATTAAATAAGAACTAAGAAAATATTTAAGAATATAAATATGTGAGAAATAGAGAAAAAATTATTGGTAAGAGTCAATACCACTAATGATTCTATCAACATAATGATCTAAAAGTGCAATGTCAGATCGATCTTTCTACTCTTTCAAACTAAAATTTATGATGGACAAAATTATAATTAAGATTAAATCTTCAAAACAAGAGATGAACAAATAATAAGAATCTGAGTCAACATAAATAAATTATTTTCTATGTTAAGACTAAATAATTAAATCTTTCAGTCAATTGTTTAACAAGAGAATCCAACTAATTTATATTTTAAATGCATCATGAATAAAATTATTTTTCAAATTTAAAAATATCTTAAGGTACATTTATTCCATAAAAGGAGCGTTAAAGATTAAAAAAATTAGATCACAAAGTAAAAAGATTAGTATCGTATTAAGAATCACATGGCTATACAATTGTTTGTTAAAGCACAATCAAAGCTAAATCCCAAACAAGAACAAGCTTTCAAGACTATATTTTAAAGAGTCGACTAGATCTGGTATTCAAGGATTATCCTTTGTTGTTGCCTTCGGCAGAAGAAATAATATTTCTATGTCATGCATTGCTTGCAAATTTCAAATCACGAGGCATGCTATTGTTAGCAATAATAACAAATGATATACCAACAACGAATTTTTTATGAGGTCACTCACTTTAGATTTGATATACCTCTTCAAACTACTAAAATAACGAACACAAATATCAAAGCAGAACAATGGTGCTAAATTTGTAAGAAAAGCAAAACTAATAATACGGGATGAAGTGCTTATGGCTATGTATCTATCATGACCCAATTTTTTCATCCTCAAAAGTCGTGATAGCACCTACTCGTGGAAGCTAAGCAA
The DNA here is from genome assembly GCA_034376525.1 of Nicotiana benthamiana. Lineage (NCBI taxonomy): Eukaryota > Viridiplantae > Streptophyta > Magnoliopsida > Solanales > Solanaceae > Nicotiana > Nicotiana benthamiana. Next base: position 50,319,353 of record CM067330.1, on the reverse strand, counting down.
GCCAAGTATTATAAAATTATTACCTTCCTTTTATTAGAAATGTTCAACAATTTAAAATAATAAGTGATTAAACAATGAAATAAATTAAATAATAAGAAATGCGAAAGACGAAAAGCTTAATAATTCAACCAAACACTGCTACATAATCTGAACTACAATACTACCCAAAATTTAGTGTCACAAGTCATAGACTATCTAAGAATACTATAAATAAGGTCTGAATGAAAATACACTAATATGTCTCTGAATAATTAGAAACAGAAAAAGAAGTGATAGTAGGAGATGCCAAGACCCCCGGACGTCTGCAGGACTACCTTGGGTCACCTGAGTGGACTGAAGAAAACACCCTCATTATAGTCCAAATACTCCGGTATCAGTATCTGCATACAGTGCAGAGTGTAGTATTAGCACAACTGACCACATGCGCTGGTAAGTGCCTAGCCTAACCTTGGCAAAGTAGTGACGAGGCTAGGACCATACTACCAAATAAATATGTGCAGTTAAATCATATACAACGGAAATAAACGCAGATAGTTATAGCTAAAGTTGGACGAGAGACACATGCTGCGGGGAGTAACAGATAATAACATAACAATAATAGAGAAATGTAAGGAATGCCATAAATCAATTACCGGCAAAAATAAGAAAATAAGAAGAACAAGTACTTATGTAATATCGTTGCAGGCGTGCAACCCAATCCTATTTCATATTGTACCGTTGCAGGTGTGCAAACCGCACCTATTTTATGTTTTACCATTGCAGGCTGCAACCCACTCTCATTTCATATATTACCATTGCAGGCGTGCAACTCGCTCCCATTTCATATAATTACCATTGCAGACGTGCAATCCACTCCCATGTCATATATTACTGCTGCAGGCGTGCAACCCGCTCCCATTTCATATATTACTGTTATAGACGGGCAACCTGCTCCCATTTCATATCTTATCCTTGCAGGCGTGCAACCCGCTCCCATTTTATTTATCAACACAAATTATACAAGAATTCCAGCACGGGAACAATAACACAATAACAACATTTTGGTTAGGAAACAATAATATTATAACAACATCCCAACAAGGGAACAATAATATCAAAACAAACATCCCGACAAGGGAGCAATAAAATCACAACAACATCCCGGCAAGGGAACAATACTACCACAACAACATCCCCATAAGGGAACAATATTGATAATCCTCATAGGAAGCACAATAAACCACAACAGAGTCATAACAATCACAATACAAGACTCACGAGCATGGTTGACACTGGCGTATACATAGTCGTCACCATGCCTATACGCCATACTCCACAATTAGCACATAGCAGATAAGACACAACTATTAATCCCTCAAGCTAAGGTTAGACAAAATACTTACCTCGATGCCACGAGTACAATTCAAGCCTTAACTAGCACTTTACCTCTTGAGTCCACCACCAACTTGCTCGTATTAATGATTTGGAGAAGAAAGGTTGTTTGAAAAATTACCTCTTATGTCGATGCCTTAGTAGGCTGATCTCTCCACTGAACGCGAACAGAAGGAAAACTCTTTGATCTCAACTAACAAACCTACTGGTCTAAAATAGCTACCTGCTCCTCCTCATATGACAGGTCCTTGTCCAAATGGACACTGTTGAAATCTAATACATGGGATGGATCACTGTGATACTTCCGAAGTATAGACACATGAAACACTGGATGCACGGCTGATAAGCTCGGTGGAAACGCAAGTCTGTAAGCCACCTTCTCAACTCGATCAAGAATCTCAAACGGCCAAATAAACCTAGGGCTAAGCTTGGCCCTATTCCTAAATCTCATCACGCCCTTTATAACAGACACTCGAAGTAATACCCATTCACCAACCATGAATGCCAAATCGCGAGCCTTACAGTCGGTATAACTCTTTTGCCTGGACTGAGCTGTACGAAGCCTATCCTGAATGATCCTGACCTTGTCCAAGGCATCCTTCACTAGATCTGTACCCAACAACCAAGCCTCTCCCGGCTCAAACCATCCAACTGGAGACCGACACCGCCTACCATATAAAGCCTTATAAGGATCCATTTGAATACTAGACTAGTAGTGTTGTTGTAGGCAAACTCCGCAAAAGGCAAAACCCGATCCCACGAGACTTCGACGTCAATGACACAAGCCCGGAGTTTATCCTCCAAAATCTGAATAGTCCACTCGGACTGCCCGTTTGTCTAAGGATGAAATTCTATGCTCAACTTGACCCATGTGCCCAGCTCTCGCTAAATTGCTCTCTAGAAATGCGAGCTAAACTACGTACCTCGATAAGAAATGATAGACACGGGAACAACATGAAGACGAACAATCTCCCGAATATAGATCTCAACTAATCTCTCGGAAGAATAGGAGACTGCCACAGGAATGGAATGCGCTGACTTAGTCACCCTATTAACAATTAACCCACACTGCACCAAACTTCCTCTGAGTACGTGGGAGTCCAACAATAAAGTCCATATTGATACGCTCCCACTTCCACTCGGGAAGCTTAATCCTTTAAACAAACTAACAGGTCTCTGATGCTCGTACTTTACTTGCTGACAATTCAAACACTGCGCCACATACGCAACAATATCCTTTTTCATCCTCCTTCACCAATAGTGTTGCAGCAAATCCTGATACATCTTAGCGACGCCTATATGAATAGAGTACCAGGAACTATGGGCCTCCTCTAAAATCAACTCTTAGAGTCCATCCACATTTGGCACACAAACTCGATCCTGATATCTCAGAACTCCATCATATCCTAAAGTAACCTGCTTGGCACCTCTATGCTGCACCGTGTCTTTATGAACACATAAATGAGGATCATCATACTGGCGATCTCGGATATGCTCCAATAAAGAAGAGCGAGCAACTTTTCAAACTAATATACTATTGGGCGCAGAAACATCCAACCTTACAAACTGATTGGCAAAGCTTGGACATCCAAAGGAAGCAGTCTCTCACCGACCGGAATATACGCAAGACTGCCCATACTGGATGACTTCCTACTCAAAGATTCAGCCACCACATTGGCCTTTCTTGGATGATATAAGATGGTGATATCATAATCTTTTAGCAACTCCAACAACCTTTTCGACCTCAAATTTAGCTCCTTCTGCTTAGTACTGCAGACTCTTGTGATCCATGAACACCTCGCATGCCACACCATACAGATAATGCCTCTAAATCTTCAATACGTGAACAATGGTTGCTAACTCCAAATCATGAACCGAATAGTTCTTCTCAAGAATCTTCAACTGCCCTGAAGCATAGACAATGACCTTGCCGTCCTGCATCAACACCGCACCAAGTCTACGAGATGCATCACAATAAACTGTGTAAGGCCCTGAACTTGTGGGATTAACCAATGGTCATGTCATAGTCAAAGCTATCTTGACCTTCTGAAAGCTCACCTCACACTCATTTGACCATGTGATTTGGGCCCCCTTCTGGGTCAACCTGGTCATCAGGGCTACAATAGATGAGAATCCCTCCACAAAACCGACGATAATAGCGTATCAAGCTCCAAGAAACTATGGATCTCTGTAGCCGATGTGGGTCTAGGCCAGTTCTCGATTGTCTCTATCTTCTTCGCATCAACCTGAATACCCTCTGCTGATACAACATGACCCACGAAGGCAACTGACCCCAACCAGAACTCACACTTTGAAAACTTGGCTTACAATTGACCATCTCTCAAAGCCTGAATAACCACTCTCAGATATTGCTCGTGCTCCTCCTGGTTGCGCGAATAAATCAAAATATCATCAATGAAGACTATCACGAACGAATCCAAGTAGGGCCTGAACACTCGGTTCATCAAATCCTTAAAGTTGCTGGGCATTTGTCAACCCAAATGAAATCACCAGAAACTCATAATTCCTGTACCGAGTGCGAAAAGCTATCTTAGGGACATCAGATGCCCTAATCCTCAACTTATGGTTACCAGATCTCAAGTAGATCTTAGAAAACACTTGGGCACCCTGAAATTGGTCGAATGAATCATCAATCCTCGACAGTGGATACTTATTCTTGATTATGACCTTGTTCAATTGACGGTAATCTATACACATTCTCATCGATCTATCCTTCTTCTTGACAAATAACACCAGCACACCCCAAGGCAAGACAATGGGTCTAATGAAGCCTTTTTCAAGCAAGTCCTGCAACTGCTCCGTCAACTCTTTCAACTCAGGCAGGGGCATACGATATGGTAGAATGGAAATGGGCTGAGTGCCCAGAGCCAAATCAATGCAAAAGCCAATATCCCTATCAAGTGGAATACCCTGTAGGTCTGAAGGAAATAACTCAGGAAACTCACAAACAACAGGTACAACATCAATAGAAGGAACCTCAGCACTAGAATCATGAACATATGCCAAATAGGCCAAACACCCCTTCTCGACCATATACCGAGCCTTCACATATGAGATAACACTGTGGGTAGAATGACCAAGAGTCCCTTTCCACTCTAAAAGAGGCAACCCCGGCAAGGCTAAGGTCACAGTGTTGGCATAACGGTCCAAAATAGCATGGTAAGGTGATAACTAGTCCATCCCTAATATGACATCAAAATCAATCATTTCCAGCGGTAACGAGTCTACTCGGGTCTCAAGACCCTAATCACAACTACACAAGAGCGATGAACACGATCTACTATAATAGAATCACCCACCAGTGTAGCCACATAAACAAGAGCAAGTACCGGCATGACCAGATACGGTACAAAATAGGATGACACGTAGGAGTACGTAGATCTTGGATCAAATGGAACTGAAGCATCTCTACTACAAACCAAAATAGTACCTGTGATAACTGCATCGCAAGAATCGGCCTCAGGCCTGGTTGGAAGAGCATAACATAGGGATTAGGCCCCGCTACCTTGAACTACATCTCTAGGACAGCCTGCTACTACCTGGCCTCCACCTCTAGCTGTCTGAGCTCCAACTCTAATACCTCTACCTCCACCTCTAGCACCTCTACCTCCACCTCTAGTTGGCTGAGTGGGCGATAGAACACTCGGTGCCTGAACCATGGCACGGGAACCTTGGTGCTGAGAATTGCTCGGTGCTCGAGGATAATATCTAGTAATGTACATCGTGTTGCCAAAAGTAAAACAAGCCCTCGGCTGTTAGGGCTGAGGACTCCGAAAACTCTGAAGCGGAGGCGCACTGATAGGCGCTTGTGATGCACTGTAGGACTGTTGATCAGAATACTGCATGTGAGAACCACAACTACCCGAGGCACTATGGAAAGCCTGAAGTGCTAACTAAAAAGGCATAGGAGGAAGGCCTCTACCAAAAGAATCTCTGCCTCCAGACGAGGCGCCACTGAATCCGCCTAAATGACGAGGCCTCTTGTCAGACCCCTGACCACCTCCCTGCGATACAACCATCTCAACTTCCTAACCATATTGGTCGCCTCCTGAAAGGAAATCTCACTCGTCGTCTCCTTAGCCATCTGAAGTTGGATAGGCTGAATAAGCCCATCAATGAACCTTCCTATCCCTCTCTCTCTCTCAGTGGGGAGTATAAGTAGAGCATGATGGGCCAAACCAATAAACCTGGTCTCGTACTAACTAACAGTCATAAAACCTTGCTAGAGACGCTCAAACTTCCTCCGATAAATCTTTTTTGATTGAATGGTAGAAACTTCTCCAAAAATAACTGAGAAAACTAATCCCAAGTCAAAACTGGGGACCCCTAGCCAAATAATAATCCCTCCACCAAGTCTTGGCGGATCCAAATAAGAGAAAAGTAGCAAAGTCGACCCCATTGGTCTCCACTATCCCCATATTCCTAAGAACCTCATGACAACTATCTAGATAATCGTGGGATCCTCAGAAGATGCACCGCTGAATGTGGCGGTAAAGATCTTGGTAAATCTGTCTAATCTCCATAAGGCATTTGAAGATATAGTTGATCCATCACTAGTCTGAGCTACCGCTTGGCTGAAGAAGCGGTACGTGACCTAACCATTTGTGGAAGAACATAGTAGAAATCCAATTAGTATTGAGAGAGAAAACCGCACGACAGGAAAGAATAGATGTGAAGTCTTTCCTAACTCTGTAGCGTCTAGGAGATAAATACAGACGTCTCTATACCGATCCCTCATACTCTACTAATCTTGTCCATGAATTGTGAGACCTATGTAACCTAGAGCTCTGATACCAATTTGTCACGACCCCGAATTTTCCACCCTCGGGACTCGTGATGGCACATACTCGTAGAAGCTAGGCAAGTTAAATATTATAAAATCATTACCTTTCTTTTATTAAACATGTTCCACAATTTAAAATAATAAATGATTAAATATAGAAATAATTTAAATAACTAGAAATGCAGAAGACAAAAAGCTTAATAATTCATCCAAACACTGCTATATAATCTGAAGTATAATACTTCTCAGAATTTGGCGTCATAAGTCACAGACTATATAACAACAACAACAACCCAGTAGAATCCCACAAGTGGGGTCTAGGAAAGGTAGTGTATATGCATATCTTACCCCTACCTCGAAGGGGTAGAGAGGTTGTTTCAGAAAGACCCTCGACTCAAGATAATAAAAAGACAAAAGGAGAGAATATTAGATTCATCATAGAGATCATAGGAAAAATAGGAACATAAAATGCAAAGCAAAAACGATGGCTAGTAAGTGGAACCTGCATCGAAAATAGAAAATAGTAAGAAACGACTTTACCCATAGCTATCTAGATAAAACCCTACCGGACTAGGCTCAAAAAGACACAAAGTAACACAAGACTCAACTACCTCCTAGCCTACAACTATAATACTCGACCTCCACAACTTCCTATCAAGTATCATGTCCTTAGAAACCTGAAGCTTTGCCACATCCTGCCTGATCACCTCTACCCAATACTTCTTAGGTTGCCATGTACCTATTCTTGTGCCTTCCACAACTAGCCACTCACACCTCCTTACTGGAGCATTTGGGATTCTCCTCTGTACATTCCCGGACCATCTGAGTCTCGCTTCCCGTATCTTCTCATCAATGGGAGCCATGTGCACCTTCTCTCGAGTATCATCATTCCTAATCTTATCTATCCTAGTATTCCCGCACATCTACTTCAACATCCTCATTTATTGTACTTTTGTCTTTTGAATATGTGAGTTCTTAACATCCAACACTCAGCCCCATACATCATGGCTCGTCTAACCACCGCTTTATAGAGATTACCTTTGAGTATCGTTGGCTCTTGTCGCATAAAATTCTAGATGCTAACCTCCAATTCATCCATCCTACCATAATATGGTATGTAACAACCTCGTTGATCTCCCCTACCCCGTGGATAATCGAACCAAGGTACTTGAAGTTGCCTCTACTTAGGATAACCTGTGACTCAAGCCTCACATCCACGTCTACTTCCCCCGGCTTGGCGCTGAACTTACACTCGAGGTATTTTGTCTTCGTTCTGCTTAGCTTGGAACCCTTAGACTCAAGTATTTATTTCCAAACTTCCAATCTATCATTAATAACGTCTTGTGACTCATCTAGAACTATGTCATCGGCGAATAGTATGCACCTCCCCTTGAATATGGTTCGTTATCGCATCCATCACTAGAGCGAATAAGAACAGACTGAGTGCAGAGCCTTGGTGTAACCCTATCTCAACCGGGAAATGCTCAGAGTCACCTCCTACCGTCCTAACCCGAGTCTTAGCCCCATCACATACTATCTAAGAATACTATAAATAAGGTCTAAATGAAAATACACTAATCTATCTCTGAATAAGTAGAAATAGAAAGAGAAGTGATAGGTGGAGATGCCAAGGCCCACGGACGTCTGATGGAGTACCTCGGGTCGCCTGAGTGGACTGAAGATAGCACCCTTGCTACGATCCACGCTCTGGTATCAGTATCTGCACACAGTGTAGAGTGAAGTATCAGCACAACCAACCCATATGCTGGTAAGTGCCGAGCCTAACCTCGACAAAGTAGTGACAAGGCTAGGACTAGACTACCAAATAAGCTTGTGCAGTTAAATCATATACATCGTAAATAAACACAAATAATTACAGCTAAAGTTGGACGGGGGAAACATGCTGCGATGAGTAATAGATAACAATAAAACAACAGTAGAGAAATGTAAGGAATGCCATAAATCAATTACTAGCAAAAAATAAGGAAATAAGAAGAACAAGTACTCATGTAATACCGTTGCAGGCGTTCAACCCAATCCTATTTCATATATTACCGTTGCAGGTGTGCAACCCACTCTCATTTCATATTGTATCGTTACAGGCATGCAACCCATTATTATTTTATATATTACCGTTGCATAGGTGCAACCCGCTCCCATTTTATATAATTACCATTGCAGCCGTGCAACCCACTCGTATTTCATATATTACCGTTGTAGGCGTGCAACCCGCTCATATTTCATATAGTACTGTTGCATGCGTAAAACCTGCTCCCATTTCATATCATACCGTTGTAGGCGTGCAACCCGCTCCCATTTCATTTATCAACACCAGTCATAAAAGAATATTGACAAGGGAACAATAGCATAATAACAACATTCCGTCAAGGGAACAATAATATTACAACAACATCCCGGCAAAGGAACAATAATATCACAACAAACATCCCCGCAAGGGAACAATAATACAACAACAGCATCCCGGCAACGGAACAATAATATCACAAAACATCCCTGCAAGGGGAAAAATAATAATAATCCTCATATGAAGCACAATAAACTACAAAGGAGATATAACAATTATAATACAAGGCTCAGGAGCATGCTTGACACCGACATGTAGATACTCGTCACAATGCCTATACGTCGTATTCTATAATTAGAACATAGCAGATAAGACACAACTCCCAATACCTAAAGCTAAGGTTAGACCAAACACTTACTTCGATTCCACATCAAGCCTCAACTATCGCTTAACCTCTTGAGTCCACCAACAACTCGCTCGTATTAATGTTTTGGAGAAAAAAGGTTGTTTCAAAAATCGGCTATTATGTTTTTGGGGTTTTGAAAAATAAGAAATAATTGAAAATATCGTATGAATATACCCCTTTCGGACCCCATGTGTGGACTGCACAAAAAGGAGTGCGGGCCGCGGAGCTTACAATATTGACTACAGTGACATGCTTTAGTATTTTGGCCATAACTTTCTCTATGATTTTTTTACCTTTCTGAAAACGAGACACGAAGGGCTACAACTTTAATATTTGAATCATCCCAAAATTCCTTGTAATAAAAAAATATAGGCTTCCAAAGTTGGACTAGTAGACCTATGCGGACCGCACAAAATCGAGTGCGGCCGCAAAGCCCCCACCGATGACCGCACAAAATCATTGCGGACCACACTGGCAGGTTCAGAGATTTGCACTTCTTTGAACCTGCAACAGCTATGTTTTAAGCCTCAAACATCCTGGGACCTACCCGAAACTCACCCGAGCCCTTGGGACTCCAAACCAAATGTGTATACTAACTCAAAAATATAATATGGAACTACTCATGCGATTACATCATGAAAATAACATGTAAAACTATGAATTAAACCTCAAAACTCATCCTTTTCATCAAGAACACTTAAAGTTCATAACTCTTCCACCGGAAGTCTAACTCATGTAAAACAGACTCTATTTTTCACCAAATTTCACAGTTATCATTCAAATACTATAACAAGTTTGTACCGGGCTCCAGAATAAAAAATACAGGCATATAAATATGGTTTCTATCATTACTTATTTTCTTCATTTCTTAGATAATTCAGTAAAAGAATTTCTTTCAAAAATTAATTTCTAAATCTTGGGACCTCCGAATTCATTTTGGGGCATACGCTCAGGTCCATAATTTACTATGGACTTTCAGGGATCGTCGAAACACGAGTCCGAGTCCGTTTGCTAAAAAATAATGACTGAAGTCAATCAAAACCAAAATTTTAACTCTAGAAATTTCTATTTCTCATCTTTTCACATAGAAGACTTTTCAGATATAGGTCGGGACCATGCACGTACATCAAAGGAAGGTAAAAGGGAGGTTTTTAGGTCTCAGAATACTTAATTTATTTCTAAAATAAGTGATGACCTTTTAGGTCATCACAGTATCAAATGATCAAAACAATTGGCCGAAGTTTTGGAGATATATTAAATCAATGAACCATTTGGTGAAAGATTAATGGTTTGGAAGGTAATTTCTGTCAAGTACAACAAATAGTTCCAAACTTGACGAAAAAAGAGACGTAAAAAACTAGCTTGCCTAAATTGTACTTATAGTTAGGACTATGCAATTGGATTAGTTATTCGAGAATTCCTGATATGGCGTATTCGAATTTTCGAATTTCAAATATTCAGATTGGATATAGGTTAGGTTTTTAAAAATTTGGATATACGGATCTGATTCGGATTGGTATAATTTTAATCCAATCCGATCCGAAACTCGAATTATATGGACATGTATAAGTATTAGACTTATATTTTAGGGTTAAGTCTTCTCATTTCATTCACCTCTCTTTAGACTCTTCTTTTCTAAGTTCATATCAAAGTCTCTTTCTAACCTCTCTTCAGATTGCTCTATCCGCTTCTATTAAGTCTTACATTTGTGCCTCTCATTCTCAGTCTCTCTTTCCTATTAACAAACAACGATGCCTCTTCTTTATTAGATTTTTGTTTGAAATTTTGGTTTATTTTATTTTTCTATGAAACTTTTACTTTTGTCTATTGCTATGAAAGATATTTGATTCCTTTCAATTTAATAGAATAGTGAATAGCAATAGGCTTTTAAAAAAATGTCGTGGCCAATGAGATTGTTAGTAGCCTTAATAAGGAGTACAACCCAATCCAAAAATTTAAAGTATTTATCTGTTCCAAACTTTAAACCCGATCAGAACCGATCCAATTTAATTCGCATTGGATTCAATTGTATTATATAAAATCCAGAAATCCAAATTTACAATGTGAAATATGATAAATTAGATCTTATCAATCCGGACGATGCATAACCCTACTTATGGCCTCAAAAGAAAAATACTTAACTGACAAAAATATAAAGTAAGAACAGATCCAATATTCAGTGACTTCTTGCTTTGTGCCGGAAGCGAAAAGAGCATCTAATAAAGATGATTTGGTTCTTCAACACTTGATTATCAATCACAATGGCAATAATAGTGCATTTAAAAAGGAAAATATTTCTGTTATTAGATTAAAACACAATTTGTGCAAATTATATTATAGAAATTAAAAACGTTATCTTAGCTGGCAGAAATGAATATGTTGATCAACTAAATAAAAGGTTGATTACAAATTTATGGTAAAAATAAAATATTTTTTAGTTTATGATACAAACAATTATTACCAAAAAGCATACTTAAATACTTTAATACCAAATGACCTTCTGCCACACAAGTTTGTTGTCAAGTTTATTTTTTCTTATTGCATATATATATATATATATATATATATATATATATATATATATATATATATATAATAGACTAAGTTAAAATTGACATTGCATATAGATTGATTTAGAAAAAAAAATATGTCCGTCATGCTATTAAAATATTTAGATTCGTTGAATTACTTACGTAATAGTATATACATGGTATATAGAAGTTTTGATAATACTGGTCAATGTACTTCTAAGTATATTTTTATCCCCGAATTCAATTTTCGTTTTCTGAAACAAAAGAATATCCTTTTAAATTTGTGATAAAATAATTTTGATATATTTATATTTTGCAATTATTATGAATGAAGCACAATAATAAAAATTCTAAATACTGGACTATAATAATCGTAATATACTTTCTTGAACGAACAATTATATGTTGCACTTTCAAGAGGGATACAACAAGAGTTTTGATTATATCAAAGCAACCAAAACATTAGAAGGAAAGATACACAAAAAAAATATAATTTACAAAGAAATGTTCGGTAAGATACTATCGTATCAAATACTTTTAAATTATAATACGTAATTATCCAACTAATATGACCAAATTACCATTTGTGTAAGTTCTGATGATGTCCTTTCATATTAAGTTCACGTATTATGCTAATGTATATTCTGACTTTTGGATGATTTGAATGTTTAAACCATCACGTGCCATTATTAACGTGCAACACACGTTTATTGATATTAGTATAAATTATATCTATATGATACATATATACAGAAAAAAATCATTTATTAGCTATTATTTTTGGTTTTGCTAAAAGTATACATTTTTCTTGCTTTTCCTCCTTGCTAGAAAATGTCAAATTTTCGACCATCAAATCAACCGGAACTCAGTTATTTCTTACGGATTTCTGACGGAAATGAAGTGGTCAGAATATAGATGGTCGCAGAAAAATTTGAACTAAAACAATAGCAAAAAAGAAAAAATCGAGGAGACCGGCTAAATTTATCTTTTGCGACCGAAATGGTCGGTAATTTTGTCACCAAAACAGTCGCACATTTCAAATAAATTATTAATTATTTTTTGACAGTTCAAACCATTTTGGCCAGTAATTTTAATAATTAATTTAAATTAAATTCAAAATTTCTAACCAAATCGGTTGGAAAAATTAAAATCAAATTAAAAAATAATTAATTTTGCCGGCCACTTCAGTTCGTAAATTTGAGAATTTCCAGTTAAGTTTTCCGACCAAAGTAATAGGAAATTAGTCGAAAATTCTTAATTTTTTCAACAGAATTCGTCTATATTTTAAGCTACACCACCTACAATTCAAAACTATTTATTCAACCTAATATGTGTCATAAATGCTCAAACAATTGAACACAAAAACATCAAATATCAAACTACTATCTATACAACATTTTCAAACAAGTCTAAACACAATATTATATAATACATTAAAGTATTAAAACTTCAACCAAATAATATTTAAGTTTAAAACACATAATTCAAGTGTAAACTCCGTATCAGGAGAGTTGTATTAGGATATATTGTGTTGTGTATTTTTTATTTTCTTTTCTTTTCTGCTTAAATCTTGTGTTCCTCTCAAAAGTATATATAGAGTACAGAGAGGTATCAAATCCTACCAATTATAGGACTGTACAATATCAAATTCTATTAACTATAGGACTGTACAATATCAAATCCTACCAACTATAGGACTGTACAATATCAAATCCTACCAACTATAGGACTGTACAATAATGAGAGAATATCTACCAATAATAAAAAGATACACAACACAATATATCCTAATAAGTTGCACCTATAAAAGTAGTGATGTTATAAATACACTTCTATTTAAGGTGAATGTCTTTAATTAGAGAGATTCTAGAGTTCTATTCTTGGTAGCTAAATCATCCTCCTCCCTATAAATAGAGGTGCCCTCTACCATTGTAAATAACTCCTAACATTCTCTAAGTATCAATAAGAAGAATTCTCTCTACTCTTCTCTCTATTGCTCTTGTTCTTGAATTATTGTTCTTGTCTTTTATATTATTTTATAACACGTTATCAGCACGAGACTCTACCGTCTCAAGAACCATTCTCGAAAAATCTAAGGTATTTCCCTCTTCCTAATTTAATTTTCGATTATGTCTGACATTACGAAAAGAAAGTTCGTTGCCTTGAAATTTCGGGCAAGAACTATATGACATGGGTGTTGGATGCTGAAATCCACTTAGATGCTATGGGTCTCGGAGACACCATCAAAGATAGAGAAAAAGCATCCACCCAAGAATGTGAGAAGGCCTTGATTTTCTTGCGCCATCACCTTGATGAAGGTTTGAAGATTGAATATCTCACCGTCAAGGATCCACTCATCTTGTGGAACGGCTTAAAGGAGAGATATGACAACCTGAAGTTGGTCACTCTGCCACAAGCACGATATGATTGGGCTCATCTGAGGCTCCAGGACTTTAAGTCCGTTTCTGAATATAATTCTGCAATGTTCAGAATTACTTCTAAATTGAAGCTATGCGGAGATAATAACTCCGATTATGATCTGCTTGAGAAAACGTTTACAACGTTTCATGCCTCCAATATGGTACTGCAACAACAGTACAGAGAGAAAGGCTTTACAAAGTACTCTGAACTGATTTCTCTTCTACTAGTGGCTGAGCGAAATAATGACCTGCTCATGAGAAATCACGAAAATCGACCCAGTGGGTCTACACCACTGCCTGAAGCAGATAAGGTGCACTCTCATTATGCCAAACATGAAAAGGACCATGGTCATGGTCGTAAACGGGGTCATAGCCAGGGACGTAGACAAGGAAGAAATTCCAATGAAGTCCGTCAACCCCCAAGGAGAGATAACCGCCGAAAGCAGAAACGGGGTCATGAAGATCCTAAGGCAAATGGTTCAGAAACTATATGTTATTGTTGCGGTGGGAAAGGGCACTGGTCAAAGACTTGCCGTATACCAAGACACTTGGTTGACCTTTATCAAGCATCTCGAAAGAGAAAAGGCCCTGAAACAAATTTTGTCTATGACGACAACTCGGACATCACCCACCTGGATGTGGCAGACTTCTTTGAGCAACCCGAGGGGAAAATAGACCACCTAATCGGCGATGGATCCGTGATGAAAGAAGATGGAGTTACTTGATTTTATTCTACTTATTTGTATTAGTTAGTGAATAAACTAATAGTCATTAGTATTAGCTCGTATTAGTTAGTTCATGATGCAATGTTAGCAGTAGTTCTTTAGAATATCTTCAATATGCTCAAATATCAATAAAATTTTTATTTTCCAGTATGGGTAATCGACTAGCCTGAAAAACTAGTCGATTATCTTCTATTTTCGCATTAAAGCTGAAAAATAATTGATCAACAATCGATTGTCTTTGTCTAACAATCGATTGTCGTTGAGACAGTGTAATCTGGAATTTTTCAAAAATCATCCACAACCGATTGTCTTTGTCTAACAATCGATTGTCGTTAAGACAGTGTAATCTGGAATTTTTTAAAATAGCCAACAATCGATTGTCCATGCATAACAATCGATTGTCTTAAAACAGTGTGCTCTGGAATTTTTCAAAATAGCCAACAATCGATTGTCTATACTTAACAATCGATTGTCTTAAAACAGTGTGCTCTGGAATTTTTCAAAATAGCCAACAATCGATTGTCTATGCATAACAATCGATTGTCTTAAGACAGTATAATCTGAAGTTTTTCAAAATAGCAAATAATCAATTGTGTGTGTTTAACAATCGATTGTCAATGTTCAACAATCGATTGTTTGCGTTTAACAATCGATTGTTTGAAGAAAATGTTTAAACTGAAATTTTCAAACTGCAAAGTAATGGATAACATATCTGTTTTTGTTAGTCAACTGTTAGCAGCAGATTCTGAAAATATTATGTGACACAAAAGAATTGAACTTGTTTATTCTTATGTTCGTGTATCTCTTTTGTATGTCAAACTATGGGATAGCAAATATGGATATCTCACAAAGCGAACTTGGATCAACGTCCAACTGTAAAAGTATTTGCCTAGTTGATTCATGTACTACACATACAATACTCAAAGAAAGGAAATATTTCTCTCAACTAAATATGTGTAAGGCAAACGTTACTACAATCTCTAGAAGTAGTAAATTGATTGAAGGCTCCGGAAGAGCAATTGTAACTCTACCCAAAGGCACGACGTTAATCATAGAGAATGCAATGTTCTCCTCCAAGTCTAAGAGAAACTTGTTGAGTTTTAAAGATGTACGCCGGAATGGCTATCATATTGAGACAATGGATGAAGATAATCTTGAATATCTCGTCATCACAAAGAATGTCTCCGGCCAAAAGAGGGTTATTGAGAAATTCCCGTCTTTAACTTGTGGCCTGTATTGGACAAGAATTAGTGCAATTGAGGCACATTCAACAGTAAACCAAAGGGTTACTGATTCCAATACATTTGTACTTTGGCATGATCAATTGGGACACCCAGGATCGATCATGATGAGACGGATTATAGAAAGCTCATATGGGCATCCGTTAAAGAATTTCAAAATTCTTTCGAATAATGAATATCCTTGCACTTCATGTTATCAAGGCAAGTTGATTATCAGGCCATCACCAACAAAGGTTGGGACTGAGTCACCCACGTTTTTGGAACGTATACAAGGGGACATTTGTGGACCTATTCACCCACCTAGTGGGTCGTTTAGGTATTTCATGGTCTTGATAGACGCATCCTGTAGATGGTCTCATGTGTGCCTGTTGTCATCACGCAACCTTGCGTTTGCGAAATTAATGGCACAAATAATTCGACTACGAGCACAATTTCCAGATAATCCAATCAAGTCCATTAGACTGGATAATGCTGCTGAGTTTACATCCCAAGCATTTAATGATTATTGCTTATCAATCGGGATAAAAGTTGAACATTCTGTAGCTCATGTTCACACTCAAAACGGTCTTGCAGAATCGTTAATCAAACGCCTGCAGTTGATTGCAAGGACATTACTTATGAGAACGAGGCTGCCCACTTCGGTATGGGGTCACGCCATCTTACATGCAGCAATGCTAATTCGTCTCAGACCGACGAATTACCACAAGTATTCCCCGTTGCAATTGGTTTTGGTTCATGAACCCAATATATCCCATTTAAGAATTTTTGGATGCGCAGTATATGTGCCTATAGCACCGCCATCCCGCACCAAAATGGGACCGCAAAGAAGGTTAGGAATATATGTTGGGTTTGAATCGCCCTCCATCATTCGCTACTTCGAAACATTGACAGGCGACTTGTTTACTGCACGATTTGCAGACTGTCGATTTGATGAGACACTTTTCCCAAAATTAGGGGGAGAAGTCGGTGAAACCAAACGGGAAATTTTGTGGAAAAATGCATCATTATCTCATCTTGATCCACACACCTCTATTTGTGAAAGAGAGGTACAAAAGATTATCCATTTGCAAAGAATAGCAAATCAAATGCCTGACGCATTTACGGACTTGAAAAGGATAACGAAATCCCACATTCCCGCGGAAAATGTTCCAATCCGTATTGATGTCCCTGTTGGACAATAATCTAGTGTCATATCCAATGAGTCGAATGCACGCCTGAAGCGTGGCAGACCATTAGGCTCCAAAGATCGAAATCCTAGAAAGAGGAAAAAGAACGATCAAAATGACACCACGAAAGAATCTCATGATTTAACAAATTCTGAGATTCATGAAGAATCCATTGAGCCCGAGACTCTGGAAAATACGGAACTATTCCTAAATCCAATTAATATTGAGGCAAATATTAATCGAGTGGATATTGTGGTGGATAATGCCTTTGCTTATAATGTAGCATCTAGCATTATGCAAGAATGTGAGGATCTCGAACCTCAATCTGTTGAAGAATGTCGAAAAATACATGATTGGCCAAAGTGGCAAGAAGCAATTCAATCAGAATTGAATTCGCTGGAAAAACGTGAAGTTTTTGGCCCTATAGTTGAAACACCTAATGGTGTTAAGCCTGTCGGCTATAAATGGGTATTTGTACGCAAAAGAAATGAGAAAAACGAGGTACAAAGATATAAAGCACGCCTTGTTGCACAAGGTTTTTCTCAAAGGCCTGGTGTCAATTATGAAGAGACATATTCGCCTGTAATGGATGCGATAACCTTTCGTTATCTCATAAGTTTTGCTGTCCATGAAAAGCTTGACATGCACTTAATGGATGTGGTTACTGCCTATCTTTATGGCTCACTTGATAATGAGATATACATGAAAATTCCCGATGGACTCAAGATGCCAAACGCGCATAATTCAAAATCTCGGGAAATATTCTCAATTAAATTGCAAAGATCCTTGTATGGTCTAAAGCAATTTGGACGAATGTGGTATAATCGTCTTAGTGAGTACTTGTTAAAAGAAGGCTATATAAATGACGCCATTTGCCCGTGTGTTTTTATAAAGAAAACAACATCGGAATTTGTTGTACTTGCCGTATATGTTGATGACATAAACCTTATTGGAACCCCTATAGAACTCCAAAAGGCAATTGATTATCTAAAGGATGAATTCGAGATGAAAGATCTCGGAAAGACTAAACTATGTCTTGGTTTGCAAATTGAATATTTGGCAAACGGAATTTTTGTTCATCAATCTACCTATACAGAAAAGGTACTGAAACGGTTTTACATGGATGAAGCACATCCTTTAAGTACACCGATGGTTGTTCGATCACTTGATGTGAACAAAGATCCATTCCGACCACAAGAAAGGAATGAAGAGCTACTTGGTCCTGAAGTACCATATCTTAGCGCAATTGGCGCACTAATGTATCTTGCAAATACTACAAGACCTGACATATCCTTTTCAGTTAATGTCTTAGCAAGATTTAGCTCGGCTCCTACGAGGAGACATTGGAATGGGATCAAACACATATTGCGGTACCTAAAGGGAACGACCGATATGGGCTTATTTTATGGCAAGAATTGCAGCCCGGATCTTGTTGGTTATGCTGATGCTGGATATTTGTCCGACCCACACAAGGCTCGATCTCAAACGGGTTATGTGTTTACCTGTGGAGAAACCGCCATATCTTGGCGATCGACTAAGCAATCAATTGTGGCTACTTCATCTAATCATGCCGAGATAATTGCTATTCATGAAGCAAGTCGGGAGTGTGTGTGGTTAAGGTCGATAATACATCATATCCAAGACAAATGTGGTTTGAAGTGTGATAAACTACCCACAACTTTGTATGAAGACAATGCAGCATGTATAGCTCAATTGAAGGGAGGATTCATAAAAGGAGATAGAACGAAGCATATTTCACCAAAGTTATTCTTCACACATGATCTTCAAAAGAATGGTGATATCAATGTTCAACAGATTCGTTCAAGCGACAATATGGCTGATTTGTTCACAAAATCTCTACCAAAGTCAACCTTCAAGAAGCTAGTTCACAAGATCGGGATGCGAAGACTTAAGGACATAAATTGATGTTCTTATCAGGGGGAGTTAATGCGCGTTGCACTCTTTTTTCCTTACAAGGTTTTGTCCCACCGGGTTTTCCTTGCGAGGTTTTTAACGAGGCAACCAATAGGCGCATATTCAAACATGTGTACTCTTTTTCCTTACTTTAATTTTTCCCATTGGGTTTTGTTTTAAGGTTTTAACGAGGCACATCATTGAATAGACATTCAAGGGGGAGTGTTATAAATACACTTCTATTTAAGGTGAATGTCTTTAATTAGAGAGATTCTAGAGTTCTATTCTTGGTAGCTAAATCATCCTCCTCCCTATAAATAGAGGTGCCCTCTACCATTGTAAATAACTCCTAACATTCTCTAAGTATCAATAAGAAGAACTCTCTCTACTCTTCTCTCTATTGCTCTTGTTCTTGAATTATTGTTCTTGTCTTTTATATTATTTTATAACAAGTGAGAATTAATTAGTTATATTTATTGAAGCTGGAGAGTCATTCCACTGAGACTACAAATTTTTACAGGTCTTAGGAATTAGGGGATAGATAAACGTGAGACATATGGACACCTTTAATTAAGGAGTAAAAATTGCCTATTGATTAGACCCTTATTAGTATAGTATATAATTGATAATTTGGTATACTAAGTGTAATTAAATCAAACCTTAAACATTAAAAGTAATAAAATTTCATATATGACATAGGACTATATAAATCTCAAATAAAATAAGTAAAATTTGTCCAGTCAAAGAACTATAAATGAAAGTTTCGTACTTAACCGAGGTGAGAATTTTCTTTTATTTGTGGCAAAATACAAAATTGATTGTTTGCTCGAAATTAATTATATTTATTAGCCAAAAATTATATAAATTATGTATATAATACATATATATACAAAAATTATTTTCTTTCTTTGATAGTATTACTTAGATTGACTAAGAATATACATTTGTCTTTTTTATTTTTTCCAGTATTGAAGAACCGAACGACTTGAGATCGTTTTTTCCTGTATCGAAGTAATAGTTTGTATCCTTTGTCAAAAATACATCATTCATTATTTTGGTAAACAATATTTATTGGTAAAGAAAAATAAGATCAGCGTGAAAGATAGACGTGTTGGATACCAATTAAAGAGCTGATTACCCCCTCCCCATGAAACCTAAAAGAAGTTGTAACCAAATATAACTGTATAAAACCCTAAGCCTCTCTAACCCCAGAATTTGTAACATAGAGAGCTTACGACTGCATATTTGCATAGGTACTGCTCTAACATAGAGGTAAAATTTAATCATAGTTAGTGAATATATATTTTCTTCATTTTAAATAACTTAACCATGGTAAATCGACATAATTTGGTATAAATACTTGACGCCTTCCCCCAATTCATTCTCCCAATTCTTACATCAAATCACTCATTAGAAATAATTAATCTTCTCCAATATGTATTATCTCCAGAAATTGATTCAAAAGCAAAGGCATGTTTCTTCTATCATGTATTCTTCAGCCAACAATCCATAGCCGCAATGGACCTAAGCAAACAAACAGATGTATCCTCAACATTAACCAAATATGTTTTTCCTATGGCAGGGAACAACAACATAATATTCTCTTGAGGTAGAAGTAATTTATACTATGTAAGAGTATTGCCATGTAACTTTCATGAATCCTACTTATCTTTTACCTTGCACTTTGAACTTAGCCTATGTGACAACCCAAAGGGTCATCACCTATTTTTAATCAATTCTATGCTTTCGAGGTTTTGAAAATCTCATCTAGAATTGCCTCAATTGGCGTGCACAGTCCGGACACGTAGATAGAAAGCTTAACTATGAAATTATGAGAAAAATGCTAAGTTTTTTATGTTAAACTGAATAAATTTGACTTTGGTAAGCATTTTGGGCAAACAGACCCATTATTTTTTATGGTCTCGAAGGGTCCGTAGAAAAATATGGGACTTGCGCGTATGTTGGAAATCGAATTACAACGTCCCGAGCCCAAGAAATAAATTTTTAAAGGAAATTTTTTTTCTGAAATGTTTAAGAAAATTGGAAATGAAATTTGATTAGAAAGCGAGGGTATCGGGTCCGTATTTTGGTTCCGCTGCCCAGTACAAGTCTTATATATGTTTTAAGACCTTCATGTAAAATTTGGTTAAAAACGGACGTCGTTTGACGTGTTTCGGACTTGAATTTCTAAATTTAAAACTTGATGAAGTTTGAGGAAAAATTTATAATTTTGAGGTTTGATTCATTGTTTTGAAGTTATTTAGGCGATTTGATCGCACAGATAAGTTCATATGATGTTATTGAGCTAGTACAAGTATTTGGTTAGGAGACCCGAGGGCTCGGGGGTATTTCGGATAAGTTTCGAGAGGTTTTGAAATTATACAAAAATTGCAGGATTTTGCTGTTCAATGCACAGGGATTTTGCTCTTCGCGTTCGCGTGGGAACTCTCACAAATGTGTAAGGCATAATTCTCAGAGTTCATTTTCTTCTTTGCGAACGAGGGTAGTGACGCGAACGCGAAGCTGAGGGGGTAGACCCTTCGCGAACGCGTCCCTCCTCTCGCGAACGCGTAAGGTTGAGGGAGAGGAGTCTCCAGTTTACTCTATGCGAACACGATCACCGGGTTGCGAATATGAAGGCTCTGGGAGCTGATGCTCCCCGTACGCGAGTCTATTGTCGCGAATGCGAAGGTCTTCAGACCTGAACCACTGCGAACGCAAGATGTCATCGCGAATGCGAAGGGCAATTTTGCCCAGTTATTTTAAAACTACAAAACAGAACCCATTACTGGATTCATCAAATTTTTATAAAACTCCTTCTTCTCCAAAGCTCTAGGGAGATTCTTGAAGCCTTCCTTCACAAAAATTTCTGGGGTAAGTAATCTCCAACTCGTTTTCTTCCATTTTCATCAATATTTAATGAATTTCTAGTCCTAAAACATGTGATTAAGGATAGAAAACAAGGGATTTTGCTAGAGTTAGGGCTTTTTAATTTTCTTGATATAGACCTCGTTTTGGGGTCGAATTTAAAAATAAATTACATATTCAGGCTCGTGGGTGAATGGGTAATTTAATTTTGGTTCGAACCTCATGTTTTGACTAAGCGGGTCCGGGGTCGATTTTTGAATTTTTGGGAAGAATGATGGAAAAGCTATAATTAGGCATTGGTTTCGATTTGTTTAGCATGTATTGATATTATGAAGTCATTTATGTATAGATACAATTGAAATGGAGCTAAATTCAAAAGGGAAAGCGGTGTTCGAGGCTTTAGTTGACCGTGAAAGTTCGAGGTAAGTGTTTGGTCTAACCTTAGCTTGAGAGATTAGGAGTTGAGTCCTATTTGCTATGTGGTAATTGCCGAGTACGACGTATAGGTACGTGACGAGTGTCTATATGTTAGTGTCAAGCATGACCGTGGGTCTTATATTGTGATTTTCATGACTTCACTGTATTATTCATGCCTTGGTGAAGATTTCTATTTGTTGTGGAAAGTTGTGGAAAGAATTGTGACCTATGAACATTGAGGAGTGTTGGCTCCAGTTGTATAACGAATTATTAAAATATAAGTGATAATTGACCTTTAGAGTATTGGCTCGAGTTGTGAAGTGAATTGTGAAGTAAAAGTGAAAAAGAGAAGAGATCATTATGTTGCCCCCTTGCTGGGCTATCGTTGAGTTGTGATTCCCTTGCATTGTGTTCTTAGTTGACATTATGGATGCTTAGGTTGATGATTCCTTGTATTAGGTGTTGTAATAAGTTTAGTTATAGTTAAAGTAGTTAGATGTTGAAATGAGATTGGTTATAGCCGAAGTAGTTAGGTGTTGTAACAAGTTTAATTGTCGTTGAGGTAGCTAGGTGTCGGAACGAGTTTGATTATTGTTGAGGAAGTTAGATATAGAAAAAAGTTTGGTCATAGTTATTTTCTCCATTTCCGAAATGGTGTAGACCTTATGGATCCCTTGTCGGGACTCTCATTATAATCGCAACAATATGATATATATATATATATATATATATATATATATATATATATATATATATATATATATATATATATATATATATATATATGGATCGGGTTGCACGATGGAACAATATTTTATGTATGGATCGGGTTGCACGCTGCAACAATATTTTAAATATGGATCAGGTTGAACGCCGCAACAATATTACACATGGATCGGGTTACACGCCGCAACAATATTATATATGAATCGGGTTGCACGGCGCAATAATATTATATATGGATCAGGTTGCATGCCACAACAATATTATATATATGGATCGGGTTGCACGCCGCAATAATATTATATATGGATCAGGTTGCACACCGTAACAATATTATATATGGATCGAGTTTCGTGCCTAAAGGAGATATAATGAAATGGGAGCGGGTGGTACGCCTACCACGAGATATGATGAAATGGGAGCGGGTGGTACGCCTACCACGAGATATGAGAAATGGGATCGAATTGCACGCCTGCAACAAGATGAAATTAAAAGTGAAAGTTGCCTTTTTTTCTCTTTATCCATGTTAGAAGTTATACTACAGTTCCTTTATTGTTTTGATATTCTGTTTATCTGCTACCCCCGCAGTATGTTTTCCTTCCCCAGCTTTAATTGCTTATTACATGTTTAATCTTTTGCTATATATTATATAACTGCACAGGTTTATCTGGAGTCTGGTTTTAGCCTCGTCACTATCTCGCCCGAGTTAGGCCAGACACTTATCAGCACATGGGGTCGGTTGTGCTAATACTACACTCTGTGCTTTTTTGCATAGATCCAGGTACTGGACAGCAGTAGTAGATCGGGAGCCAGCCTTCAGTCCACCGAGGTACCGAAGCAGCCTTGTAGACGTCCACAGGCCCGGTGTCTCCTCTATCTTATATTATGTTCTGTTGTCTCATATATTCGAGACAAACAATGTTATCTTTCCTTCAAACTGTTGTATGTAGTACTCTTAGCAGTCCGTGGATGTTGTGACATCAGCTCTGATTAGAGGCATGTGTTAGTCTTCAGGATACTTGGTTTTATATTTCTTTAAGACATTCGCTAAATTTCATACTCCGCTGTTATTTAAATATTTATTTCCTTTTAATTTAATTAGTTAAAAGTAAATTAATGCAAAAGAGGTTAATGATTTCAAAGTTCATGGCTCTTCTAACTTTTACGAGTAAGCGTTATTATAATACCCGAGAGCAAGAAATCCGGGACTGTGACAGCCTATATGGGCTTTTGCATTTGTCGGGTTGGGACCAGTCACTATTTCGATCGTTTTTAAAAGCCCAACCCAACCCTACATGGGTTACAAACAGACCCACTATTTTTTAATATTATTGTTCAAATTTTTAAAAGTTTTAAATTTTAACCTAAAATGTATTAAAGCTTGTCAGATAGAAATAGGGGTGTGCATTCGAATCGGTTTATCGATAAATCGAATCGATTATTTGTTATCGGTTTATTGATATCGGTTTATCGGTTTATCGATTCGATTTCGATTTCAAAAAAATTCCTTATCGGTTTATCGATTCGATTTCGATTTTGGCCATTCGGTTTATCGGTTTATCGATAAATCGATAAGATATATTAAAAAGACAAATATACCCTTATTTTATAATACTATTACTACCCTATCCCTATTCCCTTATACCATATAATACTGATATCATATAATATACTTAAGTTAACCCTATTTTTATTTTTCAATCGACCGCCGCTTCTCTTCACTCTTCAGTTCAGTGACTGAACTTCAGTCACCATTCTCTTCAGCGCCGGGCCGCCGGCCGCCGCTCTGTTCTATCGCCACTCTCCAATCGTCATTGTCGTTGTTGTTCCATGATTGTACACCAATGCTATAAATTTATGCGACTGTCCAGAAAATTCCAACGCCACTTTACAACAGAGCTGTGTGGGTTAGGAGAAGGTATTTCCATTCTCTAATTAACCGATAATCAGATCCAAACTCTTAACCCTAGAAAATCAACCATGTCTTCTAAGCAAGGTACACTCCTTAATCTCCTTTTTCTTCTCTTTTTTAACTTTTAATCGCCTTTTCTATAATTACTGGTTTTCAAAGATTTGATTTTTGATTATTTTTGACATATATCTGACCCAATTAATTTGGGTTGAGGTGTGGTTGGTTAATTGATTTTGTGGAAGAAAGGTTAAGAACTGAATTGATTTTCTCACTGATTTTTCTTTTTGTGGAACAGGTGGAAAGGCAAAGCCTTTGAAGGCACCAAAGAGTGAAAAGGAGGAGTACGGCGAGGTAATTTAGTGGAAGATTTTTTTTTTTAATTTCTGCGTCCATCCTGTCACTTATTTTGCAGATCTCGTGTTTTGACTACAATCCGTTTGTCCAATATATTGTTTATTTTATGTCTTGAATTTGTGTTGAGAAACTTTGATTCAAATAGAGGTAATAGTGATTTGAACTCTCATATTCGGGTAGATATATAGTCTGTACTTATGAGGGATGCATTCTTTGAATTGGAACAAAGGATTGAAACATAGCTGATTGATATGCCCGTATGTGCATATTAGCCTGAATTTTTTCTCTATTTATTCGATGTTTCAATTGAGTTTTAATGGTCTTTCTTGTACAAGATGTTACATGTAAAGATGTCTTCATATTAATTGAAGTTCCAAAAAAAAAAAGTCTCTTCCATCAATTTTTGTTTCTTTGTTGTAAAGGGGCTGATGGTGATTGTTCCTCTTGCTTATGTTTTCAAAGGCTTCTGTTCTGTTTTGTAGATTCTGCGGGGACTATCAATTCATTAATATTTGGTTATTGTTGATTGTTGAATTGAGTTTTGTTCTATATTCTTTACATGCTATTTTATGTTACTTAGTGATTTCTACTTCAACTTTCATGGTTTAACGAGGTATTAAGATAGTTTTATATTAAGAAACCATGAATGGAGTGCTTTTTGAAGTTCCAAAAAGTAAAGTGTCTTCCATCAATATTATTTCTTTGTTGTAAAGGGGCAGGTGTTGATTGTTCCTCTTGCTTATGTTTTCAAAGGCTTCTGTTCTGTTTTGTAGATTCCGCGGGGACTATTGAGACAGTGATAATTTTGCAGGTTCCAGTTGAACTTGTAATTGACCACTCAGTGCAAGCTGATGTGGTAAGATCAGAAAATGCTTTGCAGGCAAATATGAACATTGAATTCTAGAGAAACAGAGAGAGATTTGCTTTTCTAAGATGGGGGGCCACTGCTTTCCGCAATATGCTTTTTGTTCCTCCTGGTTCTGGTATTGTTCATCAGGTATGATCATGCTTTCTTTTTAAAAAAATTAAAAAATAAAGAGAGGCCTAATGTATGTTGCTACCAAATTGTTAGCCCGCATTAAAAAAGTTGTTTGTGGTTTTACATTCTGCATATGACTTCTTGTTTACTTTGAGATTTTCTTTGGACGCCATTTCTCCAGTTTGTTTCCTTGTTCTCCTCTCAAATATTCTATAGGTTAATTTGGAGTACCTTGGACGAGTGGTTTTCAATTCAGATGGTCCCTTGAGGAACACGGAATTGGAAACGCCTCTTGGCTTATTGATGTTATCGATAACCGAATCGATAAGCCCCCAAAATCGATAAATCGAAATCGAAAAAATCGAAACCTTATTGAAACGATAACGATAAGCATATGTACAAATCGATAATCGATAAGCAATTATCAATAAGAGTCAAAATCGAATCGATAAATCGAATGCACACCCCTAGATAGAAAAGCTTCTGCAAAACTTAATAAATTTGACATTGTACTATTCCTAATAGATTATAATAAACACAAAAAAGGAGGATACTATTTTATTTATTAAAAGCCAATATTTAAAATAAATCAGTCAAAAGTATTTTCAAGGGGCTCATGGTAAATCCAACACCAACAGATCATCTTCATCCAACACTTTTAAATCCTCTTGTAAAATAAAAATGCATTAACATCTTTATTTTCAACTAAATATATAATTATATGCAATGTTAATTAGTTAAACATTACCAAATAACTAAATCTTTAAGAACAAAAGATATTTATATTCGTATAAAAGTATTATTAGTTTGAGATTAGACTACTCTCTTATTATTTTTAGTTTCCTGTACATTTTTATATTTTTAATTAAATACGTTATTAGCTCCATGGGCCGGCCCAGTTCAATCTTGGTCAAGCCTCATGCTCCGTTCTTACTTAGGCCGAGCTTAAAAATTTGTTTTTTTTTTCCAAAAATCTCAGCCCAACCCTATTAAATCACATGCAAACCAAACATTGACTAATTCCAACAATCTAAGGAAGCAATAAGTTTCTACTAAATTAAAGCCTTACACAATTGAAAATGATTTAATCGTACATTCATGCTTGCTAATTAGTAGGAAAATCAATGCTTTAAAATTTCCCAATCAATTTATAAGTGGCCCAGAGGACATTCAAATATTTTCTGAGATCTCAGTTGAACTTGTTCCCCATGTCTATGGGCTCTGTCAACTGACAACGAATCATTAAGATATGAAAAGCTTAACATTTGTTATAGAAATTTCTTACTCCTAATATTTAACTGAACTCAGAAAGGTTTTCAAAATACCATCTGGTAGTCACCATCAAGAAGCTAATAAAACACTTGTTTTTTTGGTTTGTAATACATAAACGTTTCAAGGGAGCTTTGGTGTTATTGGGTTTGATTACGAGTTCGAGCCCTGAAAATAGCCTCTTATAAATATACAGGGTATATAAAACTACACATACTAGATCTTTGTAGTCCGACCCTTCCCCGAACCCCGAACATAACAGGAGCTTAGTGCACCGAGCAACCCTTTTTAATACATAAAAGTTTCCTTAACACAAATAAGTAATATTTTCATAGCAGTTAAACAAAGTGATTTTGTAAAATTTTCATTAAATTGTTAGTGTATAATATATACTCTACAAGTTAAATCCGATTCTGTCTATCAATCCAAACAAGTGTCACTACCATGACGTTGCGTATTGCTTATAAATCAATATACCAACTTGTTTACAAGTTTGTGGTAATATGCTTATATACATATCCAATCAATGCATGCATCATCTGTATTTACAAATTATGGCCAAATTAAAAGCATGTAAATATTATATATATTTTCAAAAGCTTCATCTTTATCAAATTAGAGTCATACGTAAGAGTACAGGCAGATTGGAAAACCCAATTTCTACTACTCCCTATACACACGGATAAAATATGCATATATCATAAGATGGATCTCTGAGTGTTTCAAGATAAGGGCAACGTACGGACGAATTCAGTCACAATCTATTTCAGATCAGCTATTTTACAACTATAACTTTTCGATCTGAATATAGTCAGAAATTATTATTTTCTGACCACTTTCTAATGTTTTTGCAGTCGAAAAATAGCTATTTTCTGATAATACACTATGTGATAGATATAGAGAAGATTCTAGCTAGAACACCTATCCTAATGTAAGTAGGAGTGTAAGTATTAATAACTAATTTTACGACTCGAACATGTGACCTATCAGATATATGAAGACATTTTGACCGTGGCTAAAACTCCCATATTGAGATAGAATAATCCAGATATATCATTTACAAATATGGATGCCTACGAAACTTAATTGTAAAAAGATAAAGAAGAGAGTCCAAAAATCCAGATATATAATTACAAGCAGTATGGATACCTTAAATGAATAAAGATAAAGATATAATTTCATTTGATAATTTTCCCATCACCTTGTTACATGACACCCCAAAAGTAAAATAAAAAAACGAAAATAACAATACCCGTAATAAATTTTTTAAAAAAGGAAAGGAAAGGGAAGATATATATTGCATGCCTTGTGAAGAAAAAGTAGGCATCTATAGAAGCACACCAACACTAGTAAATAAATATGTACAATTCTTCCCTTTCCCCAAAAAAACACCCCATTTCACAACCTCTCTCGTGATTCTAAATGCTTCTCAAAACAGCATTGGAAGAATTTTCTGTTCCATAAAATGATTCAAAAACCTTATCATCACCATGCATTAATTCTGACGAATGAAGAGAGAGAAGACAAGAGAGAGAGATAATAGAGAAGGAGACAAGGAAATTTCAGTAGGGAACAAAAGACAAAACTGCATGTTTTTGCACCCTAGAATGGATCACCCAAAGTAATCAAAAACTTCACCATTTCCATGTTAGGTTTTCTTATAAGGTTACTCTCTTCACGAAAAAGATCCTTTCCCTCTATATATTCTATTTTGTTCTCTTCTTCCCATCCTTCTCTTTCTCAAGGTTTTCTTGCTTTTGTTGAACTGTTGATGAACATGACATGAGGCATCTGATAGTGACACTTTTGGACCCCCCCCCACCCCCCAAAAAAACCACCGGAAACCCTCTACATATTTTGATAACCGAGAAATTTTTGAGGGCTAGTAGCACAGGGTTCAAAATCAAAATATACTAGGCTTTTGTCAAACGAGAGTTCAAAAATCTTTGACGTGTGCCTCACCAACACATTAGAAGCTATCTTACCAATAGACCAAAACACCAAGCATCACAAACCCTCTATATTATATTGTCCAAAGAGGTCAAAAAAAAAAAAAAAAAACCACCCAATAAAGAAGAAGAAAAAGGAAGAGTAGTAAAAGGGTAGTAGTATTAACTAAGGATGTTGATGTTATTAGTTCTTTGTCTCTTAACACTTCCAGAAGCAGAATCATCACCACTTGATTTTTCCATAACTGCTTTAAGTGCTTCTTGTATTGAACTAATAGAATATTGTCGTTGTTGCTGCTGCTGATCAAGATCATCACTTGTATACAAATCATCATCTTGATTATAGTTATGATCTCCGGTTATGAACAAAACGTTTCTCACACGTCCACCAAGTGTTGTAATTTCAGCTTTTAATGTTTTTAACCTTAGTGCTTTTAATGTCTTGATTAAATCAGGTAAAAGATCGGACCTGTCTTCACAACAAAGTGAAGCTTTTATCACAAACTTACCATTTTCGAATTCATCAGATGCATTATCCACTGTTAATTCATCTATTTCTGTTGGAACTGGACTTGTTTCTGCTATTGAAGATGTTTGTCTTTTGAGCTCTTTCACATGTTGTATTACTTCAGCTAGCAATGAAGCTTTGTCCGTCTACACCATAATAAAACCCAAAAAAAATCATAAATATAATGCAATTTTTGACGATTTTTCGAGGTAGAAGAGTTTTACTTCTATGCACTTACACGTAGAATATATGCAAACCCTAATGGTTGTTTCCAATAAGCACCCAGTTCAAAAAAAATTAAAAGGAGCAGACACAACAAACC
Source organism: Nicotiana benthamiana (assembly GCA_034376525.1). Taxonomy (NCBI): domain Eukaryota; kingdom Viridiplantae; phylum Streptophyta; class Magnoliopsida; order Solanales; family Solanaceae; genus Nicotiana; species Nicotiana benthamiana. The sequence goes on along the minus strand of CM067330.1, from coordinate 50,289,169 downwards.
GGAGATCAATATATTAAGAAATTCACATTTTAACATTAATTAGCAATAAATTTGACCATATTAATTTTTACTATCTCTTCCATAATCACTCCTAACACATACTTCAACATAGGATAATGTAAAAAATAATTAATTCATTCTTGAAACTCGAAAAAAAAAACTATTTTAGACAACAAAAAAAAAAGCCAAAAAACCACTTATTTTGGAAAGAGAAAGTAATAATAACATCCAGGATAAGGTGAATAAACGAGATCGATAATATTTAAAATTAAGAAGATTAATAACTATAATATGTTGAAATATATTGATAATTCTTTACACAGTTAGTACATACATAAATTAAGTAAATCTGTTGAAAATTATAATACGGGGATTCTAAACTTGATATGATTGATCATCAAACTAAGAAGTTTTAATGCTTTTTAGGGTGGAGCTTTTTCTACTATCAAATCTCCTAGTCCTAAATAATAGTACTAACTACATATTGGCTTAATGGTAATTACATGTAATCGTCAGTACTAATATTTTTAAATTTAAATTATCAGTATTTACAACTGTAAAGGAGAAAATAATGAAAAATGAGAAAATGGCGTTGCTAAACTTGACAAGATTGATCATTAAAATGAGAAGTTTTAGTACGTTTTAGAGTGGGGTTTTTTGGGCTAGGCATGAGGAATAGAGTGGTTTTCTCAGGGTGTGAATGACTGACAAGAATGCTAGTTTGTCTACCATTAATCTTTAATTTATTTTCTTTTATTAATAACTCTTGTTTTGATTTTTTTAAAATTTTCTTTTACTACTTTATTCCCTAATGGATGTAAATTAAATAAGAGACAAGAATTTTCTATGGAAGCTTTTCAACTGCGACGTGGTTTCTCTTTTTCATGTCAAATTAGCGACATTAACGCTTGTTTCCTTTTCCCGTTTCGTCTTTCCTCGGAACTAGCACTACAATCAGAATATTTCCACAATCATCGAAAATATTTATTCTTTATGTCCAAACCTAACTGAAATAATTAACAACTTAATAGATCAAAGTAAATATTTTTTTCTTTTCAATTTATCCGATACTCTTTCACATGTCCATCCCAATTATTGTTATCGATATTGGGCCCCCATTTATGTTGTCCACGCTCCAAACATAAATGGGGGCCCAAATATCGGTAACAACAATTGGGATGGGCCTGGCTCTGATACCATGTTAAGAATGGACCTTGGGCCTAACTCAACCCAAAAGCTAGCTTATGAGGTGAGGATTGCCCAAGCCATATAAGGAGACCAAGGACCTCAAATCCTTCCGATGTGGGACAACTCAACATAAAGTGAGATGAAAATAAAAAAGTATTATTAAGAAATTTCAAAAGAGCAACACCTTTATTTGGGTAACCTAAGTACACACTTAACCTCAAATTCTTCCGATGTGGGACAACTCAACATAAAGTGAGATGAAAATAAAAAAGTATTATTAAGAAATTTCAAAAGAGCAACACCTTTATTTGGGTAACCTAAGTACACACTTAACTTGCTTGGTGCTGCTAGGTTTTCTATTATCTATACTTTCTACTTTCTACTTTCTAGCATGATAGATCCAAAAACAGAATCTGAGAGGATCTTCAACTTAATAATAATGGAAATATACCTAAATAGACTTTACGTTTATTCATAGCTATAATAAAATATTTTTATATTATCAATATAATTTAATCCATCATAAAAAGTTATTAGCTATATTTCATGTTATCATATACTCTCACAATTAAAACATAGAGTTATTTATTGTTGTAAGTTATAAAGTACTTTATATTGCCAATGTATATGGCATAATTAGTAACGAAAATAGAAATTTCTTTAATGGTGGTCAAATTTAAACTTGAAAGAAGTGAGGAACATTTTCGAGAAGGGGTATTCAATATATATTATATACTTCTATAACTTAATGTTTTACTTATATACATGACCAATCGACAACTATAAAGTAAATGTATCCTTACCCTTGGATATAACTACACATCAGTCATAAATAAGTAGGAGTTGGCTATATGAATATTCATTCCTATGCATATATAGGACATAAAATATTGCATTAAATAAGCATAAAATAAGTTTGTAAACATGAGAATGATATGATTAATGATTGGAAATGCAATATATATAGAGCTTACTTTTGTAGTATTGGGAAGAAGGCTTCGCAATTTAGCAAGATGATTATTAATTCTTTCTCTACGTCTCCTTTCAGCTTCACTATGACTTTTTGAAGCAGCAAGAGCTTTAGCATCCATTATTTCTTGAGCAGTCATTTTTTGAAGTTCAGCTTGTAAACCAAAAGGAGCTGAACCGGCCGGTTGATGATGAACCACATGACCTAAAGTATCCGAAATAAACCGGAGGTGATGGTCTGATGAAGTTGTACCTTCATAAGCAAATTGTGGTACTCTTCTGTTGAATAAACCGCCGTAAGGAGATGGTGCTGGTGGGAGAAGAAAAGGGTCGACGTGGTGGTGGTGGTGAACCGGGTTGAAAGGTTGAACCGGTGGGAGAGTCCAAGGTAGAATTTGAGACATTTCTGAGTTGCTTGGGAAGTGAACCGGATTGATATTGAAACTTTGTGGCTGCATATTTTCTTGATTTGATTGTTGATGATGTTGAAGTAGTAGTTGTTCTTGAATACACTGTTGAAGATTATTTATAGCTTCAGAACAATTTCCTTGTTGATCTTCTTGATATTTCCTATTAGACATAACATATAGTATATATATAGTATGTATATATATATATTTTATTTGTATGATAGTAAAATTTTGATCTTTTTCTATCCAAAAACAATGCAAAATAAGTTTGATTTTTCAAGAACTTTAGACAAAGAATGAAAAAGTTATAGTTTAACCGAAGAAAAGGGTATTAAATTAAAGACTTAGATTTTGTGACAAACAAGGTTTGTTTATGAATAATCAAGAATGAAAAAGAATATTAACCAAGGTTGGATTTTATGAGAAAAGGGGGGATTTTACAAAAGGGATTTTCAAGGGAATAAAACACAAAAAGGAAAGTAAGTAAATGACAGACCTTTGATGTAGAGAAAAAAATGGTCTTTTTTTTGTGCCTTTCAACTTGTTCTTCTAACTTGGTATCAATAGTTTCTTTCACTGAAAAAAGGCTTTTGTTTGTGTGTAGTGTTGAATGGCAATGGAAATGACCCTTTTTATCCTAAGCATCAACTAGCTTTTGTTTGTTTTTTTCTTTTTTATTTTATTTCAGTATGTATAGTCTGTTCATATATTTACCCCACTTTTTCTTCTCTCCACTCCTGACAATATATAGTACTGCCACTCTTCTTTCCTTTCTCTTTACGGCATTCTTTTTTTTCTCTCTCAACTATCTATTTCTGTAGCTATCACACTAACTACTGATTTCTTTCTCTCTCTCTCTCTCCTCTTAGTTTTCTTTTATTTATTTTCCCTATAGAAACGCATGAACAATTACATATTTACTACGTAGTGCTTCCTTTCAATTCATTTGTCTTAGTTTAACGATTTATAAAAATAAACTTGCGATCTAACTATATGTATCATAATATTTATATAAATATAAAAACTGATGCACTACTCAAAAATTAGATTTAACAACGAGCAAATTCTATAACCACAAATTATCAAGAGATTTTATTAGCTACGGACTTTTTAAAAACAAACTAGCGACGAAGTTCATAGATAATTCTAGTTTTTTTACAGCAATAATTTAAAATAAATAATAACATTTGTATAATTATTAAAATTTCATATTTACAAAATATAGGAGGGTGCCAATCATTCGAAAAGGGTTAACAAAGAAATAATATCAATCTTTTTTTTTAAATAGGGGAGTAATATTATACAAGTATAATACTAGAAAATTAATTATGAAAGTAGAAGCATGATACTTTGTTATTGGTTCAAAGTATATAATTAGAGTGTGTGAGTAATGTTGCTGCAGCAGAAAGAAAGAGAGAATGGGGGGAGCAGAGATACAACACAGTGAACACACAACACACGGATTGTCTACCGACCAAAGACAACTATAATAAGTAGTAATAAAGTTTTAGTTACTGATGAAAAAATTTAATTTATTATCAAAGATAACTATAATAATAATTATAATAGAGACAACTAAATTTAACACATTTAACTTTATTTTAGGTGCTTACCATTAAATTCATCGCACTTTCAAAATTGTAAGTTCATGATTTGATATTTATTGAGTTTTTAACTAAATTTTTCACTTATATATTCAGTGTTGAAAATATTAAGATCAATTGTACATGTTGAATCAAGCGCTATCTGCATCTGAATTGATATGTAAAATCTTTTAATGATATAAGTTTTAATAATACTTTCAAATTATATACAACAGAACAAAAGATTCTAATTATCTTATATCTGCTTAAATTTTGGTAGATAAATTATCCGAAAGTTGTCCTGATAGAAAATATAAGCAAATATTTTATGAAATAACCGAGATACACGTAAATCAACCCAAATATCACCTATTAAAAATTGCAATTTCATCGTTACGCATTGTATTGTACTGTATTATTATTTTAAATATAATATTTATTATTATTTAAATTTTGTTATATTATATCGTTAAATATGTCGTTATGTAACGATAAAAAATGTTACTTTATGAAACGATAAATTTGACATATATGATCGCGTTATTATCTTATTTTTTCCTCTCATCTTGCCCTTACTTATTATTATTAATTATATTTTATTCTTTATCTAGCATTTTTATACACTACTTTGTATTTTATTGTTTCTTAATTATGTTCTTCACATTGTTGACGCCTAGTATTATAAAATACTAATAAATAATACTGTCAATTCAAACATTATAAATAATACAATGCAATATATTATAAAATAATAGGTAAAAAAACCCGCTGTTATAGAAAAAGAAACTTAAGAAAGTTGTTTTTAGTTGATGTACTATATAGAGTATTTGTTTATTGAAGTGTGTGAGTGTGTGTAATGGATCATGAGAGAAGTAGGCTATTTTCCACGTTCAAGCCCCCACGTTCTTCTATATTATTATTCTCTCTTTAGATAGAGAAGTAGGCTATTTTCCACGCCAAGCCTTTCTGCCTCCCCAAGACCCATGTAATCATTGTGTCTTGGAACACACTCCTACCCCACCCCCACCACTCTCCTACCACACCAGGTGGGGTACTATGGAGGGAATTGGAATTGGCCATTGTTACAACTACCATATTGAGTTTTGTCTTCACATTCTATAGTTCTATTCCTCGGTTTCAGTTACATATATTCATGACACATTTAATATAGTTTTATGCTCTTTTGAAATATCGTAACTTTGAATTCAATGACTACACTAGAACCCCCCACTAATTAGATCAATATATCCTTTTTGTTTGAATTTCTTCTTTTTATTCGAATTCGGTGTCTAGTACTGAAATTTAACTTTAATTAATTTAAATTTGTACCGAATAAATTAAAATTCACTAACAAGAAAAATGCTTGTACAAAGATTTTTTTATTTTGGAGGTTGAGAATTATGATATAAGATTAATAGTTAATGGAGTGTGTCTCGTCCCCATACCGGTATGTATTAGTAGTTAGCCTGGTGTTATGTTATTGGCGATCTCTATTGCTACTTGTTAATGTAACGATCCAAAAAGTTATTACTTATTTTAGAAACAAATTTAATATTTTGAGGCCTAAAAAACCTTCTCTTTTACCACATATCGATTTACATGCACAATCCGGGCGCATAGCCGTAGAACGTAGGTTTTTAAAATTTTGGAGATTTGGACCTCGATTTGAGGTCCGATTTCAAAAACGAATTATATATTTGAGTTCGCGAGTGAATGGATAGTCGGGTTTTGGTTCGAACCTCGGGTTTTGCACATATATGCCCAGGGTCAATTTTTTTTGTTCGAACCTCGGGTTTTGGCCATGTGAGCCCGGGGTCAATTTTTGACTTTTTGAGAAAAACTTTAGAAAACTCATTTTCATGCATTAGAATTTATTCATTTAGAATTCAATGATGTAATTAAGTAATTTGACTAGATATGAGTGAATTGGTGGTGGAATGAAGAGGTAAAGTGATAGTTGAGGTTTACACGGTGTTCAAGGCATCGAGGTGAGTGTTTGGTCTAACCTTATCTTGAGAGAATAGGAGTTTGCTCTTATATGCGATGTGATATATTTTGAGTACGACATATAGGCATGGTGACGAGTATCTATACGTTGGTGTTCAAGCATGACCGTGAGTCTAATATTGTGAGTAATGTGACTCTGCTGTATTATCATGTTTAATATGGTAATTACTATTGTTGAGCAAGGTTTGTGGAAAGAATATTGGCATATGTATATTGAAGAGCATTGGCTCAAGTTGCAAAGTGAATTGTGAAAATATAATTGGCAATTGAACTTTATAGAGCTTTGGCTCAAATTGTGAATCAAATTGTGAGATAAACGTGACAATGAGAAAAGGCTTATGGTATTGATCATGCCAGGACATTATTGCTTTTAATATTGTTCCCTTGCCGGAGTTTTATTGTGTCTCATTTATTCCTTGCCCTTATTATTTGTGTTTGTTGTTTGAGTGAGGAAGAGTGTAAAGCACGAAGGGTGATGTCATGCATTGTTTTGGTGAGAGAGTGTTAAAGCACGAAGGGTGATGTCGTGTATTATTTTGTGAGGAAGAGTGTAAAGCACGAAGGATGATGTCGTGCCACATGATGTACCATTCTGTGCTGATTATATTGATTTTATGCTGAGGATGAGAGTAAAAGAACGAAGGGTGATGCCGTGCAGTGTATATTGATTTTATGGTGAGGATGAGAGTAAAAGCACGAAGGGTGATGTCGTTTATTTGTTTGGTTTTCAATTCTTGTTGATAATTGAATTGTGGTGTTCTGGATATTTAACTATTGTCCTCTTATTGCTATATGATATTTTCCCACAGCATGATTCCCCCTCCCATCTCTGACTGTATATTTCTGCTTCTATTTTTCGATGTACATTATTTATCAGCACATATTTATTCGGTAGTATGGTCTTAGTCTCGTCACTATTTTGCTAAAGTTATGCTGGGCACTTACAAATACATGGGATCGGTTGTGCTGATACTATACTATATACTCATTTGTGCAGATACCAATGCTCTAGACTTTGGGCCATAGTGAGATTTGTTGTTTCTTGTTCATCGATGACCTGAGGTAGTCCTGCAGGCGTCCGCATGCCTTGACACTAGTGTTGGTTTGTCCCATATGTTAAGGGTCTTACACAGGTTATTGTGATGCATCTCGTATCGGAGTTGGTTCAATGTTGATGCAGGATGACAAGGTCATTGCATATGTCTTACGGTAGTTGAAGATTCATGAGAAGAACTATCCGGTTCATGACTTGGAGTTATCAGCCATTGTTCGCTTATTGAATATTTAGAGGAATTATCTGTATGGTGTGGCATGTGAGGTGTTCACGAATTACAAGAGTCTGTCTTACTTGTTCAAGTAGAAAGAGCTAAATTTGAGGCAAAGAAGGTGGTTGGAGCTGTTAAGAGACTATGATGTCATCATCTTATATCATTCGGGAAAGGCCAATATGGTGGCCGATGCTTTGAGTAGAAAGTCAGCCAGTATGAGCAGTCTTGCTTATATTATGGTCGGTAAGAGACGGCTTGCTTTAGATGTTTTGGCTTTGGCCAATCAGTTGGTGAAGTTGGATGTTTCTGAGCCTAGCCGTGTATTAGCTTGCACGGTTGCTCGTTCTTCTTTACTAGAGCGTATCCGAGATCAAAAGTATGATGATCTTTATTTATGTGTTCTCAAAGACACGGTGCACAACGGATATGCCAAGCAGGTCACACTAGGAGATGATGGAGTTTTGAGGATATAGGGTCATATTTATGTGCCTAATGTGGATGGACTTCGAGAGTTGATTCTAAGAAGAGGCCTATAGTTTCCTGTACTATATTTATTCGGGAGCCGCGAAGATGTATCAGGATTTGCGAAAGCACTATTGGTGGAGGAGAATGAATAAGGACATTGTTGTGTATGTGGCTTGGTGTTTGAATTGTCAGCAAGTTAAGTACGAGCATTAGAGTCATGGCGGTGTGTTCAAGAAGATTGAGATCCCTGAGTGAAAATGGAAGCGTATTCTTATGGACTTTGTTGTTGGACACCCACGGACTTAGAGAAAGTTTGATGCAGTGTGGGATATTGTTGATAGGCTGACCCAGTTAGCACATTTCATTTATGTGGCAGTCTCCTATTCTTCTGAGAGGTTAGCTGAGATCTATATTCGGGAGATTGTTCGTCTTTATGGTGTGCCCGTATCTATCATATCGAATCGAGGTACGCAGCTTACCTCAAATTTCTAGAGAGTATTTCAGTGAGAGTTGGGCACACGGGTTGAGTTGAGCACAATGTTTCATCCTTAGACAGCGGGAAGTCTGAGCGGAGTATTCGGATTTTGGAGGATATGCTCTAAGCATATGTCATTTATTTTGGAGGCTCAAGGGATCTGTTCTTGACTTTAGCGGAGTTTTCCTACAACAACAGCTACCAGTCGAGTATTCAGATGGCTTCTTATGAGGCTTTATATCGTAGGCGGTATCGGTTGCCGGTTGGATGGTTTGAGCCGGGAGAGTGATGCCATGCCGCATGGTGTACCATTCCGTGCCGATTATATTGATTTTACGAAGATGAGAGTAAAAGCACGAAGGGTGATTTCGTGCAGTTTATTTTGATTTTATGGTGATGATAAGAGTAAAAGCACGATGGATGATGTCGTGCACTTGTTTAATTTTCGATTCTTGTTGACAATTGAATTGTGGTGTTTCGGATATTTAACTATTGTCTTCCTGTTGCTATATGATATTTTCCTGCAGAATGTTTCCTCCTTCCATCCCTGACTGTATATTTCTGCTTCTATTTTTCGCTATACATTATTTATCTGCACAGGTTTATTTGGTAGTCTGGTCCTAGCCTCATCACTTCTTCGCTAAGGTTAGGCTAGACACTTAGCAGCACATGGAGTTGGTTGTGCTGATACTATACTCTGCACTCTTTTGTGAAAATTCAAGTGTTGTAGACTTCAGAACACAGTGAGATTTGATGTTTCTTGTTCATAAGGCGACCTGAGGTAGTCCTGCAGGCATCCGCAGACCTTGGCGTCTCCCTCTATCTATTTTCCTTTTTTTTTTTTATGTAATCCCAGAGACATTATTTTGTTATTTCTTTTAGAAATTATTTGTAGTACTCTTAGACAATTTGTGAAGTTGTGACACCAAATCTTGGGCATTTTTGTTATGAAATGGTATTAGCAGTATCAGTAAACTTGGAATTAAAATTATTCGCTTGTTAAATTTTGTTGATTCTTAACTATTGGCTTTTACTTGTTAACTGATTTTAAAATAGAAAAAAGACAAATAATTCAGTCGATTGGCTTGCCTAACATTCACTAGTAGGCGCCATCACTGATCCGCGGATGCAGTAGCAGATCTAGGAATTCAAGTTTGTGGGTGCTAAATTTCTTTTGTACATAAATTAATGGGTGCTTTTGTAAATTTTTATACATTTTCTCAAATCGTCTGTATAGCTATACATACTCTGCTTCAAGGTTAATGGGTGCTCGAGCACCCAAATTTAATATGTAGATCCGCCATTGCGTGGATGGAAAACCCGGATTGTGACAATTAATCATTTCACTTGTTTTCTTGTTATATTGTTGTTGTTATTGTTTTTTTTCTTTTCCTTGAGTCGAGAATCTAGCGGAAAAAGCCTTTCTATCCTTTAGGTAGGAAAAAAGTCTACGTACACATTACCCTCTCTAGACTCTCACTCGTAAAATTAAACTAAATTTATTGATGTTATAAGTTTGAATTTCCTTTAGAAATTAACATGTACATTAAAAATGTAAAGTCTTAGTGTATATCTTAACTTGTTATAACAAACAATCTCCTTTATTTTTTAGCTTAATGATCTCACTTGTATTAACAATTACAAGTTATTATTGTTAGATGATCTAATCGTATTAATAAAATTTTATTGTTGGATATATTATAGAATTTAAAGGTGATTTTTTTTCAAATTTTTTATAAACTGTATCTGTCATTTTGAAATCAAGGGTTTCTTTATTCTCTAGTCTATTGGTTGGGAATTGGTAACAGATTTCGCACTAGCTAAAGCAATACTTAGGCTACCACAAGCTTATACTATTATAGTATCACTTTACCAATTCTAAAATGTTGTCTCTACTTAAGTTGTGAGGTTTGGTGTGATTCTATACTGACATCATGTTGCATTATGATACTGGTTTTTAGTTATTCAAATATTTTGATAAATTTCTATATATATCATCAAATTAACTTCAATGACTATACAAAACAGTATTTTGAGACAGAAAATTAATTACGACTTTAAGTTCTATACATTGTTAATTAGTAAAAAAAAATTATATTATCAAGTTAGTAAAATGATATTTACAAGTAACCTTATAACTTGAAATTTATAATCTTAAAAATAAAATAGATTATCGATTACAATAAATAAAAGTAATTTGACGGTATACAAAAATTTATACTACCATTAAACAGCATGGTACATTAAGGCTCTCTGTATGTACGGGTTCGAAGAAGGGTCGGACGACATATATCTATTGTAAGAAATTTTATAACTCGGACCCGAGACCTCCTGAATAATATATATATATATATACCTTATTCTCTGAAAGACCAAAGTAGTAAAAATAATGGATGTTATCAAATGTGACAATATAATGTGGTATAATATCCAATGCTAAAGAGGTGGCTTTCTAGTTTGTTCTATCATGTTTGGGGTTGGAAAAAATTATGTTTATTTTTTAATTTTTTTCTTCTATAAGGGTCTCTTTTGTTTTAGTCAAATATGCATAAAGCTCCAAAGCTGTTTTTCAGAAATGATTATAATACTTTCAACCAAAAAAATGACTGACTAAGAGTGAATTGAGGAGAAAAACTACTTTTATCCTGAGATGTCCTGACCAACAGAATCTGACTAATTACACAGTTCATAAGAAATTTGGCTGAGTAAAGTTAATACAAATATCATCAACCCCTGCTCTCTCTTCTTTATCTACCCTATACTATCTTGAAATACTAAAGAGCTTCATTGATTAAGTAACTAAACAGACCAAAAAAAATAGTTATCTATCTTCCTTGATAATATTATCTGTTTTCTAAAATTCTTGCAAATCTCTAAAAAATAAATTTAATAGTTTTGATCAGAAGAATATTTTTATGAAGAATTTGTTATCTCTCGTTAGACTTACCACACTCTACTAATTGAAACAATAAGGGTAAATATGAAAGAAAAAAAGAAAGTAATAAATAAATTTCAAGCTTTTCTAAACTGTAAAATATTTTGAAACCAAATCTGTTTTTTGGTTCTACTGGTAAGGGAATAGTTGTTACCCTTAGGATCAAGAATTTGAATTATCTTAATATTCAAGAAAATAAATTTCTTTTCATTACCTAGAGAAAAAGATAAGCATGGATATATTCGTAACACTGCCCTCCTTGGTAAATATTTCTGAGGAAAAATCTAAGTATACGTTAAGTGTTTGTCCTAATTTTATTAATATATTTGGTTTTTCTATATTAAGAAATAAAAAATATTATATTTATTATAATTGAATTTTTTTTCTTTTAGAAGGAAATTATAAATCTTCCATATTTGGCTAGTCGTTTTTGTGTTTGAACTTTTATAAATTGAGGATCTTTCCTTCTCATTTGATAGCATCCATAATGTAGCCATGTGGGGTTTGAGAGTCGTGTTTCAGGAGAGAACTTTACGGGACACATGTAGTAAGGCACTTGTGTTTGGCTCTTCATGAGGTTGTTGTCTCAATATTTGTACTCATTGCTCATCTTCGCCGTGGATGTAGATTAGTTAACCAAACCACATTATATGTTTGTGTCTCTTTTGGTATATTTCTTTGTGTTGTATGATTTATCGCAGTTCAAGATTTGCTTTATTAGCTACCATATGACACCTAATTTTTTCGGCCCTAACAATATATGGTACGTACAAAAAAGCACCTTAGTACATAAAGAGCTGCATGACACATGAAACATTCCGTCTTCACACAATGTTCGGGAAATAATCGTACTTCAAGAGAATATGTTGTTGGCAGTCTACTCCAGAGGCGGATTTAGGGGGCGGAAGGGGGTTCACCCGAACCCTCTTGGCAGAAAAATTACACTATATATATAAGCTAAATATGTTTCTTACCTTTATATATTAAATTTTGAGTCTCCTTGATTTAACTCAAAAGTATAGTTTAGTGGTCAAGAAGGTTCAAAATATTTATAAGGTCATAAGTTCAACTCTCACTAGTTACAAATCTACAATCCTTTTTAACTTTTTTTTTGAACCCCTTAGCTGAAATCCTCCTTCCGCCATGCCATGAGTCTACCCTAATAAAAACATAAGTGGTTGATATATTAAAGAAACAGCTTGGTGTTTATATATATATAAAAATTAAATAAGGAATAGAGAAAATCTTCTTTAAGCCCGTGAGATACCAAACTTTCCAGAGAATAAAGATTAGTTAGGTTACTGTTGTATGTGGCAAATTTGAACAAACACTATATGTAGGAATAAGACCCTATGATTCTATGAACAAACATTTTGAAGTAGGAATAAAAACCCTATATTATGCACATGAAGAAGAAAAACATGTTCAATTCCATGTTTCCCTTATACTTTTCACATTGTCAGGTCACTCCTCTATTGTCTCTCTGCTATTGCAAGTACTATTCTTTTTCCTTTTTGTTTTCTAAGGGAAGGGGAAAGTAACGAATCAAGTTATTGCATGGCAATTACTACGCACAGTTAACCAGATATATTGGGTTTGAGGTTTCGGTATGAAAATATTATAGTAGGGAACGATTTTCTCTTTAATAGTTCTGAATATGAATTAATATAAATAGCGTATACCGGTAGGAAAAAAAGAGGATAACTATGCAATATGATCTTAATCCTTAAATCTAATTAGTATTGGCTATAAGCAAATAGAATGAACATTTTAAAATGGATGATTAGAGATGAATCAAGAAATTTACACCATTATCATTTTCTGGGGTTATACCCTGTTTGCACGAACATAGCGGCGGAGCTAAAAATTCTAACAAAGAAATTCAAAGAAAAAAAAATTAAAATGTCACATCTAAAATTCAAAGGTCGACATTTATATTAATTTTGAGTCAACATTGAGCTACATTGAAAGCTTCACTTATGTCAAAGATTCAACTATATATACACAAACATCTATATTTATTTTTGTCCGATTTGCATAATATAATTTTTCAATATACATTTTTGTTTTATTTGGACCGTATAATTTTCTGAGATTCATATATATAAACCTCTTTGAATCATGTAGAAGAGGGTTAGAGGAGTTTTTGGAGCACCGATAAAGTTGTCTATATATGACCTATAAGTTAAGGGTTCGAACGGTGAAAACAATCACTAATGCTTGTATTAAATAGGAAAAGTCGCTTATATTATACATGTTAGGTGCGTCCCTTCTCCAAATCCTACGTAAATATATAATGCTTAATGGATCGAGTTTATTTGTTGAATCATGTAGAAGCTAATGGAAGACTTTTCTTTTGTAACTATATGGTGGTCACACGCATGGCTACTTTGGTCCCCATTGTTTTAACCTTTTTAGCTATGGCTCCTTTTTCCTGTACTTATGTTTTTTTATTAAGTCTTTCCTAATTCAAAGATTTGATGATAGCTAGTAGCACAAGCACTAGCCAAAAGAAAGAAAGAAAAGAAAAAACTATATTAACATGGAAGCTCCTCCTCCTTTGTTTGTGGGGATTATTATGACATCAGTCTCATGCTGTCATGACGTTTGTTCTCCCTAAGCAACAAGTGATTAATAATTAATTAGTCTTGAGAAACCAAACTCCTCATGTCTTGGCTAATTATAAATATTAGTGCTCTTTAATCACCTTTTCACCGTTTTGGCTAATTACAATGGATTTGTTTAACTTTTTATAGAGTTTGAACAAAAAGATAGACAAAGAACATGGCCAAAAATTAATTTATAATTTTGTCTTAAAGTATGGAACTTTTACATCTAATTTTATCCAAAAAAAATTTATTGCCCCTATGACATTGCTAAAGGTTAGCCGCATGCCTCTCACATTACTAACATTATTATTGTTTTTTTTTTTCACATTGCTAAAGGTCAGTATTCGTTTTAGGGTTTGACTACTTTTAATACCCGTCGGGAAATTCTATTTTGAAATTAACGCACTCCTTACCTACAAAAACAACTTCGATCACATATATCTTTTTTTAAAAGTTTTTTCTTTGTCTTTTTAGAATACCAATAATGTTGCAAATATATAGAGTAGCCTCTCAAGAAATTGGCAAAATAATTTGTTTACTGCTTTTAAACGTTCATCCATTACACCGTTTATGAATTATCTATAGATTAAGTAGAACTTTAATTTGTGCCAATGTTAAGAAAGTTATGCAGAAAATTAATGCTTTCTCTTTTTCTTTCTCTTTCTATTAACAAGGTTTAAAGCGTTCCCATTGTTAAGGCATATAATATCAAAATAATTAAAAGTGTGCTTCGTTAGGCAGTTAATTAAAATTTTAAATGGGATAATTACGCACTTTTATTATGGTATCAGAGAGCCAAGTTTGGTCCTCTAATTATTTTGGATCTCAAGATTATTTCCTTCAAATTTATACTTTCTAATTATTGCAGTTTCTATATATTATATTCTTGAAATTCTTGTAAGAGGGGAGTTCACATATGCAATTCAAAACCCTGATTACTCTTTTATTTCCCCATTAATTAAATCCAATTAAATTAAATAATCAAAGAATATAAACTGATAAATGGTTCAACTAATCAGTAGCAAGCTGAATCTATTATTTGTAATATATATTCCAAGAAATCAATTCAAGTTTCTTTTTGTTTCTCACTCAATGTGCGACATCTGTATTAGAGCCCTTATTAATCCATATTCACGCCACGTGAGATGGGAAGAGCTTCCTACTAAAAATTTTTAATTCCCAAAACTCAATCCTGTGACCTTTCAGTTAAGGATGGAGGTATTTGTTTGAGCAAATAATCGCTAAACCAACTAATGATGAATTAAAGGGTAAATCTTAGTTGAATTTAATAAATTTTAGATCGAATAAAATAAAGCACTTGTGAAACGAGTAATGCTCGAGAGCGTTAAATAACGGGTTTAATACACTATGATTGACAATAAATATGATAGCATAAATATGTAATAAATATAAATTATGGCAATGAATATATGGAAAAATGATCTACCGCCTAATTATTATGTGATTGGAATGTTCCTTTCGACGTGAAAAAGTGAGAAGTCAATATGGATATGGAATCTTTGGATTTATGGACAAAGATTGAACAAAGTGTGCTTTAATAATTAACCAAGACAACTTTTGGACATTCTCTCTTGTCAACCTTTACAGTATGTTTTTGTTCCCAAAGTTCAGAAGATCCACTTTTGTTCTCTACCTCTTCCTATTTATAAAGGATATTCACAAAAATTCTAAAACGCACAACATAAAGAATATCCAAAATAATTTTCTTTATGTCCACTTCTGAACCTATACTACCATTATTCTCTCATCTCGGTTGTCTGCTTTTCACATAAGCCTTTGTGAGAATGACTTTCAGTAATTATATCATTGTTGACCTCGTCATTTGTCTTACTTATCCGCTATCGTGGAGTCACCAAATTTGGACCAATACAGTTAGTTCCGTTTGTTGAGGTCGTGGACTGTGCACGCCCTCGATAAGCGGATATTATTTGCCTTTGTTTCGGGAGAATTTCATATTAAAAAAGTTGAGTCATCAAGATCGAGAGAACGAAACAACCAGCGGAGCCCTGACTGGTGTGGTTGCAATCGGGTGACGTCACAACCATGCGCGTCATCATTACGCATCTTCCCGAGACAGTGTTTGTGTGCCTGTAGATTTGGTTTTTATGCTATTGACAATCCTTTGCTTTGATTCTCGCACCATCTAACCCTATAAATAGATGGGGGGGGGGGGCTTCGTTTTTCAGAAGTTTCCACCATCTCTTTCTTTGCATGTACACTGTTCTCTTTCGATCTTCTTTGCCAACTTTTGTTCTTGACTTTTGTCTTATGATTCCATATCTCTCCTTCTTACCTTAGTCGTTATCTGCCTCTTCAAGTTTAGTAGCACACCTTCTATCATCGACATGTCACACACCCTTCACATTCAGAAGAAGTTTCTGACGCAACTCCGTTATCGGTGGCTCCTCCTTCTGGCGGCGAGGTTTTTGTGGTTGAAGAGGATGAGAGCTTTCCTACTGTGGAAGAGATAATTCCCAGAAACCCTTTATCTAGAAGCGACTTTCAGAAGGAGCCTGCTCCTGCCCTTGCTCATGTAATTTCCGAGATCGGGTCAGCTTATATAGCTAATCTCTGATCTACATATCATATCCCTTCTCATGTCGAGATAGTTCCGGCTGGTGGCGACATCGTGGAGGTCCATCGACCTAGGTACTGTGCCTTTTATATATACCCTTTTTAATCGGTTATACACTCCCTCTTCTCATGCTAGCAGAGGAATTCTGCCGATCTTACAATATTTCCCCGACAGAATTATCCCGGTATTTGTATAAAGCTTTCTTGATGATGACAAAGTGCGGGGAATTGGACAGTTACGAGGTCGTCATCCGCCACCTATTAAACTTGTTTTCAAAGAGTTTTTACAGAGGCACTATGATACATTCGCGACATCGCGGGACTAGAGGGGTGATAGTTTGAATGGACGACAGGACGAATCGGAGGTTTTGGCACTAGTACTTCTTTATCAAAACCAAACACTTAGTATCGGGCCCTGCTGGATTTCCCGAGAAGTAAAATCATAATCATATGTGTGTTTGCACACACTTGTTGTCTTCTTTCCGTCCCTTCATTTTTCATTCATTTGTGATTTCTTGTATTTTTTTGGCTGAGAAGCATGCTCCCTTTCCCGTTGTCGGCATTGAAAACAGGGTGGCTTGCGTGTTATCTCACATGACCGGTATTCCAGATTGGGAAGTTTTATACAAATGTTTTAGGCCAAAGGTCCCATCTGGTAAGTGTTACTTTCGTTTCGGCTTTTTTGTTTTCCCGTTGTTTGTTGACATTTTCCCAGGCTATTGCATCGGCAAGAAGGCAATTCACTTTGGCTGACTCTATCCACAGAGGCCATACTCAAGCTCTGCCATCTAGGGGCTCTCCTTAGTAAGCTGCCGTAAGGGAGAAGATCTCTTCCCGACCTGCCTACCATCTCGTAGATGAGTCATATAATGGGTAGGAGTTACCATCAAGAAAAAGGAGAAGAATGTAACTTAGGAAGACCGTTGCCACTAGTGTAGAAAAGGGGGAAGTTATTGATGCGAGGGCGACGTCCGCACTTATGCCAGACGTTAGGGACGTTTTTATGGCGGATGCTATTTATGTAGGGAGGGCTCTTAGGGCTGAGGGGAAGTCCCAAGGCGAGGAGTTTGCACGGGCCGCTAAGGGTGGCACGTCATTGGTAGCCGGAGAAGACGGAGCGGTGCACTCAAAGGACGATGGTTTGGGCTCGGATATTGATCCCAAAGAGGTTCGTGCCTTTTTAGAGAGAAGTACCCGTGTGGAAGTGAGGATGTATGGTCCTAACTGACACGTAATCATTTCTATGGGTTACGATCTTTTGAAAAAGTCTAAGCAGGTGGTGTGGTCCTTCTCCCCCTTATCCGCTGTTTCAAAGAACGTGACGCTTCAGACGATGAGTGATATGGAGCTATCGCTTAGTATCTCTGGTGTGGCTTTGCGGGTAAATGTTTTTTCGTTTCTTGCTAGGATTTGTTTCGCATGCCTAATTTTTCTCATGTTGACTTTCTTTACTTTGTATGCCAGACCCTCATCATGGGGATCTAGCGTTACAAGAGGGATGAGCAGAGGACGACCGTTTTAAAGAAAGCGACCTCTATGTTCAAAGAGTACCGTACCAAGCACCGTGCGTTGGCCGATCTCTTTACCTAAGATAGTGTGTTTCAGTTTTTTCGTGATGGACTCAAACAAAAAGAAAAAGAGTTGGCACGGAAAGTAGAAGAGCTGAAGGAGCGTGATGAAAAGATAGTAAAGGCCATAGGTTGATGCAACGAGTTTGAGGCGTGTCACGACCTAGATTTTTCACCCTCGGGGGTCGTGATGACACCAACTCATGAAAGCTAGACAAGCCATGAACTTTGAAATCATTAACCTCTTTCGTATTAATTCACTTTTAACCAATTTACTTGGCAATGGATAAACATTTAATGAACAACGGAAAAATGAAATTAGCGGAAGTCTTAAATTATATAAGCTAAACAACAATGCAGGATTCAACATATGCCTTTATCCAAGAACTGGTGTCACAATATCCACGGACCACTAAGAGTGCTAAATACAACCATTTTATAGAAATAAATATTGTTTGTCTCGAATACATGAGATAATAGAATGAAATATAAGATAGAGGAGACACCGGGCCAGCGGACGCTTGCAAGGATACCTCAGAGTCTTAGTGGACTGAAGGCTGGCTCCTGAACTAATGCTGCTACCCAAACGTTGCTCTGGTATATGCACCTAAGTGCAGAGTGTAGCATCAGCACAACAGACCCCATGTGCTGGTAAGTGTCTGAACTAACCCGGCGAGGTAGTGACGAGGCTAGGACCAGACTCCAGATAAATCTGTGCATTTATATAATATATGGTGGAAAATTAAATAGGTAAGAAGAAATTAAAGCTGGAGAATGGGAACATGCTGCGGGGGTGGGCATATAAACAGAATATTAAAGAACAATAGAGAAACTGTAATTTAACTTAACATGGATAAAGAGAAATAAAGGCAACTTTCACTTTCAATTTCATCTTGTTGCAGGCGTGCAACCCGATCCCATTTCTCATATCTAGTGGTAAGCGTACATCGGATCCCATTTTATTATATCTCGTGGTAAGCGTACCACCCGCTCCCATTTTATTTTATCTCATGGTAGGAATACCATTCGATCCCATTTTATTATATATCGTGGTAGGTGATAAGTTAGGATTTTAACATATTTTATGCCCCTACTTGCCTATGCTTTGGTTATAAATTGCTACAAAATAGTCCAAAAATTCTATAGGTTGTGCTTGATTGCATATTTGATCAACAAAGTGATAAAATGTCAAAGATCGACTCAAAAGGAGTGAAACCTGCTCAAGTATCAAAGATTAAGTGAATTGAGGAAAAGAGGGCCTAGTGCGGACTGCGCCAAAAGTGAATGCGGCCGCACTAGGAGATTTAGAGAGTTGTATAACCAGGCTGAAGGCTATGTGGCTGCAATACGTTTCTCGCGGTCCGCAGTCAGGCTTTCGCGGCCGTACTATGCTTTTGTGCAGTCCGTGGTCAAGAGATTCGGAGAACCATCACTTGACCAATACAATGCCATGCGGTCCGTGGTCGTCACGGCGACCGTGCCAGATCCCCTCTACGATCGTGGTACACTTCCACGCAGTCCGCGTACTCAAGTTCACAGAAATAGAAATGTGAAATCCAAAGAGCCAGTACGGCTGCGGTCAATTTTGTGCGGCCTGCACTGACCCCGCAGGGGTATTTTTGTCCAGCTTTTCCAACATAGTATAAATAGAATATTTTACCATTTTTTGGTTAGTGTTTATACTCCAGACATGGTTGCGCTCGTGAGACTCGATTTTATAGCCATTTTTTGCACTTTTACTTTTCATTAACGATAGATTGATGTGGTTTCTTCTTAGTAATCAATTAATATGCTTAGTTCTTCATCTATCTCTTTAATTTATGTATTTAGCATGAGTAGCAACCCATAATCTAGGGTTGTGGCTCAACCGTAGTGTGAGTAATTGATGGGTGTTGCTATCTAGGGTTAGATTGACTATGGATAATTGTTATTAGATTGTATATTTTAATTGAGAATTGGTGGTTGCAAACACTAATTCAAGCTTTGTGGGTATAACTCTTCTGGAGAAAGAGAGCCTATGACCCCAAAATTAACCCAACTAGGAATTGGGACGGACTCATGAGAAATGATAGTCCCCATTGACGGGTTAAATCTCGAGAGAGTAATCACCCTACTTGAACCCTAGTTGCTTGGTCTAATTTGTCTACCCATTTGGTCTCGAGAGAGTTAATTGGGAAAAATCACTCTCTTTATCGAGAGGTGTGAAAGTAGTTAAAATTGTGCAATGGTGATAGCATAAGTCCCAAATATGTCAATCGAATCCTAGTAACATCCACCCGTCAATTAGCCACCTAGGTATTGTCATGATCTTAGTGTCTTTCTTCCCATTAGATACAAACTAGCAATATTCTCATAGCTTAATTTAATGATAATCATTAGTTATATAAAAGTAGTTATTATTCAAAACCCCAAAAATGTTTGAAAGTGACATTAGGAGTACAAACACATCTCTAGACTAGACAAAAATTCCAACTATACTACTAGCTACTTGAGGAAATCAATCCCGACCACTATTCCGGTAAAAGCTATTATGACCCGCTCTTCCTACCATAGTGTAGCGTCGAGTTGGCAGTGATCACTTTTTGGTGCCGTTATCGGGGAGATTATGGTGTTGACTATCTGTTTATTTAGTTTTGTGTTTTTCTTCTCTTTCCTTCTTGTATACTAATTTTGTTTGTGTCGATCATTTTGGTACACATGGCTCTTAACGCAAATGACCCTCTTGGCAATGTCATGGTGGGGGAGGAGGTAGATGATCTTGATCAAGAAGAAGTTCCTACTTTACCTTAAGATCAACATAGAGGGAATCAAGCCAATGCAAATGACAACAATCCTATCCCAGACCCTCCTCTGCCACCACCAAGAGTGGCCCAAGAGTTCTCCCAAATCAAGGGTATGCGAGTGCTATCGTTCCTCCCCGAATTCGGGCATGGAACTTTCAAATCACAAATGTTATGTTGACCTTGCTCAATCAAAGAGGATACTTTACGATCGCCTCTTATCAAAATGCCTACAAGCACTTGAAGGGGTTCATAGATACATGCTGGGGTAGCAAGCAGAAAAACGTGTCCGAGGATGCTTTGAGATTGAGGCTTTTCTCATTCTCTCTTCGGGGTATAACATTGGATTGGTTAGAAAGGATCCCTAATCATTCCATCAAAACTTGGGATGAGTTGGCGGATAAATTCATTGGCAAGTTTTTCTCACCAAGTCATATGGCGACATTTCGAGATGAAATATTATCCTTCAAGCAAGAGCCAATAAAACATTTGCATGAAATTTGAGAGAGATATAGAACAATGTTGAAGGAATGCCCCAATAATGACATGACAGAGAATATGTTGCAACAAACTTTCTACCGGGGCATCAATACTACAAATCAATGTATAATTAATCAATTGGCCAGGTGTAACTTTATGAAGTTGACTTATGATAAATCTTGTGTCGTTCTTGATGAGATTTTGGAAACATCCTCCGCATGGCAATGTAGAGATAACATTCCTCATGGTGACCTTACGATTATTCAATTACATAAGGAGTTGGCATGACCATGGGCAAGCAATAGCAGAGTTGACAACCACTATGAACCAATTGGCGAAGGAGAAATTGCAACAAGTCCAACATCCGCGCCAAGTCAAATCCATGGAAGGTGTTTCTATGATAAAAAGGACGCAAAGAGGGCGTCAACCTCAAGGAAATTGTGAACAATATGACAACAATGATGGTGGTGGTTTTTCGAATGAGTGCTATTATGATCAAAATGAGGAGGTCCAATATGTTAACAATTACCAAGGGAATAGAGGCAACTCTTCGAATCAATAATGGCGTCCCCAAAGAAATTGGGGCAATCAACAACAAGGTGGTGGCAATTGGAACAACAACAATCAAAGCAACAATTGGGGAAATCAACAAGGTGTTAGTAATTGGAACAACAACAACCAAGGCGGTAATTGAGGTAATCAAGGTAACAATCAAGGTAATTGGAATAGGAAATACAATAACTGGAGCAACAACAATAATCAAGGAGGGTGGAATAATAGTGGGAACCAAGGTAATCGGGGGCAAGGCTTTCAAAGGCCCCCCATGTACCAATAACCGAACAATCCACCTCATTTTCCTTCTCAAGGTCCAAGTTCTATCGGGAGTGATATGGGCAGAATTGAAAGTATGTTCGAGAAAATGATGTAAAGGAACCAAGATTTCGATGCACAATTGGCTTCGCATAATACATCTATTTGGAACTTGGAAGTGCAACTGGGTCAAATTTCTCAAGCTTTGAATACCCGCCCCAAGGATGCCCTACCAAGTGATACAGTAGTGAACCCAAAGGGTGGAAACAACAACCATGTGATGGCGGTTACAACTAGAAGCAGAAGAGGCGGTGATGTGCATGCCTCGAGAAAAAGCAAGTTGTGGAAGATGATGTTGAGTTGCATGATAGATGTACCTTTGGTTGTTGAAGATGTGGTTGAGACCAATGTGAACAATGAAGTGAGGATAGATATTGATGAGACCGACGTGGAAACACAAGATGCCGTGAACCCATCTAGGGAACATGTGATTGATATGCCCGAGCATGTGGTGCCTAAAGACAAGGCACCCTTGCATAGGCCACCTCCATAGTATCCGAAAAGGCTCGCAAAGCAAATAAATGATAATCAATTTAAGAAATTCATTGATATGATGAAGAGTTTATCCATAAATGTGTCTTTTTGTGGAGGCAATAGAACAAATGCGGGGCTACGCAAAATTCATGAAGGACTTGGTTACAAAGAACCGGTCCATGGGTTGTAAAACTATAAAGATGACTCACCAAGTGAGTGCTATAGTGCATTCAATGGCCCCTAAATTAGCGGACCCTGGTTCATTTACTATCCCTTGTACTATTGGAAGTGCGGACTTTGTCAAAGCTTTATGTGACTTGGGGGCTAGTATCAATTTGATGTCGTACTTTGTTTCAAGACTTTGGGTATTGGGAAACCTAGACCAACTTCAATGAGACTTCAAATGGAGGACCGATCGATGAAACAACCTTTGGGCATAATTGATGATGTACTTGTCAGGGTGGATAAGTTTGTATTATCGGCCGACTTTGTCATCTTAGATTGTGAGGTAGATTATGAACTGCCGATTATATTGGGTAGACCTTTCCTTGATACGGGAAAGCCATTGCTTGATGTTGAAGCGGGTGATCTCACTTTCCGAGTGGGTGAGGAGAAGGTCGTCTTCCATGTTTGCAAATCCATGAAGCAACCCAATAGCACCGAGGTGTGTTCATTTGTGGACATTGTCACAGCTGTGATAGTGGACGACACAAGTTCCATGATCAACGTTGAAGATCCCCTTGAAGCCGTACTTCTCAATATGGATGTAAATGATGATGATGCTAGTAAAGTGCGTGAATGCATTGCATGGTATGGGTTCATATTCATATGATCCTAGGAAGTTATCTTTTGATCTTGAAAATAAAAAAACTCCACCAACAAAGCCATCGATTGAGGAGCCACCGGTGTTGGAGATGAAGCCACTTCCTCCACACCTCAGGTATGAATTTTTTGGTTCAAATTCTACTTTAAATGTCATTCTTTCTTCTTGACTTACTAACCTGCTGGTTGAGGCCACACTGGCGGTTCTCCAAAAGTGAAAAAGGGCAATTTGTAGGACATTAGCTGACATTTGGGGAATAAGCCCCGCATTTTGCACGCACAAAATCATCTTGGTGGAGAATGAAAAGCCTTTCTTGGAATATCAAAGAAGACTAAATGAGGCGATGCAAGAAGTGGTGAAGAAAGAAGTAATCGAATGGTTAGATGCGGGTGTGGTTTATCCAATCTCCGATAGTTCATGCACTTCTCCGGTCCAATGTGTGGCGAAGAAAGGAGGGATGACGATAGTGACAAATGAAAACAATAAACTTATTCCTACTCGAACTTGTAGTGGGTGGAGAGTTTGTATGGACTACTAGAAACTCAACAATGTGACCCGGAAAGATCATTTCATGTTGTCGTTCGTGGACCAAATGGTTGATCGTCTTGCGGGACGAGCTTTCTATTGATTTTTGGATGGGTATTTTGGCTATAATCAAATCTTAATTTCCCCAGAAGACCAAGAGAAACCCACTTTTCACATGCCCATATGGTACATTTGCCTTCTCCCGGATGCCATTCCGGTTGTGCAATGCTCCGGCGACCTTCTAACGTTGCATGATGGTTATTTTCACCGAAATGGTGGAAGATATATTGGAGGTATTTATGGATGATTTTAGTGTGGTTGGTGATTCCTTTGAAGAGTGCTTGGTAAACTTAGATAGAGTCTTGGCTCGATGTGAAGAAACTAATCTTATTCTCAATTGGGAAAAATGCCATTTTCTGGTGGAAGAAGGTATAGTATTGGGTCACAAGATTTATAAGCATGGGATTGAGGTAGACAAGGCTAAAATTGAGGTAATTTCGAGGCTTCCTCCCCCTACTTCTGTAAAAGGGGTAAGGAGTTTCCTTGGGCATGTCGGGTTCTACCGGCGATTTATCAAAGATTTCTTGAAGGTTGTGAATCTTCTTTACCAGTTGCTAGATAAAGATGCTAAGTTTGTTTTTGATGAAAATGCATGGAGGACTTTGAACTTTTAAAGCACAAGGTGACCACTACACCAATCATTACGGCACCTAATTGGAGTTTTCCCTTTGAGCTCATGTGCGATGCTAATGACACTGCAGTTGGGGTTGTTTTGGGACAAAGGATCAATAAAATATTCCATCCAGTGTACTACGCAAGCAAAACCATGAATGAGGCGCAAAGAAGCTACAGAGTCATAAAGAAAGAGTTATTGGCTATTGTTTTTGCTATGGAAAAGTTCTGACCTTAGCTTATGGGGGCCAAAGTCATAGTGCACACCGACCATGCCACCGTTAGGCATTTGATGACCAAGAACGATTCCAAGGCTAGATTGATGAGATGGGTGTTACTTCTCCAAGAATTTGATCTAGAAATTGTGGACTGAAAAGGTAGCGAGAATAAAGTGGCGGACCACTTGTCCTGTTTGGAGGAAGAGGGGAGGCCTTGATGGAATAGAAATCAATGACTCATTTCCCAACGAACAACTCCTTGCAGTGTCAATGAATGATGTGCCATAGTTTGCCGATGTTGCTAATTACCTCGTGACCAGAATAATCCCGTGTGAGCTCTCTTCTAACCAAAGGAAGAAACTCAAGCAGGATAGCTTGGACTTTTATTGGGACAAGCCATATTTGTTTAAGATTTGCACTGGTGTGATTCGATGTTGTGTCCCGAAGGAGGAACAATTGGGTATTTTGGAGGCTTGACACTCCTCTCCCTATGGTGGCTATCATGGCGGGGCGACGACGGCCTCTAAGGTGCTTAGTTGTGGATTTCATAGGCCTACCTTGTTTAATGATGCGGGTGATGTGGTCAAGAGATGTGATGAATGCCAAAGAGCCGGCGATATTTCTAAAAGGGATGAGATGCCTCTCAATACAATTCTCAAGGTGGATATTTTTTATGTTTGGGGCATCAACTCATGGGTCCTTCCGTGAGCTCTTGTGGGAACACTTACATTCTCATAGGGGTGACTATGTCTCAAAGTGGGTTAAAGCCGTGGCGTTACCCAGCAATGAAGCCCGTAGTGTCATGACATTTTTAAAAAAGAGTATCTTTATGAGGTATGGCACTCCTCGTTCTATCATTAGTGATGAGGGTTCTCACTCTTGCAACAAGGCTTTTGATTCATTGCTTGCCAAGTATGGAGTAAGTCACAAAGTGACCACCCCCTATCATCCTCAAGCTAGAGGTCAAGTGGAAGTCTCCAACCGAGAAATAAAGAGTATCTTCTCTAAGACGGTCAATGCTAATAGGACCAATTGGTCGAAAAAGTTAGATGACGCTCTATGGGCGTATCGGACGACTTACAAGACCCCAATTGGTATGTCCCCGTACCGGTTGGTGTTCGGGAAAGCTTGCCATCTTCCGGTCGAATTGGAACACAAAGCTATGTGGGCCTTGAGGAAGTTGAACTTGGAATGGGATGTTGCAACGAATCTCTGTGTTGAAAAACTTAATGAATTTGATGAGTTTAGATTTCATGCCTACTTCAGCTCGTCCTTGTATAAGGACAAGATAAAGTATCTTCACGACAAATATGCTCGCGGAAAGGAATTCAAATTTGGTGATATGGTTCTTCTTTTCAACTCCTGGTTACGTCTGTTTTCAAGAAAGCTCAAATCAAAGTGCAGTGGGCCATTTGAAGTTGTGTTCGTAATCCCATTCAGTGCTCTTGATCTAAGGAACAAGAATGGTGAAGTATTCAAAG
This sequence comes from Nicotiana benthamiana, assembly GCA_034376525.1. Taxonomy (NCBI): domain Eukaryota; kingdom Viridiplantae; phylum Streptophyta; class Magnoliopsida; order Solanales; family Solanaceae; genus Nicotiana; species Nicotiana benthamiana. Next base: position 50,262,774 of record CM067330.1, on the reverse strand, counting down.
TCAATGGACATAGTGTTAACCAGTAATTAGGGAAGTTTGATGACAGCCACAGGGTGGCACTCATTCATTTGAAGTGATATGGTGGTAATATGTGTCGTGTCGAGACATTAAATCAGGCGCTTCTTGGGAGGCAACCCTTGTCTTTTTCTTTCTCTTTGATTTTCTTTGTAGCTTAGGATTTTTTTGAGCTAATTGGTTGTGAGATGTTGCAGGGATTATGTTGATGCAGTGCAAAACAAGTTGGAAAAATTGCACATTTTCTGAAGTTTGCCAATGCTGCCCCATTACACATTGTGCGGTCCGCACTGGCATGAGCAAAAAGGGGTGCTCTCTGAAGTTTCCCACCACGACCGCATTCCATTTAGTGCATTCCACAGTGGACATCCGCAGCCGTGGGCTGCTTTTGTAGGGTCTATGGAGATTGCCTTCTAAAGCTTCTCTTGAACAAACTCAGCACGGTCGGCGATCGCTTTTGTGCGGCCACACTGGTAGGTAAGGCTGGGGCCCGCATCTTTTTCTATAAATAGAGGCCAAGGACCTTAGTTTACACTTTTTGAACTTTGAATCCTTAGAGCCCTAAAACTATGTTCATACTCTCACTGCTCGTAATTGATGCTTGCTTAGATTAATTGCATACAATCTTCACAAACCTGGTAACATTTCATGCATTTTTGATTGATTAATTTTATATTTTCATTTATTTGCTTGCCCAGTAGTTTTTAGCTTCTTCTTTCTTCTCCTAGCTTCTTCTTTTTTCATTCACTTATTAACTTAGGGTAATTTACATGTTGAGTTTGAGTGTTGGGCATTCCTAATGAGTGGAAAATTGAGTAGGGACAAAGTAGGTATAAAAATTTGAACAAAAATGGCAAAAATGAAACCTTAACTTGGTTCCCGTGAACCCTAGCTTCTGCGGCCCGCGGCCCGCGGTTCGCGGTACCTTTTTATGCGTACCGTAATGCTCATATGTCTGAAAGTGAACTTGTTTCCAGTGCGGCCGCATTGCACTTTGTGCGGTCTGCGCTGGCCCATTGAAACCACGACCCCATTTTGTGCGGACTGCGGTTGGGAGATTTAGAGAGGTGATTTTTTGGGCCTTTGCCCAATGCGGACCGCGGTCGCCTTTGCACGGTCTGCGGTTCCCCCTTTGTAGCTGCACTCCTATTTGTGCGGGACACGATGCCATGTTCTGAAACTATTTTTGCAATACTTCTTCTATTGTCTGCACTGCATTTCATTCACCTATTTCAATGCATGTGCTTAAACTAACAACGTTAGATGTGTTTGCTTGCAGACAATGGTAAAACAACAACGCAAGGGTTCCAAACAACCCAACAGAGGTGATTCCTCCCGAGGGAAAAGGAAAAAGGGTGGTAAAGCTCACTCCTAAGTCCGGGAAAATATCAAAAAGACCCGAAAGTTGATAAAAGCTGCAGATAGAGATGATTACCATTCCTCGGGGAGTGAGTATATGCCATCTCAGGACATCTTCTCTGACTCAATCCCAACTCACTTCATTTCCAGTTTCCAACTCACTGATACCCCTCCAGCATCACTAACTGCCAAGAGGCCGGTGAATGTAATTTCAGATTCATCTGAAGAGTCCGCAGCCGATAGTGAAGACTACTCCACCTCCCGCACAACTTCATTATCTGGGGAGAGTGCGGGTGGAAATGACGACGAGGTACAATGTGGTGAACCTCAGGTTGGAGGAATTGAACAAACTAGGAAGGCCGCAGTATGGGAGGATAGAGTTGTAAGCCAAGTGGCCTACCATGAGTTCCGGGAGTGGTGGCCGGTTAGGCATTTAATACCGAAGATGAGATATGTTATCAAGGACTTGCTACCCTACAACCCTGACATGCCGAGACAATTTAGAATGAGACCAGGCTGGGAGACATTTCTGGATAAGTGTATTGAGAAAATGAGAGTATTGTTTGGGAATTCTACTGTAATATGGCTTACATCGTAAAAGGGTCCAAGGTGACCAAGGTCCGGAACAAAAAGGTGTTGTTCACCGGGTAGGCCTTGAATGAATATTTGGGCTTCAATGAAGAGGACGAGACCCTATATCTGGAAAAGTTAGAGACGAGTGAGGGGGTCCGTCCATGGTTAGCCCAGTACATGGTGATCTAAGGTACGGTTCCTGAGTGGTTGACTGCGGGGGTTAAAATTTTGAGGGGGGCCCTGAACTTTGAAGCTAAGGGTTGGGAGACTTTTATTTGCAGCAGGCTAGACCCTACCACACATGACCAGACTCTTGCTATCTCTCGGGCTGTGTTGGTTACATCAATCATGCCAGGTTACCCCATCAATGTGGGGAATGTGATGTCCTGCATCATCTCTCTTGTGGGGGCGGAAGCTAACCAGAACTACCCGTTTCCCAATACCCTCCCCATATATTTTCGGGATTTGAAAGTTGAGAAGAAACCCTTTGATGTTAAAGCCAAACCAGTGGCCCCTTTCTCATGGTATAGTTTGATGGGGCCAGACAACCCCAAGGACAAAAAACTTCAAGCCACCTACCTCTACCCAAACTGGCCAGCCTGAGGAGCCGGTTGCGGTAGAGCCTCCCACTGAGTTGGCTGCTACTACAGTTGATGACATTCCTCCTAGACCATCTACTGTTGCTGGTCCTTCTGTTTCAGCTGGCCCGGAGATCCCATCCTCCCGGGCCCATCCCATGACCGCACATCGGCTGGGCCAGACACTGTCCAATTTGAACAACTGGATGTCAGCTGTGACATCCAAGTTGTCCACATTGTCTTTTGCTCTTGAGGCCCATTCAGTACATCAGACAACTCAGATTCCTCATTCCATTGAGGATACACTGAATAAATTCCTGGAGAACTAGGAAAATATTATGAAGACACAAGATGCCTTGACTATGGTGGTGGCTTCACATAGCAAGGATCTAAAAGAGTGTTCCAACGAGCACAAGAAGCTACGCAAGGCACGGGCCTTTAGAGAGTCTGTGAAGGAGCTTAGGGCAAATGTAGAGAAACTGAAGGCAGATCAGCTACCTTTAGATTTTTTATTTGAGGACCCAGCTCCACTAGCAGTTCCAGTAGCATCCCCAGATACAGAGTTGGTGCAGAGGCTTCCAAAGAAGAGAAGGAAGATCCCTAGTGCAGATGATGCTATCATTCAATTGGCGGACCCACCATAGGCTTCCTCCAGTCAGCCACAAGATGTACTAGATCCACAAACGATACAGGTCCATGACCCAGCCCTAACAGCTGAGTAGCAGGAGATTGGGAACCAATCTGAGGTTCCCACACATACAGAGGACCAGGGGACCACTTATGCTCCGATACAGATGGACCAGGCTTAAGGAGTCCTCCAATATCCTTTCTTTGTTATTTTTTATGCTTATTTGATAGTTGGTATTGGGGACAATACCAGCATTTATTCGTGGTGGTGCACCCTACTTTGTATCTAGATGATTGTATCTATTAGTTGATTTAGTTTATGTTTCTGTTGATTCTCTATTTTGGGTTGTATATAACTTTACATTCAGTACTTTTGTCATACTCTTTATCTTCTATTTGTCTGTATATAAAGTTACATTTTCTATATGTATTCATCCCCCATCGTATATTCTAATCCCCTATTGTACATATTCATTATATTTTCTATTTTCGCAAAAACATTTTGTTTTTAGATTTTTAGATAGGCTCGTAGCCTTTTGTTTTGTTTTTGGCATTTTCAATAAGCCCTTGCATTCTTAACGTCACAGTTCTTTCCAAAGGTGGAGTATTGTGTGAACCGGGTGGCTCTTCCCAGTGATAGATGGCGTGACAACCTTCTTAGGGGTTTGAGTCCATTTTTGTTTTTTTGTTTTTTTTTGATAGTTTGTAGTTAAGGGTACCTCAAGCAAAGCTTTACTTGAGCCAAGCACATTTACCTTTGATCGCATGGTCAAAGACAAAATGTTGTGTTTAGGATGGTGAAAGTCGTGGCCTTGAGACTCTTGTGTTGACCAAACAATCATCATGTGGTCTTTTCGGACCATTGTGTGCTTGAATCGTAACTAAGGTCGTTGTGGGCCCTCAACTCGATGTCTTTAGCAATCCCTAGTGTGCGTGGTGAGAAATCGAAATATGAGTCCAAGTCCCGATCCAATAGTCTAGAACTTGCCCTGAATGTTTGTTGAGGCGAAATCTTAGGTGAAATTCGACTTGAGAAGTGATTATAGGCTCTCCTTGATCCAAATGATTGTTTGAACAAATCCATATCCGACCATTGATAAGATCACTAGTCAACCGTTTGAGACTTAGACCTTTTTCTTTCAAGAGCCATAATACAAGCATATACCCCTTCTCAATGATACCCTCTCTTGGCACCCAAATCCTTCCTTTAGCACTTGGCAAAAGAATAAGTTTGGGGGGAAAGACGAGGAGTGAAACAAAGTGGTAAAAAGGCGCATATGTGAAGAAAAGGAAGGGCAATGAAAAAGAAAGAAAATAAAAAGAAATAAAGAAATCCCAATGTGAACAAGAATAAAAAGGGATCCAAGAAAAAACAAAAGCGAAAAAGGTGTGGAAAAAGTAGAAAAAAGGAGAAATGTTTGGAATTGTATAAGAAAGAGTGGCAATGTGTCTCTCTAACCTTAGAAAAAAAAGTGAAAAAACCCAAAGAATCAAGAGAATTTTTTCAAAAGAATCAAAAGAAGTGTTTAAGGGAAGATTGAACCCACTTAAATAAAAGCATTTTCTACCCTTACCCAAAAGCCTTTACAATGACTCCACAAAAGCCCTATATGATATTGAGTTGAAGGAAGCCTACATTAGTGGATACTTACATTAGGGGCAAGCATATGGTACTTAGAGCCGGACTTGTGACCTTCTTCTTGAGAGAGATGAGTGAAATTCCATTAACCTTGGTTTGTGTGGCAATACTCTAAAAGGTGAGGTTCTCTTTGGAGAGTTGAGAATGTGTGAGTTTGGGTTCTACAACGACCAAAGTAAGTAAGAGAAGTGTTTTGATGTAATGAGTCAACTCTTGATGCTCTTGTGTCATACTGGATCCATGGTTTTTCAAAGTTTAAATGTGTAACAATGCATTCCTATTGAGGGTAATTGTTATTCCCAATTGATGCTTGTTGAGGTCACATTAGGATAGCTGGAATTACTTGGATTTCCCTTTAAAGGGCGGGTCTTATTTTGTTTGCTTGAGGACAAGCAAAGATTTAAGTTTGGGGGAGTTGGTAAGTTAGGATTTTAACATGCTTTATGCCCCTACTTGCCTATGCTTTGGTTAAATATTGCTACAAAATAGTCCAAAAATGCTCACAGGTTGTACTTGATTGCAGATTTGATCGACAAAATGACAAAATGTCAAAGATCGACTCAAAAGGAGTGAAACATGCTCAAGCATCAAAGATTAAGTGAATTGAGGAAAATAGGGCATAGTGCGGACCGCGCAAAAGTGAATATGGCCACGCTAGGAGATTCAGAGAGTTGTATAGCAGAAGGCTACGCGGCCACAGTACATCTTTCGCAGTCCGCGGTCAGGCTTCTGCGGCCGCACTATGATTTTGTACGGTCCTCGGTCAAGAGATTCAGGGAACCATCATTTGGCCAAGACAATGCCATGCGGTCCGCGGTTGTCACCACGCGGACCGTGCCAGATCCCCTCCGCGGCCGCGGTACACTTCCAGGCGATTTGTGTCCTCAAGTTCAGAGAAGCAAAAATGTGAAGTCGAATGAGCTAGTGCGGCTGCGATCAATTTTGTGCAGCCCGCACTGACCCCTAGGGGTATTTTATCCAGTTTTTTCAGCCTAGTATAAATAGAACATTTTAACAATTTTGGTCAGTTTTTATACTCCATACTTTGTTGTGCTCGTGAGACTCGGTTTTGTAGCCATTTTTGGTACTTTTGCTATTCATTAACGATAAATAATTGTAGTTTCTTCTTAGTAATAAATTAATATGCTTTGTTCTTCATCTATTTCTTTAATTTCTGTATTTAGCATGAGCAGCTAAACCCATTAGCTAGGGTTGTGGCTCAACCCTAGTGTGGGTAATTGATGGGTGTTGCCATCAACGGTTAGATTGACTATGGGGTGATTGCTATTTGGGTTGATTTTATGTTTTAATTGAGAATTGGTGATTGCAAACACTAAGTCATGCTTTATCAGTTTAACATTTCTTGAGAAAGAGAGTCTATGACCCCAAAATTGACCCAACAAGGAATTGGGATGGACTCATGAGAAATGATAGTCCCAATTAACAGGTTAAATATCGAGAGAGTAATCGCCCTACTTGAACCCTAGTTGCTTGATCTAATTTGCCTACCTATTTGGTCTCAAGAAAGTCAATTGGGCAAAATCACTCTCTCTAAGGAGAGGTGTGACAGTGGGTAAAATTGTCCAACGGGTATAGCATAAGTCCCAAATGTGTCAATCGAATCCTAATATCATCCACCCGTCAATAAGCCACCTATGTAGTGTCAGGACTCTAGTGCCTTTCTTCCCATTAGATACAAATTAGCTATATTATCGTAGCTTATTTTAATGATAATCATTAGTTTTATAAAAGTAGTTATAATTCATAACCCCAAAAATGTTTGAAGTGACATTAGGAGTACAAATACATCTCTAGACTAGACAGAAATTCCAACTCCACTACTAGCTCCCTGAGGAAATCGATCCCGACCTCTATTTAGGTAATAGCTATTGCGGCCCGCTCTTCCTACCATAGTGTAGCATCGAGTTGGTAGCGATCAGTAGGCGTACAACCCGCTCCCATTTTATTATATCTCGTGGTAGACGTGCCACCCTCTCCCATTATCTCGTGGTAGGCGCACCATCTGCTCCCAAGGGAACAAAGAAATATAATAACTTCCCTTCAAGGGAACAAAAGCAATATAATAATTTCCGGCAAGGGAACAACAATATCGAAATAATCATCCCGGCAAGGGAGAATCAGTTATAACCAACCTTAACTTAGCTTATACGCAGCTCAATTAATGCAAATGCTCAATCATAAATAGGATCTACGAGGATAAACAAATCTTTGCTGGATATGGTAGATCATTAGTTAAGGCATCCGAAATGTCATTTACGAACATTACAGCTTTCAATTTAAGACTCGCGATCATGCTTGACACCAACGTATAAACACTTGTCACCATGCCTATACGTCGTACACAACAAGGAGCAAGTTGAAATTATGAGTCAACCATAACCCCTCAAGCTAAGGTCAGACCGAACACCTACCTCAAACTTTCACGGCCAACTCAATCCTCAGTTACTGCTTTTCCTTTCGAATTTGGCTCCAAATCAATTGTATCTATACATAAATGACTTCATAATATTAATAAATGCTAAACAACTCGAATCCAATGACTAATTATAGCTTTCCAATCATTCTTCCCAAAAATTGACCCCCGGTCCCTTAGTCAAAATACGAGGTTCGAACCAAAATCCGATTACCCATCCATCCAACAGCCCAAATATATAATTATTTTCAAAATTCGACCCTAAAACAAGATCTAAGTCACAATCAATTAAAAACCCTTAACTCTACCCAAATTCCTAATTTTCCACCTTATTCACATGATTAATATAATGGGTGCTAATGGAAATTGAAGAAAAAAAGTCTAAGATTATATACCTCTGAGTTTGTGGTGAAATCCTCTTTCAAAAATCGCCCAATTTATAGTTAAGATGAAGAAGTTAAGAAAATTTGAACAATTCCCGTTTTTGCTACTGTTTTAAGTGCTGGGCGACAGTGTTCATCGTGTTCGCCAGAATACTATAACGATCGCGAAGGCTGCCAGTAAGTGGACTTATGCGATCGCGAGTCCTTCCACACTTTCGTGAAGGTTTGACCCCCCTGACCTTCGCATTCACAAACAAACCCACGCGTTAGCATAGAAGACGACCAAAATCCCAACCTACCTCCATTAAACTCTACGCGTTCGCGTCACACCAGTCGCATTCGCGATGAGAAATCCCCCATTTCTCCGCATCCGTGACTGTAGCTTCGCATTCACGAAGAATAATTTCCACCCCTGTCCCCATTTACCCTACACGATCACGAGAGTTACTACGTGGTCGCGATATACAGCAGGTCTGTGTACTAATAGTAGATTTGCAAATTTTCAAGTCTAAACCTTCCCGAATCACATCTGAAACACACCCGAGCCCTCGTGGCTCCTAACCAAACAAACGCACTAACTCATCAACATCATACAACCTTATTCATGCGATCAAATTACAAAAATAACCTCTAAAACAATGAATCAAACCTCAAAATCAAGAGTTTCTCTCAAACTTCATCAAGTTTAAAATTTTGGAATGCAAGTCCGAATCACGTCAAACAACGTCCGGTTTTAACCAAATTTTTTAGAAAGGACTTAAACTATATATAAGACCTATACCTAATGCTGGAACCAAATTACATCTTGATACCATTGCTTTCCAATCAGATTTTCTTTCAATTTTCCTTAAATATTTTCAGAAAATAATTTTATAGAAAATTTCATTACTCGAGCTTGGGACCTCGAAATTTTATTCCGGGCATACGCACAAGTCTCATATTTTTCTACCGGCCCTCCGGGATCGTCAAATCATGGGTCCGGGTACGTTAACCCAAAATGTTGACCAGAGTTAAATTTATTCATTTTAAAATCAAAACTTAGCATTTTCATATAATTTTATATTTAAGATTTCCATCAACACGCTTGGACTGGGCACGCAAATCAAGGAAACTCTAAATGAGATTTTTAAGGACTCGAAAGTAGAATATTTGATTAAACACGGGTGATGACCCTTTGGGTCATCACAAGGCAGCTTTTTAGGACAAGGAGGATGAGCTCGAGGTATGAAAAGGGGTAATGGCTGAGAACACTGGTCTCCAACGGTGGCTTTTTTATCTGTTGATCTTGGGCAAAGGAACAGAGGTTATCTCTTTAAGGGGAGAGTTGAGCGTAAAAGTAGATGTATTGACTCGTGCCGAAAAAGACAGGGTGGATGCCATATCCGAAGTAGCAGCCATGGATGATTCCCTTCGTGTTTATAGGTTTGAGTGGGATAATGAGGTGGAGACATAGGTTCTCAAGGTAGCAAGGTTAGAAGAGCATATCCAGAATATGGAGGTGGAGTTGTCCAGATTAGACAAACAAATCATTGCTTTGAAGGCTGAGGAAGTGTGACGGCAGTTGAAACCGTCTATTCTCATACTTTTATCGATCCCATAGTACCGTGAGAGTAGTATGAGATGTGGGTTCATACCAAGACTTGGATAGATGTATCTAAGTCTCTGAAGGCCGATGGGAAGGTTTTCAAGGTGGAGCTTGAGGGTGTCCGTGTTAAAGCATGTGCGGCCAGTGAAGCCGATGGGTATGATCCGGGTACACCTGGTGGGGACGATATTGATAATGATACGGACAAGCTCGCCTCCGATTCTTGGTATAATTAATAGTACACCGACCGAATGGGCTGACACAGCGTAGGACCCTTATACCTTTTTTTTCCTTGCTATTTTTGTGAGGGCGTCTTCGGGCCCTTTGTAAATAGTTTTCTAATATAGCAGTTTTAATGGAATGATTACCTTTTTGTTGTGTATTTCCAACTTGTAAGTTTTGTTTGCTATGCGGTGGAGTCCTTGGATTTTCATCTGCTTGTGTGTAATGTTTTGGCGTAGTTGATCGTAGATCTTAAAGTAACTCGAGCAAAGTCAAGGGTAAAGTGATTTGAGCGATGTCTAATTTTAAGTAATTCGAGTAAGGTCAAATGTTAAACAATTTGAGCGATATCAAATGTTAAGTAATTCGAGCGAGGTCAAATGTTAAGCAATTCGAGCGAGGTCGAATGTTAAATAATTCGAGCGATGTTGAATGTTAAGTAATCTGAGCGAGGTCTAATGTTAAGTAGTTCGAGCGACGTCCAATGTTAAATAATCCGAGCGAGGTCAAATGCGGGATTCAGAAAAGTAGCTTGATGGAGAGTAAAAAATATTGCTTTATTTCGTTCATTGGAGAATATCTTGGTGGAGAGTACAAAATCTTGCTTTATTTCATTTACTGGAAAATATCTTGGTGGAGAGTACAAAATGTTGCTTTATCTCATTCATTGGAGGATGCTATACATGTCCGTTTTATACATATACTAGAGAAGTTTCCAAGTATCTAGTCCCTTTATCACCTGGCCTTGGGAAAAAGTCGGCAGGTGGGGTGGTGAATCATACTTGAACTTCAACATGTCCCTTTTATCACCCCGTTAAAAACCTCTCCAAGAAACCCAATTGGGACAAAACCTAGGTGAGAGAAAAAGGATACGACTTGAGGGGCGACCTTTTTCAGAAGTTGAAGTATTTGAGGTGGGCGACATTCCAATTAATTTGTAGTTGTTTTCCTTCCATTGTTTCTTGTTGGAATGCTCCATTATTTGCTGCCACCGTGATTTTGTATGGCCCATCACAATTGGTTCCTAGTTTTCCTTCTTTCGAGTCCTTGATTGTTTGTGTTTTGGCCTTGAGGACATAGCCTCCGGATTTGAGTGGTTGTATTTTGGTTTTTTTGTTGTAGTACCTTTCTGCTTGTTGTTTTGGGATACCATTCTTACTTAAGCCATGTCTCTTTGTTCTTTTTCCTCGTCGAGGTCTTGTTTCCTGTTATCATCATTATTTTGCCCCTGTTCATTGGAGTATCTCTGGCTAGGCTCCCCGACCTCGACAGGTATCATGGCATCAGTCCCGTAGACTAATGAATCTGGCATTTTGCTTGTGTTAGTTTTTGGCATGGTGCAGTAGGCCCATAGTACCTGTGATAGTGTCCTCGAGCCTTTTCTTAAAGATGTTCAATATTGTTTTGTTGGAGGGTTCGGCTTGTCCATTACTGACAGGATTATATAGCGTAGAGGGTATTCACTTGATGTGCCAATTTTTTAAGAACTCAGTGGTCTTTTTCCGGTGAATTGGGGCCCATTACCATAACTGATTTGATTAGGGATGCTAAAACCGACATATGATGTTCCTCCATATGAATTTGATGACTTCCTATTCACATATTTGGGTGAACGTACCTGCTTCTACCATTTGGAAAAGTAGTCAGTTAAAACCAAAAGAAAATGTATCTTACCTCCCCCTGCTGGGAGGGGTCCAATGATGTCTATTCCCCATTTGCTTAACGGCCATGGCTAAGTGATAGAATAGAGGTGTTTGCACGTTTTATGCATCATAGGCGTGTACTTTTGGCATTGTTCGCACCCTTTTGACGTAATCTACAGCTTCCTTCTTCATAGTGTGCCAAATAACCTTCCCGAACGAGGCATCTAATGAGGGCTCGATTTCCCGTATGGTCACTACAGTGGCCTTCGTGTATTTTTTCAAGCACGCTTCTTGTTTGATTCGGCCTTAAGCATTTTTACAAGGGGACCTAAACGTTCTTTTGTATGAGTCATGATTTATGATGTTGTACATGTCCGCCTGTATTCAAAGCTTTTTGGCTTCCTTTTTGTCTTGTGGAGTACTCCTTCCTGCAAGTTGCGCCAGTCCGAAGTCCCAGAGGAGGGTGATCACATTTGCTTTAGTGATGTTTTTTGGGGCTACTGCTAATTTTGCGAGGCCACCTGCCTCGATGATTTATGCTCGAGGTATCTGGCCGAGACGGAATTAATCGAATTCTGGCAGTAATTTGTGAATATTTGCCTTTTACTTTTGTAACCTATGCTCTTTGATTTGGAAAGTCCCTATTACTTGGTTGATGACAGGTTGTGAGTCGCACCTCAGGACGACTTGTCGTGCTCCTTATTTGAGAGCTAGCTTTAATCCTGTAAGTATGGCCGCATATCCAGCCTTATTGTTAGTCATATCGGGGCACCATATGGATTGGCGGATAACTTCTCCTGTTGGGACCTCGAGTACGAGTCCAGTCCAGATCCTGACGCATTGGATGCGCATCGGTGTATAGGACCCATAGGTCGAGTAGCACGGGAGTGGTACGAGAGGCTTCATACTCGACCTCGGACATTATTTTGGCACTAAAATAGGCGACGAATTCGGCGAGTACTGCAATTTTATTGTTGTTCGCGGCTGGTATGTTATATCGCGCTTGCTCAATTTTTTGGCCCACTTGACCAGTCTTGCGGACAATTCGAGTTTTCATAGGATGCTCCATAGAGGGAAGGTTGTTATCACCGATATGTGATGGAACTAAAAATAGGGTATATGCTTTCCTGATGACATAACCAATGCTAAGGCCAATTCTCGAGGTAAGGTACCTTGTTTTGGCATCTAGGGTTTTGCTAATGTAATAAATAGGACATTATATACCTTTATTTTTGCGGACCAATATTGTGCTTACCGTGGCATCTGAGATAGCCAAGCATATTAGTACGCATTCACCAGGTTTTGCTTTGGCAAGCAGTTTGGCAAGGACAAGTATGCTTTTAGTTCTCTCATGGCATCGATGTATTCTAAATTCCATTGGAGCCGTTGTCTTTTTTCATCACGTTGAAGAATTTGCAGCATATGTCGGATGATCGTGAGATGAATCTAGATAGGGAGGTTATATGGACAGTAAATTTTTGCACATGTTTCTTGCTGGCTAACACTTCAGATATCTCTTCAATGGCTTTTATTTGATCTGGATTGACTTTGATGCCTCTTTGTGATACCAAAAAACCGAAAAATTTGCCCGAGGTTATGTCGAAGGCATATTTTAGGATTCAATTTCATTCCATACCGCCTTAATATACCGAAGGACTTTTTTAAGTGATCAATGTAGTATTTTTTCCTTTTTGATTTGACCAATATGTCGTCGATGTAAACTTCCATAGATTTTCCAAGTTAATCCTAGGAACTCTTGGTGACCAACCTTTGGTAGCCCCTGCTTTCTTCAACCCGAATGGCATGACTCTGTAACAGGACGTTCCCTGATGGGCGATGAAAGTAGTTTTCTCCTGGTCCTCCTCCTCCATGATGATTTAGTAGTAGCCCGAGTACGCGTCCAAGAAGCTTAACAATCCGTGTCCCATTGTCGCATTGTCAATATGAGGCAATGGAAAAGAGCCTTTTAGACATGCCTTGTTTAGGTCTGTGAAATCCACGCACATCCGCCATTTTCCATTTTCATTTTTACCATGATCACATTTGCGACCCATCAGGAGTATTTCAATTCACGGATAAAACCGTTGGTAATTAGCTTATCCACTTCATCACTTACGGCCTCGTTGATTGTGGCATTGAATTTTCTTCTTATTTCCTGCACTATTGGGTAGAGTGGGTCGACATTCAGCTTGTGTCTGGCAACGTCTTTCGGGATGCCTGGCATATCTACATGGGAGAAGGATCCGCATTGTCAATTCAAAACTTATGAAATTTATCTAGTTTTGAGAGTTTATGCCCGATGTAAGCCTTTTTGCTGTAGTCACTGATATCCAATCGGATAGGATCGAGGTCTACTACCATTGACTAATGGTTTCCACGATGTCGGGGTCCCTGATGACATATGTTTGTGCGTCAAGTTGGGTCCTCGACTTTGGTAACTGCTATGCTTCTAAGTATGTTCTCTTTATAAGTTGAGTGTATGTGCAATTCGAGGCGATACGATAGTATTCTTGGGCAGTGCGTTGTTCGCCTCGGATTCTAAATATCCCCCAAGAAGTAGGGAACTCAATCACTTGATATAGGCTTGATGCAATGGCTCTCACGGTTTTTATCCATGGACGCCCAATGATGGCATTGTAAGTTGTCTCTTGGTTCATGACGCGAATCGTTGCTTCTAGGGTAATGCTCCGACCAGAACGGGTAGCATTATCTCCCCAGGGGTTTGCTCAACAACATTGTGAAAACCTATTAGTGTTATGCAGCGTGGTACTATCTTGTCTTTGAGTCCCATTTGTCTGAGGACTCGATGGTGGATAATATATACGCCGCTTATGTTGTCCACCATTATTCTTTTCACATCACTATTTGAAATACATAAAGTAATAACAAAAGCGTCGAAATATAGAAAAGCCAAAACCATCAGTATCTGACTTATCAAAGATGATACTGCCTTTAAAATCGTCATACCGTTCATGGGTGATCGACCGCTTCAATTTGTGTGTGGTGGTGAACTTCACATGGTTGGTCGTTGCCTCATCTCCTTCGCTAATGATAAATTGGATGGTGCATGTAGGGGGAGGGTGACTTTGGAGGGCCCTAATTTTTTTCACTTCTGCAACCAAAGTTGGCTCGTCCATGGTCGCTCAATAATTCCCTCAGGTGCCCTTGGTTCAGCATTTTTACTATATCTTGTCATGGGGCTATGCAGTCCTCAATTTTGTGACCCTGATCCTAGTGAAATGCACAGAGGATGTTCGACTTTTGGGTACTTGGCCGGATTCATCTTTTGTGGTCATTTCACCTTTGTGCCAAGCTTCCCCAGTGCGTACACTATTTCGGAGGGAGAAACACAAAAATTGTGAGCACATAATAGTGGAGGCATACCTCTTTCGTGTTGTTGAGTCCCTGTGTGTGGCCTGAACGGCCTTCGCAATGTCGAGTAGATGGTGGGAAGATTGTTCTCACATAGGTTTGATGTATTTATCGATTAGGATGGGGGCCTGACTAATCTCTTCGACCATCGTTACGACGATCTTTTCTCGAGTATGTTTGAACTAATGTCAACCATTGGGTCGGGCCATGAAGGTCGCCCTCGTCGGCTCTCACCTCGGCACAGTTGGCGTTGTGGATTTCTTCCCAAGTGGTGGGAGGGTATTTTATGAGCCTGCTCAGTAACTTTCTTGTTGATCTCGACTCGTTCGTGTTCAACACATTCTTAAAAGTTGCTACTGCCATCCCTTCTGATACATTTGGTAGGCTCATTCTCATGTTGTCAAATCGAGCATGGAAGTCCATGAGTCCCTCGCCAGGCGATTGCCTAACGGTGAATATATCATTCACCATAGCCTCCGCCTTTTCAATCTCGGCATGGGCGGTGATGAACTTGTCGGCCATTTCTTCAAAATTGACCGTGCCAGTAATTGTGAATACCAGGTTAGGGCTCACCCCCTTAGGATTTCGCCAAACATTTTTAGTAACACTGATGGTACTTGCTCCTTCAAAAGGTCGTTGCCCATCACCGTTGTGACTTAATGGATGATGTGATCTTTAGAGTATATAGTACCATCGTATATTTTTAAGTACGATGGCATTTTTTAGGTTTTGGGAATAACATGTGGAGCCACTTCCACACTATACAATTGTTTAATGAACCAACCAACGTCTCATTTTGCTAGCAACTTTGGGGTGCACGGTATCTTATCGACCCGACCCTTTCTTGATTCTCCCTCATTTGGTCGAGGAGTGTCTAGTTTTTGTTTTTCATTTTTTCTTCAGTATGGTTGTCAATGCGTTATTGCGTGCATCAATAGTGGTGTGCGTGTTACCTGTTTGGGAGGCAGACTGTCCGCCGGTGGCCATTGATATCTGCTTCTACGGTGTTCCTATTCTCCCTTTGAACAGGTTTGTCGAGTATGTTGTTAAGAGTACTTGTCAGTCATTTTTCCAATAATTTTCTCACTGCCGGTGGTATTTCCTCAGCCGTGGAAATTGACGCTTCTCTCTTGCGTGAAGCGGTTACACTTTCACGAGGGGGAGGTGAGTGCATAGAGTTAGGTGTCACATTCTCGTTGTCTTCCCTGTCATCCTCATTGATGGTGTTCAAAATGTTGGTGGTAAAACCTGCTATGACTTTCCGTCTTGCTTCACCTTTACTTGCCACTATTGGTTTGTATAAGCGAAGAAGAGATGGTAGTCTATTTTTTTATCTAGAAGGAACTAAAATTTCAACTAAAACCTCCCCATAAACTGTGCCAAATTGTTTGAGCAAATAATCACTAAACCAATTAATGATTTGTCACCAACACACAGTAAAACAAGTAAAAAGAGTCATCAAAGGGATAGAAGTTAGGACGGCAGGATGGCTGAAGACGCAAACAAAAGGAAGCTCCCAATGCAAATTGCAAAACAAAAGCAGATTACTCAAAATACCTTTAAAAAGCCCAGTAAAACAAAGAACAAAGCATGAATTGTGAAGATTTTTTCGAATTCATCACAAAGTTGAAGAAAGGACAGCACATTACTCGCTTCCTCATTTTTCATTTTATCATCTTAATATCCTCATATGTAATATCACCACAGAGTTGTGTTATGAAATCTGTGGTGATCATGCTATACTCGGACATTCAAGTTATTATGTTGTAATTTTAATTTTATATTATCAATAAAAATCTAACTCTAGGTTTTGCCTAGTGTTTGTTTAAAAAAATGAATTAAAGGGGTGAATCTTAGGTTAACTTAATAAATTTTAGACCAAATACAATAGAGCACTTGTGAAACGAGTAGTGCTCGATAGAATTAAATAACTGGTTTAATGCAATATGATTGACAATAAATATAATAGCATAAATATGTAATAAATGTAAATAATGACAATGAATGTATAGTGAAAAGATTTACCACACAATCATTATGTAATTGGGATGTTCCTTTCTATGTCCGCGTGGAGAAGTGAGAAGTCAAGATGGATATGAAATCCTTGAATTTATGGACAAAGATTGAACAAGGTGTGCTTTAATAATTAACTAAGACAACTTTTGGATATCCTCTCTAGTCAACCTTTATAATATATTCTTGCTCTCAAAGTTCAGAAGATTCACTTTTGTTCTCTATCTCTTTCTATTTATAAGAGATATTTACAAAAACCCTAAAAAGTACAGCATAAAGAATATCCAAAAGAATATTCTTTATGTCCAATTCTGAACCTATGCTACCGTTATTTTCTCATCTCGATTGTCCGCTTCTCACATCAGCTTTTGCGAGAATGACTTCCAATAATTATATCATGGTCGACCCCGTTCTTTATTTTACTTATCCGCTACCGCAAAATCGAATTTAGACCTATACAGTATTTCCATCTCACTATAACCGTCTGTGAGGATTAATTCAGGTTCTTGGCAAGGAGCCATGAATTATAACTAGGGAATGATCCATTCTCAGAATACCTTCAACTCTTACGGCAAAGTGCTGTACTTTAAAGCTGTACAATAGCATTAGTTTAATTAGAGGACTAGAAATTAGTTGCCAAGCTCTCCACTGCCCATGGGATCTATATTATACTTAAAACTTAGGTACAGATCATAACGCAAAATGGACAATTTAATTATTCCTTTTTACATTTTGAACTTATTGTCCCAGGCTATTATTTTAAGCAAAAGTTATTTGCTACAGAACAAATTTTCTAAAAGTCACTTTCAGTTTCAACTTAGATAACCATTAAATTTGAAAAGTGCTGCTATTATATACATCCTTTTAAGATAAATCGGTCGTGTCCAAAAACCTTTGAATATATTTATTTACTTATTTTATTCAATATATATGATCAAAGGCCTTTTAAGAAAAATACGAATCCCAAACCAACCAGAGGAAGAATCTATAGATGGGGAGCTCCAATGGAGAAGTTGGTTAACTGAAGATTTGCCACTAGATAGAGACCAACATACCTAATTACTTATAAAGTAAATTTTATAATGGCACTTACCGCTAATTGTATGAATAAGAAATTCTAAGAACTCTAAATTTTATCATCACATATGTACCAAAGCATAAATATTCGTATTAATCATTTTAGCAACAGAATTTAAGGAGTATATAATAATTCATTTACTGGAATGTGTACAAGAGGTTATCAAAGTTTGTCGATTACAAAAAGGAACGGAAAGTAGGAATAACTTTTGTTAAACTGTATCGGCTATATCTGTAGGAGAAAATATGCTCATATTAAATAATGACATAATAAATTGACACATGAAGCTAAATGCAGATGAAAAGCGAGGCAAATGCTTACAGGTCCGAAGGCAACAATCTCGTTTGTTCTCGAAGGAAATATTATTCATAAAGATAAAATAAATGTCTATCACCCGATAGCATTTAATAAAAAGTATTTTATAGCGTTAAGTACGTAGTTCGTTACAAAGAATATGATATTCATTGCCTACAATTACCGTTCTTCAATGGCCACATAATTGTCATTTAAGAGGAGCTTGATCCTAGGACTTTATTCTTTAGGAATAACTATAAATAGTAAGTTCAACAGCCATTATAAGGGGGGAATTTTCACAAGCTTATGCCATATAAAGTTCAAAGCTCAATAATAGTTTATCTTCTTACTTATTAATATCGTTACTATTGCCTCCGAAAGCTCTGCCCCCAAAACTGACCCCGTCGTGATGGCGCCTATCGTGATACTAGACCAACCAGCTTATTACCAAATACTCCATATTTCTTATAAAGCTTAAGTAAAACCAGGGTTTAGAAGAAATCAAATAAAAGATATAAAATAAAAATCAAAAAAAGCGAAAAAATACAAGCCCGACCTCGGGTGTCACTAGTCATGAGCAAAATACTACAATGGTTCGAAAGAAGACAAGACTAACATAATCTGAGAATAGCCAATAATACAATGAAAGGAAGATAGGGAAAGAGAAGGCGGGACTGCAATTGCCCGGTAGCTACCTCGCAATCTCCAAGGAAGTCTGAAAATCAAATGATCAGCAACAGCTACCGCGTCCCGAGATACCTGGGTCTGCACACAAGGTGCAGGGGGTAATGTGAGTACACCAACTCAGTAAGTAACAAGTCAAACCTATGGACTGACAGGTAGTGACGGACCAAACCTCAATAGGTAATCACATTTAATTGTACAGAAAAAGTAGACATGCTTACAGTTTAAGTAAAACTCAACAGTAAATAAATGCAGTCTGAATAGTACGGAATACAAAACTCAGAAAAACTCTATGTACCAATGCACAACTAGCATGATCAATGTTCCATGTATCTCCACTCACAAGTGCTCAACCACTCGGCACTGTATATGGCCATCCGAGCCAGGGAAGATCCATCCAGGAATATATATCACTGACCGCAGTCATCCAGTACCGAAGAAATAGGCCAACCCAACCTCATGGAGAAGATTTATCTCTAGATATAATACTTTGGATAAGATTCATATCCAGGGAAGATCCATCCCTCAATATCATCAACTGCGCTCACTAGGGGTGTGTTACAGACTCTGGAGGGGCTCCGACAGCCCAAGCGCTATCATAATCAACACATAACCATTGTGACGTGCAACCCGATCCCATAACTGTCACTCACAAAAAGGCCATCAGCCTCACTCAATTATCACTCTCCAATATCACACACTTGGGCTCACAATACCATAATACTAGCCCCAAAGAATGATATGATATGCCAAATAACAATAATCGAGACTAATACATGATATAATATGCATGAATATGACTTAGTACAGAATATCAACAAAGCTAATGACATGACAGCAAGAAACAACCTCTTGGGTCTCAATAGTATTGGCATGAAGACTTAACATGATAATTAGCATGATTAATAGCTCATTATCTTAATGACATTGTCGCAACATAGCTATCAGCAAGAAAGAGTCACTATGCGGTGCCATGGCATGATCCAGGCCGCAATTCTCATGGTGCACGCCCACATGCCCATCACTTAGCATTTGTGTCACCTCAATAGTAATCATAGAACACAAAGTTTGGTTTTCGAACCCTCAGAACCAAAATTGGAAGCGTTACTTACCTCTAACCAAGCCAAACCCTAGCTCGTGGCGCCCTTACCTCTAGATTCGGCCTCCAAATGCCCCACATCTCCATGAAACCCTTTTGAATTCCCTCTTCAATTTGCTCTCCAAACTCAAACCTATATGTGAAAATGGTGGAATAACAAAAAATTTGCAAGGGATATAATTTATGTTCTGCTCCAACTAAACTCCTTCTACGGTCAAAATCTCGCACTTGCAGACCCGCATCTGCGGTCCCAGGTGCGCATCTGTGGAAGTTACTTATTCGCTCAAGGTTCGCACCTGTGATCAAAATCTTGCACCTATGCAATTGCAGGTTTGCTCGAACCTCCGCATCTGCGGTTCTAACTCCTCTCGCCCATTTCCGCATATGCGGCTTCTCTTCCATTCCTGCTATCCCACACCTGCAATCCGTAATCTACAGGTGCGGTTATGGCAGCAAAATCAGCAACTGAAGCTGCAATTATTCTAACTCTCAACCTCCCGTCAACCATTCAAAATCACTCCCAGGCCCCCCAAGACCTCAACCAAAGGTAATAGCAAGTCACATACCACTATTCAAACTTATACCAGTCTTCGAAACACCCAAAACAACATTGAATCGTCAAAATATCCTCAGATTCAGGCCTAAGGATTCTAAAAACTTTCAAATTTTAATTTGATCAAAAGTCTATCAACTCACGTCCAAATGACCTAAAATTTTTCACACACGTTACGAATGACACAACGGACCGTTTGCAACTTTCGAAATTCAATTCCGATCACGATATCAAATTTTCCACTATCAAACGAAAAATGCCAAAATTTCAATTTCACCAATTCAAGCCTAAATCTACCACGGACCTCCAAGTTACATTTTGATCACACTCGTAAATTCCAAATCACCTAAAGGAGCTAACCAAATCATAAAAATTCAAATCCATAATCATATACTAAAAAGTCAAGACTTGGTCAAACCTTTCAAATTTAAAGCTTCAAGCTGAGAATCATCCTTCTGTATCTATTCTGATTAACCTGAAAACCAAAACCGACGATTTACATAAGTCACAATATATAATATGGAGCTATTCGTGCCCGTGAACTGGTGAGCAAAGTACAAATGCTCGAAATGACTGGTCGGATCGTTATATCCTTCCCTACTTAAGCATACCTTCATCCTCGAACGTGCCTACAGTTATTTCAAAAGCCATCAGATCGCCATGTATCCTCACTATGCACATACCTGGGGATAATCCCAGGTCACCCTATCTCTCATAGCTCTGGTAGCACAACATAACTAAAATTCTACAATCCAACCAAACACATAGACCTTAGAACCAACGTTCCACTTCCGAAATCATCTATAAGATCCGAATCTCACATCTATACTCTAAATAAGTACGGACAAGTTGTAACAAACCATACCTACAACCTCAGATGCAATTACATGATATACCACATAACTTAAACACCCATAGCGATAACTTCTAATCACAGCAGTTGCTCAAAACAATCGAATATCGATAATAAACTTTTTACCATATAAAGCCTCATTCTAACACTTCTGTATACTGGTAATGATGAATTAAACACACAAAAAGTCATAACCATTCCTCAGATCAACCATTCATGAAGCTCTCTCTCCCTTGGCAAGGACCATAGTCAATTTCTAAGTTGAATCCCGATATTATCCTTCCAACATGCTGAAATCGAATTTGATATTATTCATTATAGATGCTAATGACCTCATCTCATCCAACACGACCACTCTAGTGACATGACACATCGGTACATTCTAAAGCCACAACCCGTGCAGCCCACACACTAATAAGCAACGCTCCAAACGTACTCAAAATCATGGAAAGTGAATCAAATAGAGACTTGTACCGCAAGCTCACCAGTATCACCACAACATGTTGCTGGCAACCCATCATATATCGTAGAACCACAACATACAAATCTAACCCGAAGGATAATAGCTCAACATAAATTCATCATAATGCGCGGCCCTATCTAAACACTGGTTCACATTGTTGGAAACATGTTCTCAAGGCTTTATACTAAAACGTGTGTTCTTATGTGTAGGTTTTGATGAATGACAAACGAAGCGCAAATTGATATATGACGAAGTTCAAGTACAAGCGCACAATTGGTGGATAACGAGATTCAAGCACAAGACAAAGTTCTATAGTTTAAATGAGTCGTTCTTAAATGTGTTCTTGATCCGACAACTTGACTCATGACATGGCTTCTCTCGTAAAATTATTTTTACAAAATGATGCATATTTAATTTAATGCTAAATGACTTTAAATCATGCATATTTTCATTAGTCAAAATGATTTTTAAACATGCCTCTAAAAACTGAACTAAGATAATCGATTATGTACTTATGATAATCGATTATGTTAAGCCAAGACTGCATGACAATCGATTGTGACCTAATGACAATCGATTGTGTTAAGGCAGTGAGCATCAGGTTTTTCAAAACCTGCATGACAATCGATTGTGAACCTTATGACAATCGATTATGATGAGGCAGTGTCCATCAAAGTTTTTCAAAACTCAGAATAATCGATTGTGAAGCTAATGACAATCGATTGTGAAGAGACAGTGTCCATCAGATTATTAAAAGACACAAAATAATCGATTAGAGAACATATGACAATCAATTGTGTTGAGGCAGTGTCTTCCAGACTTTTTCAAAGTTATTAAATAATCGATTGTGAGTATATAACAATCGATTGTCACGAGGCAGTGTCTAAAATAATTTTCAAAGTCTGATAAATAATCGATTGTTAACATTGCACAATCGATTGTGAAGCTGACCGTTGTCGTAAAGTTTTCAAATACCGTCAGGTAATCGATTGTTGATTTTGTACAACCGATTGTTGATATTAAAATCTGGAAAAGATTTTTTGAACGTTGCTGAATAATCAATTGTTGATTTTGTACAATCGATTGTTGAAATTAAAATCTGGAAAGGATTTTTTGAACGTTGCTGAATAATCGATTATTGATTTGGTATAATCGATTGTTTTACGTAAAATCTGGAAATGATTTTTTGAACGTTGCCAATAATTGATTGTTGATCTTGGACAATCGATTGTTAAGCGTAAAATCTGGGATTGATTTTTGGTACGATTGGCAAACAATCGATTGTGGCTTCCTGACAATTGATTGTCACAGAGTAAAATCAGCAACTCTTAATTGGCAATTAGGCAACGGTAATGCCAAGTTTTTCAACTATAAATACAACTTCATTTCAGTGTTTTAAACACAACAACACACAACAACTGATCATTCTATTGCTATAAGCTTGCATACTATTGTTTATCATTTTATATTCATTTCATAAAGCTTTTGAGAGCCAAAGTCTTGTCCATAGTTGTTGTGATCTTGAGCTTACTTCTTTTACTCATATCTACTCATTAAGGAGTGTTTTGTTTGAGAGTTTAGTGTTTTGTACACTTGTAAGAGAATTGTGATTCTCTTGTTGTAAGGAACGTGTGTTTCCTTGGTTGAAGTCTTGGAGTGTTGTATCTCCGAGCAAAGGTGTTAAGGCTTGTGTCCTTAAGTTGTAAAGGTTTGTTGAGCACCCGTAAGCTTGACAAGTTAGTGGAAAATCTCGAGAGAGTCTCTCGGGGACTGGACTAGCCACGTGTTGTGGTGAACCAGAATACATCGGTGCGTTCTTTCCTTTTTGTTTATTTAACGCACTTAATTATTTCCTGCAAATTTTAATTTCCGCAAGTTTACGCTAAATTTTATTATAACGCTATTCACCCCCCCCCCCTAGCGTTAAGCGTATTATCTAACAATTGGTATCAGAGCCCAACTCTCTGAAGACTTAACAGTTTGAGAGAACCATCCATGGCTTCTACTCGTGACTCTTTTGCAGGAATTGATGAAGGACAATGCTCCACACGACCACCTCTATTCAACGGTACAAACTACACGTACTGGAAAGAGAGGATGAAAATTTTCGTTCAAGCAAACAACTTTCATCTCTGGAAGGTGATAACGAAGGGAAATCAAATTCCAACCAAAAAGGTTGAAAACGAATGGGTTCCCAAGTCCGAAGAAGAATATGACGCGGATGATATCCGAAAGGTTCAAAATAATGCTAAAGCAATTAATTTATTATATTATGCTTTAAATGCTGACGATTACAGGAAAATATCGTGTTGCACAACGGCAAAAGAAATGTGGGACAAGCAGGAAATTACGTACGAAGGTATGGACCAGGTAAGGGAAGCTAAAATTGATTTCCTAACCCATGCTTATGAATTATTTCACATGAAGGAAGGTGAAAAGGTGGATGAAATGTTCCAACGATTTTCAATAATCGTAAATGACCTACATGCCCTCAAGAAGACATTCACGGATAGAGAACTTGTTCGAAAAATTCTTAGAAGTCTCACTCCGGCATGGCGATCAAAGGCCGACGCAATTCAAGAATCCATAGGCGTCTCTAATGTCACAATCGACGCATTAAGAGGTAACCTTAAGACTTATGAATCTACAATACTTAACCCTCTTGTTGATGATCAAAGGAGGCAAAGAATAGCGCTTAAGGCAAGCACAAGCCAACCTCAAGTTGATGAGGACGGAGACAACGAGTTTGGACTCGTTATCAAAAGATTTCAAAAGTTCATGCGAAAGGAGTATGAACGAAAGGGCAAAAAGCAAGGCGAGCAAATAAAGTGCTATGAATGCGGTGAAACCGGGCACATCAAATCAAATTGCCCAAACATCAAAAAGGAGAAGAAACCTTTTAAGAAGCAACGTGCATACATTTCTTGGGGAGGAGACTCCGGAGATGAGTCAAGCGAAGAAGAAGAAGACGAAGCCGCAAACCTTTGTCTTATGGCGCAAGAAGACAAGCAAGATGAGGTATGTCAAATCTCTTCGAAAAACTTCTTTACTCTTGAAGAAATGCGAACTGCTTTTGATGAGCTATATACTGAATTTATTAAAGCTTCAAAAACTGTCAAGAGCATTAAAGAAAATGCTTCTCTAAAAGAAAAAGATTTTCAAAAACAGCTTTCTTTGAAAGAAAAGGAGTTAGAAAAACTGGTTTTAGAAAATGAGAAGCTGAAAGAGGAAAACAAGTTTTTCGGAAAAAGAAGCGCCGACAAGCCCGAAAGTTCTATTAAAAATTGCTCTTCTTGCATGCATCTCGAAAATGAGGTAGATAGACTTAAAGGTACCTTAGATAAGTTTAATTCTTCCCACAAAAATTTGAATAAGGTCCTTGTTAATTTGAAATCAACCAAGCATGGCATAGGCTTTAAGAATGAGCCTAAAGGAAAGGTTGACACCAAACCCCAACCACCTAAGGCTCAACCTAGGATTAATAAAACAAATGTTTATCGTAGAAATAGCAATCCTAGAACAAATATGCATGCTAGACCAAGTGTTGAACATTTTAGAAGACCTAGAAATGACTTAACACCTAGAAATGACTTACCACCTAGAAATGACTACCCTAGAAATGATGCATATTCTAGGCCAAACACTAGAAGGAGTTTTGAACTTTTTAGAACATCTAGACATGACCATTACTCTAGAAATGCTGCTCATTTTAGAACTAATAGTAGGAGAAATGGTTCTCATGAAATGCGCAATAGTCAGAATGAAAATAGAGTAATTCATTTTCGTCCATCAAGTTACTATGAACCTAGAAGGATGCATAACCCCAACGTGACTTGTCATTATTGTAGACGCATTGGTCATATTTCCCCTGCATGTTTTACACGACATAGACATATCACTCAATCGCATTATTATGATATGCCTAACCCTCAAGGACCCAAAATGGCATGGGTACCTAAAACGCATTAATTTGTTTTGTAGGTGTGTTTGAAGGGATCAAGTGTACTATGGTACCTTGATAGTGGATGCTCCAAACATATGACGGGAGACGAATCCAAATTTCTTCAACTAGAACACAAAGAAGGAGGAAGTGTGATTTTT
Organism: Nicotiana benthamiana; assembly: GCA_034376525.1. Classification (NCBI taxonomy): domain Eukaryota; kingdom Viridiplantae; phylum Streptophyta; class Magnoliopsida; order Solanales; family Solanaceae; genus Nicotiana; species Nicotiana benthamiana. Next base: position 50,237,206 of record CM067330.1, on the reverse strand, counting down.
GGGGATAAAAATAAAGGAAAGATTATTGGCATCGGATCGGTCGGTAAGGATGAAAATTCCTCTATTAAGCATATATTACTTGTTAAAGGTTTAAAGCATAATCTCTTGAGCATAAGTCAATTATGTTACAAGGGAAATCTTGCCCTATTTGATTCGGATGAATGCTTAGTGTTTAGACGTAGTGATTTTAAAATTATCCTTCGTGGTTTTAGAGTGGATAATATTTATATGGTTGATCTTGCTAATTCCTCACCCGAATATGTTGATTGTCTTATGAGCAAAGAGGATGATACTTGGCTATGGCATCGTAGAGTTGCTCATATAAACATGCATCTTTTGAACAAATTGATTTCACAAAACTTAGTTATTGGTCTTCCCAATTTGAAATTTGAAAATGACTCTATTTGTGATTCTTGTCAAAAAGGGAAGCAAACAAAAGCATCTTTCAAATCCAAAAACTTTGTTTCAACTTCTAGACCATTGCAATTTCTTCACATGGATTTATTTGGACCATCTCGCATTGAAAGTCTAGGAAGAAATCGTTATGCTTTTGTGATTGTTGATGATTATTCTAGATTTACTTGGACTTTATTTCTTGCCAATAAAAGTGATGCTTTTTAGAATTTTAAATATTTTCTTAAGCGTGTTCAAAACGAGAAGGAAACAACCGTCACTTCAATTAGAAGTGATCATGGGGGAGAGTTTGATCACAATCTCTTTGCAGACTTTTGTGACGAATTCGGTATCGAGCATACCTTTTCCGCTCCACGAACACCACAACAAAATGGGGTGGTGGAAAGGAAAAATAGGTGTCTCGAAGAGATGGCTAGTACCATGCTCGAAGAGGCTAAGATTCCCAAACATTTTTGGGCGGATGCCGTGAGTACCGCATGCTACATCTTAAATAGAGTAGTCATAAGGCCTATACTCATGAAAACTCCCTATGAACTCTATAAGGGAAGGAAACCAAATATCTCCCATCTTAGAGTATTCGATTGTAAATGTTTTATTCATAACAATGGCAAAGATCAATTGGGAAATTTTGATGCTAAGTCCGATGAGAGAATTTTCATTGGTTATTCTTCACGTAGCAAAGCATATAGGGTCTTTAATAAAAGAACCGAAACTGTGGAGGAATCCCCTCATGTTGTATTTGCCAAAAATAATGCTCGCTTGGCGAGAAAGGATACTGGTTTTGATCTTGCTCGTATCTTAGATAGCTTGACAGACAAAATACAAGAGGAAACACCTAAAGAAAATCAAGACGAATCTTTGAAACAACCAACGGAGGAAGCTCCACAATTGAAGAATGAAACGAAAACGCCTAACGAGTGGAGGACAATCAAAGATCACCCTCTCGAACAGGTAATTGGGGACGTCGGAGAAAAGGTAAGTACCCGAAACTCCCTTAAGAACACCTTAGGACATACTGCTTTTGTGTCTCAAATTGAACCAACAACCATCTCCGAAGCAATTGGGGATGAATTTTGGACCTTGGCAATGCAAGAGGAGCTTAACCAATTCAAACGGAATGACTTTTGGGATTTGGTGCCAAGACCCGAAAATCATACCATAATTGGTACGAAATGGGTTTTTCGAAACAAACTAGATGAAAATGGTGTAATCACTAGAAACAAAGCTAGGCTTGTTGCAAAAGGCTATAATCAAGAAGAGGGTATTGACTATGAAGAAACATATGCTCCCGTAGCTAGATTAGAAGCTATTCGTCTATTGCTCGCGCTTGCCTCTTCTATGAATTTCAATTTATATCAAATGGATGTGAAAAGTGCTTTTCTAAATGGTGTTATTCAAGAAGAAGTTTATGTTGAACAACCCCCCGGTTTTGAAGATTTTAAATCTCCCGATCATGTTTTCAAACTCAAAAAGGCTCTTTATCGTTTAAAACAAGCTCCCCGAGCTTGGTATGAAAGATTGAGTAAATTTCTATTGGAAAATGATTTCATTAGAGGGAAAGTTGACACCACCCTTTTCGTTAAACATAAAAACAATGAAATTTTATTAGTTCAAATATATGTGGATGATATCATATTTGGTGCTACTAACAATGTCTTATGCAAGGAATTTTCCGATTTAATGACAAGCGAATTTGAGATGTCTATGATGGGTGAGTTAACATTCTTTTTGAGATTACAAGTAAAGCAAATGAAAGAAGGTACGTTCATTTGCCAAGCCAAATATTGCAAAGAATTGCTGAAACGATTTGAAATGAACAATGCGAAAGCAATGGCGACTCCCATGAGCACATCTGATCATCTAGACAAAGATGAGAAAGGTAAGGAAGTCGACACTAAGAAGTATCGAGGTATGATCGGCTCTCTTCTTTATCTTACTGCTAGTCGTCCGGACATCATGTTTAGTGTGTGCTTATGCGCCCGTTATCAATCGTGTCCGAAGGAGTCTCACCTTATTGCGGTAAAACGGATTTTGAAGTACCTTGTTGGTACTACAAATGTGGGTCTATGGTACCCCAAAGGTTCTTCATGCCAACTCGTTGGCTATTCCGACTCCGATTTTACTGGATGTAAATTGGACCGCAAGAGCACTAGTGGCACTTGCCATTTGCTCGGTAGCTCTCTCGTTTCTTGGTTTAGCAAGAAACAAGTAAGTGTTGCGGTGTCCACAACCGAGGCTGAATATGTAGCCGCGGGGAGTTGTTGCGCTCAAATCCTATGGATGAAACAACAACTCTTGGACTATGGCCTAAGTCTTGATCATATCCCTCTTAGATATGATAATACTAGTGCCATATGCTTGACGAAGAACCCCGTTCTTCATTCGCGAACAAAACACATTGAAATTAGACATCAATTTATAAGAGATCACGTTCTCAAGGGCGATGTCGAAATCGAATTTGTTGAAACCAAAAACCAATTGGCCGACATCTTTACAAAGCCCCTAGAGAAAGAGTCCTTCTTCCGAATTCGTAGTGAACTCGGGATTTTTGACTCCACGTTGATCTAAGTCATGCATTGCATCTTTTTATCTTACATGATCTCTAACTTGAGCGTCGGAGACGTCTAACGAATTTTTGCAGGTATCGCCCTAAAGGTAGGGGGAATTATAAAGCATGACGCGCAATAATCAAGTCTTCTTCAGAAAAATCGGTTTCTGTCGTCTAATAATCGATTATCTCGTATCAATAATCGATTGTAATGCTATTACTTGAGTTATTGTGCTCTCTTTAAGTAATCACGTTTTTCTCTTTCCAATAAATAAACAAGTTTTATTTACATCTTTGGCATCTTCTTATATTATTTTTGCTAATGGCAAAAGGGGGAAGATAACGGGTATGCACTCTCAATATTTATAAGCTTAAATTGAGGGGGAATTCATATATTGAGGGGGAACTAATCGCATACTTATTGCATATCTTTACTTGTCGTGAATCGTCTTTATAAACTGTTTAATTTGCATAACCCGCTTAAAGTTTGCCATTATCAAAAAGGGGAAAATTGTTGGAAACACGTTCTCAAGGCTTTATACTAAAACGTGTGTTCTTATGTGTAGGTTTTGATGAATGACAAACGAAGCGCAAATTGATATATGACGAAGCTCAAGTACAAGCGCACAATTGGTGGATAACGAGATTCAAGCACAAGACAAAGTTCTATAGTTTAAATGAGTCGTTCTTAATTGTGTTCTTGATCCGACAACTTGACTCATGACATGGCTTCTCTCGTAAAATTATTTTTACAAAATCATGCATATTTAATTTAATGCTAAATGATTTTAAATCATGCATATTTTCATTAGTCAAAATGATTTTTAAACATGCCTCTAAAAACTGGACTAAGATAATCGATTATGTACTTATGATAATCGATTATGTTAAGCCAAGACTGCATGACAATCGATTGTGACCTAATGATAATCGATTGTGTTAAGGCAGTGAGCATCAGGTTTTTCAAAACCTGCATGAAAATCGATTGTGAACCTTATGACAATCGATTGTGATGAGGCAGTGTCCATCAAAGTTTTTCAAAACTCAGAATAATCGATTGTGAAGCTAATGACAAACTATTGTGAAGAGACAGTGTCCATCAGATTTTTAAAAGACACAAAATAATCGATTGTGAACATATGACAATCGATTGTGTTGAGGCAGTGTCTTCCAGACTTTTTCAAAGTTATTAAATAATCGATTGTGAGTATATAACAATCGATTGTCACGAGGCAATGTCTAAAATGATTTTCAAAGTCTGATAAATAACCGATTGTTAACATTGCACAATAGATTGTGAAGCTGACCGTTGTCGTAAAGTTTTCAAATACTGTCAGGTAATCGATTGTTGATTTTGTACAATCGATTGTTGATATTAAAATCTGAAAAAGATTTTTTGAACGTTGCTGAATAATCGATTGTTGATTTTGTACAATCGATTGTTGAAATTAAAATCTGGAAAGGATTTTTTGAATGTTGCTGAATAATCGATTATTGATTTGGTATAATCGATTGTTTTACGTAAAATCTGGAAATGATTTTTTGAACGTTGCCAATAATCGATTGTTGATCTTGGACAATCGATTGTTAAGCATAAAATCTGGGATTGATTTTTGGTACGATTGGCAAACAATCGATTGTGGCTTCCTGACAATCGATTGTCACAGAGTAAAATCAGCAACTCTTAATTGGCAATTAGGCAACGGTAATGCCAAGTTTTTCAACTATAAATACAGCTTCATTTCAGTGTTTTAAACACAACAACACACAACAACTGATCATTCTATTGCTATAAGCTTGCATACTATTGTTTATCATTTTATATTCATTTCATAAAGCTTTTGAGAGCCAAAGTCTTGTCCATAGTTGTTGTGATCTTGAGCTTACTTCTTTTACTCATATCTACTCATTAAGGAGTGTTTTGTTTGAGTGTTTAGTGTTTTGTACACTTGTAAGAGAATTGTGATTCTCTTGTTGTAAGGAACTTGTGTTTCCTTGGTTGAAGCTTGGAGTGTTGTATCTCCGAGCAAAGGTGTTAAGGCTTGTGTCCTTAAGTTGTAAAGGTTTGTTGAGCACCCGTAAGCTTGACAAGTTAGTGGAAAATCTCGAGAGAGTCTCTCGGGGACTGGACTAGCCACGTGTTGTGGTGAACCAGAATACATCGGTGCGTTCTTTCCTTTTTGTTTATTTAACGCACTTAATTATTTCCTGCAAATTTTAATTTCCGCAAGTTTACGCTAAATTTTATTATAACGCTATTAACCCCCCCTCTAGCGTTAAGCGTATTATCTAACACACATGACACACCCTAAGTCACCATGCTCAAAATCATCAACCAAGCGCAATTTTATATCTAGTACCATAAGCTAATCATCATAACCACAGCAAAAAAATTGACATAACACCATACAAACCCGAAAGGACATAACCGATACGCCATCCACCGAGCAATACCTAATACTCTTCCTGCTAAAATTTCACTACACGACCCCAATAAAACTACACCATATGTGCCTATAACCAACAAATCATAACGCCTCGCAATGCGGAAAGGTGACTCATAAATCACTCCAGAACACTAATAAGCTCAATAACAATCGAATCTACATATCCCTCAACAATAGCAACTCGAGTCAACAGAGACAAATCGATGCAGAACACACATCCATATTGGCCTACTAATGAACCCCTTATCAAGAAGTTCCTAAAGATGCCCTTTCAACTACTTTAACTCTGCTGGTGCCATACAATACGGTGACCGGCACCAAAGTAATACCGAAATCAACAACCCTATCTGCCGGCATGCCCCGCCCAGGTATAAAGGGATAGACAGTCTATGAGAGTGCCAAGAAATAACACGTACCTATCACTTTTGGAAGGTTTGGAACCCTCGATTCATCCGACTCAAGGAGAAATATCCCGGTTGTAGGAAACACATCTGGAAAATCCCTCACAAAGGCCAAATAAGAAGACAACCCTTCACAACCATCTGTTGGGTCTTCAAGAATGGAATCGCCCTACTGGGAACATAATTAGTTGAACCTCACCACCCAATATGTGGCATCCCTGACATAGCCAACGTCGACGTCTTAGCACAACAGTCCAGAATAGTACGACACGGAGACAACCAGTACATACCCAATATCACATTAAAATCTAACATACTAAGCAAGAAAGGATCCACTCAAGTCTTCAAACTCCCAATAGTTACCACACAAGGCCCACATATGCAACCCACAACCACAATATAGCTTGTTTAGGAGAACTCCTGGCCTCCAAATCCATATAGCACACAAATCACCATATTCAATCCCAATTCTACCATTTGAATATATAGCACACCTCCAATACCCAATCACTCTACGAGGGATACTCCTAAAATTCTTTTGTGCCACTAAGCAAACTTGAATATCAGTAGTCGATCACCAAGAGAGTGTCGTAATACCTATGATGTATTATCAACTCAATCACATTGCCCTTTCTGAAATGTATGCCTTTTTCAATCCACATCAATTAGCAATATCATTTGCCTAATCATCTAAGCTACCTGTGTTGCCTAAGAATTTATAACTTTTCTTTCAGAACTGAACTGTGAGCCTACACATGCCAATCTCAATCCTACACAACATTCCACACATACGACAACATCCTATGATGAATGTGAGAACTTCATAATCTACTCTGAGCCAAAGCAACTATGTACTCAACTAAACTAAAACATTCCATTTGATCCCATCTAGAAGAGAAGAAAATTACTATATATCATATGCTCCTCACGCCAGTAGAAAATGTACATCTCTAACCGTGTTAAAACCATTAAGAATTCTCCGAATCACATTTTTACAAATTCAAACCATCAGAGCTAAATCGTTCTAACTCAACCAAGCTACACAGATCACCAAAACACTTAAGCATTGCCATGAAATACCTGTAGAAACTCATTACCTCATAAGCGCCCAAAGAACTAACCATATCCATTACCATGCTGATCCGGCCGACTATCGAGTTGTCCTATTATCTCAGTTTTCTTCTAAATTACCCTCCATTTGATACTTCTCCTCGCCATAATACCATAATCTCTCAACTTGGACTCACCACATCATAAGTACGCCGATAAATGATCATATCCATTATCGTGTTGATCCAACTTACTTCCAAGCTATTCTATTTCTTTGATTCATTTTTTGGATTACCCTTGAATCAATATTCCTACTTCACATGCACCAATAATATTACTCGAAGCTCACTACTAGAGATCCCAGCATAAACCCTAAGGCTCATAACCCATTGTATTTTTCTTAAGCATCCCTATAAGTACCACAATCACAGTGCCCACTCTGAAAGTACCTTATAATCAATATTTTACCTCCTTTATACTAGAGTACAAAATCTCTAGTCATATGGGATTACCGCAAGACTCGATACCATCTAATGTAAATAATTAATTCTAGCGACATACAGTTCTGAAAAAAACTTCATTGCTACATATATATTTCTAAATCCATAAGAATTCTTTTAAGAGTCATCTACTCTGCTCAAATCTAAATTGTACTACCTAAACAAGCAAAATGACACATGTCCCATTAGCACAACAACATTCAAGGGAGCAACTCTGCCTTAACATAACTGGTTGCATTCACGTTCCATGCGCATTACATTCTTCACAATTAATAACATGATCACCCCATAGTCTTAATATACTCATAAAGTGAAATATAACCCGTATTCAAGAATTTCATTATTCTAGTCTTCTCCGATCTCAACTCTGCAGGTCATAACCAACCTACAAGCATGTTTCGAACCAAAATCGAAATTTAACATATAACCATGAAATCAAATTGCCGATAACAGACTCCCTCACTTGGCTCAAAGCTATAGATCAGAAAATTAAATAATTTACAATACACATATCCATTTAATGCCATAACACTGTAGTGCAATTTGACTAAATTCTTTCCATGCTCATGCAACACAATGTATACGGTTCCACAATCCGTCTACTAAGCTCGCATTCACTTCCATGACGTCAAGTCAAATTTCTTGACTAATTTCAATTCAAATCTTAATACATCTATCCTACAAGTAGAAAAGAAAATTCTCTGCACAACATTGTAAAGATCACACCTCTGTAGTATATTTCACAAGTGATAACTCACCTTCTTAGCCTCAAGCTGGCATTTTTCAACACTCTTTTTGAAAGATCCTTAAATACACCCATAATTCAAGACAATAAGTCAATCAAGACATTTCAAGAAATAAGTCAATCAAGACATTTCAAGAAACTCCTCTCATCACACTCCAACCATTTGAACACATCCCCTATTCACCTCGTACTCATCATATAGCCATTTAACCACTCATCGAGCCACAATTTCAACTCATTGAACACTACCGGACACATAAGTCCAATGCACAAGTTTTCACGACTGGAACTACTGAGCCTAAGACACGGTCTACACCTGGCCTCAAATCTCCTAGACTGGCCCATCATCAGTACACTAATCACATTTCGTGTATCATTCATGGAACCCCAAACTATCGGAAGCTTTTACCGAGCTCTCATGTGTGTACACAAACACGTGGTACGAATTTAAGGAATAACGCTTCAAGTTTAATCAATATCACACGATAAGAATTCAAGAATTTGGAATTTCCTAAAGGTTCTGCAGCCTCCGGAGGATAAATACATATGTCTCTGTACCGATCTGCAAGACTCTACTAAACCTGCTCATGACTCATGAAACCTATTAACCTAGGCTTTGATACCAAATGTCCCGGCCCCAAAACCAACTCAGCGTGATAGCACCTATCATGATACTAGGCCAACTAACTTATTACCAAATACTCCATATTTCATTTAAAGCTTAAGTAAAACCAGGTTTTAGCAGAAATACGATAAAAGATATAAAACAAAAATCAAGACAAGCAAAAAAAAATACAAGCCCGACCTCATGTATAACTAGTCATGAGCAAAATACTTCAATGGTTCGAAATAAGACAAGACTAACAAGTATGAGAATAGCCAATAGTACAATGAAATGAAGATAGGAAATGAGAAGGCAGGACTGCGATCGTGCGGCAGTTACCTCGCAATCTCCAAGGAAGTCCGCAAATCAAATGATCAGCAACCGCTACCGTCTCCCAAGATACATGAGTCTGCACACAGGGTGCATGGGGAAACGTAAGTACACCAACTCAGTAAGTAACAAGTCCAATCTATGGACTCACAGGTAGTGATGAACCAAACCTCAATAGGTAATCACATTTAATTATATATAAAAGTAGGCATGCTAATAGTTCAAGTAAAACTCAATAGTAAATAAATGCAGTTTGAACAGTACGGAGTACAAAACTTAGGAAAACTCTATGTACCGATGTACAACTAGCATGAAAAACGTTCCATGTACCTCCAGTCACAAGTGCTCAACCACTCGGTACTGTAGATGTCCATCTGGACTAGGGAAGATCCATCCCGGAATATATATCACTTAGCACAGTCATCTAGTATCGAGGAAACTGGCCAATCCAGCCTCATGGAGAAGATCCATCTCCAGGCATAATACTTTGGACAAGATCCATGTCCAAGGAAGATACATCCCTCAATATCATCAATTGTGCTCATTGGGAGTGTATTACAGACTCTAGAGGGGCTCCTACATCCCAAGCACTATCATAATCATCACATAACCGTTGTGGCGTGCATCCCGATCCCATAGCTGTCACTTACAATAAGGCCTTCGACCTCACTAAGTCATTACTCTCCAGTCTCAGACACATAGGGGAAACATACCATGATACTATCCCAAAACAATGATATGATATGCAAAATAATAGTAATCGAGACTAAGCCATAATATAATATGCATGAATAGGACTGAGTACAGAATATTAACAAAGCTAATGACATGACAGCAAGAAACAGCCTCTCGAGTCTCTATTGTATCAGTGTGAAGCCTTACCAAGATAATTAGCATGATTTACAGATCATTAACTTAATCACATAATCGTGACATAGATATTGGCAAGAAAGAGTCACTACGTAGTGCCATGGCATGATCCAGGCCGTAATTCTCAAGGTGCACGCCCACATGCATGTCACTTCGCATTTGCGTCACCTCAATTGTAATCATAGAACATATAGTTCAGGGTTTCAAACCCTCAGAACTAAGATTGGAAGCGTTACATACCTCAATACAAGCCAAACTCTAGCTTGTGACGCCCTTGCCTCTTGATTCGGCCTCCAAGTGCCTCGAATCTCCACAAATCCCTCTTGAATTCCCTCTTCAATTTGATCTCCCAAGCTCAAACCCGTATATGAAAATGGTGGAATAACCAAAAATTCATGAAGAATTTAATTTATATGTCTGCTCTAGCTAATCCGCTTCTACGATCAAAATCTCGCACCTACGGTCCCAGGTGCACATCTGCAGAAGTCACTTATCCGCTTAAGGACCGCACATGTGATCAAATACCGCACATGCGCTTCGCAGGTGCGCTCGAACCTCCGCATATATGGTTCTAGATCCTCTAGCCCATTTCTACATATGTATCTTATCTTCCGCTTCTGCGATCCCATGCCTGAGATCCCTAATTCGCAGGTGCAGTTATGACAACAAAATTAGCAGCTGAGGCTGCAGCAATTCTAACTCTCAACCTCCTATCAACCATCCAAAATCACCCTAAGGCCCCCGGGGACCTCAAAAAAAGGTACTATCAAGTCACATACTACTATTCAAACTTATACCAATCTTTTAATTACCCAAAACAACATCGAATCATCAAAATACCCTCGTATTCACGCCCAAGGATTCAAAAAACTTCCAAATTTTGATTTTGATCAAGAGTCTATAAAATCATGTCCGAATGACCTAAAATTTTGCACACACTTTACAAATGACACAACGGACCTATTCCAACTTTCTGGATTCCATTCCGACCCTGATATCAAACTTTTCACTATCAACCAAAAAATGCTAAAATTTCAATTTTACCAATTCAAGCCTAAATCACCACGACCTTCCAAATTACATTTCGATCATGCTCTTAAGTCCCAAATCACCTAACGAAGCTAACGAGATCATAAAAATCCAAATTCGAGATCATATACTAAAAAGTCAAGACTTGGTCAGACCTTTCAAATTTAAAGCTTTAAACTGAGAATCATCCTTCCACATATATTCCGATTAACCTGAAAACCAAAACCGACAATTTACATAAGTCACAATACATAATATGGTACTAGTCATGCCCGTGAACTGGCAAGAAAAGTATAAATGCTCGAAACGATCGATACCCGCAATGAAGGAGATGAGGTCATGCTGGTCCATGGAGGAAAACATCTACGACATGTTCGAAAGGAAACTTTTGATGATGATGAAAACAAGCACGCTGCTAAAACAGTAAGGATCCTAAGGGAGCAAAAAAATCCATTATGGGTCACCTCTCACGATAGGATCAGGTTATGACGGAGTTGAGATAGGCGTTGTCAGGTGCTTCCAACAACACGAATAGACGAGGTGCAGTCCTCCTGGTTCTCCTATAAACCAAAAAACTTAAAAGGTCGACAACGCCGCCCTAAGGGTTGAAGTCTGTTATGTCAGAGCGGGGGTAATGGTAGCGGATCTAGTCATAACAATGAGAGTGATCCCTTTAAAACTGAAGTCATGTAGTTTATGATGAATATAAATGCCCCGACTGGATCATATTCCATATGCGCCACCAGTATTGTAAGGACCAGACTTAAGGAAATACACTCAGTTGCCATTCAAACCAAGTGTGATACCCGAATTGATCCTGAAGCGGTTTAAGATGCCAGACTTGCCGAAGTATAATGTGACTTTGGATCCTCAGGAGCACATCACCACCATTACATAGATGGTGAAAGGAAACGATTTACCCCGCATGAGATTGAGTCAATCTTGCTGAAGAAATTTGGAGAGACCCTCACGAAGGGGGCCCTGACATGGTATTTGCTTTTACCCGAGCACTCTATAGATTCTTTTGACATACTCGCAGAATCTTTATCAAGCCCGATATGGGGCCAGAAAGCTAAAGGCCCGAAAGTCCATCAGGATTGCTCAAGAAGAGTCCGAATTGTTGTGGGATTTCGAGACCAGATTCTAGAAATAAAAGATGTTGCTATCGGTCATACCGGATGAATGGGCAGCTGAAGCACTTACTAAAAGTTTGAACCCAAGAAGTTTCGATACTTTCCAGAAATTAAAAGAAAGTCTACTCGATTTCCAAGCAATAACGTGGGCAAAAGTTTACAATTGGTACGAGTCGAATATAAGAATTTAGGAATTTTTAAAGATAGCCAAATTTTGGATGCCATAAGTTAGGATTTTGGAATGAAAGTAGAAGACACATATAAGGTTATAAGTGTCTATGAATAATGGTTGGGGATAAAAGATGGTAACTATGTGCTTAGAAATAACTTGTAAAATATTCAAGTACGAATATTCTTAAGTGGGGGAGAACGTAGCACCTTAAAAAAAATTCCACTGTTAAGAGAGTTGATGTGTGCTAATTACATTATTTTGTGCACAGATGAAGACTATTAATATGATGGGTACTAAATGGAAATAATAACAAGTGTACAAGGTGTATTACAAGTGATATTGAGCCTAAGGAGAGTCTTGGGACAAGTCAAGTTGAAATTTCATGATAGACTAAAGTTCCAAATGAGTACGTGCGAGGCCTAAGTTTGGACGAGCACACACACACATACACACACACATATATATATATATATAAAGTATTTATGTGGTAGATAACTATCAAATGAAATATCTTCATGTCTAGTTTCTAATACTTTAAACTGTTCGTCATTTGGACATTCCTACAAGAAGTTATGATCAAATTACCAAAGGCTGGCAGTGAAGTACTGTCATAGCGTTTGGGTCTGCATCCGAGCTTGGAGAAGATTGAACTTGAGATGCGAAGTGTCTGGGGAAGCGTTCGAAACCCATAAATTGGGCGTATATGTACAAAGTCAGGGAGAGGGAGTATTTTGAGCTTCTGGGGTTAGGGTTCTTGAGGTCAAGATACGATTTTAAGCTCAAATCAAGTCCAACCAAATAAGGTAAGTTGTAAATAATATTGTGAGTTGATTCTTACTTAATATACATGAGTTATAATATCATTCTTGCATCCAAATACTAGATTTCATCATCCAATCTCAAGAAAACAAAAATCACTAAAGTTGCGATTATTCAAGATTGGTCTACTAGAGGTAATTCTAATGCTTCAAACTCGTCAATCATGAGTAGTTAGAAGTATTTGAAGCATTTATTACAAGTTTTAATAGTTGAAAGATTGGATTATAAAACTCTAGTTCATGGAATGTATAGTACTTTAAAGAAAATGAGAGAGAAGAATGAGTAGTAATCTTGGAGATGAAATTGATGAATACAATAAACCTATGGAATTATTCGTTAGCAATTTTTAGAAGTGATCAACTAAGTAATCACCCGAATAGTATATTTTTCAAGTATTGATTCTGGAAGACGATGAATAGTAACTTGTTGGTATTAGACAAATAATATAGTATCATTAATTATTTCGAATGGGTATTAAATATTGAACAGGCTAGCATGTGTAATCTATTCGGCAATTTGAGTTATTGGAGGCTTGTGGTCAACTTATAAGCCATAAATGAATATTGGTCAATATTTTAGATCATATTTTGATGTAATTAGAATATCTAATTGTAGATATCGACTTGTCGGTGATGTTTGAGAATTTTAATCAACATTGGAACGATAGAAGATTGAAAGTTTGTGAATGTTAATAAAGCGAAAGCGAGGTAAGTTGATTAAAACTTACTCTTCTTGAGGGATTTTATCTAAAAGCATGTTTCGAGTTAATGCTTAAGTTGTTTGCAAGTGTGCTTTCGTTTTTTTGGGGACAAACAATTACGGATGTCTCCTTGTACTAAAATATTATGTTGCATATGTAGTGTCATATTATTTTATAAAATTTTATTTTAAATCTTTTTGGAAAAATGACATTCAAATGTTATAAGTTTTTGTCAAAGCATACGTATTATAAGGGTATACATATTTAAGTCTTAAAGATAAGTTTTTATGAAAAGTATTTTTTTTTAAAATTGATAAAAAGAATAGCACCTGTGGAATCTTTCAAAGATTGATGTTAAATTTCTAAAGGCTTTAATATGTAAAAGGTTATTTATTTAAATTTTATTCAAATGGCTTAGATTTTCCATTAATGCTGCGATTTGATAAAAATAGATCATTTGAGGCTGCTATACTATGAATCTATTTTTGAACGATCAAATATTTTGGGAGTTACTTGTGTTCACCGATATTAGATCGAACATTGTGTTTGTCCTCATGAAACTACAAGTGTCGGTGCACGCATAGATGGCCAGTTTGTGGTATAGACTACGATAGAGTACTCACCCTCAAGAGGGTACTGTATTGTGTTATTATTAGCATGACTGAGTCGATTTGTACGGTACTACGATGAGTCGATTTATGTCAAAATCTTGGATTGACATAAATATTTTAAAAGTTTATATTGTGGGTTATATTGTACTTGTCTTTATTTAAAATAATATAGATCATGAATTGATAAAATTTCTTATCATTTTATATCAAATATGGTGCATTATTTTTAAAATTTGTATCCAAGAACATAAGTTAGTGAGAGAGCCTATGATACTTATTGAGTACCAAAGTGGTGTACTCAGCCCTTAGCCCCCTCCCTCCCCCTCCTACAGGGTTCCTGCTTACTTTACATATTTTAGGATGATGTGTGATACGTGGCATGTGGTTAGGGATAGGATGACTTCCTGGGTTATATGGTGAGCTACCACTCATATTTCGTGGTTACTATCATATTATTTTCTTAATTTATGTTAGTCAGGTATTAGCCTGAGTATTTAATCCTATTATTTGGTATAGAGTCTCCATAGATAGTTGTGAAAAGTTATAGTAATGGGGTTGTACACGACATATATGAAAACATATTTATTTTATTTAGTCTCATTGTTATTATCATGAAATAAGTCATGTGTGATTTTGAATTAAAAAATATTTTATCATTTAACTGAAAAATGTATATGATTTTCAAGTAGCTTCCGCAGTTAAATTAGTTTCATGCATATAATTTGGGTGTATAACATGGTTTGGTTCGCTCGGGTAGGGTAGTGTCTCGGATCGTTGGAGAAAGTAACTCCGAACACCTCGGAGCTCAACGTAAGGAAACTAGGTCTAACGTGGGAAGCCTCCTATCAGATTTTAGCTGTTAACGGGAAAGGGTCATACGAATTGGAAAATCAAGACGGGATAAAGTTGCCGAGCAACTGGAATATAGCCCACCTAAAAAGATACCAATATGGATGAGCATCGATTATACTGAAAGTATGTGATGCGCTGTTTTCCCTTCGTCCACATTTTGACCCAATTTAATTTTTTTGCCAAGGTTTTTAACAAGGAAGCAACGAAAGTCACACTATGAAGGAAATATCGTCGATAGAAGTAAGACCTTTAAACAATAAGGCATGGAAACGAAGAACTGTTATGGGATAGTTAGATAATCTTTTGCTCGATAGCAAAGTTTCTATCGGGAAGTAAAAATTTGCTATTGGGCCAAAGGTTACCCAACCGTTCATGAATGCAAGCCTCTGGGTGATTGTTAGATAATCTTTACATCTATAGCAAAGGCCCTAAGGGGAAGTGAAGCTTGCTATCTAACTAAAGATTATCCAAACATTCACTAGCGGAATCTTCGAATGAGAAACAATTTCAGTATTCAATTTGCATTCTTCGCATTCGAACACTATGGGAGAATGATCGGAGAATACGGCAATAATGACTGCCATATCCATCGGGACCATGAAATTCAGAAATAAAAGTTTTATTATCGGGACATAGGACTGCGCGATCAACCCTATAGAAATAAGTTGTACAAGTTAGCCACAAGTAATGGATATTTTTTATTAGCACAACGAATGCTTATGTGCTTTTGAAACTGGAGGGGATAAAGTACAGTCCTTTTATTTTATCTTATTTCTTGTTCGAACGATGAATTAATTTTATCATTTGAAAGTTAAACAAGTACTTCAAATGCTAGTACCGTATTGAATATGAGACATCCTCTTCACAAGCACTGTAAACATAAGAGGGTCCTATTTTATGAAACCCTCACAGTAAAGGCTTGATTCTGGAAGAAATTATGCCTCAAATCCAAATATTATTGGGGAAAAATGAACCCGAATCCTTGCATAATTTGACGCAAAGAGAAAAACTTCTGCAATACTTAAATGAAAATTACATAAAGAGAAAAATTTGCGCAATACTTACACACACAAAAACTTCTATGTACAACACAAATGCCAAGTAACACAAGTACGAAAATATGGAAAGAAAGCAAAAATCTAGCTATTGCATCCTCGCAATCTGGGGAAAGAGAAGCATCTGCAACCCCAGGGCTCAGAATCGTAGACTTCACCATCATCCCGTTCAGGTTCTTCAGTTCCTGAAAACTCGAAACTAGAACCGGAAGATTTAGTCATATCAGGTTGGACAAGGATACCACTTCGGGTAGTTGACTTCGGTTCACGTGCCTTAGCGATTTCAGCATCAAAATCAAGGGCACCCATTTTGTCCTATTTCAAGGTTGTTCTTCTCATGCTATACATTGAGTATAGTTTTTCAACAATGAGAAAATCCGCTCGTTGCCAAAGCTCTTTCTTAAGATGGTCAACCTCATTCGCAATGTTATAGCTCTCAAACTTAATGTCTTGAAGGCTGATATCAAGGTCACGGATAATGGATTTAAAACTTTATTATTCTCTTTGACCCTCTTATACCTCTCCTCCATCCGGGCATACTTCTTCTCAACAGCAACAACTTCTTTAGATTTGGAGTTCAAGGCGGCCTCCAAATTAATTAGTCTTTCAGCAGAAGCAACCTCGCTATCGGCAGCAGCAAGAACGACATTTTGTATCTCAACCCATTTTGCCTTAGCTTCTTTAAATTGTACCCTTAATAGGGAGGCCTCTTGGATAAGGGTCACTACCTCTTTCTTATTTTGTTACAACTATTTCCAACTAAACAACTTCAGCAGCCTGTGCTTCCAGTTTCGGGAGACGAGTAGAAATTTGATCCATCTCGCTAGTAACTGATCCCGCTCAGAGGTGAGTTTCTATTTATCAAGTATCAACCTTTGAAGGTCCTCGGAAGCAAGGAGGTTAGCCTGTAAAATAGAAGTACAAATTAAAAATCCTACCATAACAAAGATAGAAGGAATAACATAGGGAACAAATATCGTACCGTCTCTGCGTTATACATGGAATTGTTCACCATACACTCTCCCGAGAGAGACTATATTTTGTACATATTTTTCTCTGAAGCCTAGAGGGAAACACTCCTCCTTTGAGGATCTTCGAAAGGGGCAGAGTAGTTATGTCCCAAATTCCCATTAACTAGGGACTGGGAAGAGGGAAGTCCTCATCTGGGACGACTGCGGCTGGTAGAGATGATGTAGTAGTTGCTGATGGCGAAGGCAAAGTTGGAAAAGGGACATGAAGTTGATGCCATTGTAGGTTGAGAAGCAGCTGCAACAAAGCAATGCTAGTTATTGGTTGCACTTTAACTGAAAATGAAAAAAGCCTGGTACCCAGCCTCACGATACCAGGAACAATGACTATGACTCGAAAGCGAGAGTTGCCATCTTCCACTAGATAACACTCCCCTAGAGTGCTTGGACATCGTTCTTGATTGGTATATCTAGGTCAACAGATTGAGCATTTTGTTGAGCTAATGAAGGTCATCTTCTTCTATGTAGAGAATCCCCCTCATCACTAGCTCCTCCGTCATTATCGACCACCATAATGTCTGTGGTTGGCTCAGGTGTGGCGCTATTTGCCTTTTTATTTCTTCCCTCGTCCATAGAGGAACATCACTTTTTTGTTGCTTATTCTCTAGCCTAGGATTCCAAGAAGAAGCACTTGTACCGGAAGCAGATCCGATGACACTCGTTCAGGTGAAAGCCTCTTGCAGCAACTGTGCTGCATCAGCAAGATCTGACAAAATGTCCTCCTCGAAGACTGTAACAAAGCCCTGCGAAAGACTTGAATTCAATAGGAAAGAAATGTTAACTAATTTTCATCTACGAAAAGTAAAAACAAGATAACTTAAATCTACCTTGAGTTTTGGCCTTCACCCATATTTAAAGTCTAATTCTTTCCACTTGCAGTTCTTGGGCATAGTGGCATCTAAAATATATTGGACCCACTGGTCCAAGCCTTCCACTCTAGATGTTGTTTACCGAGTTTTTGAAATGGTGAAGCAAGAAGGATCGGTAATAGCATGGGACAATCTTTAACTAGAAGGAAATACTAACGATGAACTTACGAGTACGGTCCTATGATTCAAGAAAGGATGGAGTCGCCGCCAGGATGATGTCCCAGATGGAAACTATAATGAACCGGCTCATCCATCCACGATCGATATCATCATCCAAGTTAGCAAAGCATGGTGACCACATTTGCTAAAGTTTATCATTCCCCAATGAAAAATCTTTGGGGAATAAAGGTTCACCAATCGAGCTAGGGATAGCTCTTCCACCAACTCCTAGCATAGACGCCAAGGACATGTGACCGTCCGCCACACAGAAGGGCTCACCTGTGCCAAGCACACTTGGTAACAGAAGCAAACGTCCAAAATAACAGAGTCAAGTCCCCGGATCAATGAGAACAGGCGCAAAGTAAATGGGTAAGTATAAACATACATAAAACCCTTCTTGGAGAAAGTTACCTGCTCTGATAGGTCAGGAGCAATGATGATCAAATCTTGACAACCAGAGTCTTCCTTCACAGCAAGGATGCTAGAAAGACAGATGGAAGAAGGATATACACCAATAACTCAAGTGTAGGGGTTAGGAGAAAGGAACTACTCTTCAAAATCTTTAGTTGTAGTAAGCCTTCAGGGGATAATGGTTCTCACCGTAGGAGGAGCGGCATCATCATCAGTATTTTCTTTGTTCTTTGACGCACTGTAATTTCTCGAGGAGGAGGCCATTGTTATTAGGGAAGTAAGGGTTTTTTTTCTTTGAAGAAGAAGATTAAAGGAAGTTGAAAACAAGTGCAATTTGAGTAAATAGGGTTTGAGAGAATTAGAAAGTTATGAAATGTAAAAGGGGAAGATTGAGGCGTATAAGTAAAAGAATAGGCGGCTAAAATCTTGGTCATAATGACTTGAGGAACGAGGGGAACATATTGTTAAACTATGGGATGGCGCATGTTCGGGATATTAAATGCAAAGAGACGTGCATCTCATCAACCGTCGGAAACCTTCAGAGAGGGTCGGAACATTTTCCACCAAGAAAGGTATCTTTACCAACTTCCCATTGACACAAGGACGTGCCATCGAAAATCAGGGGGTTATCTGTATAGGATAAAATATGCTCATATAAAATTCTCGTATAATAAAGCAACCCGTGGAGCCAATGGCAAATGGCAATTAGGTCTGAAGGCAATAATCTGGTTTGTTCCCAAAGAGAATATTGTTCATAAAGAGAAAAGAAATCCATGATGTCCAGTAGCTTTTAATGGAGAATATTCTATAGCATTAAATACATAGTCTGTTACAGAGAATATGACATTCATTGCCTGTCGTTGCACATTCTTCAATGGACACCATAATTGTCGTTTAATAGCTGCTTGATACTAGGACCTTGTTCCCTAATAACAACAATAAATAGTAAGCTCAATAACCATTGTAAGGGGGAATTTTTGGATAAGCTTATGCCATATACTGTTCAAAGCTCAATAATATCGTTACTACTACCTCCGGAAGCTCAGCTCTCGGAACTAGGATTTCTGTTGTCTTATCTCGATTTCAACGCTACGGTTAACATTTTAATTTAATTTATTCATTATTCTGGGATCAAATCGATTTACTTATCTATAAATCATGTACAAATTTAACTGTATCATTTTACGGCTGAATATGCTAATATTTGTAATGACATTTATTAAGTATAAAAATTAATCATGTTTTAACAACAACAATAAATAAAAAAAACCCAAAGTTTTTTCCTTACTTTTGCATGGAAAGTATCTGTTTGCATGTTAGCTTACTACGGATGATGTGATGATAGCAGGAGGTTTGCAACTTTCATTGACATACAATCAAAGATTATGATGACAAAAATAAATTTTTTCACCTTTTAATCAGAGTTTTCAGATTTTCCTTTAGTAGCCTTAATACTAAAAACCTACTTTAAGCTTAAAATTAGCTACTAGCTCTACGTCACTATTTTAGACTTCTTATTCACTTAGAATTAGCTGAAATCATCATCATTACACTTACATCTGATAAAAGGGATTATAACTTTGATTAAGACCCTTGCATGATTAATTAATGTGGAACTAAGGGATCAATTGGTTTTTGGTATAACACACTAAACTTTTTGCTTAGAGATAAAATGAGTCTGCGCCAATAAGTTTGACTTTGAGCTATATATTTAGGATTTAGCACTAGCTAGGCCTGTCATAATCTATGGCTAAAATTCAAAACATGATTTCCAAGTCCTTAATCTTGATTTAATTAACTCAGAGCTTATTCAACTTATCCTTATTTGAGTCAATTATAATGAAGCTACCAGTAGGGTTTAATTTGTGAATGTGCAACAGAACTCAATTTCCTCTTTTTCAGTCATTTTCAGAACATGCTTTCAAATTGTCCATTTCATATTGTTGCCGAAAGTGGAGTCTTGGTTAATCATATCTCAAACACCATGTGGAAAATTAAAAGAGCACTTTTATTGTACATATTATAATGGATTAAAGTGGCTTTTCTACAGTAAATAAAACATATTAGAACATGGGCGATTGACAAATTTTCATGTCTAAGCCTTAGGGTTTGCCTACTATTTGGACATGAATTTTTGGTTCATCATAAGGTTGCACGGGCAGTTATCATTATCATTTATCAAAGTGCTTGACCATTGAAGACTTGTTGAAATATAAGCAATTTTTGTTTTGCTTTTCTAGTCATCATCACCACTTGCTAAAATCTCTTGCGTATAGGGCAAGAATCCTTTTAATATATGCATGCGTTACATTTTCGTTTTTCATTTAATTTTTGGCAGGAAATGAGTAGAATTTTCAAGTCGAATTCGACCTAGAGAGAAAGAAGAGAAGCTTAAATCAAGACAACTAGAACGTTTGTACTAATAAAAATTGAATGGTGTTCATGTATACAAAAATAGGTTTAGGGTTCGGAAAGCTTGGAACATGATGATGCCTAGCCGGCAGCTGCTAGGGGGCGGGGCGATACGGGTTTTGTTTGATGTTGGGTGTGCGCAGGTTAAAATAATTTTTAAAATGGGGCGAGGTTGGTTGTGGATTTAATGTCAGACAACTTTGAATTTTTTTTTTTTTTTTGAAATAAAGCAATCATTTCAACTACAATTTCACATTCTTCTTCGCCCTAGCACGAATGCTATTTTGATTTATAATTAATCAATTTACATAAGTCTCACTAAAATGATATTACATAAGTCCAGATATCGTATTAGTAATAGGAAATAATAATAACATATTTATTTTAGAAGATCAACGTAATACTCTCTCATTGTTATGTTTATGTAATTTTATTAAACTCTCTATTTTATAAAATAATAAAATATCAAATTTCCATCCGTACTAGCTGCTCATATTGTAGGGGTATTTAATGAAAATTGTTAAATTCGAATCAATCTAGCTTATGTTTCACATTTAGTATTGAGTATTTATATTAAAACCCCATTAGTATGAACTTACAATGAGTAGCCATCAATATTTTTTTTTATTTTCAGGACTTAAACCGAGAAACGAATTCTTTCAGAGATACATTGAATAGTTACTTCTTGTCAGTGAATCACATATCTTGGATCGCAAGCTGTCTTCGTAATAATTATTTCCTTGATCTAAAATAAGTGATTTTTTAAATTTTTTTTTTATGGTTCAAAATAAGTATTTTTTTCAAATTTTAAAAATAAATTAATTATTTTTTCATACATTATCCTTGAGATAGTAAAGATTAATATGGTCAATTCTATAGTTAATGAATACAAAAAAAAAGTAGATTTCTTAATATGTGTGAAAACTTTTTAAAAAATCACTTATTTTGACCAGGAATAGAGAGAAAAACGAAATTAAATTTTTTATAAATCTAACACTTGACGTCAGTTTCTTCATACTGGATTCTGAACCTCGTAAAATATATTCTCTCGTTTATTGTACAATTCATATAGTACTTTACAATAAAGTTTATTAAATTTACAATAAATCCTAAGCAGTATAATATTAAGTATTAACAATGAAGTACAATGGTTGGCTACTATTTTTAATATTCATAATTCTTACATTAGTTATATATGTTGCAGTTAAAATACCATTTTATCCCAAACTCAGCAATATATTATTACATATTTATGTTATTTAACTGATTATTGGGAAGTTTTGCATCTGCATGTCCATTTACTGATGTTGGAAAAATATTGGATGATATGGATAATAGAAGATTTAGCTTCAGATACATTAAAGATATTGTCTTTAGGGATATTGAGCCTATATCGTAATGAATAAAATTAAGCATAGCTTACAGGATTCAATAAGTTCTTCTAATATAAATTAGGAGCAGAAATAACAAAGATTGAATAAAAAAAAATTCACCGCACAAATAAAAGAAAGAAGAGTTTTAACTTTTTTTCATTTTACTACCCAAAGTAACACATAGGAAAATATATATATATATATATATATAATCCAAAGATTTTAACTTCAGATTGTAAGCAACGTTTTAAAAATTATTAAATGTCATCCAAAGGCTATTGAAATGGCTGTTACAAATTAAATCCATTAAGGCTGACAAAAAGTAAGTTATAATATTATAATAATAGCTATTAATCATAAATAATAAATGATAATGAATATGTTATATTTTATTTTTGAGATATAAAAATTATCTTCTAACAGTTAGTTTAGGTTACAAATTCATTTTGCTAGGTTTCTTGGGGAGGAAAAATTAGCTCTCCCGGTATCTAACACATCTATCTCATATTTTTGCTCACCAAAAAATAAAATAATCTACAAAAATTATGGATAGTCTAATTACTTTGGTTTAACTATGTTTATGTACGTTGATTACAATGTTTTATGAATATTGACAGAGGTTACATGTAGATCGTATCTGTGGATTGGTGCTGCCACAGTATCAAGAAAGGTCCTGATTGCATGGGATACCATGTGCTTACCTTATAGTGCAGGGGGTCTGAATGTCTTAGACCTAGCTAAATTGAACAAAGCTGTTGTGGTCAAGCATTTGTGGGCTTTAACAAAGAAGAAGGATAGTTTATGGATAAAGTGTGTTCATACTTTCTATATCAAGAACCAATGTTTTGATGACATGATGGTACCAAGGACTGCTGCCTGGGCAATCAGGAAAATATTTGAATTGAGAAATCCGATAAATGGTATAGCAACACTAACTGGAAATCTAGTTAACAGGCTGAGGCAGGTGCAACAGGGTGAGGTTTTCAGCATTAACAAGCTCTACAGACAACTTCTTCCGCAATGCAGCAAAGTTCAATGGAAATCAATCATATTACAACCTCAACTTCATCTCAGGTATATGTTTATACTATGGATGGCGTTACATAAACGACTTGCAACTGTGGATCGTCTCCAAATGCTAAATATTGTAGTTCCGCAAGAATGCATTTTCTGTGGTGTATATCAAGAGACCTTTGAGCATTTGTACTTTGACTGCTTGAAAACCAAAGAGCTATGGTATCGTCTTCTCAACTGGTTGGGCCATAAGCGTATCATTGATGACTGGCAGGAGGAGTGTGCGTGGATTAGTAAGCTGGCGAAGAGGAGAAATAGTTTAGCAGAAATTACAGCAAGCCTATTTGGGATTCTGGTGCCGACGATATGGAAAGAGAGGAACAAATTGAGATTCGAGGGAGGCAGTCTGATGTGGGATACCGTATGCAAGGAAATCGTGGTCCATCTTCACTGCAGAGGGGCTTCAAGGCACAAATGGAGGGCGGTTCTATATAGCTTAGATCATTTTCTTAGTTAAATAAGATAGCCTTCAATTACGATACTGTATCACACGTATTATCATTGTGCGTTCTGTTTTATATTCCTAAATAGATAATAGGGTAGTGTTTGTGCATAGCATACGAAAATAGATGGTCAGCATCTATGCTTTGTAAGTATATTTTTTTATGAAATGAAATGGAAATATTTTATCCAAAAAAAAAAATGTTTATGAATATTATGGTTTTTAATTTTATTTTTACTTAAACAAAGTAAGAAAATTTATTTACTTTCTCATATAATAGACATTTAAAATTATTTTATTAAATAATACTAATTGTAAAGCAAATTTTTAAATGTCAGAGTGATTCTCAAATAATTAGGTTAAAATACAAAACTCTCATTTATAGTTGTTTAACTATACAAAAATTCTGAATATATATATATATATATATATATATATATATATATATATATATATATATATATATATATATATATATATATATATATATATATATATATATATATATATATATATATATATATGCAGTCCTCTCTCACTTTCTAATTTTCTCAATCTGGAACCTACTGCACACATTTGCAAGTCAATACAAAGGCATTTTGTCCTATGTTTCTCCATATCACATCATATTTTCACCAACACTCACAAAATTTTCTCCTTCTTTAATCTATTTTCTCTTTCTTAGGACTAGCACACTAGGAAACAAATATTACTGACACCGTACAAGTACCTCTCAATTAAGTAACAAGAGGAAAGAGCATTCGATAAGCCAACACTGGAATTGTATATATATATATATATATATATATATATATATATATATATATATATATATATATTTCGCTCACAAAAATAGCTAATAAAATGTATATATTTTGTATATGCATGCTTTTTGCCCTCTATTTTTTCCGTTTTTCTTTTTTGTAGCATACATAGCTGGCTATGTTTACTTTTTCAAGCCGGTATACAAAAAAATTATATTAATCTTATATATATAAACTATACAAATATTATGCATTTACTAGCTATTTTTAACTTAAAAGATTAGGTATTTAAGTTAATTCTCCTTCCTTTTTCTTTGACTTCATTATCAGGCCCATATGCTTGAAAGACGAGACCATTTGTAGTGGAAATGACATCAGGTAGCTACTTTTAAATCTGCTTAAAATATATTCATAATTTAAATTATATATATATAAAGATTAGCCAATTTCGGTTGAATTTTTAAAGTTCAAACTTCAAGATATCGTGTCTTAAAGTTCGAAAATTTTGTCCAACAGTTCGAATCTTATGTCTTGAATTTTAATTAGTAATTTAGAAATTTAGGAAGCTTAGTCCTAAATTTCAAATTAGTAGCTCAAAAATTCAAGACACTAAGTCTTAAATTTTTGAATACATGATACTTAGTCCTAAAATTTCACTAAATTAACTATTATAAATTATGAATATATTTTAAAGAGTGGACTTAAAAGTGACTATTGTTGCATTTTGCCCGCCATTTATATGATTTGTTATATTGGGCTGGGAATGGCCTCTACCAATTAGTCTTGCCTACATGGGTTTTACAAATTTTTCTAGGCAACATGGGCTTTACAAATTGGAATTTTTACATTTTTATATCATATAGAAACCTTATTACTCTTAATGTTTAAGGTTTGATATAATTATATTTAATATACTAAAGTTACAATTTTATACCATAGTGTATTTTAAAAGTACAATTAAGAAACTTTTTCCTGTACTTGAGGAACTTTGGTGTATTAAAGTTAATTGGGCAATTACTTATATGGTAATAGAAGATGGATCGAATAGGCTGTACAAAAAATGATCAATCAAATTTTCTACATTACCAAAAAATTAACGGCAAAACAGAACATCAATTAAAATACAAAGAAACATGATAAGGCTTTGTTTTTGAAAAATCATCTGTCAAATAGAAATAAAAATAAAAAAAATAAAATAAAACCAACTTCACACCAAATATGCAATAGGTAATTTTGGAATTGTCTGACAACACATATTACAATTTAAACACATGCTCTTATCTTCCAATCTTTAAAGATTCAATAGTAAAACCAACAAAAGCAATCAAAACAATTAATTGGTAAAAATTTGAACCAATTCAGCAGCACATTATCGTCTTCCACTTGCACCTTAATATTTTTAGATTTCAAACCTGCCATGTCCACAACGAAAACATAGGAATTTGGGTATTCCTTCACGTTGGCTGGTGTTGCAGCCATTACCTTAGCGTCAGAATAAAAATAATATACAATTTATGTACAAAATATTATAAACTTCGTACGTTGAATTTTAATATTCCAATTCTCATTCAATTGTAGTTTAATCGGTATTTTCGACATAATAACGTTTTTTGCAGAAGATTTTATAGAAGATTAGTCGTTTTGGATGTGTAAAAACAGAAAACAAAGCATCTACAATTAGAATACATCTAATCTACAATTCATCTACAAAATATCTATAAACTGGGTACTGTGAGACCCAATATTTTTCGTTTTCCTCTTTTCTTACGTAATATTTGTAACGTGACGTGGTTATATTAGTTATATATGATTGGGTATAATGTCACACTGGTCACTTGCTATGTTTTGGAGTCAAGCAAGTTGCGAAATAAAGGTCGGCAAAAGTTAACATAAATTTCTCTTATAAATTTTCTAAATTTTGGGTCAAATGTATCAGATCATTTCTCCTAATATATAAAGTGTTATGAGACCAACAACCTATCTAATCGAATATCTACAAGTCTAGTTTTCGACCAAAAAAACCTCACATCAAACAGACATTGGAATAAAAAGTTATGACTGTTTTACCCTGGACTGTCCAGGTTGAAGCACGGTCGCGAACTGGGTCGGGTCAAACAAGTGGTATAAGTCGGTAAAATCGACTTTGAAACCCTCAAAACATTTTATTTCAGTTCCAAAACAGTGAAAAAGCTGAAGAGAGGGTTCTATGGTGTTCTTGAGTGATTAAGGTGCGTTTTTAACGATTTCGACCGTTAAAATTAGCCCCCATGCCTAGAAACACAATCTCTACGCTTTGCAATCATTTTCCCCTTGTATTAGCGGTGTTTGGAGCTATTATTGGACGATAGAATCTGTTGTTCTTGCTGGTTCTTCAGGCTTTATACTTGGTTTAACGAGGTAATCATCTGGGGACTCTTTTATGAGCGTTTGTACAAAGTTCTACGAACGTTTCGTCAAGTTAGGGTCATATGGAAAATTTACCAATTTAAACTTAATTATAAATTGTTTATTGGTGCGTATAAGCAACATATATAGTGTTTGCGAAGCTTAGGACGTAAGGAACAACTCTCATGAAGGAACTACAGGCATTCGGACGTTCGTTGGAAAGGTATGTTAAGGTTAAGCTCCGTCCTTTCTTTTAGCACGAATTCTGAAAAATTCCAAAGACATCAAATGTGATATTTTACTATTCTATTGCTAGAAAGACCTTCTGTGGAAGGCATGGGGATCATAGCTGAAGTATTTTCATAACGCTATTAGGTTGATGTTCCACTCATTCGAATAAATAGAGTATTCGACATCTATATATGTCATTTTATCAGCTTTCTTAACTATATGTCTATATATATGAATTCTTATTCGTCTTTGAGTTGTGTAACTAATAAAAACGATAAAGGAATTTAGTATTTGAGGTCACTTTTTATTGATTTTGACGATTGGATCTCTCTAGGAATGGAAAAGGGGTGCTTCGGATCGAGAGTAACCACTAGTGAGAGGGAAAAAATTGGGGGGAAGGACAAAGGAAAGAGCGATGCCTACATTAAATCAATTGATTCATCATGGTAGAGAAGAAAAACGGCGCACGGACCGTACTCGAGCTTTGGATCAATGTCCCCAGAAGCAAGGAGTATGCCCGCGCGTTTCAACGGGAACACCTTCCTTGTTAAAGTGTATATTAAAATCTTTGAAATGATACGTCGATTTGCAGTAATCTCAAATTAATTTCTTATTTAAACTACTAAAACACTTGATTTTTTTTCAATACTTCCATTTATTAAATATCGAGAAATCGGGTCTAAGAACTAAGTGAAGCACCTTAAGCTTTTTATGAATATCTTCATAGTTAAATTATCTTCCAAAAAGTCGAGTTAAGTTTTCAAGCTTATTAAAAAAAATAAGAAAGATATGAGGTTCCACGAGATAATTGTATGCAATACGAAGGTGATTATAAGATCATGAGAATAAGAGTACCTATGAGCCAAGATTGGCTAAGTTCTTGTTATGGCATATTATGTGCATTCAAATTTCATATCATACATGGCATATTATGCATGGACTTCGAGCTATAGCCAGAGGTAAGGGGACTATTTGCCCGAAAAACTATATATTTTACAGATGACCACAGGTTGGCAATATGATACCGGTTAGCTACCAGAAGACACCGCCACTGCTAGCACTTGGTTAGGTATTAGAGTTTCAGTGTCATGTGGTATCTCTATTATTTTTTTTACATTAGCTATGTGTGATTCTACTTTCTGCCTTACATACCAGTACATTTTTATTCGTACTGATGTCCCGTTGCCCGGGGACACTGCATTTTGTTCGTGCGTGCAGGTCCAGGTAGGACCTCTGATCGACCCCTCTGCTATGATTTTGAGGTTCAGCTGTGAGTTGGTAAGCTCCACCTCTTCCTGAAGCTTTCATAGCATGGTTACTTTTGTTGTACAGTTTGGGTATAGTCGGGGCCTTGTCTCGACAATTCTTATGATACTCTTAGAGGCTATTGTGGACATAGTATGCTGGGTTTCTTTTTTGCAGCTTCCACTCTCCAGCCCATAGGCTTGGCATGTATATATATATATGTGTAGGCATGTATGTCTCCAATCGTGGCCTCATCGGCCAGCTAGTACTTTATTATTTTGGCTCGTCTACTTTTAGTTATATGCTTTATTATTATTCAGGTCATGACCTTAATGGTCCAGGCTTAGTTCAGATGTTATGTTGCCCGATCTGTTGCGCCCCCAGTTTAATTAGCTAATATGTTTAGTGGCTAACTCGGTTAAATACAGTATCGAGGGCCAGTCGTGCCTCCCCTAGTTTGGGGCGTGTCAAACTTGGTATCAGAGCAGGTCTTATCCCAGGGAGTCCACAAGCCGTGTCTAGTAGAGTCTTGCTTATGCGTGTGTTGTGCACCATACTTATAATCAAGAGGCTATGAGGCATTTAGGAATAGTTTTGTTTTTTTCAATTAATAGATCGTGCTATAGAGCGAGGTTATAATAACATACGAAATCTAAATCGTGCTTTTTGTTTCTTATCTAACAGACTACCTACGCTTAGGAGATGGCATAACGAGAGATGGGTATAGATCCGAGGGAAGGTACCAGTCGTTCCCCACCGGGTCAGAGGGATATATTTCCCTTAGAGGCACATAGTGAGTCTCCAGTACCCCTAGTTTCAGCTTCCTAATCACTTGTTGGAGCCCAGGGAGATGCAGTACCCCCAGCCTCACCAGTTCCATTAGTAGTTGAGGCAGCTACATACATAGGACCTCCAGCACTTGTTGTTCCCCCATCAAAGATTGGGATCAGGGGATGAGGGAGGCAGTTCAGTTGCTGACTAGGATGGTTTCTATTCATGAGAGACATCTAGAATCGAGAGCAGATGCCCGGAGAGATAGGACAGGAAGCTCGACAGTATGAGAGTTTCTTCACTTGGCCCCTCCATTATTTACAGGATCCAGTTCCACTGAGGATCCCCAGGACTTAATAGACCAGATGTATAGAGTATTGAGGGTGATGCACGCCTCCGTCACCGAGCCTGTTGAGTTGGCTTCTTTTCGATTACGTGATGTAGCCATCCTATCGTATGAGGCATGGGAGAGATCTAGAGGATCTGATGCTCCACCAGCAGAGTGGGAGGACTTCTCTGAGGCTATTTTAGCCCATTATTTTCCACGAGAGGTTCGGGAGGCCCGTCTTGACCAGTTTATTAACCTGAAGCAGGGGGATATGAGTGTGAAGGATTATAGCCATAAGTTTAATTCCTTGGCAAGGTATGCACCAGATATCGTAAAGAGTTCATCATTATGTGGATGGTTTGGCGGATGATCTGATTAGAGATTGTAGGGTAGCATCCCTATCGGATAAAGTAGATATTTCCCGAATACAGGCTTTCGCTCAGACTACAGAGGACCTTTTCCATCGGATTCGTGATACTCGTAGGGATAGGAGCACAGTAAGAGGGCTCGTACTACGGGGTCTTATAGGGAGCTACGGGTGATTTTAGGCCCCCACTCTACGATATCCACCTCGGTCAGCAGGTAGTTTCCCACCACAGATGCAGGGTCAGTGGTTTGATCGATATATTCGGTCAGGACCGGGCCAGAGTTTAGGCCGGCCTGAGGGCTGTCGACGGGAGCATTCCTCACAAATGAGACAGCCTACTCCTCCATGTACTCAGTGTGGTAAGTTGCACACTGGGCAGTGTAGACAGAGTTCGGGTACATGATATCATTGTGGGCAGACAGGATATTTTATTAGTCGGTGCCTGGGATTAGGAAGAGGTGCACTAGCTCCGCCTTCAGGATCCACAGCAGCCTCTTCACCCTCAGTCCGTCCTCCCTGACCAGGTCCACAAAATACTCAAGGTCGTGGTAGTGGGAGAGGTGGAGGAGACACCTCAGGTTCAGTGGTGGCCAGAACCGCTTTTATGCACTCACAGGCTGACATGATTCAGAGGCATCCCAAGATGTTGTCACAGGTATATTGACAATACATTATCATGCCATTTATACATTGATAGATCCCGGCTCTACATTTTCATATATTACTCCATTTATTGTTGCTAAGCTTGACATGAGATCTGAGTGTTGGCACAGTCAATTGAGGTGTCTATGCCAGTTGGCGACTCTATTATAGCTAATCATATCTATCGAGGTTGTACAGTGTTAATTAATGACCGTCCAACCTCTGTTTATTTAGTTGAATTGGTTATGCTAGACTTTGATGTCATTATGGGTATGGATTGGTTGGCATCTTGTTATGCTAATATTAATTGTCGTGCAAACTTGGTCCGATTTTGGTTTCCTGGTGAGTCTGTCCTTGAATGGAAAGGTAATGCAGCGACGCCCAAGGGTAAGTTTATTTCATACCTTAGGGCTCGGAAGTTTATTGATAAAGGTTATATATACCATCTGGTTCATGTCAGAGATATAGATAAGGAACCAGCAACTCTTTAATCAGTTCCTATTGTGAATGAATTCCCGACAGTATTCCCTAACGAGCTTCCAGGAATTCCCCCCAAAGGGAAATCAATTTCGCAATAGATTTTCTTCCTGATACGCAGCCTATGTCCATCCCTCCCTACAGAATGGCTCCTGCAGAACTAAGGAATTGAAGGAACAACTGAAGGACTTGCTCAATAAAGGATTTATTAGGCCAAGTAAATCCCCACGGTGTGCTCCGGTGCTCTTTGTTCGAAAGAAAGTTGGCTCCTTGCGGATGTGTATTGACTCAGGAAACTAAATAAAGTCACTATCAAGAATAAGTATCCTCTTCCACAGATTGATGACTTGTTCGACCAGTTACAAGGTGCCAAATACTTTTCAAAGATCGACTTGCGATCCGGTTATCATCAGCTACAATTCAGGGATATTGATATCCCAAAAACAGCATTTAGGACAAGGTATGGCCATTTTGAATTCCTTGTCATGTCTTTTGGGCTTACAAATGCCCTAGAAACCTTTATGGATCTTATAAACCCGGATTTTAAACCATTTTTGGATGAATTTGTGATTGTGTTTAATGACGACATCCTGATATATTCACGATCGAAAGCCGAGCATGCAGACCACTTGCGAACTGTATTGCAGACTCTCCAAGACTACATGTTATATGCTAAATTCTCTAAATGTGAATTTGGGCCAACTTATGTAGCTTTTCTTGGTCATGTTATTATCGGTGATGGTATCAAGGTTGATAGCCAAAAGATTGAAGCTGTGATGACTTGGCTGAGGCCCTTGAATCCGACAGAGGTTCGTAGCTTTTTTAGGCTTGGCAGGATATTACCGAACGTTTGTGGAGGGATTTTCCTCTATCTATGCACCATTGACAAAACTTACACATAAGGGGGCTAAACTTCAGTGGACAGAGGCAAGTGAACAAAGTTTTCAGGAGCTAAAGAAAAAGCTTACGACAGCACCTGTCTTGACTCTTCCGCGCCAAGATTCTTTTGGAGGCCCATTATTCTAGATATGCAGTTCACCCCAGAGCGACAAAGATTTACCGGGATCTTCGACAGATCTATTGGTGAAATGGAATGAAAAAAGATATCGCGGAGATGGTAGCCCAATGTCCCAATTGCCAGCAAGTTAAAGTCGACATCAAAATCCTGGAGGCCTAACTCAGTATATTGAACTTCCATTATGGAAATGGGACATGATAAATATGGACTTTATCATTGGTTTGCCTCGCACTCCACGGAGGTATGATTCTATTTGGGTAATTATTGATAGGCTTACAAAATCTGCTCATTTCCTGCCAATTAGGATGACATATTCAGTCAAGGATTATGCCAAGCTTTACATTCGAGAGATTGTTCGCCTTCATGAAGTACCATTATCTATTATATTTTATCGAGGGACTCAATTTATTGCACATTTTTGGAAATCTTTTCAGAAGGGTCTAGGCGCGGAGTTAAATCTTAGCACCGCTTTTCATCCGCAAACTGATGGACAGGCAGAGCGTACTATTCAGACAGTTGAGGATACGCTACATGTCTGCGTTCTAGATCTTAAATGTTAGTTGGGATGATCATCTACCTCTTATTGATTTCGCTTATAATAACAACTTCCAAGCTAGTATTCAGATGGCCCCTTATGAAGATCTATACGGGCGGAAGTGTAGGTCGCCGATCAATTGGTTCAGGGTCGGGGAAGCAGATTTGCTCGGTCCTAATTTAGTCCGGCAAGCAATGGAAAATGTAAAACTTATCAGATACTGGCCGTGTACAGCACAAAGTCGACAGAAATCTTATGAAGATTTTCGACGACGAGACTTAGAGTTTGATGTAGAAGATTGGGTTTTCCTGAAATAATCACCTATGAAGGGTGTCATGCGATTTGGAAAGTAGGGGAAGCTCAGCCCCAGGTATGTTGGACCGTATAAGATTATTCGGAGGATTGGTAAGGTGACGTACGAGCTTGACTTGCCTTCAGAATTGGAAGCAGTCCATCCTGTGTTTCATGTATCTATGTTGTGGAAGTGCATTGGAGATCCTTCACGTATTACGCCCATTTAGGATATTCGCATTGCTGAAGACTTATCTTATGCAGAGGTACCAGTAGCTATTTTAGATCGCCAGGAAAGAAAGCTTCGAACTAAAGAAGTGGCTTCCGTGAAAGTGTTATGGCGAAAATAACAACATCGAGGAAATGACCTGGGAAGCTGAGGAGGAAATGAGGAAGAAGTACCCCCACCTATTTACAACTTAAGGTGAGTCGCATTTAAATAATTGGCAATTATTTCTTTACAAAAAGTTAATGGGATTTTGGATGACTTGAAAATGCAATTTAAATTTCTTATTGCAAGAAGGCTATACGAAGCCTAGTAGTTGGAATCTTCAGAATTTTATTTAAGCTTGAAAATAAAAAATATATCCTCACAAATAACGTATTAGCGGAAAAGAAATGAAACATGAAAGTTTACTTGACCCATTCGCGGACGAAT
Organism: Nicotiana benthamiana; assembly: GCA_034376525.1. NCBI lineage: Eukaryota > Viridiplantae > Streptophyta > Magnoliopsida > Solanales > Solanaceae > Nicotiana > Nicotiana benthamiana. The sequence continues at coordinate 50,203,446 of CM067330.1, read as the reverse complement.
GTTCTTAAGGGGGGAGACTGTGAGATCCAATGTTTTTCTTTTTCCTCTTCTCTTACGTAACATATGTAACATGACGTGGTTATATTAGTTATATATGATTGGGTGTAAAATCACACTGGTCACTTGTTATGTTTTGGAATCAAGCAAGTTGCGAAATAAAGGTCGGCAAAAGTTATCATAAATTTCTCTAATAAATTTTCTAAATTTTGGGTAAAATGTATTAGACCAATCTCCTAATATATAAAAATTTATGAGATCCAAAAACTATCAACTCGAAGGTCTACGAGTCTAATTTTAAACCAAAAATACCTCACATCAAACAGACATTGGAATAAAAAGTTATGACTGTGTTTACCCCGGACTGTCCAGGCTGAAAACGGGTCGCGAACCATGTCGGATCAAACAAGTGGTATAAGTCGGTAAAATCGACTTTGAGACCCTCAAAACATTTCATTTCAGTTCCAAAATAGTGAGAAAGCTGAAGAGAGGGTTTCATGGTGTTCTTGAGGTGCGTTTTTAACGATTTCTACCGTCAAAGTTTGCCCCCGTGCCTAGAAACACAATCTCTACGCTTTGCCGTTTCCCCATTCTACTAGCAAAGTTTGGAGCAATTCTTGGAAGATAGGAATCTGTCTTTCCGGTTCTTCAGGATTTATACTTGGTTTGCCAAGGTAATCATCTAGGTACTCTTTTATGAATGTTTGTACAAAGTTCTACGGACGTTTCGTCAAGTTAGGGTCATATGGCAAATTTTCCGATTTAAACTCAATTATGAATTGTTAATAGGTGAATATAAGCTACATATATATAGTGTATGTGAAGCTTAGGACGTACGGAACAACTTTCGTGAAGGAACTACTGGCATTCGGACGTTCGTTGGAAAGGTATGTTGAGGCTAAGCTCCATCCTTTCTATTAGCTCGAATTCTGGGAAATTCCTAAGACATCAAATGTGATATTTTACTATTCTATTGCTAGAAATACCTTCTGTGGAAGGCATTAAGATTATAGCTGAAGTATTTTCATAACGCTATTAGGTTAATATTCCACTCATTCGGTTAAATAGGATATTCGACATCTATATATGTAATTTTGTCGGCTTTCTTAACTATATGTCTATATATATGAATTTTTATTAGTCTTTGGGTTTGTAACTAAAAAAAGATAAAGGCATTTAGTATTTGCGATCATTCTTTCTTCCTTGTTAAAGTGTATTTTAAAATCTTTTAAATGACACGTCGATTTGCAGTAATCTCAAATTAATTTTTTATTTAAACTTTTAAAACACTTGATTTTTTTTAAATACTTCCATTTATTAAATATCGAGAAATCAGGTATAAGAACTAAGTGAAGCACCTTAAGCTTTTTATGAATGTCTTCAGAGTTAAACTATCTTCCTTAAAGTCGAGTTAAGTTTTCAAGCTTATTCAAAAAAAAAGATATGAAGTTCCACGAGACAATTGTATGCAATACGAAGGTGATTATGAGATCATGAGAATAAGAGTATCTATGAGCCAAGATTGGCTAAGTTCTTGTTATAGCATATTATGTGCATTCAAAGTTCATATCATATATGGCATATTATGCATGGACTTCGGGCTATAATTGGAGGTAAGGGGCCTATTTGCCCGAAAAACTATATATTGTACAGATGGCCACGGGTTGGCAATATGATACCGGTTAGCTACCGGAAGAGACCGCCACTGCTAGCATTTGGTTGGGTATGTCATCCATTTGCATCAATATATATATATATATATATATATATATATATATATGTATGTATTCACGACATACGATTACACGAGCATACCATGCATATTTGTTTACTATGCGGTCGGATATCGTCCATGGAGGCTATCAGAGTTTCAGTGTTAGGTGGTATCTCTATTATTATTTTTTACATCAGCTATGTGTGATTCTACTTTCTGCCTTACATACCAGTACATTTTTATTCGTACTTATGTCCCGTTGCCTGGGGACAATGCATTTTGTTCGTGCGTGCAGGTCCAGGTAGGGACTCTGATAGACCCCTCTGCTAGGATTTCGAGGTTCAGTTGTGAGTTGGTAAGCTCCACCTCTTCCTGGAGCTTTCATTGGATGGTTACTTTTGTTGTACAGTTTGGGTATAGTCGGGGCCTTGTCTCGACAATGCTTATGACACTATTAGAGTCTATTGTGGACATAGTATGTTGAGTTTCTTTTTTGCAGCTTTCACTCTCCAGCCTATAGGCTTGGCATGTATATATATGTGTGTAGGCATGTATGTCTCCAATCGCGGCATCGTCGGCCAGCTAGTACTTTATTATTTTGGCTCGTCTACTTTTAGTTATATGCCTTATTGTTATTCAAGTCATGACCTTAATGGTCCAGGCTTAGTATTTCAGATGTTATGTTGCCCGATCTGTTGGGCCCCCAGTTTAGTTAGCTAGTATGTTTAGTGTCTAACTCGGTCAAACACGGTATCTAGGGCCAGTCGTGCCTCCCCTAGTTTGGGGCGTGATAGGTAGATTGAATTTTTATATCCCAATTCCCATTTGATTCTAGTTTAATTGGGATTTTCGACATAATTGCATTTTTGCAGAAGATTTGTAAAAGTATTAGTCGCTTTTTATTTGTAAAAACAGAAACAAAGCATCTACAATTAGAATACAAGAATAAAAATAATCTACAAAATATCTGCAAATTTGGTACATTGAATTTTTATATCCAAATTCCAATTCAATTGTAGCATAATTGAGATTTTTGACATAATTGTATTTTTTTCAGATGATTTGTAGAAGTTTTAGCCGTTTTTTAATTGTGAAAACAGAAAATAAAGCATCTGAATCAGAATATAAATAATCTACAATTTATCTACAAAATATCTATAATTTTCTGCAATATGTCTTCTTCTTCTTCTTCTTCTTCTTCGAGTTTCACTCTGAAATTCAGTCAAAACCAAGTCTAATCTTCACCAAAATCCCTTAAAATTGAGATATAAACTCCAAAACATATTCCCGATTATTTTCAACAATACTCAATCCGAACAAATAATGATTTTTGAAAACTCAAATTTGAATTCAAAGATTTCAAGCTTTTTAATGGTTGTCAATGATGGAATTGCTACTCTCTTTTCATTTGCTTTATATTACTGAACTTTGTGATCGAGAAATAGAGAGAGATGTAGAAAGAATGTCAATGAACAGAGCATTTGCAAAACTGATTTCTACAATTTGAAATTGAGCTTCTGATTTCGACGAACTGAACTTTTGATTTGTGTTTTAAGAAAAAATATTTAAGAACATATCTGAGCTTTTGAACAGATTTGATTTCGACGAATTGAGCTTTTGAACAGATTTAATTTGTGGCTAAATCAATTAGAAGATTCTGTTCCTGAATTTTAGCACGCCCAATTAGGAAAATTCAGCTATTAATAATTAGTATTTAATGAATGGTATACTAATTATAGCAAAAAAATGGACAAGTCGGGTAAATTAGAAACTGTGCATATTTTTGGTAATAAAATTTCATATATGTTACAGAAAGGAAAAATCTCTTACAAAATTGAGGTGGGGGATTTGGCATGGCATGGCAGCTAGGTCCAATAATTAGCATAAAAAGTTAACATTTTAGAATTTAGCATGTCATAGTCTAAAGTTATTCTCTCTTTTTCTAATTGTTCGATCACCATCCTAAAATAAGCTCCATCAAAATTATTTTTCTTAAAAATAGAAAAAATATTTAAAATCCTCTCTCTATCTTCTCTCATAGAACCATCATCCTAGAAATTAGGTTCCATTTCCTTTAGTTGTACCAAAAAAACTTCCAAATAATTTTGACTTAGTTTTTCTAGTTTTTTATCTTTATATCCACAATATATAACACAATAATAATTATATTATTTATATATCACAGTGTATAACATAATAATAATGTGTATATCAAAAAAAATTATTAAAATTTTATTTTACTTCTTTGTATAGCACATTTAAGATTGAAAATTCAAGTTCAAGACGACTCCACATGTGTATCCCCTATTGTACCCCATGTATATCTCTACATATATCAGTGATACCTCATGTATATAAGTGTATATCCATGATAATTTGGGTTAAATATATAATATACAATGTGATACACATGGGAGTCCGTAAACATATTATGTTATATATGCGATATATATTGTGATATACACAGACCTCCTTAAAAACCTCAATGTGATATACACTAGTGACACAATATACAATTTGATATACACATATTGCAGTTAGATTTTTGTAAAAATAGCACCGTATAGCCAATTTTCGGATTGGTCATTCAAAAATAGCCAGTATTTATCAAGTCAATAAAAAACATCCAATATTTTGCTACAATAGAGACCGATCCAGCATAATATACTGGAGTTCGGTACACATGTGTATGAACTTCAGCATATTATATTGGATCGGTATACTTTACTAGCTCCAGTATAATATACTGGAGACTGGAGCACCAGTGCTCCAAACTCCAGTATATTATACTGGACCACTATACTTGCTGGAACTCCAGTATATTATACTGGAGTTCTAGTGTACTTATGCTGGAACTCCATAATATTGTGCTGGAGCTCCAACATACTTATCTTGGAACTCCAGTATAATATGTTGGAGTTCAAGTATACTTGTGCTGGAACTCCAGCATAATATACTGGAATATTTTCTGAGTTTTAAATAGTGTTTTCGCTAAGATTTATTTTTACATAAAAAGTGGCTAAATTTCGATTACTTTTGAAATTGGACTATTTTAGAACGACCAGTTATAAATCTGGCTATTATTGAACGACCAGTTACAAATCTGGCTATTTTTGAATTTCTCTCTGGATTTTTAGGTATGATTTTTTACTTGAAAACCAGTCTAAATCACTTTTAGACTTGCTCAAATTCTGTATGTAGCTTCGTTTAGATATTTTCAACCAATCTCAATCACACTCACTCGTTCAATCAAACCAAAAAAAATAAGAAAAACAAAGTTGAATGTATTTTTTTTCTTTTAGTTTTTGCTTCTGATTTTCTTTAATATGAGATCAACCTTACATTTTCATTTCACTTACTTTTTTTGCATAATTTGTAAGAATATTTGTTAAACTATAAGAGCGAAAAAGAAAAAATAGAAGAAGAAATACAAGGAGAGAAATAGGAAGGGAAGCAGTGAACAAGAAGAGAAATGAGCGGCCGGAGGGAGGGGGGAACATATAAAAAAGTATTTTTCTTTAGAATTTGGCTATATAATGACAATTGTCTAGGCCTATCATTGTCAAACCTAATATAAAGTTAAAAATTGCCAATTCCAATTATGTGTTGTCACATGGTGCCATTTTCTCTTTGAGGTACCAGCGAAAATCTTCTTCTTCTTCTTTTTTTTTTGGGGGGAGAGGGGGGGGAGGGGTTGAGGGGTTTGTTGACGAGATGGCTGAAGTTTATAGTTGGCGCAATTGCAAACAGATATATGAAATAGTATTCGTTCAAATTAATTCCCAAAATTACTATTCAAAAACGTCGGTAAACTAAGAAGCTAATAGAGCCGTTTTTTGTTAATTCTTTTCCTATCAAATTTAATTTAAAATTGGTAAATCAAACATATATACCGTGTTGTATAGGATTTTAATTTGGGAATATATGTTATATATTTAGTAAGTAAATTTTAAAAGTTACAGTAGCATACTTACAATATGAAAATAAAATTACTCATAATATATGGAAGTTGATTTTAAATCTGAGTTTCCTTCTGCATAAATTTGAAAGAAGGCAGGAATTTTTTGGAAAGAAAAAAAAAGAGTTAGAAGGTGAGCAAAAAAAGAGAGCAAAAAAAGAGCAAAACTTAATGGCCCATGCAGGTCTCGAACCTGCGACCTTCGCGTTATTAGCACGACGCTCTAACCAACTGAGCTAATGGGCCTTCGTCTAGTTTTGACCAAATTTAGTTACTTACCACAATAATATAACTGTTGGAAACATGGAGAATAAATGCTTTTTAATAGTATTTCATTATTCTTCTGTTGCCATCCACCATATTAATTGTCATGTTGTTTTAATTTAAGACTATGGAAAGTTTGAATTGTACTTGGGATACTTTTCGGAAAGCTCTAATTTTTTTAAATTCAGAATAATTACTTTTCCCGACTGACTATTCCAACAAATTAAATGTAGTTTCTGAACTTTATTCTCGTCTTATCAATTAAGGGTCCTAGTCGAACCATTAATATTAATTCTCCTATGCACTTTGACTATTTTTAATTAATTTCCTATCATCAAGAGAGATAGAGTAGAAGGAAATCCATATCTTTATCTTCACATTTGATCGTGTAAGTGATGAACACTATGTCTTCATTTTCTCTCTCTCTCTCTCTAGTATGGTTTTATCTTCTCCTTTCATTATTTTCCATTAAACAAAAGATTACACTAAAAAAGAAATAAGGAAAAAGATTATTTGTATCTTTGTTTTTCTCAACGATTTCTGCTCATTAAAAATTAGGATAAAAGAATCAATTTTTGTTATGGAATATTTGAAGTTGTATAACTATCCCAATTTAAGTTAGAGAAATCAAACTGTTAATTACTTCATTATATTTTCTACAAAGAACAACTAACATACAATTTTTTTCTTTTAGAAAAAAATCCTTGACCTTCTCCAACATCTTTTTTTTTTTAATTTTATTTTACATAACGCTAATAATAGGATAGCAAGTAATATCATGGGGGATAGGATGTGATAATCATAAAACTCTAGTAAAAAGACTTATTTAACAAGGAAAAGTCAAATGATTTTATTTTTTTAGATACTCTAGAAAACTATTAGTATGAGTCAAATAATAGAAGAGTTATAGCTGGCACTCAATTCTACTAGTTGGCCAGGATTAAACAAGAATAACACAAGCCTGGACTAATCTAACTACTATGCTAGTTATTATTGTAATGTAAGATTATTTAATTAAATATTTTTGCCAAATGATAATGGGTCAATAATTTTTATCAGAATTTATTTTTTCATAAAACGATGTAACAACGAGAAAAATATTCGAAAGAGATACCCGTTTTAAAGTTGCAGGGTCATTACGCACGTACCAATTGCTTTGAATTTTTTAGTAGTGTTAAACTAATAATAGTGTGTGGGACACGCAAAAATAGAAGGAAATATATAGCTAACTTTAAAAAAGGACCAAAATTAACCCCATGAATTTTCCTATGTATCCCCACCTTAATTCCTCAACTACATACGCACATCAGTATCACAAAAAAGTCAATTACAGTTTTGTGAGGACATGCAGTAAATTAACCTAACAAATTTTTTTTGGGAGGGGGGGGAGCACAGGAGATCATTTACAGCAAAATGAGTTGTGATATAAGAGATTTCAAGAAAAATAAATTTAGATAATGCATTATAATTTCTTGAGGAAATAATTTTTTATGACCAATTTATAATTTGAATATGAAAAAATAACCTTACAAAGATCTTATGTGATTTTTTTTTTTGTAATTAAAGAATTTTTATTACCAAGTATCACATATGTACAAGTTCAAAACTGAACAAATTGGAGAAACACTGAGCTATTGTCTGCAAGTTGGACATGAAGCCCCAACTGCAGTGATCATCTTATCTTCCTCACTATATCTATACCTCTTGGACAAGAGGGATTGCTCTTATGGTAAGCAAACCCCACTTCCAATCGAGAGGTTGTGAGTTCGAGTCTCCCCAAGTAAAAAAGCCTTCCTTTACCATCTGGCGGTTGAAAACAAAAATAGAATAGATAGGCTTTTTCCGCTTGTTCGTCAAGCTTTCGAGCAGCTCTTTCAACTGCTGCCTAATCCCCGGGGCTATTTACAACTAGCCAATTAAGAAGTCTCAGATGTACTAGCACTGTATCAAAGATGCAGTCATCGATTCTCCCGAGAGGTCACAATTGTCGCGAGCAAAGATATTAATGACGAGGAAGGCTTTTTTGTTATGCTACTAATACTTGCTCTGCTTTCAAATGACCTTTTTTGGTTTAGAACCCAGCTGTATAATCGAAATAGGATCGATTGGCTTGGAAGTTCTTGGAGGGAGGATGCCGGGGGTCTCTTTGGAAACAGCTTCTCTACCCAAGGGTGGGGTAAGGTCTGCGTACATATTATCTTCCCCAGACCCCACTAAGTGAGATTATACTGGGTTGTTGTTGTTGTTGTTATATCTATACCTCTTATGCCTATGGATAACTATTAAGCTCTCTCAATCTATATATTATCTTATTTTTTCTGTTGCTTCTCTATCTGCTACTTATTGTATTGTTTGACCAAGTGAATTGTACCGTAACACTTCTTAGTTCGCTATATTACAGTCTTGGGTAAACTCTTTAAAGTGAACAGTCAAATTTTCATGTACTGGAGCCCCATTGATTCTATCTTTTTATGTTAACATAGCATTAAAATCTTCCATTGCAACTCATAGTCCATATTGCACATTATATAGTTGTCTTAATTCATACCATAGACTTTTCCTATCACATACTATATGTAAACCATATATAACTGTAAAGATAAATTTCATGTTTGGACTTCTCCTTCTCCTGGCATGTGTTTAGACATGTGCTGCAGTATACTGGTCTCCAATCATAGGTCTCAAAACTCCTTCCATTTGGATCTCATCTTATCCAGGAGTTCTTTTGTGATATCTATCTCTATGAGCACTTTTGCGCAGGAAATCCTACTAGAATATTCGTCTGCATACATAGGCACACCAAAACTGCTAGCAATTCTGCTTAAGGAATTGACACCCCAACAATTCATTGGTAGGTTAGGGAATCTTACCCATAATGATAGCGTGCTCAGTATTTCTTCCTTGAAATTGAAATATGATGTACATTCCCTCACAATTATTAGCTTGTTGTTAATGGTATTTAGGGCCGACTGCATTGCTCTATTCTGGTCATCCATACAGTGGAAATGAATGAGAAAGTAGCCCCCATTGTGATAATATACCCTTGGTTTCTCTGCTACCTTCCATTGAATTGCTATGAATCTTTCCACTGCCCCAATTGGTGGAGATTCACCCACAACATAGAATATGACTACCTATTTTGGTCCCTCCTCCATTGTGATAATATGCCCTTGGTCCCTCCTCCATTTTTCCCTCTTTGTATCAACCTCCTCTTTTTCTAGTTCCACAATTTTGATTCCATCCTGAATGATTGTAGCACAAGATTAAATATAATTTATTTTGATTATGGGAATAATTTATTTCCAGCTTCTTGTGCTAGTACATTTTCTATGTATTGAACGGACCAGGTAGAGATAAGTATTTTATACTGACTTAATAAAATAAATTCTCTAGCTATTTAATGTACTTATACTCTTAATCTTGATATAATTGTTATTAGTTGTGCATGGTATTATTGTTTTGATTTATTAAAATGCGAGATTCTTTTGTGGGTCTATATGCCTGGTAAATTGGATAATAATAATGTACATTAACGAAGTAATAGTTAGTTGATGGAATCCATGTCTCGGTTTAGAGATTGATGATACACATTTATGAAAGCTTATAAGTTTTCATGTGTAAACCCGGCCGGTGAATTTTTTATCCGCCACATGAAATAAGTTAAGCGAGAGTCTAAAGAAAATAATCAATGAATTAAATCGTCAGTAATTTAGTTTAATTGATTCATATCTGAATCTTAACATGGGGAGTTAAATAAGATTTAATGGATGAATTTCGAAATTGAATAAGAAGTGCAATTATGAATTTTTAGTGGAATAATTCGTAATTAATTATGGTAGATATTAATTTCAAAAATTATAAATTAATTCCATGATTCGAAGCCTTGTTAATTAAATTCAGTGGTCCCTACTGTGCCTAAATAATAGGAAATAAAGGAATACTTTTTTTGGTGGAAAAGAAAACCCAACAGGTTTTGGAAAAGGGGTCTTAACCCTTAAAACTTGTGCTATAAATACATAAGATTTTCCACCTAGAAGGAGAGGTACATGGTGGCTGAAATTTTCAGCCAAGTTTTCCTAGAAATTTCGCCAACGCGAAATTGCTATTTTCGGTTATTATTTGGGTAACACAGTAGAAGACTGTGGAACGTTCGAGGATCACGATTATGCGGGTGATGAAGATTCCATTGAGAAGTTATGGAACAGAAGGCTCACGTGGTAGAAGAGATATGTTCACGCTTCAAGAAGTAACCCGTGAAATCTCGTTTATGCTAGTTGTCTAGATTACATGTGATTTTGATATGGGACTGCTTCCGCTGCTTATTATGATCCATCAATTAGTATCAGAGCCCACTCACATCTAATTAGATAACTAAGTTTTCATGAAACAAGAATACAATGTTTATATGCGTTTTTTGAATTACATATATATATATATATATGTGATTTTCTGAAAAATTATACTGTTGTTTTGTGAATTGCAAAATTTTTGGATTATTCTTGTAATCTGATATTATCTGAATTTTTTGGGTAAACTCTAGAAAAACACAAAACCTGTTTTTGACCGAATAGCCAGTATTTTCGGAGGTCAGCGAACTTGACGGACTCCGATTGAGCTGAAATTTGGTGGGTCCATCGGAAACGACGTGGTTAAAAAAACTCACTGATTTTACAGTGAATCATGGCGTTTTTCGGCGTTTTGAAGTCGTTTGGACTGTGTTTTGGACGTTTTTCTATTTTTTGGAAATTATTTCTTAATAATGTTAATTTCTTTTTAATTCAATGGTGGTGGGGGTGATTCCCCTTGGTCTTCATGATTAGATACTAGTCATATAATAGGTTTACACATTAGCTATTAGCAAATAGACGTGTTGTTGTATTAAATTCAATAATAAATGTATTGGATTTTATTGACTGGGTCTTACAAGGTATAATTGATATTGTGTGGCGATATAATTATTTTGTAAGAAAGTAAAATTCTCTATTTGATATCCTGGATGACTAATGATTGGAGCGTTTGGCATATTTGCGCATTAAAAAAATCTCAAATATTAGTTTATGTTTTCATGCCTACGTGATTACTAGTTTGATTTTCGATGAAGAATTTTGTTCTCTGACTGAAGATTCTAATTAAGTGAAATATGACGTTATTTTGTATAAGTTTTATATTGTTGGTATGACTTTTAAGCTATGGTCTACTATAAAATAATTTTATGAGCTAAATATATATATCTTCACTTGTAAATTGAGAATTTTATGAGTAATAAATAGTTACCACAAAAGTGGTTTTGTTTATTTGAACTCATGAAAAATTCTTAGTAAATTTGTACATGTGAAATTATATCTATTCATGGATTGAGCATTATGATTAATAAGTAGGATTCACAAATTGGTCAATTTATTTGAGTCATTGAAATATGTTTAATATACCATGTGAAAATTATCCTTGAGAAATCTACATTAACGGTGGAGGTTCTTAACTAGAAAAAGAGTTTTATCTTGGGTACTAGTGAAACTAACTCCACCAATGAGAAGAGATATTGGGGTTTTCACCGAACGGGAGAAAATATTATATCTCAGGTTCTTATGTGTTTAAAAGGAAAATTTATTGCAAAAGGATATATTATATATCCTAGAAATAGGAAGAACATAATATATCCCTTGAGCTCATAGTGTAATTATAAGGAGAATGAAAATCAATATCATATTTATTTTAATTAATGAGACTACTTAAAACGGTTATTCTCGGAGTTTGGTTACAGGCCGGTGGTCATGAATTTGACGGACTCCGCTTGACCTAAACCTTGGTGGGTTCATTGAAAACAATCTAGTGAGAAAAACTCACTGCTTAGCAGTGAATCATGTTAGTTTTTGGCATTTTAAGGTTTAGATGGGTTTTCAAGCAGTTTATAAATTGAATTTGTTATAAATATGAAAAATTATTCTTTTATATATAGGCTATATTTTTGTTAAATCTGAAACATGTGATTTAACTTGATATGATATATATGAAGAATGCAAATCACATGGATTTAATCCTAACTATGCCAAAAATAATTTATTCGAATTTGGTCCAGTTTTGGCGATCATGAATTTCACGATCTCCAAATAACCTGAAATTTGGTAGGATCATCGCTAACGGTTATTTAAGAAGAACTCACTGTTATGCAGTGAATCACATCGTATTTTGACGATTCGGGATCGTTTAGATGAGTTTTTTGGAGGTTTGACGGATTAAAATGTGATTTAGATACGAAAAGTCATTCTTTCTATCATTTTATTTATGTCTAATCTGGAACATGATAACACATGTTAATTTGACATGAATTGATATATGATAAAAAAATGCAGGTCATATTTTAAATTCTTAAAAAAAGCTTAAAATGATAATTTTCTAAATTTGGTCGCAACTTTTGGAGATTGTGACTTTAACGACTCCGATTGATATGAAATTTGGTAGATTTGTGAGAAACAGTTCAATGAACAATAATCACTGCTATGCAGTGTTAAATATTAATTTTAGTATTTTAAGACAGTTTAAATGGGGTATTGAGCATTTTTTTTAAATTGTGGACTTAATACTCAGAGAAAAGTTTGTGGTTGTGATAAAATGGTGATAGGAATTAACCCATATGATCTTCATTTTTTTATTTATAGTGAGATAGTAAATTTACGCGTTGACATTAGGTCTTCCTCCATATCGGATAAATTTATTATGACCTCATTGGATATAGTTACTAGTTATTGATAACATATGTTAGCTCTCCATCTGAGTTTAAGGGTTAAATCAATTTTGTAGCTAAAATACAATCATGATTAAATGGTGATAGAATTATATTTCTATGGTCTTTCACTATTAATTTCAAGTGAGTAATAAATTTACGCGTTGACTTTAGGTCTTCCTCCATATCGGATAAATTTATTATAAGCCCACTAGGTGAAATACTAGTAATTGATATCGTGTGCTTACTCTCCATCTGAGTATAGATGTTGGATCAATGTAACTAGAGCTATTAAAAATGATGTTCACTTGACTCAAATTAACAGTATACTCTCCATCTGAGTTGGGTCTGTTTTAATTATTAGAGTGAATAATCTGGCAATGCATATGTATGTTGCATGAATAGTTCTTTTCCCATCGAAATTGCTATTCAAGATGCATGCCATATATGTGTAGTGTGTTTGAAATTTTTATATTAAAAAGTTATATACAATTGACTGTAAATAATAGTATGCTCTCCATCTGAGTTGGTTCTATTTATTTTTGGATTGTATAATTCTTGTATTATATAATATACTTTGCATGAATAATTCTTTTCCCATCAAAATTTATTATTCCAGATGCATGTATGTATATAAATATTGAATGCAGTCTGAATTTTACTATTCAGTGTTTTGACTTATTATGATCTATTTAATATTTTTATCTCAACTCCATAATGATTTTATGCAACTGATCGTATTACTTGTTATAAATTTTTTTGGTGATAAGACATTAATTTTAAGGATGCAATATATGTACTTTTGTTAGAAGGAATTTAATTTCGGTTTCTGGGAAAAATAAGAGATGGATATTTGTTTTATTTTTCGAATAACTCTTAAGTTATTAAGCTTAATAAATATTTATCTGTTGTGGTACATGAATGCATGACCTTGTTATTGTATATTGATGTCTCTCCTAAACAGAACAATATTAGTCTACCTCATAAGAGAATATGTTCTTCAAAATTGAGTAAAACTTATCTGTGCACTTTTGTCTAAATCATATTAATCTCGATAGGATTCCAAGTCGGTCAGGGAAGGACCTTAAGGTTCATTGAAAGTAGAGGCACTACCAACTTGTGGATCCTATTTGGAAGGAAATTTACTAAAAGGTGTTTCCTTTTACAAGGAAATAAAACTAGTGATAAGTTAGAATGAATCCTTTTTGATTTGTATGGTTAAATGAACATACTCGTAAGAGATAGATTTTGAGTATTTTGAGATGTTCATAAATGATTATTCAAAATATTAATATATTTATTTGATGCACTATAAATCTTAATGAATTAAGTAATTCAAGATTTTTCAGACTTGAAACGGAGAAGCATCAAAGAAATATATTAAGTTACTACAATTTGATTGTAGTGGCGAGCACATCTCTAAAAAGTTCTCTTGTTACATATCAGAATAAGGGATTACATCTCGATTGACTACACTGTAAACTCCATAATAGAGTGGTGTAGTAGAAAGAAGAAATAAGTCTCTTTTGGATATGGATAGACTAATGACGTGTTATTCAAATTTTCCTTATTTGTTTTTGAAATATTTCCTGGAAACTGCAAATTACATTCTGAATTTAGTTTCTTCTAAGTTAGTACATAGGACACCTATAGAACTGTGGAGTGAATGTAAGCTCGGTTTGTGGCATATTCAGGTATAGGATTGTCACATATATGTGCTGAAAAGGAAAGAAGATATGTAAGTTGGAACTAATAATGGATAGGTGCATGTTTATCGAATATCCAAGAAAACGAATGAAGCTTTATTTTATGTCCTAAAGAAAATAAGGCAATTGTTAAAACAATTGCATTTTTCTAGATAAGGACTGTTTAATAAAATATGTTCCTAGAAAAAAATATTTTATAGGAACTGGGCAAAGAAATAACTAGATGTTCAAGAACATCAAAACCCACACGTCAGAATTGAAGTTCCATTGCATTTAAATAGTGTGAGAGCGTTAATAGACATGATATGCCTTTATCGAGTGGGAGTGATGTTTGAACATTGAACACTACAGAAAGAAGTTACTAATATTTCAATGTCGTGAGGTAATGAAGGTAATATTAGTAGTACTTCGTCGCAGTGGGAGAAAGCTAAATAAAATCATAGTTCAGTATACATTCTCGGGATAGTTTCGGTAACAGGATACCTGAAGAGTTTAATACCAAACTAGATAGTTACGACAAAGCACTACTGGACAAATATTGCATCAGAGATAACTTGGCAAGATTCATTAACAAAACCTTATTTGGTGAAGACTTTTAATAGTCATGTAAAAGAATGCCTGAGAAAGTTGTAGATGCATGGTTATGAGTCTAAGTGGGAGACTGTTGGGGCATATACTATTAACCATGCATTTGGATATAGTATATTCTAATAATTATTATGGTTAAAAGTCTAAGTGGAAGATTCTTGGGATATATACAATTAACCATGGGTTTGGTTTAGATATAGTATTTGTTATGAAATAATTGTTTATTCAGTTTTAATAAAGTTTTAAATAGATCATATAATAGTCTGTATCCTTTGCTTATATAGTAGATGATTTAGTAAATAGAGTTTAGCTTATATACGGAAGATTAAATCACCGGTTCTTATAAGTATAAAGTTTGAGTTCACAATCTAATGATAGAATTGGACAAACCATCAGGAATGATTGTAGCACAAGATTAAATATAATTTATCTTGATTATGGGAATGGTTTAATTCCAGCTTCTTGTGCTAGTATATTTTCTATGTATTGAACGGACCAGGTAGAGATAAGTATTTTCTACTGACTTAATAAAATAAATTCTCTAGCTATTTAATGTACTTATACTCATAATCTTGATATAATTGTTATTAGTTGTGTATGGTATTATTGATTTGATTTATTAAAAGGCGAGATTCTTTTGTGGGTCTATATGCCTGGTAAATTGGATAATAATAATGTACATTGGTGAAGTAATAGTTAGTTGATGGAATCCATGTCTCAGTTTAGAGATTGATGATACACCTGTATGAAAGCTTATAAGTTTTCATGTGTAAACGCGGCCAGTGAATTTTGTATTCGACACATGAAATAAGTTAAGCGAGAGTCTAAAGGGAATAATCAATAAATTAAATCGTCAGTAATTTAATTTAATTGATTCGTATCTGAATCTTAACATGGGGAGTTAAATAAGATTTAATGGATGAATTTCGAAATTGAATAAGGAGTGCAATTATGAATTTTTAGTGGAATAATTCGTAATTAATTATGGTAGATATTAATTTCGAAAATTATAAATTAATTCCATATTTGGAAGCCTTGTTAATTAAATTTTGTGGTCCCTACTGTGCCTAAATAATAGGAAATAAAGGAATCATTTCTGATTTGTATGGTTAAATTAACATACTCGTAAGAGATAGATTTTGAGTATTTTGTGACGTTCATAAATGATTACTCAAAATATTAATATATTTATTTGATGCACTATAAGTCTTAATGAATTAAGTAATTCAAAATTTTTAAGACTTGAAACGGAGAACCATCAAAGAAATATATTAAGTTACTACAATTTGATTGTAGTGGCGAACACATCTCTAAAAAGTTCTTTTGTTACATATCAGAATAAGGAAATACATCTCGATTTACTATACTGTAACTCCATAATGGAGTGGTGTAGTAGAAAGAAGAAATAAGTCTCTTTTGGATATGGATAGACTAATGACGTGTTATTCAAATTTGCCTGATTTGTTTTTGGAATATTTCCTCAAAACTGCAAATTACATTCTGAATTTAGTTTCTTCTAAGTTAGTACCTGGGACATCTATAAAACTGTGGACTGAATGTAAGCTCGGTCTGTGGCATGTCCAGATATAGAATTGTCCTACATATGTGCTGAAAGGGAAAGCAAATATGTAAGTTGGAACTAAGAATGGATAGGTGCATGTTTATCGAATATCCAAGAAAACTAATGGAGCTTTATTTTATTATCCTAAAGAAAATAAGGCAATTGTTAAAACAATTGAATTTTTCTAGATAAGGACTGTTTAATAAAATATGGTCCTAGAAGTAAACTATTTTTACAGGAACTGGGCAAAGAAATAATTAGATGTTCAAGAACATCAAAACCCACACGTCAGAATTGACGTTCCATTGCATTTGAATAATGGGAGAACGTTAATAGACACGATGTTTGAACATTGAACACTACAGTAAGAAGCGTGAGGTAATGAAGGTAATATTAGTAGTACTTCATCGTAGTGGAGCTAAATAAAATCATAGTTCAGTATACATTCTTGAGATAGTTTCGGTAACATGATCCGTGATGAGTTTAATACCAAACTAGATAGTTACGACAAAGTACTTCTGGACAAATATTGCATCAGATATAACTTGGCAAGATTCTTTCACTAAACCTTATTTGGTGAAGACTTTTATTAGTCATGTAAAAGAATACCTGAGAAAGTTGTAGATACATGGTTATGAGTCTAAGTGGGAGATTGTTGGGGCATATACTATTAACCATGCATTTGGATATAGTATATTCTAATAATTGTTGTGGTTAAAAGTCTAAGTGGGAGATTGTTGGGATATATACTATTAACCATGGGTTCGGTTTAGATATAGTATTTATTATGAAATAAAAATTTATTCAGTTTTAATAAAGTTTTAAATATATCATATAATAGTCTGTATCCTTTGCTTATATAGTATATGATTTAGTGTATAGATTTTAGCTTATATATGGAAGATTAAATCATCTGTTATTATAAGTATAAAGTTTGAGTTCACAATCTAATGATTGAATTGGATAAACCACCAGGAATGATTGTAGCACAAGATTAAATATAATTTATCTTGATTATGGAAATGGTTTAATTCCAGCTTCTTGTGCTAGTACATTTTTTATGTATTGAACGGACCGGGTAGAGATAAGTATTTTATACTGACTTAATAAAATAAACTCTCTAGCTATTAAATGTACTTATATTCTTAATCTTGATATAATTATTATTAGCTGTGTATAGTATTATTGTTTTGATTTATTAAAAGACGAGATTCTTTCGTGGGTCAATATGTCTGGTAAATTGGATAATAATAATGTACATTGGCGAAGTAATAGTTAGTTGATAGAATCAATGCCTCGGTTTAGAGATTGATGATACACCTTTATGAAAGCATATAAATTTTCATGTGTAAACCCGGCCGGTGGATTTTGTATCCGACACATGAAATAAGTTAAGCGAGAGTCTAAAGGAAATAATCAATAAATTAAATTGTCAGTAAATTAATTTAATTGATTCGTATCTGAATCTTAACATGTGGAGTTAAATAAGATTTAATGGATGAATTTCGAAATTGAATAAAAAGTGTAATTATGAATTTTTAGTGGAATAATTTGTTGGAACGTATGTATATGTTCATATTTATATGTTTTGATAATTGACAAACCGATTTAAATGGAAAATAATATATGCCAAATAAATGTGAGTTATTATTGAATACACTTTAATTGATATTTAACTAAAGTGTATTTATTTTGTAGATATGCAAAAGCATACAAGGGGGAAGATAAAGAATTGATATGCAAATTTACAATGCGCATAGAGGAAGAAAAGGATATGCGACATTATTTTAAGTGGACAAGAATTGGAGTCCAAGAAGTTCAAGACAAGATCAAGAGAAGATATGAAGCAATGAAAATAAATGAAGACCTTTTGTTGAGTCTTATTTATATTGTCTTTATTGTGATCTTGATCTGACTTTAAGTTTGAGTCTTGGCTTCTCTCATAAAATGATTTTACAATGCATATCATAAAATAATTTTACAATATATGCATATCATAAATGATTTTACTATATAGGCATATCATAATCATTTTTACAATATATGCATATCACAAA
The DNA here is from genome assembly GCA_034376525.1 of Nicotiana benthamiana. Classification (NCBI taxonomy): domain Eukaryota; kingdom Viridiplantae; phylum Streptophyta; class Magnoliopsida; order Solanales; family Solanaceae; genus Nicotiana; species Nicotiana benthamiana. Next base: position 50,184,880 of record CM067330.1, on the reverse strand, counting down.
TGGTTTTACAATATATGCATATCATAAATATTTTTATTGCATTTAAAACAAATTGGTTTTAAATGTTATATAATAAATAGTTTCAATACATTTAAAACAAATGATTTTAAATGTTTTTATTGATCCGGAATGGTCATTACAATTGTTTTTCATGTTTAAGATATTTATAATATTTAATATCTTCAAACAAAGCTTTGAAAAACATTTTATAACTTATTTTCAATAAGTTAGTTGTTTTAAAAACGGACCATTTCCGCAAGGCAAGATAGTCGAATATCTAATATTGGATAGTCGACTATCCTGATGACCGTTGCCAAGATAGTCGAATATCCATATCAGATAGTCGACTATCCTGATGACTGTTGCCTAGATAGTCGAATATCCTCAAGATAGTCGACTATCTAACAGATTTTCAGAATCTGTCTTTATGACTTTTGCAACGGCTAGGAGTGATTTTGGAGCTATAAATACACCCCAAAATCACTCATTAAACACACAACTTCTGATCTAAACATTCATAAGTTTTCAAATACTTTCAATATCATTTTTGATCATCTTTATCACATTTTGAGAGCCAATTCTTTGAATTTTTGTTGTGTTCTTGAGCGTACTTGTTTACTCATATCTACTTTAGTAAGAGAGTCTTGTTTAAGTGAGTGTTAAGTGTTTTTATACTCTTGAAGGGAAGTTTATAATCCCTTGTTGTAAGAAGGAATATTTTATTCCTTCGTGTGAAGTCTTGGAGTGTTGTATCTTCGAGCAAGGTTGTTTGAGACTTGTGTGACTCAAGCTCTCAAGTTGTAACAGTTTGTTAGGCTCCCGTAAGCTTAACAGTGAAGTCTTGGGGTGAGGTATCCTTGAGCAAGTGAAGTCTTAAGGTGCGGTATCCTTGAGCAAGTGTAACGGTTTGTTAAGCACCCGTAAGCTTAACGAAGTTAGTGGAGATCTCGAGAGAGTCTCTCGGGGACTGGACTAGCCACGAGTTATGGTGAACCAGGATACATCGGTGCGTTCGTTCTTATTTATTTACTTATCGCACTTATTTATTTCCTGCAATTTTTAAATTCCGCAAGTTTACGCTAATTTTTATTATAACGCTATTCACCCCCCCTCTAGCGTTAAGCGTATTTTCTAACAATTGGTATCAGAGCCTAACTCTCTGAAAGACTTAACAGTTTGAGAGAATCTTTCTATGGCTTCTACTAGTAGTGCTTTTGCAGGAATAGGTGAAGGTCACTCTACCTTTTTGCCTCCAATATTTGATGGAAGCAATTACACATATTGGAAAGATCGGATGAGAATCTTCATCAAATCAAGCAACTTTCGTCTATGGCAAATCATCGAGTATGGTGAGCAAATGACGACTAAAGTTGGGGAAGCCATGGTAAATAAATACAATACCAAGGCAATCAATATGTTGTATAGCGCTTTGAATCACGAGGACTATCGGAAAATTTTCCACTGCAAAACTGCTAAAGAAATGTGGGACAAGCTTGAGGACACTTATGAAAGTACGCCTCAAGAAGCGGACAGCTCATGTGATGAACCTACCACCGCATTGTGTCTCGTAGCAAACGAAGAAGAGGTAAGTACATCTAACTCTCACTCTTTTGAAGAATTACAAAATGCCTATGATGAATTGTATAGTGAATTTGTTAATGCTTCCAAAATGATAAAAGATTTGAAGAAAACACTTTCTTTGCATAAAACACTTTCTTTGCAAGAAACAGATTTTCAGAAAACACTTTCTTTACAAGAAATAGATTTTGAAAAATTGACTAATGAAAATGGTGTTCTTAAAAATAAAATTGAAGTTTTAGAAAAAGAAAATAATTTTTTGGAAAATGACATTGTTGATTTTAAAAACAAGATCAAGGAATTGAATGAAGCTTCTTCAATTGATAAATTTTCTATTTGCTTATCTTGTGATTCCTTGAAATTAGAGAATTTGGAACTTAGGAACACTCTAGAAAAACGTAGTATAAATGCTCCGAAAATAGTTGAAGAGATTAAGAAGAAAATGCATAAGAAAAATAAAAGGAGTAAAAAGAATAAGAATCCTGTTAGAAAGTATGATGCACCACCTAGAAATAATTCTAGGATTTGTTCAAGTGAGCCTAGAAATAATCATCTAAGGCAACCTGGAAATAATTCTAGGAATGAGTCTAGAATTAACCATTTTAGACCACCTAGAAATGATACTAGGTTTCTTAATGAGTCTAAAAATAATCTCTTTAGACCATCTAGAAACGATTCTAGGGTTTCTGTCAATGAGTCTAGAATTAATAACTTTAGACCACCTAGAAACGATTCTAGGAACTGTGCAAATGAATCTAGAAATAATTATTCTAGACCGCCTAGAAATAACTCTAGGAATTTCAACGCTCCTACGAATGATGACTTTAGATCACCTAGAACGTATTTGGCACAACCTAGGCATATGCACAACCCGAATGTTGTATGTCACTACTGCAACCGGGTAGGACACATAGCACCCACATGTTTTGCAAAACATAGGGATTTATCTTTTGGCTATGATTATTACTTGTCTAACCCCCAAGGACCCAAAAGTGTTTGGGTACCAAAAACCTATTTTTAGGTACTTTTGCAAGTGTGCATGAAGACTACAATACTGTAGTAGATGCACCAAGCACGAAACCTCATTGCATCAAGGGGGAATTTCGGTTAGTTATCCTTTTTGATAAAAACCGAATTGTTGATATGTGCAAGCAACCGATATTAACATATTTGTTGTTAATTTGGTTCTTATATTGTTGAAATGTTTGATGTGCTTAATCGTAATAGTTGATATGTGTTAACAATTGAGATATCCTTGTTAACAACTAATATCAATTATCTTCGTTGATTCATATGTTGGAATTTGTTGTTAAACAACAATTGGTATCAATTATAAAATGATTGATCCATGTTTTGATAATTATTTTTGATATCAATTATTTTTATTAATTCATGTTTTGATAATCTTCTAAAATAACAATTGGTATCAATTAGAAATTAATCCTTGTTAGTTAATTTTTTGTTAAGAATCTAATTGTTGATAAGTGTTAATAATTAGTATCTATAAAAATAACCTTTGAAATGTTTGTGCAACAATTGATATGTATTAACTGTTAGCATATTTTTTTGTCAAAAAAAAAAACTTTTCACTCATGTTTCTGATGAATGTTTTTTTGGTCTGAAAAATAATTGATATATTCCTGAAATAAATGATTCATGTTTTTAACAATTGATAAAAGAATTTCTGTTAAAAATCGACTCTTGATGAATATATCTTTTGTTCTGAATAATGGGTGATATATTTTTCAAAATTTGATTTATGGTTTTAATAAAACTGTTGATTTGTTATATATTAACAGTTGACATTTTTTTGGTAGTTTGTTTTACTAAAAATAACAAATTAGTATCACTGTTAATAAAATAACATTTGATACATTTGTTATGTTTTCCAACAAATGATTTTATCATTGTTTTATAACAATTGGTATATCCATGTTTTGTTGGTATGTCTTAATAATTCTTATTGATGATATTATGTTTGGAGCAACTAATAAATTTGTATGCAAGGAGTTTTAAAATTCATGACTAGCAAAATTTGAGATGTCAATGATGGACGAGCTAAATTTCAACTTGAGGTTACAAGTGAAACAAATAAAAGAGGGAACTGTCATTTGTCAAACTCAATATTGCATTGAGCTGCTAAATCTATTTGAAATAAGCAACACCAAAGCAATGGCCACTTCAATGAATTCATATGACCGTCTTGACAGAAATGTGAAAGGTAAGGAGAGCAATACCAAGAATCACAAAGGTATGATCGTTCCTTACTTTACCTTATTGCTAGTAGACTTGATATAGTATTTAGCGTTTATTGATATGCTAGATATAAATCATGTTAAATGAAGTATCTAATGCGGTTAAACGTTGATCTAAATGCATACATCTTAGGTTGCACTTATATTTTGAATATTACTGACTTGAGCGTCGGAGACGCGTATCTTCTTTTGCAGGTATCGCCCTAAAGACAGGGGGAACCAAGATAAAGTTTTAATTCAAGTCAATATTATTTTTTGCTTGGCTTGTGAATTTGGAAATTGCATATTTGTTTTGATAAAATTATGTTCATAAAATTATGATATATATTTTTACCAAAAATATAGTTTATTTTTAAATAAACGAATTCCATAAAATGAAAATTATTTTTCCAATATTTTCTGCTTAAACGATTTTTCAAAATCGTCGAAGTTAATCGACTAACTAGAAGTTATTCGAATAACTTGATTATCCAGAAAATCAAGCTATTTCTCCAGATATTCGACTAACCAGAAGTTATTCGAGTATATCTGTTTCCAGATATTCGACTATCCCAGAAGATATTCGAATATAGTTCCCAGATAGTCGACTATCTAATAAGATATTCGACTATCCTCGGTCAAATTTCAAAAATCTGATCGTTTTATAGCCGTTCCAATCAGTCCAAAAATCTGAATTTTGTCATTCAATGCTATGTTTTCTTGAACTCTATAAATAGGAATAGTGTGTACTCTTTGTTTCACACCAAAATCATTCTTGTTCAAGAGCTCTCTTCAAAAATTCTATTCCAAATTTCTTCCAAAAGTTCTTCTTGCCTACAAATCTCAATGGCAAATAGAAGTTCTAAACGTTCTCGTGCCGGAAAGAATATCCCTTCTTCTTCAAATCCTCCTCCATCTCTACATTGTTATGATGATGGATCCGTTCTTTGGTTTGAACAAGAAAATGAGCTTCAACATTTTATTAGAAACTTTGAAAATCGAGATATTCTTCCACCTCGATTCACAACCGCAAGATATCTAGCGGATTCTAATCATTCCAATATACTTCTACAAAGTTCAGTCATTGACTTTGTTTATTTGAAGTATGATTTCATTCATCCTCTTTTGATTCAAGCCTTCTATTCGAATCTTAAGAAAGATGAAGATGGAGTTCTCTCTACCAAAGTTAATGGTATTCCTATTCTTCTAAGTGAAGAAAATATTCAAGCTATCACAAATCTTCCTCGTGATGGCCAAGACATCGAACAATTTACCGGTGTTGAAGGAATACTCTATGATGAAAATGTCCTCTTCAACCTTATTGGAATTGGACAATTTGAATTTACTCAAGAGCAAAAGAGAGCTCCTATTAAAGGAATTTTTTCGGAATTTCGTTTGATTCTTTATGTTGTCACTCGGATTCTTAAACCGAGAAAAAGCAATCACACGACAATTGGCCGTGAAGATGCAAAAATCATGCATGCTATTATTTCCAAAGCACGCATAAATTGGTGTAAATTTGTTCTTACACATATGTTTGATTCAATAGGAAGTGACAAACCTCTTCCTTATGCATTACTTATAATGCATCTTCTTGAAGCGTCTCAAGTCAACACCAATGTTGGTATCAAGAAAACTCGTACCAAATATTGGAAAATTCAAGAGACCTCTTTTCATGGCCATAATCAATCACATGATCAAATTCAAAATCCTCCTCCTCCAATTCAAGCTCGTCGTCCTCGTGCTCAACCGGATATGTCTCAAGCCATCTTGGATCAACTTGCCTCTCTATCGACTTCAATTAATCGAATCGATAGTAATGTGTCTCGCACGGAAAGAAATGTGCGTAGGCTTAGTGACTAAATCCACGGATGTTTTGACCATGTCAATTATTCGTATTCTCACGTCTATTCCGCAAGTACTTCTAGCGATGCGATGATTTCGACGACGATGAAAGTTCTTGATTTGTATTTTCATTATTTGAATTGTATTTTCATTATTTGAATTGTATTTTCATTATTTGAAACGTATTTTCATTTATTGTAATGTATTTTCAATTACTCTTATTGTAATTTTCCTTCTTCATTAATGAAATTATCCTTTTTGTTAATGTCAAAAGGGGGAAGATTAAGGGTATATGCATATTTATCCTTTTTTTCATGCTTCTGGGAAGATAAATGGTATATTTATTTTTCATGCATTGGGGAAGATAAGGGTATATGCATACTTGTTCATTTATATGAATATTTATTTGTTTTAAATATTTATTGCATAAATTGAGGGGAAACTCAATAATAACTTGTCTTATATTTGGCATAGTTTTTATAAAGGGTATATGCATATTCCCATGAAGGTTTGCCATTATCAAAAAGGGGGAAATTGTTGGAACATATGTATATGTTCATATTTATATGTTTTGATAATTGACAAACCAATTTAAATGGAAAATAATATATGCCAAATAAATGTGAGTTATTATTGAATACACTTTAATTGATATTTAACTAAAGTGTATTTATTTTGTAGATATGCAAAAGCATACAAGGGGGAAGATAAAGAATTGATATGCAAATTTACAATGCGCATAGAGGAAGAAAAGGATATGCGACATTATTTTAAGTGGACAAGAATTGGAGTCCAAGAAGTTCAAGACAAGATCAAGAGAAGATATGAAGCAATGAAAATAAATGAAGACCTTTTGTTGAGTCTTATTTATATTGTCTTTATTGTGATCTTGATCCGACTTTAAGTTTGAGTCTTGGCTTCTCTCATAAAATGATTTTACAATGCATATCATAAAATGATTTTACAATATATGCATATCATAAATGATTTTACTATATAGGCATATCATAATCATTTTTATAATATATGAATATCACAAATGGTTTTACAATATATGCATATCATAAATATTTTTATTGCATTTAAAACAAATTGGTTTTAAATGTTATATAATAAATAGTTTCAATACATTTAAAACAAAATGATTTTAAATGTTTTTATTGATCCATGGTCATTACAATTGTTTTTCATGTTTAAGATGCTTATAATATTTAATATCTTCAAACAAAGCTTTGAAAAACATTTTATAACTTATTTTCAATAAGTTAGTTGTTTTAAAAACGGACCATTTCCGCAAGGCAAGATAGTCGAATATCTAATATTGGATAGTCGACTATCCTGATGACCGTTGCCAAGATAGTCGAATATCCATATCAGATAGTCGACTATCCTGATGACCGTTGCCTAGATAGTCGAATATCCTCAAGATAGTCGACTATCTAACAAATTTTCAGAATCTGTCTTTATGACTTTTGCAACGGCTAGGAGTGATTTTGGAGCTATAAATACACCCCAAAATCACTCATTAAACACACAACTTCTGATCTAAACATTCATAAACTTTCAAATACTTTCAATATCATTTTTGATCATCTTTATCACATTTTGAGAGCCAATTCTTTGAATTTATTGTTGTGTTCTTGAGCATACTTGTTTACTCATATCTACTCTATTAAGAGAGTCTTGTTTAAGTGAGTGTTAAGTGTTTTTATACACTTGAAGGGAAGTTTATAATCCCTTGTTGTAAGAAGGAATATTTTATTCCTTCGTGTGAAGTCTTGGAGTGTTGTATCTTCGAGCAAGGTTGTTTGAGACTTGTGTGACTCAAGCTCTCAAGTTGTAACGGTTTGTTAGGCACCCGTAAGCTTAACAGTGAAGTCTTGGGGTGGGGTATCCTCGAGCAAGTGAAGTCTTAAGGTACGGTATCCTTGAGCAAGTGTAACGGTTTGTTAAGCACCCGTAAGCTTAACGAAGTTAGTGGAAAGCTCGAGAGAGTCTCTCGGGGACTGGACTAGCCACGAGTTGTGGTGAACCAGGATACATCGGTGCGTTCGTTCTTATTTATTTACTTATCGCACTTATTTATTTCCTGCAATTTTTAAATTCCGCAAGTTTACGCTAATTTTTATTATAACGCTATTCACCCCCCCTCTAGCGTTAAGCGTATTTTCTAACATAATTCGTAATTAATTATGGTAGATATTAATTTCGAAAATTATAAATTAATTTCATAATTGGAAGCCTTGTTAATTAAAGGTCCCTACTATGCCTAAATAATAGGAAATAAAGGAATCCTTTTTTTGGTGGAAAAGAAAACCCAATGGGTTTTGGAAAAGGGTCTTAACCCTAAAAACTTGTGCTATAAATACATATGATTTTCCACCTAGAAGGAGAGGTACATGGTGGCTGAAATGTTCAGCCAAGTTTTTCTAGAAATTTCGCCCACACGAAATTGCTATTTTCGGTTATTATTTGGGTAACACAGTAGATGATCGTGGAACGTTCAAGAATCACGATTGTGCGGGTGATGGAGATTCCATTGAGAAGTTATGAAACAGAAGGCTCACGTGATAGAAGAGATATGTTCGCGCTTCAAGAGGTAACCCGTGAAATTTCGTTTATGCTAGTTTTCTAGAGTACATGTGATTTTGATATTGGGATTACTTCCGCTGCTATTATAATCCATCAATAACTTCTTCTTTTTTGACAAAAGGGGGGATTATATATATAAAGTTATGAAATATTATTTGTTACATCATCTAGAAAATAACAAGCCTTAAGGACATTTATATTACGCCAGTCGGCTAGCCTACAACATACATTAGTACTAATAGTCTCAACAAGATAAACACGCTCCGCCCTATCTTTTGCAAGATTATTTATGACACAAAGGGCGATTTGTCTAGGAATTGATAATTCTTTCCAAGTTTAAGAGCTTCCCTTGCCAGCTTATGGGCTTCTTTATTTTTTCCCCTGAAATTATGGATGATTATCGGCTGCTTCATCTGGAGCATTAACGACCTGCAGTTGCATATGATCAAATCTTGAGAAACACACCTAAAATTAATAAGATTGATTACCTCTGTTGCGTCTTTTTCAATGATCAAAGGGGTATAAGCCTTCGTCAGAGCTATGTTGAGACCTTCCTTGAGTGTTATTAGTTCAGTCTGAAGAGGTGAAGTTGCTGAGCATTGGTATTGGAAACCCATTATCTAGTTGCCTTTTAGATCTCTGGATAAATCTCCTAAGCTCCATAATTTATCCTTATCTTTGAGCGCACCGTCAATATTGAGTTTGTAAAAGTTTGAGGTAGGGCTTGTGTCATGCAACTTTTATTGCATCGGAAGGAACAATAATTAGTTCCTTTTTAGTGAATAGCTTGTACTCAGTTGCTAGAGCTATATCGCGCTTTGGATTAAAGTTATAGCTTGTATTAGAGTGATTGTTATTATTTTGGTTGAGCCATATTCTCCTTAAGATAAAAGGACAGAAATCTTTCCATGGGAGGTGAGGGGTGCAAGTGGTGATATCTAAGTTATTAATGTTATCCGGCCAATGCGACATATTATGAATTTGGGAGGCATAAAAACCCCTTATGTTCCATTAATTACGGACTACTTTACAATTAATAAAAATATCTCAATTGTTTCCTTATCATTTTTACAAACTAAACATGTAGGATTTATATTTATGCCAATATGATGGGGGTAGCATACTGGGAGTTTATTGTGAAGGCATTTCTACAATAAATATTCGATTTTATTAGGACACTTCATATCCCAGAACCAACTAAAATCAATTGAAGGTTGATTGCGTTAAATCCCAAGTCATGGTAATACTAGAACTCGTCCTACGTTGTAATGCTAGGATACAATTCCTGTTGGTTTCGATGCTTTGCATAATTTTCCTTAATTCCACTAATCATTAAACCAAATATCTTTGATGATAATATTTTTGCAAGACTCGGTGAGGGGACCCTCTTCAAGATGTTTAAGTTTTAGTGTCTGAGACGAAAGTTATTTTCCTTATATACATCCTAACATTTAACTTCATATTATTTACTTAAAGGCAAAATACATAAGTAGCCACCTTAGCTTTACACCAAATTCATGTTACACATTTTCTGAGGACGAATATCAATTTATACATGCAACTTTTTAAAACTGTATCTAGTACACACTACTTTTTTCTTGATCAATTTCTTAGAATATGTATAGTGTCACGCACCAATAACATCATGACACGTGTTAATAATTTTTTAAAATAAAAATACTTAATTTTCTTTTGACCAGTTTCTCTTTCATAGTTTCTTTCTCTTCTAGAAAAAACCATAGGCACCACACCATACTTCAATTCTTCTCTTAGTATGAAGACCCACTTTCTTCATCATCTTTGTTCTTATTTACCACTATTTCTCCTTACTCTAAAAATTTATTATCATTTTTTGGTTTCTAAGTTTTGTCTGCTATAGAAATACCATTTTTATTGATGGGTGTTGCCACTGTAACAGTGGCCGAAAAATAGAGGTCGCCATCGTTTGCAATTTTAGCAAAACGAGACCAGATCTAAACGAAGAACCACCAACTTATCGGAAATATCTGAGAGCTTTACCCCATTGGAGAAAATCTAATATTGTCGGCCATGAACTGACAGTGAAAGTAACAACCTGACAACAGAGGTCTTGACGTTTCTTGAGGTCGCCGCTGGCATTATGAGTTATGATCGAAATCTACTTAAAGGAGATGAAAGGGGAAGGAGATGAGAGGCGTGGGAGAAAAAATGGTGTTGTGGTTGTCGCTGGATGCCCAAGACGGCAGGGGGCTCCAAATGGGGAAGAAGGCCTGGATATCTTTATCTTTTTTTTTAACTAATAATTTAAGAAAAATAAGGAGCACAAATAAGATTTGGATATATGTGTGTATATAAGGATTTGCACAGATAATGCATATGTTTTACGCACTCAGCATCTTTTGTTAAACACACGCGTGTCATCTGGTAAAAGTAGTGTGTACTAGACAGAATTTTAAAAGATTGCATGCGTAAATTGATATTCCTCCTCAGAAAGTGTGTACCAGAAATTTGGTGTATAGTTCAAGTAGCTATTTATGTATTTTACCTTTGCTTAAACTAATAGTATTAGATTTCTGATACAATAAAAAGAGGGAAAAACTACTTGTAATATTTATACATTATATTAATATTTACTATTTAAAAATATCATAAAAATACTTTCTGAGTTGCTAATATTATCATCAATATTTAATACTATACATTTTCTTTTTAAAAAAATAATTCTGCTCTTCCACTATTACACCATCCGAATTTATAATTTCAGACCATATTTTTACCAAAAATATATTCCTACAGCGATATACCTTTTACTATTCAAAAACTTCATAAAATTATATTCCGATTTGTAAATATTAATATCAATCTTGAATGGAGTACACATTATTTTGGTAAAAATGGCAAATTCGTAATTTTGACCTCTCGGAATTTGTTACCAAGCGTCAGTGTGGGAGCAATAAGACAACAAAGAGCGGCGTTTTGGCGTGAATGCCAAGTCTGTGTAATAAAAAGCTCTCTCGCAAATAACGTTGGTTTATCCTGTCTTGTTCCTGTTCTTTTCTTTTCTTATATTCAAACTCCAAAAAACACTTCATATATGTCTTTTCTTGAAAATCTGTTTTCTTTCCCTTTATTCACTGTTATTTCTCTTTGACATCTAGACGTGGAAGGTTCTATTTATTTGTGAAAAAAAGAGTGAAATTGGGTTTTCCTTATTTTTTGGGGAAGTGATGAGTGGAATTAGGAGAGTATTAAAATCTATACAAGCAGTAGCAGCTCATGGATTGCTTTTTTGTTTCACTTTGCTTCTTGTTCTTAAGCTTGATCAAGCCTTTCATTATCCTTGGTGGTATGTCTTTACTTTTGCTATTTGTTTTCTGTGTTTGTCAGCTTTTTGGGAATTTTCTAAGTTATTGAAATTGTTGAAATTCAGGGATTTTGGTTGAGGATTTTGGGAATTTTGTTTTTCAAGAATAATTTGTGAAAAAGATTGTATCTTTGGTTTTAACAGGTTATGGGGTTAATCATGTGCTGATAACGTAAGGATTTTTGTGGATAAAGTGAAGGTCTTTTATCTGAATTTTATCAAAATGACATATTTGCTAAGAGTAGCATTCTTGTTGAGTGCTTTGAATCAATGCTGTGTTAGTTTTTATTAACATAGAAGCATGTTTTTCATTATTGGGAATTAAATTTGGAATGCCTTTTTGGATAATTGTTGATTCTGAAAAAGGTGGCACCTTTAGGATTTTGGATTATGTATGTGCTTACCCCTTATATTGTTAATTCCACGTGTAGAAAGAGGGGTGTATTTGCAACTAGACATTTCTGACAATGTTGATTTGCGGTTTTTGGAAACGAGTGATTCGCTAGACACTCTAATAGCAGCATGAGTGAGTGGAAGATTGGCCCAAATCTTAGTGACAAATTGGCTCTTTTCTCATTCGAGTTCATTCTTGACTATATATAGAGCCTGTTTGAACTAGTAATTGGTAGGTTTAAGATATTGGATAGGATAATTGATGGAAAAATCCTATGAAAGTACCAAGAAAGTTTTTTTTGGTGGGTTCTTAAGAAGAAAGAAATTCGTTACAATTATATAGATGTGATAAAGGATGTGTAGAAAAGAGCAGTCACAAGTGTGTGAAAAAAGGAATGATATAGCGAAGTTTCTCATACACTAGGTATATGCCTTAAATTCGTGCTTGTTTACTCTAGTTGTAGATGAGTTAACTGATAAATGTAGATAAAGGTTCTATGCTATGTACTACTTATAGATGATGTTGTGTTTATTAACTGAGAAAGTCAAACAAAATTTGAAATTGCGAAATAAGTTGAGAAGAATATATGCACTGTAAGTTTTTCTTTTAAAAGAAAAATAAAGTTAAGGGAATCTAGATAGGATTGTAGTGGGTACATGCAGATAGTTCAAATATTAAGCTCAATATTCAATGGCATGGTAGATTAAGATGTAAGAAGCAAATTAAAGTAGAATGGTTGGAATGGATATACTATAAGAAGATAACAAAGTGAAGGCTACTTGAATTAGCCAAGGTCTTCTTCGGCAATGAGACCTCGATCTCGGAGCATTCAGAGTATCTTTTTGATAAGTGCCTCAAAAGATTGGTTCTAGTCCGCAAATACAAGATCATCAATGTTATATAAAACTACAGGTTGGCTTGTGCCTCTAAGGCTCAACACATCCACAATCTTCCAAAAATACTCTTTTATGCCACTTTTCCGTGTTCAGTGATGAGAAGTAACACAAGTGCATCCACGACCTTCGACTATATGATTAATCATTCAGGAAAACATCTTGGACCGCAAACATCAAAATTCTCAAGAACTATAAGAGTGTCTGCATTTCTTGATAGGAAGTACTGAAAACTCATGCAAAATTGGATTTCTCAAAATGTTGAAATCAGTGAAAGTAGGGTCGTTTTCTTCCATTTTTCTGTTTTTGGCCTTTCAATATAACTATTCTAATAGCTGGAAACAGCAATACGTGTGCACGCACGCATGCGTGTCTCTGTGTGTGTGTGTCCATATGTATGTGTATTGAGAGGAAGAGAGGTATCTGAGAAATATAAGCACAGGTTACTAAAGCCTTTGCTGCCTGAATCTTAGCTCTTATTATTAACCTCATTGTTTATGTACTCTGTTTTCTGCATTATTAATTATATATCATTTGCAGTTTACAGGAAAATTAGTTTCTAAGTATTGCCTTATATTGAAGCCCCTACTCTCTTAAGTAGTATAATTACTCTCTTCACAGAAAAAAAAGCAGTATAATTACAGTTTGTTCTCACCTTTGTTCATTTTTCAGGGCTGTTTTCGTTCCACTTTGGTTGTTTCATGTGGTTGTAGCTAGGGGTAGATTCTCATTACCTGCTCCATCAATCCCTCATGATCGACATGTATGACCATTAACTTTTCCGATTATAGATTCAACATTTCATGTGCCAGTCAATGCTGTTTGTATATTTTCAAAAAGCTATATAGTGACAGAAGCACACTTTCCTTCATAAACAGTGGGCACCATTTCATGCTGTCATGGCGACACCGCTGCTTGTTGCTTTTGAACTACTTCTTTCTATTCATCTCGACAGCACCTACGGTAAACAAGAAAATTTCCTTTGAACATCATTACCTGATGCATTTACAGCTCCGTTTGTTGCCTTGTTGATTCATCATAGTGTTTGATATGCAATGTTAGTTCTCTAATCAACAAGGAGGAAATAAACAGCTACTGCTTAATTTCTCTCTTTAAATTTGATATGCAATGCTAGTTCATATACGCAGTGGCCAGCGGCACTTATTTGTGAACTTTGGTCAATTGCAGCTGTAAGTTTGAAGATTGTGTTCTTTCCCGTGCTAGCACTTGAAATTGCTATCTTGGTTGATAATGTTAGGTAAGATACTTATTCTGCCAAGAAATGCTGACCTTTAAACCATCTGGTGGCTGTGCTGACTCATTTTTGGAATAAAGAGATATGAGATAACATTTCCAAAATATGCTTTTTGCAGCATACTTTTAGAGCAGGAAAAATTGGTCTTGGTTTTGGACGTGTATCTAATTCCTTTTGCACTTTTCCTCATGTTCAGAATGTGCAGGGCTCTGATGCCCGGAGATGAAGAAAGCATGAGTGATGAGGCTATATGGGAGACTCTTCCCGTAAGTATAGAGCTCCTATTCTTTTTTATTAAATAAAAACCCGACAGTTAGCAGTCATGTCGTCTACTTGGAGGAATCTGAGGTTAATAGCCACTGATACCTTTTAGATTGACAAGCTGAGAAAGCTTATTTGTTCACTAGCATAATTGTATAAACAAAAGAGCGTAAAGGAATATTTTACGGAGTTTAAGAGGAAGTGAATTCTTAAGTTCTGGATCTTTTTTTACCATAATATTCTGGAGGTTGACTGCTATCTCGTCGCTGGTGAAAGTAGGATTGAAAAAAAGTTTATGTTGAGGAGTTATGCATATCAGGAATAAACATACTTTATCGTATCTTTAGCCGGATTTTTAATAAATACGTTTTGCAGCTATATGCAGTCTGGTGTTATGTGCCTTTTGTTGATATATGTTGTGTTTCATTCTGTTAATGTGAAAGTTGTTTGAAAATGTGATTGATTGGTGCAACATGCTGTTTGCACTAATATCTGTGGATTGGTAGTTTCTGAAAGTCATCTTGTTATCTATGCCTCAGCACTTTTGGGTTGCAATCTCTATGGTCTTCTTCATAGCGGCAACAACATTTACTCTTCTGAAGATATGTGGTAATTATTTGACTCTTTCATTGTATTTGTGTGGCCAAAATTGCAATGTTTGCTTCTTTTCGTCTTATTTTTATATCTGTAGCAACATTCTTATTAGTTTTGTCTATGTTGCAAAATCAAATTAATTTGCTATGAATTGCAGGAGATGTTGCTGCTCTTGGGTGGTGGGATTTATTCATTAACTACGGGTACAGAAAACTCCCACTTATTGTGCGTGATAGTTAGTTGCACCTAATTACTTGCTAAACTTGTATCGTTGTTGGCGTTCAGTGTCGCAGAATGTTTCGCGTTTATTATCTGCACAAAATGGTATAACCCTGCAATCCACAGACACTCAAGTCTCCGTACACCCAGCTCTTCTACATCAAGCATGCGATATCTTAACTGGAACAGTGGATTTCTGGGATCTTTGGATGAAGATGATCAACAGAATGGAATATGCAATTTACAGGACATTGGCGGTCATGTGATGAAAATTCCTATTGTTTGTTTCCAGATATTGCTTTTTATGCGCTTAGCGGTACGAATGCTCTTAAGAAGTTTTGCTTTCAACTTTACAATTAGTTAATCACATTTACAACTAACACATTTTGGTTATAGGGGACCCCGCCAAGTGCTAGATTTATCCCAATTCCCGTACTGTTTATCCCTCTTTTCCTACTGCAAGGAGCTGGTGTTTTGTTCTCTTTCTTTAGACTTGTGGAGAAAATTATTCTTTTGGTAGATTGTGAAGCTGGTGTCAGAAGCTATTTTAGCATATCTTCGTTCATTCGTGATTCTTTTGGTTTCATGCATCAGGGGTCAAGGTAATGATAGCAAGGTGTAACTGTACAACTTCTGATGCTTCCGCACATTGTATAGGTCGACTCATTTCAACGTGCTTGTCTCTTTGTGTTGATCTTGCTGGTACAGGTTTTTAGGTTGGTGGTCAATTGATGAAGGAAGCCGAGAAGAACAAGCTCGTCTATATTATGCTGGGACATCTGGGTCAGTTTTCCTGTCTGTCAATACTTGCAGTTTTTGCGTCTTTTATACAGCACCTTGAGGGTCATCTGGTTCATGCTTTTTAGATGGCTATTTGTCTTTTATTAATTCTTTTTTTTTTAGGATCTATTATTGCATTAGATAAGTAGGAAAAGCAATGCATTTTTGGGTCCTTCAATTTTGCTGCTATGAATAATTAAGGCTGAATACATAGACAGCCCCTTAAACTTGTCCCTTTTTTCATCTAGGCCCTTAAACTAACTTCATGACCCATTAGGCACTCCATCTTTACACAAAGTGTGCCTATCAGACACAAGAAGCTAAAGTAGTACAGGAAGGAATATGCGCGTCGTTCAACCTTCGTTGACATAGCAAAATACCAATGAAAAAATGACATGTGGCTCATTCCAAGGAAAACTTTGAAGCAATGTCCTTTTTAACTGTTGAGCATTAAAAAGGAGAGAGCAATTCTGTATTTTTTTTCCAACTCTATTCCACTGTTCATCTTCTTCCTTAGTTGCTCTCAAATCTCAAATTAGTTTATAGCTTATTCTGTTAGCTTATAATTTTTTTCTCTATTGTCATCTTTCCCACACAAATTTCTTTCCCTTTTTAAGACTTTCCTCTATAGACCAGATTGAGGATTATCTCCACCGGGATCGTCATGTGTTATTCACCAAATTATGATCAAGTTCTATAGATTCTGGACGAAGTTTTCATCTGCTAACTCAATTAACAATACCATGTTATGGAATAACAAACAACTAATTAAGAGAAACACTTTTGGGAGTTATTTTTTTGGGAATAAACCAACAAACCTCACATCATTAGCCCCAAAGAGAACATCAAGTATTTGTCATCAATTGTGAAAGTAAAGCAAAAATTTTAAAGTGTCATGAGCTGAAAAATTTTCTTTCTAGGCTGGCATTTTTCTTTCTTTATTGCCAGGTGTATACTTGGCATTCTCTATGCAACTTTGTGTGCTTGGCTTCTGTTTGTGTATTTGTTTTGGTGAAGTTATGGTATTGACGAGTGAGAACTCATGGTGGTTTGCAAGTTTTGAGAGAAATTTTCTGTTTTGAGGAAAATAAAATGAGAGCAAGAAGAGAAAAATCAATCGGACTAGTCGTGTTTCTTAACAGAAATTGAGATGAGGGAATCTGGTTGTGGAAAGGAAGATCAGGAGGGTGACTAGGCTTGGTTTTATGGATGGAGAAATGGAGTTTTCTGTAAACAATGAGGGAGAGTACACTGAGGTATGAGGTAATGGCGGTGTTCATTGGTGGAGAAGAAAACAATTTCAGTATTTTTTTTAAAGCTGGTTGACGCGCTCAAAATAGGTGAGATTCATTTGTCAGCTTCTTGTGTCTGATAGGCACAATTTGCGTAAAGATGGAGTGCCTAATGGGTCATGAGGTTAGTTTAAGTGTCAAGATGAAAAAAGGGACAAGATTAAGGGGTTGTCTATGCATTCAGCCAATAATTAATGTTGGGAATACCATAAAGACACAGTTGGCGCCTGTTACTGGCCCTGAAAATGGATTTAAATGCATGGTAAGGGTAAATACTGGAAGAGCAGGTATATTAGTCACTAAAAAAATTACTATAAAAACTACTTGTTGCCTCTTTTTTTTTTTCTAAGCTTCTTATTGGGACAATACATAGTTAAATTTTAACTTGGTCTATCGACTTGTGGACTTATGGTCACGCTTGTAGCTCAGGGGCGGATCCAGCCTATTGAATGCGGATTCCCATGAACCCAGTAGCTTTTGCATATACCCTGTATATGTATTAAAACATTCACTAAATATCCATAAATATTTGATTGTGAACCCAATTACTTATTGTATATTTACTTAAGGTCGTTATTGGAACCATAAGCTTTAAATCCTGGATCCGCCTCTGTTGTAGCTCTTGCTTGAAGTTGTTGTACATTGAGTGCTTCATGAACCAATGGTATGGTACTTCCACTAATATAGATAATATTCTCAGCGTCTTCTAATTGTTGTTTTAGGTATGATACTTTCCCACCTGATACTGTAAAGCAAATGCCTAAAGCGAAGCTCGCTGAAGAGGTTGCTTCTTTGTCCTTATTGACTTTTTTTTTGTTGGTTTCTTGAGTGCTCACTGAGATGTTTAACTTTTTTCCTCAAACTGTTGCATCCTTCTTTTGCTACCATTGTTCCCTTAAGTCATTACCGAACTGTTAGTATTGCAGATATGGAGACTACAAGCAGTACTTTGTGAGCAATCAGAAATTACAAAGTTAAAACATGATGAGTTTGAAAGACTTCAAAATGTAAGATTGCATCTAAGTATTGCCATTATCTTATTGATGCTTTGTATTATCATAAAAGAGATTTCAGCCACAAGACGAAGAATACTGTCTGATATATATACACACACACTTTATAAGAGACCTAACGTTTAGTTAACAAATACATGACGTGTTAGAAACAAGGAATTAGATTGTGTTACCTTAATTAGTATTTGTAGATATTGTTTCTCGTCCTCACTAATTCGTGATTCTGGATTTGAGCGTGGTTTTTCACCACTTCTCTGCCCCCCCCCCCCCCCCAAACACCACACACACACAAAAAAAACCAAACCCCCAGACGGCCAAAACTATTTCATGCTTATTCTTCGATCAGTGTTGGCATCTGCTGAGTCATTTACATGCGGATCATTTTGTCAGGAAAAAATTTTATGTAGAATTTGCTTCGAGGAACAGATAAATATTCTTCTCCTTCCTTGTCGGCATCACATCCTTTGCAGGTATTACCTAAACTTCATGCTACTTCTTTTCTACGGTCTGATTTACATTGTTTCTGTGATTTACTATATTTGATATAATACTGTTTAGAGCAGGTCCCATATTGAAGGAAAAATTAATATCTCATTTCTTTCTCGTGCATATAACGCTTTCTGCTAAAAGAAATTCTAATCTGATTGTTATAACTGATCATTCTTTTTCAGCACCTGTTGTGACAAGTGCAAGAGGTGCCCTATTTGCCGTGTATTTATAGAAGAGCGTTTGCCTGTAAATGATGTGTAGTTACTTCTATCAGCTAGAAGCTTAGTTTCCCCGAGCTTTTCCTTCGATCAGACAAACAAATTTAGGTGGTGAATGCAGTTTTATTGAGTCATGTCACCACAACTACATATTGTTTTATCCGATTTTGTATATTTAAAATCGTCTGAACCAGTTTTGTCTAATCTTGTGAACTGTGTATATCATCCACAAGATTACTGTATTCTGTTAATAGATTGTGTAACACAATAGCTATACCAACATTGTGCATATTTTCTTTTGCTCTATCAATGTATAATGACTTTCGACATCTTTGCATATTGTACTGTGAAATGACCCTTCACACGGTAGGGGTCAGGCCTGCGTACACATTACCTTTCCCGGATCCCACTTGTGGAATTACACTGGATTTGTTGTTGTTGCTACTGTGAAATGAAATTGTGATTATTTGAAAATGAAAGTGAAAATTATTATCCATATATACATTGGGCGGCATTGAAAGGAAAAGCACAAACATATAGACTTTTCATAGTATTTTATCTACTACGCTTGTTTAGGTTGGACTCCTTTCTATTTGAACTCCTCGGCCTTGTTCTTTACAACAAAAACAGACCTAGTGTAATCCCACAAGTGGAGTCTGGGGAGGATATTATGTATGCAGATCTTACCCTTAGCTTCAAAAAGGCAGAGAGGTTGTTTCCGAAAGACCCTTGGCTTTGGATCAACCTTGTTCTTTGTAGGAGAAATTATATGTTTATCCTTATAGAATTAAGTTTAATGCGTACTTGGTCTGAAGAAAAATGGGGGTAGGTGCACAAACAATAATTTTTAGGGATATTATTTAGAGATTATCCATTACTTATTTTATCTTGAAACTTTCAATTAAAAATCTTAACTTAGGACATTTGTGTCCCAAAAAATTGAATTGGAAAATTGAAATTTAAGATGGACTGGCCAATTTCTAAATAGCATCTATTTAGAGTGGCTATCTGGCGTTGTTTCTTGAGAAAAATGGAAGCTTAAACTTTCATATCCATAGTTTTAACAAAATAATTAGTTGGGGAATCGTTTTTAGAATATAGGCATGGTGAAGGCAGAATAGAAACAGAAAACTACAAATGAATTGCATTTTAAAAAAGAAGGAAATATTACATCCAAAAATAAGGGCAAATATTACCTAAACATAAGTAAAAAGGAAAATAACTGTTTTACTCGTGAAGAATGGAGAAATAAAAATGTGCTTTAACATGCATAATTTTGGAATAAAAGAACAAGATAGCTGGATTCAAATTTTCAAATTAAAAAAAATTGCAAACTAGTCTAGTTAATAGGCATTTTGTTGCACATTTCATCCATTCTTAGAAAGAAATCATCGAAGCACTCATCAATGGTGCAAAAGGACTCATTAGGGTACAAATTGCAAACTTCAAGGTCCTTTATGCCATCAATTGAAAATTCAATTTGACATCCCCTTATGAAAATTTCATGTGTTAGAGCTGCAACTATACTTTTGGGGTTGATATTCTCTGCAAAATTACAACATATAAATTTGACAAATGACTGAGTTATTTGTTGACAAGTATAACATATACTCATGATACTAATTATGCTCATTTCTTAGCATATATTTCTTCGATACTTAAAAAAGGGGTAAAAATTAGGGGTATCTATATATATATATATATAAACATAGGGGCAGAGCCAGAGTTGGTAGTATGGATTTCGCAGAAACCAATAATTTTTGCTCAAACTTTATGTTTGTGTTATACAAATAATCTATTTAGAACCAAATAAATTTTTTTTAAAAAAATTTGATTGAAAATTCATAAACTAATTTTTTTGGCTCTGCCTCGACATATTACGTTTAATCTTCTCAAAGTGAGTGAATTATATGTAAAGAGAGCAATGAAATACATTATTGTGGTAGCCGTAACGGCTCATAAGGGCTTATGATTTAATTGGTTGAAAATATACCGTTAAAATTATTTCTTGATCATTGAACAGTAATAGTATCATATAAAATGAAACAGAGAGAATACGGCAGGGTTCTTAAAGAGTTTGAGGGGATATATGTAAACCTGCAGCAACAGCTAAAAGAGCATCTTCAGTGATTGTGACTTTAGGTAATGTTCGACCAATTTTTGTTTCCCAAAGAGAAGCAAGTTCGTTCATGTTAAAATAATTGCATTCTGGTCGAAAATGTACACATTTGTCCACAGTTCTATTGTCTACTGCTGCTTTTATAGTGAACTTTCCAATATCAGGACCAGCCACAAAATAAGCTGCAATTTTCAAAATATAAAGGTAGAAATAAGTGAACTAAATAGAAGAAAAAATAAGAGATAGACATAATGTTAATTAAGACAAAAAAAGGTATAAAAAAATTTCCATTCAACAGAAACTATAGTAAAAAAGAAATAACAACAATAATATTTACGCTTCAGTTCGCCCCAAGCAAGTTGGGGTCGTTGATATGAATCCAGATACCTTTCATTTCTTTCATTTAGTCCAAAATTATAGTTATATACAATTTTTTTATATAACATGCAGAATGTATATATATAAAATAAATTATAAATATATATATATATATATATATATATATATATATATATATATATATATATATATATATATATATTTGATTATTATTTTATAAGCGGTTATACACTGCCCCCAAAAATAAAAATAAAATGAAAAACACCATTCGCTTACCCTCTCACCTTCACGAATTTACTTATCACATGTTTGAAATAGCATAATACTTATAATATCCAAATAATATCATTCGCAAGCTTATGTCGATTAACGTACGATGAAACTTTAACGTACAAAAATGCAGGATGTAACATCTCTTTTTCGAGCTTATATCAAGTTACAAGTTAGCGTACTTCCACGTACAAAAACCTATGGTATAACACTTATCAAATAACTCAAATCAAGCAAGCATATAAGATGAAACTTAGGCCGCAGTTTGAATTTAATCAAACGAGACTAAATGGCGGAGAAAAAGAAAACATACTAAATCAAATGTTGCCACAAGTACAATAGTATAGCACATAATTAATGTAGCAAAGTTCAACTTGAAGTTGTTTGACAAGATGTACATTACAAAAAATTTTTGCCATGATTCATGAACTAATGCGGCGAAAAAAAGGAAAGAGCGATGTTCATACATTGATATGGGATGTGTAAATTCTCAAGAGACGAGCCGTGGTGATCGCAAAAAATTAAATTTTCAGAAAAAACATTAAAAAAAATATCAACATACAAATTATTGAACCACCAAAAAAAAATCCTCTTGAAATATTTTAGGGAAGTGGGAATAAAAGTACCTTTAACAGTGCCATCACCATATATTTGGAAATGGTCAAGAGGAGGAGGAAGTTGAGAAGGATGTTTATTGTCATAATAAGGCCAAGAAGCCACTGAATTGCAACAAATGTAAGTGTAGGGTACATTTAGCTCTTCTATCAACCTTCTCACTTTCCTTTTCTCCATATACATATTTAACCCTGGTTCCACTGGATCTGACCTGTCCACTTCATGTCCAAACTCTGATGGCAAAAATCTCTAATTTCAAACAAAACATTAACGTAAGTTTATCATGTTAAAATATATTAATAAAAAAAAAAATTACACCGTTAGTATATATATAATTTGATCAATCACAAATATTGAACAAGGTTGTCGTGTCTCGCATGTATCTTATACCATTGATTAGCAACAACTTGTATTCATTCATTAATCCTTTTTTCGATCTTGGACTTTCCATGTTGTGTCTTAAAAACTTTTACAACACCGTTCAGATCGCTAGCTCTCTTTTATAGTTTTATTATAGATAATGCACGAGGAATCTTTTTGTGTGATTGACTTTTAATTGATGTAGCTACGATTATGTTACATGTATAAATATCTCACGAAACTTTGACATTTTTTCTGTCTCTTTTCTTTTCAGAGAAAATTAAAGTGAAAATATTGTAAAGATTTACCTTAATAGTTCCAACAGATTTCATTGCCTGAACAAGCGCAAGTTGATCAAGTATACTATCACCACCTACAGCTGATATTACTATATCAATCTCATGTTTCTTTAGCATCCCCTCCATATAATATTGGTCATTTATATCACCCTATTATAAAAAATAACAAAGACAAGTAAACAAACTAAATAGAACTTTTTCTATATTCATTATTTGCATCCTATGAAAATCAAAAAGTGAAGAATAACAAATAATTAAGTCAGATAAACACTTTTACGTGCAATATCATGGCCCCTTTATCCTCAAATGCTTTGATCAATTTAATCTTAGAATGACAATCTGGGAATGATCGAATAAGAATATAAGTTCTTTGATTAGCATCAAGACTTGCTTCTGCTATATATCGACCGATGAATCCGGTCGCTCCAACGATGAGAATCCGACAACCTTTGCTTGTTAATCCATTAGACAATTGTGGTGAAGTCATATCTTCTTTAAATTTCTAAAAACTTATGGTGTGCAAGATATTTTAAAGACCCTCTAAATAGTTTGTAGGTAACCGTATTAATATATACTAGCAAATGCCATGTAAAAAGAAATAAAAAAGGGGTAAGTAGATTCGTCTATCTGTTGGCTTTTGAACTACCCTTCTAGGTTATTTTTTTCACCCCTTTTTTTAGTTTGAACTTTGGTATTGACTTGTTAGACATTGTTGACTTATAGGTTTAATTTGATATTATATTTTTTTAACTTCTATTTGACTGGTAGATCACGATAAAAACACCCCATACATAAGAATAATAAAAGCATAGTACAAGAATCAGACGAAAAAGGACAAAGTGCGGTAGTTGTTAGTGTATTTATATTCGAGACAGAAAAATATTAACCCGATGCATTAAGTTATGTACGGGGTTCGAGGAAGAATCGGACCACAAGAGTTTATTGTACACAATTTTATCCTATATTTTTGCAAGAGACTATTTTACCAGCTTAAACTCGTAGCTTCCTCTTCACATGGCAACAACTTTATCAATTACGCCAAGACACTCCTTCTAGATAGAAAAATATTGATGCTACAAATTGTTGAGTGCATTTTCAAGTATAAGCAAGTACAAGTCTATATTTGCAAATACAACTACTCCAGTCTCCAGTATTTTAAACTTGTCTAATTATTAAAGGACATTAAATTACATGGTTTGCAAAGAGACTTATCAGAATTGCATCTTCATGAATTATATCTTATGATTTCTATAACATGACTTTTAAGGATTATAGCTACTCTCAAAATAATAGCTGAAAACATTCTGTATGTTATACAGAATTATTTAAATGCTATACACTTTCGTCTAAATTTCCTCTCTTGATGTTGAAGTTAGAATCGACTCGTGAATGGCTAGAATGAGATAGAATCATGCATTCCTACTATAAACCTGCATATGATTTAGTAATGAGACAATTTCAGCTTCATGTTTTCATTGCACTTGTCAATGTTGAAAGTAGGGTTAATTTGTGACAACAGTGAAAAACCTAAAAGCAAAAAGAAAAAGAAAAAAAGGCATCGACATTAAACACAAAATTGTAGAAGACTGCTAAACCAAGAGCACCCCCTCAAGAAAAGCAAATGAGATCATAAGGCCTCCTTGATATTGAAGGTTCTTGATATGTCCCTAGCATAGTCATATTGATTTAGTTCTACGAGCATCTTCTTCAACCGACGAGCAAATTTAGACGTATCTATCTCTCCATTGCTTGATGAATGCTTCTTCTCGAGCACTCTGCCAAGTTTCAGCAAGTAATCTACCAATGGTCGTAACTTTGGACTGCACACAGATTGAAGAACATCATCAGTAAGCACTATCGAAAGAATAAATGTTTTCACAAGGAACTACGTAAATCAGATATTATAGAACAAACTGATCATGGGAGAACAGGCAACAGTTGCACTTCTTGTTATATATAACCTTTGAAAGGAAGAGATGATGGAAGGAGCTGCCGAGTTTTTGCCAGTTCCTAGATCTCCTCTCGTCTAATTGAAGATCTCTTCAGAGTTGTTACCCCTCTTTTTTTTTCCCTCCTTTGTTCTTACGCGCACACAGACTATTTCACCGGAAATCTACACTGGTACAAACACAAGTATCGAGTAACTTTGTCCTCAAAGGCTTAGATAGTAAGGTAAAATCACTCAATTTTTTAATATTGGGCTAGGATTTGAGCCCTGCTCTTCCATAAATTTTCCATCCCAACTCCATTGACTGTTAGGCCGCACACTTGGTTGCAATATAATCCCTCCCTCTTATTTACCAATTATTTATATATAACAAAAATAAAAAAATCACCTCGTGTGTAAACCACATGTCCAGAGACAACCAAACAAATGGATGAGTCAAATATGAACATTCTCCTACCAACAAGCTGAAAAATCATTACAATGACTACATTCTACCCCTGTCAACACCAAGTAGATGAAGAGAGCAAACAGACAAATGGTAGAGTCCCTAGTTGATCTCATTGGGTCCTTGTAACTGACACAAGTCTTGCCTTGTTTTTATCTTTCTGGAAATATTGTAACTAGGGTCTGTTTCCATTAGCACTATCTTTGTGCTAAGTTCAATTTTTAATGAAATATGTTACCATTTCAAACCAAAAAAAACAGACAAATGGATTTTTATATCTTCCTCTCTTCTTTCTCCCCCAAAAATCTACAATGAGCCACCTTCCCTATTTCCTCTTCGCTACCATTCATTTATGCCTTTTGGAAGATCGGCAAATGACATGGCAATGGCGATAAAGACCATGACAATCGGAAGATTTATTTTGGCATTTGCCAACATCCCTCTGAACAAGTACACATAAATGACCAAATATAAGTTTACCATAAGTTAAATTTTTTTGACAAGGCAAGTTATAACTTATAAGATATAGCTTAACCTTGAATAAGCTCAAACATTTGATCTTCTCTCTCACTTGCCTAAGCTCTCCGCCCTTTAAACCTCACCCACATGTCATAATGATCACTCCAGTTACTTCATATTTAAGTTCCTGGAGCTTTAGTACTTAGCTTTAACCATGAACTACCCTCCCTTTCTTTTGATAAGCCACTGGACTACTCTCTCTTGTTACTTATTTTTTTATAAGCAAAAGTATAAATAATAAAGGGGAGGATTAGAAATTTTCTACTTACCAACAGGATATGATGGCTCCTACATGTTAATGGGCATTGATTGTTTTGTTGGGGTGACAAGTCATTCTAACTCGGTTTATCATAAGTTGACAAGTGACAGTTACATAAAAAAGGATATTTTAACGATCACTTTTGACATATTTGTCAGTCTTTTGAAAAGTAGATTTTTCTTATAATGAGTTTTCTGTGGTGCCAAGACAAATTAAATTTGTAGTGGAAGATGATTCTGATCAAAATATGAATCTTTACAAACAGCATCGTAAGGAAGGTGTCAGTGATTAAGGTAGTATTGGGAAACTCTTCAATTTCATTGTACTACTAACAAGTACAAGCATGTCTTCACCCCATCTGAACTTAGCATTAATCTTGTCATGATCTGAAAAAGTCCCAAACAGAGCCTTGGTTTTCGAGTCTACCACAGAGTTTAGAGAACCTAACACATATCAGAAAGGCTTTAGGTTCAACTCTGCCCAGACTCTAGAGTCAAGCACTGCTTTACTTATTAAAACCAAGGAAACTTAAGCTTCAGCTATTCAAATTCACACAGCAAGTTAGCCATGCACTTCAAAAGTTACTTCTGTTTGTTATATTCCTTGAAACAAATTAGTTGCACCAACATCAGAGAAAAAAATTTCTGTCATTCGATAAAATTTATTTTCTTACCTATCAAAAAAATAAAAAGAAAAAATTTCTTATGAAAAAATTGGATTCCAAATGCAGAAGTCAAAGAATTTCTTGGAAGTTAGAGTTACAGCAAGTCTATTAAGGGAAGGGAATGTTTTTTCGAAGGGCATGGCCGAACAAATAACGGAAGTCATTTTACTTTCCTCCATGTGACGCAAGCATGTTACTCCCCAAAATTCCACCAACCGAAAGTACTTGGCCATAGCTGTGATAGAAGTTAAGCTTCATGGAAAGGATGCTGGTTTTTTAGTTAAAGCGTGTCAGTAACTATAATTATAATAAATAACAGCAAAGCAAAAACATAGATGAGCTGGTCCTTTACCCTTTCGCTTCTTGAATATATCTTTTCCCTACTGCTTTTTGCCTTCTCTATTTCCCCCATTTCGGAAGGCAATATCTTACATGTTTAGTATTTGCCTACTAAAGAAGAATAATGGAAGTGCATACACGCTTTGGGAGGTCAAAGCACAAACGAATATGACTATTTCTGGAGTATTATATAATTGGTGATGCCTTACCCATTTTCCTAGATTGTAACCACACGCTCCTAGCCAAGACTAGAGCAATGACCGATGAGGGATACTGTACCCAATCGTCCATATGCCAGACAAGAAAGTAGTCCCAAAAGAGTTAGACTACTTCACGCCATTTTCTATTTCCATAAAATCTTTCCTCTAGTCATATCACACCCCAACAAATATATGGCAAGTTAGCATCGTTAAGTAATGAAGCAAAGAATAACAATCTCAAGGCAAGTAGGCAAGTAGAGATCTAAAGATGGGATTTCTGATGACAAAGCACAAACGAATATGACTATTTCTGGAGTATTATATAATTGGTGATGCCTTACCCATCAAAGGAAGAATTCTTCTCTAGATTGTAACCACACGCTCCTAGCCAAGACTAGAGCAATGACCGATGAGGGATACTGTACCCAATCGTCCATATGCCAGACAAGAAAGTAGTCCCAAGAGAGTTAGACTACTTCACGCCATTTTCTATTTCCTTAAAATCTTTCCTCTAGTCATATCACACCCCAACAAATATATGGCAAGTTAGCATCGTTAAGTAATGAAGCAAAGAATAACAATCTCAAGGCAAGTAGGCAAGTAGAGATCTAAAGATGGAATTTCTGATGAAGACTAGAGAGAACATGGAATGCCAACTAAATAGCCTACTCAAATCAACAGTACCTGCAATCCCCTGTGACTTTGGGTCCAGCCCAGACACCGCGTACTGATGCGACAACTCTTTCAGTTCTTGTTACAGCATCATGAATGTTTGACTGAATGCTTCGAAGATGAGGAAGAATCTTTCCACTAAAGAGTTGATCAAGAACCAGCTCCTCCAGGACAGGCATGGCAAAAATCTCATGAAACAAGCATATGTTCCTCATCAAACGAATAGACATGCCAAACCTATAAGCAGCAACTCGTGCTGCATCAGGTACAGCCCTCATTACGAGGGTGTCCCAGGTTGGTACCTGCAAATGAAGTTCAGAAGATATAAATGAGCAATCCGGTTTAAAACAAAACCACAATGCAAAAATGTGTAGGAGCATTTACCTATAGTACTGACTAAAGGACATTAAAGAAGTGTTGAATCTATTGGAGGCTCTCATCCTTTTTCACATCATAAACCTACATCTTCACTACCAACAAAATAACGATGAGGGCCAGTCTTACTCCATTCCTCCCCATTTTACTATTCCTAGTCTCCTCCCATTTTCCTAGAAAAACTTGTTCCCATAAGTTATTTCACTTGGATGTGTAGAAACCCATACTTAAAAATACAACAACAACAAACCCAGTTTGATCCCAACATATGGGGTCTGAGGAGGGTGGTTTGCATTGGGGTCTGAGGAGAGCAGTCTGTATGCAAACCTTACCCCTACCTAATGCAAGTAGAGAGGTTGTTTCCAATAAACCCTCGGCTCAAGAAGGGCAAGAAGAAAATAATGTGTTGAAAATTATGCACGCAATTTTGGCCTCTGGTAATAAGAACGCACCTTCAAATTAGCCACAACATCAGCTAGACGATCACGAAGCACAGCAACCAGATTGCTGAGGGCTGAGCCAGAAAAGGGGCCATACCTCAACACCAGTTTCATGGAAGAGACAGCACATTCTGTTTCACTAGTGCTAAGCATATCCCAGCAATTTGCTAATTGGTTATGTAGAATAGGAACTGCAAGTTTCTCCACCAACTGAGGAATAAGATTGGCATCAGCATCATCAGTGCTTATTTCGCTTTCACCTTCTGGAAGTCCATAATTGAATAGCAAAGAGTGCCTGGAATTAAAAAAAAATATAGTTGGTAAGAGAATTAAACCTCAAGGAATTAGCAATATGAACACATGAGAGATGAAATGAAGCATTTATGTCTTGCTTCCGTAAGATTGCTACGCATGGTGCCAAATACTTCATCAAATTCAAACCAATTTATATTGCAAAAAGCACCTGGAATTTCTATATTTCACTTGGCATTATCATTATTAGCAAGTATAAATCTTTTGCCCTCTGTGACTACAATATAAAGCCACAAAGCTCCTATCCTCAAAAAGGAAGGACCAAGCTTGGAAAGGAAAAGGTTGAGGTCATAATCTTTGAGAATAATTGATTAAAATTAGTTGAGTGTACATACCAGTTCATATCCATAAAATCTGCATTTTCATGTAGAGGATCCCACTTCAGAAGCTCCAGTCTCACATAGGGTGAAAAAATAGCTGGTATACTAAGTGACATATATGCATCGCGATAGCTTGACGCATAATTTTTCTTCCATCTGTCAAACTTTTCAACAACCAGAGACAGTTGAGAGTATTCTTCATGTGCATCACCAAAAATCTGCTCGGCAACCTGAAGCAATTGATCACGGTTTGACTCATATGCTGTACTCTCGGAGTCACTTTCATCAGTACTAGATTCTCCTTCTATTTTATGATAGGAGCTGTCACGTTCTATAGCTGACATTCTCTTAACATCATTTCTCACTCTCCTTAGTTTCCGAGCCTCTGCCCTTCTAGTCGTATCCATCCTTTTCTGAAGATTCACATCTCTACCAAATTCATCTAGCTCTGCAGGTAAATCTCCTCCTTTCCTCATGGATGCTGTTGCAGCTTGAGCAGCAGCTGTGGCAGCTTCTATTGTTGCCGCATTGCTCCCACCTTTACTTAGAACTTGTCTTGCAGCATTTACAGCGGCTTCGAGTTCCCTCATTTCATCATCATTATCAGCAGCTCTCCTTTCTAAGGTAGCTTCTGCTCGTTCTTCATGAAGTTTCTGCATCTGGTCTTCAAGTTCCTCGATGTAAGGAGCTTTATCCTGTAATGATTTAAAATACCCAACAGTTGGCACACAGGATTTAGTTCTCCGGGACAACTCAAACAAACACTTTCTGCAAACGCTCAAAAATTGAGTGTGCAGACTCAACTTCTCAAAATATTAAACAAACCGGCCCTCGGTATTTTTACCCTATAATCCTACCAAATAGTCCAACTTCAGACAGCTTAAAAGTCCACTAATTTTTCACCTAAACATAGTATGATATTGTATTAGCACACGGGATATTTTAAATCCTAAACATAGTAAGGATTTAAAATACGCAACAGTTAGCACGCAGGATTTAGACAAGAGGGGTTGCTCTGATGCTAAGAAACCTCCCCTTCACAACCTATTAAACCAATAGGTTGTGAGTTCGAGTCTCCCCAAGAGCAAGGTGGGAAGTTCTTGGAGGGAAATATGTCAAGGGTCTATTTGGAAACAGCATCTCTACCCCAGGGTAAGGGTAGGGTCTACGTACACACTACCCTCCCAGACCCCATTAAGTGGGATTATGCTGGATTATTGTTGTTGTTGTTAGCACACAGGATTTAGTTCTCCAAGACAACTCAAACAAACACTTTCTTCAAAAGCTAAAAAATTGAGTGTGCAGACTCAACTTCTCAAAATATTAAACAAACCGGCCCTCGGTATTTTTACCCTATAATCCTAACAATTAGTCCAACTTCGGAAAACTCAAACAAACACTTTCTGCAAAAGCTCAAAAATTGAGTGTGCAGACTCAACTTCTCAAAATATTAAACAAACCAGGCCCTCGGTATTTTTACCCTATAATCCTAACAACTAGTCCAACTTCGGACAACTCAAACAAACACTTTTAGCAAAAGCTAAAAAATTGAGTGTGCAGACTCAACTTCTCAAAATATTAAACAAACCGGCCCTCGGTATTTTTACCCTATAATCCTAACAACTAGTCCAACTTCAGACAGCTTAAAAGTCCACTAATTTTTCACACAAACATAGTATGATATTGTATTAGTGGCTGCTAAACAGAGAATCAGAGAAACAATAATAAGAAACATCCTTGATCACGAAAAGAATAAAAAAAATCCTTATAAAAAAATGAATTAATTTTTCAAAGGCGAAAAACATAACCAAGCATTGGCATTTTAGTGGAAAGAAGGAACAAAAGAAGGAAAAAAAATATCTTGCACGCAGGATAAAAGTAGAAACACAACTAATCATTGTATAGCATCTTAGGAGGAGGGGGGGGGGGGGGGGGGGGACTGCAACTAAGTCACAAAGTAAAACCATGTCAATTACAAAAACAAGTCAACTTTCAGATAGCATTGCACAGATGCAGTTTCAAGTGTTTTTATTCAAATTCAGTGACTTTCTTATGGATATTCATCCATGACACTTCCTTCCAATATAAATTGACGGCCACGTTTATTATTTACAGTAATGACTAATGCCTCGTCAAGAGGGAGTTTATGGACCGAAAACGCATGCTTTATGCCATGGCTGCACTTCTTGGAAGAGCTGCTTTAGCAAGGGAAAGCACCTAAGCAACACTACACCGCTATGTCTAACACTGAATAATTAAAAGGATCTTAAAAAAACATCAGACTCTGCAAGAACCACCTAACAGAAAAATTTCCAGAAAGCATCCAGAGACTGATAATTGACCATCCTGACAAATTCCCATTAACTGACAATATCTACAACTGCAAGTGGTACTTATCACCCTTCTAGATCATCTTTTCTCAATTTAATTGCCTAAAACCAAATAAAAAAAGACTGCCATGCTCGTATTGAGAATACTGCCACAGTAGC
This sequence comes from Nicotiana benthamiana, assembly GCA_034376525.1. Lineage (NCBI taxonomy): Eukaryota > Viridiplantae > Streptophyta > Magnoliopsida > Solanales > Solanaceae > Nicotiana > Nicotiana benthamiana. Next base: position 50,152,896 of record CM067330.1, on the reverse strand, counting down.
CCCAGAATATAAATGGATACACATAATATGCCGATCATAAATTAGAAAACTCATACCTGTAAAAGCGTACATATAACAGAAACAAAGTCGCGAAGTTTTTGCATAAACATGTACTTCTCACCAGCAGCAGACAAAGAATTTTCCAGCGTAGTGACATTTGACAATGAGGCAGATAAATTTTCTTCAGTCTTGTTCAATGATGCCACAGTTCGGCCATGAGACTCCTGACAAGGAAGATAAATTATAATAGTGTTAGCTATGTATACATTATACTTTTTAGAATGCAACACATGCTGTTAAGTTCAGCCATGTGTACTCTGTATTTTCTGTGAGCAATAATTTTTAATAGTTCTACAGCTCTCATAGCAACATAAGAAAATGGTCAATACAGCAGCATCAATTGGAATAGGTAACAGAAGATATTGTAAATGCAATTTTGATTACATGTGCATCCCTCATTTCAAAAACTGCGTGTAGAAACAGTAGCTTTCAGTTTACATTCCTAAGTTAGTGCACAGGGGATCGGCGTGGCACCATATCTCCATGAACATAATGCAGAACCTCAATGGCTCTTTGTAAAATTTACCATAAACAGTTTCAAAGTTTTAAAAATCATGAAATCCCCACTGAAATAAATGTAAACCGACAGGCTCATGATCCAAATCACGGTCTAACTTAACCAGGACAGAGGAAGGACGCCAAACAAAACAGAGTTTACAAGAGTGCACAGAAAATGAACAACATCACACCACAAAAGCTAATTTTAGGAGCATACCAATCTAGCATTGTGTAATACCATGAAACCAATGCTTGCATGATTATCAACGATAATTTCAGGAGAATACCAATCTAGCATTGTGTATACCATGAAACCAATGCTTGCATGATTATCAACAGAATGTCAGGAAAGAGATAAAAAATGATTTAGCAAAAACCATCTTCCCGCCCTCAAGAGATCATAATAAAAAAGGATTACCTATTTCATTTATCAAACGTCTCTAACTAATGCTAATCCATGGAATTGGTAATCAGAACACATAAGAGAGTGCAATTTTTCATTTTTGTTTATTGTTTATTCTTTCGCATATGTGAACTTCTCAAGCATAGTCAATTCCAAGATAGGATAAAGGAAGAGGGTTGCATAATAATAGTCAACTATGATAAATCCTCTAAATATTGAAACTAAAACAGACTGTTACAAAAGGAGTAATGTAGCCAACTCAACTAGCTTGGGGTCGCGGTACAGTCAATTGATTGCCTGTAGTGATCATTACAACAACAACTCCCCTCAATCCCAAACAATTTGAGTGGTCCATATCAATCTTCACAGACCGTGTTATTCCATTTAAACTTATCTCATGCCAAAATATGCAAATACAAATTAGAAATACTGTATGATTTTCTGAGGGTATAAATCTATGAAAGACTAAACCACTCCTAGAAAGCATAGGACCCACATTAGAAGTGCTAGCGTCTAAAACATATGCTCAACTAATATGCATCGTCTATATACGGGCTGCTAAGTTGATCACTGAAAATAAAAGTACCAGGAAATGCACTTACAAACACTTACTTTCAATCTTCCCATACTCTCATACAAAGCATTTTTAGCAACCTCGGCCTGCTTTGAAATCGACAAGGCATCCAAGCTAGGCAAGCCTCCAACCACTCCTCCTCCAATTGTAGGACCACCGATAGAGACACCAATACTCTGTACTGAGGAATAATATACACTACTGGCTCCTGCAGCTGAAGTTCCAAGATTCACCTTCTGAACTGCAGCTGTAGCACTGGTTACACTACTACTCATAACCCCTCTATTAGAACCGCCATCGTCCAATCTTTTTCCTAAACCTTTTCTCACCTGCTCTTCTTCCCACATTTTGTCCTCCTCGTCATCCTCATTATCATTAGTATCAAAATCCTCAAACACGCCTTTCCTACCACTATCAGTTTTCTCCCCGAAGAAGCCAATTCTCCTCTGAAACTCCGGTTCCTCATCGCTCAACCCCTCCGCTTCCCCATGATTACCCCCTTCATCCAATGCTATATAGTCCCGGGCTGCAGGCCCAGCTTCCCTTAGCCTCTCCCTCTTAGCCCTTATTGCTTCTATAGTCTTTGCATCATACTGATCAACACCTACTTCATTATCCTCTTCACTTTCTTGGCCTTTTTCCTCAGCTTCAGCTCTTTGAGTACTACCCACACTAACTGGTTTCACAAGGCCTTTCAAAACAATCACTGGCTCAACGGGCCCGGGCTTAGGCCCGGATTTGGGCCCGGAAGAGCGAGAGCTAGCTAGAGTTCTGGTGTTCTTCTGGAGCTCAAGGAGAGCTTCTTTTGTGTAAGTACCAGCTTGGGGTTGTACATTAGAAGTAATTGAAGGTTTTTTAGGGGCAATTCGGTCTTTTCCAGAAGTAAGCTTGTGCGCAGAAGATGATGATGAAGAGGAGGGTTTGGTGATTCGTGAGGATCTGGAGGACGGCATAATGAAGGGACTTTCGCCGGAATCTTCTTCGTCGTCGGCGAAACTAAGTAGGGTTTTCTTTTTGGGCTTAGTAGCGGTGGTGGTAGGGGCGGGAGTTTTAGGTTTAGCGGCGGTGCCATTGGTAGCTGTCTTAGTGGTGGGGGTTTCCTCTTCGTCGCCGTCGTATCCTCCACGGCGGCGGAAGTTTCGGGATTTCGCTGACATGATTTGGTGCCAGAGACTGTTTTCACGGTGGAGAGAAGAACGTCGAATGAAGAAACAAAACGTCTAATTAAAAATTTAAAATCATCTACAAATATATTCAGTCTATGGATATTTGCGCTTCTAATATCTTGAATATTACAGTAACGAATTCTGATTTTTGTCGGTGAGATATTTGATTATTACAATTACACTATTGAATTACCCATCTGTTAGTTTAGGTTTGTATACCTACTGTTATCGGATAACATAATTTAGAAAATAGTTTAAATATAACATAAAATGTCTTATAGAAATCGAAAATTGTTATGAAATAATATAAAGACAAGTAAAATAATACAAGAATCAAGAACAATAGAGAGAAAAGTAGAGAGAAGTATTCTTATTGATACTTAGGGATTGTTAGGGATTGTTAGGGATGATTTACAATGGTAGAAGAACCCTTTATTTATAGGGATGTAGTAACTTAGCTACCAAGAATAAAACTCTAGAATCTCTCTAATTATAGAGATTCACCTTAAATAGAAGTCTATTTATAACACTCCCCCTTGAATGTCTATTCAACAATGTGCCTCGTTAAAACCAAAACCCAATGGGAAAAATTAAAGAAAGGAAAAAGAGTACACATGTTTGAATATGCGCCTATTGGTTGCCTCGTTAAAAACCTCGCAAGGAAAACCCAATTGGGACAAAACCTTGTAAGGGAAAAAGAGTGCAACGCGCATTAACTCTCTCTAATGAGTACATCAATTTATATCCTTGAGCATTTGCATTCCAATCTTGTGCATCATCTTCAAAACGATCTTTGGTAGACGTTTGACAAATCAACCATATTGACTTGAATAAATATTCCGCACCTTGAAATCATCATTCTTGATAGATATGAACATCTTCATGTAATGTCGTGGAATAACTCTTCAATATCTCCATAGATGCATTCTCAATGCCATCATGCTTATAGTTATAGCAAGATACATATGTACACAAATTGTACTAAGGATGTGGTACTTCAGAACCAAGAATTGCATATGCTTCAAGCAACTTAAATCTTTCAAGTTAAGTCATATAAGCCATATAATAGACTTTAGATGCATATCAAGTTTTCCATGTCATGCTAGACAAATAAGATATCGAAAACTGATTATACATACCTTTGACTTTATACTTTCAAGCATTTGAACTATAGGTTCAAAACTACATGTCTTTCATATGGAATCAATTCTTCTTGAATTGTATCTCTTCCATTTAGTTACTTTCTTTGGGTCAGCAAATGCGTATAGCATACTTTGCAATATGTTGCAATTGAATTATCCCTTTTATGAACTTCAGGTTCATATCATGATATTCGGGGATATACATATACAAATGATAATTCATCCCATGTAACCTTTTCTCAAGTGTTTATCATGTCTCCCCCTCATGTTAGAAAAGCTAACTTGTTTCCTCAACTTTGGGAAATCATCTTTGTGCATTATTATGTCAATATACACAGCACATTAATAATAAGATGAAATTATTTGGTTCTTGACCCTGAACCACTTGTGAGGGGAGAATATAATATACTCTCGTATACAACGTATATCAAACTGATATATATAACTTTGTTCTCATAAGAAACAGTTTAGCTATTAAGTGGAAGCACTCAATAATTATCTTGCTAAACCAACTTTGATATAAACCAACTTATCAAGATGAACTATCTTGAGTAGGAAATCTGGAAATTATGCTCGAAGTTAGATTACTGAGCAATTTACCTCGCAAGCATCGGCCAGGCTGCGGGTTAATAACAATTGCGCATGTAACCATTTCATAGATGCATCATATGTGGTATACATGGCAGGCGAATGGGCCCATATTCACCTTTGGTATTTCCAGAATTTATGGGCTTCAACCCGAACTCTTTAGTTGGTCAGTTCATTAATGAGAACAAGTGATACAAGAGAATTCGTAAAGAACTTTCTAGTTCTTTAATATTCACCTATGTGAATTTGCACATCACACTTAAAATGAGATGGCTAACACGAATGCCAACTGAATAAATTATCAATATTGGTAAACTTCAAATTTACACCATGACATGTGCACTTATCAATAAACTTTAGGTTTATTATGACATGGGTTTTTATACCAATAGATATCCACTTTATTGTGGCATTCTTTCGTTTGTGTAGTACAAACTGGAGAACAAAGCGGGTAGCTTTTCATATACAAATTACCCCGCTACAAGTTGTAGTAATAGGAGATATCAAATCCTTCCTTTATTTATAGCCTCAATATAATCAATCGCTGAATAAGTTCCTTTGAGACTTACTACAGCACAATACTCAATTGTGTTTCTCCAACATAGTAATAATTGGCTCTTCTAGAGCTCTTAATTAATTTTGTACTACCACAGATTCATTAACATCCATGTGGTGAATATCTTTCTTTAAGAGAAAGTTATACCATTATGGTCATGTCAAACTTATATGCAAGATATGTTTCTTGCATTATCGTTGTCCTTTAATAGTCATATTTCCAAAATACTTTGGCGTACAATAGGTACGTGACCAACGATCATTCATGCCATATATATAGCCAACAGGCTTGACACCATTAGGTGTTTCAACTATAGGGCTAAAAACTTCACGTTTTGCCAGGGAATTCAATTCTGATTGAATTGCTTCTTGCCACTTTGGCCAATCATGTCTTTTTCGACATTCTTCACCAGATTGAGGTTCGAGATCCTCACATTCTTGCATAATGCTAGATGCGACATTATAAGCAAAGACATTATCCACCACTATATCCACTCGATTAATATTTGCCTCAATATTGATTGGATTTATGGATAGTTCCGTATTTTTCAGAGCCTCGGGCTCAATAGATTCTTCATGAACCTCAGAATTTGTTAAATCATGAATTTCCTCATGAGATTCTTTCGTAGTGTCATTTTGATCATTTGCTTTCCTCTTTCTAGGATTTCGATTTTTGGAACCTAATGGTCTGTCACGCTTCAGGCGTGCATTTGACTCATTGGATATGACACTAGATGATTGTCCAACAGAGACATCAATACGGATTGGAACATTTTCTGCGGGGATGTGGGATTTCGTTATCCTTTTCAAGTCCGTAAATGCGTCAGGCATTTGATTTGCTATTATTTGCAAATGGATAATCTTTTGTGCCTCTTTCACAAATAGATTTATGTGGATCAAGATGAGATAATGATGCATTTTTCCACAAAATTTCCCGTTTGGTTTCACCAACTTCTCCCCCTAATTTTGGGAAAAGTGTCTCATCAAATTGACAGTCTGCAAATCGTGCAATGAACAAATCTCCTGTCAATGTTTCGAGGTAGCGAATAATGGAGGGCGATTCAACCTCAACATATATTCCTAACCTTCTTTGCAGACCCATTTTGGTGCGGGATGGCGGTGCTACATGCACATATACTGCGCATCCAAAGATTCTTAAATGGGATATATTGGGTCCATGACCCAAAACCAATTGCAACGGGGAATATTTGTGTCAACTCGTCAGTCAGAGACGAACTAGCATTGATGTATGCAAAATGGCGTGTCCCCAAACCGAAGTGGGCAGCCGACGAACTAGTATTGCTGCATGCAAAATGGCGTGACCCCAAACCAAAGTGGGCAGCCGACGAACTAGCATTGCTGCATGCAAAATGGCGTGACCCCAAACCGAAGTGGGCAGCCGACGAATTAGTATTGCTGCATGCAAAGTGGCGTGAACCCAAACCGAAATGGGCAGCCTCGTTTTCATGAAGAATTCAAGATTATTCTCATCTATTGTCTCAATATGATATCCATTTTGAATGATATCTTTAAAACTCAACAAGTTCCTTTTAGACTTGGAGGAGAACATTGCGATTGATATCATTAAAACTCAACAAGTTCTTCTTAGACTTGGAGGAGAATATTGCATTCTCTAAGATAAACGTCGTGCCTTTGGGCAGAGTTACAGTTGCTCTTCCGGAGCCTTCAATCAATTTACTTCGCATGGTTTGACATATAAAAGAAAATATACGAACATGAGAATAAACAACTTCAATCCGTTTGTGTCACATTTAAATAATATTTTCAAAATCTGCTGCGGTCAGTTGACAAACTAAATCAGATAGTCGATTATATGGATTACTATGCAGCTTGAAAATTTTAGTTTAAGCATTTTCATAAAACAATCGATTGTTAAACACACACAATCGATTGTTGAACATTGACAATCGATTGTTAAACACACACAATCGATTATTTGCTATTTTTGAAAAACTTCAGATCACACTGTCTTAAGACAATCGATTGTTAGACATAGACAATCGATTGTTGGTTATTTTTGAAAAATTCCAGACCTCACTGTATAAAGACAATCGATTGTTAGACATAGACAATCGATTGTTGGTTATTTTTTGAAAAATTCCAGATCACACTGTTTTAAAGACAATCGATTGTTAGACATAGACAATCGATTGTTGAACATTGACGATCGATCGTTTTGCAGTTTTAACGCGAAATATTAGATAATCGACTAGTTTTTCAGGTTAGTCGATTACCTCTACTGGAAATTAAAAATATTATTGATGTTTGAGCATATTGAAATATTCTAAAGAACTAATACTAACATTATATCATAAATTAACTAATACGAGTTAGTACTAATGACTATTAGTTTATTCATTAACTAATACAAATAAGTAAAATAAAATCAAATAGCTCCATCTTCTTTCATCACGGATCCATTACCGATTAGGTGGTCTATCTTCCCCTCGGGTTGCTCAAAGAAGTCTGCCACATCCAAGTGGGTGATGTCAAAGTTGTCGTCAGAGACGAAATTCGTTTCAGGGCGTTTATTCTTTCGAGATGCTTGATAAAGGTCAACCAAATGTCATGGTATACGGCAAGCCTTTGACCAGTGCCCGTTTCCACCGCAACGATAATATATAGTTTATAAACTATTTGCTTTTGGATTCTTATCGTATCGTGCTTGTGGCAGAGTGACCAACTTCAGGTTGTCATATCTCTTCTTTAAGCCATTCCCCAAGATGGGTGGATCTTTGATTGTGATATATTCAATTTTCAAACCTTCATCAAGGTGATGGCGCAAGAAAATTAAGGCCTTAGCATAGTTTCAAACCTTCATCAAGGTGATGGCGCAAGAAAATCAAGGCCTTAGCATAGTTTTGGGTGGATGCATTATTTCTGTCTTTAATGGCGTCTCCAAGACCCATAGCATCTAAGTGGATTTCAGCATCCAACACCCATGTCATATAGTTCTTGCCCGAAATTTCAAGGGCAACGAACTTTCTTTTCATAATGTCAGACATAAAACAAATTTACATCAAGAGCGTGTTCATACTTACGGGCTCTATTACAATTATCACATTCACTTCAGGGAATGGATCATAATCATGTGCTTTACACAATCTCATGTCAAATATTACTTTCATAAAGTGAAAGATTATTTTGAGAATCTTTATTATTCTCATTATCACAATAATGACGATTATAATTTCGTCTATTGCCACGTCCACATCCATTGATACCTTTACGGTAATAATTTTGCCTTCTTTCAGACTTATCACATACTGCTTCCACATTCTCTAAAGGGAATGGAGCAAATTCAATGGGACGGATTTTCAATTCTTTGCCCACAATCATACATGAATTTAATCATGGCAGGACATAGAGATTTTACCACTTCATGTGGTTACAATTTCTTACAAACTCCATTAGAGTTATAATCAAACTTTGTTGTCTATGTTTGTATATAAAATCAAATTATAGAATTCCAAGAATTTGAAAGGGAAAAGTAAGTTACTTACCTTTAAGGTATACCAATTATATTTTCAATGTTTTCTTCCTTTTCTCTCTTCCGTTTCTGTTTCCTTTTTTTTTTCTCTTCTTTGTTTTTCGTTTCTTTTCTCTTCTTTCTTCATTCTTTCTTTAAAGCAAAACCTTGCACAAACAAAAGTTAAGACAATCGAAAATTTCAATTGGTTAGAGACTCGTGCTGATAACATGTTATGAAATAATATAAAAGACAAGTAAAATAATACAAGAATCAAGAACAATAGAGAGAAAAGTAGAGAGAAGTATTCTTATTGATACTTAGGGATTGTTAGGTATTGTTAGGGATGATTTACAATGGTAGAAGACCCCTTTATTTATAGGGAGGTAGTGACTTAGCTACCAAGAATAAAACTCTAGAATCTCTCTAATTATAGACATTCACCTTAAATAGAAGTCTATTTATAACAAAAATAGATTTTTTAATTAATTAAATGTAAAAATAATTATGCGTGTTTATCCTAAAATTCATTAGGCTAATCAATTAAATTTAAAACTATGCCGCAAACAATTCGATTAGACCAAGACATGATATGAATATAGTGATAATAAAGCAATGAGATACATAAGTTGAACAACTAAACAAAATACATAAAGATTGAAATCCAAGCAGATTGATAGTCGGAATCAATGTAGATCGTTCACCATACACATATAGCAGTAAAAGAGATGATGTGGACAAAGTGTATGCAAATCACGTAAACTAAGCGTGCGACCTTTATAATTTTGATTAAAAATATCTCAAATCAAAAGGAAAAAAATATAAATGAAAAAGAAAGAAAATCAACCCCCTCCAAAATAAGTAATACCCGTATTCCCTCTCACCCCTTTATGTTTCTTTTCCCCTTTCCCCATTGACGTCTGCACCTCCCCTACTTCCCTTTTTCTTTTCTTTCTCCCCTACTCCAATCTTTCCCCGATATATTCTCTCTTTTTGTTCTAAAGCCTAACACTAGTGAAAAATAAAGAAAAACAATAGATTTTATCAAAAAAATTTGTTAATTCTTTCTTTCACATTAACTCTCTCTCCCCTTTTTGTATCGATCTCAAATTGAAAGACAACAATTTAAAGAAAAAGACTATCAAAAAATTGACGAATTTTGGTTGGAAAATTCTACTTATGCAATCTGACTTCTTCTCTCTTTCTGACTTCACAATTCGTATCCTTCTTTGATATAGATTCGTTGGCTCTTTTGTTGTCTTGACGGAATTTTAGTAGGTGCCTTATCGACTCTTTGACTTGCGGTACGGATTTTATAAATTTTGTTAGAAGTGAAAGATGAAATGAATTTTCATGGCTAATTGAGTCAGTCAAGTTTGATAAATTAATTTTAAAAAGGGACCCACAGATGATACATGTATAAAATAATAAATGGCCTTCACATTTGAGGTGTTCTTCTTTGTGGCAATTGAGTTACACGCGGGTTTGTCTACACTCAATTGATTGAGTTGAGGTACTAAAATGGAAAAATCTAAAGTTTAAATATTGACTTTACAATCTCGTACAATTTTAAGTGGCCACGAAACTATTTCTCCTAGCTACAAGTAATTTTATACTGGCTTTCCTATAACCGTATGTACTATATATTGTATACAGAATACAAGTGTGTATGAGCTGTGTATTTTGCCCTATGTATGAAATACTGTAGAATTAAGCTGATGTGTATAAGTGGAATGATATCTGGACTGTCCAAAGTGTATCTAATCTAAGGGCCATTTGTTTGCCCACGTGTCTAATCTTTGGACTAAAAGATGAATCTCATCAATCAGTTAGCTTAGTCAAAATTAGATCGTAGGTTTTTCTCTCTTCTCACTTTACCGAAATTAGCTTTTTCGATCTTTATTCTCTCAACTGAAACACGTTGCTTGCTTTCATAATTTTGTAATGCCTTATAATCAACACTCCCCTCTAATGGCAGATTGCACACCCAACTTGCAGATCAATTGATGATGTAAAGTACCGGAAAGGGGTTTGATTAAAACATTGGCCAATTGGGAACCAGAAGGAATGAAAAACAACCCGGAAAGTTATTGTTGACGAACAAAGTGACAGTCAAATTCGACGTGCTTTGTTAGTTCGTGAAATAAGGGGTTTTCTATCTATGTGAATTGTAGCTTGACTATCGGAGAAGACTGAAACGGGTAGCTTTGGTGGTGCTGAAATATCAGAAAGAAGACGAATCAACTAGGTAATCTCAGCAACGACTCTTCTCATAGATCGATATTATGTTTTGGCATATGATAAAGAGACTGAGGTATACTTCTTAGATTTTCAAGAAATTGGAGAACCTCACAAACTTATAAAGAATCCACCAACAAATCTTCTTGTTTCAAGACATGCACCATGATTCAATAGATCAGGTCCACTTACTTTTTCTTTTGTTGATTTCAAATGGGTTTGGTTGGTATAATGGAAAATAGGAATATTCGGTGATTCAAGAAGTGACTTGTCGGAGTCGCTGAAAGCCAGTAAAGAGAATGAGGGATCAGCAGACTGGAAAATCCCAAGACCTAGATCCTTCAGAAGATACCTAAAATAGTGATACACAGCATCAAGGTAAGGTTTGCGTGATCTTGCATGTATTGACTAAGATGCTGCACAATGCAAAAGAAAGATTAGGACGGGTGCGAGTAAGGAAGCTCAATTTACCTAGAAGCCATCAATAAAAGGTCGGATCAGGCAAAGGCTCCCCCGAATTGGCATAAAGTTTGTTGTTTGCATCAATTGGAGAAGAGGCATGCTTCAAAGACAAGTAGTCAAACTCAGAAAGAAGATCAAAGGTAAACTTTCTCTGATTGATAATCAATCCCTTTACTTCTCTAATGATTTCCATACCTAGGAAGAAATGAGCATCTCCTAGATCTTTATTTTTTAAATTCTGCATCCAAGAAATAGGTAAGATCATACAATTCTTGTGTGTCATCACCTATAAGTAAAATTTCATCAATATAGATTACCACGGTAGAAATAGAAGTCCAATGTTTTTGATGAAAAATGAGTAGTCATTGAGAGAGTGTGAATATCCCTTAAAGTTGAGAGTTGCTAGCAGTCTAGCATACCACTGACAAGATGCTTGTTTAAGTCCATATAATGACTTTCTTAATCCGCACACATGATTAGGGGAATGAGGTTCCATACCTTGTGGAAATTTCATATATACTTCTTCATCTAGGTCACCATGCAAGAAAGCATTGTTTATATCTAACTGAAACAATCCCCATCCTTTTTTCTATTGCAACTGCCAAGTAGGGGTGTGCATTCGATTTATCGATTCGATTTTGACCAACAGCAACAACTACCCAGTATACTCCCACCAGGTGGGGTCTGGGGAGGGTAATATGTAGACGAGCCTTACCCCTACCCGAAAGGGCAGAGAGGCTGTTTCCAATCGACCCTCGGCGCATAGGAAAAAGGGAAATCAGCTGTAAAACAAAAACAATAACAATATGCTTATCGATTTGAACTTATGCTTATCGTTATCGTTTCAATAAGGTTTCGATTTTTTTTGATTTTGATTTATCGATTTTTGGGGCTTATCGATTCGGTTATCGATTACACCAATAAGAAAATTTTCGGGATTCCACAAAAAGTATATCGCTACAAACACGCCTAACTAATATGGACAAAAAGAAGCTAAAATAAGAAGAGCATTGTTTGTAACATAAATATTGTGTCAACAAGCACATAAAACGAAATTAAAGTAAGGGATCAAATGTATGCCGCCAACACTGCAACGGTATAAAAAAATAAAATATATCATCGCGGCTAATTTTATTTTTCATTAATTTGAACTTTATTCCATTGAGCTTTAAATATGATCATTCCTTAAATGTGGTAGAGGAAATATAGCGCTAGGGACTTAGGGTAAAGGAAATGGTATTATAAAATAAGGGTAAAAAAAATTTAAAAAATAGTGTATGTTATCGGTTTATCGATAAACCGATAAACCGAAAAGGACAGAATCAAAGTCGAAATCGATAACTCGATAAGGAAAATTTTGAAATCGAAATCGATAAATCGATAACAAATAATCGATTCGATTTATCGATAAGCCGATTCGAATGCACACCCCTACTGCCAAGAGACATCTAATAGTAGTCATTTTGACCATCGGTGAAAAGTCTCTGTAAATTTCTATACCTTCTTTTTGAATATCATCCCTTATCATCAATCTTGCCTTTAAACTTTCAATAATTCCAACGAATTTGTATTTCACCTTATATACCTATTCGCAAGGTAGAGTTTTTTCTCAACGAGTAGTTCAACCACTTGAAGGTGTAATAGGAAATAAATTGTCAAAAGTTTAATCATGGATTATATCCCTAGAGCCAGATTTAGGAGAGGGTGAAAAATAATAAAGTGAAGATCCCTTACAGAGGAATTACCCAAAGGATTGGTTGGAGAGTAAGGACATGGATTAGTGGTGGGAGTGACTTGGTCAAAATTAGTGTTTGAACCATTAGGAGAAAACATGAAATTGCCCTACTTTTTAGGTGCAACGGGGTAAACATGTTCATAAAAAATAATTTCTAGAAAATCTCTTTGGTTTTTAAATTCAGTACTTTTTATCCTTTTTTGCCAAAAAGGTAACCTGTAAAAAGTCAAGATTCTGCCCTAGGCTCTACTTTGTTTCTGCTATGAGAATATATAGAGACAAAACACAAACAACCAAAAGATTTAAAATGATAGTATGATGTAACTTTTCCAACCAGAGCATCATAAGGAGTTTTAAAACTCAGTGTAGAGGGAAATATGTTTATTAGATACCTAGAAATGAATAAGTCAATAAACATTCTCCCTAATATCTAAATGGAAGATGTGATTGAGAAAGTAGAGCCTTACAGGTCTGCAAAAGGTGTTTGTGTTTTCTTTTCACAACTCCATTTTATTGTGTGGTGTGATGGTAAATGGTTTGGTGTAAATCCCATGGGAAGAAAAAAATGCTGAATGAGTTACCCCACTTCCTAATTCTATGGTATTGTCAGATTTTACTATCTTTATCTTAGTGTTGAATTTCCTTTCTACCATAATTATAAAAGATTTAAGAATAGTAAAAGCATTGCCTTTTGTGCTCATCATGAAAGTCCATGTTCCTCTACTGTAGTTAAGAAATACTTGTATTCTTGATATGTAGGTGTTCTGTATGGTCCTCAAGCGTCTATGTGGATTAAATCTAAGATTCGTGAAGTACAGATAGAACCTGAAGGAAAAGGCAGCTTGGGTTGTCTAGCAGAAGGAAAAATATCATATAGAGCAGCTGAATTATTGGTGGAGAAGAAACGTAACCTCTTAATTTTCTTCATATTGGTTATAGGAATATGTCCTAATCTCATATACCACATAAATTCTTCATTTTTACTAGAGTTACAACAAAAATCAGAATCTTGAAACTTTTCATTAATGGATGAAACATTGTTATTACATCTGAAAATATAAAAAGGCTCACAACTAGAAACTACGATAGGTACTGCTTTATTCTTGATTAAAACTCCTCCCTTAGACAGACTAGAAGTAGTCATGGTATTAATAGATGGTTGAAGAAGATATAATCCTCCCTTAGCGTCACCAAGTTCCACTAGTCTCTTCATTGAAGGGCCCTGCAACATAGAATTACTAGATGAGAAGAGAAAAAGACAATTTAATTGTTCGCATAACCTTTTGGATAGAAATGAGATTATATTTGAAAGCAGGTATGTAAAGAACATTTTCAAGAATGAGATCAGGAAGGACACACACCTTGACTTTGTAAGAGTTAGGAAGGATGACATAGATTGGAACAACAAGTGATTTAAGCTCATATGTTCTGAGGCACCTGAATCAACTATCCAACAATCTGAATTGAAAGATGAAAAACAGGAGAAATAAGTAGTAGTTAAGATCTTTATACCAGCACAATTAGCATTAGCAATGAAATCTTGAGTTGAACTACTTCGCTGACCAACCTTCACTGCTCCTGAGACAATGTTGGAGTACTTAGTGAATTCTCAGTGGTAGAAGCTGTCTACACCTGACTTTCCTGAGCTCCAAGCACTGCATTTCCATGTGATTTCATTATGAATTTTCTCTGCTTTGTGAACTTGGATTCTGGAGGAAACCCATGGATCCTATAGCATTTGTCAATGTTGTGCCCTGTCTTTTTGTAGTAGGCACATGTCTGATTTGCTCTTCCTCCATCAAAAACTACCGTTACATTTCTTCCTTCTTCAATTCCAAATCTTTGATTTTCTCTTTGATTGTTGGCATAAGGAAAGGAGAAGAGTCTTATGGGAATGAAATGATCACTCTCACCTCTCTTTATTTCTCATCTTGCATCAGAAGTGCATCAGCCCGGTTAACAGATGGCAAGGGTGAAATCACCAGGATGTTGCTTTTGACTGCTCCATAAGATTCACTCAATCCCATCAATAATTGGATGTGTCTTTCATCCTGCAGTGCCTTTTGCAAGTGACTCTTTCCTCCATAGTCATAAAGGCAAGTGCAAGTTACACAAGTGTTCAAAGCATCTAACTCATCTCATAATTTCTTCATCTTAGTAAAGTAAGCTGCAATGTAATCTGAACCTTATGTTAGCTCACTTAGCTCCTTTCGGAGGTGGTAAAGTTGTGCACTAGTGCACTAACCAAATCGATCTTCAAGATTGGTCCAAATTTCACGAGCAGTTTTGAATAGAGCATACTTTCAGCAATTTCCTTAATGAGTGAGTTCAAAATTCAAGATATTGCTAGTATACCCTACTTTAAACCGATTAAAGTAAGGTATAACACATTAGGAAAATTCGAGTTTAATTGAAGTTAAAAAGTCGCCACCTAATTATTTCTATGGTGAATTAGGACACCTATATTAATTAAAGCATGTTGAACATATAACTTCATTAATGGTCTACTTGACCTAAAGATTCTAGGTAAGAGTTCAATTAAGTTCAATTAATCTAAATAGGAATTTTTTAAGGCACCCTTTAACCAATCGAACTAAGTTAATTAACTTAGCCCAAGACTTAATGTTGTGTCTAAAGTAATTGTTACGTCTAAAGAATTTTGCAAGTCTAAATGTGAAATACAAAGTAGACTAAGACTTAATTAGCCCAAAGCTACTGTTTATTTCTAAAGTTAAAAAGCCATTCCGAATTTCAAAAACATTTTCAAAGTTAAAAATCAATGTTATATGTCTAATAGAAAGGGCCGGTGTTCTAATATATTTAGCCCTATAGTCTTGGACTTTGTCAAGTTAACTAATTTCTTCAACTTAATTAAATATCTCAGATGATTAAAAGGACAGGTATCCACTATATGTTCCTTTAGATCTGTAGACCAAAAATCAGTTGAATTCAAGATATTTCAAACATTAAACACAATCATCAAAGCAAACAAATATTCATAGTAAATAACTGAAAGAAAGTTGTCAAGCATAATGTTCTGCATAACCAATTAAAGAAGAACTATAACAGAATCTAATTTTTGAATCACTATTTGCTAGTGGTCTCCAATTATTACTGATGTTTCTATTGGGTGTCTAAAGGTACTTGAATACATATGCGTATGTATCTTCCTCTCAACATAGAGAAGGTGCATGAGTCGATTTTTAGTAGTCCACCTAATTTTCTACCAACTTTTTCTAATATTTTTTTTGTCATAGAACTCTGTTGGAAGCTGTGGTAGACGAAATCCATATAGTTATGGTAGAGAGGGTAGCTTCTTATGGTACAAATTTTGGTTCCCATTTACGTATTGAAAGGAAATTCTCAGAGACAAATCATGGTCCTAGATATAGTGCTTTAGCCATATTTTCTTCTAGACTAAATTCGACATAAAGAAATCTCATCCTAGGTCAATCATGATTCACTGTTCAGATGGTTTCCATAAGTCAATTAGTTTAGAGCGAAGATATTGATGTGACATTCTACGTCCAAAGACCTTTATGATTATAGAGAAGCGCCATGGAAAGTATAGGCGGTTTTTATATTATTGAGAAAGAGGGATTGAGCCTTCAATATTTTTCCCCTTATTATCTTTGATGATTGTGGTGACGTCATCCTCATAGTAATCATTTTGGTAGATTACCGATTTATCCAAAAGCATTTCCTTGTAGGAATATAGTGTTGCTTCTTGCATGTCCATATAGTTATTATTGCCCGATGATTCCTATGGTATAAGTAGTGTAATAGTAATTGTATTCACGGGGTTATGTCTTAGAGAGAGGGTAGAGTTTCTCTATTTATAACTTTTATTACCAAAAAAGATCTACACCATATTACAATGACTAAAATCAGAAAAGAAATCCTACCAAACCTTCACTGTAAAAACTCCATTTTTCTAGCATACTCCACTAGTAAACAATCGAACTCGATCTCTTGGAGTTCTGGTATACAATACCTATGCTGCGAAGACTTTCCGTTCTATACTCATATATATTTATTTAATACTGTATTATAGTTAAAATAATTTAGTGTACAAAAATATTTCGCATTCACGTGAGGTTCGAGGAAGGATCACACTTTTCAGAATATGATACAGACAATCTAATTTAATACAAGCATTGCTCGAATTCGTCGTCCATAATTCAGCACCATTGTATCTGTAATGAAGATTATATTTATTATGCTTACCAATTGAAAGTTGTCCCTGGGGCCTTGACACTTCAATAAGGGGTATTTGCATTCGTTTCAATCCTAAGGGGTCAATGTCACATTTCTGAACTCTAATGCCACTAATAATGTAAATTCCTACTGGTTTCTCTTTGGGATATAGCATTCTTTTAAACTATAGTGTCCTAACGGGTTTGCTCCTCCCATTGATATAGATATCTGGTAACTATGTCTATTATAGCATTTTTTGATCCTTTAATTAGTACAATAAAATATAATTTTAATCCTTTTAATATATAACTGAACGAATTTAATTTTTAATTAATAAAAATATGTATTTTTAGTCCTTTATATAGGAAATACATTGCACTGAAACTATTTTTTTAAAATTACATTAGTGTCGAATAATGAGGAATAATATAAACTTAACATAATGCATTGAGAATTAAAATGGTGTAATGCTGAAGATTTACAAGTAGAGGGATTTACAAGCAGAGGGATCAATGGTGTAATGCCTGTCTCAGGGGAAAAAGGCAGAGTATGGATCTTATGGAATCCAAAGATCTTCACAGTCACTAGTGTTCTGGAGGAAAGCCAGCTGATCCACAACAGGGTTTCCAGCAGAACAGGGGACCTGTGCTTACTCACTGTGGTCTATGGATTCAATGGACTGGAGCAAAGAAGAACTCTATGGAGCAGTCTACAAAATTTGGCAAAAGGAATTAAAAAACCATGGGTTGTAGCAGGGGATTTCAATGCAATCTTGTGTGACAAAGACAGACAATCATGTAAGTCAGTCAGATTACCAGAAACAGTGGAATTCAGCAATTGTCTACACCTTACTGGACTGACTGAACTACCCTGGACAGGTGACTACTACACATGGACTAATAAGCAAACTGGTGTGGACAGAGTATGCAGCAGGCTTGACAGAGTGTTTGACAATTATGACTGGAGTATCACCTGGAATCAGGTGGTCACTGAGTATGATGTACCAGTAATTTCAGACCATAATCCAATGATACTAACATTGAAATCATCCACCTCGAAAGGAAAGAGGCACTTCAAATTCTTCAATGTATGGGCTGAACACAGAGATTTTCAATACATTGTGACAACAGTATGACAGGAGGGGAAGACAGATACCATGAGAACAATATGGGACAGACTTAAAGCCCTGAAGACTCCTTTGAAGACACTCAATAACAAGGAATTCAAAACAATTACACTTAGAATTGAGCAGTGTCGACAGGAACTGGGAATCATACAAAATCAATTGAGTCAAGCCTACAATGATGCACTACAACAGAAGGAGAAGGAACTGATATTGCAACTGGAAAAATGGTCTTTGATTGAGGAGAGTGTCCTGCAACAGAAGGCAAGAGCAAAGTGGATACAACTGGGGGACTCCAACACCAAATATTTTACTGCAGTAATGAAGGATAGAAGTCAGCAGAAGCAGATTCATGAAATTACCAATGCACAGGGCATCAGGCTGACTACACCAACAGAAATTAAAGAGGAAATTCTGGGCTTCTACAAAGCACTGATGGGCACTGCTGAACCAACACTACATGCTATCAATCAACTGTACATGTCCAATGGCTCAAAAATGAAGCAACAGCAAAGACAGGAACGGTGTGCTCCAGTTACTGAAACAGAAATAACAGAAAGCCTCAAAGCTATTGGAGATGACAAAGCACCAGGAATAGATGGATACACTGCAGTCTTCTTAAAAAATAGCTGGAGCATCATTGGTCACCAAGTCACTAATGCCATTAAGCAGTTCTTCAACTCAGCAAAGATGTGCAGACCAATCAACTGTGCAACCATTACTCTCATCCCTATAATGTCCAAACCAGCTTCAATCAAAGAGTATAGACCTATATGTTGTTGTACTTTTCTCTACAAACTCATCCCCAAAGTACTGGCTAATAGGTTGCAGAAGGTGATGGCAAGCCTTATCAATGAAGCCCACGCATGCTTCATTCCAGGTAGGAAAATTCAGGACAACATCATCCTAGTCCATGAGCTTGTTAAAAGCTATACTAGGAAGCATATCTCCCCCAGATGTATGATTAAGATAGACATCTAGAAAGCATATGATTCAGTGGAATGGGTGTTTTTAACAGATAGGATTCCCTAGCACTTTCACCACATGGATTATGGAGTGTATATCAACAGTGAGCTACTCAGTTCTGGTTAATGGAGAGCCAACAGTTCCATTTGCTGCAGCCAGAGGATTGAAGCAATGGGACCCCATGTCCCCTTTCCTTTTTGCCTTGGTCATGGAGTACTTAAGCAGGGCCTGCACTGAATTACAAGATGATCCAACATATCAATTCCACCCCAGATGTAAAAAACTGGGTATTACACATATGTGTTTTTCAGATGACTTGTTGCTGTTTGCTAAGGGAGACCTCAACTCTGTTAAGGCATTATCCAACTGTTTTTCTCAATTTTCAGCAGCCTCAGGCCTCAAGGCCAACTTGAACAAAAGCTCAGTCTACTTTGAAGGAGTACCAATACCTGTGCAGAAGCAGATCCTTGACCATCTTGGCTATGAACAAGGCCAACTGCCTTTCAAGTACCTGAGAGTATCACTGAGCACCAAGAAAATTACTCTACTACAGTGGCAACCTTTAGTGAAAAAAATCACAGCTAGGATCACTTCTTGGACCGCCAGAACCCTGTCCTATTCTGGAAGACTTCAACTGGTGCAATCTATCATCTTTGGTATTCAAGCTTACTGGGCTCAGTTGTTTATCTTTCCAGTGAAAGTGCTTAAAATGATTGAAAGTATCTGCAGGAGCTTTATTTGGTCTGGGATGAATACTGTCACTAAGAAAGCATACATCTCCTGGGACAAAATGTGCACCCCAAAATCAGTAGGGGGAATGAATCTAAATAGGAATTTTTTAAGGCACCCTTTAACCAATCGAACTAAGTTAATTAACTAAGCCCAAGACTTAATGTTGTGTCTAAAGTAATTGTTACGTCTAAAGAATTTTGCAAGTCTAAATGTGAAATACAAAGTAGACTAAGACTTAATTAGCCCAAAGCTACTGTTTATTTCTAAAGTTAAAAAGCCATTCCGAATTTCAAAAACATTTTCAAAGTTAAAAATCAATGTTATATGTCTAATAGAAAGGGCCGGTGTTCTAATATATTTAGCCCTATAGTCTTGGACTTTGTCAAGTTAACTAATTTCTTCAACTTAATTAAATATCTCAGATGATTAAAAGGACAGGTATCCACTATATGTTCCTTTAGATCTGTAGACCAAAAATTAGTTGAATTCAAGATATTTCAAACATTAAACACAATCATCAAAGCAAACAAATATTCATAGTAAATAACTGAAAGAAAGTTGTCAAGCATAATGTTCTGCATAACCAATTAAAGAAGAACTATACCAGAATGCTTGCTACATTCCCTTTCCCTTTTCATTCTCTGTTCGGATATTTTTGAGAGAGGCGAAAGAAAAATGAAGACATAGGTGCGAGTTCTAGGTATAACAGTGACATCGAGTGTGGAAGCAACCCAAGAACATTTCCGTGTGTCAGCCAAACAAAAGAAAGAGAAGAAAAGGGTTAAAAGGAACTCTAATTCAAATAGCCATGAAAGAGAAAAAAAATACCCGAAGTAAAACATCATATAATTTTATAAAATTTACACCATAATAGATACTACAACATCCTATATTAACAGTAAAAAAAAAAAGAACCTAACTTTTACTTTAACAAAAATTGAATCTTATACATTCACAAGATATAGACGAAGAAATGGATCACACTTGTGGCGAGCCGGCCAGTCGTCTCATGAGTTACCGTTTTCCCCCATTTCTATTTCTTTATATGCTTTGTTTATCTGTGTTTTGTTGGATCAGGCTGGTCGGATCGAACCCGGGATGATTTTGTTAAGGTTTGAGACACTTAGTCTCTTTTGAGGAAGCTTAAGTTGGAAAAGTTTACCGGATCTTGACTTATGTGTTAGAGGGATCGGATGTGCGTTAGAGGGATCGGATGTGCGTTCCAGTGGTTCAGTTAGCTTCTGGAGGTGATTTGAGGCTTAGGAGTGTGATTGGGATAGGTTTTAGATGTTCGAAGTAGATTTAGACTTAGAATTGGCGAAGTTGATATTTTGGCGATTTCTGGTTGGTAGACGAGATTTTGATATATGGGTCGAAATGGAATTCCGAGAGTTGCAATAGCTTCATTATGTCATTTGGGATGTGTGTGTAAAATTTTAGGTTATTGGACGTGGTTTGGTTGAGTTTTTTATCAAAAGCAGAATTCGAAAGATTTTAGAAACTTAGGCTTAAATCTGATGTGTATTGATTGATTTGATGTTGTTTGAGGTGTTTTGAAGATTGGTACAAGTTTAAATAAGGTTTTAGGATATGTTTGTACTTTTGATTGAGGTCATGGGGGCCCGGGGGTGATTTCGGATGATTGACGGAGAAGTTTGGATTTTGTTGCAGCTGTTGAATTTGCTGCTTCTAGTAGTTTTGCACCTGCGGATTAGGGACCGCATATGCGGCGCCACATAAACGAAGGATTGGTCGCAGAAGTGAAAAAGGTCTTGGGAGCATGAACCGCAGAAACAGTTAGGGTGTCCGCATATGTGGAGTTGCAGGTGCAGAAGGTTGATCGCAGAAGAGGTTTCTGGTCGGTTAAGTGATTTTTGCATAAGTGGATGAATGACTATAAATGCGGTACCGCATAAGCGGGTCTTCCAGATGCAAAAATGTCTGGTCAGATCATATAAGTTATTTCATTAGCGATTTTGTGCTATTTTCACCATTTCTATTTCGGGTTTGGAGCTTTTTGGGCGATTTGAAAGAGGGATTTCAAGGGAACGTCATTGAGGTAAGGAATTTGGACTTGAAACTCATTCCTATGCTATTATTTCACATATTAGAGCTAAAAATTATGAAAATTAAAGGTAGGGAAAACTAGGGTTTAGTTTTTGAGACCTATGATTGAGGGTTTGGTGGACCATTTGAGGTCGAATTTCTGAACTTTTGATATGTATGAACTCGTGGGAGATAAGGAATCTATTGGTATAAAAATTATTGAATTTTGAGACGTGGCCCGGTGGTTGGATTTTGGTAATTTCGAGATTTGTGTCATTTATTGATTATTTTTGCTTGAGCTTCTTTCCCTTAGCCTATTTTGACGTCCTCATTCTGATTTAGGACAGATTCGACCTGAGTGGAGGCTGGTTCGAGGGGCAAAGGCGTCGTGAGCTAGAGATTTGACTGGTTCGAGGTGAGTAATGATTGTAAATAATGTTATGAGGGTGTGAAACCCCTAATTGCATATCGTAATGCTATATTAAGGTGAGGCACACGGTTAATGACGAGCGTGGGATCGTGCACTATTGGGGATTTTGACTTGGTCTGTTCCGATTGATAATTTTACCACGTATTTGACTGAAATCTATTTTCTATCATCATTATTTGGGTTGAATCCCATATATAGGCTTCGTGCCAGCTATTTGAACCCTTCGGTGGATTTTTATTGATATTTCCTCACTGTTTTGACTTTACACTTGAACTAAGTCATGTTATTTCCACTGTTTTCATATTCAGCCATGTTTACTCAATTTTAATGCTTTAATGATATTTGGGCTGAGAAACAATGTTTGACTATTACCCGAGTGGCTGAGGATTTTTGAATGAGTCAGACCGAGGGCCTGAGATATGAACGCCACGAGGTGACTTGATTGATATGAGGTTGAGAGTCTAGTGATGATGCCATGAGATGACTTGATATTGCGCTTGGGGAGTAAGGGGCCTCTCTAGGAGTCTGCACACCCCAGTGAACGCGGATACCTCTTGTGATATGAGATTGAGCCCGATGGGCTGGTATTGTTTTGAGATATTGCCCGAGGGGGAGATATATTGTTTATGCTATGCCCTAGGGGCGAACTTCTATGTGTTTATTTTTCCTTAATTGCTCGTCAATTTCCTGCTTACTTGTTGAATAAGGAATTTATATATCTTTTCACTGGTTTACTGTTTGGAAATGGTTTTACTGCTTCATTATAGAATGCTTTGAGCATTTTGTGTTTTCTTGCTTTCAGTCGTTATTTTCAATTGTTACTTACTGTGTTGGAGTACTCACTTTACTCTCTGCACCCTGTGTACAGATTCAAGCGTATCTGGTCCCGCTCCGAGTGCTGATCATTTCCAGCTTCAGGTGGATCCGAGGAGTCTTTAGTTAGTTGTTGGCGTTTGTAACCTAGAGCTCCTCCCTATCTCTTTTCCTTTATGTTCTTATTTTTGTACTGAACTCTGTAGTGAATTTGGAGTATTCCGTATTATTAGATGCTCGTGACTTGTGACACTCCAGTATCGGGCTGTGTTTGGGGTGTATTCTGCATATTATTCTATCATTTGTTTAACTGTGGTTTATCTATCATGTTTAGACTAGTACTTAGTACTTAACTGCTAATAATTGGAAAGGAAGTGTCGACTGGATTTGTCTTCACGAGAGGTTCCATCATGATCGGGTCCGGGTTTAGGTTCGTGACAAGTTGATATCAGAGCATAGGTTACATAGGTCTCATGAGTCATCAGCAGATTTAGTAGAGTCTCGTGGAATGGTACGGGAACGTTTGTATTTATACTCGAGATGCTGCAGAACCATTAGTAAAGTGATAATCGAAACGAGATTATTTCAATTAGAGATTAAGAGTCACCACTTAAGATAATTAACAGTGTTCCAAATCATCGGTTTAAATTTCGAATCAAGAAAAAGATTGACTCTATTTTATAGTTCGCGAAACGGAAATCCGGATAAGGATTTCTGTTAACTTGGGAGAATGTGTTAGGCATTCTCGGATTCCGTGGTTCTAGCAAGGTCACTCAACTGTTATTATTGGCCTATTATCTGATTTTAAAACACGTTTTAGCCTATGGTTCAATTTTAACTTTAACTGTTTTTATTCATTTCTATGAATATTACAACGTTACTAAAACACATCTTGAACCACATCACATAAATGCACCCGCAGTCTTCGACATATTTAACACTATTGAGATTTGGATTTGGGTCACATAAATACGTACCCGAATTTAGGAAAGTAACATTTAAATAGCGCGCCTAAAGCAACTACACACTTTCAAGTTTGCGAGGGCCGTGAAAAAATTCAACTAATGGCACATATCGATTCTAATTTCAAAGGATGTTTGAACTAAACTTTTTAGGGCCATAAATTATTTCTTGCCTAATATGGCACACCTCAAATTAATTCAAAGGGTTTTATTATAAGAAGTTACTATAATCAGGTTATATGAAATGCACACCCGAATTTGAAAAATTAAGCATCGCAACTATGTTACGAAAATCATACCCATAATTACGATGGTTTATTATTAATCGCGTCTAAAGTAAGCTATAATGTTTAAAGAACCAACTCAATCAAGTGACATTGGAACATCAACCAACAGAGCAAATGGCCAAAAAATTCAAAATTCTGCACTAATTAAATCAACAAAGAAATAGCAATTTGAAGTATTCTATATGAGCTCAGCTTGAAGACAATGTGAATGGAACTGAAGCAAGAATTTCAGTGAAATGTATCAAAACGAGACTACTGAATCACTCAATCTTGGTGCATCGAATTTGCTCCGAAAAATTTGTTCCTTGAAAGATGATTTCTACGGATTAAGCTTATAGATTCTAGACGCTTCATGCTCAGTTGTTTAGAGCAAATTCAGAAGAATCCAAAGCACAATAAATCATGACTTCATCTAATCATAATTAATTAGATAATAGTCAACAATTGCGATTAATTGAAGTAATGAAATTCCTTTAATTCTGCCTATGGGACTACACCAATTAGTCGCTCATTTGCCTTTTACATGTTTTCACCAACGTTTGTCTTCACTATTTCACAACAAGACAAAGAGGAATAATGCACATTTATATGTTTGTTTCCAATAGACTATTCACAATAAATTCTAACTTAACAATTCAACCTTATGTTACAATGTAAGGCTCCAGTGATTAAATAGACCAATAATAGCTATCAAACAAAACAATGACCGAGCTAATGACATATGAAGGATTTTATCCCTTCTGCAAATTTATATTATTTAATCAAGGAGCCATATCTGGACAAGAAGAAGAATAAAATAAAAAATAAACCCTGAATGTGGAATGAAACAACAGCAGCGGAAACTCAATTAGCTAGAGTGCAAGTTTACAGCTCCAAACCAGATAACCCAGCAAGCTCCAAAACCAAATAGCTCCAGCAAATTCGATAATTTCAACAGCTCAAGTCATTTAGGGAAATCCCAGAAAATGCATATCAACTAACGAAAATCAGAAACAGCTTTCAATTTCTTTGTTTCCCGATCGGGAATTTTATTTTTATTCTTAGCTCTAATCTATGCTTCTACTGTGTGAGTGAGATAAGATGAGTATAGGGGGGTTGAGTAACATCGGAGCCAATTCTTTGGAGTGGTGTATTTCTTCGTAAATGATGATTTCGAATTGGATGGTTTAGTGATTCCTCTGCCTCTCTTCTTTTGCTTGTACAAACCTTTCATGTCTGATTTTGTCTCCATTGTTCTTTGCTCTGAAGCAGCCGCATTTTTTTATTTTTTTTATTTTATGTTGAGAAGAAAACAAGTGCCGTTTGCTCTACCATAATATTGTATTTACCCGACTAGTCCATAGTTTTGCTACAAAGTATGTATCAAACCAAAAATAGATAGATTCTACCCTAAAAAGGCTTCAAATTTGTAGGAAACAGATTTAATGGTAATTCTATCACCATAAATTTCAAAATTTAAAACGGAAAAAAATCCATTGCAGCGTAATTCTCTCATTCTCTATATATTTTCCACCATTGATAGCCATTAAAAAGCTTGAAAGCTTTGAATTCAGACTTGGATTTTCAAAAATCATTATTTGTTTGGATTGGGTGTTATTGAAAATAATTCGAAATATGTTTAGGAGTTTATATCTCGATTTTGAGGGTTTTGGTAAAGATTAGACTTGGTTTTGACTGAATTTCAGATTGAAACTCGTCGAAGAAGAAGAAGACATATTTTTCCAGAAATTGTAGTTAGATTCTAGTTAAACTATAGTTAAATTGTAGAATTGTTGATAAAATGTAGATAATTTGTAGATAAATTTTAGATTGGGAAGACTAAAACTTCTACAAGTCTTCTACAATTATGTCGAAAATGACAATTATGCTACAATTGAAATGAAAATTAGAATATTAAAATTCAATGTATTCAGTTTGTAGATACAATTTCTACAAATAAACTACAGATCAGTTTAAGTATTGTATAAAGTTGTATTTTTACATTTATACTACAATTAAACTACAATCTTGTGCAAACGTTATTAAGTATTTTTTTCCTTTTCTTTTCTTTTTTATTTTAAAATAATAATTCTGGTGCATTTCTCTTGCACATGAAAGTACTTCGTCATATCCCTTCCATGATATACAAACATATTATATCAGAATAAGAACAAAAGAAAGAAAAAGATTTAGTATAAGTTCGATTCTTCAATATTCAACAATCTCGAGATATGTGGTGTTGACTTTATTCGACATTTTGACATCAATAGATATATAATATTAATCCACCACAGTTTCAATAGAAATTAATAATAACGGTAAGTAAAATATTAATTACAGGACATGGACGCTTATGTTTATTAACCTAACTTTACTGTATATTAAGGTGGAGGAAACATAAGGAAAGAGAAAAGGAGGGAAAAAAAGGGAAAAGGAATATATGCTCCTAAAATCATGCTAGAATAAATGAAGCAATAATTATACCATTAGTTTAAATTATGGTACATAAATTGGAATTTGGTATGCTTAAATGTAATAAACACAAACCTTAAACATGAGAGGTAATAATGTTTGCTATAGGTATAGATAGATAAAAATCCCTTTTAGTAAAGTAGGGTTTTAAAGAGAGGGGTTGGGCCAATCCTGGTCATGGGCTCGCAGATTTGGGGTGAAATTTTGGGCTGGTTTTTGGATGAGTGTCAGGGTGCAATTTTTTGGGCTTGAGAAAATAAAAATAAAAAGAAGTCCAAAAATCTAAATTTCTTCATTCTTTTCCTTTCCTTTTCAATTTTCTTTTTAATTCCTCTTTATTAAAAAACAAAAACAAAAAATAAAATAAAATCTAACTTAATTCCTAAATCAAATTATCCTACCAAATTAGATTAATTACTCAAAATAATGCTTACCACAACTAATTAATTATCAAATTAAAAGAAAACTATAAAATTCCAAGCTAAATGCAAAAATGAGTTATTTTTGTGATTCTTCTATTTTTGTAACACAAATAAATTACTAACTAATTCCAAAATGCCAAATTAAATTCTAAATACAAATGCAACAGATTTTGTATTTTTCATGAATTAAATAAGATTAACATGCACATACACATTTAACAAAAAATTCTACAAAAATTCACGAAATTACAAACAATGGAAAAAATTTATTTTGTTTAAATTATGGGAATAATTCATATAGGGGGGAAATCACGTGCTCACAAGCACTCCAAATCAAATTTAAAGAACTTTCAAAACCTTCAAGAACCAACTTTCACTATCAGGCGCCAAACGCTTCCGGGTCATTCAAAATTCGATCCGAACACCCGTCCAAGTCCTAAATCACCATATGAAGTTATTAGAACTGTCAAATCCCATTTCAAGGTCGTTTTTACTCAAGATGGCTGAAGTCAAACTTGGCTTTTTAAGCCAACCATAAGGAACCAAGTGTTCCGAATTCAACCCAAACTCTTCCAAGTCCTGAACTTACCATAATCGCAAGTCATAAATCAGTAAAAGTAGGTACATAAAGTTTTATTTAGGGTAACATGGTTCTAGAAAGCAAAAGGACTGGTCGAGTCATTACATTGTGATATTTTGCATTCTATCTTGTTGGTTGAATTCATTAATTCTTCTTATTAATCGAAAGAGACTAGTTGAATTATTGATTAAACTTTGTTTGGAGGATAATCAAGAGATGTTATCCTAACGACCAATCCACTGCGAATTCTTGCATATCTTCACCGATCTTAAATTAGTTCATCTTGTGAGGTTGAGACTTAATCGAGAGAGGAATTTCTACCGCAATTGATAATCAAGTGAATTGAAAGACTCACTTGAACATTAGAAGTGAATTATCTAGAGTCATATCTCAAACATTTATCTTGCACCTATTCTATCAATCCTATTTTCCCCCAGTTGATATCTTCCTTTGCTGACTATTTGTGTTGTTTGTCATTAGTCAATGGTTTAGACTCTTAGTTAATTTTAGTTTTAAATCACATAATTCTCAATTGTTGATCATCTTGGATAGAAATTAAGCTATAAACTATGATAATATTGTTTAACTCTATTCAATGTGGATACGATATAATAATTTACTATATTTAACTACCGAACATATTTAAGTGTGTGTTTCAAGTTTTTTCATTAAGTTAGTTATCCTATAGGGTGGGTGGGAGGAGACTAGTAATGTTTGAATAAAGGGATTTTTACATATACATCCCATATAGCAAACCTTATAACACTCATGTTTAAGGTTAGTATTTATTACATTTAAGTATACCATGTTTCAATTTATGTACCAAATTTTACTTTTAAGACTTAATTATTAATGATTTATTAGGGGCTTGATTTGTGGAACAAAATATTTCCATATCTTCTTTCCCCACTTTTTTCTCTTTCTTCCAACCAATTTTTACTATTTAATTACCCCACATTTATTTTTATCCACTTTTTTCTCTTGCTTGATTTGTGGAACACGTTTATTCAAGTTTCTTGAACCTGTTCATAGAAAGAAAAATTCTACTTTTGCTCCTTCTAGTGGACTCACACTTCAATCAACTAAAGACCATAACTCTAGTCAACTTTTGTCATCTCATTTCATCAAGCATGTCCAGTTAAGTACAGTCCCTTGTGCAATTCTTTTTCTTTCTGTGAATGTACCCTTTAGAGTTAATTCAAGAAATCTTAAACCAATCACAGTTTCAGCTGCCTCTACTATTGAAAGCCCCAAGATTTCATTCAGAGGTAAAAGTCCAAAAGATATTAATGTTTTAGTTGTGGGGTCAACTGGTTACATTGGAAAATTTGTGGTTACATTGGAAAATTTGTAGTGACTACAATTACTTACAATTGCATATAACTACACATCTAATATTACATATAGCTACAATTGCACAACTACAAATTGTTGGAAGTCCAATGGTACATGTACTGTTGCAGTACATTTGCGCTGTTATGTTTCGGATAAAACTTCTTGTCTTGAACAATGAAGAATAATGAATTGACGTTGCATAGAAATGCCATTTGTAGTTTTCAGCAACTCATACCATCCAGTAGATACAAAAAAATACGTTATTCAGACATATTTTTCAACTGACTACGATTAACTACAAGTAACTACATTTAACTACAAAGTTCATATAACTACAAAAATTTGACTACATTTTAAAAACGCACTGGAAACACTCATATAACCTTAACTACATTTACCTATACTACATTTTAAAAACTCACTGGAAACACTTCATATAACCTTAACTACATTTACCTACATTTGACTACATTTTAAAAACTCACTGGAAATACTTCATATAACATTAGCTACATTTACCTACATTTGACTACATTTTAAAAACACACTGGAAACAGTGCATATAACCTTAACTACATTTGACTACATTTTAAAAACACACTGGAAACAGTGCATATAACCTTAACTACATTTGACTACATTTTAAAAGCTTCTTCCTTTATTGGGTTAGTTGAATAGGATTGCCAAATCATAATTTCATAATTTTGTTTACTTTCATCAAACACTCAAAAATCCCTTCCAAGCTTGACAGTAGGTTCTCATTTAAGAAAGTATGATTAATTGAAGGGATTTTTACCTTAACTAAATTAGCATTTATTTGGTACAAAATCAAAGATTAATTAGGAGCCATAAATACAGGCGTTATTTTAGGCTACAAATTATTTAATATAGATTTGAGTCTTAATAAATGGCGTTATTTTAGGGTGCAACGTCAGCAAAGATTTAAAGTCACTGGAAACACTTCATATAACCTTAACTACATTTAACTACAATTGTCTATATTTTAAAACTCTCTGGAAATACTTCATATAACATTAACTACATTTAACTACAATTGTCTACATTTTTAAAACTCTCTGGAAACATTTCATATAACATTAACTACATTTAACTACATTTGGCTACATTTTTAAAACTCTCTGGAAATACTTCATATAATATTAACTACATTTAGCTACAATTGTCTACATTTTTAAAACTCTCTGGAAATACTTCATAAAACATTAACTACATTTAACTACAATTGTCTACATTTTTAAAACAATCTGGAAACAACTTCAACAGAGAGTAGTGGCAAATGTGGAAGACGAAGGTGGAAAGGAAGAAGCAAGAACAGCCATGCTATGTGGCGTAGACACTTTGATTTTTCGGTCTAGCCCACGTGCTAGTAAAACTGAATGCAGATTTTGCACAGCTTGGACTAAGGCATTATGGTCTAATTTATCATCACCGTTATCAGTGGTTAAGTACTCATTTCCAACTGCAATGGCGACGATGGAAGTGGAAGGAATGAAGGGCAAGATACAAGCGGCGAACCACTCGTCAGTAGCAGATTGAGTGGCGCTTAAGTTTGCAACATGGGATGATAAAATAACTACGAAATATGATAAAATAAGAGAGAATCTGGAGGAATTAGACTACTGCTTTCATCACATTCGGCATCTCCGTGAGTTGTTTAACACTTGTAATAATATTGTTGGATTCCGAAGCCATAGATATCTTGTGCTCTGATCAGTAGTTGTAGTGTGGAGCTTATTGTTAATACTATATGAAACCTTGTCTTGGATATATATACTGATCATATTTTACTTCTTTAGACGCAACAAGAAATGAGGTTCAATCATATTAGAGGAGATATTTTGAGCATTACATATGTTACCTTACCTGATTTACAATTTAAATGGTAGAAAATCAAACATTAATTATCAACCATAATGATAGGCGTTATTTTTGGTGTCTCTTTATTAAGATTCGAATTTTGCCTTAATTGTCTAGTGTTAATTTTGGATGGACAATCAGCAAATATCTTGATTGGTATATATTTTGTAACAAAAACATGGGATATGAGGGTAATAAACAAACAATGCACAATAATAGTTATAAGGTTTGCTATATGGGATATATATGTAAAAATCCCTTGAATAAATGGTAGGTAAACATTTGGATGCGATGCGATTGGTAGCGTAGCCCATGGATAAGTCTAGAAGGTGTGTAGCACGCTCTAATGATGGAAAAGTTATGACTGGATTTTTGAAATTTAAATAGTTTGAAAAATTGAATAAGTAAATGTCAAATAAAATTACGTAGCAAATAAAGCCATTTAGCAAGTACACTCAGCAAATAGCACATCTTAACATGCAAGTAACCTCTTTGTGCCAGAAGTAAGCCTAACATATATTTAAAGGGTAAACGTACCATATGTGATTTCATTACTTTTGATTAATAAAAATAATTTATTTTCCAAAAATAATAGTTTTGTAGAATTAATTACATGTCAAGTGAAGTGAGTGAGATACAATGTACTTCATAGTCTAAAATAATAATTTTTCTTCTTCTTTGTTGTTGATTTCTGGTAAATAGTTAATCCAAACTTGAAATCTTCATACTTGTCACAAAAAAAGGTAGTCATACCCCTTTGTTTTTCTAAAGTTTAATTAATTAGAGGAAATAGTCTATATTTAGGCACAATTATCCTTCAAATATGCACATAGATCATGATAAAGTGTCACTTGGGATCGTGGACCCCTTCAAAAATTGGGCAAAGTCAACTAATGGACTCAATACACCAAAGGTATTAATAGTTTGTTTGGCCAAGCTGGAGAAATCAGCTTATTTTGAGAAGTATTTTTCTTAAAAGTGTTTTTGAAAAAGTATTTTTGAAGAGAAACAATTTGTATTTGACTAATCACTCTGAAAAACATTTTTGAGTAATAATTTGTGTTTGGCCAAGCTTTTCAAAAAGTGCTTTTAAGTATCAAATTACGAATAAGAACATGAATAGATTTACTTAGTAGTTAATATTATAAGTAAATAAATAATCTCAAATATTTATTATTACATGCAATAATTAAATCTTTTCATTTATATAAATAAACTATGAAAATAAATTTAAAAAGTACTTAATTCTTTTAATATAAGTTAAATATATTAAAATTCATTCAACAAATATAAAATCATTCACCCTTAAAGTCACTATATATTAGAAAGTTATCCTAAAAATAAGAAGAAATACTTATATATTAATATTCTAAGTATTAGGTTTAATGGTTATTTTAGTATATACTATATTTGTTAAGAGTATTTTAGGTAAGGTGAAAAGTTAAAACTACTTTTGCTTTTGGGAAGAAGCTACTTTTTTCTGCTTTTTCTCAAAAACACTTTTTTCACCAAATAAATATGGCCAAACACCTAAAGTTAGGAAAAAAAGTGCTTTCGTGAAAAAAGTACTTTTGACCTCACGAGAAGCTCAGCCAAATAGGCTATAAGCCTCCTAACTCAATGACATGATGAACGTTCTTAAAAGAGAGTGTTGGTTTTATTTTATCCTAGGTAGACTAGAGTTGACTTCCTAAGACACAAGGTTGTCCCAAGCCAACAACTTGAGAAGGGAAAGTTCGTGACTGTCAACTGCACCGCTGATACTAAATCCACAAGCCGCAAATTACATAACTGCTTAAGTATGTGAATTGCGTGAATTTTCCAAGAATAGAGGAAGTGAAACAGAATGACAATTTATATCAAAGTAGTAACACATAGATAATTTATATCAAACAAATAATTATGGCATGTAAAATAATTTAAAGTCAAATACAATAAGCACAAAAGCCTTAATTAAACTAAGCCCATTATGGTTAGAAGTTAAGTCTCCAACAGAATCACCAAGCTAGTATATCTCATTTAAAACTGATTAAAGCAAGGTACAACACATTAAGCAGATTCCAGTTTAATTAAAGTTAAATAGTCACCACCTAATTATTCTTATGGTGAATTATGACACTTATATTAATTAAAGCATGTTTAACATATAACTTCATTAATGATCTACTTGACCTAAAGATTCTAGGTAAGGGTTCAATTAATCTAAATAAAAATTTTTTAAGGCACCCTTTAAGATCCATATTAAATGGCGAACCAATCGAACTAAGTTAATTAACTAAGCCCAAGACTTAATGTTGTGTCTAAAGTAATTGTTACGTCTAAAGAATTTTGCAAGTCTAAATGTGAAATACAAAGTAGACTAAGACTTAATTAGCCCAAAGCTACTGTTTATTTCTAAAGTTAAAAAGCCATTCCGAATTTCAAAAACATTTTCAAAGTTAAAAATCAATGTTATATGTCTAATAGAAAGGGCCGGTGTTCTAATATATTTAGCCCTATAGTCTTGGACTTTGTCAAGTTAACTAATTTCTTCAACTTAATTAAATATCTCAGATGATTAAAAGGACAGGTATCCACTATATGTTCCTTTAGATTTGTAGACCAAAAATCAGTTGAATTCAAGATATTTCAAACATTAAACACAATCATCAAAGCAAACAAATATTCATAGTAAATAACTGAAAGAAAGTTGTCAAGCATAATGTTCTGCATAACCAATTAAAGAAGAACTATAACAGAATCTAATTTTTGAATCACTATTTGCTAGTGGTCTCCAATTATTACTGATGTTTCTATTGGGTGTCTAAAGGTACTTGAATACATATGCGTATGTATCTTCCTCTCAACATAGAGAAGGTGCATGAGTCGATTTTTAGTAGTCCACCTAATTTTCTACCAACTTTTTCTAATATTTTTTTTGTCATAGAACTCTGTTGGAAGCTGTGGTAGACTAAATCCATATAGTTATGGTAGAGAGGGTAGCTTCTTATGGTACAAATTTTGGTTCCCATTTACGTATTGAAAGGAAATTCTCAGAGACAAATCATGGTCCTAGATATAGTGCTTTAGCCATATTTTCTTCTAGACTAAATTCGACATAAAGAAATCTCATCCTAGGTCAATCATGATTCACTGTTCAGATGGTTTCCATAAGTCAATTAGTTTAGAGCGAAGATATTGATGTGACATTCTACGTCCAAAGACCTTTATGATTATAGAGAAGCGCCATGGAAAGTATAGGCGGTTTTTATATTATTGAGAAAGAGGGATTGAGCCTTCAATATTTTTCCCCTTATTATCTTTGATGATTGTGGTGACGTCATCCTCATAGTAATCATTTTGGTAGATTACCGATTTATCCAAAAGCATTTCCTTGTAGGAATATAGTGTTGCTTCTTGCATGTCCATATAGTTATTATTGCCCGATGATTCCTATGGTATAAGTAGTGTAATAGTAATTGTATTCACGGGGTTATGTCTTAGAGAGAGGGTAGAGTTTCTCTATTTATAACTTTTATTACCAAAAAAGATCTACACCATATTACAATGACTAAAATCAGAAAAGAAATCCTACCAAACCTTCACTGTAAAAACTCCATTTTTCTAGCCTACTCCACTAGTAAACAATCGAACTCGATCTCTTGGAGTTCTGGTATACAATACCTATGCTGCGAAGACTTTCCGTTCTATACTCATATATATTTATTTAATACTGTATTATAGTTAAAATAATTTAGTGTACAAAAATATTTCGCATTCACGTGAGGTTCGAGGAAGGATCACACTTTTCAGAATATGATACAGACAATCTAATTTAATACAAGCATTGCTCGAATTCGTCGTCCATAATTCAGCACCATTGTATCTGTAATGAAGATTATATTTATTATGCTTACCAATTGAAAGTTGTCCCTGGGGCCTTGACACTTCAATAAGGGGTATTTGCATTCGTTTCAATCCTAAGGGGTCAATGTCACATTTCTGAACTCTAATGCCACTAATAATATAAATTCCTACTGGTTTCTCTTTGGGATATAGCATTCTTTTAAACTATAGTGTCCTAACGGGTTTGCTCCTCCCATTGATATAGATATTTGGTAACTATGTCTATTATAGCATTTTTTGATCCTTTAATTAGTACAATAAAATATAATTTTAATCCTTTTAATATATAACTGAACGAATTTAATTTTTAATTAATAAAAATATGTATTTTTAGTCCTTTATATAGGAAATACATTGCACTGAAACTATTTTTTTAAAATTACATTAGTGTCGAATAATGAGGAATAATATAAACTTAACATAATGCATTGAGAATTAAAATGGTGTAATGCTGAAGATTTACAAGTAGAGGGATTTACAAGCAGAGGGATCAATGGTGTAATGCCTGTCTCAGGGGAAAAAGGCAGAGTATGGATCTTATGGAATCCAAAGATCTTCACAGTCACTAGTATTCTGGAGGAAAGCCAGCTGATCTACAACAGGATTTTCAGCAGAACAGGGGACATGTATTTCCTCACTGTGGTCTATGGATTCAATGGACTGGAGCAAAGAAGAACTCTATGGAGCAGTCTACAAAATTTGGCAAAAGGAATTAAAGAACCATTGGTTGTAGCAGGGGATTTCAATGCAATCTTGTGTGACAAAGACAGACAATCATGTAAGTCAGTCAGATTACCAAAAACAGTGGAATTCAACAATTGTCTACACCTTACTGGACTGACTGAACTACCCTGGACAGGTGACTACTACACATGGACTAATAAGCAAACTGGTGTGGACAGAGTATGCAGCAGGCTTGACAGAGTGTATGGCAATTATGACTGGAGGATCACCTCGAATCAGGTGGTCACTGAGTATGATGTACCACTAATTTCAGACCATAATCCAATGATACTAACATTGAAAGCATCCACCTCGAAAGAAAAGAGGCACTTCAAATTCTTCAATGTATGGGCTGAACACAGAGATTTCCAATACATTGTGACAACAGTATGACAGGAGGGGAAGACAGATACCATGAGAACAATATGGGACAGACTTAAAGCCCTGAAGACTCCTTTGAAGACACTCAATAACAAGGAATTCAAAACAATTACACTTAGAATTGAGCAGTATCGACAGGAACTGGGAATCATACAAAATCAATTTAGTCAAGCCTACAATGATGCACTGCAACAGAAAGAAAAGGAACTGATATTGCAACTGGTAAAATGGTCTTTGATTGAGGAGAGTGTCCTGCAACAGAAGGCAAGAGCAAAGTGGATACAATTGGGGGACTCCAACACCAAATATTTTACTGCAGTAATGAAGGATAGAAGTCAGCAGAAGCAGATTCATGAAATTACCAATGCACAGGGCATCAGGCTGACTACACCAACAGAAATTAAAGAGGAAATTCTGGGCTTCTACAAAGCACTGATGGGCACTGCTGAACCAACACTACCTGCTATCAATCAACTGTACATGTCCAATGGCCCAAAACTGAACCAACAGCAAAGACAGGAACTGTGTGCTCCAGTTACTGAAACAGAAATAACAGAAAGCCTCAAAGCTATTGGAGATAACAAAGCACCAAGAATAGATGGATACAATGCAGTTTTTTTAAAAAAGAGCTGGAGCATCATTGGTCACCAAGTCACTAATGCCATTAAGCAGTTCTTCAACTCAGCAAAGATGTGCAGACCAATCAACTGTGCAACCATTACTCTCATCCCTAAAATGTCGAAACCAGCTTCAATCAAAGAGTATAGACTTATAGCTTGTTGTATTGTTCTCTACAAACTCATCTCCAAATTACTGGCTAATAGGTTGCAGAAGGTGATAGCAAGCTTTATCAATGAAGCCCAGGCGCGCTTCATTCCAGGTAGGAAAATTCAGGACAACATCATTCTAGCCCATGAGCTTGTTAAAAGCTATACTAGGAAGCATATCTCCCCCAGATGTATGATTAAGATAGACATCTAGAAAGCATATGATTCAGTGGAATGAGTGTTTTTAACAGATAGGATTCCCTAGCACTTTCACCACATGGATTATGGAGTGTATATCAACAGTGAGCTACTCAGTTCTGGTTAATGGAGAGCCAACAGTTCCACTTGCTGCAGCCAGATGATTGAGACAAGGGGACCCCATGTCCCCTTTCCTTTTTGCCTTGGTCATGGAGTACTTAAGCAGGGCCTGCACTGAATTACAAGATGATCCAACATATCAATTCCACCCCAGATGTAAAAAACTGGGTATTACACATATGTGTTTTTCAGATGACTTGTTGCTGTTTGCTAAGGGAGACCTCAACTCTGTTAAGGCATTATCCAACTGTTTTTCTCAATTTTCAGCAGCCTCAGGTCTCAAGGACAACTTGAACAAAAGCTCAGTCTACTTTGAAGGAGTACCAATACTTGTACAGAAGCAGATCCTTGACCATCTTGGCTATGAGCAAGGCCAACTGCCTTGCAAGTACCTGGGAGTACCACTGAGCACCAAGAAAATTACTCTACTAGAGTGGCAACCTTTAGTGGAAAAAATCACAGCTAGGATCACTTCTTGGACTGCCAGAACCCTGTCCTATTCTGGAAGACTTCAACTGGTGCAATCTATCATCTTTGATATTCAAGCTTACTGGGCTTAGTTGTTTATCTTCCCAGTGAAAGTGCTTAAAATGATTGAAAGTATCTGCAGGAGCTTTATTTGGTCTGGGATGAATACTGTCACTAAGAAAGCATACATCTCTTGGGATAAAATGTGCACCCCAAAATCAGTAGGGGGAATGAACCTAACCAACCTCAAACTATGGAACAAGGCTGCCATTGCAAAGACCTGCTGGGACATAGCACATAAGAAGGATAAGATGTGGATCAGGTGGATCACAGTGTATTACATCAAAGACATGACCTTAGAATCCATGCCAATACCTGCCCAAGCCAGCTGGATGGTTAAGAAGATAATCCAATCCAGGGATACCCTACAAGGGATCCAAAACTGGAGACATCAGAAATGCACTACTAAACAGTTGTGCCGGTTGCAGTTGCAAGAAGTGCCAACAGTACCATGGAAGAACCTAATTTTACAGAACCAAGCCAGACCAAAGGCAGTGTTCAACCTATGGCTAACCCTACAGGACAGACTACCAACCAAGGATAGACTACATAGCTGGGGAATGTGGATTGATCAGCAATGCCCTCTATGCCAAACCCACTCTGAAACAAGAGATCATCTCCTCACGGAATGCCCGGTTACTGTGGATATATGGGGAAGAGTAATGAATTGGCTACAGGAAAAATACATACCTAGTCGCAGTTGGAACCAGAAAGTGCAATGGTTGATTACCAAAGCCAAGGGACGAACATGTCGTGCAGCCATTTTTAAAATGGTCGCAGCTGAAGTTGCATATGCTATCTGGCTGGAAAGGAATGCAAGAGTTTTCAACAAGACTTTTTGATGTAATACTGCTATACTAAGAGATATAGTGTACAACTGTAATGTTAGAGGCACCCCTAGAATTAGACAACTATTACAACACCTTAGAATATAGTAGAAGCTATATAGTTAGGACAATAAATGTAGTTATTATGTTAGCATTTAGATAGTCGGCTGAATTGAAGCTTGACTGTGGTTTTGTAATGCAACTTCATTGGTGATTAATGAAAAATCTTAATTACCAAAAAAAAGAGGGATCAAAAGTGTATGTTTAATAAATACAATAATGAACAAACTAACATCGGTAATAACTTGAGGGACTAAAGAGAAATTTCCCTTTTTCTTTCACTTCTTCTTGTGCACCTGCGGTCTTTTTTCGTCAGTCTTTAGTCGTCACTCGTACAAAAGAAACACGTTTTTAAATTTCAAAAATACCGGAAAAATAATTATTAAAAGGTGGGAAGCTATAAAGAAACCACTAAGGAGTGTACTTTTTGGGACATTCCAAGATAAACCAAAAGTAGAAAAAAACCAACAAAGGGTTTTTTCATGCTCTTGATCACATCATTCTTCAATGGCTCGGTATGCAGATTCCCTTTTATTTTGACACCTTTTTTTATATCTTTTATTTAAATAACTATATGCTTGACTTGTGGCTGCTAAAGTTTCAATTTTTATTTACATAATCAGTAAACTGATATGATAAAAGATTGGATTTTTACTAATGTATGTTGACCGTTGAAATCATGGGATGACTCAAGTTGTGATTTTGGATTACGGGTGAAGTTGTATTTTCTGTGTTGAGGGTTTTTTTTTGGGTGTTGGGGGGGGGGGAGAGGGAGTTATAGCTTCTAATGATTCAATATCTATTTACTTAATCAGTAAGACTGATATGAAAAGGACTGGACTTTTACTAATGTATGTTGATTGTTGAAGTTAAAGGATGACTCAAGTAGTGATTTTGGGTAATGGGTGAAGTCGTATTTTGTGTAATAACCTTTTTTGTGGGGGTTTGCGGGGGGGGGGGGGGCGATGTTGAGTTTACTACAAAGACTATATTCTTTACCTGCCGGTCGGTATTTTAAGTCGAGGGATAACTTAAAGTTGTGATTTTGATGAATAGGTAAAGTTGTATTTGTCTATTGAATTTTTCTGAGCAGATACTTTGGCTTGATTCCATGATAGATTGGACTTCTTTTTGTCAAAAACTCAAAATTGACCAATGAGTGATGCTTTAAGAGTTGTAGTTTTGTTTGATGGTTCCTTTCTGTAATGGGTTTGAAGGGGTTTCGTTGGTCAAGTGAGGTCTGGCTCTTTACTTGTTTTTGGTTTCTTGAAGTCAAGGATTGATTTAAAGTTTTGATTTTGATGATTGGTTTGAGTTGCATTTGCCTATTTAGTTCTCCTGAGCAGATACGTTGGCTTGATTTGGAGTCCTTATGTTTAAAAATTCAAAACTGACCAATTAGTGATTCTCGGAGAGTGGTTTTAATGGCTTTTTATCCCTTAAATCAGTGTAAGGGGATTTCCTTGGTTGAATGAGGTTGACATCTTTATGTTGTGTTATTGGATCTTAGTGGAATACCCAAAGAGGGATGAGCATGTAAGAACCAATTATGTTCGTAGCTTTTCAGTGATGGAGCTTAAGAAAGAGATAGATTGAATCATTTCAGCCTGTTACCTAGATGCTTTTTACTCTTCTTTTTCCAGGTTTTGGGGATTTTAAGCAAAAAACTTGTTTGATAATATTGGTGTCAAATTTTCTATTTTGGTGCTGTGTTCTTGTTTTAGCTGTGAACTTTCTACTTCCTGCTCCTAATTGGAAATAATTTATGCATGAACTGAACTAATTGTTCCATGAGGTAGATTTAGTACTTGTCTGAAGAGCTTTTCGATGATCAGAAATGTTGTTCCCAACCAATTTGGGATGTCTAGTGTTAAAAGCATAGCACGTGATGCGTGGTTTAGATGCATATCAAGGGTTCGAACCCCTAGTTTTTAAGTGAAGAAGGGTAGAGGGGAAGACCCATTCTCCACTGAGATTTAAACCATGCGCTAATGGCACTTTTGGCATTTCTCATACGTATTGAAAAAGTTTTTTTTTTTTGGGATTAAGGCATAGGTGGATACAAATGTAGTGGTACTTACTGGAAAAGCTTGGTTGTCATGTTTCTGCTTTTGTTTAGCATTTGCAGGATGTTAAGTTTTGGTTTTCTTTCATGTAATAATACTATGCGATGTTATGATTTTTTCCGGATGGTTGGGCTAATGAAATAACCTGCCAAAATTCTTCCATTTGGACAAATTTCTTATATTATGTACCAATCTCGGAGTCTCAAGTTCTGAATTTTAGATTTAAATCATCTTCACTTTGACAACTAGGCTATGTCAAAGATAGTATTTTTGGAGTATGATTGTGACACCTGATTATGTGGAATTATCAATGTGTTGTTCATTTAAACTTCAATGTATTTGTCGGTTCAAAAGAATCTAGTGGATTTCTTTCTTTGATTTCGAACTAAAGGGAAGAGTACTTGTTTGTAATCTATTTCTCTCTCTGGGGTCTTAATAATAAGTCATATTCTTCGTAAGGATATTTTGCATGCCGTAAGCAAGGGAAACAAAACTAATGACCTTGTCCCATGCTTATTGTGGCAAACAAGATGAATTCACCCTAGATAGTTGAATCAAATACAACAACAGCAGCTTAGCTTCAAGGGCTCAATTCCAAGCTAGAGGGATTACACTTGTACAAATATTCACTATCCATTTCGCTCCACTTGGTCTCGTGCATTTCGATATTTTGGGGTTTTCCAACTCGAGAGATCCTCTGTGTTTTCTACTGACATAAAAATCTCTTACAAGACAAAAAAGACGCAACATGACTACAGCTTAATCTCAACTAGTCAGTATCGTCTATAAGGATCTTTTTGCTTCAATTTGTTCTAGTTTTCACCAAGTCTGGATAGATTCCGAGAGATCATAGATTTTTTTAAAGCAAACCGTCGAAAGAAATAGAAATTGGAGGGGTGTTATGTAAGGAGCAGATGAACTCCAGTTGATGAATGAGTAGTTTTATGAGCATGATCACTGGTGATATTAAGATGTGAGGAAGACCAATCTTGAAATGACTGACTAATGGATCACATATGAAATATACTGAAAACCAAGGTAGATGTAGATCTAGATTGTCTGCCATTACCAGTTCAAGTTTTGTTAACAAGACAGGTAGCAGAGTCATATTTTTCTAAAATCTGTAGTATATTAAGTTGGTTAAACTTTAGAGTCCTAATTACTTTTAATTTTGGTTTCTCCTTCTTGAAGATATACATCTTGCAAAATTCTACCATTGCTACTTTTTCACCTTTTTCGGTATTTCTAACTCTGTGCACAGAAGTGATGAGGTATTCCTAATTAAAATTTTGATTGCTAATGGATTTGAATAGCTAGTTACGTGCTATGATGATTAACACAGTTGAAGCTTCATACATTGGATAACCAATGTTATCGTAAAAAAAGTTCAAATATCTCTGCATCATAGTTGTCATGCTTGGGATAAATAAAGTTAGTAATATGTGAAAGGGAGATCTTTTATCTAACTCCATCGTATGTGCTATATATTTTGAAGTTATCCATGTTTATTGCTGTAGTTCTTTATTGAAACTAAGAAAGCGCTTCAAGATCATAATTAGGATTATGCCTTGCAGGCCGTCATGGTTAGTTGACAGTAGGAGAATTGCAACAAAAATTAAGAGTGCGTCAGGTGATCCTGGAGCAGTGAATTGGAAGAGTAACCCCACAAAAGCTTGCCCTAACTGCCAGTTTATCATCGACAATAATGACGTAAGATTCCTCTCATACGAATTTCACTTCTACCTGATAGTCTATTTGTTGATTTTCTTGCTGTGCACTCTAATGAGAATTCTTATTATGCTATGCGATACGGAAAAAGGACCCCTTTTTTGATAGACTCTCTGGTCTATTCCCCTCCCTCTCCCCCGATTTTATCATTTTTTCCACAAAAATGTTCGTGATTTGGTAAACTCAAATCTATTAAAAGGCGTAATCAACATCTCTTATAGCCTGTTTGGCCAAGTTTTTTGGGGCGAAAAGTGTTTTGTTGGCCAAAAATTTTGGTGTTTGGCCAAGCTTTTGGAAGGAAAAAAAAGTTCTTTTGAGGAGAAGCAGAAGCAGTTTTTGAGAAGCAGAAAAAAGTAGCTTCTCCCCAAAAGCATGAGAAACACTTTTGAGAAAAATACACTTAGACGCAGTTTTCAAATGCTTGGCCAAACACTAGTTACTGCTCAAAAGTGCTTTACAAATTAATTAGCCAAATACAAATTGCATCTTCCCAAAAGCACTTTTTAAAACATTACTTTTGAGAAAAGTACTTCTCAAAATAAGCTGATTGTAGAAGCTTGGCCAAACAGGCTATTATTCATTTGGTTTTTTTTGTCACTTTTTTTTCTCATTAATATGCATTAGAGTCAATCTTTCGGGAGCTGTAGGACGGCCGCCTATAGGTGGTAGGGTAGGGTGGGTGGTACCGCTCAGATTGCGGCCAATCTTCCTAACCGCGCGCGGGTCGGGCTTAGAGCGCGTGAAACTCATCACTACCTCGT
This sequence comes from Nicotiana benthamiana, assembly GCA_034376525.1. NCBI lineage: Eukaryota > Viridiplantae > Streptophyta > Magnoliopsida > Solanales > Solanaceae > Nicotiana > Nicotiana benthamiana. Next base: position 50,109,719 of record CM067330.1, on the reverse strand, counting down.
AAGGGCGTTGAGACCATAGCATGTTACACGAAAGCGCCGCTTTCTCTGTAGTGTTGTCACACAGCTGCCCGCCTAGAAGAGCAACTCGCTCTGTAGTCTTGTCACACAAGATAAGCACGCCGCCCGCCTGCTGGCCGGGCGAATCGAAGTTATCTTCCGGTCAACTGTCCACCCAGTCAAGTGCAAAAAATACAGTAGAATCACGCAACGCACGCTGCTGGTGTGCTTCCTGCTCGCGAGTAAAATATTTGGAGATCTTTATAGCATTTGCAGATGATATTTTGACAAATTAAAAGTATGACTCCCTAATGAAAGTTGAAAAAAGAGAACGCGAAATTTTTTGAGAAGAGGACTGGTTTCCTGGTGCCGGTTTTTTGCTTTTATTTTCCTTTGTCTGATAAGGAGTTTGGGCCATGAAAGTGATGGTTTGTGGTTGCTTACAATTAGCTTCCTTTAAAAGTTTTCAAGAACCCCTTTCCCTCAATGAAAAGAAAAAACATAAAATAATTTGAATAGAAGAAAAGGAAACAAAGGGAATCGATAGCTATAGTACCTTTAACTGAAACGTTAAAGTTGGCCTTTCCAGGTTAGCAATGACTGGCCAGGATTACCAAGAGGTGTAAAATTTGATCCAACTGATCAAGAGATTATCTGGCACTTACTTGGAAAAGTTGAAGTTGGCAATCGAAGTTCCCATCCTTTTATTGATGAGTTTATTCCAACTGTTGATGAAGATGATGGAATCTGCTATACGCATCCTCAAAATTTACCAGGTATAAAAAAGATATTGGATTCCTGTTCTTCCACTTTCTGTTTTTGATTTATTATGGATTTTTTGTTGATGCTGTATACATGTTTTGTAGGTGTCAAGCAGGATGGAAGTGTCTCGCACTTCTTTCACCGAGCAATTAAGGCTTATAATACAGGAACGCGTAAGCGTAGGAAAATACATGGTGATAATTTCGGTGATGTCCGTTGGCATAAGACCGGTCGGACAAAACCTGTTATCTTGGATGGTATTCAGAGAGGGTGTAAGAAGATTATGGTTCTTTATGTAAGCCCAGTTAAGGGCGGGAAAGCCGAGAAGACAAATTGGGTGATGCACCAATATCACCTAGGAACTGGGGAAGATGAAAGGGAAGGGGAATATGTCATGTCTAAAGTATTTTATCAGCAGCAGCAGCAGGTAAAGCAAGGTGACAAAATTGAACAAGAATTGCCCGAAGACGCTGACTATCTGGTTGCTAAGGTTGATCCACATACCCCCAAGTCTGTGACTCCCGAACCCCCTCGCGGTGAGAGGATATCTTCAACTATGGATGCAAGACAGCAAATTGCCACTTCTAGCATCAGTCCCACTACCCAGGTATTACCACGTGTAACGTTTTTGTTGTTGCTGGTCAATGTTAATGTTACATTAGAGTAAACCAATTTAGTAAGCTTCTCTGTTCTCTACTATCCAAGAAATTGATAAAGAACTAGAGAAGATAGCACTTTCTAAAAGTTTAGACTTGCACTACTAGCAATGGAAGCATATTTCAGATGGGAAAAATGAAAATATACTGAGACTGAAGTACGGGGTTTATCTTAATTAGTTATTTGGTCAACCCCTGAGGATGGACCTGATGTAGACACGATGTTAGAATTTCTCAGCTCTCTTCAGAATGGGAGCTGAGTTCTTGTCTTTTGTACTGTACATTTCCGGTGGTTTTGGCTTTTTTATCATGCAGTTAGAGCAGCCCGTTAGTTCCATTTACATCAGTAAACACTTGGCTACTTATCAAACAAAGAAGCACACTCCGGAGGGAATGGATTCAATATTGTTGATCATTCTATAAACTGTGTTAGACAAGAGGGGTTGCTCTGATGGTAAGCAACCCCCACTTCCAACCGAGAGGTTGTGAGTTCGAGTCTCCCCAAGAGCAAGGTGGAAAGTTCTTGGAGGGAAGGATGCCGGGGGTATATTTGGAAACAGCCTCTACCGCATGGTAGGGGTAAGGTCTGCGTACATAGTACCCTCCCCAGACCCCACTAAGTGGGGTTATACTGGGTTGTTGTATTCTGAGCTGAAACCACATGATCAATAATAGTGCTCTTGATCATTATAATGTAGCTTTCTTTTTCTTTTTGCTTTGATGGGAGATTGCTTGAGCAAAGAAGAGAATGTGACTACAAGTTTGTTGCAGCTGATAACTAAGCATCAATGATTAAATAAGAATTATTTGTGCGGTGCTGCTTTCTTTATATGTTTCTTCTTGCTTTGCACTCAGTATCACGACGTGGATTATACAGAAGATGACATTGGAGCTCTTCCTGAGCAGACCGAGAATCAAGATCAAATCATAGAGAACCAAATTGATGAAGCTGAGACGAAAGTTGATAACGAGACTGGTGATGACCCGAAATGGTGGGATAGCGAGTCACAGTATTTGCTAGATTCTCAGCAACTTGTAGAAGGGCTATCCTTATGTGATGATCTTCTGGCGAGCCAATCTCCAAATAGGGATGGAAATGAAAATGACAAAGAGAAGAAGTGTAAACCTAGTCTTGCTGATTATGCTCAATTAGGACCAGAGTATCTGAAAAAGGATTTGGAGGACTGCCAGCATTTGGTTCTTGATCCAGCCAACATAGACATGGACACACCACCTGATTTTCGACTTAGCCAACTTGTAAGTTCATAAATTATGAGGTTTTGTCTTTTCTTTTGTTTCTTCCATTATTCTTTGATTCTGCTTAGTTTTTATTTGACATCAAATTTCTATAGGAGTTTGGATCACAGGACAGTTACATTGCCTGGGGCGGAAGCAAGTTTGGTTTTGATTCTGGGGAGCATATTGGTTAGGAGAAGTTGTCGAGACTGCTAATCGTTGTTGTTGTGGTTGAACTATGTCTGCTGCAAGTTAGTGGAAATTAATACTCGACGCAACTTATTAATCTTGTAACTCATGCCCCAAAGGGACCTAAGGCTTTTTTGTGATGCGCAGTTCATTGACACATCTGGATTTTTAGCTTACTTAACTTTGTACATAAATTTTTATGACTTCTCAACTTTGCCTGCTTAGTTACTTTGTGCTTGTTAGAACTCTGCTTTTCTACCTTGTGCTCCATTTTCCATATGACTTATATCAACTTTTTTTATTTTTTATTTTTTTTAAATTCCCTCATAATTTAGGATGATCTATAGTATTTTCACATGACTCGAACCCAAGACCTAACGGTCGTGGGTGGACGTATATCAACTTAAAACTCATACTCAATCATATGTTTGCACTTAATGTAGGATTTGCAGAAGACTCTATTTTCAGATTTCAGGCTCTTTTGGTGTTGTTCATTTACGTTAGTCCTTTTTCATATGACCAATTATATCACAAATTATATCAGGAGGCCTCTTTCTTTTTTATTATATTGTGTGTTATTTCCATCTTCTGTCGGACGTGATATTTCTAATCTAATCCAAATTCCAATCTTGTCTAACTGTTCATCCATTTTATCATCAGTATATTTACAGACATTTGTGTGACATAGGTCACGAACTTTCAAGGTAGGGGTAAAATCTGCATACGCACTATCCTTCTCAGACCTCACATGTAGGCTTGTATTGAGTTATTGTTATTGTGTGACTTATAGGTTACAGGTTCGAGTCAGTGTAACTGATGCTTGCATCAAGATACCCTTCTCCAAACTTTGCGTGAACGAGGAATGTTTCGTGCACCATTCTTCTAAAAATATAATTTTTATATTGTTGTAATTTATTTTTATGTTCATCCACGTGCTCTTCGAATTGCATGTCTTCTAGGATTTTAAGCACATGTCCTATGTCAAAATATGGTCTTTGAACAGTTAATTTCTTTAGCTGATGTTGTGAGAAGATTACTTCACATATCAATATTCATTGTTAATCCTTTTTTTTGTAACTACAAGAAGATTATATTCTTTGTACATATTTCCTTTCCTCGTAGCATTGGTTGGGACTGAGATATGGTTGATTTGAGGAACATGTTCTGTTGGAAAACTAGGAGATAAGCACAGGTTGGAATTGGATGACTTTTAGTATGCATGAATGTGAAGAGCCACTAAATGTCTTGAAGCTATAGGCCTTAAAATAATAGGAGGGGCCATTTAGTGATCATTTATTCAAAGCGTGATTGTAATTTGAATACCCCATATCAGTAGTCACCTAGCTATATGTCTAAGAGCTTGGCAACATGTTTGAGAAAAAGTGTGTTTTAGGGTAGGATAAGGGGTGCCTCCTCACTAAGGGGGTCGCAGTGACCACAACCAAGCAACTATTTACTAAAAATACAAGCCTTCGGAAGTCGTAAGACCATATATGGGGATGACGCCTGCCTAGTGCCGGAAGGTCAAGAAAGTTGATGACCTGATGTCAATTTGAGTCCCCTTACGAATTACTAATGAAGAACTTGATATTTTTACCATATTTCTTAAATGCAAAGTAAAACAATCATTGAAGTAAACAACAGTAAATCTAGTAAAATTTCATAAGTGGAGTCTGCAAAGAGTGAAATATATTCAAACCTTAACCCTACTTAATGAAAGGAGAGATACTATTTCCGAAAGATCCTTGACTCAAAAGAAGTGAAAATGAAGCAGTAAACACACAACAACAACAACTGGGTAATTAGACATGGGCACAAGTAAAAATACGCGCAACAACAGACATTTAAGAATATCACACTATCAAAATAGATCCAGTCTTGCTGAAACTAATGAGATAATATGAAATAGCAAAAGGCTAGGCATAGAAAAATACAAAACTAGTACTAATACCACTGGATGCCTAGACAAAACTTTAGACTGTCTGTTAACCCATGTGATACCCTATGCAAATCCCATATCGACAAAACACATGAGAGATGTTGGATATACAAGTATAGTCCTTAGACTCTAATGACACGTTTAAAATCGTGCGGGCCTAGCTCCAAAGCGGACAATATTACTAGTGGACTGGCTGTTACATATGGTATCAGAGTCACTTCGCGTGCAATCTTGAAGGGTGGGGCAAACCTCAGCTAGGACACTGAGTTCCTAAAGAAGGAGGGGGGGGGGGTGTATGTGACACCCTAGGCAAATCTCATGTTGACAAAACGCGAGAGAGATTCTGGGTATATAAGTATAGTTCTTAGACTCTAGTAGCGCATTTTAAACTCGTGGGGCCCGCTCAAAGCGGACAATATCACTAGTGGATTGGACTGTTACAACCCACAACCCTAATCCTCGACCTCCACACCCTCTTATCAAAGGTCATGTACTTGGTAAGCTGAAGTAACGTCATGTCCTGCCTAATCACCTCACCCTAGTACTTCTTAGAAAAATCACCCAGCTCAAAAAGGTGAAAAAACCACGACCTACTGTACAGAATTTCAACTTTAACTCCACTAGAACAATGAGCCAAAATATATCGATTACAAGATAGTAACTCAATACACTCCAGTACTACTAGTACAACTATTTGATTTTCAGGTAATTTTAACTTGTAAAGCAAACATTCAAACCCAACTCACTAATTGTTTGTGACACTTTGATTATAACTCGATTTCCTAAAATTTTCACTAGACTAACTCAAGAAGAACACAACATTGGTACTCGACTAGAGTGTGTAAAATGTAGTTCTTTAGTTGATGTGCCAAATGAAGATCTCAACAGTCCAGATGGATAGTATTTAAATTCCTGAACTCCAATATCTTCTAGGAGTCTTATGTGTAGTCAACTTCTCGTTTGATAGGACTCCTACTGTTCCAAGGACTTCTCACTTATTTGTGTGTATCTTCTTGGGCAACAACCCTTATCATGTGTAGCGGAGCTCAGACCTGGGTAACTTTGAGATAAAGTTACTATCTTGCAAAGACGTACAATCATCAACCAAGAGGAGTTGGTCTTTAACTCTGAGGAGTTGGTTCATAGAGCAGTTAAGCAGCTACGTTAAGGACGTGATTCCTCGAATATTTTATCTGAACAAACTTTATTAATCCTCAAAATTTCAATACTCAACACTTGATTATAGGGAAATTGACGACTATTCTATTAGGGTTAGGATTTAAAAAGTTGACCCCATGTAGCATGAGCTAAAAACTATATATACAACTAATAACCAACAATCACTTAGATGTATTTGGATCTAATTTATAGGCACAATATAAATTAACTTAATACATAATCGGTGATGTAAAAGGTTACTAGCCTTATTTTTTAGATTATTAATTTTATTTTTTGACTGCTTTAAATGATCTGATAATATAAAAATAATTTATTTCTGTCAGCGTAAACAAGTTAGGATAATATTCAACCTCTGTTATAAAACAGCCAGAGGTGTTCCAAGTGTCTTTTGTACAAGACATGAAAAATGGGCCATTGTTTGCAATCTAGAGTTTGATCCTAAGTCTAGTAATTGCCCTCTTCCCATATGCCATGATGTATTAAAACTTTAAAGAATAGACACATAGGGTCTCTGACACTCTGGTCATTTTTTGGAGTCTAAACACATGCCAAGATTTCACAACTACACTTTAAAAATTTGCAAACAATTTTATACATGGAACACCAGAAACAACATATTGTACTACTTTTTATTTTCCCTTTGTCATCAATAGTATGTTGTAGAACGGATGTATTCTAATATTTACTATAAAGTTGCTATAAGTTTATGTATCAAAGATATTTTTGTAGTTTAAAAGTAGCTTGGTTCTTCAAATGAAGTTCTATCAGATGTCAAATATAATAGCTTTAAACTCTTGATTATGACGACACCAGTTATATTTTGTAATCAAAATTTATAATTGGAATAAATTTTCTGACAAAGAGATCGTATTGCTGGTTAAATAAATAAGAATATTATATTAGTATTGTATACGGTCAAAATCATATACTTCCGATTTATAGGTTCGATAGTCCATCCTAGGCCCAAGTCCGGACGAGGTCTAGTTCGAGCCTGGTGGACCAGGTTCGAGTTCGAAGATAGAACGCAACGCTCGAGAGATAGGAGTACGAAGAGTTCCAAGGCTGAGTATACTCAACCCCGAAATAATACCATTATGCATTTACAACAGAATGAACTAGATTTCTGCTACGTCCCCAAATTCATGGTGCAAATTCCGGAGTAGGACCGTACAATTCTGTACTAGCCGGTTAGACAACTGTACAAGGAATCTTCCTTACTGTAAATAGAAGTGTACCTTATTTTGCGTTCTCCTATTATATAAAGGGGACCCCATTCAATTGTAACATGATCTAATTTTTGAAAAAAGAATATACTCTCTACTTTTTGCCTATTGCTCATCAAAATTGTCCTTTAGCACTATTGTTCTTACTTAATTTTCCTGCTTGATTATTCTTATTGTTCTAAACTCACCTCGAGGTCACTAAGCTCGAGGTCATTGCTGCTAAGTATATTGGTTTGATTCACTTATTTTTTATTTATACTTCATATTTCTTGATTATTAATTGGTATTGAATCTAATCTTGTATCTTTAAAATCATAAATAAAATTTAATTGTTACTTGTATTTTCGAGGTAAACATTTTGGCACCCACCGTGGGGCTAAAGATAATAGTGATTGTTTCTTTACGGGTTCTTATTACACACGTTATTTTCACACTTTTTCGTATCAAGAATATTTCATTCTCAGGCTGAAACATGTCTAGCTCACAAAATACACATGTTCATGACAACGAAGGTCTTGGTGAAAAAAGTAATGTAGGGATTGGTGTACCACCGGTAGACCCTAGGGAAGTGCCAAACTCGGAACTAGTTGATGTTAGTTCTCATATTGCTCTAAACGCGGATTTAGGCACAGACTCCGAAGGGAGTGTGCGGACCGACCTGGTGGCCAAGGAACTCAAGGCGTGGGTGATGGAGGAATCAACCTCCAAGTGATTTTCGAAATGCTGCAAGCTCAACAGATTGTCATTTCTCAATGTCAAAGTCAAAATAAGACTTCGAGTGTAGCCGAACATGAAAACAATCGATGTACTGAGCCAATGCTAGAAAGGCCCGATGAAAGTGTTTCGAGGACTGACCCCACGATTATGAAGATACTCGAAGAGCTCACTATGCGGATCGAGTCGAGGGAAAAGAAAATCGAAGATAATGATAATAAGGCGGAGACTTATAACTCCCGTGTAAACCAGGTACCAGGGGCACCTTCGATTTTGAAAGGATTAGATGCCAAAAAGTTCATAGAGAAACCATTCCCCCAAAGTGCGGCTCTGATGCCTATTCCTAAAAAGTTTTGCATGCGCGACATACCCAAATATAGCGAAACAACCGACCCTAACGAGCATATTACTTCATACACTTGCGGGATCAATGGAATAATTTGAATGATGCCGAGATATAATCAGTCTTGTTGAAAAAGTTTGGAGAAACATTGTCGAAAGGAGCTGTAATTTGGTATGATAACTTACCTCCTAACTCTATTGACTCATTTGCTATGTTAGCAGACGCCTTCTTGAAAGCACATACCGGGGCCATAAAGGTGGCCACGAGGAAATAAGACGTCTTCAAGATAAAACAAAGGGACGACGAGATATTGAGGGAGTTCATGTCCAGGTTTCAGATGGAAAGAATGGAATTACCACCAGTCTCTGATAATTGGGCAGGGCAGTACATGCCTTTATGTAGGGTTTGAATGAGTGGTTATCGATTGCTTCTAGACAATTAAAACAGAACTTGACCGAGTATGCAGCTATGACGTAGTCAGATGTGCACAACTGTTACCAATCAAAAATCAGGGTCGAGGAAGATTAGTTGAGAGCCCCCTCGGGTTCAGTTCATCCTAAGAGGTTCGCGGCCAAGCCCCGAGGGACACGAACATGGAATCACGATCAAACAGGGAACAATAACATCCGTATGTCGATCGAAGAAACAACGGTTTAGGTTGCAAAGCTCCTCAAAATGATCAAAGAAATGATCAATGTCCAAGTTCTCGAGGGTTCATGAGTAAAAGCGGATTCGATAAGCATATCGATTCAGCAGAGGCACCTCGATTATCGAAATACAACTTCAACGTAGATGCATCAGGGATTGTGTCAGCTATTGGAAGAATCAAAGACACCAAGTGGCCCAAGCCTATATAGAACGATCCCTCTAAAAGGAACCCCAACTTGATTTGAAAGTATCATAGCACATATGGTCATAGAACAAATGATTGTAGGAACCTAAGAGAAGAAGTGGCTCGGTTGTTCAACGAGGGCCACCTTCATGAATTCCTAAGTGGGCGGACTAAGAATCACTTCAGGGAGAGAGATGCAAGAAAAATGAGCAAGAAGAACCGCAACATGTAATCCATATGATCATTGGCGGAGTCGATGTCCCTCAACAACATGTATTCAAGCGCACCAAAGTATCAATCACAAGAGAAAAACGGAATCAGAGCTATGTGCCCGAGGACGTCTTATACTTCTATGACGAGGAAGCAGAAGGCATATTTCATCCTCACAACGACACCCCGATAATCTCTATCCTTTTGAATAAAATTAAAGTTATACGTGTTTTAGTTAATTCAGGTAGCTGAGCAAACATAATCAGACCGAGGGTCATGGAACAACCTGGCATAGAAGATTAGATTGTACTTGCATCTCGGGTCCTGAATGGCTTCAACATGGCAAGCAAAACAACAAAAGGATATTATCTTGCTTGTAAACATAGCCGAGATTGTGCAAGACGCTATATTCCATGTTATCGAAGGCGGCATGAGGTATAATGCACTCCTCGGAAGATCACATATACACAACATGAGGGCAGTGCCTTAAAGTCTTCACCAAATGATGATATTCCCAAAGGAAGGAGTGAAAACAATCTACAGAGAGTAGCATGCTGCAAAAAAATGTTTGCAATCGAGGAAATGGTGCAGATACCAAAGGCCTTGACCTCATAGAGATCGAGAACCAAAAGTAAGCAGGCTTCTAAATAGCAATCACAACCCCCAACCTCGATGGAGCCAGAACAACAGGTAATTAGAGATGAAGAAAAAGATCTCCTTACTCTTTGAACTTTCATCGTTCCCGAAGAGTCTGATGCAACCAAGTCAACTTTATATGAACTGGAGTAGGTCATACTTATCGAATGCTTTCCCAGAAGAAAGGTATACCTGGGAATGGGATTGTCCCCCTTACTTAGGAAAAAATTCATTCAATTTCTTATTGAAATTATGGATTGGACAAGTGAGGCTTGCTCAGTTGGTAAGGCACCTCCACCTACGATCGTTAGGTCTTGGGTTTGAGTCACGAGGGAGGGGAAGTGTGGAAGCACTATAGATCCTCCTAATTTGGGAGGGGTTTAAAACAAATTATGGATTGCTTTGCTTGGTCCCATTTAAATATGATACGGATTCCACTGGAAATCACCATACATCGGCTGAGCACCGACCCCAGATTTGAACTGGTGAAGAAAAAAAGGAGGTCTCAATCCGAGGTAAAACATGCCTTCATAAAAGACGAGGTAACCAAACTTCTTAAAATAGGATTCATTCAGGAGGTAAAATACCTTGAGTGGTTAGCCAACGTAGTTGTAGTTTCGAATAAATGAAATAAACTTAGGATGTGTGTAGACTATAAGGACTTGAATAAGCCATGTATGAAAGATTCTTTCCCATTGCCATACATTGATCGTATGATAGATGCCACTGTCGGCCATGAAATCCTAACTTTTCTGGATGCCTACTCTGGGTACAATCAAATTCAGATGAGCCTGGAGGACCAGGAAAAAAACTTTATTTATTACTAAATATGGAACTTATTGTTACAACGTAATGCCCTTCGGGCTTAAAAATTCAGGAGCTACATACCAATTCCTAGTTAACAAAATGTTAGAACAACAAATAGGTAAAAGAATGGAAGTCTATATTGATGATATGTTGGTTAAGTCCCTGCGCGCGCAGATGACCATTTAGTTCATTTACAACAAATATTTGCAATTTTGAGGAAATAAAACATGAAGCTTAACCCGTAGAAATGTGCCTTCGGAGTTGGCTCAGGTAAGTTCCTAGATTTTATGGTGTCCAATCGTGTATCGACATCAATCCCAATGAGATCAAGGCTATCGAGGATATCATGATCGTGGATAGTGTGAAGGTTGTGCAAAGGCTAATAGGGCGAATAGCTACTTTGGATCGATTCATTTCAAGGTCATCATATCGAAGTCACCATTTCTTTTCCTTGCTATAAAAGAAAAAGAAGTTTGCATGGACCCCATAATGCCAACAAGCCCTAGAGTAACTAAAATGATACTCGTTGATCCCACCTTTTCCTCATATTCCGAAGGTAAACGAAAAGCTTTACCTATATTTGACTGTGTCAGAGATAGCGGTAAGTGAGGTAATAGTTCGAGAAGAGCAAGGTACGCAATTTCTTGTTTATTATGTAAGCAAACTCTAGGAGATGCCGAAACAAGGTACTCTCACTTAGAAAAATTAGTATTCACATTAATAAGCACATCTCGAAAGCTAAATCTACTTTCCATGTCATCATATATTTGTATCAACCACTTACCCTCTTTGAAATGTGTTGCATAAGCCCGAGATATCAGGCCGATTGTCTAAATGGGCCGTTATCAACCTCGAATAACCATCAGTCTTAGATCTTAGTTGACTTCATGACCGATTTCATGTCGGCCTCGTACTCGAAGTAGAGAAAGAACTCTTGCTATATCCGAGTACATTATCAGGGGTATGAACCCTTTTCACAGACGATGCCTCAAATGTGAAGGGGTCCGATCTTGGCATTATCTTAAAGCCACCCACAGGTGATACCATTAGACAATCTATTAAAACTTCTAGATTGACAAACAATGAGGCCTAGTATGAGGCCATGATTGTAGGTCTAGAGCTAGCTAAAAGCTTGGAGTAGAGGTTATCAAGGCCAAGTGCGATTCTCTGTTGGTGGTAAACCATATAAAGAAAAGTTTTGATGTTAAAGAGGATAGAATGCAGTGGTACTTGGATAAGTTACATGTAACTTTTCCCCGCTTCAAGAAGTGAACTCTGGATTATGTGCCTCGAGAAAAAAATAGTTAGGCCAATGCACTTGCTAATATGGGATCCTAGGTCGAAGAAGATGGCATCGTCCTGGGGACTGTTGTCCAATTATCAAGGTCTGTGGTTGAAGAGGATCATGCCGAGATAAATTCAACAAGTTTAATGTGGGACTGGAGGAATAAGCACTATATCGACTATTCGAAGAATGGAAAACTCCCATCAGACGATAAAGAATCTAGGGCCCTACGAACCAAAGCTGCTAGGTTTGCATTATGTAAAGTTGGAACATTATATAGAAGAGTTTGATGGGCCATTAGCGGTTGTCGACGCCCTCTTTTTCTCGCGAAATTGGGTTTACGACATTTGGGCGGATAATTCTTTTCCTTTTGGGAATTGGGTAGCAATTTAGAAGAATCTCCACCTAATAATTAAGTGCAGTAGGACACTAAAAAGAAATTCAACTTAGAAGAAGAAGAGCCAGAGAATGGGTAAGGGCTTGAAATTATCTCTAGGAGAAGGTGTTAGGCACCATTTGAGATCCACTAGCGTGGTTCCTGGTCATGCTACAATTGTAACTTTAAATAATAAATAAAGCAAATAGAAGGGGTATTCACATAATGTTGCAAGTAAATTTAAGGTTTTGAGGAAAGGTAAAGAAAGCGACAGAAATAGTTTTAAAAATCCTGAAATAAACCTAAACAAGTAAAGAGGAAGGGGGGTGGGGTCAAACAATTGATGCAAGTAATTTAAAGGTAGTGAAAGAGCCGGAAGTTGGGAGGGAACAATACTGAAAACCACACGATTAAAAGAGATATTTGCAAAATAGGTGCAAGTAATTGGAGTGAAAGAAGTTGAAGAAACTGAAGACTAAACAACGTTTCAAATTCTAAAAAAGGGGAAAGTGAATAAGTAAAGAGGAAAGGGGGTCCTAGGTTTATAAATTATATGGATCACCCCATACAACACCCGGTAACTATTTAAATATGTTGTGTTATCACGTGGTCATCATATCCACGTCTACCCTTTACCCACCCCGTTGAGGTATTACATCACGAATTGGCCTCGTTACTTATTGCATGTTATTACCTACCCCAATCCTATCAATCCCGGAGGCGGTTGGGACTACTAGTCTGAAATGGGGGGGGGGGGGGGATTGGCTTTTCAAAGCTTCAAAGGACAAAAGTCTAGTGCGACAAACAAAAACACATACCACACTAAGAGGGGAACACATAAAAAATTAAATGCTCAGATAGGCCTACTTATTCAAAGCAGCAAGTTGTTTAACATGGCTTACAAATACTGGATAGGTATTTAATTAAACTTACACGTGAGAGAAGGCTGATTTATCATATATTTCTCAGATAAGAAGTCCGAATTAGGTCTGCCCCTGGTTGTAATTATCAAAGACTGATGCTATTAATTAATTACCTAATGGCTTGCCTAAGTGATACCCATAGTCTTGATATCCAATAAAGTGGAAAATGTACTGGCTTTAAAGGGTTCACTGATTACAAAACCTAAAACTAGCGAATGCAAGACGACATTATTACTGATTTTTAGGCTTGATTCAGATTCAGTTGATTATATTTACAGACATACTTCTAGGCTTGATTGATTTTTGAAAAATATTTATGGAAGTGCAAGATTCCTATAGGCATGATGCCTATAATGCTAATTTTCATTAAACCTATAAATCATTTGTCTAATGAGTGATATAAATGCAGAATTAAAAAGTCCTATAGGCAAGTTATCTACATGATGCGAGGATGCATAAGTAGGACAACTTATATGCAGTATTTCTAAATGAAATGCATAACTTATAGGCAAGATTTCTAATGCAGTAATGAAACAACTTATAGGCAGAATGATATTTGCAGGAATAAATGCCTAAGAACATGATGTCTACCCACATGCATATGTAAGTAACCCTTCCCCTTTTCACTATATCCCCCATGAGTTATTACAGCTTATTACATACCAGAGTTAAAAAAAGAAAAGAAAATTACATCAGAAATCAAACTACAACCAATGAGCCAAATTCAGACTCAAGGTCTAAGATATGAGATGAACCAACTCCGAAGATTAGGATTTTCCAAAGCCTTTATCTCATTTGGGGTGTATCAATGTTCCCAAGAGACTCAAGGAGGACTCCAGGCTGTGCTTTCAACCAAAATACATTGCAGAATCAAAGTGCAGTGTGGAAGGGTCATCCCTCAAATGTCCAAGTTCAGAGGGAACTCAAGGTCCCAAAGAAAGGCTCATAGGAGGGGGGGAGGGGAGGTAGGACTTAGGGTCTAAGAATAAGTGTAAGTGCATAGAGAGAGTTAGGGAAGGCCAGGGAAGGCTAGTGGTCATGCCCAGCAATTAGGCATGCTGGCACACCCCTGACCAACCCATTGGCTTAATTTTGGGAGATAGGACCCATTGAGGGTCAGGTTCAGACCTGAGCAGTAATTTGGATACTGCCAGGCCTTAAACCCTAACTCAAACGCATAGAGGGGAATAGGGATATAGGGATTCATCATAGAAACTGGTACAAAGAGAATAATATACAGGTTAATCATTGAGCATACATGGTAAGGCAACCAAGATTGCATAAGCTATAAATAAACATATTGGGATGATGGTTGAAGTTGAATCAGAACATACCGGTTGGAGGGGAAACAAACAAGAGTAGAAATCTTGAAGACCCAAATTGCAAGCAAGCAGTATAGGAAGTCTGAGATGAGAGTAGAGAATTGAAGAGTAGTGTGTATAAGAATATGTGCGTTGAATTGAAAGTTTCTAGTTGTGCTAAGTGCAGAAGGGTCGTGCCCCTTTATAGTGCAAAGAACAAGTAAGAAAAGGTAAGAAAATAACTTGCAATCAATCATATAAAATCTCACATTAGTTAAGGGATTCTAATTTCAAACGGGTAGAAGATATTTAAGGAAAGAGTTTGATTAAAATCTTTTCCAAAGTAACACATGAAGGGTAAATACATATAGGTTAATTAAGGCAACATAGAATGGTACACAGTTGGTAAAAATAAAAAGGAAAGGGGATCAATCAAACAACTAGTAAAATCAAAATTATAGGCTTAACTCGAATGGACCATGTCAGAAACAAGTAAAGAGGATTCAATTAGAGAAAATCAGTCGCAGTCAATCAAACCCCATTAGAGGATTTCAGAATCAATTAATTAGTTGGTAAAACCTTTTTAAAGAGGAATTTATCATATATAAAGCAGACAAGTCAAACAAAAGAGTCGTCATGTTACATAGAAAAATAGTCTAACATTGAAAGGTTTAGAATTATAAGCAAAGGGTTACAAGTTCAATTTGTAGACTCATAGTGAGTATGAGAGTCTAGGGTCCCAAAGTGGAACCCTAACTAGAATACAAAAATCAAAATTGTCAAAGAAAACCCCAAATAATGGGGTTTCAATTTAGACATAGAGGTGAGAAGGCAAATCGTTAAACAGAATCAGAGGTCTCTTTCAGAGACCTATGAGAAACAAACAGACACGATACAAAGAAATCTGATTCAAGATTATGGAGAACATGTTTGAGAAAACTCGAAACTTAAACAAGTTGAGAAGAAAGAGATGATACAAACTTAAGCAAAAGCAGATGAAACATGTTTAACAAGAACGCGAACAGAGTTCAGTAAAGCAAACAAAAACCAAAAAAAAAATCAACGGTAAATACATATAGTAGAAGAGTAAGTAAAACATAACATGAATTAACATGTGAGCACATGTATAGTAGAAAACGAAAAGCAGAAGAATAGCAAATGCGTAGTAAAAGGAAGCCACACGAGCAAAATATAGGCAAACACACACAAAGAAAAGAGAAGGACGAATCAAAGAGGTTTTTGAAAACCTTTCAGAAACCCTAACTTGAAGACAAATGATTTTGAAAGAAATATTTCGGGGAAAACACTTTGAAAGTCAAGTAAAGCACCAATACCCCGCAGATCTAGAAAAATAAGCAGAGGAAAAACTTCGAATAGCTTAGGGTTTCGGAGAAACCCTAAAAATGAGAAAGGCTTGGAAAATTCAGATCCTAGGGTCGGATGAGTGAGATTCAAGCTCCTGAGGCTTGATACGCCGGAGCATGGTCATGGAGACCATAGAACCATAGATCTAAGAAGATTTGAAAGGGAACCATCCAGGTTAAGGCCTTGATTTTTCAAATATCGAACACATAGGAGTAATAGGGGATGAGTATAAGGTTATCATGGCCGGAGGAGCCATGATTTCAAGTGAGATTGAAGTAGGAGGGGGTGAGAGAGGCTAGGGTTAGGGAATGTTCGAGAGAGTTTGAGAGAGGGGAGGGGTTTCAGAGGCGACGGATGAATGAAAGTGATTTAGGGTTGGGGGTATTCGTGAATTAAAAAAGGAATGAGGGAATTGTGGCCGTTGATCACTAGATTAAAGGAGACCAGGGGGGTCAGGTAGGTGAGTTAAGGAGTTGGGTTGAATTGGGTTTTGGGCTGGCCCATTTAGGAATTGAAATTTGGGTTAACTTGGGGGAGTTAATTTAGGCTAAAATTTAATTAAAATAGGGCTGCAATTGTAATGAAAAAAATAGTAAAAATAAGTTTAAAAGTGAATTAAAAGTATTGAGCCACTTAATATTATGTAAATATTAATTTAAAAATACTGAAACTAATTTTATATTTATAAAATATTATTAATCTTAAAATAGGCTAAAATTATAATTATATGCAATTTAGCTTTAAAAATATCAAATAAATTTATATAAATATACGAAAATTACCTTAACTATATTTTGGTATAAATATGAGAATAAAATACATTTTCACAAAAATTGATGATTTCAAGAATAATTATGGATTTTGTACTGCTAAATAGACAATAAATTGATTTTAGAAACCTTAAAAATTAGGAGAAAATACTAAAAAACCTGGGTATGTGTACATATGTTATTTTAAAATTATTTTGTATATAAAAATACATAAAAAAAATTAGGTATAAACAACTGTCCCTCTTTACCCGAGAAGGATGAGAGAGTTGTCGGGTAAAGATATGATGACTAATTTTGACTGGACGAAACGATTTGAAGAATTTTGTCCAAGCTCTGGTTCCTGAGCTGCCTACATATCCCTGGTCTTACAGGAATCAGGCCATATGTAATTCAGGATACGTCGGCAGAGTATACCGATGGAGATCTTTCAAGAACGGACGCGATATTTCGGTTGGGGTGGATGGTTATAGTCTAGTAGGTCTGTGGGAACCGGAGAGGGATCTCTCTTGCTAAGACGGTCGTTGCTAGCCAGTTTACTTACAAATGAGCAATACAAAAGTATATCGTGCATTAATTTAAACGGGATGCAAGTTCCCGTTGGACCATGAATGATATCTTTGGACGGTTAGGATGATGTCCTCGGAAAATGATGTCTTGGGACATGAAGCATGTAATAGAGGATTCGTAAGCCATGCGATGATGTTCTTGGGCTATGAGAATGATGACTCCAAACTACGATGCCTTTGAATAATGATATGCAAAAGATAAAATGGGGTCCTCAGGCCATGGCATGGCATTCTCGGGCTATGAAGATGGTGCCTACGAACAATGGCGTCTTTGGACAATTTGGTGATCTTTCAGCCCATGAAATACAAAAGGTGGTGATCTTTCAGCTTATCTAAGACGTAAATAAAAAGGTGGCGGTATTTCAGACGATACAGGATGTAAATGAAGTGGCAATCTTTCAGTCGTGCAAGAAATGTAAATAAAATGGCAATCTTTTAGCTGATGCCAAATTTAAATAAAGTGGCGATATTTCAGCCGTGCAAGAATGTAAATAGAGTGGCGATCTTTTAGCCATGCAGGATATAAATGAGGTGGCAATCTTTCAACCATGTAGGTGTAGATGGAGACAGTTTTACAGTGCAAAAAAAGCAAATGGAGGTAGAGCTTAACCTCGGGAAGTAGAATGGTAGCCTTACGCAATGCAAAAAATGCAGATGGAGATAAAGCTTAACCTCGGAAGGCAGAACGGTAGCCTTATGCAATGCAAAATTGCAGATGGAGGTAGAGCTTAACCTTGTAAGGTAGAATAGTAGCCTTATATAATACAAAAAATGCAGATGGAGGTAGAGCTTAACCTCGGAAGGCAGAATGGTAGCCTTATGCAATGCAAAATGCAGATGGAGGTAGAGCTTAACCTCGAAAGGCAAAATAGTAGCCTTATGCAATGCAAAAATACAGATGGAGGTAGAGCTTAACCTCGGAAGGCATAATGGTAGTCTTATGCAATGCAAAAATGCAGATGGAGGTAGAGCTTAACCTCGAAAAGCAGAATAGTAGCCTTATGCAATATAGAAAATACAAATGGAGGTAGAGCTTAACCTCGAAAGGCAGAATGGTAGCCTTATGCAATGAAAAATGCAGATGGAGGTAGAGCTTAACCTCGGAAGGAAGAATAGTAGCCTTATGCAATGCAAAAATATAGATGGAGGTAGAATTCTTAGTTGAGGGCTTAAAACCTGATAGCGGATTACGATGTTTTGGCTGCTGGGGATGTCATGTGCGATAGCAAATG
The DNA here is from genome assembly GCA_034376525.1 of Nicotiana benthamiana. NCBI lineage: Eukaryota > Viridiplantae > Streptophyta > Magnoliopsida > Solanales > Solanaceae > Nicotiana > Nicotiana benthamiana. The sequence continues at coordinate 50,091,178 of CM067330.1, read as the reverse complement.
TGCGTAGGCGACAGTTCTTGGGGTCGTATTCCCGAGAAGTATGAGTGTATAAATGAATGCGGTGATTTGCAACTTGGATGCCTACATCTGAAGAAAAATCGTGAGTTTTGTAGAGGGAAAAGGTTAGTTCGTATCCTCGTGGAATTTTCCTGCCCTGCTTGGCTCCGTTTTTAGTGTTGTTATGTACCATAGGGGCAGCGCCGCTAAACAAAGCAATCTCATATATAGACATGACTTAGTAAACTTAAAATAAATACATAATAAAAATAGTTTTCTTTAGATCAACCAGCGACTGTGACGCGGTTCAAGACATTGCAACCTCTCTTTCTCTGAAACTTTGAGGGTCCTCCTCACATTCTGCCTCACTTACTGGGTTGATACTTCTGATGACTGCTTGCGATGATCGGATGAAGTTACTTCAGAATTTTGAGGGTCCTCCTCAAAATTCTGCCCCAGTTTCAAATTGAGGGGGGGGGGGGGAGGTTGGGGTGAAAATTTTATTGAAGGGCTGACTACGTATCCTCTATTAAACAGAAATTAGGTCAGACGTAGTTAAAATTATCATATAGGAAAGCATAAATGTTACACATAGTATCGCTTCACTGTATCTAAATTGATTGGTTTCGGCCAAACTTCTCCGTCCATTTCTGCTAGTATAAGGGTCCCTCCTGTCAGAACCCGGTAAACCATGTATGGACCCTGCCAATTGGGAGCAAATTTCCCTTTGGCTTCATCTTGATATGGAAAAATCTTCTTTAGCACCAGCTGCCCTGGTGTGAACCGTCTTGGTCTGATTCTCTTGTTGAATGCTCTGTTCATTCTATTATGATAAAGATGACCATGGCATACTGCATCATTCTTATACCATCTATGAGAGCTAACTGCTCGAGGAAACTTTTTACCCACCATGCATCGTTGATTTCTGCTTCATATATGATCCTTAGGGAGGGAATTTCTATCTCGGTGGGAAGAACTGCTTCTGTACCATAAGCCAACATATAGGGAGTTGCACCTGTTGATGTGCGGACTGTGGTGCGGTATCCCAATAGAGCAAATGATAGTTTCTCGTACCACTGCATATACTTCTCTATCATTTTCCGGAGTTTCTTGTTGATATTATTATTGGCGGCTTCTACAGCGCCGTTCATTTGAGGCCTGTAAGCTGTAGAATTCTTGTGTTAATCTTGAACGTTTCATACACGGCCTTCATCAAATCACAGTTGAGAATAGAACCATTATCAGTGATGATCGATTCTGGAATCCTGAATCGACAAACAATGCGGTCACGGACAAAGTCTATCACGACCTTCATGGTCACTGCTCTGTTAGATGCTACTTCAACCAATTGGTGAAATAATCAATTGCCAATAGAATGAACCTATACCCGTTTGATGCGGCGGGCTTGATGGGACTGATAAAATCCATTCCCCAAGCGGCGAACGACGAAGTTGAGCTTGTTGTAACAAGCTCTTTTGGAGGTTCCTTTATCATGTCTGCATGTATTTGATAGCAATCGCACTTTAGGACATACTGGATGCAGTCCTTTTCCATAGTCATCCAAAAAAAACCTGCCCAGAGTATTTTCTTGGTTAAGACAAAACCGTTCATATGTGGACCACAGGTCCCAATGTGGATTTCTTCTAATAGTTTAGACGCTTCCTCTGCGTCGACACGCCTTAGTAATCCCAAATCAAAAGTCCACATATACAGGCTCCCTTCGATGTGAAAGAAATTATTAGATAACCTCCGGAGTGTAAGCTTCTAAGTAGGATTTGCAAGTTTTGGGTATTTTCCCTTTGTCAAATATTCCTTGATATCATGAAACCAAGGTTTGCCGTCCACTTCTTCCTTAATATGAGCACAATAAGATGGTTGGTTGTGAATCTTTATCGGAATAAGGTCTATAAAGTCTTATCTGGATATTGAATCATAGATGATAGGGTTTCCAATGCATCGACAAACTCATTCTGGACTTTAGGAACATGCCGGACTTGTCTTTATGAATTTCCTCCTCAACTCCTGTACATGATGAAAATATGGGAGTATCTTGGAATTCTTAGTTGCCTATTCTTCTCGGACATGATGTATAAGCAGATCTGAATCTCCAATCACTAGCAACTCTTGGACGTTCATGTCGATGGCTATCTTGAGCCCTAAGATGCAAGCTTCGTATTCGTCCATATTGTTGGTGAATGGGAACCTGAGTTTGGTGGATACCGGATAATGTTGGCCAATTTATGATACCAGGACTGCCCCTATGCCAACTCCTTTGAAATTTGCTGCTCCGTCAAAAAACATCCTCCAACCATCATAGGACTCTGCAATGTTTTCTCCTATGAATGATACCTTTTCATCTAGAAAATACGTCTTTAGGGGCCCGTATTCTCCATCCACAGGGTTTTCAACAAGGTGATCCGCTAGTGCCTATCATTTGATTGCTTTCTGAGTCACGTAGACAATGTCGAATTTGCTCAGCAGGATCTGCCACTTGCCTAGCTTGCTGGTGGGCATAGTCTTTTGGAAGATATACTTTAATGGGTCCATTCTTGATATGAGATACGTGGTGTAAGAACATAAATAATGCCTTAATTTCTGGGCTATCCACGTCAAAACACAATAGGTGGGTTCCAAAAAAGAATACCGGGCCTCGTACGGGGTGAACTTCTTGCTGAGATAATATATGGCCTACTCTTTTCTCCCTGTTTCATCATGGTTCCCTAGAACACAACCAAATGCTTCATCCAATACTACAAGGTAGAGTAGTAGGGGTCTACCTGGTTCGGGCGGAACCAAAACTGGCAGTGTTGACAGGTACTCCTTGATTCCGTCAAAGTCTTTTTGAAAATCATCGGTCCATTTAGTAGCAACGCCCTTCTTTAGCATCTTGAAGATTGGCTCATAGATGACAGTAGATTGCGATATTAACCGACTGATGTAGTTAAGTCTCCCCAGGAAACTCATTACTTCTTTCTTGTTCTTTGGTGGAGGCAATTCTTAAATAGCTTTGACCTTTGATGAATCTAATTCTATACCTCAGCGACTTACAATGAACCCAAGCAATTTCCCAGCTAGAACCCCGAATGCACATTTTACGAGATTCAATTTCAGGTTGTATCTTCTCAGTCTATTAAAGAATTTCCTTAAATCGTCTATGTGATCAGCGGCTTTCTTGGACTTAATGATGATGTCATCTACATACACCTCGATCTCCTTGCGTATCATGTTATGGAAAATTGTAGTCATGGCCCTCATGTAGGTGGACCATGCATTCTTTTACCCAAATGACATCAACTTGTAGCAATACATCCCTCACGGTGTAATGAAAGCTATTTTCTCAACATCCTCTTCATCCATCCATATCTGATGGTACCTAGTGAAACAATCAACGAATGACTGCACTACGTGCTTGGCGTAGTTGTCAATCAAGATGTGTATATTCGGTAAGGGGAAGTCGTCTTTTGGGCTAGTCCGGTTGAGGTCCTGGTAATTAACATAGACTCTAACTTTTCCGTCCTTCTTTGGTACTGGAAAAATATTGGCTAACCATGTCAGATACTCTACTACCCTAAGAACCTTAGATTTGACCTGCTTAGTGACTTCTTCCTTGATTTTGAGACTCATATCTGGCTTGATCTTTCTGAGCTTCTGCTTCACTGGCGGACAATCCGGATTGGTCGGTAATTTATGAGCCACGATGGATGTACTTAGACCAGTTATGTCATCATATGACCAGGCGAATATGTCTTCATACGCTCTTAAGAACTCTGTATATTCTTTCTTTTCTGACGGTGACTATTGGATGTTGATTCGTGTTTCTTTGACGTTTTCTGCATATCCTAGCTTGACAACCTCAGTCTTGTCTAAGTTGGACTTAGGCTTGTTTCTTTAATTTGATAGGCTTAGCGATTCCTTTGAGATTCTTGCCAAGTCCTTTTAACGGTTCATACTCGCACCGGTTCAATATGCTTTCAATTTTATTGTCCTACCATTTACCCTTGTCCACAACATTGACTCGCTCGATGTGATGGTAGGTTTCCCCGCCTATTTTCCTTCTTCCTCCAATTGCTGGGATGGTTTGGCGTCTATATGCGGGGTTTATACCGTCACCCTGAATGATCACCTCTTGATGATTTCACTAAAATTTCAATGCCTGATGTAATGTTGACGCCACGACCCCGGCGGCATGAATCCATGCTCATCCCAATAGTATATTGGAAGATGCCGGCACGTCTATTACTTGAAAATAAACATTGAACCAAGTGGGCCCCATTTGCAAATGTAGGATAATCTCCCCAATAGTGGACCTTTGAGATTTGTCGAAAGCCTTGACGTTGATAGACTCATCGTTGATTTCATGCAACTCTTTTCCCAATGTTCTTAGTGTTACTAGAGGACAAATGTTTGGACTGGACCCTCCATCGACCAGGATCAGGGTGATAAAATAATCTTTGCACTGCACAATGATGTGCAATGGCTTTTTATGGCTCAATCATTTCGGCGGTAGCTCATCTTTGTGGAAGGTGATTTTGTGACTTTCCAATACTTGACCCACCATGTTTGCCATTTCTCCTCCAGTGATATTGCTGGAACATATGCCTCACTCAGCACCTTCAACAAGGCATTCTTGCGCATATCAGAACTTTGTAGCAAAGCCAGGATAATGATCTGTGCTAGTATTTTGCTTAGCTGGTCAATGATCGAGTATTCCTTGGCTTGTATCTTTCTCCAAAGATCACCGGGTCTAGTTTTAATAATGGCTTGTCGACCAGAAGTGTTCTAGGGTATAAACCCTGCCGGTTCTTGTCATACCCTGTGCTGCAACCGTTTCCTCGAACTTGGATTTTCCTTTCCTTCTTGCCTCGGTTGTGTAGTCCTATGGTATGGCTTTTGTATGAAATGGTGTTACGGCTGTCATTGCTGCTGGAATAGGCACCCTTCTTTTGGAAGGTAATACATTGATTCAAAGGGCTCATGCGCTTTTGGGGATCCAAATCGACCTCGATCAGCGTTGGCGTCTTCATAGAGGCCGGTACTTCAAAATCAAGCGGTATGAACATGTTTACCTCAACATCTTCAGAAGGCTAAATTTGGACTATAATTGGATTAAGAGTGACTATCGGTTTCTTTGGATCGTCTCCTTCTTCTATCAACCCGATTGATTCCTCGGGGTCCCAATCATCTTCTATCTCAATCATGTGAACACCTCCACCCTTGTCTTCTTGTACAGGGTTGCTACGGACATTCAGGGAAGGCTCTTTTTCCATGATGATATTTTTGTGTATCGAATCCTGGATCTTGTCCTTCAGGGAGCAGCATTGGCCAATGGTATACCCCATCATGCCGGAATGGTATGCACATATTTTATTTGGGTTTACCCACTGGGAGGGGTTTTCGAGGTTTACGAAAGGGATAAGGGGGACATAACCAGCAACTTTTAGTCTTTTGTATAGCTGGTCAACTGGTTCGGCAATGGCGGTATATTGTTTGGGAGGTCAGCGGTCAAAATTTGGCCGCAGTATAGTGGGGTTGTTGAGTGTTGTAGGCTTGGTAGACGTGTGTGAGTTGAGAGTATTTGGGTAATGCAGGTTGATATGCGGGTGGTTGAGACGACTAGTAAGTGGATGGCGGGGCTTGGTAAGAAGGCAAATGTGATTGGTAATTTGGAGTGGGTTGATATATGAGTGGAGATATCGGTAGGTTTGGTATTTTACTGGTGATTTGGTTATCGGTAGGTTTGGTATTTTACTGGTGATTTGGTTCTTTGTGAAACCATTATGGAACTTACATCCCTCTTCTTAGATATACTACCGGACTATAGAGCCTTGTTGGTGGCCTGCAAAGCTTCAAAGTTAGTGACCATACCACTTTTGATACCTTATTCAATCATTTCCCCTAGTTTGATGATGTCGGAAAATTTCTGGCCTTCAATCAACATCAACCTTTCGTAGTACTGTGGGTCTAGAGCCGGCCTGACCTTAGCAACATCTAATCCCCAATGAGTAGCATATTCGCGGATATGTCTGTGTAGGTTTCTTCTTTAAGTTCTGGATGTATAATACATCTGGTGCATTCTCTATATTAAATCTGAACCTGTCCATGAAATCTGATGCCATACATACCCAACTTGACCACTTCTTTGGGTCTTCGCTAATGTACCAAGCCAGATCATCTCCTTTCAGGCTCCTCATGAAAAGCTTCATAGAGATCTTCTTATCCTTCCCTACTCCGACCAGCTAGTGGCAGTATGTTCTCAAGTGAACCCTGGGATCTCCTGTACCGTCAAACTTTTCGAACTTCGAAGGTTTGTACCGCTCGGGCAGTTTGACATCGGGCTGTATGCATAAATCTTCGTAGCTTAGTCCCTCAATTCCTTTACTGCCTTCAACGCATTAGATCCTGGTGGTCAGCTTCTCAAGCTCTTCAGTCAAATTCCTGATGAGCGAGCCTTTATCATCAGACTTAGGTATTCTTGTGATAGGTTGAGTAGGGTGCGGCACAGTTTCCACAGAGATGGGGGTGTTGTTGTGGAAATGGTCATTTGTGGGGTTCAATGGTTCTGGGATAAGCAATGGAGTGCTGTTAGGAGTGTGGAAAGTATTGCAGTGGTGGTAAGGACTAGGATGGTTTGGGACATTTTGTGGAGTTGTGGGATGCTGAGTGACTTCTGGAGCAGTAAGGGAAAATGGCCAACTTGCCAAATTATGGACATGGTTAAGCTCCTCTTGGAACTTTAGTAACTTTTGTTCTATCTGAGAGGTATTCTCCTTAGGAACCTGAATACCCTCGGTAACCTCTACCCGTGCAACTGAATTTTCCTTTCTGATGTTGCTCAAATCTTCTATCTTTCTCTTGTTCCTACTTCTGATAGGACTAGGAGAAGGAGTGAGTGGAGGGCCCTTGGATCTTGTGGAATACGATGATAATGCAAGAGTTCACGAACCAACATTTGGGGAGGGGAATAAACAAAAAAGAAAATAAAAAGGTAGCAAGTTAGTAAGGACCATAAGAAAAGATATTGCAATATTTAAACACGTAATGTAGGGAGTATAAAACGTATCCTAATCTTGGGGGACCTCGTTATGCCCAAGGTAGGCCTAGCGACAAACAAATTTGGAGAACTTAGAATGCTAAATGACTCATTTTATTGATAAGAAACTAAGATGAATCCCAAAATGACACTAAATAACATGGAATAAAATGTCACTAATGGTTGTAGGACTTATTACATTTTCAAAGGAAAAGAAGGCTCCTATCTATTTGGCCCAAGAAGGACCTTCCCCAGATTCGGTAGTGTTGGCTCCTTGGTATAGCTCTCCCAGCTCGCGCAATCCTAGCAGCAAGTAGGCACCGCCCAGACGTCCGCCTTCAATTACTTCAGCTACTCGGCAATCTTCGACCCTCTTCTGAAACTTCTTTTCCATCTCTACTATTCCCCCTTCCCCCACTCCAAATAGATCAGTCGTTTGCTAGCGCTGACAACCATGTCCTTCTATTCTACAATTAGCTTTTAATTGGCTTTTTGTATTTTATGGTGCTCATATTCGTATTCCCGCATCCTCTTGCACAGTTGGTTGTACTTTACCTGCACTTCAGCCTTTTCATCAATGATCGACCTAGAACAAACCCCGGTTGTACTGACCCATTATGATCGTCTTCCAACTAGCTTGGATAGTATGGAGTATATCCAGTATGGTATCTGTCCGGTTCAATAGTATATTTTCCCATGATGATTTTGCAGTGCCACATGTGTTGGGCTTGACACTTGTAAGGGCTATCGTCATCCTGAAAGTTGGCCCTGAAGTGACTCATTTTGTCAACCCTTGGTATAACCTGCTCTCTTTCGGCCTGCCTCATGATTCGGAGAGGGACATAAGGACAAGTTCCTCTTAGACCAATGAGTATAAGAAACGAGGCATCCCGAGATCGGACAATGCACTCTTTAGTAGGGAACCATTCAAACATCCATTGAACTTGGTCCTCTTTCAAATTTTTGAACAACTCTATCCACCCTTTAGCATCCTCCGATTGAGCAAAAATATTAGGCATATAGTTCATTCTCCTTGGCAGATGGAAGGCAATATGATCATCCCAGTCCCTACGCAGGATCTCTTGTTGATATTCACTCTTTTGGAGGTGCTCCATGAGCCAGAGTTGGAGTAGCAAATTATAACCCTCAAAGTATTTGGCCCCTCGTTGACAGTTCTCCAGGGCTCGATATATCTCCGCAACAATCATGGGTACTATACTAAAGGGCTGCCCACTAATTCCTTGCATTAAGGTTTTGGTGACCATGACTAGTCTGGTGTGGATCATGCCCTTCTTCATAGGAAATACTATCATCCCCTAAAAGCAAAACATAAAGATGAAGACCCTTCTATGGATATACCCTAATGATGTGAGGACGAATTCATCTGGGTAAGTGCGTTCGGACTTGCTATGTCCGTACCTCTCGTACAGATAGTCAAAAGGAATGTAGGACTCTTTCAAGCAGGTATAGTCTGCGTTCTTCTTTAGTCCCATCATTTTGAGAAAACACCTGCCCTTATGGTTTTCCAGCATAAGTAAACTCGTAGTCTCTCATGGGATACCAGCTAGCCCTCTTATTTCCTCTAGCAAAGGTGTCATTTCAAGGTCCCCGAAGCGGAACACAGATCTGTCTCCATCCCAGAATAGGGTTGCAGCCTCTACGATTTTGTTGTTGGGTTGTATTTTCAAAAGAGAAGGAAAACTCCCCAAATATTTGCGGATGAAGATCTGGTCACTGGAGTGAGTGTTCTCCCACCAGCTTAGCAACCTTGGTTGGATATTGGTTACTATGCCGAATCTGGGGACTTCATGCCTCATTTTCTGCAAAACAAAGTGTTAGACCCTTACCCCCGCCAGACTCGACTATTTAAATATCAATAATTGGCATAAGTAGCATTTAGTTCTCCAAATAAATGCACAAATTTGGCAGTGTCCGTTTGGGTTCCAGGGAAACCCATTGGACTTTGGACAAATCTATCTTAAAGAGCCATTATGCGGACAACATAATTGACTTGGCTAGGTTTGACCATGATACATGCACAATTGAACGAAGTAGGGTTTCTATGGGGTGCTAGACCGGTACCCGTGAGAGGAAAACTCAAGAGGGAAAGACACGGAACCGTCGACTACACTATTAATCGACTAGTTTTTGCCGAAAATATGCCTTTGCCAAATTTAGGGGGTGATATTATCGGAAGGGCGCAACCACTCATTATAAGTGTTTCTATGGTATTTGTTTGGCACGAGTGGAATATGATGTTAAATATATACTATTAGAAGAATGAAACAAATTGTCACGTTCATAAAGTAATGATTACAATAATTTCTCATAATTACAAAGTATTGAGGGAAAGTGGTAAACGAAGACATTAAATAAAAGAAACAAAGAGTTAAGTTAGTCTTGCAGTAGAAGGGAGATAAAGAAATTAAATAAAGGCAAACAAAAAGTAGTAAAGTCACAAGTAACATGAAATGGTAAAAGCCTAAAGGAAATCCCCAGCAGAGTCGTCATGCTGTAGATACCTCCTTTTTCTCGCGAAATCGGGTTTACGACATTTGGGCGGACAACCCTTTTCCTTTTGGTAATTGGGTTTGCAATTTAGAAGAGTCGCCACCTAATGAATAAGTGCATTAGGACACTAAGAAGAAATTCAACTTAAAATAAGAAGAACCAGAGAATGGGTAAGAGCTTGAAATTATCTCGAGGGGAAGGTGTTAGGCACCCCTCGAGATCTACTAGCATGGTTCCCGTCCATGATATAACTTGACTTAAAATAATAAATAAAGCAAATAGAAGTTTCAAATAGAAGTGGTTTTTCACATAATGTTGCAAGTAAATTGAAGGTTTGAGGAAAGGTAAAGAAAGTGACAGTTTTAAAGAAATAGTTTAAACAATCCTGAAAATAAACCTAAACAAGTAAAGGGAAAGGGGGGGGGGGGGGTCAAACGATTGATGCAAGTAATTTAAAGGGAGTGAAAGAGGAAGAAGTTCGGAGGGAACAATATTGAAAACCAGATGATTAAAAGAGATATTTGCATAATAGGTGCAAGTAATTGAAGTGAAAGAAGTTAAAGAAACTGAAGACTAAACAACGTTTCAAATTCTAAATAAAGGGGAAAGTGAATAAGTAAAGAGAAAAGGGGGTCCTAGGTTTATAAATAATATGGATCTCCCCACACAACACCCGGTAACCATTTAAATAAGTGTTGTTATCGTGTGGACATCATATCGATGTCCACCCTTTACCCACCCCATTGAGGTATTAAATTGCGAATTGGCTTCATTACTTATTGCATGTTATTAACTACCCCAATCCTATCAATCCCGGAGGCAGTTGGGACTACTAGTCCGAAAAGGGAGAGGAGATTGGCTTTTCAGAGCATCAAAGGACAAAAGTCTAGTGCGACAAACAAAAACACATACCACATTAAGAGGGGAACACATAGCAAATAAAGGCTCAGATAGGCCTCCTTATTCAAAGAAGTAAGTTGTTTAGCATGACTTACAAGTACTGGATAGGTCTTTAATTAAACTTAAACATGAGAGCAGGCTGATTCATCACATATTTCTCATATAAGAGGTCTGAATTAGGCCTACCCCTGGATGTAATTATCAAAGACTGATGCCATTAATTAATTACCTAATGGCTTGCCTAAGTGAGACCTATAGACCTGATATCCAATAACATGGAAAATGTACTGGCTTTAAAGGGTTCACTGATTATAAAACATAAAACTTGTGAATGCAAGACGACATTATTACTGAGTTTTAGGCTTGATTCTGATTCAGTTGATTATCTTTGTAGACATACTTTCTAGGCGTGATTGATTTTTGAATATGGAAGTGCGAGATTCCTATAGGCATGATGCCTATAATGCATATTTTCATTTTCCTAATGAGGGATGTAAATGCAGAATTGAAAAGTCCTATGATATTTGCAGGAATAAATGCCTAAGAACAATATGTCTACCCACATGCATATGTAAGTAACCCTTCCCCTTTTCACTATATCCCCATGAGCTATTACAACTTATTACAGACCAGAGTTAAAAATAGAAAATTTCATCAGAAATAAAACTACAACCAAGGATCCAAATTCAGACTCAAGGTCTAAAATATGAGATGAACCAACTCCGAATATCAAGAATTTCCAAAGCCTTTCTCTCATTTGGGATGTATCAAAGTTCCCAAGAGCCTCGGAGGGGAGGGGGGCTCCGAGAAGTGCTTACAACCCAAATTCATTGCAGAATCACATTATACTGCAGTGTGGAAGGGCCAACCCTCAAATGTCCAAGGCAAGACTCATAGGAGGGGGAAAGACTTAGAGTCGACGAATAAGTGCAAGCGTATAGAAAGAGTTAGGGAAGGCCAGGGCAGGCTAGTGGTCATGCCCAGCAATTAGGCATGCTGGCACACCCCTAACCAGGCTGTTGGATTAATTTTGGAAGCTAAGACCCATTGAGGATCAGATTCAGACCTCATCAGTAATTTGGATACTGCTAGGCCTTGAAACCTAAATCAAACGCATAGAGGGGAGTAGGGATGTAGAGATTCATCATAGAAACTAGTACAAAGAGAATATCATACAGGTTAATCACTGAGCATACATGTTAAGGCAAACAAAATTGCAGAAGCTATAAATAAACATGTTGGGATGATGGCTTAAGTTGAATCAGAACATACCAGTTGCAGGGAAACAAACAAGTAAAGTAGAAATCTTGAAGACCCAAATTTCAAGTAAGTAGTATAGGAGGTCTCAGATGAGAGTGGAGAATTGAAGAGTAGTGTGTCTAAGAATATTGTGTTGAATTAAAAGCTTCCAGTTGTGCTAAGTGCAGAAGGGTTGTGCCCCTTTTCATAGTGAAGAGAACAAGTAAGAAAAGGAAAACAAATAATTTGCAATCAATCATATAAAATCTCCCTTCAGTTAAGGGATTCTAATTTCAAACGGGTAGAAGGTATTTAAGGAAAACGTTGATTAAAATCTTTTCCAAAGTAACACATGAATGGTAAATATATAGGAGTTAATTAAGTCAACATCCAATAGTACACGGTTGGTAAAAAAGGAAAAGGGATCAATCAAACAACTAGTAAAATCAAAATTATAGGCTTAACTCGAATGGACCAAGTCAGGAATAGGTAAAGAGGATTCAATTAGAGAAAATCAGTAGCAGTCAATCAAACCCCCATTAGAGGATTTCAAAATCAATTAATTAGTTGGTGAAACCTTTTGAAAGAGGACTTTCTCATATATAAAGCAGACAAATCAAACAAAAGAGTCGTTATGCTACTTAGAAAAATAGTCTAACATTGAAAGGTTTGGAATTATAAGCAAAGGGTTACAAGTTCAATTTGCAGACTCATAGTGAGTTTGAGAGTCTAGGGTCTCAAATTGGAACCCTAACTCAAACACCAAAATCAAAATTGCCAAAGAAAACCCCAAATACTAGGGTTTCAATTCAGATATACAGATGAGAAGGAAAATCACTAAACAGACTCAGAGGTCTCTTTCCGAGACCTATGAGAAACAAACAGACATGATACAAAGAAAACTGGTTCAAGATCATGGAGAACATGTCCGAGAAAACTCGAAACTTAAACAAGTTCAGAAGAAAGAGGTGATACAAACTTAAGCAAAAGCAGATAAAACATGTTTAACAAGAACATGAACAGAGTTTAGTAAAGCAAACAAAAAAAAAACTCAACAGTAAATACATATAGTAGAAGAGTAAAGAAAACATAACACGGATAAACATGTTAGAACATGAATAGTTGAAAAATAAAAGTAGAAGAATAGTACATGCGTAGTAAAAGGAAGTCACATGAGCATGATATAGGCAAACACATATAAAGAAAAGAGAAGGATGAATCAAAGATGTTTTTGAAAACCTTTCAAAAACCCTATCTTGAAGACAAATGATTTTGAAAGAAAAATTTCGGGAAAATACTTTGAAAGTCAAGTAAAGCACAAATACACCACAGATCTAGAAAAATAAATAGAGAAAAAATCTCGAACAACTTAGGATTTCGGAGAAACCCTAAAAATGAGAAAGGCTTCGAAAAGTCATATCCTGGGGTAGGATGAGTGAGAATCAAGCTCTTGAGGCTTGAATACGCCGGAGCAAGGCTGGCAAGGCCATAGAACCATAGATCTAAGAATATCTGAGTGGGAACCATCGAGGTCAAAGCCTTGATTCTTCAAATATAAACATAAAGGAGTAATAAGGGATGAATATAAGGTTATCATGGCCGGCGGAGCCATGATTTCCAGTGAGCTTGAAGTAAGACGGTGAGAGAGGCTAGGGTTAGGGAATGTTCGAGAGGGTTTGAGAGAGGGGAGGGGTTTCAGAGGCAGAGGATAAATGAAAATGATTTAGGGTCGGGGGTATCCGTGTAATAAAAAAGGAAAAAAGGAATTATCGTCGTTGATCAAAGTGATCAACGGCCTGGATTAAAGGAGACTGAGCGTGTCAGGTAGGTGGGTTAAAGGGTTGGGTTGAATTGGGTTTTGGGTTGGCCCGTTTAGGAATAGAAGTTGGGGTTAATTGGGGTGGGTGGGGTTAATTTAGGCTAAAATTTAAATAAAATAGGTTGTAATTGCAATGAAACAAAGTTAATTGTTAACTAGCCATCTTTTTCCTTTTATTTTATAAAAAATAGTAAAAATAATTTCAAAAGTGAGTTGAAAGTATAGAGCCAATTAATATTATATAAATAATAATTTAAAAATACTGGAACCAATTTTACAATTATAAAATACTGTTAATCTTAAAATGGAAAAATATACGAAAATTACCTTAACTATATTTTAGTATAAATATGGGAATAAAATAAATTATTCACTAAAGTTTATGATTTCAGGAATAATTATGGATTTTTTTACTACTAAAATAGACAATAAATTGATTTTAGAAACCTTAAAAATTAGGAAATATACTAACACACCTAGGTATGCATATATATGTTATTTTGAAATTATTTTATATATAAAAATACATAGAAAAAAATTAGGTATCAACAACTATATGTTTGGGTCTGGGGGATACCGATTATGTTGTTCGAGAGATCTACGAAGGTACTTGTGGGAGTCATACTGGCACCAAGTCTTTGGTTTGCAAAATCATTCGAGAAGGTTACTACCGGGATAACATGGAAAGAGATACCAAAGAATTTGTCAAAAAATAAGACAAGTGTCTATGATTTGCACTGATGATCTATCAACCCAAAGAATAACTCAATTCGGTCTTATCCCCGTGGCCTTACATGAAATAGGGAGTATATATAGTTGGCCCTCTACCAACGACCCCAAGTAAAGCTAAATTTATTTTATTTGTGACTGATTATTTTTCTAAGTGGGTAGAAACACCTGTCTTCGTGAAGGTTCGAGAAAAGGAAGTTATTGACTTCATCTAGGACCACATCATATGTTGATTCGGGATACCTGCCGAGATTTTGTATGACAACAAAAAGAAATTCATCAGCAGAAAAGTGACAGAGTTCCTTGAAGCATACAAAATAAAGAGGATCTTATCAACACTACACCACCCAATTGAAAATGGATAGGCCGAGTCGACAAACAAAACTATGATTCAAAACCTAAAGAAAAGGTTGGACGATGCGAAGGGAAAATGTAGAGAAGTTCTACCCAAGGTCCTATGATCGAATGACATCAAAGTCAAGCATGGGGGCTACTCTGTTCTCTTTAGCTTATGGCTCCGAGGCGCTCATCTCTATCAAAGTCGGAAAGCCCAATGTCAGGTTAACATGCATCAAAAGAATCAAATCACGAAGCCATGAATGCTAGCCTCAATCGACTAGATGAAAAACGAGAAGCAACATTTGTTCGAATGGATTTGCAAAAACAAAGGATCGAAAGATACTACAATAGAAGGACCAACCTCCAATACTTCAAAATCGGGGATTTAGTTCTACGGAAAGTTACCCTCAATACTCGAGACCCAAATGAAGGGAAGCTAGGCTCGAATTAGGAAGGACTTTACCGAGTCCTCGAAGTTGACGGCAAAGGATCCTACAAACTTGGCACGATGGAAGGTAAACAACTACCAAACAATTGGAATGTATCATTACTCAAACAGTATTACTGCTAAGGTATGGTTTTTCATTTTGTCTATTTGAGTTAATAACTAACTCATTACAGATCCTCGATCGAAGCTATCGAATACACCATTTCTGTATGAAGGCTTAAGGTTTTAAAGCATGTTTTGCACTCATTTTTCCTTAAATCAGATTTTGTTGCAAATGGGTTTTACCGGCAAGGTTTTTAGTGAGGCAACAACTATATGCTACATAAGGAGGACTCAAGTATCCAAGGCTTCTATTAAATAAAACTCGAATACTGAGAGACATCGCCCTCAGAGTTATATTTTTTAGGAAAATACTTCACACCTAAGAGGATCTCGATAGGAGAACTTTGCAATGGGTCAAACGGTTAGATGAACCGTGTCCATATAGAACAGTCGAGCCTCGACGACAATATGTACGAATGTATCAATTATTTGAAAATGCTTTCTATTTATATCAAAAACATTTTGCATCTCAAAGAAAGTCTACTATTACACGAGCTCTACACTAACAATCCTACAGAAAACGGCTCAGGGCTAAAGCGCAAATGTAACCGCGAAATACTCAGGGACTGTTATCGATAGTCAACTTGTCCGAGAGATCAAAAACTCGGACTCATAGAACCTTAAAGAGGCATCCCCCCCCAAAACAAAGGCCAAGGCTAATATACTCAGGTTCGAAAAGTTTTCGGGAAATAAGTTCAAGAGACACACTTAAAGGCTACGACCAAATTAAAGGCTATGGCCATATTAAAGACTACGATCATATAAAAATCTACGGTCATATGAGAGGCTATGGCCGAAATAATGTGGCTCGGAGGCATCCGAATTTCGCCATAAATCAAAGGCCTTCAAAGACTTTAAAAAAACTAGCTAAATTAGGCTACCCTCAGCAAAAGCAAAATGGCTACGATAAATTCAGACCCCGAATAAACTAAAGGCTCCAATAACATCATCCCTCAAAAAACCTCAAGAGGTATTCGATTATGTTTACACAAACAAACTATTGATTAGGTTCCAATCCATCAAACTTTCGAAATACCCAATAGGTACAAAAAACAAATGCTAAGGCATGATTAAAATTTTCACTAAGTCTTTTAGCCGGAAAAGGAAAAAATGTATAGTCATCGTAGAGGCTGAATTGGCCCAATGTAAAGAGCCTAATGGCCGATATATATGAGGCTAAGGGCCAACTTAAAGAGCCTAAGGGCCAAAATACATAGCGTTCGATACCCCACTCTCATTCAACTCAGACTCAAGAGTCTCAACATCTCAAGCTCATATCAAATCAAACTTAACTTGAGGATTATGAAAATTTAAGGGGTATTATATTAATCAATAAAAACCTAAAGGTTTATTATGTTCTAGGCCTAAACCAGTACTCGAAATGATAATTTGAACTATACCATCAAAATATTACACAAATGAAAACAAAATGAAAATCAAAGGTTCTTTATATTCACAAAGGACGTTTTACAAAATGTATATATATTTACAACACCCACAAAGGGCCCTTACAAAAAAAAAAAGGAGAGAGAACCTAATCTTGTTACGTTCCCGGAAGCAGCTTCCTTGGGAACCGTACCCTCAGAGTTTATATTTTCGAGAGCCTTCTCCTCCTCGAGAACACCTTCTTCACCTTCCCCGCCCTCGGAGCCTCTCACAGCATGTTCATCGTATGAAGAGACAAGAAACCTCATACCGATTTCCTATACCTATGCTTTGGGTATCTCCTTAGTGAGGTTGAACCCTTGGGTGTGGATTTCTTCGATAGTCTCCTTCCAGGCTTGCAACTTGGTCAAATCATTGCTCCATTTTTCACGGTCGAAGGCCTCCCTCAGCTCTACTTGAACATTTGCGGCATATACACGGCAATGGTTTTATTAGCCATGGCCCTCATTTTCCAACTTCAGCCTTAGCTTGTGCAGCTTCAGCCCGGCTCCAGCAAGCTCCACCTCTAGCTCCTCGATTTTCCTGGCCTGAGCCAGACCCTTTGCTTTAATGCCTTAGAGTTGAGTTTCGGTTGAGGTTAGTTGGACTGTAACAACTTCCTTATCGGCAACGAGCTGATCCATGTTCTTTTTCCACCTATGGCAATCAGCCTTAACTTGATCAACCTCGCCCCTGAGCTGCCCAATTATCTCCAACTTTTGCTGCATTTGAGATAGAAAAGTGTTAGCCTCCGAAGTAGGGCCAAGAAGTCCATACCCTGTTAATATCACAGTTACCTGCTCATCTAGCTCGACCTTATTTTCTAAGCTTTGGCCAATTCAGCTCGGAGGTCCCTAAGCTCTTCTTCTTTTTAGTTATAGAGGAGCCTCATGTCCTTCTCTTCGCCCAAAGCTTTCCTACGCTCAGCCTCATATTGGCTCAATTTGGCTCTAAACCTGACGATGGCCTATACATGAAGTGAAAATATGTCTATCAAAGGAAAGAAAGAGAAAAAATTACAACAATAAAAGTTAATATTTACATGAAAAAAGAGACATTGAGCCTCTTCAAAGATGGTGGATGCATCATTAAGGTCGGTGGTGTCCTCAATCCCAGCATTGCAACCATGAAAGGGATCTTCCTCGAGGACCTTAATCGGATTGGGCATACGCAAAGTGTTTGCATCTTTGATTGCCACCTCGGAATAAGATGGTAGAGAAAGGGAGTGACATGTTTTCATGGCCCCGAGGTCTCCACTCGGGATCCTGATTAGATTCTACGGTTCTCGAACTCTCCCCATCGAGTATATTTGTTGAAGGCGGATGAACGATCTCAATCTCCGGGAACACGAGGGACATGCCCAAGTTTTTCTTAGGGGTTCCCTCACTACAGGATGAGGTTTCTAGTTCTGAGGACTTGCCGACCTCGATTGGTCTCCTAGTTTGAGGTAAAATTGCCGATTCTCGACCATCATTCTCTTCATCCTCCGGGTATTGGATGGCCGAATATGGTTCCACAAGAATGAGTTTTCTCCACGGCTTCCGGGCAAGTACCACCTCGTTTTGGGAGTTTTCGGGCTTCAAAGCCCTCTTTCTTTTATTGTCCTTCCCTGATTTTAGAATAAAGGGTGCCATCTTTTCCCCTGGAAGACCCGACCTTATTTTGGATAAATCTCCGATGCTTGCACAAATAAATATGAATAAGTTGACCCCACAAACAATAAAAATATCTGAGACTTGAGAAGAGAATTTACCATGATGTTTGTCCTCTTACTTGCCCCTCGATAATTCACTCCATTTGCGCTCATCGTAGAAGGAGGTGGTAGATAATTTTCAAACCCAATCCTCGAGGTCAGGGACTGCATGAGATGCTCAGGCAGTGGCTACAGAAAGGGTGAAGGTATTGTGATACATTAAAGCTGAATATGAATAAATACTGTGAAATAGAGCTCAACTTATGATTAAAATTCCATCTCTCCGGGAATGGAATTTTATCCCTGGGGATGACGTCCGAGGTTCTTACTCGGATGACCGGCTCATCCAGCCTTGATCTTTGGTTTTGTCATTGCTGGCAAAGAGGGCTTTCATCGTTCGAAGTTGCGGCTTGATAAGTCCTAGAAATAGCTGGCGCTGATACAATCAAATCAAGTGGTTGATGGTGAATTCCAACCCCTCGGCCTTCTTAGAAAAATAGCGCAGAATGATCACGATGCGCCAAAAGGAGGGGTGAATCTGGCCAAGGGTGACTTCGTATGTTTTGCAAAAGTGATCACCATCGGATCAATGAGACCCAATGTGAAGGGGTAAGTGTGAACACCTAAAAACCCCTTCACGTGGGTAGTAATTGTTTCCATGGGGCGCGGGATCTGAATCAAGACCTCATCGCCTAAGCCGCAGTCCCTCTTCATGGCTTTGAGGTTCTTCTTCGATATCAGACTAATATATCTAGATGCATGCTCGCGTCAGCCTGGGACACTGGGGGGATTTTCTATACCAAAATCCTTCTTAATTATACAAAGGCCGAGGGTGAATTCTTCAAGAGTCGGCGGTACCAGCGGCTTGGCCGACTGGGAGGTAGAAAAAGTTGGCGCTTTATCTTTTTTAGGGACCATTTTAGAAGTTTTAGTCACGATCTTAGGCTAATGAATGTAGATTGTGTTGGAATGTCGTATTTTTACAAGAACTAGGCATTTTTCGTCGCTTAAATAGGTGGTGGAAACAAATGACTATAGAAAGAGATGAAGAAGGAAAAAATATAATGAAAGAGTGAAGTTCTTTACTCAAAGGAATAGCCTCATACTTATAGAAGGGCAACGACGGTTCGACGACGCTAGTGGAAGACCAGTAATGGCATGCATTCAATGTTGGGGGAAGTGGACCGACGGGATTATTCGAGTTCGAAGACAAAATGCAATGCTCGGGAGATAGGAGTACAAAGAGTTCCAAGGCTGAGTATGCTCGACCCCAAAATAGTACCATTATGCATTTACAGAAGAATGAGCTAGATTCCTGCCACGTCCCCAAAATCATGGCGAAAATCCTGGAGTAGGATCGTACAATTTCGTACTAGACGGTTAGACAATTGCACCAAAAATATTCTTTACTGTAAATAGAAATATACCTTATTTAGGGTTCCCTATTATATAAAAGAGACCTCAATCATTTGTAACATCATCTAATTTTTGAGAAAAGAATACACTCTCTATTTTTTGCCTACTGCTCATCAGAATTGTCCTTTAGCTCTATTGTTCTTACTTAATTTCTTTTCTTGCTTGATTGTTTTTATTGTTCTAAACCCACCTCGAGGTCAATAAGCTCGAGGTCATTGCTACTGGGTTATATTGGTTTGATTCACTTATTTCTTTCATTTCTAATTCATATTTCTTGATTATTAATTGGTATTGAATATAATCACGTATCTATAAAGCCATAAAATTAAATTTAATTGTTACTCGTATTTTCGAGGTAGACAAGTATATTACTGACTTAAGATCTGTGCGGGTGCCCATATGTAGTGACATGAGTAACAACATATGGTTTTAAATATAGCTAGTTGGAATTGAATTAATGACCTTACAAAGGTTTTAAACTTCCTTGGCCATTGAGCTGTGTTTTTTGGTTGTGTTAAGGAGATTAAAAACGTAATATATAGATATAAAAATCAAAGTTTACCTTATACTAATTTTTCGGCGAAGGGGATTTAGGTCCTTCCGCCCCCTAAATCCACTCCTGTGAGTAACTATTATTTTACCGTAAGAGATCCTAAATTAAGAAAGTTGTAGTTGTCTACATACTTTAGTTACCGTAATGGGTTGTGATGGGACAAATATGATTTCTCAATCCTCACCAGAAACTAACCTCGGAATTAGATGTAATCACTTTTCTGATCTAACACCAAAAGCAATAGTCAGGGATCATCCTCCCAATAGGGCAGAAAAAAGAAATCTTTCCAGGAAGAACCAACCAACCGATATTGTTGTCTCATGCATATCCGGTTTCATTAAAGCATCAAATCTTAGTACATAATAAAAACTTAGATTTATTTTATGAACCAATGAATATATGATGCAACTGTTTTTCATACTTAAAATCACTGCCTGATATTTTAAGACATTTACTATTATACTTCTCAGAATATCTTTAAATAAGATTCTCTTCAATTTTGAAATGATATGATTACATAAATATTTTCATACCGTTAGTATATATTACTTAAAGCTTTTTACATTTTTATTAACGAGGATATATAGACATGCATGTTTTATAAGATTCTGATCGTGAAGTATAAGTGCAGATCTAATGTATTGGTTACGGATTCATGTGTACTCGTTAGTTTTTACGTGGCTATGTTTCTTTACAATGAAATTTACAAAATATTTTTTTTTATTATGATCCAATTATTATTATAGTATTAACTTGAGATTACTATAAAAATTTGTAATTTTTTAAATTCCAAATTTGTCTCTAAATTAAACATGAGACGTTGTAGGCTACGAGGACATTCTGATCTACTCGATGGACTTCAATATTCTAATTTGGCAAAATACGTCAAGCAATATTGTTACCAAGACTGCTCTCATTGATTGTGGAGGGATTAGTGTTGAGCTAGGTCTTGATTGTTTATTTCTTTTGTCAGTTTAAGGGCCCATATGACCATAAAGATATTCTTTTTTTTATTTTTTTTAGAATTAGTGTTTGATCATGAAAGTTTTTATTTTTACTTGAAGATGAATATCGAAATTTTTGAAAAATTCCAAAAAATAATTTTTCAAAATTTACACTTCAGATTACTCACCAAAATTTAGAAAAAGCCCAATATATTTATATACAAACACAACTCTAATTTTTATATATAGTTTTACTTGTATTTTTTTTCCCGAAATCTTAAAATTCTTATGTCCAAACGTCCACTAACCATTGGAATGAAAGTTACGTATATTTAATCACAAACTATGTCACCGATTGGTGACGTGATCCTGCTAACCAAGAACAGACTGCACAACTTCAAAAAGAGTCTGCCTCTTAGGATAACTGCAGGTCTATTTGATGTTATACATTAATTGTCTTCTTATATAAACCTTATTATTAAAATTAAAATAGGAATATGATATGGAAAATGAAAGAGACATAGCTAGATGCAACTACACGTGAAAAAAATAGTAGGAGCTACCATATTGTAATGACCGGTCGCAAACAACAATTGATGAACCTTACCCTATTTATGAATTCCATTCAATCCACCAATTATTGCCTCTTTAATCAGTACCTTTGAATATATATATATATAAAGAAATCAGTATTTTAGCCCACAAACAAAGAGGGCCTGAACTAGGCTAAAGTACATTCCCTTTACAGTATGTAGTATGCACCTTCAACTTCTAATCCAACTTGCTCTATCCCTTTGTGGTCCTATGCCTACATATGGACTAAATACATTTGAACCAAAAAAAGAATATACAAAAACTTTAAAATGAAAATGTGGGGTGGGGGTGGGGGAGGTTGCATAAAAGAGTATATTTTACACGTATAATACATGCAATAGGTATATCAATTTTAATAAATTAATTTATGGATTCAACTTTTAAAGTTTTTAACATTGAATCCATTGTATTTCTAAAGTTATGAGTTCAGACCTACTATTTGTTTGTTATAATTTTAGTAAATTTTTATTCAAATTTATACTCCGCTTCAAAAATACTTAATTTAGCTGAATCTACGGCCAAAACAATACTCCGCCTCTGAGCCTTAGTCCTCCTAGCATACGGCTCGGCAGGGGAAATCAAAAGCATTATGTAATAGTTTACAATTGTTATGCAATAATATAAGAACAAGAACAATAATATAAGAACAATATAGAGAGAAGTAGAGAGAGGAGTATTCTTATTGATACTTTTGGGGTGATTTACAATGGGGTAAGACCCCTCTATTTATAGGAAGAGAAAAGACTTAGCCTCAAAGTAAAACTCTTCTATAAGATAGACATTCACTCTAATTAGAGTTCTATTTATAACACTCCCCCTTGAATGTCTATTTAATAATGTGCCTCGTTAAAACCTTAACTAAAACAAAACCCAATGGGAAAAAAATTATAGAAAAGGAAAAAGAGTACACATGTTTGAATATGCGCCTATTGGTTGCCTCGTTAAAAACCTTGCAAGGAAAACCCAGTGGGACAAAACCTTGTAAGGGAAAAAGAGTGCAACGCGCATTAACTCCCCCTGAAAAGAGCATTAATTCACATCCTTGAGCATTTGCATTCCAATCTTGTGCACCATCTTGAAATTATCATTCTTGATAGATATGAACATCTTCATATAATGTCGTGGAATGACTCTTCAATATCTCCATAGAGGTATTCTCGATGCCATCATGCTTATAGTTATAGCAAGATACATATGTACACAAGTTGCACTTAGGATGTGGTACTTCAGGACCAAGAATTGTATATGCTTCAGGCAACTTCAATCTTTCATGGATTGACATATAAGTTAAGTCATATAAGCCATATAATAGACTTTAGATGCATATCAAGTTTTCATGTCATGCTAAACAAATAAGATATCGAAAACTGATTACACATACCATTGACTTTATACTTTTAAGTATTTGAACTACATGTCCAAAACTACATGTCTACATTTTGAAACCGATTTGTCTATACGCTTTAAGCGTATCAAAGACTTTGTCCTTCTGGGACTTAATATGAGCATTTGCAGTGAGAATATAGTTACTTTCTTTAGGTCAGCAAATGCGTATAGCATGCTTTGCAATATTTTGCAATTGAATTATCTATGAACTTCAGGTTCATATTATGATATTCGAGGATTTATATATACAAATGATAATTCATCCCATGTAACCTTTTCTCAAGCGTTTATCATGTCGCCCCCTCATGTTAGAAAAGCTAACTTATTTCCTCAACTTTGAGAGTCCATCTTTGTGCATTATGGTGTTAATGAAAATATACACCGCACATCAATAATAAGATGGAGTTATTTGGTTCCTGACCCTGAACCACTTGTGAGGGGAGAATATAATATACTCTAGTATATCAAACTGATATGTATAACTTTGTTCTCATAAGAAACAGTTTAGCTATTAAGTGGAGGCACTCAATAATTATCTTGCTAAACCAACTATGATATAAACCAACTTATCAAGATGAACTATCTTGAATAGAAAATCTGGAAATTATGCTCGAAGTTAGATTACTGAGCAATTTACCTCGCAAGCACCGGCCAGGCTGCAGGTTAATAACAATCGCGCATGTAACCATATCATAGATGCATCATATGTGGTATACATGGCAGGTGAATGGGCCCATATTCGCCTTTGATATTTCCAGAATTTATGGGATTCAACCCGAACTCTTTAGTTGGTCAATCAATTAATGAGAACAAGTAATATAAGAGAATTCGTAAAGAACTTTCTAGTTCTTTAATATTTACCCATGTGAATTCTCTATTACTGTACATCATACTTAAAATGAGATGGCTAACCCGAATGCCAACTGAATAAATTATCAATATTGATAAACTTCAAATTTACACCATGACGTGTGCAATTATCAAATAAACTTCAAGTTTATTATGGTATGGGTTTTAATACCAATAAATATCCACTTTATTATGGCATTCTTTTGTTTGTGTAGTACAAACTGGAGAATAAAGCGGGTAGCTTTTCATATACAAATTATCCCGCTACAAGTTGTAGTAATAGAAGATATCAAATCTTTCCTTTATTTATAGTCTCAATATAATCAATCGCTTTCGCATATACTTTGGAAACTGAATAAGTTTCTTTGAGACTTACTACAACACAATACCATATTGGTAATCAATTGTGTTTCTCCAACATAGTAATAATTGGCTCTTCTAGAGCTCTCAATTAATTTTGTACTACCACAAATTCATCAACATCCATGTGGTGAATATCTCTTTTAAAGAGAAAGTTATACCATTATGGTCATGGTCAAAATTATATGCAAGATATGTTTCTTGCATTATCGTTGTCCTTTAATAGTCATATTTCCAAAATATTTTGGCGTAAAATAGGTACGCGACCAACGATCATTCATGACATAACAATGACATTATTTTCATATATCATCTCAAACCTCCTTCTAGGGGTGAGTGTGGTATATTCAATACCAATGCGTCTGGCATTCGATTTGCTATTCTTTGCAAATGGATAATATTTTTCACCTCTTTTTCACAAATAGAGGTATGTGGATCAAGATGAGATAATGATGCATTTTTCCACAAAATTTCCCGTTTGGTTTCACCAACTTCTCCCCTAATTTTGGGAAAAGTGTCTCATCGAATTGACAGTCTGTAAATCGCGCAGTGAACAAATCCCCTGTCAATGTTTCGAGGTAGCGAATAATGGAGGGCGATTCAAACTCAACATATATTCCTAACCTTCTTTGCAAACCCATTTTGGTGCAATATGGCGGTGCTACAGGCACATATACTGCACATCCACAAATTCTTAAGTGGATATATTAGGTTCATGACCCAAACTAATTGCAACGGGGAATATTTGTGATAATTCGTCAGTCAGAGACGAACTAGCATTGCTGCATGCAAAATGGCGTGACCCCAAACCGAAGTGGGCAGCCTCGTTTTCATGAGTAAATGAGGTATTCAAGATTATACTCATGTATTGTCTCAATCTGATATCCATTTTGAATGATATCTTTAAAACTCAACAAGTTTCTCTTAGACTTGGAGGAAAACATTGCATTCTCTATGATAAACATTGTTCCTCAATGTAGAGTTATAGTTGCTCTTTCGGAGTCTTTAATCAATTTACTACTACCAGAAATTGTAGTAACATCTGCCTTACACATACTTGAATGAGAGTAATATTTCTTCTCTTTGAATATCGTATGTGTGGTACATGAATCAATTAATCAAAAGAAATACACGAACATGAGAATAAACAAATTCAATCCGTTTGTTTCACATTTAATCGATTGTTAAACATACATAATCGATTATTTGCTAATTTGAAAAACTTCAGATCACACTGTCTTAATATAATCGATTGTTTAAACATACATAATCGATTATGTCTTAATATAATCGATTGTTAAACATACATAATCGATTATTTGCTGTTTTGAAAAACTTCAGATCACACTATCTTAATATAATAGATTGTTAAACATACATAATCGATTATGTCTTAATATAATCGATTGTTGACAAGTATATAATCGATTGTTTTGCAGTTTTAATGCGAAATATTAGATAATAGACTAACTGTTAGGTTAGTCGACTAACTCTACTGAAAAATAAAAATATCTTTGAAATTTAAGCATATTGAAACATTCTAAAGAACTAATACTAACATTATATCATAAGCTAACTAATACAAATAAGTAAAATAAAATCAAACAATTCCATCTTCCTTCATCACAGATCCATCACCGATTAAGTGGTCTATTTTTCCCTCAGGGTGCTCAAAGAAGTCTGCCACATCTAGGTGGGTGATGT
This sequence comes from Nicotiana benthamiana, assembly GCA_034376525.1. NCBI lineage: Eukaryota > Viridiplantae > Streptophyta > Magnoliopsida > Solanales > Solanaceae > Nicotiana > Nicotiana benthamiana. The sequence goes on along the minus strand of CM067330.1, from coordinate 50,065,140 downwards.
CAAAATTGTCGTCAGAGACAAAATTGGTTTCAGGGCCTTTACTCTTTAGAGATGCTTGATAAAGCTCAACCAAATGTCTTGGTACACGGCAAATTTTCGCCTAGTGCCCTTTTCCACCGCAGCGATAATATATAGTTTATGAACTATTTGCTTTTGGATTCTCATCATATCGTGCTTGTGGCAGAGTGACCAACTTCAGGTTGTCATATCTCTCCTTTAAGCCATTTCACAAGATAGGTGGATCTTTGACTGTGATATATTCAATTTTCAAACCTTCATCAAGGTGATGGCGCAAGAAAATCAAGGCCTTAGCACAGTTTCAAACCTTCATCAAGGTGATGGCGCAAGAAAATCAAGGCCTTAGCATAGTCTTGGGTGGATGCATTATTTTTGTCTTTAATGGCGTTTCCAAGACGTTGCATCCAAATGGATTTCAGCATCCAACACCCATGTCATATAGTTCTTGCCCGAGATTTCAAGGGCAACGAACTTTCTTTTCATAATGTCAGACATAAAACAAAATTACATCAAGAGCGTGTCCATACTTACGGGCTTTATTACAATTATCACATTCACTTCAGGGAATGGATTATAATCATCTGTATGTGTTATATACAATCTCATGTCAAATATTACTTTCATAAAGTGAAAGATTATTTTGAGAATCTTTATTATTCTCGTTACCACAATAATGACGATTATAATTTCGTCTATTGCCACGTCCACATTTATTGATACCTTCATGGTAATAATTTTGTCTTCTTTCAGACTTATCATATACTGCTACCACATTCTCTAAAGGGAATGGAGCAAATTCAATTTGGACAGATTTTTAATTCTTTCGGACTTATCACATACTACTACCACATTCTCTAAAGGGAATGGATCAAATTCAATGGATTTTCAATTCTTTGCCCACAATCATACATGAATTTAATCATGGCAAGACATAGAACTTTTACCACTTCACGTGGTTATAATTCCTTACAAACTCCATTAGAGTTATAATCAAACTTTGTTGTCTATGTTTGTATATGAAATCAAATCGTAGAATTTCAAGAATTTGAAAGGGAAAAGTAAATTACTTACCTTAAATCCAGAATTTAATCATGAAGGAAGATCATAGAATATTTGGCGATATTCCTATTTCTCTTGCATTCTTCAACAGGAGACGATTTTATCGTTGCTCTAAGACTTGTACGCCGTTACTTAACAAAGCCATCTGATTTTCGATCCTTTGACTAAGTTGTTGGGGATATTGCTGTTTGATAACTGTAAACTTCTTGATGTCATCTCTCAAATACCTCTTCTTTGCCATCAAGAAATAAAAATTAGCCAGGGAACTTTCGAATTGATCGTCTGGCGCAACCCGAATCGAATTACTGGTTATGTAGAGGATGGACACCCTTTTCTTCATTATTTCTTGATAAAGGATGCAGACAATAAACCCTAACCACCTTTCACTTGACTATTACAGACTGCAATTATTTTTTTCAGCAGAATTTGTCATTAAATTTGAGGGCGTCGATGAGAAACTTTTTCAGCAGAATTATCAGTTGGACGATGAGAAACTTTTGATATATTTATATATCCAGGCTTGAGATAATAAAAGACGAGAGGTTTAAGTAAACAACCTTTCTTATCATTCGAAATCCTCCTGACAATTAAATACCTGCAGGAGAAATATATTTATCAAAGAAATAGTAGAGCTTCGTGCTGATAACGTGTTATGAAATAATATAAGAACAAGAACAATAATACAAGAACAATATAGAGAGAAGTAGAGAGAGGAGTATTCTTATTGATACTTTTGGGGTGATTTACAATGGGGTAAGACCCCTCTATTTATAGGAAGAGAAAAGACTTAGCCTCAAAGTAAAACTCTTCTATAAGATAGACATTCTCTCTAATTAGAGTTCTATTTATAACAGCAATAGCTTTTATTCATATTTTTTATATATATCTTACGAAATTCATTAAATATTTACAAAAATGAAATTGTGACTCCGATTGTTATGTATATAAATTTGAGATTTTTGGAGTAACTCATAAACATAACTGTTATAAATACACTTCTATTTAAGGTGAATGTCTTTAATTAGAGAGATTCTAGAGTCCTATTATTGGTAGATAAATCATCCTCCTCCCTGTAAATAGAGGTGCCCTCTACCATTGTAAATCACTCCTAACATTCTCTAAGTATCAATAAGAAGAACTCTCTCTACTCTTCTCTCTATTGCTCTTGTTCTTGCATTATTGTTCTTGTCTTTTATATTATTTCATAACACGTTATCAGCACGAGACTCTACCGTATCAAGAACCATTCTCGAAAAATCTAAGGTATTTCCCTCTTCCTAAATTAATTTTCGATTATGTCTGACATTACGAAAAGAAAGTTCGTTGCCCTTGAAATTTCGGGCAAGAACTATATGACATGGGTGTTGGATGCTGAAATCCACTTAGATGCTATGGGTCTCGGAGACACCATCAAAGATAGAGAAAAAGCATCCACCCAAGAATGTGCGAAGGCCTTGATTTTCTTGCGCCATCACCTTGATGAAGGTTTGAAGATTGAATATCTCACAGTCAAGGATCCACTCATCTTGTGGAACGGCTTAAAGGAGAGATATGACAACCTGAAGTTGGTCACTCTGCCACAAGCACGATATGATTGGGCTCATATGAGGCTCCAGGACTTCAAGTCCGTTTCTGAATATAATTCTGCAATGTTCAGAATTACTTCTAAATTGAAGCTATGCGGGGATAATATCTCCGATTATGATATGCTTGAGAAAACGTTTACAACGTTTCATGCCTCCAATATTGTACTGCAACAACAGTACAGAGAGAAAGGCTTTACAAAGTACTCTGAACTGATTTCTCTTCTACTAGTGGCTGAGCGAAATAATGACCTGCTTATGAGAAATCATGAAAATCGACCCACTGGGTCTACACCACTGCCTGAAGCAGATAAGGTGCACTCTCATTATGCCAAACATGAAAAGGACCATGGTCATGGTCGTAAACGGGGTCATAGCCAGGGACGTAGACAAGGAAGAAATTCCAATGAAGTCCGTCAACCCCCAAGGAGAGATAACCGCCGAAAGCAGAAACGGGGTCATGAAGATCCTAAGGCAAATGGTTCAGAAACTATATGTTATCGTTGCGGTGGGAAAGGGCACTGGTCAAAGACTTGCCGTATACCAAGACACTTGGTTGACCTTTATCAAGCATCTCGAAAGAGAAAAGGCCCTGAAACAAATTTTGTCTATGACGACAACTCGGACATCACCCACCTGGATGTGGCAGACTTCTTTGAGCAACCCGAGGGGAAAATAGACCACCTAATCGGCGATGGGTCCGTGATGAAAGAAGATGGAGTTATTTGATTTTGTTCTACTTATTTGTATTAGTTAGTGAATAAACTAATAGTCATTAGTATTAGCTCGTATTAGTTAGTTCATGATGCAATGTTAGCAGTAGTTCCTTAGAATATCTTCAATATGCTCAAATATCAATAAAATTTTTATTTTCTAGTAGGGGTAATCGACTAGCCTGAAAAACTAGTCGATTATCTACTATTTTCGCATTAAAGCTAAAAAATAATTGATCAACAATTGATTGTCTTTGTCTAACAATCGATTGTCGTTAAGACAGTGTAATCTGGAATTTTTCAAAAATCATCAACAATCGATTGTCTTTGTCTAACAATTGATTGTCGTTAAGACAGTGTAATCTGTAATTTTTCAAAAATCATCAACAATCGATTGTCTTTGTCTAACAATCGATTGTCGTTAAGACAGTGTAATCTGGAATTTTTCAAAAATCATCAACAATCGATTGTCTTTGTCTAACAATCGATTGTCGTTAAGACAGTGTAATCTGGAATTTTTCAAAAATCATCCACAATCGATTGTCTATGCATAACAATCGATTGTCTTAAAACAGTGTGCTCTGGAATTTTTCAAAATAGCCAACAATTGATTGTCTATACTTAACAATCGATTGTCTTAAAACAGTGTGCTCTGGAATTTTTCAAAATAGCCAACAATCGATTGTCTATACTTAACAATCGATTGTCTTAAAACAGTGTGCTCTGGAATTTTTCAAAATAGCCAACAATCGATTGTCTATACTTAACAATCGATTGTCTTAAAACAGTGTGCTCTGAAGTTTTTCAAAATAGCAAATAATCGATTGTGTGTGTTTAACAATCGATTGTCAATGTTCAACAATCGATTATTTGTGTTTAACAATCGATTGTTTGAAGAAAATGTTTAAACTGAAATTTTCAAACTGCAAAGTAATCAATTATGGATAACATATCTGATTTTGTTAGTCAACTGTTAGCAGCAGATTTTGAAAATATTATGTGACACAAACGAATTGAACTTGTTTATTCTTATGTTCGTGTATCTCTTTTGTATGTCAAACTATGGGATAGCAAATATGGATATCTCACAAAGCGAACTTGGATCAAAGTCCAACTGTAAAAGTATTTGCCTAGTTGATTCATGTACTACACATACAATACTCAAAGAAAGGAAATATTTCTCTCAACTAAATATGTGTAAGGCAAACGTTACTACAATCTCTGGAAGTAGTAAATTGATTGAAGGCTCCGGAAGAGCAATTGTAACTCTGCCCAAAGGCACGACGTTAATCATAGAGAATGCAATATTCTCCTCCAAGTCTAAGAGAAACTTGTTGAGTTTTAAAGATGTACGCCGGAATGGCTATCATATTGAGACAATGGATGAAGATAATCTTGAATATCTCGTCATCACAAAGAATGTCTCCGGCCAAAAGAGGGTTATTAAGAAATTCCCGTCTTTATCTTGTGGCCTGTATTGGACAAGAATTAGTGCAATTGAGGCACATTCAACAGTAAACCAAAGGGTTACTGATTCCAATACCTTTGTACTTTGGCATGATCGATTGGGACACCCAGGATCGATCATGATGAGACGGATTATAGAAAGCTCATATGGGCATCCGTTAAAGAATTTCAAAATTCTTTCGAATAATGAATATCCTTGCACTTCGTGTTATCAAGGCAAGTTGATTATCAGGCCATCACCAACAAAGGTTGGGACTGAGTCACCCACGTTTCTGGAACGTATACAAGGGGACATTTGTGGACCTATTCACCCACCTAGTGGGTCGTTTAGGTATTTCATGGTCTTGATAGACGCATCCTGTAGATGGTCTCATGTGTGCATGTTGTCATCACGCAACCTTGCGTTTGCGAAATTAATGGCACAAATAATTCGACTACGAGCACAATTTCCAGATAATCCAATCAAGTCCATTAGACTGGATAATGCTGCTGAGTTTACATCCCAAGCATTTAATGATTATTGCTTATCAATCGGGATAAAAGTTGAACATTCTGTAGCTCATGTTCACACTCAAAACGGTCTTGCAGAATCGTTAATTAAACGCCTGCAGTTGATTGCAAGACCATTACTTATGAGAACGAGGCTGCCCACTTCGGTATGGGGTCACGCCATCTTACATGCAGCAATGCTAATTCGTCTTAGACCGACGAATTACCACAAGTATTCCCCGTTGCGCAATTGGTTTTGGGTCATGAACCCAATATATCCCATTTAAGAATTTTTGGATGCGCAGTATATGTGCCTATAGCACCGCCATCCCGCACCAAAATGGGTCCGCAAAGAAGGTTAGGAATATATGTTGGGTTTGAATCGCCCTCCATCATTCGCTACCTCGAAACATTGACAGGCGACTTGTTTACTGCACGATTTGCAGACTGTCGATTTGATGAGACACTTTTCCCAAAATTAGGGGGAGAAGTTGGTGAAACCAAACGGGAAATTTTGTGGAAAAATGCACCATTATCTCATCTTGATCCACATACCTCTATTTGTGAAAGAGAGGTACAAAAGATTATCCATTTGCAAAGAATAGCAAATCAAATGCCTGACGCATTTACAGACTTGAAAAGGATAACGAAATCCCACATTCCCGCGGAAAATGTTCCAATCCGTATTGATGTCCCTGTTGGACAATCATCTAGTGTCATAACCAATGAGTCAAATGCACGCCTGAAGCGTGGCAGACCATTAGGTTCCAAAGATCGAAATCCTAGAAAGAGGAAAAAGAACGATCGAGATGACACCACGAAAGAATCTCATGAGGAAATTCATGATTTGACAAATTCTGAGATTCATGAAGAATCCATTGAGCCCGAGACTCTGGAAAATACGGAACTATCCCTAAATCCAATTAATATTGAGGCAAATATTAATCGAGTGGATATTGTGGTAGATAATGCCTTTGCTTATAATGTAGCATCTAGCATTATGCAAGAATGTGAGGATCTCGAACCTCAATCTGTTGAAGAATGTCGAAAAAGACAGGATTGGCCAAAGTGGCAAGAAGCAATTCAATCAGAATTGAATTCGCTGGCAAAACGTGAAGTTTTTGGCCCTATAGTTGAAACACCTAATGGTGTTAAGCCTGTCGGCTATAAATGGGTCTTTGTACGCAAAAGAAATGAGAAAAACGAGGTACAAAGATATAAGGCACGCCTTGTTGCACAAGGTTTTTCTCAAAGGCCTGGTGTCGATTATGAAGAGACATATTCGCCTGTAATGGATGCGATAACCTTTCGTTATCTCATAAGTTTTGCTGTCCATGAAAAGCTTGACATGCACTTAATGGATGTGGTTACTGCCTATCTTTATGGCTCACTCGATAATGAGATATACATGAAAATTCCCGATGGACTCAAGATGCCAAACGCGCATAATTCAAAATCTCGGGAAATGTTCTCAATTAAATTGCAAAGATCCTTGTATGGTCTAAAGCAATCTGGACGAATGTGGTATAATCATCTTAGTGAGTACTTGTTAAAAGAAGGCTATATAAATGACGCCATTTGCCCGTGTGTTTTTATAAAGAAAACAACGTCGGAATTTGTTGTACTTGCCGTATATGTTGATGACATAAACCTTATTGGAACCCCTATAGAACTCCAAAAGGCAATTGATTATCTAAAGGATGAATTCGAGATGAAAGATCTCGAAAAGACTAAACTATGTCTTGGTTTGCAAATTGAATATTTGGCAAACGGAATTTTTGTTCATCAATCTACCTATACAGAAAAGGTACTGAAACGGTTTTACATGGATGAAGCACATCCTTTAAGTACACCGATGGTTGTTCGATCACTTGATGTGAACAAAGATCCATTCCGACCACAAGAAAGGAATGAAGAGCTACTTGGTCCTGAAGTACCATATCTTAGCGCAATTGCAAATACTACAAGGCCTGACATATCCTTTTCAGTTAATGTATTAGCAAGATTTAGCTCGGCTCCCACGAGGAGACACTGGAATGGGATCAAACACATATTGCGGTACCTAAAGGGAACTACCGATATGGGCTTATTTTATGGCAATAATTGCAGCCCGGATCTTGTTGGTTATGCTGATGCTGGATATTTGTCCGACCCACACAAGGCTCGATCTCAAACGGGTTATGTGTTTACCTGCGGAGAAACCGCCATATCTTGGCGATCGACTAAGCAATCAATTGTGGCTACTTCATCTAATCATGCCGAGATAATTGCTATTCATGAAGCAAGTCGGGAGTGTGTGTGGTTGAGGTCTATAATACATCATATCCAAGACAAATGTGGTTTGAAGTGTGATAAACTACCCACAACTTTGTATGAAGACAATGCAGCATGTATAGCTCAACTGAAGGGAGGATTCATAAAAGGAGATAGAACGAAGCATATTTCACCAAAGTTATTCTTCACACATGATCTTCAAAAGAATGGTGATATCAATGTTCAACAGATTCGTTCAAGCGACAATATGGCTGATTTGTTCACAAAATCTCTACCAAAGTCAACCTTCAAGAAGCTCGTTCATAAGATCGGGATGCGAAGACTTAAGGACATAAAGTGATGTTCTTATCAGGGGGAGTTAATGCGCGTTGCACTCTTTTTCCCTTACAAGGTTTTGTCCCACCGGGTTTTCCTTGCGAGGTTTTTAACGAGGCAACCAATAGGCGCATATTCAAACATGTGTACTCTTTTTCCTTACTTTAATTTTTCCCATTGGATTTTGTTTTAAGGTTTTAACGAGGCACATCATTGAATAGACATTCAAGGGGGAGTGTTATAAATACACTTCTATTTAAGGTGAATGTCTTTAATTAGAGAGATTCTAGAGTCCTATTATTGGTAGATAAATCATCCTCCTCCCTATAAATAGAGGTGCCCTCTACCATTGTAAATCACTCCTAACATTCTCTAAGTATCAATAAGAAGAACTCTCTCTACTCTTCTCTCTATTGCTCTTGTTCTTGCATTATTGTTCTTGTCTTTTATATTATTTCATAACAATAACAGCTTAGTTGGATGAATGTTATATATTTTTTATAATATATTATATTGTATTGTACTGTATTGTATTGTATTGTTTGATAAATATAATATTTAGATAAATTATATTGGTTGCCGTCGTTTCACAATGTCACTCACTAATAATATGGAAAATAAACTTGCAACATTACTAAGAAAAAAATATGATACATAGTAAAATTACTATATAAAAAAATAAGATAAAAGATAAAATATGATTAGTTAGTAATAAAAAGGACAAGATGAAAGAAAAAAGCAAGGTCACGATGTTGCCACATTAATTTATCATTATATAAAATGATATTTTTTATTGTTATATAACAACGTATTTAACGATACAATACAATAAAATATAAATAACAATCAAAATATATATTAAATATAAAATAATAATAATACGATACGATACAATAGGTAAATGGTAATAACCATCCAAGCAAGCTGTAAATCCTAGATATGCCTTTGCGGCTGAGATATAACTTGTGTACTCCTCCGTGTACACAAAACGGTATACCCATTATATATACGTATGAATGAGGGTTGGGTGTGGGGGTGTCGGGGGAGGGGGAAGGTGGACCATTTGATGATTAGAAAAGAATCACAAAGCCTGAGGGTGGGGGTGGGGTTGGGGTTTATGGCATTATTATGGGACCCAATATAATAGGGGAATAGGGGGGGGGGGGGTTACCCCACAGGGTTGAATAAGAAGGGGAAAGTGCACGTGGGGATGGATAAGGCCTGCCGTTTACTGATCACATAGTGTCGGGTTTGGATGTAAATTGGGTTATTTTAATTTATGGCCGACAACAGAATATTAGATTGGGGATTCAGCTCCTGTGCTACTTGACACCCCTTGCCCCACTTCATTTCGACTCTTCACACGGTAAATGACATTAGAAAATATTTATTCATATTTAATATTAATATTAATTTAACTTAATTAACTTCTAAATAAATAAATAATTATCAGTAAGTAAAAATACATATTCTGTATCTCAAGTTAAACTCTGCTCGTTGAGAGTAATGATATTAGCCTACCAGATGGTCAGATCGACTGATCGAACAGAGACGAATTTAATATAAAATTAAATATTACAATTTTAAGTTTTTTGAAAAAACACTTACTCGTATATAAAACTAGCTAATATGCAAAATTGGAAGTAATTTTCTTAATCCACGTATATTTTATTATTTTTCTTGTTCCTGTTTCCTTATTTTTGGGTCTGCACTTTGTATTGTGAATTTGGCTCTATTCACAATTATTCTCTTCTAAAATCGAAAAAAAATTGAGATAAAAGAGTGGGAAAATATATTTTTAAAAAAGTGGATCGTACATCAATCCTGAAATGTAACATTACTTTGATTTTGTCATTATGTTTTCTTTTTCTTGCCATAAGTTAAAATAATTAATTTTGACAGTATTCAATGGATTGTGGTGCTTGGAATATTTGATAGAAAAGGATTCCTTATCTATATTTACAGATTTTGTATCTCGAATATATTACTTTTTCCTTATCCCACTTTATATGAAGCTCTATTGTTTGAAAAATAAGTGCAAGTTTTTAAAAGGTTATAATAATAACACTAATAACAACAATAGTATACCTTACAAATGAGATTTGAGAAGAATAAAGTGTACGAAAATCTTATCTCTACCTTATGTGAGATAGATAGATTGTTTTTTATGACCCTAGGCTCAGAAACAGCGTTTCCAAACAGGTTTGAACTGAAATTAGAAATTAATATATGTATTTCATAAAACCTAAAATTAGAATATTAGACTCACGTACTCAAAATACCTTCATTTTTCTAATGAACAGAGCAGTCAATTTCCTGTCATATGGAATATGTTAGGATTTATGCCCGTCACTAGAGGGGGAGTGAATAGTGCGGCACAGGAATATTGATAAATATTGCGGAATTAAAATTGCAGGAATAAAATAAATTCGGTAATTAAAATAACAAGGAAAGAACGCACCGAATTTATCCTGGTTCACCACAACTTGTGGCTAGTCCAGTCCCCGAGAGACTCTCTCGAGATTCCACTAACTCCGTTAAGCTTACGGGTGCTTAACAAACCGTTACACTTGCTCTAGATGTACACTCTACAAGACTTCAACTTGCTCGTGGATACCGCACCACAAGACTTCACACACTAAGACTTAGGGTACTTAGTGAACCCGACAATCAATTAGAAGATATGTTCTTCTCAAACACCTTTCTCTTTTACAACAAGAACTCTCTCAAAAGACTAGATAAAGAGATACAAATTTAGCTCTATGAACAACTCAAAGTTGTCTCTCAAATGGCTCAACAAAAGCTCTAAAATGATGCTCAAATAATGTCAATATGTATATCAATATTGGGAGGTGTTGTGTGTTTAAAATCAGCTCAAAAGACCTCTTTTTATAGGAGAAAAATGGTGTATGTCCGTTGCTTAATTGGCAATCAATTATGCTGATTTTGTGCCCAGATAATCGATTATTCAATATCTAATAATCGATTATTCTCCAACGTTCAGAAAATCAAAAGCTGATTTTCTGCTGAATAATCGATTATCTGATACTGCATAATCGATTATTCTGTGGCAGTGTTCAAACACTGGCAACGGTCTACAGCATAATCGATTATGCATATACTGATAATCGATTATTCTGAGGCAGAATTGAATACTTACTTCAAAAACCATTTTGGTTAAGATGAAAACTTTAACATCATTTTGTTTGAAGTATTTGAAATATGTTTATGATAAATATGATTTAATAATATATGTTTATGATAAATATGATTTAATAAAATGATTTTATGCATATTTATGATGACCTATGTTGAGCCAAAAGACGAGATAACTTAAGCGTTGCTCTTACATTTGTTCTACTTAACGACCTACGCCTTGGGTCTTCGGTCTTGAACATTTGAGCTCGTCTTTGGCTTTTCCATTGCAATCCGTTCATCAATATGCTTCTCGGCATTCAAGCTTGATTGTTTGCCATATAATATCGTTGTTTGACATTTGACTTCATTGATTGTCATTCATCAAAACCTATACCTGAAAATCATGCTCATACCAACAAAGTGCACATATCATAGATAGAGTGATTTTCTACAGAATAATGGAAATTGTAGAACATATTTTGAATGGTAATTTCTAAAATTTGTCAAAATCATACCAAATAAAATAGTCAAACTTTACAGAATTTGTCTTTGATAATAACTTCACTTCTTGTACCAGACTGAACACCACGTACTTCTACTATATATATATATAACATAAGTGGTCCTGCAACAAAATTTCACCCTCAAAATTTCACCCTCGTTTCTCGAATTTTTTTAAATTTCGAACCTTAAATAATAAATGATTAATAATATGGTTAGGTGGAAGTCGTTTTCTGACAGTAAACGTCGCACACGTGAATATGGGCCCACAAAACTAGTTTTGACTTTTGACCATCAAACCTAAAAAGACCATTAGATAAGATAAGCCTATACCACTTAGAAACACATAAAATTGTAGGAAAATTACACCATATAGTCGGATTCTAATATATACATACATACATATATATATATATATATATATATATATATATATATATATATATATATAAAGTAAATATTAATATTTTTAAAATATATATTTTATACATAATTAGTGAATATTTAGCTAACGGTTGTAGTTATTGTGTTGGAAACCCAATTTTTATGGTATATTTTCAAGTTGAAAGACAAATGCCTAACTCCAATAATTTAAAGGGAGAAATATGCATCCACGACTGCTTTTTTTTCCTTTTTTTACGATCAACCATTTAAGATAGTTTGATCAAGGTATGAGTCATTGGTGCTCAAAGCAGGGATCCCTATTTTATGATTAATTTAAATTAATTAGATGAATTAATTTAAAGAGTTGTTCATTGAACATTTTTAATTATATCGTGTATAAATAAATTGAAGAAAAAAAGTAAATAGTAAATTTAAGTGGTTATTTGTATAAAGACCCCATTAATTTAAGCATGGTCGACCACATGACAAATTGACAATAGTGTAACACACATTTTTGAAGTGCTTTTCCAATAGTAGCAAAAAGTGAAGAAATAATTGGGACTAATTGAGAACACTTTCATTAGTTTGCATGTAGTCTTGACCACTAAAAGGAAAAGGGCAAGGAAACAAAATAATAAAATGCTTTCTTTTTTGTTGAAAAAAATGGCTTTTTGGTACATTTTCAATATTAATTAAAATTATTAGATCCTCAACACAATATCTTGCCTTTTGGGACTGCTAACCATTCAATTAATCATGCTTAGAAATACTGTTTTTTGAAGACAAAAGGTCTTTCCTAAGCCGTCAATATTTCTGTAATCGATGTTGTTTGATTCTCGACAAGAAAATCACTCAAGATATTATCATCTAGTTTTCTGTTAAAGCAGTGTTAATGTTTACATTTGTTTAGATTATCATTACAAGACAACTGTAAAAAGCGTTAGGAAAATAACCCAACAGTAAAATGGGAAAAGTAACAAAAAGATAAACCACAGTTTAGAAAATCTTTTATTATTTGTATCATGCTACTACAAGGTAAGTAAGATACGCTGCATTAAAATAAAAGTGTCTATTTATTGCGATCCAAAAGCATGACACATATTATCCATTTAGGCCTAAGTATGTACGAATTTGTCTTTCAGATTATATCACATCGAGTCTTGAAAGTGCACGTACTATGTGACCTTGTATTTTACCTTACAAAACTCTTCACTTTCCTTTCTCATTCCGATGGAAATTCGCTTAAGGTGATATGTGCATCCTTCTTCGGAAGCTGGCCAATCTAGAAGTCTGTTATGCTTTTGCAAGCTTACCAACCAATAGCTACAATATATCCCATGACATCGAAGTATTGTTCAATGTCAAATATGAAGTTCTCCACTTCTTTGGAATTCTGAGCCCCATTGTGGGGCTTCACTTCAGCGATTTTAAGCTTTTGTGGCATAGGGGTTAAGCTCACAGCACCGCTAATGTGGTTTCTGCTTTCTCAGAGTAGGCCCTGTAACGCAACATTGACAACATTGAGTTGACATGTAAAATTGTCTATAGTTGATACATGGCAGTCGCTATGTCTGCCTCTTGCGCCCAACGGGATAAATTATCGGTTGCTCTTGTTGGAGACCCTTGAATTTACTGAAAATTTCAGTTGTCATTTGTCGGTCTCCTTGAGAGTCGCAACTGATGTTTACAATATCACCTTCGACCTGTTGTATCCTGCGGTTCAGATCGTCTAACCTTTGCACTAGGTTGGTTCTTAAATCAAGCACCGTACTCGTGATGGGTCGTAATACATTGACCTTCTCTTCAAGCGTCACAATTCGGTCCCGATGATTCATCATGGTCATAAATAGTGGCAACTGTTTAACCAAAAAATGAGACTTCGGCAAAGCTTTAATTTAGAAGAACTCGGGTTACTGATAATCAAAAAATGTATAAAAGAAAGTAATTTGACTAGAAATAAGATAACTAGAAAAGTATTATAGACTAGTATATTCAGATAGTGTTTCGTATCTTATAAATGATTCATCTCCTCCTTTTTATAGTTATTTCAAAGATATACATTTTGTATTTGTCATAATGGAGTTATTATGGATAGTTAAAGGTATTAAATGTTACGTTACACAATTATTATATTGTAATACAGATTCTCTAACGTTTTCAATATTTAATGCTCATTAAATATTGTATTTGTACTTCCTTATACTATCAGGTTCATTCTCCTGAATTTTTGGATTTAAATAGATACGAGCATCGAGTCTACTCGTGCCTCTGTTCGTGCCTTTGCTTGTGACAATGCTTGTGGTAGTGCTCGTATCTGTTGCAACTCGTGCCTCTTTGCTAATCATTATTCGTTGACCAACCTTCATGTCATAACATGTCATCCTTAAGCACTTCGATATGTGTAAACTCAATTGTTCCTAATACAGATAGTCCTCCCAACTTTCTATTTATTCATCGATTGAATATTTGAGAAGTGAATTTTATTAAAAGCAGGATTTTTGCCGCCATTATAGAATCGGTGTTTCAATTGTCACTTCCATTTAATACTTATCACACATGACATCTCTTTGTTGGTTCTGAGATTTTGCAGTGCCTTTTACGGCTTTTTTACAGCTTTACCAATTAGGAAGCGACAATTTTCATTATGACCTTTCCAGCATTACGCCTTTTCCTTTGACGGTTTCTTTTTAGTATTAACATAATTTTTATTTTTGGTTGTGACTCATAAAGTTCAAAGATTCTAGAATATTAAATTCTCGTTCTCATCTTCCTCGTAAAACCTTTCAAAATATTCAATTCTTGTTCTTCATCTACCTCATATTTTCACGGCTTCACCAAACCCTAACCCTAGGAAAGTTACCATAGTTGATAGTCTTCCTCTTTCCCCTAATAGGAGTAGAATGGGAGGAAGTAGATGACATAATTTAGGGTCTTCATCTACACGTGATTCTTCTCTTCCTTCATCCAGTTATGGCCCTTCAAATAGAACTAGAGGTTCACTTTCACATAGACCTTCTTCTAGAGGTAAGGAATCCTCTGAGCCTCTCCGTGAACCTCTAGTAGAGGAGATAGCTCTTGTATAACTATCTTTCTATAATGATAAAGAGTCTCTTAGATAATAACTTTATTTTCTGACACAGCTTGCCCATTACCCATCGGATGATAATGTATGGATGCAATCCTTTTGATTTGCCAACTTTGAAAGAACTCTGTGATTTGAGAGCCTATAACTGAGGTCCATTATCACACACGATTTCCTTTGGCACACTGAATCGGCATATGATATTCCGCCAAATGAAAATTTTAACTTTATTTTCTCGCACCTGTTTGAATGCTCCTGCCTCCACCTATTTAGTAAAATAATCAATGAGTACGAGCAAAACTTTTACCTGTCCTTTTGCTTGTGGTAGTGGTCCCACGATATCCATCCCCCATTTTATAAATAGTCACTGTGCAATGACCGGATGTAGTAACTCCGCGGGCCTATGCATACTATTACCGTACCTTTGGTATTTATCACATTTAGCAACGAAACCTTTCGCTTATTCTTCCATTTTAGCCCAATAATAACCTTCCCTAACAAAGGTTCTTACCAATGACCTTCCTCCTGCGTGATTCCCACAATGCCCTCGTATATCTCTCTCATTACGTATTCTGTCTGAGAAGGTCCAAGGCATCTTGCTAAGGGACCACCGAACATTTTTTGATAAAGATTGCCTTGTTTTAAGCAATACCGAGCAGTCTTTTTTCGAAGAGTGTGAGCTTTTTTCTTACCTTTAGGGACGGTACCATACTGCAAAAAAGCAACGATCTTGTTCCTCCAATCCAAGTTAAGTTATTAAAATTTACCTCATTCTTATCGGGGTCGTGAACTGAATGAAAATGAATAACTAAAGCTTTTTCATTGCTTTCCACAACTGCTGCAGATGCGAGATTAACTAAGGCGTCTGCTTCAACCCTTGGAATTTGTGTCACTTTCCAGGTTTGAAATTACTTTATCAAATCCCTTACCTTTTCTAAGTACTGTTGCATCCTTGCTTCCCTAATCGTGTAAGTCCCAGCATTTGATTAACTACAAGTTGAGAATCGCTTTTGATTATAATCTGATTTATGCCAAGTTCTCGTGCCAGTTCAAAACTTTGCAATCACGGCCTCATACTTTGCCTCATTGTTAGTTATAGAATGACATGTAATAGCTTGTCTAATGGCTTCACCCGTATGTGGTATCAAAATAATCCCTAAATCAGCATCATTTACGTTAGATGTACCATCAGTAAATAAGGTCCAAGTTCCTGGGTTTGCTCCATTGAACACGTGTAACTCTTTTTCTGCTTCTAATTGCATCTTTTGGCTAAACTCATCCACGAAATCAGCTTACACTTAAGATTTTATAGCAATTCTAGGTTGGTTTGTGACATCATATTCACCTAATTCTATAGCCCACTTAGGTAACCTTCCTGATAACTCATGCTTATGTAATATATTGGATAATGGATAAGCAGTTAATACAACCATAGGATAACATTGAAAATAAGGTCTTGATTTTCTAGATGCCATATTAATGCAAGTGCAAGTTTTCTAATTGAGGATACCTTGTCTCCACATCTAATAAAAATTTTCTGACATAATAGATCGGAGATTGTTTACCTTGGTCCTTACGGACTAACACAACACTTACCGCTACTTTTGAAACAGCAAGGTAGACGAGCAATCTTTCCCCAGCCTTTCGTTTTGCGAGCAATGGTAGATTTGATAAGTATGTCTTCAAATTTTTGAGTGCCTGCTGACAGTCCTCATTCCATTCAAAATGATCTTGCTTTTTAAAAGTTGAAAAGAATTTAAAGCACTTTTCTGATGATTTAGAAATGAATCTTCCTAAGGATACAATTCTTCTTGTCAATCTCTGCACTTATTTTTTTACTTAAAAGCACATCAAGGATTTCTTCAATAGCCTTAGTCTGTGCGTGATTCACTTCAATACCATGGTTAGAAACAAGAAAACCCAGAAACTTACCTGATACAACACCAAGTGCACATTTCTCCGAATTTAGTATCATATTAAATTTGTGCAAAATGTGAAACATATCAGATAAGTGTGATATATGATCTCTTGAAAGCTGAGTTTTAACTAGCATATCATCTATATAAACCTCCATTGTTTTTCTCAGATGTTCTTGAAACATTTTAGTCACTAGCCTTGGATATGTTGCTCCAGAATTTTTGAGACCAAAAGGAATTACTTTATAACAGTAAGTCCCCATGTCTGTTATTAATGAAGTCTTTTCCTCGTCTACATGATACATTTTGATCTGATTTTAACCTGAATATGCATCTAAAAAACTTAATAGTTCATGTCCTGCAGTAGCATCACTTAGTTGATCTATATGTGGTAGTGGAAAAGAATCTTTAGGACAAGTTTTGTTAAGTTCTGTGTAATCTACACAAACTCGCCACTTACCATTCTTCTTTGGTACTATAATAATATTGGCTAACCATTTGGGATACCTTACCACATGGATAGACCCAATCTTTAATAATTTTTGGACTTCATCTTGAATTAACTGATTTTTAAAAGTTCCTTTCTTCCTTTTCTTTTGTTTGACAGGTGGATATGATGGGTCTTTATTTAATTTATGAGTCATTACCTCCGATGGTATTCCTGTCATATCAGAGTGGGAACATGCAAAACAGCCCATGTTGGTTTTGAAAAATTCAATCAACTTAACTTTAATGTCTTGGCTTAGATTGGCCCCTACAGAGACTTTATTTTCAGGGCATTGTGAAAATAACACTACAGCCTCTAGTTCTTCAATTGTTGTTTTTATATTTTCGTTTTCCTCTGGTTCTTGAATGGTATCAAGTCTTGAGTCCAAATCTGTCCACCCTTGTTCAGTTGAGGTTTGTGTTGTGGTGCCCTCAACTTGATTTTGTGATTGTTATTTTTCTCTGTTTTTCGTACTTGAGTCTGCTACATAGTTGATGTTCCTGGATGCATGTTGATCTCCACATATTTAGCATATTCTCCATAGTGATGAAAATTTAATAACTTGATGCAAGGTTGAAGGAACAACGTCCATCTCATGGATCCACAGTCTCCCAATGATCATATTATAAGCCATCTCCATATCTATTACCTAAAACTTTGTAAACTCCTTTTGCGAATGTAGTAAGTATTACCTCTCCTTTCGTGACAACACTGGAATTGTCAAAACCAGATAAAGTATGTGTATTAGGAAAAATTGTATTCATATATATGATGACGTATCAGGATACGTGGGATGATCAATAAATAATATTTAGCTACAGTTCGAGAATTACAAATCAGGTACAAGAAAGGATAAAAGAAGAGGCACGGGGCGAGAGTGTCAACAACCGTCCCTGTTTGAGCTTATTCATATCCGAGCAATGGAAAGAATGAATCTGGTTAAATAAAAGGGTGCAAATACGGCATTAAAGAGTATTAAATGCTGGATCTGTTAAGAAATATATTTATTCAATGAAATGATCATGTAATGTGACATTTAATGTCATTAATTACTCATAATAACCTCATTATGACTTAATCATAACGTACATTCCCAAATGGGCCTATAAAAGGAGAGATATGTAATCGATTGAGACACAAATTACTATTGGAATATACTTTAATTTACTTTCTTTTTGATAATCTCATTCTCAAGTTTCTTTCTTTATATACTTTTTTGATCAGTAATATGATTCTTCTAAATTCTAGCTTTAACCAAAAATCTATTTTTCGGTTAAACAAATTAGTTCCGTTACCGGGATTCTGATAATCAATTATATCTTAACTTGATTTTCTATGTTGAATGAACTATGTCGAACAACAACGACAACACTCAAGGAATCAAATCAATTAGATAAATCAGGGAGTTCCACAAAATAATGACAATCAAGTTCCAATTCCACAAGACTCGCCACGACAATCTCGTGAAGGAACTCCTGAAGAATCTCACACAGATGGTCAAGTTCAATTTGAGAATGTTGAAACTATGGATGAAGCTTTGCAAAAACTTATCACTACTCAGGTCAATAAGGCTTTACAAGATTTTATTAGTCAACTACCTGCTGCTACACCTACACCTACTCCAAATCGCAATACTTTGGAGAATCCTCGTTCCGGCCTAGTTAATTCGGCAGTGGTGGAACCCACAGTGAAACACATGAGGGATACCCAGGTAATCCGGTTAATTCTAGTTTACAAAATTTAGTACTAACATTGCAGAAACAGCTCAACAAAGAAAGTGACCGCATATAACAAATACCAGGGTACCGCCCGTGATAAAAGGGGTAGATATGGATAAATATTCTCAACAGACCTGGAAGCCAAGTGCGGTCCATCTCCCAATTCAGAAAAAGTTCAAGATGCCTGATATTCCAAAGTATGATGGCACAACAGGCCCACAAGATCACGTTATCGCATTTACAACAGGTGTCAAGGGAAATAATTTGACCAAGCAGGAGATTGAATTAGTTTTGATTAAAAAATTCGATGAAATGCTCACTCAAGGAGCACCAACATGGTACTCTCTTTTACCTGAAAATTTTATAAAATCGTTTGCTGAGCTTGCAGATCTATTTATTAAAGCACACTCGGGAGCTCAAAAGTTTGAGAAAAGAATGGAGGATATCTTAAAAATCAAAGAAGGAGATTCAGAGTTGCTTAGAGAGTTCGTAGATAGATTTCAACGTGAAAGGATGACAATGCCACGAGTACCTGACAATTGGGCAACCATAGCCTTCACCAGTAATTTGAATGAGAAGAGTTCAGAAGCTAAGCGAGGAAAGCCTTCGAGAATTCCCAGCAACAACGTGGAATAATATTTACAACAGATACTGTACAAAGATGAGGATTGAGGAAGATATCATTCTACGACATAAAACAGAAGAAAAAGTAAGTTCAAGGCATGAAAAAAGATCTGGGAAAAATAAGTACGAGCCTTACATGGGACTTGCGGGAAAGGATTCACGATCAAGGCAAGATAGTCAAAGGTACGATCATAAAACTAGAAGCAGGGAATCAGACTTCTCATCAAGGTTCAGAGATAATCGGAACTCACATGGACCACGAGATAATAATGGAAGTTTAAAAGCAAGGTTTGGTGGTTACAATTTTAACGTAAGCACCTCTGAGCTCGTAGCTGTTTTATGAAGCATGGGAGATAAGTTACGATGGCCGAAAGAGATGAGATCAAACCCAAACAGAAAAAATTTTGATCATTGGTGCGAATTTCACAACGGTCACGGGCATAAAATCGTAGATTGCAGATTCTTGCAGGGCGAGGTTGATCATTTGTTAAAGGAAGGATATCTCACTAAGCTATTTAGTGAAAAAGGTAAACAAGAATATATGAAGAATAGACCTGAGCCTTCGAAACCTCCCTCACCCAAAAGAACCGTCAATGTTATAAGTGGGGGTGAGGAAATCTATGGCATTTCCTATACGGCAGCTAATAAAATTTCCAAGATATCAATCACTCATGGGAAGCAGCTGCGACATGTAGTGGAAGAAAAAAATATCACATTCAACGATGTAGATGCTGAGCATCTCTTAACTCCACATAATGATGCACTGGTAATATCTTCACTTGTACATGACACTAACGTAAAACGAGTTTTAATTGGTCCAGGCAGTTCCGTAAATATAATTTTGATATGAGTGTTACGTGAGATGCAAGCTGAGGATAAATTGATTCCAAAAGCACACTCTTTGTCGGGATTTGAAAACTCTAGTATTGTAACGAGAGGAGGTGCAATCCTTACTACATTTGTAGAAGGCGTTGTCAAAGAAACCAAATTTCAAGTCGTAGACATGGAAATGGCTTACAACATGATTCTTGGATGGCCATGGATCCATGACATGGATGTTGTTCCATCATATTACATCAAGTTATTAAATTTCCATCACCTTGGGGGATATGTCAAATCAGAGGCGATCAAAAAACTTCCATAAGCATCAATTTCATTACGGGTCCGACTGATAAGGGTGAAGAGAAATTGCAATTGCAGAATTAAGATGGGGGAGACACAGTATCAACCTCAAATGAACAAGAGCAAATAGATGTGGATTCAAGACCTGATACCATTCAGGAACCAGAGGAGAACGAGAACATCAGGACAACCATAGAAGAATTAGAGGCTATGGTTTTATTTATACACTGGCCCCAGAGAAAAGTGTATATAGGAACTAATCTCAGCTCAGAGGTAAGGCGTAAGTTAAATGAATTTTTAAAAGCGAACGCAGATTGTTTTGCTCGGTCCCATTCTGACATGACAGTAATACCACCAGAGGTCATGACTCATATACTAAACGAGGATCCATCATACCCTCCAATCAAGCAAAAGAAAAGAAAGCAATGAACTTTTAAGAATAAGGTGATTCAAGAAGAAATTCAAAATTTGTTGAAAATTGGTTCAATCTGTGAGGTAAAGTATCCTGATTGTTAGCTAACACTATTGTGGTTCCTAAAAATAATGTTAAGTGGCAAGTCTGTGTAGAACACAGACTTTAATAAATACTGTCCAAAAGATTCCTTCCATTTACCACACATAGATCAATTAATTGATGCTACTGCAGGCCGTGAGCTATTAAGTTTTTAGATGCATATTCAAGCTATAATCAAATCAAGATGGATCCAGGAGATGAAGAAAAAACTTCTTTCATAACAGACAGGGGGACTTACTGTTATAAGGTAATGCCCTTCGGTCTTAAGAGTGCAACGTATCAGAGGTTAGTTACCAATGTTTCAAGAACATTTAGGTAAGACCATGGAGGTGTATATAGATGATATGCTAGTTAAGTCTCAACTTTCTGAAGATCATATATCCCACGTGTGAAACGTTTAAAATTTTGCGAAAGTATAATATGAAGTTGAATCCAGAAAAATGTGCATTTGGTGTGGCATCAGGTAAATTTTTAGGTTTTCTTGTTTCTAACCATGGTATTGCAGTAAATTTTGCGCAGATTAAGGCCATTGAAGAAATCCCTGATATACTTTTAAACAAGAAAGAAGTACACAGACTGGCGGGAAGAATTGCAACTTTGGTGAGATTTATTTCTAAATCATCGGAAAAGTGTTTTAAATTTTTCTTGGCCCTTAAAAAGCGGGATCATTTTGAGTGGGATGAGGAGTGTCAACATGCACTTAGAGGTTTGAAGACTTACTTATCAAATCCACCTTTGTTAGCAAAACCAAAGGTTAGGAAGAGACTTTTTATCTACCTTGCTGTTTAAGAAGTTGCGGTAAGTGAGGTTTTAGTTCGTGAAGAATGGGGTAGACAATATCCTATCTATTATTTTAGTAAATCTTTATTAGATGCAGAGACACGGTATCGACAATTGGAAAAACTAGCACTTGCTTTAATCATGGCATTTAGAAAGTTAAGACCATATTTTCAATGTCATCCCATTGTTGCGGTAACTTCATATCCTTTACGTAGTATTTTACATAAGCGTGAATTCAGGAAGGTTATCCAAATGGGCCATAGAACTGAGTGAATATGATATTACGTATCTACCTAGAACAACAATAAAATCCTAGATATTAGCTAAGTTCGTGGCTGATGTTAGCCAAGGAATGCAATTAGAAGCAGAAAAAGAAGTACAGATACTTAATGGGGCTAATCCTGGAACATGGACCTTATTCGCTGATGGATCATCTAATGAAAAAGGCACGGGATTAGGAATTGTGTTAGTACCACCTACGTGTAAAGCTATTAGGCAAGCGAGTCAGTGTCATTCCATGACTAACAATGAAGCGGAGTATGAAGCTATGATTGTAGGTCTAGAGTTGGTACGGGAACTTGGTATAAATCAAGTAGTGATCAAAAGTGATTCACAACTCGTGGTTAATCAAATACCGGGGACTTACGTGGCTAGGGAAGCAAGGATGCCATAATACCTGGAAAAGGTACGGGAATTGATAAGGCAATTCCAAACTTGGAAGGTCATACAAATATAGAGGGATGAAAATGGAGAAGCAGATGCTTTAGTCAATCTCGCATCTGCAGGTGATGTAGTAAATGATGCAAACGCCTCAGTTATATACTTGTTTCGTTCAGTTCTCGAACCTGATAAGGATGAGGTAAATTTTAATAATTTAACTATGGATTAAGGGAACAAAATTGTTGCTTTTTTACAGTACGGTACCGTTCCTAATGACAAGAAACAAGCACATGCACTTCGCAAAAAGGCTGCTCGTTACTGTATAAAACAAGGGAACCTCCGTAGAATGTTTGGTGGTACCTTAGCAAGATGCATCGGACCTTCTCAAACGGAGTATGTGATAAGGGAAATACATGAGGGGCATTGCCGGAGTCACGCAGGAGGTAGGTCGCTGGTAAGAACCTTGATTAGAGCAGACAACTATTGGCCTAAAATGGAAGAGGAAGTGGCAAGTTTCGTGGCTAAATGTGACAAATGCCAGAAGTATGGTAACAATATGCACATGCCAGTAGAATTATTACATCCAGTCATTGCGTCGTGGCTATTTAAGAAATGGGGAATGGATATAGTAGGACTGTTACCTCAAGCAAAAGGACAGGTAAAATTCCTTCTCGTACTTACTGATTATTTCACTAAATGGGTAGAGGCGGGAGCATTTAAACATGTGCGAGAAAAGGAAGTTAAAGATTTTATTTGGCAAAATATCATCTGTAGATTTGGTATACCAAAGGAAATCGTATGCGACAATGTCCCTCAATTTATCGGGGCTCAAGTCACAAAATTTCTTGAGATTTGGCAAATCAAAAGGATAACATCTACACCCTATAATCCAGTGGGTAATGGGCAAGCAGAATCAACAAACAAAGTAATAATCAATATTTTAAAGAAACGATTAGAGGAGTCAAAGGGTAATTCGCCTAAGTATTGCCCGGGGTTTTATGGGCATATCGCACAACAACAAAAAACAAGCACCGGTGAAACACCTTTCTCTTTGGTCAATGGAGCTAAAGCACTAATCCTGATTGAAATAGGAGAACCAAGCACAAGATTCTCACAAGCAGCCCAAGAGTCTAATGATGAAGAGATGCAGATCAATTTGGACTTATTGGAAGGCAGGAGAGAAGCTACACTAATAAGAATGGCAGCACAAAAATAAGTGATTGAATGATATTACAACAGGAAAGCTCATATGAGATAATTCAAAATTAGGGAGTTCGTGCTTTAAAAAAAATTCAATCGACAAAGCCAGTCAACACAGATAAATTAAGTCCAACACGGGAAGGACCCTACAGGGTTCGTGATGTTGCAGGAAAAGGAGCATATGAATTGGAAATAATGGACGGGAAGATACTTCCTTCACATTGGAATGTTGTTCATTTGAAGAGATACTACTTCTAAGGGGAAACCCACGGTCAGGTATCACCATGTTAATTTATTTTTTGATTTGTTAAAATTTTACTAACGATTTTAGATGATAGGCAAAACACTCACCCGTGCTAAATGATGAGTCACGACCTGTACGACAAAATGGAATAAACTAAAATTCCTGGCCCAGGGTTACAATTAATATGATAGACATATAAATGGGTTATGTAGTCTTCATCTATAATCGCACCCCCAAGTCCTGTATGTATTTCCTTTTCAAGAAAAGGGCCAGGTGAAAGAAACTATCAAGTGCTCGAGGCTTCATACTTCAACACTCAAACACTTTGAGAACTACATAGAATATACAGTCACGTGTATATAAAAGTTAAGAAGATTGAGTAAAAATCAAGCCTAAGAAGAGTCAAGTACAGAGTGGAAGTTAAAGAGTCATGGCATTCCTCATAGTGTTCTTTCCCGTAAGAACAATTTAGTCACCTCCCAAACCCATCCTAATGTTTTGAAGTTAAGAGGACCCAAGGTACCTCAAAACAGTTAGGGCAAAAGGCTACGTACTAAAACGGGTTATAAGGAAAAACCTTGTATCTATTGTTCTTTTTTTGTATAAATATGTTACAAGAGAAACAATTACAAGAAAGTTGTAGATGTAATTCAAATACATGTAAAGCATTATTCAAAACTTCTCAAGGTTCATAAATAAAAACTTGTCCAAGTTATTGCAAAGAAACATGTGTGTTCCTATTTCTTTTATCGTATAATAAACACCATTACGAAATTGAGACGTCTTATTCATCAAGTGTCAAAACATAAAAGGTCCCTCATTTATAAAACTCGTGATATTTAGTCATGAAGTTAATAGAAGCATTTTTAAAGAACAAAAATGCAGACTATTCTTTAAGTCCTTGAAAATAAAAGGCACGAATAGAACAGAGAGAAGTTTAATGATAACTTCTTAATATTTTTTTAAAAAAACTAAAGACTAAGTATAAACTTAGTCATCGAATTAATAATACAAAAATACCCCATAACAAGACTTGGGGACTTGTATTTCTAAAGTCAAACCATAGCTGATAACCAAGGGTTTGACTATAAAAAAAAAGAAGGGGAGATTATCGCAAGAATCCAAAAACCTTAAACATAGTTTTCAACAAAAAGGGAATTTGAAACAAATGTGAAATTCATTCATTAAGAAGAAGGAACAGAAGAAGGATCATTAGCAAGCTCAATTGGAACAACATCCTCAACAGTTGAAGGTTGATATTCAATTACAACAACAGGAGCATCAACATGCAAAGTCTCAGCTTGACTTGTAGCAAGAGGCACAAATGGACTTAATGAAGGTGTGACACTCGTGGCAATTTCAGCAATCATAGGAACTTCAACCTCGGGAGATGAAAAATCTTGTGGTTGTTGTGCTCTTCAATGGCCTCATTCACCTTGGTTAATTCTGATTCCAAGCTAAAATTTCCTTAGCCCAATTCCACCAAAATGTCATGACGAGACTTTAAGAAGGTCCAGCTTACCTCAACATTGGTTGACTCTTCGAGAAGTTCATAATCTCTCTCCCAAGTAGCAACTTCATTCTTAAGTTCTTCTTTTTTAGCCCAGACAGAATTATAAGATGATTGAAGGGAGGTATGAGAACTCTCTAGGGCATGTACCTTGTCTATAGAAACTCTTAGTTCTTCTTGTGCCCGTGAAAGGTTTTGTGCTAGATCCCCAGCATGTATCTCCTTCTGAGCCTCTTTAGAGCCATATTTTCCTTGTTAGCCTTGGACAGCTATTCCGAAAAGGAAGATTCAAGGCACTCTTTTTCCTTCTCAGTTTGTGTTGAGGTAACTTTAATCATCGCCAGCTTAGAGGTTAACGTTTGAACTTGCCGCTCTAAGGTATTTTTCCTCTCCTCTAAATTCTCCATGTCAATTAGTGCACTTTCAAATTGGTTCTTCCAGTTGTTTGCCTCTAATTGAGAACTAGCGGAAGCCTTTTTTGCATCACAAGCAGTCTTCTCCAAGTCATGAGCCAACTTATCCAAAAGAGAAACTCGGGTCATTAGTTCAGTACAGTTAGCCTACATAAACAAAAAAAAGAGGTAAGGTCAAGGTTTCAAAATCAAAAAGTTGTAATAAGATAAAGGACAAGAAAATACCTTTAGAGTGGCATGCACTATATCGTTCATGATGGTCAAATTACTATAGCTTGCAAGTTTAGCCTTCTCAGTAGGGCCAATCAAAGGTTCGAGCCAAGTATCGGCTTGCCCAGACTTTCTTAAAGGAGTGTTGTTGGCAGGAACCTTAATAGTTACGCTCCTCATAATTGAACCCCTACTTAAAGATCCCACCTCTGTACAACGGACAATAGGGGGAGGAGTTACTGAAGTAGGAGCGGTGGAAGGAGTAAAAATTATAGGAGAAGGGATAGAAGTAGTAGCTGATGAAGGTAAAGAAGCAATCACATGTACGGAAGAGGTAAAACAAGAAAAAGGAGGTTCATTTAGAACATGTCCTAAAGTTCCACTACCGAATCCACTGATAAAAAGTTGATTTATTGACTTGTTAGTATCAGAAGGAGAAACAGCATCATCACGGATTATCACCGGAGTAATAACAGGCTCGGAAATACATCTTCAGAGACAATACATCTCCTAGCTTGTGGTCTTGACATCAAAGAACCCTCGTCTTCTTCCTCTGAATCGTCTTCTTCAACATATATTCTCTTTACAGAGCCCACAAATATATATTGGGCTGAAGAAGTGCGAATACTTAAGGAGTCACGGGATGTCAAGACGGCCTCTAGAGTAACTCTTCGAATGGCAAATCCTGATAAAAAGAAGGATGAAAGTTAGAACAACAATAAATATTTAAATATAGACAAGGTGGAAATAGAGGTCCTTACCATGAGTCTTTACTTTTCAACCATAACGGTTGAAAAGGGTTTTCCATGATCTACCCTCCATTGGGATAATTTTCAGCAACTTTTCTTCCCAACCACGGAAGTTGGCACAAACTCCACAATGCCCATGGTTGCTAAAAAGAAAAAGAAGAAAAATTAAAAATAAGCAAGCCCAAAATAAAAAGGCACGAGAAGGGTTTAACACTTACATGCAAAGTTCAATTTCTCCGGGAAGGGACCGTTATTTTCACCCACTAAATCAGCGGTGGGAGCAACAACAATCGGGCATACCATCCACGGTCTTTATCATCCTCAGGACTCACTAAAACCCTCTTACTCCTGGGTGCTAAACCAAATATGCCATTTCAAAAAAGCCTAGGGGAGTAAAGGTGAATTAGGTGGGGAAAAGTGAATTCGATATTTGCCATGTTCACAAGATGCCTCAAGCAAGCGACAGCCCTCCAAAAAATCGGACCAGTTTGACCCAAATAGACGTCGAAAAAAATGACAGAAGTCTAGAATGACTAGGTCAATGGCCGGTTTAAACCCTAGAGTAAAAGGGTATGTGTAAACAGAAGAGAATCCTATTAAGTAAGATGTGATCCCCTAATTTGAATTAGGAACGATGATTGAGAAATTATCACTCCAACAACAATCCTTACGAACTATGGGAGCTAAAACATCTGTAATTTGAGTAGGGAAAGGATCAGCACGGTCTAAAGAAGCGACTTGGGTCCTAAGAGATTCTCTATCATGATGAAAGGAAATTTCAGAAGGGATTATTTCCTCAACCAGAGGCTCACGAAGTGGCTCAGAAGATTCTTTGTTCCGGGAGGAACTCCCCTGAGAATGTGAATCTTTAGCCCCAGAAGAAGTTGACGTACTAACACCACGAGCAGATCCAAGGTTACGGAGTCTACCCCCTCTTCTATGTCTAATCGGAGCATTAAGGAAGCTATCCATAATAGGGGTTCTCTTAGGGTTAGGATTTGGTAAAGCCATGGCAAAGAAAGTTGAAGTGAAGCAGAAAATAGCAAAGAAGTCTTGAAGGATTAGAGTGTATGATACGCTTTATATGAAACAAGACACGAAAAGAAGTTATATTTATACTAATAGGTAACCAACAAAAAGGAAAAGTACTGTATTGGAAGAACCATAATAATGATATTGACACTTCATGAACAGTGAAGCCGAAAAGAAAGCCTAAGAAAGCATTGCGAAATTATGCAACCAATGAAAGAATGACATGTGTCTAGAGCATTAAGAGGAAGTGACAATTGAAGCGTCAACTCTATCAGATTATTAATGACGACAAAAATTCTCCTTTAATGAATTCCACTTCTCAAATATTCAAACTGATGAATAAATGGAAAGTAGGGGGACTATCTGTATTGGAAAAAATTGTATTCATATATATGACGACGTATCAGGGCACGTGAGATGATCAATAAGTTATATTTAGCTACGGTGCGAGAACTACAAATCAGGTACGAGTAAGGAGAAAGGAAGAGGCACGGGGCAAGAGTATTGGCAACCGTCCCTGTTTGAGCTTATTTACATCCGAGCAATGAAAAGAATGAATCTGGTTAAAGAAAAGGGTGCAAATACGGCATTAAAGAGTATTAAAATGTTGGATCTGTTAAGGAATATATGCATTCAACGAAATGATCATGTAATGTGACATTTAATGTCATTAATTACTCATAATATCCTCATTATGACTTAGGCATAACGTACATTCCCAAAGGGGCCTATAAAAAGAGAGATATGTAACCAATTGAGACACAAGTTACTATTGGAATATATGTTAATTTACTTGCTTTCTAATAATATCATTCTCAAGTTTCTTTCTTTATATACTTTTTCGATTATCAGTGACCCGATTCTTTTAAATTCTAGCTTTGACCAAAAATCTATTTTCGGTTAAACAGTATACGCCTAGCCTTTGATATTAATTTATCTTCAGCTTGCATCTCACGTAACACTCTTAGCAAAATAATGTTCGCGGAGCTACCTGGATCAATCAAAACTTGTTTCACATTAGTATCATGTACAAGTAGAGATATTACTAGTGCATCATTATAAGGAGATAATACGCTATCCGCATCTGCATCATCAAATGTAATGTTGTCCTCCTCTAAAACATGTCGCACCTGTTTCCCTTGAGTAATTGTGATTTTAAAAATTTTATTAGCTGTGGTGTACGTCACACAATTGATGTCTTAACCCCGCTTATAACGTTGATGGTCATTTTGGGAAAAGGTGGTTTAGGGGACTCCTGCCTATTCTTCATGTATGCTTGCTTACCTTTCTCAGTGAATAACTCGGTGAGATACCCCTATTTTAATAAATGATCAACTTCAATTTGTAGAAATCTGATGCCAGCCGTTTTATGCCCGTGATCATTATGAAATTCACACCAATGATCAAGGTTGTGCCTGTTCGGATTTGATCTCATCTCCTTTGACAATCGTACCTTGTCAACTACGCTTCTCAAAACAGTTACGAGTTCAGAAGTTCTCACATTGAAATTATAACCGTCGAAACTTGCCTTTTAGTTTAAATTATCATCTCGAGACTTACGTGTGTTTCGATCATTCCCAAATCTTGATGACAAGCCCGACTTTCTATTCCCCGATCTGTGGTCGTATCTCTGATTATCCTATTTTGATCGTGAATCTTTTCTCGCAGGTCCCATGTATGGTTCGTACCTGTTATTACCAGACCTTTTTTTCGTTTCCACCCACCGCGAACTTATCTTTTCTTCTTTTTGATACCGTGAAATAATATCTTCTTCAATCCTCAGCTTCGTGCTATACCTATTATAAACGTCATTCCATGTTGTAGCTGGAAATTCACGAAGACTTTCCTTGAGTCGTCTCGTTGCCTCAGAGTTCTTTTCATTCAAATTACTGGTGAAAGCTATAGCCGCCGAATTGTTAGGTACACGCGGTAATGTCATTCTTTCACGTTGGAATCCGTCCGTGAATTCTCTAAGCAATTATGAGTTCCCTTGTTTGATTTTGAAAATATCTTCCATTATTCTTTCGACTTTTTAAGCTCCCGAGTGTGCTTTGATAAAAGAATCTGCAAACTCAACAAAAGAATGTATTGAATTTTTGGGTAAAATAGAATACCATATTAATGCATCCTTAGTGAGTATTTCACCGAATTTCTTGATCAATACTGATTCAATCTTTTGTTTGGTCAAGTCATTGCCTTTGACGCCTATTGCCAATGCAGTCACGTGGTCTCGTATATCATTTGTTCCATCGTATTTTGGAATATCAGGCATTTTAAATTTCTTTGGAATTAGGAGGAGATCAGAACTTGACTTCCGGGGTTGCTACGAATATTTATCCATATCTATCTATTGATTACGGGCGACACCCCGGGTATTTGCTCTATGCGATCACTTTGCTACTTGAGCTATTCTGCAATGTTAGTGCTAAATTTTGTAAATCTGAATTGACTAAATTACCTGGTACTCCTTCTTGTGACTCACTGGGGGTTCCACCACTTCTTGAATTAACAAGCCAAAAACGAGGATTCTCCAGAGTGTTGTTATTTGGAGTGGGTGTGAGTGGTGCAACAGGTAACTGACTAGTAAAAGCTTCAAGAGCTTTATTGACCTGTGCAGCAATTAGTTTTTGCAAAGCTTCATCGATAGCTTCAACATTTTCAAATTAAGTGTTTCCATGTGCATGAGATCTATTAGGAGTGTCTTCCCGAGACCATCGAGGAGAGCTTTGTGGAGAAGGGACCGGGGTGTGATTATCCTGTAAATTTTCCTGAAGGTGTTGGTTTCCTTCATTATCTTGGATGTTATCATTATTTTTCGACATGGTTAATGCAACAAGGAAAATTAAGCTAAATAGATTATCAGATTTCCGACAGCGGAACCAATTTGTTTAACCAAAAAATAAAATTTCAGTCAAAGCTTTAATTTAGAAGAACTCGATTTATTGATAATCAAAGAATGTATAAAAGGAAGTAATTTGAGTAGAAACAAGATAATCAGAAAAACAAAGTAGACCAGTATATTTAGATAGTGTTTCGTGTCCTAAAAATGATTCATCTCCTTCTTTTTATAGTTATTTCTAAGATATACATTTTGGCTCTGCCATAATTGAGTTATTATGGACAATTAAAGGCATTAGATGCTACGCTACACAATCATTATAGTTTAATACAGATTCTCTAATATTTTCAATATTTAATGCTCATTAAATATTGTATCTGTACTTCCTTATACTATCAGGTTCATTCTCCTGAATTCTTGGATTTAAATATATACGAGCATCAAGTCTGCTCATGTCTTTGCTTGTGTCAGTGCTCGTGTCTTTGCTCGTATATGTTGCAACTCGTGCCTCTTTGTTAATTATCATTCTTTGACCAACCTTCATATTATGGCGTGTTATCCTTAAACGCTTCGATATATGTAAACTCAATTTTTGTCAATATACCAACGACAATGTGTTCCCTCAACTTGCAAATTCTAGGTTCGCTGACAGCTAAAAGCCTAAACTCGAAATAGTGTACTAATCTAAATTGCATTGCTTTAAAAATAGAGGTATTCTTTTGTAACAGCTAATGGTTCGCTGATGATTGAACTCCAAATGGATTGCTACAAAGTTAGCCTTACGCAAATTCCAGGTCAGAGTAGGAAAAAAAATTTAAAAGCCATATAAGATGAGATCAAGAATTTAATTGGATTAAATACCAAAGAGTCAAAACTATGGGGTCCTAAAGATAGGCATGTTATTACTTTTGTTATGTGATATGCACAAAGTAAAATATCTCAGCTTGATTTCATATGTATACGATTTTTAGTCATGATTTAATTTTTTTTCTCCTGTTTTCTTTTTCCCTAATGAATTACAAAGGAAGTAACAACATATTTATACAACAGAAATTTTGTATTAAAAACACTTATGAAGCGTGTTTCCAAACAGTGCCAAAAAAATTTGGGATTAGTTTGACCAACTTTTATTTGTCTTTGATCCTAACCATCAATTGATTCAAATGATTAATTATTTTTGGGCCTTCTTCATAATCTTAAGTGCTTAATTCAACCTTATAATCATAAAAAAAGAAAGTCGCTTTAGATCATGCATTTTTGTGTAATCACAGTTAGTGATGTGAACTTTAATCTTTGAAAAGCATTAATAATAAAGATGCAACAAAGCATCATATTCAAACCCCCTCTCCCTCCCTCAACAAATCCCAAAATAATAATAGCAATAAAGAGCAAAAGAAAATTGAGAAATAATAAAGTTATTTTCGTGTAAATTATATATCATGAGTTTGAGTTTAAGTAGTGAAATAAGCCGCAGATACTTGAAGCTGATATTTGTATTAGGATAAACCGTCTATATTACACCTTTTTAGCATGTGATCCTTCTCCAAACTATATATAAATACAAAATACTTTATACATCGATCTATCGCATAAGGATAAAAGAACAGAAGGAATCGAAGAAAATAAGAACAAGGAAAGAATTACACCTTTCCTTCGATGTTTCTTTGGAATGTGGGTCTAAATTACATTTGACAATCCTCCTTTCAACTAATTGGCAATTGCAGAAACACACAGAAAAAAAAAAGGAAAATCGCCCAACATCAATATCACTGTGCAATTCTTTTGAATTTCAAACACTTTCTTCAAATGAATTGTGATTTGAATTTTTCTTTTTTGTAGGGAAAAAAAAGTGATCAAAAGAGAAAGAATCAACAAAATCATAGATCAGTAAACCCCACAATTTAACATAGAAATAGTAGAATTTAATTCCGAAGAAAGCTGAAATCATGAAGTACCTTTGATATAAATAAGAAAAGAGGAAGGAAGAGAATTCGGACACAATACAAGCAAAATCATTTTCCTTAATTAAAATTATCCGATATGTATACAAGAAACATTAATAAGCTAAATTAGTACAAAATTGTTAAACCCCTTTTAGCTAATATCCTCCATTGATATGTACACTCCCAAGAAGAGAGAAAAGAAAAATAGAAAAGAATATAGAGAAAATTAAACCCCTTAATTAATTCCTCTTTTTTTTTTTGGCTCTTTCAATCATGCCAACAAAGGAGCATCACAACACATCTTCTAATAATGTAAAGTTTCGCCCTTTGTTCTCTAAGTACTCCTCCAACTCCTCTACTTGAAATTCTCCTCTTTGAATTTCCCATATTTGCGCTGCTCATCTTCATCTTTAACTCAATTATGATGTAGGAAAAAAATTCAAGAAATGATGAAAAATTAAGTGTTTGAAAGAGATTCTTGGATTTTCTTTTGCTTTTCTTGATTTAGAGCTATGAAATTTGAATGGGAGAAGGAAGAGAGCAAAGAGGAGTTCTTATAGGGAAGATTGAAGAGTGGTCCAAACTTGTAATGGTCGAGTAAAGAGGCAACTATGTGGGCATCAAAGGATGTGCAATGCCTCTCCTATAGCTCACTAGACAGTCCGTTGTGGACCCTACTTTCCACTTGGTACCCCATACTCCACATCACCCCCCACCCCCACCCCCCAACACACACCACCTCAAGTGAAATAAAGTAAACTTATACTTGTAGTATTACATATACAAACTACATAATACCATAAGGTATGTGTCCACCTTCCACATGTTACCACACTTGGTGGAGTTATATATACAGTCCGATCTATCCATTAACGATATCGCTACGTAACAAATATTTACTATGAAAGTTAACTTTTTAATAGAACACATTTTTATTTTATGCTATAATATATTTTTTTTTATAATAGTATTCTGTTATAATAATTAATAAAAATTTAAAATAAATAAGGCTTTTATAGAGAAGTTTAATTATGTTATATACGCAATCAGATCTCTCTCTATAGTATCATTGTTATATAAAAAATATTTACTATAAAGTCAAGTTTTTAATGAAATAAATTTTTATGTTATGTTATAATACGTATTCTCTATAACATACAACACAATAACAACCAAATAAATTTGCAACAAATAAGGTTGTTTTAGAGGTTTGACTGTGTATACGTGTGTGTGTGTATATATAGAGAGAGAGAGCCAGATATCTCTATAACAACATAGCTATATCACAATCATTCACTAAAAGTTAAGTTTTTAATGGAACAAATTTGTATGCTGTGTTATGCTATATTTTCTATATAATAGCACTTCACTATAATAATCAAAATAATTTGGAACAAATGATTTAGGAAGATGTTATACTGTCTAAAATTTCATTTTCTTCAATTTATCTGTTAGAGGTAATAAAATCCAACGAGGGGTTTTTTATTAAATTTTTTTGTAAAGCCACGACATAATGTGAATTCATCCATATTTTACTATTTAAGTCAAAACTTTGGTTGTAAATGCTGTAGCAAATGTCACAGTCTATAAACAAATAGTGTAGGCAAAACCTACCAACATAATGGGTCGACCATTACATGAATAAGGTAGCACAGGTCCTTAGTTGACGAGCTACCCTACAACATGTATTTGTGTTGGTTCATTGATGATGAGATGATAATTAATTTTTTTATCATAAGGTCGTTTTCTTGCCTATGTGTAATAAATATTTGTGTCCAAGAATTATTATAAAAAAAAGAAATAATTTTAGTTGGTTCCACCTAAGGTACAAATAGGTAAGGGGATAATTCAGTTGAATCCTACTAAAAAAGGCACATACCTTAACCACCTTATTAACGTTTAATGCCTTCTAATCATATTATGTTATCATGCTTTTTGACTAATATAAATGACACGTACTTTATTAGCCTGATGATGTGTATTATCATTAAAGAATTAAAGCACTAATGGAAGAATATGCAGGGGCAAATATAGCCTTCCCGTTACGAATTCAATTAAACCCATAACTTTTGATACGGAATATAAATTTATATATAAAAAATTGCTAATATATCAACAAGTATAGATTTGAACTTATAGTTTTAACAGTATAATAAACTCTAATGTTAAAATCTTAAAAGTTGATCTCACTAGATTTAAATCATAAATCCACTATTAAAAATAGATTTAGTGGTCAATGCATAATTATATTCGAAAAACTCTCCCTTTAAGGGAGGATGGCATTTTCCTTTTCTTTCCACCCCTTTTGTGATGTATTAAGTTGATCATAGTAAGATGAGAAGTTCAATTGGAAAAAGAAAAGAAGAAAAAAGATATTCTTTTTATCATGTGTAGAATTCTATAAAAAATGAGACTAGATATAATGTTATAAAAAGCATATCCACAGAACATACGAATTTAAAATGTGAGCAGCTTATTCTTGGGAATTATTTAGCCGAAATAAAAATTGGCTAAGATGCTGAAGTAGACTCTAGCCATAACTATAACTTTTTTAGGAAGGTCAATTTTATGTTAGCTCTCTTTTGAATGAAAAAGTAAGCCTAAACAGACTTTAGCTTTTAACATTGGAACAATAATATTATATAGTCGCTCTTAAAATAATAGTTATAAAATATATATTATATATTATTATGTACATTATACACATCTATGTATTACTATAAAGAAAAAAAAAGGTTTATTAGGGATAAGTATTTAGCGATAAGATTTTGTATTGGGAAAAATTATATTTAAGAAAACACGTCAAGACACGCAGACTGATTAAGTGGTCAAAGAATGACAGCTAGTTGAGAGGCACGAGCTACAACAGGGACGAATTACAACGGGCATGAGCTAATGACAAAAGAAGAGGCACTGGTAGATATTCAAATAACTCAGAGCCCGTACCTGCTGAAGTCGTTTATATCTAAGAGCCCAAAAGAATGAATCTGACAATAAAAAGAGTATAGATACGGCATGTAACAGACATTAAATACGAAATACGCTAGGGAATTCATATTAAATGTAATGATTATGTAACGTAGCATTCAATGTCTTTAATTACTCATAACAACCTCATTATGATTTGGACACAATATATATATATCTCTAGGACACCTATAAAAGGGAGGCATCTGATCAGTTGAGGACAAAAAATCATTGGAATATATCTTGGTTTATTCACTTTTCTCTTGAAATATTCTTTTGCTACATAAATTATTTCCTTTTACACATTCTTTTGATTATCAGTAACCTGTGTTCTTCCGTTACAGAGAATCTGATAATCTATTTTTTTCTTGATTAACTTTTCTTGTTGGTCAATCATGTCGAACAACAATGTTAACATTCAACGAAACCAAGAAAACCAACAAAATCATGGAGATCCATAATATATTAACACTTCGATTCCTACTCCATGAGGCTCTCCTCGACAATCTCGAAAGGGAACTCCTGATGAATCTCAAATGAATGAACATGCTCAATTTGAGAATGCTGAAACAGTTGATGACGCTTTGCAGAAATTAATTGTTGCTCAGGTCAATAAAGCTGTTGAAGTTCTTGTTAACCGGTCAATTGTTGCAACCCTACACCAACACCCAATAATAATACTTTGGAAAACCCTCGTTCTGGACTTGTCAATTCAGACAGCAGAGGGACCCACAGTGAATCACAAAAGAGGAAACCAGGTAATGTGGTTAATTCTAATTTACAAACTTAGTACTAACCTTACAAAAACAACTCAAGGCAAAGTGAGCACATAGAGCAAATACCTGGGGTGCCACCCGTGATCAAAGGAGTAGATATGAATCAATATTCAGAACAACCTTAAGTCAAGTATTGCTCCTCTTCTAATTCCAAAAAAGTTCAAAATGCATGACTTTCCAAAATATGATGGAACATCAGACCCACGAGACCACGTGACTGCATTTACGACGAGAGTAAAAGGCAATGACTTAACTAAGCATGAGATTGTATCTGTATTAGTTAAGTAATTTGGCGAAACACTCACCAAAGTAGTGCTCACATGGTACTCTCTTCTACCTGAATTCTATAGATTCTTTTGCTGAGCTTGCAGATTCTTTTATCAAAGCGCACTTGGGAGCTCAAAAGGTGGAAAAAAGAAATATTTTCAAAATTAAGCAAGGATACTTAGAGTTGCTAAGAGAATTTGTGGATAGATTTCAGCGTGAAAGAATGACATTGCCACGTGTACCAAACAACTGGGCAACTATAGCTTTTGCAAGAAACTTGAATGAAAAAAGTTCGGCAACCACGAGGAGACTCAAAGAAAACCTTCGAGAATTCCCAGCTACAACTTGGAATGATGTTTACAACAGATATAGCATAAAGCTAAGGATTAAGGAAGATATTGTTCCACGATTTAAAAAAGAAAAAAGGGTAAGTTCAAGACGAACAGAGACTGAAAAAAGATCTGGTAAAAATAGATACGAGCCTTACATAGGACCTGCGGGAAGAGACTCACGATCAAAACAAGACAATTAGAGGTACGATCATAGATCAAGGAATAAAGAGTCAGGCTCAAAATTCAGTAACGATCGAAACACTCATGAGCCACGAGATGATGATTCAAATTGAAAAGCAAGATTTGGTAGTTATAACTTCAACGTCAGCACCTCCGAGCTCGTGGCTGTTTTGAAAAACATGGGAGATAAGGTTCGATGGCCAAAGGAAATTTTCGTGTCTAAATGCGATAAATGCGAAAAGTACGGTAACAATATGCATAGACATGCAGAGTTACTACATCCAGTAATCGCACCATGGCCATTTATGAAATGGGGAATAGATATTGTTGGTCTATTACCACAAGCGGAAAGACAGGTAAAATTTCTGCTTGTACTCACTGATTACTTTAATAAATGGGTAGAAGCAGGTGCATTTAAACAGGTACGAGAAAAAGAAGTCAAGGATTTCATTTGGAGAAATATCATATGCCAATTCGGTTTACCAAAGGAGATTGTGTGTGATAATGGCCCTTAATTTATAGGAGCTCAACTCACTGAATTTTTTCAAATTTGGAAAATTAAGAGGATTACGTCAACACCTTATCACCTAGTGGGAAATGGTCAAGAAGAATCGACGAACAAGATTATTATCAACAATCTAAAGAAGCAATTAGAGGAATTAAAATGTAGATGTCCTGATGTGTTATCTGGAGTTTTATAGGCGTATCGTACAACTGCAAAAACAAACACGGGAAAAACACTGTTTTCATTAGTTTATGGAGCTGAGGCTCTGATTCTAGTTGATATAGGAGAGCCAAGCACACGGTTCACACAGGTAACACAAGAATCTAATGACGAAGAAATACGAGTCAACCTTGACTTACTCAAAGGGAGGAGAGAAGCTGCATTAATAAGAATGGTAGCACAAAAACAAGTCATAAAACGATATTACAATCCAAAAGCACGCCTCAGATTCTTTAAAGTTGGGGACTTCGTGCTTATAAAGGTTTTTCAATCTTCAAAGGCAGCTAACACATGTAAATTAAGTCCAACATAGGAAGGAACCTATAGAGTTTAGAATATAGCAGGAAAGGGGGCATATGAACTGGAGAGAATGGATGACAAAATACTTCATTCACATTGGAATGTTGTTCATTTGAAGAGATATTATCTCTAAGGAATACTCACAGTCAAGTATCGTTATTTTAAATTACATTTTTGAGTTGTTAAGATTTTACTAACGATTTTAGATGATAGGCAAAAAGCTTACCTGTACTAAATGATGAGTCACGACCTGTAAGGTACATGCAATAACCCAAAATTCATGGCCTATGATTACAATTATTCAGATAGAAATTCAAACGGGTTAAGCAGTCTTCATCTATAATTGCACCTCAGAGTCCCGTATGT
The DNA here is from genome assembly GCA_034376525.1 of Nicotiana benthamiana. Taxonomy (NCBI): domain Eukaryota; kingdom Viridiplantae; phylum Streptophyta; class Magnoliopsida; order Solanales; family Solanaceae; genus Nicotiana; species Nicotiana benthamiana. Next base: position 50,026,244 of record CM067330.1, on the reverse strand, counting down.
TTTTCCTTTTCAGGAGAAGGACCTAATGAGGGAAATAATCAAGTGCTCGAGGCTTCATACTTCAACACCCAAAAACTTGGGGACTACATAATATACACAAGTATGTAAAAACAACGCAAAGAAGATTGAAGAAATCAAGCCTGGAAAAATCAAGTGCAGAGTAAAAATCACATGAAGTCACGAGCCACGGTTAAAGAAAACCTTACTGTATTTAGGGTAAAAGCCATGTACTAAAGTAGGTTATAAAGAAAAACCTTGAATTTATTGTTCAGAAACGGTTATAAAGAAAAACCTCGTGTTTATTATTTTTTTATAAATCTGTTACAAGAAAAACGGTTACGAGAAAGTTATAGATGTACTTCAAATACATGTAAAATATTATTCGAAACTTGTTAAGTATTACTCAAAACTTTTCAAATTTATTTCAAAGAAACATGTGTGTTCCTATCTCTTTCATCGTATGGTAACACCATTATGAAGTTGAGACCGTTTTTTCATTAAGTGTTGAAATATAAAAGGGGCCCTCTTTTATAAAACTCATGTTTAAGTTATTAAGTCATGAGATTAACAGAAGCATTTTTATATGACAAAAATGCAAAATTATTCTGTAAGTCCTTAAGAAGAAAAAGGCAAGAGTAAACATAACCAAAAAAAACATATGAATAAATACAAAACTTCGTCATAAAACTACAAAATTATTTATACAGCTTGCCCCATAAAGGACTTGGGGACTTGCGTTCCAAAATCAACCCTCAAATGAAGCCAAGGGTTCTTTACATTACTTTCCAAAGTAAAAAAAAAAGTAGGAATTCACGACAAAGAAAATTTTTCAATAAGAAGTTGAGGGAACTGAAGATGATACATCAATGATTTTAGGTTGATCTTGATTCGCAGCAACGAGCTCAACTTGGTCAAGAGCAGCATCAGGAGCGGTAACTTGGCTCGCAGTAGTAGGTTCGATTGGGCTCTAAGAAGATGTGATACCCGTATGAGTTTCAACCACGGGAGATTCAATCACGAGAGAAGGAAAGTCCTGAGGTTGCTGAGTTTTTCCAATGGTTTCATTAACTTTAGCTAATTCAGACTCCAAACCGAAGCCTTCTTAACTCGCTTCAATCAAGGTATCGCGACGTGAATTAAAAAAAGCCCAACTTTGGACATCAAATTTTTCTTCAAGGATCTCATAATCCTTCTCCCAGGCGGTAACCTCATTCTTAAGCTCTTCATTCTCGGCCAAGGTAGAATTATAAGAAGCTTGAAGAGAAGCCTGGGAGCTCTCAAAGCACGTACCTTTTCAGTAGAAATTCGCAGATCTTCTTGTGCTTGAGTTAAATTTTGTACGAGCTCTTCAGCATAAACTTCTTTTTGATTCAATAGAGCCTTCAACGCCCTATTCTCCTCGCTAGACTTAAAAAGTTGTTCCGAAAAGGAGGATTCAAGGCGTTCTTTCTCCTTTTCTTCTTGGCTCATGGAAGCCTTGATAACTGCTATCTCCGAAGTTAATCCTCCATGTCAATTTGAGTACTATCAAATTGTTCTTTCCCAATTGATTGTTTCCAACTGTGAATTACGTGCAACCTTCTCTGAATCATGTGTTTCCTTCTCCAAGAGGGAGATTCTATTTATTAGCTCAGTACCGATAAGATTGGCCAAAAAATAGAAGGAAAATAAAAATCCCAAAGACAGAAAATTTTACAAAGTAAAGAAGATAAGTGAAGAAGAGAAAGAAGAATAATACCTTTAGAATGGCATGCGTTATGTCATTCATCAGGGTCAGGCAGTTGTGGCTCTCTAGTTTTTCCTTCTCGATTGGGCCAATTAGAGGCTCAAGCCAAACGTCTTCGTGACTAGATTTCCTCAGAAGGTTGTTGTCAGCAGGAATTTCAATAATAACGCTCCTCCTCGAAGCAGTTCTACTCAAAGAGCCCACCTCCATATGGTGAATGATAGGTGGGGGAATTGTCAAAGGAGGAGCGGAGGAAGGAGTAGGAACAGTAGAGGGGGGAACAGAAACAGTTGGAGCAGATAAGAAAAGAATAGAAGATGCAGGATTTGAAAAGGAAGATAAGGGGAGTTCATCTATAACGGATCCTAAATCTCCACTATCAAAACACTGAAAAAAAGTTGGTTAATGGACTCACGAGTATCGCGAGGAGTGGCGTCTTCATCAGGAATAATGATTGGTGCATCAACAGGAAAACGAGGTGAGACTCAGCTTCATCATCAGAGATGATACGCCTTTTTGCTCGTGGTCTCATCACCAGCGAGCCTCTTTCATCTTCTTCTTCAGAATCCTCTTCTTCAAGAGCTTTCCCTTTTGCAGAAGAAGAGCCCAAGATTTTTTTACGGGCTAAGGAGGTCCGAGTACCTGAAGAGTTACGAGAAGCAGCAATTGCTTCAGCTGTGACTCCTCGAATAGCAAATTCTGATAAAAAGAAGGATGAAAGTTAGAAAAATAAAAGAAAATATTTATATGCATGAAAGTTAAAATAAAACCTCTTGACCATGAGTCTTTACTTTCCAACCATAATGGTTGGAAAGGTTTTTCTAGGACCTACCCTCTATTGGAGCGATCATCAACAACTTATCTACCCAACCATGAAAGTTGGGTACATCCTTTACAACTCCCATGGGTGCTAAAAAAAAGAAGCAATATTAGAGAAATTAATAAACTTGAAGGAAAAAGACACGAGAAGGATATAAAACTTATGTGCAAAATTTCACTTCTCGGGAAAGGGAACGTTATCTTCACCCACTAAGCCAGCAGTGGGGGCAGCAACAAACCGAGTATACCAGCCATAGTCATTATCATCTTTGGGGCTCACTAAAACCCTCTTGCTCCTGGCCGATAGGGTAAAAATGCCATTGCGAAAAAGCCTGGGGGAGTAGAGGTAAATTAGGTGAGGGAAAGTAAAGTTAACATTTTCCATATTGGCAAGACGCCTCAAACAGGCAACTGCCCTCCATACAATTGGACCAATCTGACCCAAGCAGACATTGAAAAAATGGCAAAAATCTAGAATGACCGGGTCGATGGCTAGTTTGAACCCTAAAGTGGAAGGGTATGTATAGACAAACGAGAACCCAATCATGTAAGAAGTGATCCTCTAATTTGGATTGGGAAAAATAATGGAAAAATCACTGCTCCAATGACAGTCTTTATGAACTATGGGCGCTAAAATTTCTATAATTTGAGTTGGGAAGGCATCGGCACGATCTAAGGTAGAAACTTGGTTCTAAGAGATTCCCTATCATGGTAAAAAGATAGCTCTGTTGGAACTATCTCTTCAACCAAAGGCTCGCGTAAGGGTTCATAAGGCTCTTTGCTTCTAGACGAGGACCTTTGAGAAAGGGAACCTCTAGTTCTAGAAGAGGGACTAGAACTAGCAGAAGCATAGAAGTGCTACCACCGCGAGCGGACCCTAAGCTACGGAGTCTACCATCTCTTCTATGCTTAATGGGGGCATTAGGGAAGCGATCTAAAATAGGAGTTCTCCTAGGGTTAGGGCTTGGTGAAGTCATGGCGAAGAAGATCGAAGTGAGAAAGAAATGAATAGAGATTTAAAGAATTAAAGTGAATTGAAATGTTCAATAAGTTTTATGTGGTAGAAGACAAAGAAAGAAGTTATATTTATATTGGTGGGCAACCAGCAAAATGAAAAAGTACGATGATGGAAGAACCATAATAATGATAACTGACACTTCAAAAATTGTAGAGCCATAGGAAAAGCCTTGAAAAGGGCTGCAAAACTGCAGAACTAACGGGAAAATGACATGTGTACGGAGCATTAAATGAAAGCAACAATTGAAGCGTCAGTTTTGTCATAGAATTTATAGTGACAAAAATTCTCTTTTAAAGAAATTCACTTCCCAAATATTCAACTGATGAGTAAATGGAAAATGGGGGGACTATTTGTATTGGGAAAAATTGTATTTAAGAAAACGTGTCAAGACATGCAGACTCATTAAGTGGTAAAAGAATGACAGCTAGTTAAGAGACACGAGCTACAATAGGGACGAATTACAATAGGCACGAGCTAATGACAGAAGAAGAGGAACGGATAGATATTCAAATAACTCAACGCATGTACGTGTTGAAGTCGTTTATATCTAAGAGCCCAAAAGAATGAATCTGACAATAAAAAGAGTGCAGATACGGCATGTAACAAACATTAAATACGAAATACGTTAGGGAATTCATATTAAATGTAATAATTATGTCACGTAGCATTCAATGTCTTTAATTACTCATAATAGCCTCATTATGATATAGACAAAACGTATATCTCTAGGACACCTATAAAAGGGAGACATCTGATCAGTTGAAGACAAAAGATCATTGGAATTTATCTTGGTTTACTCGTATTTCTCTTGAAATATTCTTTTGCTACATAAATTATTTCCTTTTATACATTCTTTCGACTATCATTAACCCGTGTTCTTCTAAAATCTAGCTTTGACTAAAATCTTATTTTTTCGGTTAAACAATTTTATATATGGTCTCTAAAAATATAGATGAGATTTTTGTTTTGGTCTCGAATACCCATTTCCTAAATACACGACTAGACTTATTCTACTCTAATTAAAATTTAATATATGGCTCTAATACTTGATTTTAGCGGAATAGAGGCGAAATTTGAAAGTAAAGTTTAAAAAAACTCCAAAAATATGTTTTCATTGTAAAATATAATCCCTCCAAAAATTTACTTTCGCCCTAAAATCTCTCCCAAATCACTCTTACGGTACAACCCCTAATTAAGCGGTAAGTTCAATTCTCTTCCGAGTTCAGAAAGTTGCAAACTTCATTAGTTAGAAGTTAGAACACAAAAGGTAGCAAAATTCATTACTCCAAACTCAGAAGGTTGACGTCAAAATTTTGATTTCTTTCTCTTTTATCTCTTTCGTTACCTTTTTTCTTCTTCTTGTTTTTTTTTTCCATTGAACCAGAAATCAATGTTCAGGTTCTACAATTTTTTGTTTCTTTTAATTGTTTTCTGCAATCGGGTTATTAAGAGTACTGATAGTTATGTGTAAGTGATAAAAGTAGAAATATTGGTAAAGATGGGGCTCGTAGGTTAAAAATCTGTTAAAATATCAACAAGTATTAGATTTGAATTTATAAATTTTAAAAGTATAATAAATTTAAAACTAAAAATCTTAAAAATTCATCAAATTTAAATTTTGAATCCGCCTCTGAAAATATGATCCGATAGTGTTAAGTTGATCATTTTCCTCCCCCTTCCCCTTTTGTGATGTAATAATTAAGTTGATCATAATAAGATGAGAAGTTCAAATGGAAAAAGGAAAGAAAGAAAAAAGATATCCTTTTTATCATGGTAATGGTGTTATAAAAAGCATCCACAGAACATATGAATTTCAAATATGAACAGCTTATTCGTGGAATTATTAAGCCAAAAGAGAATCGGCTAAGATGCTTAGGCTCCAGTCATAACTATAACTTTTTTAGGAAGGTCAATTTTATGATGTTATCTCTCTTTTGCCTGACAATTAATCTAAACACACTTTAGCTTTATTAATATTGGACTAAGAGATAAATTCATTTCTATATAATCACTCTCAAAATACTATTATCGGTTATGCCCCAATTCCAAATTAGTTAGATACTTTAGTATGAATCCTTTATTTTCTAAATCTTATATTTGTCTCTATACTAAATCTATCTCTCTAACCAAACTGTGAGAAAAACTCATGGCAAAAATTAATATCTGTGTAACAATAAGTGCAACAACTGTTACATGCTCATTATAGTCTCACAAGCAAAGCAAGGTACGGGAAGGATAGCGCGACACAAATTTTACCCCTACCTTAAAGAATAAAAAGACTATTACCGCTAGGCCCTCAGTTCAAAAAATGCATAATCAGAACAAATAAGATAAGAAAATCCCAAAACAATTCATTAATTTTAATTTCAAATAATTGGTATCAATTATATAAATTCATTATATGTATTGTGTGTTGAAATAAATCCTACTATAACACTTTTAGCCTTCATATCGAATTATTTGGAACAATTACATAAGCGGAAGCATACCTGAATCCATAGGTGAAAGCTCCTTGATCCTTCTTGAAGATTGTCCAAGGTTTGCCTTTAGAAGCTCCTTGATCCTTCTTGAAGATTGTTCAAGGTGTTGGCTTTCCACTTGATATGCAAGACCAAGTTTGTGCTCTCTCTCTTAATGGGAAGAAGAAGAAGAGAATGTGTCTTGCATTCTTGTGGGAACCATAACCCCTAATTATAACATGTGAGTTTAGAAACACAAAGGTCACAAGAATGTAACCTTGGTTACATGTATGTAACCTTAGTTAGCCCATCATTAACTAAGGTTATGTTGAGACACGTTCTCAAGGCACTATACTAAAACGTGTGTTATATTTGTAGGTTTTGATGAATGACAAACTATGCGCAATGGACATATGACGAGGTCCAAGCACAAGCGCGCAATTGATATATAACGAGATTCAAGCACAAGACCAAGATCAAGCAAAGATATAAAGTTATACATGAGTCGTTCTTTAAATTGTGATCTTGATCCGATAACTTGACTCAAGACTTGGTTTCTCTCGTAAAAACATTTTTATCAAATCATGCATATTTAATTTAAAGCAAAATGATTTTAAATCATGCATATTTACTTTAGTCAAAATGATTTTTAAACATGCCTCTAAAATCTGGACTAAGATAATCGATTATGTATTTATGATAATCGATTATGTTAAGTCAGCTGCATGACAATCGATTGTGTTAAGGCAGTGTGCATCAGATTTTTCAAATCTGCATGACAATCGATTGTGAACCTTATAACAATCGATTGTGTTGAGGCAGTGTACATCAAAGTTTTTTCAAAGCTACAAAATAATCGATTGTGAACTTATGACAATCGATTGTGTTGAGGCAGTGTCTATCAGACATTTTCAAAGTCACTTAATAATCGATTGTGAACCTTTGACAATCGATTGCATTAAGGCAGTGTCTAATTGATTTTTCAAAGACTGATATATAATCGATTGTTCTCATAGCATAATCGATTGTGTAATTGACTGTTGCCGAAATATTTTCAAACACCGTCAGGTAATCGATTATAGATTTCTAATAATCGATTGTTTTAAATAAAATCAGAAAAAGATTTTTTGAACGTTGCCAAGTAATCAATTGTAGATTTCTGAAAATCGATTGTTTTAAGTAAAATCCGGAAATGATTTTTTGAACGTTGCCAAGTAATCGATTGTAGATTTCTGACAATCGATTGTTTTAAGTAAAATCTGGAAATGATTTTTTGAACGTTGCCAGTAATCGATTATTGATTTTAGATAATCGATTGTTAAGCGTAAAATCTGGGAATGATTTTTGGAACGATTGGCAAACAATCGATTGTGGCATTTTGACAATCGATTGTCACTGAGTAAAATCAGCAATTCTTAATTGTCAATTAGGCAACGGTAATGCATGGTTTTGCAACTATAAATACAGCTTCAAATCAGTCTTCTTAACACAACAACTGATCATATTATTGCTATAGCTTGCATACTCTATTGTTCATCACTTTCTATTCATTACATAAGTTTTGAGAGCCAAAATTCTTGACGAAAGTTGTTGCGTTCTTGAGCGTATCTGTTTACTCATATCTACTCTATTAAGAGAGTCTTGTTTAAGTGAGTGCTAAGTGTTTTATACACTTGAAGGGAAGTGTTAGTCCATTGGATTGTAATAAGGAACTTGTGATTCCTTTGGTTGAAGTCTTGAAGTGTTGTATCTTCGAGCAAAGGTGTTGAGGCTTGTGTCCTCAGTTTGTAAAGGTTTGTTGAGCACCCGTAAGCTTAACCGTGTTAGTGGAAATCTCAAGAGAGTCTCTCGGGGACTGGACTAGCCACGGGTTGTGGTGAACCAGGATACATCGGTGCGTTCGTTCTTATTTATTTACTTATCGCACTTATTTCTTTCCTGCAATTTTTAAATTCCGCAAGTTTACGCTAATTTTTATTATAACGCTATTCACCCCCCCCCCCCTCTAGCGTTAAGTGTATTTTCTAACAATTGGTATCAGAGCCCAACTCTCTGATGACTTAACCGTTTGAGAGAAACAATCCATGGCTTCTACTCGTGATTCTTTTGCAGGAATAGGTGAAGGACAATGCTCCACCCGACCACCACTATTCGACGGTACAAACTATACGTACTGGAAGGAGAGGATGAGAATATTTGTTCAATCAAATAGTTTTCATCTTTGGAAGGTTATAATGAAGAGAGAACAAATTCCAACCAAAAAGGTTGAAAATAAAGATGTTCCAAAGTCCGAAGATGAATACGATGCGGATGATATCTGAAAGGTGCAAAACAACGCTAAAGCCATTAATTTATTATATTGTGGTGTAAATGCTGATGATTACAGGAAAATATCATGTTTCACAACGGCGAAGCAAATGTGGGACAAGCTGAAAATTACGTACGAAGGTACGGACCAGGTAAGGGAAGCTAAAATTGATTTCCTAACCCATGCATATGAATTGTTTCACATGAAGGAAGGAGAAAAGGTCGATGAGATGTTCGAACGATTTTCAAAAATTGTTAATGATTTACATGCTCTTAAGAAGACCTTCACGGATAAGGAACTTGTCCGAAAAATTCTCCGAAGTCTCACTCCGGCATGGCGATCCAAGGCCGACGCGATTCAAGAATCTATTGGCGTTTCAAATGTCACCATCGACGGATTAAGAGGTAATCTTAAAACTTATGAATCTACTATACTTAACCCTCTTGTTGATGATCAAAGGAAATAAAAGATTGCTCTCAAGGCAAGCACAAGCCAACCTCAAAATGATGAGGACGGAGACAACGAGTTCGGACTCGTTATTAAGAGATTTCAAAAGTTCATGCGAAAAGAGTATGAACGAAAGGGCAAAAAGCAAGGAGATCAAATAAAGTGCTATGAGTGCGGAGAAACCGGGCACATTAAATCAAATTGCCCAAATGCCAAAAATGAGAAGAAACCCTTCAAGAAACAACGAGCATACATATCTTGGGGAGGCGACTTCGGAGACGAGTCGAGTGAGGAAGAAGAAGACGAAGCCGCAAATCTTTGTCTCATGGCACAAGAAGACAACCAAGAAGAGGTATGTCAAATTTCTTCCAAAAATTTCTATTCTCTTGAGGAAATGCAAAATGCTTTTGATGAATTGTATAGTGAATTTATTAAAGCTTCCAAAACTGTTAAAAGCATAAAGGAAAATGCCTCTTTGAAAGAAAAAGATTTTGAAAAACAACTCTCTTTGAAAGAAAAGGATTTGAAAAAACTGATTTTGGAAAATGAGAAGTTGAAAGAAGAAAACAAATTTTTCGGCAAGAGAAGCGCCGACAAACCCGAAAGTTCTAGTAAAAATTGTACTTCTTGCATGCATCTCAAAAATGAGGTAGAAATACTTAAGGGCACCCTAGATAAGTTTAATTCTTCTCATAAAAATTTGAATGAAGTTCTTGTTAATTTGAAGTCGACCAAGCATGGCATAGGTTTTAAAAATGAGCCTAAAGAAAAGGTTGAAGCCAACCCCCAACAACCTAAGGATCAACCTAGGATTAATAAAACAAACGCTCATCCTAGATATAACAAACCTAGAAAGGGCTTTCAACAATCGCAACCTAGAAATAATCATTCTAGAAATAACGCATATTCTAGGCCAAATACTAGAAGGAACTTTGAACCTTTTAGAACACCTAGAAATGGCTCTCAACCTAGAAATAACTATTCTAGAAATGCTGCATATCCTAGAACAAATAGTAGGAGAAATGATTTTCATGAATTGTGCAATAGTCATATTGTCAAGAATAGAGTAAATGAATTTCGTCCGTCCAATTACTATCTACCTATACGGATGCATAATCCTAATGTTGTTTGTCATTATTGTAGACGAATTTGACATATTGCTCCTGCTTGTTTTACACGACATAGACATAACACTCAATCACATCACTATGACTTGCCTAACCCCCAAGGACCCAAAATGGCATGGGTACCTAAAACTCATTAATCTGTTTTGTAGGTGTGTTTGAAGGGGTCAAGTGTACTTTGGTACCTTGATAGTGGATGCTCCAAGCACATGACTGGAGACAAATCCAAGTTCCTTCAACTAGAACACAAGGAAGGAGGAAGCGTTATTTTTGGTGATAACAACAAAGGAAAAATTATCGGCATTGGATCGGTCGGTAAGGATGACTCCTCTTCCATTAAGCATATATTGCTAGTTAAGGGTCTAAAACATAATCTCTTGAGCATAAGTCAATTATGTGACAAGGGAAATCTTGTTTTATTTGATTCAAATGAATGCTTAGTTTTTCGCCGTAGCAATTTTAAAATTATTCTTCGTGGATTTAGAATGGATAATATCTATATGGTTGATCTCGAAAATTCTTTATCTGAATATGTAGATTGTCTTATGAGCAAAGAAGATGATACGTGGTTATGGCACCGTAGAGTTGCTCACATCAACATGCATCTTTTGAACAAATTGGTTTCACAAAATTTAGTTATTGGTCTTCCAAACTTGAAATTTGAAAAAGACTCTATTTGTGATTCTTGTCAAAAAGGGAAGCAAACAAAAGCATCTTTTAAATCGAAAAATATTGTTTCAACTACTAGACCTTTGCAATTACTTCACATGGACTTATTTGGACCATCTCGCATTGAAAGTCTTGGTAGAAATCGTTATGCTTTTGTTATTGTTGATGATTATTCTAGATTTACATGGACTCTATTTCTTGCTCATAAAAGTGAAGCTTTTCATAATTTCAAATATTTTCTTAAACGTGTTCAAAACGAAAAGGACACAACCGTCACTTCAATAAGAAGTGATCATGGGGGAGAGTTTGATCACAATCTCTTTGCAGACTTTTGTGACGAACTCGGTATCGAGCACACCTTCTCCGCTCCACGAACACCACAACAAAATGGGATTGTGGAAAGGAAAAATAGGTGTCTCGAAGAGATTTCTAGAACCATGCTCGATGAGGCTAAGATTCCCAAACATTTTTGGGCGGATGCCGTGAGTACCTCATGCTATGTTTTGAATAGAGTAGTCATAAGGCCAATACTCATGAAAACCCCTTATGAACTCTACAAGGGAAGGAAACCAAATATCTCCCATTTTAGAGTATTCGGTTGTAAATGCTTTATTCATAACAATGGAAAAGATCAATTGGGAAAATTTGATGCCAAATCCGATGAAGGAATTTTTCTTGGATATTCATCACGTAGCAAAGCTTATAGAGTATACAATAATAGAACCAAAACTGTTGAGGAATCTCCGCATATTGTGTTTTCCGAAAATAATGCTCGCTTGGCGAGAAAGGATACTGGTTTTGATCTTGCAGGTACACTAAATAATATAATCCCTCAAGTCAAAGTATATGTGGAAAATTCAAATGAAAATCAAGATGAAATTTTGGAGCAATTATCGGAGGAAGCTCACAATTGGAAAAAGAAACCAAATTACCTAACGCATGGAGGACAATCAAAGACCATCCACTCGAACAGGTAATTGGCGACGTCGGAGAAAAGGTAAGTACCCGAAACTCTCTTAAGAACACCTTAGGACATACTGCTTTTGTTTCTCAAATTGAACCCACAACCATCTCCGAAGCAATTGGGGATGAATTTTGGACCTTGGCAATGCAAGAGGAGCTTAACCAATTCAAACAGAATGACGTTTGGGATTTGGTGCCAAGACCCGAAAATCATACCATAATTGGTACGAAATGGGTTTTTCGAAACAAATTAGATGAAAATGGTGTAATCACTAGAAACAAAGCTAGGCTTGTAGCAAAAGGCTACAATCAAGAAGAGGGTATTGACTATGAAGAAACATATGCTCCCGTAGCAAGGTTAGAAGCAATTCGTTTATTACTTACCTTTGCATCTTCTATGAATTTCAATTTGTATCAAATGGATGTAAAAAGTGCTTTTCTAAATGGTGTTATTCAAGAAGAAGTTTATGTTGAACAACCCCCGGGTTTTGAAGATTTTAAATCTCCAAATCATGTTTTCAAACTTAAAAAGGCTCTTTATGGTCTTATACAAGCTCCCCGAGCTTGGTATGAAAGATTGAGTAAATTTCTTTTGGAAAATGATTTCATTAGGGGGAATGTTGACACCACTCTTTTCATTAAGCATAAAAACAATGATATTATTAGTTCAAATATATGTGGATGATATTATATTTGGTGCTACTAACAATGTTTTGTGCAAGGAATTTTCTGATTTAATGACAAGCGAATTTGAGATGTCTATGATGGGTGAGCTAACATTCTTTTTGGGGCTGCAAGTAAAGCAAATGAAAGAAGGAACTTTCATTTGTCAAGCTAAATATTGCAAAGAATTTCTAAAACGATTTGAAATGACCAACGCAAAAGCAATGGCCACTCCCATGAGCACATCCGATCATCTAGACAAAGATGAGATCATCTAGACAAAGATGAGAAAGGTAAGGAAGTCGACACCAAAAAGTATCGAGGTATGATTGGATCTCTCCTTTATCTTACTGCTAGTAGACCGGACATCATGTTTAGCGTGTGCTTATGCGCTCGTTATCAATCGTGTCCGAAGGAGTCTCACCTAACTGCGGTGAAACGGATATTGAAGTATCTTGTTGGTACTGTAAATGTGGGTCTATGGTACCCCAAAGGTTCTTCATGCCAACTTGTTGGCTATTCCGATTCCGATTTTACTGGATGCAAATTGGACCGCAAGAGCACTAGTGGCACTTGCCATTTGCTCGGTAGCTCTCTCGTTTCTTGGTTTAGCAAGAAACAAGTAAGTGTTGCGTTGTCCACAACCGAGGCTGAATATGTATCCGCGGGGAGTTGTTGCGCTCAAATCCTTTGGATGAAACAACAACTCTTGGACTATGGCCTAAGTCTTGATCATATCCCTCTTAGGTGTGACAATACTAGCGCCATATGCTTGACGAAGAACCCCGTTCTTCATTCAAGAACAAAACACATTGAAATTAGGCATCATTTTATAAGAGATCACGTTCTCAAGGGTGATGTCGAAATTGAATTTGTTGAAACCAAAGATCAATTGGCCGACATCTTTACAAAACCCTTAGAGAAAGAGTCCTTCTTCCGAATTCGTAGTGAACTCGGGATTCTTGACTCCACGTTGATCTAAGTCATGCATTGCATTTTTCCTTTCTCATGATTTCTAACTTGAGCGTCGGAGACGTCTAACGAATTTTTGCAGGTATCGCCCTAAAGGCAGGGGGAATTATAAAGATTGATGCAGAATAATCGATTTCTCCTAAGGATAATCGATTTCTCTTTAGTATATAATCGATTATCTAGTATCAATAATCGATTATGTTGATATTATTTGCTTTATTATGTCTTTTACTTTTTCCATTTTTGCTAATGTCAAAAGGGGGAAGAATAAGGGATACACACTAATTTTTTATTGGCATAAATTGAGGGGGAATTAATTGCACATCTAGAAACTTGTTGCATATTGTTACTTGTCTTGAATCGTCATTATGAATTATCAAATATGCATATCCCGACTAAAGTTTGCCATTATCAAAAAGGGGGAAATTGTTGAAACACGTTCTCAAGGCACTATACTAAAACTTATGTTCATACTTGTAGGTTTTGATGAATGGCAAACTATGCGCAATGGACATATGACGAGGTCCAAGCACAAGCGCGCAATTGATATATAACGAGATTCAAGCACAAGACCAAGATCAAGCAAAGATATAAAGTTATACATGAGTCGTTCTTTAAATTGTGATCTTGATCCGATAACTTGACTCAAGACTTGGCTTCACTCGTAAAAACATTTTTATCAAATCATGCATATTTAATTAAAGCAAAATGATTTTAAATCATGCATATTTACTTTAGTCAAAATGATTTTTAAACATGCCTCTAAAATCTGGACTAAGATAATCGATTATGTATTTATGATAATCGATTATGTTAAGTCAGCTGCATGACAATCGATTGTGAACTTATGACAATCGATTGTGTTAAGGCAGTGTGCATCAGATTTTTCAAATCTGCATGACAATCGATTGTGAACCTTATGACAATCGATTGTGTTGAGGCAGTGTACATCAAAGTTTTTTCAAAGCTACAAAATAATCGATTGTGAACTTATGACAATCGATTGTGTTGAGGCAGTGTCTATCAGACATTTTCAAAGTCACTTAATAATTGATTGTGAACTTTTGACAATCGATTGCATTAAGGCAGTGTCTAATTGATTTTTCAAAGGCTGATATATAATCGATTGTTGTCATAGCATAATCGATTGTGTAATTGACCGTTGCCGAAATATTTTCAAACACCGTCAGGTAATCGATTATAGATTTCTAATAATCGATTGTTTTAAATAAAATCTGAAAAAGATTTTTTGAATGTTGCCAACTAATCGATTGTAGATTTCTGATAATCGATTGTTTTAAGTAAAATCCGGAAATGATTTTTTGAACGTTGCCAAGTAATCGATTGTAGATTTCTGACAATAGATTGTTTTAAGTAAAATCTGGAAATGATTTTTTGAACGTTGCCAGTAATCGATTATTGATCTTAGATAATCGATTGTTAAGCGTAAAATCTGGGAATAATTTTTGGAACGATTGGCAAACAATCGATTGTGGCATTTTGACAATCGATTGTCACTGAGTAAAATCAGCAATTCTTAATTGGCAATTAGGCAACGGTAATGCATGGTTTTGCAACTATAAGTACAGCTTCAAATCAGCCTTCTTAACACAACAACTGATCATATTATTGCTATAGCTTGCATACTCTATTGTTCATCACTTTCTATTCGTTACATAAGTTTTGAGAGCCAAAATTCTTGACGAAAGTTGTTGCGTTCTTGAGCGTATCTGTTTACTCATATCTACTCTATTAAGAGAGTCTTGTTTATGTGAGTGCTAAGTGTTTTATACACTTGAAGGGAAGTGTTAGTCCCTTGTATTGTAAGAAGGAACTTGTGATTCCTTTGGTTGAAGTCTTGAAGTGTTGTATCTTCGAGCGAAGGTGTTGAGGCTTGTGTCCTCAGTTTGTAAAGGTTTGTTGAGCACCCGTAAGCTTAACAGTGTTAGTGAAATCTCGAGAGAGTCTCTCGGGGACTGGACTAGCCACAGGTTGTGGTGAACCAGGATACATCGGTGCGTTCGTTCTTATTTATTTACTTATCGCACTTATTTCTTTCCTGCAATTTTTAAATTCCGCAAGTTTACGCTAATTTTTATTATAACGCTATTCACCCCCCCTATAGCGTTAAGCGTATTTTCTAATAGGTTACTCTTTTGGGTATCTACACATTAGTCCAACACTTTATATGACAATGTATTGGCCCCCTTAACAATAGTGTCCATAAGACCACTCATTTAGGCCAAACCAAAAGATAGCACATAACATATAATTTATCCATATATTGTCCATATGTGTGTAGTATAAGTCCAAATGTCTAACAATCTCCCACTTGGACTATATACTCATGCATATGTACAAACCTTAGCATTATATGTTACATTATAACTTTATGAGCTCAGAATTGCTATCATAATAAAATTGTCATGAACAATCCGGTCCATCAATCATACCAACATAGGATCTAAGAGATCTTAGTTACTCTTGCGTAACTAGACCCAACATAGATCACGTATATCAATATAACCAACGACATGGATCCAGTATAGGTGTGTAGCATGGAAATAACATAAAGTGTGGTCTGAAATAGAATGTCTATTTCCAACTGGTTCTCTTTATTGAGATCAATCATAAACCTTAAGAGTACATAAAACTTTAAAACTGAATATCTGCAGATAAAACCTTAAAGACTGAATTACTGAATGTAATGGACAATACATAATTGTATAATACAAACTCCCACTAAAATTCATAATCCTTAACTGATTTGACACCCATGCAAGCAATATGCTCATGAAATACTTTGGGTGGCAATCCCTTAGTAAGCGGATCTGCAATCATGGAGTTTCTACTTATGTGCTCTATGCACAATTGTCCATTCTGTACTCTTTCTTTAACAACCCGAAATTTGACGTCCATATGTTTTGCCTTCGTCAAGCTACTGTTATTGTTAGCATAAAGGACTGCTGATCTATTATCACATATTAGCCTGAGTGGCTTTTCAATGCTGTCTACTATGCGCAATCCACTAACAAAATTTCGCAGCCATAATGCCTCATTGGATGCTTCATAACATGCCATGAATTCCGCTTCCATGGTGGAAGTGGCCGTAAGAGTTTGCTTGATGCTTCTCCAAGAGATAGCACCACCAGCAAGCATGTAGATATAGCCTGATGTAGACTTCAGACTATCCTGACATCCAGCAAAATCGGAGTCGGTGTACTCGATGATCTCAAGCTGGTCCGATCTCCGATATGTAAGCATGTAATCCTTTGTTCTCTGTAAGTACCTCATGACCCTTTTGGCTGCCTTCCAATGGTCTATTCCCGGATTGCTTAGATATCTGCCCAGCATCCCAACAATGTATGTTATATCAGGTCGTGTACATACCTGAGCATACATCAGACTCCCTACAGCCGAAGCATATGGTGTCTTCTCCATTTCCGTAGTTTCAAAAGTAGTATTTGGGCACTGTTTGAGACTAAACTTGTCTCCCTTAGCAACAGGGGCGTTGCCTGGCTTACAATCCTGCATGCCAAATCTTATAAGAACCTTATCGATATAGCCCTTTTGTGACAGACCGAGAACACCTTTGGAGCGATCTCGTTGTCTCTGAATTCCTAATACAAAAGAGGCATCACCAAGATCTTTCATTTCAAATTTCTTTGAAAGAAATTTCTTAGTTTCATGCAATAATGCTATATCGTTACAGGCAAGCAGTATGTTATCGACATATTGAACCAGAAAAATATATTTACTCCCACTGAACTTATGGTATATACAGTCATCAGCAATATTCGGTTCAAACCAAAAGATGTAATGACTTCATGAAACTTATAATACCATTGACGGGAAGCTTGGTTGAGCCCATAGATGGATTTCTTTAATTTGCAAACCCTTTTCTTTGAGTCTCCCGAAACAAAGTTTTCAGGATGCACCATATAAATTGTTTCCTCAATGTCACCATTGAGAAACACTGTCTTAACATCCATCTGATGAAGTCCAAGATCAAAATGTGCTACTAGTGCCATTATAGTCCTGAAAGAGTCTTTCGATGAAACTGGAGAGAAAGTCTCTTTATAATCAATGCCTTCCTTTTGAGTGTAGCCCTTTGCGACAAGGCGAGCTATATACTTAATGACATTGCCCCCTGAATCCCTCTTGGTTTTAAATATCCATTTACAACCAATTGGTTTAATATCTTCGGGCAATGTAACAAGCTCCCAAACGCCGTTATCGCTCATAGACTTCATCTCATCATTCGTGGCATCAATCCACTTTTGAGAGTTAGAACCTTTAATGACTTGACGGAAGTTGATTGGATCATCTTCCTCAAGTCCAATGTCACTTTCTTGTTCTTGGAGAAATACAACATAATCATCCGGAATTGCAGTTCTCCTCTCTCTAGTGGGTCTCCTTAATGGCACTTCAGTTTCTTGAGGTTGTTGAGTTTGATTTTCATTAGTAATATCAGGAACTTGATTAGGGAGATTTTCGAGATTGTCTTGAACTGGAGTTGTGTGATCCGTGTCAGGAATGAGAACACCCTGACCAAGATCAACAACTGGAGAGAAAGACACATGTTCTTCCTCAAAGACAAAATCTCTAACAACTTTATCTTCCCACCCCCCAAACTCAATATCCTCAAAGAACCGAGCATTACCCGTCTCAAAAATAGTTCTAGAAGTGGGATCATAAAACTTATACCCCCTGGATCTTTCAGAGTATCCAACAAAATAGCTACTAACCGTTTTAGCATCCAGTTTCTTTTCATTTGGCCTATAAGGCCTTGCCTCAGCTGGACAACCCCAAATATGTAAGTGCTTAATACTGGGTTTATTTCCAGTCCAAAGTTCATATGGGGTTTTGATTGTAGCTTTAGTTGGAACTCTATTAAGAATATAAGCTGCGATTTTCAATGCTTCTCCCCAGAGTGAGTCTGGCAAAGTAGTACGACAAATCATACTTCTTACCATGTCCTTAAGGGTCCGATTTCGTCTTTCAGCTACACCATTCATAGTAGGACTCCCTGGCATAGTATACTGAGGAACGATCCCACACTCATCTAGGAATTTAGCAAATGGCCCTGGACGTTGTTCACCTGAACCATCATATCTACCATAGTATTCACCATTACGCTCAGATCTAACGGTTTTAATCCTTTCGCTTAGTTGATTTTCAACTTCGGCCTTATATTATTTGAACACGTCTATAGATTGGGACTTTCCATGAATGAGATATAGGTACCCATAACGAGAGTAATCGTCTATGAATGTGATAAAGTATTGTTGACCATTTCTACAAGGTGTAGGGAATGGCCCACAAATATCCGTATGTATCAATTCTAAGACATCCGAAGCTCTCTTAGCACCTAATCTCGTCTTGTTTGTTTGTTTACCCTTGATACACTCAATACAAATATCCGAATTTGAGGAATCAAGAATTCCATCTGACACGAGTTTCTGAATTCTTTGTTTGGATATGTGACCCAAACGTTTGTGCCAGAGTGATAAAGAATTCTCATTAGTTAATTTTCTTTTGGTACCACTTGAACTTGTATGCAAAGTTTCATTATGTGAGATTATTATGTCAACCAAATATAGGCTATCATATGCTGATAAAAGACCAGTACCGATAAGATTTGAACCTTGAAAGAGACTAACTTTATTGTCACCAAATGAACATGAATAACCGAATATGTCCAATTTGGGAACAGAAATTAAACCGTCTAAAAGACGGTACAACAAAAGTCTCATTCAAATCTAAATAAAAACCAGTCTTAAACAATAGCCTAAATTTTCCAATAGCCTCAACTTCAACCCTTTTGCCGTCACCCACATAGATGTATCTTTCACCATCATTTGGTTTTCGACAGTACAGGCAACCCTGCATAGATATACTTATGTGAGTAGTAGCAGCAGAATCTACCCACCAAGTATCCTTAGGTACTGAAATTAAATTAACTTCAGAACAAACAAGAGAAAGAGATACACCCTTTTTCGTATGCCAAGTGTGGTATTTGGTACAATCTTTCTTCATGTGATTAGTCCCCTTACAGAAAAAACAACCTGATTCTGTAGTTTCAACCTTAGTTTCCTTATGTTGTTTTTTCTGGGGCCTTGCAATCACAACTTCCTTATTTTTCCTCTTCTTATTGTCTTTAGAAGAGGATGCCAAATGAGCACTTTCTGTCTTATCTTGCTTTATTCTCTTTTCCTCTTGCACACAATGTGAAATGAGCTCATTAAGAGTCCATTTCTCTTTCAGGCAGTTGTAACTGACCATAAACTGATTAAAATGTGCAGGAAGAGAGATCAAAACTAAGTACACAAGCTCAGGTAATTCCAACTTGAGTGACTTAAGCTTTGAAGCAAGATGAGACATTTCCAAAATGTACTCCCTTATGTTTCCCTTACCTTTATACCTCATGGAAACAAGTTTACTCAAAAGAGTACTTGTTTCCGCCTTTTCGTTTTGTGCAAAACGCTTTTCAAGGAAAACTTTGGCATTATTTTCTTCATTCATAGTGCCCCTAAAAGATTCTGAAATTGCACGTTTCATGATCATTAGACTCATGCGATTTGAGCGTTCCCACTTCTCCATCTCCTTCTTGTCATCAGAAGAAGATGTATCCTCAAGAGAAGTAGGTTTCTCAATCCGAAGTGCAAGGTCTAGATCCATGCAACCGAGAACTATCATAATGTTCTCTTTCCATTCCTTAAAGTTTGTGCCGTTAAGCACAGGGATGCTGTTAATATTTGCAGATATCGTAGCAGCTGAAGAATTCACTGAAAATAGAACAAGGACAACTTAATACATGCTTACAATTACTTGAATTTTAGCTTTAGTATACAGATTCAAAATAGGCAAATCCCATTATAATATATCTAGCACAACATTGATTTTAGTCTTTTGACAGAAAATCAACTTGTAAGTGGTACTCTTGGTGTAGTAATCAAATATTGATAATAAACTCCTGTCAAATATCAAGCCTTCCTTTGGGCCGACTTAATATTCACATGGAAAACTTAATAATTATCACATATTTATCACCACAAGCATGTTCGAATTCCTGCCAAACAACAACCTTCCTTTGGGCCGGTGTTAAACGCATGGAATACTAACATACACAGTCATCTTATACTTCAAAATCAATCAATCTACACAAAAGAGGTTACTTTGGTAACATATGTTTCAATTGACCAATTTAAAATATTAGACGCAAAACTAATTAGTTCTTTAAGCCATATATTGAATCTTAACTGAAAAATTACATGTTTTGACATGTAAAATCTGAATATTAAAATCTTAATCTTAATTTGGACAAAACAAAATCTGAAGCATGATGGACAAAAAACCAATTAATCTTAAAACTGAATATTAATGTACAAAACATTAATAATTAAAAAACTGAATATTAATTGACATATTATTAATGTACAATTAAAATCTGGAAACTTAAAAAACGTTTCTTTTAATAATGAAAAACATTTCTTTAATTAATAGTACATTATGTCCTCAATAAACTGCCAGAAAATAAAACGTTTCTGCAATTTATTGCCAGATAATCGATTATCTGAGCCTGATAATCGATTATCTGGGCCTTCTGAAAATTCAAATTTTTGCTGAAAAACTAGGATAATCGATTATCCTAATAGGATAATCGATTATCTTGGCTCTCTGGAATTTTCAATTTTTCTGAAAATTCCAGATAATCGATTATTTTAAAAAAATAATCGATTATCCTCAGGTTCTGTTTCATAAATTTTTTGATGAACAAAATGCAATAATCGATTATCTGATGCTTCTGTTTTGCAAAATTTTGGTGAATTTATCAAGATAATCGATTATTTGTATGGGATAATCGATTATCCTATCAATCTGTCCAACAACTTAATATGGCTTTCAACAAGAAACTTAAACAAGGAATCACGTTGTTCAACAACCAAAAATTATGGAAATTTCAACATTTCAATTCATCTAGTGATAACAAGGTATCAAAATACTTAAGTTCATCATCAACATATCATTCATGAAAACATGCTATATCATGGTACTAGAATTTCATAATCAAAATTCTATCTTAATTTAAACATGAAGCTTTATAACATGGATTTCATGAACTTCCAAATGATCCAATATGAAGGAGGCTCTGATACCAATTGTTGGAATAAATCCTACTATAACACTTTTAGTCTTCATATCGAATTATTTGGAACAACATAAGCGGAAGTGTACCTGAATCCATAGGTGAAAGCTCCTTGATCCTTCTTGAAGATTGTCCAAGGTTTGCCTTTGGAAGCTCCTTGATCCTTCTTGAAGATTGTTCAAGGTGTTGGCTTTCCACTTGATATGCAAGACCAAGTTTGTGCTCTCTCTCTCAATGGGAAGAAGAAGAAGAGAATGTGTCTTGCATTCTTGTGGGAACCATAACCCCCTAATTATAACATGTGAGTTAAGAAACTCAAAGGTCACAAGAATGTAACCTTGGTTACATGTATGTAACCTTAGTTAGCCCATCATTAACTAAGGTTACTATTTTGGGTATCTACACATTAGTCCTACACTTTATATGACAATGTATTGGCCCCTTTAACAATAATGTCCATAAGACCACTCATTTAGGCCAAACCAAAAGATAGCACATAACATATAATTAATCCATATATTGTCCATATGTGTGTAGTATAAGTCCAATCTAACATTGTGTTCTACTAAATAATAGTAGCAAATTACTTTTGCATGAATTTGGAGATATTATAAGTTTTTTTGGTAGGATTTCCTGAATTTGTTGAGATTTTCAATTTGAGATCGAAAAAGAGAGCTTTTGAGGAGTTAATTTGCGTAGAAGTTTATATACCTTACCTGGGGTGCACATTGATTACATTAATTTCTAATATTTGTCAAGATTCTTCCCTATAGTACTAAGAAAGAGCATTATTAAAGGAAAATGAGAATTGAAATAAGATTTTGACGTTGGTTCCATCCTAATAAGATGTTTTAGATTTGAACCTTGGAAATAAAATTGAAAAGGGTCATACCACTTTTTTACTTTAATTGATCTTACACGATGCAAATTTGAACTAATTAAGTGTGATGACCTAAAAAGGTCATCACTTATTTTAGAAATGAATTATATGTTTTGAGGCCTCAAAAGCTCCTTTTCGTCTCACCTTGATTGCGTTCATAGTCCGAGCGCTTATTCAGAAATCTATTAGAAAAATGATGAATTTTACTTTTAAAGTGAATTTAGGTTGCCTTCAATTAATCCTTTGGGCAAACGGACCCGGACCTGTGAATCGACAGTCTGGGAGGTCCGTAAGAAAATATGGGACTTGGACGTATGTCCGAAATCAAATTCCGAGGTCTCAAGCAGGAAAAATAAATTTTTGAAGAAAATTATTAAACTGAAATTCCTAGAGTTTTTGAAAATTTGAATGTAATTGAATTTGATGGTATTTTGCCTGTATTTTGGTTTCGGAGCCCGATACAGGTCTTATATGTGATTTAATTTGAGCCTGTAAAATTTGGTATGAAACTGACTTGAAATGGCGTGAATCGGACCCTCGGTTGTAAAAAATGAAACTTAAGAGTTCATGAGATTTTTCTTTGATTTTGATGCTAAATTCATAGTTATTGATGTTTTTTTTATGATGATTTGATCGCGCTTACAAGTCTATATGATGCTTTGGAATTGGATGCATGTTTAGTTTGGAGCCCCGATGGCTCAGTGAGTTTTGGATAGGCCACAAAGTGAAATTTTGACTTAGAAAACTGTTGCTATGTTGCAGGCCTGCAAGCTTCGCAATTGCGAAGTCTGGCTCACTAGCAAATGCGAATCTTTATCGCAAATGCGAAGATGGCCTGGGCTGCCTTGGTCAAAAATGCGAAGGGTCCCTCGCAAATGCAAAGTGGACCGGATTCCTTCAGTGTCGTAAATGCGACAAAATCTTCGCATTTGCGAAGTCAACAGGTTTTGAAGGGTTCGCAATTGCGAACCTTGGTCGCAATTGTGACATCAGAGATCGGTTAAATGAGACATAGACGCATTTTCAGTCATTTTTAAATCTTCTCAAAACCTAAACACCTTTGGCCATTTTTCAAAGACAACTACTCTTCCAAATCATGTGTAAGTCATTTTTAACTGGTTTTCTTCAATCTTTAACTTCTTTTCACATAATTTCAACTCAAAGTCAAAGATTTTCGTGGGGAAAATTCGGCGTTTTGGATAGAACTTAGGTTTTTCAAATTTTAGAGATTTGGACTTAGATTTGAGGCCTGAATTAAAAAATTATATATTTGGGTTCGTGGGTGAATAGATAATCGGGTTTTGGTTCGAACCTCGGGTTGTGACCATGTGGGACGGGGTCGATTTTAACCTTTTGGGAAAATCATTGAAAAATTAATTTCATGTATTAGAATTGATTCATTTAGCATTTATTGATAAAGTTAAGTAACTTGTGGCTAGATACAAGTGAATTGGTGGTGGAAATAAGAGGTAAAGCGGCAGTTGAGGCTTGAATTGTGTTCGTGGCATCGAGGTAAGTGTTTGGTCTAACCTTAGCTTGAGGGATTAGGATTTGTGTATTATTTGCTATGTGTTTATTGTGGAGTATGATGCATAGACATGTTGACGAGTATATATACATTGGTGTCAAGCATCCCCGTGAGTATAGTATTGTAATTGCTATGGTTCTGTAGTGTTTATTCTTGCCTAATATGGTGATTATCATTGTTTCCCTTACCGCGATATAATTGTTTATGATATTGTTTCCCTTGCTGGGATGTTATTATTTATGATATTATATCCCTTGTAGGGATGTTATTATTTATGATATTGTCTCCCTTGTCGGAATGTTATTATTTATGATATTGTCTCCCTTGTCGGAATGTTATTGTTTATGATATCGTCTCCTTTTCCGGGATGTTGTTGTTATACTCTTGTCCCCTTGCCGAAGTTCTTTTTATGACTGATGTTGAATTGTATATGGGATCGGATGGCACGCCGCCGTAGTAATATATGAAATGGGATCGGGTGGCACGCCGCCACGGTAATATATGAAATGGGAGCGGGTGGCACGCCACCACGGTAATATATGAAATGGGAGCGGATTGTACGTCTGCAACAAATATATGAAATGGGAGCGGGTTGCACGCCTGCAACAAGATATATGAAATAAAAGCAGGGTGGCAGACCGCCACCGTGACATCTAAAATGGGATCGTGTTGCACGCTTGCAACAAGATATATGAAATGGAATCGGATAGCATGCCGCCACGATAATATTTGAAATAGGATCAGGTTACACGTCTGCAAAAAGAAAGAGATGAAAGTGAATATTGTGTTTATTTTTCTTATTCTTGTTAGCAATTGAATTCTGGTTCTTTACATTCCTCTTTGATATTCTGTTGTTATCTGATATTCCCTGCAGCATGTTTTCCCCCTCCCATCTTTGACTGTAAATATTTGCTTTTATTTTTCTATTGTACATGATTTAACTGGACATGTTTATTTGGTAGTCTAGTCCTATCCTCGTCACTAAATCGTTGAGGTTACGCTAGGCACTTACCATCACATGTGGTCGATTATGCTGATACTACACTCTGCACTGTGTGTAGATCCCGGCGATGTATCTTTTAAACCGCAGTGAGGTTGATGCATGCAGTCCAACATGTGAACCGAAATTCCTGCACGCATCTGTAAGCCTTGGCGTCTCCTTCTATCTTTCCATATTATTACTTTTATGTATTTCGGAAACAGTTTGTAATTATCTTTCAAACCTCTGTTTTTAGTATTCGTAGATAGTTCGTGACTTTGTGATACCAAAGTCTGGATAGAGCTATATTTTGGATTTATATATTAGTGTTTGATTAAACTGTTAAGTTTTCATCTTCCATATTTCTGGTTATTTAATTTATTCCACTGTTTGATCAATTATTACATGGAATTGTCGAAAGGGCTAAATAAAAAAAGTAATGAATTTATAACACTCGACTTGCCTGACTTTCACGAATAGACATTATCACGATTCACGCGGATAAAAAATCTGCCTGGTCGTAATATTAAGGCGCTAAAACGTATATCGAACATTAAAAAGAAAATTAAAAAAAAATTGAAATATATTTATGGGACCTGTGCAGAGTCCGGAACTTTCTAATATTTTTTTGGAAAAAACATACATTTTTACTATTAAAAAAAGGTTACATAAATAGCAAAAATGCAGTTCTATACTACGAATTACTTTAACGGAAATTTAGTCATCAAATTAATTCGCAGTATAGTACTGCGTATTATTAAAAAAAATTAAAAATTCGCAGTACAATACTGTGAATTACTTAAACACAGTATAGTACTGCGTTTCACTTATTAATTTGGGCCCAGCTTTATCTTATTAAAGGAATTCGCAGCACTATACCGCGTTTAAGTAATTTGCAGTATAATACTGCAAATTCCTTTAATAAAATAAAGCCCTTCTTCTTTCCCAAGACAACGACAGACCTCATCCCCATTAAATAACACCCAGTAAAGTGCCTTTTAGCATAGTAAAATATAGAGCATTTTAGTGTAGTAAAATATAGAGCCTTTTAACTTAGTAAAGTATACGGCCTTTTAGCTTAGTAAAATATAGAGCCTTTTAGCGTAGAGTCTATCTAGTTTAAGTATGTAGTAACTGCAAACTCTATCCAATAATACTTTATAAATTAATAATTTAATTTATAAAAGTAAACTTACAAAAGTAATAAATTAATATATATTGTCAAATAAACTAAAATATTGAGCCCGGAACTCATAGATAATTACTCAGTCCAATATTAAAAATAATTATTTAATATATTAAACTAACACACACAATTAATTTTGTTTAAATTATAGTAGAAGACCTGGCCTTTCCTCCACCTGCGCATCATGGACCTACCGAGGATCAGCTATTAGCGTTTCAGGGCGACCATAGGCCCTCATTTGTATGGGAAGAATAGCTATCGGAGCAAGATCTCCGCCTCAGGAGACCTGACGATTTGTGGGAGTTCATCGTGGAGCATCTTTTCCATGCCCGCGTAGTCGCGCGCCTACATGCTACAGGCTTCAATACCAGTTTTGAGTTTGGATGGATGCAGCTTGATTGGTCTCTTATCATGGCCTTGGTAGAGCGGTAGTGACCGAAGACACACACTTTTCACTTGCCCACTAGAGAGGCCACCATCACGATGGAGGATGATCAGGTTTGTATGGGTTGCGCGTAGATGGACGGGCCATGGCACTGCCCCGGTGCATTAGATCCATGACGCATGCACAATTTTGGATATGATAGGGCAGTTTACTGGTTATAGATCTCAGGGTGACGATGGGGGCAGTCGCGTTGCTTTGTCAGCCATCAGAGATCATATTGGCATTTTTGCACCCAGACATTACCGGTGAGACGGAGGATCTCCATATTGAGAGGTACACGCGGTTGGCGCTGCTCCTGCTTTTCGGGTGTGTCTCGTTCCCGAATACTTCGAGGAGTAAAGTGAGTATGCGCTTTCTCCATCATCTTCAGCAGCTGGATGATTTACCCCAGTACAGCTGGGGTGTTGTTGTTCTCGCATACCTGTATAGGAGTATGTGCAAGGCGAGGATGGGCCCAGCAGTGGACATATGTGGTTTTCTGCCCCTCCTTCAGGTGCAAATATTTTCGAATACCCTGTTCATTACTCCGAATTATATATGGTTGAAATGACTCATACATTTTACATCAACCTTTTATCTTAGGTTTGGGCCTGGCAGCGGATCATGCCGTTGCAGCCACTTGTAGCACCACTTGCGCCCGGTAAGGCTTATACGTTTCTCCCTCTAGCTTCTAGGTGGATTCTCCGGCATGGGAACTACCGAGGGACCGATGCTCATCATAATCTCCCCCTTGTCAAGGATGTGTTAGATATGCTGGTGGACGGACATGTAAATATATACCTACACTTGTTTGTTTCAAATTGAGTTGGTTTACACATACTTACTTTTATGTTATTATTTGGTAGTTCATCTGGATGCCATACAACGACGAGTTGCTAGCTCAACTGCCCGATATTTTCTCAGTCGACCGACTGCTTTGGAGCACCTCCATTCTGATGATCTTCTTCGATATGGTTGAGTATCATTCCACAGAGCATGTGCTTCGGAAGTTTCATCGTCCCCAGCCTATACCGGGGGAGCCTATATGGGTGGCTACATACTATCAGCGGGACGATCGTGCCAAGGTGGACGATATATATATATATATATATATATATATAGTATGGGATGGCTAGAGCAGCAGGTCCATATTTGCGAGGAGCGAGGTCACCGTATTCCGCCACCACCTACATATACCCAGGAGGCCACTATTCATCTGTATACGTCATAGTACCATCGTCACACCCGACTGATAATCGGGAACCCCATTCATGTACTTGGCGAGCGCATCAGACCATACGCAGAAAGGCACGAGGCAGTGGTAATGGACATTTTCAAAAATGGAATCACGACAAGAGAAATCAAGTCCACATCCAAGTTGAAGTGATTCTCATTGAATGTGTCCATTTCACATATGTGGTCGCTATTAAATTTACCCACTTTCCACAAACCTGATTTTTTCTTGCTGGCATGCAACATCTAGTGACAACCCTTAATGTCTCTACGACATACAGCCTTGTATACCTCCGTAGTTGACTCACTTACCGCCATCTCACGTCACTCTCTTATACTGTGGAATTTTACAACCCTAATTAGGCGAGCTTATTGGGGAAATACATGCCCTTTGCCAGAA
Organism: Nicotiana benthamiana; assembly: GCA_034376525.1. NCBI lineage: Eukaryota > Viridiplantae > Streptophyta > Magnoliopsida > Solanales > Solanaceae > Nicotiana > Nicotiana benthamiana. The sequence continues at coordinate 49,998,297 of CM067330.1, read as the reverse complement.
CAGCTGGTCTAGACTCATCCCACATTGCTGACCAAATTTTGTCATCATCCCTTGTGAGGGCATCGACGTTCGGCATACTTGGAAAATTATCAAGGTAGGGAATACTCCGCTCATGAAATGGCACGTGGGACTCGTACACCCTTTGTCTCGCGGGAGGTGGAGGAACATGCTCCCTCATCATGTCAGGCTCAACATTCACTTCCTCCTTATCATTACCCTCATCATGGAAGGGTATGTCATCTCCACACTCATCCGCATTGTTTTCATAATCATTATCTTTTTCCTGACTCTGCGCATCAGCCAAATCACGAGTCAATACATCGTCTGTGGGAAATTGTGTGAGGTCAGGAACATCAAGAAGCTCGTTTTCACTGCACAAAAAGCACAAATTGATAAGTTACCCAACTACGTAAATACTTTAGATATAGCTATATCACTTTACTTACAAGTCGTACTGTCTTGACGTTTCATGATGGATATTTTCTTGTTGATATGACTCCCGGATAGACCACCGTGCTCCAATACTCCATAACTACGCATATTCCAACTAGGGACGGGGTCATAACTTGTAAAATTCATATCCGGACGGTACCCCCTATGAAAAACATAATCGCTATTACAAATCCAATTAAAACATAAAATAAACATCGCTAAAGCATAGTAAAATTAAAGTTTATCAGTCGTCTTGTGGATTATATAAACTTAAAAAATTATTTTGTGGCTGCTCATACGCTGGTGGTGACAAGTTTAAATCAAGGCAAGCCCTTTCATCAGCAATATGTCCAGCAAAAACTACTCCAGAATAACCATCCGATCAGGGGTTATCCTTACTGTGCATGCCCTCATTATTGGGGACGTCTTCCACCTTGACGTACATTTCCAATAATTTTACTACAATAAATTTTTTGTATTCATCCGGAATCCGCAAAAAATCTCTAAGAGTTTCAGCATCCTCAATGTTAAACTCAGAATAAGCAAACCCCTGCGGAGTCACTGAATACGGAAACCTACCGATTACTTTAAGGTTAACCGAACGCTTTCTCACACTCATTTTTTTACATAACAGCAAAACCAATTTAGCATACTCCATAGTAAGCGGCAATTTAACATGACACCGTGGAGGTGAGCTATACCTCACAGTTATTCTCTATCACAACCTCACCCCCTCCCCCTCCCACACACAATATAATGAAGCCCTTATTTTTAGCTATTCAGACATTGTAAAAAATGATTAATAAGAAGAAGAGAGAAGTATGAACGGAAGTTTGAAGTTTGTATTAAATGAATTTTCATAAAATTGAAACGCCTTTAAATAAGGCAAGTCCGAGCTTGGGTGCAGAATTTTTTTTATGTAAAATGCAGTACAATACCATGTTTTATATATTCGAATTATTGTTATGTCAGTTAATTATTGGTGAGGCCAAATTAATAAGTGAAACACAGTACTATACTACGTTTAAATAATTCGCAATACTGTACTGCGAATTCCTTAAAAAAATAGTTTTTTAATATTATGCAGTGCTATACTGCGAATTACTTTAACGGTTAAATTTTTATTATAGTAATTCACAGTATAGTACTATATTTTAGTATTTATATATCTTTGTTTTAATAATAAAAATGTGTTTTGCCCGCAAAAAAAGCATTAGAAAAATTTCGAATTCGACCTGTGCACGAGAATTTTCATAACGAATCATACATCGGGAGTGTTCAATTTACACATTTTCTTATAAGTAATTCTCTCTGGCTTTTTGTTGTTGCGAGAATTTTACGCTACTTGCCGAAACAAATCCATCAAAATAATAGTCAAACTCCTCACACGTGAAATCTCCCATATTTCCATTAATTTAATAACTATTTTAATCCAATAATTAAAACTCCAAGAAAATAAAACTCTCATTTCAAAGTGTATGACGACAATAGAACCCAATTGCCAAAGTTTTGTGTAAAATAGATTCCAGACAAAAAGAAGAAAAGAAAGTATAATGTGGAAAAGCTCAAACCCCAATTAAATGATAGATTAAATTATGATTTATTTGTAATAAACAATACAATCCGTATTCTTTTTCTTGAGCTTCACCCAATTTTACGTAGGAAAGCATCTTCAATTACTATGGGATTATATTAGTCGTAAGATATATGGACTTATATCTACATACATATGAATAATATATGGATAAATTATATGTTATGTGCTATTTTTTGGTTTGGCCTAAATAAGTGGTTTTATGGACATTATGTTAAGGGGGCCAATGTATTGTCATATAAAGTGTAGGACTAATGTGTAGATACCCAAAAGGGTAACCTTAGTTAATGATGGGCTAACTAAGGTTACATATATGTAACCATGGTTACATGCTTATGACTCTTGAGTTTCATAACTCATTTGTTATAAGTGGGGGGTTATGGTTCCCACATTATAGCAAGACATTCTCTTCTTCTTCCCATTGAATCAAGAGAGCCATTTCTTCTTGTCTTGCATATCTTTGTGGAAAACTATACTCCAATTTTGGTTGTTGTGACATATTCTTGTGTAAGCAATACTTCAATACAATCTTGAAGATAAGGATCAAGGAGTTTTCAAACAATCATCAAAGGAGGCTTAAGGATTTTCACATATGGATTCAGGTACGCTTCCGTTCATGTTGTTGTTTCCAAATTATTCGATATGAAGGCTATTGTGTTTTAGTCGGAATCATAATCCTAACAATTAGTATCAGAGCTTACTTCATATTTGGATAATTTGGAAGTTCATAAAATTCATGTTATATAAAGTTCATGTTCAAGTTAAGTTAGAATTTTGGTTATGAAATTCTAGTACCATGAAATAGCATGATTTTATGAATGTTATGTCTGTTGATGAACTTTGGTGTTTCAATATTTTGTTATCTCTATATGAAATGAAATATTAAAATTTGCATGATTTTGGTTGATGATCAACATGTTTTCTTGTTCATGATTCTTGTTGAAAATCATATTAAGTCGTTGGACAGAATAGGAGGATAATCGATTATTCAATTAAGATAATCGACTATCTTGAATTATTCATCAAAATTTTGCAAAACAGTGGCATAGAATAATCGATTATTTTTTTAAAATAATCGATTATTTCATTTTGTGCATTAAAAAATTTTGGGACGAACACTAGAATAATCGATTATTCATTAAGAATAATCGATTATCTAAGTTTTCAGCAAAATTGAGAAATTCCAGTAAGCCAGAATAATCGATTATCTCATTGTGATAATCGATTATCCTGCACCAGCAAGCCCTGATAATCGATTATCAAGGACCTGATAATCGATTATCAGGCAATTAATTGCTGAAAATATTTTGTTTTGGCTGTTTAATAAGGACATACTGTTAGAAACGTTTTTCATAATTAATGAAACGTTTTAAGTCTTTTAAGTTTCATATTTTAATTGAATATTTATAATATGTCAATTAATTTTATAATTATTAATGTTTTATACATTAATATTAAGTTGTAATATTAATTGTTTTAGTCCATCAAACTTCAGATTTTTGGAATTGTCCAATTAAGTCTATGACAATTAATATTCAGATGTTACATGTCAAAACATGTAACATATTAAGTTAAGATTCATAATATGGCTTAAGGAACTAAAGTATTTAGCATCTAATATTTTAAATTAGTCAATTGAAGCATTATGTTGCCAAAGTAACCTCTATTGTGTAGATTGATTAATCTTGAAATATAAGATGACTGTGGATGTTAGTCTTCCATGCGTTTAACACCGGCGCAAAGGAAGGTTGTTATTTGGCGGGAATTCGAACATGCTTGTGGTGATAATTATGTGACAATTATTTGGTTTTCCATGTGAATATTAAGTCGGCCCCAAAGGAAGGCTTGATATTTGACAGGAGTTTATTGTCAATATTTGATCATTACACCAAGAGTACCACTTACAAGTTGATTTTCTGTCCAAAGACTAAAATCAATGTTGTGCTAGGTATCTTGTAATGGGATTTGCCTATTTTAAATCTATAAAGTAAAGTTAAAGTTCAAGTGATTGTGAGCATGTATTAAGTAATCCTTTGTTCTGATTCAGTGAATTTTTCAGCTTCTTTGATATCTGCTAATATAAACAGCATCCCTGTGCTTAACGGCACAAACTTTAAGGAATGGAAAGAGAACATTATGATCGTTCTCGGTTGCATGGATCTTGACCTTGCACTTCGGATTGAGCAACATGCTTCTCTTAAGGATACATCTTCTTCCGATGCAAAGAAGGAGATGGAGAAGTGGGAACACTCAAATCGCATGAGTCTAATGATCATGAAACGTGCAATTCCAGAATCATTCAGGGACACTATGAATGATGAAGCTAATGCCAAAGTTTTCCTTGAAAACCTTGAAAAGTGTTTTGAACAAAACGAAAAGGCGGAGACAAGTACTCTTTTGAGTAAACTTGTTTCCATGAGGTATAAAGGCAAGGGAAACATTAGGGAGTATATTTTGGAAATGTCTCATCTTGCTTCGAAACTTAAGTCACTCAAGCTAGTATTACCTGAGGAACTGCTTGTGTACTTAGTTTTGATATCTCTTCCTGCACACTTTAATCAGTTTAAGGTCAGTTACAACTGCCTGAAGGAGAAATGGACTCTTAATGAGCTCATTTCACATTGTGTGCAAGAGGAGGAAAGGATAACGCAAGATAAGACTGAAAGTGCTCATTTGGCATCCTCTTCTAAGGATCCTAAGAAGAGGAAAGGTAAGGAAGTTGCGGTTGCAAGGCCCAAGAATAAGCAACATAAGGAACCTAAGGTTGAAATTACTGAATTAGGTTGTTTTTTCTGTAAGGGGACTAATCATGTGAAGAAGGATTGTACCAAGTACCACGCTTGGCGTGCGAAAAAAGGTACATTTCTTTCTCTTGTTTGTTCTGAAGTTAATTTAATTTCGGTACCTAAGGATACTTGGTGGGTAGATTCTGCTGCTACTACTCACATAAGTATATCTATGCAGGGTTACCTGAACTGCCAAAAACCAAATAATGGTGAAAGATACATCTATGTGGGTGACGGCAAGAAGGTGCCAGTTGAGGCTATTGGAAAGTTTAGGCTGTTGTTTAAGACCGGTTTTCATTTAGATTTGGATGAGACTTTTGTTGTACCGTCTTTTAGACGGAATTTAATTTCTGTTCCCAAATTGGACATATCCGGTTATTCATGTTCTTTTGGTGACAATAAAGTTAGTCCCTTTCATAATTCAAATCTTATTGGTACTGGTCTTTTATCAACATTTGATAGCCTATATTTGGTTGACACAATAACCTCACATAATGAAACCTTGCATACAAGTTTAAGTGGTACCAAAAGAAAATTAACTAATGAGAATTCTATATCACTCTGGCACAAAACGTTTGGGTCACATATCCATTCAAAGAATTCAGAAACTCGTGTCACATGGAATTCTTGATTCTCTTGATTCCTCAAATTCGGATATTTGTGTTGAGTGTGTCAAGGGTAAACAAACAAACAAGACGAGATTAGGTGCTAAGAGAGCTTCGGACGTCTTAGAATTGATACATACGGATATTTGTGGGCCATTCCCTACTCCTTGTAGGAATGGTCAACATTACTTTATCATATTCATAGACGATTACTCTTATTATGGGTACCTATATCTTATTCATGAAAAGTCCCAATCCATAGACGTGTTCAAATCATATAAGGCTGAAGTTGAAAATCAACTAAGCAAAAGGATTAAATTCGTTAGATCTGACCGTGGTGGTGAATACTATGGCAGATATGATGGTTCAGGTGAACAACGTCCAGGGCCATTTGCTAAATTCCTAGATGAGTGTGGGATCGTCCCTCAGTATACTATGCCAGGTAGTCCTACGATGAATGGTGTAGCTGAGAGACGAAATCGGACCCTTAAGGATATGGTAAGAAGTATGATTTGTCGTACTACTTTACCAGACTCACTCTGGGGTGAAGCATTAAAAACCGCAGCTTATATTCTTAATAGAGTTCCAACTAAAGCTACAATCAAAACCCCATATAAACTTTGGACTGGGCATAAACCCAGTATTAAGCACTTACACATTTGGGGTTGTCCAGCTGAGGCAAGGCCTTATAGGCCGAATGAAAGGAAACTGGATGCTAAAACGGTTAGTAGCTATTTTGTTGGATACTCTGAAAGATCCAGGGGTTTTAAGTTTTATGATCCCACTTCAAGAACTACTTTTGAGACGGGTAATGCTAGGTTTTTTGAGGATATTGAGTTAGTGAGGTGGGGAGATAAAGTTGTAAGAGATTTTGTCTTTGAGGAAGAACATGTGTCTTTCCCTCAAGTTGTTGGTCTTGGTCAAGGTGTTCTCATTCCTGACACGGATCACACAACTCCAGTTCAAGACAATCTCGAAAATCTCCCCCATCAGGACCCTGATATTACTAATGAAAATCAAACTCAACAACCTCAAGAAACTGAAGTTCCATTAAGGAGATCCACCAGAGAGAGTAGAAATGCAATTCCGGCTGATTATGTTGTATTTCTCCAAGAACAAGAAAGTGATATTGGACTTGAGGAAGATGATCCAATCAACTTCCGTCAAGTCATTAAGGGTTCTAACTCTCAAAAGTGGATTGATGCCATGAATGATGAGATGAAGTCTATGAGCGATAATGACGTTTGGGAGCTTGTTACATTGCCCAAAGGTATTAAACCTATTGGTTGTAAATGGATTTTTAAAACCAAAAGGGATTCAGGGGGCAATGTTATTAAGTATAAAGCTCGTCTAGTCGCAAAAGGCTACACTCAAAAGGAAGGCATTGATTATAAAGAGACTTTCTCTCCAGTTTCATCGAAAGACTCTTTCAGAACTATAATGGCACTAGTAGCACAATTGGATCTTGAACTTCATCAGATGGATGTTAAGACAGCGTTTCTCAATGGTGACATTGAGGAAACAATTTATATGGTGCAACCTGAAAACTTTGTTTCGGGAGACTCAAAGAATAGGGTTTGCAAATTAAAGAAATCCATCTATGGGCTCAAGCAGGCTTCCCGTCAATGGTATTATAAGTTTCATGCAGTCATTACATCTTTTGGTTTTGAACAGAATATTGCTGATGACTGTATATACCATAAGTTCAGTGGGAGTAAGTATATTTTTCTGGTTTTATATGTCGATGACATACTGCTTGCCTGTAATGATATAGCATTATTGCATGAAACTAAGAAATTTCTTTGAAATGAAAGATCTTGGTGAAGCTTCTTTTGAATTAGGAATTCAGATACAACGAGATCGCTCCAAAGGTGTTCTCGGTCTGTCACAAAAGGGTTATATCGATAAGGTTCTGAAAAGATTTGGCATGCAGGATTGTAAACCAGGCAACATCCCTGTTGCGAAGGGAGACAAGTTTAGTCTCAAACAGTGCCCAAATAATAATTATGAAATTTCGGAAATGCAGAAGACGCCTTATGCTTCGGCTGTAGGTAGTCTGATGTATGCACAGGTATGTACACGACCTGATATAGCATACATTGTTAGGATGTTAGGCAGATATCTAAGCAATCCCGGAATGGACCATTGGAAGGCAGCCAAAAGGGTCATGAGGTACTTACAGAGAACAAAGGATTACATGCTTACATATCGGAGATCGGACCAGCTTGAGATCATTGGGTATACCGATTCCGATTTTGCTGGATGTCAGGATAGTCTGAAGTCTACATCAGGCTATATTTACATGCTTGCTGGCGGTGCTATCTCTTAGAGAAGCATTAAGAAAACTCTTACGGCCACTTCCACCATGGAAGCGGAATTCATGGCATGTTATGAAGCATCCAATGAGGCATTATGGCTACGGAATTTTGTTGGTGGACTGCGGGTTGTTGATAACATTAAAAAGCCAATTAGGCTATTATGCGACAACAGATCAGCAGTCATTTATGCTAATAACAACAGTAGTTTGACGAAAGCAAAACATATGGACGTCAAATTTCGGGTTGTTAAAGAAAGAGTACAGAATGGACAGTTGTGCATTGAGCACATCAGTACAAACTCCATGCTTGCGGATCCGCTCACTAAGGGATTGACACCAAAAGTATTTCTAGAGCATATTGCTTGTATGGGTGTCAAATCATTTGAGGATTATGTATTTTAGTGGGAGTTTGTATTATACATTTATGTATTGTTCATTACATTCAGTAATTTAGTTTTAAAGTTATATCTGCAGATATTCAGTTTTAAAGTTTTATGTACTCTTAAAGTTTTTGATTGATCTCAATAAAGAGAACCAGTTGGAAATAGACATTCTATTGACCACACTTTATGTTATTTCCATGCTACACACCTACACTTGATCCATGTCGTTGGTTATATTGATATACATGATCTATGTTGGTTCTGGTTACGAATGAGTAACTAAGAGCTCTTAGGTCCTATGTTGGTATGATTGATGGACCGGATTGTTCATGACAATTTTATTATGATAGCAATTCTGAGCTCATAAGGTTATATTGTAATATATAATGCTAAGGTTTGTACATATGTATGAATATCTCGTCCAAGTGGGAGATTGTAAGATATATGGACTTATATCTACATACATATGAACAATATATGGATAAATTATATGTTATGTGCTATCTTTTGGTTTGGCCTAAATAAGTGGTCTTATGGACATTATGTTAAGGGGGCCAATGTATTGTCATATAAAGTGTAGAACTAATGTGTAGATACCCAAAAGGGTAACCTTAGTTAATGATGGGCTAACTAAGGTTACATATATGTAACCATGGTTACATGCTTATGACTCTTGAGTTTCATAACTCATTTGTTATAAGTGGGGGGTTATGATTCCCACATTATAGCAAGACATTCTCTTCTTCTTCCCATTGAATCAAGAGAGCCATTTCTTCTTGTCTTGCATATCTTTGTGGAAAACTATACTCCAATTTTGGTTGTTGTGACATATTCTTGTGTAAGCAATACTTCAAGACAATCTTGAAGATAAGGATCAAGGAGTTTTCAAACAATCATCAAAGGAGGCTTAAGAATTTTCACATATGAATTCAGGTACGCTTCCGTTCATGTTGTTGTTTCCAAATTATTCGATATGAAGGCTATTGTGTTTTAGTCGGAATCATAATCCTAACAGTAGTCAATTTCGATTCTTGTGCATGAGGTTTTTTGTTGTTTCTTACAACTCTTTTCTTTTTGTTTGGGAAATTAAGGACAACTAATATATTTTTTTATTGAATTATTATTCTTATTGTTGTAATATATATGATACTTTCTTTGTCCATTTTTACTTAGTACGTTTTGATTTTTTAAGTCCTTTAAAAAATAATAAATGAGTGCATAAATTTACTATGATATTTATATTAATTGATGCATATATTATTAATTTTGAGAAAATAATTTGAAATAAGCAGTAAATATTATGGGTATAACAAGAAATTTTTTTTATCTTCTTTTGATATGATTAAAGTGACAAATAAAAATAAAATCTATTTTTAGTATATTTGCTAAGTAAAACTGAACGGAAGGACTATATCACTTGTACTATTATAACAAACTATTATTACTTACAGTATTATATAATTTTTGATAAAATAGGTGTGAGTTCAATTCTCTTTATCATCTTTTTAATTTCCTATTTTTATTATAGAAAAAAATATTCAATTGCAATAATTAAACACGAATCATAGATTCTATTTCTGTTCTCTTTAACTCTATTATATTAATTTTTTTTCACCTCAGAGCAAATCATCTCAAACATTATCGACGAGACAAAGTAAACATGATCTTAGTTTCGTTTCTAAACTCTGAATCATCTATGCAAAAGCGTCGACTATTATTATTATTATTATTATTATTATTATTATTATTATTATTATTATTATGAGCTAAAATGTGAAATACATAGTTTTAATTAAGCGTACGTGAATGCAAATATACACATGCATAGAAGCATGAACTGACATGCATAATGATGAAACTCAATTCAATAATTAAAGAGTATAATTCTTTTCCATTTGTAAATGATGAATTACTCTATTTCCAGATAATATGGAGAAGATGTGGGGTAGAGTTGGCCGGTTGGGTGGTGGAAGGGAGAAGGAGTGGAGAATAGTGTTGATTTTAAATTTATTAAAGCTATGTAAGGCTACATTTATCTAAGTTTGAAATGTCTGAATTAGTTATGCTCATTTCAACTATTTTAGTGACTATTCATTAGGCTTCACTAGTAAAAAATCAAAAATCGTTAAATTTATAATTAATAATTAAAAGATAATCATACTTCCAAAAGTAATCGAAGTTTAACTACTTTTTTATCTAAAGATAAAATTTGAATAAAAATATCTTTTAATATTCTACTATAATGTGCTGGAGTTCGAATTTTTTATAAAAGAGCTTCTACTATAATATGGTAGAGTTCCAACATAATATGCGAGAAGTTTATATGCAAGAGATTCATCCAACATATAATATGCCAGAAGTACTTTTCGTATTTTAGCAAAATAATAATTATTTTTCAATAGCTTTACAAATATTAACTATTTTTTTATTAACATTTCAAAAGTTGACTAGTCCGTATTATTTTCACATAAATATTTGATTATATATTTTCTATTTATTATTCCACAATCCTCTTCATTCACCAGTATGGCATAATGTGTTGAAAGTGAAGAAGCTTTCCTCTCTTTTTAGTTGTGCATGCATATCCTTTAACACTTTCCTTTTTGAAGTGGGAGTAAAAGAAAGGCAAGCACACCAATTAATTACCATAGCGTATCATCATAAGATAAATTGTACAAAATATTTTAACCAAATAATAAAAAATTACCTAATATAAGTTTGTCCCTATTAAATTTTGAATCTTGATCTCTCGTAATTTTTATACTTCAATGACCGCTAGATCACCCTCGGACCAAGGAGCGGTTTTACGTATTATTTTTTCAAATAGACAAAAAAAAAAGGTAGTTAATAAAATAAAAGTGCATAGGGTGGGGGTTGGTACTGAACAAGAAGGTCTGGCCACACGTGAAGGTCTCGTGCTTGATACGGCTGCTTGCTCTTGCCATTCTCGGCATCATAATCATATTCATATTTTATACTCCTTTTCGAACATTTTTTTAATTATTTAAACTAATCTCTTTCATTATAAAAGTATTAATATGTGCATAGATATAATTAATTAAAAACTACATTTATTTAAAATATACATTATCATGCTACCTCTACACATGATATGTGATGTAGTCTTCATTTTCAACCCTCGTGTTTGCTTAACAACTTCATTCATTATGGAAACTTCTTATTTTCTTTCTTTATTCTTTTCAAATTATTAAAATAAGTCTATTTTAAGCTTTTTTTTAATCTTAATTATTATTCTTTCTGTTCACTTTTACTTATCCAGTATATTAAAAATATATTTTTAATTTTATTTTTCCACTATATTAAATTAAGAAAAAAGACATTTTCTTTCTGTTCTATCTTATCATTAACTACTCATTCCCTAAATCATTTCTCAAGACTTTTGAAAATGCTAATATTATTATGGATATCAACAACAACAACAGCAGCAACAATTACTCAGTAAAATATCATTAGTGGGGCGTGAAGAGGATAGTGTAAACACAGACCTTACCGTATCCTGAGAGAGTTGAGAGGTTGTTTCCGAAATACTCTCGGCTCAAGAAGATGAAAAGGAATAATATATCAGTTCCATCAACAAAACCATAGGAATAATAACGACATCATAAAAATTAGAAAACAAATGAGAAACAAAAGCAATAACTATTATTATGGGTAAAATTGTAAAATAAATACTTCATTTTTTATTTTCCTTAAAGGGGGTGTAAAGTAAAAAATGAAAAATTAAAAGTGAACGGAGAAAATATTATACGGTTGTTATATACCAAGTGGCATCGAAATTCGATAGACCTTTACTTAAGGAAGTAAATTAAGCTTGTGTGGCATGCTAAGTTTTCGGATTATGAGTTAATGACAGTGAGTTTAGTGTACGAACTTTTATTATTTTCATATAATTAAGTAGTTAATTACTTGATATTATCACTAAACCCTAAAACTAGGGTTGACTGTATGAACTGCAAAAAGTTGTCAAAACAATAATACAAGCCAAATCTCAATGGAAACTGCCCTTTGACAACTTAGAAACTTAGATCTGGCCTAAAAATGGGAAGTAGTGATTGAAAACAAATTATTAAGAATATGAAACTTAATGGAAAGTGTCTTAAAGTTTCATATGAAGGTTCCTTCCAATGAATAAATGTGTTAACTTTGAAATATTTTTTGTTATGTATATATGATTAGGAGTGATCAGAAATTTCCAATGTCTTTTCAGAACCAAAGTTAACAGCTAATGGCATTTGGATAATAACAGGTTGGTTTTGGTCTAGTTTGTTTTTGTGAATAATGTGTGTGTTTGGATTGGATTCGAGGGAAATAAAATAATAGCAAAAAAAAAATTTTAATAGATTAAAACCAACAAATATCTTTTTATTTTCTGAATTTTACCGCGAAAAGGTTGTAGTGGAATGAACAAAATTTATTTATTCTTTGTCAAAGATTTCGGGTACGAACCTTGTAGAAAGTGCTTCCAATATTCATGGCTTTAACATAGTATCAATCTGGATTAGTCGAGCCAAATTCAAGTATCAAACATTGGGTGAGAATAAAAAAAAAAGACATGAACTTTTTTCAAAAATATATTTATAAAAAAGATCAAATAAAAGAACAAAGAAACATATTGCCACACCATTTTCAGAAAGAAATTGGATTTCCATAACAATAATAAGTTTTTTATTTTTTTATTTTATTTGGAATATGTTTGTATTTGAGAGTAAAATACCTCCAATTGCGTTCAAGTTCTTGCACATAATTGGCCCAAACTAACTTTGAGAGCATAGTTTTGCAATTTAAATGTTATCAAGAAAAACTGTGTGTCAGTTGTTCAGCCCAAGTTAAAGCCCAAGTTTGAATGGAGTGTGTCTGTTTTTGTATAATGGATCTAGCACTTTGAATTGAGCAAAATACATAATGGGCCGGTCAGCTGAAATTATTTGCATCTGCTAGCCAAAACGTGGACAAAATTCCTCTGGTTTCTAGCAACATGAATCAACTAGAAAAATAATAATCCACTGCTACTGAAAATAAGATTTGCACCTAAAGGTGCATACCTGTTTTTCTTTCATAAATAAAAGAACTGCATTTGCGTAACATTCTTTCACATTTCTTATTTAAAATTTCTAGTTAAAGTAAACAGTAAATCTAACTGACTATTTAGGTAAAGATCTCGAGAGAAACTCGGTGAGGACCTTAAAGTGTAACGATGTGAAATGCAAGCAATAGCCCATATCATCACAACAAACCCAAAATTTATTTCTGAGGAATGTGCCAACCCAAGACCAATGCCACTGTTTCATTTCAGTCAAAACATAGGAAAATATTCAAGGAAAAATACTAGATATATCTATTTATAAGTATTTTATTATAAAAATTAGATAATTTATAAAATATTATTAATATTAGTTAAATATTATCAGTTTTTAACCAATTAGTTATTTGTAGCCAAAAAAGATCATTTTTTTTTTCTTTTGAGTTGGTATTATTAGAATAGATTTGGTGCATCTTAAGGAGCTTGAATCTCAATTTTGATATGATTTGATGGAGTTTTAAGGTGGATTTAATTGAAAATTCGAAGCATAATATGAACATAAAAACAATAATAAGTGTATCATTGTGTATCACATATGTATCAATATTGTATCATATGTGTATCACATGTATATCCATATATACCTGCGTGGGAAATAGATATGTGATACATGTATCGCAGAAGAAATTTTTCAACTCGATTATAACTATGAATTTTGATACTGAATCACCTTCAATCTTTTTCAAAATTTATATGTTGTCTCATCTATATGTTTTTAATTACCGTACCCATTCAAAAAAGTCTTTTTTTCTTAGATTTTTGAAATTATATATATATATACTACATCATCCATAAAATTTCCTTTTCGTCTTGTATCTAATGTTGCTAATCAAGCTTAAAAATATGATAGGAGATGTTTATATATGTTCTTGAAGAGGAATAATCTTTTTTTTGGGGTTTTAATTTTTATATGTGTTTAATTAATTTTAATAAATTTATTATTAAAATTTTAAATTGGTAAGTTTGGACTTTTTTAGGACTTCCCATTCGATATGGATAAAGGGCAATAAAGAGAAATTGGGGCCAAAAAAGCATATATCACCACGGCAAGCCCAAAGATGTTTACGAAAAATGGACCAAATACCGATCCTTCAGTATTATGGGAAATTACAGGATACATCAAACATACATATTATATTTTTTACTTGTAGTTATACGTTCAGTAAATTTATTATCTGTAGTTATATTACAAATCTATAAAATAAAAAATTAATTATTTTAAATTAAAATAAGAAAGCAGCAAGTTGTTACAACTTTGTTGGTTAGAATGCTTGTTTAGTTAGTAGAGGTTTTGAGTTCAACTCTCAATTAAGAGTATTATACCTTTTTGTATTTCTGTATTTTATATTGGTTGTATTTGTTTTACAAATAAATACACTTGATATATATTGTATCTTTTATATAAACCCTTGTATTTAACTTTGGTTACCGTTGTTACATGCATACAATTGCGTGAACAAATACAATTAATATATGATATATTCGTTGCCAAAATAAATATAATTAACATAGGTTATGTTGTTACGTATTTAAATACAAGTGATACAAAATAGTTGCGATTAAATAATAGATTCAAAAAACTATTAGACAAACTATAATAACTAGACTCTAAACTATAGTGCTCTATTAAAATTTCTTAGTCGAAGTTATAGGTGTTAAACGGGTGGGCCGGGACGGGAAGGGTTGGCTTTTTTTGGATCCGTACGGGTTATGGTCTGAACCGGTTACGGGTTGGTGTTTAACGGGTTTAATGAGTTTGGGTTCATCCGGGTAAAATTTGAACCGTAAGGGTTACGGGCTGAGAGGGCCGGGCCGGGTTTAGTGTATTTTTAAATTTTTTTATATTTTGAATAACTATTGTAAGATATATTAATACTTTGTATTAATATAAAGAATACAATGAAGATGAGAAAAATTGCACTTATAAATTGCAAGTGCTATATATTTTTTAAATTGCAAAATTAAAGTTTGCATTTTAAAAGTAATTTAATATCTTATGTATTTCTATTGTGTACTAAAATATATTTAAAGCCTATCTTATGTATTTTTACATTGTATCAAGTTGTTTATTTGATGTATATTTATGATTCGGGCATTTATACCCTAAACATATACACTATACTTTTATGACCTATGATCTGGTATTTTACCTTATATAATACTCCTCTATGATTTAAATTGTATTTCTTTCATTTTAAATACATATAAAATATATACATGTGTATAATCAAGACTTATAAAATATATACTCGAAGCAATTTTCACCGCAAAACATAAAAAAAGTGACAAAAGTATTTCCCTATCATTACATGTATCATACTGGCAAATTATGTGCATGATATATATGTAAAATTCCAATAATTTTAAATTATGTTAGTTAGTATACAATAATTGATATATTTATGGTATGGGTAAGATATAAAATATTTATATTAGAATATACCAGTATTATGTTTTTAAAAATTAGACAGCATGTAAAGCTCCTAAAAAAATAAAAAATAAAAATTACCGTTAAACCGATTCGGGCAAGGTTGGGCCGGGCCAGTTAACTGGTTTAATGATACTGTACATCTAACGGGTTGTACCGATCCAAGTAATCGATATTTAAAATGTAAATGAAGTAACCCGTACGGCCCCCCTAACCCAACCCAGCATAGCCCCCTTTAATCGAACCGAGACGGTTTTGATTTTAACCGATCTGGACGGATTCGAAACCGGACTGACCCAATCTGTTTAACACCTATAGTGGAAGTACATCAAAGAATCAACGTAAACCAGAAAATGGTAATAAGAAGAAATTGTGCCGATAAAAGCAGATATTTTAACAGCAGCCCCGATTTGCTTAAGAGTTAAGAGAGAAAGAAGAATTGACCTAAATAGCCGTTTATTTAATTTCTTAAATTAAAAAGTAGCTATAATATATATTATACAAGTAGACTGTATATATAATAGTATATAATTAATATATAATTTATATATATTAGTTAATAAAAGTAAACACTAAATTTGACTGGCTATTTGTATAATAATTCCTAAGAGAAATGCATGAGATACCAATCCTACTGTATTATTTAGTGAAAGCATAGCAAGAGATTGGGCCATAAAAAGCCCATATCATCACTCAACAAAATCATACGTGTAAAGATGATAAAAATGACACCAGGTCACCACTCTAAAGACATACTTTTTAGGAATTAGTTATTGTATCCAGCAGAATTTCAATTTTTCAAGTTAATGTTTTTCGTATAAAGTATTTTAAATTATCCTGCAATTAAAATTTTTGTGAACAAAAGAAGTAGGGCCAATGCCAACAATGTTTGCCTTTTACTTCTTCCCTTTTTCCTTAGTGGATTCACTTTTCTTCTTTCTCGAATCTAAACACTTCAATATGTGCTTTTATTTCCACCTTTTCATGCATACATTGCTTGGATCAAGTAGATTTATTTGCCTTTAAGTATAAAACAATCATTATATAATAACATAAGACTTTACAAAAAGATTGAAAAATTAATTACTTTAATTTTATCCCCAAGTGTATCAGTTTACATTATCTATTCCTTACGAGAAAAAAGTCTGCACTTGTAACCTTTATTCCTTTTTATCTATTTTAATATTTGACTACACACGAATTATGTATATTAATCTCAAATACAACTTTGGCCTGATTTATTTTATAGCCAACCTCTCTATTCTTTTTGAGTTTGAGCTAGACACAATTGACTTCTTCATAAATAGTAAGTTCAATTAAATTATGAGGTAGATCAAGATTTAATTCTCAGTAGATATATAAATACGTTACATTCTTTCATTTTTATCTGCATAAATTTTGATTGACCGAATAACACAGTACCACATTTACCAATGATAAGAAATTCCTTCTTCATAATACCCTAGCATTGTACATTTTGACACCTTTTAATAAAATTTTGACTCCGCTGTTCCGATTACACCGTCAAAGAAAAATGGTTATGCTCTATAAACTCTTGTTGCATATTAAATTTAATTTGTTTTTCCTTAATAGCAAAGTAACACAAAGAAAGTGCATAAGATTTTCAAGTTCACGGGCAAATGACCATCTAGCAAATCTATTCTTTTCAAATAGTCAAAGTTATCTTAAGGTCAAATTGCTTAATCATTAAGTATTATGTACGATTATCAAAAGCAAAAGACTAGGGTATTATTTAGCACCAAGACTTGCAAATTCAAATCCAGAATTTAAATTCTATAGATCCAATCTTTAAGAATTTTAATATTGAGCTCACTATACTTTTAAAGTTATAAGTTCATATTTAATCTTTAAAATATTTTTGCTGAGTTTTTATATATTAAATTTATGATCTGAATCAAAAGTTAAAAGTTCAATAGTATTGGATCCGTCCCTAACAACAATGTATATTTGAAGGAAAAGGGAGCATGGAAACACCCAGAATATTCATAAATTTCCAAAATTTTATAAACACGTGAGCCTGTCCAAAAAGAATCCAAAGGATACTTACAAATTGTGGACCCTAAAAATGAGATAAAATCAAAATCAGCTCAATCAAAGTATCAAACAACATATTTCATGATTATGAATTACATCCCAAAGGAAAAAAAAGAGTACATAATTGAAGTAGGTCAAAAGTGACATATAAATCATGGAAAAACATTTCAATATCCCCTCCCTTCCTCCCAATCTCTGTCACAATATAAATCTATGAAAGCAACACAAGAATCTTCCCATAATCCAATCACTTCCTTCCAAATATCTCATCGACCAATCAACAACCTCCACGTCACTACATGACCCTACCATGGTAAATCCACCATTTACCTCAAACTCCAACGGTTAAAATCATCTTTAACCACTAATAACAATAATATAATCCCAATTTTGGAAAGATAATGAATATGTAGACTTTACCGTGAACAAGACGAGGACCTTTTCTTTTTTTTGGTTTTGCCCAAAACCCCAAACTACCCTTGCTTCTGACATCACTATAGTCTAAATTTTTGTCCTCATTCGTCTTCAAACCTCAGTATCACTGTCTCCAGCTCACTCAAACAATTATTCTACTGCTAAAAATAGCAGTAATCTCCTACATCAGCTATCCGAAAACAATGATTCATGTCGGAATAAATCGTACGGTGCCCATAAACTATCCAACGGACATGGTTTCTTTGAATCTAACCTTAACCATGGTTTACCTTTTCCACTCCAATGTAATAAACTAACTGGACCTGGATGTAAATCCCTACATTGCCCTTCAAGATTATCACCACCTAATCCATGTTGGTTCCATTTATGCTCCACTCGCTTTACATTTCCGGCGAATACTAATAGAAATGGTGGCAATGAACCTAATTCGTAGATTCTGTACCTGTTAATAACAAAAATAATTATGTCTCAGTTCTAAACAAATGAATCCTTATTTATCATATCTCTATTCAATACAAGTTTATAATACCAATAATTGTATCTCAATTCTCTATATTTCTTTATGTTTGTTTGAGCTCAGTGTTTATAATAGTCTCTCTGCACTAGGTAAGAGAAGATTGTGAACTCACTATCCTCCTTAAATCGTACGTGTGGAATTACACTCAATATGATATTGTTGTTAGAGGCGTATTTAGAATTTTGATTTTATGAGTTTAATATTTAAAAATTTTAGCGTTAAATTCGTTATATTTTTAAAATTATGGATTTATATCTGTTACTTATTACAATTTTAGTGATTTTACACGTAATTTATGCTCGGCATAAAAAATATTAGGTTCAGTTACACTTGGTAGCTCTATATTAGCATCTGCCTCTAATTGTTGTTGTTGTAATTACGTCTCAGTTCTAAACAAATGAATCCTTACTTACCATATTTATTCAATAAATTCATTTTGTATATTATAAGAGTATGTTTTACTATTTCGTTCATTATTTCAAGTCAATTTGAGATAAAATGAAATTGTAGTTGAAAATTTGATTTTATGAGTATTTCTAGTGAAAGTAATATTTTCAACAAAATTGTACCTTTCTCAAGTGAAATTTTTGCAAACGCTTGTCCAAGTTATCTTTTTTCTACTCTAACTTCACATGCATTTGTTTTATCAATTTCAACAAAATATTATATAAATGGCACCTAGCATAAAACCTCTACGCCAAATAATTTACACAATTTAACATGATATTACAACAAATAAAATTTTAAATTCAAGTCTATTTAACTTTCAATGATACCCCCCCATTAACATGTTTGCTCCGAAAAACATTTTTCCCGAAATCTAAAAAACATTTATACTTGTTAAGACATAATTATACAAATAAAAGTACAGTAATATTTCATTAAAAAAACGGTACCTCTTTTGAACTCTCATCCAATGCTCGAGTTTACGCGTATAGCCATTATTCCGCCATTTTTGCAAATCAATAACCATAACCCCAGTGTTAAAATAACAAGGCGTCCGATTCTCAAACGTGTTAGAAAACGTCGGGTGAAACCAAAACTTGTTCGTAAAATAATGAGTAAAATTAGCATGACAATATTCAGGCGCACCTAATACACGGCCGTTAAGATCAATATTCCAAAGCTTAGCAATATCGTCAACAACAATGAGATCAGAGTCAAGGTAAATAATCCGATTTACTGTGGTAGGAAGTAAATCAGCAAGGTAAATACGAGCGTAATTTAGCGGTTGGTCTAAAGCACGACGAACAGAAGAGGAAATTAAATGACGGACTAAAGTTGGATTGAAGTTGTAGAGTTTGAAATTAAGGTACGGGAAAGTTGAGGTAATTGTTTTGTTAAGGTTGTTAAAGTGTCGGTGAACGGCGAGGAAATGGAAGAATGTGTTTTCAGGACACGTGGCATGTTGTAGGACGGAAAGCACGCCGGCGATTGAGCCGCGGAGGTAAGGGGAGGAGTAATCTAAAGTCATTGCCATGTGAATAGTTGAAGAGCAATTTTTGCCGTTCCGAAATGCTGGAGCCTCACGGAATTTTGGAGTGTCGGAGGCGGAAACGTCGGCGGTTACGGTGGCGGGAGGATGAAGAGGGAGGAGAATGAGGAGGAGGAAAGTGGTGATGACGTAGTATCCCGGCGGCATAGTGATGGCGACGGTGGTGGAAGATTTTAAGAGTTGTGTGGTCAATGTTGAAATGAAAGAGAGTTAAAGAAAAGGATATAATGTTTGCTTTGGGAAACTGAAGAAAGGAGAATAAATGTTTATGTAAAGTGACCGTTGAGCCCATTGAATATGCTGAGGTGTCTTAATTTGAGTAATTTCTTCATTTAAGTATATATTTTTCTAACTATTTGGAGAATAATCTATTTTGATTTATTTTTTTTACTTTAAAGGATTCAAGGCTTTTAAAAAGTTACTAATACGAACAAAAATAGGTTAACCATTAAATGAGTTTTTTCTCTAGCTTTTTCAAAAATCGGTTATAAATTAGTTAGTATAAAGCAATTAGTTAGTATAAAGCAATAATTTCTTTTACGTGTATATATATTTACTGAATAAAATTTTCAGTAATTTTCTTATAAGACATCTACGGCACTAATTGACGTGTCTTAAAAAACTCTTAAGAAAGTTGTTTTAAAATTCAGATGCTATAGGTTATTATGTAACGCACAAATATGAGTTCAGTGTTTTTGTAATAATTTTTGCATAAATCTTCCGTGTTCGTAATTAATTAAGTAGCGATGTAAGTAACTCCTGAAAGCATGCAAGTAGCAAGTCGGTACTACTGGATTTTAGTAGTATAAAAATAGAAGGATAATGTAGGTGTGTTAGCTTCAAAACGTTCGGACTAAATATTGTATAAATTGTTTGTAAAATATGTTTTGCAACCAAAAAAAAAATAGTTAAGTTTTATGCGAATGTTATAAAATATTCTATTTTAGGTGAATGTCCATATTTAGAGAGATTCTAGGGTTTACTTTTTGGTGGCTAAGTCACCACCTCCCTATAAATAAAGGGGTTCTATTCCATTGTAAGCCATCCCAAAGTATCAATAAGAATACTCCTCTCTCTACTTTTCTCTCTATTGTTCTTGTTCTTGTATTATTGTTCTTGTTCTTATATTATTTCATAACAAGTTATCAGCACGAGACTCTACCGTCTCAAGAATCCTCTTGAGAAAATTAAGGTATTTCCCTTTTTCCGAATTTGGTTTTAATTATGTCTGATATTATGAAAAGAAAGTTCGTTGCCCTTGAAATTTCGGGCAAGAACTATATGACATGGGTGTTGGATGCTGAAATCCACTTAGATGCTATGGGTCTTGGAGACGCCATTAAAGACAGAGATAAAGCATCCACCCAAGACTGTGCTAAGGCCTTGATTTTCCTGCGCCATCACCTTGATGAAGGTTTGAAAATTGAATATCTCACAGTCAAAGATCCACTCATCTTGTGGAAAGGCTTAAAGGAGAGATATGACAACCTGAAGTTGGTCACTCTGCCACAAGCACGATATGATTGGGCTCATCTGAGGCTCCAAGACTTTAAGTCTGTTTCTGAATATAATTCTGCAATGTTCAGAATTACTTCTAAATTGAAACTCTGTGGAGATAATATCTCTGATTATGATATGCTTGAAAAAACGTTTACAATGTTTCATGCCTCGAATATGGTACTGCAACAACAGTACAGAGAGAAAGGTTTCAAAAAGTACTCTGAACTGATTTCTCTTCTCCTTGTGGCTGAGCGAAACAATGACCTGCTAATGAGAAATCACGAAAATCGACCCACTGGGTCTACACCATTGCCTGAAGCAGATAAGGTGTATTCTCATTATGCCAAGCATGGAAAAGGCTATGGCTTTAATCATGGTCGTGGTCGTAATCGGGGTCATTGCCGTGGACGTAGACAAGGAAGAAATTTCCCTGATGTCCGTCACCCCCCAAAGAGATATAACCACCAAAAGCAGAAACGGGATTATGAGGATCCAAAGCCAAATAGTTCAGAAACTATATGTTATCGTTGCGGTGGAAAAGGGCACTGGTCAAAAGCTTGCCGTGTACCAAGACATTTGGTTGATCTTTATCAAGCATCTCCAAAGAATAAAGGCCCTGAAACAAATTTTGTCTCTGACGACAATTTTGACATCACCCACCTGGATGTGGCAGACTTCTTTGAGCAACCCGAGGGGAAAATAGACCACTTAATCGGTGATGGATCTGTGATGAAGGAAGATGGAATTGTTTGATTTTATTTTACTTATTTGTATTAGTTAGTGAATAAACTAATAGTCATTAGTATCAGCTCGTATTAGTTAGTTTATGATATAATGTTAGTATTAGTTCTTTAGAATATTTCAATATGCTTAAATTTCAAAGATACTTTTATTTTCCAGTAGAGTTAATCGATTAACCTAACAGTTAGTCGATTATCTAATATTTCGCATTAAAACTGGACTTTTCCGCAAGCTAAGTTAGTCGACTATCTGATTTAGTTAGTCGACTAACCTGATGACTGTTTACTAAGTTAGTCGACTATCAACTTAGTTAGTCGACTAACTAATATTTCGCATTAAAACTGGACTTTTCCGCAAGGCAAGATAGTCGACTATCTGATTTAGTTAGTCGACTAACCTAATGACTGCTTCCCAAGATAGTCGACTATCAACTAAGTTAATCGACTAACCTCAGCAGATTTTGAAAATATTGTTTAAATGTGAAACAAACGGATTGAATTTGTTTATTCTCATGTTCGTGTATTTCTTTTGTATGTCAAACCATGGGAAAGCAAATATGGATATCTCACAAAGTAAGCTTGGATCAACGTCCAACTGTAAAAATATTTGTTTAGTTGATTCATGTACTACACATACGATACTCAAAGAAAAGAAATATTTCTCTCAATTAAGTATGTGTAAGGCAGATGTTACTACAATCTCTGGTAGTAGTAAATTGATTGATGGCTCCGGAAGAGCAACTATAACTCTACTTAGAGGAACAATGTTTATCATAGAGAATGCAATGTTGTCCTCCAAGTCTAAGAGAAACTTGTTGAGTTTTAAAGATATACGCCGGAATGGCTATCATATTGAGACAATAGATGAGAATAATCTTGAATATCTCATCATTACAAAGAATGTCTCTGGCCAAAAGAGGGTTATTGAGAAATTCCCGTCTTTATCTTGTGGCCTGTATTGGACAAAAATTAGTGCAATTGAGGCACATTCAACAGTAAACCAAAAGGTTACTGATTCCAATACTTTTGTACTTTGGCATGATCGATTGGGACACCCTGGATCAATCGTGATGAGACGGATTATAGAAAGCTCATATGGGCATCCGTTAAAGAATTTCAAGATTCTTTTAAATAATGAATTTTCTTGCACTTCTTGTTATCAAGGCAAGTTAGTTATTAGACCATCACCAACAAAGGTTGGGACTGAGTCACCTACGTTTTTGGAACGTATACAAGGGGACGTTTGTGGACCTATTCACCCACCTAGTGGGTCCTTTAGATATTTTATGGTCTTAATAGACGCATCCTGTAGATGGTCTCATTTGTGTCTGTCGTCATCACGCAACATTGCGCTTGCAAAACTAATGGCACAAATAATTCGACTACGAGCACAATTTCCTGATAATCCAATCAAGTCTATTAGACTGGATAATGCTGCTGAGTTTTCATCCCAAGCATTTAATGATTATTGCTTATCAATTGGGATAAAAGTGGAACATTCTGTAGCTCATGTTTACACTCAAAACGGTCTTGCAGAATCTTTAATTAAACGCCTGCAGTTGATTGCAAGACCATTACTCATGAAAACGAGGCTGCCCACTTCGGTATGGGGTCACGCCATTTTACATGCAGCAATGCTAATTCGTCTCAGACCGACGAATTATCACAAATATTCCCCGTTGCAATTGGTATTGGGTCATGAACCCAATATATCCCATTTAAGAATCTTTGGATGCGCAGTATATGTGCCTATAGCACCGCCATACCGCAACAAAATGGGTCCGCAAAGAAGGTTAGGAATATATGTTGGGTTTGAATCACCCTCCATTATTCGCTACCTAGAAACATTGACAGGGGATTTGTTCACTGCACGATTTGCAGACTGTCAATTTGATGAGACACTTTTCCCAAAATTAGGGGGAGAAGTTGGTGAAACCAAACGGGAAATTTTGTGGAAAAATGCATCATTATCTCATCTTGATCCACATACCTCTATTTGTGAAAAAGAGGTGCAAACGATTATCCATTTGCAAAGAATAGCAAATCAAATGCCTGACGCATTTACGGACTTGAAAAGGATAACAAAATCCCACATCCCCGCAGAGAATGTTCCAATCCGTATTGATGTCCCTGTTGGACAATCATCTAGTGTCATATCCAATGAGTCGAATGCACGCCTGAAGCGTGGCAGGCCATTAGGTTCCAAAGATCGAAATCCTAGAAAGAGGAAAGCAAACGATCAAAATGACACTACGAAAGAATCTCATGAAGAAATTCATGATTTAATAAATTCTGAGATTCATGAAGAATCCATTGAGCCCGAGACTCACGAAAATAAGGAACTATCAATAAATCCAATCGATATTGAGGCAAATTTTAATCGAGTGGATATAGTGGTGGATTATGTCTTTGCTTTTAATGTCGCATCTAGCATTATGCAAGCAAGTGAGGATCTTGAACCTCAATATGTTGGAGAATGTCGAAAAAGACATGATTGGCCAAAATGGCAAGAAGCAATCCAATCAGAATTGAATTCACTGGCAAAACGTGAAGTTTTTGGGCCTATAGTTGAAACACCTAATGGTGTTAAGCCTGTTGGCTATAAATGGGTTTTTGTACGCAAGAGAAATAAGAAAAACGAGGTACAAAGATATAAGGCACGCCTTGTTGCACAAGGATTTTCTCAAAGGCCTGGTGTCGATTATGAAGAGACATATTCGCCTGTAATGGATGCCATAACATTTCGTTATCTCATTAGTTTTGCTGTCCTTGAAAAGCTTGACATGCATTTAATGGATGTGGTTACTGCCTATCTTTATGGCTCACTGGATAATGAGATATACATGAAAATTCCCGATGGACTCAAAATGCCAAACGCTCATAATTCAAAGTCCCGGAAAATGTTTTCATTCAAATTGCAAAGATCCTTGTATGGTCTAAAGCAATCAGGACGAATGTGGTATAATCGTCTTAGTGAGTACTTATTAAACGAAGGCTATATAAATGATGCTATTTGCCCGTGTGTTTTTATAAAAAAAACAACATCGGAATTTGTTGTACTTGCCGTATATGTCGATGACATAAACCTTATTAGAACCCCCATAGAACTCCAAAAGGCAATTGATCATCTAAAGAATGAATCTCGGAAAGACAAAATTATGTCTTGGTTTGCAAATTGAATATTTGGCAAACGGAATTTTTGTTCATCAATCTACCTATATAGAAAAGGTACTGAAACGGTTTTACATGGATGGAGCATATCCTTTAAGTACTCCGATGGTTGTTCGATCACTTGATGTGAAGAAAGATCCATTCCGACCGCAAGAAAGGAATGAAGAGCTACTTGGTCCTGAAGTACCATATCTTAGTGCAATTGGCGCACTAATGTATCTTGCAAATACTACAAAGCCTGACATAACCTTTTCAGTTAATGTCTTAGCAAGGTATAGCTCGGCTCCCACAAGGAGACATTGGAATGGGATCAAACATATATTGCGGTACCTAAAAGGGACTACCGATATGGGCTTATTTTATAGCAATAATTGCAGTCCTGATCTTGTTGGCTATGCTGATGCTGGATATTTATCCAACCCACACAAGGCTCGATCTCAAACGGGTTATGTGTTTACCTGTGGAGGCACCGCCATATCTTGGCGATCGACTAAGCAATCGATTGTGGCTACTTTATCTAATCATGCCGAGATAATCGCTATTCATGAAGCAAGTCGGGAGTGTGTGTGGTTGAGGTCTATAATACATCATATTCAAGACAAATGTGGTTTGAAGTGTAACAAACTACCCACGACTTTGTATGAAGACAATGCAGCATGTATAGCTCAATTGAAGGGAGGATTCATAAAAGGAGATAGAACAAAGCATATTTCACCAAAGTTATTTTTCACACATGATCTTCAAAAGAATGGTGATATCAATGTGCAACAGATTCGTTCAAGCGATAATATGGCTGATTTGTTCACAAAATCTCTACCAACGTCAACCTTCAAGAAGCTGGTTCACAAGATCGGAATGCGAAGACTCAAGGATATGAATTGATGCTCTTTTCAGGGGGAGTTAATGCGCGTTGCATTCTTTTTCCCTTACAAGGTTTTGTCCCAATGGGTTTTTCCTTGCAAGGTTTTTAACGAGGCAACCAATAGGCGCATATTCAAACATGTGTACTCTTTTTCCTTTTCTTTAATTTTTTCTCATTGGGTTTTGTTTTAGTTAAGGTTTTAACGAGGCACATTATTGAATAGACATTCAAGGGGGAGTGTTATAAAATATTCTATCTTAGGTGAATGTCCATATTTAGAGAGATTCTAGGGTTTACTTCTTGGTGGCTAAGTCACCACCTCCCTATAAATAAAGGGGTTCTATTCCATTGTAAACCATCCCAAAGTATCAATAAGAATACTCCTCTCTCTACTTTTCTCTCTATTGTTCTTGTTCTTGTATTATTGTTCTTGTTCTTATATTATTTCATAACAGCGAAGATTCACAAATTAGGAAACCAATTATATCGGTTTGAATTGGTTTGATTTTTTCGGGTTATTGGGTTTTTTTGTTATATAAATATTGTTTCAATGTTACTTTGTTAATATTATAAATAAAGCTTTTATAAGTGAATATATATTTAGTAAATATGGAAAAAAATTGATAAACATATAATCTATTAAAATATTCTAATGAGAGATTTTTTTTAGTAACACATGATAGTTATTTTCTTAGTCATCTAATAATAATTTTTCGTTAATTTACGGTTTCAAGCTTAATACATGAGATGATCCACATATTTCTATATTTTCTAAAGAAAATTCACTATATAGTCTTAAAAATATAAATAAAATTTATATATTTATATGTCGGTTTGGTTCGAGTTTTTTTTACTCATTACCAAACCAAGTCAAACCAAACCTATTCGGGGTATTTAATCGATTTGGTTTGATTTTTCGGTTTGGTGCGATTTTTCGGTTCGATTTGAACACCCCTAATATTTACTCTTAAAATTAATTATTCCTATATAATTACAAGGGCATATCGGAGATTTAATAGATGATGAGAAAATGGTGCCAGGCTGGAATGCCGCGTAAATGTGCTTGTTTGATTGTGATTTGTTTCTGACTGAAAAGTGAAAAAACAGATATCATGTTGTGTTGGCGGTTTCACGGACTGCTTCAGTGAGCACGTACTGGTGGGCCGTACATAACCTTAACCCATTAGGGGCAAGATCAAACGGCGTAGATTGCATTCTAGACTTGGAAACAGATGAATATGAAACAAATTCTTACAACCCTCCAAATTACTAGACGACAAATTAGTTTTGCACTTCAATCTCATTTTCTCTAATATCAAAAGATCTGCTAGGATATCACTGAAAGTGCAGACTTTAATTTTATTTATAGATATGATAGTTCTGTGTACATTATTCATGATATCTGGAAACTAAACTTATTTTACTCATTTCTGACAGTGTTTTTTTTTTCAATTTCTACTCAAGAGGCATTCTTTTTTCTAATTACAGACACAAGTATAATTAAGTTTGGTTAAAGCAATTAAATGCAGGTAAAAAGGAAGATAAAAGCAACAGTATGTCTTTTGTTATTTTGTATTTAACTTATATATAATAAAAATAAATTTTATACAACTAATTATTATACAATTTATCTAAAACTTATCTACAATTTTTACATATTATTTTTACCTAATTAAATACGACCACAATAACATACAACGTAAATATAAATTTTATATAATATGTCTTTTGATATAATTTATATCTGATTTATATATAGTAAAAATAAATTTTATACAACTAATTATATATTATACAACTTATCTATAATTTTCATATATTATTTCTACTCAGTTATATACAACTACTACCATGCAACTTAAATATAATTTTTATACAATGTTGTTCAACTTTCATACAATAGTTAAATAAATAAAAAAATATAAACAACATAATGCAATTTTTCTACAATCTTTCTATAATTTAACTATAATCTTTGCAGTATAATGTATGTCATTTCTTCTTCTTCTTCTTTTACTTCTTCTTCTTCTTCTTCTTCGAGTTTCAATCTGAAATTCATCCAAAATTAAGTCTAATCTTCACCAAAACCCCTCAAAATTGAGATATAAACTCCAAACATATTTTCAATTACTTGCAACAACACCCAATCCAAACAAATAATGATTTTTGAAAATCCAAATTCGAATTTAAAGCTTCAAAAGTTTTTAATGGATGTTACTGTGGAATTGCTGCTCTTTTTCCTGTCACGATCCGGATTTTCCACTCTCAGGGTCGTGATGGCGCCTACTAGTAAGAGCTAGGCAAGCCAAACCTTAACCACATATCTAACTATCAAATTACTTCTTTAATCAAATAAAAAGTCCATAACAATAAAATTGCAGAATTTTAGATAATTAAGCGGAAGATAACCATTAAACATCTGAAATATGCAAATATTACAGTTACTTAAATCTCTTTATGTCACAGTATCACATACTATCTAAGATTTACTACATACAAGGTCTAAAGAAATAACAGTACATTATTTCTGAAAAAGAAAAACGAAACAGGAAATACAGATAAAGGGAGACGCCAGGGCATACGGACGCCAGCAAGTCTACCTTGGATCTTCGGGTGGACTCAAAGAAGCCCCCCGACTAAAACTGTTTGTCTGGTACCTAGATTTGTGCAAAAGAGCATAAAGTGTAGTATCAGCACAACCGACTCCATATGCTGGTAAGCGTCTAGCCTAATCTCGGGAAAGTAGTGACGAGGCTAGGGCCATACTACCAACTAAACATGTGCAGTTCAAATATATCTATACATTGAAAAAGAAATACATGAATTAACCAATCAATATGGGAGGGGGAACATGTTGTGGGGGAGATAACAACTCCAAATAAAAATCGATAAATAAGCAAAAAAACAATATAACCGAACATCAATAAGAATCAGAAATTAATAAGTGCACGGCATCATCCTTCGTGTTTTTACTCTCATTCTCACCAAGCAATGATATAATAAAATGTGCACGGCAAAGATATATCAGGATTTGTGGCATCATTATAGGTAGTGTAGAATGAAGAAGGATATTGTGGCATATATGGCTCAGTGTTTGAATTATCAGCAGGTTAAGTATGAGCATAAGAGGCCTGGTGGATTGTTTTATAGGATTGAGCTTCCCGAGTAGAAGTGGGAGCGGATCACTATGGACTTTGTTACTGGGCTTCCGCAGACTAAAAAAAGTTCGATGCAGTTTGGGTCATTGTTAATAGGCTGACCAAGTTAACGCACTTTATTCCTGTGGTAGTCTCCTATTCATCCGAGAGGTTAGCTGAGATCTATATTCGGAAATTTTTCGCCTTCATGGTGTGCCTGTATCTATCATTTCGTACCGGGATACGCAATTTACCTCGCGTTTCTGGAGAGCAGTTCGCGTGAATTGGGCACTCAAATTGAGTTGAGTACAACATTTCATCCCCAGATGGACGCTCAGTTCGAGCAGACTATTTTAGATTTTGGAGAATATGCTCTGCACTTGTGTTATTGACTTTGGAGGTTCGTGGGATCAGTTTTTGCCCTTAGCAGAGTTTGCCTACAACAGCTACCAGTCGAGTATCTAGATGGCTCCTTATGAGGCTTTATATGATAGGCAGTGTCGATCTCCAGTTGGATGGTTTGAGCTAGGGGTGGCTCGGTTGTTGGGTACGGATCTGGTTCAGGAGGCCTTGGACAAGGTCAGGATCATTCAGGATAGGTTTCGTACGGCTCAGTCCCGGTAGAAGAGCTATGCAGACTGCAAGGTTTGAGATGTGGCTTTTATGGTTGGTGAACGGAATTGCTCTGAGTGACGCGTGAAGAGATTTGGGAAGAAGGGCAAGCTTAGCCCTAGGTTCATTGGTCCGTTTGAGATTCTTGATTGAGTGGGAGAGGTGGCTTATAGAATTGCATTTTCGCCGAGCTTGTCAGCCGTATATCTAGTGTTTCCTGTATCTATGCTTCGGAGGTATCAAGGCAATCCATCCCACGTGTTGGATTTCAGCACTTTCCAGTTGGATAAGGGCTTGTCTTACGAGGAGGAGCCGGTAGCTATTCTATACCGGCAGGTTCGTTAGTAGAAATCCAAGAGTTTTCCTTTTGTTCGTGCTCAGTGGGGAGGTTAGCCTCTTGAGGCATCGACCTGGAAGTCCGAGTCCGATATATGGACCTGTTATCCTCATTTTTTTCCCGACTCAAGTACTTCCTTCTTCTGTCCGTTCGAGGATAAACGGTTGTTTTTAGATGTGGAGAATGTGATGACCCAAAGTGGTCATTACATGCTTTTAATTAATTCTGTGCTTTTGAGGCCTTGAAAATCTTATTTAGAGTTTTCTCGATTTGCGTGCATAGTCCGAGTGCGTAGCCAGAAAGCTTAAATATAAAATTTTGTGAAATATTGCTAAGTTTTGATGTTAAAATAAATAAATTTAATTTTAGTCAACATTTCAAGCAAACGGACCCGGACCTGTGATTTGCTGGTCTCAAAGGTCCGTAAGAAAATATGGTACTTGGGCATATACCCAGCATCAAATTCCAATATCCCAAGCCCGAGAAATAAATTTTTAAAGGAAATTATTTTTTCTGAAATGTTTAAGAAATTGGAAATAAAATCTGATTAGAAAGCCATGGTATCAGGCTCGTATTTTGGTTCCGGCACCCGGTACAGGCCTGATATATGACTTGAGTCACTCTTGTGAAATCTGGTTTAAAATGGATATCGGTTGACGTGATCCGAACCCTAATTGGGAAATTTGATGCTTAAAGGAGTTTTGAGAAATTTCAATGATCTTGAGATTTAATTCGATGTTCGTGATATTACTTGGTGATTTGATTACACAAATGTGTTCGTAGAATGTTTTTGAAGTTGTGTGTATATGTGGGTTGGAGTTTTGAGGGCTTAAGTGTGTTTCGGGTAGGTTCCGGGATGCCTTATGCTTAGAAATCAGATGTTACAATTTCAGGAAGTTGTAGGCCTGTGAATCCCCTTCTGCGGTCCGCGAGAAATCGCGTTTGTGCGGTCCGCGGTGGAGGCTATGCGGCCGCAGACGCCTTTGTGCGATTCACACGGGGTGTTGAACTGTAGGTCTTCAGGTAGCCTGTGTGGCTGCGGTCCATTTAGTTCAGTCCGCATAGGGAGTCTTCCAGGGGTATAAGTAGACGTGAATTTCAGTTATTTTTTATTTTTCAAAACCCTAAAACATAGAGCGATTTTTCAAACAACCTTTCTTCTCCAAATCAGTTGTATGTTAACTATTTTTCTTCAATCATTAACATCTTTTAACATGTTTTGAACTTCAAATCAAAGATTTTCATGGGAAAAATCGGGTGTTTTGAGTAGAACTTAGGCTCTTTTCAAAAATTGGGGATTTGGACCTCAATTTGAGGTCCGATTTCAAAACAAATTACACATTTGGGTTTATGGGGGGGAATGTGTAATCGGGTTTTAGTTCGAACCTCGGGTTTTGACCACGTGGGCCTGGGGACAATTTTTGAATTTTTGGGTAAAAACTTTGAAAAACTCATTTTCATGTATTGGGGTTGATTCATTTAGCATTATTGATGTAAATAAGTGATTTATGATTTGATACGAACGAATTGGCGGTGAATCCAAAGGGCAAATCTATAATTGAGACGTGACTTGCGTTCAAGGCATTGAGGTAAGTGTTTGGTCTAACGTTAGCTTGAGGGATTAAGAGTTGAGTCCTATTTGCTATGTAATAATGGTTGATTACGACGTATAGGCATGGTGACGAGTATCTATACGTTGGTGTCTAGCATGACCGTGAGTACTTATATTGTGAGTATCATGATTTCATTTTTTCTTTCATGCCTTGGTGATGATTTTTATATGTGTGAAAAGCTGGTGAAAGAAATTGTGACCTCTCAACATCGAGGAGCATTGGCTCGAGTATATTACAAATTGTGAAAGTATATGAGATGACTGAACCCTTTGGATCATTGGCTCATGTGGTAAAATGAGTTGTGAAGCAAAAGTAAAAAAAAAAAAAGAATGAGTTATTAAATTGTTTCCTTTCCAGGATATTTGTGGCTTTGTTAATTATCTTCCTTTCCCGGATGCTGAGATTTATTAATATTGTTCCCTTGCCGGGATTTAACTGTTAAATTGTGTTCCCTTGCCGGGATTTTTATTATTACTTGTTTACTCCCTTGCCCTTTATTTGTGATTGTTGTTTGGGTGAGGAAGAGTGTTATAGCACAAAGGGTGATGCCGTGTATTGTTTGTTATTGTAAGGAAAGAGCGTTAAAGTACGAAGGATGGTGCTGTGCCGCACGATGTACCATTCCTTGCAGATTCTATTGATTATATGTGAGGAAAGAGAGTAAAAGCACGAAGGGTGATGTCGTGTATATTTTATTATATCATTGCTCGATGAGGATGGGAGTAAAAGAACGAAGGGTGATGCCGTGCACATTTTATTATATCATTGCTTGGTAAGGATGAGAGTAAAAGCATGAAGGGTGATGTCGTGTACTTATTGATTTCTGATTCTTTATTGATGTTTGAGTTATGTTGTTTTCTTCCTTATTTGATGATTTTTATTCGGAGTTGTCATCTTCCCCATAACATGCCCTTCCCCCTCTCATCTTTTGCGCTCTGTGTGTGTGTATATATATATAGAGCTGCACAGGTTTAGTTGGTAGTCTGGTCCTAGCCTCGTCACTACTTCACCGAGGTTAGGCTAGACACTTACAGAATATGGGGTTGGTTGTGCTGATACTACACTCTGTGCTCTTTTGCACAGATTCAGGTATCGGACAACAGTTTTAGTTGGAAGGCTTCCTTTAGTCCACCCGGAGATCCAAGGTAGATTTGCTGGCGTCCGCAGGCCCTGGTGTCTCCCTCTATCTTTGTTTCCTGTTTCATTTTCCGTATTCAGAAACAGTGTACTGTTATTTCTTCAAACCTTGTCTTAGACAGTCTGTGACATTGTGATACCAGGTTTTGGATGGTTGAGGCTTAAGTAACTCTAATATTCGCAAGTTTCAGATGTTTAATGGTTATCTTCCGTTTAATAATCTAAAATTCCATAATTTTTATGTTATTGCCTTTTTATTTGATTAAAAAAGTAATTTAATTATAAAATATGTGATTAAAGTTTGGCTTATTTAGCTTTTGCTAGCAAGGGTCATCACGACTTCAAAGATAAAAATTCTTTGTATCTGACAAAATGTACATTTATTCTCCTATTTTGAAGCTACATTACACCTTGTCTTTATCATAGGTCCTCTATAATTACTGGAGTACAAGAAATCAACCTATAAGTTATCAATATATAGCCTTTATCCTTTTCTTCTCTGAAAGTTAAATGAGTTAGTAACACTTGTATTAAGGCGTCAAAATAAACTATTTGCATTACACTTCCTGTCTTATGGATAGGATGAGAGAACTAGAATCAGAATCTAACCAATTGAAAGAATGGAAGTATAATAATATCCATTTTAAAATTGGTTCAGAGCTGAGTGTGGATTACGACGTCAATACAAACAACCTGGTTGATAGGGATAGGATTGAATTTCATATATAGCCACCTCTACTATTGAGTATTATATCTTTTAGCAAGCATTTGAACGATATTTAAGTTGAAGTAAAAGAAAAATATTTAAGGTTTGAAGACGAAAGGAAAAATGTTTGTCGAAGTGAGTCAATATTTGTAAATAATGAAATACTAGTATTTACAATCAATAAAGTAATGATTATTGTCAAAATATTTTTCTATAACTACACAAAATTATGATTTTCAGTAGCTCTTATATAGTCTTGATGCACTCGATATTTTATTTCAAGAACTTTTGAAAATGATGTGACATTATATATGTGGACTCTCTTCATTCTTCAAACTTCCAATATTCTTTTTCTGACGAGCCAAGTAAAGAAAGCTATGAAATCTTTTATATAGCTTATAAGATTTTAAATATTTTTTTAAAATACGTAATACTATGTTATATTTTCAAAAAATAAACTAATTAGTGAAATTGGGTTATTAATTCATTGCCAGCTATTGGAGCAGCGGTTTTTGAAAAGAATGGACCTTGGGCCTAACTCAACCCCAAAAGCTAGCTTATGAGGTGAGGATTGTCCAAGCCATATAAGGAGACCAAGGACCTCAAATCCCTCCGATGTGGGACAACTCAACACCCCACCTCACGCCCAGATCTCTGGAGCGTGGACAACATAAATGGGGGCCCAACATCGGTAACAATAATTGGGATGGGCCTGGCTCTGATACCATTCTTAGCAGCACAAGTGCACTTCTGCCCATGGGTTGGGACCATTGTCCCCAACTCATCCCACAAACTCTTGAGTTTATTAAAGTATGAGGCTACATCAAGGGAACCCTGGGAAGTTTGGGAGAGTTCTCGCTTTAGTTCAAAAATTTTGGTTTTGTTAGGGGTACCATATCTCTTCTCAAGTTGAGACCACATGCTTCGTGCAGTGTCAGAGTATTGAACACTGTCAGCTATTTGAGATGACACAGAAGAAGTTAACCATGACATAACAAGCATGTTACATCTATCCCACAACCTCTGCAAACTCACATTATTACTAGGTCTGGAAAAGGAACCATCAATGAAACAGATTTTATTTTTAGCAGATAAAGCCATAGTCATTTTACGCTTCCATCCTCCATAACCACTTCCTGAGAAAGGAGTGGGGACTAAACATGCACCAGGAACATCAGAAGAATGCACAAATAATGGATTGGAAGGGTCAATAGGACCGGAGTTAGCACCAGAACTACCAGCATTCATGTTAGCAGCAATGCTCAACAAATGAATTAAATCTTTTGAAAAAAAAATATCACCAAACAATATTCACAGTCTACACAGTCAATATTCTCAAGTCAAATGATCTATTCACAAATAGAATCAAACAGTCACATATACAGACAAGGGATCACAACCAGAGAATAGGAACGAGGTTACCGTCCTTCTTCGCAACCGGAAGATCGGCCTTTAACAATAGGCAAAACCCTAGGTAGTGTAACCGTCAAAACTTTACCACAAACGTTGACAAAGATGTCACAGCACCACCGATGATGACCAGAACCTCAGCAAAGTAAGTATCAAACCACCGGATGGTAATCAAACACTCGATTTGACCACCAGAAAACCCTAGAGGTTGAAACTCACCGCAAAATCTCCGAAAAACTCACAATAAACGATTGAACCGTTCAATACAGAAGGAACAAACGTAGATCGTGAAGGTAAAGGGACCGAAGAAACCTAACATGGTTGAAACCATCATCGATCTTTTCGATCTCAGAAAAATCCCAAATTTTGTTCAAAAAATAGTTCAGATGAACTATTGATTCACACGATAACATCACCGGATCATTGTACCGAGCTCTGATACCATGAAAAGAATGGACCTTGGGCCTAACTCAACCCCAAAAGCTAGCTTATGAGGTGAGGATTGCCCAAGCCATATAAGGAGACCAAGGACCTCAAATCCCTCCGATATGGGACAACTCAATAGTTTTTTATGTTTGGTTCAGATTTGCAGTGGAAGTAAATGAAATACTAGTAATTTATTGAGCTGATGATTTTTGTTGGAGTTATAATAATGGCAATTTATCGGTAAAACATATTGACGACATGTTATGATAAGAATAAATTGTGCTAAATATCATTAGCGATTGACTTAATAGTTACATTAATTAACAGAAGCAAATCCAAATTTTAAAGTCAATAATTTATTAGTGAGTGTGATTTATCGACTGTATATATGTTGTCTCATGGATTTTTGTACACGCAACGCCACATCAAATTCAGAAAAATCGTAAATAATTGTCTTATAAAACACTAAATTTCGTTCTTTTTTAATGTAAAATTTGCTTAAGGCATCATATGCATTCTTGTTTTTTTTTTTCGAGGAATGCCATCTTTAAAATTTATATTTCTCCATGAGATGTCACCTGTGTAAAAAACAAAAGAAAATTAAATTTATTCATCTACCTCAACTTAAAGAAAAAAAGAAGTTACATTGAGTTATAAGTGAGATAGTAATAAATCTGAGCTGTTTTGTTGTAACAATAGCAAGTGGCAACTACTCTCTGAAATTCAAGGATGCCGCACCTACAATAGTTACACCTTTGTCAGCCGCTTTCGCATTTAAAATTTATTGAGGTATTTATTGAAAGCATAATTTCTTACTAGTACACAACAAAAATATTTAATTTAATAACGAAGAGGTTGTTTGGTTTTTTAGATTGAATTATTCACGATTATAATTTGGAGCGAAAATTATATATTTGAAATCGTGAGGTTATGGATAACAACTTTCTTCGAAAATTTTTGGAATTCGGGCACGTGCGTCCCAGGATGAATTTTAAGAACTCGTCAATTGGAATTGATAATCACTTTAATAGTTAGGATATGAACTTTTGAACATGTGTTGACTATTTTATATAACATTTGACTAGTTTAGAGTCGTTTGGCACTGAGGGTTTAAAGCACAATTTGGACTGGAAAGTAAGTTTTGAGACGAGGCAAGTCTCTTTTCTGACCTTGTCAGATAAAATTAACCCCATATTATAAATTGAATTAATATGTGCTTCTATTTGTAAGGGAATACGTACATACGAGGTATTGAGGGTCCGTATGTAACTATTAATTATGCTTCTGTACATGTATTCTTAGGTTCACAACATATCTTGTTGATACTGTTATTTGATTATGCTTACTAATTGCATTGAAGAAGAGCTAAGATTGAGGATTTTACGATTTAAAGTTCCAAGTATAGATTCTTTATTATTGGAAAGAATTGGAGAATATTATGATAATCTTTTAGAAATCTATGTTCACTCGCATCACGAGTATTTTTCGCGAGCGAGGTAAATTTCACTATTCTCATGGAGAGGGCCGTTTGCCTTGGCAGGTTAATAGATATATCTATGATTCGTGTTGTTTGACCTTCGACAATACATATATATATATATACATATATATATATATATATATATATATATATATATATATATATATATATATATATGTATGTATGTATGTATGTATGTATGTATGTATGTATTTTAGATCGGGTCGTACATTCTCAGTATAATTCATGCGAAACAATACTTGGAGCCCAACTATATTTGGTATCGTTTTATTGGCTTGAGAGGCTAAACGGTAAAAATGATGGAAAGTTGATTTGGAATTTATTATAGATGATAGAATTGTTTATTTAATTCTTATTGTTGAGTTTCCTTATCATTATTTAGCTCATGTTAATATTGAATTTCTATATTTTCCTTATCATTATTTAGCTCATGTTAATATAGAATTTTGATATTTTTATTGTTAGTTTATAGTAAGTGTTGAAGTCGATATCTCGTCACTACTTTTACGAGATTATACTAGATATTTACTGGTATATATTGTTTATATATTTACGCTACATTTCTGCATTACCTATGCAGAATTTGAGATGGGTGCATCTAAATATCATCTCGACGCATACTCCTGATTACATTGAGATTCTACGGTGAGCTGTCATCCAGCCTGTTCTGCAGCACCCAAAGTCTTCCTTTTGCTTTTATGTAGTATCCAATAATTTTAAACAAGTATATAGTAGTCATTTAGGAACCAATTAAGTTAACCGAAAAAATAAAAAGGATGCAAGAACAACAATGGTCGAAGCCCTTTCTCCGACCAAAAAGGCAAAAAGAACGAAAAGGGATTTAGGGAAGGGAAATTCACGGCAGCAACACAACAAAAGTTTTTTAAAAAAAAGAGCTTTGAATGCAAATGAGTTCCATCGCTGGGGATATTACCGGAAACAACACTATAAGGAAAAAAATATAAGCTTCTGGCAGTAAAAATCACAATCAAAAGGAAGAGAATTGAACATATATAACAGCTTTTAGTAGAAGTATTCTTCAATAGAAAGAGGTTCATTTTTCCCTTTATTTGATTTTGCTTCAATTTCTGGTGGAGTTCTTTATATCTCAATTCATCTTATGGGATTTCGATCGAATATATATATATATATATATATATATATATATATATATATATATATATATATATATATATATATATATATATATATATATATTATGACAACACCAGTATTTTGAGGTTTAATTTAGAGTTGTGGTTGTGGAAATTAAATAGTACAGTAAACTATATGATTGCCGTTTATTTATAAGATTTTTGAATTTGTTTAATTTAACTGCAACAGTGAGTTGGGATACTGAAATGGATCTTAATATTTCAAGTAGAATAAGAGGGATTTGTTCAGTTATTATAATTCGATGAGCTAAGAGCTAAATATGAACCTCTGAGAATTTGGATATTCTAACTTAGCTATAAATTAGCATAAATATGGAAATTAATATGAGATGGATATTATGTAATAAGAGATTGATTGGAGGAAGTTGTACGAATTGCTCGAGGTGAAGCATTTGATATTTCGTCATGAATACAGTGAGTAGTAATCTTGCCGCAATTTATATTTTCATAACTTGCATGATTTACATATGATTTTTAATATGAATATGTTACCGATTATTTTGAATTGCATGCGAGACAAGTCTTTCACTCGGTATTATACCGAAATAGTTATTTGAGATGATTACCATTATTTTAAATATTTTTTTATCACTAGATATGTTTTACCGTTACTTAAATATATTGTTATCATGAAATTACATGATTTGAGAAAAACCGAAATGCCCTATAGTGTTTTAAAATATTTTTCTATGAGTATATACGGATACAGAGATAAGTATAAATGAGAGTAGACTTTGAAGGATTTCTTATATTATGGCGGGTTCATTAGACCTGGTGCACCTTGTAATTATCGATTTCTGTTACAGTGCTGGCTAATGGGAAAGTAGAACTAGCATACCATTTTTGATTTTCCTCGAGTAGGGACTACCGTTATATTTAACTTATTGCGAAGACGTCCACAGTTATACCGATCACATAATCCGTTCTTTGAAACCTCCCAAAATATGAATGTTGATATGATACAGTGGTTACCGAGCATATACTGAACTGTTAATTGTATTATACTACAAGAAAAATATGATGAGACTAAAAATTATATATTGTTTCTGAAAGGGCATTTTTATGTTATTTTCTGTTTAATATACTAGCATGTTTTATGACTTATTCCCAACCAAAATGGTTGTGGATAAGTGTTATTACTCACTGAG
This sequence comes from Nicotiana benthamiana, assembly GCA_034376525.1. Lineage (NCBI taxonomy): Eukaryota > Viridiplantae > Streptophyta > Magnoliopsida > Solanales > Solanaceae > Nicotiana > Nicotiana benthamiana. Next base: position 49,958,674 of record CM067330.1, on the reverse strand, counting down.
CTAGTGACTCATTCCCAACTAATTTTTTTTATAGAGACAACAGTTGAAGCGGACGAGAATTTTATTAATTAGAGCGCACATGTTGATAGTTCTTGGCGAGCCTCACACTTGTTCGTGTTCGCGGAGACTTATTTATTGTTATGGTCTTTTCTTTAAATTCTTAGAGTCGCTCTATTGTCATTATTTTTGAGTCATGAGTATTCTTTTTTGTTATAGTCTTATGTTGATTAACGTTATTTAATTTATTATCAAAATTTGAGATAAATTAGTATTTATGGTTGTTAGTGGATTGATTAATAATGGTGGAGACTTGTTTTAGTTAATTGATAAGTTATCGATGGTTTGATTTGATATTAGAATGGTTGGTTGTTGATTTTGGGACAAATTTTTTTTGGATAGTCCAAAAACAGGAAAAAGTCTGTCTGATTTTCTGTAAAATACCAATGAGGCTTACTTGGAAGCACTTGCTCCTAAGCGCCGGTCACGATTCTAAATTGGATTGTGACAAAGTTGGTATCAGAGTTTAGGCTTTAAGTCCCGAGTCATGGAACAATGTTTAGTAGAGTCTTGTTCATTGGTATGTAGGCGCCCATACTTAAGATCTTGAGGCTACTGGACATCTAGGAATGTTTTCCCTTCTTTTAAGATAACTTTAAATTGACTTTGGAGTATTTCTTTCGCATATGGCTAGGACACGCACACCCTCATATGTTGAACATGATGCTGGACGTGGCACTACTCGAGGTGGGGGTCAAGTTGGGGTTCGTCACACTACAAGACTCCTCAACCTGAAATTGAGAACATGGGTAAAACCCAAGCTACTATTCCAGGTCAAGTACAAGAATAGGGGGTTCAGGATGCTCCATAACCAGTGCCTATTGTTGTACCTACCGTTGCCTTACCTACCGACGCAGTGGCAACGTTACTGAATATGTTACAGGCATTGGTGCCTACTCAGGTGGAAGTTCAGCTCCTCGGGCTCCTTTACAAATATAAGCACGTATAAAGACTAGCACTTTCGGGAATAAGGAGGTGTCCCTACAAGAGTTCCTGAAATTGAAATCACCAATATTCACAGGTTCCGATAATTCAACAGATCCTCAAGGCTTCTTGGATTGGACACTCAAGGCACCATGTCCTCTTGGATGTTCTAGTGAGAGAGTCGTGGAGCTCGAATCATATAAACTAGAGGATGCGGCCAACACATGGTATGCAACTGTATTGCTAGGAAGGCCAGCAGGAGCATCACCACTGATATGGGACGAGTTTAGTAAGCTGTTTATGAATCATTTTCTTCCATATAGCCTAATACAAAAATATGCTAGAGACTTTGAGAGATTGGTTTAGACTCCAGATATGGATGTGTCAACATATAATACCAAGTTTTGTAAGTTGGCTAGATATTCTCCTTACGGCCTACCGAATAAGCTCGAGTTCAAAGGTTTGTTGATGGATTGGTTAGTCGTCTATACACTGTTGTAGCCCAATAGATGAAGACTTTATCATACTCTGATGTAGTCAACCTTTCTAGAAAGATTGAAAACAAGGGACGTGATGAGCGTACAGCTAGTGATTAATGTAAGAAGGACAAGACGAGAGGGTCTTTCTGTGGCGGTTTTAGTAAAAATTAAAGAGCATGAAATTAGGGACAACAACAATAAGGTTCTCAGACATGGACACACTTGTCTTCACAGTCCACATACATGCCACCTTACAGACAAGGTTCTAAGGGACCATCAGCATATGTACATCGTAATTCTGGGTAGATATATGCCACTACTTCAGTCTGACAGACATGTGGTAGATCATATTTGGGCCAATGTCATGTTCTAACTAGAGAGTGCTTTGGGTATGGCCAGTTGGGACATCACTCGAGGGATTGCTCTCATCCTCCGAGAAATTATAACTAGGCTTCTATTCAGTCAGTTGTACCTACTCAGACTACTCGTAATACTTCAGGTGCTACAGGTACATGAATAGAAGTCAAAGTGCTGGGGACCTTGCTACTGTAAACCAAGGACAAGGGAATGTTGGTAGAGATCAAGGGAGAGTTTTTGCATTTACTAACCATGCCTCGGATATTGTGGTTACATGTATTCTTTACGTTTGTCCGATGAAATTGAGCTGATTGATCCAAGATATAGTCACTCCTATGTGTCCTCGTATTTTGCATTGAGGTTTAGTAGACAACCTGAGCTATTGAATGATCCTTTTTCTGGTTGCTACTCCTATTGGAGAGTCTCTATTAGCTTAATACGTGTATCGTGCTTGCCAGATTTGGATTGAGGGTAGAGGTACTCTAGCTGACTTTATTGTACTTAGTATGATTGACTTTGATATACTGATGGGAATGGATTGGTTATCTTCTTGTCATGCTATCGTTGATTGTCATGCAAAGATAGTTAACTTTGAGATACCAAACAAATCTAGTTTTGTTCTAAAAAGGGGTCAGGTTGCAGAGAGTTGCTAAGTTGTATCTTGTATGAAGGTTAAGCGATTTATGAAGAAAGGTTGCTTGGGTATCTTAGCTATTGTAAATGACACAAGAAAGGAAATAATTAGTATGGAAAATGTACCAGAAGTGAGAAAATTTCTGATGTATTTTCCTGAGGATTTACCAGGATTGCCTCTAGCACAAAAAATAGGTTTTGGTATTGATTTGCCACCTGACGCACATCCTATATTGATACCACCATATCGGATGGCACCAGCAAAAATTAGGGAGCTAAAGCAACAATTGCAGGATTTGACTATAGGTATTTGAAAGACAGATCCATGAGAATATGCATTGACTACAGACAATTGAACAAGATAACAATACGCAATAAATATCCCTTGCCTCGTAAAATGACATGTATGATCAGTTACAAGGAGATGCCTACTTTTCAAATATTGACCTCCGTTCTGGTTATCATCAACTTAGAATCAAAGATAAAGATATTTCTAAGATTGTTGTCAGAACTCAATAAGGGCACTATGAGTTTCTTGTGATCCCTTTCGGACTGACTAATGCTCTACTGCATTCATTGATTTAATGAATAGGGTGTTCATGTCGTTTCTAGATAGATTTGTAATAGTATTTATTGATGATTTTCTGATATATTCTCGTTGACAAGGAGCACACAAGGATCATCTCGAAGTGTGAATTTTGGCTAGACTCAGTAGCATTTCTTGGGCATGTTGTATCCAAATATGGAATTATGGTAGATCCTAAGAAGACCGAAGCTGTGCAGAAATGGCCCAGACCTACTTCTTCTACTAATATTCGTAGCTTTTTTAGGCTTGGCAGGCTATTATAGGCGTTTTATGCAGGACTTCCCTAGAATAGCAGCACCACTAACAAAGCTAACTCAGAAAAATGCAAAGTTTAAATAGATGGAGGAATAAAAGCAGAGCTTTTAAAATCTCAAAACATATTTGACAACTGCACTAATATTAGCCTTGCCATCAGGTTATGGAGGATTTTCGGTGTTCTGTGACGCATTGAGGGTGGGATTAGGATGTGTTCTCATGCAAAATGGTAGAGTTATAGCTTATACTTCGAGAGAATTGAAAAAGCACGAGCAAAACTATCCCACACATGATTTGGAGATGGTTGCAGTGGTATTTGCTCTAAAATTTTGGAGGCATTATCCATGCGGCAAATGTCACGACCCGAATGTCCCACCGTCGGGATGTGATGGCGCATAACTTTTCAGAATTCTAGGCAAGCCAACAGACAAAGATTTAATATTCTAACCACTCTCCAAATCAATATAAAACAATAATTAAACCAAAATAGAGTAATGAAGAGCATAATTCATAATCCAAATACTAATACATGACTACCCAAAATATGGTGTCACAAATACGAGCTTCTAAGAGTCAGTACAAATACCAGTTGAAAGAAAATACAATTGTTCTTGAATTAAAGAAAATACGAAAACTAGGATAACTGGAAGGGGACTCCAGGGTCTGCGAACGCCGGCGGATCTACCTTGGGTCTCCTGTTGGACTGAAGGCAGCAGCTCACTCGGGTCAACACGGTCTGGTACCGAAATTTGCATAGAAAGTGTAGAGTGCAATATCAGTACAAACGACCTCATGTACTAGTAAGTATCGAGCCTAACCTCGGTGAAGTAGTGACGATGCTAAGACAAGGCACATATATTAAATATGTGCAGTTAAGTAATATACAGGCATAATAACTGATAATAGAAATTAAACACATAATACTAGGATGGGGAAAACATGGTGAGGGGAGTACGCGATCATGAGAATATAACAGTAAAGAAACACAACAAAACAAGTACACGACATCACCCTTCATGCTTTTAATCTCTTCATCACCATAACAAATGAAATGAACAATGATAATGAATATAAAATGGCACAACATCACCCTTCGTGCTTTACGCTCTTCCTCACATGATAATAAATATGCAATGGCACGTTATCACCCTTCGCGCTTTACACTTTTTCTTGCTTAATAAAAAATATGCAATGGCAAGACATCACCCTTCGTGATTTACACTCTTGCGTACCCAAATAACAAAATAATAACAACCGGGCAATAGAATTATTAATAACAAATCCCGAATCAATATTTATTTTCCCAACATCAACCTCAACTTCGAGTCAATACTGAACCAATATTCAATTCCGGTAAAACATGATAAGAATTTCAACATAAAGAATAACCAGTTTAAGCATGAACAATATGAATTAAGAAAGAGGCAATCATAAGAATAAGACTCACTAGCGTGCTACAACCCGACAACAACGTATAGATACTCGTCACCTCACCCATACATTGTACTCAACAACCAAACACATAGCGTTAATCAGTAATACCTAATCGCTCAAGCTAAGGTTAGCCACAATATTTACCTCTCTATCATGGTCAAACTCAAAGCTCAATCCTTGCTTTTCCTCTAGATTCCACCTCCAATCTACTCGTATCCAGTTATAATTAACTTAATAACATCTATTATCACTAATAAAATTAATTTCAATGCATAATTATAAGTTTCCCAGCATTTTTTCCAAAAAGTCAAAAACCGACCTCGGGCCCGCTTGGTCAAAACTTGAGGTTCGGACAAAAGCCCATCCACCCATTCAAACCCGAGCTCAAATATGCAATTAGTTTTGGTATCCGACCCGAAATCGAGGTCTAAATTCAAATAAATCAAAAATCCTAATTCTACCCAAATCCCTAATTTCCACCATAAAAAATCATTTCTTAGGTTAGGGACCTCGTAATTTGATTCCGGACAAATGACCAGGTTCCATTATTTACTACGGACCAACATGACCATCAGAATACAGGTCTGGATTTGTATACCCAAAACGTTGACTGAAGTCAACAAAAATCAACTTGTTATGCCAAAAATTATTAATTCCTCGGTTTTTCACAGAAATACTTTTCGGATACATATCTGGACTGTGCACACAAATCGAGGAGAAAGAAAAGGTTTTGAAGGTTTCAAAACACCGAATTGGGTTCTATAGTACGAGATGGCCTTTTGGGTCATCATAGCGAAACTTGTCAGATTTACACTGACCATAAGAGTTTGAAGTACAATTTTTAGCAAATGGATCTAAATCTTCGCAGCGTCGGTGGATAGAACTACTCAAGGATTATGATTGTTCTATTTTATACCATTCTAGAAATGCTAATATGGTGGTTGACGTATTGAGCAGAAAATCTCATGGAAAGTGTGCCACATATAGTTCCTGCAAAGAGACCTTTGGTTAAAGATATGCATAGACTAGAGGGTACGTGCATTAGATTTAGTGTCATAAATTCATACACATTGTTGGCTTGTGTTCAAGCTAAGTCTTCATTAGTCTAGCGTATTAAGGCGAACCCAATATGAGGATGAGCGATATGCAAATACAGAGATGATCCCTTAGTTGGTAAAAGTAAGGATATGTATGTTGAAAGTGATGGTGTTCTTTGAATGGGTAACAAGCTATGTGTAGCAAGTGTAGATGGGTTGAGACATGCTATTCTTGAAGAAGCCAACAACTCTAGATACACTATACATCCTGGATCCATAAAAATGTACCATGACCTGAAGCAATTTTATTGGTGGGAAGGTATGAAGAAAGACGTTGCTAACTTTGTTTCTAACTGTTTGACTTGTCAGCATGTCAAGACTGAGCATTAGGGACCCACATGACTGTTGCAACAAATTGAGATTTCAGAGTGGAAATGTGAAAGAATTACTATGGATTTTGCCACCAGTCCACCAAGAACCCTTAGAGGTTATGACTGTGTATGGGTGATTGTAGATCGATTGAGAAAATCAGCAAACTTTTTGCCAGTGAAGACTACGTATAGTGAAGTAAGATATGCACAGATATTTATGAATGAAATTGTCCGAGTTCACGAAGTTTCAATATCCATAATCTCTGATAGAGGATCATAGTTTACCTCACACTTTTGGACATCTTTTCAAGAAGAATTGGGTACATGAGTAGATATTAGTACTGCATTTCATCTACAGAAAGACAAGCATTCTGAAGGTACTATACAGATCTTGGAGGATATGTTGAGCGCTTGCATTTTTGAGTTTAGAGGTAGTTGGGACGCTTATCTACCTTTACCTGAATTTGCTTACAACAATAGCTTCTAGTCCAGTATTCAAATGGCTACGTACGAAGATATTGTATGGTAGAAGATGTCGTTCTCCTATCATATGGTTTGAAGCTGGTTAGACTATCGTATTGGGTCCTGACTTACTACAAGAAGCTATGTACAAAGTCCAGTTAAGCAGACAGAGATTTCTTACAGCTCAAAGTAAACAAAACTCTTATGCGGATAAGAGAAGAAGAGACTTAGTGTTCGCAATTGGAGACAAAGTATTCCTACGAGTCTCTCCTATGAAAGGTGTGATGCAGTTTGGGAAAAGAAGCAAGTTAAGACCCAGGTTTACAGGACCGTATGAGATACTATACCGAGTGTGAGTTGTGGATTATTATTTGTCATTTTATCCTGAGTTGTCATATATTCATCCAGTTATTCATGTCCCAATGCTAAAAATATGTATATCGGACCATTCTCATGTGCTTGAAGCACCGACTATATCGCTTAATGAGAAGTTTTCTTACGAGGAGGAGCTGATGGCAATTGTCGATAGACAAGTAAGAAAGTTATGGTCAAAGGAAATTGTGTTCGTGAAAGTCATATGGAGAAACCATACAGTTGAAGAAACTACATAGGAAATGAAAAATGCTATTCGAGTCAAGTATCCTCATTTATTCGAGCCTACAAGTACGTAATTGATTTAACTTCGGGGACCGAATTTATATAAGGTAGGGAGGAAGTAATATCCAATAATTTTGAACAAGGATATAGTAGTTATTTTGCAACTAATTAAGTCAACTGAAGAAAAGGGAAACTTTATACAAGCACAAGAAGGGCCGAAGCCCTTTCTTTGACCAAAAAGGCAAAAAGAATAAGAGATTTAGGAGAAGGGAAACTGACAGCAGCAACACAACAAAAGAGAAAAAAAGGGCTTTGGGTGAAAACGAATTCCATCGATGGGAATACTATCGAAAAAAATACTATAACGGAAAAAAATTTAAGCTTCTGGTAGTAAGAGTCACAATCAAAAGGAGGAGAAATGAACATATATAGCAGCTTTCAGTAGAAGTATTCTTCAACAAAAAGAGGTTAATTTTTCCCTTTATTTGATTTTGCTTCAATTTCTGGTGAAATTCTTTATATCTCAATTCACCTTATGGTATTTCAATCGGATATATATATATATATATATATATATATATATATATATATATATATATATATATATATTTATATATATATATATATATATATATATATATATATATATATATATATATATATATCGTATTTTGAGATGCGATTGTGGAAACTAAATAGTACAGTAAACGATATCAATGCCGTTTATTTAGAAGATTTTTGAATTTGTTTAAGCTAACTGTAGTAGTGAGTGTCACATCCCTCCCTTTCTAAGGCGAAATGGGGTTTATGACATTTTTTGAAGGACAAGTCGTTCCCTTTTGGAAATTGGGTTTTGTGAATTAAAAGAGTCGCCACCTAATGATTAAGTGCATTAGGAAACTAAAAAAGGTTTTGAGTTGAAAAACCAGAGTTTGCGTAAGGGCTAAAAATTATCTTGGGGGGAGGTGTTAGGAACCCCCCAAGATCCACTATTGTGGTTCCCGGCCATGTTATAATTATAACTTCACGTAACAAGTAAGCAAATAAGGGCTCAAGTAGAGGGTGTTTTCACATAATATTGTAAGTAGATTTAAAAAAAAAAGTAAAGAGGGTAGAAATTTTGAAAAGAAGAAAAACAATCATGGAAAGAATAAACAAGTAAAAAGGAAGGGGGTCCTAGGTTTATGATTAATATGGATCACGTCAATGCAATACCCGGTAATCGCTCCTCAAAAGAGATGAGCTACATGAGGTACTAGCGCACCGGTCATCATATCCATATCTACCCTTCCGACCCCTAGGTATTAAAGCACGGAATGATATTGTTACCTAATGTATGTTATTACATATCCTGTTCTTATCAATCCCCGAGGTATTAGGACTACTAATCCTAAAAGGTAAGGAGTTGAAGCTTTTTTAGAGTTTAAAAGGATAAAAGTATAAGGCGACAAGCAAGAACACGTAGCACTTAGGGGAAAAGCAAATAGCAGTTAAGGCTTAAATAGGCCTCCTCACTTAAGGAGCAAATTATATAGCATGATTTCAAGTACTAGTTATGGTCTGAATTAACTTTAAAGCGTTAGGACAGGCTGATTTATCACATATTTCTTAAATGAGAAGTCCGAATTATGCTTGGTTTAGCTGTAATTTATTAAGAACTGACCATATTAATTAATCACTTTATGGCTTGCCTAGGTGAGACTTATAGGCCTGATATCTAGAAGTGCAGAAAGTGTAATGGTTTTAAAAAATAGAGGATTATTGAATTTATAAACAAAAGTTTCTGCATACTTTTAGACAATCTTATTTACTGATTTTAGGCTACTAGAGGAAATAGACGAAGCTGATTTAACAGATTACTCCTATGGGCATGATTTCTAAGCGTAATTGATTTTAAACACTTCATAGTTAAAATAAGAGTGTAAAGTCCTATAGGCATTGTATCTAGAAGGTTGTTTATTACTTAAACCTATGAACATGTTTGTCTAGCGATAGATATAGATGCAAGAATTTAGGGAGTCCTATATGCATAATATCTAGCATGCTACTTATTATTTAAACCTATGAACAAGTTTTTCTAGTGACATATGTATGCTGAAGTGCAAAAAACCCTATGATCATGGTTTTTATATGCAGAATATGCAAAAACTTAGAGACAAGATCTCTATATGCAGGAATGCAGCACTTATAGGCAGGATTTCTAAGATGAGAATGCGGGACTTATAGGCAGGATTTCTAAGATGAGAATGCAGGATTATAGGCAGGAATTCTAAAGATGAGAATGCAGAAGTTCAAAAAAAACCTATGAGCAAGTTATTTATATGAATGCAGTAATTTATGTGAATGTAGGAATCCGAAAAATCCTATAGGCAAGTTATCTATCCTTTGCATAAATTCATCCTCATCCCTTTCCACTAGACATCCCCATAGTTATTACAAATTATTATAGACCAAAGTAAACCAGAAAGTAAAAAAAATTACATCAGAAATCCAAACTACATCCAAACAACCTAATTTAGACTTAAAGTCCAACAATATGAGATCAACCAACTTCCAGGATCAGATTTCCAAAAGCCTTTTTCTTATTTGGGATGTGTCAAAGTTCCCAGGAGTCTCAAAGGGCTTCGGGCAGTGCTTACACCCCAAATACATAGCAGGGTTGGATCAAAGTGCAGTACGGAAGAGTCGGCCTACTAATGTCCAAGTTCAAGTGGAACTCAGGGTCCCAAATCAAGGATTATAAGGGGGGGGGGGGTAGAGCTTAGAGTCTAAGAATAAGTGCAAGTGCATAAAGAGGGAATTAGGGAAAGCCAAGGCAGGCTGGTGATCATGCCCAGTAATTGGGAGTGCTGGCACACCCCTAACTAGCCTGTTAGCCCAATCTTAGGAGTTAAGATCCATTGCAGATTAGGTTCAGACCTGGAAGCAATATGGATACTACCAGGCCATGAGCCTTAACTCATACCAGTTTCAGGGAAACAAATAAGGGAAAGCAAGAGTCTTGTAAGCCAAGTTGCAAACAAACAGTTCAAGAGACCTCAGAGAGAGTATAGTATTTAAGGAGTATTGCAATTGAGAGTGTGATAATATTAGATTTTGAAGTGTTCAATAATCGATGATCTGTATAGAAGGATCATGCCCCCTTTTTATAGTGCAGAGAACCAAGTAAGAAATGTAAGGAAATATCATTGAAATCAGTCTCCCTTTAGTTAAGAGATTCTAATTCCAACGGGTAAAAGCCAGTTAAGGAAAGAAATTTTAATTAAAACCTTTCAAAGAAGCACAAAAGGGATAAATACATAGAAATTATTTAAGGAAAACAATCAACAATACATGGTTTGTGCTAAACATGGCAAGGAAATCAATCAAATATCCATGAAACCAAAATTACAAGTTCAATTTGAATGAACCAAGTCAAGAAGGTAAAGGAGGTTCAATAGAAGAAAAACCAGTGATAATTCGTCAGCCTTATTAAAAGGATTTTAGAATCAATCAATTAGTTAGTAAAAAAACCTTTTGAAAAGAAATTTCTCATATATAAAGCATACCAATCAAGCATAAGGAATCGTCAGGTTATATAGAAAAATAGTCTAACATTGAAAGCCTTAGAGTCACAAGCAAAAGGGATTCAACTTCAGTTGCGGACTCATGGTGAGTCTGAAGGCCTAGGGTCCCAAAGTGGAACCCTAATATCACTTTCCAAAGAAACCCCCAAATCCTAGGGTTTCGAATTGAGTCAGACATAGAGGTGAGAAAACCAGGTCATCGGGAGAGGTTCAAAAGTCTTTTCCAAAGACTTAAGAGAGAGAAACATATGTGATAGAAAGAACAGTGATTCAAGGTCATGCGAACACGTTTGAGAACACTCGGCATTTAGACAAGTTCAGAAGAAAGAGATGATATGTGTTGTAAAAAAAGGGGATGAAGTATGCTTAACAGGAACACAAACAGAGTTCAGTAAAGTGAACAAAATCAAAGAACTCAACCATAATCACATATAGCAAAGAATAAGAGAAACAACACAGTTTAACATGCGAGTACAGGAATAACAATAACATAGAAGAATCTTGCATAATAGAAACAAATAGCAACCTCATGCGTAGTAGAAAATGAAATAGACGAGCCTAACATAGATGATCACACATAAGGAAAGAACAAAATGAATTAGAAAGATATGTGAAGAAACTTTTTCAAAAACCGTAACAATCGAAATTGAATGATTTTGAAAAGGAAATTTGGGAAAACCATTTAAAATGTCAAGTAAAGCCCAGACATATCACAGATCTTGGAAAATAAGCAAGTATAGAACTTCAGACGGCTTAGAGTTGTAGAGAAAACCCTAGAAATGAGAAAAGTCTTGAGGAAAGTTCAATCTTGAGTCGAAAGGACTAATATTGCTTGAATATGTCGGAATAATGGCCGGAGAAGCCGTAGATCTGAGAAGATCTCAAAGGGAACCATTGAGGTCAAGGCCTTGGTTCTTCGAATATTGAGCACATAGGGGTAATAGAAGGCTAGTATGAGGGTATCATGATCGGAATGGCCATGATTTCCGGTGATCCTGAGGTAGGCAACGGTGAGATAGGCTTTTGTTCGAGAGAGTTTTGAGAGATGAGAGGTTTCAAAGGTGGTTGAGGGTAAGAAATGAGGGAATTATGGTAGTCATATGGGATTAAAAAGGGAAGGGTGGTCTCTGACCGTTGATGTTGAGTGATCAACGCTCAAAGATTTAAATGGTAGGTGGGGAACGGGTTGGGTCTTAGGATTGGGTCGAGTAATTTGGGATGGAACTGGGATCAATTTAAGGCTAAAATTGAAAGTAAATGAGGCTGTAATTGAAATAGAAATGGGCTAAATATTAAATAGTTAATTTTTCTCTTTTTATTTTATGAAAATAGTAATAATGATTTTAAAAATAAATTAAAACATCGCTCCACCGAATACTATATAAAAATTAAGCTAAAAATACTGAAAATAATTTTACAATTACAAAATGCCATCAATCGTGAAAATAGGCTATAATTACAATTATATGCAATTTAGCTTTAAAAATACCAAATAAATTTATAAAAATATAGAAAAATCATATTAATTATATTTTGGTGTAAGTATAAGAATAAAAATAAATTATTTGACAAAATGATAATCTTGGAAATAATTATTGGGTTTTGTACTACTAAAAATATACAATGAATTGATTTTAAAATCGTTAGAAACTAGAAAAAATACCAACACTCTTGGGCATGCTTATATATGCATGTACATGATCTTTTGAAAGTATTTTGTATATAAATATACGTGAAAAAAATTGGGTATTAACAGTGAGTTGAGATACTGAAATGTGACTTGATATTTCAAGAAGAATAAGAGGAATTTATTGAGTTATTATAATTCGGTGAATTAAGAGCCAAATATGAAACTCTGGGGATTTGGGTATTCCAAATTAGCTATGAATTAGCCTAAACATGAAAATTAACATAAGAACGATATTATATAATTACATATTGATGAGAGGAAGTTGTACAAATTGCTTGAAGTGAAGTATTTGATATTTCGGTACGAGTACAGTGAGTAGTAATCTTACCGCAATTTGTGTTTTCATAACTTGCATGATTTACACATGATTTTAAATATATATATGTTCCGATTATTTTGAGTTGCATGTGTGACAAGTTTTTCACTATAAATGATACTGAAATAGTTATTTGAAATGATTACCGTTATTTTATATATTCTTTTTATCACTAGATATGTTAATATATGAATTTACTATTATCGAAATGAAGTTACATAATTTGAGACGAACTAAAATTTCCTATATTGTTTTGATATATTTTCCTATGAGTATATACCGATACATAGAAAAGTATAAATGGGAGTAGACTTTGAAGGATCCCGTAGCTAACAGCGAATTCGCTAGACCTGGTGCATCTTGTAATTACCGATTGTTGTTATAGCCCTTGTTAGTGGGAAGGTAGAACTAGCATACCGTTATTGATTTTCCTCGAGTAGGAACTACCGTTATATTTGATTTCTTGCAAAGAAGTCCACAATTATACCAATTACATGATCCGTTCGTTGAAATCTCCCAAAATGTGAGTATTAATATGATATAATGGTTATCGAGCCTAATACTGATTTGTTAATTGTATTATACTACAGGGAAAACATGATTAGAGTGAAAATTATTTGTTGTTTCTGAAAGGACATTTGTATTATATTTTTTGTTTAATATACTAGCATATTTTCTAACTTCCCCCCCCCCCCCCCTCACGAAAATGGTTGTGGATAAGTGTTATTACTCACCGAGCTAGCGACTCATTCCCCGCTAATTTCTTTACACAGATACCAGTTGACGTGGATGAGGATTTCGTTAATTAGAGTGCACAGGTTCATAGTTCTTGGTGACCTTCACACTTGTTCGCGTGGGCGGAGATTTATTTATTGTTATGGTCTTTTCTTTGAATTCTTAGAGTCGCTTCATAGTCATTATTTTAGTGTCATGAATATTCTTTTGTTATCATAGTCTTATGTTGAGTATCGTTCTTTAATATCTGAGTTGGAGATAAATTAGTATTTCTCGTTGTTAGTGGGTTGATTAGTAATGGTGGAGACTTGTTTTGGTTAACTGATAAGTTGTCCATAGTTTGGTTTGATATTAGGATGGTTGTGATTTGATTTTGAGACAGGAAATATTTGAATAATCCAAAAACAGGGAAAACTCTGTCCAATTTTCTGTAAAATACCAATGAGGCTTAATTAGGAGCACTTGCTCCTAAGCGTCGGTCACGATCCTAAGTTGGGTCGTAACATTTTGCTTTCTGTCTATTTCACTTCAGACAATAGTGTAGTATTATTTTATATATTCTACTAGTATCTCATACACTTGTGACACCAAATCTTAAAAATTAAGCTAGTAGACATATGATGAATTTTGGTTATTTATTTATCTCATTTACTCTTACAAATTATTTATATCTCATTTATTAAATTTTCACTTCTTACTTATGCACTAATTAAAAATAAGCTATTTCTAAATTGTTAAAAAAATAACTATGTGGTCAATTCACTGTTTCTTACCTAACAGTAACATTAGGCGTTATCACGATTTATAGGAGAAATGGTCATGACAGGTATACAAAAACAACAATATTTTAATTTAATAACTAAGAGGTTGTTTGGTTTTTTTAGATTGAATTATTCACGAATATAATGTGAAATATTAACGGGGGACTTTGGAATAACTTTTGTACATTTTAACTTCGTTTATCACTTAGGGCACGGTCAATATAAGAGATAAGAGATAATTAATTTTGGCACTAAATTTAATATAAGTTTATTTCATATTTAGTTGGGATAAAAATTACTGTAACTAATCCCTAAATTGGTTATTACGAGATTGTAGTATTATTTCCTCCGTTCCAAAATAAGTAATTTTTTGGAATTTTTTGTGGTCCAAAATGAGTGATTTTTTCAGATTTCAAGAATAAATTAATTATTTTTTTTGTGCATTTCCCTTAGAGTAATCAATGTTGGAGTATGTGATAAGAGTATTTATGTGAAGAGATAGTAAAAGCCAATATGGTCAATTACATTACTAATTAATGTTAAAATGTGAATTCCTTAATATGTATGAAAACAACCAAAAAGTCGCTTATTTTGGACCAGAGGGAGTATTTTTATGAAAGAATTACAAGAAAATATATATAACTTCACGTTATAACAAAAAATGGTCCATGTTTTTAAGTTTTACCCTGCCAAGCCCATATTGTGCATATTTTAAAAGAACTTGCAAATTAAAACTTTGTATTCTTATGCTTCTAAAAACTATGGAGTTATTTTTTTGTACTCACAGTCGTTGCTTTTACTCTCTCTTCTTCTCTCATCTTCTACATATGCTTCAAATGATCGTGTATTTTCTATTTCTCCTCTTGTGTCACCTGCTTACAATGTAAGAAAATTAAAGAGTAGAAGTCCACCATTGAAGACCATTCAAAGCTTTATTTTTGAAAATGGATTTTTTTTGGAATTTGTTAATTGTTTGGATTGTGTATTGTTCCAATTGATTGAAAATATCAAAAAGAGTTCAAATTTTAAATTTGAAGTGATTTTGAGTAAATTTGAGCAAGATTTGAGTTAAATTTCAGAAAATACGCAAGGAGAACACGAAGTCACTTTTTTGTATAATTATGTATAATCTTGTATAATAGTGTATATGAGTGTAGATATACACCTTATACACTATTATACACATTTATACAAGCGTCAATAGACGAACTTCTTTCACGATTTTCAGTTGCAATTTTTGTTCAAAACTAGTCCAAATCTCCATTAAATCAGTTCAAATTTTATATACAACCTCCTTATATTATTTCTAACAAGTCTAAATAACACCCACTCTAAATTTCTCACAAAATAAAATTCAAAATTTAAACCCACATATTTAAGCTTGTTAAAAATCTAATTTTTACCACCCAAATAAATTTGATTTGTTGAATTAATATTTGAGTCATAGCTATGATTTGAAAATTAATTTAAAATCTTGAGGAATTTTTTTAATAATTAAATAGTAATTTTGAGAACCTATTGGAGTTGAATGTTGAATCTTAGCTATTATTTTTGCGCTACTTTGTTGTAAATTAAAATATGAGTTATAAAATTAAAAAGAATGGAGCCTAATTATTCTAATGTGAAATTTTCCTATTTTATCCCTATGAAAAAGTGAAATAACAACTCCGAAATAATTAATTCAGAGATAATTAATTCCCGAATAAGTTGTTTGCCAGCCCAACGGTTTCTTAGGTATATAGTTTAATACACTCTTAATTTATGGCTTTAATGGACGGAGTAATACAAATTAGAGGTTAGATAATTAATTAGAGCTAATCTATGTCTAGACTGATTTTAGCGTAAAACATTGCATGATCTCTCATCGAAGATAACGAAATATTTATGGGATCTTCCACCTACCTTTTGACTAAAACAATAGAGAACCCCACAAAACTCAAAAAGTATGTCACCAAAAACAGTTACTTAAAGGTTGAATTAAAATTAGACCAAATATACCCTACTTTATGTTATGAAATAATATAAAGACAAGAACAATAATACAAGAACAAGAGCAATAGAGAGAATAGAGAGAGAGGAGTATTCTCATTGATACTTAGAGATTGTTAGGGATGATTTACAATGGTAGAAGACCCCTTTATTTATAGAGAGGGGGATGATTTAGCTACCAAGAATAGAACTCTAGAATCTCTCTAATTATAGACATTCACCTTAAATAGAAGTCTATTTATAACACTCCCCCTTGAATGTCTATTCAACAATGTGCCTCGTTAAAACCTTAAAACCAAAACCCAATGGGAAAAATTAAAGAGAAGGAAAAAGAGTACACATGTTTGAATATGCGCCTATTGGTTGCCTCGTTAAAAACCTTGCAAGGAAAACCCAGTGGGAAAAAACCTTGTAAGGGAAAAAGAGTGCAACGCGCATTGACTCCCCCTAATGAGTACATCAATTTATATCCTTGAGCATTTGCATTCCAATCTTGTGCATCATCTTCAAAACGATCTTTGGTAGATGTTTGATAAATAAATCAACCATATTGACTTGAATAAATATTCCGCACCTTGAAATCATCATTCTTGATAGATATGAACATCTTCATATAATGTCGTGGAATAACTCTTCAATATCTCCATAGATGCATTCTCAATGCCATCATGCTTATAGTTATAGCAAGATACATATGTACACAAATTGTACTAAGGATGTGGTACTTCAGGACCAAGAATTGCATATGCTTCAAGCAACTTAAATCTTTCAAGTTAAGTCATATAAGCCATATAATAGACTTTAGATGCATATCAAGTTTTCCATGTCATGCTAGACAAATAAGATATCGAAAACTGACTATACATACCTTTGACTTTAAACTTTCAAGCATTTGAACTATAGGTTCAAAACTACATGTCTTTCATATGGAATCAATTCTTCCTGAATTGTATCTCTTCCATTTAGTTACTTTCTTTGGGTCAGCAAATGCGTATAGCATGCTTTGCAATATGTTGCAATTGAATTATCCCTTTTATGAACTTCAGGTTCATATCATGATATTCGGGGATATACATATACAAATGATAATTCATCCCATGTAACCTTTTCTCAAGTGTTTATCATGTCTCCCCCTCATGTTAGTAAAGCTAACTTGTTTCCTCAACTTTGGGAAATCATCTTTGTGCATTATCATGTCAATATACATGGCACATTAATAAAAAGATGAAATTATTTGGTTCCTGACCTTGAACCACTTGTGAGGGGAGAATATAATATACTCTCGTATACAACGTATATCATACTGATATATATAACTTTGTTCTCATAAGAAACAGTTTAGCTATTAAGTGGAAGCACCCAATAATTATCTTGCTAAACCAACTTTGATATAAACCAACTTATCAAGATGAACTGTCTTGAGTAGAGAATCTGGAAATTATGCTCGAAGTTAGATTACTGAGCGATTTACCTCGCAAGCACCGGCCAGGCTGCGGGTTAATAACAATTGCGCATGTAACCATATCATAGATGCATCATATGTGGTATACATGGCAGGTGAATGGGCCCATATTCACCTTTGATATTTCCAGAATTTATGGGCTTCAACCCGAACTCTTTAGTTGGTCAGTTCATTAATGAGAACAAGTGATACAAGAGAATTCGTAAAGAACTTTCTAGTTCTTTGATATTCACCTATGTGAATATGCACATCATACTTAAAATGAGATGGCTAACACGAATGCCAACTGAATAAATTATCAATATTGGTAAATTTCAAATTTACACCATGACATGTGCACTTATCAATAAACTTCGGGTTTATTATGACATGGGTTTTATACCAATAGATATCCACTTTATTGTGGCATTCTATCGTTTGTGTAGTACAAACTGGAGAACAAAGCGGGTAGCTTTTCATATGCAAATTACCCCGCTACAAGTTGTAGTAATAGGAGATATCAAAGCCTTCCTTTATTTATAGTCTCAATATAATCAATCGCTTTCGCGTGTACTTTGGAAACTGAATAAGTTTCTTTGAGACTTACTACAGCACAATACTCAATTGTGTTTCTCCAACATAGTAATAATTGGCTCTTCTAGAGCTCTCAATTAATTTTGTACTACCACAGATTCATCAACATCCATGTGGTGAATATCTTTCTTAAAGAGAAAGTTATACAATTATGGTCATGTCAAACTTATATGCAAGATATGTTTCTTGCATTATCGTTGTCCTTTAATAGTCATATTTCCAAAATACTTTGGCGTACAATAGGTACGTGACCAACGATCATTCATGCCATATATCATCTCAAACCTCCTTCTAGGGGTGAGTGTGGTATCATCTCAAACCTCCTTCTAGAGGTGAGTGTGGTATATTTAATACCAATTTCATGTTCATATTCTTCCAATAATGAATATGTATTCGTGAATCAAATGTTGTCACATTCACTTTGAGGATATGTGATTTTGTTATCCTTTTCAAATCTATAAATGCGTCAGGCATTTGATTTGCTTATTCTTTGCAAATGGATAATCTTTTGTGCCTCTTTCTCACAAATAGAGGTGTGTGGATCAAGATGAGATAATGATGCATTTTTCCACAAAATTTCCCGTTTGGTTTCACCAACTTCTCCCCCTAATTTTGGGAAAAGTGTCTCATCAAATTGACAGCCTGCAAATCGTACAGTGAACAAATCTCCTGTCAATGTTTCGAGGTAGCGAATAATGGAGGGCGATTCAACCTCAACATATATTCCTAACCTTCTTTGCAGACCCATTTTGGCGCGGGATGGCGGTGCTAAAGGCACATATACTACGCATCCGAAAATTCTTAAATGGGATATATTGGGTCCATGACCCAAAACCAATTGCAACGGGGAATATTTGTGTCAATTCGTCAGTCAGAGACGAACTAGCATTGCTGTATGCAAAATGGCGTGACCCCAAACCGAAGTGGGCAGCCGACAAACTAAAATGCTACATGCAAAATGGCATGAACCCAAACCAAAGTGGGCAGCCGACGAACTAGCATTGCTGCATGCAAAATGGCGTGAACCCAAACCGAAATGGGCAGCCTCGTTTTCATGAAGAATTCAAGATTATTCTCATCTATTGTCTCAATATGATATCCATTTTGAATGATATCTTTAAAACTCAACAAGTTCTTCTTAGACTTGGAGGAGAATATTGCATTCTCTAAGATAAACGTCGTGCCTTTGGGCAGAGTTACAGTTGCTCTTCTGGAGCCTTCAATCAATTTACTTCCCATGGTTTGACATATAAAAGAAAATATACGAACATGAGAATAAACAACTTCAATCCGTTTGTGTCACATAATATTTTCAAAATTTGCTGCTAACAGTTGACTAACAAAATCAGATATGTTATCCATAATCAATTACTATGCAGTTTGAAAATTTCAGCGTTTTTCATAAGACAATCGATTATTAAACACACACAATCGATTGTTTGAACATAGACAATCGATTGTTAAACACACACAATCGATTATTTGTTATTTTTGAAAAACTTCAGATCACTGTTTAAGACAATCGATTGTTAGATATAGACAATCGATTGTTGGTCATTTTTGAAAAATTCGACCTCTGTTTTAAGACAATCGATTGTCAAGCATAGACAATCGATTGTCAAGCATAGACAATCGATTGTTGTCTATTTTCGAAAAGATTTGACCTGTTTTTAAAGAAAATCGATTGTTGATTATTGACAATCGATTGTTTTGCAGTTTTTATGCGAAATATGAGATAACCGACTAGTTTTTCAGGTTAGTCGATTACCTCTACTGGAAAGTAAAAATATTATTGATATTTGAGCATATTGATACATTCTAAAGAACTAATACTAACATTATATCATGAACTAACTAATACGAGCCAATACTAATGGCTATTAGTTTATTCATTCACTAATACAAACAAGTAGAATAAAATCAAATAGCTCCATCTTCTTTCATCACGGATCCATCACCGATTAGGTGGTCTATCTTCCCCTCGGGTTGCTCAAAGAAGTCCGCCACATCCAAGTGGGTGATGTCAAAGTTGTCGTCAGAGACAAAATTCGTTTCAGGGCGTTTACTCTTTCGAGATGCTTGATAAAGGTCAACCAAATGTCATGGTATACGGCAAGCCTTTGACCAGTGCCCGTTTCCACCGCAACGATAATACATAGTTTATAAACTATTTGCTTTTGGTTTCTTATCGTATCGTGCTTGTGGCAGAGTGACCAACTTCAGGTTGTCATATCTCTTCTTTAAGCCATTCCACAAGATAGGTGGATCTTTGACGGTGAGATATTCAATCTTCAAACCTTCATCAAGGTGATGGCGCAAGAAAATCAAGGCCTTAGCATAGTTTCAAACCTTCATCAAGGTGATGGCGCAAGAAAATCAAGGCCTTAGCATAGTTTCAAACCTTCATCAAGGTGATGGCGCAAGAAAATCAAGGCCTTAGCATAGTTTTGGGTGGATGCATTATTTCTGTCTTTAATGGCGTCTCCAAGACCCATAGCATCTAAGTGGATTTCAGCATCCAACACCCATGTCATATAGTTCTTGCCCGAAATTTCAAGGGCAACGAACTTTCTTTTCATAATGTCAGACATAAAACAGATTTACATCAAGAGCGTGTTCATACTTACGGGCTCTATTACAATTATCACATTCACTTCAGGGAATGGATCATAATCATGTGCTTTACACAATCTCATGTCAAATATTACTTTCATAAAGTGAAAGATTATTTTGAGAATCTTTATTATTCTCATTATCACAATAATGACGATTATAACTTCGTCTATTGCCATGTCCACATCCATTGATACCTTTACGGTAATTAGTCTTCTTTCAGACTTATCACATACTGCTACCACATTCTCTAAAGGGAATGGAGCAAATTCAATTGGACGGAATTCTTTGCCACGTCCACATTCATTGATACCTTCATGGTAATATTTTAGTCTTCTTTCAGACTTATCATATACTGCTTCCACATTCTCTAAAGGGAATGGAGCAAATTCAATGGGACGGATTTTCAATTATTTGCCCACAATCATACATGAATTTAATCATGGCAGGACATAGAGATTTTACCACTTCATGTGGTTATAATTTCTTACAAACTCCATTAGAGTTATAATCAAACTTTGTTTGTATATTAAATCAAATCGTAGAATTTCAAGAATTTGAAAGGGAAAAGTAAATTACTTACCTTTAAGGTATACCAATTATATTTTCAATGTTTTCTTCCTTTTCTCCACTGATGCAGACGACGGCGGCTCCGATGCGGAGAAATTGACGGCGGCTTAATCTTCTTAAAGAGCTTCTTGAGACGGTAGAGTCTCGTGCTGATAACGTGTTATGAAATAATATAAAGACAAGAACAATAATACAAGAACAAGAGCAATAGAGAGAATAGAGAGAGAGGAGTATTCTCATTGATACTTAGAGATTGTTAGGGATGATTTACAATGGTAGAAGACCCCTTTATTTATAGGGAGGGGGATGATTTAGCTACCAAGAATAGAACTCTAGAATCTCTCTAATTATAGACATTCACCTTAAATAGAAGTCTATTTATAACAATGTTGTCCATATTTAACATGTATTATACACAAATTTATATATATCATTATACTATCGACTAAATTTATCCCTATCATCACTACATTTTTATAAATTATCTTTTAGTCCGTCAGATAAATTAGAATCTCTCAAATTATTATAATTAAGTTACTTTTTCTTTTTTTTTGATTCACTATTTTCAAAATAATTGACATTTATCTGCTTTCTTAAAACTCAAAAAAAAAAAAGAGAAAAAAATATTAAAATAATATAATGGTTAGAAAACAAGTAGTATAGCAAATTGAAGAATCTATATCAGGTAGCTTGTTGAAATTTCAAAAGTATTTACTATATTTCTACTTTAATGAATTTGTTGTACCAAATGTATGGAGACTTGCAAGTATTAGTGATATAAGTTGAAGTTCCTTGGAGACTTTACATTATCGAATGTCTACGCATTGCACACTATTAAGTTAGCTCATTGAACTCTATACTAACTAGACAATAACAACATATATTCGAATATATATATATATATATATATATATATATATATATATATATATATATATATATATATATATATATATATATATATATATATATATATATAAAATTGCCTATAATACACAATAATTAGGCCAATTGAATTACACGATGTGTATATGGTTACAAAAATAAATAAAATTTTAAAACAAATTCAAAATTCATTATCACAAGAAGAGAAGTGAGTGTATTGGTAATTAAAAATATCCATTTGTATACTCTAGTCCCTTTAGCATCCACATCAATAATAATTTCTAAAAATAGTGGAGCAAGGAGAAAAATTAATGATTTAAATAAAAGATTTTTTTGGATTATTAAACAGATTAAAGGGTAATTTTTAAAAGTCTGCCGACGGTAAGGATAAATTTAGCCATATAGTATAATGACAAAAATAAATTTAGCTGGTAGTATAACTGAGATTAAATATCGACAATATTCAAGAGCAAAAGAGTATATTTGATTATTTTCCCTTAAAATTAAGACAAGTGCATGCTGACTATCTCTTCAGGCTGTAATATTAAAATAGTTTCTTGGAACAACACTAGAATTGTTTATGTATTATATATAAATTACGGGTTTAAGTTATAAAAGTTGCTTGTAATAAGGTAAGCTTTCTAAATCATATCCTTTATTTTTTATAATGTGTTTATTTTCCGAATTTTACGTGAATACAAAATGCTTCGTGCACCTGAGCTACCCTTTATTAAAATAACCTCTTAAACAGTAGGATTTTTAAAATTAGTTCTTGATTTTGGAAAAAATTAGACACATTGGAGTGTGTACAAATACGTGATTCCTTGTATAAGTTGGATTTTTGCTCTAATAATAGACTGCCACGTCGAATTGAGGATTTCAACCCTAATTCAAATAATGGAATTGCCAGTTGGATCAACTTTGGTCTATAAATTGCATGAATATGAATATAATATACGTATAGTGCTCACGGCCGAATCTCAACACTAAAATATTAGTAAATGATACTGCTTCTATGTTTAGTACCTGACTTATGAATACATATACGCATTTGATGCACACTTCATGCGTTTTTTACTCGGTCACCTTTTCATTCAATATTAAAAATATTCTAACATCAAAAATCATTTCTGTGTCCTTTTAAGATAGAAATAAAACTACATATATTCAATTCTCCCCAGATCTTATATGCGATTTCACATTGGATTGTTGTTATTGTATTAGAAATACTCTAACAATGCAGTTCATATTATCAAAAAATAATTTTCTTTTCACAATACATGTAGGATCGGAAAAGAATTAAAGAATAATGTTACTGAGAATTGACTCTACACAAAGATAGGGTGAATTCGGAAATAATCTCTCTATTTTCATAAGGTAAAAATAATCATTGCATTTATAATAATCTTTTCAAATCCTACTTATAAAAATATACTGAATATATTATTATTGTTGTTGTTGTTATAATGGAGTCTACACCTATTGCATGGTATTGGGTGGGAGATTCGGTCGATCAATATCATTAGATTATAATCTTGGTCAATAATAACTGATCTAGTTAATCTTGAAAGGTTTCTAATTCCTGTAAGTAATAGGGTTCTATCATCTTCCTGCAAAATATGACACTTTCTTTCGTAGCCAAAATCATTGCATGTATTGTCAGTTTTGAGTTTTTTGGCCATAGATCTCATTAGTTTTTCTATTGTTTGTGGTTAATAATTTTTGCAACGGAGTTTATGTGCTGATAAACATTATTTATTTAAGTCGGTCAAATACTCCATTCCTTATATTATCTTTAAGGGGGTAAGCTGCATTTTAAAATAAGATAGTAGGTCGCTTATTGTAAAAGCGACGTGCCCTCCAAGACCAAGTTTTCAATATTAATATTGTATTGATCAAAATTTAATCGTTACGACTATGCTGGCCGACATCACGTTTAAGTAATCAGGCAAAGACAGATAATATAATTAAGTCCATGCTCATTTCTTAACGGCTGACGAGTCTGTAAAAGCAACGTCTGAAAGCACGACCAAGATATAAATCTTAGTAAAATCAATCATATCTCTTTCACTCCATATGCAATCATTGTTGTTAACCCTTCGACCTGAAACTAATTATGTTTGACTAAGACTTACCCCTTCATATTTGATTGATTTGTTCAAAAAGGTGTTAGATAATTTGAATTTATAAGTGACTAAAGCAGGAAAAATAATTGAATAGAAATTGGCAGAATTATGTCTCGAGCCCACAAATTCCTTGTTTGTCCTTAAAGAATCTTATCCCCTCACTATTGCCCAAGGTTAACAGATAAATTCTTCCCAGGATAGAACAGAACTTCCAACTTAGCGGTAGCAGCACTTCAAACCACTAAGTTATCAGTGAACTAAAAATAATGGTGTAAATCACACAGCGGACTTAGTTTGTTTTGAAAGTAATGATGCAGAAAGAAGAAGGAGATGAAGCAGAAAATTTCAGGATGAAAGATTCTGAAGGAATGCCTGCTTATTTATAGCCAACGAATTTCCGGATTGAAGGAGTGTGAAAGTGACTTTTCACATTGCATGTGGCTATTCGTGAAATTAAAGACGAAAATTAATTAATTTATCATTACAAATAATGGTCACGCAAAATACTAATATTAAATATTAATATTTAATTAATTAATTTTGTTGGTCCAAAAAATTAAGTCAATCAATCATATCAATTGACCGAAGCCGAAGCCGAGTCGAGCCGAGCGAACGACGACGATGACGACGCGATGCCCCTTCCTCTTAGCTCCTTTTAAGAGCTTACGGAAGTGCTTCTATATTTAAACCCAACAAAATACTTGTCTTTAACTAGTGAGGGACAAAGTGCAAAAGCCAAAGTTGGCTTTTTACCTTCTTCCCTCATTTTTCATTACACTACCACTTCAACCCTAACAATCTCCATATGAATGAGAAATGATGAACATGCATGAAAAATTTTGTATGATTCGCAACTAAGGACTAATTGCATCGGGATAAGTAGGTTTCCCTTTGAACTTTCCGTAGTGAGCATATATCGGATATGGTCGGTCAATCGATAGATTTGATATCTTTGAAGCGTCGAGCTTTAGTGTATACCTAGACAACATATGTCACACAATTAATCCTTATCCATCTTTTGGTTCTCATTGTTTGTTTGTTTTAGACATTAACAATGTCTGGTTTCATAAGTGCGTCGAAAAAATGACTTACATTTCACACTTATATAGGTGATTCCTAAATGTGTTATCTCGTAGATACACTATTTGATATAACCCATATCAAATGTAGAAATTATTAAAAAATTCTAACGCTTTATCCTTGGTACTGAATATTTTATTCATCACGAGAATGGACCAAAATTTTATTTGACAATCTTGGATCGTCATTAATGACTTTGTTTGATCTCCTTGAACCTAGATCTTAGGATCTCCACTCTTCTAGGTAGATTTACCCCCCATAATGACTTGTCCTCGGCTATAGTCTTATTCCCTTTGATGACTTCTCAATCGCCTCTCTAGGTAGGCCATTGTAAGTGGATCCGATACATTATCTTTTGACTTTACATAGTCAATTATGATAATTTCACTAGAGAGAAGTTGTCTAATGGTAATATTCATTCGTCGAACGTCACGAGATTTTCCGTTATACATAACGCCCCCATCCCTTGCTATTGTTACTTGACTGTCACAATGTATGCATACAAGTGCCAAAGTTTGGGCCAAAAAGAAATGTTTTCTAAGAAATTTCGGAGCCATTCAACTTCTTCACTAGCCTTGTCTAAAGCTATAAACTCAGACTCCATTGTAGAGCGAGCAATGCATGTCTATTTGGACGACTTCCATGACACTGCTCATCCACCAATGGTAAAAATGTATCCACTTGTGGATTTTATGTTCGTTGATCTGGTGATCCAATTTGCATCACTATATCCCTCAATAATTGCGGTATAATTATTGTAATGCAATGCATAGTCTTGAGTATATTTCAAATATCCCAAAAACTCGTTTCATTGTTATCCAATAAGCATGGTTGGGATTATTTGTTTATCGACTAAGCACGTTATTGCACAAGCTATATCAGATCGTGTACAATTCATAATGTACATCAAACTTCCCAAAACTCGAGCACATTCTAATTGAGATTTACTTTCACCTTTATTCTCACCTGTAAAAGGCATGCGCTCGAACCTCTCATGAACGATCGGCCATGTATGAATCTCCACTATATGGGGAAGCATGGCCTCTAACCACTCGTAGATGCCTTCGACAGGCGGAGGGGGTAATCTCTCAGCTGCAAAAACGTGATAAATCTTAGTATCTACGATAAACGATCGAGCATTTCACTGACTAAAAATACAAACTTACGCGCATAATTTCATTTCTCAGGGAATCCCATTGGATCCGCCACGATATGCTCGATCTGTATATAAAAGTAATTATCGTAGATAAAATGGTTGGTCCTATCATCCATCTTCACCACCATACCCCTCGACCCTCGAGAATGCATGTCAATCATCGAATCACGAATAAGCTGAGGAGCAAAGATGCTGAGCATATGGTACAAAATGATCCCACGACCGGCGAGTTCCGCATACTTGAGCAACATAAAGAATAACTTGTATAAATATGGTGAACGTTAGGTGGGGCACAGTTCGTAGAAATGGCAAAAATCCACCACCAATAAGGGAAGATAAAGTGTGTATCTTACGATGAAGGGGTAGGCGTAAAACACGCAGTGCCCGAAATGGACGAAGTGAACTATGTTGTTCCTCTCCACTGGCCGTATATCGATGTATTTAGGGATTCTCCACCTTTCTTTCAACTCTAGAATCCCCCCTTTCCCTCATGAGTAGGGGACAAGTTCCGGTTCTGCCCCGCCGGTTATACCATGTCGGTCGCCTCTCTCCCGGGGCGGGGAAAGATCTTAATCACTGAGGGAACTTCCTCATCTTCCGTTGCATCCGCCCTTCCGGCAAGCTGAGCAGCACTTTTCGGTATCAGATTAGCGGCATGGAGATTGTCGCGAGAAGAATCACCAGCCATTTTTAGCAGAAAACGCGCCAAAGAAATAATAAAGAGGAGAGATGAAAGATTTCAATAAGTAAGAGGGTAAGCAGATAATTCAGGTATCAGAGAAAAAGATATATCTGCAGAACTCTCCCAAGCGAAAAATAAAGAAGTGCATCAGTCAAATAACAAGCTCCACCTATTTATTAGAGACATAAATCCGCTGAGCACGAAACCCAAGAGCCACCAATCGAACCTGACATGGCACGAAACATTTCAGTTCCCAGGAATGTATGTAATAATGATCATGACCATGAACAACGTTTCGATACCCAACGATGTCTCGGTTACGAAATCGTCGCGACGATCCATAAGGGTTGGCACAACGCTGCCAATCCACCTAAAGCCCACAAAACATAGCTAAGGAGTGAAGACTCGTGAGACAGATTTCTCTTGAACTCGTAATAATCATGATCCGTCTGCCGAGCCCGATAGAAGATGGCCCCAACAGACGAAAGGACTAACTGTATTAGTCAAAATCTGACCATCACGAGCTTGCTGACCGACATCCCGTCTAAGTTCCAGGCAGCGACAGATAATATAGTCCAGTCCATTTCCACTTCCTGATGGCCGACGAGTCTGTAAAAGCAACTTCTGAAAGCACGACCAAGATATATTAGTGGAAAGAAGATGCTGAGTCAAGCAAAAGTCAAGGATGCTCTGACTATATATAGCCAGAGAAAGCTCTCAACTAAGGGGAGCTTCTCCAATTTCTGAAAAGGAAGACAAAGAAAACTTCCTTCTTGTATTCTAGAAAATGAGGTGGTGACCTCAAAGAAATATGTAAATGTACGAATGTCAAATCTTAGTAAGATCAATCATATATCTTTCATCCCATATGCAGTTATTGTTGTTCATCTTTCGATCTGGAAATAATTATGTTTGACTAAGATTTACTCGTTAATTTTTAATTAATTTATTTAAAAAGATTCTAGTATCTTTTGAGTCAAATAAATATTAATATGGAAGAGAACAGATATGTAATCCTGGCCATAAATATAGACAAACGTATCAATTTATTCTAATGAACAACGTTCTTGAAACCAGGATTAAGAACAATACAAACAAAATGAAGTACTTAAAAGGTTAGATTGAAATTAAAACAAGTTTATGCTCACCATTTCTTCTTTAATAGGTATTACTTTAGTATTACATAATTTTTTTAATATTGGGATTCTAAAATTAGTTCATGATCGTAAAAATATGTAGACATGTTTGCAGTGTGAGATTGGATTTTACTTAAATTGAAGAACCCTCACGTTGAATTAAGGAAGAAGCTCATTACTAATATATAATTTATTCATTGCACAAATTAAAAGGAGAGATTAAAAAAATTACGAAATAATGTCCGCTCGGGGATTTGAACCCGGATTCCGGAAATCAGTTGGAATTGCCAGTACTACAGCGGAACAACTTGATGCTAAGATTCAAGTAATATTAATTATCTAAGAAACATTATGTCGCCTCTACAAAATTGAATAATCCGAAACATAACCCAAGTTTTATAGAAGAAATGACACTAGATGACCATTTTAAAGAGCTGCTATTTATAAATTAGTCAGCGCGTTTTGAAATTCAGCTTTTAGGTTCATATTTTCGTTATAAAAATATTCAAAATTGTCCTAAAATTAAGATTTTTAATTTAAAATTTCAGAAGTATTACCTAATTTTGAAATATTATACCCGAAAATGGCTATCTGTGCACTTGCTCCAGTTTTATAAGAAGAAAGCCCAACTTATAGACCACAAATTGGTCTACGAAACCTTTTGCTTTAAAATTAACTTTGAGATTTATAACTCAATTATGTGGCTTGATTTTTCAGTATTATCATTAAAAAGAAACTTCAGTATTACTAAAAAGATGTATAATCTGTTATATTAATAATTATTAGATTTCACACATATATATGTTACATTTATTTACAATCAATTCTTACAGAATTAAAGTCAAAGTATTGACTTCTTGTAAACTTTGCACTGCAAAATGACATATGAAAAGATTAATTGGAGAGCATCATTATTAACTTTGGATCCCATCATTATGTATTATTTCTTTATGGAATATTTAAAGTAAAAATAATAGTGATGCTCTCTAATTAATCTTGTCATATCTAATATTTTAATGGAATATTTAAAGTTAAAAAAGAAGGAAATTGGAGTGAATGGTCTAGTCAATTTTAGAGATTCCGAAATGTTAGTAGATCTTTTCTATCTTTCTTTTCATTTTATATTCCGACAGTTAGTAGATGTTGATGATTCTTTTCCTTTTATGTGGTGTCCATAATAATAATCTAATGACAACTTGAATAATAATTTAGCAATTATATAAAATTGACTGAGTTCAATTTTGGAATAAGAAAAGGGAAAAATGTGATTTATATTAACTTCCCTTCATAGTTAGAAATTAATTTTTCAATCCCGCCTTACTTTAATTAGTACAATGTCCAAACCAAACCAGATAATTTTTTTCTTCTTCTTCCTTTTTCTTCTTGGGAGAGCGACGGTGGTTTCGTCCTGCATATGCTGTTTGGTGTCCAAGTATTTATATTGAGCTCGACTAAATTCGGATTCATATAAAAAAAATTATATTATAAGTAAAATAATTTCTAACGAACGGCAAATTTTTATGCCGGACTTGAATATGAGATGTTTGATTAAAATAAAGACATACTTACCTCTCTAGTGCAATCCGAATTGTCATCATCTATTTCAACTATTCACTAGCTCATTTGAAAAAAACAAAACAAAATGTGAAAAATAGAAGTTCTTTTTACAAAGCCAAGACATGTCATGGTTATGCCATCCCAAATAGAAATGAGTGTATCCTTATTAAAGGACTAAATTAATACTTAATATAATATAATGTTGAAATATGATTAAAGTGGGGGCACGGAATCTGCATGTCTATATCTAAAGTGACAAACAAATAGTTGCCAATTTTCAATATAATTCCGTGTCCAATTTTCAAATATTTATTTTAATAGTAATAATTAAACTATAATTTTTTAAAAGCACTTAGATATAGCACAGTCAATAATTCAATATTCTGTTTGGAAGGAAAGAAACAAAGAAAAAACAGATGTGATGAATGTCACGGGTTTGAGTTTAGTGCTACCTAATATCTATCACCACATGCTTAGGAATTGCATCTTGTTTCTTTTTTAGTCTTTTCTTGGTTTTATTATAGTCACTAGAAAATAATATTTTTGGAATTTTGTTGTTTTGTAATTTAGTGAGTAAGTAGTAATTTAAGGTGTGATTTGATATCTCTACTTAAAGTTTGACAGAATAACATGTGTGCTAACATGCACAAAAAAGTGGCAGCATTCAAGTTAATTTCATCAATTTCCGAGGTCGCATATAAATAGTTTGATCAGCTGATCCTCCACTTAAAAGATATTACTAGTCACAGTTTAATGCATAAGTTTAAGAAAAAAAAATTATCATATATAATTGTAGTGAAATAAATAAAAAATACATTATTAATCAAAAGTCTTGATTCTAGTTTTGAGGGAAAAAAAATCTGGTAAAGAACATTTTACTTAAAATTAGACTTGCGCGATGTAAATTCAAATTAATCAGGACACACGTATGACGCCAAATGATTTCGATCTTAACACCAAAAAATGAAAGTGAAAACTATGGGAACCCAAATTTGTCACAGAAGACTTTTGTTCCAAATCTATATAGAGCATAAGCATTTTATGAGTATCTCTTCGTGATCGGTCATTCCTTCCTCCTTTTTCCATTAGCAGAAGAATTTTGTCGATTCTATCGGGATTGCCCGGCTCAAATTTTCTCGTACGCACTTAAAATACTCCTTTGTTAACAAAATATACGGAGTTAATGAGGTGAGAGGTCACCGTTCACCACCTTTTGCACTTGTTTTCACCCAGCTTTCATAGGGGTACTATGGTGCATTTGAGGCACCATGGGACAAAAGGGCTAGTGGTTGGGACCGACGATCGAGTGAGTCGTAAATTTTGGCACAAGTACTTCTTCGTCGGAACTGCATACATCGTATCTGACCCCGCTAGGTTCCAGAGCGATGGAACGAGAACCATAAGTGTTGCCACTTGTTTTACTCTTTCTATTCTTCTTCATTCACCGTAGTGTTTGTTTACTTCTCGTTTGCACCTATGGGGTGTCCACCTCACCCTATTGTAGGTATAAAGGATTAGGCAGCTCATCTGCTACCCTATGCAGCAGAGAATCGAGACTGGCCCACCTTCGTGAAATGCTTTGGGGCGAGAGTTCCATCTGGTAAGTGTTTTAACCTGTATCACTCCTTGACTGTATACTGTTATCCATTGATTTGACTCTTTACGATGACAGGTTGAGGAACTTCTAGGGGGAGGGCCCTAGTCCCTGCATTTCTATAGGTTGTTGCTGTTACAGGAATGTAATTTATTTTGAGTGAGTCCGTTCGAGAGGGTCATGCTCAACTAATACAGATGGGAGATCCTTCTTGCGATATGGTTGCGACACCTAGTGGACGATTCTATAATAGGGACGAGCCGTTATTGAGGAAAAGGAGGAGAGTGGAGCTTGGGAAGGATGTGGCAGTGGACACTGGTAAAAGCAGGAAAGATGCGTAGCGGACGGTGCCTATGCCCACGTTTTCGGCCGATGCCATCTTGGCGGTAGGTCTCCCTAAACGGAAGGGATTTACCCAAGAGGTGGTTCCGCGCGCTCCACTGAGGGTGGCGCATCGTGTAACGTCAAAAGTAGGCCTACACGTCAAGGGCGAAGGCTCAGGCTTGGATGTCGACCCGGAGGATGTTCGTGAGTTTTTAGAACGCCATACTCATGTGGAGGTCAGAGTGGAGGGTTCTGATCAACATATAGTTGTCCCCAGGGACTACAACTTGTTTTCAAACTGTGATCAGGTGGCGTATGCCTTAGCCCCTTTATGTGTTGCCCCCGAAGCGAGGTGCTTGGAGCGATGAACAACATGGTGTTGTCTTGGAACGTCGCCGACATGGCTTTACAGTAGATGTCTTTCTCTTCCTTTTCGTTGTTAGGTTTGCGTTGTTATTTTCGGCCTGTCTTTTTGTTTTAACTTTTTCTTGTTGTGCCAGACCCTTATCATGGAGATTGAGCACGAGCGTCGGGAAAGGAATAGGACGACCATCTACGGGAAGATGTCTTCTAAATATCAAGAATATCGCAGCAAGCATTGTGCGATGGGCGACATCTACAATCAAGACCCTGACTTCTAGCTATTTCGCGAAGGGCTCAAATAGAGGGAGGTTCAATTGGCACGCAAGGTCGAGGAGTTGTGGGAGCAAGATGGTGATTCCTTGAAGGTTGTCGCCTGTAACAATGAACTCAAGGCGTCCCTTAATGTGAAGTAAGATGAGCTCGAGTTAAGTAGCGGGGTGATGGCCAATAATGTCGACTTATAAGCAAAGATAGCTAGTTTGACAGTCGAATTGGGTATGAAACGGCAGAGATCAATGAGATCAAGGGTGAGTTGAGCGTGAGTGTCAATAGACCGGTGACTGTTATTTCTGAAGTGGCAGTTTTAGAAGATGCCCTCTATGTCTGTAGGTCGATGCGGACCAAGGAGAAGGAGCCATCTGAGCTTAAAGTAGCGAGGCTTGAGGGGCGTGTTAAGGATTTGGAGGTGGAGTTATCCGCATTGACCGGACAAGTGGCATTACTGAGAATGGAGAACGTGAGTCAATCTTCTACGTCAAATAGAAACTTTGTGATTGACACCATACTTTGCAAGAAAAGTCTCAAAAGCTCTATCGAAAAAATGAGACCCTCTATCACTTATGATTGTTCGAGGAGTGCAAACTTAGGAAAAATGCACTTCTTGAGAAATGCAACAGCACTGCGGGCCTCATTGTTGGGCAAAGCCACAGCCTCGACCCACTTTGAAACATAGTCAACCACCATTAGAATGTATGTGTTCCTACACGAGATACCAAAGGGGCCCATGAAATCAATGCCCCACACATAAAAAATATATACTTCAAGAATAGTATTCACATGCATCTCATCTTTCTCAAAATTCCACCCGCTCATTGACATTCGTCGCACCTCTTCACAAGTTCACTTGCATCATTGTATAAAGTTGACCATAAAACCCCACAACTAAGAACCTTCGAAGATTTCCTCGACCCACCGTGATGACCACCATAGGGAGAGGAATAACAAGATAAGATACTCAATTGCTCCTCCTTCGGGACACATCTTCGGATCACACTATCCGTGCAGATCTTGAACAAGTATGACTCATCCCAATAAATGTCCAAAATATCCCGTCTCATCTTCTTCCTTTGGTTAGAAAAGAGCTCATGCGGGATTATATCAGTGACAAGGAAATTAGCAACATCCACAAGCCATGGCTTACCATTACCGATACAAAAAGGAGTTGTTCATCGAGAAATGAATCATTGATCTCTAGGCCATCATGAGGCCTCCCCTCCTCCTCCAAGCGGGACAAGTGGTCTACCACTTGGTTTTTACAACCCTTCCGGTCCATAATCTCCAAATCAAACTCTTGAAGTAACAAGATCCATCGCATCAGCCTAGCTTTGAAATCCTTATTCGTCATCAATTACCGGAGTGCGGCATGCTCGGTGTGAACTATGACTTTGGCGCCCATGAGATGCATCCAAAATTTTTCCATTGCGAACACAATAGCCAAAATCTCTTTTTCAGTTATCGTGTAGTTCACCTGAGCATCATTCATTGTGTCACTCGTGTAAAACACCGGATGAAACATTTTATTCACTCTTTGACCCAAAACTACCCCAACCGATATATCTCTCGTGTTACACATGTGCTTAAAAAGGTAAGCTCTAATTGGGTGCGATAATAATAGGAGTGGTGGTCAACTTGCACTTGAGAAGTTCAAAAACTTGAATACATCCCTCATTGAACACGAACTTGGAATACCTTTCCAAAACCTTGCACAAAGGATTAACTACTTTCGAAAAATCCTTGATAAATATCCTGTAGAACCCCGCATGCCCAGGAAAACTTCTAACCCCATTGACAAGAGTCAGGGGAGGGAGCCTTGAAATTACCTCAATTTTAGTTTTGTCCACCTCGATACGATGCCTTTAAATTTTATTGCCAAGGACTATGCCCTCCTCAATCATGAAGTGGCATTTCTCCCAATTGAGCACAAGATTGGTTTTTTCACACCGGGCCAACACCCTATCAAGATTCTTCAAGCATTCATCAAACGAGTATCCCAAAACATAGAAGTCGTCCATGAACACCTACAAAATATCTTCCATCGTGTTGGTGAATATGTCCATCATATACCACTGGAATGTAGCTGGTGCATTACACAATCCAAATGGCATCCTAGAAAAAGCAAAGGTACCATATGGGCAAGGGAATGTGGTCTTGTCCTGATCTTCCGGAGCAATCAAAATTTTGTTTTACCCAGAATACCTATCCAACAAAAGTAGAAGGCACACCCAGCAAGTCGATCTAGCATCTGATAAAGAAAAGGCAATGGAAAGTTATCTTTGCGGGTCACTTTGTTCAACTTGTCGTAATTCATGCACACCCTTCATCTGATGACTGTCCTTTTAGGAATTAGCTTATTTTGTGAATTTGTAACCACGGGCAAACCACCCTCTACGGAACACATTACACTGGTGATGTCCAAGAACTATCAGAGATGGGTAGACAACCCCGACATCCAACCACTTGATCACCTCATTTTTTCGAAACTTCTTGCACTGCTTCCTTTAACCTCGTTTGATGTTCCAATGAGGGATTTGCATCATCTTCACGAATAATCTTGTGCATACAAAAGGCGGGGCTTATCCCCTGAATATCAGCTAAAGTCCATCTAATTGCCTTATTCCGTTTTTGGAGCACCGCCGATGTGGCATCTATTTGCATATTAGTAAGATAAGAGAAAAGAATAACTAGCAAAGTTGAACTAGAGCCTAAGAATTCACATCTGAGGTGTGGAGGCAACGGCTTCCACTCCAATACAAGAGGTTCCTGAATTGAGGGCTTTGTTGGTGGAGTCTTCCTATTCTCAAGATCCAAAGAGAGTTTCTGCTGCTCATAAGAGTAAGAGTCCATTCCATGTAAAGCATTAACACACTCCACCGACCTTCATCCTCATATACATCAACCTTCATCCTCATTTACATCAAGATTCAACAAAACTCCCTCTAAAGGGTCCTCCACATTGATCATTGCACTAGTATCATCAATTTTCACTGCCGTGACAAGGTTGGGCTGCTTCATTGACTTACACATGAAAGACCACTTTTTCATCACCCACTCGAATAGTTAGTTCCCCTGCTTCCACATCAATTAAGGCCTTCCCAGCTGCAAGAAAATGTCTTCCCAAGATTATAGGCACCTCAAAATCGATTTCGCAGTCAAGAATCACAAAATTAGCTGGTAAGACAAATTTGACTATCCAGACAAAAACATCAACAATTATACCCAATGGTCTCTTCATTGTTCTATCCGCCATTTGCAATCTCATGGAAGTCGGCCTTGGTTGACCAATACCCTAAGTCTTGAAAACTGAGTAGGGCATCAAGTTGATACTTGCCCCTAAATCACATAGAGCTTTTGTAAAGTCTGCACTTTCAATTGTTCAAGGAATGATGAAAGAACTAGGGTCTTCTAGCTTCGAAGCCATCGAGTGCACTATTGCACTAACTTTGTGGGTCATCTTGCTAATTTCACAATTCATGGATCTTTTCTTTGTCACCAAGTCTTTCATAAATTTAGCATAACCCGACATTTGCTCTAGAGCCTCCATTAAAGGCACAATAATAAATAAGCCCTTCATCATGTCAATAAATTCCTTAAACTGATTCTCATTTTTCTTCTTCGCGAGCCTTTGAGTATAAGGTGGATGTGGCCTTGGCAAAGAAGCCTTGGCTTTTGGAACAACCGTTTCCAGTATGTCTATTATGTGTTCCCTAGACGGGTTCACGTCATTCTGTGTTTTCACTTCTTGATCTTGAATGTCAATCCTCACTTCCTCAATCACGTTCTCATCAATCACATTCTCAACCGTCAAAGGAATCTCAATTCTCTCGCAACTTAACTTCATAACTCAAAATTTCTTGTTATTTGGAGGCATTCATATCTCCGGCTCGTCCGCTCCTTGTAGTTAACGTCATTATATGCCTGGAATTATTCCCACGGGTTGACTACCGTATCACTAGGTAGAGCCCCCTTAGGGCGAGTATTAGAAGATTGTGAGATTTGGCCTAATTGAACCTCCAAGTTTCTAATTGAAGTATTGTAGGAAGCCAACTCTGCATCCGAGTCAACATTCTTTTATATCATCTGTTCAAACATCATTTCAATTCTCCCCATTTCATGGTTCGATGAACTAGGACCTTGGAATGGAAATGGGGGTGGATTGTTGGGTTGTTGATACATCGGGAGCCTTTGAAAGCCTTGCCCCTGATTTTCTTGGTTGCTATTGTTCCAACCGCCCTGATTGTTGTTTTCACCCCAATTGTTGTTGTTGCAATTCCAATTACCTTGATTGTTCTAATTATTGCTTTGGTTGCCCAATTTGAATTTTGGATGTTGTTCCCTCAATTACCATTCCCTTGTTGTAGTTGATTTCTCCAATTGCCTTGGGATCTCCATTGTTGTTGGTTGGAAGAATTGCCCTTTAGCCTTAATAGTTATTCACGTATTGCACTTCTTTATTTTGCTCATCATAACCATCATCTTGGTCAAATTAATCCGAACTCCCTTGGTTTTGTTGACTTCTTTGTCTTCTTTTGTTTACTAGCATGTTAACACCCTCCATAACATTTACGTGTCATGGAGTTTGAACCTGCTATAATTGTGCTTTTGCTAGCTGGTTCATTGTGGTTGTCAGTTTTGTTATTGCCTCCCCATGACCATGAAGCTCTTGGTGCAAGTGAATAACCGTGGGGCCACCCTGTGAAAGTGAACGGTTTGACGTTAAAAATGCCAAACTTTAATATAGAAATGTCTTACAATCAGTGTTCTTGGCAAGAAAAGCAAAAAAACCCCCCCCCCCCCCCCCCCCTAACAAGGTTTTTTCCCTGTTATATCTGAACCTAAAAAATATGTCATAGGGAATATTCACGAGTATACTCCTAATGCTCCCGTTGGGCCTATATTATTATAAAAGTCATACCTTCTCCGTTCGTTGTTTGTCGTTCTCTGTAGGACGTCGAGCTATGAGAAGCTCGTCTTCTATCATATTTGTCAATATCCGTGGTTGTCCAAATTTGAATCGATACAGCAGGCAGAGGCTACTGTATTAGATATATATTTTATACGATTAATATATAAAGAATTCAATCTGTGATATATAGTAGATAATGGGGAGCATATCCTTCATTTCTACTCTTTCCTTTTTTAGTTCCATGTGAACGTATAATAAGTTTGATTCTTTAGCCGCTTTCTGTAAACCCAAATGCACCGGCATGTCCCCCACGTCTGTATTAAAAGTTCAAAGAACAAGAAACCATAATATTACTAGCCTATTTTGTTTCAATTATTTATATGTCTTATTTTTTTAGATCCATTTCCAGGAAATCATATATGTTTCATAAATATTTAATTATGACATTCTCGTTTATGCTAATGACACTCCCTTATAAGTTATAAGTAGGGGTATTCATAAAAATTCGAAAAATCAAATAAACTTAAAACCAAATTAAACCGACCAAAAAAGTCGATATTTTTCGGTTTGGGTTAGTTTTTGTTTTGAATTTTAAAAATCGATCAAATTTGATTTAGTTTTGGTTTTAATCAGTAAAAAATCGAACCAAACGGATTATATATATAGCTACTTCAAATTTATTATTACATCTATAAGTATGTATATTGTTATACAAAATTTCAAAAAAATTATGGTAAATGATAATAGTTTGCACTTTTAATATAGTTCTTTACCTTTATATTCCAGTTTGATTGGTAGTTTTCTTTTGTTTAATGCAAGAATCCATTTCGTGTTAATAACATATTTTTAATTGAGTTCTTAATTTTGTCCTCCGTAGAAACTCCAATTCTAATCTTTTTTTAAAAAACATTATTTCGACCCACGAAGTATTATATGTTTATGTAAGATTTGGAAAAACATCAAGTATTAATAATTGATTTAGTATTTCGAATTTATAATTTATAAGTCATACAAATATAATTTTAGGATAAACAATAATTTTATCTTTCTTCTTTCAATTTCACTTTCAACTAAGCTCAGCAGGACCCTCCCACTGTTTCCAACGCTGCTCCATTAATTTTTTTTCATCTTTAATGCTACAAAACGACATATTCCCACTTCCTTCGGATTCTCTCTCTCTTTGCCCTTCATTTTCTTTCATAATTCCTTTCTAGCATGACCTTTTCGGCTTTCATATCAACGAAATTAAGTGTAGTGGGCTCGAGTTTAGGGGGATGTTTATCTGTTTGATTCGATTATGAATATTATCGATCTAATATATCGGTTATTGATTTATAAATTTAATAAATTAATAATTGAATAGATAAAATATTAATTATCTAGTATTGATTAATCGATTATTGATTATTATCATTTTACCTAATAAGATAATTCAATTTAGAGTTAAGCAAAAAAAAAAAAAAAATCACTCGAGTTAAATAAAAAAAAAATGAATTCACATATCGTATACTATTCATTTTTGCGTTCTGTCCATTGACCACAATTGGAATAGTCCTAATTCTTCAATAACAGCTGTCCAAATACATTAATAATAATACAAACTTACAAAATAGCAGCAATTTTACCTTAAATAAACAATTCCAAACACATAGTACTAACAGTTCCAATTCAAGTTAAAAGACAACAACTACTCAATTTTTATAGGCTTCACCAAAAAATTAGTAGATAAATACTTGTCAAACCGCAAAAATTCCCACAAAATGTTCCAAAACATTAGTTGCTCCTTCGATATGATAACAACAATAGTTGATTTAGAATTTTTATTTCACACAATACCTGCAATCCACAACCGTCGAAATCCTCAAATAGTCCAATATAATATGGATGTTGTTTGTCAAATGCCTAACCTTAAAAAAAATCATAGAGCAATCCCTTTTGAAGATGCATTTTGTTATAGAAATTAAAGGCCTATGTACAAGACTAAAGACTTACGCTAGAAATAACTAACAAAGTCTATGAAGAATGAAGATGAAACAATTGAAGAGTGCCGCTAAGAAAGAATAGGAGAAAACGAACTGAAGCCCTAGCATATGTATATACTTAAGGGAAAAGTCGTAGTTTTATTAATTCTTATTGGGTTATCGGTTAACCCATTAACAAAATTAGCAAATCGAGGTCTGGACCGATAACCCAGTAGTGAAAAAATTCTAAACTGTTACCGAATCATTAACTCAACAACCCGATGCCGATATTCCAATAATAAATTAATTGTTTGGGTTATTAGTTTTACCCGATATATGCTCAGCCCTACTCAAGCCCGGTAGCAATAGCAAGGTTTCTACGTGACTTATAAGTTACAAATTTTTTCATTCTAGAATAAGTTATTAATGCTTGTATTAGAATATTGATTGCCTACACCATATCTTTTAGAGTGTCGACTCTTTTTTCGGACCTTACGTAAACGCGAGATGCTTCGTACACTTGGTTGTTCTTGTTGAAAAAAATTAGTTATGGAGAATAATAATTAGCTTGAGGCGTGTCAAGGACATTGTCCTTAAGGATATTTCACCTACACAATACTGAATAAAATTAGGCGTATCCCCGAGGATTCAACAAGCTCTTCCAGTTATTAAATTGTGAATAAAACTAGCAAAAAAACCAAGAAAGAAACCCAACATATAGGAGGAAAACATGACTCAGAAAGTTATATTAGAAAGTGTGTCTTTAGCTCTCCAAAAATCATATTTATTTAGGAGTTGCTACATCGACTAGATAACGGCTAGTAACGGTCTTAGTTTGACTCTATTAATTGTAAAATATTTTACTAAATAGTAAGTAGATTTAAATAATACTTCAAAAAGAAAAAAATTTTCAAACCAAAATGGACAATACCTTTTGAGATATTGATGGCTAACTGCACAAATAGTCGTTTTTAGGGTCGTTGGATAGATAATAGACGAAATTTATATATTGGTGTCAATGGTTCAAAACTTTGTCAGAGACAACCTATCTCACATAAGGTATAAATAAAATTTTCATACGTTACATCTTTCTCAAACCTCATTTGTTGAGAGTTCAAAGCTTCAGATCCAAAGGTTTGAATAGGATGAAGAAGAAGACGCAACAACACCAACCATAAGAGCAGTCTGAGTTATTTAAAAACTTACTAAACATTAAATATTTTAA
The DNA here is from genome assembly GCA_034376525.1 of Nicotiana benthamiana. Classification (NCBI taxonomy): domain Eukaryota; kingdom Viridiplantae; phylum Streptophyta; class Magnoliopsida; order Solanales; family Solanaceae; genus Nicotiana; species Nicotiana benthamiana. Next base: position 49,917,936 of record CM067330.1, on the reverse strand, counting down.
AAGGTAAATGTATTTTAAATAGAGGCAGCAAGATTAGATGTGCATCTCCACCTAATTGGTAATTTGTTAAGGATCATTAACTATTCGGTTTTAAATTTTTCATCTTCACGTAGTGTCACACATTATGCTTTTTCCCTCTAGATTGATTTATTTTATCGAGTAATTGATAACTAAAACGATAACTATCAATAACCTACTAGCTGATATTCAATAGCTGATATTTTATTGGTTCGATTATTATTGTAGCATATTTATAAATTGCTAATCGATATGCTAAATTAATAATATTCATAATTGAATCGAACCGACCAATATTCATTCCTAATTCTCGAGTCCAAAAATTCATCAAGATAAATAGTTTTATTTGATTAAGTGCATAGTGGTTCATCTTATATAACTTCAATATAAACGAAATAAATTAGTGAAGCTACTAGTATTAAATATATTCTCAAAATGTTATATTTCGAGTTTTATTATGAAGTCTCATAGCATTTCAATCTAGTTGAAGAGATAAATTAGTCAAATTGTAGATGTCTTTTTATCATGAAATATCGGATTCATAATTCATAGATCACCTTATTTAGATAGATGATGAAATTGATTTTTATATAGATAAAAACTAATATCACGACAAAAAGGTAGTATAAATACTAAGTAAAAATTGTACGGAAGTATTTGATTGTCCCATTAAATATGTACTCTTTTTTTTTTTTTTTTAAATTTGTACTTACTACTTAAACAATCTCAAGCTTTTTTTCTTCTTCGGCCAACAATTATTTTATATAGTATTTGTAAATATATTTTAAGGTAATTTATGATGTTTTATAGTGGTAAGTTGTTGTGGTGTTTTATTTTTTATTTTTTAAAATTATTGCTCAGGATTTCTTCTTTTTTCTTTCTTAATTGCAAAATGAGTTTGTTAGATTCATTATTGTTTGAAAATTAATGATTGAGGTTTTGTTCTTGATGATAATTGGAGGTTATGTTTCAAATCTGATCTCATTTGGAGTAGACTTAGGTATTAAATAGTATATTGGATTGTTAAAATCCGAAGAACAAATTTCTGTTTTTGGAAAATTTACACTCCAGACTCATTGGCCTTAAGTGCATGCGAACTGACACTTTTTACTTCAGACTTATTGGCTTTAAGTGTATGAAAAAGTTTGGTGCACTTCGGACCTTTTGGCTACTTTTTTAATTCAGACTTATTAGCCTTAAGTGCATGCAACTAATGGTTGCATTTCAGACATGTTTGACCTTAAGTGCATCTGAAGTGTAATTTTTTCACTTCAGACTAATTTTTTTTAACTTCAAATCCGATAAGTTTGAAGTTGATTGTAAAGTGAATAGACTTGCAAATTATTTTGCAAAGTAAGTATATATTTAATTGTGACCCCAAAATCGAGTATACATACAAAAGCTCCAAATATTAAATATCACTTTCATCCAATCTAAATCTATGAAATAAAAGTAATAAATTTCACTTTGGGGCCAGTTACTTGTTACCTTGTGCAGATTTGGCAAAAAATGCCAATGTACTTTCTCCTATCTCCTACTTTCTTATTAATGATCCAACTTCCCCCTTTACTTCTAATTTCTTTCACGTGAGTACTCAATTCAAATATAGAAAAACTTCAAGTATTAAGAGATGTTATTCTTATTATTTCAAGATTGTTCGATAACATGTATTCTGTTCGAAACAATCCAATAAGTATTTCGGGTGAAAAAATAGTAGATGTTTTAATTTTTGAAACCAATACTTTTATTATTGTATGACGTGTATAATAAATTTTGCACGATAATAGTAATCTATTAAAAAAATTCTTTCTATATATTTATATGAGAAAAGTGTGCATACACATATATATAGCCTTGAACCAATTATAAAATTATCTCTATAGTGTAGGAATCTTCCCCAAATCCTACTTAAATATTATATTTTTTATGTCTCGGTCTGTCTTCCCAGATATAATATATATTGAATATAAGTTATATTACTAACCCCTGTCTCTCTACCCCTTCCCACCCCCTAACCCCCCACTGTACATTCTATCCCAATTTCGTAGTCCCAAAAAGTCGAAAAATCGAAGCATCAATCTTGGCTTAAGTTTCATTACTAAAATCAGTCTTGTTCAACTCATTCTCTTATGCACCACCCCGCCAATCTCGCAATCCCACCCCTTTTTCCCTCCCTTATGTCCAAACAACTAAACTCATTATCTCTCTCTTCCCTCTTTACACCAATATGTCTCTCTTCTTCTTCTTCTTCTTCTTCATCTCCCTTTTACCCTTTCTCCCTTCTTCTTCTTCTTCTTCTTCTTCTTCTCTTCACTATCCTTTCAGTAAGCTCCACTTTAACTAACTTCAACTTCATCATTTACCCCAACTGTTTTACTCTTAACTAACTTAACTAACTCTTCTTTTCCCTCTTTTTCTTGCAGATTATTCATTACATATAGATTGCGGAAGTCTTTCAAATTCAACTGACGTCTTCAACACGTCATGGCTTTCCGACCGTTACTTTACCGGCGGGTCAACCTCCGTTGTATCTGAGCCTCTCCACTTTCAACACCCACAAGAAAAAACCCTCCGTTACTTCCCCGTTTCCTCCGGTAAAAAGAACTGCTATGCAATTCCCAGTTTACCCGCCGGCGGCCGTTACCAGCTCCGTTTATTCACTGTCTACGATAATTACGACGGAAAATCACATTCCCCATCGTTTGACGTCTCCGTCGAGGGCAATGTCGTCTTTCAATGGCGGTCCCCTTGGCACGAATCTATCTCACGCGCCGGCGCGTACTCCGATCTGTTTTTCACTATCGATGATGACGACGTGGCGGATGTTTGTTTTTACAGTATTGCCACTGATTCGCCCGTGATTGCTTCACTTGAAATCACGCAAATTGATCCGGCTTCTTATTTAGTCAATGATAGTTCAATTTTGGTCAATTATGGTAGATTTTCTAGCGGGTCGGATCAATGGGGACCCGGCTTTAGTAACGATACGGATCGGTTCGGCCGGTCATGGCAATCGGACTCCGATTTTAGGTCTAAGGTTGCGGGAGTAACCACTGGAGCCCAAATTAAGGCTATTTCTGCAATTAAAGATGTGGTTAATGTAGATAAAGCACCAAATTATTTTCCTTTAAAGTTGTATCAAACTGCAGTTACCGTAATTGGTGAAGGAGGTGAATATTTGGAGTATAATTTACCCGTGGACGCGAAATTGGATTACTTGTTGTGGTTTCATTTTGCTGAGATTGATGTAAGTGTGAATAAAGCTGGGAAAAGGGTGTTTGAGGTGGTGGTGAATGGTGAGAATGTGAGTAGAGTGGATATTTATGAGAAAGTTGGGAGCTTTGCTGCTTATGATTGGAGTTATGTTGTTAAGAATTTGAGCGATACTGAGTTGAATGTGAGGCTTGTGCCTGTTGTGGGCTCTCCCGTGATTTGTGGACTTGAAAATTATGCGATTATTCCACCTGATGTCAAGACTCTTCCTCAACAAGGTATACCGAAATGACAAGTTATAGTATGTTCTTTAAAATATCAATGTACTTTCACCTGTTATAGAAATTGTTTTCCGTTTTCTTAAGGTTACCAATTTGATGTTTGTATAGAAAATTATCTGCAGTTGCCTTTTACACTGTCAATTCATCGAACTTACCAAAATTTTAGTATATATCATGAACTCATTGCCGTAGTGTGCTTTTTTGGTAATTGAGTTAGTTGTGGATGTTCTTTTTAGCAAAAGTTGTTGTCCGTGTTTGCAGTTGTTGCTATGAAAGCGTTGAAGGAGTCACTTAGAGTTCCGGATAGGATGGGATGGAATGGTGACCCTTGTGCTCCTACTACTTGGGATGCTTGGGAAGGTGTTGCATGTCATCCAACTAAGAACGGATCGCTCGTGATCTCCCAAATGTAAGTTATTCTTTTCTCTCTCTACTGTACGTGGATACATGTTCAATAACGATGGAAGAATGTGTGAGCTCGTAGTTGGTGTCTACCATGCTTGATATCATAATTGAGGTCATACCTTTACTGCTAGCTTGGCACGTGTCATAATCTGATAAGGGGCACATACTAACATGTGATGATAAGCACGGCATGGGTGATATAGTAACAATATATACTGTGTCTGTGTGTGTTGAAAACATTAGGGTTTGCTAGAAAACTGATGTGGAAGATCGAGAAACGAATCCATGTCTTACTTCTAGTTGCAATACAGAGTTGCAGCGCACAATTAGAAGTGGATGGAGTTTTTAGAGCAATGAAGCATAGCATGGGATATTGAGTTGAATGAACAATGTAGAACTTGCTGCGCAAGTACCTGGCGCAGAAGATGTATGCCTTGCAGGTCTTTTGCCTATGGCTAAATACCGTAGTGCTCTGTGGTCTTAACTCGAAAAGACGTTTCAAAATATTGTTTCAAGCTTAAGAACCCAATTCCATGGAAGTTATTGTTTGAAATTTTCAGGTGAGGCATTTGAGTTGGTATGTCAATTCACTTAATGAAATCATGGAAAGAAGTGTCATGGAATTAATTCAGATTTCAGATCCATTAGTACACAAGCCCTTGGAAACCACTGTGGTTGGACTAGTGGATCTTTTTTCCACAGCTCCAGTTTCTCTTGCATTCTTATCCTGCCAATCTCACCTCTAACTTGGGAAATGATGTAATGATTTATTTCAATTTGTGTGTCAAAGAAAAAAAGAAAAGAACTTTCCCCTGTAAAGAATATCCCCTTCACTTTCTGTTGTTTAATTCAATGTGATAACTAAAGCTCCACACATATATCCTTCTTGATTCTGTTAGTTCTTATCTTTCAGAGATCTTGGAAGTCAAGGCTTGAAGGGATATATCAGTGACCAAATTGGGATTTTGTCTAATTTGGTAAGCTTGTAAGTATCAGCTGTCAATTTCTTACCTCTTAACAGTTTATCTCTTAAATACCTGCATTTCACAGGTTAATCCTCCTGTGTAGTTTCTGTACTTACTCACTTAGTGGTCCTTATAAAATGAATAAAGAGGTATTCAACGAAATCGGATACACTGACATTCTTGTATTTGCATATGCTCATTATTTTTCCCTGACGAATAAATACTTTCGATTGGATCATTTCAGTTGCACCAACTTCTTTCTTCAGTTTCATTGTTTGTTACATGTGTTTGCAAATATTCATTCTACCTTCTCTTTCTTTTTGCCAAACAGGAACTTGAGTTCTAATTCTTTGGGAGGTTCTCTACCATGGGGATTGGGTCAGAAGTCTCTTGTGAAACTGTAAGACCATATATTAGCACTGTGTTCTTGATCATAATTTTTTTGCTTGGAATGGTCTGGTGTTTTGCATCTAAGAACTATGAGTTATCAAGTCCGGCTTATATAAATTGTTGAATGTTATTGGAGTCCTGAATGCACAACTCCTGCAATATTTTTCTGATTCACACACTTGCCACTAGCTTAACAACTTACCACTTGTGAATTCCTCTTATCCTCTGGACCTTTTTTTTGGTTGAGATGAGGTCCTTTTTTCCATGGGCCTTAGCTTGAAGTTTTGCTTAATTAATTTTATTTGAACTAACAACAGTCATTTTTTAAAGCTTGAACTTTGAACTCCTCCCAGCTATGCCTTATTGAAGTGTTTTTTTTTTCCGCTCCATTTTCCCTAGAACTCTTATCTATTTTTTATGTTCTTGTTCAGTGCTTTCTAATTTAGGTTATATTGGGGGTACCCCATCCTCTTTCTCTCTTTTGAAGAGCTAACCCCTTCTGTAAAAGGGAAAAGAGCTATGCCCTTTTGTCAAACTGGTTTGCTGTTGTGTTCTTGGTATTTGAAGCTTGCAATTCATCATTTGGAAATCTTTTGTGCAGGGACTTGTCAAATAACAAATTTACCGGATGCATACCTGATAGTTTAGCTTCTTCCACCTTGCAGTTTGTGTAAGCTTCATTCTTGTTCTCCTTCATCTTTTCATGGATTTTTTGCTGCTTATTTTAGTTTTTTGGAGGTACCGGTTGGTTATTGCATGATTGTTTGCAGAAAGCAGGATAAGTATATGGGTTGTAAATCATTGGAATTCAGATTAAAGAAATTTATCTCCTTCGAATTATATTCTGCCTACTTCTAACAGTTCCACTGTAAATTTGCTCAGGTATTTGAACGGTAATGAACTAGAAGGCCTAGTACCGGAGAAACTTCTTTCCATTGGGGTCCATGGTGGAGCTATTGAGTATGTCATGCGTAATCTGGCTAAAGTTCTTCCTTTATTATAATTTTAAGTACTTTTAGTAAATTTTTAATTTTCAAATCAGTGCTACTAATCAAACAGGGCTGATTGACGAAGAATGTGTCTTTTCTGCTGATGTCATTAGTACCAGAATTGAGATGCTCCCTCTGTTAATTACTAGTTTAGGCTGTTAGAAATACCTTATGGCAAAATGGTTTAAATTGGATTTGCCCTTTGTTTCATGACCTATAAAAGTAACTTTGCTGGTCACACTATTGCCATCAAGACTTTTGTTCATTTGATCTTCAATATTTGATCATGCCTGCTATCTGTTGCCGTAAGAAAGGACAATCTCTTGGTATCTTAATTAGGTAAAGCCAAGGAATCCTTAGTAGCTTAAGAAGGTTGTTTTTTCCTTTTGGTTTTCTCTGTAATTTATTTTTAACATTCCGAACCCTGAAGCCCCGATTGATTAACAACAACAACAACAACTACCCAGTATAATCCCACAAAGTGGGGTCTGGGGAGGATAATATGTAGACGCACCTTACCCTACCCGAAAGGGTTGAGAGGCTGTTTCCAATCTGACCCTCGGCTCAGGAAAGGAAAGGAAAGGAAAGGAAAAACAAAAACAAAAACAAAAGAGCATTAGTAAGCCCCGACTGATTAGTTTCTAAAAATACCTACTTTCCTGTCAGAATGTTTTTGTGTTTTAATTAGAAGGTAGCTCTATATAAGGGAAGCAGCCAAAGGGTTGTAGAATAATTATTGCTGTTTTTTGAACTTTGCGCATATAATCCTTTGTAACAGCTAGTTGGTTTGTGATGAATTGTAAGACACTATGTGGGAGTGCGTTCAATTGAAAAATGGAAAATAATTTTTGGGAGCTGAAGGGGCATTTTGAGGGCTTCTTGGAATTAAAGTAGATCATGGAGGAGGCAATAGTGGAGTGTCTTTTATCAAACATTTCTTTGACTTGCAAAATAGCACGGAATTACTCAATTTCTTGTTCATCGAACAAGTTCAGATGGCTAATTGAACTTGAGATTTCATTAATATTAAAGTTCGAATTCTACTACCAGTTTGGTGACATAAATATTAGGAATAAATTCTACTAGGAAACAACACTATTATTTTGGGAAGAAAGATTATATCATTAATGCTTTAGTTTGTTTTAGAGATTATTTTGCATCAACTGTTTTTGCTTGTCTTAAACATGAAGAGTCAATCATAACACAATGGTGCCTTCTGGGTGGGTGGGGGAGGGTGGAAGAGAGAAGAAAAATGAAACTGGTGTTGCCTACTTTTGGTTCGACTCTTTTGTCCTCTAAACTCCCTTCAGGAAATGTAGAACACGAAAAATACATTTTACTGTAAGCTTTCTCCTAGAAAATGAGTATAATATAGTAAAATTATTAGTTATCTGGTGGACTCCCCATTTATTCTGTTCTCTTGATAAAAATTCTGCAAGACTGGTTCTTTTGTAGGGGTTTGTATTTTGTTTCTTCCTTCATGTACTAGTTGTTTTACTGACAGAAAGCATATTGCTTCCACAGCCTCTCTGGTAATAAAGGGTTGTGTGGAGGACCTACCTTGCCGGATTGTCCGCTATTTTGGAATAAAGAGGGTCTCTCTACAGCTGGTAAAGCTGCAATTGGAATATCATGTCTAATATTTGTTTGTGTAGTACTGTTCGTGGCATACATCTGCTACAAAAGGAGGCAGAATGATTATGACTTTGGTCTTCCGCATGAACTAATGTGTAAGTGGTTTCTGGACCATTACAACATTATATAGAACTGATTATAGATCTAAGGAGTAGAGCCATGATTCAGAAAGCTTCACTGTTAACTGATTATAGAACTACTTTCATGTGACATCCTGTTTTTGAGGTCAAGTATACATTATTCTCCTTCATTAAGTCTAAAATAAAATGTAAAATTGCATTAAATGGTTTAACAAGATTGCACTACCCCGTGATCAGGATAATATGAGTTCTAAGGTTGTAACGCAAGTACCATAGTAAATGTCAGACAGTGCTCTGTGTCAGCTAAAACAGATATATACATATTCCAGCTACGTAACTGAATTGTACTTTCTTACGGAATAGCATAGATATGGTCTTTCTTCATTGCTATATCATAGACATAGATGCTATGGTCATAGATTGCCTGTAATATACTTACATAATGTCTCATATGATGTCCACTTGTTTTCCACCATTTGTTCCCCATATTCGGTTCTTTATCTGCCTCACTGACTTTGAAAATATCCAAACTTAACCAATAGGTGGCTTTTAATAATTATATTGTGTAATATTTGTTCTCGCTTATATACTTATCAAAGAAAAGTATTTGTTCTGGCTGATGACTGATGATAGAGCTTTAAGTTGGTTGTGTGGTATGATATTTGAAGCTTTATCACTCATGGCTCTGCTCCTTCACATTTCACTTTGTCACGGATTTGTATTATCACATTCTGAGAGAAGTATGCATTGTCAACTTTGTATCTGTCACTAGAATCTCGGGATAGCAAGTTCACACATTTATATTTAACTACTCCCTCTTTTATTGAGGGTCAACTAGACTTACATTAAATTGAAGGATGTTTGATTTATTTTCTTAACATGAAATTATGTATTTTCCTGTCGGATATGGTGGATGATAGGTAATTTAAGGTAGTTCAATAGTTGGGATTTTCAGTTTGCACTGTTGTCCATTCTAGACTACGGACTAATCTCTACACCTCTCCACCTTCCAAAATTTATCTCAACAGCATTAGCTGCAAAGAGGAATAGGTATCAGCGGCAAAAGTCGCTGATGACTCTAGAAATGGAGAGCCAGCATGCCAAAGGATTTATACCAACATACAACGCAACATGACATAGCTTGTACTTGTGGGAAGAGACTCTGAGTTTTGATGGTGTTCAACTTGCCAAATAGAGACAGATAGAGAACATTGATTGTATCCGATACAAGGTGCTGTGGATATGGAGTTTAGAGTGGGCACAAGAGATAGACACAGAGGAGAGATAGACACAGGAGTTTTTGCCATTTTCTCAAATTGTGTCCCTAGAGGATGTCCAGAAAAGTGCAGATTGTTTTGTAGAGTTCAATGTATGCTAATTTGTTCGCGAATCGACCAAACAGATAGGCAAATGCCTCCCATTGTATCATACCCAATTTTGGGCATTTGACAAACATATATGATTGTGACTCAACATTGTAATGCACATATATATAGAGAACTTTTCTTTGTTTGATCGATCCCATAATTTACATTATTATGTACTGATATTGATGTTACAATACTCTATGAATTTGACATTAAGCAGAACTATCCCTCATGGTTGGATTAGGTCTTGTTCTATCTTGAAAAACAACTGTTGAGTCAGTAAAATGACCAAACCATATTAGAAGATATGAATTTGAATTGTGATGGATAACTTTCCAAAATAGCACCGGCTAGTCAGTCTTCGGACTGGTCATTCAAAAATAGCCGGCGTTTGCAAAGTTATTGAAAAATAGCCATGATTTTGCTGCAACGCAGAAATTTCCAGCATAATACATTGGAGATCGGTGCATCTGTGTATAACTTCCAGCATATTATGTTAGAACTCAAACACGTGAAAAGTTCCAGTATAATATACTAAAGATTGGAGCACCCATGTATGAACTTTCAGCATATTATGGTGGTGGATCGGTTTATTATACTGGAGTATTTTTCGAATTTTGAACATTGGTTTCGTTCAGATTTATCTTTACATAAAAAAGTGGTTAAATTTCAATTAGAACTGTGACTATTTTTAGATGACCACTCGTAAATCTAATTATTTTTAAATTTCATACTACATCAATATTGACAAAGGGACAATGTCAGAATGGTAGCAACAACAACAGGAAGTATACAACAACAACAACAACTACCCAGTATACTCCCACCAGGTGGGGTCTGGGGAGAATAATATGTAGATAAGCCTTACCCCTGCCCGAAAGGGCAGAAAGGCTGTTTCCAATCGACCCCCGGCTCATAGGATAAAAGAAAAAACAGCAGTAAAACAAAAACAAAGACAAAAACAAAAACAATAAATTCATTAACTTTACTAATAGCCTAAGATAACAAGATTATTTCACCCACAAAAGTGTATAATTTCAAAGGTGGGAATCTTCTTGGTTTCTCATTTGAGACGACATCAAATATCAGTAATCTTACCTTTTTTGGATATACCGACTGCTCACGGGGCAAACATAAATCAAATTGAGGATGAGGAGGGAAGTGATATCGTTGTCGATTTTTATTGTTGAATTCCCTTATTTGCATCTTCAAGTGTTTCAGTCGATCCTAATTATCTATTATCAATATTTCGGCTGCTTAAGCTGGTATAGATACAAAAGTGGCTACAACAGAGCAACCGACTCCTAGATCTAAATAGGCACACTGCATCTACGTCTGGGTGACCATTTTCTTTTTTGGCGTTTTCGGGCAAAAAACACAAATCAAACACGATTTACAAATTTTCCTAAGTTACAATACACACCATTCATTAATCCGGACGACTAACTCAGAATCGCTTAACATTTTGCGGGCCTATAAAACCAACCTAAGGAACAATAATCATTACTTTGCCATGATCATTTTTTCTTTTTTGGAGTCCTATAAAAAGGAATTTAGCACGATTCCCACATTTTCGTATGCTAACCATGCCATCTTTATGAACTCAGACGATCGTCTCCGAATCACCTAAAATTTTGCGTGCCCATAAAAAACAACCTCAAGAACAATAGTCGTTACTTTGTCACTAGCTAATTGCTGTATCTTCGATTTCTTGTCAAGCTCTCTTTCAAACCAAATAGAAATAACTGGCATGATTGTTCTTAAAATTCTAACTATTCGACTCTCTGTTTTTCCACTTTTAATATTGCGGTAGAGGACGCTAAATTATACAGTAACGAATTGTTTTTTCATTGCTAACAACGTGTTTCGGCTTTTGGGCTCATTCATTTAAACTTTCTGACCACATCAAATTGAGTGAATTTTAAAAATAGTTAAATTTATAATTGGTAATTAAAAAATAACTATAATTTTAAAAGTAATCGAAATTTAGTCATTTTTGACGTAAAGATAAATTTAAACGAAAATATTGTTCAAAATTCAAAAAATATTTCAGTATAATATATTGGAGTTCGAGTTTTTGGTATGTAAACTTCCAACATAATATATTAGAGTTCAATCATAATATACGGTCCAGCATAATATGCTGGAAGTTCATACATATATGCATCAATCTCCAATATATTATACTGTAACTTTTTGTGTTGCAGCAAAATAATTGCTATTTATCAAAACGCGAACTATTTTTAATTACCAATCCAAAAACTGATTAGCTCGTGCTATTTTCACCGTTAAATTGCCCAAAAGTGATATCTTACTTTAATCATATTGGTAAGATATATATAGCAGGTAAGTACAATGATGTTTAAGTTAAAATGAGAATTATAAGTCGAGTAGATCAATTGCAATTTATAATTTGCATTTTCAAATGAGAGTTATAAGTTGCACTCGTCAACGACTATAAATTTGCAATGTGACACCTACATTATTGGGTGAAAAAGAAAGCATGGACACCAAATGAATGAAGCTGGACGTAACTTAGGGCATTTGCATTTATATTTATCTTTTATGTAATATTTAAATTTGTATTCGCTTTGCAATAAAAATTACAAGTGTACCTATTTTTTCGCATAACTTCAGCATACGGGGCTGAAGTAACGAAGGTAATCACGCAAAACTTCAACATTCTACTAGCCGGGCCTGAACTTCAGCTCTAGAGCTGAAGTTTTTGTTTAGTAACTGGCGAACTTCAGCTCTAGAGCTGAAGTCTTTGTTTTGTAATTGGCAAACTTCAGCTCTAGAGCTGAAGTTGTTGTTTTTGTAACTGGCTAACTTCAGCTCTAGAGCTGAAGTTTTTTTTTTGTATGTTTATGATTTCCGCTATTTCTAAAGATTTCTTGCTATCAGAAACAAATCCAACCACTGAGCAAATAGTTTGTACAGCTGAAAACATAGAGCAATTAGTTTCTTTCATCATCACTTTGTACAGCTGAAAACACAGAACAATTAGTTTCTTTCACCAGTGGTGATGGAGTGTCAACCATCATATCAACTCTCCTTTTCGTTGCTTTCGTTGGCTTATCCATTTTTACTAAAGGGGTAATTAATAAGTTTCTTAATTTTTCTTTAATAGATGAAATTATGATTGTTGTTAAATGTAGATTTTCTTTGTGTGAATACATGTTATATATATAACTGTAACAAATTTCTTGCAAAAAAGGGAGAAGAGAAGTTTGAGAAACAAGAGGCGGATATAATTTTGAGGAGGAGGAAGAGGGGGAGAAAGAGAGTTTAAATTGTTTAAAAAATAAATACAAATTAAAATTTTTAAAAAAATAAGTATAAATTAAATAGGAACGACCATAAAAGAATACCCATGCAATATTTACCATAATTTATTAGTTCAACCGCAAACTGGAGTTTCGATAATGTTATACGAATTAAATATTAGAAACTCGTTCCTATCTAATTATTGGAACCATTTCAGATGAGATCAATATTCCACCGATTAAGACTTTACCTAACAAATGACATGGCTATGGTATTATAATTATTAGAAAAGTAAATAAATAACATATATTTAACCTATGGTCACGTTGATTAGGTTACCGTAGAGCTTTTGTCACGACCCGCATTTCTCATTTTCGGGAGTCATGATAACGTCTGCTAAGGAGAGTAAGCAAGCCAAACTTTATTGCTAACTTCATTTTCTATTACCTCTTTTTAGCAAACTAAGACGATAACATAATAACAACATAACTTTAATAATTAAGCGCGAAGTTAACAATTTAATATCTAAAGTCTATATCCATTGTAACTTTTAAAACCTCAAATACCCAAAGTCTGGTGTAACAGTGTCACAGACCATCTAAGATTTACTAAATACAAGAACTGAAAAATAATAGTACATTGTTTCTGAATAGAGGGAAATGAAACATGAAATAGAGATAGAGGAAGACGCCAGGGCCTGCGATCACCTGCAGGTCTATCTTGGGTCTCCGAGTGGACTAAAGGAAGCACTCCAACTACTTTTCGAAAGCTGCTCCGCAATCTGCACACAGTGCAGAGTGTAGTATCAGCACAACCGACCCCATGTGTTGGTAAGTGTCAAGCATAACCTCGGCGAAGTAGTGACAAGGCTAGGACCAAACTACTAAATAAAGCGGTACAGTTATATGATATACATCGAAAAGTAGAGCAGAAATAAATAAGTAAAGATGGGAGGGGAAAACATCCTTCGAGAAATAACAGGTAAAAACAGATTATCATAAGAACTATAAAGAAATTTAAATCCAACTACTATCAAGAGTAAGAAAAATAAAAGTAGATTTCACTTTCTTTTCACATCTTGTGGTAGGTATACCACCCGCTCTCTTTTCGTTATATCTTGTGATAGGCGTACCACCCGCTCCCTTTTCGTTATATCTTATGGTAGGCGTACCACCCGCTCCCAGTTTATCATATCTTGTGGTAGGTGTACCACCCGCTCCTATTTATTATATTGTTGCGGCGTGCAACCCGATCCACATATAATATTGTTGCGGCGTGCAACCCGATCCACATATAATATTGTTGCGCGCGTGCAACCCGATCCATATATAATACTGTTGCGGTGTGTAGCCCGGTCCATATATAATACTCTTGCAACGTATAACCCAATCCATATATAATACTGTTGCGGGTGTACAACCCGATCCATACATAATACTGTTGCGGCGTGCAACCCGAGCTATACATATAATACTATTGAGGCGTGCAACCCGATCCATACATATAATACTGTTGCAACGTGCAACCCGATCCATACATATAATACTTGCAATTATAAGGAGAGTCCCGACAGGGGATCAATAAGGTCTACAATATCCTGGCAATGGAGAAACAACTATAACCAAGCTTGGTCCAATATCTGACTACATTAACTATAACCAAACTCGTTACAACATCTAACTACTTAGCTATAACTAAACTTATTACAACACCCAACACAAGAAATCATCAACCCAAGCATCTGTAATATCAACTAAGAATACAATGCAAGGGAACCACTACTCAATAATAGCCCGACAAGGGGGCAACATAATGATCTCTTCTCTTTCTCACTTTTACTTCACAATTCATTTCACAACTCGAGCCAATACTCTAGAGTTTCAATTATCACTTATATTTTTAAAATTCGTTATACAACTGGAGCCAATGCTCCTAAATGTTCATAGGTCACAGTTCTTTCCACAACTTTACACAACAAATAGAAATCTTCACCAAGGCATGAATAATACAACGAAGTCATGAAAATCATAATATAAGACCCATGGCTATGCTTGATACCAACGTGTGGATACTTATCACCATACCTACACGTCGTATCAACAAAAAGCAAATATCAAATAGGACAACTTCTAATCCCTTAAGCTATGGTTATACCAAACACTTACCTCGATGCACGAACACAATTCACGATTCAATTATAGCTTTACCACTTAATTCCACTACCAATTCGCTCATATCTAGTCACAAGTTACATAATTACATCAATAAACGCTAAATGAATCAATTTGAATGCACGAAAATGAATTTTCTAAAGTTTTACCCAAAACGTCAAAAATGGCCCCCAGGCCTGCATGGTGAAAACCCGGAGTTCGAACCAAAACCCGATTACTCATTCTCCCTCGAACTCAGATAGATACTTTATTTTGAAGTCGGACCTCAAATCGAGGTCCAAATCCCCAATTTTTGAAAACCTAGGTTCTACCAAAAACACCCAATTTTTCCCATGAAAATCATTGCTTTAAAGTTGAAATCATGTTAAAAGATGTTAAGAATTGAAGAAAGTTAGTTAAAAATGACTTACAATTGATTTGGAGAAGAAGAAATCCTTGAAAATCATTTAAGTGTGTTTATATTTTGAGAGAATATGAAAAATGGGTTTAAAATCGTCTAAGTATAAAAGTTGCATGTCTTTGATATGGGAATTGCAAACAGGGGTTCGCAATTGCAAACCAACCTCTACAGGCTTGGGAATTGTGAAAAACGTTTAGCAACTGCGAACCTGGGAATTGTGAAAAAGGTTTGGGAAATGCGAACAAGCCTGGGAATTGCGAAAAAAGTTTGGGAATATCTAATATGGGAATTGCGAAAAAAGTTTGGGACATGTTTGGGAAATGCGAACAAGCTTGGGAATTGCGAAAAAAGTTTGAAAAATGCGAACTTGGGAATTGCAAAAAAAGTTTGGGAAATGCGAACAAGCCTGGAATTGCGAAAAAAGTTCGAGAAATGTGAACCTGGGAATTGGGAAAAATGTTTGGGGAATGCGAACAAGCCTAGGAATTGCGAAAAAAGTTTGAGAATTGCGTACCTGGAAATTGCGGAAGAAGTTTGGAAATGCGAAGCCTGCAATTTCTTAAGTCTAAACTTTCTCTCCGTGGTCTATCCAAAACTCGACCGAGCTGTTGGGGCTCCAAATCAAATATACAGACAACTTCAAAGATATCCTACGAACTTACTTGTGTACTCAAATAACCAAAATAACATCATGAACATAGAATTAAACCTCGAGATCAATGAAATTTCTCAAAACTTCTTTAAACATCAAACATGCATTTAAGGTCCACATCACGTCAAATGGATTTAGGTTCTTGCAAAATTTCACAGAATTATCTTAAGTCATATATAAGACATGTACTGGCGTCGGAACAAAAATACGGGCCCCATACCAACATGTTCTAATCAAAATTCATTTCCAAACCTTATAAACAATTTCAGAAAACAATTTCTTTAATAAATTTATTTATCGGGCTTGAGACCTCGGAATTAGATTTCGGGCATAAGTCCAAGTCCCATATTTTCCTACAGATTCTCCGGGACCATCAAATTATGGGCCCGAGTCTGTTTACCCAAAACGTTGACCGAAGTCAAATTAATTTTTTTATAGTCAAAACTTATTATTTTTTCACAGATTTTCACATTTAGGCTTTTTTACGTGCCCGCTACGCACACAAATCAAGGTGATGCTAAGAGAGGTTTTAAGGCCTTAAAATATAGAATTTCATTTTAAAATAAGTGATGACCTTTTAGGTCATTACATTCTCCACCTCTAAATTAACCGATCGTCCTCGAACAGACAAAAGAAGGAAGTACCTGAGTCAGGGAAAAGATAGTGATAACGGCTCCGCATATCACACTCGGACTCCCAGGTCGATGCCTCAGGAGACTGACCTCTCCACTGAACACAAACAGAAGGAAAACTCTTGGACCTCAACTGATGAACCTGCCAGTCTAGAATAGCCACCGGATCCTCCTTATAAGACAAGTCTTTGTCAAACTAGAAAGTGCTAAAATCTAACATGTGGTATGAATCGCCGTGATACTTCTTAAGCATGGACATATGAAACACTGGATGCACGGCCGATAAGCTCGGCGATAATGCAGGTCTATAAGCCACCTTTCCCACTCGATCAAGAATCTGAAACGGATCAATGAACCTAGGTCTAAGCTTGCCCTTCTTCCCAAATCTCATCACGCCCTTCATTGGTGACACTCGAAGCAATACCCACTCACCGACCATGAAAGCCACATCTCGAACCTGAATGCTCCGGACCTTGTCCAGGGCCTCCTGAACTAGATTCGTATCCAACAACTGAGCCTCTCCCAGCTCAAACCATCCCAACGAAGACCGACACCGCCTACCATATAAAGCCTCATAAGGAGCCATCTAGATACTCGACTAGTATTGTTGTTATAGGCAAACTCTGCTAAAGGCAAAAACTAATCCCATGAGCCTTAAAACTCAATGACACAAGCTCAGAGAATATCCTCCAAAATCGGAATAGTCCGCTCGGACTGCCGTCTGTCTGAGGATGAAATGTTGCGCTCAACTCAACTTGCATGCCCCACTCTCGCTGAACTGCTCTCCAAAAACGCGAGGTAAACTGCGTACCTCGGTCTGAAATGTTGGACACGGGCACACCATGAATGCGAATAATCTTCCGGATATAGATCTCAGCTAGTCTCTCGGATGAATAGGAAACTGCCACGAATGAACTGTGCTGACTTGGTCAGCCTATCAACAATGACCCATACTGCGTCGAACTTCCTCCGAGTCTGCGGGAGTCCAATAACGAAATCCATAGTGATCCGCTCCCACTTCCACTCAGGAAGCTCAATCCTCTAATATAAACCACTAGGCCTCTGATGCTCATACTTAACCTGATGACAATTCAAACACCGAGTCACATGTGCAACTATATCCTTATTTATTCTACACCATCAATAATGCTACCGCAAATCCTGATACATCTTCATGGAGACCGGATAAATAGAGTACCGGGAGCTATGGGCCTCGTCTAAAATCAACTCTCGGAGCCTATCCACATTAGGCACACAAACCCAACCCTGCAATCTCAAAACTCTATCATCATCTAAGGTAACCTGCTTGGGACCTCCGCACTGCATCGTATCTCTAAGTACACACAAATGGGGATCATCATACTGCCGATCACAGATATGCTCCAATAATGAAGAACGAGCAACTGTCCAAGCTAACATATGGGTGGTTCCAGAAACATCCAACCTCACGAACTAATTGGACAAATCCCGAACATCCAAACCAAGCAGTCTCTGAATATAAGCAAGTCTGCCTATATTGGCTGACTTCCTACCCAAAGCATCGGCCACCACATTGGCCTTCCCCGGATGATTAAGATAGTGATATCATAATCTTTCAACAACTCCAACCATCTTATCTGCCTCAAATTCAACTCCTTTTGCTTGAACAAATACTAAAGACTCTTGTGATCCGTGAACACCTCACATGCTACGCCATACAGATAATGCCTCTAAATCTTCAATGTGTGAACTATGGTTTCCAACTCCAAATCATGAATCGGATAGTTCTTCTCATGAATCTTCAAATGTCCCGAAGCATAGGCAATGACCTTGCCATCCTATATCAACACGACACCAAGCCCGATACGAGAAGCATCACACTAAACTATATAAGGCCCTGAACTTGTGGGCAAAACCTACACCGCTGCCGTAGTCAGAACTGTCTTGAGCTTATGAAATATCGCCCCACACTCGTCTGACCATCTAAACTGGGCACCATTCTGGGTCAACCTGGCCATCCCAAGAAACTCTAAATCTCTGTAGCTGATGCTGGTCTAGGCTAGTTCTTGACTGCTCCAATCTTCTTCGGATCAACCTGAATACCCTCTACTGACACAACACGACCCAAGAATGCAACTAAACTCAACCAGAACTCACACTTCGAAAACTTGGCGTACTACTGACTATCCCTCCAAGGCTGAAGAACCATTCTAAGATGCTGCTCGTGCTCTTCCCGGATATGGGAATAGATCAAAATATTATCAACGAAGACTATTACAAATGAGTCCAAATAAGGTCTGAACACTCGGTTTGTCAAATCCATAAAAGCTGCTGGGGCATTCGTAAATCTGAATGACATAACCAAAAACTCATAATGTCCGTACCGAGTGCGAAAAGCTGTGTTAGGGACATCGGATGCCCTAACCTTCAACTGATGGTAGCCACATCTCAAGCCGATTTTTGAAAATACCTTGGCACCCTGAAGCTGATCAAACAAATCATAAATCCTCGGCAATGGATACTTATTCTTGATTGTAGACTTGTCAAATGCCGGTAATCAATACACATTCTCATCGATCCGTCCTTCTTCCTAACAAACAATACCAGCGCACCCCAAGGCGAAACTCTAGGTCTAATGAGGCCATTCTAAAGCAAGTCTTGCAACTGTTCATTCAACTTTTTCAACTCCGGTGGATAGAAGGGACCTCAACACTAGAATCATGAACATATGCCAAATAGGCCGAACACCCTTTCTCGACCATACGTCGAGCCTTCACATAAGAGATAACCTTACGGGTATAATAACCAGGAGTACCTGTCCACTATAAAAGAGGCAAACCCGGTAAATCTAAGGTCACAGTCTTGACATGAAAGTCCAAGATAGCGTGGTAAGGTGATAACCGGTCCATCCCCAATATGATATCGAGATCAAATATGTGCAGATTAAGCAAATCTACATGAGTCTCAAGACCTCCAATCACAGCTATACATGATCAATGAACACAATCCACCACAATAGAATCACCCACTCGTATAGACACATAAACAGGGGCACTCAAAGAATCACTAGGCATGACAAAATACAGCGCAAAATAAAATTGAAGCTTTTCTACCACAAACCAGAACAATACATGCACCTCCACCTCTAATACCTTTACCTCCACATCTAGCATCTCCACCTCCCCCTCTAATACTTCTACCTCCACCTCTAGCATCTCCACCCCCACCTCTAATACTTTTACCCCCAACTAATACCTTTCTCTGAGTGGTATGGAGAAACTTCTCCAGAAATAGCTGCATGAACTGCTCCCAAGTTGAAGCTGGCGATCTGGCTGGTCTAGCCAAGCAATAATCTCTCTACCATGTCTTAACATATTCAGACAAGCGAAAAGTAGCAAAATCGACCCCATTGGTCTCAACTATACCCATATTTCTGAGAACCTCATGACAACTATGTTGACAATCCTAGGGGTCCTCAGTAGATGCAACGCTGAATGTAATAGTGAAGAGCTTGGGGAAACTTATCCAACCTTCACAAAGCCTCCAAAGACTTAGCTGATCTATCACCGGTCTGTGCTGCTGCTCGGCTAAAGAAACCGTACATGACCTCGCCATTCATGAAAGGATAAGAGTAGAGGTTCTGATTTAGCATTGAGAGAACAAAATCGCACGACAAGGAAGAATAGGAGTGAAACTTTTCCTAACTTTGTAGCCTCTGGGGGATAAATACAGACGTCTCTATACCGATCCCTCAGACTCTACTAAGCTTTTATGTGAACTGTGAGACTCATGTAACCTAGAGTTCTGATACCAACTTGTCACGACTCGGATTTCTCACTCTTGCGAGTCGTGATGGCGCCTACTAAGGAGAGCTAGGCAAGCTAAACCTTACTACTTACTTCATATTCATATTACCTCTTTTTAGCAAACATAAGGCGATAACGTAATAACAACATAACTTAAATAATTAAGCGAAAGTTAACAATTTAATATCTGAAGTCTACATCCATTGCAACTTTTCAAACCTCAAATACCAAAACCTGGTGTCATAATGTCACAAACCATCTAAGATTTTCTACATACAAGGTTTGAAAAAATAATAGTACACTATTTCTAAATAGAGGAAAATAAAACAGGAAATAGAGATACAAGGAGATACCAAGGCCTGTGTTGGCTTGTAGGTCTACCTTGGGTCTCCGAGTGGACTAAAGGAAGCACTCCAACTACTGACCGAAAGCTGCTCGGGGATCTGCACACAGTGCAAAGTGCAGTATCAGCACAACTGACCCCATGTGTTGATAAGTGCCTAACCTAATCTCTTCGAAGTAGTGACGAGGCTAGGACCAGACTACCAAATAAATGCGGTTATATGATATACAACGGAAAGTAAAGCAAAAATAAACAAGTAAAGCCAGAGGGAAAAACATGTTTCAGGAAATAACATGTAAAAATAGATTATCATAAAAACTATAAAGAAATCAAAATCCAACCACTATCAAGAGTAAGAAAAATAAATGCATATTTCATTTCTTTTCACATCTTGTGGTAGGCGTACCACCCGCTCCCTTTTCGTTATATCTTTTGGTATGCATGTCACCCGCTTCCATTTTATTATACCTTGTGGTAGGCATATCACTCGCTCCCATTTTATTATATTGTTGCGGTGTACAACCCGATCAACATATAATATTATTGCAGGGTACAACCCGATCCATCTTTTATACTATTGCGACGTATAACCCGATCCATATATAATATTGTTGGGCGTGCAACCCGATCCATATATATACTGTTGCGGCGTGCAACCCGATCCATATATAATACTGCTGCGGCGTACAACCCGATCCATATATATTACTGTTGCGGCATACAACCCAATCCATACATATAATATTGTTACGACGTGCAACCCGATCCATACATATAATACTGTTGCGGCGTGCAATTCGATCCATACATATAATACTTGCAATTATAGCGAGAGTCTCGACAAGGGATCAATAAGGTCTATAATATCAGGCAATGGAGAAATAGCTATAACCAAACTTGTTCCAACATCTAACTGCCTCAACTATAACATAACTCGTTACAACATCAAACTACTTAGCTATAACTAAATTTATTACAACACCTAACACAAGGAATCATCAACCTAAACTCCATAATATAAACTAAGAACAAAATGCAAGGGAACCCCAACTCAACAATAGCTCGGCAAGGGGGCAACATAATTATCTCTTCTCTTTCTCACTTTTACTTCACAATTCACTTTACAACTCGAGCCAATACTCTAGAGTTTCAATTATCACTTGTACTTTTACTATTCATTATACTAATGGAGCCAATGCTCCTCAATGTTCATAGGTTACAATTCTTTCCACAACTTTACACAACAAATAGAAATCTTCACAAAGGCATGAATAATATAACGAAGTCATGGAAACCACAATATAAGATCCATGGTCATGCTTGACACCAACGTATAGATACTCGTCACCATGCCTATACGTCATACTCAACAAGAATCAAATAGCATATAGGACACAACTCCTAATCCCTTAAGCTAAGGTTAAACCAAACACTTACTTCGATGCCACAAAGAAAATTCACTATTCAATTATAGCTTTACCCCTTGATTCCACCACCAATTCGCTTGTATCTAGTCATAAGTTACTTAATTACATCTTAAGTCCAAAATTTCTCCCCGTGGCTTATCCAAAACTCACCCGATCCCTCGGGACTCCAAATCACATATACATACAATCTCAAAGATATCCTACAAACTTACTTGTGTACTCAAATCACCAAAATAACATCATGAACATCGAATTAAACCTCAAGACCAATGAAATTTCTCAAAACTTCTTTAAACATGAAACTTGCATCTAAGGTCCACATCACGTCAAATGAATTCCGGTTCTTACCAAACATCACAGAATTATCTTAAATCATATATAAAACATGTACCGGCGTCGGAACAAAAGTACGGGCCTGATACCAACATGTTCTAATCAACATTCATTTCCAAACCTTATAAACAGTTTCAGAAAACAATTTTTTCGAAAAATTCATTTCTTGGGCTTGGGATCTCGGAATTCGATTCCGGGTATATGCCTAAGTTCCATATTTTTTGAAGGATCCTCCGGGACCGTCAAATTATGGGCGGGTCCGTTTACTCAGAACGTTGACTGAAGTCAAACTAATTTATTTTATTGTCAAAATTTTATCATTTTTTCATAAATTTTTCACATTTAGTCTTTCCGACTACGCGTCCGGACTGAACACACAAATTGAGATAATACTATGAGAGGTTTTTTAAGGCCTCAGAATATAAAATTTCATTTTAAAACAAGCGATAGGCCTAAATCAGCTTTGACCACTGCAACAAACAACTCAATAAAAATCTAAGTCATTCGTCTTGTGAGGATTATATTACCAACGACTGATAATTCAAGCTATGGTTGCTATAGATCCGCTTTCACACGGAGAAACCCGTAAACTTTCCAAATTAGCATTTATATATGTTTCTACACATTTTGGCAGTTGGAAAATTATCTATATCTCTGTTGACTAATTTGCATTTGCTATAAATAGAACTCTATTTAAGGTGAATGTCTATATTTAGAGAGATTCTAGGGTTTACTACTTGGTGGCTAAGTCACTACCTCCCTATAAATATAGGGGTTCTATTATATTGTAAACCATCCCAAAGTATCAATAAGAATACTCCTCTCTCTACTTCTCACTATATTGTTCTTGTTCTTATATTATTTCATAACACGTTATCAGCACGAGACTCTAACCACAAGCAACTTCTCGACCTCACACCAAAAGAAACGCCGCCCCATTCTCCTCTCAAAACGGCGACCCTACCCATCCAAACCATAAACAAAAAGGAATCTAAGACACACACATATGTATACAGAAGGAGCTTAAGAAGGGAAAACAAGTTTGTTGATTCTGCTTATTTCTGGATTTGCTGAGCTTCGTTTTCCTACTTTCAGACCTTTATTTGGTCCTTGATTCCTTTGTTCGGCATTTAGAATTTCTATACGAAAAAAATAAAAAATAGAAGAGATGGTATCATCATAAAGTAATGCAACGGGATGGAAACTCAAGAGGTATATTTGATATCACAACATTTATTGGTACACATTAAAGGTAAGTAATTTATTTTTCCCTTTCAAATTCTTGAAATTCTACGATTTGATTTCATATACAAACAAAGACAACAAAGTTTGATTATAACTCTAATGGAGTTTGTAAGAATTACACTCACATGAAGTGGTAAAATTTCTATGCCTTGCCATGATCAAATTCATGTATGATTGTGGGCAAAGAATTAGAAAATCCGTCCAATTGAATTTGCTCCATTCCCTTTAGAGAATGTGGTAGCAGTATGTAATAAGTCTGAAAGAAGACAAAATCCGTCCAATTGAATTTGCTCCATTCCCTTTAGAGAATGTGGTAGCAGTATGTGATAAGTCTGAAAGAAGACAAAATTATTACCATGAAGGTATCAATGAATGTGGACGTGGCAATAGACGGAATTATAATCATCATCATTGTGATAATGAGAATAATAAAGATTCTCAAACTAATCTTTCACTTTATGAAAGTAATATTTGACATGAGATTGTGTATAGCACATACAGATGATTATAATCCATTCCCTGAAGTGAATGTGATAATTGTAATAAAGCCCGTAAGTATGAACACGCTCTTGATGTAATTTTGTTTCATGTCTGACAATATGAAAAGAAAGTTCGTTGCCCTTGAAATTTCGGGCAAGAACTATATGACATGGGTGTTGGATGCTGAAATCCATTTGGATGCAATGGGTCCTGGAGACGCCATTAAAGACAGAAATAATACATCCACCCAAGACTATGCTAAGGCCTTGATTTTCTTGCGCCATCACCTTGATGAAGGTTTGAAACTGTGCTAAGGCCTTGATTTTCTTGCGCCATCACCTTGATGAAGGTTTGAAAATTGAATATATCACAGTCAAAGATCCACCTATCTTGTGGAATGGTTTAAAGGAGAGATATGACAACCTGAAGTTGATCACTCTGCCACAAGCACGATACGATGAGAATCCAAAAGCAAATAGTTCATAAACTATATATTATCGTTGCGGTGGAAAAGGGCACTGGGCGAAAATTTGCCATGTACCAAGACATTTGGTTGAGCTTTATCAAGCATCTCTAAAAGGTAAATGCCCTGAAACCAATTCTGTCTCTGACGACAATTTTGACATCACCCACTTGGATGTGGCAGACTTCTTTGAGCACCCTGAGGGGAAAATAGACCACTTAATTGGTGATGGATCTGTGATGGAATTGTTTGATTTTATTTTACTTATTTCTATTAGTTAGTGAATAAACTAATAGTCATTAGTATCAGCTCGTATTAGTTAGCTTATAATATAATGTTAGTATTAGTTCTTTAGAATATTTCAATATGCTTAAATTTCAAAGATATTTTTATTTTCAGTAGAGTTAATCGACTAACCTAACAGTTAGTCGATTATCTAATATTTCGCATTAAAACTGCAAAACAATCGATTATATACTTGTTAACAATCGATTATATTAAGACAGTGTGCTCTGAAATTTTTCAAAATAGCAAATAATCGATTATGTATGTTTAACAATCGATTATATTAAGACATAATCGATTATGTATGTTTAAACAATCGATTATATTAAGACAGTGTGATCTGAAGTTTTTCAAAATAGCAAATAACCGATTATGTATGTTTAACAATCGATTATATTAAGACATAATCGATTATGTATGTTTAAACAATCGATTATATTAAGACAGCGTGATCTGAAGTTTTTCAAAATAGCAAATAATCGATTATGTATGCTTAAACAATCGATTATATTAAGACAGTGTGATCTGAAGTTTTTCAAATTAGCAAATAATCGATTATGTATGTTTAACAATCGATTACATTGAGACAAACGGATTGAATTTGTTTATTCTCATGTTCATGTATTTTTTTTTGTATGTCAAACCATGGAAAAGCAAATATGGATATCTCACAAAGCAAACTTGGATCAAATATTTGTTTAGTTGATTCATGTACTACACATACGATACTCAAAGAAAAGAAATATTTCTCTCAACTAAGTATGTGTAAGGCAGATGTTACTACAATCTCTGGTAGTAGTAAAATTGATTGAAGGCTCCGCAAGAGCAACTATAACTCTGCCTAGAGGAACAATGTTTATCATAGAGAATGCAATGTTCTCCTCCAAGTCTAAGAGAAACTTTTTGAGTTTTAAAGATATCATTCAAAATGGATATCAGATTGAGACAATACATGAGAATAATCTTGAATACCTCATTTACTCATGAAAACGAGGCTGCCCACTTCCGTTTGGGGTCACGCCATTTTGCATGCAACAATGCTAGTTCGTCTCTGACTGACGAATTATCACAAATATTCCCCGTTGCAATGAGTTTTGGGTCATGAACCTAATATATCCCACTTAAGAATTTTTGGATGTGCAGTATATGTGCCTGTAGCACCGCCATATTGCACCAAAATGGGTTTGCAAAGAAGGTTAAGAATATATGTTGAGTTTGAATCGCCCTCCATTATTCGCTACCTCGAAACATTGACAGGGAATTTGTTCACTGCACGATTTGCAGACTGTCAATTCGATGAGACACTTTTCCCAAAATTAGGGGGAGAAGTTGGTGAAACCAAACGGGAAATTTTGTGGAAAAATGCATCATTATCTCATCTTGATCCACATACCTCTATTTGTGAAAAAGAGGTGCAAAATATTATCCATTTGCAAAGAATAGCAAATCGAATGCCAGACACATTGGTATTGAATATACCACACTCACCTCTAGAAGGAGGTTTGAGATAATATATGAAAATAATGTCATTGTTATGGCATGAATGATCGTTGGTCACGTCCCTATTGTACGCCAAAATATTTTGGAAATATGACTATTAAAGGACAACGATAATACAAGAAACATATCTTGCATATAATTTTGACCATGACCATAATGGTATAACTTTCTCTTTAAAAGAGATATTCACCACATGGATGTTGATGAATCTGTGGTAGTACAAAATTAATTGAGAGCTCTAGAAGAGCCAATTATTACTATGTTGGAGAAACGCAATTGATTACCAATAAGGTATTGTGTGGTAGTAAGTCTCAAAGAAACTTATTCAGTTTCCAAAGTATATGCGAAAGCGATTGATTATATTGAGACTATAAATAAAGGAAAGATTTGATATTTTCTATTACTACAACTTGTAGCGGGATAATTTGTATATGAAAAGCTACCCGCTTTATTCTCCAATTTGTACTACACAAACAAAAGAATGCCACAATAAAGTGGATATTTATTGGTATAAAAACCCATACCATAATAAACTTGAAGTTTATTGATAATTGCACATGTCATGGTGTAAATTTGAAGTTTATCAATATTGATAATTTATTCAGTTGTCATTCGGGTTAGCCATCTCATTTTAAGTATGATGTGCAGTAATAGAGAATTCACATGGGTAAATATTAAAGAACTAGAAAGTTCTTTACGAATTCTCTTATATTACTTGTTCTCATTAATTGATTGACCAACTAAAGAGTTCGGGTTGAATCCCATAAATTCTGGAAATATCAAAGGTGAATATGGGCCCATTCACCTGCCATGTATGCCACATATGATGCATTTATGATATGGTTACATGTGCAATTGTTATTAACCCGCAGCCTGGCCGGTGCTTGCGAGGTAAATTGCTCAGTAATATAACTTCGAGCATAATTTCCAGATTTTCTATTCAAGATAGTTCATCTTGATAAGTTGGTTTATATCATAATTGGTTTAGCAAGATAATTATTGAGTGCCTCCACTTAATAGCTAACTGTTTCTTATGAGAACAAAGTTATATATATCAGTTTGATATACGTTGTATACGAGAGTATATTATATTCTCCCCCCACAAGTGGTTCAAGGTCAGGAACCAAATAATTTTATCTTATTATTATTGATGTGCGGTGTATATTTTCATTAACACCATAATGCACAAAGATGGACTCTCAAAGTTGAGGAAACAAGTTAGCTTTTCTAACATGAGGGGGAGACATGATAAACACTTGAGAAAATGTTACATGGGATGAATTATCATTTGTATATATAGATCCTCGAATATCATAATATGAACCTGAAGTTCATAAAAGGATAATTCAATTGCAAAGCATGCTATACGCATTTGCTGACCCAAAGAAAGTAACTATATTCTCACTGCAAATGCTCATATTAAGTCCCAGAAGGACAAAGTCTTTGATACGCTTAAAGCGTATAGACAAATCAGTTTCAAAATAACTTCTTAATAAAGAAGATGAGCAAATGATCAAAGTGATCATAAATGGAAGAGATACAATTCAAGCAGAATTGATTCCATATGGAAGACATGTAGTTTTGGACATGTAGTTCAAATACTTGAAAGTATAAAGTCAAAGATTGAAGTTGCTTGAAGCATATACAATTCTTGGTCCTGAAGTACCACATCCTAAGTGCAACTTGTGTACATATGTATCTTGCTATAACTATAAGCATGATGGCATCAAGAATACCTCTATGGAGATATTGAAGAGTCATTCCACGACATTATATGAAGATGTTCATATCTATCAAGAATGATAATTTCAAGGTGCGGAATATTTATTCAAATCAATATGGCTGATTTATTTATCAAATCTCTACAAAAGATCGTTTTGAAGATGGTGCACAAGATTGGAATGCAAATGCTCAAGGATGTGAATTGATGCTCTTTT
Source organism: Nicotiana benthamiana (assembly GCA_034376525.1). Lineage (NCBI taxonomy): Eukaryota > Viridiplantae > Streptophyta > Magnoliopsida > Solanales > Solanaceae > Nicotiana > Nicotiana benthamiana. Next base: position 49,889,673 of record CM067330.1, on the reverse strand, counting down.
CAGGGGGAGTTAATGTGCGTTGCGCTCTTTTTCCCTTACAAGGTTTTGTCCCACTGGGTTTTCCTTGCAAGGTTTTTAACGAGGCAACCAATAGGCGCATATTCAAACATGTGTACTCTTTTTCCTTTTCTTTAATTTTTTCCCATTGGGTTTTGTTTTAGTTAAGGTTTTAACGAGGCACATTATTGAATAGACATTCAAGGGGGAGTGTTATAAATAGAACTCTATTTAAGGTGAATGTCTATATTTAGAGAGATTCTAGGGTTTACTACTTGGTGGCTAAGTCACTACCTCCCTATAAATATAAAGGTTCTATTCTATTGTAAACCATCCCAAAGTATCAATAAGAATACTCCTCTCTTTACTTCTCTCTATATTGTTCTTGTTCTTATATTATTTCATAACAGCATTTCCGTACTTGGGTTTTTTCCCTATTAAATTCTCCGAGTTTTATTTCATAAGGCATTTGAAATGTCTATATGTCATTTCAATTCAAGGGGTATTGGAGTTCATCCCAATTGAGAAGCTTCTATAAATCCTAATGAAATTTGAGGATGTGGATAGACTTGACCAAGTGCAATAATATATACCAAGTAAAATTCTAGTTGAAAATTATGTTCCAACTTTACTAGGTAGGGGAGTAAAAAGTTATATACACTGACAACAACATAAAATATTTTTATATTTTTAGTGTAATTTAATTTGTTATAGTAGTTTACTTACCATTTATTTTAGATTAGTAACTAATATATTATAAAGTAAATTAACATAAAATTAATTTTTAAGTGATCTGAATACATAAAATTTAAACTCATAAAAAATATCGTTATAGGTTGTTTACCAATTTATGTGGAATACAGGGTGGTTGGATAAGTCCAAATGATATTTGCAAGCACTTTTTTATCAACAAAAGCAACTTCAGTTAGAAAAATATGAGAAACTTCCTCACAACTTGCATAACATTGTGGCCCAACTTTACGAGGCAGCAAAAAGTAAACTTTACAACTAGTTGAGCTTACAAAAAGGACACCAAAAAATTATATTCTTAATCGCTAATTTTGATCGGACCTTGAGTTTAAAATTGACTTTCTTAGAAGGTATTTTACATCTTCGATGTGAAACTTCTTCAATTCATTTTTAATCGATCACAATATAAATACTAAACATTGGGTAGGAACCTAAAAGAAAACTAAAATCGACCCTATAAGATAAACATATCTTATTATAAAAGCAATAAGTTGAAACTTAACCACATATATTCGTCATATTAAACTATATAGTTAGTAGTTTGAATAAAATGGACAAAGTGGAATTTAGACGGTAGATTTTCAGAAACCTAGGGAAGAACAAGCACAAGAACAAGAATAATAATAATATGTTAAGAGTAGAACTCTAATTAGGGTGAATGTCTATCTTATAGAAGAGTTTTACTTTGAGGCTAAGTTATTTATCTTCCTATAAATAGAGGGGTCTTACCCCATTGTAAATTATCCCAAAATATCAATAAGAATTTTCCTCTCCCTACCTTGCTCTGCAATATTGTTCTTGTTCTTATATTATTTTATAACACGTTATCAGCACGATTGCATTATTTTTATTAAGTTCCACAGTAGAATTTTGCAAACAAAATAATGAACACTTCCCCTGAAATAATTTCCTTCTAAGAAAGGAGTAGAGAACCCTGTCAGCAGCGATTATAGTTCGTTGGGGTTTTTCAAATTAGTGTTTTTATCGGATGTCACCGAAGCAGTGCCACTCAATAAGTTGAGCCATGGTTTTTAAGTGATGACTTTCTGGGTTCAGAAAAATACGGAAAAATCTGAATTTCAAGAGAGATTTGACTGGAAGCCTTGAGAGGATTTTAGTGATGGGTTCTGGTGGAAGAGTAAGGATTGTCAAATTTGAATCTTGAACTGAATTTGGAGCTAGTTTTTTTTTGCGTTTTCTCCTTTTTGGGTGCCGACCGGAGGCTGAATTTGATGGCAATTGAAAAAGGTTTGTGCGTTCACTCCGCTTTGAGTGTCGATTGGAAGCTTCGTCTCTCTCAGATTCCATTAGGGTTACAGAAATTTGGGCTCTTTGAGCATAACGATTGTTAATCGTTCTATGAACTTCCTTCAAGATTAATTCTGGATTTAAGGCATTATTCGGGTCAAACAGCAGAACACTGTGGAACTGGAGAATGATATTATGGACGGATTCTTCTTGCTTGGAGGCTTTTCGCGATTGCGGTTACACTTCAAGAGATAAGTATCGATTTTATGTTTGATTAAAATCTGTGATTGTGTGTTGTCTATATTACATGCAAGTGATAATGGCTATTTGCTTCCGCTATTCATACCTATTTTCCATCAATTAGGGTCAGAACTTGCTTGCGTCTAACTAGATAACATGATATATACTTGTATATATGTAAGATTATATACAGGAATATACTGTCGTGATTGGTGCATCTCTCGTGTGTTGTCAACACATACGAGGAATCTTTTATGAGATAATTACTTTCATGTTTCCCACTAATCACACACTTATGACACAAGAATTATTCAGTGACCATAATGTCCGTTACCATTCACTGGATTTAGATAATATACGGCTTAAGAAATTGACTTCATAAAAACCAATCTAATAGTACAACCAAAAAATATGATGATATGCAACTCTTCTTGCCATAAGAATATGTGAATAAAAGTCATTACTGTATGTTTTTGTTGCCTTGTCAAGTGTTTGAAAATAAGTAGTATACATGTGTAGCATAATTGAATTAATGGTATGCAAGTAAGACTGTATACGTGGTCTTAAAGGTCTGATTAAGTTTAATGAGATACATTATTTGTGAAATTTGCACGATTTACATGTACATCACAATAATATGATGGCAAAGCTTGATGGTAAAATTATGTGTTGTGTTGTGCATAACTCAATATCATAACCATAAACATGCAAATGAAAAGTATGCAAAAAAAAAAAATGTGTGTCATTCAAAAGCAAATTGCATAAGTAATTTGATATAGTACTAAATCGTTGAAACATTTAATTGTGGTTATAATTAATACATATGCACACAATAGTAATTTATTATATACATTTGAGTAATGTTATTAATGTTACTGGCATAATGTATTTACTGTGACTAAAATCAACATGTGTGGCACAATGTGTATTCTTATGGTCACAAAACTTTTGTGTTATGGTTCTTATATCGATGGTTAACCTATTTTTATGTGCAATTTCATAAAGCAATGTCTGTTAATAGATGAGTAATGTTTGCAAATGTCATTACGTGTGCCATTATTGTGTTAACAATACAAAAAAAAAAAAACATTACATCATTTCATAGTTGGTTACTGTCGTTTGTATCTGTCGTACATGCACAATTATTCTTTTTGCATTGTTTTAGTATTGCTCAGCTAAATGCATATACACGTGAATTTAACAACTTATGGTCGCCAAAGCTCTGAAAACATACTTATCATATGAATGTGAAAGGCTTAAATGTATTATTTTTAGTTTAAGTTATCCATAGAGTAACTACTAACATACGTCAATCTCAATTTGCACATTATTAAGATGATATACAATTACAGGTCATGTAACGATCAAAGTAATTAGCATGTTTGATATCTGTGAGTTGTATACAAGGTTTTAATAACTTCTTGCAAATATTATGTATCTTTATTAGGTTTACCATATTGTTTAAGTTATTTAAAGCATAAAATGCGTAACTTTTTTTTTTGCTTGAGACACACAGTATTGTTACAAATATAAGTATATTATAGGACGATAACTATTAGATAAAAACAATTTACGCATAACTACTGTTTCACATAATTGTCATCTCTGTTGTGAAAAGTATGTCACATATCTCACATCAAGTTTGCTTTATAAGATATCCACATTTGCTTCCCATGGTTTGACATACAAAAGAAATATACGAAAAATATTTGTTTAATTGATTCATGTACCACACATACGATATTCAAAGAGAAGAGATATTTCTCTCATTTAAGTATGTGTAAGGCAGATGTTACTACAATTTCTGGTAGTAGTAAATTGATTGAAGGCTCCGGAAGAGCAACTATAACTCTGCCTAAAGGAACAATATTTATCATAGAGAATGCAATGTTCTCCTCCAAGTCCAAGGGAAACTTGTTGAGTTTTAAAGATATCAGTCAAAATGGATATCATATTGAGACAATAGATGAGAATAATCTTGAATACCTCATTTACTTATGAAAACGAGGCTGTCCACTTCGGTTTGGGGGCACGCCATTTTGCATGCAGCAATGCTAGTTCGTCTCAGACCGACGAATTATCACAAATATTCCCCGTTGCAATTAGTTTTGGGTCATGAACCTAATATATCCCATTTAAGAATTTTTGGATGCGCAGTATATGTGCCTGTAGCACCGCCATATCACACCAAAATGGGTCTGCAAAGAAGGTTAGGAATATATGTTGGGTTTCAATCGCCCTCCATTATTCGCTACTTCGAAACATTGACAGGGGATTTGTTCACTGCACGATTTGCAGACTGTCAATTCGATGAGACACTTTACCCAAAATTAAGGGGAGAAGTTGGTGAAACCAAACGGGAAATTTTGTGGAAAAATCCATCATTATCTCATCTTGATCCACATACCTCTATTTGTAAAAAAGATGTGCAAAAGATTATTCATTTGCAAAGAATAGAAAATCAAATGTCAGACGCATTCACGGATTTGAAAAGGATAACAAAATTACATATCCTCGTAAAGAATGTGATAGCAGTATGTGATAAGTCTGAAAGAAGACAAAATTATTACCGTGAATGTATCAATGTATATCGACATGGCAATAGACGAAATTATAATCGTCATCATTGTGATAATGAGAATAATAAAGATTCTCAAAATAATCTTTCACTTTATGAAAGTAATATTTGACATGAGATTTTATATAGCACATACAGATGATTATGATTCATTCATGGTGTGAATGTGACAACATATGATTTATGAATACATATTCATTCTTGGAAGAATATGAACGTGCTAGTGGTAGTGAATATACCACATCACCTCTAGAAGGAGGTTTGAGATGATATATGAAAATAATGTCATTATTATGGCATGAATGATCATTGGTCACGTACCTATTGTACGCCAAAATATTTTGGAAATATGATTATTAAAGGACAACGATAATACAAGAAACATATCTTGCATATAATTTTGACCATGACCATAATGGTATAACTTTCTCTTTAAAGGAGATATTCACCACATGGATGTTGATGAATTTGTGGTAGTACAAAATTAATTGAGAGCTCTAGAAGAGCCAATTATTACTATGTTGGAGAAACACAATTGATTACCAAAAAGGTATTGTGTTGTAGTAAGTCTCAAAGAAACTTATTCAGTTTCCAAAGTATATGTGAAAGTGGTTGATTATATTGAGACTATAAATAAAGGAAAGATTTGATATCTTCTATTACTACAACTTGTAGCGGGATAATTTGTATATGAAAAGCTACCCGCTTCATTCTCCAGTTTGTACTACACAAACAAAAGAATGCCATAATAAAGTGGATATTTATTGGTATAAAAACCCGTATCATAATAAACTTGAAGTTTATTGATAATTGCACATGTCATGGTGTAAATTTGAAGTTTATCAATATTGATAATTTATTCAGTTGGCATTCGGGTTAGCCATATCAATTTAAGTATGATGTGCAATAATAGAGAATTCACATGGGTAAATATTAAAGAACTAGAAAGTTCTTTACGAATTCTCTTGTATTACTTGTTCTCATTAATTAATTGACCAACTAAAGAGTTCGGGTTGAATCCCATAAATTCTGGAAATATCAAAGGTGAATATGGGCCCATTCACCTGCCATGTATACCACATATGATGCATCTATGATATGGTTACATGTGCGATTATTATAAACCTGCAACCTGGCCGGTGTTTGCGAGGTAAATTGCTCAGTAATCTAATTTTGAGCATAATTTCCAGATTTTCTATTCAAGATAGTTCATCTTGATAAGTTGGTTTACATCATAGTTGGTTTAGCAAAATAATTTATTGAGTGCCTCCACTTAATAGCTAAACTATTGCTTATGATAACAAAGTTATCTATATCAATTTGATATACGTTATATACGAGAGTATATTATATTCTCCCCTCACAAGTGGTTCAGGGTCAGGAACTAAATAATTTCATCTTATTATTATTGATGTGCAGTGTATATTAACATGATAATGCACAAAGATGATTTCCCAGAGTTGAGGAAACAAGTTAGTTTTTCTAACATGAGGGGGAGACATGATAGACACTTGAGAAAAAGTTACATGGAACGAATTATCATTTGTATATATAGATCCTCGAATATCATAATATGAACCTGAAGTTCATAAAAGGATAATTCAATTGCAACATATTGCAAAGCATGCCATACGCATTTGCTGACCCAAAGAAAGTAACTATATTCTCACTGTAAATGCTCATATTAAGTCCTAGAAGGACAAAGTCTTTGATACGCTTAAAGCGTATAGACAAATCGGTTTCAAAAAGAACTTCTTAATAAAGAAGATGAGCAAATGATCAAAGTGATCATAATAAGGAGGCAAGTGATCTAGAAGATCACATGACATAACACTTCATAAAATCTCATGAGAGATTCAGGTACCTGAATATATGAATGAAAAGATCTATATGTTATGTCTTTATGAAAATTTATTGGAACTGATATAACATGTTTGTCGTCGACATCTATCATAGCTAGAAGCTTAGATGAGGATCTTATGTCTATCGAATATAGACATAAAGTATTGGCCAAATGGAAGAGATACAATTCAAGTAGAATTGATTCCATATGAAAGGCATGTAGTTTTGGACATGTAGTTCAAATGCTTAAAAGTATAAAGTCCATGGTATGTGCAATCAGTTTTCGATATCTTATTTGTTTAGCATGACATGAAAACTTGATATGCATCTAAAGTCTATTATATGACTTATATGACTTAACTTATATGACAACCCATGAAGGATTTAAGTTGCTTGAAGAATCTACAATTCTTGATCTTGAGGTACCACTTCCTTAATGCAATTTATGCACAAATATATCTTGCTATAACTATGATAATGTGATGGCGAGGATATCTCTATGGAAATATTGAAGAGCCATTCCACCATATTTGTGAAGACATTATATATCTATCACGAGTTATGATTTCAAGGTGCAAATATTCATTATAGTTAATATGGCTGATTTATTTATCAAATCTCTACTAACGATCTCTTGAAGCTAGTGCACAAGATTGGGATGCGAAGACTCAAGGATGTGAATTGATGCTCTCTTCAGGGGGAGTTAATGTGCGTTGCACTCTTTTTCCCTTACAAGGTTTTTGTCCCACTGGGTTTTCCTTGCAAGGTTTTTAACGAGGCAACCAATAGGCGCATTTCTAAATATGTGTACTCTTTTCCCTTTTCTAGAATTTTTTTTCCCATTGGGTTTTATTTCAGTTAAGGTTTAAACGAGGCACATTATTTATTGAGTAGACATTCAAGAGGGAGTGTTAAGAATAGAACTCTAATTAGGGTGAATGTCTATCTTATAGAAGAGTTTTACTTTGAGGCTAAGTCATTTATCTTCCTATAAATAGAGGAGTCTTACCCCATTGTAAATTATCCCAAAATATCAATAAGAATTCTCCTCTCCCTACCTTGCTCTGCAATATTGTTCTTGTTCTTATATTATTTTATAACATAATAATAATAATAATTATTATTATTATTAATTATTAACAATAACAGAAAAAATGATGGAAAACGCTTAGTGAGCTTTCAAGAGTCTTCAGTCCACTCTTTTATTTGAATCCAAACATTATTATTGAGTTAGTAGCACTGTTATTTTTAGTTATTTTTCTCATTTTCTTAACTTCATTGACCTTGTTACACGTAAAAGTCTCCCTCTTCATATTTAAAAAGCTCCAAGTATTTGTGATTACTTTGGTGACTTTCACTTTACCAATCATATAATAATTTATTTGTACATGTATATGGCGCATGAGCCCGTATATTCTAGACGATCATAATATTGTTATTCATTTAATATAAAATTAATGAGCAGATTTTATCTCTCCTTCTTCATAGCAACGCGGAAGAAAATGTTTGTTTATTACTTTACTTATTCTTTTTATTTTAAAACATACACTATTAGAAAACATAGTTGCATATAAAGATCTCAATCTAATTTGTCGTATTCGAGAAAATCCTGATTTTTATCTACCATTAACCATCATAATTCACTGTATATTCAATCAATCAACTATTTATTGCCAACATATCTTTTTCAGATAGAAGAAAATTTAGGGAATTTGTCATTTATTAATTGTTCCATGAATTAAGTGAAAGTTTGGAAAATAATATTTAAAGATAGATTTATATTTGGATATGAATATACTTTTTAGTTGTTTCAAATTTTTTTGAGCGATTGAGTAAAAAATTTTAAAAATAACTTTTTGAAATTTTTTAAAATTTTCAAAATATTCCAAATTTCATCTTCAGATGAAAATTGAAAATTTTATAGCCAAACATTGATTTCGAAAAAATAAAAAAATATATCCAAGAAAGGTAAAACAATTCGTATGTCCAAACGGACTCTAAAATTATCCACCCATGGAGTAAAAATTCTGAAGAATATATAGTAAATTGCATAAATAAAGAACAACTGAATATCAATGTTTATAATCAGGCTATGAACTTCCGTTGTCCCATAATTTAGTTGGAGAAATTCCCGTGATGTCGATTCAACCTTAGCTTCATATCTTTGATTTTATCTATTTCTATTATATATCTGTGTTGAATAATTTGAACTTTTGAAATTCGGTTTCTGACTTTTATATATCTAAAAAGGGCATTTGGATAAGTCTAAATCAAGTTGTTTTGTTTAAATACAAGTCATGATGAATTAGCAATGCGAAGACTATAATGCATGTTGAATGTTTATTTTGATGCATTAAGAAATAGTTTATAGTAGTGTATAATTTCAAAACTATATGTTTACTCTTCAAACAAAATAAAAGTTTGAGAGTTAGTTTTGTTATTTTAATTCATGTACTACTATTGCTCTCTTTCTTACTTTATATTTTATTTTACATAAAATAATATATAAAATTTCACATAATTTATGCAAATATTATTTATTACTTACTTTACATCCAAAATGATCTCGAAGAAAAAATATGTTGATTATGGCAAGAGAGACGGACTTTTTATTGGAAATTAAACCAAGATTCTTTTAGTATTTCTAGGTTGTTTAAAATTTGGTATTTATTAGTTTATCTAATCTATGTCTAGTTAGATTTTATATACCAAGTTAATGTTGGAATATGTTTTATAAGTCTAGTCAAATTTAGTATATTGTATTATAAATAAGGATACTATTACATATTTTTAATTGTAGAGAGATAATTATGATGTAGAGATATTCAAGAGTTATGAGTTGTAAAAAGCCTCCTACCACGTGTCGCATCCCTTTTTCCCACTCCCGCAAAAGAATAAATATGTGTATTACGAATTTATGGGATAAAGAGTTTTTTCAATTAAATTGATAATTTTGAAATAGGGATTTTATTGATTAGAGGGACCACTTGGAATTGATTTTTAGTGTTCCAAGTCACCTTTTATTTAAATACATAGTCAAAAGAAAGTTGACTCTATTTTTATCGATCCGCAAAAATAAAGTTCTGGTAAAGAATTCTATTAACCAGGAAGAAGGTGCAAGGCATTCCCCGAGTCCCGTGGTTCTAGCACGGTTGCTTTATTGGCTTAAAATTTGGCTTAACTTAATTCTGAACAAATTGTGATTTATATAATTTTCATGGTTTACCTATCTGCTTTTCTCTCTTAAATTAAAGAATATTTTTGTATAATAAGATTTATGATCACACTGTTGTCACGGGGCTAAGTTTGATAGGCACCGTGAGAACAACTAGCTAAGCTAAAGCGCTAATGCTTAGTTTCAGTCCAAGTCGCAAACAACACAATACGTGCTAACAATGGCAAACACACAAAGATGGAAAGAGAATTAAAGAATGCACACAAAAGTTTGGAGGCCAGGGCCAATTTTCTGATTATATTGAAGAGAAAGGAGAAATTTACAAGTAATTGATGAGATGCCTATCTTCAAGGCTTATACAAGTATTTATACAACTCTTCAGTCACATATGGCATGTATTAAAGAAAAGATATAAGAAATGATGTTGTTGGGCATGCTGGAAAAGCTGTCAGGCATACTGCAGTGGTATCAGAGCTTTGGTAGCAGAACATGGCAAAGGATGGAGAGGATGCTGGTGTATGGCAACAATTGTGGCAGAGACGAGTCACCAACAAAAGAACAAAAGCAGAAGAAGAGGGGATCCAGCAAGAGTCGAGATCCTGCTTTGGGCACCACATGTGAGTTTACAGTCCATGAGCCATACTCACAAGAGGTTTGCCTTGGCAGAGGAATGCGTGATCGACAAAATTTATTACTTAGTCATAGCGGCGGTACACGAGCGAATCCACATTTATGACAAATGATTATAAGCACGATATTTGCTTTTGAAAAATTACTATAATTGTGCTTCCAGGAAAAAATAACTTTCTTTTTTGAAAAGTTTATTAAATGTCACTATCACGCTACGCAAGCGAATCCGCAATTATGACAAAATATTTATGAACTATTGAATATAAGAAATTGATGAATTGACTTATTAAAAGTTAAGCATCACGCTACACAAGCGAGTCCGTGAAGTTAAAGCGCACCTACTAATTGCCTAGCATTTAAAATTAATAAATTAAAAGAAAATGAGTTACTTAATTGGTATCAAAAATCTGATTTTTATTAATATTTTCTAGCCTTATTATTGGAAATATTATGCAAGTAAATGTTGGACCGACTCTATCTATTTTAAAGGAATGTGCCAACTTCTTGTTAAATGGAAAATGGGCCAGCTTATGAATTTTAAAAAGGGATTTTTACCTATCTATACCATATAGCAAACCTTATTACCCCCCATGTTTAAGGTTTGTGTTTATTACATTTAAGCATACCAAATATCAATTTATGTACCATAATTTAAATTAAGGGTATAACTATTGCTTCATTTATTATAGGCATGATTTTAGGAGCATATATTCCTTTTCCCTTTTTTTCCTCCTCTTCTCTTTAAAATCCCATGTAAAAATCCCTCTCCTCCCTAACCTACTAGACTTCCTTTAGCACTATATATGAACAAGTTAACAGTCCCAATTCAGAACAAACCAACGATTTTAAAATTCATTTAAACTAGTATTATACATTAACACTACTCAGTATGCCATTCAAACTAAATTTATTCACTCAAATGACTTCACGAGTTCAAAATTGGAAACACTGAAATAGCGCACTGAACTATAAAAAAACTATGAATTGGAAACACTGAAATAGCGCACTGAACTATAAAAAAACTATGTGAACCTATTTCTCTATAACTTTGAAAACATATTAGGCTACAATACACCACATTACACTATACTAGCAACACAACTAAGCCATATGACTATGAAATTCACAAGCTCATAAGAAAATGTTCTAATAAAAAATCATATATAAAAAAAAGAAAAATTTAGAAGTTCTATAGTTTTATAGAGACGTACATATTTTCATGATGAATTTATGATACTATCAATAAGAATATATATATATATATATATATATATATATATATATATATATATATATATATATATATATATATATATATATATATATATATATATATATATATATATATATATATATATATATATATATATATATATAAGTTTGCCTCCTCATTTAGCCAATTGGCAACCTATTAAAAATGCACATGGCAACTTAATTTAATAAATATTTATAAATATGTCACCTAAGAATCCAATTGTTATTATAGAAATCAAATTGAAGGCGTTGTAGAAACTCATACACTTCAAACTCATACAATACTTCTTCAAGTATTGTATTTAAAGAAGATTTTTTCAAAATTGAAATTTTGAATATTAAGAATTGATTAAATTTGGTATGCTTAAATTTTTTTGACACAAGATTGTAGTTTAATTGTGAATTGTAGTTCACTTATTTTTTTAAGGAAAATACGTGGTTAACAAATACCAAGCTTAACTTTTACTGCTTCATCTTCTTCTTTGCTTCCTCTGCGTATGTAGTTTAACCTGCGCTGAGGGTGCCATAGCGAGAGGGAGAGGCCGACCTAAGAAAGTTCTGGTGCCAATCTATGCAAACAACACTGTTTTCCCAAAATCTGTTAACACTGTGCCATAGTCGGTTAACACTGTTCCATTGAAGCCCACTGAAGATACTGTTTCATTGCCTCATGCAACTGTAGATTCGCAGCCATCTGGAGTTCCCGTACTTCCAACAGTAGCTGATAAGGTTGATAACAACTCAGAGCTTCAATCTGGACCAGTGATTCCACCTGCAGATCCTCCTATTTCTCAAAGTTTACCTAGAAGTCAAGGACCTCCAGATGTACCATTGATTCCGATGGTACAAGCTAATAGTGGAAGCGAGCACATGCACTGTCAATTGAAGAGTACCGATCAAAGCAAACCAGAGGAGGGTACCAAATCTGATGAGAATAAAAAATGGGCAAATCTGTTTCAGCAAAATCGATTTTCTTCTAATGGTTTGTCTCTTGAATATATTCCCCCGACTATTATAGATGGCAAACCAGTGGGTTTTTTGGACAAAATTGAAGTCGAGATGGAAGAAAATAGATGGAAAAGTGCACTAGTGGCTTTCGTTCTAGGATCTACTCCAGGACACAATGCAATGAAGAGATTTATTAGCTTGCATTGGTCGCATGTGCCTGAGCCAGATCTATTTTATCATGAAGAGGGTTATTATGTTGTGAACTTTAAATCGATTGATGATGCTAAAGAAGTACTATGTGCTGGTCCTTACTATTGCAAATAGACCAATTATTTTAAAACAGTGGTCTGCTGATTTTGATTTCAAAGAAGCTTTTCCAACTGAGATTCCATTGTGGGTAAAATTCCCTAATCTGCCTATGTCATGTTGGGGTTGTAGAACTTTAAGTAGAATAGCCAGTGTTTTGGGCAGACCTATTTTTGCTGATGAGTGTACCACCAAGCAGACTAGAATTTCATATGCTCGTATGCTTATTGAAATGAATGTGTCCATAGAGCTACCAAGTGAGATTGAATTAATTGATCCAAATGGGAAGAAACTTCTGCAGAATGTGGTATATGATTGGAAGCCTTTATACTGTGAGAAATGCTGTATGGTTGGACATAACTGTATGGCTAATCCTAAACCTCCACAAGCCAACTAGGTGCTGAAAACGAAAGTACTACAGGAATGGAGACCAAAAGCTCCAAACGAGAGTAACTTACAGCAGCAAGATGTTCCTAATCAGCAATTGGATACTTTGAAGAGTGTTGTATCTACCAAGGAAATTGTGGCTCCTATAGGTGAACCAGAGGTTCATAAACAGATAGACAAAGGCAAACAGGTTCAATCTCCAGATTTCAACCTTACAAACTTCCCTCCTCTATCTCCTGTGGTGATGAGCAACAGATTTCATGTTATGTCAGAGAGTAGATCAGCTAATCCCCTAGATGATGGGGGCCCTAGTTATATCAAATGAAGTGTTTATTTTGGAATATTAGGGGTGTAAATAAAAGGTATAAACAAAAGGAGGTTAATGAATTTATTAGATCAAATAATTTTAACTTAGTTGGCTTCGTTGAGACAAAGGTTAAGGAGGTTAATGCAGACAGAATTGTTAAGCTGTTGGCACCTGGTTGGAGTCTTCTTTCTAATTATAAAGGATCAGCTAATGGCAGAATTTGGGTACTATGGAATTCCAAGAAGATATTGGTCACTGGTATTCAAGAGGATGCTCAATTTCTTCATTGTAAGGTCATGACATATACAGGTGTTCTGGTTTGCTATCTGACTCTGGTATATGGTTCTAATAGTATGGAGCAAAGGAGAACTCTATGGCAACATCTAATGAATATGTCTGCTGTTATAACAGACCCTTGGTTGGTTACAGGTTATTTTAATGCTATAATGTCTATCAATGACAGGCAGTCTTGTAACTCAGTTAAACAATCTGAGATTCTGGATTTCATACAATGTATTCAGCAAGCTGGATTATCTGAACTTCCATGGAAAGGTGATTTCTTCACATGGTCCAACAAGCAAATTGGCAAGGATAGAGTTTGCAGTAGGCTGGACAGAATTCTAGGGAATTATGAATGGATGCTTAAATGGAACCATATACAAACAGTATATGGTTCTCCTCTTATTTCTGATCATTCCACTATGACACTCACCTTAACTGATGATATTTTGTCCAGAAAGATTCCCTTCAGATTTTATAATGCATGGGCTAACCATGAGGACTTTCAACAAATCATCAGTGAGAACTGGCCAACTACCACTCAGGGTTCTTTTAAGGAAGTGTGGAGTAATCTTAAGTTGTTGAAGCCAAAGTTAAAAGCTCTAAACATTAGAGAGTTTAAAAATATTGCACACAGAATTGAGACAAGTAGAAGTGCATTGAGGACCATCCAACACCAGATGAACTTGGATTACACTGATGCTCTTCAACTTAAAGAGAAAGAGCTGATATTACAGTTAGAAAAATGGTAAGCAATTGAGGAACATATACTGCAACAAAAGTCCAGGGCTAGATGGATCAAGTTGGGAGATTCTAACAGTAAATATTTCTCTGCTGTGTTGAAGGAGAGGAACCAATACAAAAACATAACTGAATTGGTTACAGATGATGGAATCAAAATTAACAATCTAGATGACATCAGAAAAGAGATCAAGGAGTTTTTTAAATCACTTATGGGAACCTCAGCTACATCACTGCCAGCAATAAACAAGATGTATATGAACAATGGACCAAGGCTTACTCTTAACCAGAAGAATGAGTTAGTTGCTGATATTATGGACTCTGAGATTCTGGACAGTTTAAAGTCCATTGGTGATGATAAGGCTCCTGGGATAGATGGATATAATGCTTTCTTATTTAAGCAGTCATGGCATATCATTGGAGAGCTTATAATTGAGGCAGTCAAGCATTTCTTTCAAACAGTAAAATGTACAGACCAGCTAACTGTGCTTCACTTACTCTGTTACCCAATGTTCCAAATCCTCAAGCAGTGAGAGAGTTTAGACCTATAGCTTGCTGCTCAGTTGTCTATAAAATTATATCAAAGATATTGGCTAATACGCTGCAGGGAATCATGTCCAGTATCATTTGTGAAGCTCAGTCTGGGTTCATACCTGGCAGGAAGGTTGCTGATAATATTATATTGGCTCATGAATTGATCAAAGGCTACTCAAGAACTCATGTGTCCCCTAGATGTATGATCAAAATTGATTTGCAGAAAGCATATGATTCAGTTATATAGCAAAAATTGGGTGTTTACAGCTGCCCCTCTTTGCTCAAGAACATGAGACTTTTCATGCAAAGACAAATGAATGCCATGGATAATTTATGCTCATATTCACTCTAATGGAATCATTTTGAAAAAGGTAGTGATCGAACCTTACTTCTAAGGTTGCCTACATATACTTGGCTATAAAGGAATCAGGTCAGTATAGTTCTGGAAACATTTTGGTAGCTGGTACTACCAGACACTGGAGTTAAGACTGTTGCTGCTGTTGCGTTGCTGTTGATTGTTACTGGCTGCATACATCAAAAGAAGGAGAGAACTACATATTCCTGCAAGCTAAGAATTACAAAATTCCTATCTATGTGTCTTCTGGAGTCAAATTTTGATTCTTGATCTGCTCGCTTGTGTTGACCTTAGATTGGATCTTGCTGGCCTTTGTGAAGAAAAGATTATGGCTTGTTCTCGATTGCTTACTTTCTGGATCAGAACTTGAGAAGATGAATCTTGAGAAGCTGGGTTGCTGACACATTATCAAAGCTAACTCCGACTATCTCGTGATTGAAAGACATCTTTCTTCTGATGAGAAACTGAAATTGTAAGCTTTAATCGTCGTTTTGTTGTACGACAGAGCCTGCAAAGCCATCAAAGACGAACAAAAACGAACAAAATTTTTCTGCCCCAATCTGGCCTAGGAAAATTTTATGAGTTATTAGAGAAATATTTAAATTATCTAATTTATTGAAAAGGCAGACATAAACAGTAGCATAAACTAGCTAAAAGAGATAAAAATTTGGTAACAAATGATTGTGTAACTAGGGATCGGTACCCTGTACTACCGAAAAGATATGTAACCAAGGGCTGGTACCCTGTCTTACTAGAAGGAAATAGAGTTAGTTGTTAGAACCATGTATTGATATTGTGTTCAATCCATCTAGGTGAAAAAGATTCTACCTGAGATAAATTGTATAAAACATCCCGAGTGAAGATTACTTCTATCTGGAACTATGAGTTGGATCCCCCTAGGTGAAAGGATTCTAACTGAGTTAAACGGTGTAAAACAACCTGATGGAAGAGTACTTCTACCCGGCACTATGAGCGGATCCTCCTAGGAGAAAGGATTTTACCTGAGTTAAGCTGTATTAAACACCCTGAGTGAAGATTAATTCTACCCAGAACTATAAGCTGGATCCCCCTAAGCGAGACGTTCTGCCTGAGTTAAGCTGTATTAAACACCCTAAGTGAAGAGTACTTCAACCCGGAACTATGAACTGGATCCCCCTAGGCGAAAGGATTCTGTCTGAGTTAAGCTGTCTTAAACACCCTGAGCGAAGAGTACTTCTACTCGAAACTATGAGTTGGATCCCTCTAGGCGAAACGATTCTACCTGAGTTAAGCTGTATTAAACATCTTGAGCAAAGATTACTTCTACCCGGAACTATGTGCTGGATCCCTCTAGGCAAAAGGATTCTACCTGACTTAAGCTGCGTAAAACATCCTGAGCGAAGAGTACTTCTACCCAGAACTATGAGCTGGATCCCCCTAGGCAAAAGGACTCTACCTGAGTTAAGCTGCGTTAAACACCCTGAGCGAAGAGTACTTCTACCCGAAACTATGAGCTGGATCCTCCTAGGCGAAAGGACTCTACCTAAGTTAAGCTAAGTAAAACAACCTGACCGAAGAGTACTTCTACCCGGAACTAGAAGCTGGATCCTCCTAGGCGAAATGATTCTACCTGAGTTAAGCTATATTAAACAACCTGAGCAAAGACTACTTCTACTAGAACTATAAGCTAGATCCC
The DNA here is from genome assembly GCA_034376525.1 of Nicotiana benthamiana. Classification (NCBI taxonomy): domain Eukaryota; kingdom Viridiplantae; phylum Streptophyta; class Magnoliopsida; order Solanales; family Solanaceae; genus Nicotiana; species Nicotiana benthamiana. Next base: position 49,872,427 of record CM067330.1, on the reverse strand, counting down.
CCTAGGTGAAATGGTTCTACCTGACTTAAGCTATTTAAATAACCTGAGTGAAGAGTACTTCTATCCGGAACTATGAGCTGGATCCCCTTAGGCGAAATGATTCTACCTGAGTTAAGCTACGTAAAACACCCTGCGCGAAGAGTACTTCTACCCAGAACTATGAGGTGGATCCCCCTAGGTGAAAGTATTCTACCTGAGTTAAGCACCCCGAGCGAAGAGTACTTCTTCTGGGAACTATGAGCTGGATCCCCCTCGGAAAAAGTATTTTACCTGAGTTAAAGCTGTATTAAACGCCTTGAGAAAAGAGTACTTCTACCCGGAACTATGAGCTGGATCCCCTAGGAGAAATGATTCTACCCGAGTTAAGATGTATTAAACAACCTGGCAAAGCATACGTCTACTCGAAACTATGAGCTGGATCCCCCTAGGCGAAAGGATTCTACCTGAGTTAAGCTGTATTAAACACCCTAAGACAAGAGTACTTCCACCGGGAACTATGAGCTGGATCTCCCTCTGCGAAAGGATTCTGCATAAGTTAAGCTGTATTAAACACCCTAAGCAAAGAGTACTTTTACTCGAAATATGAGATAAATCCCCCTAGGCGAAAGGATTCTACCTGAATTAAGCTACAAAAATGGGAGGTGTGAACAATAGTGATGCATGCTGAAAAAGAAAAAATGGAGATTTTAAAGAGCTTACGTTTGGTGACATTTGTTCTTTAAGAATTGCCATTCCGCACTGATTTGTTCCTTCTTAAAATAAAGAAAAATTTATGAGTTTTCAAAGTGGTGGTTGGTTTGTGGCCTTGATCCCTTGATGCCTTGAGTAGTTTGATTCACGACCACTGTTGTCAAATAATCGATTCTGTCTACGCGGTACCGAGAAGCTTGGTCACTCTATATCATTTTCTGGAGACCTTGGCTTTCCAATGTTGCCCCCAACTATTTCATACCTAGATGTCCATGGTACCGCTACCCTTGTCACTAAGGCAAGACTATTTTTCTTTAAAATCAAACTCAGTTGTCTTGCATCCAGTATCACTTTGTGTCCATAGTGCTTATCATCTTTTCTCATGAAGCAGGTCCCGCTCATGTGACTTTAAAGTTTCTTTGAAACACTTTGTTCGTCTTATTGAATGAGATCATATATGGATTCGTGCCTTTGTCAATGCCATATATGTCCCAAATTGTGCTCGACATTGCCGGGAAATTGTAGCTGGTTTTGTAGCCATTTCTTTGCTTCACTTTTGATGCAGGATTAGATCGAAAGAGGCTCAAATAAAAATTATGGGTAAAACAGAATAATAATTGAAAGTAAAAAAGAACTATGCTTAAACGAAAGGTGTCTCTTTCGGGAAAATGAATATGGAGCCTTATTTAGAGGTATGTGCCGACTTCAATGAATCATGACATGTATTTTGGACTGGAGCCTGATCCGCCTAAGCTGTCTAATTCTCAAAATCTGCCACAAACGTTCGTCTTGAATTTGTCTTGGTTGTGCTCATGCCAGAGAATTAAGGACCCTCATTCGGTTAGTAGCGCCTTTTGCAGGTTTTCGCTAACTAACCTCTCTCATTTTTCTAATAACCGTCGCCTTATGGTGTGTATCTGGGTTTTCACCAAGAAGACTCTCTTATTTCTCTGCTCACTATCTCTTTATAGTGCGCGTACGGGTTTTCACTGATAAGATTCTCTCATTTCTTTCTCATTTTTTCTTTTCTTCTTTTTTTCCTTTTTTTTCCTTTATTTCTTTTTCTTTCTTTTTTTGACTAATATAATGCATGAGGGAGGTTACCCAATGCCTTTGGCATGGGGACTTCAAACATTCTCAAAAAACATCGATCAGAAGTTCTTGAAAGGTAAAAAAAAGCGAAATGAACCTTGAACTGAATTACAACTTGTGGAACCATTTCTTTTACAGAAAACCGTGAAATAAAACAAACTTATGCCCCAGTTTTGGGGTATTGGTAATATGGATTTTTGTTCTAATGGGACCAAACCTAGGGTAAGGATGCCTAAATATCCTATCGGAATCAGGTTAGATGTAGTTCAATGACTTAGAGATTTGTTGTTTGGCTTTTTTTTTACAAGTACACAGGTTCCAAAAGTGAGAAACAAGGAAGACAAATACAAACTCAAAAGGATTAGTAGGGTGACAACAATTTGGAATAACGGGCGAATGATAGCCTTCGTCACTTCAATCTGAGAAAATCAACGCGTGAAAATTCTACAGTGGGCATATATCAGACATTATATCCTTTGACTACATCTGCATTAATAGTCATGTCTGGTACCCGTCCTTCTTCATCTACCAAGTGCAAGGCCCCTTTTTGTAACACTGTAGGGTCCTTGCCGGTTTGGGGCGAACTTTCCTTTAGCTTCTACCTGGTACGGAAGGATGCGTTTCAAAACCAGCTGGCTTACCTCAAACGTCCTCGGGCGCACTTTCTTATTGTAAGAGCGTGTCATTCTTTGCTGTTATAACTGGCCGAAACACACTGCTGCTAGCCATTTTTCATCGATCAACATCAGTTGTTCTACTCGGGTCTTGACCCACTCGGTGTCTTCAATCTCTGATTCCATAATAATTCGGAGAGAGGGAAGTTTGACTTTCGTGGGTATTACAGCTTCAGTTCCATACACAAGCAGATACAGAGTTGCACCAACATATGTGCGAATAGTAGTGCAGTATCCCAAAAGAGCAAAAGGAAACTTTTCACGCCATTGCCTAGAACCATGGATCAAGTGACTATTTAGATTGGCTGCATTATCAGTGATGATGGTCTTTGGGATACCAAAGCGACAGATGATGTTAGAATGACAAAGTCTAACACTGCTTTCTTGGTGACTGCTTTGAAAGTGGCGGCCTCCACCCACTTGATGAAGTAATCAATTGCAACCAAAATGAATCTATGCCCATTTGAAGCCTTCGGCTCGATTGGCTCGATTGGCTCGATTGGCTCGATCGGTCCAGTGACATCCATTCCCCATGTAACGAAAGGACAAGAAGAGGACATGGGATGCAACTCCGAAGGAGGCGAGTGAATCAGGTCACCATGAATCTTGCATTGGTGACACTTGAGAACAAAATTGAAGCAATCTCGCTCCATAGTAAGCCAATAATACCCTACACACAGGATCTTCTTCACCAAAACATATCCATTCATGTGAGGGCCGCATACCCCCGAATGTACTTCACTCATGATCCACTCTGCTTCTGTAGAATCTACGCATCTCAACAAGTTTAAATCTGGGGCCTTTTGTACAAAATTTCCCCATTCAAAAAGAAACCATTGGCGAGCCGCCTTATAGTTATTTTTTGATCTCCTTTAACATACTCTGGAGATTCTCTTGTTTTCAGGAATCATTTTATTTCATGATAACATGGTTCAACATCTGGTTCTGTCTCAATTGTATTGCAGTAACCGTGTTGGTTCTAAACTTGGATTTCTAGTTGATCAATAGTGTTGCCTGGATAAGGGAGCATCTAGGCTAAAGTAGCCAAGGCATCGGTTAGCTCGTTGTGGAACCTGGTAATGTACCTGAACTCGATGGTTTTGAATCTTTTGCTCAAGTGTTACACACATTTGTCTGTATGGAATAAGCTTTATGTCTCGAGTCTCCCATTCACCTTGGGCTTGTCGGATAAGCAAGTCAGAATCTCCCATAAACAATAGTTCATGCACATCCATATTGATGGCCATTTTCAAACCCATGATACAAGCTTCGTATTCTGCCGTATTATTATTACAGAAGAATCGAAGTTGGGCTGTTGCAGGGTGATGATGTCTAGTAGGTGAGATGAGGATTGCCCCTATCCCAACTCCTTTGATATTAATAGCCCCATCAAAATACAGTTTCCATATAGGGTGATCGTCTGGAACCACTTCCTCTATTTGTTGGAAACACGTTCTCAAAGCTTTATACTAAAACGTGTGTTCTTATGTGTAGGTTTTGATGAATGACAAACAAGCGCAAATTGATATATGACGAAGTTCAAGTACAAGCGCACAATTGGTGGATAACGAGATTCAAGCACAAGACAAAGTTTTATAGTTTAAATGAGTCGTTATTAATTGTGATCTTGATCCGACAACTTGACTCATGACATGGCTTCTCTCGTAAAATTATTTTTACAAAATCATGCGTATTTAATTTAATGCTAAATGATTTTAAATCATGCATATTTACTTCAGTCAAAATGATTTTTAAACATGCCTCTAAAATCTGGACTAAGATAATCGATTATGTACTTATGATAATCGATTATGTTAAGCCAAGACTGCATGACAATCGATTGTGAACTAATGATAATCGATTGTGTTAAGGCAGTGAGCATCAGGTTTTTCAAACCTGCATGACAATCGATTGTGAACCTTATGACAATCGATTGTGATGAGGCAGTGTACATCAAAGTTTTTCAAAACTCAGAATAATCGATTGTGAAGCTAATGACAATCGATTTTGAAGAGACAGTGTCCATCAGATTTTTCAAAGTCACAAAATAATCGATTGTGAACATATGACAATCGATTGTGTTGAGGCAGTGTCTTCCAGACTTTTTCAAAGTTATTAAATAATCGATTGTGAGTATATAACAATCGATTGTCACGAGGCAGTGTCTAAAATAATTTTCAAAGTCAGATAAATAATCGATTGTTGACATTGCACAATCGATTGTGAAGCTGACCGTTGTCGTAAAGTTTTCAAATACCTTCAGGTAATCGATTGTTGATTTTGTACAATCGATTGTTGAAATTAAAATCTGGAAAAGATTTTTTGAACGTTGCTGAGTAATCGATTGTTGATTTTATACAATCGATTGTTGAAATTAAATCTGGAAAAGATTTTTTGAACGTTGCTGAATAATCGATTATTGATTCTGTATAATCGATTGCTTTACGTAAAATCTGGAAATGATTTTTTGAACGTTGCCAATAATCGATTGTTGATCTTGGACAATCGATTGTTAAGCGTAAAATCTGGGATTGATTTCTGGAATGATTGGCAAACAATCGATTGTGACTTCTTGACAATCGATTGTCACTCAGTAAAATCAGCAACTCTTAATTGACAATTAGACAACGGTAATGCCAAGTTTTTCAACTATAAATACAGCTTCATTTCAGTGTTTTAAACACAACAACACACAACAACTGATCATTCTATTGCTATAAGCTTGCATACTATTGTTTATCATTTTATATTCATTTCATAAAGCTTTTGAGAGCCAAAGTCTTGTCCATAGTTGTTGTGATCTTGAGCTTATTTCTTTTACTCATATCTACTCATTAAGGAGTGCTTTGTTTGAGTGTTTAGTGTTTTGTACACTTGTAAGAGAATTGTGATTCTCTTGTTGTAAGGAACTTGTGTTTCCTTGGTTGAAGTCTTGGAGTGTTGTATCTCCGAGCAAAGGTGTTAAGGCTTGTGTCCTTAAGTTGTAAAGGTTGGTTAGGCACCCGTAAGCTTAACAGTGAAGTCTTGGAGTGTTGTATCTCCGAGCAAAGGTGTTAAGGCTTGTGTCCTTAAGCTGTAAAGGTTTGTTGAGCACCCGTAAGCTTGACAAGTTAGTGGAAAATCTCGAGAGAGTCTCTTGGGGACTGGACTAGCCACGTGTTGTGGTAAACCAGAATACATCGGTGCGTACTTTATTATTTATCGCACTTATTTACTTCCTGCAATTTTTTAATTCCGCAAAGTTCACGCTAATTTATATTATAACGCTATTCACCCCCCTCTAGCGTTAAGCGTATTATCTAACAATTGGTATCAGAGCCCAACTCTCTGAAGACTTAACAGTTTGAGAGAACCATCCATGGCTTCTACTCGTGACTCTTTTGCAGGAATTGATGAAGGACAATGCTCCACACGACCACCTCTATTCAACGGTACAAACTACACGTACTGGAAGGAGAGGATGAAAATCTTCATTCAAGCAAACAACTTTCATCTCTGGAAGGTGATAACGAAGGGAAATCAAATTCCAACCAAAAAGGTTGAAAACGAATGGGTTCCCAAATCCGAAGAAGACGGATGATATCCGAAAGGTTCAAAATAATGCTAAAGCAATTAATTTATTATATTGTGCTGTAAATGCTGACGATTACAGGAAAATATCGTGTTGCACAACGGCAAAGGAAATGTGGGACAAGCTGGAAATTACGTACGAAGGTACGGACCAGGTAAGGGAAGCTAAAATTGATTTCCTAACCCATGCTTATGAATTATTTCACATGAAGGAAGGTGAAAAGGTGGATGAAATGTTTGAACGATTTTCAATAATCGTAAATGATCTACATGCTCTCAAGAAGACATTCACGGATAGAGAACTTGTTCAAAAAATTCTTAGAAGTCTCACTCTGGCATGGCGATCAAAGGCCGACGCAATCCAAGAATCCATTGGCGTCTCAAATGTCACCATCGACGCATTAAGAGGTAACCTTAAGACTTATGAGTCTACTATACTTAACCCTCTTGTTGATGATCAAAGGAGGCAAAGAATAGCGCTTAAGGCAAGGACAAGCCAACCTCAAGTTGATGAGGACGGAGACAACGAGTTTGGACTCGTTATCAAAAGATTTCAAAAGTTCATGCGAAAGGAGTATGAACGAAAGGGCAAAAAGCAAGGCGAGCAAATAAAGTGCTATGAATGCGGTGAAACCGGGCACGTCAAATCAAATTGCCCAAACATCAAAAAGGAGAAGAAACCTTTTAAGAAGCAACGTGCATACATTTCTTGGGGAGGAGACTCCGGAGATGAGTCAAGCGAAGAAGAAGAAGACGAAGCCGCAAACCTTTGTCTTATGGCGCAAGAAGACAAGCAAGATGAGGTATGTCAAATCTCTTCTAAGAACTTCTTTACTCTTGAAGAAATGCGAACTGCTTTTGATGAGCTATATACTGAATTTATTAAGGCTTCAAAAACTGTCAAGAGCATAAAAGAAAATGCTTCTCTAAAAGAAAAAGATTTTCAAAAACAGCTTTCTTTGAAAGAAAAGGATTTAGAAAAACTGGTTTTAGAAAATGAGAAGCTGAAAGAGGAAAACAAGTTTTTCAGAAAAAGAAGAGCCGACAAGCCCGAAAGTTCTATTAAAAATTGTTCTTCTTGCATGCATCTCGAAAATGAGGTAGATAGACTTAAAGGTACCTTAGATAAGTTTAATTCTTCCCACAAAAATTTGAATAAGGTCCTTGTTAATTTGAAATCAACCAAGCATGGCATAGGCTTTAAGAATGAGCCTAAAGAAAAGGTTGACGCCAAACCCCAACCACCTAAGGCTCAACCTAGGATTAATAAAACAAATGCTTATCGTAGAAATAGCAATCCTAGAACAAATATGCATGCTAGACCAAATGTTGAACATTATAGAAGACCTAGAAATGACTTACCACCTAGAAATGACTACCCTAGAAATGATGCATATTCTAGGACAAACACTAGAAGGAGTTTTGAACCTTTTAGAACATCTAGACATGACCATTACTCTAGAAATGCTGCTCATTTTAGAACTAATAGTAGGAGAAATGGTTCTCATGAAATGCGCAATAATCATAATGAAAATAGAGTAATTCATTTTCGTCCATCAAGTTACTATGAACCTAGAAGGATGCATAACCCCAACGTGACTTGTCATTATTGTAGACGCATTGGTCATATTGCTCCTGCATGCTTTACACGACATAGACATATCACTCAATCGCATCATTATAATATGCCTAACCCTCAAGGACCCAAAATGGCATGGGTACCTAAAACGCATTAATTTGTTTTGTAGGTATGTTTGAAGGGATCAAGTGTACTATGGTACCTTGATAGTGGATGCTCCAAGCACATGACGGGAGACGAATCCAAATTCCTTCAACTAGAACACAAAGAAGGAGGAAGTGTTATTTTTGGTGACAACAATAAAGGAAAGATTATCAGCATCGGATCGGTCGGTAAGGATGAAAATTCTTCTATTAAGCATATATTACTTGTTAAAGGTTTAAAGCATAATCTCTTGAGCATAAGTCAATTATGTGACAAGGGAAATCTTGCCTTATTTGATTCGGATGAATGCTTAGTATTTAGACGTAATGATTTCAAAATTATCCTTCGTGGTTTTAGAGTGGATAATATTTACATGGTTGATCTTGCTAATTCCTCACCCGAATATGTGGATTGCCTTATGAGCAAAGAGGATGATACTTAGCTATGGCATCGTAGAGTAGCACATATAAACATGCATCTTTTGAACAAATTGATTGTTGGTCTTCCAAATTTGCAATTTGAAAACGACTCTATTTGTGATTCTTGTCAAAAAGGGAAGCAAACAAAAGCATCTTTCAAATCGAAAAATATTGTTTCAACTACTAGACCATTGCAATTGCTTCACATGGATTTATTTGGACCATCTCGCATTGAAAGTCTAGGAAGAAATCGTTATGCTTTTGTGATTCTTGATGATTATTCTAGATTTACTTGGACTTTATTTCTTGCCAATAAAAGTGATGTTTTTCAGAATTTTAAATATTTTCTTAAGCGTGTTCAAAACGAAAAGGAAACAACCGTCACTTCAATTAGAAGTGATCATGGGGGAGAGTTTGATCACAATCTCTTTGCGGACTTTTGTGACGAACTCGGTATCGAGCATACCTTTTCCGCTCCATGTACACCACAACAAAATGGGGTGGTGGAAAGGAAAAATAGGTGTCTCGAAGAGATGGCTAGAACCATGCTCGAAGAGGCTAAGATTCCCAAACATTTTTGGGTGGATGCCGTGAGTACCGCATGCTACATCTTAAATAGAGTAGTCATAAGGCCAATACTCATGAAGACCCCTTATGAACTCTACAAGGGAAGGAAACCAAATATCTCCCATTTTAGAGTATTCGGTTGTAAATGTTTTATTCATAACAATGGCAAAGATCAATTGGGAAAATTTGATGCTAAGTCCGATGAGGGAATTTTCATTGGTTATTCCTCACGTAGCAAAGCATATAGGGTTTTTAATAAAAGAACCGAAATTGTGGAGGAATCCCCTCTTGTTGTCTTTGCCGAAAATAATGCTCGCTTGGCGAGAAAGGATTTCGGTTTTGACCTTGCAGGTATTTTAGATAGCTTGAAAGACAAAATACAAGAGGAAACGCCTAAGGAAAATCAAGACGAAATTTTGAAACAACCAACGGAGGAAGCGCCACAATTGGAGAAAGAAACGACAATGCCTAAAGAATGGAGGACAATCAAAGATCACCCTCTCGAACAGGTAATTGGCGACATCGGAGAAAAGGTAAGTACCCGAAACTCCCTTAAGAACACCTTAGGACATACTGCTTTTGTGTCTCAAATTGAACCAACAACCATCTCCGAAGCAATTGGGGATGAATTTTGGACCTTGGCAATGCAAGAGGAGCTTAACCAATTCAAACGGAATGACGTTTGGGATTTGGTGCCAAGACCCAAAAATCATACCATAATTGGTACGAAATGGGTTTTTCGAAACAAACTAGATGAAAATGGTGTAATCACTAGAAACAAAGCTAGGCTTGTAGCAAAAGGCTATAATCAAGAAGAGGGTATTGACTATGAAGAAACATATGCTCCCGTAGCTAGATTAGAAGCTATTCGTCTATTGCTCGCTTTTGCCTCTTCTATGAATTTCAATTTATATCAAATGGATGTGAAGAGTCGAGTCTAAAATCTTCTGTTTAAGCGAACAGAAGGAATTTCAAAGTCTATTATCAACTCCCAAATGGACAAAGCGTATGATGCCCAAAGGCGTAACAAAGATAACAAGTGCGGAACAACAAAAGGAAGGATTCATAAAAACTGTAATTGATGGAAGAGACAAGAGTTAGCAAAGTGAATGAGTACCACACAGAAAAGGGCGTGCAGAGTAAAACCACAAAGATTCTGGGGTCAGCTGAGCATCATACACCGATCGGGCTATCTCATATGGGACGTAATGTTAGCACAATATGAAGACGGGAAAGGTCGCAAGGTGTGACTAAGCATAATACATCAGTCATTGGGAAAGACATAAAGAATTCCAGCAAAGGATCAAGAGTGCAACACAAGGTGGGGAGCAAAGTGAGGGCATAAAGATCAAGAGTCAGTCAAGCATCACAAATGGACCAGGTAATCTCAAGAAAATGGGTACGTATTTTTGGCGAAGGCTCAGAAATGTAACACTAAAATGAGAAACAAAACAAAGCCACAAGGATCAGAGGATCAGCCAAGCATAACATCCTAACTCGGCAATCGTCCAAGAAGGGTACAAGGCTTCTAGCATAAGAGGAAAAAGTATAACAAAAGGTGGAAATGGCCGTGAGAGCTTATCCAGCATGATATATCAACCCGTCAATCGTCGGGAAGGGACATAAAAGAATTCTGGTAAAGTGTCGGAAGTGCAACACAAAGCAGGGGGCGATATAAAGGCACAAAAGGCGAAGGCCAGCCAAACATCATAGACAGACTGGGTGATCTCAAGAAAAGGGGGCAAGGAGTTTGAAAAAAGAATGGAAAGATAACACAAAGATGAAGAACAAAGCAAAGCCGCAAGGATTCGAGGGTTTACCGAAGCATGATACATCAACACATCAATCACGGGGGAAGGACACAAAGAATTCCGGCCAGGGATTAGTAATATATCATAATGATGGGGAAGGGGGGCAAAATAAAGCCTAGAGGTCTCGAGGTGTCAGGTGAGTAGTTAGAGCAACTCATTTTCAATATGGGCAAAGGAACACAAAGGAACACAACAACGGGAGGATGTTTTCAACAAGAATGTTGTGAGCCAACCACCACTTTTCAAATGGACAAGTTTTCTTTGATTGACATAGGGGCAGAAAATTCCGGAATAGACTAAGGGAGGGCGACCACAGGAGAAGTCAGGCATATGGAAGATATGATCGAACTCAAGGCCCACTTGGAAGTGGGACTCAGTTTAAACTCAAAAGGGACATATTCTGTCACAAGCACCCTCCCCAACAAAGAGCAAAACGGGACAAACTTTAACTAGAAAACCCCAATAGGAAAAATTGAGAGTTAAAAGAAGCATGGAAGTTGAGATGGAACGGGAACTTAGACAGGAACGGGTAACATGGGCAACCACCAATACCTTCCCCAGTAAGAGTCGCAGAAACCCTCCTGGACAATAATCACTAGCAGAAACAACCAGACGTTAGAATCGGCATTTAAAGCGAAACCTTCAGGAGCCTCCAATAAAATGGGACTTGGCTTAGAACACAAACAGTGTGATGGCATGGTCAAACTCAAGTATTTCCCCAACAAGAGTCAACAAAAGTTGTCAGGACCCTCCTGAAAAGTGGGACTTAGATTAGACACTTCCCCAGCATGAGTCAACAAGAGTTATTAGGATCCCCTGGATAATGGGACGTAGCTCTAGATACTAACCCCCAGCAGTCGCATTTTGTCATCAAATTAAGAGTTCTCAGGACTCGCCTGGATAATGGGAAATAGTTTTAATCACCAATCACCAGCACACCCCCAGAAGATATAATTCTTAACAAGACATAGTGGAAAATAATACTTTTTGAGAAACATAACATAGTCTTAAAGTTGTCATCAGTTAAGAATTATCAGGACCCTCATGGATTTGGACTTAGCTTAGGTTTAGAGATATTTGGTAAAGGGATTTGATTAACACTCATGGATCCGCCCATCATCAAATTGAGGCAGGAAGAATTTTTTTTGTTTTGTTTTGTACACAGGCAGCAGTCTCAGGGAACATTTTTCAGGTTATGAGATTTGGTATGATAATCAGGCGCCCACCTGTAGAACAAAATTTCAAGCTTTTAAGTTTCGAAAATCAGGTGCCCACCTGCAGTATAAGGGAATATTTTTCAAAATTTAAGTTTTAGTAATCAAGCGCCCACCTGTAGAACAAGAGAATATTTTCCAAAATTTCAAATTTTTGGCAATCAGAAGCCCACCTGTAGAATAAGAGAATATTATTAAAAATTCAATGTTTTGGTAATCAGGCGCCCACCTTTAGAACAAGGGAATATTTTTCAAAATTTTAAAATTTCAACCTTTTAAGTTTCGAAAATCAGGCGCCCACCTGCAGAATAAGGGAATATGATTCAAAATTCAAGTTTTAGTAATCAGGCGCCCACCTGTAGAACAAGGAAATATTTTTCAAAATTTTAAATTTCATTTTTCAGGCGCCCACCTGTAAAACAAGGGAATATTTTTCAAAATTTTAAATTTCAAGTTTGAGGCGCCCACCTGTAGAAAAAAGGAATATTTTTCAAGATTTTAAGTTTCGAAAATCAGGCGCCCACCTGTAGAATAAAGGAATATTTTTCAAAATTCAAGTTTTAGTAATCAGGCGACCACCTGTAGAAAAAGGGAATATTTTTCAAGATTTTAAGTTTCGAAAATCAGGCGTCCACCTGTAGAATAATGGAATATTTTTCAAAATTCAAGTTTTAGTAATCAGGCGCCCACCTGTAAAACAAGAGAATATTTTTCAAAATTGCAAAGTTTTGAAAATCAGGCGCCCACCTATAGAATAATGGAATATTTTTCAAAATTTCAAAGTTTTGGCAATCAGGCGCCCACCTGTAGAACAAGGAAATATTTTTCAAAATTTCAAAGTCTTGGCAATCAGGCGCCCACCTGTAGAACAGGGGAATATTTTCAAAATTATAAAAAATTCCACTTTGGTAAGTAGGCGCCCACATGTAGAACAAGGGAATACTTTTTAAAATTTCCGGTTTTGGCAATCAAGCACCCACCTGGAGAACAAGGGCATGGAGAGTCAAGTCTTGGCGATCAGGTGCCCACCTGTAGAACAAGGGAATATCTTTCAAATTTCAAGTTCTAGTAGTCAGGCGCCCACCTATAGAACGAGGAAATGCTTTCAACGGAATTACATGTCAAGTCCAACAATTCAGCATCAGACATGAAGGAAGAAATACAAGGCAACAAAGCAACAAGGATCAATATTGAAGACGTAGATAAGCTTTTCCTTGTAATCTGTAGCTTATAGCTTAGTCTAGTTTTCTTTTTATTTTTCATAAGGTGTAATAAGGAGGTCAGCAGGCAGTAACTGCAGCATCAACAGTGCGATCACAGCTTCTGGTAGTCTCAGCTGCCAAACACTCCAGAACTACACTGACCTGATTCCTCTTTAGCCGAGGATATGTAGGCAACCTTTGAAGCATGGTTCAGTCAGACAGTTTTCAAAACGCTTCTATTGGAATGCGAAGCAGACAAGAATCTCTCAGTTACTCACTTATCTTTTTGCGGAAACCATTCGTGTCTCCGAGCAAAGAGGGGCAACTGTGAGCACGTGATTTTTTTCACTTGAAATGTTCCTATAAATTCGTTAAACTAGGAATTTTCTTTTATTATTTGAGTTTTTAGGAATTAATTACGTGATTTTGTGTTCATATGCATTTTTCTTTTATTATTTGATTATATAAGAATTAAATATGTGATTTTGTGTTTATTTGCATTTTTTCTTTTATTATTAGGAATTAATTGCACGTATTTACATTTTTCTTTTATTATTTGAATTTTTAGGGGTTAATTGTGTGATTTCATGTTTATTTGCATTTTTCCTTAATAATTGTGTGATTTTTTGTTTATTTGTGTCTTTCTTTTATTATTTGAATATTTAGAATTTAATTGCATAAATTGAGTATTTGTTTCAATGTTGAGTGCATTTTAATTCACAAAAAATATATATAAAAGCATTTTATTTAATAAGTCCAATTTTAGATTTAAATCAGATTTTTGTTAATTTGGTGTTAATAAAATAATTTAATGTAGAGATTAAAATAAATAAGAAAAAGAAAGGATTTGGAAATGTGGTCTTGTTTTAAAAAGGCCAACTTTTGCCATTTTAGCAATTTAAACCAGCCCAAAACCATGCCCAGAGCCGGTCCAATCCCACCCCCATCAAAACGATGCCGTTTTGGCGTCCGTTCATCTTAACCATCCATACCCCTCAATCTAACGGCTCAAATTGCGCCTTACATTTTAAATGAAACTATCCAAACCCTTGTAATGCCTTAGAGACCAAAGTCACCTTCCTCGTACTAATTGCCCACCGGTGTAACGCTGGCACCAATCCACCGTATCACCACCGTTCTCCGGCGGCGGCGGCATAACTCCAATGACCCCCCAAAACACACCCAAGCCTTCCCAAACAACCCCAGACCCCTCCAATCTTGAAACTGACCATGCCTTAGGTCTAAGATTGACCATTGGAAGGATGTTTGAGTGCCGCTTGGAAGCTTGAATTTATTTCCACTAAGCTTAATTGAAGAAGACCGGTAAGCTCACCTCAATACTAATTTGTTTTTCTATTTTGTAATTAAGTCTAACTTTTTTTTAGTTTAAAATGGCATCTTATTAAATTTCAATTCTGCCATTTCTATTCTAATTGTGTGAATGATTTGTTGGTTTCATTTTAGTTGTGGAACTAGACACTAGGTTTTGGTTGCTCTCAATAGTTTCCACGATTCCTGCAATTTCAATTGTATTCTTGATCTCTGAAGCTGAGTATTGGTTTACATGCAATTAGGAAATGGTCTTGATTGTTTGATTTGTTTTCAGTTATTAATCCGGCATAACAACTCCCATGTTTGTTTTTAGTTTCAATAATCTCCTGATCCTGAGTTTGAGTGTCAATTAATGGTCCATATGATTTGAATTTGATAATGGTAGCCTTCCATGTTCTTCTTCTAAATTTGAGTATTGGACTTGATTTTTGATTCAATTGCGTTTTGTTTTCTGAGGATTGATTGGAATTTGTTCTTGATTAATAACATTAGGATTGGTTATAGCTATTAAGACTAGAAGAATTAGTTTTAGGAGTTGGCTTTGATACGAAATAAGTAATTTCAGGGTAATATAGAGTTTTCGACTTGGCTTTGGTAATATTAGGAACAAAATAAGAGTAATAAAGGTAGTCTATAAAGGGAAGACAATGGTAGAAGCCTTTAGATCCTTCTATAAGGGGCCTTTAATATACAATCAGTAGTTTTGTTGCAGTAACTTGGGGAACAAGTCAAAAAATGAGGGTCCAAATAGGTAAAGCTGGAAATTTAAAGAGGGACCTTTAGTTAAAACAAAAACAAAAGTGGTGCCCTAGCCTTTGGCTATTAAAGGGACTCTAAATCATTCCAAAAGAGACAGGTGGGACACTTAAAAAAATTGACTGAAAACTTCCAGCCATAGTCAAAATTAACTTCCAATTCCTGCAACTATAATAAAAATCCAAAATACATTAGTTTAGTTGGAGCAATTGGAAGCCCTTCCTTCAAATTCGGGCATTTTAGGACTCCAAAAATGAGCTGAAAGTTAGCAAATACTGTTCCATTAAGAATTCAACTATTTTCAGGGTTTATTTTGGGGTTTTATTTTGGAATTGGCCTCACCTGCTTGGTTTTTATGTGTTCATGGAGTTCCTGGGTCTGACTGCATGTTGTTTGGGATGAATTCAAGCTATTTGGGTTTTTTGATGGGTCTTATTGGTTATTAAATCTTCTTGGTTCATTTGATGTTGCGGCTGGGTTCAAATGGAAATCGAGCTGTTGATTTTGCTATTATATTGCTGATTAATTTTGCTGGTTTCTAGCTGACTCCTCTCCTTCCTGTTTCCTTTGTAACTCCAGGTATGCCCCAGCTTCAAATGTATGCGGAATCAGAACTACTGCTATACCTTATTTGCTATATGAACAACCAGTTTTTCTTATCAATGTTTATGTTCAATTTTGTTTTCTAAACTTGTAATTTGTACGAGAACTAAGTAGTAGTGCTATGTATGAAATGCGTAATAGGACTATTAAAATTGGACTAGATATATTTTCATTTGTGCTGTTACAATTTTGGTTCTAATAGGATTTATATACCTAGGTTTGAACTGCCTTGCCAGTTGGATGAATAATGTGTTTGATGACTTATCAGTAGAAAGTCGTTAGGTTAACTTTCAATATCAAAATCATGGTGTGAATGAATTCAGAGTTAGTCTTATAGAATTTGTAAACTCAACATGTGAGTGATAGGCTCATTTTAGAATTACAAAGTCTGAAACTGCAGAATAATACTTTAGTACGTTAACACAGGTTTAGTCGATTCAAGTTTAATATCTCAGCATCTTCAGTGTTTGCATAGTTTGACCCATATTTTCCTCTTAAAAATCTATTGCAGTTTGCTGGAAGCAATTGTTCCTTTCATAACGAATCCCCTTGTCACTACACACGTTTTGGACTTATCTTAATTGAGGTTCATTGTTTCCTGGGGGTTTAAATTGACTGAAATCCCTCCCTATTGGTCTAGTTGGAAGACCAAAGACACTATAAGTGCAATTCTTGTTCAGATTTAGAAGTCGAGATTGGAAGTCCATGAAAATGAATTAAGTCTCATCAGGGACATGTCTCATAAGAAATCTTAGTTCGCTTTAGGATGGGCTGTAAATAATAAATAGAACGAGGTGTCGCGCTAAATGGAATCCAAAATCGTGCGGCCCTCACTAATTGTTTATACTAAAATACTTAGAAAATTTGGGATACACCGTTTAGCAAATCTAACGGTGTTCCTGCAAAGATAATAACGCGCTAGTCGCTTTTAGGCACGTCTTTAATAATTTTATATCCTTAAACACGGGTGCGCATTTGTGTGACCCAAATATAAATCCTAACGGAGTAGGAATGTATAAAAAGCCGCGGTTATATTTATGTGACGTGGTTCGAGGCATATTTCAACAACGTTGCAATCCTCTTTAAATATAATAATAAAAGTGGTAAAAGATTAAAAAATGCACATAGGCACATAATTGTAAAAAATCAGATAATTTAAGCCAAATATAACAGTTGAGCGACTATGCTAGAACCACGGAACCCGGGAAGGCCTAACCCCTTCTTCCGGGTTAATAGAATTCCTTACCCGGATTTTTGGTTCACGGACTATTAGACAAAGTCATTCTTCCTCGATTCGGGATTCTAACCAGTGACTTGGGACACCATAATTCTCCTATGTTGAGACTCTGAAGTTATCTTAAATAATTGAATCCCGTTTCGATTGTCTTTTATTTGGAAAAACGCCTTTATCTACGCCCTTCACTGGGTTCTAATAGCCAAAAGGAGGTGTGACAAAGGTTACCTTTTCTGAGTTTGGGGTGCCTTTCACAATTAACGGCACATCTCGGCTTGGACTTACTTCCAAACTTGTTCCTTCTTGAATTTATCCCACCGTCATTTTTTCTCGACCGACCGCCTCGTATTCTTGATCTCGGTTCCCACAAAATGAACATCATTGTGTGCTGGAAACGGGTTTTTTGTCATATTAGGCGGGTCCTCTCCATTTGTCACTACAATTAATTTTTAAGAAATGAGTCTTTCTATGGCTTTCTTCAAAGTTCAACAGTCATCAGTGCTATGCCTCGGAGCACCTGAACGATATTCACATCTAGCATTTGCTTAAAATCCACGCGAATCAGGATACATATGGTGGGGAGCGATGGGTCCAATCACACCCATTTGCTTCAGTTTCTGGAATAGACTAGATAATGAGTCGGCCAATGGAGTGAAGTTTTCTTCTGGCCTCTACTCTCAACCATAATCCTTCCTGAGACGAGCGTTGTAAGGTGCTCGAAAATTTTGTTGTTGAGGTCGGGGAGCCCTTGGAGCTGGTGCCCATACCTGGTGATTAGGAGGCCGAACATCTTACTGAGCATTAAACACTGTATATTGTGGTGGGCCCATAGAGTATTGGGGAATTGGCGGGGGATAGTAATGTTGAGGGTAGCTGGATTGCCCCTACTGAACTTGAACATAAGGGTGCGATGCCCCTCTTTGAACTTCCCTAGATCCCGAAGCCATCATGGACCCTTCCTCTCTCTTCTTTCTATTTGCCAAACCTCTTGACCCGTTTTGGATAGCTTGGGTGGTGGCTTTGAGAGCAGCTTGGCTTACAATTCTGCCAGTCTTGAGGCCATCTTTGACCATCTCCCCTATTTTTATTGCTTCTTCAATAGGTCTACCCATCACGGACATCATGTTATGAAAGTAATCAGTCTCTTGAGCCTACAGAATAACAGTGATCAACTCGTGGTTATCCATGGGTGGCTTAACTCTACCCGCTTGCTCCCTTCACTTGATGGCATACTCCCTAAAACTTTCGGTCGGCTTTTTCTTCATATTGGACAAGGAATTACGATCATGTGCAATATCAATGTTGTATTGAAATTGTTTGAAGAAATCCTGGGCCATATCATCCCAA
This sequence comes from Nicotiana benthamiana, assembly GCA_034376525.1. Classification (NCBI taxonomy): domain Eukaryota; kingdom Viridiplantae; phylum Streptophyta; class Magnoliopsida; order Solanales; family Solanaceae; genus Nicotiana; species Nicotiana benthamiana. The sequence continues at coordinate 49,854,193 of CM067330.1, read as the reverse complement.
ACATGCCAATGAGAGATATCTTGGTCGGTGAACCATTCGGAAGCTATACCCACAAGCTTTTCCCAAAGTAAGCCATCAGCAACTCTTCCTTTCCTCACAGACCTCACTTGATTGTAATGCCTTTTCAATTTGTCAGATTTTAGGGTCATAAACCCTCGTGGCAAATGGATGTGACGGAGCATACATAGATCACTAATGAAACACTTTTGTGACCGCCTAGTCCCTGTATATTCTTTATATTCTATTCAAGACTTTTCATCTTCCTGGCCATCTCATCCTACTCAACCGTCGTGGCGGGCTTTTCATTCTCCACTGGTGACTAGTACTATGGAGTTTGATTGCATGGAGCCGAGACCCCCAAAGCCATATTTGGAGAACAATATTGGCCATCATAAACATGAGATGGTGGCTCATTGTTTGGCCTTGTAACAGGAGGTGGTGGCAGGATTGTATATATCGATGCGCCATACACGACAAGAGGCGTGTTTCTGACTGGTGCAACTGGAGGTCGCATGTTAGAAGCATCGGGAGCAGTATGGAGGCTGTAGTTTGGCACATACCCTAGTGGTAGAATGTGATCGCTCATTGCATGGAGCGGTGTTTGAGTAGCCTGGAGTATGGTGGAAGTTCCCTCGGAAGGACCCTGGGGTGGAGGTCGACCGGAGAACCAAGCTTGATATACATCTGACAGTTGCTCTCTCAATTTTCTTATCTCCTCCGACGCTTGCTCAATTGACTGACCCTGCGGATTGTCACTGAACAACTCGACTTCATCGTTGTTATCCATTACCGCTGCTCCCTTAGATCTTGTGAAGTAATGATGTGTTGCTAGTTTCACCACAAAACAACTACCTTAAGCTTACTAAATAAGAGGTAACAAACGTGTTAGGGTTAAGCAATGTACATACAAGAATCACACGTAGATATGGTATGCTCCTGAAAATATCACCATATCTAACATGCTTTTGGAAGGCTTCATGTTTCATTCTGACTTATCAGCTTGTTGCTTATTGGCACTGCTATTTCCTTCTCTCTTTTTCCATTTTTTTTCAATTTTACCTTACTTTAGAGTCATTTAAAATATTTGATCAAAACCTTTTGTGGGTTGCCTACGTATCATGTCGTCGCATGAATCAGATTATTATGTAGTTCAAGGACATGGCCCTTTTTTTACAAAACAAACATTTTTTTCGGTTCCTTTCAGAATTTTTCTAAACAAAAATCTTTTTCATTGATTTTAAATATAATGTTTTGATACAAGACTCAAAAGCAAGAATTACATAAATATGAACAAGACTAAACCTCACTCAAACTAACTTTTTAGGATAAAAGGCAAAACAACAAGACTAAAACACCAGAAGACTCTTACAGACTCAAAAACAACAAAAGCATAATGAAAAAGGGCTGATAACTAAAAGAAGACATTGATCTTTTATAGCAGAATCCACCAGCATCACTGTAATCAAAGGCTCTTGTTCCTGTGGTTGACCCCCAACATTGCGGTCATCCTCTCCAAGTCTGCAGATATATGACGAGCAACATTCAATGATACTTCTGCAAATCACTCGCGCGTCATTCCATGGCAACTCCTGCATGCTCTTGAGATATGTGTGGCTACTTCGAGGATCTTTCCCTTAACATATTTCTGAGCCACATGCAACTCTTGATTTTGCTGCCCACGACTCTCAGCTAGATCCAGGGCATCACGCTCGCGGTCCAAGGCCATATCTTTCTGGCGCTGATTTTCTAGTAACTCCCCCTCCAACCGATTGATCATAGTCTGGTAGTGACGTCTTTCTATTTCAAACTCTGCAATCTGGCTCTCCTTGCTTGAGTCAACTCCCTCTATCTGATCCCTCAGACCTTGGATTAACGGATAAAAAATTCTACGCTCGTGATCACATACTACCCTGAACTGGGGTTCTCTCTCTTCTTGTTGCTGAGTGGTTGAGACTATGTTCTTCTTTTGAATTTGGGCTTTAATTGCCTGCTTCTCTCGTCCCCAATGAGCCTTTTCCCGCTGAAAATCAGCTTGTTGTATGTCCATAGCTATCTCCAGAATGACTTTATCTTCTTGTAGAGTATCAATATGAGATTGGAACTCTTGTGCCACTTCCCTTATGGTTTCCCTAACTCTGGCCTCGATTTCCTCCTCCCATTCAACTACATGCCATATCAATCTTTCTGGCCTTTGCTCAAGGATAGCCTGGTTGTGAAACCACTTAAGGTATGCAAGTCTTACCCCGCCACGTTCACGATCAGCTACCATCTCGTCCAAATAAAAAATATCGACCACCAAACCAAACCTTTTGTGCATAAGACTCCCTTAAAGGTTCCTCTCCATTGAATTCCCACACGAATGGACGCATGCCCTCAATAGGAGGCCTGTTTTGCTCTCTCCCTTGCTGGCGCATGACGCGTAGGGGTGCGTAGGGTTGGAAACCTATGAAACCCATGAGTATGAAAACATGCGATATGTCGACATATGTATGACCCTAGCAGAAGGGAACCAATAATAGTTCCAAGTGATTCCATCAGCGTCCAATGAACCAAGTAATTTCCGCCAGGCCCTCACCCCCTCTGGAAGATTACAGCTTGCGGCCCTATCTGTGTGACTTCCAATGTAATTCAGCAAGTTTTCATTGAAATTTATTACTATTGGATGGTGATAAAGGGGCTCCATGAACCACATCTGCAGCAGAATGTTTCATCCCTCGAAGTAATCTTCACCCTCTTGGCAACAGGTCAAATCTCGAAAAATATCTCCCAAAATTATGGGAAGAATGGTATGATCCTTGCTACTTTGCAAGTACGAGACTACCGCAACCAATCGAATTCTGATGTGCCCACCACGCTCTGGAAAGACCATGCTCCCTAGAAATAATATCATGAATGCAAAGATTCTCAACTCCCTCCAAGCGTCGTAACTCAACTGGTTGATGAATTTAATCCTCGAGAAATTTTCAAACCCTTTCTCGTCCCCAAACCTGTCATAAAGATATTCCAATAGAACCCAACCTTCATTTAAGCAAACCATTGGAATTCGCCGGAGACATAACTTCTTTAAAAAGTTATTCACACCAACTTTTCTTGGAGCAGCAGGCTTTTTTACACGAATGTCTCTCCCCAATCCGGTGAAACCACCTAATTCTTCCAATGTAGACGTCATTTCACAATCTTTGAACCTGAATGCATTGTTCACGGGGTCCCAAAAACCCAGTAGAGCCTCGATTAAATCTCTGTTAGGCTTAATACCCATGATGTTCATGGGGAATTTGAGGTGCTTAAATACTTGATTCCGCTCCCATGTAGCAAAACTAGCCCACCAATTAAAGAGACTACTCGGGTCTTATCTCTGATCAAGAACATAGGAGGTGTCTCGTCCCTTACCCTTTTCTGACTTCTTCTTTGTGGAATACTTATGGTGATCCTAAAAATAAGATAAAAAGGGTTAGGACTTACCTAAACTATGTGCAAATTATGATCATTTATTATTTTATTTTATTTTATTTTTAGGACTCGATCTATTTTTTTTAATTATTACAATATATATTACCAGACACAAAAGTTGAGATGATAAAAGCGAAAAAATGGCTATTGTTACAAAGACGACCCTTTGATACTTCCATAAAAGGCATAAAGGATGTCTCGGCAAAAACAACCAAACATATGAACAAAATGATAAAAATAGACAAAATAATAAATGAAAAATAATTTTTACGAAAATGACCCTTTGCTACTCCTAAAAGTGTTTAAAGGTTGTCTCAGCAAAAACTAGAAAAAATGACTATTTTTACAAAAACTGTCGTTTGATACTTCCGGAAAGGTTTAAGGTTGCCTTGACAAAAATGGCCAGACAAAATGGTAAAATGGTAAAAGGTGAATAAATATGGATAAAGTAACTATTGCTTTTATAGAAAAATGGTCGTTCAACCCATTCCAGGAAGATTTTAATATTGTCTTGGCAAAACAACCGTAACATGAAGGCAAGACAATAAAAATGTAACCAAAATAGGCTTTTTTTTTTGAAAATTTTATGCACATGCGAAATTTTATGCTCCCTTTTTTTTGAAATATGTGGGCTGAACCCAATTGAGGTTGCCTACGTATCTCACATCGAGTGAGAATCAAACCCGCGTAGTTCGATAAAATTGGGTACTTTCCCTTTTTTTTTAAAATAAAAATTAATATGTATATATATATTTTAAATATAAAAATAAAAGGTTTATTTGCACTAAACTAGGAGTTTTATTCTTTTTAGTTTTCTTTCTTCTTGTTTAATAATTACACTAACTGATTTTTGAAGCTGGTCGACAATGCAAATAAGCCTTCCAAATGATATATCAAGTAGCACATACACGAACTTGATGGTCTCAAAGAGGATACCTGTCTTATACGGACCCGGTCCCTGTGCCGTGTTTCACTAAGTCAAATGCACATGATGCAAATAAAACGAACCTACTAGGGATATCCGGCATGGGGTTTGTTATTCTAGGTTTAAATTCTATTGGAGAAGGTATCTAGACTGGCTTATTCGAGCGGACAACTCGAGCCGAGGAGGGTTAGCTTACCGGTAGCATTGCTTTCCGGTTTTGCTGGTGGTGCTCCTCGCCTAATACAGGTGTGATTAAAATCCTTCACTGGGTGACAAGCGCCTCGGCTATCTCAAAGAAAGCGGGCTATGTCAAGAAAATGTCCAATATTTTATTTCAAGAAGACTCAGAGGGGGTACGTGAGAAGACAGTTTATATGTATGGTTCAACAATATCGAAGAAGAAAAAAGCGAACATGTAGCACATTCGGCACGGACGAATCACAATATATACAAAATTAATAAAGGCAAATAAAAGTCAACAATGTACAAGCTCGAAATATTCTTTTTACTGTTATTGTACATATGTATAAATTTACATACTCGATTATAAGTTATAACTAATAAGACAAAACTCTCTAAATATATATGAAGAATGAATTAGCCAAAATGAAATAAATTCAAGCATATCGGAGTTGCACGCTTTAGCTTCTAACAGTAATTGTAGACTTGAATTTAGTAGAATTGTTCCCATGTGAGTTGAAGTGTTTCTAATAAAATATGTATTGCTTAAACGGATGTGGAGAAAAACAGTAGATATTTGGAATATCTGCATGACTCTATGTACATATGTATGTGTATATATATATATATATTTAAAAACAAGTATCTTCAATAGAAAACTCCTCCCAAAATTTCCAATATTGAAAACTTAACTCCAATACAAATTCTAACAAAAATAAAATAACCAAATCTCATTTCATTACAACTTATACCCAAACAAACATACGACACTTCAAACTAAAAATATTTTTAGCTTAGTTCACATGGCAACCCTTTATACAAACATTGTTTCATTCACACATAACGAAAGAGAGATTAAATTAACAAGATGGAGCAAAGCGCATCAACATATTCATATTTCATTCAGTCAAACAGAGGTTCATACTAAAGAGAAAATGATTAGAAAAGTACCTAGAAGCCGAAATTAAAACTGTGCAGAGCCTCGAGTCAATTCGTGCAGCAATTTCAACAGAAAATAGAAACCAATCAACATCCCAACCAGCTGCAATTTAACCCAGTATCACCCAGAAATTTCAGAATACTTTCAAAGAAGGAAAAATCCAAAAACTAAACTCACCGCTTTTTTTTTTGGAAGGTTTTTGTACTTAGTATTAGCCTAGTACAATGTGTTCAAATGCAGATTTTTTCTTAAGTTTTGTGCTTTTATCAGTGTAAGAAATGTTCAGAAGCTATGTATATTAGAATGTAAGATAGAGTGTTTTCTCTTTTTTTTAAGTGAGAAAATGCCTCTTCCTTTATAGGAAAGGAGAGGGATTGAATTATTTCATTGAATCTGTCCAAAGGACGGATTTTCCACCTAGAATCTATCCCAACTATTCAAAGGACAGATTTTTTGGTCAAAAATCTGTCTAAAAGAAAAATTTTCACCAACTATGAACAGTGCTAAGAGCAGAGCATGGGATTTTGACATAAAAGGATCAAAATAAGGAGGTTCAATCGAAAGAGATTAGCAGGGAATCATTAGCCTAATTGAAGGGATTTCAAAAATCGATCCTTTGGTTAGTGAAACCCTTTGAAAGAGAAGTTTTTCTCATATAAAAAGCATACAACTTAAACATAGAAAGAGTCTAACAATGAATGTCTCAGAGTCACAAGCAAACATGATTCGAGTTTGACTACAGGCTTGTAGTGGGTCTGAAAGCTTAGGGTTCCAAAATGAAGCCTTAATACCATTTAACCAATGAAAACCTCCTAATCTTAGGGTTTTGAATAGAGTTTGAGATGATAAATAAGGGTCAGAGAAAGGCTCAGAGACCCTTATCATATGACTTCTGAGAGGAAAACATATGAGATTACAAACACATTGATTCAAAGTCATGCTTTGAGAGAAACTTGGAATTCAAACAAATTTCAGAAGTTTTAAACAAAGTAGGTAAGAACAATACTTAGCTGGAACATCAACAAAACCCAGTAAGGAGAAACAAAATCAAAGAGCACAAAGTTAAACACATATAGCAAAGAATGCGAAACAACAACGTAAGTTAACATGTGAACAGAAAAAGTCTTGCACAATCGGAGAAGAAACAAACAGTAAGATGAAGAACATACGAGTATTAAAACACATAAAGAGAGAGAAAAAGAGTCAGAAAACAAAGAAACTTTTTCCAGAAACCCTAAAAATCGAACTTGAACAATTTTTTTTAAAAGGAAATTTGGGAAAAGCCTTAAAACGTCAAGTAAAGACCTAGAATGTCACATATATAAAAGAAATAAGCAAGTATAGAACCTTAGAATGCTTAAAAATGGCAAAGAAGACCCTAGAATGAGAAGGTCTTGAGGAAAGTCGGATCTTGAGTCGAAGAGACTCATATTGCTTTGAACACGCGAGAAAATGGCCGGAGAGGCCATAGATCTTGCAGATCAGAGACAGATCTAAAGGAAACCATGGAAGTCGGTTTCAAAGTTTGGTTAGCTTAGGTTTAATGGTGAAGGAGAGTGAGTACATGCCACCTCTGGCCAAGAATGCCATGGATTCTGATGGAAATAGGATGAATGTAGGTGGGAATCAGGTAGGGTTTTGGTAAGTTCTAGAAAGGATTTGGGAGACGAAGGCGGCATCTTTGGAGAGAATGATTTAGGGTTAGGGGGATATGGGAATTAAAAAAGGAGAGAACGGATCAGGGTCGTTGGCAGGTCTGAAAACGGGTCAAGGCGTTGGGTTTAAATTTGAAATTGGATCATTTAATTAGGGTGGAATTAGGGGGGGGGGGGGGTTAATTGAGGCTAAAATTGAAATGATAATGGGCTATGTGTTAAATAGCCAATTTCCCCCTTTGTAATTACTAAAAAAATATTAGAAATAACTTAAAAAACAAATTAATAGCACTGATCTAATTAATAATATAAAAAAATTAATCGAAAAATACTGGAAATAATTTTATATTTGTAAAATGCTATTAATCGTAATATGCGCTATAATTGCAATTATATGTAATTTAGCTTAAAATACCAAATAAATTTGTAAAAACATGTAAAAATCACCTTAATTATCTTTTGGTGTAAAATTAGGACGTAAATAAATTATTCACCAAAATGATATTTTTGGGAATAATTATTGAATTTTGTACGGCTAAAATAGATAATAAATTAATTTTAAAATCTTGAAAATTGTGAAAAAATACCAAAACTCTTGGACACGCTTGTATATGCATATACCTGCCATTTTGAAGGTATTTCGAGTATAAAACATATAGAAAAAATTTGGTATCAACACTACTTTGGAAAGATTTACCTTTGTTGTAGTGTTATGACGTGTTTTGCATGTTTTCTTACCACTCAGCTTTTATTTACCATAATTACTTACTGAGTAGGAGTACTCACATTACTCCCTGCACCTTATGTGTAGATTTGGGTATTCCTGAACTCGGTAATGGGTGTTGATAGCTCAATGGTAGAGTCATCGGAGTTTGCAAGGTAGTTGCCTGACATTCGCATCATTGCTTTTTCTCCCTTTTGTTTTACTTTGACTGTATTTAGTATATTTTCAAACTTTTTGTTATATTCAAGCCTTAGTAGATTCTAATGACTTGTGACACCTCGATGTTGAGCCGTGTATTTATTCTGCATTGTTCATTTAGACTTACATATGATATATCTGATTAATTAAAGGCTTAAAAATGATTGTCTTTGTTTTACATGGGTAATTCGGGAGTTGTGTCGGCTGGCCTAGTTTCACGATAGGTGCCAACACGACCTGGACGATTTTAGGATCGTGACAGAATACCAGTTCACGACGGACTTGAATTGCTTTTCTAATTTCCCCGAAGTACTCCAAATAGCCCTTTAAACAGTAAAAGCAACCAATCGAGTACCCTATACTCGAGTATATCTCACTACTTCAAATTTTAATCAATACATGACTTATTTAAGATGAAAACTCAAACTAAAATCGTGCTCAAAGGAAGATAAGATCAAGCTTAACAAATCATTCAATGAACCGACTAACCCGGTGAATTAAACAATCCAAAAATTTGAATTGAATCCATCATTTGTAGTCGCGACTAACTTAATATTCAAACAAAAGACAAAACAATAGACCGGCTAGGCCGAGGAACAAATATCCAAGAGTAATAAGCACGAGCAAACAAACAATCGACCGGCTAGGTCAATAAAACTAAAACTTTAGCAAGAACAAATGCATATGACATAGTCGACCACCTAGGTCGAAGAACCAAAAATCAAAACTGATGAACTATATATGAGCTAATCGACCAGCAAGGTCGAAAAAGCTAATTTAAAGATATGAAGAAATATATGATTCCAGAATAACAACGAATTACTAAAATAACATTCACTAATAATACGACTAAGAGAATCATGACTACGATTAATCCCTAAACCTAATGAAAAATATACACGGAAAATCAGAGAAGAAGAAGAGGGAAGAAAGAAGAAAGAAGAAAAAAGGAAAGAGAGAATAGGGTTATACCAAACGATGGAAGCCGATGCCAAAGACAACGAGCTCTTATGCTATGAACTAACAAGCGATCCACAACTAACATTACAATAGTTTAGTTAACCTATAAATGCTACTACCAAAATTATAAAGATTAAACCTTAAAATTAGATTCGAAGCACAAGTTGAAAATTAGAAACGAGAAAGGGGAGACAAATTGAAGATTTACCAACAACTCGAGCACACAGGCAGTAATGAGACAAAGGCAGCGATAGTGGTGATTCAACCCGGGCATGATTTTATTGTTGATTGATACCAAACTACTAAATACGGTAAGTTGAATCTCGATTTCAGTATAATCGACAATAAAATCATGTCCGAGTCGATTGGAGGCAAGAACGGAAGAGCACTGGAGGCATTGGCGAGGGGCAGTGGGGATCGCCGAAATTTTGTTTGCTGGAATTTCGGGTTAAGACCAATGCCAAATGATAGCCCTTGTCAAGCTCTATATATGTATGTAAATATTAGGTGGAAAGGGTGGCTCAATCATCCCGAATTTGTGAAAAACAAGCTGTAGCTAGGGTTTCTTAAGATCTAAATCTCGTGGGTTTTGAGGGGTTTTTAGGGAATTTAGCTTGGAGATTCGGAAACTGGGGGTTAAGGAGAGCATAGGGTGAAAAAATGGGGCCGATTGGACTACCACCAACGGCGGCGCACGGTGGTGCCAGCGGTGGTGGCTTTGAGAGAGGGTGAGAGAGAGAGATGGAGGAGGCTAGGGTTTGTATCATGTGAAAAAATGGCCAAATATCTGATTTAAAAGGGCTTATATATCTTATTGAAGATTCAATCAGGACCGTTGGATCTTGAGAATTGAAGGGCTGATATTAGATCTTGAGATTACTAAATGAAACGACGTAGTTTTGATCCAAAACGACGTGGTTTGGACTCTCACCTTGGAACCCCCTTGTGGACCGGATTTCGACGAAATGGGCTTAAATTTTGGGCCAATTTTTGCTCCATTTAATTAAAATACACTAGTCCAATTCATACCACATTTATCAAGCCATTAATCAACTCTTAAATCCTATACATACACGAATAAGAAAGAACACACACTTATATACATACACATACACACCACGTTCTCTCCCTAATTTAATTAACTTTATTTTTATTATTTTTGTTAAATTTTTTTGCTCGTGCCTAAATATCCTTAGGATATTTCAACCCTTCACTTTTGAATATGTTAAACATTGGTTGAGACTTGAGATCACAAAATCCAGACACTAAGTAGCAAGTACTGCCTAATCATTTCAATTAAAGGGCCTAATGAAATTTGAGGATGTGGATGGACTTGACCAAGTCAAAAATAAGTAGTAGTAAACTGTAAATCATGTAATTATCCAAATTTACTAAGGTAGGAGAACATAAAATATCTATTCATAAATTAGGATCATTTATGTGGCATACAAGCTGGCTGGCTGGATAAGTCAAAATAATATTGCAAGCAGAGCAGTGTATATTTTTAAAATTATGGCGTTCAGATCAGATTGTGTACACCTCAATTAATTTTATATGTGCTATTTGTTATTTTACACCAGCATAAATATAAAATAATTTTATATACTAAAGCTTAAGTAGATAAAAATAAATCACTTAATATCTTTTATGTAGCTGAAAAAAGGTGTGCCTTGTTATCAACAAAAGCAAGTTTAGAAATGCATGAGAAACTTCCTCACAAGTTGCAATTTTATAAAGCTGAAATAAGTAAACTCTCCACGTAGATTATTTGAACTTGCCTTCAAATAATTCATTTGATTTATCACTGATTGCCAAAAGTTTTGACGTTAAAAAGTACACGATCGAATTTGTGATTAGGTCGTTAAAAATATGGTAAGACACAGAGTGACAGAGAGAGAGACTTGAATTCCTTAAACATTTGTTGAGATTGCAAATACTAATAATAAGAATGTCTACAATTAAGAAGCTTCTATAAATCCTAATGCAATTTGAGGACGTGGATAGTCTTTTTTTTTTTTTGGGTTGAAAAGCTGAAACTTCATTATTAACTACATGTTAGGATGTCAATTCACAGTAGCAGGGGTGTTCATCGGGCGGATTGGGCGGCTTTTACTCTTAACGGTTTGGCTTAACGGTTATCGGCTTTTAAATGTATTAATCCGTTAGCCACCCGATAAGATATCGGGCGGATTGGTATCGGGTTAGCTCTTATATGGCGGTTAATGGACGGTTTATCGGCCTAACATACATGTTCACTAAATATCTCTTATTCTCCTCGTCTTAAAAATAATGAATTGCCATAAAAAATAATATTTTAGAGGCAATATGATGTAGCTAATGAAACAATCGCCATCAGCATGTCGATTATAAAATAGATAAGTACACTACTAGTTCAGTATTGAGAAAAATAAAACATAACTTATCTTCTGTTAGAGGCCACACTACATGTGTACTCATAAGCTTCGGATATAACCAAAAAAATCTGTCGCGCAAATTTCCATTCAGCTCCCACGATGAACTTTTAAAAACTGAAGTGCTCTGGTAAATTCTACTCTCTACACTCATCTTCTATAAATAACTATCGTTCTCCATTTTCCACAAGCAATCATCCAAAATGCACAAATTTATTTCATGGGGTGTCGTTCCTCTAGTCATAACCAACCTTTCAACTCTTCTTTTTCCATGACACACATAGAACCATATATGTATTAGACAACTCAATTCTATCACTAAATTATATATATATATATATATATATATATATATATATATATATATATATATATATATATATATATATATATATATATATATATATATATTCTTAACGGGTTAACGGATTAGCCGTTAAGAAAATTGAATAATCCATTCCCAAACCGATAAGCCGTTAATAAAAAAAATTCAATCCGTTCCCCATCCATTAAGCCATTAAGCCATTACCAATAAGCCGTTAAGCTTCGGTTTGGATCGGTTTTCGGTTTCGGATCGGTTTTGAACACCCCTACACAGTAGCATTGTTTCGAGGGGATATATTAATTCACCCTCATTGCCACCGGAAGCCACAAACTGGCGTAACGGGCCGGATATAGTTTAAGTTGAAAACGGATAATGAAAAAACGGATTAATTATTCGACATGATTCATATTTAATACGGATAAAAAATGAGTTACTTAACTGGTGAATAATATGGGTAACCATAATGTCCATAACTTCTTGCATATGATTATTTTTGGGAGAATTCTTAGTCTTCCTAACTTGAGAAATCCAAATTTGAGGCTTTACAAATATAAAAGTTACATCCTTTGGTTATCCATTTTCAAAATGGATAATATAGTTCTTATCTATATTTGACCCGTTTTTAAAAAGTTTATTATCCAACCCGTTTTTTAGTAGATAATATGATGGTTAACTGTTTTCTTTTAACCATTTTGCCACCCCCAATTGTGACTAAAGTTATCAATATTACAATCCAAAATTTGTCTTGATGAAAGAACTCCTGTGATGTCTGTCCAAAAAACATGTGCGGCAAATATCGCGGGAATTGTTGTTATAGAAATATTTTCAAAAAAGTTCTTCTTGGCTCCCTCCTTGGCTAGTACATAAGCTATTCTGCTCGTCTCCTTGTAATTGTACTTCATCATCACCGTCTATCCGTTGGACAATTAATATGCATTCAAAGATGATTGAGTCAAAAATAAGGTTTCCATTAATAAGCATTCTAATTACGTATGTGGAGTCTGTGTTGATTTCCAAGGGTATAAGGTGCCTTTCGTCCACTAGTTGCAGACCTCTTATGATAGCAAGCAATTTAGCCAGTGTGTTGGTAGTATGCTGTATACTTTCCATATAGCTCAGAATCCAATTTTTATTTGTATTTTTGAAGATACCTCCCACTCTTTCCTTGCCGGGGTTCTCTAATGCAGCTCCATCAATGTTGAGCTTGTACATATTGATGGGTGATGACGTCCATTTGATCCAAAATAATTCTATTCTATGTTGGTGATATATTCAGTGGATAGACTAGACCAAGTGCAAAAATACCAAGTAAAATTCTAGTTGAAAATTATGTTCCAACTTTACTAGGTAGGAGAATACACAATGAACGTAAGTTATATACATTAACGATAACATAAAAAGTTTTTTTTTTTAATTTTTAGCATAATATAATCTGTTATAATAATTTACTTATCTTTTATTTTATATTACTAACTTATACCATTAAATAAAGTTACATAAATTAGTTTTTAAGTGATCTGAATACATAAAATTTAAACTCATAAAAAATATCGTTATAGGTTGTTTACCAATTTATGTGGAATACAGGGTGGTTGGATAAGTCCAAATGATATTTGCAAGCACATTTTTATCAACGAAAGCAATATTAATTAGAAAAATAAGCGAAACTTCCTCACAACTTGCATAACATTGTGGTCCAACTCTATGAGGTAGCAAAAAATAAACTTCTCACCTACTTAATATTACAAAATAGACAACTAAGAAAACTTCTTAGCTAGATATTTTGTGTTGAATTTTGAATTCGGAGTTATTTTTACTAGATAATATTTTACTTTAATATGAAATTTTTTTAGTTTGTATTTTATCACCCTTAATATAAATACTGAATATTGAATGAGAAACTAAAAAGGAGTAACTAAAGTCAGTCCTTTCACATGAGAAAATTTTATTATAAAAATAATAAGTTGAAACTTATCCACATATAGACAACAAATAAAATCAAATAGTTAGTAGTCTGAATACTAGGGATGAAGTGGAATTTAGTCGGTAGATTTTCAGAACCCAAGGGAAAAACAAGAATAGTATAATAATAATAATAATAATAATAATAATAATAATAATAATAATAATAATTTTAAAAAAGCTGTAAAAAATGATGAAAAACGCGTAGTGAGCTTTGAAGAGTCTTCAGCACTCTTTTATTTGAATCCAAACATTATTATTGAGGTAGTAGCACTGTTAAAATTTTTATTTTGGGCGTTTTTTTAACTTCATTGACCTTGTTAGACGTAAAAGTCTCCCTCTTCTTCTCTAAGAGGCTCCAAATATTTGTGATTATTTTGGTGACTTTCAGTTAACCAATCACATATAGTATGGGCTAGTCAGTTTTTGACTGATAACTAAAAATTAGATATTAATTAGTAATGCGCCTATTGGTTGCCTCGTTAAAAACCTTACAAGGAAAATTCAGTGGGACAAAACCTTGTAAGGGAAAAAGAGTGCAACGCGCATTAGCTCCCCCTGAAAAGAGCATCAATTCACATCCTTGAGCCTTCGCATTCCAATCTTGTGTACCAGCTTCTTAAAGGTTGACGTTGGTAGAGATTTTGTGAACAAATCAGCCATATTATCACTTGAACGAATCTGTTGCACATTGATATCACCATTCTTTTGAAGATCATGTGTGAAAAATAACTTTGGTGAAATATGTTTTGTTCTGTCTCCTTTTATGAATCCTCCCTTCAATTGGGCTATGCATGCTGCATTGTCTTCATACAAAATCGTGGGTAGTTTGTCACATTTCAAACCACATTTGTCTTGAATATGATATATTATAGACCTCAACCACACACACTCTCGATTTGCTTCATGAATAGCGATTATCTCAGCATGATTAGATGAAGTAGCCACAATTGATTGCTTAGTCGATCGCCAAGATATGTCAGTGCCTCCATAGATAAACACATAACCTGTTTGAGATCGAGTCTTGTGTGGGTCAGATAAATATCCAGCATCAGCATAACCAACAAGATCAGGACTGCAATTATTGCTATAAAATAAGCCCATATCGGTAGTCGCTTTTAGATACCGCAATATATGTTTGATTCCATTCCAATGTCTCCTTGTGGGAGCAGAGCTATATCTTGCTAAGACATTAACTGAAAAAGTTATGTCAGGCCTTGTAGTATTTGCAATATACATTAGTGCGCCAATTGCACTAAGATATGGTACTTCAGGACCAAGTAGCTCTTCATTCTTTTCTAGCGGTCGGAATGGATCCTTATTCACATCAAGTGATCGAACAACCATCGGAGTACTTAAAGGATATGCTCCATCCATGTAAAACCGTTTCAATACCTTTTCTATATAGGCAGATTGATGAACAAAAATTCCGTTTGCCACATATTCGATTTGCAAACCAAGACATAATTTTGTCTTTCCGAGATCTTTCATCTCGAATTCCTTCTTTAAATAATCAATTGCCTTTTGGAGTTCTATGGGAGTTCCAATAAGGTTTATGTCATCGACATATACGGCAAGTACAACAAATTTCGATGTTGTTTTCTTTATAAAAACACATGGGCAAATGGCATCATTTATATAGCCTTCCTTTAATAAATACTCACTAAGACGATTATACCACATTCGTCCTAATTGCTTTAGACCGTACAAAGATCTTTGCAATTCGATTGAAAACATTTCCCGGGACTTTGAATTATGAGTGTTTGGCATTTTGAATCCATCGGAAATTTTCATGTATATCTCGTTATCAAGTGAGCCATAAAGATAGGCAGTAACCACATCCATTAAATGCATGTCAAGCTTTTCAAGGACAGCAAAACTAATGAGATAACGGAAAGTTATAGCATCCATTACGGGTGAATATGTCTCTTCATAATCGACACCAGGCCTTTGAGAAAATCCTTGTGCAACAAGGCGTGCCTTATATCTTTGTACCTTGTTTTTCTCATTTCTCTTGCGTACAAAGACCCATCTATAGCCAACAGGCTTAACACCATTAGGTGTTTCAACTATAGGCCCAAAAACTTCACGTTTTGCAAGTGAATTCAATTCTGATTGGATTGCTTCTTGCCATTTTGGCCAATCAAGTCTTTGTCGACATTCTCCAACAGATTGAGGTTCAAGATCCTCACTTTCTTGCATAATGCTAGATGCAACATTATATGCGAAGACATAATCCACTACTATATCCACTCGATTAAAATTTGTCTCAATATCGATTGGATTTATTGATAGTTCCTTATTTTCCTGAGTCTCGGGCTCAATGGATTCTTCATGAATCTCATAATTTATTAAATCGTGAATTTCCTCATGAGATCTTTCGTAGTGTCATTTTGATCATTTGCTTTCCTTTTTCTAGGATTTCGATCTTTGGAACCTAATGGCCTGCCACGTTTTAGGCGTGCTTTCGACTCATCAGATATGACACTAGAAGATTGTCCAATAGGGACATCAATACGGATTGGAACATTCTCTGCGGGGATGTGAGATTTTGTTATCCTTTTCAAGTCCGTGAATGGGTCAGGCATTTGATTTGCTATTCTTTACAAATGGATAATATTTTGCACCTCTTTTTCACAAATAGAGGTATGTGGATCAAGATGAGATAATGATGGATTTTTCCAAAAAATTTCCCGTTTGGTTTCACCAACTTCTCCCCCCAATCTTGGGAAAAGTGTCTCATCGAATCGACAGTCTGCAAATCGTGCAGTGAACAAATCCCCTGTCAATGTTTCGAGGTAGCGAATAATGGAGGGCGATTCAAACCCAACATATATTCCTAACCTTCTTTGCGGACCCATTTTGGTGCGGTATGGCGGTGCTACAGGCACATATACTGCGCATCCAAAAATTCTTAAATGGGATATATTAGGTTCATGACCCAAAACTAATTGCAACGGGGAATATTTGTGATAATTCGTCGGTCTGAGACGAACTAGCATTGCTGCATGCAAAATGGCGTGACTCCAAACCGAAGTGGGCAGCCTCGTTTTCATGAGTAATGGTCTTGCAATCAACTGCAAACGTTTAATTAAAGATTCTGCAAGACCATTTTGAGTGTGAACATGAGCTACAGGATGTTCCACTTTTATCCCAATTGATAAGCAATAATCATTAAATGATTGGGATGAAAACTCAGCAGCATTATCTAGTCTAATAGACTTAATTGGATTATCAGGAAATTGTGCTCGTAATCGAATTATTTGTGCCATTAATTTTGCAAACGCAAGGTTGCGTGATGACAATAGGCACACATGAGACCATCTAGAGGATGCGTCTATTAAGACCATAAAATATCTAAGGACCCACTAGGTGGGTGAATAGGTCCACAAATATCCCCTTGTATACGTTCCAAAAACGTAGGTGACTCAGTTCCAACCTTTATTAGTGATGGTTTAATAATTAACTTGCCTTGATAACAAGAAGTGCAAGAAAATTCATTATTTAAAAGAATCTTTAAATTCTTTAATGGATGCCCATATGAGTTTTCTATAATCCGTCTCATCATAATTGATCCAGGATGTCCCAATCGATCATGCCAAAGTACAAAAGTATTGGAATCAGTAACCTTTTGGTTTACTGTGGAATGTGCCTCAATTGCACTAATTTGTGTCCAATACAGGCCACAAGATAAAGATGGGAACTTCTCAATAACCCTCTTTTGGCCAGAGACATTCTTTGTAATGATGAGGTATTCAAGATTATTCTCATCTATTGTCTCAATATGATATCCATTTTGACGGATATCTTTAAAACTCAACAAGTTCCTCTTGGACTTGGAAGAGAACATTGCATTCTCTATGATAAATATTGTTCCTTTAGGCATAGTTATAGTTGCTCTTCCGGAGCCTTCAATCAATTTACTACTACCAGAAATTGTAGTAACATTTGCCTTACACATACTTAAATGAGAGAAATATTTCTTCTCTTTGAATATCGTATGTGTGGTACATGAATCAATTAAACAAATATTTTTACAATTGGACGTTGATCCAAGTTTTCTTTGTGAGATATCCATATTTGCTTCCCATGGTTTGACATGCAAAAGAAATATACGAAAAATATTAGTAAACAACTATCAGGCGGATTTATTAAAATTAGAAGTAAAACCTCTTTCAATTTCAGTTGCCAAAACAATTGCTCCAACTCCACAGTACATACTAGATACATAACATAAGGTACAATATTTACTGTAACAGACTAACAGGCATGCTCGGCAAAACAAAGAGGCTACAATAAAAATCTGAACGGGGGTTTCTTTTGCCTTAGGATTATGTACATAAGGTACAATTATAATATTGTTTTACAATACAATAATATATATAACAACCACAATTTTATTAAGGAATTTCAAATTTTACAGAAGAAGTCAGGGAGATTCAATACATAATATATACTATATATTTTTTTTCGGTGAGGGAATGCGAGTTGACACCCTTGGAGCTATGTGCTCCACCACTATGCATAAGGTACAATAATTACTGTCACATGCATGCAGGCAAATTAATTAAAGGGCGCCACAAACTAAAAATATAACCTCACAATCAAAAGCATAGAGTACGTGAATATGCATTCAGCACTAATAGTAATAGCGTTGGTAATTAATTAAGAAAAGTACCTTAATGTCGTATTCAACATTAGCCTTGCTGAGAAGATCAGCCTTGAGTTTTGCAGTCTGAGCAAGAGCTTTCTTCTTCTCCACTTCCATTTGTAGCTCAGCTTCTCTTATTGCCACAGCCTTTTCTGCTTCCACCTCAGCCAATCTTGCAGTCTGAGACCATCCTGCTTTCTTCTTTGCCAATTCTGCACTTGCCTCAACAACCTCTGCTTCTCTTTGATTCTTAAATATCTCTACTTCAGTCCTTACTCTAACTTCTTCCTTTTTACCTTCTCCTTGCCTTTTTGTTGATATAATCATTGTCTCTGCATCTATCTTAGCTGCATTCTGCTTTGTCTCTCCATCTCTTTGCTTTGAACCTATCTCTCCCTTCATTCTTGCCTCGGCTACATCAATCTTGGCTTGGTTGGCGGCTTCCATCTGAGTCTTTTGGCCAAGGTAAGAGAAGTAGTCATGACCAGGAACATCAACAAGTTGTTTAACATTAGCATTATAGATATAAAGTCCAAATTGATTAAGTTCAAGTTGGACTTTCTCAAAAACTTCTTTCTTAAACTCTTTTGTGCCCTTGAAAATCTGTTCCATAGTCATAGAAGCAGCAAGAACCCTAGTTTCCCCTTCAATAATTCCCTTGACGAGTTCTTTAACGTGATTGGAATTCTTGTCATGATTGGATACAAGCTGTGCATACTTGATCAAGCTCTCGTTGTCTTCATCGAGTTTAGGGCCAATTGTGAAAACTGCAGGAAGAACAAAAGAAGTTTTTCGGCGCTCATGGCTTGTACCTCGAACGAGTAGTTGACAGGAGATATGTCAAGCCTAGTGCATTTTTGAAGGGGCCATAAAAAGTTTTTTTTTTCTTGAGTGTTATTTCATTTACGCCACTTCCGGTAATAGCAAGCATCTCCGATGGGCCGGCGACAATATAATGTGGAATCCCCATATTAAATTTGAGAGAAGAAACTTCGGTGAAATATCAACACACATATACACGTGACTATTACCTTTTTAGAATTTCACCGAATTTGATTTGATCGGAGCTGAAAATTGAAGTGATCGGCGGAAAATCCTATATATAGCCAATCGAACAAAAAGTGTACTTAATCTTCTCAAAGAACTTCTTGAGACGGTAGAGTCTCGTGCTGATAACGTGTTATAAAACAATAACAGAACAAGAACAATATTGCAGAGAAAGAGAGAGAGAATTGTTATTGAATTTTGGGGTGGTTTACAATGGGGTAAGACCCCTCTATTTATAGGAGGAAAAATAACTTAGCCTCAAAGTAAAACTCTCTACAAGATAGACATTCACTCTACTTAGAATTCTATTCTTAACAGCTAGAATATTTTTTGAATTTTGAACAATATTTTTGTTCAAATTCATCTTTTACATAAAAAGTAACTAAAATTCAATTATTTTTAAAATTATGATTATTTTTCAAATAAATTTAACTATTTTTAGTTTCTCCCCATAATAATTCATCTATGTGGCATACAGGGTCTTAATAAAATTTATTTGTTGTCCAATGAGCATGCAATTAGAGCAGAGTGCTCTATTGTGCGACTTTAATAATAAAATGACAAATATCTATGTGATTGTAACAATCCGATTAGTCGTTTTGAGAAATTGGGCCCTGTTCGGCAGTTTGAGATCTCGAGCAGCTTCATAACATGTGTATCGACTTGCACGCATGGTTAAATTCAGTTAACAGACGATTCAGAGTCAAATTGGAAGAAGAAAATTAGTTTTGGAAGTTCAAACGGTGAGAATTTGGCCGGAATTGGACTTTTGAGTAAACGGTCCCGGAATGGATCGTAGGTGATCTCAACCGCTTCGTATGGTGATTTTGGACTTAGGCGCGCGTCCAGATTTGGATTTGTAGGTCCATAGAATAATTCGAGGCGTTTCAGCGAAATTTTGAAAAGTTACAACAACAACAACAACAACAACCCAGTATACTCCCACCAGGTGGGGTCTGGGGAAGGTAATATGTAGACAGCCTTACCCCTACCCAAAAGGGCAGAGAGGCTGCTTCCAAGCGACCCTCGGCGCATAGGACAGAATGGAGAGCTGCATTGGAAAAACAAAGATAAAGTAAGAAACCAAGACAAGACAAAACACAATAACAAAACAAAGCATAAGTAATCCTGCAGAAATAACGTAAATGATTATGTAAACATAAGAAACATAAATACCGTCGCATGCGACAATAACAAGCGACAACTATCATATTACCAACCAAGAAGGGACCTACGGTAAAACACTAGTCATCTACGGGTAACCCTACTATCCCACACCCAACCCCGGGTGGGGCGAACGAAGGACTCTAAGAGCCCCTAGCCTGCAACCCTGATTCTAGACCTCCAGACTCCCCTATCAAGGGTCAAGTCCTCGGTAACCTGCATACTAGTCATGTCCTGCCTAATCACCTCTCCCCAATGCTTCCTAGGCCTCCCTCTACCCCGCCGACCACCAACAATCTCCAGCCGCTCGCAGCTCCTCACCGGGGCATCGGGACCCCTCCTCCGTACATGCCCGAACCACCTCAGCCTCGCTTCCCGCATCTTCTCGTCCACCGGGGCCACCTCTACCTTCTGTCGAATAACTTCATTCTTAATCTTATCTAGCCTGGTGTGCCCACACATCCACCTAAGCATCCTCATCTCAGCAACCTTCATTCTCTGAACATGGGAGTTCTTCACGGGCCAGCACTCTGCCCCATACAACATCGCAGGTCTAACCACGGCTCTGTAGAATTTCCCCTTGAGTTTGTGTGGGATTTTCTTGTCACACAGGACCCCAGAAGCAAGCCTCCACTTCGACCACCCTGCTCCTATCCGATGGGTGACGTCCCCGTCAATCTCTCCGTTCCCCTGAATCACAGACCCTAGATATCGGATACTGTCCCTCTTGGCGATGGCCTGAGAACCAAGCATCACATCCCTGCCCACCCCACTCGGCTCGTCGCTGAACTTGCACTCCAGATATTCTGTCTTAGATCTGCTTATTTTGAAACCTTTAGACTCGAGGGTCTGTCTCCATACCTCTAACATTTCACTAACACCGGCGCTCGTCTCGTCTATCAATATTATATCATCAGCAAAGAGCATACTCTAGAAATTTTGAAAAGTTAAAGTTTGAAAAATGGAGAAGTTTGACCAATTGTTGACTTTTTTTTATATCCGGGTCGGAATGCGATTTCAAGAGTTGAAACAACTCAGTTATGTCATTTTGAAATTGTCTGCAAAATTTGGCGTCATTCCAGATTGATTTGATAGGTTTCAGCACGAGTTTTGAAAGTTCTTAAGTTTGATTCACGGTGTGATTCGTTGTCTCAGCGCTGTTTGATGTGATTTGAGACCCAGAGTGAGTTCATGTTAGGTTATATAACTTGTTTTTGTGCTTGGATGGGGTTACGGGGGTCTTAGGTGTGTTCCGGGTGGGCTATGGGTCATTTTCTCTTGTTTTTGAATTGCTATTTTCTGTTTTTGGTATCCTCTTTCACGATCACGAACCAACTTTCGCCTTCGCAAAGCCTTGTTGCTGACCATTTAGAAATCCTTCTTCGCATTCGAGTAATAAGCCTCGCTTTCACGACACTCTGCCTTATCCTTCTTTGCGTTCACAACTACTCCCTCGTGTTCGCATAGTAGAATTAGGAGCTGGGGGTTAGTGGCTATTTCTTCTTCGCGTTCGCTTCACCTTCTCCATGTTCGCGTAAGCATTTGTTCTTTTCTCTCTGTGTTTGCATCCCTTAGCTCGTGTTCACGGTGGTTTTTCTTGGCAGCTTCAGTTTCCATTCTTCGCGAACGCGATTGTCCTTCCGCGTTTGCGATGCACAAAATCTGGGCGGACAGAGTCATACCATTTTTCATTGTTCTGTTCTTAACAAACAGATTCATCCATTGTTGTGTTGGTTTTTGTTGTACTGGAGCAACGATCTTTTGTTTCAGTATTGTTCCATTAGATTTCTATATCACCTCATCATTCGTTGTGTTATCCAGTGCAATTACAACTTTTTCGACCTCATCTCGATTTCCAGATCTGGGCTCAATTGAAGGTTCTTAGGAGTTCCAAGTGGTTTTGAAGACGACCCAGTCTCGTTAGGGTTTCTCAATTCACTCAGATGAATTGGTGTAATTAGCATAGTTTCCTTATTTGTAGATTCCGGTTGCATACCGTTCCAATAGAACTTTCAAAGATAATTAGGGAAATTTTCTTTGTCCTTCCATCACATTTTTTTCGCAGCCTTACCCTTACCCTCGTGCTATGGTTATCCCCACCGGTGTAAGTTAACTGTCTTGCATCGAGAGCATGAGAAGAGAGCATAGATCATAGGTCATACAAATGACCATATCGATAGCCCGTTTCTGTGAGTGTTCTAGAAAACAAGTTGAAAGAATTAGAAACAAACAAAAGGTAAGAGGAATAATGTGTGTGTATGAGAAGGTAGAATCATCCAAAAACATCTCTTCGTTTGGACTAGTTTTCGTAATTTCGTGGTGTCACATCGTTCAAATCTTCCTCATCTTATACTAATCATAAATTAATTCTCTTTGTATTAATTAATGAAAATTTTCAAACAATTGTAGACGTACAAAACCCAAAAGTAATTATATAGTTCAGAAAGGATACAAATCAAAGATCCAATTTCGTTATCAAAGTCCTAGCATTTTTTATTTAATGTACCAAATGACGAGATGACATTTTGTCTAACATAAGAAAGTATGTGAGCATATTTGGCTTGTCCATTTTTATCTATATATTAAGTCATCATCTCCAACTGAAAACAAAAAAAAAATACGAGAAAATAATCTCTTATGATTACTTATTATTCGAATAGCAAATATGATCCTTTGAAATTCTTTGTATTTTATTTATTAATTTCCCGTAGTATATATTTTTGATTTTGTAAGTTCCCTATTCGGTGTCTAGGTCACTTACTGAAACGCGATTATATCCGGATTCGTGTTGTGTAGGATCTTATTCGGGATGAAGCGCTTCATACTAAGGATTTTTCTATATCCAGGGCTCGAACCCTAGACTTTTGGTTAAGGTGATATTGGTCCTTAGAAAGTGTGTAACAGGGATTTGGTATATAGTTTGGGTGGCTACTTATGTATTTTCCCATTTTTCTTTAGTAAATGCGGATGGTTGCTTATACAAATATAGCATGATTCTCAATTGGTATTTAACTAATTAATCTTGTTCTTTCAAGGTCTAAAGACCGATATTTGGATCACTAATATATACTTCTTCCCGATTAAAATAAATGATTTTTTGGTCTTTGTTTATGGTCCAAAATAAGTGATTTTTCTAGATTTCAAAAATAAATAAATTATTTTTTTTCCTTCGTTGTTCTTGAAGTAAATAATGTTGGAATATGTGTTAGGAGTGTTTATGTGAGATAGTAAAGGTTAGTATGATCAATTCTATTGCTAATTAATGCTAAAAGATGAATTTCTTAATCTATGTAAAAACATCCAAAAAAATTATTCATTTTGGAACGGAGTATCATAATTAGTCGTTAACAATTATATGTGGAGAGAGGGAAGATATGCATTAATACTGTTTTTAATATAAGATCTTGGATAAGGATGAAGAGATTACAGAGATTTATACCCGTGTTTAATTAATGACATTCTTAACAACAACAACAACAACAACAACTACCCAGTATACTCCCACCAGGTGGGGTCTGGGG
The DNA here is from genome assembly GCA_034376525.1 of Nicotiana benthamiana. NCBI lineage: Eukaryota > Viridiplantae > Streptophyta > Magnoliopsida > Solanales > Solanaceae > Nicotiana > Nicotiana benthamiana. Next base: position 49,830,080 of record CM067330.1, on the reverse strand, counting down.
AGGGTAATATGTAGGCAGTCTTACCCCTACCCAAAAGGGCAGAGAGGCTGCTTCCATGCGACCCTCGGCGCATAGGACAGAATGAAAAGCTGCATTGGAAAGCAAAGACAAAATTAGTAACCAAGGCAAGACAAAAGAAAATAACAAAACAAAGCATAAGTAATCCTGCAGAAATAACGTAAATGGTTATGTAAACATAAGGAACATAAATACCGTCGCAACCAAGAGGGGACCTAGGCTAAAACACTAGACATCGATGGGTAACCCTACTATCCCACACCCAACCCCGGGTGAGGCGAACGAAGGACTCTAAGAGCCCCTATCCTGCAACCCTGATTCTAGACCTCCAGACTCCCCTATCGAGGGTCATGTCCTCAGTAACCTGCATTTTAGTCATGTCCTGCCTAATCACCTCTCCCCAATGCTTCTTAGGCCTCCCTCTACCCCGCCGACCACCAGCAATCTCCAGCCGCTCGCAGCTCCTCACCGGGGCATCGGGACCCCTCCTCCGTACATGCCCGAACCACCTCAGCCTCGCTTCCCGCATCTTCTCGTCCACTGGGGCCACCTCTACCTTCTGCCGAATAACTTCATTCCTAATCTTATCCAGCCTGGTGTGCCCACACATCCACCTAAGCATCCTCATCTCAGCAACCTTCATTCTCTGGACATGGGAGTTCTTCACGGGCCAGCACTCTGCCCCGTACAACATCGCAGGTCTAACCACGGCTCTGTAGAATTTCCCTTTGAGTTTGTGTGGGATTTTCTTGTCACACAGGGCCCCAGAAGCAAGCCTCCACTTCGACCACCCTGCTCCTATCCGATGGGTGACGTCCCCGTCAATCTCTCCGTCCCCCTGAATCACAGACCCAAGATATCGGACACTGTCCCTCTTGGCGATGGCCTGAGAACCAAGCATCACATCCCTGCCCACCCCACTCGGCTCGTCACTGAACTTGCACTCCAGATATTCTGTCTTAGATCTGCTTATCTTGAAACCTTTAGACTTGAGGGTCTGTCTCCATACCTCTAACTTCTCACTAACACCGGCCCTCGTCTCGTCTATCAATATTATATCATCAGTAAAGAGCATACACCAGGGCACATCCCCCTGGATATGACGGGTTAGAGCATCTATCACTAAGGCGAACAACATGGGACTCAGCGCCGATCCTTGATGGAGCCCCATTACCACAGGAAAATGGTCTGAATCGCCACCCACCGTCCTCACCCTAGTCTTAGCCCCATCGTACATGTCCTTGATAACTCTGATATAGGCTTCTGGCACACTCTTCGCCTCCAAGCACCTCCATAGCACCTCCCTCGGAACCTTGTCATACGCCTTCTCCAAGTCGATAAGCACCATATGCAGGTCCTTCTTCTTATCCCTGAATTGTTCCGCCAGCCGCCTGACTAGGTGAATAGCCTCAGTGGTGGAGCGGCCCGGCATGAAACCGAACTGGTTCCCCGATATATTCGTCGCCCCCCTCATTCGCGCCTCAATCACCCTCTCCCAAACCTTCATCGTGTGGCTCATTAGTTTAATACCCCTATAGTTGTTGCAGCACTGGATGTCCCCCTTGTTCTTGTACAAGGGCACCACTGTACTCCACCGCCACTCATCCGGCATCCTCTTAGTCTTGAATATCACGTTGAATAGCCTAGAGAGCCACTCCCCTCCAGGTTTACCCATGCACTTCCAAAACTCCACCGGGATCTCGTCAGGCCCTGTTGCTCGACCCCTACTCATCCTGCGCAACGCCCCTAAGACCTCCTCCACCCTAATGCGCCTGCAGTACCCAAGGTCTCTATGACGCTCTGAATGCCCCAGCTCCCCTAGCTCTATGCTCCGATCCCCCTCCTCGTTAAGAAGGTCCCGAAAGTACGCCTGCCACCTCTGTTTGAGTTGCGATTCCCCCATCAAAACTCTACCATCCTCGTCCTTGATACACCTGACCTGGTCTAGGTCACGGGCTTTCCTTTCCCTTGCTTTAGCCAGCCGAAATAGCTTCTTTTCCCCACCTTTCTCCCCTAGTTCCTCATACATGCGACCGAACGCCGCGTTTTTAGCTTCCGTGACTGCCATCTTAGCTTCTCTTCTCGCCTCCCTGTAGGACAACCTGTTCACTCTCCGCTCCTCCTCGCTTGTGCTCCCTGCCAACCTTGCGAACGCCGCCTTCTTCGCCTCCACTTTTCCTTTGACTACATCGTTCCACCACCAATCACCCTGATGCCTACCTGAATATCCCTTAGAAACCCCGAGCACGTCCCGTGCTACCCCCCTAACCAAGTTAGCTGTCGCTGACCACATAGCGTCCGCTTCCCCATAACTTCTCCAAGCTCCGCCCTCCTCTAACCTCCTTTCCATCTCCTGAGCTTTCTCCTTGGACAAAGCTCCCCATCTAATCCTCGGTTGACCCCGGGCGCCCCTCCTCTTCTTCTTCACCCAGAGATCAACATCCATCACTAGGAGCCTATGAAGAGTTGAAAGAGACTCTCCCGGGATAACTTTGCAATCCTTGCACAGACCCCTGTCGCTCCTTCTGATGAGGATGTAATCAATTTGAGTCCTCCCCGCCGCACTCTTGAAGGTGACCAAATGCTCCTCCCTCTTCCGGAATGATGAGTTCGCAATCAGGAGCTCGGAAGCCCTGGCGAAATCAAGCAGCGAAGTGCCTCCTCCGTTCCTGGCCCCAAAGCCAAAGCCCCCGTGCACCTCATCGTAGCCACCAGCCTCGGCCCCAATATGACCATTAAAGTCCCCTCCAATAACGAACTTCTCCGACTGGGGAATACTCCTCACCAGATCGTCCAAGTCCTCCCAGAAGCGCCTTTTAACCTCCTCGTCTAAGCCTGCGTGCGGCGCGTAAACGCTGACCACATTGAGGACCCCACCCCCAATAACCAGCTTAATAGCCATTAACCTATCGTTCACTCGCCTCACCTCGACCACGGACTCCCTTAGGTCCCTATCAACCAAGATGCCTACTCCATTCTTACCCCTCTCGAGCCCAGAGTACCACAGCTTAAACCCATCAGCGTCCCGCGCCCTAGTCCCTTTCCACCTAGTCTCCTGGATGCACGCTATGTTAACCCTTCTTTGTTGGAGAACCTTCGCTAACTCGATGGACTTACCCGTCAGAGTACCTATGTTCCAGGACCCAATCCTTAATCTACGGGCGACCGCCGCCCTCTTCCCACCCTTACCTCTGCCCTGCCCGAAATGCCACCCCCTGCACCCCTACACACCCCCGCAACCACCACCCCCTCCTGAGGACATGACCTTACGCTATCATTACTCGATGCAGCCATTATCCAGTGACACAGACGCACTAAGGCTAAAAACGCAAATGTAGCAAACTAGATAACAACAGAATAGACCACACTCGGAATGCTAGTAAAAATACGTAAAGAATGTGCACAAAATAAGCAAGAGAGCGGGAGGTACCAACTCCCGGTGGAAAAACCTGGAAGTGTGCTTTGCTGCGCCCGAGTTCTCTTGAATCTTAGCAAAGTGCGCGGCTCTATTGCGTCCTGCCGTGAGTCTGAATGAGAGCTTGGACGACAGTTGTCGGAGATCCTCGCCGTTGAAATAGGTACCTGTCCAAGAAAATAGAACACACCCACAAAAAGCAGTGGTAGAATAGAAGGAAAAGAGCAGTAGTTGCCGGTAAAATTTCCGGCGAAAAGAAAGGTGGCTAAATGAACAACGAAGAATGAAAGTGACCAATAAAAAATTCCGAGAGTACCAAGTGGGTCGGAAAAATGGGGTGAGAAAGCTGTCCAAAAGAAGCCGGCGAAAAAAGTGCCCGGAAGTGGGCTCACGCATGCGGCGCGTGTGGGAAGCGGCGGCGCGTGGGCGCGCGTGTTGTGGTTTCCGGCGACGAAATTTTCAGAAAATATGCGCCAGACACTGTGTGTCACAATGGTGTGGGAGGTGAGTCCAAGAAACTCCCGAGGGATGTCGAAACACTGTCGGAACAGTGTTCCGGGCAGTGGGGGTAAGGGGGGAGAAGGTGGGGTAGTGGCACTTACCTGGTGGTTACCTGGGGGTGCCGGCGACCCGCCCGGTGGTGGTGGTGTGAGCTTAGAGAGAGAGAAGAGAAGAGAGAGAGGGGGAAAGAGCCGTTGAAATGTCAGAAAGCCAACTGATTAATGACATTCTTAACGTGTGTAATTAAAACCAACTAACTAAACTTGGATCAAATATAAGTGATTACATCTAGAAGTTAAATAGAATATTAGAGGCGGCTTAGTATGGACAAGATGGATTAATGAAGTCATTAAAAGTAGAATAACTCAAGATATTATGCGTAATGTCTACTTTTGCTGCTTCTTTTCGGTGCCTTTTCTTGTAAATACTTGGAATTTGGACTAGCATTAACTAATAACATGTGCGATAAACAATTGGGAGTATTGTTTAATTGGACTTTAAGGAATAAGTAAAGATTTTTAAAATGTATGGACTTATCAGTCACAATATTTGGTGGCTATAATTTCTTTTCATTAAAATTAAATAAGAAAATTAAAATTATTTTATTTCTAAATATATAAACATAGTAAAAACAAAGAAAGTTGGCCTCGATATAGAATTATGGTAACTTTTCATTTATATTAGATCACATTAATTTTTTGTAAAGGTACTTGACTATGTTAAAAACATATCATTTGTTATGAAATAATATAAAAGACAAGAACAATAACTCAAGAACAAGAGCAAATAGAGAGAAGAGTAGAGAGAGTTCTTCTTATTGATACTTAGAGATTGTTAGGGGTTATTTACAATGGTAGAGAGCACCTCTATTTATAGGGAGGAGGATGATTTATCTACCAAGAATAGAACTCTAGAATCTCTCTAATTAAAGACATTCACCTTAAATAGAAGTCTATTTATAACACCCCCCCTTGAATGTCTATTCAATGATGTGCCTCGTTAAAACCTTAAAACAAAACCCAATGGGAAAAATTAAAGTAAGGAAAAAGAGTACACATGTTTGAATATGCGCCTATTGGTTGCCTCGTTAAAAACCTCGCAAGGAAAACCCGGTGGGACAAAACCTTGTAAGGGAAAAAGAGTGCAACGCGCATTAACTCCCCCTGATAAGAACATCAATTTATGTCCTTAAGTCTTCGCATCCCGATCTTGTGAACTAGCTTCTTGAAGGTTGACTTTGGTAGAGATTTTGTGAACAAATCAGCCATATTGTCGCTTGAACGAATCTGTTGAACATTGATATCACCATTCTTGTGTGAAGAATAACTTTGGTGAAATATGCTTCGTTCTATCTCCTTTTATGAATCCTCCCTTCAATTGAGCTATACATGCTGCATTGTCTTCATACAAAGTTGTGGGTAGTTTATCACACTTCAAACCACATTTGCCTTGGATATGATGTATTATCGACCTTAACCACACACACTCCCGACTTGCTTCATGAATAGCAATTATCTCGGCATGATTAGATGAAGTAGCCACAATTGATTGCTTAGTCGATCGCCAAGATATGGCGGTTTCTCCACAGGTAAACACATAACCCGTTTGAGATCGAGCCTTGTGTGGGTCGGACAAATATCCAGCATCAGCATAACCAACAAGATCCGGGCTGCAATTCTTGCCATAAAATAAGCCCATATCGGTAGTTCCCTTTAGGTACCGCAATATGTGTTTGATCCCATTCCAATGTCTCCTCGTAGGAGCCGAGCTAAATCTTGCTAAGACATTAACTGAAAAGGATATGTCAGGTCTTGTAGTATTTGCAAGATACATTAGTGCGCCAATTGCGCTAAGATATGGTACTTCAGGACCAAGTAGCTCTTCATTCCTTTCTTGTGGTCGGAATGGATCTTTGTTCACATCAAGTGATCGAACAACCATCGGTGTACTTAAAGGATGTGCTTCATCCATGTAAAACCGTTTCAATACCTTTTCTGTATAGGTAGATTGATGAACAAAAATTCCGTTTGCCAAATATTCAATTTGCAAACCAAGACATAGTTTAGTCTTTCCGAGATCTTTCATCTCGAATTCATCCTTTAGATAATCAATTGCCTTTTGGAGTTCTTTAGGGGTTCCAATAAGGTTTATGTCATCAACATATACGGCAAGTACAACAAATTCCGATGTTGTTTTCTTTATAAAAATACACGGGCAAATGGCGTCATTTATATAGCCTTCTTTTAACAAGTACTCACTAAGACGATTATACCACATTCGTCCAGATTGCTTTAGACCATACAAGGATCTTTGCAATTTAATTGAGAACATTTCCCGAGATTTTGAGTTATGCGCGTTTGGCATCTTGAGTCCATCGGGAATTTTCATGTATATCTCATTATCAAGTGAGCCATAAAGATAGGCAGCAACCACATCCATTAAGTGCATGTCAAGCTTTTCATGGACAGCAAAACTTATGAGATAACGAAAGGTTATCGCATCCATTACAGGCGAATATGTCTCTTCATAATCGACATCAGGCCTTTGAGAAAAACCTTGTGCAACAAGGCGTGCCTTATATCTTTGTACCTTGTTTTTCTCGTTTCTTTTGCGTACAAAGACCCATTTATAGCCGACAGGCTTAACACCATTAGGTGTTTCAACTATAGGGCCAAAAACTTCACGTTTTGCCAGCGAATTCAATTTCGATTGAATTGCTTCTTGCCACTTTGGCCAATCCTGTCTTTTTCGACATTCTTCAACAGATTGAGGTTCGAGATCCTCACATTCTTGCATAATGCTAGATGCTACATTATAAGCAAAGGCATTATCCACCACAATATCCACTCGATTAATATTTGCCTCAATATTAATTGGGTTTAGGGATAGTTTCGTATTTTCCAGAGTCTCGGGCTCAATGGATTCTTCATGAATCTCAGAATTTGTTAAATCATGAGATTCTTTCGTGGTGTCATTTTGATCGTTCTTTTTCCTCTTTCTAGGATTTCGATCTTTGGAACCTAATGGTCTGCCACGCTTCAGGCGTGCATTTGACTCATTGGATATGACACTAGATGATTGTCCAACAGGGACATCAATACGGATTGGAACATTTTCCGCGGGAATGTGGGATTTCGTTATCCTTTTCAAGTCCGTAAATGCGTCAGGCATTTGATTTGCTATTCTTTGCAAATGGATAATCTTTTGTACCTCTCTTTCACAAATAGAGGTATGTGGATCAAGATGAGATAATGATGCATTTTTCCACAAAATTTCCCGTTTGGTTTCACCAACTTCTCCCCCTAATTTTGGGAAAAGTGTCTCATCAAATCGACAGTCTGCAAATCGTGCAGTAAACAAGTCGCCTGTCAATGTTTCGAGGTAGCGAATGATGGAGGGCGATTCAAACCCAACATATATTCCTAACCTCCTTTGCGGACCCATTTTGGTGCGGGATGGCGGTGCAATAGGCACATATACAGCGCATCCAAAAATCCTTAAATGGGATATATTGGGTTCATGACCCAAAACCAATTGCAACGGGGAATACTTGTGGTAATTCGTCGGTCTGAGACGAATTAGCATTGCTGCATGTAAGATGGCGTGACCCCATACCGAAGTGGGCAGCCTCGTTCTCATAAGTAATGGCCTTGCAATCAATTGCAGGCGTTTAATTAACGATTCTGCAAGACCGTTTTGAGTATGAACATGAGCTACAGAATGTTCAACTTTTACCCCGATTGATAAGCAATAATCATTAAATGCTTGGGATGTAAACTCAGCAGCACTATCCAGTCTTATGGACTTGATTGGATTATCTGGAAATTGTGCTCGTACTCGAATTATTTTGCCATTAATTTCGCAAACGCAAGGTTGCGTGATGACAACAGGCACACATGAGACCATCTACAGGATGCGTCTATCAAGACCATTAAATACCTAAACGACCCACTAGGTGGGTGAATAGGTCCACAAATGTCCCCTTGTATACGTTCCAGAAACGTGGGTGACTCAGTCCCAACCTTTGTTGGTGATGGCCTGATAATCAACTTGCCTTGATAACACGAAGTGCAAGGATATTCATTATTCGAAAGAATTTTGAAATTCTTTAACGGATGCCCATATGAGCTTTCTATAATCCGTCTCATCATGACCGATCCTGGGTGTCCCAATCGATCATGCCAAAGTACAAAGGTATTGGAATCAGTAACCCTTTGGTTTACTGTTGAATGTGCCTCAATTGCACTAATTCTTGTCCAATACAGGCCACAAGATAAAGACGGGAATTTCTCAATAACCCTCTTTTGGCCGGAGACATTCTTTGTGATGACGAGATATTCAAGATTATCTTCATCCATTGTCTCAATATGATAGCCATTCCGGCGTACATCTTTAAAACTCAACAAGTTTCTTTTAGACTTGGAGGAGAACATTGCATTCTCTATGATTAACGTCGTGCCCTTGGGCAGAGTTACAATTGCTCTTCCGGAGCCTTCAATCAATTTACTACTTCCAGAGATTGTAGTAACGTTTGCCTTACACATATTTAGTTGGGAGAAATACTTCCTTTCTTTGAGTATTGTATGTGTAGTACATGAATCAATTAGCAAATACTTTTACAGTTGGATGTTGATCCAAGTTCGCTTTGTGAGATATCCATATTTGCTATCCCATAGTTTGACATACAAAAGAGATACAAGAACATAAGAATAAACAAGTTCAATTCTTTTGTGTCACATAATATTTTCAAAATCTGCTGCTAACAGTTGACTAACAAAATCAGATATGTTATCCATTGCTTTGCAGTTTGAAAATTTCAGTTTAAACGTTTTCTTCAAACAATCGATTGTTACTTACAAACAATCGATTGTTGAACATTGACAATCGATTGTTATGCATAGACAATCGATTGTTAGCTATTTTGAAAAAACTTCAGATCACACTGTCTTAAGACAATCGATTGTTATGCATAGACAATCGATTGTTGGCTATTTTGAAAAATTCCAGAGCACACTGTTTCAAGACAATCGATTGTTATGCATAGACAATCGATTGTTGGCTATTTTGAAAAATTCCAGACCTTACTGTTTCAAGACAATCGATTGTTATGCATAGACAATCGATTGTTGGCTATTTTGAAAAATTCCAGATTACACTGTCTTAATGACAATCGATTGTTAGCCAAAGACAATCGACTGTTGATCAATTGTTTTTCAACTTTAATGCGAAAATAGTAGATAATCGACTAGTTTTTCAGGCTAGTCGATTACCCCTACTGGAAAATAAAAATTTTATTGATATTTGAGCATATTGAAGATTTTCTAAAGAACTACTGCTAACATTGCATCATGAACTAACTAATACGAGCTAATACTAATGACTATTAGTTTATTCACTAACTAATACAAATAAGTAGAACAAAATCAAATAACTCCATCTTCTTTCATCACGGATCCATCGCCGATTAGGTGGTCTATTTTCCCCTCGGGTTGCTCAAAGAAGTCTGCCACATCCAGGTGGGTGATGTCCTCATTGTCGTCATAGACAAAATTTGTTTCAGGGCCTTTTCTCTTTCGAGATGCTTGATAAAGGTCAACCAAGTGTCTTGGTATACGACAAGTCTTTGACCAGTGCCCTTTCCCACCGCAACGATAACATATCGTTTCTGAACCATTTTCCTTAGGATCTTCATGACCCCGTTTCTGCTTTCGGCGGTTATCTCTCTTCGGGGGGTGACGGACTTCATTGGAATTTCTTCCTTGTCTACGTCCCTGGCTATGACCCCGTTTACGACCATGACCATGGTCCTTTTCATGTTTGGCATAATGAGAGTGCACCTTATCTGCTTCAGGCAGTGGTGTAGACCCAGTGGGTCGATTTTCATGATTTCTCATGAGCAGGTCATTATTTCGCTCAGCCACTAGTAGAAGAGAAATCAGTTCAGAGTACTTTGTAAAGCCTTTCTCTCTGTACTGTTGTTGCAGTACTATATTGGAGGCATGAAACGTTGTAAACGTTTTCTCAAGCATATCATAATCGGAGATATTATCCCCGCATAGCTTCAATTTAGAAGTAATTCTGAACATTGCAGAATTATATTCAGAAACGGACTTAAAGTCCTGGAGCCTCAGATGAGCCCAATCATATCGTGCTTGTGGCAGAGTGACCAACTTCAGGTTGTCATATCTCTCCTTTAAGCCGTTCCACAAGACGAGTGGATCCTTGACGGTGAGATATTCAATCTCCAAACCTTCATCAAGGTGGTGGCGCAAGAAAATCAAGGCCTTCGCACATTCTTGGGTGGATGCTTTTTCTCTATCTTTGATGGTGTCTCCGAGACCCATAGCATCTAAGTGGATTTCAGCATCCAACACCCATGTCATATAGTTCTTGCCCGAAATTTCAAGGGCAACGAACTTTCTTTTCGTAATGTCAGACATAATCGAAAATTAAATTAGGAAGAGGGAAATACCTTAGATTTCTCGAGAATGGTTCTTGAGACGGTAGAGTCTCGTGCTGATAACGTGTTATGAAATAATATAAAAGACAAGAACAATAACTCAAGAACAAGAGCAAATAGAGAGAAGAGTAGAGAGAGTTCTTCTTATTGATACTTAGAGATTGTTAGGGGTTATTTACAATGGTAGAGAGCACCTCTATTTATAGGGAGGAGGATGATTTATCTACCAAGAATAGAACTCTAGAATCTCTCTAATTAAAGACATTCACCTTAAATAGAAGTCTATTTATAACATCATTCTAAATTTCTGATGTTTATTAATGCCTATAGCGTCATCACCTACTTATACACAATATCCACCAATCTATTCTCCCCTTCCAATTTTTTATTTTTTTGGAGTTTTTCCACCACATGATTAGTTATGTAGTAAATCCGTTAAAAGAAATTATGTACATGTGTAAACTGAATAATTTTCCAACATGCATAATCATAGGCATAACCTAGATTAACTTGCACAATAAGTGCACGCTAATTATATGAAGATGATTTTAGAACAAAATGAAACTTGAGGGGTCAAGTAATGAAATCATCGATTAAGATATATGAGACAAGAGCTTTGACTTTTCTCTACTTTCTCTCTCTAAAAACAACGACAACGGATGCGCATTGACAATGAACTAACCGGCGCCTCTACCGTCATAGGTAGGGGGAGACCAAAGAGAGTGATCCAAATCACAATACGAGTAAAGAATAAATAATTAAGCAAACGGAGAGGTTCAATGACATGCAGAAGTTGTCGAATCCAGTGGAACAGTTGCAGAGCACTACTGAGATGTGGTCGCCTTTGCATGAAGTGAATTCAATTAGATCCACTCCAATTAGTAAAGGTGATCAAAGTCAAAGTGTGAAACAAATAGAGAAAGTTCCAATCACGGAGAAAATCGAGGTTGAAAAGGTGATACAGAGGAAGGAGATACAGCAGACGAAAACAATAAAGCTAGCTATGGCGAAGGAAGCTCAAATTCATAAGAAACCAGAAGAGGAACAGAAGGAGTGGGTGAACCTATTTGCTAGGAACAACTTGGAGTCTAGAGATATGAACCTTAAATTTATTGCTCCTCTAGTTAAAAATGGTAAAAAGAAATGGTTGAACCAGACACAAATGAGTTTTGAGCGTGAAATCATGAAATGGGAACATGCAATTGTATTGTATGTTGTGGGTGACTCCCCTTCAAATGGTGTACTGGATCGATTTATTACCATACAATGGAATTTCATTAGCAAACCAAAAATATACTTCCATTGTGATGGCTATTTCGTTGTTAAACTTAATAGCGTGGATGATAGGGATGTTGTGCTGATGTCTGGACCGTATACGATAAGAAACAAGCATATAATTATTACAGCTTGGTCGCCTAATTTTGATTCCAGTAAGGAAGTGTTACAGACAATACTTATTTCGGTAAAACTGCCCAACTTGTCGCTGAATTACTGGAGTATGGATTCACTTAGTATGATAGGAAGTGCATTAGGAATATCTTTGTATGCAGATGAGTGCACCTCAAAAATTGTGAGGATTTCCTATGCAAGGCTTTTGGTTGAAATGGATGTTACAAAAGAGATGCCTACTGTGCTAAAGGTGATGGATCCTAAGGGCAAAGTTTTTGAGAAATCAATTGACTATGATTGGATTCCTGAATATGTCACACCTGCCTTCAGGTTGGACATAGTTACAGGACTATCCAGAAAGCTATAGAAGGAAAACAAAAACAACGAAAATCAAAGATGAAATGGAGAAGAAGAATAGAACCAGGTAGGGTTAAAAAAGATGAAAGTGTTCCAACTGACAATGTAATACATGCAAGCAAGATAGGGAATACTTAGAATGAGCAACTACAATGGGAACCAGCTAAAAGTAAATTTGCAGCTAAAAGTGGTATGTCAAGCATAAAGGGTGATACTGGGATTAATATGGTGAATGAATTCAGCGCGCTTAGCTTTGAGATACGGGATATAACTATTTAAGTCTAAACAACCAAGTAAATGAGACTTATAGCTTGGAATGTGAGGTGTGTAAATAAAGTTTATAAGCAAAAAGAGGTAAAGAATTTCATTATAAATAATGATATAGCACTGATAGCTATACGAGAAAATAGAGTAAAGGAAGACGATGCTAGCAGTGTAATTCAAAAAATTGCAGCTAACTGAAAATGGTGTACAAACTATGGATATAATATAAAAGGAAGAATATGAATTATGTGGGATCCAAACAGGATGAAGCTTGGAGTTACTAATATAATCTCTCAGGCTATTCATGGAATCCTTAGCATTCCTCAATTACATTTAAAACTACACTTAACAACAGTCTATGGCTTGTATACTATTGAGGCAAAGAATGAGTTATGGGAAGAGTTGAAATGGGTGATTAGGTATCTACAAATTCCTTGGTTAGTTTTTGGGGATTTCAATGTTATAACTTATTTAGAAGACAGGCAGTTTGGCAACCCAGTCCAAGAGAATGAAGTAAAGGATTACAATGAATTAATAGAAACTAGTGGCACGATAGAATTACGAGCAATAGGGAGAAAATATACTTGGTCTAATACATCTGGAGCAGGATAGATACAGCTCTTATGAATGTTGAGTGGTTGATGACAATTGCTACTACTAAAGTAATGATTTTAAACCCTGGGATTTCAGACCTCCCATTATTTGTCCAATTACAAAATAATGTGCAAAGAAGGCCAACGCCTTTTAGATTCTTGAACTGCCTTGCAGATCACACAGATATCCAAAAAGTGGTGGCTAATGCGCGATACAAGACTACAACAAAGTAGCACAACTTATAACCCAGTCACTCCCCGTCTTCATCCTAGACACCACTGGTACTATTCATCCATACTATATATGGATCACTTCTGCTTTCTCCCTAATGGAATGATCTGGACCCTTGCGAAAGGACCTCAACTCCAAATGTCACACATCCGCCGCCTACCTACCGTTTAGGTGGCACTAGCGAGATCCAGCTAAGGTAAGGAACTTCGTGTCGTGACTGCTCTACGACATAAGGCTCCTCCTATGAACCTATAAACCTCCGATCCTAAGGAATAGAGTTCAGCATTGGGAATCCTACACCCAGGATAATAGCATGTCATGAAAGAAACACACTAGACGGGCGTGCTTCGATCATGTCTCCGGGGCACAGTTAAATGTAGATATCATGAACGCGAGGTGCAGGATACCAGGTCAATAAAACCATCCCCGATGTGCCAATCGATTAGCAAGAAATTCCCTGCTCTCCTCTTAGCAATGATCTGTCTAGGGCTACTTTAAAAACTACGGATTCTGTAATAAGACCCGATTCATTTGAATTCTCTGACTTAGAATCAAATTTATAACCGGCAATCTACGATCTACCCAGTGCATTAGTTTATGTTGAATAGACATACCCGACTTCCAGCTAATTGTCAAAGGAATGCAATGTATTCTTTTCGATCATGTACTACGGTACACTGAAAATCTGGACAAAAAAGAAACTAAAAGCGAGTAGATCTCCAACTTACCTCCTAAAAGCCCTGAGGCTTTCTTGGAACTCATTCATAGGCACTTTCCATTAGCTAGTCTTTACTTTTGAAATAAAAAAAAGTTTCAACGTGCAATAGAAAGCAAAAGAAGAAGGAGCCTCCTACCTTCCTTCTAACCCCGTGAGAAAGCATCAATCAATCAATTTGATTTCTTTCTATTTTTAAGTACACCAAACACTTCATGCTCCTTGGAATTATTATAACAGTGAGAACCCCATTTCACTAATCGGCAGGGAGGGCATAAGCATGTCTTACTCAAAATCAATAGATAGGTTGGTAGAGAGGTGGAAATTGACCCCTCTAAGCTTGCACATTCACTTACTTGACTAAGGTTCATACAAGATCGGATTGGAATCGATGACTTCAACTTATTACCTTAGTAGTACTAGGCATATAAAAAGCAGCAGCATACTTTCAAGGCTGAAGGAAGATCTTTTGACCCCAGGAATCCATAAAGACCCAATATTCCATGGGTACTTCCTCAAATAAGGTGATGACTTAGCCTTTTCATTCAAAAATGGACTTGGTTGTGCTCTATCTGGTATATCTTTTCTTATCCGATAAGGGTTTTTAAGTGGTCTCCTTACTTTAGAGTTGTGGAAGATAAAAAATATAAAGAAAGAATTGAAACTACTGAATCATACTAAATTCAGGAATATAGGGGAGAAGATGGAGTTTTATAGGATGAAGCGACAAATACAAAAGGGCCATCACACTCAACCAGATCTTCTATTTGAAGAAGAGAAAGAAGTGAAGATGAAACTAGACAAATGGAGCCTAGTGGAGGAAAGTATCCTAAAGCAGAAATCTAGGAATAAATAGTTAGAGTTAGGTGATAAGAACAGTGCTTATCTCTTTGCCAGTTTCAATTGCAGACAGACTCAGAACATAATTACAAGCCTTAGTGATTCTAAAGGAGACATTATTCATTAACCTGAAGACATTGCTGCAGAAGTAACTAGTTTCTAGAAAACACTACTAGGGAGTGCTGCTACGTAGCTTCCAGCAATAGATCCTGAGTTAATGAGACGTGGAAATGTGCTTAATTGATATCAACAATTGCATCTAGTGGCACAGGTTACTCGGGAAGAAGTATTTCAAGCCCTTATGAGTATTGATGATCATAAAGCTCCAGGATGTGATGGATTCAATGCACTCTTTTTCAATAAAGCTTGAAGTTTGATTGAAAACAAGGTTACTGAAGCTGTCCTCCAGTTCTTCATTGATGGAGACATATACAAAGCTATAAACTATACAACAATTATACTAATCCCAAAGATCAAGAACCCTACCAGGATATCAGAATTCGGACCAATAGCATGTTGCACTATGCTATATAAGCTGATTTCCAAAATCCTTACTACTAGGATACAGAGGATGATGAACAGTCTTGTGGATAAAAGTCAATCAACCTTTGTTCCAGAAAGAATAATCACAGACAATATCATCTTAATCCATGAATTGGTGAAAGGCTATGGAAAGAAAGGTAGCACTCCTAGGTGTATGCTAAAGACAGATATGAGAAAGGATTATGACTCAATAGAATGGCCATATGTTGAGAAAATCCTACAATGCCTCTAATTCCTAGAAACGTTTATCAGATGGATTATGTGTTGTATTTCAATTGTATCCTATTCAATTGTACTCAATGGAGAGCCACTACCACCATTTCCAGCTAAGAAAAGTCTAAGGCAAAGAGACCCCCTCTCCCCCTTCCTATTTGTGCGTGTTATGGAATATTTTAGTAGAAGTTTGAAGGGTGTCTCTGAGGACAACGAGTTCAAATTTCATCCAACATGCAAAAAAGATACAGATTATTCAGTTTGGATTTGCAGATGATCTCTTATTATTCTGCAAAGTTGAACTAGAATCTATCACTATGATGATCGCATGCTTCCAAAAGTTTTCACAAGTATCTGGATTCGGTGCCAATACTGGGAATAGCTTAGTGTACTTTGGTGGTTTTCCTCAGGATATCCAACAACTGATTCTACAGGCTACCCAATTTGGTAAGGGTGATCTACCTTTTAGGTATTTAGGAGTTTTTTCGAGTACAAAAAGGCTGTCTATTATTCAATGTAAACCTCTAATAGATAAGACGTTGGTTAGAATAAAATCATGGACCACTAAATACCTATCATATGCTGAAAGAATCCAACTTGTGAAATCTGTGTTGTACTCTATTCAAGTTTACTAGTCACAGGTGTTTGTGCTGCCAAAAAAGGTTGTTGAGATGATAGAAGCTACTTGCAGAAGCCTTTTGTGAACTGAAGGTAGTGATATTAGCAAGAAAATACTGATTGCTTGGGATATGTTATGTCTTCCTAAAGCTGTTGGGGGTCTAAATATATTAGACATCTATGCATGGAACTGGGCTACTATTGGAAAACTCTTATGGAACAGAAAGAAATATTGTTTATGGGTAAAGTGGATCCACTCTTACTATGCCAAGGCAGGGAAAGTATGGGAGACTAAGACTACTCAAGCCTCATGGGTGGTATAGAAGATTATTAAAGTAAAGAGCATGTTTGAAAAAATAGGTCTTAGTGAAACAAATATAGCAGCTATGACCAAATACTCAATAAAGGACATACATGGAGCCTGACATGAGGAATTTTAGAAAGTGCCTTGGAGAAGATTGGTCTGCAACAACAATGGACAGCCTAAATGGACATTCATCTTATTCTTGGCTCTTCACAGAAGGCTACAAATTAAGAAAATGATTGCATGCTATCTAATTTAGATGACATCGAATGTGTGCTATGTAAACAGGAGATGAAGATATTGACCATTTACTGTTTGAGTGCATATATGCTAAACATGTGTGGTCAAAACTCCTAGCTTGGCAAAGTATAAAAAGATATGCATGGAACTAGCAGCATGAAGTGCAATAGGCCATAGAAAATGCTACTGGGAAGACTACCCAACAGGAGGTATATAGGACGACACTAGCTGGTGGAGTCTATCACTTATGGCAGGAAAGGAATGCAAGAATTTTCAAGGAAAACAATAGATCTACAGATCAAGTGGTCAAGCAATTGATAAGGAAAATTCATATTAGAACTCGCATAGTTGGTAGATTGGATAGATATATGAAAGATCTGAATTTTTATCCTTAGGAATTAAAGCTATGTAGACAAGGTTGAATAGAGATAATATGCAATAAGTTTGGGACTTTATGTCCAAACTGCTGATCTTCAGATGAGATGAATGTAACTGATTTTATGATGAAATAAAATATAATATAATTACCAAAAAAAAGATAAAACAATGCAAAATTCTAGCAAAACATTGGAAATTATTTTATTTTAAAATAGTTGGCAATTTTCTAGATTTATAGTCAATCTCTCTCGAGATGTGCAATGCTAAAGTTATCTTCGTGTAATTTATAAGTAGCGAGTTCGAGCCGTGAAATCAGCTAATGATATTTATACATTACTTATATTATATTTTTTTAAGGTACAGGCCTTTTCCGAACCCAATATAAATACAAAATACTTTGTGCACTGTACTGTGCTTTGCCCTCCCACGAGATGAGCTAAAAGCTACTCATCTGTAAGGAATACTGGTAGTTTCGCAATTAGAACCCACACAATAATTTTTTTTTAAAAACAACTTGATGTTTCTTTAACCCAATTGTAGCTACTCATACGGTATTCTAAATACGCATACATGCAAGATATTTAATTAAGTCTTTTTATTCTCATAAAAATAAATCAAATAATATGACACGGAAAATTCTGACTTTGATAATTTAGAACTTCTTTCAAAATTAAAGAATTAAAGAAATAGGATTATTACGGTACTTACTGCTCACATGAATAATTGATGAGTTTTTAATATTATTTTATTTTAATTAGATAAGGGAATCTGGAAATGGGGCCCACATAATAATTAACTAAAAAGCCCACATCCAAATTCCAACGCTGAAAAGGCCTGAAACCCAACAATTCAACGCATTGCACGCCGTCTATTGGCCCATAGAATTACTCTTAAAAGGATGTTATCCGTACAGAATAGTCAATTTTCTAAATTTCAATTTAATAAAAACTTACTTGAATCGAATATTTACACTATGTATACCCTTAAGGCTATAGCTAATAATTTTGCACCAAACTCGGTCATTTAAAGTAGTTAGAATTAAAGTAAGAATAATATCACTAAAGGCGGGGCTAGTTTATTAGATACGGATTCTCCCGGATTCAGTCACTTCTGCTTAAATATAATATTTGTATTATAAAATTCATTAAACATTAAATTGTGAATCCAATAACTAAGACGAATTATGAGTTCTATGGTAAATTCAAAACTCATAAACTTCAAATCGTGGTTCCGTCGTTGCACTTAACCATAGTTTAATAGACGAATGTATATACCAATGCCATGACCCGAAACCCCCGCCATCGGACCGTAATGGTGCCTAACATCACGCTTGCTAGGCAAGCCAACATTAGAGTTGTTATTAGCCAAATCCTTTACGTTTTAGTGATTAACAATAAACAGGCTATAACAAGTAGAAATAAACGCGAAAGTAAGTAAATAACATATTTGTTTATATATTATTACTATTACTATCTAGAATCTGGTGTAACAGGTGTCACAGGTGTCACAATCCACAAACATTTTAGGATTTTACTACAAGCATTCCGAAAGAAAATACAACTGTTAAAGAAATAAGGAAAACATCAAGGTTTGGGGTAGTAGAAGGGGACATCAGAGCCTGCAAACACCCACAGGACTACCTTGGGTCTCCAAGCAAGTAAATCCTACAACCAACCTCTCGATCAGCGCGAACCCGCTCCAAAATTTGCAAAGGAAGTGCAAAGTGTAGTATCAGTACAACCAGTCCCATGTATTGGTAAGTGCGAGCCTAACCTCGACAAGGTAGTGACCAGGCTACGGCGAGGCATTCACAATATAACCTGCATATAGTGTGTAATAAAAGCAGAAGGAAAGACAGAATAAAATAACGCAGTAACTTGCAGGGAATGAATATAGTTCTCGAAGCATATCACCAGTGCTCAGCTAGTACCAATCCTTAAATACAGTTTAAGGCTATCGTTTAGCTAACACAGTTGAGGAAAATATAAACATAAAGATTGTTGCGGCGCGCAACCCGATCCCACCAGATAAACAGATAATCCTCCCTTATTCTACCATAACATTATCAATAACAATAAATAATCTATATTTGTAGCGGCCCGCAACCCGATCCCATCATATATCAATATTAGTATCGTAATTTCACCTTTATTTCGCCATATTAATTCAACATTATTTCACCATATTAATTCACCCTTGTTCCATATGTTTCTGCATGCAAACCGATCCTACCGAATAAATATATATATTTACCCTTATTCCACCATACTAATCCTCCCTTTTTACACTTGCTACATCGTGCATCCCCGTTCCATCATATCATAACCAAACACTCAATGTACATAGTCAAACCAACATACTAAATCACAAGGCCTTTGCAACCACAATAATTACCAAACTTAATCAAGAAAAGGAAACCTCACTCAATATAGAATTTGCATAAATATTTCTGCACAGCGGGACTAATCTAGAAAATATGCCTTGAAAGTACTAATAAATAACTTAAGCAAATAATAGAAGGCAACGAAACTACGGAATAACGAACACCTTTTACAAAGAGGAACAATGTCTAATAAATAGCAACTAAGCATGAAAATACAAGTAAAGGATGTAGCAGTTAATACAGGAAAAGGCAATATAAGAAGAATGGGAAGGAAAGAGGCAAAACAGAAAAATTAGCGGCGCATAGGTACTCGTCACTTCACCTACACGTCACTCACATAAATTGTCACATAGTAAATAAGTTAAGGGTTCCTAATCCATCGAGTCAAAGTTGAAAATTCATGAGATGCAATGAGTAATTGAAAGAAAGTGATTTAGAATCACTTACCAATACTTTGGGAAAGAAATTATCTTTTGAAAACCACCTCAAGGCCGTTTAGCTTTTGAAAATTTGAAGCAATGACCTAAGTCCCGTGTTGGGACTATTAATGAACTCGGCGACAGTGTTTATTGCATTCGTGAGGACACTATCGCATTCGCGAAGAGCTACGTTGCTAGGCTTACCTAATCACAAAACCTTTGTCGCGTTCACGAAGGCTTTTTCCCCTAGCTTTCGCGAGCCAGTGCTCGTATTCGTGTGGAAGGAAAGTCTGACCCCTCCCCCAAGTCCCAAATGCTTCGCACTGGCGATAAGGCAGTCGCATTCGCGAAGGTAAAGCCCTTATCACTCCACATTCGCGACCAGACTTTTGTATTTGCGAAGAAGAAAAACTCACCCTGACCATCCTACCCTTCGCATTCGCGAGAGTATTTTTACAGAAGAGAAGAAGGACACACCAGAACAGTTGCTGCAACAAAAATACCATATTTTCTAAGTTCAAAACATTTCGTAGCCTATTCGAAACTCACTTGAGCCTTCGGGGCTCCAAACCAAACATGCACACAAGCCCTAAAATATCATGCGAACTTGCTCGTGCGATCGAATCGCCAAAATAACATTTAGAACTACGAATTTAGTACCAAATTGAATGGAAATTTTAAGAAAGCTTCACAACCTCTATTTTCACAATCGGATGTCCGAATTACGTTAAACCAACTCCGTTTCTTACTAAATTTCACATTCAAGTCTTAAATACCATAATGGACCTATATCGGGATCCGGAACTAAAATACAGACTCGATACCAACAAGATCAAACATTAATCAAATTCTTCAAACCATTAGATTTTTAGTCTTTCAGTTTACAAAAATTCATATTTCGAGCTAGGGACCTCGGAATTTGATTCGGGGCATACGCTCAGGTCTTATATTTTATCACGGACCAACGGAGACTGTTAAAATATGAGTCCGGGTACCCAAAACGTTAACTGACTCAACTAAATTTAACTTTTTAAGGCAAAAATTATTATTTTCATCAACTTTTAACAAAAAAGCTTTCCGGAGATGCGTCCGGATTGTTTATGCAAAATGAGAAGGGTAAAAATGAGATTTTTAGGGCTTAAGAGTGCAAGATCGAATTTTAAAACATAAGATGACTTTTTGGGTTATCACAGCAAATGATACATGTTTTACGGTGATTGATTTGACATTAACACCAAATGCAAAGTTATTTTTACCCTAACGGGCTTTTGCCTTATCACTTTGAAGATACTTCTAATTTTTATTTTGCACTATTCATTTTTGGATAAATTCTCATTATTGAGTTGTAAAACATGACTGTTTCCAAATGTTCAAGATTGTGTAGAAAATTCTTATGGTTGAATGGTTTTGTTTACCTTGAAAAAGAATCGATAGAGTCATGAAATTCGACTAAACCCTAATAGAAGAGATGAAATTAATGAATTATTTTGTAGATGCATAATTTGATTAGTACACAAAGTAGGACAAAGTCAAAAGGGTGACAAAGTCAACATAAAGGATACCAAATTAAAGAGAGTGGTTTATATATATATATGTATAGGCTAATACAAAGAAAATTTTCGCACTCCTAAGGATTGTGGTGTTTAGGTAGGATGGATAAGATTACTGTGATTAGAGGTCTAGGATTTGTGTACTGAAAATAAAAAATACTTTGGCATGAAACGCATTTTCCTTTAACAAACTTTATCCGATATAAAGATTGGCTTAGAAATGTGAGTACTGAATATCGGTAAAAAACACTTCTTTCGGTCTATAGTAAGATATTCTTTTGCAACTGACACATCTCATACGAAAATGCTAACTCTTAAGGAAAAAATATGTATTAACTAAATTATCTTTAATTAAAATTTATATATTATTATCTTGATACATTAAAATATGTAAATAAAGGTAAATTCTTTTAAAAAAATAATTCCTTGTTAATTATATAAAATAACACTTATTTTGAAGTTAAAAAGTTATTTATTATAAACCAATGGAATAATACAAAAAAAATAAAAATAAAAAGGAGATTTCTTGCCCCCACAAAAGTCTAATGGTAATTAAAGATGGGATCTTAATGTATGGTTTTCTACTTGACACCAGTCAAATATCAGTCATCTAAGAGGACCTGCGCCCCCATTTGAATATGGAGTCTTTATTGCTAAATAATAATTGACTTTTTGCATTTAAATCTATTAACATTTATAAGAATAAGAATGATTTGTTATAAATAGAACTCTATTTAAGGTGAATGTTTATATTTAGAGAGATTCTAGGGTTTACTACTTGGTGGCTAAGTCACCACCTCCCTATAAATAGGGGTGTGCATTCGATTTATCGATTCGATTTTTATCCTTATCGATAATTACTTATCGGTTATCGATTTTTACATATGCTTATCGTTATCGTTTCAATAAGGTTTCGATTTTTTCGATTTCGATTTATCGGTTTTTGGGGCTTATCGATTCGATTATCGATAACACCAATAAGCCAAGAGGCGGGTTGCACACTTTGATTATCACGGCTGAAAATATTGAGATAATACAACATAGTACTTTGATTCTCTAATTTTAAACTAACATATGACAATGTGAACTTCAGACTCAAGCATAACATTCACATTCAGTCTAATGGCCTTATACTGTCCTGGGCAATTTGAAATGATACAAATCCCTTTCCAAATGTTACTTTAAGAATTAACGCACGCCAAAAATTATTACAACAAGCACACACACAATCCTAATAGTTCAAATGCTCAAACCAAAAAGCTTAGTAATTCGTCTGTCCAATTATTACAATAAAACTGTAATGAAAGCTGTAGAACTGGAGAAGAAGATCAGCAGCAGCAGACAGCAATACAACAGGCAGCAACAGGCAGCAGCAGGCAGCAATACAACAGGCAGCAGCAGACTGTAATGAAGAAGAAGATCAGCAGCAGCAGGCAGCAGCAGACAGCAGCAGGCAGCAATACAACAACAACAGCAATAGGATTTAGAACAGCTCAACAAAAAGAAGAAGAAAGATCAGCAGCAGCAGACAGCACCATTCAGCAATACAACAACAACAGCAATAGGATTTAGAACAGCTCAACAAAAAGAAGAAGAAAGATCAGCAGCAGCAGACAACAGCATTCAGCAATACAACAGCAGCAATAGGATTTAGAACAGCTCAACAAAAAAAAAAGAAAGATCAGTAGCAACAGACAACAGCATTCAGCAATACAACAACAACAGCAATAGGATTTAGAACAGCTCAACAAAAAGAAGAAGAAAGATCAGCAGCAGCAGACAGCAGCATTCAGCAATACAACAACAGCAATAGGATTTAGAACAGCTCAACAAAAAGAAGAAGAAAGATCAGCAGCAGCAGACAGCAGTACTTCAGCATTCAGCAATACAACAACAACAGCAATAGGATTTAGAACAGCTCAACAAAAAGAAAAGAAGAAGAAAGATCAGCAGCAGCAGACAGCAGTACATCAGCATTCGGCAATACAACAACAACAGCAATAGGATTCAGAACAGCTCAACAAAAAGAAGAAGAAAGATCAGCAGCAGCAGTACATCAGCATTCAGCAATACAACAACACCAGCAATAGGATTCAGACCTGAAATGTCAATAGCAAACTTTGGCTGCCCATCGGAATCTACCAGCAGAAGGAACAGTTGCTTCATTTAGAGTATTTTGGATATTCTGTAGAGCTGGGAATGTTAAGTTCACAAAGGAGTTGTTGTAGCTGTCTAAAAAGCTCATTACCAACTGCCACATATCTGTAGACAGATTAAAATGCATCATACAAAATTGAACTTAAGAACTTTGTAATACATAACATTCTTTTACAAAGTATATTATTTAAAATAGAGAACTTACATAGCAAATAACAAACTCTAGCAAACATCGTCGGTGGAAGCTTCTTTGCCAAGATAAGTAAAATCTAATAAGAAAATATATTAACAAGTCAAGCAATTAATATATTATTTAACTATCTTAAGCAATACAATAAATTTTATTAAAATATACATACCTTCCTCAAGTGTCTCAAGAAAATCTAAATCTTCCTCAATATTTACAGGAAGTGATTCACTCCGAAGCCAATCTTGAAGGCACACTAGAGTTTCAACCAATTTAGGAGTTAATGAACTCCTAAATTGGTCAAGAATACGCCCTCCAGTACTAAATGCACTTTCAGATGCCACACTTGAAATAGGAATAGCAAGCACATCTCGAACCATCTTAGCAAGAATAGGAAATCTAGGTGAGTTCACCTTCCACCAAACCAAGATATCAAAGTCCGATCTCTCATTTTCAGGAGCTTCTGCAAGATACATTTCCAATTCTGTTTTAGAATCTACACCGCCACATTCAGCTTTATGTTTCCTTATTTCATCTAAAAGTTCACCTAAACCAGGAGTTGAAGAGCTTGGCAAAGAGGTAGAAACTTCACCACCAATATCTTTTGAGACCGAATTCGAGACATACTCATTAAACAATGAACTCATATAAGTATGAACCTCTTTTTCAATAATTGTCCCTCTATCTCCAAACATCCTCTTAAGTACAAGACTAACAGTACTAAACTTGTAGCGAGGATCCAAAACACAAGCAATGAAAATCATTTTGTTCATTTTTGTTGTTTCACCCCAATACTTCTCAAATTTTTTCCACATACTTGATGCCATTTCACCCAAAAGTTTATCTTCAATTGTTATTAATCGATTTAAGTAAACAGCAACTTGACCGATTGCAAGAAAATGGACATTTGATGTTACATAAAGTGATCCAGACACCTTCAAAGTGAGATTATAAAATATCTCAAGAAATTGTGCAATTCTCTTTACATCATCCCAATCAGTTCTTGTAAGCAAACCTACAGGCTTTCCATCTGAAATAGCATCAAACATAAGATAACTTGACAAGCCAATATCACGATCAGAATATTCTTTAATTGCACGCTCATATTCTATAGCCCTGCTCAACATCAAGTAGGTGGAATTCCACCTTGTAGGAACATCTAAGAATAAAGACTTCATGACAATATTTTCACTTTCACAACATTCCTTAAACTTCCTCAACCTAGCAGGAGACTGTCTAATGTATCTGACTGCACATCTAACACGAGCAATAGAAATACTTGACTCTTTTAAACCATCTTTCACAATAAGATTTACAATATGAGCCACGCATCTCATGTGAAGATGTTGACCATTCATGGAATTGGTTCCCCAATCATTTAATTTGTCAGACAACTTCTCCACGGTCACATCATTTGAACTAGCATTGTCAACTGTGACAGTGAAAATCTTTTGCAGACCCCACTCACGCAAATAATCAATAATACACCTTGCCATATCTTCACCTTTATGACTAGTAATTGGAGAAAAGTTAATAATTCTTTTATGCATAATCCATTCACTATCAATCCAATGGGCTGTGATGCACATATAGTTAATTTTTTGAATAGAAGTCCATGTATCAGTGGTAAGACTTACTCTTTGACTTGTTCCTTTAAGAAACTTCATTAATTTATTTTTTTCCACATTTAAAAGAGCAAAACAATCCCGTGTAATAGTAGTACGGGAAGGAATATGAAAACAAGGTTGTGCCACTTTCATAAATTTCCTAAAGCCTTCCTTCTCAACAAAACTAAACGGAAGTTCATCAACAATCACCATACGACACAAAGCCATCCTACACTCTTCTTGATCAAATTTCCATGGAATAAGATTACCTTTATTACCCCCCGGTAATGTGTGAAATTGTAATAGTTTTTGACCTTTTTCAACTTTATAAGGATTCTTTGGACATTTATCAATATGACCATTCATTTGTGTCGTACTTTTGCCTTTTGTCTCAAAATATTCTTGTCCACAAAATCTACATGCATATTTATTATTTCCTTTAGCATCAACTTTTTCTTCAAAAAAATCCCATGCCCGAGATCGTTTTCTCCTTTGTTTTGAAACTGTCGAGTGAGTAGTTGCTGCTGTAGAAGCAGAATCTTTACTTTCATCGGCTACTTTACCAATATTATCATTTTCAGCCATGTGAAGTGAATTAAGAATGCAACTTACAGTTTATTTCCTGCTTTGTATTCCTCTGCTTCTTCAATTATTTCCCTTACAATTTCCTTCTCCCTTTTCTCCTTTTCCTCAAGCCATATTGCATTCAATCTGGAAAATGAAACAAATATCAAACCTCTCACATAAGGAATGAGCAAGGACATGTAATCAATCGACATAAAAGATATGTTTTAAGAGCAAGGAATTACAAGAGCAAATTCTCATTAAAGATATATTTTAAAAAAGGATTAAAACACGGACGGACAATTTTTGTCAAGAACAAATCTTTCCAAACATCTAAGTTGCAGATATGAGAGGATGACAATTAAAAAACCTTCACAACAGCCATGAAATTGGAGCGAGAATTAGACAGATTAAGAACGACATCAGTCATTATATTCAGTCGTCAAAATTTAAAAGTCTAAATAGAACCGAAACAAATTGGGGAAAAAAAGAAATTGGCGAAAAAATGAAAATAAAGCTGACCTGAAATATGAAAAGAACTTACAAAAAGCACTTCAGAGCGGGAGAGAGCGGCGACGTTTCTTATTAATGTTTGGGAGAAAATGAGGAAGACGAAGAACCGAAGAAAATCGAAGAAGATCGAAGAAGATCGAAGAAGATCGAAGAAGAAGCTGCGCAGCGCAGGCATGGTTAGGGTTAGGCTTTTACTATTCTGTAATCGGTATATTGTAATTAGGGGTTAGGTTACTGATTGTATAGTATATATATGCGAAGGGTTAGGTTAGGCAAGCACAAGCAGCGAAGAGTCAGTCACTCAGCTAACTGTAAGGATAGGGTAGTCATATTATTATAAAATAACGGTATATTTGTCTTTGTAATATATCTTATCGATTTATCGATAAACCGATAAACCGAATAGCCAAAATCGAAATCGAATCGATAAACCGATAAGGAAAATTTTTTGAAATAAAAATCGAATCGATAAACCGATATCAATAAACCGATAACAAATAATCGATTCGATTTATCGATAAACCGATTCGAATGCACACCCCTACCTATAAATATATGGGTTCTATTCTATTGTAAACCATCTCAAAGTATCAATAAGAATACTCCTCTATCTACTTTTCTCTCTATTGTTCTTGTTCTTGTATTATTGTTCTTGTTCTTATATTATTTCATAACACGTTATCAGCATGAGTCTCTAACCAATTGAATGTGATTTCTTCCTTCTTCCGGAATTTCTATACGGAAAAAGAGAAGAGGAAAGACAACGAAAAAAAAAATAAGAAGCGGAAAGAGCAGCAGATCGCACAACTCTTCAAATTGTGTATGCCTCTGCCCCTTCTGGGGATAGGCCAAAGTTAGGTTTTTTTTGCAGATCTCAGTAACCAAAAGTCAACAAGTCCATTCTTTTCACACTCTTTTGGGTTTAGGTTTTGGTGCTTTTCTGATTTTATTGACAGAATTAGGATTTAATTGTTTATGCTATCAGTGAAGTGTTTGTTAGGGCATTATTAGTGGGCTATCTGAGCTGCCAATGCAAATTGAATTGAAATCTGAGAATTTTTCGGTTATTTTTCGAATACCAAAAAAGTTAAAGGTGTAAAGTTCATCAGTGTCGGGGGCAAGTCCAGAAGATATATATCTCTCTACTTCTCTTGCAAGCTATCTTGACAATTTTCTATACGGAAAAATAGAAGAGATGGTATCATCATAAAGTAATGCAACGGGATGGAAACTCAAGAGGTATATTTGATATCACAACATTTATTGGTATACCTTAAAGGTAAGTAATTTACTTTTCCCTTTCAAATTCTTGAAATTCTGCAATTTGATTTCATATACAAACATAGACAACAAAGTTTGATTATAACTCTAATGGAGTTTGTAAGGAATTATAACCACGTGAAGTGGTAAAAGTTCTATGTCTTGCCATGATTAAATTCATGAATGATTGTGGGCAAAGAATTGAAAATCCGTCCCATTGAATTTGCTTCATTCTCATTCCCTTTAGAGAATGTGATAGAAGTATGTGATAAGTCTAAAAGAAGACAAAATTATTACCGTGAAGGTATCAATGGATGTGGACGTGGCAATAGACGGAATTATAATCGTCATCATTGTGATAATGAGAATAATAAAGATTCTCAAAAAATAATCTTTCACTTTATGAAAGTAATATTTGACATGAGATTGTATATAGCACATACAGATGATTATGATCCATTCCCTGAAGTGAATGTGATAATTGTAATAAAGCCCGTAAGTATGGGCACGCTCTTGATGTAATTTTGTTTTATGTCTGACATTATGAAAAGAAAGTTCGTTGCCCTTGAAATTTCGGGCAAGAACTATATGACATGGGTGTTGGATGCTGAAATCCATTTGGATGCAATGGGTCCTGGAGACGCCATTAAAGACAGAAATAATGCATCCACCCAAGACTATGCTAAGGCCTTGATTTTCTTGCGCCATCACCTTGATGAAGGTTTGAAACTGTGCTAAGGCCTTGATTTTCTTGCGCCATCACCTTGATGAAGGTTTGAAAATTGAATATATCACAGTCAAAGATCCACCTATCTTGTGGAATGGCTTAAAGGAGAGATATGACAACCTGAAGTTGGTCACTCTGCCACAAGCACGATGCGATGAGAATCCAAAAGCAAATAGTTCATAAACTATATATTATCGTTGCGGTGGAAAAGGGCACTGGGCGAAAATTTACCGTGTACCAAGACATTTGGTTGAGCTTTATCAAGCATCTCTAAAGAGTAAAGGCCCTGAAACCAATTTTGTCTTTGACGATAATTTTGACATCACCCACTTGGATGTGGCAGACTTCTTTGAGCAACCCGAGGGAAAAATAGACCACTTAATCGGTGATGGATCTGTGATGAAGGAAGATGGAATTGTTTGATTTTATTTTACTTATTTGTATTAGTTAGTAGTCATTAGTATCAGCCCGTATTAGCTAGTTTATGATATAATGTTAGTATTAGCTCTTTAGAATGTTTCAATATGCTTAAATTTCGAAGACATTTTTACTTCCCAGTAAAGTTAGTCGATTAACTAACAAGTTAGTCGACTATCTAATATTTCGTATTAAAAACTGGATTTTTTGCAAGCTAAGTTAGTCGACTAACCAGTTTAGTTAGTCGACTAACCTGATGACTGCTTACTAAGTTAGTCGAATAACTAATTAGTTATTCGACTAACCAATATTTCGCATTAAAACTGGATTTTTCCGCAAGGCTAGTTAGTCGAATATCAGGTTTAGTTATTCGAATAACCTAATGACTTCTTCCCAAGATAGTCGACTATCAACTCAGTTATTTGAATAACCTCAACAGATTTTGAAAATATTGTTTAATTATGAATCAACGGATTAAATTTGTTTATTCTCATGTTCGTATATCTCTTTTGATTAATTGATTCATGTACCACACATACGATATTCAAAGAGAAGAAATATTACTCTCATTTAAGTATGTGTAAGGCAGATGTTACTACAATTTCTGGTGGTAGTAAATTGATTAAAGGCTCCGGAAGAGCAACTATAACTCTGCCTAAAGGAACAACATTTTAGAGAATGCAATGTTCTCCTCCAAGTCTAAAAGGAACTTGTTGAGTTTTAAAGACATCATTCAAAATGGATATCAGATTGAGACAATACAAGAGTATAATCTTGAATACCTCATTTACTCATGAAAACGAGGCTGCCCACTTCGGTTTGGGGTCACGCCATTTTGCATGGAGCAATGCTAGTTCGTCTCTGACTGACGAATTATCAAAAATATTCCCCGTTGCAATTAGTTTTGGGTCATGAACCTAATATATCCCATTTAAGAATTTTTGGATGTGCAGTAGATGTGCATGTAGCACCGCCATATTGCACCAAAATGGGTCTGCAAAGAAGGTTAGGAATATATGTTGGGTTTTGAATCGCCCTCCATTATTCGCTACCCCGAAACAATGACAGGGGATTTGTACACTGCACGATTTGCAGACTGTCAATTCGATGAGACACTTTTCCCAAAATTAGGGGGAGAAGTTGGTGAAACCAAACGGGAAATTTTGTGGAATAATGCATCATTATCTCACCTTGATCCACATACCTCTATTTGTGAAAAAGAGGTGCAAAATATTATCCATTTGCAAAGAATAGCAAATCGAATGCCAGACGCATTTACAGATTTGAAAAGGATAACAAAATCACATATCCCCGCAGTGAATGTGACAACATCTGATTCACGAATACATATTCATTATTGGAAGAATATGAACATGATATTGGTATTGAATGTACCACTCTCACCTCTAGAAGGAGGGTTGAGACGATATAAGTAAATAATGTCATTATTATGGCATGAATGGTCATTGGTCACGTACCTATTGTACGCCAAAATAATTTGTCAATGTAATTATCAAAGGACAATAATAATGCAAGAAACATGTCTTGCATATAATTTTGACATGACCATAATGGTATAACTTTCTTTTTAAAAGAGATATTCACTACATGGATGTTGATGAATTTGTGGTAGTACAAAATTAATTGAGAGCTCTAGAAGAGCCAATTATTACTCTGTTGGAGAAACACAATTGATTACCAATAAGGTATTGTGTTGTAGTAAGTCTCAAAGAAACTTATTCAGTTTCCAAAGTATATGCGAAAGCGATTGATTATATTGAGACTATAAATAAAGGAAAGATTTGATATCTTCTATTACTACAACTTGTAGCGGGATAATCTGTATGTGAAAAACTACCCGCTTTATTCTCCAGTTTGTACTACACAAGAATACCATAATAAAGTGGACGTTTATTGATATAAAAACCCATATCATAATAAACTTGAAGTTTATTGATAATTGCACATGTCATGGTGTAAATTTGAAGTTTATCAATATTGATAATTTATTCAGTTGGCATTCGGGTTAAGTATGATGTGCAGTAATAGAGAATTCACATGGGTAAATATTAAAGAACTAGAAAGTTCTTTACGAATTCTCTTGTATTACTTGTTCTCATTAATTAATTGACCAACTAAAGAGTTCGGGTAGAATCCCATAAATTCTGGAAATATCAAAGGTGAATATGGGCCCATTCACCTGCCATGTATACCACATATGATGCATCTATGATATGGTTACATGTGCGATTGTTATTAACCCGTAGCCTACGGTGCTTGCGAGGTAAATTGCTCAGTAATATAACTTCGAGCATAATTTCCAGATTTTCTATTCAAGATAGTTCATCTTGATAAGTTGGTTTATATCATAGTTGGTTTAGCAAGATAATTATTGAGTGCCTCCACTTAATAGCTAAACTGTTTCTTATGAGAACAAAGTTATATATATATCAGTTTGATATACGTTGTATACGAGAGTATATTATATTCTCCCCTCACAAGTGGTTCAGGGTCAGGAACCAAATAATTTCATCTTATTATTATTAATGTGCTGTGTATATTAACATGATAATGCACAAAGATGATTTCCCAGAGTTGAGGAAACAAGTTAGCTTTCCTAACATGAGGGGGAGACATGATAAACACTTGAGAAAAGGTTACATGGGATGAATTATCATTTGTATATATAGATCCTCGAATATCATAATATGAACCTGAAGTTCATAAAAGGATAATTCAATTGCAACATATTGCAAAGCATGCTATACGCATTTGCTGACCCAAAGAAAGTAACTATATTCTCACTGCAAATGCTCATATTAAGTCCCAGAAGGACAAAGTCTTTGATACGCTTAAAGCGTATAGACAAGTCGGTTTCAAAATAACTTCTTAATAAAGAAGATGAGCAAATGATCAAAGTGATCATAATGGGGAGGCAAGTGATCTAGAAGATCACATGACATAACACTTCATAAAATCTCATGAGAGATTCAGGTACCTGAATATATGAATAAAGAGATCTTCATGTTATGTCTTTATGAAAATTTACTGAAACCGATATAAAATGTTCGTCGACGACATCTATGATAGCGCTAAATATCGATGAGGATCTTATATTTGTCGAATACAAACAAAAATATTGGCTAAATGGAAGAGATACAATTCAAGCAGAATTGATTCCATAAGAAAGACATGTAGTTTTGGACATGTAGTTCAAATACTTGAAAGTATAAAGTCAATTGTATGTGTAATCAGTTTTCGATATCTTATTTGTTTAGCATGACATGAAAACTTGATATGCATCTAAAGTCTATTATATGGCTTATATGACTTAACTTATATGTCAATCCATGAAAGATTGAAGTTGCTTGAAGCATATACAATTCTTGGTCCTGAAGTACCACATCCTAAGTGCAACTTGTGTACATATGTATCTTGCTATAACTATAAGCATGATGGCATCGAGAATACCTCTATGGAGATATTGAAGAGTCATTCCACGACATTATATGAAGATGTTCATATCTATCAAGAATGATAATTTCAAGGTGCGGAATATTTGTTCAAATCAATATGGCTGATTTATTTATCAAATCTCTACAAAAGATCGTTTTGAAGATGGTGCACAAGATTGGAATGCAAATGCTCAAGGATGTGAATTGATGCTCTATTCAGGGGGAGTTAATGCGCGCTGCACTCTTTTTCCCTTACAAGTTTTTGTCCCACTAGGTTTTCCTTGTAAGGTTTTTAACGAGGCAACCAATAAGCGCATATTCAAACATGTGTACTCTTTTTCCTTTTCTATAATTTTTTCCCATTGGGTTTTGTTTTAGTTAAGGTTTTAACGAGGCACACTATTGAATAGACATTCAAGGGGGAGTGTTATAAATAGAACTCTATTTAAGGTGAATGTCTATATTTAGAGAGATTCTAGGGTTTACTACTTGGTGGCTAAGTCACCACCTCCCTATAAATATTGGGGTTCTATTCTATTGTAAACCATCTCAAAGTATCAATAAGAATACTCCTCTATCTACTTTTCTCTCTATTATTCTTGTTCTTGTATTATTATTCTTGTTCTTATATTATTTCATAACATGATTAGCGTTTTTCTTTAACTCTCCGGATACATCTGGATTATTATTACTCCATCCAACTCACTTTAATTGATTTTTTTGGTAGTTTCATACATATTAAATTATTTACATTTGAGCTTTAATTAAAAATAAAATTAATTATATTAACCTTAATTTATTCGTTAAAATATAAAAAATGCTCCTAAATTTTTTTGTCTAAGGGAACTTTAAAAAAATAAATTAATTATTTGATATATGAAAACAATTAATTATTATGAACCACAAAAAAAATTAAAAAAATTAATTAAAATAAACCAGAGGGAGTACTTTTTACTTTTTATTTTTGTTTGCTAAGGTTATCTATCATATCCTTTTATTTACTACAGAATATTTATGATAAGGAGAGAAACATTCGATCCCTGGTATTTTATATATTCATTAATCCATAATGATATGAACAAGTAGCAGTAGCATAGCTTCGAGCATTACAAGTTAGGTAAATTTCACTTCGATAAATATGAAAGAACATATTTGGGGTAAGAAGACCTACATTAGACACTAAAGACTCATTTACATATCAACATCCGGGCCTAAGCCTAAGTGAACTAATTACTTTATCACGAT
The DNA here is from genome assembly GCA_034376525.1 of Nicotiana benthamiana. Classification (NCBI taxonomy): domain Eukaryota; kingdom Viridiplantae; phylum Streptophyta; class Magnoliopsida; order Solanales; family Solanaceae; genus Nicotiana; species Nicotiana benthamiana. The sequence continues at coordinate 49,796,516 of CM067330.1, read as the reverse complement.
CCAAAATTACTAGTGAGTCGGTTCGTAAAGTTTATCACGATTCAAAATTTAAAGGTCATGATAAACTTGAAAAAATGACATTGTGTAGCTGTCGTACGATAATATCCGAAAAAATATATAAAATTTATATATTTTTTTGTATATATACATTATATATATTATATACAAAAATTATATAATTTTTATATACTTTATCGACTATCAGATATGAATATTTCCTAACGCAAGCTAAAAGTAATAATAACACGATAAATATCAATATCACTCTACCACTTATTATTTTTGAGTATTTTGGGTGAGGAAAACACCAAAAATGAATGAAAATAGCCATGGATTTTATTTTAAAATTAACCATAAAATGGAAACTAAATCTTCCTACCTTGAGTTCCTTTCAATCTACTCATTTATTTGTCTTTTTTCTAATTCCAACTATGTCAACTTGGAAAGAAGAGAGCGTGTGAAGACTTAGACATTTGAACAGTTTTAGATGAGAACACACTATTCATTGATTAAGACTTTACCTAACAAAATGCCATGACTATGGTATTATAATTATTAGAACAATAAATAATATACAAGACATTTAGACTAAGGTCATTTTCAGACAGTTGCTATTGAGCTTTGACCCTAGCAAACAGCCAATTAAATATCAAATCCAAGTTGATAATACTTTATACATTAAAAGTTCTGTTGAATACAGATTTTTAGATGTTAAGTGCTAAATACAATTATTTTGTTGTCCTGTTGAGTGATTTTTCCACTTCCTGTTGCACCTTTTATTATTATAAAATTCCCTTTTTTTGACTACAAAATTTGAATTCAAATTAAAAAACATAAGATTTAAATAAAAGGGTTAATTATAAGCTAATTGGTAGTTGCAAAAATGAAGTATTATATAGTGTCAGAGTTTTTCTGTTGTAATCTGCTGATTAAGCAAGCATTAATATTTATTAATTTTGATTATTGATCACTTAAGAAGTGATGTAACTAGTACAGCTACGTCCTGTTCATATTACTGCATCAAATGGTCAACAGAATATTAACAAATAATAACTCAATCACATGGTTACCATTTAATTAATTACTAGGATTAATTGAGTTTAATGTGAAACCTAATAATATTATTTTCCACATGTCATTGAAGTTGTTTTCTTGATCTACGACTTCTTTTCTACTTAGCCGTGATAAATAGACATAATTTAAGGCATATATTGGATTTGAGAGGTTTCAAAAGATGTTGAACTAGTACAAATATATCAAAAAATACATAGGAAATTACAAGCTGAACAATTAAATGACAATCGTGTTACATGAACAAATCCTCTAATAAAAAAAGATTATGTTGACTAATAACCCACATAAAATAAATAGGAAGAAATTAAGAACAAGAATAACAAGAAGTAGAATAATAAAAATAGTTGACTATTACGATAAAAGATTAGGATAGAGTAATAAGTTTCTTCATATCGTTAACCAGAAAGGTTCGAGCCCTAAATATATAATCAGTGTTTGTTAGGGAATGCCGACGTAAATTTAAATTTAGTTGAATTTTAATATAGATATTGAATATCAGGTAAAAATTAAAATAATACAAATAGTTAACTGAAATGATGGAAAACGCGTGATGAGGCTTTCAAGAGTCTTCAATCCACTCTTATAATTTGCATGCACGAATATTCAAGCCCAAAATAATATTACTACAGAACAAGTAGTAGTAGTAGACTAGTATGAATTATTATGACATAATATTCTTTCTTGACTTCATTGACCTCGTTAAACGTTACAAAGTCTCATTTTTCTTCTCTTAGAAGTTCCAAAGATTTTGCTATGATTTTGATGACTTTAATTTATTTCCTCGCCATTTCCTTTAGAATATGGGAAATAGGAAGATAACTTGATTTTTTAATTTATTTACTTAATCTATAGAGTAGTAAGTGCAATAATAATAACAATAAACTCAGTGTAAGTTCACAAGTAAAGTTTGGGGAGAGTAAATGAGTACACAAACCTTACTCCTAGCTTGTGAAAGTACGTAAAGAGACAGTTTTAATAGACATCCGACTCAAAAAGAACAAAATGATGCACGAAGTAATATGTATTCAAGCAGATTCGGAGGATGGGTCATACCCTAATTAGAAGGTTATGATGTAGGCGACTTAATTATATAAATACAAGTATTATTGACTAATTTCATACCTCGAATCCATAAATTATTAATTATACAAAAATAACTTTACCATCATTCCAAAATTTCCCTTCTAAAACAGAAGTAAGTAATTAAGTTATTGGAACTGATGACTAATTCAGCAGTCCAGCAAGCGTAATCCATCACATGGATTGATCTGAAAGAAAAGAAAATCAAGCTACAGTCAAAATCAACGTATACCACTAATATTTTCTCACATTATTTTAGTTTTCAACATTTATTTTTTGTTTTAATATAATAGGAAATTAGCCAAATAGGTGTATGTTGATTGCGTGTGAACGTGTTCTAGAGAAGAACTTGAAAGAGTAAGAATAAAACAGAAAGTAAAAGGGAATAATGCTCTGTTAGTGACGCGGCAGCTTCACTCCAAAACATTTTTTTTTATGTTTTAAGATAAGACATCTAAATTATTAAATTTGTGCCCTTTTTCATTGCGCAAAGAGGGTATTAAAATGACGTGGAAGATATTCGAAGAATTTCGAGGTCAAGGGTTCAAATTCTCCATTTTTCTTTCATTTAACCATTTGGTATCTAAACTTGAGTAATACCGATGACTCAAGAGATTTAGAATTTAATTTGGGGTTTCGAAACCTTCGATACCTCATATTCTCCTCAATTTACGTACACAGTCCAGATGCATTTCCAGAAAGTCTTTATGTGAAAATTTGAGAAAATAATATTTTTTTTCTTTAAAAGTAATTTTAGTTGACTTCGGTCAATAGTTTAAGTAAACTGACTCGAACTCGTAATTTGGCGATCCCCGAGGATCCGTAATAAAATATAGGACTTGGGTGTATGTCCGAATCGAATTCCCAGGTCCTTAGCCCGAGAAATAAATTTTTGATGAAAATTGTTAAACTGAAACTATAATGGGTTGGGGAAAATGGTTAATAGTTGATCTCGTTGGTATCGTGTCCGTATTTCCGGAGCCCGGTACAGGTCTGTTACGATAATTATACCCTATCTGTGAAATCTGGTGAGGAACGTGACTCATTTGACGTGATTCGGACCTTCCGTTGAGAAATAGAACTTTTAAACTTTCTTAAAAATTTATGCAATTTGATTCTAAATTCGTTGTTCTAGTGTTATTTTGGCAATTTGATCACGCAAGCAAGTTCATATAATATTTTAAGACTTGTGTGCATGTTTGATTTGGAGCCCCGAGGACTCGAGTGGGTTTCGGATAGGCTACGGGGTGATTTACACTTAGAAGTCCGGTGTGTTTTGCTGCAGTCAATGTTTCTGGTTTTCCTTCTTCGCGTTCGCGATGATATCCTCACGATCGTGAAATGTAACCTGGGCTGGAGAGGGGATTGTTCATTGGAATGCGAAACCTTGGTCGTGAACACAGAGCACTGAGGGATGCTCTTCGCGAACGTGACCGGCATCATGCGAACACGTAGAGTAAAATGGAGATAGGCTGGGGAATCATTAAGTTGCACTTCGCGAATGCAGTCCTAGGCCCGCGAACATGATGGTCAAAGGGGATAGATCATCACGAGCAGCTCTTCGCGAACGCGAAGGCCCTTCTGGCTGCAGCAAGCGTAAGCGCAGGAGTTTTCTTGCGAATGCATCGCGAACGCGACAGGTCCATCACCAACGCGATGAAGACCTATCCAGTGTCTTAAAAACATAATAAAAACGGGATTAGGCCATTCTTTCATATTTTCAAAAACTAGAAGGCATAGATGTGATTTCAAGAGACAACTTCTTCCCCAAAGTGTTGGTAAATGATTCTAAACTACTTGTTTTAATTATCCATTGCATTTCATCAATTATTAACCTAACATATATGATTTTCATTATGGAAATTGGGGGTTTTGGGTAGAATTAGAGATTTTTATATAATTGAGATTTAGACCTCAATTTGGGGTCGAATGCTAAAACTAATTATATATTTGGCCTTGGATATGAATGGATGAATGGTTTTTGGTCCGAACCTCGAGTTTTGACCAAGCATGCCTGAGGTCCAATTTTGACTTTTTGGGAAATATGTTGGGAAACTTGTAATTTTGCATTAGAATTGATTTCTTCAGCGATATTTGATATTATTAAGTTAATTGTGACTAGATACAAACGGATTGGAGGTAGAATCTAGAGGAAAAACGATTATTGAGGCTTGATTTTGGCCGTGAAATCGAGGTAAGTATTATGTCTAACCTTAGCTTGAGGGATTAGGTGTTGCTACCTTATTTGCTATATGTTTGGTTGTTGAGCACTATAGGCGAGGTGAAGAGTACCTATACGTTGTCGTCGGGTCATAACATGCTAGTGAGTCTTATACTTGTGACCTTTGTGTTAATTATTCGTTCTGTTCATGCTGAAACTGGTTATTTTTCATGTTAAACAAATCTTATCATGTTTTCCTGCAATTGGATATTGGTTGAGTATTGACTCAAGTTGAGATTTATATTGTGAAATTTAGCATTGAAACGAGATAGGTTATTGATGATTTCCCTTGCCGGGTTGTTATTATTCTGTTGTATGGGTGAGGAAGAGTGTAAAGCACGAAGGGTGATGCTGTGCAATATTATTTGAGTGAGTGATAATACACGAAGGGTGATGCCGGGCCATATTCATTGAGTGTTAGTGTATGAAGGGTGATGCCCTGCACATATTTTTCCATGTTATTACTTTCGTTGGTACAAAGCATGATATTTATTGCATTTCTTAACTGTAATACTTTCGTTGGTGCAAAGCATGATATTTATTGCATTTCTTAACTGTAATTGTTGTCATGTCTTAGCATCGTCACTACTTCGCCGAAGTTATGCTCCAAACTTACCAGTGCATGGTGTCGGCTGTACTGATACTGCACTCTGCACTTTCTGTGCAAATTTAGGTACCGGACCTCGCTTATCATAGTTGGGTTGCTGCCTTCAGTCCATCAGAAGACCCGAGGTAGATCTGCCAGCGTTCATAGACCCTGGAGTCTCCTTCCATTTATCCTAGTCTTCCATGTTTTCTTTTATTTCGAAAATAGATGTATTTTCTTTAAACCAGCATTTGTAGTGATTCTTAGAAGTTCGTGGATTGTGACACCAGATTTTGGGTAGTAGTGTATTAGTGTTTATACTATTATAAATTTTCGCACTTCTTACCTTATTTCAGTTTAATTATTTATTGTTTTGGATAGTAGTTAGCATATTAGATCATGGGTCTGTTGGCTTGCCATCATTTTAAAAAGTTAGGCGGTATCACGATCCCAACGGTAGGAAATCTGGATCGTGACAAGTTGGTATCATCGCACTAAGTTGCCTAGGTCTCACAATTTACAAACAAGCTAGGTAGTGTCTGAGGGATCGGTAAAGAGAGGTATGTGCTTATCCCTCAGAGGCCACAGAGTTTAGGAACAACTTCACTTCTATTCTTCTCTGTCATGTAATTTGATTTCTCAATGCTAATCGAACTTTCTACAATTGTTCTTTCGCAGATGGTGAAAACATGTACCGCTTCATCAGCTGATTAGCAGCCTGAGCCCCCAGTGACAGCTCCTATGAAGGGCAGAGGACGAGGCCGTGCCAAAGGGCGAGGTAGGGGCAGGGCTCAGCCCATAGCTCGAGAAGCAGCACCAGCGACAGAGCCTCAAGTAGAGTTTGATTACGAGGCTCTATCCTTGGCCGTCCCAGCAGGACCAGCTCAGGTTCGGAGGGGATCATAGCCACCCCAGCGCTTCAGGATACTTTGATCCATCTAGTGGGCCTTATCGAGAGTGTAGCTCAGACCGACACATTTCCTGTAGCACAAGTCATCTCTCAAACTGGAAAAAATCCCAAACTCCTGCTACCCACACTCCGGAGCATATGGCTCCTTAGTTTCAAACTCTGGCGGCTCAGCCAGTTGGAGTAGTTTAGCTAGCTATTCCGGCACAGGCTGCTGGTGGAGTCTCTTGCTCTGTTCCTTATACTATGGTATCAGAACTAGCCCATCCTTTTTGAGGGAGGAACAATTTACTAAATATGTTTGAGTCATTTCCATCATCCTTTTCCCTTGCAAAAATGAATGTCTCTTACTCTATATAAAACCCTGTCCAAAAAATATGATTACCTCTATGAAGTAGATATCCTACCTGATAAACAAAAAAAATTCTCCATTGAACTACCCCGCATAAACCCCTACTAAACTTTTTCCAAAAAATTATTTGCACCCTGGACCCAAATTCGTTTCCTAGTCTAACACAGACCAAAAAGAGTCAAAGAATATGTTGCTGCCTCAAAACTTGACCAGTATCCTATTCTTGCCACTCAAGAGGAACACTTTATCACCCTTCAAATCCCAAATGATTTTCCTAGGCAAATAGAGAGATCATGATTTTACCCATGTCCATTTTGGTTATATCCGAATCGCTTCAACATATCACGGAAGAAAAGGTCAACCTATTGTAGCTCGACTTTCTCTTCTAGATACAAGATTCTTGGGGTACCAACATGCAAATTTGGGTACTTCAGAAGTTACCCTGAATGCTGGGACTGTCTTCATAACAATCTTTTTAAATTTCAACATGTTCTTTTATGACCCATACTTAACCGAATCACAAAAAATCCAAGTCCTGATCCAAGGAGCCCCACAAGCCAAAGATTCTATCCAATCCTCTCTTCATCACCAAATGGCATGACAACCAATATCATGCCTAAGGGTGTTCATAAAAATTCAAAAGATTGAAACAAACCGAAAACCAAACCAAACCGAAAAAAAAATTGATACTTTTTGGGTTAGTTTGTTTTGGTTTTGAATTTTAAAAATCGATCAAATTTAATTTGATTTTGGTTTTAATCATAAAAAGACTGATAAATAACCGAACCAAACCGACTATAAGAGTAGCTATTTCAAGTTTATTATTACACACACACACACAGACATATTCACACACACATATTATATATATACACACACACACACACACACACACACACACACACACACACATATATATATATATATATATATATATATATATATATATATATATATGTATATTTTTATATAAAGTTTCAAAAATTTAATGGTAAATGCTAATAGTTTACACTTTTAATATAGTTCTTTATCTTTACATTCTAGTATGATTGGTAAATTTCTTTTGTGAAGTGTAAGAATCTATTTTTTGTTAAAAATAATATATTTTTAATTGAGCCATTAAATTATTCATCACTATTTGATTCAATTATCATCAATATATCTTGATAAATAATTGATTTCACAACATGCAATTGATATTTGATAGTGTTACGTTGAAAATGTGGTCTTCGGAATATGTGTTTAATAGTGTATGTCTTATATTTAAGAAAAAATCGACAAATAATCGAACAAATTAAAAAACTGGCATAAACCGAATCGAGAAAAAACCGACTTAATTGGTTTGGTTTGGTTCTAATATTTAAAAAACTGACTTACTTGGTTTGATTTTTTTTAGGGAAAAACCGATCCAAATTGAATCATGAACACCCCTAATCATGCCATGGATCTCTGCCTCCCCAGAGGATAAAATACTTTACTCTTAAATATTGATGCTACCAAAGAAAATATCATTTGTACCCAAAATACCAGATATATTTATAGAGATTGAGCTTGTCAAAATTCTTTCTGATTCTTGGATCACAAATTATGAAAAGTTAAGAGAACCAGAGGAATCTCTGCAATCTGGTGAGCCAACTTTTACCAAAAGAAATGACAAAATCGTTTCCATAAGCTTTGATCATTCCCATCTCAAAAAGCCCGATAAACCATCTTCTCTTGCCAAATGATTCAACCCAAAGATACAACAGATACATACCATGAACCTAACAGAGACTTCTTCTGGAATATACAAAGCATCATGGAAGAGCATGACTAGTGTCAAGATTTTAACAAAGAAGGAAAAAGAGTTTGGTGATTCAAATGCCTCTACACGGGATACTACCCTTGGGATCTTGGTTGCGACTGCCAAGACTATTTGGAAGACCCAATTTGATAATATGATGAACACCATGTGTGACATTGGGAAAGACTTGGCCTCAACGAGACCAAACGAAAATCCAAGAAAAAAGGAAAAACAATTGAAAAGCAATTTTGAGCCAGCTATGAAAATAAAGACCCTTCAATTGGCTCATTAAGCCGTCCAGGTAAATATAATTTTTTTTGTCAGTTACAAACCTCAGTGAATGGCCAAAATTACTAGAAAAAGTCATTCCAAGTTGGGAGGACACAACTACACCAAAACCCAAATCACCATCACTCATACCCAGAATAAAAAAAGCCACCTGAAACTAAAATTTCACCAATATAGAAAACAACAAATCCCACAAAACCACATATATTCATGTTAAGTCCTTCAAGCTCCAGTTATATCCGAGATTTTCCTTCACTTCAACCTTTTGAAAAAGAGGGTATAATTTATGCTCTAAAAGTTTATAAGAAAAACATAGTTCTACCTATTGGAGAAAACCCCCCAAAAGTGATATTGAAGTAACAACGAACTGGCTATCAAAAAATTCCATCTGCCAAAATGAAGTGCTAAACAACATCGGCAACGCCATAAAGAACGTGATCCATACACAAAACAAAATGATGAGCAAGTAAAAACAATTGAGAAAAAGGTGGAGTAGACACCGTCTCACCATGCAGGACTAATCAAAGTCTTGGAACTAAGGTTAGCAAATTTATAACATGAGATTGCCCACCATGGATTTCATTTTTCCAATTCTTCCAACAATAACAAAAGAAAACGATTTCCATCAGAGAACAATTCAACTTTTGAGAAATGACCACTTTGAGACACAAAAGACCATAGTTTTCCCTTCAAAACCTACCTTATTCCCTATGTCTCCACAAGCATATTCCCCGCCTAAATTGGACTACACCATTTCTAATTTTCCACCTACATCCAATTTCTTTCACCCAACCCTTAAAAGAAAACATAATTTTGATATTGCAAAAATGGTTTGGTAAAGGAAAGATGCTCTTGCGTAAAAATAAACCAAGAAAAGGCGAGATCATGGTGAAAGTTCAAAAGGGTTCAACCCCGAAAATCTGATGATCTCTTACCAGAAGGCTCCAAACCTCTATGTCTCTTGGCCAAGAAATATATCAGAAGAAGATACCCCATGGTCGGAATCTCTAAATTCATCAGACGATAAAGCAATGAAAGATAGATCTCAATTAAGTAATGAATCCACAACAAACTCTTATGCAGATGACGATCCCCCAATATTTGTCAACCACCTAAAAGACCTAGAAATATCTGAAGTAGATGAGGAACAAGAAGGCATGATATATTAGCCAATCCCTGAAAGAAGATTTGAGCCCATGGCATCAAAACCAATTCCATACTTTCACCTTAAATGATGTCGAGGTTTCAAATGGCCTTAAAGGATCCAATACTTCTATACTTGGATGTGACCCAAAATTGGTGGAATGAGAAAAGGATATCATCATGTCAGAACTCACTTCACGGTTCTCAAGAATTCTCAGAGATTGGTGGAACTCACTTGTAATTCAAGACAGAAACATTTTTCTTACTTCCCAAGACTTTTCTTTCAACATCAGAATCCTACATTAAGCTTTTTTGGAGATACTGGTCAAAGACAGGAAAAGATGCAAAGACAACTCTTCAAAATGAAGTGTGTCATTCGATGGAAATGACATTGACAATAATTTTAAAAAATGGCAAAGATATACTTTGAGATTGGTGGATACATCAATCTAAATCAAGACTTTGTCTCTTCCCTTCAAAAGTTGTTGGCAAGCCGAACCATAACCATCATTGAAAAAAAGTTTTAGCCCATAACAATCCCATAAGTTGGCTACATCAGGCAAGCTATTTTCGTTGCATTGGATGATATTTATATGAAATGATCTGCTCTAAAACATATTATCCAACACAATCTAGTGCTTGACAAAGTATGCCACCAAATCTAATATGATCACCGGATCAGGATGTTCCTGCCACACATCTAGGCGACAGAGAGAATTCAGGAGGTTCAGATGCCCAAGAATTGCAGATAGGCAATCAAGGTCCAGGAGGCGCACAAAATATTTCAGACGAATGAGACCAAGAAATTTTCACATAAATAATAGATGCTTTATTTGCCACATGATTGGACATTTTGCAAGAAATTGTCCCCAATCAAAGAAATCCGTTTTGCTCTGGCAATAAATTCAAGATTGCACTAGCATACATCTCGAAAAAGAAGAACACATCGAGTCCATATTCTTTATGGATGATGAACCCATTGAAGAAACATTATTCTCTCTCTTGATATATATGAAGATTATGGTGATGACCACTATCAAATATCCAAACTAGTCGCTAAATCCTTGGAAGAGATCAATGCTATCACAGTTATCCCTCAAGTGGAACTCAAGGTTTATTCATCCAATGAGATAAAGCAACCAGAGTCATTGTTTTCATTGGCACTGGAGCTGCCTATTCCCTCGTGAACCCTGCTGTTCTACTTGAATATCAATGGGTGCCGCGCTTTAAGGATAATAACACTGCATCAAATGGAATCTTGACCACAACTATTATCACAAAGCACTCGATCAGAATTAAGTTCTTTCCCGGATTGAAATACGGAACCAAGCTGATAAGGTCAGATATACCAAGGAAAGATCTTATAGTTGGATTTGACATTTTTAGACAACTAAAATATAAACTCCAGATCAAGGCTAACTGGATAACCATTAAGAAGCAGTTTAGACTTTATTCTGAAATTCTATTCCAAATCACCAATGATGAACAAATCAAGGAGATTGAACGAAATCTCATTGAGCATTCATGTGCTGAATCCCACAAGGATTTTATGAAGAAAGGGAACAGACCGCTATGGATGAACGAAGAGTTTTTAATCACGCTCCCTTTTAAGAAGAATGAAAGCATCAATCCAACAACATCTAGTCATTCATGCATGGATCCATATCATCTTCAGCTTGCAAAGAAGGAATGTGAATAACTCTTGGAATTTGATCTAATAGAGTCATCGCATTTACAATGGGCATGCGAAGCATTTTATGTCAATAAAAGAGCTAAGCAGACAAGAGAAAACTCGAGTTAGTCATTAACTACAAGCCACTAAATCATTTCCTCCAAGATGATAAATTTTCTATCCCAAATAAACTCACTCTTTTCTCTCCTTTAGCCAAGGCCAAATATTTTTCCAAGTTTGATCTTAAATCTAGATTTTGGCACCCTGAAGAAATATCCAAAATAGGATTTTGCATCCCCGATCATCACTTCCAATGGAAAGTTATGCCCATCGAATTAAAAACTCCACCCTCCTTGTTCCAAAAAGCCATGATAAAAGTATTTCAGCCCATCCTCCATAGCTCTTTAGTTTACATTGATAAAATCCTGTTATTTAGCCATACATGGAAGAACATGTCAACTTGCTTCGTCAATTTGAGGCATTGATAACGCAATATGGGATCATGCTTTCAGCAAAAAAGATGGTTCTTGCTCAAAAAGAGATTGATTTTCTCGGAATGTATTTTGTCCAAGGTGCATATAGTCCAGGACCACATATATGCCAGGAACTACTCAAATTTCCAAATACCAGCCTTACAACAAAGCAAATCCAACAGTTCTTGGGTATCATAAATTATGTGAGATTTCATCCCAAATATTTCTACATACATTTCTCCGCTCACAGATATGTTCAAGAAAATTCTCCATCATGGGGAAAGAAACAAGATGAAGCAGTCAGGGCAATAAAGGAGATATCTAAGATTGCCAAGTCCCTCTACATCCCTTCAGATGGAAAGAAGATACTGTAACCGATGCCAGCAATGAATATTGGAGTGCCGTTCTATTTGAAAAAAAATATCCATAGGAAAATATGTGGATACACTAATGGGAAGTTTGAAGATACCGAGAAACATTATCACTCCACTTTCAAGAAAATTCTTGCAGTAAACAATAGAATCAAGAAACTCAATTCTTCCTTATTCATATAGAATTTCTAATAGAGATGGATATGAAGGCCTTCCCAAAGATGGTCCAGATAAGTGCAAAAATTATTCCCAATCCTCAGATTCTCAGAAGGGCTCAATGGTTCTCTCCATACAAGTTTCAAGTCAATCACCTGAAAGGAAAGGATAATATTATTATAGATTTTCTGTCCCAATCGGAAGAATTCTGAAAGAGATTTTCCCCAGCAAAGATGACGTCAAAGAAAAAGTTAATCAACCACATCTTCATGTTTTCAAATGTACATGAACAAGCTCACTGAAACCAATGGATCATCCACTAGAGTTGTTCAACCTCCTTGATCCCTTTGATCCATCAATTTAAAGGGAAAGGAGAACTTATTATGTGCTCCAAGTGTTTCGACAACATAGAGGATCTATTCTTAAACCATATGGAGTCAGTCCAGAATATCCATTCTATCATATATTCATAGCTCATGCCAAGTATTTTTTTCCACAAGAATTATTAAGCTTTTTTCTGGTACATATGCCATCAGTATTATTTTTTCATGGAATTCAAATGCAATGTTTTCAAGGATTTTGATAACACTGAAGCAACACTTGAAGTATTTTCACTATGGTCCAAGCCTAGAAGATATTGGATAAAATATTTCAACGATTCCTACACAACAAAGGTATTTATGTTCCATTGGCACGTAAATATTATTAATGGAAAAGTCCATGCGCAAGCAGAGGCATTATTCCACTAGAAATTTCCCATGTCCATTTTATCCATGGAAGAAGAATATAATGAAGCACAAAGAATTCTTTTTCAGCAAAATAGGTGCATCCCGAGAGAGATATGGCTAAAAGATTGGACAAGCTGGAATTATAACAGCACTCATCCGCACTAGGAAAGAGTCCAAGAAATAGAAAAAGAATATCATACCGCATACGAAGTCATCTGAGAAACTATCACTCACAACATCTCCATATTAAGGTTGTGAATTATATCTCTCAATCCAAAGGAGAAAGAGCACAACGAAGAAGGGCCATCAAGTTCCAGCCATTACTACACAAGGTCTTTGAAAAGAGGCTTAGAAGACAACCGTACAATCAATGAAGGATAATTATCTAAATCCATGCTAATCCCAGCATAATCCTATATTATCTACCAAAAAACCATCAAAAATCATCTACCTATGCCAAGACAAATTTTCACATCTTTTCATACTATTCGGGCCCCATATCCACTTTCATTCACATGCTTCCACATGCTTCATCACATGCAACACCCTACTTTCACATGTCGTCACATGCTCCCTCATACTTTCACATGGTATAGCATATATATTCCACCTCTTGTATATGTTTTCAGGAGCTTTTGAGGTTTTGCCTAAAGTCCTTCACATTCCAAGAGGGACCTACTTGTAGATAAGTTTTCCATATAAAATAGGTTTATTTTATAATGTAAGTCTGTTTTGTAGTAACCTCCTAGTCCTATAAAAAGGAGGCCTTATAGTAGTTTTAGGATCATCTTGTAACCCTTGTAAATCTTTTGTGATATATTACATATGAGTGCTTTCTAAATTTCCCTCTTATTTTTTCTTTTGAATGGATGGAAAGGCCGGTCCATGTATGAAAATAGAGAAAGAATACTCTAAGAAAGTTAGCTTATTGTAGTATGAAACTTTTCTGAGTTATAAACAACTAACGTTGGTTATAGTACGAAAGTTTTCTAAGTTGTGTAGCTTGGCAGGCCGTCCCTTATGGGTTGTTGAAGCCAGCCCCTTTGTAGAAAGACTTTTGCGACTATAAGAAAATTAACTACTCCCTTTGCTTCATATTAAATGAGGTACTTTTCTTTTTAGCCAGTTTCAAAACAAATGACACATTTGTAAATTTGGAAATAATTCAATTTTAAACTCTTTCATTTCACTCATTTACCCTTAATGAGAAGCTTTTATAGCCACACAAATGTCATGGCCCTACAAAATTTTCACCCCTTAAACTATTAAGACCACAGTTTCAAAAGTCTTCTTATTATTTCTTAAACTCCGTATTGAGTCAAACTACCTCATATAATATGAAACAGAGGGAGTATTTGTATAGCTTGGCAAACCGTCTCTTATTGGTTGTTGAATCCAGTCCCTTTGGAGGGAATCTTTTGTATGTATGATTTAGTTTGCTTTCTTAGGTCTCTTGCTCTGTTCCTTATATTGTGGTATCAGAGCCAGCCCATCCTTTTAGAGGGAGGAACAATATATTAATATGTCCGAGTCATTTTTATCACCCTCTTCCTTAAAAATGGTATTTCATTTCGGGTGGATCAGTCATATCTTTCAAGGCTTTGTTGAGGTTGGAAAAATTCACAAAGATTTTCTTGGTTCATTATAGTGGGGCAGCTTCTGAGGACCCACATGATTATCTTGACCTCTACCATGAGGTGTTGTAGAATATGGGGATGGTGGAGATCAATGGGGTTGACTTTGCCGTATTCCAGATGATAGGTCTGCCAAGAGATGGTAGAATGATTTTGTGTTAGCTAGACCAGTCAGGTCTCCTGCCCTGACTTGGGACCAGTTCTCTAAGCTATTTCTCGAGAAGGTCCTTCCTATCACTTAGAGAAGGGACTATCATAGGCAGTTCGAGCATCTTCAGTAGGGTTCTATGACTTTCATTCAGTACGATACCAGGTTTGTTGATTTGGACTATCATGCTCTTCTTATACTTCCTTCCGAGAGAGTGAGGGTGAAGATGTCTATTGAGTGACTCACTCAGCCTATCAGATTGTAGATGGCTAAGGAGACAGAGAACAATATTTCTTTCCAGGATGCGGCCAATATGGCGAGGCGAGTTGAGGTAGTTATAGCTCAGGGGAATGGTCAGAGGTCTGACAAGAGGCCTCGTCATTATAGTAGGTTTAGTGGTGCTTCATATGGAGTCATAGATTCTTTTGGTAGAGTCCATCCTCCCAAGAAGTTTCATTCAGAACATCAGGCTTCTCACAGTACTTAAGGTGGTCATGGCTCTCATATGCAATATTCTAATAAGCTACACCATAGTACACCACCAACTCCTATCAGTGCACCTCTGCTCCAGGATTTTCAGCGTGGTTACCCAAGCCGCCAGGGTCAGTGTTAGGGTTAGCAGTCTCAGGAGCCGAGGTCTTGTTATAATTGTGGAAATCTGAGGCATATTGTAGGTATTGTCCTCGAGTATCTAGCAGTTCTCAGCATCAGGGTTCTCGTACCATGGTCTCCACACTGGGGAGTCCACCGTCCACTTAGCCAGGTAGAGAAAGGGGTCAGACAACTAGAGGTTGAGGTCGAGGTATTAGATGTGGAGGTCAGGCTGTTAAAGGTGGAGGGAAGCTAGTAGGAGGTCGTCTTAGGGATGCAATTTAGAGTGGTAGGGCTTAGCCCCGATGTTATGCTTTACCAACCAGGCCTGAGGCAGAAGCATCTGATACCGTTATCACAGGTACGATTTCAGTTTGCAGTATGGATGCTTCAGTATTATTTGACCCGGGATCTACTTATTCATATGTGTTATCTTAATTTGCTTCATATTTAGTTGTGCCTAGTTATTCTTTCAGCGTTCCCGTGTATGAGTCCACACTAGCGAGGGATTCTATTATTGTAGATCATGTCTATCGTTCGTGTGTGGTTATTATTGGGGGTCTTGAGACTAGCATAGATCTCCTACTTCTTGATATGGTTGATTTCGATGTTATCTTGGGGATGGATAGGATGTCACCTTATCACACTATATTGGACTATAACACTAAGACCATGACCTTAGCATTGCTAGGGTTGCCTCATTAGAGTGGAAAGGGACTCCTAGACATCCTACCGATAGGGTTATTTCTTATATGGAGGCACATCGTATGGTTGAGAAGGGGTGTTTGGTTTATGTGTGCGGAGGTCCCTTCCATGGATTCCATACCAGTTGTTTGTAAGTTTCCAGAGGTATTTCTTGCAGTCCTGCAGGGTATGCCGCTCGACAGGGATATTGGCTTTTGCATTGATTTGCCTCCGGGCACTCAACCCATTTTTATTCTGACATATCGTACGGCCCCGCCAAAGTTGAAGGAATTGAAGAAGCTGTTACAAGTCTTTCTTGATAAGGGCTTCATTAGGCCTAGTGTCTTGCCTTGGGGTGCGCCAGTGTTGTTTGTAAAGAAAAAAGATGGATTGATGAGGATGTGCATAGATTATCGACAGTTGAACAAAGTCACCATCAAGAACAAATATCCATTGCCGAGTATTGCTGACTTATTCGATCAGCTTCAAGGTGATAAAGTGTTTTCGAAGATTGATTTGAGGTCTGGCTACTATTAGTTTAGAATTAGGGCATCTGATGTCCCTAAGATAACTTTCGCACTCGGTATGGGCATTATAAGTTTCTAGTGATGTCATTCGGATTGACAAATTCCCCAACAACATTTATGAATTTAAGGAATCGGGTATTCAAGCCCTATTTGGATTACCTTCGTGATTGTTTTTATTGATGATATCTTGATCTACTCCCGCAGCCGAGAGGAGCATGAGCAACATCTTCGGATCGTTCTTCAGACTTTGAGAGATAGCCTGTTACATGCTAAGGTTTTGAAATGTGAGTTTTGGTTGAGTTCAGTTGCATTCTTGGGTCACATTGTATCAGTAGAGGGTATTTAAGTGGATCCTAAGAAGATTGAGGCAGTCAAGGACTAGCCTCGTCCCACATCAGCTACAGAGGTCCGAATTTTTTGGGATTGGTGGGTTATTTGTGGAGGAGATTTCATCCGTATCATCCCTGATGACCAGGTTGAACTAGAAGGGTGACCCATTCAGGTAGTCGGACTAGTGTGAGGCGAGCTTTCAGAAGCTCAAGACATCTTTGCCTTCGGCACGGGTGTTGATCTTTCCCACAAGTTCAGGGCCATATACGATATATTATGACACATATCATATTGGACTTGGTGCGGTATTGATGAAGGGTGGAAAGGTTATTGCATATGCTTAGTGACAGTTGAAGATTCACGAGAAAAATTATCCAGTTCATGACTTAGAACTAGCAGCCATTGTTGACGCGCTAAAGACTTGGAAGCATTATCTATATGGCATGTCGTGTGAGGTGTTCCCAGATCATAAGAGTTTGCAGTACTTGTTCAAGTAAAAGGAGCTTAATTTGAGGTAGAGAAGGTGGTTGGAGCTACTGAAAGACTATGATATCACCCTCTTTTATCATTGCGGTAGGGCCAATATGGTGGCCGATGCTTTGAGTAGGAATTCAGCTAGTATGAGCAGCCTTGCGTATTTTTTAGTAGGTAAGAGACCCCTTGCATTAGATGTCAAGCTTTAGCCAATCTGTTCGCGAGGTTGGATGTTTCTGAGCCCAACTGTGTTCTAGCATGTACAGTCGCTCGATCTTCCTTGTTTGACCATATCAGGGAGAGACAGTAAGATGATCCTCATTTGTTTGTCCTTAGAGACACGGTGCGACACGGTTAGGCCAAGAAGATTAGTTGGAAATGATGGAGTTTTGATTATACAAGGTCGTGTTTGTGTGCCTAATGTGGATGTGATTTGTGAGTTGATTCTAGAGGAGGCTCATATTTCTCGGTATTCTATTCATACGAGCACCGCTAAGATGTATCAGGACTTGCGGGAGCATTATTGGTGGATGAGAATGAATAAGGATAATGTTGCATGTGTAGCTCCGTATTTGAACTATTAGCAAATAAAGTACGAGCATCAGAGACCTGGTGGTTTACTTTAGAAGATTGAGATACCTGAGTGGAACTGGGAGCGTATCACTATGGAATTCATTGTTAGACTCCCACGTACTCAAAGGAAGCTCGATACAGTAAGGGTTATTATGGATAGGCTGACCAAGTTAGCTTATTTCATTCCTGTGATAGTTCATATTCTTCAGAGGGGTTTGCAGAGATTTACATCTGTGAGATCGTTTATCTTCATGGTGTGCCCGTGTCTATCATTTCTGACCGAGGTACACAGTTTACCTCGTATTTCTGGAAGGAAGTATGGTGTGAGTTTGGTATACGGGCCGAGTTGAGCACAACATTTTATCCTCAGACGGACGGACAGTCCGAGCGTACTATTCAAACCTTAGAGGATATGCTCCACACCTGTGTTATTGACTTTAGAGGTTCTTGGGATTAGTTCTTACCATTAGCGAAGTTTTCCTACAAAAATAGTTATTAGTCGAGCATCCAGACGGCTCCCTATAAGGAGTTGTATGATAGACGGTGTCAATAACTAGTTAGATGGTTTGAGCCGGGAGAGGCTCGGTTATTGGGTAAAAAGTTAGTACAGGACGTCAATAAGGTTAAGATCATTTAGGATAGACTTCGTATAGCTCAGTCTAGGCAAAAGAGTTATATTTACCGTCAGGTTTGTGATGTGGAATTCATGGTCGGGGAGAGAATGTTGCTCCAGATGTCACCCATGAAGGGTGTGATACAGTTTGGATGAAGGGCAAGTTAAGCCCTATGTTCATCGGGCCTTTTGAAATTCTTGATCGAGTGGGAGATATGGCTTACAGACTTGCGTTTACACCAGGCTTATCAGCGGTACATCCAGTGTTTCATATGTCCATGCTTCGGAAGTATCACAGGGATCCATCCCAAGTGTTAGATTTCAGCGAAGCCCAGCTGGACAAGGATCTGACTTACGTGGAGGAGTTGGTAGCCATTCTAGACCGACACGTGTATTAATTATGGTCGAAGAGTAATCCTTCGGTTCGTGTGCAACGGAGAGTTCATCTTGTTGAGGCAGCTACCTGGGAGTCCGAGTCCAATATGCGGAGTAAATATCTCCATCTTTTCACTAGCTCAGGCACTTTTCTATGTCCGTTCAAGGACGAGCGATTGTTTTAGAAGTGGAAAATATGATGACCGAAAAGGTCATCTTGTATTTTAATACCCAATTTAGGGTTCTGAGGCCTTCAAAAACGCACCTTACTTTTCCTTGATTTGCATGCACAGTTCGATCTTTAAATGAAAATTTGAGAAAGCTAATTTTTGCCTTTAAAAGTGATTTTAGTTGACTTCGATCAACATTTTAAGTAAACGGATCCGGATTCATGTTTTGACTGTCTTGGAGAGTCCATAGTAAAATATAAGACTTGGGCGTGTGCCAGGAATCGAATTCCAAAGTCCCTAGCCCGAGAAATAAATTTTTGATTAAAATTGTTAAACTGAAATTATAATGGTTTTGAGAAAATGGTTAATAGTTGAACTCGTTGGTATAGGAGTCCCTAACTTGGTTCTAGAGCTCGGTACATGTCCATTATGATAATTATACCCTATCTATGAAATTTGGTGAGGAACATGACTGATCTGACGTAATTCGGACCTTTGATTGAGAAAATAAAACTTTTGAACTTTATTAAAATTTCACGCAATTCGATGCTAAATTCGTAGTTCTAGGTGTTATTTTGGCGATTTGATCGCGCTAACAAGTTCGTATGGTGTTTTAAGTAAGGCTGTATCCGGCTCCGCTTCTGGGTCTATTTGGGTCTGGCGGTTCCTGTTCTGGCGGTTCCGGAGCCGGAACCGCTACCATACGGTTCCGGTTCCGGCGGTTCCGGTTCCGCGGTTCTGGCGGTTCCCGGCGGTTCTGATTTTTTTTTAAAATCAATATCTTGTATAGTAGTCATTAGTATATTGTAGAGTATATTTTATATGGTGTACTATGTTATTAGTATAATATATATTGTGTTTGGTAATTAGTATATATTGGGTATAAGTAGTGTATATTTTGTATATAAGTAGTATATATTGTATTTAAGTAGTATATATTGTATATAAATAGTGTATATTGTGTTGTAGTTAGTAATTAGTATAAATTGTATATAAGTAGTATATATTGACAAAAGAATATTATCATTAGTATATTGTGTTGTATGTTATATATTGTATGTTATATAAATATTCAAGGATTGATATAGAATTAAAGACAAAGAAATATTGAGACAAAAGATATTCAAGGATATGATAAAGAGCATATTTATTTACCAAAATGGCATATCTTTTTTTATTCTTCCTTCCCCCAATGGAATGAGCACAACATGGTACTAATACCGCCATTAAAAGGAAAAAAGCTAAAAGAAGACATGCCTATGTACAAGTTACATCATAGTTTATGTATTATTTCTAACAAATCTCATAAAACCTTCAAGGTTTGGAGGTGGTTGTGTTGGCGGTGGTAGAAATGAAGCTTGTTCATCACCACTTCCGGGTGAAGATGTTTCCTGAGCAAGTTCCGCTAGCATTTCTTCATAGATTTCTGGTTGCGATTCAGCTAACCCAAAGTTCCTTCTTTCTGCGCGGATCCAATCTCGAAAAAGCACTGATTTTTCCAAGCTGTCCCGCATCGACGCCCTGTGATCACCTATTTAGTCTTGCTTGACTTAAGGCACTCTCCGATGCAACAGTTGACGCTTGAATCGACAGAACATCCCGAGCCATCCTTGCAAGAATGGGAAAATGCTTTTCCCTTGCCTTCCACCAATCCAAAAGGTCGAACGAGCCGTCTGGATTCTCATTCTCTAGTCCCTGCGACAAATAAACTTGAAGCTCATTTAGATGGGAAATATTAGGCCTAGCATGCTCTAACGCCTGTTTATAAGCATTATAAACAGTTTGAGCATTCACAGTAATTGATGCTTTCGCATCAGATAGTGTAGCTATTTCTTCTTCTTCAAGATCTAAAGCTTGATAAATAGTAGAATACCAAAAGTTAGGACCTTCTACTTTCATAGTAGGATTTAACATAGCAGCCACACCAAATATAGGAGGGATTGGAAAAAAATATTTTTTAAACTTCTTTTTCATTTCAGTAATTGCAATTTCATAAATTTCCCCTCCCTTGTTAAAATCAACAAACAAATTAGCAAGTGCGACAATATAAACTAAACAGTTAGAAATAGTTGGATAATATTGGCCAGATAAAGCAGTTGTAGCCACATGAAAATGTTCTAAAAAATCTAAAAGAATTTTAACGTTAGTCCAATCCCGAGAATTATAAGTAGCGTTAATTGGGTTTCTATATTCGTACGCCACTACTAAACTTTTGTACATGTAGTTCCACCTAGTCGGGCAAGGTTTAGGAACCTTTCTTTCTCTAAGGCCATATTCGTCACATTTTTTAAAATATTCTCTAAGTCTACTTCTACGGTTAGAATAAAAAAGCCAATTAAGAGCGAATTTAACCTTTTCAATTTCTATGTTTAAAATTCGCATACCATCACCAACAATTAAATGATAAATATGACATATACATCTAACATGGAAAATATTAGTAAAAGCAGGATTAAGTGTTCTAGTTAAAATACCTATTGCACTAGTGTTGCTACTAGCGTTATCCATGGAAATTGACATTATTTTATCACTAAAACAAAAATATTTACATACATCTGAAACAGTGTTAGCAATAAACTTACCCGTGTGCCCTGAATTAATTATTCTATATGCAATAATGCATTTTTGCATTGTCCAGTCTTCGTCTATCCAATGACTGGTTACGGTTAGATAATCACAATATTTCCACTTCTATGAATATCAGTTGTAATAGACATACGATTACGTATATGGGTAAATAAATAGTGCAAGTATTGTTCATATTCATGCTTGTATCTATAATTGTCGGCCTTCACTGTGGCGCGAGGCCAACCTTTATACGTAGGATTAAATACTCTTCTAATATAATGAATTCAAGCAGGATTAGAAGCAAAAGAATAAGGCAAACACATAACAGTAATCATTTTAGCTAATTCTTCACGATCCTTATTTGGATCGTAATACAATATACCTCCGGTGACTGTGTTTATTCCGGGTTGAAATAGATTTGAACCAGTACTTGGGTTAACCGTTGTATCAGGACTTGTCCTCCCCTCTTGTTGCGCTTTCAATTGGAAATATCTAGCCTTATCGCTAGGGTGTAATTTTATATGTTTAACTAAACTACCTATGCCGCTACGATCTCCAGTATACCTATGCACAAGTAATTTCCCACAAGATTTACACTTAGCCTTATTTTATTCTCTTAGTTGAATAAAAAATATCCAAACTAATGAAGTTTCTGAACGTTTAGGAGGTTGTCTACTAAAAGAGGGAGTTTGAACGGGTGGGTGGTCCGGTTCATTAGTAGCAGGACTAGTAGGTGTATCATCTAAATCTACCGGAGCTTGGGTTTCGTCATCATCATCATTCTCATTTCCCTCTAAGATAGGTGCATTAGGATAAAGCATATTCATAAAATCATCGTCTATTCTATCACCAACTGCTACATCATGTAGAAAATCAACATCGCTAAATTGAAAACACGGGTGATCACTATCAAGGATTCCGAAGGTTTCATTAGTATTTCTAGGTTGGCTACTACTTTGAACTTGTTTATCTTTTCTTGGTCGGGGAGCCGGGGGAGGGGTAGTATTTTGGCGACTACTTTCACCGGTTTTATTTTTTCCTTTTCCGAACATATTTTTCAATGAAAATGCCATAATAATTATAATTAAGCAAAATAACAACACACAAAATATTCTTAGCATGTAAGAGTTGAAACGAGTTTACCGGATTGACGAACAACTTCTTGAAAATTGAAAATCGTTGAAATTGAACACTTGAAAACTTCAATTCAACAACTTCACAATGTTTCACGAATTTGCAACAATAAATTAAGCACTTGCACTAGAAAGATTGAAAGAGAGCTTGAGAGAGATTCAGAGATATTGATGAATTGGTGAATTAAAATGAAAGAATGAGGGGGTATCTATAGTTGAGAAATGGAAAATTGTGTAATTATATAAAGTTTGGGGTTAAATTAGAGTTTGGGGGCCAAATGACTATTTTTGAAAAATTCCAAACGGCTAATTTTGAAAAGGAGCCGTTTGGAAATTTTAAAAAAAAATTTTAAAAATCAGACCGTTGCGGAACCGGATGGAACCGCTTGAACCGGTCCGGTTCTGATTCCGATTCCGGTTCTGGCGGTTCCGATTCCGCGGTTCCAACGGGTGGAACCGCTCCATCACGGTTCCGGGGAACCGCCGGAACCGGAACCGCGGAATCGGAACCTCCGGAACCGGCAGAACCGTGGTTCCGATCCGGAACCGCGAATTTTACAGCCTTAGTTTTAAGACATGTGTGCATGTTTGGTTTTGAGCCCCGAGGGATCGGGTGAGTTTTGGATAGGCTACAAGGTGATTTACACTTAGAAATCTCATGTGTTTTGCAACACTTAGTGTTTCTGGTTTTCCTTCTTTGCGTTCGTGAAGATATTCTCAAATGAGAAGCGTAAACTAGACTGGGGAGGGTATTGTTCATCACGAACGCGGAGCACTGGGGGTTTCTCTTCTCGAACACGACCGGCATCATGCGAACGCGTAGAGTAATATGGAAGTGGGCTAGGGAATCATTAGTTGCACTTTGCGAACGCGGTCCCGAGCCCGCAAACGTGATGGTCAGGGGGTACAGACCAATGCGAATGTGAGCAACTCTTCGCAACATGAAGGCCCTTCTTGTATTTTAAAAACATAATAAAAATGGGATTAGGCCATGCATTCATATTTTCAAAACTAGAAGGCATAGAGGCAATTTTGAAGAGACAACTTCTTCCGCAAAGTGTTGGTAAATAATTCTAAATTACTTTCTTTCAATTACCCATTACATTTCATCAATTTTTAACCTGAAATCTAGGGTTTTCATGGTGGAAATTGATGGGTTTGGGTAGAATTAAAGTCTTTCTTTATAATTGGGATTTAGACCTTGATTTGGGATCAGATTCCGAAACTAATTGCATATTTGGGTTCGGGGATGAATGGGTGAATGTTTTTTGGTCCGAACCTCGAGTTTTCGCCTATTGGGCCCGGGGGTCAGTTTTGACTGTTTGGAAAAAATATTGGAGAACCTGTAATTTTGCATTGGAATTGATTTCTTCAGCAATATTTGATATTATTAAGTTCATTGTGACTAGATACGAACCGATTGGAGGTGGAATCTAGAGTAAAAACAATTATTGAGGCTTGAGTTTGGCCGTAGAATCGAGGTAAGTGTTGTGGCTAACCTTAGCTTGAGAGATTAGGTGTTGTCGCCTTATTTGCTATGTGTTTGGTTGTTGAGTACGACCAATAGGTGAGGTGACGAGTATCTATACGTTGTCATCGAGTCATTAACATGCGAGTGAGTCTTATACTTGTGACTGATGTTCATGCTAAAACTGGTTATTCTTCATGTTAAATAAATCTTATGATGTTTTCCTGCAATTGGATATTGGTTGAGTATTGACTCAAGTTGAGATTTATATTGTGAAATTTGACATTGAAACGCGGTTTTTTATTGATGATTTCCCTTGTCGGGTTGTTACTGTTCTGTTGTTTGGGCGAGGAAGAGTGTAAAGCACGAAGGGTAATGCCGTGCAATAATTTGTGAGTGAGTGATAATGTACGAAGGATGATGTCATACCATATTCATTAAGTATTAATGCATGAAGGGTGATATCGTGCAATATTCTGTGGTTGTTAATGCACGAAGGGTGATGCCATGCCGTTTCTATTATTTCTTATGGTAAGGACGAGAGTAAAAGCACAGAGAGTGATGTCACGCACATGTTTTACCATGTTATTACTTATGTTGGTGCAAAGCATGATATTTACCGCATTTCTTTATTGTAGTTTTTCCGGGATTTGATGTTTCCCCACAACATGTCTTTCCCTTCCTATTGTTATCTGCTAAATTTGTTTTATTGTTATTTTCTCGTATATGATTTAACTGCACAGGTTTATGTTGTTGTCGTGTCCTAGCCTCATCACTACTTCGTCGAGGGTAGACTCGTCATTTACCAGTACATGGGGTCGGTTGTACCGATACTTTCTGTATAGATTTAGATACTGGACCTCGCTTATCATAGTTGAGTTGCTGCCTTCAGTCCATCAAGAGACCCGAGGTAGATCTGCAGCATTCGCAGACCCTGGAGTCCCCTTCCATTTCTAGTATTTCTTGTTTTCTTTTATTTCGAGAACAAATGTAGTTTCTTTAAACTAGTATTTGTAGTGATCTTAGAAGTTCGTGGATTGTGACGCCAGATTTTGGGTAGTCACATTAATGTTTAGACTGTTATAAATTACCAAACTCTTTACCTTGTTTCGATTTAATTATTATTATTTATTATTTTGGGTAGTAGTTAGCATATTAGACCATGGTCTGTTGGCTTGTCTAGTAATTTAAAAAATTAGGCGAAGTTACAATTTTGATGATAGAAAAGTCAAATCGTGACAACGACTAATTTAAATTCACGTCACATAAATTTACTAAAACGGTTAAACCGTCCCTTACCAAAAGTTTTATTATTTTGAATATGTTATGAAATAATACAAGAACAAGAACAATATAGAGAGAATAGGGAGAGGAGTATTCTTATTGATACTCTGGGATGATTTACAATGAGGTAAGATCCCTCTATTTATAGGCATAGAAAAGACTTAGCCTCAAAGCAAAACTCTTCTATAAGATAGACATTCACTCTAACTAGAGTTCTATT
Organism: Nicotiana benthamiana; assembly: GCA_034376525.1. Taxonomy (NCBI): domain Eukaryota; kingdom Viridiplantae; phylum Streptophyta; class Magnoliopsida; order Solanales; family Solanaceae; genus Nicotiana; species Nicotiana benthamiana. Next base: position 49,770,890 of record CM067330.1, on the reverse strand, counting down.
TATAACACTCCCCCTTGAATGTCTATTCAATAATGTGCCTCGTTAAAACCTTAACTAAAACAAAACCCAATGGGAAAAAATTATGGAAAAGGAAAAAGAGTACACATGTTTGAATATGCGCCTAATGGTTGCCTCGTTAAAAACCTTGCAAGGAAAACCCAGTGGGACAAAACCTTGTAAGGGAAAAAGAGTGCAACGCGCATTAACTCCCCCTGAAAAGAGCATCAATTCACATCCTTGAGCATTTGCATTCCAATCTTGTGCACCATCTTCAAAACGATCTTTTGTAGAGATTTGATAAATAAATCAGCCATATTGATTTGAATAAATATTCCGCACCTTGAAATTATCATTCTTGATAGATATGAACATCTTCATACAATGTCGTGGAATGACTCTTCAATATCTCCATAGAGGTATTCTCGATGCCATCATGCTTATAGTTATAGCAAGATACATATGTACGCAAGTTGCACTTAGGATGTGGTACTTCAGGACCAAGAATTATATATGCTTCAAGCAACTTCAATCTTTCATGGATTGACATATAAGTTAAGTCATATAAGCCATATAATAGACTTTAGATGCATATCAAGTTTTCTTGTCATGCTAAACAAATAAGATATCGAAAACTGATTACACATACCATTGACTTTATTATGATCACTTTGATCATTTGCTCATCTTCTTTATTAAGAAGTTATTTTGAAACCGATTTGTCTATACGCTTTAAGCGTATCAAAGACTTTGTCCTTCTAGGACTTAATATGAGCATTTGCAGTGAGAATATAGTTACTTTCCTTGGGTCAGCAAATGCGTATAGCATGCTTTGCAATATGTTGCAATTGAATTATCCTTTTATGAACTTCAGGTTCATATTCGAGGATCTACAAAAATGATAATTCATCTCATGTAACCTTTTCTCAAGTGTTTATCATGTCTCCCCCTAATGTTAGAAAAACTAACTTGTTTCCTCAACTTTGAGAAATCATCTTTGTGCATTATCGTGTCAATATACACAGCACATTAATAATAAGATAAAATTATTTGGTTCCTGACCCTAAACCACTTGTGAGGGGAGAATATACTCTCGTATACATCGTATATCAAACTGATATATATAACTTTGTTCTCATAAGAAACAGTTTAGCTATTAAGTGTAGGCACTCAATAATTATCTTGCTAAACCAACTATGATATAAACCAACTTATCAAGATGAACTATCTTGAATAGAAAATCTGGAAATTATGCTCGAAGTTATATTATTGAGCAATTTACCTCGCAAGCACCGGCCAGGCTGCGGGTCAATAACAATCGCACATGTAACCATATCATAGATGCATCATATGTGGTATACATGGCAGGTGAATGGGCCCATATTCACCTTTGATATTTCCAGAATTTATGGGCTTCAACCCGAATTCTTTAGTTGGTCAGTTCATTAATGAGAACAAGTGATACAAGAGAATTCGTAAAGAACTTTCTAGTTCTTTAATATTCACCCATGTGAATTCTCTATTATTGCACATCATACTTAAAATGAGATGGCTAACCCGAATGCCAACTGAATAAATTATCAATATTGGTAAACTTCAAATTTACACCATGACATATGCACTTATCAATAAACTTCAGGTTTATTATGACATGGGTTTTTATACCAATAGATATCCACTTTATTGTGGCATTCTTTTGTTTGTGTAGTACAAACTGGAGAATAAAGCGGGTAGATTTTCATATACAAATTATCCCGCTACAAGTTGTAGTAATGGAAGATATCAAATCTTTCCTTTATTTATTGTCTCAATATAATCAGCGCTTTCGCGTGTACTTTGGAAACTGAATAAGTTTCTTTGAGACTTACTACAGCACAATACCTTATTGGTAATCAATTGTGTTTCTCCAACATAGTAATCATTGGATCCTAATGGCCTGCCACGCTTCAGGCGTGCATTCGACCTATTGGATATGACACTAGATAATTGTCCAACAGGGACATCAAGTCCGTAAATGCGTCAGGCATTTGATTTGCTATTCTTTGCAAATGGATAATCTTTTGCACCTCATTTTCACAAATAGAGGTATGTGGATCAAGATGAGATAATGATGCATTTTTCCACAAAATTCCCGTTTGGTTTCACCAACTTCTCCCCCTAATTTTGGGAAAAGTGTCTCATCAAATCGACAGTCTGCAAATCATGCAGTAAACAAGTCCCCTATCAATGTTTTGAGGTAGCGAATGATGGAGGGCGATTCAAACCCAACATATATTCCTAACCTTCTTTGCGGACCCATTTTGGTGCAGGATGGCGGTGCTATAGGCACATATACTGCGCATCCAAAGATTCTTAAATGGGATATTAGGTTCATGACCCAAAACCAATTGCAACGGGGAATATTTGTGATAATTCGTCAGTCAGAGACGAACTAGCATTGCTGCATGCAAAATGGCGCGACCCCAACCCGAAGTGGGCAGCCGACGAACTAGCATTGCTGCATGCAAAATGGCGTGACCCCAAACCGAAGTGGGCAGCTGACGAACTAGCATTGGTGCATGCAAAATGGCGTGACCCCAAACCGAAGTGGGCAGCCTCGTTTTTATGAGTAAATGAGGTATTCAAGATTATACTCGTGTATTGTCTCAATCTGATATCCATTTTGAATGATATCTCTAAAACTCAACAAGTTCCTCTTAGACTTGGAGGAGAACATTGCATTCTCTATGATAAACATCGTGCCTTTGGGCAGAGTTACAGTTGCTCTTCCGGAGCCTTCAATCAATTACTACTACCAGAGATTGTAGTAACATTTGCCTTACACATATTTAGTTGAGAGAAATATTCCTTTTCTTTGAGTATCGTATGTGTAGTACATGAATCAACTAAACAAATATTTTTACAGCTGGACGTTGATCCAAGCTTGCTTTGTGAGATATCCATATTTGCTTTCCCATAGTTTGACATACAAAAGAAATACACGAACATAAGAATAAACAAATTCAATTCGTTTGTTTCACATTTAAACAATATTTTCAAAATCTGCTGAGGTCAGTTGACTAACTAAATCAGATAGTCGATTATATGTTTTCTATAATCGATTACTTTGCAGTTTGAAAATTTTAGTTTAAGCATTTTCTTAAAACAATCGATTGTTAAACATACACAATCGATTGTGTCTTAATATAATCGATTGTTAAACATACATAATCGATTATTTGCTATTTTGAAAAACTTCAGATCACACTGTCTTAAGACAATCGATTGTTAAACATAGACAATCGATTGTTGAACATTCACAATCGATTGTTAAACATACACAATCGATTATTTGCTATTTTGAAAAGTTTCAGATCACACTGTCTTAAGACAATCGATTGTTAAACATACACAATCGATTATTTGCTATTTTGAAAAACTTCAGATCACACTGTCTTAAGACAATCGATTGTTAAACATACACAATCGATTATTTGCTATTTTGAAAAACTTCATATCACACTGTCTTAAGACAATCGATTGTTAAACATACACAATCGATTTTTGAACATTCACAATCGATTGTTAAACATACACAATCGATTGTTTTACAGTTTTAATGCGAAATATTAGATAATCGACTAACTGTTAGGTTAGTCGATTACCTCTACTGGAAAATAAAAATATTATTGAAATCTGAGCATATTGAAACATTCTAAAGAACTAATACTAACATTATATCATAAACTAACTAATACGAGCTGATACTAATGACTATTAGTTTATTCACTAACTAATACAAATAAAATCAAACAGCCATCTTCTTTCATCACAGATCCATCACCGATTAGGTGGTCTATTTTCCCCTCAGGGTGCTCAAAGAAGTCTGCCACATCCAAGTGGGTGATGTCAAAATTGTCGTCAGAGACAAAATTTGTTTCAGGGCATTTACTCTTTAGAGATGCTTGACAAGGCTCAACCAAATGTCTTGGTACACGGCAAATTTTCGCCTAGTGCCCTTTTCCACCGCAACGATAACATATAGTTTATGAACTATTTGCTTTTGGATTTTCATCGCATCGTGCTTGTGGCAGAGTGACCAACTTCAGGTTGTCATATCTCTCCTTTAAGCCATTCTACAAGATAGGTGGATCTTTGACTGTGATATATTCAATTTTCAAACCTTCATCAAGGTGATGGCGCAAGAAAATCAAGGCTTTAGCACAGTTTCAAACCTTCATCAAGGTGATGGCGCAAGAAAATCAAGGCCTTAGCATAGTCTTGGGTGGATGCATTATTTCTGTCTTTAATGGCGTCTCCAAGACCCATTGCATCCAAATGGATTTCAGCATCCAACACCCATGTCATATAGTTCTTGCCCGAAATTTCAAGGGCAACGAACTTTCTTTTCATAATGTCAGACATAAAACAAAATTACATCAAGAGCGTGTCCATACTTACGGGCTTTATTACAATTATCACATTCACTTCAGGGAATTGATCATAATCATCTGTATGTGCTATATACAATCTCATGTCAAATATTACTTTCATAAAGTGAATGATTATTTTGAGAATCTTTATTATTCTCATTATCACAATGATGACGATTATAATTCCGTCTATTGCCTCGTCCACATTCATTGATACCTTCAGGGTAATAATTTTGTCTTCTTTTAGACTTATCACATACTGTTACCACATTCTCTAAAGGGAATGGAGCAAATTCAATTGGACGGATTTTGTCTTCTTTCAGACTTATCACATACTGCTACCACATTCTCTAAAGGGAATGGAGCAAATTCAATTGGACGGATTTTGTCTTCTTTCAAACTTATCACATACTGCTACCACATTCTCTAAAGGGAATGGGGAAAATTCAATTGGACGGATTTTGTCTTTTTTCAGACTTATCACATACTGCTACCACATTCTCTAAAGGGAATGGAGCAAATTCAATTGGACGGATTTTCAATTCTTTGCCCACAATCATACATGAATTTAATCATGGCAAGACATAGAACTTTTACCACTTCACGTGGTTATAATTCCTTACAAACTCCATTAGAGTTATAATCAAACTTTGTTGTCTATGTTTGTATATGAAATCAAATCATAGAATTTCAAGAATTTGAAAGGGAAAAGTAAATTACTTACCTTTAAGGTATACCAATAAATGTTGTGGTATCAAATATACCTCTTGAGTTTCCATCCCGTTGCATTACTTTATGATGATACCATCTCTTCTATTTTTCCGTATAGAAATTCTAGGTGATGACGAAGGTGGCGAACCGGAAAACTTGCCGCCGGCGGTGGATGTCGGAGAGGCGGCAACCGGAGAACGGGAACTTCTCAGTAATTCGATTGGTTAGAGACTCGTGCTGATAACGTGTTATGAAATAATATAAGAACAAGAACAATATAGAGAGAATAGGGAGAGGAGTATTCTTATTGATACTCTGGGATGATTTACAATGGGGTAAGACCCCTCTATTTATAGGCATAGAAAAGACTTAGCCTCAAAGCAAAACTCTTCTATAAGATAGACATTCACTCTAACTAGAGTTCTATTTATAACAGAATAGTATTAATATCGGAATTTATGCATCCGATGCACGCAAGCATATTACTAGAGTAATTCTAAGGCTTACATTTTTAAATTAGGTAAATCTCTTATTAAATATGCCTTAAAATGAAAAATCTCAAGAATAATTTTGGCTATTATTCTGTTATATTTTACAATTCTGTTTATCATGGTTTAGATATATATAAAAAATTTAACTAATATTATTGCTGTCTTTAGCGAAAGAATTAAATTTTAATTCTAAGGTTTGAATTCACTTCATTAAATTAATCACACCCTTAATTACTATGCCTTTTTTTAACACTTTGACGTATAGATTAATATAATTAGATATTCCAATGAGTAAATTCTTTTTATCTGACATCAAGATCAACTGTCATCTTATTTTCGACGAGAAAATCTTTTCTTTTTTAGTGTGATATCAAGATCAATTTATACCTTTTTTAATCATTCGTCATTTAAAATTAGTCATAAGCATAAAGCAAAGATAAAATTCTATCTTTAACAAACATAAAATATGTTTTCTTTGTCATTGTATTCTTTGTCGTTGTATTCAGATTCCGATAGCTGATCTCTACATAGAAAAACCGAAAAAAATTAGATAAAGAAAATATAAAATAATTGTACTGTTAAAATATATACAAATCAAAGATTCCAATTTCGTCATCAAAGTCTAACACTCTTTTTATTTAATAATCGCATGACAAGATAAAAGTTGTGTAACGAAAGTCCGTGAGTTTGATCAAGATTTGGCTTTTCTATTTTTTAATCATGTCATAAGTCATCTCCAATTGAAAAAAACAAACCTATAGGAAGTTAGAAAGTGATTAATTATTAATATTTCTTAATCAACAACAATAATAAATCCAGTGAAATTTTATAGGTATGATTTAAGGAGAGTAATATGTATGCAGACCTTACCCCTACCCTGAAGAGGTAGAAAAATTATTTCTAAAAGACCATCATCTCGAGAGGAAGAATAGAAACAATCAAAAAGGCCAAAAAAATAATATCAATTATGTATGAGCATGTTAATATTCCTTAATCCATTCAGATAAATTCAAAGACTAAACAAGCCAATAAAAAGAAGGTATTGTTGAACCAAAGAAAAAAGAATGATTTGATAGCTAATAATAATTATAATAATATTGAGATTAGCTGGTTAACATGTACGTGGAGGGAGGAGGACGAAAAGGGGAGAAATGAAAATCAAAAGAGATAATTATGATGATTTTGTTAGTAAAGAAAAGAATGTGTGTTTGTTGTTATTGATGATAATGATGGTATTAAACAAGAAAAAACAAAAAAGCAAAGTATGAGTAGAGGTGCACTTAACTAAGCTCACGTGTTTATCTTGTTATTTTAAAAATAATTAGAAACGCATCAATATATATATATAGTAGATAAGTATTAAGTGATTATAGAGAATTATCACCATGTTTATTGAGATTATTAACGTGTTCAAAACCAACTAACTAAATCTTTTAGTTGGTTCAAATTTGTGACGTGCTGATGAAACAGATGATGTTGGTTTATCTTCAAATTAAACCCTACCACTAACTTGGATTATGTAAAGATGATCCCATTTATGTAAAGTTGATTTTCATAAGATAGCAACAATACATGTTTCACTAATATTGAGCGATAGAGTCGGAATTTTTCTAAAGAAAACTATATATATATATATATATATATATATATATATATATATATATATATATATATATATATATTCAACATCTATTATATATATGTAAAATCATAATTTTAGTTTTATATATACAGTATAATGTTAATAATATTATAAAATTATATATAAGGGTATAATTAAGATGGAATGATAAAGTTAAGAACCTTGTGATATCTCAAGAGATAACACACAGTTTCTGTAAATCTTGCAGCTTTATTTTGTGTCTAATTTTCTACTACTAGGTATATAGAATTAGAAGTAACATAATAAATAATAAAATGTGGGGTAAGCACTTGGAGTTTCGACAAATATAATATATTATCGTTATACTGTTTCTCGACGTGTGCATGGGAATGACCATATTGTATTATCACATTTATTTCCACACCACTTTTCATAATGAGCAATAAGGTACCTCATAAATTAGAATGTATAGCTTTCATCAGAAACAATAGTTTTCTTTTTTATCTAATACCATTTTGCTATAGTTAAATAATTTTCTTGGATTTGTCCCTATCATATGATGTAGTTATGTAAATCATATAGAAACTTACCTGATTGAGTAAATTCAATAATTTCCAAAAGCGGATCTAGTCCAATGATTATGTTGTCACAGGCATGATTAAAAAAAAGGCTAAATTTTTAAGGTAATAATAATTATATATGGAAGAGATAACTAAATGAACTCGAGTCGAAGTCGTGAAATCTTCAATTATAAAAAAAAAGAAGAAAAAGAGGCAATCTAGTACGTCAAGCTCCCACTATATGTGAACTTCAAAGAAAAACTAAATTATAAGGGATTTATCGTACGCAATGCAATTCTAAATTTCTACAGTATAAAGTAAATATACAAATTATCACGGAAAAAATAGAAAATAAATTCAATTTACAAATTAGAAATAGCTTATAATTATTTAGACTTAGTCAATGCCTCATAGGATGAGCTATTCATTGATCTCATCTTCGAACTCTTTTTTTTTTCTCTCTTTTTTTTTAACGAGCGGAGCTATAATATTAGCTTGGTTTAGGACGAACCCTAAAGGTTTTATTTAGATCATATATTTATATAAAGAAATTTATTAAATATATATAAATATTTGTGCCCGACAATTAAAATAAGTTATGAATTAAATACAAATTCAAAACTGATAAATTCCAAATTCTGACTCTATTTTTAAATTTTTTTCATAAACTTAGAAGAGTCAAAGGTTATGGTACAAGTATAGCAACAAGAAAAACGTTAATGTAGGTCCATCCCATGTATAATGCTCTCATGTGACAAACCAACATATCTATTCATATGTTCCCACTTGTAAGGAATGGCAATTTCGCAGTTAAAAAAAAAATGAAAATATAACTAATTGTCCGTATTCAAAATACAACTAATTATCCATATTCCTACTCCAATTATAACGTACATATACGCTCTTCCAAAATCATCCACATGCAATTAATTGATTAACCATTTTTATTTCGTAAAATATATCACTTATGTACATCGAAAATCCAAAATTTTGACTATTGACGAAGATCCAATTCGGAAAAAGAATTAAAAATTAAGGTAATTAATCACATGAATAATTGGCGAGGTTATTGCCATGGACTATATGGGTACCGATTTTTTGACACAATATATAATTACTAAAATAAGTTAAGTTTTATGTACCGACGGCATAAAAATTTATACATAAGTAGATCATTTATATATTGAATAGATAAATAATTTTTATGATAGTTGGTCACCTAATAAAAATGATAACCAACATAATGTCACAGGTTAAATTACAGAAATAGTATAGAGTTCGCTATACTGTTAACATATACGACTTAAGTTTAATAAAATAAGACTTATTTTTCTGTTGTAATTTATGTGTCACACTTTTCGTTTTAGTTAATCTTAAAAAGAATGTCATACTTCTTTATTTAAAAATAATTTAACTTTAAATTTTTTACGTTACTGTTATTAAGTTGACTTATGAGCACACAAATATTTTATATTACAAATTTTAAAAATTTTACTTTAAAAAAAAATTTATATCAAATCAAAAGCTATCACATAAATTGACACGTGGCAAATACTGTAATTAAGTTAGGTACAAATTTAGTATAAACAGGGAAAATGCGGCCAACATAACAAACTGAGAAAGCAAAGAGCCAAATCCGAAAAGGCCTAAAACCCACCATTTAACGCGCTTGTTTTTATTAATTTTCGGGCCCATTATAGACCCATATTGTGAGGACTATTTTCCGTACATTATTCAAACATTTATAATTCCCACCAATCTTATTTTTCTATTTTTCAAACGCATTACAAGAATTGAAAATCTTCGATATAAATTATGAGCAGCTCACGAGAAAAATTAGCATGTTATTATTTTAAATTTCTCGTCTCAACTACCAAATAATAATACCATTTTGGATTAATCAAATTTTCTTTTCAAAAATAGTTAAAGAACACCGTCATAATGAACTAGAGTTAAGTCCTTGTTACTAAAAAAACTGAAATTAGTGACGAAAATATTGTGCAGCTAAACTTTAAAATCTGTTGCTAATTTTATTTAGCAACAACTTAACAACAGATTAATAGAAAATTCTATTAGCTATGGATTCGCGATATATATATTTCCTTTTGAATTCTTATACACTCTTCAATTGTTTTTTCATTTCCTTTGAGATACTAACATACAATGATCAAATGTTATCTAGCTTGTGAGAAAATCCAAGTTATATTATTATGTACAATTTATGAACTTGATCGTCAAAAACCCAAGTATAATATACTAGAAAATCATCATCAATAACAACAATTCAGTATAATTCCATAAGTGAGGTTTAGGGAGGATAATATATACGCAAACCTTATTCCTATCCCGAAGGGCGAAGAGATGTTTCCAGAAGACCTTTTGCTCAAATAGAAAACCATCAAGAACTTAGAAAACCATCAGTAAAATTCGATTTTTTTACACCACAAGTGTTATCCAAAAGTTATATTATTATATAATTGTATTATTATGTAAGATTTCAAGTATCTTATATCCTATTGCATGTCTAAAAGCAAATAAGTCCTATTGAGAGTTGATCAAAAGATAAAAAGGAGAAAAAAGAACAAAGAAAAGAGAAAAAAGAACAAAAAACAAGGTCCCCTATTTGCAAAACAAGGGGAAGAACTCCCACTTGGAGATGAGGTTGAGGAGATGGACAAAGGAAGTTGTCAATGTTGGATGAAAATTTATTGAAATTTGAGATCATAGATACTAAGGTTGAAGTTGAACCTAGACAATAAAGACAAAATGAAGATGGGAAGGACCAACCAATTCTTGCCAGGTAAGATATTATGGGAAAATTCTTGGGGTTGGATATAGTTTTGTCTTTAAGTCCATCAATTTTCCCCTCCTTTTAACATTGGCCCATGACACCCCATCCCATTGGAAGCACAAACTTTGAAAAGTATAAGTACCAATTAAAGAACTATAATAATAATAATAATAATAATAATAATAAAAATAATAAAAATAATAATAATAATAATAATAATAATAATAATAATTATTATTATTATTGTTATTATTATTATTATTATTATTATTATTTCTCCACAACAAGAACTATAAGATTCAGATACAAATCTTTAATATGAAATTATATATGTATATATATACTACAAGTCAATGTGATTTTATAATTTAAAATTCTTAAAATGTTCCAAAACTATGATAAGGAAAAAGTATTCGCTTCTCCAAATTATACTAAAAGCTATATTTTCGGGATTACTTGGAGTAATTGGAGGCAGACCTAATATTTAAATTATGAGTTTAACTTTTAAAATTTTTAACATTGACTTTATTGTATTTTAAAATTACAAGTTAAAATCTATTATTTGCTGCATTTTTAACCAGATTTTGTACATAATGCTTCGTGTTGAAATACTAGGTTTATTTGAATTCGATACTTCAAGGTTGTATCCGCTCTTGGAGTAACAATAATTTGGGCAGCTCAGTATATTTGAATTAATCGAGTTAGTAAATTTCGAATACCTAATCCATAAAGCAAGAACCATAATTAATTTTCTTTTTATTATTTGATGCTGATACTTCATGTAAATCTACTACTTTATGTTGCTTTTAATACACCAATTGCAATCCAGATAAACATGAAAAATTAAAAAATACAATAAAAAAGGGATGCTCAATGCCATGCTTATGGTCCTGATATATCAGTAGCAGCAAAATTCAGGGGGGATGAACTTACCAATAACATAAGGTCCACACTCATGTGAACCCCATCAACTTGTTCATTTATCTATTGCCCCCACCTCACATACCCCTCCCCACAACCTATACATACATATACAAATAAAAACTTACCCGGATTAAGTGTTTAATTTTTTTGTACATACTAAACAAATATTCATATAATACGGTGATATAAATGGTAATTAGAGATAATAATTTTTTAATAATATTAGCCAGTAATTTACTATAACAAGTTAAATTACATTGATACTATAAAAATTTCAATAAACTATCGCTGTATATTATCGCTTGAATCTTTATATGATATAAAATATATTCATAAAAACTTACCCGTGGTATATATGGCCGGAGTTAGCTCATTGAGTACGGATTCAGCCGAATCCAGTCGTTTCGGTTCAATCTATATATTTATCTTATTGAATTAACTGAATATGTATAAATTAATAATGTAAAACTTAATAACTTAAAAAGGACTAAAATCTCGAATCTATAAACTTTAAATCGTGACTCTTGTCATCTGTTAGCATACCCCAAACTAGGACATACTACTAATTAAGAATCCTCCCCCACTTTACCACCAATGAATCTTCCTAGTTCTTACTTCTTTCTTCTCTTTGGGTTGACCCATAATACCCACATCTCCATATCTTCAATTGAACTAGTATTTTATATTCTTTTGTCATAGAAAAATAATCTTTATTGCACACAAAAAATAGGGGTAGACTTCCTATATATATATATATTGAACTACTCTTTCTTTCAACAACCAATTCATACTCTTACTCTCTTCTCTCTCTATTTTAGACATCTTTTTCCTTTCTCATCCAAAAAAACAAACAACACAAAAGAAAATGGAAGGAAGTAGTAGCATAGATGAGAGCACAACTAGTGACTCCCTATCCATTGCTCCGGCAATATCGACATCTACTTTACCGGTGATGAAGTCGCCGGTAAGTCTTTGCCGAATGGGAAGTGGAACAAGTGTGATAATAGATGCTGAAAATGGTGTTGAAGCTGAATCAAGAAAACTCCCTTCTTCAAGATACAAAGGTGTGGTCCCACAACCAAATGGTCGATGGGGTGCACAAATTTATGAAAAACATCAACGGGTTTGGTTAGGTACCTTCAATGAAGAAAATGAAGCTGCTAGGGCTTATGACGTCGCGGCTCAACGTTTTCGTGGCCGCGATGCTGTTACAAATTTCAAGCCCTTGCTTGAAAATCAAGAAACTGATGACATGGAAATTGCTTTCTTGAATTCTCATTCAAAAGCTGAAATTGTTGATATGCTTCGTAAACATACATATATTGATGAGCTTGAACAAAGCAAGAAAAATTATGGATTTAGTAAAGATGGTAAAAGAGTTTATTGTACTAAAGATGGGCAAATAAGTTCATTTTTTAGTAGTGTTGACAAAGTCAACAAAGCGCGTGAACAACTCTTTGAAAAAGCTGTTACACCAAGTGATGTTGGAAAACTTAATAGGCTTGTTATACCAAAACAACATGCTGAAAGACATTTCCCTTTACAAAATGGAAATACATCAAAAGGGGTTTTGTTAAACTTTGAAGATTTGAATGGGAAAGTTTGGAGATTTAGATATTCCTATTGGAATAGTAGCCAAAGTTATGTGTTGACAAAAGGATGGAGTCGTTTTGTTAAGGAGAAAATCTTGAAAGCTGGCGATATTGTGAGTTTTCAGCGATCTACAAGCGGAGATAAGCAACTGTACATTGATTTTAAGGCGAGAAATTTGACATCCATAATTAGTACTGCAGTTGCTAGTCAAGTTCAAGTTCCACAAGTACAAATGGTGAGATTATTTGGAGTTAACATATGCAAAGTACCAGCTGTAAGTAATATTGTTATTGATAATAATAACAATAATAATAATATGACTTGTTGCAGTGGTGGCAAAAGGAGGATAGAGATGGAGTTGTTGACATTTGAGTCATGTAGAAAGAAACAAAGGGTTATTATTAATGCCTTGTAACATGTAATAGTAATTTTTCCCTTTTTGTTTTATTTGTACTTTTCAAGTTTTATTTTAGAAGTTGCAAGTAGCAAAGAAACTTTCAATTGTATATTAGTATTAGAGAAGAAGAGATTAGCTCAAAAGTGAGCTAACTTAGGTGATGTGAAAACAAAGAAATGTGAATCACTTCTTTTCAAAAATTGAGTTCTTAGTTTATATTTTATTGTTCTTTTTAATATAGTATTCCAAGTAGTTTGACAAATTTCATGTTTTTTTTTGGAGTATTGTTGCTTTCAAAAATATCTCTATGTTGCATACATGTACCTGATCTTTTCTCTTTCTCTCTCTTCACACACAAAAACACATGTTCATTAAATTTATAAAGAATTCTTTTTTTTTGAAATTTTATTTTAAATTTAGTGTTCAATATTTATATCGGAGTCTGATTATGTACAAATTTACGTTGAAAATTTTATATTAAAAATAAAGTTATTCATAATGAAAACAATTTCATATTTAGAACCAGAATCCGAAACCGTTGATTCAGTGTGCGAAGAATCTTGTTTTGATAATAAGGATGGGCTGTTTGAGCCAGTGGGAGATTTGTGAATAGACAAATAAAGGGGCATTTGAGCAGTTTTGTTATATTGAATATTACACAACTTTCGACCAACTAGAACTATCTATGTAGGATTTTGGGAACTTTCCTATAATTGATGCTTTTTGAAAAAGATAAAAGTTGTAGGTTACAACTAATATATGATATTATTATAATGTCTCAAATCTGGGGATCTATTTGTGGTAATATATTTTGCTATGGTGGGCTACGAAGATCAACAAGAATAGAAAGAGAGAGTTGAATTGTAGCTTCTGGGTAGGGAGTGGGATATGAGATAAAAGAATAATTATTTATCAGAGTTTAATTTGTATATACTGATAACATAATATATTTTTACATTATCTGCTTAACAACTTGTTTGGATGATGGTTACATATTGCTTGATAATATATTATATTATATTGTACCGTATATGTTTTGATGAATTCAAATATTTGATAGATTGTTCGTTTGTCGTTGTAATTTCATGATATTATGCATAAGTAATATCAAGAATACAACAACAACAACAACCCAGTATAGTCTCATTTAGTGGGGTCTGGGGAGAATAGTATGTACGCAATCCTTATCCCTACCCTTGGGTAGAGAGGTTGTTTCCAAATAGACCCCCGACATTCTTCCCTCCAAGAACTTCCCACCTTGCTCTTGGGGAGACTCGAACTCACAACCTCTCGGTTGGAAGTGGGGGGTTGCTTACCATCCGAGCAACCCCTTTTTTCTACAACAACAACCCAGTATAATCCCATTTAGTGGGGTCTGGGGAGGGTAGTGTGTACGCAAGCCTTACCCCTATCCTAGGATAGAGGCTGTTTCCAAATAGACCCCCGGCATCCTTCCCTCCAAGAACTTCCCACCTTGTTCTTAGAGAGACCCGAACTCACAACCTCTCGGTTGGAAGTGGGGGTTGCTTACCATCAGAGCAATCCCTCTTGTCTATAAGCAATATCAAGAATAAACTTGTAATATCACAATAAAAAAGGGTACGAAATAGGATTATTATGTAAAAATATAAGATAAGAGATAAAATATGATTATTAATAATAAAAAAGAGCAAGATGAGAGAAAAAAAGATAACGACATAACCACACCAAACCAATCATTACATAAAATGATATTATTTTTTATCAATACGTAATGATAGATTTAATCGTACGTCAAGATAAATATTATACTTAAAATAACAATATAATATAATATAATAAGTAACAACTATCCAAACAAGCAGTAAAGTGACGTACAATATGAGGTAACTAATTTAATAACCTAGAAAACAAAGTACAAGATATGTTCCGATAAATAAAAATGCATTGATAACGTAAAATATTTGTCTATAGATTAAGTAGATGAGTGATATATATTGTTTTGCCAAATTGAAATATTTGTTTCAAAACATTTAATGATTTAAGATAGAAAGTACTTTTTTCAGATTTACTCTTAATATAGTAATTAGTAGAGTAGTACTATTAATCAAGTGACATTTAAGTAGAGATAAATATGTATTACAGTATGATTAATATAATTAAGGCTATCATTTATCTTTTTAAAGGGTGTGGGAAAAATTAGCTTCAAAAGACATTATATATGGATCGGAATTCTTTTCGTAATCTTGAATGGGTAAATACTTACTCATATCGGGTATTTACACTAAAAATTATATTAATTTATCATGATTAATTAATTTAATTAAATGAAAATGTATATAATTTACCATGGTTGAATGATTGAAGTTCATATGCAAGACACATGTTATGTATTTACTGTTTCGATATAAATACCCATGCGGATAAGTTTTTACCGAATGAATGTTGTGACTGGTTTTCTTTTGGAGGGTTTTGGGTGGGGGGGGGGGGGGTTCATTTGTCATCGTACTTTCTTTTTTTATCCGTACTATTTTCTTAGAAGAACATTAATCATGTCATATTCTTCAACAACTTTCACAATATTAAAGTACTTAATAATATTCTGTTATTTAGTTATTTTTAATCAGGCTTCAAATAATATGCATGATTTATCATGTAATATTGGTTTTTCAAAGAAAAGAAGTCCAGATTCATGTACTGAATCTAATGCAGAACTAAAGTAAATTGAACGAATCTTGTGATAAATTTTTCGTAGTGAGTGAAAAGCTGTAAAAATCTGTTTCTATGCTTTCAAAAGCTCTTGATTTTGTCATCTATTTTCCAGACAATAATATTTTCTTCAATGAATCGATAAGCTCTATGTTCTTCGATTAATCAGGTTCAGCGTATTAATTCGTTTTCTTATCTGCAAGGTTTTCTTTAATTAGGAAAAGACAATAATATTTATTTTATTAAAATGATTCTCAATGATATGTTACCAAATCCAAAATATAATTGTTAATGCATGAAAGTTCTAATATTCACATCTATTAATAATAATGTGTATTAAACATTGTCAAAGCAAGCATAAATAGACTCCAGAAAGATATATGATTAGAATCAAATCTCTCTGTCTAAACCACAAAAGCTAGAAAATACAACTTGATATTTTTATTTTAATAATTGGCTTTGTTATGTTAAAGACGAAAGAATGTGATTAATTAGTTTGAAAAACTGAAAATGTCAAAAGATCATCACACGTGTTTTTTTAGATTCTTTAGTGGCATCTTAGTTTCTGTTAAAGTCATGTATTTTCTTGGAAACTGCCGTATAACATGTTCACTCACGATCTTCTTAATTATAATTCTTGCTATAGCATTAAATACATGAATTTTACTTCTAAATTTTCTTCTCACAATTGTCATTGTTGGCTTAATTTCATGAACTTAACCAAAGTAATTGTATACGAATTACAGATATAAAAGATAATATTCCTCATCTCAAAAGTAAGCAACTAAGAGCCCGTTTGGACATAAGAAAATTTTTCTTTTTTTTAAATTAAATTTTTTCATTAAATTTTTACTTGAAGATGCATTTTAAAAATTTTCGAAAATTTAAAAACTCCAAAAATTTATTTTTCAAAATTTTCCTTCAAATCACTTACAAAACTTCAAAACAATCCAAAATTATATTCATATTCAAAAACAACTCAAAATTTCAAATACCATTTTTACTTGAAAAACTTTTTCATGATTTTTTGGAATTTACAATTGTTATGTCTAAACGCTAGGGGTGTACAAAGAAAACCGATAAACCGCACCAACCCGATAATCCGAGTCAAACCGAGAAAAAAAATTCGACTATGGTTTGGTTTGACTTGGTTTGGTGTTGGAAAAAAAAACCCGACCATAATTGGTTTGGTTTGATTTTAACTAAAGAAAGTCAAACCGGAACCAAACCAACCTGACATTACATATATAGCAATTTTAGATATATTTAATATATAAATATACTTATTGTAATGTAATTTATAAATATTTCTTAAAAAATTTCATAATTTTATCTTTTAAGGTATTATTTCAAGGTTTGATTTAGAACTTTTGAATGCTCCAATAAGTTTTATAGCCATTAATATTAGTAAATTAAATAATGCTAGCAATCAATACTAATGTTAACAAAAGACATTCAATTCAATATTACGAACGGGAATTATTAAATGTCTATTTTTTATTTTGCAATAGTTTAGATAAAAATACATAACCTAGTTTTATTTTTCTTTAGTTTTTAGGCATATAATTAATACTCCCTCATTAGTCTATCTAGTTTAGCATGAATTAGTGCTTTTAGATTATGTTTATTTTTATTATGACTTTTTAATTAGCAATATTTTTGTACATAATTTTATTATTTTTTTATTGAATATTTTAGGATAATGTCATGAGTCATGACATATCTCATATTTTGTATTATTTTCTTGAAAAATACTTTATATAGTTGTATCTTACTATTATTAAAGAAATATTTTGAGCATACGTTATATATTTTGTTCTACGAATATTTTTTCGGAAAAAAATTTGAATAAACCCGAATAACCTGAAAACCCGAGAAAAACCGATATTGAAAAACCCGAATTTATTGGTTTGGTTTGGTCTTTAGATTTAGTAACCCGACACAATTGGTTTGGTTTGGTAATTGTAAAATCCGAACCAACCCGATCTATGTACACCCCTACTAAACGCCCACTAAAAGAAGATACAAACTGCTTTTTTTTTAAGAGGTTGAAGCATATATGAATCCATAATCTAGAGTTCGGTGAGTTCAGAACAAAATGCATAAATTTTAAATTTCTTGCATATGCATATATATAATTCGATCGCAATTAGTTCGATTGAATATATACGAAAATAGGAACTACTGCTATAAATTAATTACCATCTCAAAAAGTAAACAAGTTAAAAAAGATATAAAATACTTCTTTTTCTTAAGAGTGGTAGAAGCAGGCACGAATCCAAGATCTAAAGTTGATAGCACAATGAAACTTATAAGTCAATTGCAACAAAGGCAGACTCACGATTTTCAGAATATGAGTTCCCGTCGTAATTTTAAATTAATATATAATAATAACTAGGTTCACAATAGAAATTTTTAGATATTTAATAAATCTTTTTAAAAAATACAAGATCTATACAAAAGTTATTGGATTTCCGAGAACTCATATAGTGCACTCTAAATCCACCCCTGAATTGCAGGCCCAAATTTATAAGCAAATACATGGGGCACATGAACCCATAATCTTTCCCTCAAATTAAAATTTTAATATATTTTTTAGAACTGTTCTAGTATTATCTGCTGGCAGTCTGACACTCATGCTCGAAAGAGGCTAAATGGTGCACTTGGTTGAATGTTCCACTTAATTCTTTCTTTTTTCTCCTTTTTTTTTTTGTGGTATACCAATATTGTAAAAATTCTAGATCCGCCTACGATATCACGTCCCAAACTATTCCCTAAACATGACTGGTACCTTTAATACGTACACAAGTAAATAGGTCCAAAAAAATCACTTAAACAACCCACATCACATATTTTATATTCCTCAATATACAAATAATATTATTATATCTAGTCACACCAATGTAATAATAATTATAATTATCTCTATATAACTATTTCTAGTAACTTTATTAAAATAAATCTAATTAAGATACTAACTCTAGAGTCCTTTTAAAAAGAGTTTCCGGCCGTAACGTTATTTGCATGAATTCTACTATCTCCAACAACTTCATAGGATTAAATCGAGCGACGAAAGTATCGTAGTTATAAAGTGAATGATGAAAATTTACAGGGTGTGACATATTGCCTGTTGTTAGAGCCGTAGAAATAATCAGTAATGCTTCTATAAAAATAGACAACATAAATATAAGATACTTTGTACACCAAATTGTTCTTTAATAAATATATATTTTGAAACGATAATAATGAGTTCACTTAATTTATACGCCCCAAATTTTTCCAAATAGAATTTGAAGAAGATGAGGTTTATGTTATGGTAGGTGTAATGTATGTACATGAAAGTGCATGAGACAACCTTATCTAAGACAAGGAGTGCACCATGTTTAACAGGCAGTAAGATGCTTGTACGGTATGTTTGTCCATGTTTTGTATTTTACTTACTTTATTTTCTTTTTTTCTTCTTTTTTGTTGGTACATGTAACCCTAGGAAGATAAAGGAAGAATATGGAATAATATGTCAGTAGCATATACTCTAGCATCTTCAAAAATTGAAGCTTTTATTTTCAAGAAAATACTACTGAGGTTGACACAACAATTGTAACCTTACAAACTTTAATTAGCTTCCATGATCTTTCATACGGCTGTATTTATTGTACTATTTAATTAATTAATTTTTTTTAAAAAAATTATTCTTATTTTATCTCTAAGGTAAAAGCCATTTGAACGACTATTATTATTGTAAAATGAGATCATTAAAAAATAAAATAAACACTATTCCTTTTCCTGATTATCCTGATTCCGCTGTAATAAATAAAAATAAAAAGAAAAGGAGGAATGCCGAGTTCTACAGTGAATTTCTGGTACGGTTTGCCCAATTGGACTCACATTAATTAGATTATTGGTTAATTCTTCAAAAAGAAACTTTAACTAAATAGCCAGACCAGTATATTATTTATTTTTTCTAGCCGCTATATATAAATTATAAATAAATTATACATGAATATATATATATTAACTATAAATTATATATATATTATATATCTATCGATTAATTTTAATTTGAACGATTGAATATACAACTATATAATATTTTTGGTGACGCATCGGTACTGGAAGTATATTGGTGATAGAAAGTTTCTTGAAAGAAACCAAGTACACATCTCAAGTTTCCAGACCACACATCACAAAATAATTGTAAGTATAATCATTGTATAATTTGTGTGTGTATATATTATACTGTTTATACATTTGTTATACACTTATTATACATCAATGATAGCTATAAACTTTTATAACTAGACGTGTTTAATCTTTTTAGCTGCCTGGCTAAATAATGTTAGAAGAATTAACCTAAATAGCTATTCACCCAACCGTTAAACTAAAAATAGCTAGTGGATAAATAATTTATGTATAATATATTTGTGTATAATTTATGTATATCGATTAAAAAGAATAAATAGTGAATCCTAATCCTAGTTCCGTAGATTCGAAACTGTTAAGATCCGGGTGAAGTACACAAATAGCTCATAAAGTGGATGGCCTTGAATTTTTCTCCTTCCTTACCCATGTGGAATTTCAAGTTTAACAAATACCGCCCCTCACTTACCTCATGAGCTGTACCTTTAGCTTCTGACCTTGAATTTTTGTCCCATGGTCAAAAGTTAAACATCACCCAAAAATGTGTCATTTCTGTAATTTTTTGAAGATACCCTCTTATATGAATGTGATCTTTAGATAAATAGCCCGGTATATTCATTGTTTATTTTTTAGTTATATCCATAAATTATACATGAATATACACTATAATATATAAATTATGTAAATATTATACTTTTACTGGCTGTTTTTAATTTAAGTGGTTAAATAAGTGATTATTTAGGTTAATTTTAGGTCCATGTCCACAATAAAGGCCCAAAAGATTATTGGGATAAAAGGATCCAAATGGATGGTCTTGCATTTTTTACCCTGCTTGTCCATTGACATAATTTGAAGTTTAACAAGTATTGTCTCTCGCTTACTCCATGAGTAATAATTTTAACTTTTGACCTTGAATTTTTCCCATGCCCAAAATTTAAAAGATCACCCAGAAAGTGTCATTTCTGCAAATTTTTTGAAGATCCCCTCTTATATGAATGAGGTCTTTACCCGAATAACTGGACATATTAATTATTTACTTTTTTATCCATATATATATTATACATAATTATACGCATTTACAAATAGCCGTTCATCTAAGCACTTAAATTAAAAATAGCCGGTGAAGATGCAATATATGCATAATATATATATATATATATATATATATATATATATATATATATATATATATATATATATATATATATATATATATATATATATATATATATATATATATTGCATCTTCACCGGCTATTTTTAATTTAAGTGATTAGATGGACGGCTATTTGGATTAATTATAGATCCATGTCCACAATAAAGGCCCAAAAATTATTGAGATAAAAGGATCCAAATGGATTTTTCACGTAGTATCCGGCCCATTTAGTCCAAAAAATCTTCGTTATCCCCTCCAAGCAAAAAACACAGTTGTGTGGGTGTAAAGAAAATGGCACTTGCTATATCCCTTTCACATGCAACAGCTTCTTCCTTTAATGGTGAAGTTAAATTTTTATCTTCAGCTTCTCAACTCAAGGGAAAGTATCCTTTTAGCCTCCCTAGTAAGTCATTTTGTTATTATAATATTCAGTTTATTTATGAAACTATGATACTAAAAGAACTTATTTGTTTGATTATTTTGGGTGGATTTTGGTATCGCCTTCTGTTGTATGTTTGATTTTCTTTATCGGGTTTTGGTTCATTTGTAGGTAAAAATGCAAACTTTACTAAGCAGCTTGTAAGTTATGCAAAAAGATTATCGGGTTTGGAGGAGGCCTTGAGGATTTATCCTCACATTCTATCTCTTGAATTATTATTTCAGAATTAGATTTGCTTTTAAGACTGGGCCGAAGATTTCTTATGCATATCACATCATTAAAGCTAGTATAAAAAGAACTGTACAAGAAGGAGAAGAAAAGGAAAGAAAAATAAAGACTATCAGAACTAATGAAAAAGGAGACTGCATTTCATTGTAAGTGAAAGATAACAAGGTTTATACATCCAAACGGACGGAACATAGACTCTGAATTACAACCCTGGAATAATCCAAAGAAATTTAAAGAAAAATCAAAGAAAACCACCAAAACTCCTTCCTGGTTAGGAGAGGGGTGGCTTTCAATTGTTGATTTTTGCACAAGGCCCAACAAATTGCACATCTGCCTTGCTAGAGCCCTCTCCTGCTTCTACCACATTCACATCTTTAAACAACTTTTCAAACTTTTCAAGCAACTCATTATCAGGACCAACCACAAGACTAGGATTTATTCTTGTCAAGCACTTCTTGGTGCCTGCCTCACAAATGATATGAAGAGACGCGGCATAGGCTTGGGAAAGGCCCATGCTTTTTGTTTCATCTTTCTGGCTCTCTTTATGTCTGCAATTGTGGGCTTGAACCCAAATCAAAGGTGTCCATTTTTTTGGGGAGAGACATTGGTTGTACGATACCCTTAAGGGACGCCCCCAAACCATTTCCTGGCACAAACCCATTTTCAACATTTCAACAGCCACCATGACTGATGCAGCGGCTACTTTCGGCATTGGAACACACTCCCCTTTGGAATTTTCGTCATTGTTACCGTGTTATAAACCTGATATACCCAAGGCCCATTGTCGTCATCAACCTCAATGAATGGCACAATAGCATCACTGTGAACATACATATTGTCCTCGCCGTGCATAACTATTTCTTGTCTGTCCCATTCAAATTCCACCATTTGATGCAAAGTAGAGGGGACCGCTTTAGCGGCATGGATCCAGGGTCGCCCCAATAGCAAATTGTAAGAGACATCCACATCTAGCACCTAGAATTCCATGGTAAAATCAACTGGTCCGATTGTCAGCTCGAGCACTATGTCACTGACTGAATCTTTCCCTCGCCGTCGAACCCTCGTACACAAAATACTATTCTTGTGAATTCTCATCATCCACTTTCAGCTTGTTCAGCGTGGAAGAGGCAAAATATTTGTACTTGAACTTTTGTTGACCAACACCCAAGTAACCATTGAATCTTTTCACTTCACCGTAAAATATAGGGCTCTATTGTGCTCGGCACCTTCTACAGGCAATTCATCATTAGAAAAGTGACTCTATTCACCTCAAAAATCTTGTTAGCTATCTTTTCCAAGTGATTGACTAAGATTATTTTAGGTACGTGGGCCTCGTTCAGGATCTTCATTAGTGCCCGACGGTGCGTGTTCGAATAAATCAACAACGATAACAGTGAGATTTGAGCAGGCGTCTTCCTCAATTGTTTCACAATAGAAAAGTCTTGCACTTTCATCTTTTTCAGAAACTCTTTTGCTTTCTCTTCACTCACATCTTTCTTCACTAACAGTGCATTATCCTTAAAGGATTTGGGTTTTCTCAACTCCTCGGGGGCAAATCACCTCCCTGATGGGGTCAATCCATAGGTTTTGCAAACTTGTTCTCTAACCTTTTTCCCTTTGTAAGTCACTGTTACTCGTTCATAATTGCAAGGGACGGCCTTGCAATGTATTATTGGTAGCTGAGTTACAGGTTTGATAATGACAGGTTCTGTGCGAGTACCTTCCACGACCACAACATGCTTGCTTGTCACCCCTGGTACCACCACTTTTTCATTTTCTTGTTTCACCATCCCATCTCCTGGGGATCCCTTCTTGACTACGGGAAAAGGCTCACTTCTAGTTGCGCTCAACATAAGCATCAACATCTCGCTTGTTTGATTTTCAATCGGCTTCCGCTCACTGGCTTGGATCATCATGACAGTTTCTGAAGGCTTTTTGGGCTTTCCCTCTTCGAGAACTATCTCAATCATATTCGTTTCTTGATGGCAAGCAGCTGGTTCTAGTTAATATTGGGTGCTTCCGAAGCTTACACCTCATTCCGATGCGAATCAATGAGCTCTTAGATAGCATTCTTCAGATGCCAACATTTCTCCGTGTCATGCCCTAGGGCACCAAAACAATACTCACAACTGACAGAATAATCAAGGTTTCTCGTGGGAGGATTCAACAACTTTGCTTCAATCGGCCTCAACATGTCTAACTACCTCAACCTGTGGAATAAGCTGGTATAGGATTCTCCCAATGGAGTGAAAGTTTTCTTCTTCTACAATCTCTCATTCTTGAAAGCCTGATTGGCCTGGAAAGCTGGTCTCGAGCGGTCTTGGTAGGATCTTGGAGGTAGATAGGCATTTTGTGGAGCTGGGTAATTATTTTGTGGGGTTGGCACACGCCATTATGCGTGGGCGGGAGGTGGAGTATATGTTTGTGCATGATGGATGGAAAAATAGGGGTCAGGGGGTGGGTAGTAGTGTTATGGTGAGCAATATGGAATGTGGGGATAGGTTTGGTGGTGGGGTTGAGGCTGGTTGTAATGTGGTGGACCCCGGGGCCTCAACCAAGTTCCTAAGTCAATTGTTTCTACATCCTCCTTCTTCTTCTTTCCAATCGCTCCCCCAGTCCCGCTTTGGATGGCCTTGGTGGTTGCTATAATTGCTGAATAACTCATAATTTTATTAGATTTGAGCCCCTCCTCTACCATGCTCCCTATTTTTACTACCACATTAAAAGACTTGCCCACTGCCGATACAAGGTGACCAAAATAAGTAGTATCCAAGGCTTGAAAGAAGTAATCTACAATTTCGCTTCCCTTCATTGGCGGTTCAATCCTCGATGCCTGCTCTCTCCAACGGAAGCCATTCTCTTTAAAGCTCTCATTGTGCTTCTTTTCCAGTTTCCTCAAGGATTAACGATCCGGAATGATCTCAAGATTGTACTGAAAATGGCAGGCGAATGCTTGGGCTAGATCATCCCATATGTACCATCAACCATGATCTTGTCGGGTGTACCATTCCAAACCTGAGCCACTTAAACTTTGACTGAAGTACGGCATCAGTAATTTATCTCTCTCACCTGCTCCTCTCATCTTGCTGCAAAACCCCCTCACGTGTGCCACTAGATCAACATGCCCGTCGTATAAATCAAACTTGGGCCTCTTAAAGTCTGCTAGCAATTGTACATCTGGTAACAAACACAAGTCTTTGTATGCCACACTTACTTAACCTCCTAGCCCCCGCATATCTCTAAATGATTGGTCTAGGCTTTTGACTTTTCTAAGCATCTCCTCTTGCTTCATATTTTTGGCTGGTTTCTCAACCTCTGCAATGAGTTCAAAATAAAGAGTATATAAATAGGGTTCCGGAGCTTTGAAAGTGGGCTCTGGGGGGTAATACTGGTTATCATGGGTTTGGAACAAAGGTTCGCTGGAGGATCTGTGGAGTGTAGCGGATGGGGGTGCCACAAAGATAAGAGAAACTGGTAGACGAGGGTATGGAACAGGTTTGGGTGGTGGAGCTGGGGGTGTCTGGGAAGTTGTCCCCTGGTATTGTTGATAGATGGGGAAGCTTAGAGGCGGATCAGTGGCATGGTGATCATATGATTGGTCTAATGGTGGGATGAAGGCCTGGTTTGCAGGATAAACTGGTGGTGGTTGCTCTTTTATCCACGCTTGATACATTTCTGCCAGTTGTTGCTTTAATTTATACACCTCTTCTTTCATTGTGTTGACATCCAACTCTTCCAACTCTCTTGAGGGATCAATGATACTTGCGTCAGGCTCTTGATTGGCCAGAGTCAACTTGTTTTTGGAACGAGTGTTGTAGGGGTCGATTGGCAGAATGCCGCAAAACTAACCACCTGTGTGGATTGGATAAACAACATCAAAACTTGTTAGCGGTTAGCCTTTAACATATATGCAACCATATATTCAAGGATGAATGCACCTAAGCAGTTATCAGTTTCTATTACGCACTGGATTGGCTTTTATCCTATGCCACTTCTTTTTTCTCTTGTTTTCTTCTTTTTTTCTTTTACAGCTTGTTTTGCCTGCTTTCTCTTCGTTTTATTATTCTCTCCCTCATTTTGCCATTGTTTCTCTCTCACGGTTTCTTATGTTTCCTCTCTTTCTTTTCTTTATTTCCTTTTTTTCATTTGGTTATGGTCGAATCCTATGGAGATTGCCTACATATCATGACCCCACATGAATTAGACCGAGAGTAGTTCTGGCAGATAAGTATAGAAACAAAATATTTTGGGAATTTCAATTTTCATACAGTAAAATAGTTTTGATTACAACCACCAAACTAACACACCCGAGAAAAAAATTAACACACTCTAACTTAAAGCAAGCTCAACAGACTCGAAAACCAACAACAGACACATATAGACTCGAGTGACAATCACGAACACATTAATGCCTCTAATGCTCCCGGGGCCTGTGGGACATCATTCGGTCTTGCCGCATGCCTGCGTGCTAAATCCCCTTGGAGGTGGTGGAGGACTTCCATCACTTGACGAACAAAGGTCATTACGGTGGCAAAAAACATGGATCTCATCATATCTTCACAACTACTATACTTTACTGTGATGTAATCAATGATCCTACAGACACCCTCTCTTATGACATCTTTTTCTTGCAACAACCGCCCAATTTGCTGGGCTCTGGCTTCCCGATTCAGTTCTTGAAATTGATACAAATCTCTTTCTAGCTGTGCTATTGCTGTGTAACAATCCTCTCTTTCAGCCTTGAAGTCCTTTTCTTGCTTAACCATTTTTTTTCAACAATGATGACCATCTTCTTCAATCTCGCAACCTCGTCGTCATACCTTTCTTTCAACTGTTCAATCATACGTGCTCGTTCTTTCGCATTTTTGGCCAATTGCCTTCGGGCCCTGGCTAGCTCACCTTCTGCTTTATTCAAGTCAAAACCATATTCTCCTGCTTTCTGCCTCAGGTTGTTTATGAGCTTCTCATCTTTCACACTTCTGGTGGGATTTTCTGCAGCTATATTCATTTTCTGAATTTGGGATAGCAAGGCTTCATTTTCTTTGGTTAGTCATTTCTTTTTACCCTCGTCTAGCACGGCTTGCAAACCATTCTCGATTTGGTCTTTGACTTGTTTTTCTAGTTTTCCAATTGTGTCCCTGCATTCATTTTCCTTGGCTAACCAGTTCTACTGTTCTTGTGACATCTCAGCAAATTCCTGAAGATGGGGTCTTTTGGCATGCCTTCCGAACTCCACTTCTCTTTTATACCAAGCAAGGTACCTCGGTGCAACTTCATCTTTAGACAGGTCAAGTACTCGAGTGTTTGCCATCAAGTACTGGCATTCGCTCCAAATTTGGTGGACTGCTGCTTCATGAAACTGACCATTGGGACCAATCTCGACCATGAGGCGACTGATGTCTTCATCCCTAGGAACCATTTGGCATCTCTCTAGCTGTCTCAGCACCCAGTATGGGGCATAAGGTTGTATGCTCCTGAGACCTATCAAAATGAAATGAGGCCTATTAGCTGGCATATATATAACTTCATCGACGGGGAGCCACCCAAATGTCCACTCCATTTGACTTGAACCTATGCCACGGAGATATGATACCCATTCTATGACCCCATCTGGTAATCTAAAACCATAAACTCTGGTATAAAATTCCTCTATGCAGTTTTTTTTTGACGACCCATAACTCATGAATTGAGGACGATAACACAGGTGTTCAATCATCCACATCTGTAACAACAAGTTGCATCCTTCAAAGAAGTCTCCTCCGGCTTTACGGGCTTTGAGGGCACAAGAGATTTTAGATAATATCATTGGTGCGAGGGTACTCTTAGCCTGAGTAAGCAAAGTGCTAACAACTCCTGCTATCCATATATCAATATTCCTATCTTTTCGGGGAAACACCAAGAGGCCCAAGAAGAATACCATAAATGTAAAACCCTTGCGTTCTTCCCATTTGAGTCGGTTTCCCTTACTATTAATTTTATTTCCAGGTCATTAAACCCCCTATGTGTCCATACCTCTTGTAGATAAACTGTGGAGTACAAAAACTAGCTGACAGATTTGGGTTGTAAACCCCCTGCTTATTTTTAGCGAATCTAAGAATTTATGTATGGAGACGGCCTTTGGCGTAATCAAGTACTGGTGTCTCAGAGGAATTATGGGCCTCCCAATATATTAGGCTATTTCTTCTAAAGTTGGGGTAAGTTTAAAGTCTGAGAAATGAAATACGTTGTGGGCCAGGTCCTAGAATGTAACCAACGACGTTATGATATCCCCTATAGGATTAATTTTCAGCAACCCGGTAAGACCTCCCAAGTATGAATTGACCTTGTCTTGCCGTTATTCACCTAGATCACTCCACCACATATGCAGCTCCAATGGGATCTTGTTCGTGACTGTTACTGATAAATTTTGGTCTGTGCTCATTCTACACATTTATTAGGGTGATTAAGCAAAAAATCATGATTTATTTGACTCAAAATAACAAAGCTGATATATATTTTTTTCCAGAATTTTCATTTCAAGAGTACAAGTCTGACTTTGCAAATACGGCCTTTCAGCACTTGCGAAATTTTTTTTAAGGATGTACTTGCTGCGGACCAAAATTTGAAAAAGAATCCAAAGGCGGCTGTTCTTGCAAAAATAGCCTTCCAGCATCCTTTTGGGGACATTTGACTAATTTTGACATGAATTGCCTTATTTATTTATCACAAATAAAATTTGATTCTTTTGAGGTTATTTTTGCAAAATGGAGTTGGCTCGATGGGGTTTGCCTACGTATCTCACACCTTGTGAGAATCAAACAGGCGTAGTTCGGGCAATTTTGACAAAACAAAAACAAATTTTTTTTCTTTTATTATCAAAAGCAATAACAACAATCTTTTCTTTGATGTTTTTTCAAAATTTTTGTAGAATATCTATTTGGGACATTGGTTTTTCGAAACAAGTAATTACCTCCTTCATTCCTCACACTGCTATTTTCTTTGCCAAATTCTCCCTTTTTATTCAAAAGCCAGTCAACATAAAAATCCAAAATAAATGCACAAGTAACACGCAAGATGCCTCAGGATGGTATGTTATTTTGGGTACACATGTCCTAGACGGACCCAACCTCTGTGATGAGTCCCCTAAGAAAAATGCATAATGCAAATAAGTGTTCCTACTAGGGATTCGGCATGAGGTTAAGTTATTCTAGGTTCAAAAATCTAGGTATATGTTCTAGACTGTGTACCCAAGCGGACAACTCGAGTCGAGGAGGCGGTTACGTACCGGGACCAAAAGGCCATCCGGCTTAGTAACTTGTCTGAGCCTCTTTCTTATTTCAAGGTATGACACTAACAGAATAGGGAGTCTCGACCAATGAGAAAATCCCCAAAGATGAGAAGAGAAGGGTTTCGTAGAAGTTTATATACAGTTCAGATAATATCAAAGCGGTAAAAGCTTCATTTAGGACATTAGGCCCAAACATGTAAAAAACCAGATAATAAATAAAGTCAAATATCACAATTATTGTAAGCTCTAATTCTTGAACCCTGAACCAAAGATTCTGGGTTTGAGTTCCCCAGAAGAGTTGCCAGAGCTGTCACACGTCCTTTTTTACACTACACCTCGTGAAGGGTGTAGAAAGGGAGTTTTTTCCAATTTAAGTGACAATTGAAACGAGATTATTTTATTAAGAAATTCAGAGTAACCACTTGGGATAATTAATGGTGTCCCAATACTCCGGCTTAAATCCCGAATCGAGGAAAAAGTTGACTCTGTATTACAGTCTGCGAACCAAAAATCTAGGTAAGGAATTCTTTTAACCCAGGAGAAGATGTCAGGCATTCCTGAGTTCCGTGGTTCTAGCACGGTCGCTCAACGTTATATTGGACTTAATTATCTGACTTTAGTACATTTTAAACCTATATGAAATTTTTAACTTTAACCACTTTTATTCATTTTAAGTAATATTGCAACGCTATTGAAACATGTCTTGAACTATGTTATATAAATGTACCCGTGGTGTTCAGCATATTTAACATTGTTGGAATTTGGATTTGGGTCACATAAATGTGCACCCGAGTTTAGGAAGCCAAATTATTTAACTAACGCGACTAAAGCAATTATGCATTTTTAGCTTTGCGAGGTCCATGGGAATTCGTCAAACGACACGCCTTGGATTTCTAAGGGTTAAAGTACTAACTAAATTAGAGCCATGCATTTTTGGGTTTTATTCGGCACGGTGAACCTCAAATCCAAATTTAAAAAAGGCAATTCAAAATCAAATTCATAAGAACCATAGCTATATTTGCTAAGTGTTTCACACTTCAACTAATCGTCTACAATCCCTTATTTTGGAACCATGAGGGCCAGGGACCATTGTTACTAATATAATTAACTAAGGAACAAAATGGGCTCCTACTTGACTAAATAGACGGAATCTTACTAATTAGCAACCATAAAGTGAAGGGCTATAATTATTAGCTTGACTAGGGGAACCTCACAAATTAAAAGGCCTCATTTGAGGCCCAATACTTCCCCAATTGACAATAACACAGCATCTGCAGCAGACTAGTCCCAGTAAACAATCAAAGCCTTGCTCGAACCCTTAAAGACAAAATAAATTGAGCAATGGCTTTTGGGGTTTACGATTCATCTGTCTTGAAGAACATCAAATGACTACTAGACATTCTCTAACCAGCCATTATGACACCATAAACTACATTACTTTGAAGGAATGGAATAACCATGATCTGAACACACTTATTCATATTAGTTTAGGAAAAGACTACAATATCAATTCATTTCAAGTATGCCACATCTAACACCATCATAATCCTTCACCAAATAAATAACTCACTAATCTAGATTCTTAAAAGGAAATTTCGACTACAATGAGACTAGAATCAGAAAGATAGTTCAGCATATTGTGTTGATTTGAACTTGGCATGCAAGTACTCATCGCAAACATCCTTGAGAGTCCCTTTTATACAGATCCACCAATTCAAACTAACAAATCCACATAATCAAGCTATAGCATGTTCCATATTTCCTACCAAAGCTAGTGCTAGAATAAACAACTTTATAGGTATACTCGATGATAAATACTTGATTACAAACATGGTGACACCATACTCAACTGTAAAGAGACCCAAACAAGATATCTCTAAACTAAGTAAGCTTGTTGAGCATGAGATTGAGAGAGAAGAAGTGAGTATCCGATAAAGAACAACCAATTTGTTCACAAATTCTTATTCAAACTTCTAAATACATTTAGATGGTGTCCATGGGATTGACAAATACCTGAAATAAAAGGAAAAGGAAGGCAGGATCAGCAGCAATCAACAACAGTAATCAGCAATAGAATAGTTTCTAAGCCCCGCTTTGAACCAAGAATAGTGTGTAGAAAAAAAATCGACCAACACTTCAAGACAAGCCTTTTAAACCCCCATACTCAAACATTTAATCTCCAATTATGTCATGGATCACTCCAGGAATTAAAGCTCAAAAAATTGCAGAAATAGCTAATTGAACGGTGAATCTCACTAGAAAATTCCTAGCTGCCTGTATTTTTTAGGGTTCTATTACTGAAGCTCTGCCTTGACTGACAAGGTAGAGTGCCTTTATTGTCAAGGCTTTTTAGGGCAGCCCTCCGAGTTGGTTTTCACCTTTTACCTTTTTTAAAATTTTCTTCTTGTTCAAGTCACCCCTAAATTTAAATTCTAATTGCTGAAATGCCTCTCTTTTACCCTTTCAGAATATATAAACTCTTTCTTATCTCTTCACATGTGCACCTACCATTATCCTCTAGAAGCTTTCTCCCATAACAGAAAATATTCCCACTCTCAAATAACAAAAAGCACCCTTTGTTATGTTCCCATAATCCAACATGGGTCAGGGTATCCTAAGACCTAAATCAAAAACCCTGGGCTGCTTTGGAACGGGTTAAAATGACCCAAAAGCTTAAAGCTGGCTCATGAGCCTTCGAAGCCCAAGTACTGACCCAACCAATACAAAAAAAACCAATGAACAGCTTGTACGAAAAAAACTTGGTCATCTTTAAGTGCTAGTTCAAAACCTAGAAAACGAAGGCAACAGACAACATCAACTCTAATCTAATCCCCTTTTTAACAAAACTAGTCTAGGATTACTCACAAACTAATGCTTTCTGAATTTTAGACATGGTCAAAAGGAAACATAGAAAATAGAAGAATGAGGAGAGACGAGGACAAAGGCAGAAAAAATGACTAGATATACCTCGACTAAATCGGTGATACGAGCTTGAACAGATCATCCGACAATCTCGATTCGAGCCAAAAACAGTGTTGGTTGGCTTGATCTTGTGAGAACAAGCGTCTAACACTCGTTTCGGGCCAAAATCCCTTCAAATCTTGGAGAAAAATGAACCCCCGCCCCTTTGCATGATGAATCAAAAGTGGGAATGACTCATTTTAGATCTGAAATTGAAGGGAAAGGGTGGGGATTCTGGGGAAATTGACGATGGATTGGTGTTTGAAGGAGAATGAGGAGTATGGGTTAAGGATTTGGAGTTGTTTGGAGGTGACCCAACGGTGGAGGCGGGTTTTGATGGTGGTAGGCGACAGTGGGAGATGGAGGGTCTGGGAGATGAACGACTCTAGTCCTATGTGACATCTAAACGCTTTGGATAGTTTTTAATTAAAAGAAAGCTAGTTTACAAACCATTAGATGAGACAACATGGAAGGCTAGGATCTCTTGACACCCCTGAACTCAAAACGACGCTGTTTGGAGTTGTCCTGATGAATTTGGACCGCTGTTTTAGGTTAATTATAGACCGGGTTTTGGGTTAATTATCATTAATGTCTCTCCATATCTCTCTAATTTTCTTTCATAATTACTACTATTGCTTACTTTGTTGTTACAATTTGTGAAAAAATTGTGAAGTTGGTGAATTGAAGTCTACAAGTCTTCAACGATAAATATTTTTTAATAAGTTGTTCGTAAATTCTGTAAACTCGTTCCAACTCATAATTTTCAATATTATAGTTTTTTTGTTTATTTATTTTCTATTATTTAATTAACTACGATGGCTTCTTTAGAAAAACTTTATGGTATAAATAAAGAAAAATCCAAGAGTGCGAATCTAGTGGCGTATATGTTCCTCCTCCACCCCCCCCCCCCCCCCCCCCCCCCGCTCCCTGACCCAAATCCTATACCCTTCCTACACCTAATATTCTTGATAGTGATAATAGTTTATTAGAATTTACTGGAAGTCAATTTTTCCATAATGTTGGAGCCGGTGAACAATTAGAGCATATGTTAATGAATGGTCTTTATTCTAATCCAACTATTGATGAAAATGATGAGAAAATAGATTTTGATGAAATGCAATTGGATGATGATACACCCACTAGTCTTGCTCCTAAAGTTAACCCAGCTACTGATAATCCAAATGATGCCCCATCCGACCCTCCTGTTACTATCCCTACTTTTTCTAGACAATGTATCAAACAGTTAGAAATATCTATTGTTTGGCCATTTTTACTCAATTAGTTGGAAAAATAGGCTAAGTATAAAACTTGTAGCAAAAAGTTAGCTTTTAAATATATGGGGAAGGGGTGTGGGGGTGGACATTGACTAGAGCCATATTGATACACCCTCACGATAAAAGCCAAATATCTTCGTATGAAAGCCTTGGCCGAGGGGACAAGTTTACCAATCCCTAGTGAGGCTGACCCTAGTACGAGGTCAAATCAATTTCGACCAGGAATTAACATTGTTAGCGATAGTATTTATAGTAAGATCCAAAAAACGATTGGGAAGAATTGGTAAAAACAGTTACTGTTTATAATGGTTTAGCACTTGAAGAAGAGGAGTTTTCTAAACTTCCGAAAGCAATAGCCTCAATTAAAATAAATGTTCAAACTATTTATAGTTCTTATCAAATTACATTAAATCAAGCTTGACCAAATGTTCCAACTCTTTCTTCTTCTGATTCTCAATCATCTAAAAAACTTTGGGAGGAAGAGCACTTAGTGCTTGGGTAGGGTGTTATGACTTGAATTTTTCACCATCTGGGTCGTGATGGAACCTACTCGTAAAAGCTAGGTAAGCCATTTATTAGGGTTTTACACATTAACAATAAATCCAAACAGTTATAAACAGAAACTAAAGTTAAACATATGATAGATGCGGAAGCGTTATAACATGATCCAATAATCCAACATGAGTCTACCCACGGATCAGGTGTCACAACTTCACGAACATCTACGAGTTACTACAAATACTGGTCTAAGAAAAGTACAACTGTTCTCGGAAAGAAAAGAGATAGCAGAAACCTAAAACGGGGAAGGGAGACTTCAGGCTCCGCAGACGGAAATAGATCTACCTTGGTCTCTCTGGACTGAAGGCAGCTACCTCAACTACTTAATGGATCCGGCACCGAAGTCTGTGCAAAAGAGTACAGAGTGTAGTATCAGTACAACCGATTCCATGTCCAACTGGACAGTGTTAAAGTCTTACACGTGGGATGGATTGTCGTGATACTTTTGAAGCATGGACACATAAAATACTAGGTGCACAACTGATAAGCTCAGAGGTAATGCATGTCTGTAAGCCACCTCTCCCACTCGATCAAGAATCTCAAAAGAGTTATTGAACCTAGGGTTTAGCTTGCCCTTCTTTCAAAATCTCATCATACCCTTCATGGGCGACACCTGAAGCAACACTCGCTCTTCAACCATGAATGCCACATCACGAACCTTAGCGGTCGACATAACTCTTTTTCCTTGATTGAGATGTACGAAGCCTATCCTGAATGATCTTAACCTTATCCAAGGCATCCCGTACTAAATTTGTACCCAATAACCGAGCCTCCCCCCACTCAAACCGTCCAACCAGCAATCGATACCGCCTACCATATAAAGCCTCATAGGGAGACATCTGGATGCTAGAATGGTAGCTGTTATTAGAGGAAAAATCCACTATTGGCAAGAACTGATCCCACGAACCTCCAAAGTCAATAACACATGCTTGGAGCATATCCTCCAAGATCTGAATAGTATGCTCAGACTGTCTGTCTGTCGGAGGATGAAATGTTGTACTCAACTTAACCTGAGTACCCAACTCACGCTGAAATGCCCTCCAGAAATGCGAGGTAAACTGTATACCTCTGTCAGAAATAATAGGCACGTGCACACCATGAAGACAAACAATTTCATAGATATAAACCTCTGCCAATCGCTGAGAAGAATAGGAAACTACCACATGAATGAAATCCGCTAACTTTGTCAGCCTATCCACAATAAACCACACTGCGTCGAACTTCCTCTGAGTCTGTGGGAGTCTAACAATAAAGTCCATAGTGATACGCTCCCACTTCCACTCAAGAATCTTAATCTTCTGAGACAAACCACCAAGTCTCTGATGCTCGTTGTTTACCTGCTGACAATTTAAACACCAAGCAACATATGCAAAAAATCCTTCTTCATCCTCCTTCACCAATAATATTGCCGCAAGTCCTGAACATCTTAGCGGCGCCCCGATGAATAGAATACCGGGAACTATGGGCCTCATCTAGAATTAACTCGCAAAGTCGATCCGCATTAAACACACAAATATGACTTTGCGTCCTCAAAACTCCATCATCTCCAACTTTAACCTGCTTTCCACCTCTGTGCCACACTGTGTCTCTACGGACAAGCAAATGAGGATCATCATACTGCCGATCTCAGATACGCTCAAATAATGAAGAACGAGGGATTGTGCAAGATAACACACGACTGGGCTCAGAAACATCCAACCTTACTAGCTGATTGTCTAAAGCCTGAACATCCAAAGAAAGTGGTCTCTCACCGACCACAATATACGAAAGGCTTCCGTACTGACTAACTTCCTACTCAAAGCATCGGCCACAACATTGGCCTCCCCGGATGATACAAGATGGTTATATCATAGTCTTTCAATAGCTCTAAGCACCTCATTTGCTCAAATTTAGCTCCTTCTGATTGAACAGGTATTGCAAACTCTTGTGATCCGTGAACTTCTCACACAACACGCCATATAAATAATGCCTCCAAATTTTCAGTGCGTGAACAATGCCTGCTAGCTCCAAATCATGAACTGGATAATTTTTGTCATGAATTTTCAACTACCGTGAAGCATATAGAATATCCTTTCCATTCTAAATCAACATTGCACTAAGTCCAATATGAGATGCATCACGATATACCGTATCTGGCCCTGAACCTGTAGGCAATACCAACACCGGCGTCGTAGTCAAAGTTGTCTTGAGCTTCTGAAAGCTCACCTCACACTCGCCTGACCACCTGAAGTGGGCACCCTTCTGGGTCAACCTAGTCATCGAGGTTTCAATAGATGAAAACCCCTCCACAAACCGATGGTAATAGCCCGCCAAACCCAAGAAACTCCGGATCTTTATAGATGATCCGGGTCTAGGTTAGTCCTTGACTGGTTCAATCTTCTTAGGATACACCTGAATACTTTATTCTGATACAATATGACCCAAGAACGCAACTGAACTCAACAAAAACTCACATTTCGAAAACTTAGCATATAACGACTGCCCTTCTGAGTATGGAGAACGACTCGAAGATTCTGCTCATGCTCCTCTCGGCTGCAGGAATATATCAAAACGTCATCAATGAAGACGATTAAGAATGAATGCAAATAAGGCTTGAACACTCGGTTCATCAAATCCATAAAAGTTGTTGGGCCATTTGTCAATTCAAATGACATCACTAAGAACTCATAATGTCCCTACTAAGTTCGAACAGTTCTCTTAGGGACATCGGATTGCCTAATTCTCAACTCATGGTAGCCAGATCTCAAATCAACCTTTGAAAATACTTTGGCACCATGAAGATGATCGAACAAATCATCAATCCTCGACAATGGCTATTTATTCTTGATTGTGACCTTGTTTAACTGTCGATAATCTATACATATCCTATTCGGCACATCCTTCTTCTTGACGAACAACACCGACGCACACCAGGGCGAGACAATAAACATATTAAAGCCGTTATCAAGAAATTCTTGCAACTGTACTATCAATTCTTTCAACTCTGGCGGGGCCATATGATATGGCGAGATTGAAATGGGTAGAGTGCCCGGAGCCAAATCAATGCAAAAGTAAATATCCCTGTTAGGTGACATCCCTGACAAGTTTGAATGGAATACTTTTGGAAACTCACGAACAACGGGCATATAATCCATAGAAGGAACCTCAACACTAGAATCACAAACATACGCCAAATAAGCCAAACACCCTTTTTCAACCATACGCTAAGCCGTTATATAAGAAACAACCCTACTGACAGAATGACTAGAAGTCCCATTTTCACAGTCTTGGCGTGACAGTCCAATATAGCATGATAAGGGGATAAACAATCCATCCCCAAAATAACATCAAAGTCTACCATATCGAGAAGTAAGATATCTACAAGGGTCTTAAACCCCCCCTCCCAATAATAACCACATACGAGCGATAGACGATCACAACAATATAATCACCCACCAGTATACACACATATACAGGTGCACTTAAAGAATCACGAGGCACAACTAGGTAAGGGACAAAATAAGATGACACATAGGAATATATAGACCCCTGATAAAATAGAATTGAAGCATCTCTACTGCAAATTGAAACCATATCTGTGATAACTGCATCGGAGGCCTCAGCCTTAGGTCTGGCTGGAATAGCCTAACATTGGTGCCGGGCCCTACCACTCTGAACTACATCCCGAGGATGGCCTCCTACTGGCTAGCCTCCACCTCTAGTTGCCTGGCCTCCGCCTCTAACGGCTTGACCTCCACCTCTAACACCTTGACCCCTACCTCTAGCTGGCTGAGCGGGCGGTGGAACACTTAGTGCCTGAACCATGGCACGGGAATCCTAATGCTGAAAAATGCTCGGTGCTCGAGGGAAAAATCTAGCAATATGCCTCGTATCACCACAATTATAACAAGCCCTCGGCTACTGGGACTGCTGATCCCAACAGCTTGAGTAACCAACCTAAAAAGCCTGGAGCAGATGTGTACTGATAGGAGCTGGTGGCACACTGTAAGGTAACTGATCTAAGTACTGCATATGAGAACCATGACCACCTGGAGCACCATGAAAAGCCTGAAGTGCTGAATGAAATGGCTGGGGTAATGGCCCATACCAAAAGAATCCCTGTCTCCAAACGAGGCACCACTAATCCTGCTAGAATGATGAGTCCTCCTGTCATACCTCTGAACACCCCTACAATAGAACCATCTCAACTCTCTTGGCCATATTGGCCGCATCCTGAAAAGAAATCTCGCTCCCTGTCTCCTTGGCCATATGCAATCGAATCGGCTGGAGAGTCCCTGAATGAACCTCCTCACCATCTCGCTCTTTGTGGGAAGTATGATAAGAGCATGACAGACCAAGGCAATAAATCTAGTCTCTACTAAGTCACGGTCATAGAACCTTGCTGGAGACGCTCAAACTGCCTCTGATAGTCCTCCATCTGAGTGATAGGTAGGAACTTCTCCAGAAATATCTGAGTGAACTGATCCCAAGTTAAAGCCAGTGCCCAGCTGGTCTAGCCAAACAAAAATCTCTCCACCAAGTCTTGGTCGGAACGTGATAGACAAAAAGCAGCAAATTCAACCCTATTGGTCTCCACTATCCCCATGTTCCGTAGAACCTCATGATACTTGTCCAAATAGTTATGGGGATCCCTGGAGATGTACCGCCATAAGTAACTTGGTGAACTTGTCCAACCTCCATAAAGCATCAATAGACATAGCTTCTCCATCACCGGTCTGAGCTACAACACCCGGATGAACTACCCCAACTAGCTGAGCTGCTAGAGACTGAAACTTAAGAGCCATCTTCTCCAGAGTGCGAGTAGCGAGAGTTTGTGCTCTTCCCCCAGCTTGAGAGACGGCTGGTGCTACAGGAAGTAAGCCTACCTAGGCGACACTCTCCATAAGGCCCATTAGACGTACCAGAGCATCCTGGAGTACCAAGGTAGCGATGAGCCCCTCTAGAACCTAAGCTGGCCCTGCTGGAACGGTCTGGGCTAGATTCTCCTCCTCAAACTCTACATGAGGCTTTGCTGCTGGTGCTTCTTCTCTGGGTTGAGCCCTGCCCCTACCTCGGCCTCTAGTACGGCCATAGCTTCATCCTCTACCCCTCGTAGGAGCTGTCATTGGGGGGCTTGGCCTGCTGATCAGCAGACGAAGAAGCACGTGTTCTCGCGATCTACAAAAGGACAGAGTAGAAGTACATTTAGCATTTATAAGTCAAATCTCATGACAGAGATAAATAGATGTGAAGGTTTCCTAAACTCTGTAGCCTCTGGGGGATAAGAACAAACGTTTTTGTACGGTTCCCTTAAATTCTACCTAGCTTGTTCGTGAATTGTGAGACCTAACCAACCTAGAGATATGATACTAACTTATCACGGCCCAAATTTTCCACCCTCGGGAGTCTTGATGGCACCTGCTCATGAAAGCTAGGCAAGCCAACTATTAGATTTCTATACATTAACAATCAATCCAAACAGTTATAAACTGAAATTAAAGTTAAACAGATTATAATTGCGGAAGAGTAATAACATGATCAAATAATCCAATACGAGTCTACCCATGGATCTAGTGTCACAACTTCACGAACATCTACGATTTACTACCCATGGATCTGGTGTCAGAACTTCGCGAACATCCACGATTTACTATAAATACTAGTCTCAAAAGAAAGTACAATTGTTCTTAAAAAGAGAAAAGACAGCAGAAAGCTAAAAGAGGGAAAGGGGACTTCAGGCTCCGCGGACTCCAGCAAATCTACCTTGGCCTCCCTAGACTGAAGGAAGCTACCTCAGCTACTCAACGGGTCTGGTACCAAAATCTGCATGAAAGAGTGCAAAGTGTAGTATCAATACAACCTATCCCATGTACTGAGTAAGTCACGAGCCTAACCTCGGCGAAGTAGTGACGAGGCTAGGACACGATAATCATATATACATGTACAGTTAAATAATATACAGACAGAATCACGATAACATGTGTCACACCTCTTTTTTTAAACAACCCTTTCACTTAACCCTCTTAATAAATAAATTTTTTTTGTAAAGCTTGAAAAGGGTTTCCAATATTGAAAGTGACAATTCGTTTTAAAAGGGTTAACTCAGAGTCGCCACCTGACATTGATTTTGTTGTGCTAGTCACCGTTTTTAAAATAATTTTTCCTTTTAAAACATTTCAGGCTCTAAAACCACGTCCGCACTAGACATTTAGGTAAAGGGGTTCTTTTAACTCGAGGAGAAGGTATTAGGCACTTCTTGAGTCTCATAACTAGTACGGTTGCGATCTCGATCCAGTTGGATTATAGGATATTCACATGAAGAAGAAAATACAGAAAAAGAAAAATCAAACACACAAGAGGATCGAGACCATCCCCGCCTAAATAAAAGAAAAAGAAAAATGAGAATAAAATAAAAATACTACAATTTCCTACTTTTGGCCTCTATTTACATTCACTTTGGAGCATACCCCAGATACAAATATATACAAATCCTTTGGGGCATTCCCTGGATAAATTTAACTAAGGGAGCGACCTCTCGCCTCGAAACCTAACGAAATCCTAAAGCTTGCCTGCCCAAGTGTTGTTGGCCTAACCATGCTCCTAGCGAGAAAAAAATGGAAACAAAATAATGCTAAAATAAAATAAAATTAAAAAGTAATTCCATAACCCATTCTTTTAACATATGATTTTATTTACTTAGACTGAGCTTAATTCCTAAATATGCAAACTATTTAAAACTCAGCCCTTTCTTCCCGCTCCCACGCTAGAGACATCAATTTTTGAGATCTTTTAACAAATTTGAATAAGAAAGAACATTCCAACACTTAAAATAGAGAGTAATATCATATTTGAATTAAAGAAATGAGGGAAATAGTTTTATAACACTTTTAGTTTAGATTTTAGATTTAAAGCGGTGGTCTATCAGTTTTCAAACAAGAGTAATGAACCTATCCTACTCAAAACCTTAATAAAACTACATAAACAC
Source organism: Nicotiana benthamiana (assembly GCA_034376525.1). NCBI lineage: Eukaryota > Viridiplantae > Streptophyta > Magnoliopsida > Solanales > Solanaceae > Nicotiana > Nicotiana benthamiana. The sequence continues at coordinate 49,729,739 of CM067330.1, read as the reverse complement.
CTTTAAGATATGCCCTTCATGCTGGAGTTAAACTAAGAATAAGTAGGAGCAGCACTTTGTTTTAGACAATATTCAAGCAGTCAGGCACAAACTAGACAAGTCCAAACCCAGGCCAAGCCTCAATACTTGTGAACTATCTAGATAATTTTTAGAATTTTAGATCCATTTTAATCCCCGGGCTCTTATTATACTCCAATTACATGAAATTAATAACAAAAGGAATAGGGATGAACCTGAAATAAGCTCTCCAATTAACAAAAGTGCAGCAGCTACAATCTTAAATCGAGCGAGTCCGAACAAACAGAATCAGCAGGATCTCCGAACAAAGACCACGAGCCACGATCTGAAACACAGCGGCCGCTCCAAAAATTCGAACCCCCTCGGCTTTCACTCTATTTCCAGAATCAGAATTACAAGAAGATACTTCAATAATATTTTTTGAAATACCCATAAGAAACATAAAAGGACGGAATTTTTGTAATAAAATTTCTTGTGGGATCTCCGAAGTAAAAAAAAATGTCTCGAGCCTTAAACCCTAATTTCTTCCTCTATTCTCCAATTTCCTTCCAGATTTTAGATTTTTTTTTTCTGAAACTTCTCGCCCAAAAAGAACTCTCCAAAACTATTCTGATTTCTCTCTTTTATAGCTCGAAATCGAACAAATGGAAGGTGTAGATTGATATTTCATTCAATCTATGGCCCCTATTCATTCGATTCGAACTTGGAGAGCAAGAAAACGCACAGAAATGATGAACTCTGCGCGGGGTGAGTGATGTGGAAGAAGGAGAGGAGAGGAGGGGGACCATGGGGGGGGGGGGGAACTAGTGAGTTAAGTCGCCAGGTTGGCGAGTTTTTCGGCGAGTTTGGGGTAAGGGATGCGGCAGAGGTGGGGTGGCGGCTGTAGGAATTTGGGGCTAGGGTTTGGGATGTTAGGGATTAGGTTAAAATTTGGTCTATATGTGGGTAAAGGGAATTAATTGGAGCCGTTGGATCTGGGGTTTTAGACGGCTGAGATTAGAAATTAAAAATAGCGCGGGTCTGTGGGTGTCATGGGTCAAGATATTGGGTTGACTGGGTTGAAATGGTTATGGGATTGGGCTGTCCAGGTTTGGACTTCTTTTTGCCCAAAACTGGGCCCAAAAACTTGTAATTCTTCACTTTAAAAAATCCACTAAGTAAACAACTTAATCTTTTACATTAAAACTCAATTAACTTCAATTAATCATATATATATATATATATATATATATATATATATATATATATTACTATTATTTTATATACTTTTCAAGGATTATACTAATATATATAGATTTTTCGTTTTTTTTTTTTTTTGATTTGAAAAATAAAAATAAAATAGGCTAAAATTGCATATAACTCAAGTATATATTTTAAAACATAAAAATACTAAAACTAACTTAAACTGTGCGAGTCAAAAAATTACATGTCTACAACATGAATTAACAAAATAAGGTGGGAAGGAGACATGCTGCGGGGAATAACAGATTCTAACAATAAGCCAATAAAGAAGCATAAATAAAGGAGCATAATGAATATCATATCTATATCAACAAGAATAATGAAACGGTAACACGTGCCCTACATCACCATTCATACTTTTACTCTCGTCCTGACCATAAGAAAAAAAAAAGAAATGGCACGGCATCATCCTTCGTGCATTACCTCACATAATCATGGCACGGCATCACCCTTCCTGTATTCCTAACAATATCGTCACGGCATCACCCTTCGTGCATTAACTCTCAAATCATGGCACGGTATCACCCTTTGTGCATTAATACTCATAATATCGGTACGGCATCACGCTTCGTGCATTACACTCACTCACAATATCATGTATGATATCACCCTTCGTGCTTTGCACTCTTCCTTACCCAAAAAATAGAAAACAATACGTCCCAGCAAGGGAATCAACAATATCAACAAAAATACCCGAGAAAGGGATTAAGCAGCTATAACCAGTCTCATTTCCAACAATTACTTTAAAAAAAAAATTCAACTTGAGTCAATCTTTAATAATAGTCAATTACCAAGAAACCTTCATAAGCTTTGTCAAAACATCAATAATTATCAATTTAAGCATGGACGATGCATAATAGAGTCATAACAATCATGGCATAATACCCATGGGCATGCTTGACACCAACATATAGATACTCGTCACCACACCTATATGGCTTACTCGATACAAACACATAGAAAATATACCGCAACTCCTATTCTCTCAAATTAAGGTTAGGCAAATTATGTACCTCGATTTTACAAACAAGATTAAGACTCTACTACCTTTACCTCTATGTTCCTATTCTAATTCGTGTGTATCTAGTCACAACGTGCTTAATAATATTAACATATACTAAATAAACCAATTCTAATGCATGAAAATAGATTTCCATTCCCAAAAATTCAAAAATTAACCTCGGGCCCGCTTGGTCAAAATCTGAGGTCAAAAATCCGATCGCCCATTCACTCACGAATTCAAATATATAACTAGTTTGAAAATAAGACCTCAAATTGAGGCCCAAATCTCAAAAAATTTGAAAATCCTAACTTATACCCAAAAACACCCAATTTCCCATGAAGAATCCTAGATTTTGAAGTGAAATCATGTAAAAATACGTTATAGATTGAAGTAAATAAGTTAGAAAATGTTAACCTATGATTTGGGGAAGAACTCTCTTCAAGAAAATCGCTTATGGGAGTTTAGGGTTTGAAAGTTTATAAAAATAAAGGAGGATTCCATCAAAATCCCACTAAACAGGTCTCAGATGTCGCAATTGCAACCAGGGATTAGCAATTGTGAACCCTTCGGAATGTTGTCATCTTCGCAATTGTGAAGGAAAACATCGCATTTGTGACCTCTGTCCTATCTAACAACCTTCGCATTTGCGATAAATCATGGCCCTGAGGTTTTCGCATTTGCGAAACAAAGCTCGCATTTGCGGTCCCTGAGTACATCGCAAATGCGATGTCCTATCTAGCAATTGCGAGATCAGGGGCCTGCAACACAACTACAATATACCAACAATCTTGCTAAGTCGAAATTCACATTGGTGCCTATCTAAAACTCACCTGAGCCCTCGGAGCTCCAAACCAAACATGCACACAAGTCTAAAAACATCATATGGACTTGCTTGTGCGATCAAATCATCAAAATAATATAAAAAACTACGAATTTAACCTCAAATTCATGAAATTCCTTAAGAACACTAAAATTTTTATTTTCTCAACTAAATGTCCATTTTATACCAAATCAACTTCGATTATTATCAAATTTTACAGATTCGACTGAATTATTATTTTAAACCTGTAGCAGACCTTGGAACCAATATGCAGGCTCGATACCATCAAGAACACGCATCATTTCATTTCAAAAAGCCTTTACATTTTCCAGCAAATAATTTTCTTTAAAAATTCTTTTTTCAGGCTTGGGAACTCAGAATTCGATTATGGAAATACGCTTGAATCCCATATTTTACTACGGACCCTACAGGATTGTTAAAGAAACTGTATATAAAGACTGCTCAACATATACAACTCAAAATGCGGAAGTCTGCAATATCATCCCAAAATCCGATAACTCACGGGCAACACCTGCTAATAGAAACGCAATGTACTGCTCTAACTCCAGAATGTCTAAGTAACTGAAAGAAGGGAAAGCTATCTACTAAATTCTGGAATAAGATAGAGACTCCTGGTCTGCGGACATGACAGATGTAGCTCGAAGTCTCTGCTAGACGTCTCCGCCTCAGGAATAGTGCGCCTGAGAAGAAGTACCTTGGTCTACACATGAAAACATCCGCAGAAGAGGCATGAGTACACCACAACGGTACTCAGTAAGTTCCAAGCCTAACCTCAGTCGGGTAGTGACGAGGAAGGTTAGGGCCCTACTGAGATTAAACAATATAATAAGAATGCTGGCAACAGTATGAAATAAGCATAAATAATGGAATACAACTGTAAAGTAAGTCAGGTTACACAAACAACAAGCAACACATCGGGGATAAGATAACACAGAGTAAAACAACTCAATATCAGTACTAATTACGAGGATCTCCCAGAATACCGTCATGTAGTCCATTTCCATGTCAATACCAACAACGAGGATCTCCTAAGATACCGTCATGTAGTCCATTTCCATATCAATGCCAATAATGAGGATCTCACAGGATATCGTCCTATTGTCCGTTTCCATATCAATACCAATAATGAGGATCTCCCAAGATACCGCCCTGTAGTCCATTTTCATAACAATACCAATAACGAGGATTTCCCAGGATATCATTCTGTAGTCTATTTCAATATCTATGAGCAGAGGGATCTACTGGGAATCTAAAGTAAATGTGCATGTGGATCTACCAGGAGTCTAACCCATAGTCCCAAAGTAAATGTGTAGGGGGATCTACCGGGAATCTAACCCGTAGTCCCAAAGTAAACAAATAAGGGGGGGGGGGGGGGAGAGCTACCGGAATCCCACATCTGTAGTCCTAATATAAATGCGCAACCACAACCAGGAAATATTCAGAAGGGAAGTACAAAAAGACAAGCAACAGATAGTACTGGCATAACATGTTTCATGTAATACAGTCAAGGCAACTTAAGCAAGTAGGCAAGTTAAATAAACTAGACATGCTTTTCTAATCTCATACAGGTTATAATTGCAAGTAAAATAAAGCAAATATGAAAGAAAACTCAATCTCAATATCTTATGTAAAAATCGGATTTTCAACAATTAGCCCAAGTACGCGCTCGTCACCTCACGTACAAGGCACTCAATTACCAAATAATATATCATGAGGGGAAAGATCCCCACACAAGGTTAGACAAGCCACTTATCTCAAACCGTCTCCAATCCAACTTGAAACCACACGTTTGTCACGGGTATCCGACTCCAAATGGCCCGAATCTGTTCATTCAATTACATCTCGTTAATAACATCTCAACCAACTTATTCTACTATTCAATTTAATGCTAAGACGCAAATTTAGGTAAAATAACCTAAATTCCCCTCAGGCCAACATGGTCAAAACCCTAGGTTCGAACAAAATTCAGTTAACCATTCCCCCACGAACCCAAATATATAATTTGTTTTAAAATCGGACCTCAAATTGAGGTCCAAATCCGCAATTTTAGAAAAACCTAGTTTCTACCCCGAACCTCCAATTTCACCCATGAAAATCATTGATTTTAAGTTGAAAACATGTTAAATGATGTTAAAGATTGAAAGAAGTCAGTAAAAACCAACTTACAAACGATTTGGAAGAGGTCTTATTCTTGAAAAATCGCCCAAAGGAGTTGTGTTTTGAAAATGGGGTGAAAAATATCGAAATTTCGACTAAGTACAAAATTGCAGGTTGCAGATGTCGCAATTGTGAACTAGGATTTGTAAGTGCGAACCCCGACCTCTACTAACATGGAAAATGTGAAACAGGATTCGCATTTGCGAACCCTTCCTATTTTCGGGACCTTCGCATTTGCAAACTGAGGGTCGCATTTGCGATGGTTGCATTTGCGACATAACGATCACATTTGTGATCTAGCAGCTTGAGCATTTTTTGCATTTGCGAATAAATGCTCGCATTTGCGAGAAGGGCTGGCCAGGGCTTCATTCGCAATTGCGAAGGGCCACTCGCATTTGTGATATCACATTTGCAAGGCAAGCTTCGCAAATGCGAAGCCTGCAGGCTAGTTCATACCAGCAACTTTCAAGGTTAAAAATGCTCTCCTACGCCTATTCAAAACTCACCCGAGCCCTCGTGGCTCCAACCCAAAATATGCACAGAACCTTAAAAATATCCTATGGACTTATTCGCGCGATCAAATCGCCAAAATAACATAATCTACATCAAATTAAGCCTCAAAACTCATAATTTCCACCGAATTTTCATTAAACATCAAATTTCCATTTTAAATCTAAAACACGTCAAACGACGTCCGTTTTCAACAGAACTTTACAGGAAGCACTTAAACCATATACAAGATTTATACCGTGAATCGAAACCAAAATACGGGCCCGACAATATAATCTTTTGATCAAATTTCACTTCCAATTTCCTTAATTATTTTCAGAAAATAATTTCATGCAAAAATTCGTTTCTCGGGCTTGGGACCTTGAAATTCGATTCCGGACATATGCTCAAGTCTCATATTTTCCTACGGACCTTTCGGGACCATCAATTCACGAGTCTGGATCCGTTTACCCAAAATATTGGCCGAAGTCAAATTTATTCAATTTAATATCAAAATTTAGCATTTTTCTCGAAGAATTCATATCTAAGCTTTCCGACTACGCGTCTGGACTGCCATGCAAATCGAGGCAACCCCAAATGGGGTTTTCAAGGCCTCAAAAGTACAGAATGATAAGAAAACAAGTGATGATCCCCTTGTGTTGTCTCAGTTTAGGCCCGGGACATGCCAACCTTATTTCATAGAAAACTAAAAACAGTTTAAAATCATACCTAAAAGAAAAAGACTATATAGTGTAATGATAAAACCGTGCAAAAGTAAGCAAGACCTTACATTAGGATGAAATTATATAGTTACTTTTAGAATAATAGTTAAATATATATATATATATATATATATATATATATATATATATATATATATATATATATATATATATATTACTCTATGTATTACATACAAAATTATATAAATTTTATTACACTTTTTTCGACTATCGAATCCCACTTTAGACAAGTAAATTACTTCAGATACTGAATGCATAAAGTTATAAGAAAAAAAAAAGGTAGATAGGAGTGGTTCTTGTAGGGTGGACACAGACGCTTACATATGAGAAACTACTAGAAATTTAATAAATATTAAAACTTGTACCCATAATTTAAAAAAGATAATTAATTATTTTGCGTTAGAATACATTAACTATCAAGCTCAAATCTTGAATATCCTCCTCTCCTCTATGTGGGATGTGTGATAGTGAAAAACTGACTCAACACAGGTAGAGAATACTGAAATAAAATGATGTGAGTATGTGTTTGTTGTTGTTCTGAAAAGGAAAAAGGTAAGAGTAATACTTTGAGTGAAACCCCAAAAACAGCAACTTCCAGTGGTCCATTCTTTACCATACTGACAAAAGCTCTCCATCAAAGTGTTACTACTGTTAGTCGAAGCTCACAGAGATTCATTCAGTACACCTTAGAAAAGACTCACTCTCACTACTCTGATAAAACTCACAAACAAAAAAAAAAATTTAACACCTAATTGTTTAAACTAAAAATAGTCGACGAATGTATAATATATAATAAATATATACATAATTGTGTATAAATAGTATTTAATATATATATATATATATATATACCGGCTAGTAAAAATAAACGTTGAATTAAATTAGCTGAAGAGTCTAATGAAACTCACAAAGGGGAAAAAATTAAACTAAAAATAGTTGCCAGATGTATAATATATATAAGTATATTAAGTATGTCATTGACTTAACTGTTAAAGTTGTTGTCATGTGAACACAAAGTCATGAGTTCGAGTCATGGAACCTCTTGCAGAAAGACAGGATAAACCTTGTGATCCGGTCCTTTCCTGACCACGCGCGTAAGGAAAGCTTAGTGTATCTGACAGCATATGTTTTTAATATTAAGCATATACATAATTATCTATAATTGGTATCTAATGTATGTATACCAATCAAGAAAAATAAACAGTGAATTTGATAGACTATTATACAGTGATAAAAAAAACATGAAAAAAGAGAGAGTTATAAGATAGACTGAGAGAGAGTAAGGGCTGTGGCAAATGCAATGCATGGCTAATCAACAGTGCAATTTCTGAAGACTATTCTGACTATCATATCTGTATGTCTGCTCTCTTGTTTCCAGCTTTATTTTTGCTGAATTCACTTTTAGATTCTACTACTACTACTATAACTACAACTACTACTGCTTCTGAATGACAAAAGGGACAACTCTATGGTTAGCATTTTAAAAAATAAGATAAGGTCAGATGGCAGAACCCAACTTTTTTTTCCAAGCATAATTGCGTTTTTATTTAATAATCTTAATTAATCTTAGTTATGTTGCTAAAGTGGTAAATGATCTAATCCTATTACGGAAAAATGACATTGTATGTCGCTCTCAAAATAATAACCGAAAAAATGTATATTTTTTTATATATATACATTATGTATATTACAATTAGATCTCTCAATAACAACATTCTTATATAACAATACTTCACTATAAAATTCAAGCTTTTTCCGGAACAATTTTAATGTTATGTTATAATATATGTTCTTTATAACAACAATTCGTTATAACATCCAAAAATATTCAGAACAAACAAGACTATTATAAAGGGGTTTGACTGTATATATATTAATGATATAAATTTTATATACTTTTTTAATAAACGAATATAAATAATTTCTAATGCGGTTTAAAAGTTACAATATCCTTTATTCGGCATTTGTCATATATCTTAACAACACACGAGATGAAATAACAAGCTAATAGAATTACATATGTTTACTGAATCCTTACTAGGATATATATTATCAAAGACAATCAAATTTAATCAACTTATGGATCTTGACACTTCTGAATTTTAACATTGATGACAACCTGGTTTTACTACACTCTTTGTCTTCATCCATTTGCTCCCCTAAAGAACATATGCACACAAAAACATACATGCAAAAGCACCCAAAAAGTCACTAGTCAAATCTCAGTTTTTTGCTCTCATCATTATCGGGAAAAAAAATTGAAAATGACATTTTATGATCACTCTCAAATTAATATTCAAAAAAATATATTTTTAATAAATTATTTGTACTAAATACATTCTATATATTATATATAAAATTATATAAATTTTTGTTGAGATGAGAGTTTATATGGTTTTCAAGCCAAAGCATAAGTGACATAGATATGTATATTCATTGTATATTTATTGTATGTTCGTGGTTTACATTGTAGTGGTCTATGATGATTATTGATGTTGGATGAATATATGAGCCCATATCTGAGGCAAAGTTTATTTTAGTCTTGGGCCGTCTGACCCGACCCAAGAGTGGAGTGATGCATATATTTAGGTACAGATATTTTGTAATGAGGGGGATTCATTTTACTTGACAGATTTTCTCGATCTTCTGGAGAGTTCTCTCAACTACTCCCTTTCTCTCTCTTATTTCTCTCACTATATCCTTCATTTTCTTCAGCTTAATCTTCACGTTTTCATGGTATCAGAGCCGGATGATCTTCGGATCCTTCTTGGTTGCATGTTATCGATCCTGTTCGAAGCTTTTGCTGAAGTTTTTTTATGGTTATCGGTGAGAGATACTGTTTGGAGATGTTTCAACGAATGTTGAGCGGATAATCAGAGCTTTCCTGTTATTCAAGGTTCCGATCTTGTATCGGTGGGTGTTTTGGGTAATTTTCCGGCATCCCTGGTTTTATTCCGACGAGTTCTTCAAATTCTAGGGTTTTTCGACTTTCGAACCTAGAGCTTTAGTGTTATCGATGACTTTGTCTTCGCTTGATAGACGTTTTGGGTAACTTTCCGGCGTCTGTGACCTTATTCCGGTGAGTTTCAGAACCTACGGTTTCCGGTGTTGGACCTAGGGTTTTCTCTGTTGATTGAAGGCCGATCTTCTCCGGTCGCGAAGAAGGGGGGTAACTCTGTCCTTATTTTGAGTATTGTATGATTTGTATGTGAGTATCTGGTTCCGTTATATTTTGCTTGCTGAAATTGTTTTCCTTTCAAGCTGGTTCATTAATCATGGCTTCTAATACGAATGCCGGTACCTCCTCGGTAGACTCTACCAGCCCCCTTTTTGTCTACTCCTCTGATGTTCCTGGGGTCTCTCTTGTCTCCACTCCCTTCTCGGCAGTGGTTATGGGGGTTGGAGGAGAAAAATAATTGTTGCGTTATCTGCTACAAATAAATTTGGTTTTGTTGATGGCACGTGCTCCCGGCCAGTCACTAATGTGGCTCAACAAAGGTTATGGGACAGGTGCAATAATATGGTGATTTCCTGGTTAACTGCCTCCATCTCCCCTCAAATTGCTGAAAGTGTGCAGTATTCTGATACTGCACAGAGTATATGGTCCCAACTTCAGGCCAGATATCGCACTGCAAACAGGACCAAAATTTTTGAATTGAAAAGAGAGCTTTCTCATACCTCTCAAGGGTCCCTAGATGTAGCTTCATATTTTAATAAACTGAAAGGTCTGTCGGATGAATTAGAATCAATGTGTGCCAATCGTGGCCAAAGATGTGGTTGTGTTGCCAAAGATGGTATAATACAGGAAAATGATGAAAATAAGGTATTTCAGTTCCTAATGGGCCTTAATGAAGCATACATGGGGTAAGGAGTAACCTTTTGATGATGCAGCCACCTCCAACCCTTGACAGTGTCTATAATATGGTCCTCAATGTTGAGAAGCAAAGACAATTCCAGTCTCCTTATCACTTTAATCCAGACTCTGTATCTTTCAATGTCCATACTAATAGGCATTCAGTTGGATTTAATAAGGCCACAATGCCTAATCCTTCTCCTCCTTTCAGACAAAGAGTGAATTTTGATCAAGCTAGAGGGCCTTTATTCTGTAGATACTGTAAAAAACCTGGACACTTAATTGATAAGTGTTTCAAGATTCATGGGTACCCACGAAGTACAAATTTTAACAAGGGGAGGAGACCTGCTGCTCATCTTACTGCTGGTGTGGATTTCCCTCCTTCTGATGGACATATGTCAGTTCCCCAAGGGAATCCTCCTGATAGCCATCAATCTGTTCCAAAAGTAGATGGCCAGAGTTCTGTGATACCTGGGTTGAGCAGACAACAGTATGATCAATTGATGAGATTATTACAACAGATCCAGTTAGGGGACTCCACTGCCCAGACTCCTCCTCCCATGTATGCTGCTAACTTTGCTGGTACTATGCTAACTGAGAGCCCTTTTTCTGATTCCAAACTCTACATGCTTACCCATATTAATTATGTCACCTGGATCATATATTCAGGTGCATCTAATCATATGACACATGATAAACATTTACTTTCTAACATCACACCTTTAACTATGCCTTATCTTGTCACTCTTCCTAATGGCTATAAAGTGAAAGTAACATGCACAGGTTCTTTTGCACTAACTCCATTCATTACCCTTCATAATGTGCTGTTGGTTCCTTCCTTTAAACACAACTTGATTTCTGTCCACAAGTTAGTGAACCAGTTGCATTGTGTAGTTTTTTTCACTGAAATTCCTGCTTACTCCACATGATACAGGACCCTTCTCTGAGGAGGCCTCTGGATCTTGGTAGAGAAGTTGTTGGCTTATATAAACTGGCTTGGGTTCCTCCTTCCCTTTCTTCCTCTATTAGTTGTTCATCTACTTCTGCATGTTCTGTGTCTGCTTCTTGTAATGATGACATTTTGTCTTATAACAAGGCTGTTCCCTTGCCCTCACATGTACATAGTTCCATCTGTGATAATGTTGTTACAACTGACATGAATTACATTTGGCATTTAAGACTTGCCCATACTTCATTTATAAATATGAGACATATTTCTGGTTTGTCTTTTCCATTTGCTTCTAAACAACCTTTCCCCTGTTCGGTCTGTCCTATGGCAAGACAGACTAGACTTCCCTTTCCTGATAGTTCTATAAACACCTCTAGACCCTTTCAATAAATTCATGTGGATACTTGGGGGCCCTATCATACTCCAACTTCTTCTGGTTGTAGATATTTCCTTACAGTAGTTGATGATTTCTCTAGGGCAACCTGGACACACTTAATGGGATCCAAAAGCAATGCTTTTTCTCTGCTTCTTTGTCTGGTTAAACCAATTATAATGTTGTGGTTCAAACTGTTAGAAGTGACAATGCTTTAGAATTGAGGTCTAGCATTGAGGGTATATCTTTCTTTAGTAGCCAGGGGATTATTCATCAAACCACCTGCCCTCATTCTCCTCAACAGAATGGTGTTGTTGAAAGAAAGCATAGAACCCTCCTTGAAATATGTAGAGCTTTACTTTTCCAATTTGGGCTACCTGTGTCTTTCTGGGGGGACTGTTCGTTGACTGCCACTTACCTCCTTAACAGAATACCATCTAGATTGCTTCACAATAAGTCTCCTAATGAAATTTTGTATGGGAAAGCTCCAACCTATTCTCATTTGAGAGCTTTTGGGTGCCTTGCCTATGCTGCTGTCACAATCCCTCAATGGGACAAGTTAAGGCCAAGAGCCATTTCTTGTGTTTTCCTGGGTTATCCTTTTGCCAAAAAGGGTTATAAATTGTATGATCTTGCTTCCAAGAAATGTTTGGTTTCCAGGGATGTAATATTCCATGAAACCTGTTTTCCTTTTAAAACTGCATCCTCTTCTGTTCATCCTTCTGCTTTATCCTTTCCTTTTGTTCCACCTGTAGAACATTCTGATGATCCAGATTCTCCCATTCCCATCTCCTGTCCTCTTCCTCCTACATCTGTTCAAGCACCTCATCATACTGCTCCTGACTCTACTGATTCTGCTTTAATTCCTTCTTTCAATCCTGATATCTCCCCTCCTGCTTTGGCCTCTTCCCCTTCTGTTCCTGCTCCCAGAAAACCTCAAAAACAGCATAATCCTCCCTCTTATCTTAAGGATTATGTCTGTCAACTTCCTGCCTTCTCTAGATCTTCATCTTCCTCTTCTTTGGAATCTGAACCTCTATATTACTCTCAAGCTAAATCTGTTCCAGTATGGCAAGATGCCATGAGAAAGGAGTTTGATGCTTTGGACACAAACCATACTTGGGATGTTGTTCCTTTTCCTCCTGGTAAGAAACCCATTGGATGTAAATGGGTTTATAAAATCAAATACAAGGCTGATGGCTGTGTTGAAAGGTATAAAACTAGACTTGTTATTAGAGATGATACTCAGGTTGAAGGTATTGATTTCACTGACACCTTTTCTCCTATGGTTAAAATGTGCACTATTAAGTGTCTTATTGATGTGGCTGTGAAAAATCATTGGAATTTATTTCAACTGGATGTTAATAATGCTTTCATACATGGTGATTTGGATGAGGAGGTTTATATGAAGCTCCCTCTAGGTTTGACGGTTTCTACTCTTGATTCTGTTTCTGCCTCCTCTGCCTCTACTCCCCTTGTTTGCAAATTGAACAAATCCCTGTATGGGCTAAGACAGGCATCCAGACAATGGTATGCCAAATTGTCTTCTGCCTTATATTCCAGAGGCTATAGACATTCTTTGAATGATTATTCTCTATTCATCAAAGGTACACCAGGGTCCCTTGTGATTGTAGCAGTCTATGTGGACGATATTACTTACTGGGGATGACTGTGAAGAGATTGGTGCCCTGAAAGTGTTTCTGGGTAATCAGTTCAAAATTAAGGACCTAGGGTCTTTACATTATTTTTTAGGCATAGAGATGTCAGTTGTTCCTGGTGGGATGATCCTTAATCAGCATAAATATATTTCTGACCTGCTGCATCAGTTTGACTGTGTGAGTGTCTCTTCTGTTGTTTGTCCTTTGGACATTAATGCAAAACTACATGCTGATTCTAGTGACATTTTACCTTGTCCTGATCAGTATAGGAGTCTTGTTGGTAAGCTCTTATTTCTGACTCATACTAGGCCTGACATCTGTTTTGCTGTGCAACATCTGAGTCAGTTTCTGAAATGCCCCAGACTTTCACATATGACTGCTGCCCTCCATGTGTTGAGATATCTTAAAGGTACCCCCTCTATTGGTCTTTTTTATTCTGACTGCAATGATTTCTCTGTTGTTGGTTATTCTGATAGTGACTGGGCTGCCTGCCCTGATATAAGGAGATCTGTTACTGGGTTCTGTATTGTTCTGGGTGGTTGCCTGATTAGTTGGAAACCTAAGAAGCAACCAGTGGTTTCTTTATCTTCTGCTGAAGCTGAATACAGGGCCCTCGGTAAGGTTGTTGCAGAATTGTCTTGGATGTCTCGTTTATTTTTTGATCTTGGGGTTTCTATTTCTCTTCCCTTTTCTGTGTATTGTGACAGCCAGGCTGCTATTCACATAGCTAAGAATCATGTTTTTCATGAACGGACTAAACACATTGAAGTGGATTGTCACTTTGTGCGCGATCAGCTCCAGAATGGCCTCATTCAACTGTTTCATGTTCCTACCACTCGTCAGCTTGCTGACCTTCTGACCAAGCCTTTGCCTGGCACTGTGCTTCATCCTTTGCTGCTCAAGTTGCAGGTGGTTTCCCCCTCCAACTTGAGGGGGGTGTTGAGATGAGAGTTTATATGGCTTCCAAGCCAAAGCATAAGTGACATAGATATGTATATTCATTGTATATTTATTGTATGTTCATGGTATACATTGTAGTGGGCTGTGATGATTATTGATGTTGGATTGTGAATATCTAAGCCCATATCGGAGCCCAAGTTTATTTTAGTCTTGGGCCGTCTGACCCGACCCAAGAGTGGAGTGATGTATATAGTTAGGTACAGATATTTTGTAATGAGGGGGATTCGTTTTACTTGACAGATTTTCTCGATCTTCTGGAGAGTTCTCTCAACTACTCCCTTTCTCTCTCTTATTTCTCTCACTATATCCTTCATGTTCTTCAGCTTAATCTTCACGTTTTCAATTTTATACACTTTCAACTAACGAATATAAATAGTTTCTAAAAACCCCTAAAAAGTTAGCTTCATCATAGCTAAGTTCCGTAATCAAGATTTCCTTCAACGTAAAGACGGAGTCAGAATTTTAAGTTTATAATTCTGAACATACCATCAAACTCATAGCTCGATCGTCTTATTTACTTGATTTGCAGTTACATATATATACATATTTAACGAATTTCCTAGTACAAGTACAAATTCTAAGAAAAAGCTATACTCTAGCTCTGCCCCTCTTCTATATCTTCATCTTCTTCTTCATCTTCCCCGTCTCCTTCAACTTGATAATAAGAATCCTCACTATGTGGTGCATGTCCATCTCCGAAAGCTCTAACATGGTCTTTAAGTGACCTTTTGTGCTTAAAATCTGAACCACAAATACAAAACCAAAGCATACCACAATTTTTCTCATGAGTCCTCCAATCTCCTCTTACAGCAAAATTCTTCCCACATTTCCTACAAGTAAATGGTTTTGCTCCATGTTTTCTTTTGTAATGTGTTTGAAGAGTTCTAAAGTCTTTCAATGGCTTTGATCTTGGATGTTCTATGTTGTTTTTGCAACCTTCAGCACAACAATAACAAGGCAACCTTAACATTGGAGAAGCTGGTTTTGTCCCTTTTAATGAATCTGGTCCTTTTCTATATTGTGATCCATGCCCCCACATATGCATCTAGTACAAAAATATGGTCAATAATGTAACATATATGACAAGTTGGACCAAGCAAAACTATTTTTCTAAACCAACCATAAAAATTTACCTATTTCTGGTAAGTTGGGAATTCAGATCAGCAAGAACTTGACTAAAAGTACAAGCTTCTGAATCAATTCAACATAAATGAGACAATAAAAAGACAAAATTCAAGAAGTTTCATGTAAACAAGTGTGGCGCTAGGGTTCAACTGAACTATTATTTTCAGTTTAGCCCTTAGATATATATATGTGAAAATACAGGAAAATGGTATAAATATTAAGTTCTGAACCTACATTTTTTTTTAAAAAAAAAAGAAAGTCTTGAACTGGTTATATTAATATCCCGAATCCACCTCCGTATGTAAATTAAAGATGAGTGTATGCATGGTTACATAGGAACAGCAATATGATATTACTAGTATATATAAGTGACAACCCTGTTGATATATATAGGCACATACAACAACAACAACAATCTAGTGAAATCCCATTAAAGATGTGTGTGAAAAGAAAAAAGTTATGAATTAATATTGCATATACAAGATCTTTGACATGAATATATATAGGAAATTAAACCTGCATGTTGTTGAATCTGTTGAAAGTTTTGTTGCAAACAGCACAAGAAAATTGAGTAGGTCCAACAAGAATTTGAGCTGGTGTTGGAATCCAATATTGTCCATTATTTGCTACTGAAATCATATCACCCCCTTTGTTTTTACTAGGGTTATTGTTGTTTGAACTTGTACCTGATGAATCAGTATGAAGAGCCACAGTCACACCTTCTCCATAACTAGAATACTGATTATAACAACTCTGAAAATGGAATTTTGTAGTATTTTTGTGAAGGTTTATTTGGCCAGGAGGACCAAGAGAAAGAACAGTAGAAAGTTCATCTTCTACTTCAGTTTCTAAACAGCCACTTTCACTTGAAGATAAGTAAGTGATAGAATGAGTTTGCATGGTAATAATAGTGATAATTTTAGGGTGTTTCTTGGTGAAGGAGGAAAAGTCTAGTCTATGATTATGAGGAAGAAAGTTAGGGAGAAGGAGACAAGCTATAAGTAACAAGTTTTAAAAGTTATTGGCCAAAGGGTAATAGCAAAAATAGGTGGTCTTGGGTTGGGGACTTTATGCTAGAATTTTGTTTTCTTTTGGCCAAAGGGAGAAAGGGAGAGAAGGCCAAAGATGCTAGGTTTTTCTTGTCTGTCTACAACACAACATTTTACATCCCAAGAGTGTTGGTAGGATGATTAGTATATTTCACCTTAATTAAACGTTTGGAATTCGAATTCAAAGAACTTCTTAATGATCGTTTTATTTCCTTAATAGACTTACCTTGCACAAATCAAAATTAATCGGGCCAATGAATTTTGAATATATACCCGTTGGTTTAAGCTAAAAAGAATAAATACTACATAACATTTTGAATGTATGCAATAAGGCGTTGTATGGTTGGACAATATTTAATTTATTTTGTGATATATATATATATATATATATATATATATATATATATATATATATATATATGCATTTATGTGTTTTCTACATAATTATTAAAATGCTTGGTTTTTATTGTATACCATATGTTTCTCGATAGTAGTGGATAAAACTCATATCATCTATTCAAAAAAATGGATAACCAATGTGTTTAACTTTTATATTCGCAAAGACTCAAATTGAAGGATTTTCAAGTTTTAGAGATTAGGAATTCTCTTAAAAGTAATCATATTCAAGAAGCCATTTATAATATATTCATATTATGTCACGATCCAATTTCACTTCAGGTCGTGATGGTGCCCAACGCCGTTGTCAGGCAAGCCTACTGGAAATATTAATAAGTTCTAGTTTTACTTTTTCTAAAAAAGTCACCACAATCTCAAAATTTGAATTTAAAACAAGCGGTAATTAGCATCGTACCATAATAGTTATACAATCCCAAAAAAATAGTCTACTAATGTGTGTGCCAAGACCTGATATCACAAGTATATGGGAATCTAGTAGAATACACAAAAGAATAAATCTATCCTACTGTCTGAACTAGAACAGACAGCTAAAAAGTACAGAAAGACTCCATCACGTTGTTGGACGGTATAGGAAAGGAGCATCTCACCGTGGAATCTCGGACTACGATCAAGTGTGTGCACAAGACTGGTAACCAGATGTACCTGCCCCAAATCCTGTACAATTAAGTACAGAAGCGTAGAATGAATACATAAACAATATGTATCCAGTATGTATCCCGTCTAATCTCGAAGAAATAGAGACGAGAGGTCGATTTGACACTTACTAAGGTCAATTTATATAAGAAATTGTTATACTACGCATGGATGTCACAATTAAATAGACAATTATAGCATGAAATGATAAGTCATTCCCTAGATAACATCATAGTTAGCCATTTATATTTCGGAGCATTTAGCAAGACAAGTCATGAATATGAAATCACATAAATAGCATGTGCACATTATGTTGAGGTAGTACGGTCCGGTCCAAAATAAAAAAAAAGTTCACTACTAGAGGATCAAATGGCACGAATCATAGATGCATCTATTTTTACCGAGGTAATCGGCCCGATCCAAATATCAATCATCATCAAGAAGGCACATAAGGCACAATCATAGTCAAATAAATTCATACAAGTTATCAAGTGAGTACATGCGTTCTATACATGTGTTTCCAACTTCTAACAAGTCCTAGGTGATCTTATTAACATGAAAGGATATAAACATTTATAAAAATAACATGATACGAGTCCTGAACTACCCGAAAAAATAAACATAATAGTAACTACGCATGGAGTCTCAATACCTCGTGCGTATGTAGCCCCCAAATAAGCAACACATGATTAATTAACTCATTTATTGAGACAATTCCCTCATACAAGGCTAGAAAGGAGACTCACTTTGCTCCAAAACATACTCCCAATATCAAGAACATGCTTAAACCCTCAATTTGAAGCCGAATGATCCGAAACTAATTAAACGAGGTAGGAACTGGTCAATACAAGCTCAAGAGTTTGCATTTTGATTACTAAAGTAATTTCCCAACCATAAACACAAGTTTCATAAAATTCAACCCCGGGCCCACGTATCCTGATTTCGAAATTTTTTTGAAGAAAGTTGTTCTTTCTAACCTAAGGATCAATAATATATGATTTCTACTTCGTTCCATAACAAATTTCGTGGTTAAATTTAACTTTTATCAAAACCCTAGGTTTTGCTCTAATCCCATAATTTTTCCATAATTTTTGTATGCTAATCTACCATAGTTAAAGTATTAAGCTAGAAATAAATAGGATGAACTTACCTCAACATGCTAGGTGAAAGTCTTCTCTCAAAAGCTCCAAAATCATCCAATAAATGAGTGAAAATGAGAAAAAATGGCCTAAAGTCCGTAATAAATGAAGGTCACTGCTTCAGTAATTTCAACATCTGTAGTCTTGGGCTACACCTGCGCCCACTGCATCTGCAGAAAAGTGACCGCTTCTGCGAAAATTTAGCTGGGCCATTGGGCCGCTTCTGTAAAAGCTTAGCTGCTTCTATGGCTTCTGGCTTTGCCTCCTTTGGCTGCTTCTGCAATCTCGCACCTGCGTATGACTAACCCAGAGGTGTGGTTATGACAGAAGGCTAGAGCTTCGGCTCCTTCCCAAATTTTCCAACTTCACTCGAGCCTTGCCCAATTGACGCTCGGGCCCCCCGAGCCCGCCTGAACATACCGACAAGTATGAAAGCATAAAATGGACTCGCTCGAACCCTCAGAACAATTGGAACAACACTAAATCTAAGAATCACCCTTTAAAACAAATTGAATCAAACTTATGAACTTGTAGTTCTTCAATTTACTTCAAACGCGCCGAAACTTACTTATACTACTCGGATTAACACCAAATTTTGCGGGGAAGTCTTAAACGTTATATTGAACCTGTACAGGGCTCCAAAACCAACATACATGCTTGATACCAACATGATCAAGAATTATCTAATTTTATTAAATCATTAGAATTTCAGCTTAACAATTTTAAACAAAAATTCATTACTCGGGCTAGGGACCTCAGAATCCGATTCTGGGCATACACCCAGGTCCCATATTTTCCACAGACCCTCCGAGACCGTCAAAATACAAGTCCTGGTCCATTTACTAAAAACGTTGACCAAAGTCAAACTTAGACTTTTAAGAAAATCTTAGGGAATCAAGTGTGCCTATTTTAACCCAAACTCTTTCAAATCCCGAATCAACCATCCCCGAAGGTCGTAAATTAGTTAAAGAAAGCACGGGAAGTCTTATTTAGAGGTACGAGGTTCTAAAAAGCAAAACAACCAGTCAGGTGGCTACATTCTCCACCTCTTAAATAAATGGTCATCCTCGAATGGACATAGAAATGCACCTGAACTAGGGAAAAGATTGATATCTACTCCGCATGTCCTCCTCAGACTCTCAGGTCGCCTCCTCAACTGGTTGGCCCCTCCACTAGACCTTTACCGCAGAAATCCTCTTGGATCTCAACTAGAGATCATGTCTATCAATAATGACAGCTAGATCCTCTACATAACCTAGACTCTCATCCAGCTGAATAGTACTGAAGTTTAACACATGGGATAAGTCAGCGTAATACTTCTGTAGCATCGATACATGGAAAACTGGATGAAATCCCGACAAGCTGGGGGTAAAGCAAGCTCGTAAGCAACCTCCCCTACTCACCTCAACACCTTAAATGGGCCAATAAACCTTGGCCCCAACTTTCCCTTCTTACTGAATCTCATAACACCCTTCATTGAAGAGACTTTCAAGAGGACCTTCTCGCCAACCATGAATAATACATCACGCGCCTTCTGATCCGCGTAACTCTTCTATCTTGATTGAGCTGTACGACGCATCTCCTGAATTAACTTTACCTTCTCCAATGCATCTTTGACCAAGTCTATACCGTACAACTTAGCCTTACTAGGCTCAAACCAACCGATAGGAGAACGACATTATCGACCAAATAAAGCCTCAAATAGAGCCATCTCTGAACTGGACTGATAGTTGTTGTTGTAATACCACTACCCTCCAAAGTCAATCACACATGTTGTAAACATGTCCTCTAAATTTGGAATGTCGTGATAAGCTCCACACGGGTCCCCAACTCACTCTGAACAGCTCTCCAGAACGGGGAAGTGAACTGAGGGCCTCTATCTGATATAATGGAATAGGAACACCGTGCAACCACTCTATCTCCAGAATGTAAATATGATCCAATCTCTCTAAAGTTTAAGTAGTCATAATCGGAATAAAGTGTGCCGACTTGGTCAACCTATCAACAATGACCCATTCTTCATCAAACTTCTGCAAGGTCCAGGGCTACCTATCTACAAAGTCCATAATAATGCGCTCCCACTTCCACTCTGGTATAGGAATTTGCTGAAGTAAGCCACTTGGCCTCTGGTGTTCATTCTTAACCGGTTGGCAATTCAAACATCTAGCCACATACTCCATTATGTCTTTCTTCATCCTCCACCACAAAAAATGCTGCCTCAAGTCACGATACATCTTCATATCACCAGGATGAATGGAATATTGCAAACAATGTGCCTCATCTAGAATCCTCTCCCTCAGACCATCAACATTAGGAACACATAGGCGACCCTGGAGTCGCAGAACACCATTCTTGCCAATAGAAACCTCCTTGGCACTACCCTATAACACTGTGTCTCTGAGAACCTCCAAGAGTGGATCATCGAACTGTCGGGCCTTAATCTACCCCAATACCCTGGGAAAAGCGTTGCACGAATCGTCTGTAATAACCCCCTCCAAGAAATTCCTGATCTCGATCACTGAAGTAGGATGTGGCCACCTATGAATTGCCTCAATCTTCTTGGTATCCGCCTTAATACCCTCTCGTGACACAATATGCCTCAATAGTGCCACTGACTCTAGCCAAAACTCACACTTGGAGAACTTAGCATACAACTTCTAACCTCGCAAGGTCTGAAGCACTACTCTCAAGTGTTGCTCGTGCTCCCTTAGGCTACGGGAGTAGATCAAGATGACATCAATGAAGACGATGACAATCGAATAAATATAAGGTTTGAACACCCTGTTCATCAAGTCCATAAATGCTATTGGAGCATTAGTCAATCCAAAGGACACCATTAGAAACTCATAATGGCCATACTTGTACGGAAAGCAATCTTCGGAACATCTGAGTCCTGAATCCTCAACTAGTGGTGCCTGATCTCAAGTCGATCTTAGAGAACACCCTAGCACTCTGCAACTGGTCAAACAAATCATCAATGCACGGCAACGGGTACTTATTTTTTATGGTAGCCTTGTTCAGCTGGCGTCAATCAATACACATCCGCATGGTCCCATCCTTCTTCTTTACAAATAGCACTGGTGCACCCCAAGGTGACACACTTGATCTAATAAGCCCCTTAGCTAAAAACTCCTCAAGCTGCTCCTTCAACTCTTTCAGAGCCATATGGTACAGTGGAATAGGTATAGGCTGGGTACCTGGAGCCAAATCAATATCCCGATTCGGAGGCATGCCAGGAAGATCATAAGGAAATACATTCGCGAACTCCCAAACTACTGGAACTAAATCAATCATCAGAGACTCAACGGTGGTGTCCCGAACATAAGCCAAATAAGCCAAACACCCCTTCTCTACCATATGTCGAGCCTTCAAGAAAGAGATAACCCGACCTGATGTATCAACTACGGAACCTTTCCACTCCAACCCTGGAAACTTTTGCATAGCTAATGTAACAAGCTTGGCATGTAAATCAAGGGTGGCGTGGTATAAGAATAACCAATCAATGCCCAGGATGACCTCAAAGTCGATTACATCAAGCAATATGAGATTTGATCTAGTCTCGAAACCAGAGAATGTGACCACACATGAGCGGTAGATCTGATCCACAACCACAGAATCGACTACAGGAGTGGACACACGAACATGACTGTTTAACGGCTTAGGAGGAATAACCAGGGAACAAGCAAACAGAGATGATACATATGAATAGGTAGGCCCTGGATCTAATAATACCGAAGTATCTCTACCGTAGACGAAAATAATATCTATGATAACGAAATTTGAGGCTAATACATCTGGTTTGGACGAAAGGGCATAGAATCTGGCTGGACAGTTGGTTGGTTGGCCTCCACCTGATTGAACAGTAGTTAGCTAACATCTCCCTGTCTGGCCTCCATCTCTAGTACGACCTCTACCACCCAGTCCCTCACCTCTAGGCGGCTAGGCAACCGATGTTGTAATCATGGGTTGTTGCCCTGCGGCACTGCCTTTCCCCGAAGTCTGGGATAATACCTTCTAATATTACCCAGGTCTCCATACTCAAACAACCCTGCGATGGCAGCCTACTATCTAAACGGCTGACCCTGATGGCCAGTAGACCCACTGGAAGAAGCCTGAATAGCCGGTGAACGGTATGAACCCTCCAACATAGCACTAAAATAGGAACTAGAAGAACCTTGGGGGCCTGAATAACCACTGGAGGAACCCTGAGTAGGTGGTGGTGCTGAATATAGGGGTCTGTTGGTCTGACCCCTCCCAAGATGACCTCTATACCTAGTCGGGATAACTCTGAACACTCTAAAGAATCTACCTCTCTTATCCTGCTGCATCTACTCCTTACCTCTCAGACAGTAGCCCTCGATCCTCCGAGCAATCTCTACCACTAGCTGATAAGAAGTCCACATCTCTAGACATGTTAGTCCTAATGCCAGAATGCAACCCTACAACGATCCTCCGCACCCTCTCCATATCAGTAGGAAATATCATCAATGCAACGCGGGATAACTCAGAAAACCTCACCTCATAGTCTGTTACATACATTTGACCCTAATCAAGCTGCTCAAATTGATACCGTAGCTCTTTCCTCTCAAAGGATGGGATATACCTGTCTAGAAATAACAGCGTGAACTGACTCCAAATGAGCCTCCCAAGAACGTACGATTGCTACCATCTACGGGCCCTACCCTTCAGCTGGAAGTGGTAATGTCAACCCCATGCGACTCCAATATCCTCATGTTGTGCAGTCTGTCCCTACAACTATTAATGAAATCCTGGGTATCCTCATGACAGTTCCCTCCGAAGATAGGAGGGTGCCACCTGGTCCACATGTCTAATAACTTCTGTGGATCACCATAGGCAGCTGATCTGGGCTCGGGCTCCATTGCAACCACTAGCTGAGCCTCATCTACAGGTAGTGCACCCAGAGTCTAATACACTACAACTTCATGACCTAGAGCCTGAGCAATAGGGGTCTGGGCTTGCCCTCCTATATGTGATGTAGCTGGATTTGCTGGAAAAAACTAGCTTGGGTCATGGTGTCCATGACTGTAGCATACGACCTATGACCTCCTGGAAACCCGGTGTTTTCATAAAGTCTGCCAGGGTAGGCTTAGCTATCAGGCACCTCGCCATGCTCCTCAATGATAGGATCTCCCACAAGATCCATCGGTGGTGCTACTGGTACAGCTCTGGGACGTCCTCATCCCCTACCTCGAGCCGATGCCCTCCTTCGACCTTTGTCTCGGCCTCTAACAATGGGAGGAGCAGCTCCTCCTGAGTCTGGAACATCTACAGTGCATGTCCTCACCATTCGTGAGAGAATAAAATAGGAAAAATTAGCATACCAAACACTGAACGATATGAAATGAATAAAGAGTAGTTTATTAACACCATATAGCCTCTCAAAGATAAATACATATGTCTCCGTACTGATCCACAAGACTCTATTAGGTTTGCCCATGACTTGTGATTACCTAAATCTAACGCTTTGATACCACGTTGTCACCATCCAATTTCACTTCTGGTCGTGATGGCTCCCAATGCTGTTGTCAAACAAGCCAACGCGGAAATATTAATAAGTTCTAGTTTTACTTTTTCCAAAACGGTCACCAAAATCTCAAAGTTTGAATTTAAAACAAGTGGTAATTAGCATCGTACTATAGTAGTTATACAATATCAAAAAGAAATAGCCTACTAATGTGTGTGCAAGACCTATTGTCACAAGTATATGGGCATCTAGTAGAATACACAAAAGAATAAATCTATCCTACTGTCTGAAATAGAATAGACAGCCAAAAAGTACAGAAAGACTCCATCACATTGTTGGACAACATAGGAAAGGAGCAGTTCACCGTGGAATCTCGGACTGCGATCAAGTGTACGCACAAGACTAGTAACCAGATGTACCTACCTCAGATCCTATACAATTAAGTACAAAAGCGTAGTATGAGTACGTAAATAATATGTACCCAGTAAGTATCCTGTCTAATCTCGAAGAAGTAGATACGAATGGTCGACTTGACACTTACTAGGGTTAAATAATATAAGAAAGTGTTATACTATGCATGGATTCACAATTAAATAGCAATAGCATGAAATGATAAGTCCCTAGATAATATCATAGTTAGCCTTTTACATTTCAGGGCATTTAGCAAGTCAAGTCATGAATATGAATTCACATAGATATAATGCGCACACTACCCCGAAGTCGTACGGCCCGGTCAAACATAAAAAGAAATATGCACTGCAAGAAGGTTGAATAGAACGAACCATAAATGCATCTATTTTTACTGAGGAGATCGGCCCGATCCACAAATATCAATCATCATCAAGAGGGGAACATATGACACAATCATACATGCGTTCATATACATTTGTTTCCAATATCTAACAAGTCCTAAGTGATCTTATTAACATGAAATGATATAGGCATTTACAAACATAGCATGATACGGGTCCTAAACTACCGAGACAATTAACATAATAGTAGCTATGTACGGACTCCCGTCACCTTGTGCGTACATAACCCCCATAATTAGAAACACATGATTAATTAACTCATATATAAGGACAATTCCCTCTTACAAGGTTAGAAAAGAGACTTGCCTCGCTCCAAAGCGTACTCCCAATATCAAGAACGTGCTCAAACCCTCAATTTGAATCCCAACGATCCGAAACTAACTAAACGAGGTAGGAACTAGTCAATACAAGCTCAAGAGTTTGCATTGTGATTACTAAAGTAATTTTCCAACCATAAATACAAGTTTCCTAAAATCCGACCCCAGGCCTACGTGCCCTGGTTCTGATAGTTTTCAAAAAAAGTTGTTCTTTATAACCTAAGGATGAATAATATATGATTTCTACTTTGTAACATAAAAAATTTCGTGCTTAAATCTAACTTTTATCAAAACCCTAGGTTTTGCATTAATCCCTTAATTTTTGTGTTTTAATCTACTCGAGGTTCAATTATTAAGCTAGAAATAAATAGGATGAACTTACCTCAAGATGTCAGGTGTAAGTCTTCTCTCAAGAGCTCTAAAATTTCCCAATAAATGATTGAAAATAAGCAAAAATGACCTAGAGCCCGTAATAAGCCACTGACTCTAGTCAAAACTCACACTTGGAGAACTTAGCATATAGTTTCTGCTCTCGTAAGGCCTCAAGCACTACTCTCATATACTGCTCGTACTCCCTAGGCTACGAGAGTATATCAAGATGTCATTAATTAAGACGATGAAAAAGGTTTAAACACCTTGTTCATCAAGTCCATAAATGTTGCTAGGGCATTAGTCAAGCCAAAGGACGGCACTAGAAACTCATAATGGCCATATCTGGTAAGGAAATCAGTCTTCGAAACATCCGAGTCCTGAATCCCCAATTGGTGGTAGCCTAGTGCAACTGGCGGTAATCAATGCACATCCGCATTGTCCCATCCCTTTTCTTTACAAATAACACTGGTGCACCCCAAGGTGACACGCTTGGTCTAACAAACCCCTTAGCTAACAACTCCTCAAGCTCTCCTTCAACCCTTTCAACTCTTTCGGAGCCATACAGTATGATGGAATGGATATAGGCTGGGCACTTGGAGCCAAATCAATATCGCGATCTGATGGCATGCCAGGAAGATCATAAGGAAACACATAGGCCAACTCCCGAACTACTGGAACTGAATGAACCGTCGGAGACTCTATGGTGTTATCCGGAGCATAAGCCAGATAAGCCAAACACCCCTTCTCAGAAATCTATTTATTCTTTAATGTGTGAGATAGAAATACAAGAATATTCTTAAAATCGACAGTCCCTAAAAGCAATGTATGCGTTGTTATTCACCGTATGCTAATTCATATAGAGCCTGTTTAGGTTGGCTTGTTTTAAGTCTTTTAAAAACTTATTTTTAAGCTAAAATGATAAAAACAAGACTAAAGTAAAAAGTTAGAATTCCTAACTTATGACTTCAAAATTATTTTGACTTAAAAATCACTTAACAAGCTCATCCAAACGGGCTCATAGTACATTGTTATTCATTTTCTAATTGTTATATTACTGACCATTGCATAATAATTGTTGCATTATAATGCTTGACCAAATGACGCTTAAGGTGTTGTCCCTTTCAAGTACGGATATAGTATTCAATTTAATAAAAGTTGCAGGTTAAAATATATAAATTAAATATCTTTAAAATGTCACTACTCATTCTATAAATTAGTAAAATTTCACTTAATATAACTAAGAACAAGTTATATGTTCATAACAGAAGGATACTACAAAAAGGAAGTTTCATTGGTAATTTGAAGTTGGACCGCTTGACGTTATAAAAAGCAGCACTTACACCATGTGAGATCTTACTAATCAAAAGTGAGTTCAAATTCATAGTCTTATGACACACTTTACTATTTAAATATATATTCAAATGTAAGTCATTCAATTTTGATAAAAACAAATGAGGTTTAAGTGCCATCCACCATTTCATACCAAAGGAGAAAAAAAAAGAAAAAAATCAAACGATCGGTTAGTTGGTCAAAATTAATTATATTTGTAAGCTAAAAAATTTATAATATATACACACATATATAAAAATATACATTATGTTGGATATTATTTTTGGGAGCTACTAAAAATATATTCCCCTCCGGTCTACTTTAATTGATTTTTTTGTGGTCCTAATATTTAATTTTTTCAGATATAATAAAGGAATTAACTTCTTCTTTTCAAAGTCTTTCTTGGAGTAACAAGTTGTTTTTTGTATTTTTAATTAATAAATTATGGTTGATATGCTTAATTTATTATTAATTAATGCCAAAAATTTAAAATAGATTTCTTATTATATATAAAAATAACCAAAAAATTATTTAATATGAAATTGAGGGAGTATCTTTCTTTTAAAAAAAAAAGGAAATAGCGCAACAAATAAGATGCTCAATTCTCAAATTCTTTATGCCTTGTCAAGTTGTCATTTCATATCTCTAGCTGCTTCAATTGCTCCTCCCCTTTCTCCCTCCATATTTATGTGCTCTCCTATGAAAGGTTGTATCATACAACATTGCAACCACTGTAGATTCTGCATCCTACACTGGAACCCCCCCTCCCCCCCCCCCCAAATCACCCCCCGGCACCCTTTGTCTTCTCTCTCTGTGCCAAAGAAATAAAAAAAAATTGGTTTTTGAAGATGGATGGAATTTAAGAAAAAGAAGCATTATTTTATTTCCTTGCTCATTTCAAAAAGAAAATTGTGCAAAATTCAGTCCACAAAAAATAATGCTTCTTTTGCAGAGAATCGCGATTGATAAAGGAAGAACCCTATGAGTTCTTATGAGTTTTTGTAACAATTTCAAGTTAATATACACGATAACTGAACCTACGATATATAAAAATTATTACATTTACAGAACACAACCTTTGCACTAGATACTCCCCTAATAAGGGTACGTTAGAGGTAGATCTGTTAAGAAGTTGAAATGGGGTAGATAAAACTTATTTTCGACGACATAGGCGTAATATGACCCATTTCCTTACATCAATTTAGAAGGACCAATTGTAACAAGTTGTTATCCTTTTTGGTTTACTAATTTCGCTTATTAATTATATTAAGTTATTTATAATCATCTTTTATTGATTTGATAGTTGAAAAATTCTTTTGCACTCTCTGTATTTAGAAAGTTAAACTCACATACAAATGAATTTAAATGACATATATTGACTGCTAAAATTCAGTGATATTATACAAATATTCTTGACATCAAATAAACGACATGGTTATAATGAAGGGGAGCCTCAACATAACTGGTAAAATTACGGTCATATAATAAGGAGGTTATGAGTTCGAACCGCGAAAATAGCCTCTTACAAAAATAAAGGATGAGGCTATGTACGATAAACCCTTGTGGTCCGATCCTTCCCCGTACCCTTCGTATAATGGGAGCTTAGTGCACCAAGCTGAAACTATCGTATAAATATTTTTTCACTATGAATACATAGAACACCAAGAAAGCGGCGTACCGGAAGCTAGTGGAAAGCATTGACAAGTAGGAAAAAAGGTCTAATAGGGAGCGGTATAAATTGGCTAGAAAGGAGGCAAAGTTAGCGGTTGCAATGGCTAAGAATGCAATATTTAGTTGTTTATATGAAGAACTTGAGGGTAAAGGCAGGGAAAAGAGGCTGTTTAGGCTAGCCAATGTAATGATAAAGGCCCGTGACTAGGACCAAGTGAAATGCATCAAGGACGAAGAAGATGGAGTTTTGTTGGATGAGGAGCATATTCGTCAAAGAAAGTAGACTTACTTCCATAGTCTCTTTAATGAGGATGGGAACAGAGACATTGTTCTGAGTGATATGGGATCCTCCGAGATTCGTTGCGATTTTAGGTATTGCAGGCGGATTATAGTTGAGGAGGTTGTGGGGCTATGCGTAGGATGAGCAGGGGTAGAACGATCGAGCCAGATGAAATCTCGGTAGAGTTTTAGAAGAGTGTGGGAAGAGTGGGCTTGGAGTGGCTTAATATGTAATTTAATGTTATTTTTAGGACGAAAAAGATGCCAGAAGAGTAGAGATAGAGCACGATGACTCATGTGTACAAGAATACGGGTGATATCCAAAGGTGGGAGAGGGTGGTGGAGCTAAGGGTGAGGAGAAGGGTATCTATATCTGAGAACCAGTTCGGGTTTATACCATGGCGTTCGACTACGGAAGTCAGTCACCTTGTTAGGATATTAATGGAACAATATAGGGAGAGGAAGAGAGACCTACATATGGTGTTCATCGATTTAGAAAAAGCTTACGATAAAATCTCGAGGAGGTATTGCGGAGATGTTTGAAGGGTAGAGGGGTACTTGTGGCCCACATTAGGGTGATTAAAGAAATGTATGAGGGAGCAAAGACTCGTTTGAGGACAGCAGAAGAGGTCTCTGACCATTTTTCGATCATGATGGGGTTGCATCAGGGGTCGGTACTCAGCCCTTTTTTATTTGCCTTGGCGATTGATGTTTTGACTCGCTATTTAAGGGGAGGTGGCGTGGTGCATGTTATTTGCAGACGATATTATTTTGATTAGTGCAAGACGATGGCTAACACGTGCTAGAGGCGTAGAGGCAGACCTTGGAATTGAAAGGTTTCAAGCTAAACAAAACTAAGGCAGAATACTTGGAGTGTAAGTTTAGTGGTGCTACTCAAGGAGTGGAAATGGAGGTGAGACTGAATTCACAAGTCATCGGGAGAGGGGGGAGGGGGGAGGGGGGAGGGGAGAGTTTTAAGTACCTTGGGTCTATTGTACAGGGGGGTGGGGGAAGAGTGGGATGGATGAAATGGAGACTTGCTTCCATTGCTTTGTATGGCAAGAAGGTATTAATAAAACATAAAAGATATGTTTTATAGAGCGGGGGTCTGATCGATGATGTTGTATGAGGTTGCGTCTTGGCTAGTCAATAGTTTTCATGTCCAGAAGATGAAGGTAGTAGAGATGAGAATGTTGAGATGAATGTACGGGTACACTAGATTAGATAGGATTCAAAATGAAGTTATCGGGATAAGGTGGGTGTGGCCCCTATTGAGGACAAGATACGGGAAGTGCGCATCTTAGATGGTTTGGACATGTTAGGAGGAGAAGCACAGACGCTGCAATAAGAAGGTGTGATAGGTTGACATTGGAATGCCTTAGGAGAGGTAGAGGTATGCCGAAGAAGAGTTGGGGTGAAGCGATTGGGCATGGCATGGCGTATTTATAGTTGACCAAGGACATGACCTGTGGAGGTCTAAGATTAGGATACTAGGTTAGGTAGTCCATATTATTGATACTAGTAGTATTAATACGTACTCTCGCATTTGATTGTTAGTAGGCTTATTAATTTGAATACCTATTTTTTAACTATCTTGTTGTGTATGCTGATTTTACATAATTTTTTGGTACCTAGCTTGCCTGAGCCAAAGGTCTATTGGAAATACCTCTCTACCTCTACAAAGATAGGAGTAAGCTTTGCGTACACACTACTCTCCCCAGACCCTATTATGTAGAATTATATTGGGTATGTTATTGTTGTTGTTGTTTATGAATACATAAAACTTAAACTCTATATATATATATATATATATTGAGCATTCAGCTTAGGGGGTTTTGGGAGGGGTGGGGTGGGGTAGAGGTGTAGAGAGGAGATGTAACAGTGCAAAACGTGAAGTTATCACAATGAGACATTACATGAACAAATCTAAACAGCATCAAAGAAGCCTTTATTGAACTAGATGAATAGCCTTTCATAAAAAATCACAAGTTGATTTGACGGCATTGTAAGTAGTAGAAAACTCTGACTAAAATTTACACCAGCATAAAGCTCTCTACTTTATTTAACCTCAACTTTTTAACTTCTTTTAGTACGTACAATATGCATGGGAACTGTAAATATGCTATGATGCCTTTAATTCGTTTTTTGATAGACTTGACTCGACTGAACCTACAAAATGCTTGTTTTTGGCCAGATGTTAGTCATATCCATAGTTATTTACAGAAGCTTTCAGATTTATGCAGAAACTTGTTGGAATTAAGGCGGTTGGTTGTCGCGGTTCCGAATCGGAACCGGACCGGAACCGTGGCCCTGCCGGCTCTGTCGATTTCGGCGGCCCGGTTCCGACGGTTCCGATTCTACCGGTTTCAGGGAACTGTCATGGCCGGTTCTACCCGTTGGAACCGCTAGAACTGGACCCGCCAGACCCGAAATCGTCTGGCGGTTCTGGACCGGTTTTGGCGGTTCCGGTCCGGTTCAGACGGTTCTAACGGTCATTTAAAAAAAAAATTTAAATAATTTCAGTAAAGGCTCTTTGCAAAAAGTTACCGTTTGGAAGTTTAAAAAATAGCTATTTGGCCCCAAACTTTATATAATTACACTATTTTTCATTTCTCAACTATAAATACCCCCTCATTCTATCATTTTTATTCACCAATTCATCAATATCTCTCAATCTCTCTCAAGCTCTCTTCAATCTTTCTAGTGCAAGTGCTTAATTTATTGTTGCAAATTCGTGAAAAATTGTGAAGTTGTTGAATTGAAATTTTCAAGTGTTCAAGTTCAACAATTTTCAATTTTCAAGAAATTGTTCGTCAATCCGGTAAACTCGTTTCAACTCTTACGTGCTAATAGTATTTTTTTGTGCTTTTAGTTTGCTTAATTCTAATTAGTATGGCATTTTCGTTGAAAAAAATGTTCGGCAAAGGAAAAGGTAAAACCGGTGAAAGTAGTGGCCAAAATACTACCCCTCCCCCGGCTCCCCGACCTAAAAAAGATAAGCAAGTTGAAAGTAGTAGCCAACCTAGATGTCCTAATGAACCCTTCGTAATACTTGATAGTGGTCACCCTTGTTGTCAATTTACCGATAGTGAATTTCTACATGATGTTGCAGTAAGTGATAGATTAGATGATGATATTATGAATGCTCTTTATCCTAATGAACCTATCTTAGAGGAAAATGAGGATGATGATGATGAAACACAAGCTCTAGTAGATTTAGATGATACACCTACTAGTCCTGCTCATAACTTAGGTAATGAACCGCTACACCCACCTGTACAAACTCCCACTTTTAGTAGACAACCTCCTAAACGTACAGAAACATCATTAGTTTGGCAATTTTTTAGTCAACTAAGAGAACAAAATAAGGCTAAGTGTAAATCTTGTGAGAAATTACTTGTTCATAGGTATACTGGAGATCGTAGCGGCACGTGTAGTTTGATTAAGCATATAAAATTACACCCTAGAGATAAGGCTAGATATTTGCAATTGAAAGCGTAACAAGAGGGGAGGACAAGTGTTGATTCTCAAGTTAACCCAAGTACTGGTTCAAATCTAGTTCAACCAAGAATAAACACTATCACCGAAGGTATTTTATATTACGATCCAAATAAGGATCGTGAAGAATTAGCAAAAATGATTACTGTTATGTGTTTGCTTCTAATCCTGCATGGATTCATTATATTAGAAGAGTATTTAATCATACTTATAAAGGTTGACCTCGCGCAACAGTTAAGGCCGATATTTATAAATTCAAGCATGAATATGAACAATATTTGCGCTATTTATTTACTCATATAAGTAATCGTATTTCTATTACAACTGATATTGGTAGAAGTGGAAATGATTGTGATTATCTAACTGTAACAAGTCATTGGATAGACGAAGACTGGACAATGCAAAAACGCATAATTGCACATAGAAGAATTAATTCACGGTACATGGATAGGTTTATAGCTAACACTATTTCAGATATATGTAGATATTTTTGCTTTAGTGATAAAATAATGGTAATTTTCATGGATAATGCTTCTAGCAACACTAGTGCAATAGGCATGCTAACAAAAACACTTAATCATGCATTTAGTAATATTTTCCATGTTAGATGTATTTGTCATATTTATCATTTAATTGTTGGTGATGGTATGCGAATATTAAACATAGAAATTGAAAAGGTGAGAATGGCTCTTAATTGGCTATTTTATTCAAACCGTAGAAGTAGACTTAGAGAATATTTTTAAAAATGTGACGAAGATGGCCTTAGAGAAAAAAAGGTTCATAAACCTTGTCCGGCTAGGTGGAATTACATGTACGAAAGTTTGGTAGTGGCATATGAATATAGAAACCCAATTAATGCTACGTTTAATTCTCGGGTAAGTGGTGATGATGATGATGAAATGCTGACTACCCAAGATTGGACTAATGTTAAAATTCTTTTAGATTTTTTAGAACATAAGTGGCTACAAATGCTTTTTCTGGACAATATTATCCGACTATTTCTAACTGTTTAGTTTATATTGCCGCACTTGCTGATTTGTTTGTTGATTTTAGCGAGGGTGGGGATATTTATGAACTTGCAATAAATGAAATAAAAAAAAAGTTTAAAAAATATTTTTTTCCAATCCCACCTATTTTTGGTGTAGCTGCTATGTTAAATCCAACAATGAAATTAGGAGGTCCTCTCTTTTGGTATTCTAATATTTATCGAGCTTTAGATCTTTCAGAAGACGAAATTGCTACACTAGCTGATGTGAAAGCATCAATAAAAGTTAATGCTCAAACTGTTTTTAATGCTTATAAACAGGTGTTAGAGCATGCTAGGCCAAATATTTCAATCCCTACTTCGTCTACATCACAATCATCTAAAAGAGCTGCTGGCTTAACAGCTCTTAAATCGTGAGCGGAGTTCAGAGGTACTCAAGGTGATAATTTTGATGAAATTTCCCATCTAAATGAGCTTCAAGTTTACTTGTCACAGGGACTAGAAAAGGAGAATCTAGACGGCTCTTTCGACCTTTTGGAATGGTGGAAGTCAAGGGAAAAGCATTTTCCCGTTCTTGCAAGGATGGCTCGGAATATTCTGTCAATTCAAACGTCAACTGTTGCATCGGAGAGCGCTTTTAGTCAAGCAAGACTACAACTAGGTGATCACAGAGCGTCGATGCGGGAGAGCTTGAAAAAATCAGTGCTTTTTCAAGATTGGATCCGTGCAGAAAGAAGGAACTTTGGCATAGCAGAATCACAACCAGCAATAGATGAGGCATATGAAGAAATGATAGCAGAACTTGCTGAGGAAGCAACTTCACCCGGAAGTGGTGATGAACAAGCTTCATTTCCACCACCGCCAACACAACAACCTCCCAACCTTGACGGTTTTATGAGATTTGTTAGAAATACAATAGTACCATGTTGTGCTCATTCCATTGGGGGAAGGAAGACTAAGAAAGATATGCCATTTTGGTCAATAAATATGCTCTTTATCATATCCTTGAATATCTTTTTTCTCAATATTTCTTTGTCTTTACTTCGATATCAATCCTTGAATATTTATATAACATACAATATATAACATACAACACAACATACTAATGACAACATTCTTTTATCAATATATACTACTTATATACAATTTATACTAATTACTAACTACAACACAATATACACTACTTATATACAATATATACTACATACAATATATACTACTTATATACAAAATATACTACTTATATACAATATATACTAATTACTACAACACAATATATAATATACTAATAACTTAGTATACCATATAAAATATATTCTACACTATACTAATGACTACTATACAAGATATTGAATTAAAAAAAAAAATTCAGACCCGCCAGAGCCGCCATAATCGGAACCGCATGGTACCTGGAACCGTCACGGGCCGGTTCCACCATGAGAACCGCCAGATCCGGAACCGCCAGAACCACCAGAACCGGAACTGACAGAACCGGAACGCCAGACCCAAATAGACCCAGAACTGGAACCGGATACAGCCTTAATTGGAATTTGGAAATTAAGGTTATGAAAGATGAACTTTTTTTTGGTCCATTCCGTTCAATATTACTTAATTAGGATTCTAATCCATAATCCATCAGCCAAAACTTGGAAAATTTATACCCTAAAAGATAATCACATTTTATTAGCTGCAAATATTATTTTGAAAAGAGGTTACTTCTCTTCAATAATTCATTGGCCACAAATTGGACCTTTTATACCGAAAAAACTGGTGAAAGTAGTATGTGCTAACTAATATTCGGAATGCTAATTGAAAAATAGCTAGGGTTTGTGAACTTATTGATAAATAACCACTGTTTAGCTGAAATACGGAAAGTTTCAGCATGATATGTTGGAATTTGTTGCTCATGCATATAATTTTGGTTAGTTCTTACCCCTATGTCACTAAATACGCTATTTAGTTACAATATTTTCTTTCTCTCTCTACTTTGATATATGTAATTTTCTTCCCTCATTCTCTGAAAATACAGTGCCCAATCTAATTCACTTCTCTCGACCGCACCATCTCTTCCCTCCTTCCTCCTCCTTCCGCTGCCACTTTTGCCATTCATATCCACTTCCCCCGCCTTCTGCTACCTCACAAATGGAAACTCAAAACTTTTTTTATTACACTCATAAAAATCCATATAAACCACAAGAATAAGAAAAGGATTTTTTTTAATCAATTCCTTCCCTTCCCTAAATCTATTGACATATTAGACGTAATATCAATAATTCAATAATGGAGTGGCATCGGTTTGATGTCACTGTGATCTCCGCCGTAGGCATAATAAATGTCAATTACTTTTCCATAATGGATGTTTATTGATCGCTGCCAACTCGACGCTATACCAAGGTAGGAAGAGGGGGTCGCAGTAGCTTTTACCTGATTTGAGGGTCGGGATTAATTTTTCTCAGGGAGCTAGTGATGGAGTTGGATTTTCTATCTAACCGAGAGATATGTTTGTACTTCTAATATCACTTTGAACATATTTTTAGGTTTTCAAATTATAACTACTATTATCTAACTATTAATTGCAACTAAATTATACTACAAGACGATTGCTAAGTCGTATTTAATGGAAGGAAAGACACCAAGGTCATGACATTACCTAGGTGGCTAATTGACGAGTATCATCTCACCAACTAGTAACGAACTCCTTGGCCCTTCTATAACCGTTGCACAATTTTACCCACTCTCACACCTCTCAGTAGAGAGAGTGATTTTGCCATATTTACTCTCTCGAGACTAAATGAGTAGGAAAATTAGACCAAGCAACTAGAGTTCAAGTAGGGTGATTACTCTCTCAAGATTTAACCCGCTACTTGGGACTATCATTTCTCATGAACCAATCCTAATTTCTTGTTGGGTCAATTTTGAGGTCACAGACTCTCTTTCTCAAGAAGAGCTAAACCCACAAAGCTTGAATCAGTATTGCAACCACCAATTCTAAATAAAAATATAAAATCAATCCAAATAGCAAACACCCATAATCGATCTAAACCTAGATGGCAACACCCATCAATTACCCACACTAGGGTTAAGCCACAACCCTAGCTAATGGGTTTAGCTGCACATGCTCAAGGAAGAAAATGAAGAAATAGATGAAGAATTAAGCAAATTAATTAATTGCAAAAATGAAATTACAAGATTCTATCATAAAATTAAAGCTAAAGTGCCAAAAATGGCTTCAATATCGAGTCTCACAAGCGCAACTCAGTCTGGAGCTAACAAATGACCTAAAAATAGTAAAATATTTTATTTATACTAGGCTGGAAAAACTGGACAAAAATACCCCTGCGAGGTCAGTGCGGGCCGCACAAAATGGATCGCGGCTGCACTGACTCATTAACTTCAACTTTCAGCTTCTCTGATCTTTGAGGACTGACGACCGCGTGGATTGAACCGCAGCAGCGAAGGCAACAGGCGCGGTCCCTACAAGCTTGACTGCGGACCACGCGGCTTGACACTTGGGATTTCACATCTCTCTAAACCACTGCCTCGCGGACTGCACCAAAAGGTAGTACGGCCGCGAAGCCTTCACCACAGACCGCGTAATGTGTACCACGGCCGTAGCCTTAGGCCCAAAGT
The DNA here is from genome assembly GCA_034376525.1 of Nicotiana benthamiana. Taxonomy (NCBI): domain Eukaryota; kingdom Viridiplantae; phylum Streptophyta; class Magnoliopsida; order Solanales; family Solanaceae; genus Nicotiana; species Nicotiana benthamiana. The sequence continues at coordinate 49,692,712 of CM067330.1, read as the reverse complement.
AGCCATGTCTCTAAGCCTCCTAGTGCAGGTGCATTCACTTTTGCGCGGTCCGCACTAGGTCCTCTTTTTCTCAATTCACTTAATATTTGATACTTGAGCAGGTTTCACTCATTTTGAGCCGATCTTTGACATTTCATCACTTTGTCGATCAAACTTGCAATCAAGCACAACTTGTTTTCATTTTGGGACTATTTATTACAATTTATAACCAAAGCACAGGCAAGTAGGGGCATTAAACAGATTAAAATCCCTAGTTATCAACTCCTCCAAACTTAAGCTTTTGCTTGTCCTCAAGCAAACAAAATAAGACTCACACCTTAAAGGAAAATCCAAGTAATTCCAGCTATCTTAAAGTAACCTCAACAAGCATCAATTATGACTAACAATTGCCCCCAATACGAATTCATCATTAACACATTTAAACTTTGAAAGACCATGGATTAAGTGTGACACAAGAGCATCAAGAGTTGACTCATTACATCAAAGAACTTTTCTTAATTACTTTGGTCATTGTGGAACCCAAACTCACACATCCTCAACTCTCCCTAAGCGAACCTCACCTTTTTTAGTATTGACACATAAACCAGGGTTAATGGAATTTCACTCGTCTCTCTCAAGAAACAGGTCACAAGTCCGACTCTAAGTACCATATGTTTGCCCCATATGTAAGTATCCACTAATGTAGGCTTCCTTCAACTCAAGATCATATAGCGCTTTTGTGGAGTCATTGTGAAGGCTTTTGGGTAAGGGTAGGACATATTTTTATTCAAGTGGGTTCAATCTTCCCTTAAGCACTTCTTTTGATTCTATTTTCACAATGCTCTTGACTTTTTTGGTCTTTTTACTTATTTCTAAGGAGTTAGAGAGACACATTGTCACTCTTTCTTATGCAATTCCAAACGTTTCTCCTTTTTTTACTTTTTCCGCACCTTTTTCACTTTTGTTTTTCCTTGGATCCCTTTTTATTCTTGTTTACATTGGGCTTTTTTTTCTTTTTCTTTTCTTTCTTTTTCATTACCTTTTCTTTTCTTCTCTTATGCGCCTTTTTACCACTTTGTTTCACTCCCGCCTCCCCCCACCCCCAAACTTATACTTTTTCCAAGTGCTAAAGGAAAGATTTGGGTGCCAAGAGAGGGTATCATTGAGAGCGGCTATAGACTTGTCTTATGGTTCTTGAAAGAAAAAGGCCGGCTCAAAGGGTTGACTATGGATCTTATGAATCGTCTATGGATTTGTTTAAACAATTATTTGGATCAAGGAGAGCCTATAATCACTTCTCAAGTCAAATTTCACACAATACTCCACCCTTGGAAAGAACCGTGGCATTAAGAAAACTAAGGGTTTATTGAAAACGCCATAACAGAACTAAAAGCTACGAGCTTATCTAAAAAGCTAAAAACAAAAAATTTTTGCGAAAATAGAAAATAGAATGAATATGTACAATAGGGGATGAGAATATACAATGGGGGATGAATATATACAGAAATGTAATTTTATATACAGACCAAAGAGAGAATAAAAAGTACGAGAAAAGTGGTTCAATGTAAAGTTATATACAAACCAAATAGAAAATCAACAAGAACATAAACTAAGTCAACTAATATATACAATCATCCGGGTTTAGGGTTGTGACAAGTTGGTATTAAAGCCTAGGTTACATAGGACTTACGAGTTGTGAGCAGGTTTAGTGGAGTCTCACAGACCAGTACGAATACGTCTGTATTTATCCTTGAGAGACTGCAAACCCTTTAGGAAAACTTCATATTCTTGAAATTCTTGTTGTGCGAATTTGTTGATCCAAGTACGAAACTTCTGTTATCATGTTCCCTCACAGATGGTGAGGACACGCACCACCGGTCAGCATGGACGACCTCCAGTACTACTAGTTGTGGCCACTAGAGGCCGAGGACGCGGTCGTGGTCATGGTAGGGGCAAGGGTGTGCCATGTACAGAAGCTAGGGCAGCACCTGCAGATCCACCAGCTGCTCCAATTCGGGATCAAGTCCCAGTTGTGGACGCTCCATCAACACCAGCTCAGGTACAAGCTGTGCCCGTTGTGATTTTGGATCTTCAGGAGGCCTTGGCTCCGATTCAATCAGTTTGCACTGGCCTAGATCAGGCGGTCTCAGTTACTACAGTTGTAGCTACTTCTCAGGCGGGGGGAGGCAATTAGACTCCCGCTGCTTGCACACCTGAGCAGGTCATGCAGGGACTTTAAACACCAGGGGAACATCTAGCTTAGCCGATTGCAGCTGCTCTGGACTATATAGTTCCTACAATGCCAGAGGATGAGTAGCGTAGGTTGGAGAGGTTTGGTAGACTTAATCCTTCGACCTTCAGTGGTGTAGAGGGCGAGGATGCCCAGGGTTTCTAGGATAAGTTTTCGAGTATGCTTCATCCAATGATTATTCTGGAGACCAGCGAGGTCGCTTTCACTATATATCCATATTCTGGAGCTGCCTTCACTTGGTGGGAGGCTTTTAAGAGGAGTAGGCCTTTGGTGTAGCACCCTTTAACTGGCAACATGTCTCTATTTGTTTTTTTGGAGAAGTTTGTGTCGCAGTCTCGCAGAGAGGAACTGCGCAGGCAGTTTGAGTGGTTGTGTTAATGAGAGATGACTGTGATGCAGTATGAGATGAGTTTCTATAAGTTAGCTTGTCATACGATTTGGTTAGTTCCAACAGATAGAGAGAGGATTAGGAGGTTTGTTGATGGCCTCACTTATCAGCTTCATATTCATATGACCTGAGAGCGGGTGACTAGTGCTACATTTGAGGAGGTTGTAGACATTGCTCGTGATATTGAGTATGTTCATCGCTATGAGAAAGAGAAGAGGGAGACCAAGATGCCTCGAGGATCTGGTAGTTATGGCGGTGTTCCTTCAAGAGGTTTTCAGCACGGTAGAGGCCGTCCATTCATGAATGCTCAGCCAGCTTGCCCAGGGTATCGCAGAGGGTCATGGGGTCATGGTTCTGACAATTCTCATCAGGGGCAGTCATCACTTAGTGCCCTTCCAGCTCAAAGTTCATCCTGTGGCCCATCAGTTTAGGGCTCTTCTATGCCAGGTGCATCAGATAGTCATTTTGGTGCTAGGGGTTCCCTTCAGTCCCTGTCTTCAACACCTGGGAGTTGCTATGAGTGTGGAGAGATGGGTCATATGTGGAGGCAGTGTACTCATCGTCTTGCGAGTTCATCTCAGCTAGGAATTCAGCCACCGGCTTCAGCACCAATTACTTCACCACCATCCCTCATCCATCTATGGGTGGAGGTCATACAACTATGGCTCACCCTAGAGGGGGATATCGATTAGGTAGCGGTCGGGGCCATTTCTATGCACTTCCAGCTAGACTTGATGTTATTTCTTTTGATGTTGTTATTACAGGTATTGATTCAGTATGCCACAGAGATGCCTTTGTATTATTTGATCTCGATTCCACCTTTTCTTATGTGTCATCATACTTTGCTCGTTATTTGGATACGTCCCGTGAGTCTCTTGCTATACCTATTCATGTATCTACTCCGATCGGCGATACTGTTGTTGTAGACCGTGTGTATCGATCATGTGTAGTGACTATTATGGGTCTGGATACCCGAGTGGATCTTTTGTTATTATGTATGGTGGATTTCAATATCGTTTTGGGCGTGTATTCGCTGTCTCTGTGTCGTGTTATTCTGGACTGTCACGCTAAGATAATGACATTGACTACACCGGGTGTTGCCACGAATTGAGTGGTGAGATTTGACTGATTATGTTCTCAGTAGGGTAATTTCATTCTTATAGGCCCAATGTATGGTTGGTAAGGGTTGTCTTTCGTATCTAGCCTTTGTTAGGGATGTCGGTGTAGAGACTCACAGTATTGATTCTGTTCCAGTTGTGAGGGATTTTTTTGATGTGTTTCCTGTATACCAGTCGGGCATTCCACCAGACAGGGATATTGACTTTGGTATTGAACTGGTGTCAGGCACTCAACCCATTTTTACCGTATCGTATGGCACCAGTGGAGTTGAAGGAGTTAAAGGAGAAGCTTTAGGAACGCCTTAATAAAGGATTCATCCGGCCTAGTGTGTCACCTTGGGGTGCACAGGTTCTATTTGTGAAGAAGAAGGATGGGATTATGAGGATGTGCATAGATTATAGGCAGTTGAACAAACTAACAGTTAAGAACAAGTATCCTTTGCCTCATAGATGATTTGTTCGACCAGCTTCAGGGAGCAAGAGTGTTCTCCAAATTTGATCTCCGTTCAAGTTATCACCAGTTGAATTTCAGGGACTCGGATATTTATAAGATGACTTTTAGGACCTGATATGATCATTATTAGTTCTTGGTGATGTCGTTTAGGTTGACCAATGCCCCATCAACTTTCATGCATTTGATGAACAGTGTGTTCCGACCTTATATCGACTTGTTTGTCATAGTATTCATTGATGATATTCTGATATTCGCGTAGTCAAGAGGAGCACGCGGAGCATTTGAGGGTTCGGTTGCAAAGAATGAGGGAGGAGAAGCTTTATGCAAAATTCTCCAAGTGTGAGTTTTTGCTCAGTTCAATGGCTTTCTTGGGGCACGTGTGTCCAGTGGGGGTATTCGGGTTGATCCGAAGAAGATAGAGGCAGTTCAGAGTTGGCCCAAACCATCCTTAGCCACAAAGATTCATAGCTTTCTTAGTTGGCAGGCTATTATCGCTGGTTTGTTCATGGGTTCTTATCCATCGCATCACCCTTGACCAAGTTGACTTAGAAGGGTGCTTCATTTATATAGTAGGATGAGTGTGAGGAGAGCTTTCAGAAGCTCAAGACAGCCTTGAACATGGCTCCAGTGTTTGGTTTGCCATCAGTTTCATGTTCATATAACGTGTATTCTGATGCTTCAAGAGTTGGTATTGGGTGTGTATTAATGAAGGAGGGTAGATTTATTTCTTATGCTTCTCATCAGTTGAAGCCCCATGAGAAGAACTACCCCATTCATGATTTGGAGTTGACTGCCATTGTGCACACGTTGAAGATTTGGAGGCATTATTTGTATGGTGTATCTTGTGATGTGTTTACTGTAATCGTATCCTCCAACACTTGTTCAAGTAGAAGGATCTTAATTTGAGGCAGTGGAGGTGTTTGGAGTTGCTAAAGGATTATGATATTACTATATTGTACCATCCGGGGAAGGCCAATATGGTGGCCGATGCTTTGAGCCGAAAGGCGGTGAGTATGGGATGTTTGGCATATATTGCAGTTGGGTAGAGACCTCTTGCAGTTGATGCTTAGGCCTTGGCCAATCGGTTCATGAGGTTCGATATTTTGAAGCCCAGTCAGGTATTGGCTTATGTGGTTTCTCGCTCTTCCTTATATGATCGCAATCGAGAGCGCCAGTATGATGATCCGCATTTACTTGTCCTTAAGGATAGGGTTCAGCATGATGATGCCATAGATGTGACTATTGGTGATGATGGAGTATTGAGGACGTAGGGCCGGATTTGTGAGCCCAATGTGGATAGGCTTCGTGAGTTGATTCTGGAGGAGGCCCATAGTTCTTGGTATTCCATTCATCCTGGTGTTGTGAAGATGTATCAGGATCTGAGACAACATTACTGGGGGAGGAGAATGAAGAAAGACATTGTGAGATTTGTAGCTCAGTGTCTCAATTTTCTACAGGTGAAATATAAGCATTAGAGACTAGGTAGCTTGCTTCAGCGGACGGATATTCCAGAGTGAAAGTGGGAGTGGATCACCATGGACTTTGTAGTTGGGCTCCCACGGACTTTGAAGAAGTTCAATGCTATTTGGGTGATTGAGAATCGGCTGACCATGTTTGCGTACTTCATTCATGTGTGTATTATTCAAAGGGATTGGCATAGATCTATATTCGGAGATTGTTCGTTTGCATGGTGACCCAGTTTCCATAATTTCAGATAGGGCACTCAGTTTACTTTGTAGTTTTGGAGGTCAGTGCAGCAAGAGTTGGGTACTCAGGTTGAGTTGATCACGACTTTTCACCCTCAGACAGACGAACAGTCCAAGAACACTATTTAGATATTGGAGGACATGATGCGTGCTTGTGTCATTGATTTCGGAGGGTTATGGGATCAGTTTCTACCTCTTTTTGAGTTTGCTTATAATAATAGCTACAAGTCGAGTATTCATATAGCTCCATATGAGGCTTTGTATAGGAGGCGGTGTAGATCTCCAGTTGGTTGGTTTGAGCTGGGGGAGCTGGCTACTAGGGACAGACTTGGTGTAGTGTGCTTTATAAAAGGTGAAGATAATTCAGGAGAGGCTTCATACTACGCAGTCGAGGCAAAAGAGTTATGCTGACAGGAAGGTTTGGGATGTGTCCTACATGGTTGGTGAGAAGGTTATGTTGAAGGTTTCGCCCATGAAGGGTGTTATGATATTTGGGAAGAAAGGTAAGTTTAGTCATTGGTTCATTGGGCCTTTTGAGGTGCTTCGGAGGATTGGGGAGGTGGCTTATGAGCTTGCTTTGCCACCCAGCTTGTCGAGTATGCATCCGATATTTATTGTTTCTATGCTCTCGAAGTATATTGGTGATCTGTCTGATGTTCTAGATTTTAGCACGATTCAGTTGGATGGTGATTTGACTTATGATTTGGAGACATCAGCTATTTTGGAGAGTCAGGTTCGAAAGTTGAGATCAAAGGATATAGCTTCAGTGAAGGTGCAGCGGAAAGGTCAGCCCGTGGAGGAGTCTACCTGGAAGATCGAATGGAGATGGAGAGCGGATATTCTCACATATTTGAGGCTTCAAGTATGTTTTTTGACTCGTTCGAGAACGAATGTTTGTTTAAGAGGGGAGGATGTGACAACCCGGCCAGTCATCTCATGAGTTACCGCTCTCTTTCCCCTATATCTGCTTCTTATTGTTTTGCTTATCGGTTCTATATATGATCGGGTTGGTTGACTCGGGTTCGAAAAGGATTTAGTAAGGTTTGAGACACTTAGTCTCTTTTGAGGAAGCTTAAGTTAGAAAAGTCAACTGGATGTTAACATATGTGTTAGAGGTCTCGGATATGAATTCTAACTGTTCGCATAGCTTCGGGAGGTGATTTGGGATTTAAGAGTGTGATCAAAATGTGTTTCGGAGGTCCGCAGTAGATTTAGGCTTGAATTGGAAAAACTGAATTTTTTGGCATATTCTGGTTGATAGGTAAGACTTTGATATAGGGGTTGGAATGGAATTTTGAGAGTTGCAGTAGTTCTGTTGTGTCATTTGAAATATGTGTGCAAAATCTCAGGTCATTCGAACGTGGTTTCGTTGGGTTTTTGGTCAAAAGCGCAATTTTGAAGATTTTGGAATTCTTAGGCTTGAGTCTGACGCGAATTCAGTGTTTTGATGTTGTTTTGAGCGTTTCGAAGATTGGAACATGTTTGAATGATGTGATGGGATACATTGGCATGTTTGGTTGAGGTCTCTGGGCCTCGGTTGAGTTTTGGGTAGTGAATCGGATAATTTCTAGATGTTGAGAGTTGTAGAAAATTGTAGTTCAGTGTTGCAGAGATATGGCATTCGGGTTTGCGAAGGGTTAGTAGAGGATGCTGAGGATTTGGCCTTCGCATTTGCGAGGAAGGATCGACATTCATGAATGTCTGGAATGATGTGTATCGCGTTCGCGAGGTGGAGCCGTGTTCGCATAGAGGGAGATGAGTTGTTGAGGTTCAGGTTGGTTTGTGCTTCACGTTCGTCGAAAAGGAGTTGCGATCACGATGATTCAGGGAGCTATGCCTTCGCGTTCGCCAGCTGGGCGTCACAATCACGAAGAAGGAATTTTTGTCAGAGATATATTGTCTTTCACAAATGCGAGGCATTGACCGCGTTCGCGAAGAAGGAATTGAGGCATGGGCAAATTGTTTAAATAGTCATCTTCTCTAGGATTTTGGGGTTAACTTCCACCATTTTGAGCGATTTTGGAGCTTTTTGAAGAGGATTGAAGAGGGATTCAAGGAGAAATACCTAGAGGTAAGATTTATGGACTTAATACTCAATTCTAATGTGAGTTCTACCTAATTAATCATGGAAATTGAGCCTAATATTGAAGAAGTAGGGCCTGTAATGGGAGACCTAGAATTTGGGATCTGAGGGGTCGTTTGTGGTTTGATTTTGATGCTTTTGGCATGAATGAACTCAGGGTACGATAAGAAGTCCATTGATGTAATTTTTATTGGAATCTGAGACGTGGGTCCGGGGGTCAGGTTTGGCCAATTTCGGAATTTGTGTTGTAATTTGATTTCTTTCGAGTGGGCTTTGTTCCCTTAGCATATTTTGATGATTTTGCATTGATTTTGGTCAGATTTGGAGTATTTGGAGGCTTATTCGAGGGGCAAAGGCATCGCGAGCTAGAGATTTGGACGGGGTAAAGGTGAGTAATGATTGTAAATGTTGTTTTGAGGGTACAGAACCCGGATTACACATCGTTGTGGCATATTGAGGTGATACACTTGCTAGATGACGATCATGGGGTCATCCACTGTTGGGGATTGTGACTTAGTCCATCCCGAATTATTGTTTTAATGCGGATTTGATTGAAAACTATTTGCTATCATCATATTTTAGGCTAAATGCCATATTTGGGCATCGTGCCAACTATTTGAACCCTTAGGGAATTTTTACTGATATTTTCTCACTGTTTTGACTTTATACTTGTACTCAGTCATGCTATATTCTACTGTATTTATAACTCATCCATGTTTACTCTACTTTAGCACTTAAAATGATATTTTAAATGATATTTTGGGCTGCTCGAGTGGCTTGTGATATCCTGACAAAGTAAGGCTGAGGGCCTATGTTGTGAGGAAACACTGATTATGATTATGAGTCCGAGGGCATGAGATTTGTACGCCACGAGGTGGCTTATTGATATGAGGCCGAGAGCCTAGTGATTATGCCTCGAGATGGCTTGCTATTGCGTTTGGATCGTAAGGGACCCCTCCAAGAGTCTGCACACCCCAGCGAGTACCATTGTGATGTGAGATATAGCCCAAGGGGCTAGTACTGTTAATGTGTTTCATGATGGGCTGATATGTGGTATTGTGCCCGAGGGGCGGTTCTTTATATATTTATCTTTCTTATTTGCCTGTTATTTACTTGCTTAATTGCTAAAAGATATTCCAAATAATTTTAACTGAACTAAAGCAACTTTACCTATTTTTCACTATTTCATTGCTTTACTGGCTTTTACTGCTCTTTTATAGTCTGTTGTTGTGCCTTTACGTGGTTTCTTATTACTCAGTATGTATTTATTATTATTAATCAATGAACTGGAGTACTCAGTTTCCTCCCTACACTCTGTGTGCAGATTCACCTACATCAAGTCCTGCTTGCAAGGGTTGAGAGTTGTTCAGGAGATTTCGGAGATTCACTAGGTAGCTGCCAGCGATTCGCAGCCCAGTGCTTCTCCATCCGTCTTATTTACTTTTGTTTTAGTTATGTAATAGCGGAGTATACCCTCTGTCTTATTTCCTTCTAATATAGTCATGTAATAGTGGAGTAGACTCTTTCAGACTTATATTATTATTTTAGATTCTCATGACTGGTGACACTTCGATGTTGGGCTATGTCTTTTCTGCAAACTATATTATTTACTTTATTTTGGGATTTTTATTATTATGCTAAGACTTAGTTTTATTACTTATTGCTTAAAATGAATTGGGAATGTGTTGGCTGGCCTTGTCCTCACGAGAAGCGCCATCACAACCGGGTTCAGGTTTAGGGTCGTGACAGCAACCACTAATTCAACATTGAAAATACAAATTAGTCCAAATATCAAACATCTATAGACATTCACGCCTTAAAACTCAAGACCCATTAAATATCCATACTAGGGTCGAGCCACAACCCTAGCTAATGGGTCTAGCTACTCATGATATAAAAAGAAAATAAAGAAATAGATGAACAAAAACCCATAAGATTTAATTAAAAACTAAGATAAAGCTACAAGTTACTCAAAATGGTCAAAAACTACTGGTCAGAAGCGCAACTCAAAGTTAGATTACAAATGATGACCTAAAAATAATAAAAAATTATTAATACCAGGCCAAATTTTCTGGACAAAAATACCCCTGTGGGGGTAGTGCAGTCCGCACAAAATCGAGTGCGGCTGCGGCGGGGCTTCTTGGCTATAGATCTCTGCGCTCAGAACTTGGCCACCTCGGGCCACAAAAAATGCAACGCGATCGCGGTGGCTTCTTCTGTGGTCCCCACAAAAAGGACCGCGGACCGCATTGGCTTTTTCCTCAAAACTTCCAACTCTCTGAACTCCTTCTTCGCAGACCGAAAAATCTCGATTGCGGCCGCGATGAGGCCATTGTGATCTGGACAAATTGCTTTGCGGCCGCATTACTTGAGCTTCCGAAATAAGCACTCTATGAATCTCCTCACTACGGACCACACCAAATGGAATGCGGTCGCAATGGACCTGTCGCACTGTGCCTCAACTTGTTCTTGGTACTTCTACATGTTTCACTTCTTTTTGAGCTGGTTTTGACTAATTCTCACATTTTTTTACCAAACCCTGCAAACAAGTACAACATGTACGTCTTTGGGACTATTTTGTATATATATTTAATCAAAACTCAAGTAAGAAGGATTGTAAAATAAACCATAATCCCTAGTTATCACTCAGAAAGGGAGAAAATAATATGTAACAATGATTTCACAATATTCAGTCTAACAACAAGGAAGCTAACACGAGTCAGATAATTACAATCAAGGACATGTCAAGTAGGATATAGGGCATCTAAACTTCTTTTAAGGATGTGCAATTATTAAGAGTTCACGCAATGTTAGTTTAGGATAAGCAGCGGGGAGATAATCATAACCTCAATTAAGACTAAAAATTACAAGATGAGATAGTAATAAATTCAGTTATAGATAAGCAATTATGTAAAGATAACATGACGATAAGAGGGTCAAAATATTCAGTTAAGTCGAGTAAGAGTCAAATAGGCAACAAGAGTAATTCCCAAGGCAATTAATTCAAGTTGAAGCATGTAGGAGTGAAACCAACAAAACAGAACTTAAACATATCATGAACGACTTCATACATAGTAAATATAAGGACCTAAGAGCCCTAAAGGCCAACTTTCCACAAATGATTCTGAGCACGGACTCGTCACCTCACACAGATTATAATTAACATAGAAGACTCAAATCCTAAGAGGAAGTCCCCCACACAAGGTTAGGCAAGATACTTACCTCAAAGATGATAGACCGATACTCTAAAGTACACTTTTTAGGTGAAAAGACCTTCGAATGGCTCAAATCCAACCAAAATAACTTCAAGGCACAAATAAACCACATAACAAACTATTCTGGATCATAAAGTCTCAATCTTAAAGAAAATCAAAAAATCGGTCCAAAAGTCGACCCCCCCAGGCCCGCACCTCGGAACCCGACAAATTTTACAAAAGTCGGATACCCATTCTGATACGAGTTCAATCGTACAAAATTTATCAAATTTCGATACCATTTGGTCCTTCAAATCATGATATTTTTTATTTTGAAAACTTTCTTAAAAACCCAATATTTTCTCCACTCAAAACACAAATTAAATGATGAAAAGGAAGATAAAATCATGGAATATATTAGATTCTAGGTGAAGAGCACATACCCAGTCGATTTTCTTGTAAAAATCCCAAAAGAAGCTCCCAAATCCGAAGTCTAAAACTCAAAATATGAAGAAATGACCAAACCCTCGACTTGTATGATTCAGCCCAGCATTTTCCGCATATGCGGGCAATTAAGTTCATCTGCGCAATCGCATTTGTGAGAAAAGAGTCACATCTGCGAACTCCGCTAACTAGGCAAAGGATCGTATCTGCGGATTTACAGCCGCACCAGCAGCACCGCAGAAGCGCAAGGGGAGACGCAGAAGCAAGATTTCTCCGCTGGTACTATCGCTGGACCGCAGAGGCGGCCTTCACATCTACGTGCTAGCCTCCGCAGAAGCAGGCAAGCTCCCAGGACATCATGACCATAGAAGAGGTATGGCTCATGCAGAAGCAGAGTGGCACCTGCGCTCCAAGGTCACAGGTGTGAAGACAATCGGACTTGTTCAAAACCATGCAAAACATCTGAAACTTGTCTGAAACATGCCCGAAGCCCCCGGGACCTACCCCTCTAAAAACACAAACAAGTTCTATAATCTAAAATGGACTCGCTCGAGGTCTCAAATCATATCAAACAACATCAAAAATGAAAATCGCACCGTAAATCGAACTATGAACTTCCATATCTTCCAACTTTTGAGTACTCGTGCCGAAACCAATCAAATCAACCCGTAATGACGCCAAATTTTGCAGACAAGTCCAAATGACAAAATGGATCTGTTCAAACTCTTGAAATCGCATTCCGGCCCCGATAGTACAAAAGTCAACTATGGGTCAAACATCTCCATTTTCCAAACTTTAACTTTTCCAACTTTCGTTGATTTGCCTCAAATTACTTTATAGACCTCCAAATCCATATCCGGACGAACCCCTAAGTCCAAAATCACCATATGAAGCTGTTAAGATCATCCAAAACCTATTCCGGAGCCATTTACTCACAAGTTAAATTCTCACCGCTTAAGCTTTCGAAACTAGAATCCTTCTTCCAATTCGATTCTAAATCCTCTGCTAACTGAATTCGACCATGCATGAAAGTCAATACACATAATATGAAACTTCTCAAGACCTTATGCCACTGATCAGAACTTAAATTTTAAAACAACCGGCCGGGTCATTACATGTTAATGGTATAAATTTATCTCAGGATAAATTTATACCATCAACCAATCATGGTATAGATTTAATCATTTACCTTATCCCACCTTATCTCGCGTACCAACAATTCTTAAATTTATTCCAATCAACATTATTAGCATCACTTCTAAGGTCTGCAATCTTTTTCTTAATATTGATAATTCTCTTTTTAACATTATCATTTTCTCCCCTTACCTATGCCACCAAGAATTTTCGACAATTTTTTATTTTAAAGTTATATATATGGTGTATTTGGAGATTGAGGCGGTAAAGTGAAAATAACAGAAAACTCATTTCACAATTTTTCTCTCTACTCTTTCTCCACAGCTCGATATTCTTCATTCATCTCAGTCTGATTCTCCAAATCTATAAGAATTAACAGTTACAAATGAAGAAGCTATCCAAATGTATTATCGAATTAAAAAATAATAAAAATAGTTAAAATGGTTGTTACTAATTTCAATTGTTATGGCATTAGCTGAATAATCATATCTATTCCATCTTGATGTGTTTTTTCTTTCTCCAAGTAAAACAACAATATAAAAACTTAATAGTATTTCTTTGCATTTAGTTTTACTTTAACTACTTCAATTTTCTCCCTTTTAAGTATACAATTTGAAAAATTGACCACTCCCTTTTATTTTCCCAAGGACATCTTTTTTTTAAAAAATTATGTTTATTTTTCACGTGCAAGTTAAATTAGAATATTTGCAAATCGACGTCCTTTGTCTGGGTAATCACTCCATGTCTCCGTCCATACTAAATTACTCACGCGATAGTATTATATAATCGTTTTCAAAATAATAATCGAAATATTATAAATATATATATATATATATATATATATATATATATATATATATATATATATGTGTGTGTGTGTGTGTGTGTGTGTGTGTGTGTGCGTGCGCGCGCGCGCGCGCGCACGCGCGTATTCTGTATATTATATGTAAAATTTATACAATTTTTATATTTTTCAACAATCAAATATAAATAATTTCTGACGCAGATTAAAAATGAAAAAGTCCAAAATTGTTGCACCATAAAAGAAGTATTTCTACATAGTTAAAAGTTTGAAAATAAGTTTTTAAAATTATTTTATATCAGATTACTTTAGATAAAACATGACAATCCATTTTGGATTTGCAGAGTGTAATTCTTCTTAATGTGAAAGCACATTTCACTATTGTTGTCACCATCTCGTATTTTCACTATCAGTATTGTGATGACGCCTAACACTTCACTTGCTAGGAAAACCAACGATAGATATCGTTAAGCTAAATTCTTATGTTTTCAGTGATAAACATCAAATAAGCCATAATAAGGTAAAAGAAAAGCTCAAAAATCCATAACAACCTTAATACTTATACACAACTACCTAGAATCTGATGTCACAATCCACAAACTATTAAGATTTTGCCACAAGTAAGGCGTCTGGACGAAATACAAATATTTTCAATACAAATAAAACAATAAAGGAAATGCATAGATGGGGACAACAGTGTCACGACCCGAATTTCCCACCCTTGAAAGTCGTGATGATGCCTACTCATAGAAGCTAAGCAAGCTACGAAATATAGAAATTCTAACTCTTACATTTTCATCCTTTTGTCAACTTGAATTAACAAGTAGTCAACAATTTAAAGATTAACGATAACAGAATAAGCAGAAGAATTTAGCTAAAAATGATCAAAATCAGTACTACAATGCCAATATACTCCTCTACCCGGAATCTGATGTCACAATATTTACGGACTGTCTAGGAGCACTACATACAAATGTTTGAAAAAGGAAATACAGTCTATCTCGGAAGCAAGTGAAAATAGAACATATAACTGGATAGAAGAGAATGCCGGGTCCGCGGACGCCTACAAGACTACCTCGGGATCTCTGGATGGACTGTAGGCTCGCTCCCCAAGTGCTTGTGTCCCAATGTTGCTCCGGTATTTGCACAGAGTGCAGAGTGTAGCATCAGCACAATCGACCCCATGTGCTGGTAAGTACCTGGCATAACCCCGACAAGTTAATGACGAGGCTAGGACTAGACTCATGATAAACCTGTGTAGGCCGTCTATATACAGAGGGAAAAAAATACTGAAATAAACAAGTAAAGATGGGAGGGGAGGAACATGCTTTGGGGAATAGCATGTAAAACAGAATATCAAGAGGATTATAAAGGAATCAAAATCCAACCATTAACAAGAATAAGGAAAGCAAAGGTAAATTTCACTTTATTTTTACATCTTGTTGCAGGCGTGCAACTTGATCCCATTTCTTCTGTCTCGTGGCAGGCGTGCTACCTTCTCCCATTTTATGTATCTTGTGGTAGGTGTACCACCCGCTCCCTTTTCATATATCTTGTGGTAGGCGTACTATCCGCTCCCTTTTTATTTATCTCGTGACATGCGTGCCACCCACTCCAAATTCATTTATCTCGTGGTAGGCGTACCACCCGTTCCCATTGTATTATATCTTGTGGTGGGTGTAGCACCTGATCCCATTTCATTTATATCTTGTGATACCTGTACTACCTGCTCCCTTTTATTTATCTTGTGGTAGGCGTACCACGCGCTCCTATTTACAAGCCAACAATAATCACAAGAATACCGGCAAGTGAACAGTAATATCAAACAAACATCCCAGCAAGGGAACAATGATGTCTCAATACTAACCCGGCAAGGGAACAAAAATATCACAATAATATCCTGACAAGGGAATAATAATATCTCAACAACAACCCAAGAAGGAAACAATAATATAAGAAAAACATCCCGGCAAAGGAACAATGATGATAATAACATATGAGGCATAATAAACCACAACAGAGTCATAATAATTTATAATACAAGACCCAGGGGCATGCTTGACACCGACGTATAGATACTCGTCGCCATGCCTATACGTCGTACTTCATAATTAACACGTAGCAAATAGACACAACTCCTAATCCCTCAAGCTAAGGTTAGACCAAACACATACCTTGAACTTCCATGGCCAATGCAAGCCACAAATACTGCCTTTCTTTTTGAATTCAGCTCCAAATCAATTGTATCTAGACATAATCAACTTAATAACATCAATAAATGTTAAATGGTCCAATTCTAATGCTTAATTATAGCTTTCTAATCATTCTTCCCAAAAAGTCAAAAATTGACCCCAGGCCCACTTGGTCAAAACACGAGGTTCAGACCAAAATCCGATCACCCATTCACCCATGAGCCCGAATATATAATTAGTTTCAAAGTTCAACCCCAAAATGAGGTCTAAATCATAAATAATCAAAAAGTTCTAACTCTACCCAAATTCCTAATTTTCTACCGTAAAAAACATGTTAAGCCTAGAAATCTAATGGGTGTTAATGAAAATTGAGGAAAATGAATCTAAGATTACATACCTATGAATTGATGGTGAAATTCCCTTTCAAAAATAGCCCAATTTGGAGTTGTAAAGAACAAGTTATGAAATTTGATAAGAATCCTGTAAAGGCTAATGTTCTGGACTTTTAAAATAACTGGGCGAAATTAGTTATCGCGTTCGCGATAAGCTCATCGCATTCGCGATGAGTTAGATCTGACAGGTCTTCGTGTTTGCTGAATATGGCCCGCGTTCGCGGAGCTTTGGCTTCTAAAGACTACGCATTCGCGGGCCAGTGGCTGCATTCGCGATGCACAAAATGGTGACCCCTCCAGGCCTTAACCTTACGTGTTCGCGAATGCATGGACGCCTTCGCGAAGAGTATTCCCCCTCAGCCTTGTGTTCGCGTCTTAAGCTTCGCATTCGCGAAGAAGAAATATAGCACATGGGAAATTTGCCTTACGCGTTCGCGAGAGGGACCACACGAACGCGAACAGTAAAAACCCTGGGAAATGAACAGCAGAAACTTGCAATTTTTTGAGTTCCAAAAACCTTCTAAAACACACATGAGCCCTTGGGGCTCAAAACCAAACATACGTACTAACTCAATAACATCATACTAACTTAGCTGTGCGATCAAATCGCCAAAATAACCTCAATAACAATGAATTACACCTCAAAATTAATAAAATATTTCAACACTTCTTAAAGAATCAAACTCTGCATTTACGGTCCGAATCACGTCAAAAGGATTCCGTTTCTTACTGAACTTCACAGAGTTATCTTAAATTACATATAAGACCTATATCGCGCTGAAACCAAAATACAGGCTCGATAATAACATGTTCTAATGAAAATTCATTTCAAATTCCTTTAAACAATTTCAGAAAATAATTTTTTTTAAAATTTATTTCTCGGGCTTGGGACCTCGGAATTCGATCTCGGGCATACGTCCAAGTCCCATATTTTCCAACAGACCCTCTGGGACTATCAAATTACAGGTCCGGGTCTGTTTATCCAAACATAGACCGAAGTCAAATTAACTCATTTTATAGTTAAAGTTTATTATTCTTCACATATTTCACATATAGGCTTTCCGGCTACGCGCCTGGACTATGCGCGCAAATTTAGGTGATGCTAAAAGAAGTTTTTAAGGCCTTGGAATGCATAATTTTATTTTATAACAAGTGATGACCTTTTGGGTCATTACAACCAGAGCATGTGGACGCCAACAGAAGCATGTGACCAAGTAAGTGTCGAATCTAACTTCGGTGAAGTAGTGAAGAGGCTAAGACAAGAACATTCATAAACCTGCATAGTTAAATAATATACGAGCACAATACAACTAATAAAAGCTGAACAGATAATAACGGGAGGGGAAATATGCTGAGGGAAGTACAAGATAAAGAATACTGTAACAGTAAAGAAACCACAACATACAATATGCTTTGCACCATGAATGTACTAAACGTGGTAAAGACAAGTGCACGACATCACCCTTCGTGCTTATACTCTCAATCTCACCATAATAATTAATAAAAACGGTACGGCATCACCCTTCGTGCATTAACACTCACATATCATGGCACAGAATCACCCTCCGTGCATTAACTCTCAGTCACAAAAAATTGTACGGTATCATCATTTATGCTTTAACAATCTCTCTCACCAAAACAATAAACAATAACAACAAAGGGATAGAAATATCAAGAATCAATCTTACTTTAACATTTAGTTCCACAATACCAACCTCAACTTTGAGTCAATACTAAAGCAATACCAAATTTTGTAAAACACGATAAGGGTTGCTCAACATGATGAATAGCTAGTCTAAGCATGAACAATATGATCAAAGAATACAATAGTCACAAGAATAAGCATCACTAGCATGCTATAACTCAACAACAATGCATAGGTGTTCGTCACCTCACCTATACGTTATACTCAACATCCAAACACGTAGAAAATAGGCAAATAATACTTAGCAATTTTACAGGCCAAACATTCAAATAAAGCCTTAGTATCTACCCACGATTGCAAAGAATTTATTTTAAGCTATTTTTTAAAAAGTTAACAAAAGTCAACACCCGGGCCCACTTGTTCTAAACCCGAAATTTGGACCAAAACCTCATTAACCTTTCACCTTCAAGACCGATTGTATAATTGCTTTTAAAAATTCAACCTCAATTTGAGGTCTAAATCCCTAATTTATCAATTCCCTAGTTTCTACTTAGAAATCCCCAATGTCACCATGAAAATCTTAGATTTTAGGTTGAATCTTATAAGAAAGTAGTGAAAAATCGAAAAAATTAGTTTAAGATCACTTAACAATGATTTGGATAAGAAACGTTCTTTTGAAAATCGCCGCTTATGTGTCGGTTTTGAAAATTTTAGAAATGAATCAAAAATCTCGTCTAAATCATCTTTTCTTTAGCTACAAGTATCGCATTCGCGAATAAAACTTCGCATTTGCGAATGGACAACATTTTCGCAATTGTCATAAAAGGTTCGAACCACTCCGAAACTCATCCGGAACCTCCCGAACACAAATCATATATGCATTTCAATCATAAAACATGCTATGGACTTGATAGCACACTCAAAACACTGAAAAGAGGTCGTCCTAACCCGATATTGACCATGGTCAAACTCCCAAATTTCTTAACTTTGCTAGTCTATCAACCAAAGGTCCAAAAATATGCCCAAGCCCCTCGGGTCTCCAAACCAAAAGTGTACACCAGTCTAAAAATATCATACAAACTTGCTCATACAATCAAATTACCAAAATAGCATCTAGAACTACGAATTGAACACCAAATCAAATGAGATCTTCAAGAAAGCCTTGATATCTCTATATTACCACAGGACGTCCGAATCACGTCAAAACGACTTTGTTTCACACCAAATTTCACAAATAAGTTAAAAATATTATATTGGGCCTGTACCAGTCTACGGAACCAAAATACGGACCCGATACCAACGAGATCAAACATAAACAATTTCTTAAAAACAAAATAAAATTTAAGACTTTCAATTTTCAACAAAAAAATCATAACTGAGGCTAAGGACCTCCGAATTCGATTTTGGATATACGGTTAGGTCCCATATTTCGATACAGACCCAACGAGACTTTCAAAATATAATTCTCGATCCGTTTATCAAAAATATTGACCGAAGTCAACTCAAATGGGGGTTTTAAGCAAAATTCCTTATTTTTATCAACTTTCAACACAAAGCTTTTTGAAAACAAGTCCAGACTGTGCACACAAATCGAGAAAGGATAAAATAAAGTTTTTAAGACCTCGAAACATATAATTTGGTTTTACTTCATAAAATGACCTATCGGATCATCACAATTGTATTGTTTGTGTGGCCAAGCCTCGAGACATGGTGTGTAAGCCCCATTGATCTTTAAAATTTCTAGTTTATAAATTAATAAAATGACATAATAATTAACCACAAAAAAATACACTAACAGTTTAAGAAAATTAAAAAGATCAAAATAACCATAAAAATAAAATATCTAGCTTTTTTATTTGTAATATAAACAATGCAATAGTGTAATGTTACTTGGAGCTAAATTACTCTCTAAAATTTAATAATTTGAAAACTTCATAAGTACTATAATTTAAAATATTACTCAGTATGATCAGTAAATATGAAATTGCTTGCAAATAACAAAATAATAAAAGTTGGACAATTTTGAGAGATATAGAGCTAAGATATGGAGACTGATATTAAGTGAAGACGTAAATTTTGGTTTATAACTATTTGAAAAAATATTCAGCTAATATTCATCCTCACAATGTTTTCAATTAGTAAATATGCAATACAGTCAGACTTTTCTATAACAACCATTCACTAAAAAAGTCAAGTTTCTTTTGGAACTAATTTTTATGTTATATTATAATATATATTTTTTATAACAACACTTTGCCAAACAAAACTGTTATAAAGAGGTTTTACTGTACTATGACTCATTATTTTGGGTTACTCTCAATATTCATATTTCTATAAATAAATAGAACTTTTAAAGATGAGTCTTGAGAAAACCTTTTAAAACACTGGTGTGAACTGTAGAGAGCTATAATGAGGTATTTTAAATTGAGAAATTTTCATAAAGCACTATCTTTTAGTGGTAATTAGCTATCTATATATACTATTTGCTATATTACGGATTATAGATATCTTTTCTGTTTTTATAAGATGTATTTAAGCTATTGTATTCTTTTCCAAACAATTCTTTTTTTTGATAAACTAACATTTTTATTCATCAAAATTGTTCTGTACATAGTAGGATCTGTTGACCAGGTCCTTATCTCTTCTTAGACTATACTTGACTCCCACATCTTAGAGATGTCTCCCTATATACTATACTAGTCAACTATAAGTATTCATATCATATACGTATGCTTTCTAACATAATACTGAAATACACTGAGCTAAAACATGAATACAGGATTCTCTAGTATCCTAACTATGGATATTTATTTAAAGCTTCCATATGATCCAGCCAAATTGCTGTATATATGGCTTTTGATATGGACATATGAAGTGATCTCTCGGCATATCTGCTCTGCTGAGGTACTTCCATTTTAAAATCTCATCAAATTCCTATCCCTCCATAAAGTGTGCAGCAGCATGCCAAACACTGCTGGAATAATGTTGCCAATTCCTTTCTTCTTCCTAACATGATAAGTCACCCAATGTAGTTTCTCCTCCCAAGCTTGAATCTGTCTTTGAATTCCCATTTATTTTAGCAATCTCTTCCAGATATTACTTGGTGTATGAGAATTCAATGAATATATGTTCAAATAGCTCTTCTTCCTGACTACAGAATACACACACTTGATATACTTGAATTCCTATTTTCTACCGTTGATCCACTGTTGGTAGTCTCTTTTGAATGGCCAACCACATATTGAATTTGTGTCTAGGATTTATATGAGGATGTAAGATTAAACTTTTCCAGTATACCTTCTGATCCTGAGGAGTTTGTAAATATATAGCTTCTTGATACTGAATTTACCACTTGTGCTCTGTAAAGACACTAGTCTTTCTTGCACATTGCCTTGTAATGTTGGTAGATTCAATATAAACTTCCTTTGCTCAATAATCTTTCTTACTACCCAAGCTGCACTTTTAGGTATAGTCATGGTGTAATGCTTTTGTTCTTTATGTAGTAGGTATGGAGCCATCGAATCCATAAGTAGTCTTTCTTCTTTGTGATTGCCCATAGATGTTTCATTATTGCAGCTTTGTTCCAGTTGAATAGGTTTATCACATTCAACCCTCCCATTGTTTGTGATAAATAGACTTTGTACCATGCTACCAATGCTCTTCTGCATATATCAGCCTGCCTTGTCCATAGAAAAGTTCTGCATACTACCTCTATCATTTTGCTGATCTTCTTTCGTAGTAAAAATACATGAGTCTAATAAGACTGCATCCCAAAAATCACTAACTTTATGAGCTGCAATCTTCCAGCATATGACAATAGTTTTAAGGTCCAGCAATTGATCCTTACAGTAATCTTTTCAACCAATGGCCAACACTGATGATAGCTTTTTAGGAGCTAATGGAACCCCTAAGTATTTAAAGGGTAACTGCATTCATTGTAACCCAACTCCTGCAAGATAAGTTCTTCCATCCTCTCAGATGTACCTGCAATGTATACTGAGCTTTTGTCAGGATCTTCTTGTAGTCTTAAGGCTCTTGAAAATTTCAAAAATGCATCGTGAAGTAACTTAATTGATCGGAAATCAGTTGTACAAAACATCAATAGATCATCAGCAAAACAAATATGCATCACTCCTAGTTGTTTTCACCTTGGATGAAAATGGAACTATTTGTTTGATGTTAGTTGACTAAATTCCGTTTGTAAGTACTTCATAACTATCACAAATAAGTAGGGTGACATAGGATCTCCCCGTCTTATCCCCATCTTGCTTTCAAATGGTTTTGTGAATCCTCCATTTAAGGTCAAGGAGTAGGATACAGTTGCTATACACTTCATAATCCAGCATACAAATTTATGTGGAAACCCCAATACTATCATTATCCTTCTCAAGTAGAACCAATCCAATGTATCATAGGCTTTCCTAAGATCAACCTTGAGAATGCATCTTGCAAATATGCCCTTCCTAGTGTAGCCTTTAAATAGTTCATTAGTGAATAGGATGTTGTCAGATATATTCATGCCTTCAATGAAAACTGATTGAGAGTCTTCTACTAGATAGTTCGTTACTGCTTTTAATCGCCCAGTGATAATCTTGTAAATAGTTGTGCAGCATGCTATTGGCCTAAAGTCCTTAATCTGTGTAGGATTTGGAACATTAGGGATAAGAGTAATAGCAGTACTATTTATGGCCTTTGGCATCTTCCTTATCTTAAATAAATCCAAGACATCAGCAACCACATCTGCTTTGATCACCTCCTATTGGTTTGTGTAGAATTCTACTGGAAAATCACCTACTCCAGCAGCCTTGTCAGTTGACATGCTTTTAATAGCTCCCATTATCTCTTCCTCTATGACTGGCTTGATCAGCTCCGGTTGTTGTTGCCTTAGACAAGGTCCTTTTTTAATCACCTCAGCATCTGGGCATGGGTATACTGGTGATGACTCACCCATTAATTTCTTGAAGAATTCTAATAATTGCTCCTCTACCTATTTAGGATCTATTAGTTTGATACACGCATCATTATGAATAGAGACAATAGCATTATTGTTAGTACGCATCTTCCATTGAGCATGGAAGTACTTGGTGTTTGCATCTTCATGTTGAATCCAAGCATCTTTAGACTTCTGCCTCATCACTTGCTCCTCAATGTTACTCTATTTATCAACTTCTAATAAGGCTTCCCTTTCTTCTTCTATACATTCCTGCCTTAAAGGTTGTATAGACAGTTAATGCTGAACCAGTTCTAACTTTTGCTTTGCTTGACTCAGTTTTTGCTGATAAGGTGTCATATAGTTGTTCAAACCCTTTAATGCCTCCTTCAGTTTCCTGAGTTTATATCATGCCCTTGACTTTCCTAGATCTCTAACATTCTACACCCATACTTGTTCTTGTAAATTCAGGATGGTGAAGGACAATGTGGTACAATCTAAAAGGCCTAGGATGCAATTGTTGTTACAT
The DNA here is from genome assembly GCA_034376525.1 of Nicotiana benthamiana. Taxonomy (NCBI): domain Eukaryota; kingdom Viridiplantae; phylum Streptophyta; class Magnoliopsida; order Solanales; family Solanaceae; genus Nicotiana; species Nicotiana benthamiana. Next base: position 49,669,471 of record CM067330.1, on the reverse strand, counting down.
AATACCAGTCTGGCAATTCATCAATATAGGAGAATGATCAGATACCCCAGATTCAAATATTCTGCCTCAACATGCCCATTGTTCATCATCGAACTGAAATTCCCAAAAGCCCAATCTTGTTGCTATACACCCTCAGATTTTCATCCCTTTTATTTCACCATGTATAAAAGCTACTGTATTCATGAATCCAGTAACAAAAATAGGCATGAATCAGGGAAGTCCAACTAATCAGTTATTGTATTCGAGTGTATTCAATTGTATTCATGGCGTGAACCATGGAATTACAGATGGACAGATTATTGTATTCGAGTGTATTCGACTGTATTCACAGCGTAAAACATGTGATTACACTATTTTTAAATGGAAAGTGAATCAATTTTAACATAATAGACTCCTAATATAACTCAATTATACCATACAAATTTTATATTTCCAATTATAAAAAAGATTCTCAACCGAAAAATACCCCAAAAATATAACATTCTTCAGAAAAATTATATAATATATCTGAATACACAAATTATATTAATTATATTCATGGCATATTGCGAGATAGTTACAATGAAATACATAGAATACAACGGGATATATTGAAATACAATAAAAAGATAGTGAATACAATGAAATACGTGGAATAAAGCGAGATACATTTAATTACAATGGAAAAAAAGATAATGAATACAATGAAATACATGAAAATACAGCGTTATAAGTTGAAAATATATTGAAATATACTAACAGAAAATCAAGTTGCTCAGCCCCAAACTCCGTCGTCTTTGTTCAAGAATAAACCCTAATTTCCGGCGAATTCCGTCGTCGAGCAAAAACCCCTGTGTTGTGCGCGCAGATCGGAAAAAATAGTATATTCCTCAAAAACAAATCTCACAATTCACATTATCAGAATCCAAACACTTAGTTTCTTCTTTCTCCAATATTAACATACTTATAGCTTTCAAACAGCAACAAAGAAGAAGAGACAAGAAAGAAAATAAGAAAAAGAGAAGAAGGAAGTGACAGTAGTGTCTGAAGTTTGTTCAAATCGGGTATGTATAAGACAAAGCAACGCCCGATGGGATTGGAGAAATTGGGATCGGAGAGAACGTAGGTAATATGGGTGAGGTGAATTTTGAGAGTGAGCATCGTGTTTTCGGGGAATAGGGAAGAGAATGACATGTATCCAAGTAGAGAGAGAAAGAAAATAGTGTAACTTAATAGCGAATTTAGTGGTTAGGGATTGAAGTTAACCAAATTTAGATATTTTACTATAAACATTAAAAAGGTATCTATAGAATATAATTTTTTAAAATAATATTTATTTAATATAAATAGAAGATAAAAATTTCTTGTAAATTTTAGAGTCGGATCTGGATTTGAGTTGAGATTCCTGTTTAACGTGTAAGATTAATTTGATATAAGTTTACTTATATAGTATTCCATTTATTAGCAAGTTGATACCGATACAACCACTTTTTTATATTGTATATCAAACTTCTTCAAGATGGAAGTCCACGATATATCTTCTTCCTCTTCCTCTAGCCAGAAATCATAAATTTAAAAAAATCTTGGACCAATTTATTTCTCTGCAACCACTCAACTCAAAAATCGAAGTTTAGATTTCTCTTATAAGTTTCCATTTTTTGCCCCTTTTTTCGTTATATCATTTTTGAGCATTTCTTACGTCTGTTTTTACAAAATGTAGTCCAAGATGTGATAGTGATTTTTTTTTTTTAAATCTCCAGACAATTTCCAGTGAAAGTACTTAAATTGTTAGCACAAACTGTACATAAATCAACCAAAGTCGGCTCAACGAAATTGGTGACCTAAAGCCAAACTTTGATTAGAGCAACAAAATTATCATATATATATATATATATATATATATTATTTTTTTCTTTATTTGAAGTCTATTTATCTAGATTTTTTAAAGTTAAAGTTAAGTAATAATTTTGTTTACAATCAATTTTTTCTAATAATATTTTCAATTAATAATATGTATAGATAATTCATTTAATTTATCTCGAGACATCGTTGATCTTATGTAAGTTTGATATTAATTTTAATTAAATTTATTTCTGTAGATGCAACTGATATAAATATTGTTAATATTATTCTATAAGCAATATATGCATTTGAAAAAGAATCAAGTCCTCTTATATGATTGAGTATAGGGATAATTTCACATAAATACCATAATAGTCTAGATACCATTTTGCAAATCTACAGCCCAAAAATGATAAGCTAATTCCCGAAAGACAACTTATTTCACATAACAACAACGGTTATTGCTCCCTCTTTATACAACCAGTTGTTTTCATATACTATTATGTGCAATTACTGAAGCAACCCAACATGATAAAAGAAAAATAAAAACTTGGTAAACGAATTGTAGAATCCCTCCAATGCATACAAATTTTTTTTATACCGTACATACACGAAAAAGAAAAAGATAAGGAAGTGTCAAACTTTGTAGAGGCCTCTTACACACGAACAATGTATATACATCCTTATAAACTGAAAAGGATATATAATTATATAAAATTATACATAAATATACATATTTATATACAATTATACAATACTGTATAACTTGTATAAATATATATAATAGTGTATAAGAGGTGTTTATCCAAGCCTCGAGTTGTAGTAGAAGGTATCGGATAGCAATTTTGCGCCAACAATTTGGAATTCAACGCACAGATACAATACACCCAATTTCAAATTCGAGACTTCAAGGAGGACAACACACATATCACGGGAATCAATAACTTGGAAATTAAGGTTTCAAAATTCCGATTAGCTTTCCAATCAATAACTTGGGAATCAATGATTTAGCTTCTTATCTTTTCTCCTCGAAGCTCGACCAGACATTGGAAATTAAGGTTTCAAACTGCAAAGAGTCAGACCCGATTTCAAAATTCTTCATTATTCTTCTGCTTGCCACCATGGACAACGGAGTAGGAGCCCGAGCCTTCTTCGAGCCATTAATGGTAGAACTGCATACGGAGTAAGGGAGGGGGAACAGTGAGGGCTAGGTTAAGAGAGGATGAGGGATCTATGTAAGTTGGAAAAAAAAAAGAAGCGAGAGGCGGTGAGAGAGAATTTTGTGTGCTTGGAATGAAGAAAGAACAAAATAAACATCCTAAAAGTGTGTCTTTAATAATGGGCAAAAGGCTAAAAAGTTTCTTTCAACTTATGTACAACATGGGCTAAATAGGGAAAAAACTTCAAACCTATATCATTTTCGGTTGGGCTGTTAGACCAAGTGACAAAGGCCTTAATTCTTTCTTGAGTATATCGAATTATGAATTAGAGTGTTATCTTCTAATTATACTATTTTTAACAGTATTAATTTGAAAAATAAGTACTCTAAATCGTCAATATCAATTGACTATTATGTTTTAAGGAACTCTCGAGATTAACACAATATTTTTATAAGCTTCAAATTATTCAAATTTAATAAAATTTTCTTTTCATTTTATTAAAAATATACTTTTTACTTTAAAATACTTAATGTTTTGAAAAATAATAATTTATAAACCTTCTAGTAGCAAAAAATGAGCCCCTCAAAATTATGGGGCCTAAAGCCTTTGCTATACTTGCCTTACCGCAAAGCCGACAGTGAAATCAACTGTGTTTACCTTGATAACAATTAGTACTAGTTAGTTGCTTAGGTAAGAGCACCGGTCTTTCTAGCTAAAAAAATTTTAGTGTATATAAAGGGCAGCTCGGTATACCAAACTCCTACTATGTATGGGTTTCAGGAAAGAACTGAATCACAAGGATCTACTATACGCAATCTTACCCTGTATATTGTTGTTATGTTCATTGTATTTAACAGCATGAGAAAGTTTTCTTGAACATCAAACTTTAAATTAGGTTGAATATTGAGATAAAAAGATTAAACTTTAAACTTATGAGTGTGAAACTTTTATGTTAATTCCTTTGTTTTTCAGAGAAATTAATATAGTGAAGTTTTACAAGTGGGATCTGGGAAAAATGGTATGTATATATATTTTATTCTTATCGTATATAGGTAAAGAAGTTGTTTATGATAGAACCTCTTGATTATATTTTCTTTATTGGTGGTCTTGTAGACACGTAAGACTTTATATGTGTCATTAGTTTGCTTCCTATTATGGAGGCTGACAGAGCTGTCATGAATTCTGATTTATGTAGATTATACTTCCAACAATCCTAAAGACACCAAGCTAATTGATAATGGAATTTGAAGAAGTAGTGGGATTTCGTGAATCTGTAGAAGTTATGGTTCGCCAATTGACGCGCGGGCCTAGAGAGTTGGACGTTATATCGATTGTTGGAATGGAAGGACGAGGAAAAATAGCTTTGGCTAGAAAGGTATACAATGATCATTCTATTAGTTGTCACTTGGATATTCGAGCATGGTGATCCGTTTCAAAAATATATAATTGGAGAAAGTTATTGCTTGATATTCTAAAACAAATTAAGGTGATAAGCCTGATACGGTAGATGATGACGATGTAGCTTGCATGTTGCGCAATTATCTAATGGGAAAGAGATATATCATCGTATTTGATGACATATGGGAAGTTGAGGCATGTAATGAATTGCTGTTACCTTTCCCTCGTAATATGAATGGAAGTAGAATAATGGTAACAACTCGAGATGTACATGTGGCTATGCATATTAAGCACTATTGTGATCCTTATTTCCTGAAAGATGAAGAGAGTTGGGAATTATTGCAGAAGAAAGTATTTCAAGGAGAGAGCTTTCCTTTAGCGCTACTCGGTGTAGGACCGCTACTACAATAACAACCCAGTATAATCCCATTTAGTGGGTTCTGGGGAGGATAGTCTGTACGCAGACCTTACCCCTACCCTAGAGTAGAGAGGTTGTTTCCAAATAGACCCCCGGCATCCTTGCCTCCAAGAACTTCCCACCTTGCTCTTGGGGAGACTCGAACTCACAAAGAACTAGCGGTGTAGGACCGCTAGTTGCCAAAAAATGTAATGGATTGCCTTTTCTGATCATCATGATTGCTGGAATTCTCTCTAGAAAGAAAGAGGACCCGTCTTTCTGGCTTGAGGTTGCATATGATATAAGTTCTCATGCAGCACGAAGACCATTTGAAGCCTTGCCTTCTCTACATGGGATTGTTTCCTAAAGGTTATGAAATTCCAGTGTCTGATTGGTTGAATAATCTGTACGGGTTTCTAAAAGAAGAGCTAATGGTGAAATGATCAAGTGCGTGAGTTCTGCTTGAGAAAAATTAAAGAAGAAAAGTTCATGCAGTTCATAGATTCGGATGAACATATATAGGTTATGCAAGTATGTATATACATGACACTATGAAAACTGATTACAAGGAACAACGTCAAAGACCACTAGAGTTCATTGCTCATTAAGAATCTGTTCCCTCTGCTGAATAACTTAAAGACGACTTATTCGGGTGTTGAATTTATTGGATATCTACTTGGAAAATTCTCGGGCTGCTGCATTTCAATCACTGTCTCAGTTGAGGTTCATCGCAATTTTTGTCAAAGCATTTCATTTCATTTGATGTCACTCCATCTACAGACCTTGTGTGTTCGTTCTTCTTATATAATGATATCACCTGCTATTTGGAAAATGAAAAAGTTGAGGTTCAATTACTCATATATTATGTTAAATATATGTTGTTATTCCATAGTTAAGGGCAACATAATTTTACAAATAATCTTAATGTAACATATTTCCTATGTTAGGGACAAAACACACATTAAAAATATTCATGTTCAAAGTTCAACATTTTTGTTGTTGTTCTTATTGTTGTTTTGAGTTAGAGTATATATGTAATAGTCCTTTCACTTGAACTAAAGAATTTGAAGTTGAAAACATTAATTTGAAAAGAATTTCAAGTGACATAAGTATGATTTATGTCCAAACACAATATTTTTAGATGACGCTTAAATACTCTTTTTCAACTTCAATTTTAAATACTCATTTTTTTCATTTCACTAAAATATTGTCTAAAATGACCATACTGTGTATATGCCAGCTACTATAGTCACACTTCTCTATAATAACTCATATTCCATAACTGTACTTTACTATAACGGCCAAGTTTTCTTTGGAACTAATTTGCATGTTATATTTTAACATATATTTTCTATAGCAACATTTACTATAGCAATAAAAAAATATCGAAACAAACAAAATTGTCGTGGACATATTTGACTGTACATTATCCAAAGGGCCATTCTGTGTTGGGGAATTTTACATGTTAGGGTTAAATCTGAATTTGTGATTCAGTGTTAAACAAAATAGTACTAGTAATTATTAACATAAATTAACTCATACTTATTGCTAGTTGATCACTCTTCTTTGGTTAAAAACCCAAATGGTCCCTTACAGTGCTAGAATCATACGTTGTTTTCACTTTTTTAAATAATGCTTTGAAAATATTATTTCTTCATAAAAAGTAATCAGTTGTTGTGCAGTTTTTTAAGATGAATTTTATAAGTTTCAAAAAGTGATTTAGACTAGTTTTTTAAGTTTTTTACTCAAAAGACTTTAATTTTTTCCAGATAAAATATATATTTAAACACAATTTAAGCTTTTAAAAATTATTTTTCATCTTAGTTTTGTAAATTTACTTTTCCAAATTTTAATTAAATTTATGTCCAAAGGCTTGCTTAGTCTTGAAGCTTAAACCAACGAAAAGATAAAATATTCCATGCAACACACTGTCAGCTTTTCTGAAACCAAATTTAGTAACCAATTTTGTTCAAATTATTAGTTTATTTTAACTTATGCTTATATTTTAATTTATCATAAAATATTTTTAATAAAATAAACGTATCTAATTAATTTTTAATTAAAATAATCGAACATAGATTGTATTGTTTTTGAATTTAGAATCTCGCATAATGTAATGACCCAAAGGATCATCTTGTATTTTAGAATCTGAATCTATATTCCGAGGCCTTGAAAACCTCAGTTTACTCCTCCTTGATTTATGTGCACATTCCGGGCGCGATACTGGAAAGTTTTTTTGTGGAATTTAAGAAAAATATTGAATTTAACCTTTAAAATTGATTAAAGTTGACTTTGGTCAACGCTTTTAGTAAACAGACCCGGATACGAACCCGTAATTTGACGGTCCCGTAAGTTTTATTGTAAAATATGGGACTTGGATGTATGCCCGGAATCGAATTCCGAGGTCCCTAGCCCTAGAAAAGAATTTTTTAAGAAAATTATTTGCTAGAAAATCTAAGGACCTTTGGAAATAAAATGGTGTGTGATTTTGATGGTATCAGACCCGTATTTTAATTTTGGAGCCCGATATAGATTAAAAATGATATTTAAGTTGAATCTCGAAAATTTGATACGAATCGGAGTTGACTTTATATAAATTGGACCTTAGGTTGAGAAAATAGAAAATTTGAACTATCTTATAAATTTCATGAACTTTTTAGGGTATATTCATAGTCGTTGATGTTATTTTGATGATTTAATCGTATGACCAAGTCCGCATGATGTTTTTGGACTTGCGTGTAGATTTTCTTTGGAGCCCCGAAGGTTCAGGTGAGTTTTGGATAGGGCACGAAGTGAGTTTGGACTTAAAAAATTTCTGTTGCGGCTGGTATTTTTATTACAGGCTCTAATCTCGCAATTACAAAATCAGGCATCACAATTGCAAGTTTAACAGGCTTGTCAATTGCAAGGGCTTCATCGCAATTGCGAAAAAGTCAGGCCAGCACTTGTTCGCATTTGCATACACCCCTTCGCAATTACGAAGTCATCAAGGAGGGCCAGTTATCGCAATTGCGACAAATTGATCGCAATTGCGAGGGGAGCAGACATGCAACAGGTTCGTAATTGCGAAGCCTGTCTCGCATTTGCGAGCTTCACACCTATTGCAATTGCCACATCTACACCTGAACAAAACATCATTTAGATGAGATTTTCACTCCATTCTTCAAAATTCAAAACCTAAACTCCTAACGACAATTTTTCTAGAGCAAGTTCTTCTCCAAATCATAGGTAAATGTATCTTAACTCTTTTTCTTCAATCTATTTAATCTTTTTACATGATTTCACTTTAAAATCTAGGGTTTTTCATAGAAAATTGGGTGTTCTTGGGTAGAAATTAGGATTTTTAAAAATTTAAAAATTTGGACTTCAAATTGAGGCCAGATTTCAAAACCAATTGCATATTTGAATTTGAGTTCGTGGGTGAATGATAAACGGGTTTTGGTTCGAACTTCGAATTTTGACTAAGCAGGCCAGGGGTCAGTTTTTTATTTTTTAGGGAAAACATTGAGAAATCTATATTCATACATTAGAATTGGTTTATTTAGCATTTATTGATGTTATTAAGTAAATTATGGCTAGATACAAGTGAATTAGAAGTGGAACCAAGAGGTAAAGCGGTAGTTGAGGCTTGATTTTGTCCGTGAAATTGAGGTAAGTGTTTGGTCTAACCTTAGCTTGAGAGAATAGATGTTGTGATCTTATTTGCTACGTGTTAGTGTGGAGTACGATGTACAAGTGTAGTGACGAGTATCTATACGTTGGTGTCAAGCATGCCCGTGAGTCCTATACCATGATTGTTATGACTCTTATTATGTATTGTTCATACTTAAATTGATGATTATCACTGTTGAACAAGAGCTATGATAATTCTTGGTAATTGACCATTGTTGCGTGTTAAATCAAATGGGAATTATTTTGTGAAGTAACCGTTGGAACGAAATTGGTTATAGCTGATTTCTTTGCCGGGATATAAATGTTTCTGGTTTTGATTCCCTTGCCAGGACGTATTATTTCTATTATTTGGGTGAGGAAGAGTGTAAAGCACGAAGGTGTTGAAACACGTTCTCAAGGCACTATACTAAACATGTGTTCATATTTGTAGGTTTTGATGAATGACAAACTATGCGCAATTGACATATGACGAGGTCCAAGCACAAGCGCGCAATTGATATATAACGAGATTCAAGCACAAGACCAAGATCAAGCAAAGATATAAAGTTATACATGAGTCGTTCTTTAAATTGTGATCTTGATCCGATAACTTGACTCAAGACTTGGCTTCTCTCGTAAAAATATTTTTATCAAATCATGCATATTTAATTTAAAGCAAAATGATTTTAAATCATGCATATTTACTTTAGTCAAAATGATTTTTAAACATGCCTCTAAAATCTGGACTAAGATAATCGATTATGTATTTATGATAATCGATTATGTTAAGTCAGCTGCATGACAATCGATTGTGAACTTATGAGAATCGATTGTGTTAAGGCAGTGTGCATCAGATTTTTCAAATCTGCATGACAATCGATTGTGAACCTTATGACAATCGATTGTGTTGAGGCAGTGTACATCAAAGTTTTTCAAAGCTACAAAATAATCGATTGTAAACTTATGACAATCGATTGTGTGGAGGCAGTGTCTACCAGACATTTTCAAAGTCACTTAATAATCGATTGTGAACCTTTGACAATCGATTGCATTAAGGCAGTGTCTAATTGATTTTTCAAAGACTGATATGTAATTGATTGTTCTCATAGCATAATCGATTGTATAATTGACCGTTGCCGAAATATTTTCAAACACCGTCAGGTAATCGATTATAGATTTCTATTAATCGATTGTTTTAAATAAAATCTAAAAAAGATTTTTTGAACGTTGCCAAGTAATCGATTGTAGATTTCTGACAATCGATTGTATTAAGTAAAATCTGGAAATGATTTTTTGAACGTTGCCAGTAATCGATTATTGATCTTAGATAATCGATTGTTAAGCGTAAAATCTGGGAATGATTTTTGGAACGATTGGCAAACAATCGATTGTGGCATTTTGACAATCGATTGTCAATGAGTAAAATCAGCAATTCTTAATTGGCAATTAGGCAATGCTAATGCATGGTTTTGCAACTATAAATACAGCTTCAAATCAGTCTTCTTAACACAACAACTGATCATATTATTGCTATAGCTTGCATACTCTATTGTTCATCACTTTCTATTCATTACATAAGTTTTGAGAGCCAAAATTCTTGACGAAAGTTGTTGCGTTCTTGAGCGTATCTGTTTACTCATATCTACTCTATTAAGAGAGTCTTGCTTATGTGAGTGCTTAGTGTTTTATACACTTGAAGGGAAGTGTTAGTCCCTTGTATTGTAAGAAGGAACTTGTGTTTCCTTTGGTTGAAGTCTTGAAGTGTTGTATCTTCGAGCAAAGGTTGTTGAGGCTTGTGTCCTCAGTTTGTAAAGGTTTGTTGAGCACCCGTAAGCTTAACAGTGTTAGTGGAAATCTTGAGAGAGTCTCTCGGGGACTGGACTAGCCACGGGTTGTGGTGAACCAGGATACATCGGTGCGTTCGTTCTTATTTATTTACTTATCGCACTTATTTCTTTCCTGCAATTTTTAAATTCCGCAAGTTTACGCTAATTTTTATTATAACGCTATTCACCCCCCCTCTAACGTTAAGCGTATTTTCTAACAATTGGTATCAGAGCCCAACTCTCTGAAGACTTAACCGTTTGAGAGAAACAATCCATGGCTTCTACTCGTGATTCTTTTGCAGGAATAGGTGAAGGACAATGCTCCACCCAACCACCACTATTCGACGGTACAAATTATACGTACTGGAAGGAGAGGATGAGAATATTTGTTCAATCAAATAGTTTTCATCTTTGGAAGGTTATAATGAAGGGAGAACAAATTCCAACCAAAAAGGTTGAAAATAAAGATGTTCCAAAGTCCGAAGATGAATACGATGCGGATGATATCCGAAAGGTGCAAAACAACGCTAAAGCCATTAATTTATTATATTGTGCTGTAAATGCTGATGATTATAGGAAAATATCATGTTGCACAACGGCGAAGCAAATGTGGGACAAGCTGGAAATTACGTACGAAGGTACGGACCAAGTAAGGGAAGCTAAAATTGATTTCCTAACCCATGCATATGAATTTTTTCACATGAAGGAAGGCGAAAAGGTCGATGAGATGTTCGAATGATTTTCAAAAATCGTTAATGATTTACATGCTCTTAAGAAGACCTTCACGGATAAGGAACTTGTCCGAAAAATTCTCCGAAGTCTCACTCCGGCATGGCGATCCAAGGCCGACGCGATTCAAGAATCTATTGGCGTTTCAAATGTCACCATCGACGGATTAAGAGGTAATCATAAAACTTATGAATCTACTATACTTAACCCTCTTGTTGATGATCAAAGGAAACAAAAGATCGCTCTCAAGGCAAGCACAAGCCAACCTCAAAATGATGAGGACGGAGACAACGAGTTCGGACTCGTTATTAAGAGATTTCAAAAGTTCATGCGAAAGAGTATGAACGAAAGGGCAAAAAGTAAGGAGATCAAATAAAGTGCTATGAGTGCGGAGAAACCGGGCACATTAAATCAAATTGCCCAAATGCCAAAAAGGAGAAGAAACCCTTCAAGAAACAACGAGCATACATATCTTGGGGAGGCGACTCCGGAGACGAGTCGAGTGAGGAAGAAGAAGACGAAGCCGCAAATCTTTGTCTCATGGCTCACGAAAACAATCAAGAAGAGGTATGTCAAATTTCTTCCAAAAACTTCTATTCTCTTGAGGAAATGCAAAATGCTTTTGATGAATTGTATAGTGAATTTATTAAAGCTTCCAAAACTGTTAAAAACATAAAGGAAAATGCCTCTTTGAAAGAAAAAGATTTTGAAAAAAACTCTCTTTGAAAGAAAAGGATCTGAAAAACTGATTTTGGAAAATGAGAAGTTGAAAGAAGAAAACAAATTTTTCGGCAAGAGAAGCGCCGACAAACCCGAAAGTTCTAGTAAAAATTGTACTTCTTGCATGCATCTCAAAAATGAGGTAGAAAGACTTAAGGGCACCCTAGATAAGTTTAATTCCTCTCATAAAAATTTGAATGAAGTTCTTGTTAATTTGAAGTCGACCAAGCATGGCATAGGTTTTAAAAATGATCCTAAAGAAAAGGTTGAAGCCAACCCCCAACAACCTAAGGCTTAACCTAGGATTAATAAAACAAACGCTCATCCTAGATATAACAAACCTAGAAAGGGCTTTCAACAATCGCAACCTAGAAATAATCATTCTAGAAATAACGCATATTCTAGGCCAAACACTAGAAGGAACTTTGAACCTTTTAGAACACCTAGAAATGACTTTCAACCTAGAAATAACTATTCTAGAAATGCTGCATATCCTAGAACAAATAGTAGGAGAAATGATTTTCATGAATTGCGCAATAGTCATATTGTCAAGAATAGAGTAAATGAATTTCGTCCGTCCAATTACTATCAACCTAGACGAATGCATAATCCTAATGTTGTTTGTCATTATTGTAGATGAATTGGACATATTGCTCCTGCTTGTTTTACACGACATAGACATAACACTCAATCACATCACTATGACTTGCCTAACCCCCAAGAACCCAAAATGGCATGGGTACCTAAAACTCATTAATCTGTTTTGTAGGTATGTTTGAAGGGATCAAGTGTACTTTGGTACCTTGATAGTGGATGCTCCAAGCACATGACCGGAGACGAATCCAAATTCCTTCAACTAGAACACAAGGAAGGAGGAAGCGTTATTTTTGGTGATAACAACAAAGGAAAAATTATCGGCATTGGATCGGTCGGTATGGATGACTCCTCTTCCATTAAGCATATATTGCTAGTTAAGGGTCTAAAACATAATCTCTCGAGCATAAGTCAATTATGTGACAAGGAAAATCTTGTTTTATTTGATTCAAATGAATGCTTAGTTTTTCGCCGTAGCGATTTTAAAATGATTCTTCGTGGATTTAGAATGGATAATATCTATATGGTTGATCTCGAAAATTCTTCATCTGAATATGTAGATTGTCTTATGAGCAAAGAAGATGATACGTGGTTATGGCACCGTAGAGTTGCTCACATCAACATGCATCTTTTGAACAAATTGGTTTCACAAAATTTAGTTATTGGTCTTCCAAACTTGAAATTTGAAAAAGACTCTATTTATGATTCTTGTCAAAAAGGGAAGCAAACAAAAGCATCTTTTAAATCGAAAAATATTGTTTCAACTACTAGACCTTTGCAATTACTTCACATGGACTTATTTGGACCATCTCGCATTGAAAGTCTTGGTAGAAATCGTTATGCTTTTATTATTGTTGATGATTATTCTAGATTTACATGGACTCTATTTCTTGCTCATAAAAGTGAAGCTTTTCATAATTTCAAATATTTTCTTAAACGTGTTCAAAACGAAAAGGACACAACCGTCACTTCAATAAGAAGTGATCATGGGGGAGAGTTTGATCACAATCTCTTTGCAGACTTTTGTGACGAACTCGGTATTGAGCACACCTTCTCCGCTCCACGAACACCACAACAAAATGGGGTGGTGGAAAGGAAAAATAGGTGTCTCGAAGAGATGGCTAGAACCATGCTCGATGAGGCTAAGATTCCCAAACATTTTTGGGCGGATGCCGTGAGTACCACATGCTACGTTTTGAACAGAGTAGTCATAAGGCCAATACTCATGAAAACCCCTTATGAACTCTACAAGGGAAGGAAACCAAATATCTCCCATTTTAGAGTATTCGGTTGTAAATGCTTTATTCATAACAATGGAAAAGATCAATTGGGAAAATTTGATGCCAAATCCGATGAAGGAATTTTTCTTGGATATTCATCACGTAGCAAAGCTTATAGAGTATACAATAATAGAACCAAAACTGTTGAGGAATCTCCGCATATTGTGTTTTCCGAAAATAATGCTCGCTTGGCGAGAAAGGATTCTGGTTTTGAACTTGCAGGTACTTTAAACTCACTAAGCCCTCAAGACAAAGTACAAAAGGAAACTCCGAAGGAAACTCAAGATGAAATCTTGGATCAATTATCGGAGGAAGAGCCACAATTGGAAAAAGAAACGAAAATGCCTAACTCGTGGAGGACAATCAAAGACCATCCTCTCGAACAGGTAATTGGCGATGTTGGAGAAAAGGTAAGTACCCGAAACACTCTTAAGAACACCTTAGGACACACTTCTTAAGAAATCACGTTCTCACTTGGCCACATTGATCTAAGTCATTACTTCTTTACAAATTACTAACTGGAGCTTCGGAGACGTCTAATCTTCCTCCTCGCTTTTCCACAAGTAAATATCTTGAATCATGCGCCCCCGCTGCAAACATACTTAAGGAATGTCAACTTCTTGACTTCTTATATCTTACCTATCCTTATATTAATCCTCCATTAATTCAAGCGTTCTACTCAAATCTTCATGAGGACGACGATGGTGAGCTTGTGTCAAACATTAATGGCGTTCAAATTCTTTTATCCATTGAAAACTTGCATTCTATTGCTCATCTTCCTCGAAGTGGGGAAAACATTTCTCGCTACATTAGAGAAGTCGGCGCCTTATTTGATGAGAAAATTCTCCTAAACCAAATAGGACTTGGAGCTTATGATCCTAATCTATCTACTCGACGTCCTACCATTACGGGAATGCTCCCCGAATATCGTTTGATTTTCTATTTCATAACCCGAGTCCTCAAGCCTCGCAAACATAACCATACCACTCTCTCCCAAGAGGATGCAAAGCTCATGCATGCCATTATAACCGGAGCTCACATCAATTGGTGTAAGTTCGTCAAAATTCACATGCTTGATACCATCGGGGACGATAGACCACTTCCCTATGCCCACCTTATTATGAATTTTCTTGAAGCCTCCGGGTTCAACACCTCTATCGGTCCGCTCAAAAAGAGCACCAAGAAATGAGAAATTTCCGAATCCTCCTTTCCCCATGACGGCGAACATGCAGCTCCTGCTCCTCCTCCAACTCGTCAAACGAGTCAGCCTCAAGCTCCTACACTTCAAACTATTTCCGACCAACTTGCTTCTTTGTCCACCTCTGTCAATCTTTTGACATATGAGATCCATGGATATTTTGATCATATTCACTACCCATATGCTGGACTTGTTCCTTATGAAGTAGTACCGGATGACGAGGCGGGAAATGATAATAATGAATAATTTTTTATTGTTCTATGTTGTATTGTCTTCTTTTTATGTAATCGTATTTTTGATTAATAAATAAACAAGTTATTTACTTTCTCCATTTTTGCTAATGTCAAAAGGGGGAAGAATAAGGGATATGCACTAATTTTTTATTGGCATAAATTGAGGGGGAATTCATATGTTAAGGGGGAACTAATTGCACATCTAGAAACTTGTTGCATATTGTTACTTGTCTTGAATCGTCATTATGAATTATCAAATATGCATATCCCGACTAAAGCTTGCCATTATCAAAAAGGGGGAAATTGTTCAAACACGTTCTCAAGGCACTATACTAAACATGTGTTCATATTTGTAGGTTTTGATGAATGACAAACTATGCGCAATTGACATATGACGAGGTCCAAGCACAAGCGCGCAATTGATATATAACGAGATTCAAGCACAAGACCAAGATCAAGCAAAGATATAAAGTTATACATGAGTCGTTCTTTAAATTGTGATCTTGATCCGATAACTTGATTCAAGACTTGGCTTCTCTCGTAAAAACATTTTTATCAAATCATGCATATTTAATTTAAAGCAAATGATTTTAAATCATGCATATTTACTTTAGTCAAAATGATTTTTAAACATGCCTCTAAAATCTGGACTAAGATAATCGATTATGTATTTATGATAATCGATTATGTTAAGTCAGCTGCATGACAATCGATTGTGAACTTATGACAATCGATTGTGTTAAGGCAGTGTGCATCAGATTTTTCAAATCTACATGACAATCGATTGTGTTGAGGCAGTGTACATCAAAGTTTTTCAAAGCTACAAAATAATCGATTGTGAACTTATGACAATCGATTGTGTTGAGGCAGTGTCTATCAGACATTTTCAAAGTCACTTAATAATCGATTGTGAACCTTTGACAATCGATTGCATTAAGGCAGTGTCTAATTTATTTTTCAAAGACTGATATATAATCGATTGTTCTCATAGCATAATCGATTGTGTAATTGACCGTTGCCGAAATATTTTCAAACACCGTCAGGTAATCGATTATAGATTTCTAATAATCGATTGTTTTAAATAAAATCTAAAAAAGATTTTTTGAATGTTGCCAAGTAATCGATTGTAGATTTCTGACAATCGATTATTTTAAGTAAAATCTGAAAATGATTTCTTGAACGTTGCCAGTAATCGATTATTGAACTTAGATAATCGATTGTTAAGCGTAAAATCTGGAAATGATTTTTGGAACGATTGGCAAACAATCGATTGTGGCATTTTGACAATCGATTGTCACTGAGTAAAATCAGCAATTCTTAATTGGCAATTAGGCAACGGTAATACATGGTTTTGCAACTATAAATACAGCTTCAAATCAGTCTTCTTAACACAACAACTGATCATATTATTGCTATAGCTTGCATACTCTATTGTTCATCACTTTCTATTCATTATATAAGTTTTGAGAGCCAAAATTCTTGACGAAAGTTGTTGCGTTCTTGAGCGTATCTGTTTACTCATATCTACTCTATTAAGAGAGTCTTGCTTAAGTGAGTGCTAAGTGTTTTATACACTTGAAGGGAAGTGTTAGTCCCTTGTATTGTAAGAAGGAACTTGTGTTTCCTTTGGTTGAAGTCTTGAAGTGTTGTATCTTCGAGCAAAGGTTGTTGAGGCTTGTGTCCTCAGTTTGTAAAGGTTTGTTGAGCACCCGTAAGCTTAACAGTGTTAGTGGAAATCTCGAGAGAGTCTCTCGGGGACTGGACTAGCCACGGGTTGTGGTGAACCAGGATACATCGGTGCGTTCGTTCTTATTTATTTACTTATCGCACTTATTTCTTTCCTGCAATTTTTAAATTCTGCAAGTTTACGCTAATTTTTATTATAACGCTATTCACCCCTCCCCCCCCCCTCTAGCGTTAAGCGTATTTTCTAACAGAAGGGCGATGTCGTGCATGATATTATGAGTGAGAATTAATGCACGAAGGATGGTGTCGTGCCGATATTGTGAGGGATATTGCACGAAGGGTGATGTCGTGCCATGATTATGAGAGTTAATGCACGAAGAATGATGTCGTGCGGATATTGTTAGAGTTAATGCACGAAGGTGATACCGTGCCGGTATTGTGAGAGTTAATTGTTGTGATGTTTCTGTGTTTCTTATGGTGAGAATGAGAGTAATAGCATGAAGGGTGATGCCGTACACGTGTTACTATTTTATTATTCTTGTTGATACAAATGTGGTGTTCATTATGCTTCTCTATTGAATTATTATTAGAATTTGATATTCCCCACAACATGTTCCCCTCCCCATCTTTATTTGTCATTTCCTAGTATTATTATTCCGTTCGTATATGATTTAATTGCATAGGCTTATTTGATTATAGTGTCCTAGACTCGTTACTACTTCGCCTAAGTTTGGCTCGATACTTACTAGTACATTTTTTTTGTACTGATACTACACGCTGCACATTGTGCAGATCTCGATGCCGGATCCTGTGAATAGATTTGAGGTTGCTACCTTCAGTCCAGGGAGACCGATGTAGTTTTGCTGGCATTCGCAGAGCCTGAAGTTCCCCTTTCCCGCTTTATTTTTCTGTTGTATCCTCTATTTCGAGAACATTTATTATTCTTTCAAACTTATGTTTGTAGTAAATTTTAGTCATTCATGGATTGTGACACCTGATCTTTAGGGGTGGCTATGTATTAGACTGTTGGTTTGCTATATCACTTCGCATTTCTTAATTATTTTGCTTAGCTAATATCTTATTCAGTGTGATTAATAAAAATGGTGGTAACAGTTGTAATTGCCGGCTTGACTAGCTTTCACGAGTAGATGTCTTCATGACTCCCGATGATAGAAAATTCGGATCGTGACATATAATAATATCTTATTCGTACAAACAACTTCAAGGATAATTAAGTCATTTTAACAAAAAAACATTTATTAGAATTTTTTACTAAATACTTCAATCATTTATTATTAGTTTTAGTATTGTCATTTAAATACGTAATTATTTATTTATTAATAAATATTAGGATTTAAAAGTACTTTTCTAGCACTTAATAGTTATTAGCTAGCCTTAAATCAGCTAAGCCAAACACGATACAGAGGGAAAGCTGTCTTCGTGGTGGGTAAATGGGTAAAGTGACATAAATGACCTTTTGCTATTTCAGTTTTCATCATTTGTTATGTCTTCTTTTACGAGATCTACTAGTCTATGATGTGATGGTGATTTCCTTTTTAATTTCCACTGATGGGTGAAGGAAAATAATTTATTCAATCTCTGTTATAAGTCTTCTTGTAATTAGAGTGCATGAGGAAATGTACAAGAGTCAAAAAATATAGTGCACCTACTCCGCTCTATTTATGTTCGAAATAGTGTATGAAGTTTGCACAATTTTTGCATAATATAGAGAATGTATATATATTTACAAAAATATTATATTTTTTTATTGTTTAAGAGTGGCTATATAAATTTGTTTTAATTTTTTTTAAAGAGTCTTTTTTGCACGTGAGGGATTTATTGTGCACTTAAGGTTCGTTTGGTACGCGTGTTAAGGAATAATTAATTTCAGGATTAAATTTAAGATAAATTTATCCCGTATTTAATTGCAATAAAATCACATTAACTTCTTGAGATTGTAATGTTACTTTTATCCCTATAAAAAAGTGGTATAATAATCCCGGAATAATTAATCCTGCAATAATTCCAAAATAAATAAATAAAGATGTCATTTCCCATCAACGGAATATTGTTCATTATTCCTGGGCTTTCAATAATTTTCTCTTTTTGCCTAATTTGCCATTATTAAAGGCCTAATTAGCAACCGATCTTTTGAAACAATTTAAGGGAGCTTTCTACAGCTGTTGGATAATTTTGAAAGAATTAGAAAATTATCGTCATAGCATAGACACATTATGTAAAAGAAGACAAAATATGAAATCTTCTAAAATTAAATGATTTAAAGTGAAATAGCTAAAAAGCGGCAAAAGTGGAAAAAAATTGGAAACTTATACTAAGAGACATCTAACCTTTTAATGTTGAGAGTGGCTACTGAGAGATAAAATGATCTTATGCTCCAAGAGGAATGAAGAAGAAGAATAAGCAAAGGAAATATATATTCAACTTGAAGAAAATGTGATTAATAAATAAATAAGTCAACTTATACTAATCTTGCACGTTAAATTGGAATCTTAATAGTGAAATATGCTCCCCAACAATGATATACTTAGTATTATTTCACACAATAGAATCTGAAAACGATAATGTGTACGCGAGCTTACTCCTACCTTGTGAGGATAGAAATGGTGTTTTTAATAGACCACCGGCTTAAGAAAACATAAGTACCACCTTTATAAAAATATAGACAAGAAGAGATAATACCAAAAAAATTATATAAAAACAAAATAAAAACAACTAGTAAGGTGATCAACAATGAAAGAAAACAACGGTTAGTTATAAAAATCTACTACCAACAGAAAATGAGACTGCGTGTCAATAGTACTATTATGACACTCTAGACTACCTACTCTACTATCCTAATCCTCGACCTTCATACCTTCTTGTGAAGGATCATGTACTCGATCAGCTAAAGTTATGTCATGTCGTGCCTAATCACCTCTCCACACCTCTTTTGTGGCATATCTCTACCTCTTCAGGGGCGGATCTACATATAAAAATTGGGTGCTCGAGCACCCATTAACCTCGACCCCGAACACGTATGATTATATAAAAAACTTAAGAAAACGGATATAACAAAATAGCAAGCACCTAGATAACAAAAGGCTTGGTGGGTGCTTTTGTTATGATGGATGTTGAAGGGCCTTAAATGAGTATATGGTCGAGAGATCGAATCTCACTCATGCCCCTACATAGACTTTTTCCTCCATTTATCAAGCACTAACTTTCTTTTGCTCCAATTAAAAAAGTTAAGCACCCACGAACTCAAAATTCTGGATCCGCCATTATACCTCTTCGTAGACCCTCCAATGTCAATCTCTCACTCCTCTTTACCGAGGCGTCTTTGCTCCTCACCTCACATGAAATCTGCTCCACGTTTAAAATAAAAATAACTATTATTGCTCTAATCCAAGTATAATTGTCATCTTTTACTCGCACTCTATATGAAATAATCTCAACAACCTTATTTCTGATATATTATTCAAATAACCTGACCCTGCTGGGAGGATTGTTGACTCACCCCATCTTCCTTTTGTTCATGTCGTGAGTTCATATTATCAGTTTTTAAATATTATTCTAAATTCGTAAAATAGATATCTAATAATTTGAAGAGTATTTTGTCCTAACTACGCTTTATTTTAAAACTTCTCACTAGGTTAACTTTCCACTAATTGAAGCAGTAAAAGTAACTTTCCACCAATTAACAAATCTTGTTGTTATTCTAGAATGTCATATACTTTAAAACAAGTTCAAATTATATATTTTAAAAAACTTGTATTGGAGAAATTTATCATGCATCTATCTATACAATCAACAATAATTGTATAAGGATACTTTCTTTTTTTGACATGTGATAAGTGAGTCCAAAACTGACTATGTAGAGTAAATCAAATAAATAAAAAAAACTTAAAGTCAATCATCTATCATTCGTGATCGTGAGGAAGAATAAAGGGCTTTTTTCCGCTTTAAGCATGAGGCAGAAATTATTTAAATTCGGAAATAAAAAAATATAAAATTTATATAATTTTTGTACATAATATGAGATATATATATATATATATATATATATATATATATATATATATATATATATTTATTTATTTATTTATTTATTTATTTATTTCTAACTACTATTTTGAAACAGTTATACATTATCATTTTTCCAATAAGGGAAAGGGAGGGAGAACAAATGTAAAAGCTTTAGGGAATTTTTATCTTATGTAGCAAAGTTTAAAACCTTATTTTCTTTAAATAAATACTATTTAAAAAAATTATATTCAATAGATACATTTTAAGGTGTATAACAAAATATTAAATTTTGATTACCTCCTAATTCTAAGCCACTAAATAAGCTATTCAGTTGTAGTAATTTCTTTCTCTATCTACTTTGATATATCTATTCTCTTCTATCATGCCATTAAATTTTCCGACATTAAACTGGTTCTTATGCAAAGCCGAATCAATGCGCCTTTCATACAAAAAGAATTTGAAGATAAAAACATAGATGAAGAATAGTTTATAACTTACAAGTGAAGGAGGGAGAATTTGACGATGATGGTGTGGGGAGATGACAACGTAGCAGCGGGCTTGGGTTTTAACATTAAACTGATTCTTGTGCAAAGCACCCATCCCATTATAATAGATGCAATGATTCTTGAACAACAACCGCCGACATATAATCCGATTGGTTTGTTCTTGAACAAAGATAATGGAGTTTGGGGTTGAGCAATTTAATTTTCTATTTATATATTTTCATGTATTTCATTATATTAATTGTCTTTTTTTCATTGTAATTCAATGTGTCTCCTTGTATTCCATGTATTTTATTGTATTCACCATCTTTTTTTCTCATTGTATTTTAATGTATCCCGATGTATTCTATGTATTTCATTATATTCACTACCTGGTTATATGTCATGAATATATTCATAAGTTTTTTTAATTAATAGTATAATTTATGTACTATAAATCATTATAGTACCAATAATTTATTTCCAAAAATTATTGCGTACCCCAATTTAAATCCCAATTACCCTGGCCCAATTCCTATTAAACCCCAATCCAATTCCAATTTAATCCGATCTAAACCCATTTTCATAACACGTCCATTTACCCGATCAATCTAAGCCATTGATCATTCTTGATCAACGGCCAGAAATTCCCCTTACCTAAATTAATCCTAAACGACCCCCTAAACTGTATCATTTCCCACCATACACCCACTCTGAATTCCCCTCCTCTCTACAACAACCCCAAACCCTAGCCAACGCAACCTTAATCTACCCTAATCCATGGAACTCCAGGATCATCTACGACTTGTACCAGCCTCACATGGCTTCTACGTGTTCGTTTCTATGGTCTCATGACAAGTTTCTGAAGAGGTTTGCCCAGTCCTTGCTCGATGACCTCTCTCCGGTCATCTCTGACTTTTCTCCGGCCAGCCATGGCCATTCGAGTCAGACATGTGACTCATATTTAGATCGATGGCTTTCAAGGCCTTTCTTGAAGAACTTTTCGACTTATTTCAGTTTCACTTTAGATCCATGCTTGTTATGAGTTTTTAAACGCCTTCTCGAGGTCTCTTTAATTTTTCTTTCAAAAAAAAGGACTCTTCATCTTTTTTCAATTAAGGTTTTCCTTCAAGTTCTTCTTTTTAAATCTTTTTTGAGTTTAGCATGATAAAAATCCTAATTTCTTTGGATTCATTCAAGTTTCTGAGATAATTTTTAAATATTGTCTGATTTATTTGTTTATCATCTTTAAACTCGATTGATGTTGAAAACCTAATCTCTTTTGGATTCGTTCGAGTTTCTGAAGTAATTTGCTAAGTGTTTGTGTAATCTATTTGTTCATTACCTTTAAACTCAATCGATGCTGAAAACCCCCTAATTTCGTTTGGCTCTATTCGAGTTTGTGAACTGCTTGTTCAACTTATTTGTTTATCATCTTTTAATCTTGAATATTATTTAAGAAAACATATTCCTTTGAGTTGAAACTGCTCGTTTGAATACCTGACTTGATTTGAAGTTACTTGTTTCAGCATCTCTTTCCATTATATGATTCCTCTGATTCTGGGTTCTTACTATCTTTGAAACTAGACTATGCTGTGAGACCCTTTGCATGCTTCTGACACTCTATTTTTCTTAATACTGATTCAATGAGACCTGACCTACTTGATTATCATGCTTTGAATATTTGCTATCTAATGACTTTGTACTACTATTGCACACAGTTTCTTTTGCCAATAGCTTGGCCTCGCATGTCTTTGTTTGTGCATTCTATTTATATGTTGAGGTTCCTTCTTTGGCTGATGCTCAATTTTGGGACTGATTTCAAAACTTCTCTTTTTATGCCTTGCTAAATCCCCCCCCCCCCCCAAAAAAAAACAAGTGTATCTCTGTACTTGGACTTGATTGTGTACTTAATGTTTTACTACTTTCTTTTATGGTAATAACCAGTCTGCCTACTAATAGATTTTCTTTCCCTTTTTTAAACATGTTGGCCCCGTTAAACAAGTAATTCCTCAATTAGGGGAATCACTTGGCTGATTAATTCTGATTGCTGATTACTTCCATATTTGCATTGAACTTTATTTATTGTCTTATTTCTCACATGTTTTCAAAACTATAAGTATCCACCTCATCTTCTTGCAAAAACACGAACATAATGCATAAAAACACTGGAGTTCAGACACACACTATTAAAATATCTCTTTACTCTATTGTTGCTTGTATTGCTACCTTACCTAGCCGGCTAAAAGCCAAGGCTAGGTTATGGGAAGCTTGCTTATTTTTCTTTGAATTTGCATCTTGACTGGTATGTTCTAACTAATTTTCAGCATCAGCAACAACATGTTTCTTTACTGTTTCTTTCATCCTTGTTTGTCTCTTGTTTGTATCTAACCAAGTTCTATTATTAAGCATGTTGTAGTCTACCTTTTCTGTTCTAAATTAATGTTTCTGTCAATTACTTATCATGGCTTGTGAACCCTAAATCCACATTCCCAATGTGTTTAATATCTGTGTTGGCTTGGGGCATGACAACATTGAACATTGTTGTGCATGACCCAAACTTGATCCCCTTGGGGTCATAACCTCCATGTCTCCTCTAATTGTTGTGTGTTCTGATTGGATTATAGGCATGCCTACACCATAGATTGATATGCATGCCCAAAGCTGACCCCTACCTAAGTACATAGGCTCTTTGCAATGGATTCCCAACCCCTGACCCCCTTTGTATTAAGTTATTAACTCTGTGTTTTGCTAATTACTGTTTTCCTATAACCCCTTTTCCCCTCTCATTTATCCCCTCAGTTTTAAAACTCTATTCTTGCACTTTCACTATCTTCTTGGACTTAAGTTTTGCCCCTCTTGTGTGAGCCTTGCCTTGGGACCCATGAGCTCCCTCTAAATTTGGACACATAAGGGTTGTCCCTTCCATATTGCATTCATCCCAATCTGGTTCTATGAACCTGGTGTAAGCACTGCCCGGGGTCCCTTGAGATCCTTAGGGAACTCAGACACACCCAGGTCTGAGAAAGGCTTTAAAACATGGCATCTTAACGCAGTTTGTTCCATAGCTTAGGGAGGAACCAAGAATCAGACTTCCTCTAGTTGTAACTTCTTTTGTTTTTCTTATTTTATGTAATTCGGTATTTATGGTTTGTAATAAGTTGTAACAAATGCTCGGGGTTGGCTAGTAAAAAAGGGCTTGGAAATTATGCATGATCAATGGTAGAAAACATGCCTATAGGACTACTTTTAATTCTACATGTTCAATTTGCATTCAGAAACCATGTCTATAGGATCTTACATGTTTAACTTTATGTTCAAAAACCATATCTATAGGACTTACTTTAAATACTGCATATGCAAATTTACGTCTAGTAACCTGCCTATAGGAATTATCTAAAATTCTACACGTTTGTCACTATTTAGATATCATGCTTGTAGAGTCCAACTGGATATAATCTGGCATCAGGTTCACAATGCAAAATTAGTATAATATATAGCAATCATGCCTATAGGAATTCCCAAGTGAAAACCCTGCCTGTTTCCATATTTCATTTAGATATCATGCCTGTATGGGTTAAAATCATTCATTTAGATATTATGTCCATAGGGATACTATCGTCCGCATGTTCTGAAATTAGTCTAAAAATCAGTCTATTCTGAACTAGTTTTTTTAAGTAACTCATTTATGTTATTAACACAATTTAGCAAACATGCTTATAGGCTCTCATTCGTTTTAAGTTTTTACTCCTTTTCCATATGCAAAGTCAGTAATAGATATCATGTTCCTAAGATCTTACCGAAACACTTAGGCAAGCCTTAGGTAATAATAACAATAAAACTGAATTCGCCTCTGTTAATTAGTAATTTCTACAAGCATCAGGTAGAACTGATTCGTGTTTCCTAACTGATTAATGTAATAGAACAAGCCTGCTTCAACAACAATAATCTCCTTTCCATAAGTATTTTTTTAGACTTGGGCCATGCATGTTATTTGAGTCATGTTATTTGATTTCTTTGTTTGAGGAGGTATATATGAGCCTTCATTGTTTATGTGCTTCCCCCGTTATTGTGCTGTCATATATGTTTTGTATATCGTCTTAGATTTTTTCACCTTTGTAACTCCAAGTCAGCCTAACATCCCTCATTTTTAGAAATAGTAGTTCTAAGTTCCTTCGGGACTGATAAGAATGGGGCGCGTAATAGCATGCAATAGTAGTCAAGATCGTTCCGCGCTTTAGTACCTTAATAGGGTGGGAAGGGTAGATATGGATATGATGACCAGTGCGCTAGTACCACGTGTAGCCTCTCTTTTTAGAAGTGATTACCGGGTATTGCATTGAGGTGATCCATATTTTAAATAAACCTAGAACCTTCTTTATTTTCTTTTCTTTTATTTTAAAGCATTATATTGTTTATAAAAAATTAGCCTTTTAATAATTGCTCTTTCAAACATTGTTTAGTTTCAAGCTGTTGTAAATTAAAAATCCCCTTTTATTTGAGCTTTATCTATTTACGTGTTAACTGTACCAAATTCACAAAGAACTATCTGGCTGGAAACCACACTAGTGGATCTTGAGGGGTGTAACACCTTCCTCTTAGGATAATTTCAAGCCCTTACCCTATCTCTAGTTATCAAGAAAACTTAGAAATAAACCCTGTGGGTGTTCGAATGCACCATAAATCATTAGGTGTCGACTCTTCAAAAATGCAAAATTCAGTTCCCAAAAGGAATTAGTTGTCTTATACCTAAAATGTCATTAACCCGATTCTTCCGATGCGATGAGGTAAAAAAAGGGGCGCGACTGTTGTGGGTAATTACAATTTCAATTCAATGGGTCAAAAGCACCCTGATTTTTCATGGATTTTACCTGGGGGTACTACAAATTCATGGCAACAAAAAAACCCTAGATTTCAGGGACAAGGACCCCCGGGATTCCACAATCAGCAGAGGCTGCAGTTTCAGGCTCAACAACCAATTCAGTTTGAGTTAAAAGATCTGATAAAGTTATTTATTATCAAGATATATGATAGATTAGATTCTCAAGGTAAAGCTATTAAAGAACTTGGGACATGGTTGCGAAGATTGGAGAGACAAGTGGGACAAATTGCAACTATATTATCTAAGAGAATCCCAGGAGCTCAGCCAGTTGATACTGAAAAGAATCCCAAGGAAATGGTAAATGATGTGGCCTTGATGAGAGGACAAGTGTTGAAACTCCAATTCAAAAAGAAGTTGCGCCTAAAAAAGAAAATGGGAATTGAAGTTGATAAAAAGACCGAGAATAAGAAAGGCAAGAAGGGAGCTAAGAAATAGAAGAAGGAGAAAACTTCAAGAAGGGAGTACACTAATGTAGAGAGCAAGCACCTGTATGTTCTACCTTTTCCCTAAAAGCTCTATAGAGAAAAGCTAGACAAGCAGTTTACCAGCTACGAGGCCAAGTGTACGCTGCTAAAAAGAACCTGTTGCGCCTTGATGTGGGTGGCTCAGAAGTTAAGGCATTATATGAAAGCTCATACTACCTACCTCATAACCAGGCTGGATCCGCTGAGGTATATATTCCAAAAATCGATGCCCACACGGCGATTTGGCAAATGGCAAATCCTACACTCCGATTTCGACATAGTTTATGTCACTCGTACTGCAATGAGGGCTCAAGCATTGGTAGATCACCTGGCCGAAAATCCCGTAGACGATGAATATCAGCCTTTGAGTACCTTTTTCTATGATGAAGAAATGAATTCGGTGTAAGTAACATCAGAAGACATCCCCGCTTGGAAAATGTTCTTCGACGGAGCAGTAAACGCAAAAGGCGTAGGGATTGGGGAAATTTTATCTTACCCACAAGTCTTTATTATCCGGCTATAGAAAGCTCCGGTTCTTCTGCACCAATAATACAGCTGGATATGAGGCTTTCATCATGGGCATGGATATGGCCATTGACCAAGATGTTGAGGAATTGTTAATCATGGGAGATTCATATTTGATCCTCCGACAGGCTCAAGGAGACTGGGAAACAAGAGACGTTAAACGCATCCCCTACAAACAGCATGTGGAGGTCCTCAGCAAACGATTCAAGTCGGTAGAATTCAGGTACATTCCTCGTTGTCACAATGAGCTAGAAAATGCGCTTGCCACTTTGGCTTCCATGTTGTCTTACCCTGAAAACACCTACGTCGATACTTTACAAATCCAAATCAAAGAAAGGCATGGGTATTGTAATGTGACCGAAGCAGAGTCCAACACACAACCCTGGTATTATGACATCAAAAGATTCCTCAAAACGCAGGAGTATCCCGAGCAAGCCACCGGGGAGCAAAAGAAAACCATCCGACGGCACGCAAGCAATTTCTTCTTGAGTGGTGATACTTTATACAAAATAACTCCAGATATTAATTTGCCGAGATGTGTTGACACCGAGGAAGCCGGGAGAATTATGCACGAAGTACACACGGGAGTGTGTGGGCCTCATATGAAGGGGTACGTACTGGAAAAGAAGATACTCCGAGCCGGGTATTACTGGATGACCATGGAGAAAGATTGCTTCAGCTTCGTTTGGAAATGTCATCAATGTCAGGTGCATGGTGATTTGATTCATGCACCGCCAATTAAATTGCATCCTATGTCAGCACCCTGGCCATTTGCTTATTGGGGCATGGATGGCATTGGGCCGATTGAGCCAAAAGCTTCAAATGGACATAGATTCATATTGGTCGCTATTGATTACTTCACAAAATGGGTTGAAGCCATCACTCTTAAGTCTATTACCAAGAAAACGGTGGTGGATTTTGTGCATTCCAACATCATTTGTCATTTTGGGATTCCCGCAACCATCATTACAGACAACACAGCTAATCTAAACAGTCGTCCGATGGGAGAAATATGTGAACAATTCAAGATAACACATAGAAACTCCACCCCTTACCAGCCCAAAGCTAATGGTGTCGTCGAAGCAGCTAACAAAAAAATCAAGAAGATCTTAAGAAAATGATTCAAAGCTCGAGGCAATGCCATGAAAAGTTGCCTTTTACGTTGCTGGGATATCGTACCACAGTGGTAACATCGTTAGGGGCAACTCCATATTTACTGGTCTATGGGACTGAAGCTGTCATACCCGTAGAGGTGGAAATCCCTTCGCTCCGAGTAATTGTCGAGGCAGAAATTGAAGATAGTGAATGGGTTAAAACTCGTTTGGAGAAGCTCTCATTAATTGACGAAAAACAAATGGATATGGTGTGTCAAGGGCAGTTGTACCAACAAAGAATGGCACGCGCTCACAACAAGAATGTGCGCCCTAGAAATTTCGAAGTCGGGAAGCTGGTATCGAGACGTATACTTCCTCACCATCAGGAAGCTAAAGAAAAGTTCGCTCCAAACTGGAAAGGTCCATACATTATCAGAAAGATACTTCCTAAAGGAACATTATACCTGGGCGACGTTGAGGTGGACGAGCCCGAGGCAACAGTAAATGCAAATGCAGTAAAAAGGTATTACATTTGAACTCCCTGCAGCAATGACTCCGGTTGATTAAAATGACGAAGGCTTTTCTTCCCCGATACCATAAATACTATCAATCCTTCGCAAAACCTTTGAGCCGGTTACGCTTCTCTGATCACCCTCTTTGGAACCCGGAAATGCTGTTCAAAAGAAAAGGAAAGGGGAATAAATAAATAAAAAAAGAAAAAAGAGAAAAAGAAAGAAAGAAGAAAAGAAACAAAAAATGAAATAAAGAGAGAATAAAGTACATATAAAAAAATAAAAATAAAAAGAAGAAATACAAACAAATTAGTTTAGGAAAACTTCCTGAACTTCATCTGACTTGATTCTGAAAGGATACGTAGGCAGTCTCTCCCTGAGATTCAGTCATACCAAAATAAAAACCCCAATTCTCCAAAAAATAAAACTGGGGCAGAAATGTATTGGTTCGGTTACAAATCTGCCCGAATGGTTCCATAGTTGTAGATTCCCGTCCAACGTTCTTTACTCAAGAAGCATAGTCCAAGTCCTTCATATCAGTTGACCAAAACAGGGACGTGAAAAACACCTTTGTTGGGATTCAGCATAATTCAAATTTTTGAGAGAAATAAATGACAGAGTCTTAGCGGTGAAAACCTTCGGGCACCATACGGCGACAGTGAGCAGAGAAAAACAAAATGAGAGAGTCCGTTTGGCGAAAAAGCGCAAAGAGCGCTATCGGGCGACGGGAGAAGAGAAATGAGAGTGGCCGATTGGCGAAAACCCAAAAAAGGGCGTCGTCGGCCAAAAATAGGAAATATTGCCACTCAAGTCTGAATAAGTTTCATTGGTTTTGAAAGATTTGAAATCAGAAAGCAGAAATGGATCCGAGCCGGGTATTCAATCCAAGAAGCATGTTGTTTCCATTTAAAGCCAGCACATACCTCCAGATAAGTCCTCCCTTTTCATCCAAAAGAGACATACCCCTCTAACTCAGGTTTTGCTTTATTATTTTCCCCACTCTTTTCCCCTTTAGCTTTGATGTCCTGAACATTCCGCAAAAGAAGGTAGCAGGGCCGGTCTCACGGGTTTTTCTCCTGGCAAGAACTTAAAGGGATATCTGATACCGACAAGTGCATATATCCAACCCCGGCTGATTATGATGGCTAATGCTTCAAAAGCAGGAAATAGAAAGAGAAGAAATTCAAAGTTAAAGAGTCCATGAAGGTGAATAAAAATCAGAACGGTTAAGCCCAAGAAGGATAATGGTCCCTACCAAAGATCCCAAAAGGCAAGCTCTAAATTCGAAATAAGGACAAAATCATAACCAAAGGCCTGTAAAACAAAAGCCAACTCGAAAATGAGGACCCCCTGGCCAACCGAGGCAGAGATCGAAGTCAAGGGTTTCTCGTCTAGCATAAATGAGTTTGAAATCAAGCAGAACAAGGCCGCAAACCCAATCGCTTCAAACCAACAATTTGTTTTGTTTTTGAATTTAAGTAGACGCATGTGTAGTCTAGAAAAACAAAAGGAACACGGGGTAATCACAACCAAAGGAATGGCGCAAGGACCAAAAATGGTGTTGCATCAATAACAAAAGGGAAGTTTTTCCTTTCATTCTTTTCCTGCAAACTCATAGTATGGGATTTCAATCCCTAATTTCCTCTTGTGCAGCAGGTGGATTTCCTCAGCATAACTCAAGGATTGCATTCCACTTCCCCCTCCGGCATAGACCAAGAAATTTCCTTCCTTCGCTCCCTGGCATAACCCGGAAAGTTTCTCTTTACATCCCCAGCATAACCTGAGGACCCCTTTTTCCCGCCTTTCACTCCCCAGCGTAGTCTGAGAGTTAGAGTTCTTCTATCCGTAGTACAACTTAAGGGTTTTCCTCTTCCTCCTCTATCCCCAGCATAGTGAAAAGGATCTCGTTGGCCCTTCACTTCCTTGTAACCCCCTGGCATAACCCGGAAATTATTCATTCATCCTAGCATAACCCGTGGATCTTCCTAGCATAACCTAGGAGTTTTCATTTAATCCCGGTATAACCCGCGGATCCCCCTGGCATAACCCAGGAATTCTTCCATTTATCCCGGCATAAACCGTGGATTTCCCTACCATAACCTAGGAGTCTTCTCTCAATCCCAGCATGACCCGCGGATTCCCCTGGCATAACCCTAGAATTATTCATTCATCCCGGCATAACCCGTAGATCTCCCTAGCATAACCTAGGAGCTTTTTTTCAATCCCGGTATAACCCGCGGATCCCCCTGGCATAACCCATGAATTCTTCCATTTATCCCGCCATAACCCGTGGATCTCCCTAGCGTAACCTAGGAGTTTTCTTTCACTCCCGGCATAACCCGCGGATCCCCCTGGCATAACCCAGGAATTCTTCCATTTATCCCGATATAACACGTGGATCTCCCAAGCATAAGATAGGTGTCTTATCTCAATCCCGGCATAACCCGCAGATTCCCCTGGCATAACCCAGGAATTATTCATTCATCCCGGCATAACCCGTGGATCTCCCTAGTATAACCTAGGAGCTTTCTTGCAATTCCAGCATAACCCGCGGATCCCCCTGGCATAACCCAGGAATTCTTCCATTTATCCCGGCATAAGTCGTGGATCTCCATAGCATAACCTAGGAGTTTTCTTTCATTCCTGGCATAACTCGTGGATCACCCTAGCATAACCCAAGATTTCTTCCATTTATCCCGGCATAACCCGTGGATCTCCCTAGCATAACCTAGGAGTCTTCTCTCAATCCCTGCATAACCCGCGAATTCCCTTAGCATAACCCAGGAATTATTCATTCATCCCGGCATAACCCGTGGATCTCCCTAGCATAACCTAGGAGTCTTCTCTCAATCCCGGCATAACCTGCGGGTTCCTCTGGCATAACCCAGGAATTATTCATTCATCCCAGCATAACCCGTGGATCTCCCTAGCAAAACCTAGGAGTTTTCTTTCAATCCCGGTATAACCCGCGGATCCCCCTAGCATAACCCAGGAATTCTTCCATTTATCCCGGTATAACCCGCGGATTCCCCTGGCATAACCCAATGATTGTTTTACTCATCCTGACGTAACCAGTGGATCACCCTAGCATAATCTAAGAGCTTTCCCTTCAAATCCTGGAATAACCCAGGAATTGCCCATGCAATCCCGCATAACCCGTGGTTTTCTTTCCATCCCCAGCAGGTACTTTTCATTCACAACCCGGCATAACCCGTGGATCTTTTCTCTTACCCCAGCATGGAATTTCCCATTCTTATCCCGCCATAACCCGTGGATCCTACTCTTATCCCTCGTAGGGACCATTCCTCCTAACCAGCATAACCAGGCAATCAGTCCAAAGGATATGCAATCTTGACTTTTGTTGTTTTTTTAAAATAGCTCAGATTTGCGTTGTAAATAATTCACAAAATTTTCCCAGTTGAAATTAGGGGAGAAAAATCTTTTTTGTTTGTTTGTTTGATGTCCGAGCAGGTTATACCTCAAGGAACTGAATTCGAGATGACTGGAAGTGGGGGCCTCAATCCAAAATAAGAAAAAAAAAGAAAGGAATAAAAAAGAAATGAATTCCAAATGATGAAGCGTTGGTAAGTGGTAGAAGCAGCAACATCAGCGAAATCACAGCCCCGCAGTAGTCTCAGCTACCAAAGCCTCGAGAACTACACTGACCTGATTCCTTTATCGCCAAGGATATGTAGGCAAACTTTGAAGTGAGGTTCGGTCAGAAAATTTTCAAAGTGCTTCACACGGAGTATTCATTCGGATGAAAATCGCTCATGTTTGCTCACTTGTCTTGCACGAAAATTCTTCGTGCTTCCAAGCAAAGAGGGGCAGCTGTGAGCATGTGATTTTTACCCTGTTGAAATTACCTCTACAGGATTCTCAAGTTTAGGATTTCTACTCTTATAGGATTTATTTTCAGTATTTAACTGCGCATATCAGTGTGTTTTCATTAATGCATGCATAAAAATCACAAAAAATTAAAAAATACAGAATTGCACAAGCATTTAGGATTTAATTTCATAGTTTTGCTAGATTAATTGATAATTAAGGTTATTTTTGCAAAATATAAAAATCAGAAAAATCAAGTAGTTATTCTAGCAGTTTAAATGTTTAGCAATTGATGGTTAATTTTCAATGATGCATTTTTATTTATTTTTCACAATAGGTAGTTATTAGGTTGATTTAGCTTAATTAGGATTTTTAAAATACAATTAAGAAATAAAATAAATAAGAAACAAAATAAAAATGGGATTTTTTTTATAAATCACCCAGGCTGGCCACAATTAGGCCAAACCTGGGTGGCCCAAGTCAATAGAACCCTTTCAAAAATGCCCAAGACCGAGCCCAATCGATTTTCTCCGACCCAGGCAACAAGAGACGCCCCAAAACGACGTTGTTTTGGGGCAGTCCATCTCAGCCATTGATTACAACTAATCCAACGGACCATTCCCCAAATCACATATATATGTCCAAATACCATTTGTACACTCAAAGACCAAACGAGCTTCTTCCTCGTATCTACTCGCTGGTGTATCACCACCCCGTCACTACCTCTCCAACACCGTCTACCGCCTTTTTACCACCCTAACGCCGCCACCGAAATCGCCTCACGGCGGCGGCCGGTCACCAAACGGCCTCAGAATTATACCACTAGACCATCTCGACCCCCTCTTTCCCTTCCCACTGTTGGTTTCCTTCAAACAACTCCCAAACTCTTCGAATATTTGACAGAAATGTCGCTGGCACCGCCGTCTCCGGCGACACCAACCCAAAATAACGCCCCTGAACCACCTTCCCCCCCCCCTTCCCAACCATCTAAATCCCATCATTTGAATCCTAACATATCGTCCCAAATATCAAATCGAAACTTAACCCGAAACCCTAAACTCATCGGAATCTTTTGAAATTGGTCCCTAGAGACCGTCTCACCTTCCCATCCACGACTTTTCAACCCAAAACCATCAAATGCAACTAGACCCAACCAAATCGAGTCTGAAACCCCCCCCCCCCTTCTCAAAACCATTTGAACCTTCCTTGAAACTCTTTTCCCCCTCTCCAATGTGAAAGGCAAAGACCTTAAAAGGTCAAAGGACCTCTCAGAATAAGTCAAAGCTGAAAAACCCTATGTTTATGGTTGCGACGCTAAAAAAGCTAAGTCCCTGTATGCTTGATTTTATTATGTCCTTTCCTGTTATAATTGATTTTATTTGATTTTTCATTTGTTTGAGTTCATCTATTCATCCTTGCAATTATATGCCTTCTCCTGTTTGTTGATTTTCTTTTTGATTGCTCGTTCTCTATCTCTTCATCTTCAAGACATTCTGGATAGTTATTTCCATCTAGAGGCACATGTTCCTGAGTTTTTATTTGTTTCATTTGTGGAAAATTCTGAATAGTTACTATGTGCTCATCCTTGACTTCTTTTGCTTCCAATTTTCTTTATAGTTATTTGTTTAGTACATCATGTTTTTCTATCTGTTCATCTTTGGAAACTCTGAGTAGGTGTCTCCATTTAGAGTCATATACTTGTCCTAGTTCTTTTTCTATTTACTCTTGATCTTCTGTACTTGCATTTGTTAAACATGCTAGTTTCCTTATTTCCTTTCTGAGTGTTTTAACTTCTTGTGCCAGTCTTGTTTTAATTTCTTGGGTTTTTCTTTATCCTGAGTGTTTAATTTCCGTTAATAATTTTTAATTGTTTTTAGTTTTCTGCTGAGTGTGGTAATTTGGTCATCTTTATAGTTCTTGTATAGTTGCTTCGGGTTCTTTTTGAATTGTTTTGTTTCTTCTGTTGCTTCTGAGTCTCATTGGTTTTGTCATATAAAGACATGCATGCCCATTAGGTATCTAAATTCATGAGTGTCCCTAAGTAAGCATGCTCTGATTTTTCATTTCTCCTAGTCTCAAAATCGATTGGTATCTATGTAATTCTGAAGGTTGTGATAATTGATTCCATATTTGCTGCTGAGTAATGTAAAATCCACATTAAGATATTTGCTTGAATCCATGAGTTGCATTGATTTTAAATTTTAAATCTTTGATTTTTTATTTTTGCATAATTTAGTCTGTAATTCAGACTTTGATTTTGGTCTATAACCTGAAGTAACTAACTAGGGTCAATTTCTGACCAAATTGATGAGAACCAAGGTTTAAAACCCTTAGGCCAGTAATTAAGAAAAGGGACATGGGTATTAAGGGCATTTGATATAGAGAATCTTGTAACAAACTCCTAGAACATTCTAGTTAGGGGTCTAAGGATAATTTCTGCCTCGAAACTTGAGGCACAAGTCAAGGACCATTTAGGCAAAACTAAGAAATGGATAGAGGACTAAAAGGAAA
The DNA here is from genome assembly GCA_034376525.1 of Nicotiana benthamiana. Classification (NCBI taxonomy): domain Eukaryota; kingdom Viridiplantae; phylum Streptophyta; class Magnoliopsida; order Solanales; family Solanaceae; genus Nicotiana; species Nicotiana benthamiana. Next base: position 49,634,454 of record CM067330.1, on the reverse strand, counting down.
ACAAAGAGATTTATATTGCTCTAAGGCTTAAGTTATAAAAGGGGACAATCTGATCATTTCAAGGGACTTTTTTTATGATTTTCTGAGCAGATTTTTGAGAGGATTAGGGATCTTCTTCAGGCTTTTTTCGAGAGAATTAGAATATAACCTTTAGATAGATACACATTACACTTTCATACATTATTCAGAAAATCCTTTTTCTTCTGATCAAACTTTCTTTAATAATCAATACGAGTTGAAGATGGACTGAATGTGCATTTTGAGCTGCTGTAGAGATCTATTTTCTATAGTTGCTTCTCAAATTCTTGAGTTCCTGGGTTTCCAGTATTAATACTCACTCAAAATCTAAGAAGTAATAGCTATGTGTGTTCAAGATTATAAGCTGATAATGAAGACAATAATATTTTTATGTATCAATTTCAGATTATGAGTATTATTTACTTCTCAATAGCATTTTCGATATTGTAATGTATATAAACTTGTAATCACATTGGACTGTATGTGGACTCTAACTTTAGTTTGTTTAGACTTCATTAGGATTAAAATAGCCTAGTCCGTGATTTTACTTAGTATCCATGAATGAGGATGTATTAAGAGTCAACAATTGTGTGTGTGTGTGTGTATATATATATATATATATATATATATATATATATATATATATATATATATATATATATATATATTTATATATACTCTGCATGATGAGTACATCGATTTCTTTACTCAGATGCCAGAATTTAGAGTCTTAGATGCAGTCTAATAATTTGTCAATATAAAGTCATCCCCAGAAGTCTCTTGTTAAAATGGCTTCAATATGCTTTAAAAAATGGTCGATTCCATAATGTTAATGGTTACAATATAGCGATTTCAAAGGACTGTTGTCATGATTACTTGTAGTCCAATGCTTCTGGGCCCAATTGGAAGGCCCAATTGCTGTCAGTTGTGACATAGAGAATGCACATCCTCTGGGCTGGCTATAAAATGAAGCCCAATGTGCATAATCAGCCATGAATAAGGCTGGAAATGTAGGTGCTGAATCCCTTTGAATGCAATACCCATGTATGAAATTATTAAGACCCTTTAGTGACAAGCATAATAGAAAATTATAGCATGATTTAGGTTGCCTTTATAAAATAAAATGAGCCACGCAAACTTAGTCAAACACTACGTGAGGCTCCTGAACTTAATAATATATATAGAAAGTTGGAAGTGCTATTTAGAGAATTTTACGGCCTTCCACGAATTTCTAAACGCGTAGTTGCTATAGGCGCGAATTTATTAATAAAATATCTTCTTAAACTCGAGTGCGCATTTATGTGACCCAAATCCAAGTCTCAGCGATATTAAAATATGTCGAGGACCCGGGTGCATCAATGTGACGTGGTTCGGGACGTGTTTCAATAACGTTGCAAATATCTCTAAAATGAATAAAGTGGTTAATAATTCTTAAAATTGCACTATAGGATGAATATGTACAAAAATTAGAGTTTTAACCAATTATAATAGTTTAAGCGACCGTGCTAGATCCACGGAATCCGGGGGTGCCTAGCACCTTCTCTCGGGTCAACAGAATTCCTTACTCAATATTTTCTGGTTCCCAGACTCCAATTGGGCAGTTTAAAATTTTTCCTCGATTTGGGATTCAAAATAAACCGGTAACTTGGGACACCAAAAGTCAAACCTATCTTAAGTGGCGACTCTTAATTAACAAATAATCCATTTCGAATAATGTTACTTTAATTGGAAAAACTCCCTTACATGTTTATCCTTCGGGGTAGCCATGTAAAAAAGGAGGTGCGACAAGACAAATAGGATATTTGATCTTATATATATTGATACATGGGGTCCTTTCAAGTCTAACACTTATAATGGTTATAAATATTTTCTAACTGTTATAAATGATTCTAGTAGAGGGACATGGACTTTTTCGCTAAGTTGAAAAGCAAACTCATTCACATTTCTATAATCTTTATTTTCCATGACAGAAAGACAGTTCAATGTTAATGTTAAGAAGGTGCGAACTGATTAAGCCTTAGAATTGGGATGAGGAAAAAAACAATCTGGTTTTCTGCTTTCACAAGGGATTTTACATGAAACTTCTTGTGTGGGGACACCCCAACAGAATGGAATAGTTGAAAGGAAGCATAGGTGTTTACTAGAGGTGGCAAGGGGATTGTTCTTTCAATCTAGAATTCCCATACAATACTAGGGAGAGTGCATCCTAAGTGTAACCTACTTAATTAACAGATTCCCTTCCAAAGTTCGTAAGGGTAATACTTCCTATCACATATTATTTGGTAGACCACCATATTATGGCAATCTAAAGGTCTTTGGATGCTTGTGCTATGATTTTACTCTACCCCACAACAGAAGCAAATTTGATACCGGAGCACAAGCATGTGTTTTCCTGGGATATTCACCACATCAAAAAGGTTACAAACTTCTAGGATTACAAAGAAAGACTGTTTTTGTATCTAGAGATGTGAAGTTCTATGAGAATCATTTTCCTTTTGCCACCACACCTACAGCACAACCTTATCAGGTGTTCCCTCAAACTCCAACTATCTCAGACATAACTTTACACGATTCCATGTTCTAATCCCCTTCATATACTTTACCATTTGTCATGCCCCCCTTTTTCTCGCGAAATCGGGTTTATTACATTTGGGAGGATAACTCGTTCCCTTTTGGGGATTGAGTTTGAATTGAAGAGTCGCCACCTAATGATTAAGTGAATTAGGACACTAAGAAGAACTTGATTTGGAAAACCAGAGATTGGGTCAGGGCTTGAAATTATCCCAAAGGGAAGGTGTTAGTACCCCTCAAGATCCACTAGTGTGGTTCCCGGCCATGCTATAACTGTGACTTTAAGTGCAAATAACAAGTAGACAAATAATTGTTACAAATATGAGAGGGGGTTTTCACATAATTATTGCGAATAATTTTAAGTTAAAAGGAAGTTAAAGAAGTTGAAATTGAAGAAGAAAAGCAATTTTGAACCGCAGCATAAATGGGTAAAATAAAAGAGAAGCAATTTCACATGATTGTTCCAAGTAAATTGAAGTTAAAAGCAGTCAAAGAAAGCTGGAATTTGAGAAAAATGGATTTTGAAATTCTGAATAAAACAAACAAGTAAAGGGAGGGGGTCCTAGGTTTATAAATAATATGGATTACCCCACACAATACCCGATAATCGTTTATACACATGGTGTTATTGCGTGGTCATTATATACATATCTATCATTTCCCACCCTGTTAAGGTATTAAGCGCAGAATGGTCTCGTTTTATTTATTGCATGCTATTACCCGTCACGATCCTATCAGCCCCATAGGCAATTGTGACTATTAGTCCTAAAGGGAAGGGAGATTTGGGCTTTTTGTGGTTTTAACAGGATAAAACTGTAAGGCGACAATTAAAACACGTAGAGCAGATATGGGGAAGCACATAACAATTAAAGGCTCAAACAGCCCTCCTCAGCTTAAAGACAGATTGTTTAGCATGTCTTGCACATACTGGTTATGGTCTTAACTAAATTTCAAGGTTGTGGCAGACTGATCTTTACATATTTTAGATAACAACCCCGAGTCAGGCCTACTGTTGGTTGGAATAGATAGAATCTGATTCATTTTACAAGTTACCGTATGGCTTGCCTAGGTGTCGAATGAAAAAGAACTATAGGCGTGATATCTATTAGTTTTAGAAAAGAAGAAATTGTCAATTACAGAAACATAAATTCTGCAGTCGTTGTGGTTACTACTGATTTTGGACATATAAGCGAATGAAAGATTCTAATTTCATTGGTTGCTCTTATAGGCATGCTTTCTAAGCGTTGTTGATTTTAAACACTTTATAATTGAAATAAGAGTGTAGAAGTCGAATAGGCATGGTATCTAGAATGTTTTTTGTTATTAAAACGTACGCACAGGTTTGCATAGTGATAAATGTAGATGCAAAAATTCAGGAAGTCCTGTAGGTATAATATCTAGCATGATATTTATAATTAAAACCTATGAACAGGTTTGCCTAGTGATAGATACAAATGCAAAAATTCAGGAGGTCCTATAGGCATAATATCTATATGGTATGAAGCATTTAAAAAATGACTTATAAATATGGTCTCTGTATAATGCAGAAGTACAAGAGCTTATAGACATGGTCCCTATATGAGATGCAAAAATGCAGAAGCCTATAGACATGGTCCCCATGTGAGATGCAAAAGCAAAAGCATAGAATAGGATACATGAGTATAGGAGTGTAAATATTCCCTATGAACATGATATGTACCCCTTTGCATGAATGATTGCCTCTCCCTTTTTTATAACAGCCCCAATAGTTATTACAAGTTATTATTACAGCCCATAATGAATATGAAAAGTAAAATTACATCAGAGAACTAAAATTACAACCAAGGAGCGCTTGATTCAGACTTCCTGTGTGAATATGAAATAAACCAATCTCTAAAGATCAGATTCCAAAGCCTTTCTCTTATTTGGGATGTGTCAGAGTTCCCTAAGAGTCTCAACTGGACTCCGGGCAGTGCTCACATCCAAATATATTGCAAAATTAATTCATAGTGCAGCATAGAAAAGCCAGCCCTCAAATGTCCAAGTTCAGAGGGAACTCAAGGTCCCAAAGCAAGGCTCATAGGAGGAGGCGGAACTTAGAAGCTAGGAGAGAGTGTAAGTGTAACGAGGGGATTCGGGGGAAAGTAGAGATATGCCAATTGGAAGTGCAGGCACACCCCAACCAGCTTGTTAGCCTCATTGTTTTGGAGTTAGGATCCCTTAAAGGATCAAGTACAGACATGAGCAACAATTTGGATAATTCCATGTTCCGAACTTTAACTCAAACACATAGAAGGGAATAGGGGTACATGGATGCACAACATATACAGATGCAAAGAGAACAACATATATATTTAACACTAAGCGTAAATAGCAAAGTAGACAGGATTGTAGAAGCTGTAACATAAACACATTGGGATGAGGCAGTAAACTAAATTAGAAGATACCAGTTTCACGAAAACAATAGAAGAAAGCGGTAGTCTTGTAAATCAAAATTGCAAGTAATTAATGAAAAGAGCTACAAGATTATGTGTGTAAAAGTGTTGAATTGCGGGGTTGTGTAATTGAAAATGTCTGAAAAGTATCGAACTCAAGGTGTCTTGGTGAGAAAGGAGTCGTTCCCATTAAGTAGTGTAGAAGGCAAGCAGAATAAGGTAGGAGAATAATAAAAAAAATTAGTTGTCAATCAATTACACAAGTTTTGCTTTAGTTAAGGGATTCTGATTTCAAATGGGTAAAAGAATTAAGGAAAGATGTTGATCATACACTTTTCTAAAGTAGCACAAGAAGGGTAAATACACATAGATTTATTTAAGGAATAAGTCTGATAGCACGTGGTTTGTGCAAATAAGGAAAGGCAATCAATCAACAGCCAATAAATATCAAAAATTGAAGATTTCGTGTGAATGAACCAGGCCAGGAAGATGGGAAAGATATTGACTTGAGGAAAATCAGTACTAATCAATTAAACCTAAAAAAAAGATTGTGAATCTTAAGTTGGAAAATCTTTTCGAAAGAAAGTATTTATCACACATATAAAAGCATACAGCCACACTTAAGCACAAAGAATTATTGTGCTAATCAGTAGAAGAATTTAAAAGTTCGGAGTCGTAAATAAAGAGATTCAAACTCAGCTCACAGACGCAGAATGAGTTAGAAAGAATCAAGGGTTCCAAAATAGAACCCTGGTCCAAACACAAGGAGAAACCCAAAAATTCTAGGGTTTCCATTTCGAATCAAATACAGAGACGAGAAGGCAAGTAATTGAAACATGCTCAAAGATCTCTTTAAGAGTATCATGAGGAAATAAATAGATAAAATAGCAGGTTTAATAGCGTGAAGAAATTGATTCGAAGCATAGTGAGAATAGAAGGCACATGTTTAAGAAAAAGCTGGGACTTAAACAGGGTTCAGAAGAGAAAGAGATAGTATAGCATTTAAGAAAACAGTAGCAGAAACATGTTTAGAGGGAACTCAAACAAAGGTCCAGTAAAAGGCAAACAAAGAACTTAAGAACTCAGTAGGGAAATATACAGTAGGAGAACACAAAATACCAAAAAAGTGTATCAACAAGACATATAGGAAAAAACATAACAGGATGAACATGCGAGCATGGTGTAGAAACACAGTAGAAAGATAAGGCACAGAAGAACATATAGTAGAAAAAACATAAGAAAGTAGTAGAATTACATGCGTGACTAATATACACACAAAAAAGGAAAAGAAAAGTCGGAGAAACATTTTGAACTTTTCAGAAACCCTTAATCGAAGAGAAGTAATTTTTGAAAGAAAAATTGGAAAAAAATGTTTAAAAAACTCCAGTAGCGCACAGACATATAACAAATCTAAGAAAACTCGGAGAAAACCTCGAGTAGCTAGAGTTCCAGAAGAACCCTAAAACGAGAAAGGCTTTGAAAGGTCAGATCTTGGTCAAAAAGGTCAAAAATAGGCTCAAAATGCTTTAGATACGCCAGAGAGGCCATAGAACCTTGAATCGGAGAAGATATGAATGGAAAGCATCGAGTTCAGACTTCGAAACTTCGAACACCAAGCATTCAAGAGCAGATGGAGATGAGTGTAGGCCATCCATGGCGAGGCCATGGATTTCGGTGAGTTTGAGGTTGAAAATCGTAGAAGACGATTAGGGTTTCGGGACCTTTTGAGAGAGGAAAGTGTTTGGAGGTAGTTGAAACACGGAAATGAGGGAAATAGGGTAGTCGTTTAGGTTTAATTATGGATGGGTGGATAGGAGCCGTTGATCTCATAGATCAACAGTCCAGATCAAAAGTGCTTGGCTTGGGTAATTTTAAATGGGCTAAGGGTTGGGTTAAATGAGATTGGGTTGGTCCGTTTGGGTTCGAGATTGGGTCAATTAGGGGGGGGGGGGGAAATTTAGGCTATAATTGGAATAAAATGAGCTAGATTTTAAATAGTCAATTTTCCCTCTTTTATTTTATAAAGATAGTAAAATGACTTGAAAAAAATTAAAGGTACTGAGTTAATTAATAATGTATAAATATTAAAATAAAAATACTAGGACTAATTTCATAATTATAAAATGCTATTAGATCTTAGAATAGGCTAGAATTGTAATTATATGCAACTTAGATTATTAAAATATCAAATAAATTTGTAGAAATATGTAAAATTACTTTAGCTATATCTTGTCATAAGTATGAGAATAAAATAAATTATTCACAAAAAATAATAATTTTGAGAATAATTATTGATTTTTGTACTACTAAAATGGACAATAAATGGATTTTAAAAATCTATTAAAAATTCGAAAAAATACTGCAACACTTGGGCATACTTATATATGTGTGTGTGTGTGTGTGTGTGTGTGTGTATATATATATATATATATATATATATGTATGTATGTGTGTGTGTGTGTGTGTGTGTGTTATTTTGAAAGCATTTGTATGTAAAAATACATAGGAAAAATTTTGGGTATCAACAGTTTCCCCTCTTTATTCTGGAAGGATGAAAGAGTTGTCAGGTAAAGATATGATGGCCAATTTTGATCAAACAAAACTGTGAGCATGTAATTTTGGCCTAGCTTAAATTACTCCTATAAATTCGTAAAATTGCTATTTTCTTTATCTGTGTGATTTTTAGAATTTCATTGCATAATTTTACGTTTGTTTACATATTGAGTGTATTTTAATTAATAAAAATACATCAAAATAGCATAATTGTGCGTTTGTTCTACCATGCATCAGTAAGATTTCTGTGCTTTTCCTCATTGGTTGACTGCCTGCATGATTAGATAAGTTAGAGTTTTTAGGGTTTTGATCGGACTCTTTCCTGTTTTAAGTTTTAAAAATAAATTTTCTAATTAAATCCATGCTTTATTTGGTCTAATAGTAATTGGTACTCTAGGTTTTATATTTTAGATTATTTTAAGTCTCCAGTTTTGATTTGTTTTCTCTGTTCATTTGATGTTAATTCATAACCACTGTTAATTCATGTTTGTTTGAATAGTTAATGTTCCTCATATAGTATTTTGCTTTGTTAGTGCAGTAATACATTTAGTCTTAGGGTTCATAATGATTAGAGTTAAGTTTTGGTCAGTTAGATTGGTTAATATAAATTTTTAAACATTATTATAGCTGACTAGTCTTTAGTTTAATATTGACTAACTATAGTCACTTTAGACTAAGTTAAAGGGGGTTGGGTTAGCTGACATAGGATTGGTAATAAATGAAAAGGCAGTATGGGTGATTTACATAGGGAATCTTTTACTAACAGAAAATGGAACTCCCTAGGACCTTCTAGATGGGGTTTTAAGTTAAAGTTCAAAGAAAGGGTTTAGTAACTTGGGCAATAAGCCAAGATTAATTGGTTTAAATTTGAAAATAAAAAGAGGGACTAAAGGTGTAACTATGAAAATCTGAGGGAACCCTTAATTTTTCCAATAAAAGGTAGTCTCTGCTGCCTTGTTTAACAAGCTTGAAAATATGAAAACACGCATAAAGTTAAAAAACGTTTTTGAAATCTGAAAACTAAATTACTGTTCTATTGAAGTTCTTAGATTACTTTCGAGTTTTAGCTGTGATTTGCATTTTCTAGCTTAGATAGAGATAAAAAAAGACTTGAAAACTCTTTGTATTTGGTTGCTGAAGCTTCAGACGCTTTTGGGTTTAAATTCAAGTCCAATTTGATTTAATCGAGTGTATTTCGGTTTTTTAGTTGAAGCTATTCTTTTGTGACTCACTAATGGTTTCATTTGAGATTATTTCTAGGTTAAAACTACTGCTGGATTCTAATTGTTGTTGACTATTTTGTCGATCCCTACTCTTTCATCTATTTACTCTCCAGGTACACACCTTAAACCTGCCTTTATGTAGCCTTTGAACTGAAAATGGAATAAAGCATATTCACAAGTTTTGCTTCCTGGTATGTGCTCATTTGGATCGTTGTATGTCTACAGTTGGATAGATAATAGTGATATATGTTTTGTCTAGTATAGTTTAGTTTTTGATTTGTATTCATATGAACAATGGACTGCGGACTAGTATATTTTCATTTAATATGTCTTCTTTGGATTCATTTAGGCAGGCTTTCTCTTCAACTCTAGTGGAGCTCCGTCGATTTAAGTGTTAGATAATAGAAGGATTAAGTGATTCATGTCAGGTTTCTGCTCTTACAGATGCTAATAATGTTTGCTTAGTTTTACAACTTATTCATCTAGATTTTAGAAGATATGCAAAAACATGAGATATCCATTCATTCACGTTCTGCTTTGTAAAATTGTTAATAATTGTGTTGAGTCCATTTACTTGCCGTTAAAGTTAAGAGTGTGAATTTAAGTTGTATCACATGCTTCATTGGTGATCAAAACTTTGAATAGGCAATTAGATCCTAGGTCTCTTATTTACGTTTTGATCCAATGGTAATAGTTTAATATTGATAATCCCCTTTCATTACCATTTATGTCTCTTCCATTGTCCATTTTTTGAATTATGAAAAGAATTGGGCCTAGCGTTAGCCCAGCTGCAACAATACATAGGCCAAATACTTTCAACCTAGTTATTAATTTCATCCAATTAGGTCCATGGGATTTGATTTTGAGTCCCATGACCTGCTGGATATCGATTTGGGCCTGCCCTAAGGCCCAGTCGTTAGATAATTTTCAAACAACTTTCAATGTGAAATCAGACAGTCTCATGGGCTATCCTTTGAAGCCCACCACGCCACAAAGCCACATCTTGCTTGTTGAAGCTATTAGATGAAGATTGTTTGAATTATATTTTGGTCCTTCCAAGCTATGTAGCATATTTGAACTAAGAGGTTTCCCTCTTGTTTGATTGTGGACATAAGTTCGAGGTGCATTTATGTGACGTGGTACAAGGCGTGTTTTAACAACGTTGCAATTTTCTTTAAAAAATAATAATAAAAGCGACTAAAAGTTAAAACTGGCACATAGGTACAAATGCATTAAAATCAGATAATTAAGCCAAATATAAAAGTCGAGCAACCGTGCTAGAACCACGGAACTCGGGAATGCCTAACACCTTCTCCCGGATTAACATAATTCCTTACCCAGATTTCTGGCTCGCGGACTGTATAAAGAGTCAAACTTTCCTCGATTTGGGATCTAAACCGGTGACTTGGGACACCATTAATTATCCCAAGTGGCGACTCTGAAATCTCTTAATCCCATTTCGATTGTCCTTAAATTGGAAAAAACTCCCTTAACTACGCCCTTCGCGGGGTTGTAGTGTCAAAAAGGCGGTGACAGAAACGGTTTGAAGAGTATGACCGTGATCGGGTTCCTGAGCTTCCTACATATCCCCGGTCTTACAGGAACAAGGTCATATGTAGTTCAGGATCCATCCGTGAAGTATGTCTATGGAGATCATTCAAGAATGGACGTGATGTTCAAGTTGGGAGTGGTGGTTAAGAGTCTAATAAGGCTGCGGGAACCGGAGCGGGATCTCTCCTTCTAAGATGGCTATTGCTCGCCGGTTTACCTGCAAATAAGAAATACAAGCATATATTGTGCATAGATTTAAACATGATGCAATATCCCGTTGGACCATGAATGATGTCTTTGGACGGTTAGCATGACGTCCTTAGACCATGATGTCCTAGGCCATGAAGGGTATAATAAAGGATTCACATGCCATGAAATGATGCTCTAGGACATGAGGATGATCTTTCATCCTAACAGAAGATGGTGCCTCCGAACGATGACGCCTTTGGACGGTTTGGTGATCTTTCAGCCCAACAGAAGGTGGCGATCTTTCAGCCAATGCAAAATATAAATGAGGTGATGATATTTAAGCCAATGCGAAATGTAAATGAGGTTGCGATCTTTCAGCCAACGCAAAATGATATGAGGTGGCTATATTTCAGCCAATGCAAGTGAAAAAATAAACTGGCGATATTTCAGCCATGCAAGTGAAAGATACAATGGCGATATTTCAGTTATGCAAGTAAAAACTACAACAGCGATATTTCAGCCATGCAAGATGTAAATGAGGCGGCGATCTTTCAGCCGTGCAAGAAGCAAAACGAAAGTGTCGATATTTCAACCGTTCAGATAGCGGTAGAGCTTAACCTTGGAAGGCAGAATGGTAGCCATATGCAATGCAGAAAATGCAGATGGAGGTAGAGCTTAACCTCGGAAGGCAGAATGGTAGCCTTATGCAATGCAGAAAATGCAAAAGGAGGTAGAGCTTAACCTCGGAAGGCAGAATAGTAGCCTTATGCAATGCAAAAAATGCAGATGGAGATAGAGCTTAACCTCGAAAGGCAAAATAGTAGCCTCATGCAATGCAGGAAATGCAGATAGAGGTATAGCTTAACCTTGGAAGGCATAATAGTGGCCTTATGCAGGAAATAAAAGGAGAATAGTAACAAAATATCTTAGTTGATAGCTGATAGTTGATAGTGATATTATGGCTGCTGGGGATACTGTGTGCGCATAGCGACTGCAAATAATTGTGACGACTCTGAGAGATGTATTCTTGAACAATACATATGATAGGATTTTATGACTTGAGTGCCTGCATCCAAAGAAAAATCGTGAGTTCTGTAAAGGGGGAAGGTTAGTTCGTGTCCCCGTTGAATTTGCTCGCCAAGTTTGGTTTTTATGTGATGACACAGTATGTATCATAGGGGGTAGAATTGCTAAACAGAGCAATGTTGATAACAAACATGCATGAGTTTGTGAAAAAATATGACATGAGTATATATTTGAGAAATAGTTTTTAGATGAACCGACGACTATGGCGTGGTTCGGAACATTGTAACCTTTCTCGTTCCAAAATTTTGAGGGTTATCAAAAATTTTTCCCTAGTTTACTAGGTTGCTACTTCTGACGGCTACTTGCGATGGTCGGATGAAGTTCTTCGAAATTTTGAGGGTCCTCTTCAAAATTCTGCCCTAGTTTCCAATTGCGGGGAAAATGAAAATTTTATTTAGTTGTGACCGAACGCATAATGCTGCCAACGTATCCCCTCTTAAACAGGAATCAGCAGTCAGACGGAGTTCTTATTATATAAGAAAATCACAAATGGTTACAAATAGTATCGTTTGACTGCATCTGAATTGATTGTTTTTGGCCAAACTACTCCGTCCATTTCATCAAGTATAAGGGCTCCTCCTTTCAGAAACCAATTATCCATGTATGGGCCATGCTAGTTGGGAGAGAACTTCCCTTTGGCTTCATCTTGTACGAGAAACGTTTTTTAATACCAGCTGCCTTGGTGCGAACTATCTTGGTTTGACTCTCTTATTGAAAGCTTTGGACATTCTTTTCTGATAAAGCTGACCATGGCAAACTGCATCTCATTCCATATATAACAGCCAATTTCTCGTTACAACTTCTCACCCACTCTGCATTTTTGAGTTCTGCTTTTTATATGATCCTTAGGGAGCCAAATTTATACCTCGGTGGGAATGACCGCTCGGTACCGTAAACCAGCATGTACGGAGTTTCCCCAGTTGATGTGCGGACTGTGGTGCGATACACAATAAAGCAAATGATAACTTCTCATGCCATTGTTTATGATTTTCTATCATCTTCCTTGGTATCTTCTTGATATTCGTATTGGCGGCTTCTACAGCTCCATTCATTTGGGGCTTGTAAGCCGTGGAATTCTGGTGTTTGATCTTCAAGGTTTCACACAGTCTTCATTAATTCGTTGTTGAGGTTGGAGCCATTATCAGTAATGATTGACTTTGGAACCCTGAACCGGCAAACAATGCGATCGCGAACAAAGTCCATCTCGACTTTCTTAGTCACTGATTTGTTAGATGATGCTTCAACACATTTGGTGAAATAGTCGATTGTTACTAGGATGAACATGTTCCTTTTGGAAGCGGTCGGTTCGACTAGTCCAATAATATCCATTCCCAAAGCGGCGAATGGCCATGGTGATCTTGTTGCATTAAGCTTCTTTAGAGGTACCTTTATCATGTATGCTTGTATCTGACAGCGGTGGCATTTTAGGACATACTGGATGCAGTCTGTTTCCATGGTCATCAGGAAGTAACCAACACGAAGTATCTTCTTGGCTTAGACAGAACCGTTCATATGTGATCCACAAGTGCCGGCATGGATTTCTTCTAGTAGTCCAAATGCTTCTTTTGCGTCGACACACCTTAATAATCCCAAATACGGGGTCCTCGTATATAGGATTCCTCCACTGTGGAAGAAATTGTTAGACAATTTCCAAAGTGTGCGCTTCTAGATCAATGAAGTTCTTATCTGATGTAGTATTATAGAGGCCAGGGTAGCCAATGCATTAGTGAACTTATTCTGGACTCTAGGAACCTGCTGGAACTCTGTCTTTGTGAAACGTTTCCTCAACTCCTGTAAATGATGCAGGTATGGGAGTATCTTGGAGTTCTTGGTTGCCCATTCTCCTCTGACTTAGTGTATAAGAAAGTCTGAATCTCCAATCACTAGCAGCAATTGGACGTTCATGTCAATGGCCATCTTAAGCCCTAAGATGCAATCTTCGTACTCGGCCATATTATTAGTGCGGGGAAACCAAAGCTTGGCGGATACCGGATAATGTTGGACGGTTTCTGATACTAGGACTACTCTTATACCATCTCCTTTGAAATTTGCTACTCCGTCGAAAAACATCCTCCAACCATTATAGAGCTCTACAATGTCCTCTCTTATGAATGATACCTCCTTGTCCGGAAAATACGTCTTTAGGGGCTCGTATTCTCCATCCACAGGGTTTTTGGCGAGATGATCCGCTAGTGCCTATACCTTGACTGCCTTCTGGGTCACGTAGACAATGTCAAATTTACTCAACAGGATTTTCCATTTGGCTAGCTTGCCAGTGGGCATGGATTTCTGAAAGATGTACTTCAATGGATCCATCCTTGATATGAGATATGTAGTATAGGCATAGTGTCACACCTCTTTTTCTACACTACACCCCGCGAAAGGCATAATAAAGGGAACTTTTCCAATTTAAGTGACAATCAAAACGAGATTCACTTTAATTAAAAATCAGAGTTTCCACTTGGGAGATTTATGGTGTCCCAAGTCACCGGTTTTAATCCCGAATAGAGGAAAAGAATGAATGTGTTATTATATTATGTGACTCAGAAATCCGGGTAAGGAATTCTATTAACCTGGGAGAAGGTGTTAGGCACTCCCGAGTTCCGTGGTTCTAGCACGGTCTCTTTGATCCTACTTGGCTTGACTAAATTGTTTAATTACAGATTTTGGAACCTATGTGCTTATGATTTTTACCGCTTTAAATTAGACAATTATCTTGAAACGGGTTATGCGTGCGTATACCCGCCTTTTTGGCGCGTCAAAAATCATGTCACGCTAACGTGTCCATAATTAATAACACTTAATTATTATTATGAAAAGTTTGGGCTGAAGTTGCGCGAACGCATACTCCAGTTTTGTTTTTAGAACTATAGTTGTGTTACGCGAACGTATACACAACCACGATAGTATTTTAAAACGGCCTTAAAGGATATTCTACGAAATATTAACCTTTTTTAAAGTCATAACAAATCAATATGAGGGTCACGCAATTTGAGATTTTATTCGGCACGGTGCACCTCATTTATTTTAAAGGACGTCCTAAACGAACTATGATTTTATATTATGTATTGTCTCTAGAGGGGCCTAATTAATTATCGTTATAAGTCAACAGTCAACTACTATTTAGAAACTTGGGTCTCAAGTGTTCTAGGCTTTTAAAATCAGCCCACGACCTGGCACGTTACTTCAGTTTATTTCACATGGATCACGTAAGCTTGGGCCACAATCACAGGCCCAATTTAAGGGATTAAATTTGGCCTTGGTGCGGTCGCGCAAGGAGGGTATTGATATTATTTGGTCTTCCCATTAGCTAAAATTACATCGGAACACTGATTTTGATTAAATTGACGGATTACTACAATATACTCTGAAATTTAATAACCAACATCAAATTCAGGGATCTTGCTATATTGAAATATTACTTTCTTATTTCAAAGCCAAATGCTAGAAATAATATTAAAAGGTCATTCCTACTGAAAAGTTGAACCTAAACCTGGCATTCAAAGTAATAGACCTATCAGTGCATATGAGTCGAGTATACCTACAGGAACTTAAGCATCAGACTCAACTAAATTGAATTTCACACTACTAAACACAATACTTATATTGTCACGACCCGGATTTACCCACCATCGGGAGTCGTGATGGCGCCTACTATCGAAGCTAGGCAAGCTAACCTTTATAACCATTTTCACAACCTTATATTTAAAACAATTAAATACTAGAATAATTAACTAAAGCATGTGGAAGTCTTTTAATAACAATAACAATAGAATAAGATGCGGAAAACTAACAACGTGTCTCTACCCATTATCTGGTGTCACTGCTCACGGACAACCAAAGAGTACTAAAAATAATAGTCTGAAAGAAATACAACTAAAGTCTGTTTGATATAAATGAAACAAACTAGAAAAGATAGAGGAGGCTTGGGGCCCGCAAACGCCAGCGAACTACCTCAGAGCCTCTGGACTGAAGGATCACTCCCGATCTAAAGCTGCGGTCCGTAACCTGGGTCCTGACCTGTGCACAAAAGGCACAGAAGTGTAGTATCAGCACAATCGACCCCATGTGCTGGTAAGTGCCCGGCATAACCCCGGCGAGGTAGTGACGAGGCTAACCGGACCTACCATTAACAACCTGTACAGATATATACGATAACAAAAAAGGAAAACAATAATTTAAACAACAAAAAGGGAGGGAAAATGCTGGGGAGAATAGCAGTTCAATTATAACTTCTACAATTAAGAGATGGAACTGAATATATAGCATTTAAATAAGAGAATCCAATGAAACAACAACTAATAATGGGAAATCAAAATAAGGAACACCAGTAAGGTAAGACCAATAAAACCACGTTGCACGGCACCACCCATCGTGCTTTTACTCTCGTCCTCACCCAATCAATAGCACCACTCCATCTTGTGGAGGAAATCAATATATACCACTCCATCTTGTGGAGGAAATCAATAAATACCACTCCATCTTGTGGAGGAAATCGATATATACCACTCCATCTTGTAGAGGAAATCAATAAATACAACTCCATCTTGTGGAGGAAATCGATAAATACCACTCCATCTGGTGGAGGAAATCAATATATACCACTCCATCTTGTGGAGGAAATCAATAAGTATACGGCATCACCCATCGTGCTTTATTGCTCCTCCTCACCCAAACAACAATCACAATTAATGGGAAAAGGAGTAAACAACAAGATTAACCATCCCGGCAAGGGATAACAATGTAACAACAAGTCCCGGGAAGGGAATCAATTTAACAACAAGTCTCGGCAAGCGAAACAGTTTAACAACAAGTTTCGGCAAGGGAAGCATTATTACAACAAGTCACGGCACGGGAAAAACACCAACAACTCATCTCTAGTTCATTTACTTCTCATCTTTCACTTCATAGCTCTTATAACAAGAATTTATCCCAATTGTTCACTTCTTTCACAATTCTAATAACAAATAACAACACGGTCATGCTCGACTCGGGCGCATAGGTAACCGTCACCATACTTATACACCGACCACATAGAAATTAACAACCTATCTTATTCCCTCAAGCCAAAGTGAGATCGAACACTTACCTCGAAAGCTTCCAACTCAACACACGCTCTAAAATAGTTTTACCCCTCGAATTCGCTTCAAAACCAATCGAATCTAACCACAATTTACTCAAATATATCAACAAATGCTAGTTAAATCAATTTGAATGCATAAGAATGAAATTCCCAAAGTTTTATCCAACAATTCCAAAAAGGCCCCCCGAGCCCATGTGGTCAAAACCCAAGGTTTGATACAAAACCGGGTTACCCATTCCCCCACGAGTTCATATATGCAATTTGTTTTGAAATCAGACCCCAAATTGAGGTCCAAATCCCCAATTTTATGAAAACCTAGGTTTTACCCCAAATCCCCTTTTTTAACCATGAAAGCTTTTGATTTAAGGATGAAATCATGTTAGAAGATGATAAAGATTGAAGAAAGCTAGTAAAAGTTGACTTATAAGTAGTTTGGGGACGAGGGGGTTCGAGAGAAATCGCCTATGGAGGTTTGGGGTTTTGAAATTATGAAATATGAAGTTTAAAATCAGCTAAGTACAAGTTGCACAGACGCAGATGTCGCAAATGCGATAATGAAATAAGGGCGACATCGCATTTGCGAGAAATTGTTCGCAAATGCGAACTGGGCAAGGAAAATGGAGAACTCGCATTTGCAAGGAAAAGTTCGCAAATGCGAACACAAGCTTTGTCTGGGCAAGTCGCATTTGCGAGATTGGACTTCGCATCTGCGAAGTCTGGTTCCAAAGGGGGAGGATCGTAATTCCGAATAGAATTTCGCATTTGCAAAGGATGGCCAAACAAGGGAGGGTCACATTTGTGATCTAAGTCTTCGCAAATGCGAAGACTGCAGACACCAGCAATCAAAAATGTTCCAAATGAGCCTAACACCTACTCGAAACTCACCCGAGCCCTCGGAGCTCCAACCCAAACATGCACCCAACCATAAAAATATCCTACGGACTTACTCGTGCGAACAAATCGCCAAAATAACATCAAAATCAAAGAATCAACCTCCAAAACTCATGATTTTCATTTCAAAGTTCTAAACATTCCACTTTTTGTCCGAAACACATCAAACGACGTCTGTTTTTTAACAAAACTTTACAGATAGAGCTTAACGCTCATTTAAGACTTGTATCGGGCATCGGAACCAAAATACGAGCCCGATACCATCACTTTTGTTCAAATTTCCATTTTCATTTTTCCTTAAGCTTTTTCAAAAAATAATTTCACATAAAAAGCTCCGAACTCGGGCCTAGGACCTCGGATTTCGATTCCGGGAATACGCCGGGGTCCCAAATTTCCTTACGGACCCTACGGGACCGTCACATCACGGGTACGGGTCTGTTTACCCAAAATATTGACCAAAGTCAACTATAGCAATATTAGTATCAAAATTCATAATTTTTAATACAGATTTCAATTATTTTCACATAAAAATCTTCCGACTTCGCGCCCGGACTATGCATGCCAATCGAGGCAACCACTTAAGAGGTTTTCAAGGCCTTAGAAGTGCCAAGAAAGAGAGAATTACGGTGATGATCCTTTGGTTCATCACATATATGGTCATGAAAAGGAATAAAATCAATCCAACAATCCTATACAGTCCAAAACAGTCCAATTTTAATTACATATGACGATCTAATAAGATTTTAAACTACATGAAATACAATATGAAATCAACATGTAGTAATTCATCTTTATTCCAAACTTGGGGCTTACACAAAGTGTACCTGGAAATTGGAACAAAGTGAAGAAAGAAATGGAAGTCAGCTGAAATAGCAACTTAGCAGCAACAATAGTAACCAGTTTCAGATCCAGAAATGGTATCACGGCACCTAGGAATTAATTGCAAAGATACAGCACCAATGAACCAACAAAAACAGACTTGAATGAACCCAGAATAAACTTGAAATAACTCAAGGACTTCTGGACCTTCAAATTACCAAAAAAACACCAGAATATCCAAGTCCCTTTCAGCTTAATATAAGCTAGAAACTTGAGTTAACAGCTGGAACTCAAAAATACTATCAGAGACTTTAATGGAATAGTAATTTTTGAAGTTTAGGTGCCTAAAGTTTTAGGACTTTGCAGTATTTCTATGACTAATTTTTTTATATTTGGATATTTGATCTAACTAGGCTTCTCTCTTTTTTTAATTTCAAATTGCAGATTTCTAAATTCTCCCCCCTTTTTTGTATTTTTCTGGAATTTTAGCTATCCAAATCTTACCTTGAAAGGCAAGAATGCTACCTTATATAGGCTCCACAATAGGCCAGCCCTGCAGACCATTTATTTACCCTCTACTCCCCTCTTAAGTTTTCATTTTAGCTTAGGGGTCCCTAAATTCTTGGCTTGTTGCCCAAGTTACTACACCTATTTGTTGAATTTCATATTAAAACCCTATCTAGAAGGTCCTAGAGAGTTCCATTTTTAGTTATTATCAGATTCCTTATGCTGAATTACCCATATTACCCTTTTTGCTTCTGAAAATTACTAAGTTGAAATTAACTTTATCCCCTTTTACCCTAGTTGAACTTTGACTATAGTTAAACTCACAGATTTCAAACTATTCAGCAACAAACAAACTTACCAAACTATCCTAATTATAGAATATAGCTAACATTGAACTACTCAACCTAATTACTCCTGAACAATGAAAAGATAAACCGAACATCTAATCAAATTTTAACTAAACTAATCAATAACAGGTGAAAATTAAAGAACTAAACACCAACTTAATAAAACTCAATAGGAATTAAAACAGAACAAGAGATTTCTAAAGAACACAAAAACAAACCAAAATTGAAATAATACAAAAATAGAAGCAACAAACGAAGTAAAGATATAATCAAATAAGAAGGAAACACTTATTTAAAATGAACAATTGAAAAAAAACTTAAACTAAAACCTAGAATACTGATTATTTTAATTATGTTAACTAAATGACCTAAATCTAATCATGCATTCAATCAACCACGACTGGAGAAAAGAAAATGACGAGCAACTAAACATGACACAAGAAATCAACAAAAGAAAGACAACTAACCAGAATAAATCTGAGAAGCCATGAAATTTTGAAATTGGAATTAACCGGACTACAACTATCCTTAATCATGTGTTTCCCTAAGAAAACACAAGATTAAGGACTATAATAGACCACAATCAGTGAACCCTTGAGCCCTGAGAGGTTAGGGTTTCCGGCCAAACTTCGATCTAAAATTTGAGGCAGTCTAGTAAGATTCGAGTGGATTCAGTTTAGGGTTTAGGAGGAGGAGGGAGAGGACGGTAGAGGGTGTGAATTTGGTAAGATTTGGAAGAGCTAGGTTTTTAGCCAGAGTCTTCGATTTGATATTCGAAGGGATTGCTTAGGATTTGAAGGAAAATAAGATTGGATTCAGCATGGGGAGGCGACGGGGAGGACAAGGTGTATTTTTGGTGTTGTTTGGAGATGGCGCCGCCGTGGGCGGCGACCACGGATTTAGATATTCGACGAGTTTGAGGGATATTCAAAGGGAGCGATTAGTGTGGGTGGAAAGGGGAGGCTGAAAGGGTCTTATGGTGTAAGTTTGGAGTCGTTTGGTGGTCGGCCGCCGTCGTGAGGCAATTTTCGGAGGCGGTCTAGGGCGGTGGACGGAGGAGACTATCTCTTATGAGTAAAGTGAAGGAGATGGGCTTGAGGGGGGAGGGGAGGGAGGTTCAGACACTTAAATATTTTTGGATGCTAGCTTCCTGACCGTAGGATCAAAGATCCTCGACGGCCAGGATCAATGCTCATCAAAATGGGGCCATTTTGGGATAGAGGGAAAGCTGGACCGGGTAGGAGGCAGGTTTGGGCTCGATATTGGTTGGGTTTGGGCTGGTTGGTCTTTGCAAAAATGGCCCAACATAGGTCTTTTAATTGAGGCCATATTTCAATTCCTTTTTCTTATTTATTTTAATTCCTAAATGATTTTATTAAAATAGCAAAAATTTGATTTAAATCTAAAATTAAGCTAATTAAATTCAAAATTAACTAAACCTAATTAAAAGAAATTAAGACGAATTTGAGACTTTAAAAGTAAAAATACAAAAAGAACCGATATTTTTATATTTTTTATTTTTTTCCATGCTATTACTTAATTGTTGAACCTAAAATGTTAGAATTGGTATGCAAAAATCCTATTTTTTTTATTTTTTATGAATTAAAATTCACTCAACATGTAAACAAATGCACAATTTATGCAATTAAATTCTAAAAATCACACAGATAAAGAAAATCCCAATTTTACGAATTTATAGAAGTAATTTAAGCTAGACAAAAATTACATGCTCACAGCTGCTCCTCTTTGCTCAGAAACACGAAGGGTTTTCGGGAAAAGATAAGTGAGCAACCATGAGAGATTTTTTCCTTATTGACGCTCCACGAAAAGCATTTTTAAAAATCTTTGACCGCACCCTACTTTATAGGTTGCCTACATCCTCGGCTAAAGAGGAATCAGGTCAGTGTAGTTCAGGAGTGTTTGGTAGCTGGGACTACTGAAGCTGTGATGTTACTGCTGCTGCTGCTACTGCTACTAGACCCCTTATTACAGCTTATGAAAAAATAAAAGAATCTAGACTAAGGTATGAACTATGGATTACAAAAGAACCTATCTATGTCTTCAAACTTGCTCTTGATCCTTGTTGCTTTGTTGCCTTGTATTTCTTCCTGTAGAACTTCTTGTTGACTTGTATTTCTTCCTGTAGAACCTCTTATTGCCTTGTTGACTTCTTGTTTTCTCTTCTTCTATGTTCGGTGCCGAATTGTTGGACTGAAATGTATTCCCTTGTTTTGCAGGTGGACGCCTGATTACCAAAGCTCGTATCTTGAAAAATATTCCCTTGTTCTCCATGTGGGCGCCGAATTACCAAGACTTGAACTTTGAAAAATATTTCCTTCTTCTCCAGGTGGGCGTCTGATTACCAAAACTTGAAATTTGAAAAATATTCTCTTGTTTTCCAGGTGGACGCCTGATTACCAAAGCTTGAAATTTGAAAAATATTCTCTTGTTTTCTAGGTGGACGCCTGATTACCAAAGCTTGAAATTTGAAAAATATTCCCCTGTTCTCCAGGTGGACGCCTGATTACCAAAACTTAAAATTTGAAAAATATTTTCCCGTTCTTCAGGTGGGCGCCTGATTATCAAAATTTGTAACTTGAAAAATATACCCTTATTCTCCAGGTGGACGCCTGATTATCGAAATCTTGAAATTTAAAAAAAATTTCATTGTTCTACAGATGGATGCCTGATTACCAAAACTTACAACTTGAAAAATATTCACCTGTTCTCAAGGTGTGCACCTGATTACCAAAACTTGCACCTTGAAATATATTCCGTTGTTCTCCATGTGGGCGCCTGATTACCGAAAACTTGAAATTTAAAAAGTATTCCCTTGTTCTACAGGTGGGCGCCTGATTACCAAAATTTGAAAAATATTCCCTAGTTCTCCAGGTGGGCGCCTGATTACCATAACTTGAAATTTGAAAAATATTCCCTTGTTCTCCAGGTAGGCACCTCATTACCAAAAATTGCAATTTGAAAAATATTCCCTTGTTCTACAGGTGGGCGCCTGATTATCTAATCAAAACTTGCAACTTGAAAAGTATTCCATGAGACTGCTGCCTGTATACCTTATCACAACAAAACAAGCAAGACAAAAAAAATTCTTTCTGCCCCAGTTTGGTGTTGTGCGCGTCTGTGAGTGTTAATCAAATCTCATTACCAGATCTCAGATGATGAAAATTTTAAGATTAAGCTATGTTTTCCAAAGGATTTATTTTCCATTGTGTCTTGTTATCCTAGTTATGTCAGTTGAGGATCTACTGGGGACTGGTGATTAAAGATACTTTCCATTATCCAAGAGGGTCCTGACAACTTTTAATTAGATGACACAATTTTATGGCACGTTTAAGGACACAATATTCAAAAATCTTATAGCAACATAAATATTTTGACATGTGTTAAAACCAAAAGTTTCAATTTTTTTATACCTAATCAAATAGAACTATATAAAATAAAACAGAGGAAATGTGTTTTTCTCAACACTTATTTCCACTTGTTATATACAGTAAAGAGAAATTTGACATTGGAAAGGAAGAAAATAAAACAACTAAGCACTTTATTAAGTAGTTCGGGGCATTTGTACTTATATTTGTTGTTTGAGTCACGTTTTAACTTATATTTATTTTGCAAAACTTTTATTAGTGTACCTACTTTTTTGCGTAACTTCAGCATACGGGGCTGAAGTAGCAAATGCAATCACGTAAAACTTCAGTATTCTAGTAGACGGCCTTGAAGTAGCAAATGTGCTGATGTTTCTATTTGTAATTGTTGAACTTAAGCATAGTAGTTGAAGTTTTATTCTCCATTTGGTGAAGTTTTTGTTTGTAATTGCACTAAATAAGCTGGAGTTTTTTTTTGTTCTGGATTCATTAGTTTTGTCATTAAGATTTTTCACAAACTTCAGCAGAAGTCTGAAGTTATTTAGTTCATTTATAAAAACTTTAGAACTAAATAAGCTAACGTTTTTTTTTATCCTGGATAAGCTTTTTCAAAATCTTCAGCAAAAGATGTTGAAGTTATTTAGTTCATTTGTAAAAATTTTAGTACTAAAAGCTGAAGTTTTTTTGTCCTAGATTCATTAGTTTTGTCATAAAGTTTTTTTAAAAAATTTCAATAGGAGATACTGAAGTTATTTAGTTCATTTATAAAAATTTCAGCACTATATAAGCTGAAGTTTTTTGAAAATTTTTTCTAACATACTAAATAAATAATCATATTGTCAATATTATCTAAATCATAAATTTTGAAAAAAATAAACGTGAAAAGAACAGAGTTATCATTGTCTACTAACTTATGTACGTGGAAATATTCACAAATTATTGTCTATTAACTTATATCTATAATCATTTTTAAATAATTTGATAAACATATTTACGGAAACCATCCCATGAACTAAAGTTTCATAACAGCACCAACAGCAGCAGAAGAAAGAAGAAGAAGAAGAAAAAAAGAAAACGAATGAGGAGGAGGAAGAGAAAAGGGGCTGAAGTTATTTAAAAAGTAGGTACAAATTAAATTTTTTTAAAAAAATAGATATAAGTTAAATGGGTGCGACTAAATAAAACGCCTAGAGCAATTTTCACAGAAACATCCCTCTTTTGGGCTTCAGTTAGGTATTCATGGGCCTCAGAACTCGGCCCAATAATTAATTCTAACTTGGCCCGTCATTTGGTTAAGGCTTAAAGCCCGGCCGCTTATTTTATTTTCTTTCCATTTTCCTTTATTTTTAGTAGGTTGTCTTAAATATGTAAGGAGTTTCAGATCCTTCTAGAACGCACATTTTTCATATTTCATTTTATCAAAGTCGTCCAGGATATCTTTTCTCACTCTAAATTTTTCTCAGAGTCTAGGCTTTTCTTTCTAAATTTTGATGGATCTCATCATATTTCCATTGCTGTTAACAGTGGCAGAACCAATAATTTTTACAAGGGGATTAAAATAAGTAAATATATTTAGTAGGCGTCCGGACATAAAAATTAATAATTTTTAAAAGAATAATATTTAAAGTTAAGTTAAAAATAGTATTTTAATTTTGAATTTATGTTTGGACATATATTTCACTTGAAAAAATATTATAATTTTGTGAGTGACAACATCCCTCTATAACAGTTATTCACTATAAAAGCCAATTTTTTCTCATATTTAACTCTCTATGACAACAACGGCCATATGTGTAGCAAAACGTTCTTTAAATTAGCCATCTATAACAGTCATATAGTATTTTTAAGATTACTAATACTAATTCTAAATATATGCACACAATCTTTTCTATTAAACAAAGTTTCTATCTTGCATAAGCTATAATATTTGAAGATTTGCACATGATATTTTTTTATTGGATAAATTTCAAAAAATATTTAGATAGAAAATTTAACTGTTAATCTCTAAGATTGTATTTAAGAGAAAGCTATTGGATACATTTTTGCTAAAAATTTGGACATGAATCTTCGTCAATTTGGGTATTATATTGCTAGCGAGAGAATAAAATCTACAAAACAAACTACAATTATAAAATTCTTCCATCAATCTTAAATGAATTTATTTTTGTAGGTCGCTTTAAATATCTTCCTTAGAGTTTAAATCTTTATACGTTTATTTATGAATTTATTAATAATATATTAGCTTTCTTCAATATTTAACTTGTGAAATATGCAATATTTTGAGATTTAAAATTTGAACAATTTTTTATTTTTTATATGCAACATTAAAAAGGAAAAATAATTTATTTTTGGATAATTTTTATCTGTAGTAGTAAAAAAGTATTTAAACATCAAATATTGTTATAGGTGTATAGCAGTCATTTACTATAAAAGCCAAAAAATATCGAAACAAACAAGCATATTATATAAAGGGATGATCGTATATACCAAAATATTTGTACAGTATAATATTTTGACGAACCAGATTCAATTGTACCCAATTGTGTTTTAATAGAAATTGAATTTCTATCTCAACACATGGAAACCTATTTAATTCAATTGAGTACAAAATACTCTAGAAATTTAAAAAGAAAAAGAGGCTCATGTGCAAGAACTTCTTGATTTCTCTTAGTTTAGAATTTGGCATTTTAGATAAATCAACCTATATCTGTGAGCTAAAAGTTCATAATATATGGAGAAAACTATATACTCATAGTGATAAACTGTCTTATAGGGTCAAGAAATTCAAAACACTTGCTTTCCAAATACTTGTATTGTAATATTGACCTTGTCTTCCAAGTTGCAATTTGCTGTTTGTAAAACTTGGAAAAATGAAAGTTGTTGCTATATTAGTTAATTTGAACGTGGAAATTAATGGATGAATTTTTACAAAACCTAGAATTACCTATTTGTTATACATTTCTTTTAAGAGTGTAAGAAATAAAAACTATTCTATGGGTTATCTTACTTTTAACAAGGCTCCAGTTGGTCTAGCTAAGAAATAGAAAGTTGAAGGGAAATAAAATGTAAAATTAATTAGCTGTATTTAGCTAGTGGCCTTGACGAGCCACATTTGGTTAATATATGTAATAAATTGAAAATATTCCTAAGGATATGCTAAATATTCGTCAATCTTCCGTATTTCTCACACTCCAGGATTAGTGCGTATAAAGTTCAGATTAGAAGACGTGTGATAATAAATAATCGAAAAATAAAAAAAAAGAACAATACATATGATAAAAAAATAAGGATAATATAGTTTATAAGAATGATTAAACAAAACATTAGAAGCCAAATAAGCAGCAATAATCGACGTGTTAAGTCACAACTCTACCATTCCCAAGTACGAGAAAGGTCCTAAAATTGATTATAGGATGCTCAAAGCATACTAAAAAGGGACACTATTGTTGTATATGTAGTTTTAAGGGAATGGCAAAGGACATTTGGCCTTTCGAGTAATCGAAAAGCCAAAATTATAATTTGAAATAATAGTTATAGCTTATCTAAAGTATAAATATTGTGTACATACATATATAGAATAAAGAATTGCTTCCATTTATAGTTAGAGTTATATTTTAATATTTCAAGCCACCGCAGGACATATGGTATGATTCTATAACTCTTAGGTTGTCTTAGAAGATTTGGAAACATTGCATGCCGTTATGGTTCGACCTTGTATGCCCATGTTGGCCCTCTTTAATCCAACTTTTTTTAATATTAGAATGACAAGAAAAATTGAGTTTTGCAGATTCAAGAATTTAAATTTAATACGTGTGATATTTAAAGTTTTAATATTTGAACTTAGTTCAAGAAAAAAAAAAAATATATATATATATATATATATATATATATATATATATAAATTTGAACATATTATTCTATCATGAACTAAGTTCAGTAACATATTATTCTAACATGAACTGAGTTCAGTACTAATTTCAAAAAAATTGAATTTTTTTGAACTCCTTGTGGAAGAGCACCTCGGTATCCATATACATTCTTTTCAATCTTGTACCTTATGTAGGCTTGCAAAGCATAGGCTCACAAGCAGTTCACTGAAAGCTACATCGGCCACGGGTGCAACTGAATATGTGCAAATATAATTTATGCATGGATTGAAATCTATTGAACTTCTTAACGTAAAATTTAATCTGTTGAGTGTGTGAACAAAATTCTATATAGAAAGTAGAAAAGAAAAAAAACAGCTATGTATAAGGAGTTGATTGCTCTTATTAGTGTGAGGTATTTTGAAAAAAACTGTGCGAGATAATATCACACTATGTTAATAGTAACTTTGTACCGTTCAGCCTAACAAGTGATATTTACGCCAATAGAATGATGGGTCATGCAGAACTTTGTTCAAGGGAAAGATTGCCACATGAAAAGTAGAAACAAAGAAGTTATTGTAAAGAGTTGGATGTTATTATTAGGGAAAAATACATAAATATCCCCCTGATCTATACCCGAATTCTTAAATATACATTTTTTTTTTACGAAAATTTTATTACCACCCTAAACTTATTTTAAATATAATTATTTGCATTCTTAATGCTGACAACAAAACTCTTGGCAAGTGGTGAGCTACACGCACCCCCACATGTATTTGTAGTGCCTTCTTTATTCTTTATTCTTTCTTCTTTTTCTTATTCTTTTTCCTTATTTCTTATTATTATCATTTTTTTTGTTTATTTCATTCTCTTTCTTTTTATTTTGGTCACTGGTGGCATAAAATGGTGGTCGTCGAAATTTCACAAATATCATTTTTTCCGTCGAATTATTTTTTCCGGCAACAAATTTTTTTCTTGATATAAGTGTGTTTTGTTATATATATAAATAAATAAATAAATAAATATATATATATATATATATATATGTGTGTGTGTGTGTGTGTGTGTGTGTGTGTGTGTGTGTGGGAGGAAGAGCAAAAGAAATAAAAACGAATATAAGTTGAGAAAACATTTTCCAGTTAAACTTTCAATACATTATTTCTTTTCCGGCGTGGAAAGGTTTTTCGATGATGAATTTTTTTCCTTAAATCTGAGTGTATCTTGCTTTGCTTACGAATAGATCTTTTTAAGAGTTTAATTTGTGTATGAAAAAAATAAAAGAAAAACAGTTAGACAAAGTCGCCGGTGAATGAATATCAATCAGAATTAGAGAAGAAACGAAAAAAAAAGTAAAAGAAAAGAAGACAAAGAAAAATGAAAAGGAAACAGAAAATGAAAGGGGAAAAAGTAAGAAAAAATGATTAAATAATACTAAAAATTATTTTTCTTGCTTCTCGCTCTCCTTTGGGAAAGTGAAATATACATACTCTGTCACGTCAGCATTATGGGAGCAAATAATTCCATTTAAAATAAGTTTAGATGGGTAATAAGATTCCTGCAATTAAAAAGTATGTAGTTGAAAATTCAGTTATAGGTCAGGGGGTATTTATGCATTTTTCTTTATTAATGGTGTGAGTCATTTTGAGAAAATCATGCAGGTTTTGTCCAAAGCGAACAATATTATACCATATTTAAGAGTATTTTTCAGTTGCGGAGCCACATGCACTAAAGGAGTGTCAACCGACATCCATTCGCCGGAAAATATCATTGTATAGCTAGGTAATTGTTTTTAAAAAAATGTATATATACTATATAATGACGCCCCTTAACTTCTTGATGAGTTTATTTCTTTATATTTGACTTCTCTTTGCTGAGATAATAAGAGCTTAACAGTAGCTAGTTAGATAAGTTAGCTTAACAATAGTTAGTTAGCTAAGTTAATGACAGTTAGGCATTTAGTGACAGTTGGACATATCTAATTTAAAGTTGTCGGTTTTTATACGATATATAACTGAAGGTAGTTAGTCATTGTATTTTCAAGTTTCATTTTCTGATATCAGAGAAATTTTCTCTCTATAGTCTCGTTGATCTCTCTTCTTCCTCCATCTGTTTTGCTGAAGATTGCTCTCTAGAAATCATCATGGTATCGGTGCTTGTGGATTGATCCGAGCTTCATTCGCTCCTCTCTAGTGATATCTTCAATTATTCTTCATTTCACCCAATTACTTTCGAGTTGCCATTGTTGGTGCAATTCGTCTTTGAGCATTTAATTTTTCATAATTTAGAAATTTCTATGAGTTTTCAACTTCATTATTAGTGGCGATTGAGACTTCAGATGGTAATAGATGGTAATACTGATATTCCTACACCACCTCCAGCTAGAGGCGGCATTGGCGTTATTCCAGTTGTAGATTAGCACCATCCACTCTTTCTCCCGCCTTGCGATACTCCAGGTAGCTCGCTAATCTCAATTAAACTCATTGGACTAGAGAATTATGCCTTAAGGAACATTTCTGTGCGAGTTAGTTTACTTGGAAAGAGTAAATTAGAATTTGTCGATTGTAGGTATTCTAAGGCAAAATTTGATCCATCTTTGCATGAACTGTGGGAGAAGTACAATGTTATAGTGCTTTCATGGATAATGAATTCTATTAGAAATGAATTACTTAGTGGTATGGTATATGCTACGAATTCTCATAAGTTTGGACTGACCTTAGGGAAACTTTTAAAAAAGTAAATGGATCTAGAATTTTGTACCTTCACAGACAAATAGCCACCTTAACTTAGGATATCTCATCAGTTTCAGTCTATTTCTCAAAATTGAAGGAATTATAGGCAGAATTGGATTTCTTGATACCTTGTCCTAGCAGTGGTTGTGAAGAGTTCAAAAAGTATGTTGAGCACTTTGAGTCTCAAAGACTTCTGTAGTTTCTAATGGGATTGAATGGATCATATGCTCACTCTAGCAATCACATTATGATGGTGTCACCAACTCCTTCTAATAAGACATATGCTATGATAATATCTGAGGAAAGTAGGAGATCATTGGCTTCCCCTACACACGTGCCTAAGATAAATGAAGGAATAGCCTTGTTTAGCAACAATGGAGGTAGCAGGGCTACTAACTCACCTAGTCCTAGCAACACTGCCATGTACAATAACAAATGAGGACCTTCCAGTTCAGGACCTATCTATAGGCATAAGAAAAACAACCTCTAATGTGACTATTGTCATTTCAAAAGGCACACCAGAGATGCATGTTATAAGCTGGTAGGATATCCAGCAAACTTCAAAGCCAAGAAGAAAACTCTCTCTGTCAACTATGCTAGAGACAACCAATCTAACAATGATCCCAACTCTGCTTCTATTAGTGATGTTTCTGCTGCAAGTGCTAACTTGGCTAGAAATGCAGCACCTTGTCAAGTTTAGAATCAAAACACTCAAGTAGGACTAACAGGGGTTCCACAATCACTCAAGAGAAGTACACTAAATTTTGTAGATGCTTGGCAAAGAGAATGAGAATGTTAACTCATTTGTGCCTGCAGGTATAGCAAATGCAACTACTACTACTAGTGAGGATCTAATTAAGTAAATTCTGGAGTATCAAACCACATAGTTAACAACACATAAATTTTGACTGAAAGTAGCTTAGGTGATAAATCTAAAGAGTACAAAGTTTATATACCTACTGGGGATTTATTTACTGTTAATCACATAGGATCTACCTATCATTTTCCTGGTCAAAAGATAACTAATGCGATGCATCTACTTGGATTCCAATACAATCTCTTGTCCGTATCAAAGCTGACAAAAGAACTAAATTCTGCAGCCTTATTCTTTTCTGACTTCTTCATTTTTCAAGATCTTTTCAGTGGCAAAGTGAAGCAGATTGGTAGAGAATAGTGGTCTATATGTGTTCAACCATAATAGTAAGCTCATGTGGACTCTGCTGTGACAACTATTCCACAGTGTAATGCTTTAAAAGATTTCACAAGTCTGTTGTTGTATATATAATAATTGACAGTAAAATAAGTGTAGACCTTTGGCATAAATGACTAGGCTATGTGCCACTTAATACTCTGAAAAGGATGAAAGGGTTTCAGTTTGTAGAACTTGATAAGTCTGAAGGTCATTGTACTGTTTGTCCATTAGCTAAACAATTAAGACTGCCATTTCATTCGAGTAATACTGTTTGTAATGTTTGCTTTTATACTATTCATGGAGATGTTTGGGGCCTTTATTGAGTTCCTAGATACGATGGTAAAAAGTACTTTATAACCTTAGTAGATGATCACTCCAAGTACACTTGGATTTTCTAGTTACCTTAAAGGTGAAGTAATCATAGCGTTAAGAAATTTCTTACTCATGGTTCAGAACGTTTATTCATGTTTTGTAAAAGTGCTCAGAATTGACAATTATTGTGAGTTCTTTAATTCACAAATGACAACACTTCTTCAATCCTTTGGAATCATTCATCAGAGTTCTTGTGGTTACACTCCTAAAAAAATGGAGTAGCAAATAGGAGACACATATACATTCTAGACACTGCAAGAGCATTGAGGTTCCAAGCATTAGTTCCTCTTAAGTTTTGGGGAGAATGTGCTTTAACTATTGTTTATGTGATCAACAGAGTACATACACCTACTCTTCAAAGAAGGTGTCCCTATGAGGTGTTACATGGTCACTTGCCTTTATTAAAGCATATAAGGTTATTTGGTTGCTTGGAATATGTCACAAACCTTAGAAGAGGGGATAAATTCTCACCTAGAGCTGTTCTTGCCATATTCCTTCGTTATTCCATGACATTAAAAGGGATATAAAATGTATTTTATCCACTCAAGGAGCTTTCAAGATAGTAGAGAAGTAGTGTTCAAAGAAGATGTATTTTCATTTAAACATCTTCCTACTACTGTCTCCTCCTTATTTCCAACCCTAGACTTAACCATTATTTCCTCCACTACTCATTCTATTACATCTATATCAGAGACTGTTGAGTCTGCTGGGCTAGCCTCAGACACTGTCATGCCAGAAATAATTGTACAACCTCCTATCATGTTGGACACACCAGCATTTATTACACACACTGAGACAGTTGATGCTCCCAACCTTACAACACATAGACATTCCTATGTCCTCAAATGCACCAGAGGCAAGTAGAAAATTCACCAGAATTAGTAGACCGCCTATATGGTTAAAAGACTATGTCACTCAGAAGCAAAGGAATGTTAACTGTTGTTATCCCATGTCCAATTATATTTCCTATGCCAACATATCTCATTCATGTGGAATTGCTCTTGGTGATTATTTAGCTATTGAAGTTCCTAAGTCTTATGCCGAAGTTGTGAAGAATAAACATAGGATAAAGGCTATACAATCAGAGATTGCAGCCTTAGAAGATAATCACGCTTGGAGTTTTGTTGACCTACCTCCCCGCAAGATGCCTATAGGTTACAGATGGGTGTTTGTTGATACCCAATTTTTTTACGTATATTTTTATATGCAAAATACTTTCAAAATATATATACATACATATATATATATATATATATATATATATATATATATATATATATATATATATATAAATGTATGTATGTATGTATGTATGTATGTATATGTATATATAACCATGTTCAAGAATTTTCTTATTTTTTTCAATTTTTAAAAGATTTTTAAACCAATTTATTGCCCTATTTTAACAATACAAAAAATCAATAATTATTCCTCAAGTTATTATTTTTATGATTAATTTATTTTATTCACATATTTATTCCAAAATATAGCTAAGGTAACTTTTACACATTTTTACAAATTTATTTAATATTTTTAAAGCTAAATTGAATATAATTGCAATATTACTCTATTTTAATAATTAATTGAGTTTTTAATTAAAAATTTAATTCCAATATTTTTAATCTAATTTTTATATTCTATTAATTAACTTAGAACCTTTAATTTATTTTCATAAATTATTTTACTATTTTTATAAAATAAAAAGGCAAAGTGGCTATTTAAATACTAGCCCTATTTTATTTCAATTATAGCCCAAATAACCCCCTACCAACTAACCCAATTTCAAATCTCAAATCGACCAGCCCAATTTAAATTTAACTCGCCCCTGACCCAACTAATTTAACCCGCCCGGCTTCCCCTTTTGATCCAGGCCGTTGATTATTTTGATCAACGACCACAATTTCCCTTTTTCTTTTTTAATTCACAAACACCCCCAACCCTAAATCACTTTCACCTATCCACCGCCTCTGAAAACCATCTACTCTTAAACTTTCTCGAACCTTCCCTAACCCTAGCCGCCTCTCATCATCTTTCACCTAAAAACTCACGAGAATCAATGGCTTCCCAGGTTGTGAGGCCCCTATACTCACGTCTGATTTCTCCTATGTGCTTGATACTTGAAGTTCGAGCCCAGAACTCGAAGGTTTTTACTCAGACCTTTGATTATTTGAGGTCTCAAGGTCATCTCCGGCCTTGCTCCGGCGTATCAAGGTTATTTGAGCCTGGTTCTGGCTTCTCCGACTTCGATCGATGACCTTTTCAAAACCTTTCTCATCTCCAGGGTTCTTCTGAAACCCTAACCTTCAAGGTTTTCTTTGATTTCTTAAATCTGTTGTGTGTTTTTGCTTTACTTGAAGTTTTTAAACGATTCTCCCAACTTTTCTTTCAAAAACCTTTGTTTTTCGATCTAGGGTTTTTTGAAATGTGTTTAAATGTTTTTATGATTTTTCTTTGTCAATTGTGTTTGTCTCTACTGTGTTCTCGTATCATGTTCTTATATGCTTCTCTTACTATGTTTTCCTATAATATGGTCTAGTATGCCTTTCTACTGTGTTCTTCTATTTTCCTTCTACCACGTGTGTTCCTCTACTGTGCTTTCCGTATTCCGTTCTTCTACTGCGTTCTTGTGTTTTTCCTTTTATCATGCCCTTGTTGTTAGAAACTACGCTTTACGCTAGAGGGGGGGTGAATAGCGTATTAATAGAATTTAGCATTTTCTTGCGGAATTTAAACTTTGCAGGAAGTAAAATAAATGCAGAAAAATAAACTTACACAAAGATGTATACTGGTTGGCCACCAACGTGGTTAGTCCAGTCCCCGAGAGACTCTCTCGAGATTTTTCACTATCTTGTTAAGCTTAAGGGTGCTCAACAAACCGTTACACACTTGAGGACACAAGCCTCAAACAGTTGCTCAGAGATCGCAATCTCAAAGACTTCACCCAAGGAAACGCAAGTTCCTTGAAACAAGAGAATCGCAATTCTCTTACAAGTATATCAAATACTTGGACACTCACTTAACTATACTCCTTATTGAGTAGATATGAGTAAAAGAATATGTTCAAGATCACAACAACTTTAAGCAATAATATGGCTCTCAAAAGCTTTATGAAATGAGTAGAAAATGAAGAACAATTGAATGAAAGCTTATAGCAATGTAATGATCAGTTTGTGTATGTTGTTGTTTTTAAAACACTGAAATGAAGCTGTATTTATAGTTGAAAAAGTTGGTTCAACCGTTGTCTAATTGCCAATTAAGAGTTGCTGAAATTACTCAGTGATAATCGATTATTAAGACCAAACAATCGATTATCTGCCAGTCAGTTTAAAAATCAATCCCAGATTTAACGCTTCACAATCGATTATACATAATCTATAATCAATTACTGGCAATATTCAAAATCAGATAATCGATTACACTAAGTTTATAATCGATTACTTTAGCAACGTTCTAAAAATCATTTCCAGATTTTAAGCAAAACATCGATTATATAAAATCAATAATCGATTACTTCAGCAACGTTCTAAAAATCATTTCCAGATTTTAAGCAGAACATTGATTATCTAGAATCAATAATCGATTACCTTATGGTATTTGAAAATCATTTGACAACGGCCAGCTTCAACAATCGATTGTCCTTTGCAACAATCGATTACTTGTTATTTTCTGAAAATCATAAAACTTACTGTCTCAGTGATAATCGATTATCTAAAGACATAATCGATTACTTAATTAAATTTAAAATCACTGGAAGACATCAACTCAACACAATCGATCACCATTAGTTCATAATCAATTATTTTGAGTATTGAAAAACTTGACCTCAACAACAATCGATTGTCATTTGTTCACAATCGATTATCATGCAGATTTGGAAAAACCTGATGTTCACTGTCTTACTCACAATCAATTACCATTAATTCATAATCGATTGTCATGCAGTCTTGGCTCAGAAACAATCGATTATCATAAGTACATAATCGATTATTTTAGCCCAGATTTTTGAGGCATGTTTAGAAAACATTTTGTCTAATGTAAATATGCATGATTTAAAATCTTTTTGACACAGAATTAAATATGCATGATTTTGGAAAATAGTTTTATGAGAGAGGCCATACTATGAGTCAAGTTATAGGATCGAGATTACAATTTAGAACAACTCAATAACAATTAAAAGCTATATCTTGAACTTCAATCTTATTCGCAACCATTATGCGCTTGTACTTGAATTCCGTCATATATCAATTTTTGCTTCGTTTGTCATTCATCAAAACCTACAAAAGAGTACACGTTTAGTATATTGCATTGAGAACGTGTTTCTAACAATTTCCCCCTTTTTGATAATGGCAAACATTAAGCGGGATATGCAATTTAGGCAAAAGATATTGACAATTCAAGACAAGTAACAATTATGCAATTTTGTTCTTGTTCCCCCTCAATTTAAGAGTTCCCCCTCAATTTTAGCTTATAAGCAATCAATGAATTAAGAGGTGGTGCATACCCGATATCCCGTTTTCTTCCCCCTTTTGCCATTAGCAAAAAAATAATAAGGAAAGATGCAAAAAGATGAAATAAACAAGGTTTATTTATTGGAAAAAAAGAGGGTACATCAATGGGAACCAAAGAGAACAACAGCAAAAACCACACAAAACACAAAAAAAAATTTATTCATTTCCGTCGTTGTCCGCCTCGTTATCCGGCGCTGCTTCAAAAGGAACGAGAGCTGCATATGGATAATTGACATGATCAAAGTATCCATGGATCTCATGAGTGAGTTGAGCAAGCTGGTCGGATATGGTTTGGAGAGTAGGCTCTTGGGACGAACGAGCACGACGGGGTGGACGACTTGAAGAAGGAGCTGGAGCATGATCACCATCATGATGGAAAGAAGACTCCGAGATTTCCCAAATTTTGGTACTCCTTTTGAGAGGACCATTTTCCGTGACAAATCCGGATGCTTCAAGGAAGTTCATAATGAGGAGGGCATAAGGAAGAGGCATGTCATCACCGATGGCATCGAGCATATGAATTTTGATGAGCCGACACCAATTTATTTTGGCTCCGGTGACAATGGCATGCAGAAGTTTGGTATCCTCTTGGGAGATGGTGGTGTGATTGTGCCGTCTAGGCTTGAGGACTCGGGTGATGAAGTAAAGAATCAACCGGTAGTTTGGATCCATTCCCGTTATGGTAGGACGACGGGTAGAGATAGATGGATCATAGGAGGTTATACCGGCTTGGTGGAGAAGGATGGTTTCATCAAAGAGAGCCCTGGCCTTATCAATATACCGGTAAAGGTCTTCACCTTCATTTGGAAGGCGGGCAATGGTGTGGAGATTCTCTTCAGAGAGAAGAATTTGAACCCCATTAATGGAGGTGACAAGTTCGCCATCTTCATCTTTATGGAGGTTTGAGTAAAAAGCTTGAACGAGAGTTGTGTTTATGTGAGGATGAGTGAGAAGCAAGAAGTCATATAGTTGACACTCCTTTAACATATTTGCGGCAGGGGTGAAAGGCTCAAGGAGTTTACTATTTGAGAACCGAGGAGGAAGAATGGTGCGTTTCTCAAATTTTGATAGGAATCGATTGAGGAGCCAAACGGTAACAAAAAATTAATATGAAGTAATCGATTGTCAATTCTTGGTAATCGATTATTTAGGGAACTAATTTGATACAGTGAACTTGGAGAATATTAGAATTTGTCAAATAATCGATTGTATGAAAAAATAATCGATTGTTGTAGAAAGCATTGCTGAATGACTGTGACGGAAATCGATTATGCAATTTAGGAAGTAAAAAATTAAACACAGATGCATAATAGTAATAATCAGTCATAAACAATCGATTATTGATACTGATAATCGATGTACTGCACAGAAAATAATCGATTAGTGGCTTGAAATAGTCGATTATTTTGTGCTAAAACTTCATAATTCCCCCTACCTTTGGGGTGGTACCTACAAAATAGATTTAAACGTCTCCGACGCTCAAGTTAGTAATTTATAGCGAAATTAATAAATTACACTAGTGTTAACAAGTAATGCCGTGAACTCTTAAGAATTGTGTCCTAGAGTGTTCTTAAGAGAGTTTCGGGTACTTACCTTTTCTCCAACATCGCCAATTACCTGTTCGAGAGGATGATCCTTGATCGTTCTCCACTCGTTAGGCGTATTTATTCCTTTTTCTAATTGTGGCGCTTCTTCCGTTGGTTGTTCCCCAATTTCATTTTTGTTTTCCTTTGAAGGTTCTTCTTGGATTTTATCTTTCAAGCTATCCAAGATACCTGCAAGATCAAAACCGGATTTCTTTCTCGCCAAGCGAGTATTATCTTCGGAAAACACAACATGAGGGGATTCCTCCACAATTTGGGTTCTTTTGTTAAAGATCCTATATGCTTTGCTACGTGAGGAATAACCAATGAAAATACCTTCATCCGATTTAGCATCAAACTTACCCAATTGGTCCTTGCCATTATTATGAACAAAACATTTACAACCAAAAACACGTAAATGAGAAATGTTGGGTTTTCTACCCTTATAAAGTTCATATGGGGTTTTCATGAGTATCGGCCGAATTGCTACTCTATTTAAAACATAGCAAGCGGTACTCACGGCGTCCGCCCAAAAGTATTTGGGAATCTTAGCTTCGTCGAGCATGGTTCTAGCCATCTCTTCGAGACACCTATTTTTCCTTTCCACCACCCCATTTTGTTGGGTGTCCGTGGAGCGGAAAAGGTGTGTTCGATTCCGAGTTCGTCACAAAAATCCGCAAAGAGATTGTGATCAAACTCTCCCCCATGATCACTTCTAATCGAAGTGACGATCGATTCCTTTTCGTTTTGAACACACTTAAGGAAATACTTGAAATTTTGAAAAGCATCACTTTATTTGCAAGAAATAGAGTCCAAGTAAATCTAGAAAAGTCATCAACAATTACAAAAACATATTTATTTTTACCAAGACTTTCAATACGAGAGGGACCAAATAAATCCATGTGAAGTAATTGCAAAGGTCTAGACGTTGAAACAATATTCTTGGATTTAAAAGATGCTTTGGTTTGCTTCCCTTTTTGACAAGAATCGCAAATAGAATCATTTTCAAACTTTAAACTGGGAAGACCAACTACTAAGTTTTGAGAAAGAAGCTTGTTCAAAAGATGCATGTTCATGTGTGCTACTCTACGATGCCATAGCCAAGAGTTATCCTCTTTGCTTACTAAACAATCAACATATTCGGATGAGGAGTTTGCAAGATCAACCATATAGATATTATCAATTCTAAAACCACGAAGTATGATCTTGAAATCACTACGTCTAAATACAAGGCATTCATCCGAATTAAATAGAGCAAAATTTCCCTTGTCACATAATTGGCTTATGCTCAAGAGATTATGCTTCAAACCTTTCACAAGTAGTATATGTTTAATAGAGGAGTTTTCGTCCTTACCGACCGAACCAATGCCGATGATTTTTCCTTTATTGTTATCACCAAATGTGACACTTCCTCCTTCTTTGTGCTCTAGTTGAAGGAATTTGGATTCATCTCTCGTCATGTGTTTGGAGCATCCACTATCAAGGTACCATAGTACACTTGATCCCTTCAAGCACACCTACAAAACAAATTAATGTTCTTTAGGTACCCATGCCATCTTGGGTCCTTGAGGGTTAGGCATGTTATAATGATGCAATTGATTTATATGTCTATGACGAGTAAAGCAAGCGGGAGCAATATGACCAATACGTCTACAATAATGACAAGTCACGTTGGGATTATGCATTTTTCTAGGTACATAGTAACTAGATGAATGAAGGTTGCTTACTCTACTTTGAACACCATTGTTTCTCCTATTATGAGCTCTAGGAGGTTCACAAGTTTGTCTAAAATATGCATCATTTCTAGAATATCTATTTCTAGGTGGAGGGTCATTTCTTGGTCTTCTAAATTGTTCAAGGTTTGGCCTAAAATATGCATCATTTCTAGGTCTTCTAGCATTTTCACTATTTGGTCTAACATGCAAGTTATTTCTAGGATTTCTACTTCTAGGATAAGCATTTTGGTTATTAGTCCTAGGTTGAGCTCTAGGTTGTTGTGGTTTAGCACCAACCTTTTCTTCATTCTTGAATCCTATTCCATGTTTAGTTGATTTTAGATTAACAAGCACATCATTCAAGTTTTTATGCGAAGAATTAAACTTATCTAATGTGCCTTTAAGTCTAGCTACTTCATTCTTAAGAAGCACACAAGAAGAACAGTTTCTAGTAGAACCTTCAGGTTTATCAGCACTTCTTTTTCCATAAAACTTGTTTTCCTCTTTTAGCTTCTCATTTTCGAAAACCAGTTTTTCTAATTCTTTTTCTTTTAATGAAAGCTGTGTTTGAAAACCTTTTTCTTTTAGAGAAGCGCTTTCTTTAACACTTTTGAAAGTTTTTGAAGCTTTGATAAATTCAGCATATAGTTCATCAAAAGCATTTCTCATTTCATCAAGAGTAAAGGAATTTTGAGAAGAGATTTGACTTACCTCGTCTTTGCCGTCTTCTTGAGCCATGAGACATAAATTTGCTGCTTCATCGTCTTCTTCTTCGCTTGCTTCATCTCTGGAATCTCCTCCCCAAGAGATGTATGCACGTTGCTTTTTGAAGGGTTTCTTCTCCTTTTTGATGTTAGGGCAATTTGATTTTATGTGCCTGGTTTCTCCGCATTCATAGCATTTTAGTTGATCGCCTTGCTTTTTGTTCTTGCGTTCATACTCTTTGCGCATGAATTTTTGAAACCTTTTGATAACGAGTCCAAACTCGTTGTCACCTTCCTCATCAATTTGTGGTTGGATAGCCTTTAGAGCAATCCTTTGCCTTCTTTGATCATCAACAAACGGGTTAAGTATAGTTGATTCATAGGTTTTGAGATTACCTCTTAATGGGTCAATTGTGACATTTGTGATGCCAATGGATTCTTGGATTGCATCGGCCTTTGATCGCCATGCCGGAGTGAGACTTCTGAGGATCTTCCGGACAAGTTCTCTATCCGTAAACGTCTTTTTGAGGGCGTGTAGATCATTCACGATCATTGAGAATCGCTCAAACATTTCGTCTACTTTCTCTCCTTCCTTCATGTGGAATAGTTCATAAGAGTGAGTTAAGAAATCAATTTTAGCTTCTCGTACCTGGTCGGTTCCTTCGTATGTCACTTCAAGCTTATCCCACATTTCTTTTGCTGTTTTGCAACATGATATCTTCCTGTAGTCGTTAGCATTAACAGCACAATATAATAAATTTATAGCTTTGGCATTATTTTGAACCTTACGAATATCCTCCACGGTATATTCCTCTTCGGTCTTTGGAACCCATTCGTCTTCCACCTTCTTGGTTGGGATTTGGTTTCCATTGGTGAATACTTTCCACAAATGAAAGCTATTTGATTGCACAAAGATTTGCATCCTCTCCTTCCAGTATGAGTAGTTTGTGCCGTTGAATAGAGGAGGTCGTGTAGAGCATTGTCCTTCTTCAATTCCTGCAAAAGAGTCAAGAGTAGAAGCCATGGATGGTTCTCTCAAACGGTTAAGTTTTCAGAGAGTTGGGCTCTGATACCAATTGTTAGAAACTACGCTTTATGCTAGAGGGGGGGTGAATAGCGTATTAATAGAATTTAGCGTTTTCTTGGGGAATTTAAACTTTGCAGGAAGTAAAATAAATGCAGAAAAATAAACTTACACAAAGATGTATACTGGTTGGCCACCAACGTGGTTAGTCTAGTCCCCGAGAGACTCTCTCGAGATTTTTCACTATCTTGTTAAGCTTAAGGGTGCTCAACAAACCGTTACACACTTGAGGACACAAGCCTCAAACAGTTGCTCGGAGATCGCAATCTCAAAGACTTCACCCAAGGAAACGCAAGTTCCTTGAAACAAGAGAATCGCAATTCTCTTACAAGTATATCAAATACTTGGACACTCACTTAACTAAAGTACTCCTTATTGAGTAGATATGAGTAAAAGAATATGTTCAAGATCACAACAACTTTAAGCAATAATATGGCTCTCAAAAGCTTTATGAAATGAGTAGAAAATGAAGAACAATTGTATGAAAGCTTATAGCAATGTAATGATCAGTTTGTGTATGTTGTTGTTTTTAAAACACTGAAATGAAGCTGTATTTATAGTTGAAAAAGTTGGTTCAACCGTTGTCTAATTGCCAATTAAGAGTTGCTGAAATTACTCAGTGATAATCGATTATTAAGACCAAACAATCGATTATCTGCCAGTCAGTTTAAAAATCAATCCCAGATTTAACGCTTCACAATCGATTATACATAATCTATAATCAATTACTGGCAATATT
This sequence comes from Nicotiana benthamiana, assembly GCA_034376525.1. Taxonomy (NCBI): domain Eukaryota; kingdom Viridiplantae; phylum Streptophyta; class Magnoliopsida; order Solanales; family Solanaceae; genus Nicotiana; species Nicotiana benthamiana. The sequence continues at coordinate 49,593,327 of CM067330.1, read as the reverse complement.
CAAAATCAGATAATCGATTACACTAAGTTCATAATCGATTACTTTAGCAACTTTCTAAAAATCATTTCCAGATTTTAAGCAAAACATCGATTATATAAAATCAATAATCGATTACTTCAGCAACGTTCTAAAAATCATTTCCAGATTTTAAGCAGAACATTGATTATCTAGAATCAATAATCGATTACCTTATGGTATTTGAAAATCATTTGACAACGGCCAGCTTCAACAATCGATTGTCCTTTGCAACAATCGATTACTTGTTATTTTCTGAAAATCATAAAACTTACTGTCTCAGTGATAATCGATTATCTAAAGACATAATCGATTACTTAATTAAATTTAAAATCACTGGAAGACATCAACTCAACACAATCGATCACCATTAGTTCATAATCAATTATTTTGAGTATTCAAAAACTTTACCTCAACAACAATCGATTGTCATTTGTTCACAATCGATTATCATGCAGATTTGGAAAAACCTGATGTTCACTGTCTTACTCACAATCGATTACCATTAATTCATAATCGATTGTCATGCAGTCTTGGCTCAGAAACAATCGATTATCATAAGTACATAATCGATTATTTTAGCCCAGATTTTTGAGGTATGTTTAGAAAACATTTTGTCTAATGTAAATATGCATGATTTAAAATCTTTTTGACACAGAATGAAATATGCATGATTTTGGAAAATAGTTTTATGAGAGAGGCCATACTATGAGTCAAGTTATAGGATCGAGATTACAATTTAGAACAACTCAATAACAATTAAAAGCTATATCTTGAACTTCAATCTTATTCGCAACCATTGTGCGCTTGTACTTGAATTCCGTCATATATCAATTTTTGCTTCGTTTGTCATTCATCAAAACCTACAAAAGAGTACACGTTTAGTATATTGCATTGAGAACGTGTTTCTAACACTTGTATGTTTATCTTACTGCATTTTCCTATATGTTCTTTTGTTATACTTTTCTATTGTTCTTGTGTTCTTTTACTGTGTTTTTCTACTAAGCTCTTAAAGTTTCTTTGTTTTCCTTCTACTGAACCTTGTTTGAGTTCTTCTAGAAAGAGCCACCTAAGCATGTTTCCTTTACTGTTCTCATCAGTATTTTCCATTTTATCCTCTGATTCCTGCTACTATTTGCATGTTATTTTGCTATCATGTTTTTTCATGAGTTCTGTTGTGGAAGAAGCATGCCCTTTTCTAAAAATTCTAAACATGATTTCAATTATATTGTCTACTATCTCATCCTTGCTTTAGGGTTTGGTCAAAAGACCCCTAGTTCTTTCAGATTAACTCTGAGTCTCTGTACTATTTGAACTTCCTTGTTTGCATACGATTCTGAACTTTTTAGACTCTTATACACTGGATTTCTCTACTGATTGGCATGATAATTTTCTTTCACACTTAACGTGTCTGTATGTTCTTTATATGTGGTGAATCTTTCTTTAAAAGGGCTTTCCGACTTGTGATTGATCTATAATTCCTTTTAAAAGGGTCTAATTGATTGTTTGCTTATTTCCCTTAAGTTAAAACCTTTTCTATCTTTCTGAATACCTCTTATTTCCTGGCTGTTAATTGATTCCCTTACCTTTATATTTCAAAAAAAACATGTCCTTAAATAACTTTTATGTATTTTGCCCCTAATTACCTACTTTGCACAAAGTGATTGATTAGTTACTTTCCTTAATTGGTTTATACCCGTTAAATCTGAATCCCTTAATTAAGGAAAATCTTGTGTAATTGATTGACAATCAATTATTTCTGTTTGCTTTCTGCACTATAAATACATGACCTTTTTTCACAAAACACAAGTCAATAATCATGCACTTCAGACATCACAACTTCACAATCTCTTCTGAACTCACATTTATAGTATTCGACCTTCCTGTTTGCACTCTGGCTTTTACAAGAATACTGATTTTTACTTGTTTTCTTTGAAACTAGTATGTCTTAATTTAAGCGTTAGCATCTCCACAATATGTTCACTTATAGCTTTCTGTATCCATGTCTATTTTCTACTGCTACAGATTTAAATATTTAACTAGCATGTTAATTTCTTTTAGCTTGTTTCTGATGTGAATACATGTTCTCTATTTCCTTTTATGTGCTTTGGGTTATAGTTTAAAAAAGGCAATATGCAAAGTTATCCATGGTTTGAACTTAATCCCTTAGAGGATCCTAACCTCTGAAACAATGTGTTCTAACAGACTTGTGAGGTGTGCCAATATTTTTCGTTGCTGGGTATGCCCACTAGCATGTCCTTGCCTCTCTACCACTTCCCTATTTCTTCTATCCCTATGTGTATCTATGTGTATTGTTTCCTTCCCCTTTCCCCTTTTCATAACTCTACACTTAAACAATCCTAATCTCTAAGTTCTGCACCCCTCCTGTGAGCCTTGCCTTGGGACTTTAAGCTCCCTCTGAACTTGGACACTTGAGGGCTGGCCCCTTCACACTGCACTATGTCTTAACCCTATAATGCATTTGGGTGTGAGCACTTCCTGGAGTCTATATGAGACTCTTAGGGAACTCTAACACATCCAAATGAGAGAAAGACTTTGAAACATGATCTTTAGAGTTGGTTTACTTCATAAATCAGACAGTAAGTCTGAATCAGGCTCTCCTTGGTTGTAATTTTCAATTTCTTATGTATTTTCCTTTCTTTGGACTGTAATAACTTGAACCTTTGGGGATGGCTAGTTAAAAGGGAGGGGTAATCATGCATGTAAAAAGGGTAGATATCCTGTTCATAGGGAATTTCTGATTTCTGCACATCACATAGATATCCTGCCTATAATTTCTGCACCTCGCATTCAAATAGATATCATGCCTATAATTTCTGCACTTATGCATTCATATAGATATCCTGCCTATGATTTCTGCACTTTTGCATTCATATAGATATCCTGCCTATCAATTCTGCACTTCAGCATTCATATAGATGTCCTGACTGTAGTTTTCTACACTTCTGTGTTTATATAGATATCCTTGCCTATAGTTTTTTGCACTTCTACATTCATATAGATATCATGCCTATAAGTTTCTGCATTATCACATATAGATACCATGTCTATAAGAAAATTCTGCATCTCTCATATAGATACCATGCTCATAATCAACTGGAAATCAAAATTTTGCATATGCATTTGTCACTAGGTGAACCTGTTTATAAGTCTTAAATAACTAACTGCATTTAGATGCCATACCTATAGGATTTCTACACTCTTCCATTTTTGTAAAATGGTTTAAAATCAACAACACCTAGAAATCATGCCTATAGGAATTAGTAACCAAGTCTGAAACGTTTCACTCGCTTACAAGTCTAAAACTAGTAACAACAATGTCTAACGTCTGTAGAACTTATGATCTTTGCCAAACTCACCTTTCCTGAATAACTGATAACCTTTTCTAATATCAGTATACTTCATCTTTTCTGAAAATAGTAGATACCATACCTATAAGAGCTTTGTCCAACACTTAGGCAAGCCTTAGGATAAACTTCTAAGCTGAATTAGATTTTATTCGCTACAACTAGCAGGCAGGCCTGATTGAGGGTTCTTATCTGAATTATGTAGTAAATCAGCATGTCTCAACCATTAAGTTCTTCCACATCCAGTACTAAATCAGATCCTAAATAGTAAGTGCAAAACATGCTAAACTATGTGCATTCTCTGTTTTAAAGGAGGTCTGTTTGAGCCTTTTATTTGTTTATATTCTTCCCCTAAACTTGTCATACGTGTTATTTTTTGTCGCCTTAGTATTTTTACCTTTGAAACCACAAATAAGCCTAACATTTCCTCCATATTTTAGGATTAGTAGTCCAAAACACCTTCGGGGCTGATAGGATCGAGACGGGTAATGGCATGCAATAGGTAAACGAGACCATTCTGCGCTTTAATACCTTAACGGGGTGGGAAAGGGTAGATATAATTATGATGACCGGTGCGTTAATACCACGTGTAGACCCTCTATGAGGAGTGATTACCGGGTATTGCATTGACATGATCCATATTATTAATAAGCCTAGGACCCTCTTCCCTTTGCTCTTTGTTTCTTTAAATCTTTTAAAATGTTTCTTCTAAATCAACTCTCTTCTATGCTTTCCAACTTTGTTTATTTCTAACCTTTATGTGAAAAATCCCCTCTTATTTGAAGTCTTACTTGCCTATGTGTTATTTGTACTTTAAGTCACAACAATAGCTTGGTCGGGAACCACACTAGTGGATAATTTCCCTTAGGATTATTTCAAGCCCTTACTCAATCTCTGGTTATCCAAATTAAACCCTCCTTAGTGTCCTAATGTACTATAATCATTAGGTGATGACTCTTCGATTTTCCTAAAGCCAATTCCCAAAAGAGAACGAGTTATCCTTCCAAATGTCAAAAACCCGATTTTGCGAGAAAAAGGGGGCGAGCCAGTATTTAAGGTGAAGTAAATTGCATCAGGAGCTGTGGAGAGGTATAAAGCCAGGCTAGTAGCTGAGGGCTATAGCTAACAGGAGGGGCTAGATTACACAGAAACTTTTTCTCCTATGGCCAAAATATTCACAGTGAGATCTATCATTGCTATTGCAGTAGACAAGCATTAGCCTAACTACCAAATGGATGTTCACAATGCTTTGCAAGGTAATCTTCTAGAAGAAGTTTATATGGACATTCCTTAGAGGTTTGCAAGCTAGGGAGGGATTTCTAAAGTCTGCAAACTTCATAAATCGTTGTGTGGCTTAAAGCAAGCCCCTAGGCAGTGGAATAAAAAGCTAACTGATACTCTACTGGATCTTGGCTTTACTCAAAGCCACTATGATTACTCTCTTTTCACCAAAAGAGAGCATGATGCACTAGTAGTTATCTTGGTCTATGTAGAGGATCTGCTGGTGATAGGGAGTTGTTCTAATTTGATAGTCAAAACCAGGAATAATCTCAAGATCAAGTTCAAAATGAAGGATTTGGGTGAACTAAATTCTTTCTTGGGATAGAATTTGCTAGGTCCAGAAAAGACATAGTAATGAGTCAAGAAAATATGCATTAGAACTTATCTCTGAAATGAAATTAGGAGGATCCAAATCAGCTGGTACTCCATTAGATTCAATTGTGAAACTCACATATGAAGAATATGATTCTTTCATCAAAGGAGACTTTGTATTTGAAGTAACAAAATATGACAACCTATTGGAAGATCCATGTCAATATCAGAGACTTATAAGAAGACTGTTATATCTCACTATGACCAGAATTGATATTGCCCCTATGCTGTGTAAGTGCTCAGTCAATTTATGCACAAGCCAAAGCAATCACACCTAGAGGTTGTTCTTAGAGTGGTAAGATACATCAAGGCAGCTCCTGGTCTATGCCTACTAATGCCTTCAGACAGCTCTGGCACACTTGTAACCTATTATGATTCAGATTGGGGAGGCTGTCTACAAACTAGGAGGTCTGTTACAGGGTATCTAGTGAAGTTTGAGGAGGCTACCATATCCTAGAAGTCGAAGAAATAAGACATAGTATCCAAAAGCTCAGCAGGGGCACAATTCCGAAGTATGGCTTCTACAGTTGTTGAATTGACCTAGTTAACAGGATTGTTCAAGGAGCTGAGAGTTGATGTCAACTAGCCTATCTCTCTACATTGTGATAGTAAAGATGCCATTCAGATTGTAATTAATTCTATTTTTCATGAGAGAACTAAGCATATTAACATTGATTGTCACTTTGTTAGGGAGAAGATTGTTCAAGAGATGACCAAAAACTTTCATATCTCGGCCAAGGAGCAACTGGCAGTCTTACTGACAAAGAGCCTTGGCAAACTGCAGCATGACTATCTTTTGTCCAAGCTGGGGTTGAAAGACATATTTCAACCATCAGCTTGAGGGAGGGTGTTGAGATAATAGGAGTTTAACAGTAGCTAATTAGATTAGTTAGCTTAGTAGTAGTTAGTTAGCTAAGTTAATGACAGTTAGTGACAGCTGGACACAGCTAAGTTAAAGAAGTCGGTTAGTATATAATATATAACTGAAGGTAGTTAGTCATTGTATTTTCAAGTTTCATTTTCTGATATCAGAGTAATGTTCTCTCCATAGTCTCGTTGATCTCACTTCTTCCTCTTCTCTGTTTTGCTGAAAATTGCTCTCAAGAAATCATCACCCTTAATGAAAATTCTGGCTCTGCCATTGATATCTTTGAATCGTTTAACCTAACATAATCTACATGTTATATTATGATGCAACCTTTATTTCTCTTTTTAAGATTTTCTTTTCAAGAGTTTCTTTAGAACTTTGCCTTTGTTCATACAAGGAAAGATCGACCATCGATATCCACGACTATATAAGAATTTTAAGCTAAAGTGTGAGTGGTCCATTTACCTCGTTTGTCTAAGCTGTATTAATTATCTACAACTATTCATGTATATTAAGGATGTTGTAATCCTGCAAGGCTTTGCTAAATAAAGACAACAGTTAAAATCAGAATTGTGAAGAAAAAAAATACATTGTTCAGTTTGATAGAGAACATGTTGAGATTGTGTACTTAGTTGAGCACAAAAAGAATATATCAAAATGATCAAACCTTAATTATTGGCCAAAAATAAGGACAGACAAAAGAATACTTCAAAAATAATTATTAAAACAACCTAATATTACATTTAAACCTCCTTATAACAACCTTATTTCTTTCAATATTTTTTGAATGTTTGGTAATGTGTTGTTATAGAAAACCTATATTATAACATAACATTAAGAATGGTTCCAAAGAATACTTGACCGTAATAGTAAAGTGTTATTATATAAGGTTATACAGAGATCTAGCTGTACTTTGGACTACAAGGGTCAATTTAATAAAATTTGAAAACTTAGTCAAATTAAATCCACAAATTGTGGTGATTGACACATGCACCAAGAAAAAGCCAATAAAACTCATATTTGGACTATGAAATATGAATAGCCAAAATAATATGAATAGCCAAAATAATACGCCTAAGTCCTAGCTAGTAGAAGAGAAAAAGGCCAATAGAATCTTGGACAATATAAATTAAAGATTCTCAAGTATCAGAATATCTGTTTTCCTGGACTGGCGTATCCGTACGTTGAAGATAAGTTAAACAAATAGGAGAATATACTTGACCAATGAAATGGAAAATGATACCTAACATGCATGAGGGGCAATACCTTGTTAATAAACATAAACTATTCTTGACCTAGTTAATTAGTTAATACAAATCCAACTTAGCACTAAATAGAATAATACCGTCCATTGATGCATATTCTTCTTATCCCTAGGAATATCCGATGGCAACCATTGTTACCGTACCACAATACTCGTTTTATTTAAAAAATAATAATTTGTTGAACAAAATATTTTGCGTTCTCGCAAGATTCGGGAAAGAACCGTATTGTAAAGAGTGTGATGTAAACAATCTATTTTAAGTGGCTATTTTTACGATTTAAATCTATAACCTATAGGTAAAGAGATAATTTTACATTGCTCCAGGATGCTCTTCTGCACTCATTTTATTTATTGTTGAGAAAAGAAATCTTCTTCTTTTTTATCTCTCTTCTAACCAATTGGTGGGGGCATATAATTCCTTTTCTTCACCGTTGGTTTTATCATATCATTATTATAAGCGATCTGAATATAGAAGCACGTGAAATTGGTGAACAAGAGGCACTTGTTCAATATTTGGTTGATGTTGAAAAACAATTAAAATTAGAATTTTAAAAAGATATTTAAAAGTCAAGATTGAAATGAGCGAAAAATATTATTATTTTATTATGCAAGAGCCGGCATTGGCAATCATAATTTCTAGCCTTTGTATTCATCATTATAAATGTTCATGCAAAATATGCTTGAGAAAATCCTCCAATATTCTCCAAAGTAGCTAAACAATAAAAACTTTATTCAAAATCCTGGTGTTAATTAAAGGAACAACTGAATATTCCAAGAATCAAAGAATAAAATGGCAAATATTCTTTTCAGAAAATCACCACAGGATATGGTTCAAGCCCTATAGCTAATATTATTTTAACAATCAGAGTGGCATAAATTATTTATTGACTCACGTCCAAGAAAAAAGGACTCTAATTATCTGAAAATACTATTTATTTTCAATGAACCCCACCCCCACCCAAAAAATAAATTAAAAGTTCGTTTTCCTTTTGAAAAGATGTAGCTTTTCCACATTGATAAGAGATGAGCCATACAAGGAGGAGGAAGATTAAGGTCTACGAAATAAAATTTCCCAAAAATTTCCATGAGATATCTCCTTGTATGCACATATAATATGATTCATAACAATAAGAGTTGGGGTGCAGTAGTGATAGGTACTCCTTCATTTTTAATCAGAGGTTTCAAATTCGGGCCTTGAGTATATAGAATCGTCTTTGTTAGGGAATGCTTAATTAACCTCCGATGTGGGACTGCCCCGTTAATTCGGATTTAATCGGATATCAATACGAATACCGAGTGGAAAACCAAAAAACATATAATTCATATTAGAAGATTGCTTAAAAGTCAAGAGTCTTAAATTATGTTTATAAATATGTGTACTTTGGTTGGAGTGGGTTTAGATCTAGGCACATAAAAGAAAGAGGGTTGCATTGTCAATTAAGCTGGTACTGTTGTTGCATCATAGCTAGAATAATTAATACAGTAAGAAACCTATTGTGAAAAAAAAACAGTGAATTCCAAACTCTGGAATAATTTATGCCATGCATTGACTATGATACTTACCTAACATTATCTCCATTTGGTTATTCAAAATTATACTGGAATCTGGACTTCCGTTCATTTTTACAATTATTATTCACAAAAAGATTGAATTTACACAATTATACTAAGAAATTTACATTTCCTATTTCATTAAATAAAATAAAAACATATTCCAACGGTTTATATTTGTAACCAAAGAAAGAAGGATATACTACATCTTTTTTTTCTGATTATATATTAATCCCTATTTTTAAGTTTTAACAACCATTTATCTATAGTTATATTTCAAGTAATATATATGGCACTAGCAGTATTTAAAAGCTAGACTTTTGTTCATTTCAACCTTTACGAACATTTTATAGTATGAAAAAAATTACCCAGATTTTTTGTTTATACAAAAATTTGAATCGTCTTATAATTTCACCTTCTTTTTTAACTGCTAAATTAGATCTTTAGATGCATTGACACTCCAATATTTAAGAATAAGCTCTAAAAGCAGGGGCGGATCCACCCCTTTAGAAAATGGTGACACGGCACTCGCTAAGAGGATAAAAATTGTATATACATACGTTAAAATTTTCTTAAATTAGGTTAAATATCTCATCCTGCCACCCACAGTTATAAACTAGACAAAGATATCATGGGTGGTAGACCTTTTTAAAGCTTTTCTCGTGTGTAAAATTCAAGTTAGAATTTATCTTGAACCATATGTGACTTCCCATTTTTCTTTGCACTTTTAGTTCCTTTTATCCCAGTCACTTTCCCTTTTCGGATGCCTCCCAATTTTCTATTTGTTGTTTCATTAATTTTAGATTTCTTTCTCTATTTTATTATTTTATATATGTTTTCTAGTAATAACACTCGAAAAAGAAACTCAAAAACTTTAAAATTATATAAAATAATTATTCCTCTTTATCATAAATCTATGACTTGTTTTCTTTCCAATCCGAAAAACTTGTGTCTTATGGGATTTTGGACTAAGATAGAAAAATTATCTTTTTATTATATCATAAAAAATTTCTTATTATACAATTATTAAATATAATTTAAAATCTCTTTAGTATTAAATGAAAATTTCGTACCATTGCTTAAAAAATGAGATTTATTACTGGTAGTTTATTTAATTATACTTGTGGGTATAATTTATCTGCTGAAGACATTTTTAAAAAAATTTCTTATTTTGATTGATGTAATTCCCTTATTGCAGATGTTATTTTTTTGTGTAAATTCATTTTTAGTATATAGAAAAAGATGCAATTCTTAGTGAAAATGTTAAATTTATTTGTGTTGTTATAATACAAGTATTATTTCTTATTTAAAATACTAAATATATTTATTTTTTGATATTTTAGATGTAATTTTTATATATTCAAATAAAAGATACCTATTAGGTTGACCCGAATAAACTCAAAAAAAAATCGGATAAACATTCCTTACAAATTCCGTGTTAGTCATTATAAGGTAAACATTAAAGGAATTATGATACCCGTCAACTTCAAATTCTATATCCTCTTCGGTCTAAAAGTTCAATATTCCTAGTAGTATAAGATAATCAATCAACTCGAATTTTGAGTGTGAAATTATCTTTGTTGCGGAGCATTTTTATTCCCTAATATGCGACTTTTTAATATATATTTAGATTTAATCAAACCTCAATATAAATTTGAATAGCGAATGGAAAACCAAAAAAAATATATGAGAAGGATGTCAACTGTTTACAAAATTAAAGACCCAACCGCACATTCACATGAAAGGACCTTTATATTATTATTATTTTTTAAAATAGATCTCTCTTTTTTGGGGTCACTAATAAGGCATATTATTATAGGTTGTGCATGAGGAAGCAAAGTGCCTTCTTATGAAACGTCTTTCCACATTGGTGCTTCTTTTTGGCTTTTGATTACCTATGGCCTTACATCGGCCATTTCCTAAAATAGTTGTCCCTAATATATTTTAAAAAATCATTAATTTTAGCCTCTAAAATAAAAGAAATAAGACAGAAATTAAGATTCTCCATTGAAGCTCAACTGTGCAGAGAAATAGCATTATCAATTCATATTCGAGGCAGAAATTGCAAGAGATGGCAAGCTGGATTGGACAAAATCAACAAATTCCCTTAGTTTCTAATTTACTAGATGTTCCTATACTATGACGTATTTAAAGCAAATTAGAATTAGTATAGAAGAGTGATGTAAATGAGTAGAAGTAGTCCAATCTCTTACTAAAGCTCCAAATGTAAATATTTTTTGATATCACTGAATAGAATGTTTAACCAAAAAAAAAAAGATAGTGCCAGTCTGCCACTATCTAATATAGAACACTTTTTGTGTCACACTCGTTTGTTCAGTACTCATTAGAAATTGAATTGTTCTCTATTAAAGACGACTTCACACCTTTTGAAATTTCTCATTAACAATAGAATAGTACTTAATCACTCAACTGCAACCTTGATGCATTTGCTTCTTTTGTTATTTAATTTTCTTTGAGAATAAATTAAATTAAGTTCTTTAGTTTTTTTTTTTTGGGGGGGGGGGGGGGGGGGGGGGGGGGGATTCTAGACTGCGGATACTAACGTTACATATAATTAAATTTGGACTGGAGCTAAATACTCACAAAGTAATAGTGTTCAATGAACTATTATTCTATCATTAGTTATCAAAGTAATTAAGTGTCGCCATAATTAAGATTTTAAAGTAACTTGATCAGAACAGTGATAGAGAATTTGAGACCCCATATCTCTTGTGCGTTCGTGACAAAAATAAGAGAAAAATAACTATAGAAGTGTAGAACAGAGAACTAATTATATAGGATATTCTGAGTAAATATTTTAAACAAACAAGAAGGCATTGATTAAAGAATATGCCATTTCATATATAACATTTCTTGACATCTCTTCTAGAACATTTTTACTCGTTTACTGTTTCCTATACAGATGCGAATTTAAAATTTTAAAATTATAAATTTTATTGTAACTTTAAATTAATTTACTAAAATTTAATTTATTTACGGTCAAATATTTAGAAATATTTAATAAATTCTTTAATACATATATAAAATTTGAGCAAAAATTATTAATTTATGTGAACTCATAGCTTGTACTCTAGTTCTGCCATTGCTTCTAGGAGTAACTATTTGTTATTATTGGTGAAGGATAGGAATTCTTCTGTAAAACTAATCAATCAATGGTATAAACATAAGGGAATATGATTTTTTTTTTTCGTTTTTACCAGCTTGCGGGAAATATGATTTTCCACCATTTTTATTTTTAAGGGTACGGTTGAATACTATTTATGAAAAAGAGCAAAATATATCTCTGTACTATCAGAAAAAGTTTAAATATACCACTCGTTATATTTTGAGTGCAAATATATTTTTATCGTGATACTTTGAGTCGAAATATACTTCTATCGTTATACTATTTGTTCAAATATACCTTTTTTCCATTAAGTTTCTTAAAGTGGATATCCAATCTTATGTGACACTCACATTTAATGAGGCAGATGCCACATGGCTTGCCACCTCAGAGCTTCTAACCTATTTTACCCTCCTATTTTTTTTCCACCACTAAAATTTTCTCCCTCCCCCCCCCCCCCCCCCATATCAGTATTGTCATCATTATCGCTACCATAAAAAATATTGCATTTCAACTTTTAGCCTTTTATATATGGTTTAGGGGCACTGAAATAGTATGTCATGTAGCATCCACTTCATCAAATATCAGTGTCACGTAGGATTGGATGTTCACCTTAAACAAACTTAACAAAAGATGAGTATATTTGAACCAATAGTATTACGGCAGAATATATCTTAACCCAAAATATAACAAAGGACTCTCATAGTACAAAAGTATATTTGACCCTTTACCGTGCTTTTTAATATATTGTAAGCGTAAAATCCAGCTATAATGATCCATTCTCATCGAGTAAATATGCTAACTCAAGGATACTTTGGTGAGAGGTGGTTGCCGAAATGCCATTCAATCGTACAATTTTTATTATTTTAAATTAAAATGCTAAATAATAGGAGAATATCCCAATCTTGTTGATAAATTTCTATTTGAACAATGTTATCTTTCAACCAACTGTGTCAAGATATCTTAAAAAGAATTTCTTAACTACTACTCCTTAGAAATGTGGAGATATTAGATAAAGTTACAAAATAAAAAGTTACCCAAAATTTTAATCTTATTTGACCTTGATTAATTTCATAGAGAAAGCAAGTATTCTTCTTTTAATATTTTTTTTAAGCTTATGAACTACGTGTAGGGCTTGGTACCAAACTTTGTAAGTGGGTCAATAAGTTCTTACCTAATATAGTTACAGAGTAACAAACTAGTTGGCATGTTAATGCTTACTAAGCTTTAAAAAAAATAGTTTGATGCACTAAATTGTTGGTATAAGCGGAATTCAAAAAAAAAGTCGGACCACATAAATCTATTGTACACAATTTTACTCTGCGTTGTAATTATTTGTTTCCGCTGAAAAGATCGCAGTTGAGAGCAGAGCAATTGAGCTCAGCCATGTCTGTCATGGCAAATGAGGAAGCTTCTAGAAGAGAATGAAGAAGAAGAAAAACATAGAAAATGATGAAGAGAAGCGCAAAGCTCTTTTCTGATATCTCAAGGATATATATACATGTGCATTTGTACAGCTGACAGGAACTAACTCTAACAAAGAATTAACTAACTCCAACTAATTACACTAATCACTTGAATAATCTGATAAATATCTTAATAACTCCCCCCCCCCCCCCCCAAAATTGGAGGTGGTGAAAACACTAAAAACTTGGCCAAAACACCTGAATGTTTGACTCATGTGAAAGCCTTGGTGAGAATGTCTGCGGGTCGTTGTTCAGTCCCTATAGGATGTATAGAGGGAACTCTTAATTCAGCCAAAAGTATGATCAGCTACACTAGTTCACCAACTACCTTTCTAAGTGATATGTATTCTGCATTTGCTGAAGATAAGAAAACAACTTCCTATTTCTTGGACTTCCAGCTGAGTGGATTGTTTCCTAACAAAACAACGTACCTGCTTACAGATCTTTTTGTATCTGGACATGAGGCCCAATCTAAGTCACAGAAACCTCTAACAGTCCAATCTTCAGACTTGGACATGAGGATTCCTAAAGTGGGTTCACCTTTGAGATACCCCAAGAGATGATAGGAAACCTTCAAGTGAGTCTCTCTAAGATATTGCATGAATTGGCTCAAATGTTGAACCCCAAAGGCTATGTCCAATCTAGTATTAGTAAGAAAATTTAGCTTCCCAATCACCTTCATGTAAAAGGTTGGATCATCCAAAGGCTTGCCCTCCTTGGCTTTAAGTTTTTCATTACGATCAAGTGGGGAGCTGAAGGTAGTATAGTTCAAGCAATTGTACTCCTTCAATAGGTCTAGAACAAATTTCCTTTGAGAGATAATCACACCATCATGCTTGTACAATACTTCTAGGCCCAAGAAATGGTGCAAATTACCTTGGTCCTTTATCTTGAACTTGTCATGAAGAAAGGTCTTCAGTGAGTGACTGAAACTTTTAGAGCCATAGCCTCATTTAGCTTCTTATACCATGGTCTACTGGCTTGTTGGAGCCCATACAAAGAGTTATTCAACTTGCAAACCAGTGACTTGTCTTCCACCATGAGGCCTGGTGGAATCTGCATATATACATCTTCATGTAAATCCCCATGTAGAAAAGTATTATTGACATTTAACTTGAACATAGCCCAACTGTGCTTTAATGCTACTGCAATCAAAGTTCTCACTGTGGTCATCTTCACCACATGAGATAATATTTTTGTAAAATCTACACCTTCCTGTTGAGTATAGCCTTTCACAACCAGCCTGGCCTTATAGCTCTCTATTGTGCCTTCACACCTGTATTTTATTTTGTAGACCCATCTACAACATATTACTTTCTTATCAAATGGGAGAGGAACTAGATCACAAGTATCGTTAGCATAAAGAGCCTCAAACTCTTGAATCATGGTTGCCTGCCAAGTAGGGCTGACAGATGCTTCCTCAAAAGAAGATGGCTCACTAACATTAGAAACACTATTTACCAAAGCCTGACTATTAGGATTCATTTATTCATGGGCTATGTGGTGACACTTCAAAAATAAAGTGTTGAGAGAAAAATAGTGGTTATAGGTATTGCTGATTTTATGGACATAATCCTATAGATAGACAGGAGTTTTGTGTTCCCTTTGTGATCTTCTGAAGAGTGTGGGAGGATGATGCACTAGTGAGGAATCAATGAGTGTAGGCGAATGTGGTGGACATAGTGTAGAGGTACTAGTAAGGGAAGTTAGAACTAGAGAAGCAGAAGGTAAAAGAGATAAAGAAACTGGAGTAGATACTGGATCATCTGAACTAGGTGAATTCATGTGTGTAATATCAAAAGAAAAATCATTAGTGTACATTTCTGTAACCTCATTGTGCTTAGCAGATTCATCAGAAGGAGTGACATCAAAGTATGTAGGAAGTGACTCAGGTTTGGACATGAAATGAATTCCAAAAGGAAAAATGGACTCATGAAAGACAACATCTCTGGTGATGTGTATTTTCTTTGTTGATTGGTTCAGGACTTTATAACATTTGACACCAAAAGGATAGCCTAGAAAAAAATATGTGGAACAGATCTTGGTTCAAACTTGTTTAGGTGGACCTTGGGTGTTGTAGAGAAACATGGGCAACCAAAACTCCTCAACTGTGTGTAATCTAGTTGTTTGCCATACAATACTTCAAATGGAGATTTGTTTTGGAGATATGTAATGGGTAGTCTATTTATAATATGAGTTTATATCAGTACACATTCCCCCCAGTACTTTAAAGGTATTTGGATTGAAAAAGAAACGCTCTAGCTGTTTCAAGAAGATATCTGTGTTTCCTCTCTACTTCCCCAATTTGTTGTGGTATATAAGGACATGTTCTTTGGTGTACAATTCCTTTTGACTGGAAGAAACCATTGGTTTCTTGGTTGTTAAATTCTAGTCCATTATCAGACCTAATGGATTGGAATTTGGTATTGAACTGGCTTTCAACAAGGGAAATGAAAGCCTTGATTGTCTGTAGTGCATTACTCTTGCAGGCTGGTAGTTGAGTCCAAGTAGTTCTATTGTGATCATCCACTATAGTGATGAAATATTTGTATTTGTCATGAGTATGTTAATGATAGGGTCCTCATAGGTCCACATGAAGCAGTTCAAAGGTATTAGAAGAAGTACTGACTTTCTAAGAGAAGGGAAGTCTTGTTTGTCTGGCCATAGGGAAAATTGAACATATGAATGGTTGTTTTTTAGAAAAATCAGCAAGTATGGTGGAGATATATTTTATCTTTTCAAATGGTACATGTCCAAGTATATTATGCCACAATATGTTTACATTGTTGGAAAAATATGAAACTGATTCAGACAAATAAGACAAATCATTATTCAAAGTAGAAGTACAAGAAGTAGGAATGTTCTGCATTTGATTCAGAGATGACTTATTTACAAATGAAGGCAGATAACACTACAGATTATTCAAGAAAGGACTATTTACATCACATGAATGATTAAGGGTCACAAAAGAGTTATTGTCTCTCAAACACTTGGAGTAAAGCAGGTACAATCCATTCCTCACTTTACCAGTCTCCGGAGGCCTCTTCACTGAAGGGGCCTGCAGAAGACAAGTATTGTCAATGAATGATACCATTCCTTTGAGATGTTTGGTTAACTAATAGACAGATACCAGGTTGAACTTAAAAGAGGGAATGAAAAGAACTTTCTGTAATACTATTTTGGATGTAAGAACAACTTCACCAATTTCAGATACTTTTGTATCCATTGGGTAAGACCACTAAAAGGGGATAAGGTATGAATCGAAAGTTAGACAATAGAGATTTATTAAAGGTCATGTGATTGGAAGTCCATGATTCCAGTATCCATGTGTCAGTTTCGGACTTAAAGCATTTGCAAGAAAGTTTACACAAATCAAAAGAGGAAGTGCACACTATCATACCTGCAAAGCTGGCATCATTGACACTAGATAAGTAAGAGCTTCCTGATGATTTCCCAGCATCTCCATTCGCCTCATGAAATTGTTGAAGCGGGCTTACTAGATGCCCATATTGTTCTTCAGCAAGGCTCATATTCCTGCCATCATCTTGTCCCTTGTTTTCAATTTCCTTGCGATTAGTGTTTTAATCAGCAACTCCTTGCACACTTGCAACTACTCTCTTTCCTCTGGTGTTGTATCTAGGACCTTGACCTTGATCATAGTTGCGGTTATTAGAGAAAGTCTAGGGGTAAAATTTTGAGTAGGATTGTTTTGTGGATAGCCATGTAGCTTGTAGCACCTCTTCTTACTATGTTTTGGTCTTTTGCAATAGTCACATATGGGTCTGCCTCTAGAGATCCCATGATAATTGTTATCTGTTGGAAAGTTTGTCTTCAAAGAACTCTGTCCTGAAGCACTCACATTTAGTGAAGTTGAGTCAATAGATAAGTGGTCATTTGTCCCGACCTCTCTTTGTTTTTCATCCTGAACTAGTAGTGGAAAGGCTTGTGCTAGATTAAGTAATGGATTTATCATGAGTATACTTCCTCGAACTACTGTGTATATTTCATTCAATCCCATAAAAAATTGTATTAGTCTCCTATCTTGTTCAGCCTTGTACACACTCTCCTTTGCCCCACAATTACAAACACAATTGCATTGATTCTTCTTATTCAAAGTGGCAAGTTCTTCCTAGGGTTTCTTCAACCTAGTGTAATAGGTAGTAACATTAAGAGTTCCTTGGGAGTGATCATTGATCTCTTTCTGAATTTGATACAATCTAGCTCTATTAGTTTGTGCATACAGATCCTCCAATTTCTTCCAAATCTCAACAACATCATTTGCATATTCTACACTATCTGCGATTTCCTTAGAAAGTGAGTTTAGAATCCAGGATGTCACCATATTATCACAACGTTCCCATTGTTGAAATTGTGGTGACGAAGGATCTGGTTGTTTACACTCTCCATTTATGAAACCTAAATTGTTCTTCACAGACAAACCTCTCAACACACTTCTCCTTCAAGATTTGTACCCTATTCCATCAAACGCAGTCAAAACTAGCATAGCTCCTGGGTTATAGAGGAATGAAGTTACAAAAGGTCACTAGGATCGAATTCTATGCCCACTGGAGTGACGGTTGCAATAGCTTCTACGCCGGTCGAATCGCCTTAATCAGTTACAGCCATAACAAAAGCAATTGAGGGGGAAAGCGGAAGAAATTTTCAATTCTCAGCTATTAGAGAACTCAACAACAAGCAGATAAGATGAAAAAATCGAAATTAGGTCTAAATTCAAAAATCCGGTGAAATAAAAAAACAGAGTTGAGAAATGAAATCTATCCACGAGATTAACCTCGCTCTAGTACCATGTAATGATCGCAGCTGAGAGCAAAGAAATTGAGCTCGGCCATGTTTGCCATGGCAGATGAGGAAGCTTCTAGAAAATAATAAAGAAGAAGAGAAATAGAGAAAATGATGAAGAGAAGCTCAGAGCCCTTTTCTGATATCTCAAGGATATATATATACATGTGCATTTGTGCAGCTGACAAGAACTAACCCTAACAAAGAATTAACTAATTCTAAAAATTAACTAACTCCAACTAATTACACTAATCACTTGAATAATCTGATAAATATCTTAATATTCACAACAAACAACTTTGATGCGGATTGGCTAGTCCTCAGTCTAAGTTGTTGTTGAACATAGTGAGCCAGCTTCAGGGAGTCCGGGGGTGGGGGGGAGGAGAATTTCGTCCGATATATAAAGCATTATACATTCACACAGGGTTCACATCTTAAGAGTAATGTAGTCAATTTATCCTACTGTAATAACTATTAGTGGCTAATTTTATATTTCATATCCACAGGGCCGAGTTTAGCATAAGGTAGCTAAAGCAAAGATCTTAGGCCCCAAAATTTTGTAGGCCCATTTTTTATTAGTAATGAATTATTTTTTTCCTTAAGCATTTAGTACTTTTAATGAAAACAATACAACATTTGTATAAAAAAGGAAAAAAAATTGTTTTAATGATGATTCTGACGGTTGAGTATTACTTTCGGGAATAAGAATAGTCTTTCGAGTACAGAAGACTATTAAAAAAAAGTAATCCGGTGTACTAAACTACTGTTATGCGCGAATATGAGGAACTGCCGGATCATAAGGATCTATTATAGATAACCGTACCCTTTATTGTAGTAATTCGTTTCCAAAACAAATAAATTTGATGCATAGATTGGCTAGTCCTCGGTCTAAGTTGTGATTGAACATAGTAAGCTAGCATAGAGGGAAAAATGTCGTCCAAATGTACTAAGTATTTCATATTTACATAGTGTTCGATAAAAGACAACGTTCTAAGAGTAATGTAGGCAATTTATTTTAATTGTAAGTCTCAGTGACTTGATTTTACATCTCAAATCCATAACGGTATAAGACAGATAAGATAATTTTATCGTTGTTATAAGACTTACTTCTGAGTCAGTCAATTTTGGGAACACATTAGAAAATATTACTATATTGCAGAATTAAAATCAAGATATAAATGCTAATATTCCATTGGATACCAAAAAGGAGCATAGACTTATCTTCTTTACTTATTATTCCCTCCGTCCGTTTATATGAATATGTTTAATTGGACACATAGTTTTAAGAAAATGAAGATTTTTGAAATTTGTGGTGCTAAACAAGTTCAAATGGGCCCAGAGTATATGTGTGATTATTAAAACTTTTTATTAAGAGTAAAGTTGTAAGTTTAACCTAAATTGTTATTAAATTTTAAATTTTTTTTTTTTAAAACGGATAAAAAAGAGGGTTCAAATAAATTAGAACAAATGAAATATTCTTTTCTTTTTTCCAACGTAGCAGAGACTTATCAAGTACTCTAAATTTGGTAAAAAGAATATTGGGATACAACTACCGTAATGCGGTCCCCAAAGAGATGGGACCAATAAGCGACAACTATGTCAGATCACCATTAGTGCGTTATCGTCACGCACTATGCATGCGTTTGGGACACACATGAAACGATTCTGTTGGCCCTTTGAGAGAGTGAAAAGCCGAGTTCATTTGTGAGCATTGAGTGGCAGAATCAACCATACGCGGAGGTAGATAGAGCGTGCTGTCACGCGCTATGAGAAGATTCGTTAAAGGCTTTTTATGTTGTCGTGATTCTTCTACGCCAAAAAACGGAGAATATTCCAAGCAAAAGAAAGTTCTAGTTTAGATAGAGAAAATATCTTTAAACCAAAAGGTAAATTATATTTCCACTCTTCGTGTTCCTCTTATGTTCACATTTCACCTCATAATTTTTCCCTACTTTCTTGTTGAAGCCCCTTTATCTTGGCTCATCTCTACTTTTACCCACTTTGTATTTTGTTAGTGAATTAAGCTTGTGGAATGTGGTTGTCGACATGATTAAGAAGAAACGTGACCTCAATGCTTGTTTCATCTTATTATTGTTCAGACGATGAGTTTGTTTAATCAAACTTTGGTCTCTTATGCCATTGGAAAAATAATCTTTTAGCAAAGTTTATCTCGCTTCGCTCACTTTTTTGGTCATATTATCTATTTTCTTGCTAAATCTTCTGATGATTCAGGTTTCTAGTTGCTTCATGATTCCATTAAACTAATTTATATGTGTTAATCTATTTGTTTATGTCATTTCATGATTAATCATGCTCATCTTTGTTTACCAAAACATATGTTGTCACCATAGTTTCTTCTTCGGTTTATAAAAAGTTTTAAAAAAAAAGTGAAACAAAGATCCCGTTTGGTCATGAAATTTTTTTTCTTTTTCTTTTGAAGTTTTATAATTCTAATGTCTAAACGCCCACAAAATAAACCAAAGTTTAAGAGTGTATATATATATATATATATATATATATATATATATATATATATATATATATATAAAAATATGATAGGTTATATACAAATAAACAAATATTTTGAAAGAATTACGTAATGATATTCAACAAATTTTACTTATAATCGGATAGTAAATCTAATAGGAGTATTCAAAATCAACTAATACAAAATACAATTGCACTCACTAATATATTGTAATAGTGAGTATGAAAACATAACATAAATATGTATATATGTGTACTTATATGATTATTAAAGTAGGTATATAATTCAAGCAGGAAAAAGTGGATGCAGCATTCATATTCATTAATGCACAAAGTGAGAAAAGAGGTATCTTAAATGAATGCCTTAAAACTTGGAGGACAAAATAGCAAAAAATAAAAGAAAGGATAGTGAAGTCTTTGATATTATCTGATAGTAATGTGTTACGTCAATGCCAGCCCACACAATAATAAGAATTACTCTTTCGAATATTCACAGAATACTTACCTCTCTTTTTCTCTCTGCCTAAAAACAAGCCTAACTCATCAAAGATTCGTTTAGTACGCGACGCCCCGACCTCGACCCCTCACGCACCCCCACCCCACCGACTTTCTAAAAACAATTAATCATTTTGTTTTCTTCTTTTTTTGAGAAGATATGATATGTTGAGGTCAAATTAAGATTTAAAGTTCATAAATTTAAAATTTTAATTTTTTAAAATTATTGAACTTAAATTATAATTTATATATAAATAAATATATTATTCAAATTAGAGTAACTTAATTTTTATTGCATTTCACAATAATGTTAATCAATATATTTACTAATCGACGATGAATAATATCGAATTTTGCTATTTTTTCTGCCCATGTATATGTTATATATTCAATAATTTTTTTTTCAAGAAATTTTCAAGAGGTTGTGGCATGGTTCAAAGTTGGGTATTGATCCTCTAATTTTTAGCAATAAACTATCAAATTTTTGTAGTTTGAATTTGTAATATGCATTTAACCTACATTTCGTGCGTTATGGTTTTACCATTAAATTAAATTAATATTTAGACATAAATTTAGTTGAAATTTTAAAGAATAAATTTTTGAATATGAGATGAAAAATAATTTTAAAAATTAAAATTATGTTTTGAGATGCATTTTACTTGTAAAGAATTTGAAGTTTTTTTAGTAGAAAACATAAAAAACTACTCTAAAACTGTTTTTGGGATTTAAAAATTTTATTTTCGAAATCTTCCAAATAATAGTTAAAATTATAAATAAACATATATTCGAAATATTTTTTTTTTTCAAAAAATAAAACTTCCAAATTTTAGTGCTAAACGGGAGCTAAATTCTTAAGGTATGTGTACGTATATATACCTCAAACCATTATAAGAATTTTAATATATTTTTTCTAGTGTACCAAGTTTATTCCCTTTTGTGATTCTACTTAGATACCTTTATTCTAAATTTTCATTCCGGATCTCCCTATGCTTATTATACAAAACAAATAATCTTCCTCATTTAAATGCCTCTTGGTCCCCTCATTTCTCTTCCCACATTAAGCCTTAGCCTAAAAAAAAAGTTTCATACTTTCTCCCTTAGGTCAATCATATCACAAAAGCTGGAAAATTCAAAGAAAATTTTCTTTTCTTTTCCTTCCCAAATATGATGATCAATAACCATGAAAATAATTACACAGAGAAAATGCAAAGATGTCAACAATATATTGATGCTTTAGAACAAGAACGTAACAAGATTCAAGTTTTTTCAAGAGAACTTCCTCTTTGTCTTGAACTTGTTACTCAAGGTACGTAACTAATTTAACTCTATTTAATTTCAAGCAAAATAACAAAACCCCATTTCTTTAATTTGTTCATTTTATACATTGTTTGTGAATTTTTAATTTTAATTAATTTTTGTTTTGTTTTGTTTGAGCAGCTATTGAAACATATAAGCAACAATTATCTGGTACGACAACTGAGTACAACATTAATACACAATCTGATGTTGAATGTTCTGAGGAACATACATCTAGTGATGTTCCTATTTTAGAAGAATTTATTCCATTAAAAGGAACATTTTCTCATGAAGATGAAGATGAAGATGAAGATGAACGTGATTCTCATAAATCAAAGTCGTATAATATTAGTGATACAAGTTGTTCTAAGGATAACAAGAACAGTGACAAAAGTTGTAAAAAATCTGATTGGCTTAGATCTGTTCAGCTCTGGAATAATAATCAAACCCCAGATCCTACTCCAAAAGAGGTAATTTATTTTTCCTTTCTAAATTTGTACTTACTATTTTGGTAATTAATTTTTGTTATCTAATTCTTTTGTGGAGTTATTATAGGAATTAACACCTAAAAAGGTGGCAGTGGTGGAGGTGAAGAAAAATGGGAGTGGTGGAGCTTTTCATCCATTCAAAAAAGAGAAAAGTGCTGCCGCCTCTACGGAACCGCCGACCTCAGCCGTTGTTACGGCGGCGGCTAGTTCCACGGCGGAGACCGGCAATAGAAGTAAAAAAGAAGAGAAAGATGAAAAAAGAAAACAAAGAAGGTGTTGGTCTCCTGAATTACATAGAAGGTTTTTACAAGCATTACAACAACTCGGTGGTTCTCATGGTAATAATTTAAAAAAATTAATTCGTTTTACTTTTAATTAAATAATTATTTGTACTAATGATGGTGATTTTTTCTTGAAAATTATTTGCAGTTGCTACGCCAAAACAAATTAGGGAATTAATGAAGGTGGATGGACTTACTAATGATGAAGTTAAAAGTCATTTACAGGTTTGTTTTATAATTTTTTGGCTCCTTTCTTTTATCAAAAAGTATTAATTCCTTTTGCTTTGGCAAACGTGAAACATGATAAACTTTGATACAGCACAAATTGGAAAGTGCCATATTATTTTTTGTTTTTAGTGAAAATTTGAATTAGGGTCATGTCTGCTTTGGATTATTTGGATAGACTCACATTTTTGGATAACTACATCTTTATTTCCAATAAATTCTTTTTTCATTTCAAAATTAATTAATAATTTCTTTTTTGTTATAAAATCTATGACTTTTGCTTTTAGTTAAATTTGGTAAGTGTTGCTGTATATCATTAGCTAAGCTTAAAAACACAAAGCTACTTGAATTTGGTAAAATAAAGCAAGCATTCTATATTGTACTATTTATTTTTATGTGCATACTACATCAAGCAATATATATGATGTAGCAGAGTTCCAATATATAGAGTCGGGGGCGAACCCCTAATTCTTTTGGTAAATAATTTAATTTTTAATTAATTGCATCACTCCACTTTCTTGCAAAATATTCGTGTCAATAGTTAATATTGTATTGATTTTAAATATATATATATATATATATATATATATATATATATATATATATAAAATATTTAATTTTGTGGAGATATCATAGTTTTACGTGTCCCAGAGTGATTGGTTTTAGTATGTTTTCTTCTAATGATGTATTTTTCCAAGTTATGTAGTACTAAGTTTGAAGTTAGTATTTGGACATTTCACCCAAAAATTGTTCTAAACCAATTTTTAGAAATTTGAATTTTTTTTATTATTATCTATGTACAAACACTATTTTAAAATAAAAATTGAAAAAAAAATAACTAAAATTTATGAAATAAAACTGATTAAAATTGAAACATATTTTTATGCATATCAAACAATATTGAATACAGTCGGTAGGATTCAAAATATTTGCACAGTCAATTTACGAATAAGTTAATTATAAATAAATTGCTATAATAAATACAAGAATAATAATAGTAACTAATTTTTCATTACAATTACATCATTTTATCTTTTACATAATTGTTCCAAGGTGTCAAACCTGACCTAAGTGCCATCTTTTGCCTATGTTACAGAAATATCGGTTGCACACAAGAAGACCTAGCCCTTCATCAATTCACAACAACCACCAGCAACCACCACAGTTCGTGGTAGTCGGAGGAATATGGGTTCCTCCACCAGAATACTCCGCCATGGCCGCCGCAGCAGCACCATCGATCTCCGGCGAAGCATCGGGAGTTGCCAAATCTAATGGAATATATGCACCTATCGCCACCTTACCAAAGGGTCCCCTCCATGATATATCAGGTGGAACCCTAAAACAAAGGCAACAGAATAACAAGCCGTCGGACTCCTCCGAGCGCGGCAGCGGTAGCCATAGTGATGGCGGCGGCGTACACTCTAATTCTCCGGCGACTTCTTCTTCTACACATACTACCACTGCTTCACCACCTTACTGAAAAGTGTAGAAAATTTTGTGAACTTTGGTTCTTGTAATATATTTTTGTTTCTTTCTACTATTATAAAATAGAGTCATATAGAGTTATTTTTTCGGTCTAAAGAAAACTTCTCGTATTTATTCTTTTATATTTCTGTGATATCTTTTGAGGATCTTAGACGAAATTTGACAGTGCAGATTTTGAATAATATGGTGGGTTCCCATTGTTTTGGATTATTGAAATCTGGAATATTAGATCAATAATAAAGCGTTAACTTAAGCTGGGTTATTCTTTTCTTTATAGCATTATCATTTTCATTCGTATTTAGCTTGATTTCGTAAAACCTAATTTTTCTTTAGCTACGTGATCATAAAGTTACGAATTCGAGCCATGAATAAAATCTGCATACAATAACTTTTTGTAATCTAACCTTTTTTCAAATATCATGCATAATGGGAACATAATACACTGGACTCCCTTTTTAATTCGTCTTTAGCCCATGTACTACACATTTTCTCATAAGGAAAGGTTTAGAAGAAAATGTTTAGCTTTTATACTGATAATGTTTAAAAAAGATTACAGTATCATGTGAGATTTACTTGTTGGTTTATTTTATGAAGGGGTCGTTTGGTAGAATAAGTTATTCTAGAATTAATTATTTCGAGATTAATTATTTTGAAAATTATTATCTCAATCTTTAATAGGGATAAAAATAATGCTATAATCTCAGGATTAGTCGGGATTAGTTATATCATAATTTTATTCCAACCAAATATAAAATAAACTCATTTCAAATTTAATCTTAAAATTAATTATTTCTTATCGCTCGTGCCAAATGAGCCCCAAGAGTTACACTGTAGATATCTTCTAATGACAAGATATTAGTGCAAAAAGTTAAATTGCTTGATAAAACTATTTAAAGCTCACTTTGTAAATAATTACTGTAGAAAAGAAAGCTTAGATTCATGTAGCATGATAATAGTAAATGAAGATAATGTAGTTAGGTAAGTATCACGGTCACTGCCTAGAGATTAAAATTATTCCAGATTTTGGAATTCACTTTTTGGCCGCATAATATATGTTTCTTATTAATTACTCTAGCTGTGGTGCTTAATTAATTGACAAAAGAGGAACGAAACCCTCAACTATGGGTGACCAACGGGTGGGCCGGGCCGGGTCCGGGTCCAATTTTCTGACCCGTCCGGGTCCGGGCCGGTCCGGTCCGGGTTCAATTAGAGGTGGGTTGTTAACGGGCTGGGTTGATCCGGGTCGGGTCGGGCCGGGCCGGGGGGTTTTTTTTTTTTTTGGAATTATGAATAGTATAAATATTAAGTTATATTAATACTTTGTAATAATTGAATGAACACAACAAAAGATGGGGAAAAAATTGCACTTATTGCAAGTGCTACTTTATTTCTTAAATTCAAAATTTCAAAACTAAAATGTATCATAATTAGTTTACAATTTACATCAAATGGTTTGCATTGCAATAGAAAGTTCTTCAAAATTAATATGAACCGAATGACCTTCTTCTGGAGAGTTAAATTCGGATGGGTTTCCGTGCGTTAATATATCTCCAAGTTCTTCGTCTTCCGGGCTATCAAGATCTTCCTTTCCTTGATTTCTTCGTTCAGATCTTATCCAATCTCTTAAACACACTAAGACTTCCAAAGCATTGCTTCCCAATGAGTGTCGTGTGTCTCCAAGTTGTTGTCTTGCTTGGCTAAATGCACTCTCGGATGCAACAGTGGAAATTGGGACATTCAGGACATCCCGCGCCATAGCGAAAAGAACGGGAAATTGCTTTGAATTTTCATGCCACCAGCCTAACGGTGAAAATTCCTTGGTGCGAGGCTCCTTTTGCTTCTGCAAGTAAAATTGAAGTTCATCTATATTCCTGCTACTACTTTGAGTGTTAGAAAAAGTTGAAAAAATATTAAAACTATCAATGCCTTCATCATCATCTTAGACTACATTAGAAGTGCTACATTGCATAGTGGGATTTGCAGCAGTTGAAGCACGAGCATTATCACATTGAGTTGCATAATAAGTATATAGATATTGTAAATGTTCATTTAGTTGGTTCATAGATTCATACAAATTTGGGCTTTCAGTGGGCCCAATCTCCATATAAGTGTATAAAGCATTCATTAATTGTTGACAATCAGACATTTTAATTGAAGGATTTAAAACTGCACCAATTAAGTAAACAGGAGGAATTGGAAAGAAATATTTTTTGAATTTTGCTTGCATACTTGCAACAGCATCCGTATATCTATCTTTCTTCTTAAATTCATATAGTAGCAAAGAAATTTCAGCTATATGTACTAAAGCCAAAGTAATAGTTGGGTAATATGCCCCAGAAAACACAACAGTAGCAGTATAAAATTTATGTAAAAATTTAATCACATCACTAATGACCTCCCAGGTATCAGTTGTTAACATACGCCTAGGATCAGTACAATGTGCATTAGCAACTTCTGTTATTGGAAATCTATATTTGTAGCAACATTTTAAAAATATATACGTATAATTCCATCTAGTAACTACTTCGTCGGGCATGAATCTAGGTGTAAGGTTATATTGCATACACTTGTTCTTAAATTCTCTTATTCTAGATTGTCTATTATTTCCCTGAATTACTCCAACTGCTCTTCTAACTAGAGTAATCTCATGTAAAAATAAATCGAGCCCACTTTTAACATTAAATTGTAAACATGACATCCACATCTAACATGAAAAATATCATCAAGAGGTGGATGTAAATTCAATTTTAAAATTGAAACTGCAGCATTGTTGTTTGAAGCATTATCAAAAGACATACACAAAACTTTTTGGTTTAGATTATAAAATTCGACAACTTCAACAATTGTACTACTAATAAATGCAGCAGTATGACTCTGATCTTCATCATATTTAAAAGCAATAATACGTTTTTGCATACAAGTATTGTCATCTATCCAATGACATGTAATTGTTAAATAATCATTTCCATTTACAGCATGGCCAATATCAGAAGTTAGACATACTCTAGAAGGAAGGTGACTAAACAAATAACGTATGTATGTTTGATATTGGCTGTGAAGTCTAAAGATATCTGATCTACAGGTACTTCTAGGGATACCTTTAAACATAGGATTGTATATCCTTTGAATATACGTAACAAGATAAGAGGAAGAAGCAAATGAAAAAGGTAGACAACCCAAAGCAATCATTTTCGCTAATTCCTCTCGATTCCTCATTTTATCATATTTTAGGAGACCTGCAGTAGTAGGGTTAAGTGTTGTTGCACTTCCATCCCCATTATTTCCCCATTCAATAGGATGATAATTTTGCATATGTCTAATAAGTGTGCCAGTCCCCCCTAAATTACCTCCGGTCAAATGTTTAAACGTTTCATTACAAAGTCTACACTTAACTCTATCACTATCTTCTATCTCATCAAAAAATTGCCAAACAGGACTTCTTTTTCTACGATTAGATTTAGAAGTTTTAGCGACTGGTGGTCTTCTACCCCTTGTTGCACTAGCAACTCCAACTCCAATACTACCAACATTTCCACTAGTAGGTGTAGGTGGTATCTCATCTTCTATTCCAATTTCGCTATCTTCTATTCCGAAATCTTGGTGTAATTGTTCATAATCAATATTTACATCTTGCAAATTAGGCGATGATTCAGAAACATGTGTTATTGGTTCATTATTACTATTACTACCAGAAGCTATAGGACTTTTTTTACTACTTCCACTTCCACTTCCACTCCTACCAGTAACTTTTCTACACGCTCTTTTAGCAGCATTCAACATATTGGAAAAATTAATATATAAGCTAAAATCAAATATGCAATTAAAATATTAAATAAAAGAAAGAGTTGGAGAGAATGCACCGAATTCGACAATAAATTGAGCACTTGATTACGCAAATCCGGTGTTACCACGAACAAACGTCAAGCAAGTATTTCAATGTTGAACACTTGAACTTCAAGAATCAAGCTTCGAATGCCGATTTCCAAATAAGAAATTACGATAAATTAAATTCGGGAAAATAAAGACAATAAAATTATGAAAGTAGAATATGAATTCTTGAAAATTGAAGAGATGAGAGTGATTGATATTTGCTAATTTGAGAATTGAGAGAGAGATAGATAATTTTGAGTGAGGAAATGAAGAAGAGGGGAGGGTATTTATAGATTTTAAGAAGGGTTAATAATGTAATTTAAAAAAAACAAAAAAAAACTCAAAATTGGCCAAAAATGCAAAAAGTCCCGTTGGGCAACGGTGCTGGACCGTTGCCAACGGTCTGGTGGGCCCCATGTTTTCAGAAATTTTTTTTTTAAAAAAAAAAAAAAATTTTACCGTTGGGACCGGTCCGGGCCGACCGGTTCGCCCGGAATTTTCCTTTCCGGGCCGGTCCGGTCCGGGTCAATTGGACGGAATCGCCTAACGTCCTAACCCCTTTCCTCCCCCTAACCCAGCCCCCCCCCCTCCCCGCTATAAACCGGTCCGGTCTGGGCCGGGTTTGACCGGGCCGGTCCGTGCCGGTCCCGGATCGGCCCGGCCCGGTTGACACCTCTACCCTCAACCCTCTCCAACCGAAGGAATACAAAGATACAATTAATTTAAAAGCCTTGACTTTTGAGCAAATCTTCTTCTATTACTAATTCATATTATAATGTTTTACATAGGTTGTTCTGATGGTTAAGCAATCTCATTTTCAATCAAGAGGTTGTCAGTTCGAGTCTCCTCAAGAGCAAGGTGGAAAGTTCTTGGAGGAAGGGATGTCGGGGGTCTATTTGAAAACAGCCTCTCTATCCAAGGGTAAGGGTAAGGTCTGCGTAAACATTATTCTTTTCAGACCCCACTAAATAAGATTATACTAGATTATTATTGTACATAGGTAAAAGATCTCATATTGAAATTTTTGGGAAATTTTATTTGGCGTAGAAGTTACTCTTCCTCTTTGTCTGACTCATCTCTTATCACATGCTTTTCCTCGCGTTTCTTATCATACTGTCGAAAAGCTACATCTACACAAAAGAAATGAACTTTTAATTTTTTTATTTTTGGTTTTAGGAGGGAATGGGCGAAGTTTTATCAGAATCAGTCTTTTTTTTTCAGGATAAAGCTACGTTATATATTCTATTCTCACCAAATCTCACTTCAATGACAGATCCAAAATTTTATGTTCGTGGATATTTTCTTTTCCTTTTATATTAGATGCCTCAAATTTTTTATATAATTATATCTATATTTTGTAAAGTTAAATGAGTGCTGAAGCACCTAAATTTAATACGTAGCTCCGCCCCAACCTTACTTGTACGGTTACACTGGATAGTTATTGTTGGTTTTATGAGACAGAATTTCATTGAAAATAAAGAATTTTCATATGATTATATCTTCAGTGACGAATTCAAAATTTTTATTAAGAATAGTTAAGATTTAATATATGTGGAAAAAAGGAATATTTAATTTATATGCTCAATATAGTTTTTTGATAAAAATATTCGACTGACCACCTAGTCGTGGGTTATAGTTCCTACCTTACTTGAAGACAATGAGATCGAATTGTCACTAGATTTGTGGAAGATTGATCGGCATGTATGTAAAAATTAGAGGCGTATTCTTTGCTGTGATTCAATGAATTATATTTGTTATTCTGATAGTTAAACTAATATTATCTGGGAGAGAGACTTGAACCAAATCTTGTGGTGATTTTCTTGAAAAGGATATTTACCATTTTGTTCTTTAATTCTTTGGTGAATACAATGGTTTTATACTAAGGGCTCGTCTGGCCTAATTCTTTTTACCTTTTTGGATTTTTTTTTCGAAATTAGTGTTTGACCTTGAAATTTTAATTTTCACTTGAAGATAAATTTTAAATTTTTTTAAAAATTTTGAAAAAACTCCAAAAGACTATTTTTCAAAATTTCCAATTCAGACTACTCACAAAAATTCAAAAATAGCCCAAAATTATATTCATGTTCAAACACTATTTTAATTTTCAAATAAAGTTTTCACTTGAAAAAGATTTCGAATTTTACAATTCTCATGTCCAAATGCCCATTAATATTGTCCTCCCTACTGCGGATCTTGCATAAAAGTTTCGAATTCTATCACGACTCATATAATTTACTTGGTTTAAAATTTATTATTTATACTTATTTATTAATTTTTATTCGAATCAGAGTTATTGAGTTCGAATAAATTTGTGTGTACATAAGATCAACTCTCATTCGTGCTTTCAATTACTCTTTTTTAACTTCAACATTAAATATTGTTTTGCAACATCAACCAAATATTATCCAATCAGCTACAAAGAAGCCAATAATTAGCCAAGATAATAATGATGATAAAACCGATTGAAAAACAAAAACCTCCAACAATTGGTTAGATCCATTTGTGAAGCAAGTTAAAAAGAAAAAGAAATAGATATATAATGAGTGTATAGTGGTGTACGATAACGATGGTTCCTAGCTATTCGAATATTCCTAGGCATTGGAAGAATATGCATCTAATGGATATTATTATTCTATTTACTACTAAGTTGGATTTATATTAATTATTTAACTAAGTCAATAATAATTAAGTTTATCAATAAGATCTGTCCCACATGCATGTTAGTTATCATTTCTATTTCATTGGTCAAGTATATTCCCTTATTTGTTTATCTTTAATGTCCAAGAAAAAGATATTCTGATCCTTGGGAATCTTACCTTGTCCAAGATTCTATTGGCCTTTTTCCTTCTGCTATTGGAGTATTATTTTGGCTATTCATATAGTCCAAGCATGAGTTTATTGGCTTTTTCTTGGTCAATCACCACCATTTGCAACTTTGGTTAAAAGATTTTTTAAAATTAAGTTTTATATTATATATATATATATATATATATATATATATTGATAGTATATATAACTTAAATATTAACTTGACTTCAGTAACCTCATAACCTATTTTGATAATTAATTTTAAAGTATCACGGCGGTAATACATAGCCGACCTAACTTATTTGAGACTCAGATATAGCTATTGCTATTGCTCTCTTATTCCCCCCCCCCCCCCCCCCCTCCAATACGCACATATAAAAAAATATATAATTAAATATATGTATAATTAGTATATAATATGTATATAACCGTGTGTAATCAGTGTTTCTTATATGTATGCTATTAAGAAAAGTAAACAGTAAATCTAACTAGTTAGTTATGTAAAGATCCCATGTAATAATGAAAAATCTAAAAGATTTTGTACAAAATAAATATGTATTTCTAAGTTTAATCTGGCCAAAAAATAAGGATTTGATTATATTTTTTATATTCTCTTTTCATGCTCAACTAACTCAATGTCAACATGGTCTTAATCAAATTTCAGATATATTGAAGTTCAACAATAAGATTTTTAAATGTCAAAGTTATAAGTTAATATTTATGGATCCGACTTTTCATCTGTAAGATATATGGACTTATATTTACATACATATGAACAATATATGGATAAATTATATGTTATGTACTATCTTTTGGTTTGGCCTAATTTTGTGGTCTTATGGACATTATGTTAAGGGGGCCAATGTGTTGTCATATAAAGTGTAGGACTAATGTGTAGATACCCAAAAGGGTAACCTTAGTTAATGATGGGCTAACTAAGGTTACATATATGTAACCATGGTTACAAGCTTGTGACTCTTGAGTTATGTAACTCTTAGGTTATGTAACTCTTTTGTTATAAAGTGGGGGTTATGGTTCCCACGTTATTGCAAGACAAGACTCTTTTTCCTCCCATTGAATCAAGAGCAAAAACACCATTGTTGTCTTGCAAATAATTGTAGAAAATCATACATCAACCTTTGATCATTGTCATAATATTGTTGTGGTGATACTACTCACATTTTGTTTAAGTCTTGTAAAGAATTGTTGTGGATACATACATTTCAAGACACTCTTGAAGGAAGGATCAAGGAGCATTCTTCAAAAGGACAATTAGGCAATCATCAAAGGAGGCTCAACAATTTCCACACATGGATTCAGGTTAGCTTCCGCTCATGTAATTTTAATTCCGAATTGTTCAATATGAAGGTTATTGTCTTTAGTAGGAATCATAATCCTAACAATTGGTATCAGAGCCACCTTCATATTTGGATAATTTGGATGTTCATAAGATTCATGTTATGTTAGGATTCATGTTCAAGTAATGTTAGAATTTTATTTATGAAATTCTAGTACCATGAAATAGCATGATTTTATGAATGTTGTGTTTTGTTGAAATTTGATGTTTTGATGTCATGTTATCTTTACATGTATTAAAACATTGGGTTAAGCATGATTTTAGTTGGTAAACAACATGTTTTCTTGTTTAAGATTCTTGTTGGAAATCATGTTTTATTCAGAAAATTTTTCGCAAAACACTGTCCAAATATAATCGATTATCTTGACCAGATAATTGATTATTTTTTGACACTGCCTGAAGATAATCGATTATTTTCTTAGATAATCGATTATCTCTCAAGTTTTGGAATTCTGGCAGTTTTTGGAACACCAGAATAATCGATTATATGTCTAAGATAATCGATTATTCTGGTCCAGTGAGTTTGTAACGTTTTTAAATATACCAGAATAATTGATTATCTGGCTTAGATAATCGATTATTCAGGTCTAGTGACTTAGAAAATTTTTCTCAACACCAGAATAATCGATTATCTGGTTTCGATAATCGATTATACTGGTCCAGTAACTTAAATATTTTTCTTAAAATCAGAATAATCGATTATCTGGTTTAGATAATCGATTATTTTGGTCCAGTAGCTGAAATTTTTTTTTATGCCAAAGATAATCGATTGTTTAACATAGATAATCGATTATTATTGTCCAGTAAGGTTAAACACGTTACAAATCTTTTAAGTTTCAGATTTTAATTGACTTATTATCTATAATCAATTAAAATACTTAAGTTTTTTTTGAATATTAATTGTTTTAAAGTCCATCAATTTTCATATTTTTTGGAATTGTCCTCTCAAGTATAAAAACAATTAATATTCAGTTGTTGCATGTCAAAACATGTGACATATTAAGTTAAGATTCATAATATGGCTTAAGGAGCTAAAGTTTTAGCATCTAATATTTTAAATTAGTCAATTGAAGCATTATGTTGCCAAATTAACCTCTATTGTGTAGATTGATTAATCTTGAAATATAAGATGACTGTGGATGTTAGTCTTCCATGCGTTTAACACCGGCCCAAAGGAAGGTTGTTATTTGGCAGGAATTCGAACATGCTTGTGGTGGTAAATATGAGACAATTATTTGGTTTTCCATGTGAATATTAAATCGGCCCAAAGGAAGGTTTGATATTTGACAGGAGATATTGTCTATATTTGATCACTACACCAAGAGTACCACTTACAAGTTGCTTTTCTGTCCAAAGACTAAAATCAATGTTGTGCTAGGTATCTTGTAATGGGAAATGCCTACTTTGAATCTATAAAGTAATGTTAAAGTTCAAGTATATGTAAGCATGTATTTAGTGATCCTTTTGTTCTATTTTCAGTTAATTCTTCTGCTTCTACGATCTCTGCCAACATCAATAGCATTCATGTGCCTAACGGCACAAACTTTAAGGAATGGAAAGAGAACGTCATGATCGTTCTCGGTTGCATGGATCTTGACCTTGCTCTTCGGACCGAGCAACGTACTCCTCTTGAGGATACATCCTCTCCTGATGAAAGGAGGGTGATGGAGAAGTGGGAACACTCGAATCGCATGAGTCTAATGATAATGAAACGTGCAATTCCAGAATCATTCAGGGGCACTATGAATGATGAACCTAATGCCAAAGTTTTCCTTGGAAACCTTGAACAGCGTTTTATGTAAAACGAAAAGGCGGAAACAAGTACACTATTGAGTAAACTTGTTTCCATGAGGTATAAGGGCAAGGGAAACATTAGGGAGTACATTATGGAAATGTCTCATCTTGCTTCGAAACTAAAGTCACTCAAGCTGGACTTACCTGAGGAACTGCTTGTGTACTTTGTTTTGATATCTCTTCCTGCACACTTTAATCAGTTTAAGGTAAGTTACAACTGCCTGAAGGAGAAATGGACTCTTAATGAGCTCATTTCACATTGTGTGCAAGAAGAGGAAAGGATAAAGCTAGATAAGACAGAAAGTGCTCATTTGGCATCCTCTTCTAAGGAAACTAAGAAGAGGAAAGGTAAGGAAGTTGCGGTTGCAAAGCCCAAGATTAAACAACATAAGGAACCTAAGTTGAAATTACTGCATTAGGTTGCTTCTTCTGTAAGGGGACTAATCATGTGAAGAAGGATTGTACCACGCCTGGCGTGCGAAAAAAGGTACATTTATTTCTCTTGTTTGTTCTGAAGTTAATAACGTCATGATCGTTCTCGGTTGCATGGATCTTGACCTTTCTCTTCGGACCGAGCAACCTACTCCTCTTGAGGATACATCCTCTCCTGATGAAAGGAGGGTGATGGAGAAGTGGGAACGCTCGAATCGCATGAGTCTAATGATAATGAAACGTGCAATTCCAGAATCATTCAGGGGCACTATGAATGATGAACCTAATGACAAAGTTTTCCTTGGAAACCTTGAACAGCGTTATATGCAAAACGAAAAGGCGGAAACAAGTACACTATTGAGTAAACTTGTTTCCATGAGGTATAAGGGCAAGGGAAACATTAGGGAGTACATTATGGAAATGTCTCATCTCGCTTCGAAACTAAAGTCACTCAAGCTGGACTTACCTGAGGAAATGCTTGTGTACTTTGTTTTGATATCTCTTCCTGCACACTTTAATCAGTTTAAGGTAAGTTACAACTGCCTGAAGGAGAAATGGACTCTTAATGAGCTCATTTCACATTGTGTGCAAGAAGAGGAAATGATAAAGCTAGATAAGACAGAAAGTGCTCATTTGGCATCCTCTTCTAAGGAAACTAAGAAAAGGAAAGGTAAGGAAGTTGCGGTTGCAAAGCCCAAGATTAAGCAACATAAGGAACCTAAGGTTGAAATTACTGCATTAGGTTGCTTCTTCTGTAAGGGGACTAATCATGTGAAGAAGGATTGTACCAAGTACCACGCCTGGCGTGCGAAAAAAGGTACATTTCTTTCTCTTTTTTTTCTGAAGTTAATTTAATTTCGGTACTTAAGGATACTTGGTGGGTAGATTCTGCTGCTACTACTCACATAAGTATATCAATGCAGGGTTGCCTGAACTTCCGAAAACCAAATGATGGTGAAAGATACATCTATGTGGGTGACGGCAAGAAGGTGCCAGTTGAAGCTATTGGCAAATTTAGGCTGCTGTTTAAGACCGGTTTTCATTTAGATTTGGATGAGACTTTTATTGTACCGTCTTTTAGACGGAATTTAATTTCTGTTCCCCAATTGGACATATCCGGTTATACATGTTCTTTTGGTGACAATAAAGTTAGTCTCTTTCAGAATTCAAATCTTATTGGTACTGGTGTTTTATCAACATTTGATAGCTTATATTTGGTTGATACAATAACTTCAAATAAAGAAACTTTGCATACAAGTTTAAGTGGTACTAAAAGAAAATTAACTAATGAGAATTCTATATCACTCTGGCATAAACGTTTGGTCACATATCCATTCAAAGAATTCAGAAACTCGTGTCAGATGGAATTCTTGATTTTCTTGATACCTCAAATTCGAAAATTTGTATTGAGTGTATCAAGGGAAAACAAACAAACAAGACTAGATTAGGTGCTAAGAGAGCTTCGGACGTCTTAGAATTGATACATACGGACATTTGTGGGCCATTTCCTACTCCTTGTCGGAATGGTCAACAATACTTTATCACATTCATAGACGATTACTCTCGTTATAGGTACCTATATCTTATTCATGAAAAGTCCCAATCCATAGACGTGTTCAAATCATTTAAGGCTGAAGTTGAAAATCAACTAAGCAAAAGAATTAAATCCGTTAGATCTGACCGTGGTAGTGAATACTATGGTCGATATGATGGTTCCGGTGAACAACGTCCAGGGCCTTTTGCTAAATTCCTAGATGAGTGTGGGATCATCCCTCAGTATACTATGCCAGGCAGTCCTACGATGAATGGTGTAGCTGAGAGACGAAATGGGACCCTTAAGGATGTGGTAAGAAGTATGATTTCTCGTACAACTTTGCCAGACTCACTCTGGGGTGAAGCATTAAAAACTGCAGCTTATATTCTTAATAGAGTTCCAACTAAAGCTACAATCAAAACCCCATATGAACTTTGGACTGGGCATAAACCCAGTATTCGACATTTACACATTTGGGGTTGTCCAGCTGAGGCAAGGTCTTATAGGCCGAATGAAAAGAAACTGGATGCTAAGACGGTTAGTAGCTATTTTGTTGGATACTCTGAAAAATCCAGGGGTTTTAAGTTTTATGATCCCATTTCTAGAACTATTTTTGAGACGGGGTAATGCTAGATTCTTTGAGGATATTGAGTTTGGGGGGTGGGGAGATAAAGTTGTTAGAGATTTTGTCTTTGAGGAAGAACATGTGTCTTTCCCTCAAGTTTTTGATCTTGGTCTTCATGACACGGATCACACAACTAATCTCGAAAATCTCCCCCATCAGGACCCTGATATAACTAATGAAAATCAAACTCAACAACCTCAAGAAACTGAAATGCCATTAAGGAGATCCACTAGAGAGAGGAGAAGTGCAATTTCGGATGATTATGTAGTATTTCTCCAAGAACAAGAAAGTGATATTGGACTTGATGAAGATGATCCAATCAACTTCCGTCAAGTCATTAAGTGTTCTAACTCTCAAAAGTGGATTGATGCCATGAATGATGAGATGAAGTCTATGAGCGATAATGACGTTTGGGAGCTTGTTACATTGCCCGAAGGTATTAAACCTATTGGTTGTAAATGGATTTTTAAAACCAAAAGGGATTCAGGGGGCAATGTTATTAAGTACAAAGCTCGTCTTGTCGCAAAAGGCTACACTCAGAAAGAAGGCATTGATTATAAAGAGACTTTCTCTCCAGTTTCATCGAAAGACTCTTTCAGGACTATAATGGCATTAGTAGCACATTTTGATCTTGAGCTTCATCAAATGGATGTTAAGACAGCGTTTCTCAATGGTGACATTGAGGAAACAATTTATATGGTGCAACCTGAAAACTTTGTTTTGGAAGAATCAGAAAAGAAGGTTTGCAAATTAAAGAAATCCATTTATGGGCTCAAGCAAGCTTCTCGTCAATGGTATTATAAGTTTCATGTAGTCATTACATCTTTTGATTTTGAACCGAATGTTGCTGATGACTGTATATACCATAAGTTCAGTGGGAGTAAGTATATTTTTCTGGTTTTATATGTCGATGACATACTGCTTGCCTGTAACGATATAGCATTATTACTTGAAACTAAGAAATTTCTTTCAAAGAAATTTGAAATGAAAGATCTTGGTGAAGCTTCTTTTGTATTAGGAATTCAGATACAACGAGATCGCTCTAAAGGTGTTCTCGGTCTGTCACAAAAGGGCTATATCGATAAGGTTCTGAAAAGATTTGGCATGCAGGATTGTAAACCAGGCAACACCCCTGTTGCTAAGGGAGACAAATTTAGTCTCAAACAGTGCCCAAATAATAATTATGAAATTTCGAAAATGCAGAAGACACCTTATGCTTCGGCGGTAGGTAGTCTGATGTATGCTCAGGTATGTACACGGCCTGATATATCATACATTGTTGGGATGTTAGGAAGATATCTAAGCAATCCGGGTATGGACCATTGGAAGGCAGCCAAAAGGGTCATGAGGTACTTACAGAGAACAAAGGATTACATGCTTACATACCGGAAATCGGACCAGCTTGAGATCATTGGGTATACCGATTCCGATTTTGCTGGATGTCAGGATAGTTTGAAGTCCACTTCAGGCTATATTTACATGCTTGCGGGCGGTGCTATCTCTTGGAGAAGCATCAAGCAAACTCTTACAGCCACTTCCACCATGGAAGCGGAGTTTATGGCATGTTATGAAGCATCTAATGAGGCATTATGGCTGCGGAATTTTGTTGGTAGACTGCGAATTGTTGATAGCATCAAAAAGCCGCTTAGGCTATTATGCGATAACAGATCGACAGTCCTTTATGCTAATAACAACAGTAGTTTGATGAAAGCAAAACATATGGACGCCAAATTTCGGGTTGCTAAAGAAAGAGTACAAAATTGATAATTGTGCATTGAGTACATTAGTACAAACTCCATGCTTGCCGATCCACTCACTAAGGGATTGACGCCAAAAGTATTTCATGAGCATATTACTTGTATGGGTGTCAAATCAGATAAGGATTATGTATTTTAGTGGGAGTTTTGTATTGTACATTTATGTATTGTTCATTATATTCAGAAATTCAGTAATTCAGTTATATCTGCAGATATTCAGTTTTAAAGTTTTTGTACTCTTACAGTTTATGATTGATCTCAATAAAGAGAACCAGATGGAAATAGACATTCTATTGACACACTTTATGTTATTTCCATGCTACATACCTACACTTGATCCATGTCGTTGGTTATATTGATATACGTGATCTATGCCGGTTCTAGTTACGAATGAGTAACAAAGAGCACTTAGTTCCTATGTTGGTATGATTGATGGACCGGATTGTTGATGACAATTTTATTGTGATAGCAATTTTTCGCACCTAAGGTTATTTTGTAACATATAATGCTAAGGTTTGTACATATGTTTGTGTATCTCGTCCAAGTGGGAGATTGTAAGATATATGGACTTATATTTACATACATATGAACAATATATGGATAAATTATATGTTATGTGCTATCTTTTGGTTTGGCCAAATTTTGTGGTCTTATGGACATTATGTTAAGGGGGCCAATCTGTTGTCATATAAAGTGTAGGACTAATGTGTAGATACCCAAAAGGGTAACCTTAGTTAATGATGGGCTAACTAAGGTTACATATGTGTAACCATGGTTACAAGGTTGTGACTCTTGAGTTATGTAACTCTTGTGACTCTTGGGTTATGTAACTCTTTTGTTATAAAGTGGGGGTTATGGTTCCCACATTATTGCAAGACAAGACTCTTCTTCCTCCCATTGAATCAAGAGCAAAAACACCATTGTTGTCTTGCAAATAATTGTGGAAAATCATACACCAACCTTTGATCATTGTCATAATATTGTTGTGGTGATACTACTCACATTTTGTTTAAGTCTTGTAAAGAATTGTTGTGGATACATACATTTCAAGACACTCTTGAAGGAAGGATCAAGGAGCATTCTTCAAAAGGACAATTAGGCAATCATCAAAGGAGGCTCAACAATTTCCACACATGGATACAAGTTAGCTTCCGCTCATGTAGTTTTACTTCCGAATTGTTCAATATGAAGGTTATTGTCTTTAGTAGGAATCATAATCCTAACATCATCCACTTTATTTATAAAAATATAATCCTTTTTCT
Organism: Nicotiana benthamiana; assembly: GCA_034376525.1. Taxonomy (NCBI): domain Eukaryota; kingdom Viridiplantae; phylum Streptophyta; class Magnoliopsida; order Solanales; family Solanaceae; genus Nicotiana; species Nicotiana benthamiana. The sequence continues at coordinate 49,553,022 of CM067330.1, read as the reverse complement.
TTCAAAATGAATAAACAGTCTAGAGTTTTGTTTTATCTTACCAGTAGTAGTAGTAGCCGTAGTCATATATCTTTTAATTCCTAGTCCCTTATTTTTATACGATATGTCATTATTATCGGCATGATCTCCACTACTCTTGTAGTTTCGTATTCCAGGATGTCTATTATTTTTCGTTTTATTACTTGCTTCATTATCTTATTACCTTGTTGTTGTTGTTGTTGTTGTTGTTGTTTCTATATTACTTTATTTTTGTTGTTTTTGAGCGGATAATCTTTCATAAATAATCTTTGTACCTTTACCAGTTAGGAATAAGATATTGCGTGTAGAGAGTTTTGGAGAAGTAAATTGGTTTGAGGCTTCTCATTAAAATATATTGCTTACAAAGGTATATATAGAGTATAGGGAAATCAAAACCTACCAACTATAGGATTGTACAATAATGAAGAAAAATCAAAACCTACCAACTATAGGATTGTACAATTAATGAGAGAATATTCTACCAATAGTAAAAAGATACATAAAAGATATTTATAATATTTCCTAATACGCCTCCTCAAGATGGAGGGCCGGAGGACACACAAATATTGGACATCAACAGAGGAAGCCGAGGACTGCCGGTTAGGGCAGCGGCCATGGAGCGCGAGGCAGAGGAGACGCTGATCGACGTCGAGGGAGAGGGCTGCCGGTTAGTGCGGCGGCAGCGCAGCAAGAGGCCGGAGAGGACCGTGAAGGTCGGCGGCCGATCTTCTTTGCCGGAGAGGGGCGGCAAGATGCCGGAGAGGGACGCCGGAGAGGGCTGCCGATTAGTGCAGCGGCGACGACGACTGGCTCCGATGAGAGGAGCTACGGCGGCTGCGGGTAGTATGTAGTTAGGATTTGTTTGGCGATAAGCCACTGGCGTCTGATACCATGTAGAGAGTTTTTGAGAAGTAAATTGGTTTGAGGCTTCTCATTAAAATATATTGCTTACAAAGGTATATATAGAGTATAGGGAAATCAAAACCTACCAACTATAGGATTGTACAATAATGAAGGAAAATCAAAACCTACCAACTATAGGATTGCACAATTAATGAGAGAATATTCTACCAATAATAAAAAGATACACAAAAGATATTTACAATATTTCCTAATATTGCGTACATATTATCCTCCCCGAATTTCATTATATGTGAGATTTCACCAAATTTTTTATTGTTATTATTGTTGAATCGATCATGTATTTTCTACTTGATCTTTATTAAACCGTATTATTTCTTGTTTTCTAATATAATAAAAAGGTTAGATCAAGAGGACCAACATGAGCAAACAAGGTCAAGCCATATCGGTATGTGATGTTTCCAAATTTTCTAAGACGGCCTAGGACTTATAGAACCACAACATATTAAAGTATTTTCATAACCCTAACTATAAATTGAAGCAATTCTTTATTCAATGTATGTACACAATACATAAATTTGGACAGGCCACGACTATTGTGTCATTAATTACCTAGACTAGATTGCACAAAAGATAGACTAAGGAAAATGATAAAGGTGGGGGCTGCTAAATTATAAATATGGCCTTTCGATAGATGCAAAAGCCAATTGTCCTTTGCTATTCTCTTAGAACTAGATATACAATATAATTGTCCCTTTTTAGTATGTTGTGAGAATTCAATTGTCAATTTTAGGACATTTCTCGTACTTGGGAACGCGATAGACTTTGCGACTGAAAACGTGGATTCGTGCGTTGTTTAGTTTATCTTGTAAAATATGTTATCTTTATTGTCTTTTTTATTTATTGTCTCTTTTACTTTTCAATATGATTATTTATTATCATACGACTTTCTAACCTTAACTTTATATGCGTTGACATAGCCTGAAAAACGTGAAAGATTAACGAATATTGAGCAAACACTTAAAAATAATCTCAACTAATGTCTAATATCAAAATTCTTATTACATACTTTAACCAAATATGTCTCGTCAAAGCCACTCTATACAGCTATGTTTATGATTCGTTTCTCTTCAATTTTCAAGGGATCTATATTCTATGTAGCGGCAGTAGCTAATGGCTAGCATGTCATCACTTGTGAAGGTTTTTTGATTGCTTAGCTAGAGCAGCCGGAGCCTTTACAAAATTATTGTACTCGTTTGGTACGAGAGATAATAAATAATTATTTTTGGGATTAAAATTGAAATTAGTTTATTCTATATTTAATTGAAATAAAATTACGATATAACTAATTTTAGAGATAATTAGTCTTAGAATAATTTATTTCCCAACCAAATGCCCCCTGAATAATTGCATAAAACAAATTATGAGTTCTTGGTTCTTCTACAAAATGGACCTCCTCAGTGTCATCATCGAAATTCTTCTTCAAATTTTTAACTCATAGTAACTAATAATCGATCAATTTTACTATGGAAAAATTTGGAAATTAGCAAGTGGTATTCCGAAATTCTTGATCAAATAATACAATTTATCACTTCGAATAACGAATTAATTACCGCCATAAGTTATGAACTTTTAGCTGGCAGATACAATTTTAAATACCAAAATTTCAATTAATACGAAATAAACAAACCAAATACGCGGCAAGAGGAGCCAATTTGGGAAAAGAGTCTGACGATTAAAAATAGTAAGTAGCAATGGCGAAACCAGAGTTTTCATTAAAGAGAATCAAAATATATAAAGAAATAAAATTCACCAAGAAGTCAAGGGGCGCCATTATATAAAGTATATGTACTTTTTTTTTAAATTATCGAGTTAAAGTGTAATTTTCCGATGAAAGGGTACCAATCAATGCATGTGGCGCCGCCACTGGTACGTAATAATACTGATCATAAGAAGTGCAACTCCGATCAATTTCTTTGATTGGGATCATTACGATCTGAATCTATCCCCATATTCTTGGAAAATGGCTCGTTTTTTAGTGTTTTAGCTAGAAAATATTTATTTTAAAAGTACTTATAATATTTATTCGAAAAAGAAAACCTAAAAGGTACTGAAAACTAAGCTAAACTCAAAATTCGTTGGCTTATTGGTTATAAGTAAATTCAATGAGAAAAAAAAAATGGTCTTTGATAGGAAGCCATGTTATCCATATTACTAGATGTATACGGCATTGGCATAAAAAATACTCGATATGCAAAATAGATTTCTCCAATTGTGATTGAACGTATTTAATTAAAATGAATGTAACACTTCGTACATTTGGATTAGGTGTGAATATGTTAAATGGGTATTAGTTTGATATTTAGACATATGAAGTCTTAGCGGGATGAGTATATGTGAAAATAGTTATTTTAAAATCAAGATGAAAAGTGAGGTGTATAAGATTCGATAAAATCTACTAAATTTACAAAATATCTGTTTTACAACAGGATTTAGTAAAAATATGTAAGGTATTTAGGAAAACTTGATACAAGAAACTTGTAGGCCTTTGAAATATCTTTCCAACGATATATTGTGGAGTCCGATTGGATCTCTGTACAAAAGGTTATGTGTGTTTCACAAAATAGTGCGCAATATGCGCATTCAGGTGCTCACCTGGAGGGGTCACGTGCATGACTGCGCACTTGTGGCAGTGTACCGCCATTTTGCGCGGTCAGGTGCGCCGTCAGGCCTTCAGGTGCACGGGAGGGGCACTTTGGGGGTCATTTAAAGCCTTACTTCTCCCCCACACCCCCAAACACAAAAACTTGCCCTAGAAAGGGAAGCTCTCTATAACCTAACTCCTTAAAGGTCCCTCCTCCACCCAAGGTAAGTTCAAATGGTTATTCTAAGTTAATTTCAACTTTTCAACATCTTATTAATATGGGTAAACCCTCCAAATCATTAGATATTCGATTGAGACATCATTGTTGAGAGAAGGAACCTTAGACTCGAATTCAAGGGGATTGAACTTCAAAACGGTAATGTCTTCACCATTTAATTGATTCTAGGATTGGATTAGTTATGATTATAGACTCTAGTTCATGAGTTATGAGTTGATGGATTTGATAGAAAAGTATGAACGGATTGTAGTTTTGGGTTTTTGATTATTGACTATTGGTTAAGGGTGTTATTTACCTTGTAGGTGATGAAGAATGATGTTGATTATAGTCATTTGAGACTTTAAAATTTATCTAGGAGCACGAAAATAGGTTATTAGGTGTAGAAATATCATTAATAAGGACTATGAAGCTTTATTCTTACCATATATTTGATAAAATGCTTAAATGACTAAAACATGAGTATCATAGTTAATATAGAATCCCTTTGACTTGTATGCTATTGATTGAAAAAGTTGGGTTGATAAAGGTTATATTCACTCAGAAGCAGGAAGTTAAGTATGTGAGGCTAACTCTTTATGTTTGGGAATGTTAATGATTCTCCCTACACTATATTTTTTTTACTACGTTACTAATTGCCTTAGAAATATAGTTAAGCCTAATTCCTTAAATAGTTGCAGAACTTTTATTCTCTAGCTTCATAACCCGTTCATGACTTTCACTTTGAACGATGTGAAATCAGTGAGTAGTCAATATAAACTTGGGTTTGATGCTTATGAGTCTCAGTCTAGAGTACTCAGCATGCCATAAACAGTTGAAGCTTCAATTTTCATAATCAATTCATGAATATATGTCCCAATCTAGCTCTATTCAGCATTCTAGTATCATGTAACTCAGTACGATTCAGTATTTTAGCATATTATATTTCAGTATGATTCTCAATTCTTGAATGTTGAACACCTATATTTAGGCCTGATGGTGTAGGTTATATGTTTTATGCATATTTGGGCTTGAGGTTGTAGTTTATGCTTTATGCATATTCGGGCCCGATGTCGTAATTTATGCTTTATGCATGCTTGGGCCTGAGGCCATAGTTTATGCTTTATGTATTTTTGGGCCAGAGGCCGTAGCTTATTCAGATAAATCAGGTTTTCATCATTCAGAAAGAGGGAATATTCATATCCTTACTTCTTTTGTTCAATTCAATTATTAGTTACTATTAGCAGTTATCAGTTATCATTTCAGTTTCAGTTTCAATAGTTATCATTTTAGTTATCAATTATCAATTCTCAGTTATCAATTTAGTTTCAGTTTCAACATTTATATTCTTTCATTCAGTTGCTTTACATACTAGTGCAATTCAAATGTACTGACGCCCCTTTTGCCCGGGGCCTGCATCTCACAATGCAGTTAATGATTTATACGTTGACGATTCAGAGCGCTAAGATTCTCATACTAGCTATTTAGTGATCCCTAGTTCTTTTGGGGCATCATCATTACTTTATAGTTTTCAGTATTTTCAGACAATCAGTGTTTTTTAATACTTCATTAGACATAGTAACATGCATTAAAGGTTAAGCAATGTTGCTACATATATGTTTCTAGCCTATATTCGTGTCTCCACATTTGATTTATACCATTTAGACTTTCAGTATATCAGCATATGTTAGTTTATCCTCCGCATACAGTATGTTATGGTATCACATGTTGATTCAGCCAGTTAGTTGGTTCGCTCAGTCACATGTAGTCAGGCATCGAGTATTGTGTTACGTTTAGGCCCAGATTCGGATCGTGACAATGAACTACTCCAGCTATATTTAGATTAAAATTCAATTTTTGATGGAAACGTCTAACAACAAAATTTGGCATTAATAATACGTAAAAGCATGTCATGCATTAAAAGGGCGGCACAATATGTACTTAGTTGAATATAAATACATTCTTATCGCTAAATATTTTGATGAAAAAGAAGTTTGGCCAAACAAGTTAAAAATTATGATACCGTGCATCTCTAACCCTTTTTCATTAATAGTTGATTGTGGCATTAGCATAACATGCATTCTTTTTCGTGAAAGACATTGAATTTTGCGAGAAATTATAGTTCTTTTTCGCACTCAAAATCAATAAATTTAATTGCTCGAGAAACATATTATATTAAAACCAACAAGCCTCTACATTATAGTGTTTCAATTGATGGGGTACTCATTTTGAAATAAAAAAGAAAAAAAACCCACCTTTCTCTACATTATATTGTTATAAGAGGTTAAAAATAAAACATAGCCCGGAAAACTAAAATACCACAAAAACTAATATATGAAGATTGCTAAATTTCAAACTTGAACTATAGACTTTGCTAAGAAGAATTAACTCAAATAATTGTCCATTCAACCATTTAAAATAAAAATTATATATATATATATATATATATAGTATAATTTATGTATTATGTGTGCATAGTTATATAATTAATGTAATAATTTTATGTATATGGCTAGAAAAAGTAAACAATGAATATAATGGTTATTTGTGCAAGAATTCCATTTGCCAATTAAATGGACCCTTATGGTCTATGAGATATGGGCTTTCCAAAAGTTTAGTGAATGGGCTTTTGTTGAAATTGTCATAGGAAATGCTATTTTAATAGAAAAATGACATTATATAGTTGTACTTAAAATAGTTGCCGATATATGTATATACAAAAAAATTATATAAATTTTATATACTTTTTTGGCTATCGAGAATAAATAGTTTATGACGTAAGCTAAAACTAAAGTTTTGCATGAGGTGCATATGAAAATAAAATATAGAAAATATGAGTAAATAAAATATAGAAATTCGTTAAAAATTTTAATATTTATATTTATTTTAATTGTAAGTGGTCATATAAGGAACTTTTTTATTTGGATGCACATTATGTTTGATTAAATGGTTGTTAATTTCATTTGGGACTATAATGTAACGGTTTCAATTCTCGTACGAAAAATGTTCAAATATGTCCTTGTACTATATGAAATTGAGCATATTTGTCTTTTATTAATACTTTAGCCCATATATATCCTTATCGTGCATCACATAATTAATCTATATATGCCCTTACCGTCACATAATTAGTGCACATATGCTCTTTTCGAAACGGAATTCACACAATCTAATTAGCTTTTTCTTTAATTATATTAAAATGTATTACAAACACTATCTCCTTCATATTAGTACTTTTTTCTTTATCTTTCTCTTTTCTTTCTTCTTTTTTCTTTTCTTTGCCCCCCTCCCCTATTTTCCACATATCTGATTTCCTTCATTGCCGATGTCTTATTCATTTCCGCACCAATATCGCGTGAGTTTATTTCTAAAAATCAAACCTACACCATCAAATACCTTCCAAGCGAGAAGGCCATAGTTTTTCTCAAAAGAAGGAGATGAAAATTATAGTAGAAATTTTTCGGTCGTGTTAATATGGTGACACGTAGGATATGGTTATTCAGATTTAAAGGTGTTGTTCACCATGTAGCTTCAATCTGAATAACTATATCCTATCTTTACCTAATTAACACACAAAAAAAAATTTCCGATAATTTTTATCTCCTTCAGGCCAGAATAACATGTAGGGTTTTTTTATAGTAAAATTAGCAAGAATTCATGAGTTTTGTCAAGTTAAATTGGTGACAAAAATAGAAAGGCATCAACAATGGATGAACTCGAATATAGGAGAAAAAAAGAGAAAGATAAAAAAAATATTAATAAAAAAGAAATAATGTTTGTGATGTATTTTAATATAATTAATGACTAATTACAACAACAGCAACAACAACCCAGTATAATCCCATTTAGTGGGGTCTGGGGAGGGTAGTGTGTATGCAGACCTTACCCCTACCATGAGCGAACTACATGTTGATTTTGGGTGCTTAAGTACCCATTATTTTTGACAAGATTTAGTAAATTTGTATAGGTAATTATAAAAATATTTAAATAAATATTAATTGAGCAGCCATAACTAAACTTTATTATCCTCTTCTTTCAAATTTTTATGAGTGAGCACCCACGACTTTAAAATCCTGGATCCGCCACTGACCCCTATCATGGGGTAGAGAGGCTGTTTCCAAATAGACTCCCCGGCATCCTTACCTCCAAGAACTTACACCTTGCTGTTGGGGAGACCCGAACTCACAACCTCTCGGTTGGAAGTGGGTGTTGCTTACCATCAGAGCAACCCTCTTATCATAATTAATGACTAATTAATTTGAGTAAATTCCGTTTCAAAAAAGCATGTATGGGCAAACTATATTACCGTAAATGCAACAAACGGTAAATGTGATCCATTTGGTATGGTATATTTGGAGTAAAAGGTATAAATACGCTCTCATATATAAAATGAAAAAAAAAACTATTACCCGTTAAGTAGTGGAAATTAAGCAAAGCAAAAAGGGAAAAAAGGGAGCGCAATTTGAAAAGCAAACAGCGTAAAGTTGGAGAAATCAGGCTATGGAGTTGAATAGAATGAACAAGCGAAGAAACTGCTACTCAGTTTCGAGAATCTTCGACAAAGCACACATGGCGGTCAAGCAGCTGATTGTTGCCGTTGAAGACGCTGACCGCAATTGGACCTTTCTGGTAAATAGTAGTCAGTACTCATTCAAGCACTGCAATTCTCCCCCCCCTCCCCCCCCCCCCCCTCTGTGTGTGTGAAAATACTGAAGTTGATTCGTTATTAATTTTACTCATATCCTTGTAATGCAAAATAGTATACTATTTATTGTTTGGTGTTTTTATTGGAACTGAATTGTGTTGACAGCCAGTTTTAGTTGATTGCGTGTGTGAAGAATGAAGTTTATTCGTTATTAACTTTACTAAAATCCCTGTAGTGCAACATATTACTATTTATTGTTTGGCGTTTTTAATGGAATTGAGTTTTAGTGACAGTTGCCAGATCAGTTTTAGTTGATTTTGTTTGTGTGAAGAATGAAGTTGTTATTAACTTTACTAATATCCCTGCAGTGCAACATATTACTATTTATTGTTTGGTGTTTATATTGGAATTGAGTTGTGTTGACAGTCAGTTTTAGTTTTTTTAGTTTTTTTTTTGTATGTGTGAATAATGAAGTTGATTCGTTATTAACTTCACTAATATCCCTGCAATGCAACATATTACTAATATTTATTGTTTGGTATTTCTTTTTTTGGAGATGAGTTGTGTTGACAATCAATTTTAGTTGATTTAGTGTCTGTGTGAATGACCAAGTTGATTCGTTATTAATTTTATTCATATCCATGCAATGCAACATATTACTATTTCCGTTTGGTGTTTTTATTGGAATTAAGTTGTTTTGACTTTTGAGAGTCAGTATTAGCTGATTTAGTGTGTGTGAATAAAGAAGTTGATTCGTTATTAATTTTATTCATATCCATGCAATGTAACATATTCCTATTTCCATTTGGTGTTTTATTGGAATTGAGTTGTTTTGAGAGTCAATTTTAATTGATTGTTATTTAATTTACTTAATTATGTTTAAAATGTATAGGATTGTATATTCCACCTTGTGTGATTTGATTTGAGTTGTGTTGACAGTCAATTTTAGTTGATTTAGTAATATGCATATGATATAGTGCTTAGTTCTGTGACCATCTGGTCCAAAACTTGAAGCTGCTAGAGAGGTTACTGGTTAATTTGTTTAATTACGTTTCCGATGTGTAGGATTACGTATTCCACTTTGTGTGATTTGAGTCGAGTTGTGTTGACAATCAACTTTTGTTGATTTAGTGATTCATATGGTATAACGCTAAAATATTTGACCATATCATCCGATGTTAATGCTTAATAATGAGGCTATGGGTTCGGCAAAACCCAGTAGCTTTGACTTAGGCCCTATATATATGTTAAAAAATATATTAAATATGAATAAATATTAAATTTAGTATCTTGAACCTATAAAGTTCAAATCCTGAAATTGCATGTGCTTAAAGATACTTCATTTGGCTTCTGATAGTGCAACAGGAGAAGAAATATTTCACGCAAAGTTAGTTACAAGACACCGAGGAGAGAAAAAGAAATAGGAGAGGGGAGAAAGACATTCTGAAAAGGGATTGTTTAGACCTGAAAATGGTTTGCCGCCTGGTTTTGACGTTTTGTTCTCAGCAACGTGATTACCCTCTTTCTTTCAATATAGAACGCCCCCTTCTTTGCATGCTACAATGCACCGGTAAGATTTGAATTTCATTTTTAAAAAAAAGACAGATTATTCACAAAAATTATTGGCATATGAGAGAGAAAAATATCATGCTATGATGCAAAATAGAGGATACGTCTCCATGGAGATACACCTCTATTTGTGATGATTATGTCTAAAATAGCATTTGAGTTTTTGAGGAATTCCACTAGTTGACATTGATGGTATTAAAGCCTTACTACCTAGTTGAACTTTGATAAAAGAATGAAAGAAAGAGGCCCTTATAAAAATTTATCCCTGAAAGGGGATAGAAGTTTTCAAAGCTCAGGAGTATTCCTAAGGGCAGAGAAGACATTGCTTTTTCAAGGGGGGTTATTAGTTGGCAGATCTGCCCTCCACTTTTAGTAAAAAGTTGAAGCCTTGCTTAGTTGAGGCAAGGATCCTGACCTGTTTCCTAACCTTTTTTGTTTGCATTTTCAATCGAGTCTTGAGAAGGTGTGGTACCATGTAGATTGTAGTGAGTCAATTCGCACCCATGTAGTGGTGAAGATGGCGGAGTGTGATCTTCATGGAGAAACATATAATTTCAATGAACAGATAAGTAGACAGGGTTAATTATTCTATCATTGTATGAGGATATCGATAATTGATAAAATGCGATGTGCTCATGTAAAAGGCTATCCAGCTATATTAGTTTCTGACAGGATTTTTGTTGCAGAAATGGTACATGGCTACCCGTGTTTTCTATTTATTTTTCCTTTGTTGGGTTGGAGGGTATGTAACGGTTCTGCTTCCTTCGGTTCTGCTTCTCTCTCTGTTCTCTCTCTTCCGACGTTCCGTTCGCAGTTCAGGTAACGGTCAGTTTCTCTCTCTTCAGAAACAGCTCGACTGTTTCTCTCTCCTCTCTCACCCCTCTCTATACACTCCCCTCCCATCCCCCCAACGGTCAGAACCATTTCCCCCACCCCCACCCTCTTTCCGGCGACTGATCCCCCTTACCGGCGTCACCCTCCTCCTCCGACGACTTGGAAACGGTCAGTTTTCTTTCTCTCTCTCCTCTCTCTCTACACTAGCTTTAAAGGGTCAGCTCCCCTACCCCCCACCCCAGCGACCCCCCCCCCGCCGGCGACGCTGCTACTGCCGGAGACGCCCATCTCCAGCGACTTCCTGGATTCTCCAATTTTTATTTTAATTTTATTTTTAATTTATTATTATTATTATTATTATTATTATTATTACTTTTTTTTTTCTTGCTTTTCGCCGACGATTTTTCCGGCGATGCCTGCTCTTTTCTTCCTATTCTCTCTTCTACTTTTTGTGGGTGTGTGTGGGTGTGTTCTGTTTTTTTTTGGACAGGTACCTTATTTTCCGGCGAGGATTACCAGCAAGCTACAGTACTTCCGGCGACTCCCGTTCGGACTTTTGGCAGGACACAACAGAACTACACATTCCGATATTCTGCAGGCAAACTTACCCAGGTACTAGTCGCGGCGGCGAGGCCAGTTCGCGGCGTTCGGGAGTGAAGAGCTAAGCAACACCGGTCGGGACGTGCAAGAGTCGGTAGCAGTTGACCTTGGGCGCATCAAAGCCTACTTTCAGGTTTTTCCACCGGGAGTTGGTACCTTCCGCTCTCTTGTTTACTTTGTACGCCTTTTTTACGTATTGTACCTAGCATTCCGTGTGAGGTTTACTCTAGTGCTTTCTAATTTGCCTCTTTTTGCGTATTTCGCTATAGTGCGTGTGTGTGTCACTATTCCCCATAGTTGGTTGGAGGGATAGTGGCCGCAGCGGGGGATGATAGTGTAAGATCATGTCCTCGGGGGGTGGGGGCGAGTAGGGGGCAGGGAGTGGTCCTGCGGGTAGGGCGGGAGGTAAGGATGGGAAGAGGGTAGCGGACGCTCATAGATTAAGGATTGGCTCGTGGAATATAGGCACTCTGACGGGTAAGTCCATTGAGTTGGCTAAGGTTATTCAGAAGAGGAGGGTTAATATAGCCTGTGTCCAGGAGACTAGGTGGAAAGGGTCGAAGGCGAGGAATGTAGACGGGTTTAAGTTGTGGTATTCTGGGGTCGTGAGAGGTAAGAATGGAGTGGGCATCTTGGTGGATAAGGATCTAAGGGAGTCTGTGGTCGAGGTTAGGCGAGTGAATGATAGGTTAATGTCTATTAAATTGGTTATAGGGGGTTGCGTCCTCAACGTCATCAGCGCTTACGCGCCACAAGCGGGCTTAGACGAGGAGGCTAAGAGGCGCTTTTGGGAGGGCTTGGATGATTTGGTGAGTAGCATTCCCCAATCTGAGAAGTTAGTTATTGGAGGGGACTTTAATGGTCATATTGGGGATGATGTTGGTGGTTATGGTGAGGTGCACGGTGGCTTTGGCTTTGGGGTTAGGAACGGAGGAGGCACGTCACTGCTTGATTTTGCCAGGGCTTCCGAGTTTCTGATTGCGAACTCGACATTTCCGAATAGGGAGGAGCATTTGGTCACCTTCAAGAGTTCGGCGACAAAGACTCAAATTGATTACCTCCTCCTCAGAAGGAGCGACAGGGGTATGTGCAAGGACTGCAAGGTTATTCCGGGAGAGTTCCTTTCGACTCTTCATAGACTCCTAGTGATGGATGTTGGTCTCTAGGTGAAGAGGAAGAGGAGGGGTGCTCGGGGACAACCACGGATTAGATGGGGTGTTTTGACTAAGGAGAAAGCACAGGAGTTGGAGAGGAGGTTGGCTGAGGGCGGAGCTTGGAGAAGTTCTGGGGAAGCGGACGCTATGTGGTCTGAGACGGCGAACTTGGTTAGGGATATAGCAGGGGACGTGCTCGGGGTAGCCAAGGGCTATTCAGGCAGACATCAGGGTGACTGGTGGTGGAACGACGTAGTCGAAGGAAAAGTAGAGGCGAAGAAGGCGGCGTTTGCTAAGTTGGCAGGGAGCACAAGCGAGGAAGAACGCAGAGCGAACAGGGAGATCTACAAGGTGACGAGGAAAGAAGCAAAGCTGGCGGTTATGGAAGCTAAAAACGCGGCGTTTGGTCGCATGTACGAGGAACTAGGGGAGAGAGGCGGGGACAGAAAGTTATTCCGGTTAGCTAAAGCAAGGGAAAGGAAGGCGCGTGATCTTGACCAAGTTAGGTGCATCAAGGGCGAGGATGGTAGAGTTTTGATGGGGGAGTCTCAAGTTAAGCAGAGGTGGCAAGCGTACTTTCGAGACTTACTTAACGAGGAGGGGGATCGTAACATAGAGCTAGGGGGGTTGGGGCATTCAGAGCAACATAGAGACCTTGGGTACTGCAGGCGCATTAGGGCGGAGGAAGTCATGGGGGCTTTGCGTAAGATGAGTAGGGGTCGAGCGACCGGGTTGGACGAGATCCCGGTGGAGTTCTGGAAGTGCATGGGTAGGTCAGGAGTGGAGTGGCTCTCCAGGTTGTTCAATGCGATCTTCAGGACTAAAAGGATGCCGGATGAGTGGAGGTGGAGTACAGTGGTGCCCTTGTACAAGAACAAAGGGGACATCCAGTGCTGCAACAACTATAGGGGTATCAAATTAATAAGTCACACCATGAAGGTCTGGGAGCGGGTGATCGAGGCAAGGGTGAGGGAGATGACATCTATATCTGCGAACCAGTTCGGTTTCATGCCGGGTCGCTCCACTACAGAAGCTATCCACCTTGTCAGGAGGCTGGTGGAGCAGTTCAGGGATAAGAAGAAGGACCTGCACATGGTGCTTATCGACTTGGAGAAGGCGTATGACAAGGTCCCAAGGGAGGTGCTATGGAGGTGCTTGGAGGCGAAAAGCGTGCCGGAAGCCTACATCAGAGTAATCAAGGGCATGTATGATGGAGCTAAGACTAGGGTTAGGACGGTGGGTGGTGACTCAGACCATTTTCCAGTGGTTATGGGGCTCCATCAAGGTTCGGCGCTTAGCCCTCTCTTGTTTGCCTTGGTGATGGATGCTCTGACCCGACATATTCAAGGGAATGTGCCTTGGTGTATTCTATTTGCCGATGATATAGTTTTGATAGACGAGACGAGGGTCGGTGTTATTGAGAGGTTAGAGGTATGGAGACAGACTCTCGAGTCTAAGGGTTTCAAAATTAGCAGATCCAAGACAGAATACCTGGAGTGCAAGTTTAGTACCGAGCCGAGCGAAGCAGGCGGGGACGTGATGATTGGATCTCAGGTCATCGCCAAGAGGGACAGTGTCAGATATCTTGGGTCGGTGATTCAGGGGGACAGAGAGATTGACGGGGACGTCACGCATCGTATAGGAGCGGGGTGGTCAAAGTGGAGGCTTGCGTCAGGAGTCCTGTGTGACAAGAAAGTTCCACAGAAACTCAAGGGGAAATTCTATAGAGCTGTGGTTAGACCTGCAATGTTGTATGGGGCAGAGTGTTGGCCAGTAAAGAACTCGCATGTTTAGAGAATGAAGGTTGCGGAGATGAGGATGCTTAGGTGTATGCGCGGGCTTACTAGGTAGATAAGATTAAGAATGAATTTATTCGAGAGAAGGTGGGGGTGGCCCCAGTGGATGAGAAGATGCGAGAAGCGAGGCTGAAATGGTTCGGGCATGTGCGGAGGAGAAGTCCTGATGCCCCGGTGAGGAGTTGTGAACAGCTGACGATGGTCGGCGTTCGGCGAGGCAGAGGGAGGCCTAAGAGGTATTGGGAAGAGGTGATTAGGAAGGACAGGCTAGTATGCGGGTTTCGGAGGACATGGCCCTTGATAGGAAAGTCTGGAGGTCTAGTATCAGGGTTGTAGGATAGGGGTCCCAAGAGTTTTCCGTACTCCTCACCCGGGGTTGGGTGAGGCTTGGCAGGGCTATACATATATGATTTGTGTTTTTGGATTGTGTCTCCCTATGGTAGTTGCTGTATGATACTATTGCACGTTATTTTATTTATGGTTCTTATGTTTAGATAATTATTTACGCTTTTTCTGTTGGACTTACTAATGCTCTTTTGTTTTTGTTTTTGTTTTTGTTTCTCCCTTTCCTTCACTGAGCCGAGGGTCTATTGGAAACAGCCTCTCTGCCCTTTCGGGTAGGGGTAAGGCTCGTCTACATATTACCCTCCCCAAACCCCACTTTGTGGGACGATACTGGGTAGTTGTTGGGTAGTTGTTGTTGTTGTTGTTGTTGGGTTGGAGGGTATCAGAAAAAGATAACTATGTTAAACTGCAAAAACAAGTTTTTGACTTTTAATGGTTATCTCAACTATTGATTATAGGTAAAATGCTTTATCATATTCTATTTGCATTTGTCCGGAAGCAATAAATTTATGGATGCCTCCAGTTTCTTAGACTGTCATTCCCCATTATTTGACTTGCCTTACGCATTCAACACCTAAGGGAACTGCAAGCTTTGAGAAGTATAATTGCTGATCTTAAATCTGAAAGTTAGATATTAGCTATCTGGGAGTCTTAAATGCACTTCCAAATTTGTCAATTTGGACAGATTTGGATGAAGAAGAATGGATGTTGTAACACCTTTCCTAGTTTTATATGGTAACTTTTGACATGTTTCCAGATGGGAAAATGTTCTGGCCAAAATGATGTGGGTAACTTATCATGAAGGTTTCTTTCTATTTAACCCTTGTTTACAAGGTTGACATATACATCTCATGAGCAATATATTCATTTCCCCTCTCTGAGAACCAGGCTGCCTAGGAGAAAAATATAGTAGTTGTAGAAGGGAGCAGCCATGGGGTTTTATTGGCCTAAAATTCTTGTAGACTACCTGAAAGATATAATCAGCCTGTTTCCTTACCTTCTATGGTGGTTGTATTTCAGTTGTAGTATCAATTAGCTCCCACTTACATTCTTTCCCTTATTTGAGATGTTTCTATGTCGTTTTTATGTGTCTTTTTTTTTGTTTTGCAAATGTTCTTGTGAAGGGTGATATTGGTCACTTAAACTTAAATCAGTTTATTTCTCGTCATGTATCGAGCAACCCACACCTAAGAACATGTTGAGTAGAACGCTGACAATTACTGTCAATCCGACTCCAGGGTTCCTTTTGTTTCACTTTAGTGATTTAGATAGAGCGATTAACTGGTTAGCTTTTCAACTTTCATATGCTTATCCCATTAAGAGAATGGGACTCTTCCAATAATATTCATATGATGATTGCAATTACATCTTGGTTTAAAGTGTAAACTAATTTATGACCTGTGTTAGTATTTTCGAACATTACGTTTACTTGATTAATAGGCTTGGGTAATTTTTTCAGGTCCTTCACTAAATTGGAGCCAATAGAAAAGGTTCGTAAATTTTATATGATTCATCTTGTAAACCCCTTAGTGTTGTTTAGTATTGCATGATGGTGACTGTTGAAGGCAATTATTAACTTCTCATGTGATTCTTTTAGTTATCTGATTTTACTTTCCTCTGTTGAAATTCCAGAAGCCATCTGCTGGCAATTGGCAGCTCGCAATGGTGGTTTTCACGGTGCATGGATCCCATGGTGGTTTGTGTCCATTTTATTCTCCATTGCCTTATTATGTTGGCTAACCCATTGCAGCTTAAGTATGAACAGAAGTTGTGCCACTCATATAGAAGTGTCAAGTAGTATGGGGAATCTCAAGATAACAATGCCACACTTCCCCATGATGAAGCTAGAAGTTTCTCCACTCCTATGGGATATTTCACATTCTCAGTTTTGGGATTCTAAAGGGAAGCGCCATTCTCTCAACAGTGACAGCTTTAAATGGGCAACAATGTTTAAATCTACTTTCTGGAGCACTTGGTAAATCTTACCTGTGATAAACAAGCACAATGAGTTTGAAATAACTGGGACTAGAGATTTCACATGGGTTGTCTTTTTTTATTCAAGATAAAGCAATAACGAGTGATAATGTCGTGTAGACTATCAAATTCAGATTCGCTATTCTCTATCTGAATCCATAGTTTTGAGCTATTGGAATGCTCCTGATGCATGTATTGTAAATGGGTCTCAAATTAGAAGCTTTTCAATTCAACAGAGTGTTTGAACGGATATGCAACAGTAATAACTGTGGATCACAAAATAAGACGACCTAAACTTCAACATATTGTCAAGATTGTGACCCTAAAAACAAGTGAAAAAACTCAATAAAAAATTGTTCATAATTACCGCATTATATATTGCTCTTAATTTCGGAAGCTGCTTTGGGCATATAACTGAGAGGGAAACAACGCACTGCAAGAAAATAAAAACAATAAGCGGGGATTATGAGGGAAGCACCATGGTTTTGAAGAGGAAAGACCACCACTACGACAGTACCTGAGGAAATTCCTAGACATACTAAGTCATGGTTTCTGACTTTAGATCCTTTCATCATTCAGAAGAATGATAAATGCTGCTGACTTGGCATGCAATGCTAACCTGGCATAGTTTTACTGCTGGTGATTGGAAATGCGAGACATATTCCCCTTCTCATTTTAGTTGACTATACAAGTGCAAACTTGTATTGATCTAGGGAAAACGTGACCCACAAGCAGCTGACCCGCCCATTGATACATCTAAGAATCCAAACTTTCTTGTCTTAATTTCGGAAAATTTCATCGAGGCTTGTGCTGGAATGGAAATTTCGGCACTAAACCAGATCCTGGTCGAAATGGATATGTTTTCTGTTGCTCCAGTTTCTGACCCAGCAGCAACTTTTGATCCAGCAGGTTCAGGCAAAATCTGGAACTCTCTCTTATATGCATGTATTGTATGAATGCTTGCCCCATATATTGCTACCTTAAATCTATAGACATGCTTGATTCATTTTGGATGTCCTTCTCTGTTGAAAGAAGAAAATTTCGTGAACATAAGTGAGAAGTACCCTAAGAGGATAAGTGAATAATTGAATGCATAAAATGAAAGGGCGCAGTTGACGCAAAGTGCTGCACTTCTCTGCAAGTTGGGTTCGGATGATCTCTGAGATAGATCAACCATTTGACACTGTAGTGTAGTCAGCAATACCACAGTGTATCTCACATATCTGGAAGACGTTTACTAGCCTGATATAATTTGAGTTTAACATCTTGAAACTTTTCATTGCTCTTGATTGAATCCAGAAAAAAGAAAAACCAAATGATAGTAATAATAGTATTAAAAGTAGTTTATAGTAGAAGCTACTATAATGTTTATACTTTATAGTAGAAGCAATAACACCAATGATAATGATAGTGATTACAATGACAGTGAACCATCAAAATTCAGGATACATGTGAATTCTTTCACTCTGTTCTCTCCATTTTGTTCTTCCTTATGCTGCTGCTGATTAATTTGTTTCAATTGCTGAGCTAGACCTGTTGGATAGATGACTGGTTGCTTAACTGATCAACTGGATTTTCTCTAATGCTAATTCATGCCTACTATGTGTCCACTCCCTTGTCAAAATTGTTTGAGGCATAAAAGCAGGCAGGTCTTTTTGCTTCTTACTCATCTATTATTGTCTTTTTCTGAAGTTGGGTTGAGTTGCGTCATTAAAAATAATGAATCTCTTTCTTAACATATGTAGAATACTTCAATGTTGATAGTCGTTGGCTCATAAATCTCATGGTAGAGCATCCTATAATATATTGGCGATTCACTTTTTGTTGAAAGCTGACTTTTTTCTATGTACCTTTCAGTTGTTATGAGTCAACAACCAATTTCAGCTGGAAATATTCCCGCTGCAACCGTAAACATGGTAAGATTCAATAACTTGTTTCCTTGCTTGTCCTTCGGATGGAGTATTTGCTTTGCTAAAATACCATAGAGAATTGTGGATGTCATGATCTTATGTTTTCAGGAGCCCACCACTGTAACCTCCGTTACCGGACCTGCTCTTCCACATATTCCTACTGCTCGTCCTACTTCTCAACTAGTTGCCAGCTTGCAAAGTGCTTCACCTATTTCTGTTTCTGAGGAGGTGGTCCCAAATAATGAGATTGTTAATAAAACAAAACCTATTCTCAGTGGGATGACACAACCCTTACGTTCATTTAGTGGTGCAGCTGCAAATGCCAGAATACTGAATGATGTTGCTCAAGCCCAGGCACTTGTTGGGGGAACTTCTATAGGACTGCAGTCCATGGGTGGGACACCTATTCTATCAAACATGATACCTGGTGGAATATCTTCTTCTATACCTGCTGCTCCAACTGTTTTATCATCTGAGCAACTAGCTGTCACTTCAATGTCTGGGTTAGTGCCATTAGCAGGAACTGGTCAGATAGCTCAAAACTCTGTTTCAGCATCATCCATTTCGATCACTCCCAGTATGTCTGGAAATTCAAACGTTTGCGTGTCCCAACTTTTGAGTAATATCCAAGGAGGTGTTAGTGCAGTCATGCACCAGAATGTGTTGAGTGGAACGGGTGCTGGTATGCCTTCTGGAACTGGCACACTGATGTCTACTCCAAGGATGACTCAACCAGGATACCGTGGAATGCAGCCTCTTGGCAGGAATAACAGTACAGAAGCTAACATACCTCTGTCTCAGCGGCAAACATCTGCTACATTGTCATCAGCTCAATCAAACTACGTCAAAGTCTGGGAGGTAAGGCCAACTAATAAGTAGAAAGAGCTGAAAATGGAAGGCAGACTCTATGTTCCATGAGAAAATCTCTATTAAAGTTTCCACTGTCTACACGACAGATAAGTAGGATTTTAAATTTGAACAATTTTAAAGAGTTTTTATGCATGAAGTTTTTGTACTACATTATCAAAAAAAGATGTCTTGAAGTGTTTCTGCTGTCAGTTGATACCTTGATTTAAGAGTCAAGAAGTGTCGGATCCATAGATTGATTAGCCCTACAATTTCTTTTGATGATTCTACATTGGTTGCTCCTAAAGTACAATCTTGTGGTCATTTTCTCTTCTCGCCCTGATTAGACAAACATATGTATGATACCTACTGAAGGAATCCTTTTAAGGAGCTTTCTGAAATCACTTTGAAGGTTGTAATCGACTGCAAATTTCTTGCTCCATTTTCTAGATACCTGTTGTGAACATATCACATTCGTGTTCATCCATCAATATCTGGAGAAATTGTGCTCGTAAAGTGTGAATTGATGTTTTAGTGTGAGTCTAAAATATAGTAAATAAATTAAACTAATTTGAAATGTGTCTGAGTTCAACTAATCCTGGAAACAACCTCTCTATCCTTTCGGGGTAGGGGTAAGCTCTCGTACACTCTACCCTACCCAGACCCCATTAGTGGGATTTTAGCGGGTATATTGTTGTTGTTGTCCGAGTTCAACTAAATTCAGTAATGTGTTCCAGTTCTTAGTCCTTTTGTTGCTTTCTTTGGTGACTCATGTCATAAGTTTATATTAGGAATATGAATATAACAAGAAAAACTAACCCAATTTGATCCCATAAATGGGGTCTGAGGAGGGTAGTGTGTATGCAGACCTTGGCCTACCTCATAGAGATAGAGAGCTTGTTTCCGATAGTTCCCCTGTTCAAGGAACAATGAAGATAAAGCAACCAAATAGCAAAGAATATTAGCAACAATGTAACATGGTAATGGGCGTGAATGCCACAACATGCATAATAAAGAACCATAAATAGGATATTACAAAAATAGTCCTAGTACTACTGAATGGCCTAGGAGGAACACACTACTATCTGTCAACCTACAACCCTAGTTCTCAACCTCCAAACCTTCCTATCGTGGGTCATGTCCTTGATAAGTTGAAGCAATGACATGTCCTACCTAATTAGCTCTCCCCAATACTTCTTAGGCCCCTACTTCTTCCCCTCCTCGGACCCGCCATGGACAAACTCTCACACCTCCTCACCGGAGCATCTATGTCTCTCCTCTTCACATGTGCGAACAATCTCAGCCCGCAACTTGTCCTCCATAGATGCCACTCCTACCTTGTCCCTAATAACTTCATTCCTAATCCAGTCGTGCTAGTATGCCTGCACATCCATCTCAAAATTCTCATTTCAGCTAGTTTCATCTTTTGGCCATGGGACTTCTTGACGGGCTAAACTCAACTCCATACTAATATGAACAGTATAAGCTAGCAGAAAACAGAAACTGAGAAATCAGAAGATGGCACACCGAGAGGGAGGGAAGGGGCTTAACATGCAAAATATAATATTATGCTTCCAAATCCATGGGGTAAAATAATGAACAATATTTAAAGATGAACTGACTAGATGAGTATCTGTTATAACATATAGTTGTAAGATTAGAATGTTGAATGATGCTTAAGCTTAAATCTACTGGATGACTACTGAATTTTTCTCATAAAATATGAGTATTGAATTTTTCAAATACTTTATCAGATGACACTTAAAACAAAGTAGTTAACATGGCATCTTAAGATGGTAAGGTATAGCAGGTTGAAGCATTGTGAGCAGAACATGATTAATACGCTTTTACCACTTCAATCCTTATTTTTTCTTTGTTAAACCAGAGATAATGCATTTTGATGAAAAGGGCAATAGTGAGCCGTCAACTAGGTACTGTTAAAATATGGTACTTTCTTTGCTCTTCTACTACTAGGGCAGCCTGGTGCACTAAGCTCCCGCTATGCGCGGGGTCCGGGGAAAGGCTGGACCACACGAGTCTATCGTACGCAGTCTTACCCTGCATTTCTTTGCTCTTCTATGTTTATTCTAATCTTCCTTGACAATTTGGAAGAGTACTGAGATATGATGTTTCTGCAATTTTATTTACTTGAACCATAACCAAAGTTTTGTGAATTAACTATTTTATGAACATCCGAATGTGTTTAGTGTGGTGATTTCCTTACGAATTCCATGCGTTCAAGTTATTGACAATGTTGATAAATGGGGTCCTTATTGTCGGTACATACAGTTCTATTTTTCTGTGTATGTTTTTAAAATGAACTTGATTATTTTGGTAAACCATTTTAGTCATCCATAGGGTTCCATTTCTCCAGTCATTTTCCTTAGAGATTAACTACATGTAGCTGCATTTTGAGATTATATTGATGAACCACTGCTCACTTTATGATGAAAATGTTTCAGGGAGACTTATAGGAGCAGAGACAGGGCGAACCTGTACTTATTACTAGACTCCAGGTGTGTGGGAACTTGTTATCAGAAATTAGGTCCTTTTAATTGTTTCATTATCAGGTGATAGCGGCCAAGGGATGGCGCTCCAATTTTCATTCGATAGATAAATTAGTCTGTTTTGTAAACACCCCCCCCCCCCCCCCCGGAGCTTTGGTCTAATGGTAAGAGCGCAACGTGTTATGTGTGGATTAGGCGCACGTCACGTGGTCGAACCTTGTGGTGGACAAAACCCTTGTATTTAAGGGGAGAAGGTATAGAGGACGGCCTATTATGTACCAAGTTTCGTACCGTGTGCCAATGGCCCTTGGAATTTGTATCAAAAAAATTTGTAATTCCTTTTTCATGCTCTAAAATGATATTTGATTCTTTGCTGATTGAGGGTCAATTGGAAACAGCCTCTCTGCCCTTTCGGGTAGGGGTAAGGCTCGTCTACATATTACCCTCCCCAGACCCCACGTTGTGGGACTATACTGGATAGTTGTTGTTGTTGTTGTTGCTGATTGAGTAAGATCTTGAGGTTTATTCTCTCTTGTGGCAGAGGTTCAGGATTGCTTCAGCTTCTAAATCGTAAGTACATTTTTATTAATGCTTTGATTTAACTGCTCTTTTGCAATTCAAGTTGATCACAGTGGTATTTACCTCTCTTCTGAGTGAAGCTACTAAATTCTTTCTACGCATGCATAGGAGAGTATATCATTGTTTCTCAAGGTTAGATGGTTTTAGCACACTACCACTATTTTCAGTTTTCAAGATACTTACACGAAGATACTTACACTTTACAATATTCATATCTTAAGCCTAATGAACTGATGTTTAGGACTCAAAAATAATTTCATCTTGGTGATGCACTTAACCTGTCAAGTTCTTGCAACAGCAGCAAATTGAAGATCAGTGAAAAGACTAAGGACCTCATTGTTAAGTTTCAAGAACTTGCTACTTGGAGAGAGATGGGTCACCTTAGTCTGGTGATCCTTCATAAAATTCTTTTACTGGAGCTCATCCAGTTTCTTCTTTTAGGAATGAAATGGAGAAAGTTTATATGTCCGTCTGCATATTTATCAACAACAACAATAATTACCCAGTAAAATCCCACGAAGTGGGGTGTGGGGAGGGTACTATATACACAGACCTTACCCCTACCCCAATAGGGCAGAGAGGTTGTTTCCGATAGACCCTCGGCTTAGAAAGACGAAAATAAAAATAAGAAAAGACAATTCATTAGTCACTACAGTAGAAACCGTAATAGTAACAGAAGCATAACAACCAAAAGATAAATTACATGCAATAACAATAACCAATATCCAAGGCCCGAGGCTAAGATAAATAGCAAGGATAGTGTAGACTCAACATAAAATGCAAGCCATCTAGGATCAACCCTAACCCAACCCCGCCTCACCCCTTGTATGAAGTAAGGAAAGCTCTACTACCCCCTAACCTACAACCCTAATGCTTGACCTCCACACCTTCCTATCAAGAGCCATGTTCTCGAAAATTTGCAGTCGAACCATGTCCTCCTAATCACCTCACCCCTCCAGACCGTTTGCATATTTATCATGGACAGATTTTTAATTTCTATTTCTAACTCAGATCTTTATTGCACCGCATACATCCTAGCATATTTTAAAAGCTGAAGACCACAATAGTATCCTATGGGAAAAATATGAATCCAAATAAATGAGATAAATAAGAAACATGAAATTGTGTAGCATGAATAGGAAAAGGCATCAAATTGGACAAGTGGTACGGCAAAAAGATAGGAAGTTCTTAAAATTATGGGGATAAGGTGCGCTAAGTAGTTCTAATGCGGAGGAAAAATCTCCAAAATCTGAGGGACGCAGTGTGAAGCAACTAACAAGAAAACCTGAACTCAGAAGCACTGCTGTAGGCTAATTTGAACCGGGGGATAAAGTGGTGAAGGGGAAGAGGAGAGAAAGAGGAAGACGGAGAAGAAGAAAACTTTGAACCAGTATATGGCAGTAGACAAAACATGGTGTCGACATATAAGGCACTCATGTCCAAAATGTAGGACGGCGTCTAAAACTCAAAGATCAACAACAACTCCAGTATAATCCCACTTAGTGGGGTCTGGGGAGGATAGTGTGTACGCAGATCTTACCCCTACCCTTGGGTAGAGAGGTTATTTTCAAATAGACCCCCGCCATCCTTCCCTCCAAGAACTTCCCACCTTGCTCTTAGGGAGACTCGAACTCACAACCTCTCGATTGAAAGTGGGGGTTGCTTCTTGTCTTTCTAAAACTCAAAGATCATGGGAAATAAAAACGTGTCAGCTATGCGTTCAATGCATGTTCACTGCATCTGCCTTGCAAGAGTCTGACTCCAATACACAACTTCAACTATTCCAAAAGGTGTGTATCAAGTATGAGAAGATATGATATTGTCTGAAACTTTTAGTAGTTGCCTAATGTATTATAAAATTAATGGTCAAAGTGAAGGTAGAGCAACAGAGAAAAGGCAAGCAACCGAGAAAAGGGAGTTGCTTGATACACACCTTCGTGGAGATTCTCTTGGGGTTAGATGAAAAGATGAAAGCGATACCGATCTTTAAATGTCTAAAGAAATATGAATGTGGCAGATATACTAGTTTTCTTATCATTTTCTAGCATAAAGCTTGTGAACTATTCTTTTTACTGAAATCTTTAAGCCTCACTTGTTCCTTTAACTGAAATTTTAATATTCTCCAACCTGCATTATATTTGCTTTGCAGCTTACTAAGGGGTGAAAGGTCCCTGATACTTTAGTTTTCAGTTAGAGGCTTTATCTGAAACAAATTGTTGAAAATGCTACTAAAAAATCAACAAGGTATTTGTGCTCCCTCTCTTCTTATAGCAAGAGCGGAACATAAGAATCTTCCAAAAGAAGTGGAGAAGTGTTCAAGTTCTAATCAACTTAATAACACTAGATGTTCATTGCAGGGTCAGTGGGATCGAAAACTTATTGACAAGGATGAATTTATTTTCTTAGTTAAATTCTGTCTATTTTTGTAATTACGGGGATAGGGAGGAAGAGAAGATGAATGTAAAAAGTTGCGGATGTTCAACTTTCTGGGTTTTGTTTTGCATGTACATATATTTTTCTCTTGTTTAAATAAACTTACTTAATTACCAAAAAAAGAAATGCTCCCTCTCTTAACTTTTACTCGTCCACAATGGACTTAGCATGCCCCTTAAGAAATGATAAATGAAGTATATATTTTACCATAGCACCAATAATAACGATAGCATTTTAAAAAATCTTGAAAAATAATTTGGAGATAAGTAGTTAATGATAAAGGTAAAAGAAGAAAAAAATTGATTTATTTTTATTTGTTAAAGTTAATAAGTAAAAGCGCATTTTTTTAGTAGGATGAACAAGTAAAAATGAGCAGATAAAATATTCTTTTCTAATTTGATCCGTACTACTCTAAGAAAATATATAGTAGAAATAAATAAGGGTAATTTAATTAGATACCACTTTTGATTAACACTATCAAATGGTTTTGAGATAAAAAGGAAGGGAGGGAGTATACGATTACAAAAGCTGTAGCTAGAACAACTGAAATAAATTGAGAATTCGATGAGTCACTAAGACTTGAATTTGAAAAACAGAAAGTACTAATGTGAAATAGTAACAACATTGAACATGATGAACGTAAATGCCCCACCTTTCTTATAAAGCCAAGTCACAAAGTTTACTCCTTTCACATGTTGGATTCTTATAAAAAAATAAAGAAAAGGATTAACTGAAATGAAGGAAGGTGAGCCTTGGAGCCAGGGGCGGATTTACATGGTAATATTAGGTGCTCAAGCACCCATTAACCTTGACGTAAACTAGGTATAGCTATAACAAAAATTTAAGCAATATGATATAATTATTTAGTGAGCACCCATTAAACAAAACGACTGATGGGTGCTGTGGTTCTGAAGTTGGAATGAAGGTCTTTGTTGAAAGCAAGACCTAGGTTCGATTCTCACTCATTGCACTTAGGCTTACGTTTTATTAGCTTTTTGACTTTTGTGGAAAAGTTATACTTTTCTTATTCCTTGTTTTTGAACTAAATTTTTCCTTTTTAGTTTTTATTTTTTCCTTTTCCTACTCCCTCACTGCACTTTTTTTAAATATTTTTCAATGTCATATTTTTGTTTTTTGTTCACTTTTCCTATTCCACTTTTTAGTTAGGCACTTACGTTTTGTAGTTTTATTAGATTTTTGAATTTTTCCTTTTTAATTTTTATTTTTTCCTTTGTAGTTTTTAAATTTTTCCTTTTTAATTTTTATTTTTTCCTTTTCCTATTCCTTTTCACCTTTAGGCTTTATTATATCAATAATTAACTAGATTTAAATATAAGAAAGGCCATCTTGACCATCTTACAGAAAACTTTAAAAGTAAACCCTTCTTCTCATTAAGAACGTAGAGAAGGGAAAAACAAAAGAACAAAATAGACGAAACAATTAGCAAACTTTCCAGTCATTCACAACAATCTCAAAATCAGAACACAGTACAAGGTAATAAGATTTGGTATTTTTATTGAAGTAAGAAATTTAAAATATTCTTAGAAGGATTTTGAATTTTTTTCATGCTTATCGCTAATTCTTTGAAAGCAGATTCAATAAAAAATATTATCTTTGTTACCAACTCGCTTATTTCCAAAACTTAATTTTGAGAATATATGCAGGTTATTAATATTGGAGGATTGTGCGATTGATGAAATTGTGTTCATCAGCTCATTGCTTCAGAAATTGTAAGTTTTCATCTTGTCTTTCGAAAAATTAAAATAGTTATATCGGTATTACCGTGTTGTTTGTATTGTTGATTGAGGGGAATGGTTTTACCAATAGAAATTAATTAAATTATGTGTAGTAAATTTCTGATGAAACTAAATTGAACTAAATCTTGTTTGTAGGAATATTTCATCAATCTTTTGTGTCGAGATGGATAAGTTTGTCACAAGATCAAAAGTTGGGTAATCAAGTTCTAGTTCTACTCATTCATCTGTTGCGTCATCCGTAGCCCCGGAAATTCAAAAGGATATATCTCTTTCAAATCCTAATTTAGGATCTCCTAATACTGACCCGGGGGATAGGAAGTCCATTGCAGAATATAGCCCTAATATACGAGATAAAATTAGAAGATATTATATTCAAATGGGACCTTGCCAGCCTACGAGTCATGATTTTCCTAAAACCAAGTTTGGGAAGACAATGCGTCAATTTTATCCTGGTTGGTTTAAGGGTCAACATTCAAAGTGGTTGGAGTACAGTATATCAAAAGATACTGCATATTGTTTGTGTTGTTGCTTATTCAAAAATGAACATGAAATTCATGGAAATATGGGGGATGCTTTTACAAAAAATGGCTTTAAAGGTTGGAACAAAGCTATAGAAAGATTTAAAGCTCATGTTGGAGAGGTAGATAGCATCCACAACAAGTGTTTCAATAGGATGCTTGATTTAATGAATCACTCACAATCAATTCGCACTTCTTTTGAAAAGCAATCCGAAAAAGAAAAAAGTGAGTCACGACATCGCTTGAGTGCTTCAATCGATGTTGCTAGGTTTCTTTTAAGACTAGGATTGCCATTTCGTGGGCACGATGAGAGTCAATCTTCTACAAATAGAGGTATCTTTCTTGAACTCTTGCAATGGTATGGAGATATTGCTCCAGATATTGGAAGTATTATATTAGAAAATGCTCCAAAAAATGAAATGATGTGTTTCCCAATGATTCAGAAAGATATTGTTGATGCTTGTGCCAAAGAAACAATCAAAGCTATCATTGAAGACTTGGATGGGGATTTTTTCGGGATACTAGTTGATGAATCGAAGGATATATCACACAAGGAGCAAATGGCACTTGTTTTGAGATATGTTAACAAAAAGGGCGAAGTAATTGAGAGATTTGTTGGTATTATTCATGTCAATGATACATCTGCTCAATCATTGAAGAAGGAAATCGACTCTTTTCTTTCGTATCACTCATTAAGTGCATCTCAAATACGTGAGCAAGGTTATGATGGAGCTAGTAACATGCAAGGAGAGCTACGTGGTTTTAAAAATTTGATTCTGAATGAAACTCCATCGGCGTATTGCATTCATTGTTTTGCTCACCAATTGCAATTAACACTTGTGGCTCTTGCAAAGAAGCATTCAGATATAGATGACTTTTTCTGTATAGTTACTAATGTGTTAAATATTGTTGGATCATCTTTTAAGCGCAGAGATTTGCTTCGACAATATCAAGTTGAAAAATTAGAGGAGTTGCTCATATCAGGTGAAGTGCATACTGGACGTGGACTAAATCAAGAACGTGGGATTCAACGACCAGGTGATACTCGTTGGGGTTCTCATTATAGAACGTTAGATAACCTCATTGTCCTATTTTCATTTTCATGTTCTTGAAGTTGTTACTCGTGAAGGTCCAAATTATGCTGATAGACTTTTTTCTGAAAGTCTTATGACTAAGATTGAGGAATTTGAATTTTATGTTGCACTTGATATGAAAAGTTCTAATGATGACAAATGATTTGAGCTCCTCATTACAAAGGATGGATCAAGATATTGTCAATGCTATGAGACTCCTCACTCATACAAAGCAAAGATTACAAAGGATGAGGAATAGTGAATTTCAATCATTAATGGATGATGTCTCTTCATTTTGTGATAAACATGAGATAATGATCCCAAAGATGGATGCTCTCTATTTTCTTGGGAAGTCAAAGCGTAGAGCTCTTGATGTTACATACTCTCATCACTTGCACATTGAGATATTTAATGGTGTTATTGATTTGCATCTTCAAGAGCTTAGAAGTCGTTTTGATGCCGTGAGTACCGACTTACTTCTCGGTATGGCTAGTTTAAATCCACTTAATTCATTTGATAATTTTGATAAAAACAGGATAATGAAGTTGGCTCAATATTATCCGAATGACTTTGATAGTAACAAGCTCGGAGATCTTAGTTTCCAGCTTGATAGTTTTATAGTTTATGCTCGTGGTCATAACAAGAGGTTCTTCAACATGAAGGGAATTAGTGACCTTTCTAAAGTGTTGGTTAAGTCAGACCTGCATCAAACTTGGCCACTACTGTATTTACTTATCAAGTTGACTCTCATTCTACCTGTTGCTACCGCTTCTGTGGAACGTGCTTTCTCATCCATGAACTACACAAAAAATGAGCTTCGTAATAGCATAGGTGATGGATTTTTAAATAGTTGTTTAGTTTGCTATGTAGAGCGTAAGATATTCTCAACTGTAAACAACGATGCCATTATTCATCGTTTTCAACATATGAAAAGTCGTCGATCACAGTTGTGAATTGTGATTAGAAGTTATTGGTAATGATAATATTATTAGTAGTTTTCACATTAAGTCTTTTACTCTTGTATTCGAATAATTGTGCACTTAAAGGAAAGTGAGCACCCACGACCTTAAAATCCTAGATCCACCACTGCTTGGAGCAACGGTAAAGTTGTCACCGTATGACCTGTAGGTCACAGGTTCGAACCGTGGAATCAACCATTAATGTTTGCATGAGGGTAGACTACCTACATCACACTTTTTGGGGTGCGATATGATGGTAGGCTGCTTACATCACACTCTTTGGAGTGCGACCCTTTTCCGGATCTTGCATGAATACGGAATGCTTCATGTATCGAGCTGTCATATTGCAGCCTTTTTGGTCAATAATTACATTTCTCTAGACCCAAATTCATTCAATATTCATTACTCTCTTGTTTCACTCTTAATATTGTCTGGAGTTTAGTGTTTAAAACAGTGAGTTGTTATTAGTTAAAGGTTGACCCCTCAAATATCCTGTTTGGTGATGACACATTTCAGTTAGATTCTGTTGGATGAAACTGGCATTAAATGTTATAGGATGTGAGTTAATACTACTAACTTTCAATACACTGGAGTTTGACACCTCATTGGAACAAGAGCATCATAATAAATCCGTGAGTTATGACAAAGAAACAAGAGAGAAAAGCTGAAGAAAATTCAGTTGAATTTATTCACTCTTTATCTTCTACTTCAATGGGCTCAACTTCTGCAGAAAACCATCTGCCATTGCCAAAGGTTGTTACTACTATCCTTCTTTCTTTTCTTTTTCTGTTAATAAAATGTAGGCCGACTTGCACACACTTTGGTTATTTTACGAGTATCTGCTACATCCCACCAATCAAGAATAGAGCTAAAGGGACGCAAGGGAGTTCAATTGAATCCCCTCGACGGAAAATCATACTACACAAATATGGAAAAATAAAACTTTTGGTTATATATTAGATGTGACACTTTAGTTTTCTTATAGACTCTCATTGTATGACTGGGCTTCGCCGCTGCAACCGGCTAGTCTAGTGTACAAGGCATTTCGTGTTCATGCAGGATTTAAGGACAGACTGTATTCAAGAAGAGTAATATAGACAACCTATTCTAGTACAAATATTAATGACTTCTTTCGCCGTCTCGAACACGTGATCTAATAGGTCACATATAGATAACTTTACTGTTGGTCCAAGGCTCCCTTTTTGCCACCAACTAGCTTAAGGGTAGCCCCGTATATAACACATCCAGCATTCATGTAGGGTTCGAGAAAAGGCATCACTCAAGAA